>CM033476.1:297770749-300692935 GCA_019447015.1 Hymenochirus boettgeri | reverse complement strand
TCCATAGGGTTCTCCTGTAGACCCCCCCTAAAGTCCCAAAAACTGTCCACCAGGAGGCTAGCAGGGCTCTGCCTGCTACCTTGCCTCCGGTAGACAGTTTTTGGGACTTTAGGGGGGGTCTACAGGAGAACCCTATGGAGCTGGGATGTGAGGTAAGGATTACACTACACTATATGGTGGGGCCATTACTGGGGGGGATTATAGTTTTGGGGGTGGACATGCCCTTTAAAAGATGTGGTTCAGATGTGTATAAAGGGCAGGTCTAATCCTGCATTCATGTGCCTATGATTAAGAGCCGTTCAGGGCTTGAAACGCGTAAGGCGTTTGTTTGTTTAGTATGCTGTTTGTTTTACGTATCCGAATGGACTGATTTCCCGGTGTGCGCCGACCAAGCTACTTTTCACCATATGGATATTTCACGAACCAAACGAAGGGTTCGGGGCAGGCAGCACCCGGACCACCAAGGGAAGGCGGTGAGTGTTCAAAACTTATGGAAGCTAATCATTACAGGATTGGCATATTACCAGAGCGACAGGTCCGGGGTATGCACACCCGGACCTCCCCAATTACTAAGTAAGCCTGTGTTTGTATAATTTTAACAAACTTATTAGCACATCGTGCTTTATAAAAAGGTCCATAGTTAGGAGAAACATACAGCTGAGTTTATATGATTGCAATATAAATGGACTTACCAACTGTGGGTGTTGTGGTGAGGCGATAGAGCTTAGTATGTAGGTAACCAGGCAGATAAGGAGCAAGGTTATATGGAACATGATGATGGGTTAATATTACAATGGGAAGGGTTAAATGGTGTGATCCTAATGAGTAAAGATCAGTGTCAGGCAATTCAGGTTGAATTCTGGTGTTAATTCAGCCCTACACTTGGGTGCAGAAACTAACCAAGGTCAGAATGTGACTAGGGCTCATACAGATATAACTGGCCTGATTACAACTACAATTAGAAATACTGTTCAGCTGGGGTGTGGGAGGAGCAAAGGGGAGACAGACAAATTTAATGAAAACAGAGTGAGGATCAAACAAATGGTGAAAGTCCCAATAAACAACAAGACAAGAGATAAGATAGCAGATCAAACCAGGTAAAAATTACAATGAATTAAACAATGGTGGTATAGTGCTCCTCCCTAATCAATACTGCTTATAGTGTATCCTTGAATACAAGAGTGCCTACAGGGCAAATTTAACATGGGCACACTATATTGGGACATTCACAGCTGCAGTCCAAGTATCTGTATTGAATACCTGATCTCGGCTTTGGTGGACTACACTAGATACTGCTATACACGTGGTTGTGAATGAGGAGCCTACTAATCCCATCATCCTCTGTGCACTTCCACCCAGCTTAGTTTGTTTGTTTGTATGGTATATCGTATTGTAAGGGGTGGTTCCCTAGTCCGGGGAATGCTTTAATGGAATAAGTATGTGACGGTTTTCAGAACAATTAAAGGTGCATTGTATGGATCTTTGAAACTTGTCAGACATTTATTCTAGCAATAGTGATAGTGCCTATGTGCACAGGGCCTGTGTTCAGTCGTCCTAATCTTCCTCTGGCCTTTGGAGGTTGATGGGAGACATAATAGATTACAAAAATGACAATGAAGCACAGGAAGGGATGCACAATGGAGTGATGAATAGGATAGTACAGCAGATCATACCTGTAATGACAATAAGATCGTGTCTGGAAAGATGGAGAGTGAACCTGATGGTGCCCTAGTTAATTCAGGTGTTAATTCAGCCCTAATGCTGCACTTGGGAAAGGCTGCAGAAACTAACCAAGGTCAGAATCTGACTAGGGCTCTTACAGATATATTCATCAATTAAATATGAAGCAGTTGTTTTATGGCGATATCTTCGCTGGGAAATTGCTTTATATTAATTACCTTGGCACCCACTCTCCCACATACAAAAACAAGAAAAACATCTTGTGCTTAAACATAGTTAGAGAATTACGGGGCGATTCAATATAAAAAGATTGAGCTGCTTGTATTTGAGTGATCCAGCGATACAATATCAGAAGTAAACAAGATTACGTCTGGTATTGCATTGTGGGATCGCGTAAAGGTAAGAAGCTCCGTTTGTGCTGCTTAACACACGTTAACCCAGATTTTAACAATATTGAATCTCCCTTTTAGTCTTTAGAGAGTTCATATTAACTTAATCAATATTTGACCTATACTGTAATAGAGTGTTAATAAATAAAACAAAAATATATTTGGTCACATCTCTCACTTCAAACATTCTTAATACCATGTTAAACCTTGGTTATTGATCATTAATAACCCCATTTAATGACCCAACAATGTACTGATAATGTTTGTTTGACTGACAAGCCATTAGATTACGCACAGGTTCAGTTTTTCAGTTTCAGCAAAACCTTTAGTATAAATTCTACTATTTTTTATTTAATATTTCTTCTAAATAGAATTAATTAGTGCTTTCATTGTGTAAACAGAAATAGAAGTACCAGTACACAGAAAGCCTTGTAATTGGAATAACAAACAGCAAGGATTTATAAAGGCCGACTTCAGTAACTGTTAGGTATCTTTGATCTTTGCAGTATACTAGAATATTAATCGTTCTGCATTGTGAAGGGCAATAGGAGAGAGGATATATCATGAAATTTACATATTCAAGCAATTTATCTAAGTCACTGATCCCATTTACAATTTTGTTGACAAATCCTGGTTATGTTCAAACATGTTTCAGTGAAAGGCAAAGCTGTTGTTTGAGGATTGATAATGACAGCCCTATAAGTTGCTTCACAGATGGAGACATTATTATTGGAGGAATCCTCGTTTTATCTATGGAATGTGAAGAAACAATTGCTGATTATAAGACGTGTCCTATATTGCCAATTTGTGTTGTGTAAGTTAAATGTCTATGTAAGTGTCCAGGAGATAAAGATGAACAAATTACAAAAAGTATTTTTCATACTATATGGTCAAGTTCACACTTAAAGGAACATTTATTACAACCCCAAAACTTAACCAATGATGCTGTGAAAGCCATTTATTGTAAAATGAACATGTAAAGACTCTACAGTAGTTTGTTCTAAAATTCAATATTAAAAATGTCAATTGTAAAATCTAAGCTTCATTCAGAAACACGTTGGTAAAGCTGACAATAAACATAGACAGTATAGCCAATCAATACTTCCTAATCTACATTTGATGGAAAGTAATTGGAACAGATTTTAGCATAAAAGGATAGTCAAATAATATTGCAACTGGTCTGATCCCCTTTTATTTGATAAACTGACAGATTTTGGGTAGCAGTCTAGCAAATAAATTGGGGATATGATTTGAATTTTGATTGAGTTGATTGAATGAATTAGCCCATGTATGGCCTTTGTTAGACTTTAAAACCTTTGTCCTACAGTAGATGGCTATCTGATTGGCTATTTCTGCAGCTAGGCAAATGGCTAGAGATAAAGTTCAGGTTTGAATCTCTAGGCAAATGGTTAGAGATAAAGTTCAGGTTTGAATAGAACCTAGTTCCAAAGCTCTGTCGGAACCAATTGGAACTTTTGGATCTCAGATTTTCTGGATTTTCGAAAATTATCAAAAATACAGAGATAATTTTGAGGGTTACCAACTCTACTTCGTAGGGTTAGTGAGTCTAACGAATATACAAGGCTACTTTTGAGGGTTACCAAAAATAACCTTGTTTATACTATATAAATAGCTTTCATGTAAAGAAAGTTCATTTTTAATAACGTTTTGGTGATTTGTACGTGTTCCACTACCATGCTTTTCTAGCCTTTTCGTAGAACTTTTGTACTTTTTTGCCCCATTGATTTATATCTATTCATTTTCGGGTTTGTTAAAAATTTTTTTTAAATTTGGGAATTCGGTTTTATTGAAGAACAGGAGGTAAAGGAGCTGTGTCTTACCTCCCGTTCTTCAATAAAACAATCAGGAGCCAGGAGGGAAGGTAAGGAACTTACCCAATCACTTGCTCCCCCAGCAAATAGTAAGGATTATAAGGATTTTTTTAAGACAACACAATTAGGGGGGCAGTAGTGGGTTAAATTGTAGTTTTAGGGATGACATGCCCTTTAACATGGACATGCCCTTTGTGTTTGTGATTGACCAGTATCTTTTTCTTTTTAAAATGACTGCAGCTAACACATTCTAGAGTACAATACATGTTACTTTAAAGGGCATGTCCATCCCTTTTAAAAACTTGGTGGTAGGGCATGCTACCCCAGCCCCAACTGCAATAATATTATTGTTAGAAAGCCCCCCGATCCTTACTTACCTTCCCTCTTTCCTCCGCCGCACTGTCCCGGCCCTCTGCTTGCATGGTATTGCAAACAGGGGGCGGGACCGGCAGCCACGTTTGTGATTGGCTGAAAGGCAGCCAATCACGGTCGCGGCTGCCAGGAGTTCTGAACAGCAGAGGAGAGAGGGAAGGTAAGTAAAGATTGGGGGACTTTTTTGCAATAATATTAATGCGGTTGGGGCTGGGGGAGCATGCCCAAAGGTTTTAATGTTAGGGGGAGGGAGAAAAAAACGGGAGGGAGGGGGGGGAGGCTACATTGAGCATGCCTCAAACATTGACGAGGTTGAGACAGACTCAGGCACAGCATGAGTCACACACTGCTTCTACACAGCAGTTTCCAGGACTTTGGAGGGGCACAGCAGGAGAACCATTTTGAGGAGAAATGTAAGGTAAGGCTTGTTTTAAACTTCTTAATGTGGCCAGTTTTGGGGGTGGACATGCCTTTTAATGATGCTTTACATAGAAATGTGTCTGATTGCTGAAATAAAGTATTTGCTTGCCTGAAAAACTTGCTTGGCATTTCGGGCCACATAAAAGAAGGTATACTCAAAGGAGAAGCCAAGACACTTTATCATGCTATATGTTTCCGGGATGACCAACTATATAAAGAGAACCATCCCCTGAAACATGTTATATGACATAATAAGTGTAAGCAGTAACCTAATTTCCTGTTCTCTCCAGTGGCTTAACTACCACCTCCACCACCCCCGCAACCATGACGGTAAGAGTGCCTGCCACAAGCCCTCAACCTCCGCAATCAGCTGCTGTTTTTAAAAGACAGACAAAAAAAGACTGTCTTTTAAAAACAGGGGCCCGGCCTCCAATCTTGTGGGGAGGGCCCTGCAGTTACGCCTCTGGTTCTCTCCTTCAGGTATACCTTCCTTAATGTGTTATTTAAATGCATAAACAGCGCACTAGTACCAAAAGTGAGTAACCATTTTTGGTGTACTGGAGGATTTTTTCTTTACTTCACCTAATTTGGCATATTACAGTAGTAAGTGATGTAAGGATGCTAATACTACTACTTGGACTGTGCTGTTTTCAAAGACATGTGTCTTCAAGAAAAATAATAAATTATCCAAATAAATTAATCTAAACCTCCACCTTTGCAGACCATCACTCCATTACCTGGTACATCTCCTGGCATTCATATATGCTGTTAAGGAAATTACTATTCCAATCCCAAGATTTTACCAATATTCACACTTGGATTCCAGATATATGATGCAGGTACAAGTGAGTTCTGGCATTGAAGCACTCTGAGCATTCTGTCACAGTCCAAGACCAACTCCCAATTATATATGTGAGAAGAGGACTAAGACAGCAGCCATCATTGGACACTTATTGGCATCTATAACATACACAATAGCACAGATAACTCAGCTTTATGGATATCCTCAGGTATTTACATAGAAACTGAAGTTATTGTATATCACTGTAAATAATAAAGAACTCCATTTAATATTTCAACTAAATAATTCTAAAAAATGTATGGGCTCATTACTCTGATGGCATATGAGACAAATGTACAAAGTTTGGCTATAGTGGAGCTAGAAATCTTTAAATATCAAAATCTAAATGGGGCCCCCAACCCAAAATAATCTATTTTTTTCACAAACTAGCTACAAAACCATCCACCCTCCCTGCATAATTAAATAGAAGTGTACCAGGCCAAATTAATTGCTTTATAACTGTGTCACCAATAGTTAAGATAATTATAATTTTTCCCCCCCTCTAATTTCCCTTGGTACTGTCTCCATTCAAATACATGGACTTGACACACATTTTCCCACTCACTTGCACTATTGTTCTTCGGTTCATTTTATACCCTCTCAGTTCTTCTACATGTGCTCTTCTCTTTTATTTGCATTTAAGTTTGTCTTATTACTCATTTACTCATTTATTTGTTATCTCCTCTTCTGACATTTATTATTTTCACCTTACTTTCCCATATTTTCCATTCAGTTCTCAATGCAATTCTTGTTTCATTCCCCTCCTTTCCCCTTCACATGTCTCCTCTTTATCATATGATCTCTGTGCAGTTATATGTATCAAACTGGCAAATCAAAGAGACTGGTGTTTCATGTTACTGGTACAGCATACTAAGGGGCATATTTATAAAGAAACGATGTTAGCGCAAAAAAATTACCGCCGCACATCGCGGCCGCGAAAATAGCGCTATCGCCGTATTATAACGCGAGCGCTTCCCGCGATACTTCCGCCGCGATACCTATCGCGGCCGCGATGTGCTGCGGTAATTTTAAGCCCCTTCGCGGCGATACTGTATAGTATCCCGCGAAGGGACTTAAAATCCCTTCCCGCGCCGCTCCTAAGGGGGCGGGGCATACGCCCACCCCGCCCACACACCCCCGCGGCGGCGACCACCCGCCGTCGCTTCCCAGCACCCCTCCCAACCCGTTCCCCGCTCGCGGCAATCTCGGAACGGGAGGCTCAGGGGCTGCTAGTAAGGGGCCGGCAACCCCTCCAAGCCCCCCGGCCGCTCCCGGGGAGGGGACGGGAGGGACCTCTGGGGGTGGAGGCCCCCCTCCACGGGGCCTGAGAAGGGCCTTTTGGGGCTTAGGGGTCCGCAGACTCGAACCGGGACCCCCCCTCCCCGGCCCTTATAAGGGCCCTTGCGGCACTGACATTGCCTTTGGCGGGGTCTCGCAGCTGAAACCGGGACCCCCAGTGCGGCTCTTAAAAAGCCCTTGGCAACGTCTTCTTTCTTCCAGTCCCGGCGACACCAGCTCCGCCGAGGCCGCCGACCCCCGAGAGGTACCCCTGGGCTGCCGGGGTACCCCCGGCGGGCGCCGGTGACCTCAACGAGGCCGATGTTGCCGGCGTCTTGATCCGCACCGACGTCTTCGGGCTGGCGACACCAACCCCACCAGGTCGCCGATGCCAGGCAGACTCACTGCGGCCGCCATGAGCCTGCTGGCACCGCCGGCCTCAGCGGAGCCGATGTTGCCAGCCGCTTTCTTTCTTCACAGCCATCTACTGCGATGGCATCTGATTTCCCGCGGAAAGCTCCTCTTTATATAGGTTTGCAGAAATCCATAATCCGTTTCTGATTGGTCATTTTTTAATACTTCTTTACATTAACCAATCAGATTTCTGGAAAGTTCTGAAATCTGATTGGTTAATGTAAAGCAAGTATTAAAATTGACCAATCAGAAACGGATTATGGATTTCTGCAAACCTATATAAAGAGGAGCTTTCCGCCGCGGAACTCAGATGCCTCGCAGTAGATGGCTGAAGAAAGAAGAAAGAAGCGGCTGGCAACATCGGCTCCGCTGAGGCTGGCGGTGCCAGCGGGCTCACTGTCGGCCGCAGTGAGTCTGCCTGGCATCGGCGACCTGAGTGGGGTTGGTGTCGCCAGCCCGAAACGTCCCCCCAAGGGTCTTTAAGAGCCGCACTGGGGGTCCCGGTTCGAGCTGCGGGACCCCCCCAAAGGCACTTATCAGTGCCGCAGGGCACTTGTCAGTGCCGCAAGGGCCCTTACAAGGGCCGGGGAGGGGGTCCTGTTTCGAGCTGCGGGCACCCCTAGAGCCCAAAGGGCTCTTGTTAGAGCCGCAAGGGCACTTGTAAGTGCCGCAAACCCTGATAGGGCCGGGGAGGAGGGTCCCGGTTCGAGCTGCGGGACCCCTTAACCCAAAGGCTCTTGTCAGAGCCGCAAGGGCACTTGTAAGTGCCGCAAAGGCCCTTACAAGGCTGGGGAGGGGGGTCCCGGTTCGAGCTGTGGGACCCCTAAGCCCCAAAAGGCCCTTCTCAGGGCCCGCTGGAGGGAGCCTCCACCCCCCCAGCGGCTCCCTCCCGTCCCCTCCCCGGAGCGGCCGGGGCGGGGGGCTTGGAGGGGTTGCCGGGGAGGGGGTGCGCGCGGGTGGTCGCGACCACCTGCTGCGGCCCCTTCCCGGCAGCCCCTCCTAGCCTCCCGTTCCGAGATTGCCGCGAACGGGGAACGGGTTGGGAGGGGCTGCTGGGAAGCGGCGGCGGCGGCGGGTGTCGCCGCTGCCCGCCGCGGGTGTGGTGGGCGGGTGGGCGTGCTCCCGGGCGGGTGCGACCACCCGCCGTGGGTTGCCTGCCCATCCCCGCCACGGGAGGTTAGTATCGCGCCGCGGGAGGTTAGTATCGGCTGACTTCGCCACCTTCAAGGTGGCAGTAAAACAGCCGATACTACCGAGCGAACCCATGCCGCCGCTTTATAAATAGAAGCGGAGGTAACGGTAAGTATCGCCGCCGAAAGGTTAACGCTTCGTTAACTTTTCGCGGCCGTTTTCGGTCAACGCGATTTATGCGTTAATGTCCGCGAAAACGGCCGCGAAAAGTTAACGAACCTTTATAAATATGCCCCTAGGGGTTTCATGATATTGGTACAGCAAACTGGGGATATCATGATACTGGTACCGCAAACTGGAGATTTCATGATACTTGTGTCACTCTCGCTGCCTGGATGGACACTGCTACAAAGTAGCCAAGAAACAAGGAGGCAGCAGACAAGTCTAAATCAAGCAATTTATTGAAACACCCAAGAAAAAGGCAAGACTACATAATGAAAAGACTAGGAATATAAACAATGACTAAGGCAATATCCAGAAGACTAAAATAGGAAAGGGCAACTAGACTAGGAAATCAGGATACCAGACAGGGTCCGGCAAGGACAGGAATCACGGATACAGGAGCCAGGGAACAAGGTGAGATATGAGGAGAATACAATAGTTATGACCTGGCAAGGAATAGGAGTGTGTGGAGTCCTTAAATAGCTGGAGACAGATAGCTGGATTGACGATCAGGAGAATATGATGAATGATAATGTCCAAAAGGTGAAAGGGCATGCTGCTGGTGGGAAGTGGTAGTTCATGAGCCAGCGGAGGGAACAAAGAATAGAGACAACCAGAGGTAAAGTTTGGAACAGCAGGAACAAAGAACAGCGACATCTAGAGGTGAAAGATTGGGAAATAGCAGGAACAGAGAACAGCGAGATCAGAGCAGCAGGAAATCCTCAATTATATCCCTCTTCAGGAGCAGCCTCTGGATGCTCCACAATGACCCAACCCTCAGTGAACAAATGGTATACTGGAAAGAGGGTTGTCACCAACCAGACAAGGGACATCCCCCACCAGGATCTCCCGAGCCAAGCTCATGCCAAAACACTGGTGCCATCACCCAGAGTCTGATGAAACCCCTTTAGAAGCCACGAGAGCAGGGTTAAGAAGCTCATGATTATGTTTAAATGGGTACATCAGGACTGCACTTTGTTGATATGTGCAGTTATACATGTGTACAGATTAATAGAATGATATTATATTTATAAATATACTTTGCACACAAAACAAGCACTTTAAAACTGTATAAACTGTATATATAGGAAGAACTTCCGGTTCGGGAGGGATTGACTGTACAGCACAGGACAAAAAAGCCCCACTTCCGCATAAGACGCACGTACATGAGCGCGTCCAATAGGACTGCACCGCATAACCTGTGGAGTGACGTCACTCCGGCCGTGCGAATCTCGGAGTTCGTGGTCTAATAAAAAGGCTGTTAGTTGGGGACATAGAGCAGCATGGCTGAGAAAGCTCCTGAGAGGAGGAGCGAAACGCGTCCCACCTGCTCTGTTTTTACAGGGTCCACCTATCTGTCACCACATGGATAATACTGACAAATATGACTAAGGACTGTGAGCTATACCTATAACAGTTTACTCACGTATATCCTGTACACTGGCTAAATATCTGTGTCACTGCATACTATGATTATAGGCAATTATAGGTGTCAACCCTGAGTGTTTTGAAAGTTTTTAATTACTATCCCTTCTGTTAATAAAGGACTTTTAGTATTATACCACAATTAGAGTGCTGCATTTTGATATTTATTCTCTTTAAGCCTATATATCTACATAGGTTTTTTTGCACCTCTGCTCAACATGAGATATACAACTTTACAAGTGGCCTATCTCTCTTTCTCCATATTCTGGATAAAATAATAAGGCAGAGAGGCACAAGAAGATAAGTAAATCAGTCTGGCGTTTGAGAAATAGACAGTCCTTGCTGGCTCACTGGAACGATATACATTTCCAGGGAGATGTAATAAAAGTTCTTATCGTTAAAAATGGTGCTAATTTTTGCCCCAGCCAATCAATGTTAGCTTTCAAATGGTAGCTAACATCTGATTGGTTGGGGCAAAATTAGCACCATTTTTAACGATAAGAACTTTTATTGCATCTCCCTGTTCATGTTATTTAAACATTGATAGATGTTGTGGTGGTTGCCTTCACTTTTCATACTGACAAATGTTTTATTTGAAATATATTTTATAAAACATATTGTAGATAAGTTACGGTACAGTGGATTATAAATTTAAAAGTCGTACCTTGTTTCCTAATATCTACTGGACAGTTGGAAGTGATTTTAAAGCCATCACACAATTACTTCTCTATTTTGGCTGGTCCTGGGTGGGGATTGTACAATCCAACGATGACGCCAATTACCAGGCCAGTGAGAAACTAAGAAAAGAAATGAAGGAGAATGGAATCTGCCTGGACTTTCTCATCATCTTACATAAACAATCAATTAAAAACGTAATTGCTGGTATTAAAAGATCCACTGCTAATGTCATCATCCTGTTCCTGTCAGCAATAAATTTAGTAGCCCTAGCACATTATCCTGTACCTGAAAAAGTTTGGATATTTCCAGTAACTTTGGATATAGTTCTAGAATATAAATTTGTGACACATTTTCATGCGTTCAATGGTTCTTTGATGATATCAAGCCAGAAAGGGGAAATTGATGGTTTCAAGGACTTTCTCTCTAATTCAACTTTGGAAAACATGCCAGACAATGTATTTTTAAAGCAGTTTTGGGTTTTCGTTATTGGATGCAAGCTTTCAGATGATAGCAGGAGATTTTTTTGTTTTGGTGATGAATTATGGAAGAAATATTTATTAAAGGAAGAGGCGAATGTTTATCGTATATCTTACGCTATCTACCAGTCTGTTTATTTACTGGCTAAGACTTTCCATGCATTTTTACATAAGGAAGGATTAAAGGCTTCAGAATCTACAATTCAGGTACTGCAAAGGATTAAAGAAGAATCTCTCCCAAATACCCAAGACCATCAAAAAGATGAAAGACAGGATAAATAATAGTATGGCAATTTGGAACTCAAAATGTACATAAATGCAATAGGAAGCTCTAATGCTATCATGGCGATATAGCATGAACTGCTACACTATAAACAGTCAGGCTGACTAATCAGGGGCATTTCTAGACCTTTTTTCACCTAAAACAAAATTTAAAACCACCCCTGTATTTTCCAGGGAAAGTGGGTGTGGCTGGTGGACGTGGGCATGCCTTGTGGAGGTGGGTGTGTTGGGCTGACAAAAAGTGACTGGCTGGTGGACTGGAGGGCTGACTTTAAACTGGCTAGGGAATTGGAGGGCTGACATTACACTGGCTGATGAACTAGTATATATAAGTGCCCAAAACACAGAATGGTAAATATAAGTGTCTTAAGATGCCCACCCCACACAGACTTAAGACTAATATAAGATAACCACACAGACATGTAAACATAAGATGTCCAGACAGAATGGAAAATATATGAGCCGCCATGCCCAGTTGACACATACTATAATTATAAGATGCCCCCATGCACAGCCCAAATATACAGGTCAATGTAACCCCCCCCCCCCCCATGTCCAGCCAACACAGACTGGTTAATATAAGATGCTCCCATGCCCAGCCCTAAAAGACAGACTGGTAAATATAAAAATCTCTGGTGCCCAGCTCACACAGACTGATAAATATGAGATGCCCCCATGCCCAGGTCACACAGACTGGTAAATATAACGCCCCTTATATTTACCAGATTTTTTAGATTTTTTTGCTACCCATTGACTTTAAAGGACAATTATACTCACCTCCCCCTTGTTCCTTTCCCCCCACACCTGCAAAGTACCCAGGGTGAGGACCTAAAATGCTAAGTCCTCACCTCTGGGTACTTTACAAAAGTCCTGCACTACTTACTTGTAATCTCCCTCGTCACTCCAGTCTGATCCTCCGCATTGGCACTTTGATTGACAGGTCACAAGGCAGCCAATGGGAAGACCCGCTCTGCAAGGAGTCGTGTCTTCCCATTGGCTGCCTCCCAGAATGTCACTGACAGTGCCAGTGGGAGGCATGATGAGGGAGATTACAAGTAAGTACTTCAGGACTTTTGTAAAGTACCCAGAGGTGAGGACTTAGCGTTTGAGGTCCTCACCCTGGGTACTTTGCAGGAGTGGACTGGGGAAATGGTAAGTATAATTGTCCTTTAATGGGTCGGATTTCAGATTTTTGGATTTCTTGAGAAGTCCAAAAATCTGAAACCAGAACAAATTTTACAAATCTGAACACCAGTAATGAACAAGGGACAAGCAGTCATAAAATGTTTACAATTTACATATACATTGTATAGTGACTGTAGAGTTCCAACACAGAAACAAGCAATAAAAAGAGGTCCTTGTTTAGAACAAGTGTTTCATAGTAAGAACTATAGATCAGATTTCAAATTGCTTAGAAATGTTTAATACCAATAGTGTAAAGGACAGTGTAAAAAATGTCTACTATCATTTTATAATGTTGGAATAGAATATTAAATATATACAAGTTCCATGTGAGTCAGTTAGCCACAAAGTAAGCAATTTACAGGGTTGTTTAGAGGTGCAAAACATTGCAAAACAAGTGTTTTTATTTTGCAGGTTTTATTTTTGTTACTGGTTGACTACAATTAGAAAAATATTGATTGGTCACTGCAACTTAAGAACAAGGGCAAATTTCCAAATACAATTAAATAAGCCCTTTAGTGTATTTATTCTTGATATTTTGATGCTTTTATTAAAATTGCATTGTTACAATGTTCTTATCCACATACTTTGTAGATTAATTCTTTTCTAAAAGATGTACAAATGAAATTATCATCTGAAAAAAGCATTTTCTTTGCCGACAAAAGAGATACTTCTGAAAGTTTTGATATTATTAGTTGGATCATTTATCCAAACAATACCGTTAGAAAGAATAATGTTGGGAAATTTATTTCATCATCAGCTACCATGCAAGAACTCATTATTAATGAGGGATCATTGTCCTGGAATCCATACTTCAAACAGGTAGGATAATGTGTCTCATACATTGTTATCATGTGCTGCTATCCTTTTATTCATCTGTTAATTTGAGATGGCTGAACTTCCTGAAGTTTGGTTCGATATATTATCGAAAAAAGTTTGAAAAGAACTAAACATAACGTCACTTCCTTTACACACACGCTACTTTCGAGCTTCCGCGTTCGACATTCGATAATTATCCCAAAGATTCGAGAATTTTCGAATTTTCCAAATTTTGATATTCCTACAATGTTGAATGCGGAAGCTCGAAAGTAACATGTGTATGAAGGATGTGACTTTATTTCAAGTTCTGGATATTTGTACGTGTTCCCCAGACCATTCCACAGGCCCCAGAGCCATGTACAGTAAGTAACTATTGCTATTTTAATTCAGAGACAGATTCTAGAAATATGGAAAATTTGCAAAAGTTCAAAATCCGATAAGTTCGAAAGATTTGGGTTCGTTTGAACTATTAAAGTTCAATTTCGAGTTCTAGTCCAGCTCTTCGGTTCATCTCCTATATCCACTCATCCAGCATTTATCTCCTGTATATTTTTCCTTTAACTGTATTTTTATTTATGGGAGAAAAATGTGTTTTTTCATTGCTTTCTAAAGACTGGTAGGTTTAGGTTTTTAGGTTTTATACCTAATTCTGCAGTAATCCTAAAACTGCAGTAACGTAAAACAACTCTTGTTAATATAAAATAAAGACAGTAGTAATGTAATCACCGGTAGTGTAAAATAACACTCCATAGTGTAAAATAATGCCTGGTAGTATAAAATTACACCTGGAAGTGTAATTTACTGTGACGGTTTAATGTACATTAAACTTAATTGGTTAAGCCACCTAATAAAAAGGGAGTTGGCGTAGAGCTTGTGTATTTTTGCCTGGACAATTTCTGTGCTTGCATAAGACCATGTAATTCTAACAATCCTAACCTTTCTCCAATTTGCTCTTCGCCATACATCGCTGCATAAACCACTCGATCATATTTATAAAATGGTGAAAAACGTTTTTTTGCGTTAAGTTCGGCCATTTAAACTCGGCAAGTATGAATTGGCATTGAGTGTCTCAATGCTAAGAAGGGTCCAGGTGGAGTGTTGTTTTTACAAACTACTCAAAGAAGTTACCTTACTTCGAACTGTCCTATTTAATAATATACAAAGTACAAAGATCATACAACAGAAATAAGGACTAGTCAGGTTGGTGTTGCCATGGAAACAGAAGATGAATTTAGTATAGGTAGTAGTAGGTATGTGTACCTGAGTCTGAGTGAGGTGGGGTATCTGTGTGGGTTGGGGGGGGTGTTTTAGCATTTATGGCCATAAAACTACATTTTAAAACTCCATATATTTTTATTGTGCTTTTTTAGTTTTAATTTAAAGTTTAAAGTTTTGTGTATTTGTGTGTGTTTGTGTCAGATAGACACACAGGAAGACTTGATGTTGTATATAGATAGCAGCTCTTGATGCATCTTGTGCACAAGTTCAACCATTGCAGAAATTAAACACCAGACATATAGCCATTAGCCAGCATTAAAAACATCACTATTACATCTATTAGCGTGACATAAAAATCCACTTGCCAATGCAGAACCTTTCTGTGCATCGTCTTGACAATGTGAGTTTGAATAAGCCTCAGACCCACATTCAATTCATTAGGAATGTGCCAGTTAGGCTTTGATTACAAGCCTTGGAATGTTTAGGATTTAAAGGTAAGAAAGAATGAACTGGGCATTGAAGTCCTGTGAAGAAGACTATGGCCTTTAATTCCCATCATTCCAATGTCCCAGGCACACTGTTTCAGCTACTGAATTGTATGTTTGTCATGCCAAGTCCTTGGCTACTGCCAGAGCAATTTGCAGCAAGTCACCCTCTGCGAATATCCTATAGACAACCATGTGACTGGTGTCAAGAAGTGTGGTCAAAATTGGCATGACCAGTGTGTACCAGTGATGCTTCCATATGAAAGAGATATACAGTACATATTTGGGTTTAGTTGTCTTTTAACTTACAGCTTACATATACTGTGCAGTGCAATACTTGCACTACAAGCATCAGCACATGGTTTCATTATTTATATATTGTCTCATTTTTTAACAAGACTCCAAGGTCAGTGTGCAGTGAGCCTTGCCCATCTGGATTTCGTAAATCTCTTCAGCCTGGGAAACTGATCTGCTGCTTTGAATGTGTTTCATGTTCTGAAGGCGAGATCACCAATTCATCCGGTTTGTGTATCAATAATATAGAAATTGTATGTTTTTTTTATATATTCCACTCTCTCTTCAACCCTGTGTAATTAAAAGGCATGTTCACCCTTAAAAAAAGTGGTTCATTGTCAGTTGCCTGCCTCCAACACTAACAGATATATTTTGCACTTTATTACCTGCATAACTAACCAGATATTTAAGGATAATTATTGCCCCCATTCTGGCAAAGTAAGCTGGCCCCTCCCTCCATTAAGTCAATCAAGGCTGTAACTGCTGACATCACAACCAATGCTGTCTCACCTTCTAACTCCTCTGCACACGATCAAGTATATAAAAAGCTCTTAGGGCAGAGGGAGGAGGCAGATACTTTTGCCTTTTTACCATTAAGGAATAGAACAACTTCCTCTCACTGTGGAGTGTGCGCGTGCCACTAGGGGGTCAGCTTATTATGCGGACAGTGAGAGGAGGGTTGATGACACGGTGCCCAAGCTTCTGCGGCCATGATCCACATCCTTACACCTGTCTTTTAGTATATAGAATAACTGACAAGTCACCCTTTTTTTATTTTAAGGGTGGACATGCCCTTTAAATGATCAAAATTCAAAGATTGTACAAAGTTTTGTTCAGAACAACTTTAATAATTAACAGACATTTTCATGTAATCTTTGCCATATAATGTTAATAAGATTCTTTGTTAATGCTTGTTTTTCCCCAACACAACTGAATTGTTCTCATGATTGACCTGACTTACAGTATTAACTAAATATTTGTCAGATGCCAAACATCCCCCAGGCATTTCAGTAGATCAGATTTACCATTATTGCAAAAACTCTAGGGAGGTTTAATGATCAAAGAACAATTCAGTATTATTAACAATCGTCAATTCCACAGCACACACATTAATACAATTTTATTTGAATACTGTATGTCATGTGACTTGACATAGTTAATCTATAATTTACATACATTATATAGCGCTGAAACATGGAAATGGATGTTTCTACACTGGATTTGCAGTCTCTGAACAATCACAGTTGTGGGTGAATCAATGGGGTTTTACCATAGGTTGAAAGATAAATATTGGTGTTATGTGGATAAACTGTAGGTTTGAACCTAATTCTATAAGTACAGCTAGAACAAAACGCCATCAGTTAAAGGGTAGCTATAAATTATAGCTTTAAATACAGCAAGATCCCACTGCTTCAAACTTTTTCAGATTTTAAATCTGGGCTGTATATACTGAGAAATCATCATTTTAATCACAGCATTTACAGGGAAAGACCTGTCACTCCAGGAGCAGAAATTGTAAAATGTGACCTATTAATGACCTCTTACTAGGATCTTTAGCTGCCTGCCAGCATACTTTCTGCCACCATTAGGAGAATCAGCAGAGAAAAGAAGGCAGGGGGGGAGGGTGAGATGTGTAAGCAAAGCAGTGTCCATGGTGAGGCTGTGCAGAACTTATAAGTGTCTCAGACACTACAAGAAGGCAGTGAGTAAGGGAGGGTGGGGGGAATTAGGAGTACTCACTAAACATTAATAATTTTATAACAAAGCAAGCACTGATAAATATGTGAGTACCGCCATTTTACTTCTCTCAAATAGTAGTTTCAGATAATGTTAAGTTGATTGAGTATAGTAACCCTTTAACGGCACACAAAGATACCCAGCCTTACATTACCAGAATAAACTATTCACAATCAGAATTTACAATGTTGTCTGATTTATAGTTTACACTGCAATCATAAGGGTTATGTACTGAATAACCAGCAAATCTCATTCATTAGATGATAAACTCCACTGAAAAATCATAACTGTGTTTGGCGCCATACAGTGCTTTCTGTGATACAATTGATTCCTAATACAGTATATTTTGAATATTATTTGTCTGTTTAGATTCTGAGCGTTGCCTGAAGTGCCCTGAAGATCAATGGCCAAATCCCAGCAAAAAATACTGTGTCAAAAGAACTACAGAATTCCTCTCCTATGAAGATACATTAGGAGCTACTTTATCACTGCTAACATTTCTTTTCACTGCAATCACTACAATTGTACTGGGGGTGTTTATAAGGTACAGGAGAACTCCTGTTGTTAGGGCCATTAATCTCCATCTCAGCTACATACTACTTGTGTCAATCGCCCTATCTTTGCTCTGCTCTCTCCTGTTCATTGGACGCCCTACAGAAGTGACCTGTCTTTTCAGACAGACTACATGTGTACTTATCTTAACTGTGTCTCTCTCTTCTCTTTTGGAAAAGACAGTTACGGTTGTCATTGCCTTTAACGCAACAAAACCTGGGAAGCAGTTAAGGAAACTGGATGGGATCCAAGAATCACATTAGGACATTTGTTTGTATTTCTGGAGAACTTGGTATTTGTATTGACTGGTTGATATTCACTCCACCATTTGTATTTTATGACACACAATCAACACCTGCTAAATTAATCCTGCAGTGTAATGAAGGGTCCATCACTGCTTTCTCTCTTGCAATTTCCTATGTTGGTATTTAGCTGCATCTTGTACAACTTTAGTGTTGCGTTATTCTTGCATCTAACGTTGGGATTTTATTTTGTATATTTATGCCGAAATGTTACATAATCATTCTAAAACCAGAAGAGAATATCAAAAATCATGTTGAAATTATTAAATAAATTGATTCAAATAATGTCAATTATAAATATAATTTACCTTTCAAGCTTCAGTTTTTTTCCAATTGAATTTATCTCCCAGGTTTTGGTAGATTATTCAGGAATCCTAATTCTCATTCAGAAGGTTTTTATGGTGATAAAGGAAACATCTAAATGTTCAAAAAGTCTTGTAATTTCATTGATTAATATTATTTTAGAACAAGTATAGTTAACATTGCCACTTTTCTATAATAGTTAAACCCATTTTGTTACATCATACGTGTGTGTGTGTGTGTGTTTTAAATGCTTATTTATAGATCCTTCAAAAGTAGGGGGGACTTTCAACTCTCTTTTTCAATTAAAATGTAGGAAGCATCAATATATATATATAAAATACCAAATTATATGAGTGTGTGTGTGTGTGTGTGTCTGCAGTTCCTATGGACTCACCACTAGAGGGAGATAGTAAGATTGTCTTTGCAGTTCCTATTGACTCACCATTAGAGGGAGAAACACAGGAAACAAGCACAGAGGCAGAACACAGCAATTACACAGACCGCAGGTAAGATTGCTTGGGACAGAGGGGGTGACCCTGGATTTGGGACAAAGGGGGGACCCTGGATTTGGGACAAAGGGGGCCCTGTATTTGGGACAGAGGGGGGACCCTGGATTTGGGACCGAGGGGGGGTTGTTTTTGGGACAGAGGGGGGCCACGGATTTGGGACAGAGGGGGGACGCGGGAATAGGAGGGGGGGGCATGTTTTTGGGACAGAGAGGGGGCTTGATGTGGGACGGGGAGCAGCATTTGGGACAGAGGGGGTGACTCTGGATTTGGGACAGAGGGTGGGCTGGATTTGGGACAGAGGGGGGACTCTGGACTTGGGACAGAAGGGGGACTCTGGCCATGGGACACTGAGAGGGAACTCTGGCCTTGGGGCATGGAAGAGGGGGCTATGGCCTTGGGACACTAAGGGGGCAATCTGGTCTTCTAGTGCCCGTTATTGTAATGGGCTTAATGTCTAGTTGTCTTTATAATGTCTTTATTTACCTTGATAATGTTTTCTTCCCTTAACCTCAAATTGGACTGTCTATAGCATTATGCAAAAAACAAAAGTGTGTAATTTCTCTAAATCTATACATATGAAAGTTAATGTGTAAATGTATGTTCCAGAAAAAATTCTGAATGTCTGGGACAATTTTGATGAGACTTTGTATATATACATTTCAGTACTTTATAGGTTTTACATACCACACCTTATGCACTTTTTTGACCCTTTTAAGTAAGTGCCCTGAAAACCAATGGACTGATCCAAGTAAAGAGCATTTCCCCTTTTTTCTACCCCTTTTAAGTAAATTGGGGGTGGGGTCTAGCCTGTGTGTAGCCATCTGGTAGTGAATCGAGTGATTGCCTAAATTATTTGGGAAGGAGATCTGACCTACACTACAGCATCAGGTAATATCTGTGGTTTACCTAATTTGCAGGTCAAGTTTAGATAAAGTACAGTGAGTTTCAATGGGCAGGTCAAGACAGGTAGTGGCTTAAAAGTCTGTTAAATTTTGAGTGCAGGTCGCAGTGAGTGCAGGCTGAATCGGGTAACGACCGTGGGTCCGCTTGTAGGTCTTTTTAATTTCGGGTGAAGATTGTGTTGTGGGTCTGATTACTTGCAGGTCAGGTCAAAAGCGGTTATGGAACCTGCCAGAAAAGTGCATGCAGGTAATGGTTTTGTGGGTGCAGTTTGGTTTTGCGGGTCTACTTAATTTCATCTGTGGGTAACGATTTTATATCAGGTGTGTTTGTGAAAAATTAGACCCCCTGCAGTACTCTCTAATCTAACCTTTCTGCTTTCATCTGTTCATAAATCGAGTGATTGCCCCACCGTGAAACAACTGAGCCCTACAAGGTTTTGTTTGGAAAAAAACAGGAAACACCGGGGCACTCATCTAGTACTATATATTTAGTTTTGAGAATAAAAGAGACCAGTTTTTATATTATTTGACACTACATTTTTTAAAAAGATAAAAAGATATGGCAGATATAAGGGGAGATGTAATATTGAGATTTTGGGGGTTGATGGCGTTAACCTCACACTTCCCAATGTTACAATGGGTTTGCATGGGGTAAACTCTATTTTCCCGGGGCCTGCATCGTTTCCTCTTAACGGCATAGACGGTCAATGCAAAACAAAATAGGTTCCTTTTTGCGCCACTTTGTAGCGCGAAAATGAACGTGATTTCAATGGTGCCGTTTCCTCCGCGGTCCTTACCTGCCTTGTTCCCGCATGCTTGATAAAGGAGCATTGGGCTCCGAAACATGTTGCTGTTTTGCACAATAAAAGTTTGATGCAGTTTTTTAGCACTGCCTGAGGCTCGTCTACATTCCTTTATTTGATGCCTCGTTCCCGCATTGCAGTAACTCACTAAGTGAGTACTCGGCAGGAAGAGGAGCGCAGAGGTATTGTATCTCCCCCAAAGTGTTTTTTTTTTAAGTCTTTTAAAGGGGTGATGGGGTGATGTGGCATCGCCCATTAAGGGCAAAATTGTCTCTCATTCCTAGGAAATGGATTTAGACATAAGTGCACTTTTAGTTTGTCATTGTAGGGATTGTTTACCCCTCTGTACAGATTATCTATTCCTTTATACAGATTACTCTGCCGGCAGGTGGTATTTTCATATTGCACCTGCCTATTTTAATAGCATTTTCTTTTTATTTTATTTTCATGGCTATGTTGTATTAAGGTATCTGGTGGACATTTTGGGGGACTAAATATGGGTTTTCAGCGCTGGATCTATTGTTCACCTTCTATTTCCTCTAAACACCAATTTAGATTTATATAGTTATATTTATGTCTATTTAGTATTTAATTGTTTGCATTGGTCAAGATGATGGCTGGCACATGGTCTTTACAGGTACAGCTCAGATAGATCCAGCCATGTTCTGACAGCGGAGCCAAGAGGGCACCTGTATTTATACCCCTGAGAGAACCTAGGAAACCAATCAAACCAATAACCAACAGCTGCTGCGGCAGCACGCAAAAACTGTATCATGCAACCACTGCAACGAATGTACCGAGCCGATAACGGCTCTTTAAGATGGAATCTTTAACGCCAGCAGATAGCTGTCATTAAAGATTCGGAATGGGCAAACCCCCTTTGCTATACAGTGAGAGTGCATTGCCTAGAGGAGGCAATAGAGAGAGATAACAGCTCTCAGTGTATTGCCCTATAAATTTATTTTTCCTTTAAGCAAGGCTGTTTGTACCCTTTTTAGTGCCCTAGGTGGCCTCCTACCCATGTGCACCCCCCCCAAACTTGGCCAGCCAATCTACAGCTGTGTTTCCCCACTCAATTCCTTCAGACACTGTCACTGCTAATGTGGATGGTTCTTTATAGTGGGACTGCTTAAGCAGTTGGTAAGAGGCGCACGCTGTGCCTGGTGGGACGGGCAGGCGTGTATACATACGTTTGTGCGTATGCAGCCTCACTGGCCACCAATGAAATACTGATTGGAAGGACAGAATAGGTTTTAGTGCATGTGAGGTATGTGGTGCCAGTTTTCTCCCCAGAAATTGTTTCCAGCTGGGTGGAATGAAAAAGTAGCCGGGTAGGGCAGAACAGGGAAACTTGGTGAGATCTGAGATATTTAACTCTTTCAATGCCAACAGACTTTCCTATTAATACATTCATTGCCAGCACTTTCCCAGAGTATTGCCATTAATACTTTCAGTGCCAGCAGAGTATTATTTTTAACCCTTTCAGCTGCCAGCATTTACATGATATACAGTATGTACCTGCTTTCCATGTCTCCTTCATTGAATTGTTCACTCCTCACCTACTCTAGTTCTAATTGGAGTGTTGGATGAAAGGAAGAAAGGCAGGTATAGTGATGTCATGGCTACTAGTCACAGGGGCCACTGTCAAAATGTCTGCAACAGCTTTTACCTGGCATGTTTAAACTGCTCTCCTCAGTACTATTATCTGAGCTCGTCCTCCCCCCTCCTTCCAACACCAAGTTCCTTTGCAAAAGTTGTTGGTAAGTAGAGTGCGTGGGGTTCAGACTCTCTACTAAATACAATGTAGAAAATTTAAAGCAGAAAGTAGAGCAGATCTAACACGGAAAGTAAAAGCTGACAAGAAGATGTTAGCGAGATGAATAGATGCCCTGGATCAACATAGGCGCCCTAGCTCTTTGCCTAAAAACAGCCCTGATTAGCACAGATCACATGTTTGTTGTTTTGATTGATTCTATAAAGTGCTAATGAGGAAGATCTGTTTCTCTAATTCGATTTATTGTTTCAGGTTATTCCACTTTTTACATACTTAATGACGTATCTCATACATGTAAAGTCATGTACTGTACGTGGCCATAGTAACATGCATACTCTCGTTATACCTGGCAAACCATCACTGAAATTTAATAGAATAGAAGAAAAGGACATTTTAAAACTGATTTCTATTGAATATTTGTTGGCAATATTTCTGTACAGTATGTGTAATGGCCTCAGCATGGCGTCCTCTGGTGTTCACAGTTTGAATTGCAATGTTGAATAAGGCAGGAAGGCAGGGAAGGGAAACCCTTTTTATCAGGACTGCTGGGTAGTAGGTAGTTACAGCAGCAGTGGCATGGAGTGTATCTGTGATTGTCCAGTTTCCTACTTTAAAGCCATTCCTTTAAGTAACTTTGCTCATAGTTATAAATGTATGTTTATGTGGCAGTCTGTTTATATTATAAGGACTTCATTATTGAATCTGTACGAATGATTATTGTTTGTATTTATTTGCATTTCAGTTTTACACCATTTTTCTAGTAAACATCATTCCGTGATTCTGGAAGTTATAATGCAGGTGTTAATTTTAGCTAATTGCATAGGAGGCCAGTACTGTATCTATTTCAGAAAAATACATTAATCATCTGTAGTCATACATTTTATATCCCTTAAGGGCCTACGATCACGTTTTGCTATCCATTTGTATATGAGAAATGCACGCCTGGCCAACAAAACGTGGCTTGCCACACTATCAGGGTTATTCAATAAAAGTTCTTATCGTTTAAAATGGTGCTAATTTTGCCCCAACCAATCAGATGTTAGCTTTCAAATGTTAAATAAGATCTGATTGGTTGGGGCAAAATTAGCACCATTTTAAACAATAAGAACTTTTATTGAATCTCCCTGTATGTGTGCTACTGTATTTTTGGAGCAAATCACGTGTGCTCCGATAATGGATTATCAGCTGAATCGTGGTGCAAATGCTCAATAACATGTTTTAAACACACATGTTTGCACATTTCAAGTGCATTGTACTTTAGTGTGGATGCAGACTTACCATATATGTTTAAATGGATATGAATGTGGAAAAGAACCCTTTATTCTGCAGCACATTTCAAATTAAGAATCATTATTTACATCGAGTATTTTGCTGTGGTTTTAGGAGTATAACGTAGCACTTGGGAAGAAATATACAGAACAGTAATCCAGCAGCAGAAGCCAGAATGGTAAATATCTCCACAGCCACCATGTATTTCCCTTTGGTGCTCAGGTATGTTGGGATAAAGGAGACCCAGACACTGCAGAACACCAGCATGCTGAAGGTGATATACTGAGCCTCATTGTACCTGTCTGGTAATTTCCGAGCCATAAATGCAACAATAAAACAAAGCAGAGCTAACGCACCAATATATGAAACTGCTAAATAAAACATGACAATAGATCCTTCATTACATTGTAGAGTCATTATCTGTTGTGATGTTTTTGTGTCCAGTTCGGTGAATGGTGTAGCCCATATCAGCCAAGTGATGCATATTATAAGTTTACCTGATGAACAAACAATTACAAGATAAATAGAAGTATCAGATCCCACCCATTTCCTTAACTTGCTCCCAGGTTTTGTGGCTCTAAAAGCAATGATAACAGTCAGTGTTTTCCCAAGGACAGAAGAAACTGCAACAGTGTATATGAATAAAAAGGTAACTTGTCTCAGGATGCAGGTCACCTGCACAGGGCGTCCAATGAACAAGAAGGAACAGCAGAAAGACAAGATGAGAGAGACAAGGAGGATGTAGCTGAGATGACGATTATTGGCTTTCACAATGGGACTTTTCCTGTGTTTTACAAAGAGCAACAAGATCCCAGTAGTTATTATAGACGAGATGAAGGCAGCAGCTGCTAATGCAATTCCTAATGAATTATTATAAGAGAGGAAGTCTATTATTTTTTTGATACAGCGATCCTTCCTTGGGTTGGACCAGTGATCTTCTGGACATCTGAGACAGTTTTCTGCATCTATAAATAAGCAATGTACAGAATTAAAACTGATGCAGTGTTAAAATCTACAAACATGACGAGATGCTTGTCTCATAGAACCCACTCCTCCACACAATGATACATGTTCCTCAGTACACTTAACTGGGCAATGATACAACCAGTGTTAGTGGCTTAAATTAAATCCCCCATTGCATGTCATATTATTTTAAAAAGCTTACCAGTATAGTTGGTAATTTCTCCCATAGAACAAGGAATACATTCATAGCAACAAAGGTGTTTTCCTGTTGGAGTAGCTTTCCGGTAACCAGTCAGGCATATCTCTGAACACAGAGAGGTAGGAGTCTATAATAACATATAGGGGAAAATCTAATTTGCCATTTAACTCACTGAAGTGTACATGGGTATTTTACCAGAACATTTACTTTCTCACTCCCATCCTCACTATCACACTCTAAATGAGACACAGTGGAATAGAATGGAAGTAGCTGTGATTCTGTAGTTAGTTAAACTTAAAGGGAAATTATAGCCTTTCTCTCCACCCACCCATCCCCTCCTAGCAAACCCAGTACCCATGTACCCTGGATAAGACCTTAAAAGCTAGGTTCTCACACCTTGGCTTACCCTAGATTTCTAGCGCTCCTGTTCTGAAGTTACAATACCCGGCTTGATTACTTCCACCCCCCGGCTTGTGTCTGGAACCATGACAATGGGATCATGCTCTTCTACCAATGTCTTTTGATTGGCCAAGCCCCTGATTGAAAGCATGATATATATTGTAACTTTGAAGGAGAAGTGTTGAAAATTTAAGGGAATACACCTAGTGCATTAGGTCCTAAACCTGAGTACTGCCATTAGTAGTTGGTGAATAGGATTTACTTTTCCTTTAAGCATATACAACTTTGTATAGGAATGACTTGTATATGAAATAGATACATTATTTCAATCAACATGTGCTTTAAGATATACAAATTTATTAAAGGACATACTCATAAAATGGGAAACAAATTAAATGTATATGTATCTGTTTTTTGTTTTTTTTAAATACAAGAATGCAGAGAATTCCTACTTTGAAGTGCAGCTTGTTACATCCACGGAATTCTGGAAGCTCTGGGCAGAAAGTAAATCTCACTATGTTGTAGATAAGAGAAAAGGCAGATATATAGCTTAAAAAGAGGTGGGCCAAAAGGAGCAAAAAACCCTCTACAGAGCAGAAAAATGGAGTGTAAGTGTATTGCCCACAAAATCTAAGACACAAGAAGTAATTTCTTACTCCCAGTTTCCCCATTATAGATAAGGGAGAGTGAGGGAAGTCAGCAAAGCTGCATGCTTCCTGGCCAATTAAATGGCACATTCTAATCAGCATTGACAGAGAGGGAGAGGCAGGATTTATGGTCTGGGGAACTCATGGAGTTTGGACATTAAAATCTTCTTTCTGACACAACACAGGAACACAAGAATAAGCGGGTTTTATTTTTTACCTATATCATTCTCTGCTGACCATGTATGTGTGTTTCACCAATATAGATGTCCTTTAACATGAATTGTTCCTCAAAGTAAAACTGCTTGAGAAAATGATACACTTAATATTGTGATAAATATGAATTCATATATTACTCAGAATGTATTAGAAAGAAGCAGAATGTAGCTGAAGTGGATGACCAAATTAATCATAGAGTAGTTAGACTAGTAATCACTTAGTGTGAGTAAATGCCTTTTGGGAATCCAACAGGCGTGGAGGGTAAGCCGTTTTTATGCTATTATATACTATGAATGTTAGGAAAAATCAGTTGTCTGTGCCAGTAATATCCTTGAAAGTATTGTTTGTTTTCGGTAACCTTTCGAAAGTATAGTTCGGTAACCCTCGAATTTGCCATAACCCTCGAATGTAGCTTGCCCAAAACCCGACAATTGCCCGCTCGTGTTTAAGAAGTGTTTTAACAAGTTTTGGTGATAGTGACATGTTCCCCAGACCATTTCCCAGGTGCCACTGGGCAGGTTTCACACTTTTTCTGCAAACGGAAATGTTCCATTTTGTGTGGGGCATGTTAGGGAACTTTTTACGAACCGTGGTTGTCGGTAAGCTAAGAGAGGGGGTCTGGGAATATTTCTAGTAATCTGTCATCCTTTTGTAAAATGGGTTGGAGATTCTTGGTGATTTTTCGTAGTGTTTCCATTTGTGGGTGGTATGTAACAACCAGTAGGATACGGTCCTCCTTTTGGATATGTTTGTATTGTAGCAGGTTGTTTCTGGGGATGCTGGTTGCTTTCTTAATCTGTGTTTCTGTAATGGACTGACTGTATCCCTGTTTTGTAAAATCTTTTTTGAGCTGTTCCAGGTGCAGATTTCTGTCTGTAGAATCAGAGCAAATCCTGTTGTATCTTATACCCTGGCTGTAGATAATGAAGTTCTTTATGTGTTTAGGGTGAAAACTGTCATTACTGAGGTATGTGGGTATGTGGCCCATAAATATCTCATTTATACCATGTCCATGGACACTAGAGGTGAAGTGTATCTGATTGTTTGTTTAACCTCTGCTAATTCTTTTATTACTGCGTGTGATCATTGAATGTGTATTTACTGTTTTATTTACGCCAGCCATTTGCAATCAGGCATGGGTGCAAAAGATAACATCTATGTAATATCAGAAAGTCTTTGTTCTAGTATGTATAAAATAGAGTGCTTTACAAGATTCAGTATTGTATCATACCTGAGGAAGAAGCCTAGTGCTTCAAAAGCTTGCATTTTCAATCATTTTAGTTAGCCAATAAAAGGTATTACTTTATATCCAAGATGTCATCACTTTCATCTATGGCTAACACGGTACAATTCTCTACTACTACTAATTAGGGAATGAGATATTCCATTTGCTAGCGTCTAGGGCAGGTACTATTCTTGTTTGTATTAGAATAATACAAGAAGCCATAGCACCAGAAGCATTGAAGTATGTCGGAGATGTCACTAGAGGAAGAACAAATGTGCTTTTTGTTCTGTTAAACCTCAATTAGCAGGTTTAAATCTACCCTTACATACTACCTATCTGGTAGCCAGCAAAGTATAGGATATGATTGTTTTATTTGCACTTGCAGCACTGAATTCCTGAGTTCGATTCCACCCTTGGACACATCTGCAAGGAGTTTGTATGTTCTCCCCGTGCTTGTGTGGGTTTCCTCCGGGCACTCCGGTTTCCCCCACAATCATAAAATCATACTGATAGGTTGCATGTGTCAAATAAATGTGCTTAGATTGTAAGCTCTTCAGGACAGGGCCTAATGTGAATGTATACATGTAATTGTAAAGCGCTATGGAAGATGTTGGCACTATATAAATCCACAGTAATAATAATAATAATTTGCACTGCATACGTCTCACTCCAACACTTATACCCATTCCATTGTATCTGTATGTTACCCACCTAACTAGATTGTAAGCTCTACGGGGCAGGGACCTCATTACCTCATTGTGGCAAAGCTCTAGCACTTCTATTTATATAATTTATATATTTATGTATTGAACTATGTATTTGTTTCCCTTGTATGACTTTATTGTATTTTGTTACTGTACAGCGCTGCGTCCCCAAGTGGCGCTTTATAAATAAACTATACATACATACATACATACAGATAATGCAGCTAATATGCAGGGAAAGCACAACAGTGTCCTATCAAGGATAAAAGCATCTCAGTCACAGGATCAACATGTTTTTGCAGTTGAAGGTCCATGCCATTTAGTCCATTTACTGGCAGAACATGCTGCCAAATGTAGAAGATTGTGTGATAGATATATGTTTCCTCTTTCAAATAAGTATAAGAGATAAGAGATGGCTGACATTCAGGAACACAGTGTATGCCCTTCAACACTGGGATTGGAAAAATAGTTAAATATGTTAAAACTCTTTAGAAAAAGCCACTGAGAGTACCCTGTTTACATGGGATGCCTTAAATTCCAATTTCATCAGCACATTTCAATTAGGTGTTGCCCTTGGAGCAAGAGAAAAAAAGTATTCCTAGGAAAATGCAAAACTCTATGACCAAGGTGTACCTGCTCTTTTTACATCCAGTACTGCCAGTTTTCAACTCATTCAATATGCTCCTTCAGACTGAATACCCAATGGCACACATCCTACACCCAGCAATGAGGCCTGTTCAAAGATCTGCTAGTGAAGTTTCTGCTGCCAACCGTGATTGCTTATGTTAACATTACAGAGCTGGACTAATTTTTGTTTAAAAAAAAAGCTGGATGAGTTTCTGCAAACAAGGAATGTTGCAAGTTACTGGAATTGATACGTAAAGTAGAGTTGATCCAGGGAAATTTCCGATTGCCACTTGGAGACAGGAAGGGATTTTTTCCCCCTTCATAAATTTGGTGGGTTTTTTTTGCCTTCCTCTGGATCAACAGTTAGGCAGGCAATGAGGATATTGCTAGATGGGTTGGACTGGATGGATGGATGTCTTTATTCAACCTCAAATACTATACTATACTATTGTTGTGGATTTATATAGCGCCAACATCTTCCGTGGCGCTTTACAATTACATAGTCATATATTACATACAGGGCCATATTTATAAAGCCGCGGTATCGCTTTTTAACGTAAACGTGACTTTAACGAACGGTATCGTAAATTTAACGATCGGTTTAAGGATCGAAAATTTGCGATAACGATCGTAAATCTACGATAAAGAAATCGTAGATTTAGGATCCCCATAGAATACCATTGTGGTAGTTTACTACCGCATGGTATTCTAAGATCGATTGTTCGTTAATTAACACACGTTCGGTCGTAAATGTATGATCGCTATCGTAAATTAACTAACCTGCAGTATCGCTAAAAAGCGATACAGCGGCTTTATAAATATGGCCCACAGGGTAATACAGGTTATACAAAGTCATACATATTATATACACAGGTAATAACATAATATAAGTGCTCATGGGGTTTGAAACAAGAAATGATGGTAGGATTATGGTAGGAGGAGCTAGTACACCTGAATTTAAAAAGATTGCTGGGGAAACCATAGATTTGTTACTGTAGAGCCCTCGATTACATGAAAAAAGCAATGCCTATAGATGACCCAGCACTCAAAAAAACCTCACTTTTTTTAATCCAAAATCTCGCTTATCAGCAACTATTGAAAATCTGCAGATTGTCCTCACCAGAGTTCCCAAAGTGATTGATGCTAAAGATATGGATTATCAGATGATGGACTAAGGGCACAAATAAAAGATCCATGACAGGCCAGTTTAGATGTGAGGCCATTTGCAGACTTGCGAAATATCTAGTTTTGACCCCACACAGCAATGCTTCTTGTGAAATGCTTTTTAGTATAATCAAGAAAATGATTATAGACTAGAGGAGATCCATGGGCAAATATCCCATAAATTTACAGACATCCTCAAATGTTTATGAAGAAGTGACCACTGTGAGGAACACACTGTGTGCGGTACTGGTCAGTAAAATTAATAGCTTTTTGCATTCAAAGCCATCCTCACAACTTTTTAAAAAGGCTAAATAAGCAACATCCAGATGAGCATGCCACAAAAATGGAAACTGCTTCTATGGAATTAGTAGCAGGATCAAACCGTAAAGAAAGCTGTACCCAGTACCCAAACTATTTCTGTCAGAAAGGAGGCACAGTCTGCCTTGGTGACTCTTCAAGAAGAAGGCAGTACCACTGTGATCTCAAAGGAGAACAAACCCCAATTTTTTATACTCCAGAATCTGAAAACAACCCCCCTAAAAACACCAATAAGCTATAAAATACCACCTCAGTAAATTGTGTTAAAGTAAATGTAAGCCTGTTAAGAACTTGATGAAGTATCTGTGTGTATGTGCAGTGTCAGGCCACACCTCCTGACCTCAGTCACATGCTTCCTTGCTTTATCTGTCCTGTAAAATGATTGGCTAGAAATTATAAATGGGTGTGACCAAAAAGTTGTCTTTTAAGTAAAAGTCAAATTGCCCCCTTATTTTACAAGCAAGCATCAGCTGTAGCATAAAACTCTACACGTGTAAAAAAAAAAAAAAAAAAAAAGTTGCAGCCCGAGAAGGCAGCTGTTAGTACTAAACCTAGAGGTGACTTAAACAGTGATGATGACATTGTTCTTTTAGATTAAGAAAGTGTTTATAAAAATAATGCTGGAGGTATCTATGGAAACTACAGTGTTGTTTTCTAATTTTTTAGAGGTCAACATAGCTATATATTTACAAGATGCTGTTACTTTGCACTTTTTGTAGTTATATTTTATTTTATTTTTTTATGTAAATGCTTTGGATTTACTAAACACAATTGTGTAAATCAATAAAAGTTTTTTGTTTATGTTTTGAGCATTTCTTACTATACAGACCTAAGTTGAAAATGTGGTTTGTGTATGAACACAGTGCTGAATTGAAGAGTTAATTCAGTCCTCTGTTTCAGCTGACAACACTGGCTGGTGAAATGAAGGGCTGAATTAAGTCATCCCTCCTCTGATATCATATTATTGATAGGGGCTTTGAAAAGCATTAATTGGCATAGAGTTTTTGATAAATATAAAATTTGGTAAATGGTAGTCTTAAATATTAAAAATGTTTTTTTAACATGGCCAAAGTGTTACATTACATGTGCATACCAATCTTTCCTTTCCTGTCCCTCTTTTACTTTCCCAAATCTTGGAAGGTATGAAACCTTCACTATCTGAAGGGGAATGAAACCATTAGATAAGATCAACCTGGCTCCACATTTTTGTTAATAACTCAATTAAGCACTGACATACTGACTTAGCTAGAATGGTAGCTAGAATGAGATCTCATTGAAATCCAGTGGTAGGGGACATCTCACTATATGATGAAGTTATACTGGAAAAAGTGATAAAATCTACTATTTATAAATGACAGGGAACAAAAAAACTAACAAGGCAAATTAACAATTTAAAGTTAGTAGAATATACATAAGGTGAGTGAAAAATAGAGTGTACGTGTCCTTTAAGAAGTTAGTAGTCTACTAGTCTTATTTGTGGGTGACTTGATGGCAAGGGCTTGGTAAAGTCCTAGAACTCATTTTCCAGTACTGCCTTTTTTCTGTTTTATCCATTTATCTACATACCTAAGTATGTGTTCCATAACTTTAGCCCCATTAATGATTAGCAGTCTATTTCTTAGTAATGACAGTGATCCTAATCAATTTAATATATGTATTGTACTGCTTCGCCTAGGTAAAGGGTTACCAAACATTACAAACATGACAAATCCTTCTGTTACCATTGACAATAATAATAATTGCATTTCTGAAGTTTAAGTGATTAGTGTTTATTACAGAGGGGCTAAAATTGATATCTGATATCTGATAATAGTTATTTTATTGTTTATGTGACTGTTTGCCTTAGCAAATGTAAAGGTTATACTATCAGAACCACCAGGGGAAACTTCTTTATTTATAACAAAAAAGCAATAGAGATTTGCGGGGAGGTTGGGGGGGGGTTACCCTACACAATTCAATATCCACCTCGTGATAAATAGGAAAATGGTGTTGCAATTAGCTGGCGTTAAAAAGTCACACAAAAACTGGCACAGTGATATCGAATTGCAAAGAATTAATCAGTTATTGTGACTTTAACCATGGAAAAGTACACACTGCTCCTGGATAAATGAGCCGGTCGATCATTGGTACATTGCAACAACCAAAAGAGCATTTCCTATATTTACAATGTTATATCAAGGCATTATTTATATTTATAAATTTTACCTTATTAAAATGGGAGTTCCACACAATGACACTATCATTTATTAGAAGCTTTGGTGAAGTCGATGGAAGAAATTTACCGACATGGATTTTCTTTGCTGCTCCCAGTGAATCAATCACAACACTTTGAATATCAAATTTCCCTGCAACAGATCCTTGTTCATTAAAGAATATTTCATCAGACGGTGTTTTCAGGTGAACAGATTCTATGTAATGTTTTAGCTTCAGAAAAATGTAAAATCTGTTAGCAACTGTATCAATGTGGACAGATAAAATTATTAATGGACACCTTGAGATAAAAAATATTCCTAATCAAGTTAGGCCCCTTGCTCTGGGTTTATTTTCCTTTCTATATATTGTCATCCTGTACTCCAAATCCTGTAATCAATAGCAGCTTTTAGGGATTTAAAGGGCATCTACAATGGGGAAAAAAGTTATTTTAAATTGCCCATAACTGGAAATTATAATTCTTCCCAACCACCACCGTTTTTGATCATTTTTTGATCTGCGCCCCCTTTTTTTTTAGATATCCAATATAAAACATCTTACATTTCAGCTGTCAATCAAGTGCCTTGTTCTCATAAAATATTCTTCTGTGAGCAGTTTTGCTGTAGGAAACTCTGTGGAATGGTGACAGAGTTTTGACAATTGGAATGTTGTATGCTGTGTGCTGTTTGACAGTTGGTTTGTGGGGGAAAAGTCAGGTTAGATGGGAGTGGTTATAAGAGGATGGGAGGATTCTGCTCCTTAGCAAAACAAGTACTGGATTAAAGGCATGCAGCAACACACATGCCTCAGTAAGTGCTACTTGCACATATTCATTTACAGATTAAGATGAGGTAAAGTCATTTTTTCACTACAGTGTCCCTTTAACTTCTTCAAGACTTTTAACACCAGCTATCAATGAGCGTCTTTAACCCCTTACATGCCACCACATAGAAGAGTGACCATTTCAAAGGGCATATCCACCCCGTTATATATCTATTGGAATCTGGTTATAAGAGGAAAGGGAGATTCTGCTCCTGAGCAAAACAAGTACTGGATTGAAGGCATGCAGCAATACACATGCCTCAGTAAGTGCTACTTGCATGTATTCATTTATAGATTAAGATGAGGTAAAGTCATTTATTCACTATAGTGTTCCTTTAACTTCTTCAAGACTTTTAACACCAGCTATCAATGAGCTTCTTTAACCCCTTACGTGCTACCACATAGCAGAGTGACCATTTTAAAGGGCATATCCACCCCTTTATATATCTATTGGAATCTTGGTTTAGGAACTGATCTGAGGTCTGTAAGTAAAACACTGTCTTGGTTAAGGGGGGGGTCCTACAGGATACTAAAATCTTGCAAATATACTATTATCCCAGTATTAAAATTTGCACATAAGTAGAAGACTCCCTAAAATCTAGGATCCATTATACTTACCTTGCTCAATTCTGCTTCTAGTAGGAGATGTCCCTGCCAGGTTATTCCAGGTTCACTCTGCAATCATGTTTGTGATGAGTGAAGTCACGGCGAATGAATGCAGCGTATTCTCAGAGCTTTCGCTCCTGAACACTGCAAATAACCAGTGTGTCTACTCAAACTCTGAGCTTTGAGTATTCAGGAGAAGGGGGGCATGTATATGGAGCCATTGTAGATGCAGAATTGAAAAAGGTAATTTTGATATTGGAGGTGGACATGTCCTTTTATCTTGATGTCAGACCTCGCCTTTAATCTCCAAAACAGATCAAGCAGCTACTGTCAGATTGTATTAAACAGATATACCATGGCCAGGATGACTGAGAACCTTCACAAGCACAGGTAAACATTGTATTTTACACAGATCATATTTAATAAATAACTATGGTTACCTCACCCCACCCTTTATTTCCTTACTATCAAAAGTGCCCAGGGTGAAAAACTAAACCACTAGGTTCTTACACCTAAATTTACTCACAATCAGCTATAACTTTCATTTTCTGATGCAGGTCCTGTCCTGCAGTTCTCAATATGCCCAACGCCTTGCGGAGCTCATCTTCCCATTATTACCAATGAAGGGAGGGTGAAGAGCTGAATGGAGTGGGGAGGGCAAATGAAGGTAAGTTAGAAAGATAATTGTGTTCCATCCCAGGGGCGAGGAGCATGTAGATTAGTTCCTCATCTTGGGATTCTTTAAAGGGCTGGGGGCTGGGTTCAAAGCTTCAATGCCAGGTAGGTGGCACAATTGGGGTGTTAGATACTACTAATATTATCAAGATGAAATTCTAAAACAGCTTAGAGTTTACCAAGAAGAAGAGATATGGCTGAAAATGGGTTATTTCTACAGATTTAATGGTTACCTATCCCATTGCTAATGTTTTATATACCATTTCCAACATATTGTAATTGGATTAAATACGTTACAATTATGTACACTAGAGAAAAGGTGCTTGCATGGAGATTTGATTTCATTATTGGGCCATACAATAAATTATCTGGGGCATTGTTCATCAATAGAACATGTCAGAGGACACGCTGACATCCCTTAAAACTTGAAGAAATGTTTTTAGTTCAGAAAGGGAAAAACACTTTTCTATAATTTCCTTGGCAACTAAATCATCATCAAATTAAATTTTATGGTCATAAACACAAAAACTTACCATAACCCTACACAGACACAGGTACACACCTACTGGTCCAACACCCACTCCACCATTCCATTTTTATGACAGCTATACACACAACAACAAAAATATATGTATTAAGTCAGAATATGCTTGTGAAGGTTCTCATTCATCCAGGTCATGGTATATCTGTTGTATTCAATTAGATCAACTGGACTTGAAGTTTAGTTCTTGAAGACGTTTCGCTAGTCATCCAACTGGCTTTCTCAATTCAGAATGACTTGTACAAGAATCTGTGGCAATTATGTACCGGTACCCTAGAAAATCCCAATTAGTTAAGATTGGATAGTGGCTAAGAGGTGTTATAGGAACGCCCAGAGTAAGGTGTCAAAACAGCATTGTACATGGCAGACAGTTGGTGTCGAACCCCCCACCTCTATTTAGGCTTGGTTTCTTTATTTTCACATAAATGTCCTCCTTAACACCTCTCTTGAACCAGTCACGTTCCTTTGCCAATATGTTAGCATTACAATCTTCAAAGGTATGTCCTTTATCCTTAAGATGCAGGTACACGGCAGATGACTAGCGAAATGTCTTCAAGAACTAAACATCAAGTCCAGTTGATCTAATACAACAGATATTAAGTCAGAATTAATATTAAAATATAAATGGCCCTTTTTAATGACATAGCAATAACATTTTCAAACATGCAGCACACATATCCCCTTTTTGAAATGCAACCTGTCAAGCCAAATTATACTTAACCTTTCTCTTTTTACCTATAGAATATCTTACAGTGTAGCTCACAAAGCCTGCAGGAAAGGAATCAATTTCACCAGCAATAAATTATTTCTACCTATTGATGACATTTCTGCTACATATCGAAAATACTTTTGTATTAATACAATTTAATAATTTGTTTGGCGTTGAACCTTACTTATAAAAAGGCAAGAAGTTGATTTATAGCTAAAATTTGGTCAGTAAATCTCTCCAAATCTGAAGTGGCAAGAAGATATTTTTTTTGGGGGGGGGGGTTCTTGGCTGGAAATGGCGAAAAATCGTATTTTATTGCAAGACTGTTCAACTGAATGCTAAGTTTTAGCATAGTTTGGCGTTTAAAAAATAAACAAAAATAGATCTTTATAAAAATGGCCCCTAGTCAGCATCAGATCTGTAGCAATATATACTTTACTCTAGTTAAGAGATTATTATATAGTAGATAATGTAGCCCCTACAGTAAATCATAAGGAGGAGTTCTGTGACCATATAGAAGCACAAGGCCACAGGTCGAGTGCTTTTAAAAAGGGCACGGAACTCTGAGGTGACATCTGATATCCATGTAATTTACAGTAGAGGGTACATTATCTGTTATAATATACCCCTGCTCCCAATGCATTTTACTTGAATTTCAAACCCCTTTAAATGTACAAATTGTCACTGTGCTCTCCCTCCCCCAAATTCTGTCACTCTGTAACTCTCCCTACTGTAATGTTCTGCATTTTGCTTCGCCCTGATGCAGATATGCCACGCACCCTACCCCGTGGCCTTGTAATCTTCCAGACAGGGAGAAGATGTACACGCAGCTTGTGCTGGGAAATTGGACTTACAGGATATAAGTCTCTAGCTGCCAGGGTGTATTTCTTCTGTTGCATGTGGTACTTCCTGAATATAATCAGCGTGCTACTAGTAAGGATATCTTACTGTTGGTGCTGTAGACATTTACTACAGGGGAAGATTATAAGGCAAATAACTAGAAAACAACACTTGCTGGTTTTGTTGGTACAACAGTTTAATCCTGAAGTGAAATAAGAAGTATAAGATCTTTGCTCACCCTAAATTTTGTATCTGGAGTTAAATAATTAGAATCTTTTTCGAACAGCAGTTGGTCCACATGCATCTGATGTAAAGCTTGTGCCAGTAAATGAACAGTGTAGTAAATAACAGCAGTTATGTAATAATTATTTGCCTCGTCTGATAATTTATATTCTTCAAAGTAGAAAAACCATTCTCTGGGTCTAATATTTGAAAATTTTATACTTGTAAAAAAATCTTCAATAAATTTATCGTTTTGTAAATTTTCCCATTGAAAGTGAGACAAGTTGAACCCAGGAATTTCCCTTTTGGGGACCGTTATCAGTAATGAGCCATTCAATGCAGGGAAAGAATTCAAGTAACCATAATCAGAAACAATGTGTAGAGTGGCTGAAAGCACTAAAACTTTCCCAGAAATATAAATGTCCTTGTGGTTCCTTAAAAGGTGCATTAACTCGTTATAAGTACAGTATAAAATAATAACAGTAGCTGTGTATTTTTCAGTAATTCTTAAAGTATTTTCAGTGTTTTGGGACTTAACTGAAAGGTCAATTATGAATTCTACACAGATTCCACGGTCCTTCATTTCTTTACTTAACTTCAAACTTGCCTTCTGGTTACTCATGTTATCTGATGTTATGATTCCCACCCACTTCCAGTTAAAGTGGGTCAGTAGTTCTAGGATGACTTCTATCACAGTATACTCATCAGGGACAATACGGTAAAGAGTTGGAAATAGGATACGGTCATTAAATACAGGGTCCATAGCTCCATAACTTATCTTAAAATAAAATTTGTTAATTTAGTTGATAGAGAATTTGGATAGTTAAAAAGTAGAATAATGTACATTAAAACCCAAGAATTACACGTGCATATTTTTGCTGAAAACCATTTCTATGGACGGTACCATAGTTGATTTCAAATATCATTAAAGCCATAGTGATGTGTCCGAAGGGGTCTGAACTACTGGTTCTGTTATAGAAATGTAACTGGTTGAAACTATCATTGGAACATCACTGGACTTCTTATTTGATGTTTAGAGCAGAAAGTTACTAACAATACACAGACCCACCAACAGAGGGACCCCAGTGAATTTATTCCTCCACAGTTACAAAATAATCGGGCCAAGCGATTGGTAAGAATATACAAGCTTATTCAATAAAAGTTCTTATCATTTAAAATGGTGCTAACTTTGCCCCAACAAAAGATGTTAGCTTTCATATGTTAAATAAGATCTGATTGGTTGGGGCAAAATTAGCACCATTTTAATTGATAAGAACTTTAATTGAATCTCTCTTATAGTGTATGGTTAGATTTAGTTAGCAGTATGTTATATTCAATTTTACAGCTAAAAACAGTTTTGTTTTTCATGTCCAAAATTCCATTTTAGATGTGTATCTGTTGGCTTTCATGATCCTGTTTATCTATTTTGTTTTAATTGTGTCATATTCTGGCCATTCCAGGTTTCTGTGTTAACAGCAAGTTTATTAATAAAAGAAGAGGATTGGAACTAAGTAAGGACAATAAAACTGATTTATAAACAGATATATTTTAGTTAAAGGGCATGTCCACTCCCAAAATAATAATTTCCCCCACCACTGGCCCCAAAGTGTAGTGTACTAAAATCCTTACCTTACATCCCAGCTCCAAATGGTTCTCCAGCAATCCCCCTCCAAGTCCAAAAAAGTGGCAACTAGGAGGATAGCAGAGTCCATATAGGACTCTGCCTCCTGTGTCTCCACCGGGATAATTTTGCCATGCGCAGAAGAGCCCTCCCTCTCCCTCCCTCTCCCTCCCATTTCTTTCTCCCTCCCCCTAGTGTAAAACCCTGTTAGTATATTGTAGGGACAGTTCCCCCAGCTCCAACTGCTATAATCCTATATCCAGAAAGTGCCCAGATAGTTACTTACCTTCCCTCTATCCTCCGCCGTTGTTAACTGTCGGCAGCCGCGTCCATGATTGGCTGCCTCTCAGCCAATAACAGACGCGGCTGCTGGTCCCGCCCCCTGCTTGCAGTTCCGTGCAAGCAGAGGGTCTGGGCAGTGCTGCGGAGGATAGAGGGAAAGTAAGTAACTATCGGGGCACTTTCTGGATATAAGATTATAGCGGTTGGGGATGAGGGAACTATCCCTACAACATACTAAAAGTTTTTAAAACAGGTGGACATGCCCTTTAAACATATCAACATTATCACACAAAGTGTAACATACAACTTGCTTTATTGCAAAATCACAAACCCCCAAAGTTTTTCTACAGTGAATCTCTAAATTAAAAATTTATACAGATTGTAAATATTTTATGTGATATTACCTGTGGGTATCGATAAAGTTGAGTGATCTGAGCCATTGTGTGGGTTACAGTGGACAGAAAATGTCCAATAACTGCAATAGATTTTCCTCTTTTCTGGCAAATGTAGTTTGGTGTCACTTTTTCAGATTCCGATAAAACTTTCAGAACTTTGTCTAAAGCGATGACATCACTAGAACAAGCATCATGGATTGTGTATCCCAGACTTATATTGGGCAAAATGTTCTCACTGGAGTTAATCTCATCAATGGCATAGATAAAGGCCAGTAGATGCTGTGTGTAATGAAGTGAGGAACTGTAGGCAGATAAGTAGATGTATATAAAGTATAAATTACATAAGTGATACTACAATAATAAATGTGCAGCATCTTACATATATTTTCTCATAAAAGATAATCAGGGAGATTCAATAAAAGTTATTATTGTGCTAGTTTTGCCCCAACCAATCAAATGTTAATGGGCATGTCCCCCTCTTATAAAATTCTGTAGTGTAGGGCTCCCTTTCCCACCCCCAACCGCTATATTTGTTTGTAAAAAAACTAATCCTAACTGTACTTACAGAGCCTCGTTCCCCCCACGTTCAGACCCGGCCCTCTGCGTGCATGAAACTGCAAGCAGGGGGCCGGACCGTCAACCTCATTCGTGATTGGCTGAGAGGCAACCAATCACGGATGCAGCTGCCAGCAGTGTAAAACACCGGGGGAACGAGGCTGAATATGTACAGTTCGGATTGCTGTATTTACAGTCAGATATAGCGGTTGGGGGTGGGAGAGGGTCCACTACATTACAGAAAAGGGGTTCTAGGGCACTCTGAAGCAAATGAGGTTCGGGAGGGGGGTAAAGGGCTGCACTGAGCAAGCCAGAAACCTCTCAGAGGACATCTAAGAGGCGGAAACATTTTCCCTCCCAGCCAGGCTCCTACTCTTTACTTTCTAGGACTTTGGGCAGACATTACAGGAGAACCATGTGGAGCAGAGAGGTAAGGTAAGGATTTTTAAACAGTACACAGTGGGGCCAGTAGTGGGGGAGAATTAGTTTTAGAATAGTTTTGGGGTTGGACATGCCCTTTAAATAAGATCTGATTGGTTGGGATAAAATTAGCACCATTTTTAATGATAATTACTTTTATTGAATCTCCCTGAATGTATATATTTAAATAAGGTACAAGTAAATTCTGTAAATAGCAGATAGAGTATCAGTGAGTCCATGCAATTAGTAGATTGATGTATAAAAATGAATGAATTGCTATACAGCTGGTGTTAAATTAGCATTAAAAAGCAATATTGAATTGTTAGCGAAATCTCTAAGGATACCAGAAACCCATTTTTAAAGTCACATTACCCTTGTTAATGGCCAATTTTCCATTTTTTTCCATATTTTTCTCATTGCAGTCTGCTAATGTGAGTGGCCAATTGCATCTTTATTGTAATATGTGAATAGCAGTCTGCTTTGACGTACTATATTGTTTATGGTGACTGGGTGAAAGCCTGTTGAAATGCCCATGCAGTCAAACGCAAAGGCCCTCTTAGCATAATAATAACTAAAAACTCCACTACTTAGGAGTACTGCCCAGCACTGCAATGTTATATCTGTACCTTAGGTCTCTGTACCGTTTTGGAACCAGTGTGGTTCCTTCCTAAGACAAACAGTTATGAGCAAACCCAAGTGCCGAGTGCTATTTATAGACAAAATTTCAAACAATTTCAAACAGTTAGGATTGCCATCTTGTGGTCAAAGTCTATAAGCACATCAAAAAGAAGGTGCTTAAATATATCCAAAAGAATGTGCTTACAGGGAAATGTAATAAAAGTTCTTATCGTTAAAAATGGTGCTAATTTTGCCCCAATTTTGCCCCGATTTTTATTGAAAATCGAAAGTAGACGATTTTCGAAAATCATTCTGAATCAACATTACTATAAACATGTTTCATCAGAATATATTCATGAGAAATAAAAGCACAGGTATGAATAAATCTGTTTGACTCCATATACATAGTTTCCCAAGTTTGTGATGTGATTTGTGTGTCTTTATTTTCTTGCTATGGCAAATGCTTTTGAATAAAAATGTGTGTGTAACATTGACCATCTCTAGGCTTTTTGTCAATTGTGTTCTTCGCACAATGGACTTCGCTCTAATTGAACGTTAGAAACACATGTGGCCGTGCCTGATGGGGCATGCTGACAGCCATACTTGATTGTATGAAGTATTAAAGTTGTATTCTCAACACTATGACATGCATATCATAAGCACCTTTTCTATGTAGCCTGCCTTTCTGTTATTTAATGGTACAATTGACTCCCAAGCACTTACATGTAGCATGTTTGTTCCTAGTACCAGGCCTTGCAGACTGTGCTTGTAATGTCAGTGTCCCTTCACATTGACCACATGCTAAACATGTGATGTGTAAAGTGTAAAACTTCAGAGGCAAAGAGTCAAGCCTAAACAATTAACACAGTGCAAATGTTAGATATAGGTCTCACATGAAATGATGCATTGACAATGAAGTAAACTTTATGGATGAAAACGGTAATAAGAAAACATACACACCGTTGCACTATGTACATTAATATGTCAATACAGAAAGCCTTCAGTGTGTCAAAGTAAGTTTACACACCATCAGGGTAGCAGCACTTTTTCTATAAATGAAAAGCACTCATGGTCCATAACAATCATTCTGTTCAATTCAAGGTGTCATGCAGGTAACAATTACCAATTACACTATCCATTACATTCCAGTAATGGGGAAAGAAAGTATACATTGCGTAGTGTTCCAGAGTTATTAAGTAAAGAAAGTACATGACCAAACATAAATGTGACTGCTATCTGGTATTAGTGCGGTATTCCCATGAGTGCAAACAATAAAGGTTAGCCTATGAGTAAGGGAGCGGTTGGCTCTTGAAACACGTCAGACGTCTCCTTGTTTTTAATGTGATCTGTAATAAGGTTATACCTTTTAATCAACCTGCCGACTTTGCTGCTTATTGGGAGTGGAAATTCCCTATTTACCACATTGATCCAGTAAAGAAAGTGCATACTAAATTGTAATATCCACAGTAAAATGAAAAGGTGTACACACAGATAAGAAGTGCACACCGGAATCAGAAGTAAGTAAAAATGTCCTGTATTGAAACCATTGGACACACGGAACCAGAGGATCACCTGACATGTTTCGTACCTCAGGGGCACTCAAGGTCATATTTTTGTGTGTTGTTATGTTGTTATTGTGTTTGGTTAGTGAACTATGATAGGTAAGATGTCCTTTTGTTAAACTGATGTTTTGTGCACCAGTATGGTAAAAAAAAAACTAAGATGCACATTAGTGTGGCCTATCTGTGAAATATGTGTAAACCAACATACAGTGACTTACAGTAAATGGTAATCCAGTACAAATGTAGGATGTATAACAATAGTACAACAATGCATAAGCTGATAGATACGAACAGGCACAAGCTAATAATAACATGTATGCCTTGTTAGAACGAGTCACAACGGACATAAATAGAGAGATGTATAGTGAAAGGAGGTAGGTAAACAGGGATAGAGAAATTAAGTGAAAAGGAAAGGATTATGTAGATGGAGTGAGAGAGTTAAGGGGGGAGGGAAAGATATAGACACAGTGAGAGTTCGACAGATGGAACATTTTCAGTAATTAAGTAGCAATGCAAATCGATATGTATACAAGGAGGCAGGATCAAAAGGCACAGACAAGTGTAGACACCGTATGTGAAAATGTTCATTCATCCCTTATAAGAGACACACACACATTGCCAGCAGCAATGACATGCGCATAGTATTATGCATTGTTAGGAACTAAACAATGTGTTTATAAGGATATACATAGTACTATAATGGCAACACATATTGGATGGACCTGACAAATATGCAAGCCAGGAAATGTAGCAATGGTAATGGGTCCAGAAAGGAGTAGCTATTTCCCCTTTTGGAATAATGTGCATGAGCAGGCGTTGCTTGTGCAGGAATATGGTTAGCATTTAGCGATACATTAACACTTGAGATTGGGCGGCATCGAACGTGCGCACAAGCCACACAAAACACTACTTACTGGGTGATAAATCGAGTGCCGTCAAGATGAAAAATCTTTGCACTACTTCCACACACACACACTTCCAAAGACTTTGCAATAGTGAAATGTTTTATGAATTACAGCAGACATTGCAGTCTCCAACCTCTCTGCACAACTTTTTTGCATCAACACCTCCCCATAAATCACCCTGTATATGTATTAATACCAGTAACTTTCAATATGTTTTAGTTTTAGAAACTTATCCAACACTCTTTTAAATTATCCAATGAACCTGCCATTAGAGATGTTCCAAACTGTTGAGTTTAGTTTTGTTTTCGAATTTTCAAAATTTTTGGAAAGTTCCAAAGTTCGAGTTTCGATTTTCAAAAATCGTCTACTTTCCATTTTCGAAAATCATCTACTGTTGATTTTCGAAAATCGGCTACTTTTGATTTTTGAAAATCATCTATTTTCGATTTTCGTAAATCATCTACTTTCGATCTTCGAAAATCGGCCATTTTCGATTTTCGAAAATCATCTACTTTTGATTTTCGAAAATCATCTACTTTCAATTTTCGAATATCGCCTATTTTCAAAAAATCGTCTACTTTTGATTTTCGAAAATCATCTACTTTTGATTTTGGATAATTATCTACTTTCGATTTTCGAAAATCCTCTACTTTTGATTTTGGGTAATTACCTACTTTCGATTTTCGAAAATCGGGATTTCCGAAAGTTTCGTCGGGAGTTCGAAACCCTCAGATTCAATTCGAAACTGGGTTCTAATCGAACTCACATTACATCTCTACCTGCCATTAACACATTAGCTTCAAGGCAATACCACAGTTTCACCGTTCTCCCTGTAAAGAAACATTTCCTAACTTAAAAATAAAACTTTCCTGGCCATGCCTCCAGACAGCATAAAACATAAGGGACATACCAAAACAAGGGTGAGAAATAACTCAAGACAAAGTGCATGAAAATAAATGCACTTAGTATCAGAGATGGACTTTAATACTTTTTGTCTAAATGAAGCTTTAGAAATTAACGTTTAATCTATAATGCCAAACAAACGTATATTCTAAAGGTCTTTGATCTTTCAAGATAAAGATGTAGACAAGATCTTACATCCAACCTCTGCATCTCGTCCTCTTTCAGATAATCATCCGGATCAAACGCTGGAAAGATAATTGGCTAATTTGTTTTGTAACTTGGTTTTATTTAGTGAAGGAAGGATACAGACAAATTTCAGTACTTATACAGTTGTACGTAGTATGTACATCATAAACAGGACAATCCACATTGACTGTTCATTTCAAGGAGCCCAGTTTGATTTTGGAAATAGTCCTTTCCCTTTACATAAGATAAGCTGCGGGTAGTCCATTTGTACCCTTAAATGAGTGTACTATGATGATTGAGGGGGGAAAAAAAATTATAACAAGGGATAATAACAATTAAGTTGAGTTAAATTATATTTTATTATGAATAACCAATATTAATGTACATATAATATCTATAGGCGCTATCAACCCCTCCTTAAGTATCACCAATTTCTGTCTGTGTGACTACATAAATAGCAATATACTCCAGGAATAACAGCTTGTAATAAAATAAAAATATATCATATCCCATAAAATATCATATATCATATCCCAACAGAACGTACCACGCTAGCTTATTAACATAGCCCAGTGTACTTAAATGTCATCATACAACTATAGGGGGTTTTGGGGTAGGTGTGGTTTAAAAGTCATTATACGATTCCCTGTAATGTAGGCCAGTCAGATCATGTTTTTTGAAATTTGGTTAGATTACCTTTTCCAATAAACACCAGTCTTAGAAGTGGAAGGTCTTTATCAATAAGCGATTTCCTTTGCGGTACTCTAAGCGGGTCAGAAGCCATCCCCTCCAATATTATTGCCTTTCTGGCATAAAACAAGGATTCTTTCAGAAATAATAATCTACTCGAGCTCTCAATCTCTCGGACCTCGAAGATACATAATTTGGGATCTTGGGGAATTTTAGTACCTATTATTTCAGTAAGCTTAACAATTGGCTAATTTAAATAAAATTTTGTGATTAGCTTTGGTAAGAAATTTTCTGGTGGATGAAAAACTACTGCTTCAGGCAGTATATTCATATATGGTGGTTTGATAGGACCGAAATCTTACACACCCTCATTAGAGCCTGGAGAACAGTAAGTCAATCCTAAAAAGGAAGCTGTTGATGTCTAGGCAGTCTGATGCATAGAGAATCCCTGAGAGAATCTTTTAACTAAGGGGCATATTATAAACGAGTGAAATGGGCCAATCATTTTTCACGTTCCTTTTTTGCAAGATTTTTCACACAAAAAAACCCTGTTTAAAACAAGTGTTTTTATGCCTGTAGCATGTTAATATTGTGAACTTGAATTTTTCGGATTCATTTCTATTGTACTCCACAAAAAACTTCTTCCAATCATTTCACAAAAATAACATTACTACTATTTTACCAGGTTTTACTGTATTACTGTATTTGCAATTTTTGTAGTCTACAGTAGTTTGTACTTTAAATATGATGTTTACTCTATTTGTGTTGTCAGAAATTAATGGATTTGGGCCACACAAGTGTGCGTTTTTAAAAATCGCAGTCGGATTGCTATCGCCTATTAATGTGGTCTAACTCTAACAACTGGGGGTAAATAAGTTAGATTGAGCATGAGAATTGTGTTAGGTATACATGTCAGTTGATTATACTAGGAGATAGATGTCCCATCTATAATTTAACCCCTTATATTATAGATGGGACATCCCTCTCTTTGTATAATATTATTCAATGTAATTTATGACCTTGTTTGTACTTTAAATAATATAACCTTATTACTGCTCATTGACCTGCGTGTAACTAATGATAGAGTCTACAATGTATGAGATTTTGTGACTTGGTGTAATGCATATACAGTGTAACCTTGTTTCAAATAGCTTTTAATATCATGCTTATCATGTACAAACTTCTTGCTGGTATGAACAGGAATGTCTGGCTCTCTTCAGTTGGGTAGATTATACATTTTCATACTTACCTTTTAACCTGGCACAATGTGTAGTAAGGTTTGATAGGACAAGGTTGATTAGGGGAAGTCTTTCCTTGTAAGATGAAAGTTAAAAGATAAGGGTACATAAGGGGTTAACTAAAGAGACAGCTGAGTGCCATCCTTTGCCTCTTTTTTAATTGGAGCTTCCTGTTTTAAAAGGGTGGAACTGTATCTGTGTGAATTAGTCTATGATTTAGGGATTCTCAGCCTGAAACGCATCAGACGTTCTCCATCGTTCCCAGCATAAAGCTCTGTGTACACGCTTTTTAATTTGGTTTGAATAAAGAAATGTTTTAGAAGCTTTGGATTGGTGAGTTGCTTACTAGGGGAACAGCTGTTCTAGGGGTGCAGTGGTACTTCTTTTTTATAGCGGACTGTTTCCGGCAGTGGCGGCACTACACTGGGGCACAATGGGGCACGTGCCCCAGTTGACAAATGCAGTGCCCCCCTTCCAGGGTTGCCAATGCCAAACTCCCGGACTTCACGGACATTCGGTCTCTCTAAATGTCAGAGAGAGCCTTAACCACCATTATACCGGCAGGCTACAGCTGTAACTCCTCCCCTCCCTTCTAGCATGCAATTCAATGGTAACTCCTCCCCTCTGCTCACATTTCCATTTGATCAAGAGTGTTCCCGGGTGTTTGGAGCGGACGGAGCCAGAGTGCTGCTGAGTATGGAGAGTCGTCCTTATTGTATGTCTGTTTATTATTAAAGGACAACTATACTGTAAAAATGAACTTTTTAAAAATAAAAAGCACCTGGGGCAAGGAGATAGGATTAATTATTCCCACCTCCCAATATTGTTTTGTTGAGAAGCTATAGCACATGCATTGTTCATCTGCCAGGTTATGGCCCTGGGCCATTCTATATGTCTTCCTGTATGCTGAAGCATACAGGAAGACTGGCAGAAGCAGTTTTCTTCATCCTGCTGCTCCTCATAGAAAATATGGATTTTTAAAAAGTACCAATCCTACCCCCCTGTCTCAGGTACTTTTTATACGCACTATAGTTTCCCTTTAAAGTCTACTGTGCCTGCTACAGACCTGCTATCCTGAGAGCCATGCACTGTGCTGTTGCCTTTCAGGGGAACTAAAGGAAGGATTCTATATGGGACTATGGAGGAGGTCAGTACTGTGTCTGGTTTGGGAGACACTGACCTGCTGCCTGGGAGAAGGGAGGGTTAGCTGCCATTCTGTATATGAGACCCCCATACATTGTATATGAGACCCCCATACATTGTATATAAGACCCCCATACATTGCTTTCAGCTTCCTTCATAGTCCTGCTCAGGATGTTAGACTTACAGTTTGCTCAGGATGTTAGACTTACAGTTTATTACTGTCTGATAGTCTGGGCAGGACTTTGAAGGAAGTTGAAAGCAATGTATGTGGGTCTCATAAAGAGAATAGCAGCTAACCCTCCCTTAGGAATAATAATGAATATAGTGCAGTGTTATTAGCAATTAGACTCATCACTCATCCCTTCAACTGAAAGGTGGTAAAACCAGCCCTCAGTTCATTAGCCAGACCTTTAGTTCATTAGCCAACCCAGTGTTAGCCAGCCCTCCAGTTCATTAGCCAGCCCTCCAGTTCATTAGCCAGCTCAGTGTTAGCCAGCCCTCCAATTCCTTGACAAGCCCTCTAGTTCATTAGCCAACCCAGTGTTAGCCAGCCCTCCAGTTTATTAGCCAGCCCTACAGTTCATTAGACAGCCCAGTGTTAGCCAGCCCTCCAATTTATTAGCCAGCCTAGTGTTAGCCAGCCCTCCAGTTCATTAGCCAGCCCTCCAGTTCATTAGCCAGCCCTCCAGTTCATTAGCCAGCCCTCAAATTCATAAGCCAGCCCTCGAATTCATTAGCCAGCCCTTCAGTTCATTAGCCAACCCAGTGTTAGTCAGTCCTCCAGTTCATTAGCAATGTTAGCCAGCCCTCCAGTTCATTAGCCAGCCCAGTGTTAGTCAGTCCTCCAGTTCATTAGCAATGTTAGTCAGCCCTCCAGTTCATTAGCCAGCCCAGTGTTAGTCAGTCCTCCAGATCATTAGCAATGTTAGTCAACCCTCCAGTCCATTAGCAATGTTAGTCAGCCCTCCAGTTCATTAGCAATGTTAGTCAGTCCTCCAGTTCATTAGCAATGTTAGTCAGCCCTACAGTTCATTAGCAATCTTAGTCAGCCCTATAGTTTATTAGCCAGTCAGTCCTCCAGTTCATTAGCCAGTGTTAGTCAGCCCTCCAGTTCAAAAAACAGCTTTACAGTCAGAGCTCCAGCTTACAAACCAGCTTTACAGTCAGTGCTACAGTTTACAAACCAGCTTTACAGTCAGTGCTACAGTTTACAAACCAGCTTTACATTCAGCCCTCTAGTTCACAAACCAGCTTTACAGCCAGCCCTCCAGTTCAAAATCAGCTTTACAGTTAGCCCTCCAGTTCACAAACCAGCTTTACATTTAGCCCTCCAGTTCACAAACCAGCTTTACATTCTGACCCCTTCAGTTCACAAACCAACTTTACAGACAGCTCTCCAGTTCAAAATCAGCTTAACAGTTAGCCCTCCAGTTCACAAACCAGGTTTACAGTCAGCCCTCCAGTTCAAAATCAGCTTTACAGCTAGCCTTCCAGTTCACAAACCAGCTTTACAGTTTATCTAATAGACAGATAGATATATAGATTATAATAAGATAGACAGATATATCTTATTACGAGATATATATAGATATGGATATCTATCTCATAATACAAGATGTATCTGTCTATTTTATTATCTGTCTATTTTATTATCTGCCTATCTATATATATGTCTATCTATATATCTGCCTATCTTATTATCTGCTTATCTATCTTACAAATAATAAGATAATGTAGATAGATAGATAGAGACAGACAGAGAAAGAAGATATCTCTTTCTATCTAATCTGCCTATCTATCGATCTGTCTGTCTGTCCATCCGTCCGTCTGTCTATCTTATTATCTGCCTATCTATCTGACAAATAATAAGATACTGTAGATAGTATCTACATTAACATGCAGCAGGGAACAAATAGCGATGCCGATACATGGGAAACTCTACCACAAGCGGCTGAAGCACAAGGAAAACCACCGGAGGATCACAGAATGGCAGAGTATCTTTTTTAGAGGTATGCACGGACAGAGAGGAACGTATGCTTCGGAGCAGAGGCAAAAGAAATGACCCACCAGAAGAGGGGGCTTTAGTAGCCCGCTAGAAAAACAGGCAATAATTCCTATATTCAATCTATCACAAAGGCAACTGATGGATATGGAAAATGCCATTCTCCAAAAGGGATTAACGTATGTACCCACAGTTAAATTTAATGACTTCCAATGGGAAATTGACTTATATAAAATTAGTAGACTTTTATCATTGAAAGATTTTTTTGTGGATAGTGGCAATGTATCTTTTAATCCATGCAGGTTAAAAAGTGTTTTTGATCCAGTGACCAGCAACGCTGCCATCAAGAGTTTTTACAACACGGTCCATGCAGATATAAGTGAAAGAAAGCAACTAGCTAAGCCGTTTAAATGTAATATCTCTAAAATGGAATGGGAAGTGATACAGTCACTGAGGAATGACAGTAGCATTATTATTAGACCAGCAGACAAGGGTGGGGGCATAGTGGTGTTGGATTATGAGAAATATCGTAGTGAAATATACACCCAATTAAGTGACCAAAGTGTATATACTAAATTAAAATCCAATCCTACTAAGGATGTACAACAGCAAATAAATTGTGTGGTCAATGGAGCCACTACAGCAGGAATCATTAATGAAGAATTAAAATTATTTCTCATGCAAACCCACCCTAAATGCCCCATCCTATACACCATACCAAAGATACACAAGTCCATGGATGCTCCCCATGGACGCCCAATCATATCTTCAAAGGGAAGCCTATTGGAGCCAGTCGGTAAGTTTCTGGACACTATTTTTCAGCCAATTATACAGAAAACTAAATCATATGTAAAAGATAAAATAAGTAAAATAAGTATTCCAGATAACACAGAAATTTGGCTAGCTTCCTTGGATATTTCAAGTCTATATACAAATATCCCCCATGATTTGGGATTGAATGCGGTACAGAGTATGTTTGATGTTAATAATTGTGGGTCGGAACAGTACCAAGATTTCATACTCACCTTATTGAAGATAGCATTAAAATATAACTTTTTCAGATTTGAGAATGATTACTATATGTAGAGACGGCTATGGGTGCGGCCATGGCGCTAGCTTATGCTAGCATTTTTATGTATCAATATGAACATAAACATATTATACAACTGTATGCAGGGACCTGTTGTTCTATTGTAGATACATCGATGATACATTTCTCATCTGGAAAGGTACAAAGGAGTCATTGATGTCTATGATCCAGAGACTGAATAACTTGGAAGGTACTATAAGATTCACCTACAAGGTCAGTATGGAACAAATAGAATTTTTGGATATACTGGTTAAAAAGGACATGTCTAAATTACAATACACACTTTATCGCAAAGACACTGACCGGAATACGTTATTACATTTTCAGAGCCACCATCAACACTCTTTAAAAAAATCACTACCGATTTCACAATTCTGTAGAGTCATCAGAAAAAATTCAGATCCAGCCCAAATGGAAGTACAAATTAAAGAAATGGAAACACGTTTTCACTAAAGGGGATACCCTACACATATTTTGCAGCAAACACTAGTGAAAGCAAGAAATAAGGTCATGATGGAAGGGAAAGGTCAGGATACATCGAAAACGGAGAAACAGTTTGTATGCTCAACCACATTCTCCAATATGGGAAATACAATAAAGCAAAGCCTTAAGGGTAACTGGAACATTTTAAAATCTGATGATAAATTGAAACATAAATTACCATCAAAACCCACTATTGGTTTCAAAAGGGGTAAAAATCTAAAGGACTTACTGGTCAACACAGACCCCATAATTAGTTACAGAAAGGAAACGTCATGGTTGTCGAAAAAACCGAACGGATATTATAAATGTAAGAACTGCATCACGTGCAAAAATATGGTATCCAAAACCTTTTTCCAACATCCCCATGGAGATAAAAAATTCCATATCCAACACTTTATAACATGTTCCACCACGTTTGTGGTTTACTTACTTTGGTGTCCCTGCAAATTATTTTATGTGGGTAAAACGGATTTAATGTTAAAAACACCTATCTATCTATCTATCTATCTATCTATCTATCTATCTATCTATCTATCTATCTTATTATCTGTCTATCTATCTGACAAATAATAAGATACTGTAGATAGATAGATAGATAGATATTGACAGAGAAAAAAGAAATATATCTCTATCTATCTATCTATCTATCTATCTATCTAATCTAATCTGCCTGTCTATCTATCTATCTATCTATCTGTCTGTCTGTCTGTCTGTCTGTCTGTCTCTCTTGGCTGAGAATAAGAAGCTGTGCAGAAATTGCTGGAAGATGAGCCTCCACAAACTGCTCAGAACAGACCTCGAATCCTGTCCAGCCATCAGATATCCTGGGATAAATCACATAGGCAGTGGATCAGGGATTTAGGGATAATAACCCCACTATTTCTGCTCCTATTAGGTAGCCTGATCCCCAAACCATGATGAGTGCTTCATCTGCTGCTTCATCGGAGGATGAGGCAACGTTCGATTTAAGACAGGTTCCTACACTAATTAAAGGGCAACTAAAGCCACAGAACAACATTGAACCAGAAGGGAGACCCCCTTGATATATAACCAGTGATCTGTCTCTAACCTCTCATTTTGATACGAGGGATTGGGAAATTTAAAGGGCATGTCCACCCCAAAAACTATAATCCGCCGCACTAATGGCCCCACCATGTAGTGTAATAAAATCCTTACCTCACATCCCAGCTCCATATGGTTCTCCTGTAGTCCCCCCCCCCATGTCCAAAAACGGCCCACCAGGAGGATCAGAGTCCATATAGGACTCTGCCTCCTGTCTCGCCTCCGGGAGAAGTTTGGCATGCGCACTGCAGCCCTTCTCCCCCTCCCTCTCCCTCCCGTTTTGCGATCCCTCCCCCCTACCATAAAACCCTTGCCCATATATTAGTATTTCTTCCCCCAGCCCCAACCGCTAAAAAACATTTTTAAGAAAGTCCCCCGAATTCTACTTACCTTCCCTCTCCCCCGGCATTCTGAGCAGCCGGCAGCCACGTCCGTGATTGGCTGCCTCTCAGCCAATCACAGATGCGGCTCCCAGTCCCGCCCACTGCTTGCAGTGTCTTGCCCACCTCGCCCTTGCCCCCCTTCCCAGCAGCCCCTCCCATCCCCACTCGCGGCGAACATATGGAACAAGGGGCTAGGAGGGGCTGCTGGGAAGGGGCCGCAGCAGGTGGTCTCGACCACCCGCTGCACACCCCCTCGCCAGCAGCCCCTCCAAGACTGCATGCTGTCCCACATAAGTAGGTCCTTGTTGGCTTCTACTGTATGCCTTGTTCCTAGACATGAATACAAAACTTAAAATCTAACAATATGGAGTAAAACAATTACTAGGACAACCCATTTAGGTCTTGCAAGTAGTTAAAAAGCTTTCATTGCAGACCCACAAACACGTGTCTGCTCTCCTTCATCCCATAGATAGATGGATAAAGGCAGATCTGAAGATGTATATCTCAGCAGGTGCAGGGTGTAAGTTTGCAGTGTCCTTGACATCAATATCAAAGAGCCTTTCTAAATGGACAGTGAAGATGGAAGAGGCTCTTAAATGGGGAGCAAGCAGGCAATCAGTGATTCTAAATTTAAATTTATTGGAGTCATTGGCAAACCTAATAAAACTCTCTTCAGGGATATGGCAAGAAGGGCTTTGTGGTTCAGGTCATGGTATTCAGAAATGCCCTCCAAAAATATCCTTTTAGTAATTTAGTTATTTTTTCATTATGCCATTGCCAGTTGTATGCATTAAAATTAGATTTTTAATGATTGCATTCACACAATGCACTTTAATTAGTTATTATTAATTTGACTTAAAGGGCATGTCCACCCCATTTTACAAATTTTTCTGTAGTGTAGGGCTCCCTCTCCCACCCCCAACCGCTATAGTGTCTCGTAAAAAAAAGTCCCCCGATCATTACTTACAAAGCCTCTTTCCCGCAGTGTTCACAAAGGCCCTCTGCTTGCATGCAGAGGGCCGGACCGGCAGCCTCGTCCATAATTGGCTGAGAGGCAGTAAATCACGGACATGGCTTCCGGCAGTGTAGAAAGCCGGGGGAAACAGGCAAAGTAAGTACTGTTCGGCTGACTTTTCACAATTTATATAGCAGTGGGGAAAAGTCATTACCATCACCTTTCACCATGTTGCTTTTCACCATACAGCGCTGCGGTAACTGCTTGGGTATATTTATAAAATGGAGGAAAATGTTAAATTCATCCATTTGAAACTGCAAAGTGCAAAGTCTGAGGTGGCAAAAACACACAAGTGGCCATTTATCTATCCTGCCGAAGGGTCAATGAAAGGTTCCAGTACATAGTGGAGTGTTTCTCAATACTAATGAGAACCCAAGGGGTGTTAAGTTATTTCCTAGCACTTACTGTAATACAATCTGCGATTTCCAATTTTCCTAAGATCGATTTTTTAAGGTTCAGATTTTCTTTATTTACCAATAAAGTCAAATGGGGGTCTAAGGGACACATTTATAAAGGGGCAGTATTTTTGCAATTTTTCCTCCAGACTCCTCCAGATCCACAATTTTTTAAACTTTCAGATTTTCTTTTCGTTATAGTTATTAAAAAGGTGAATTTTCATCAAAGGCGAAAATTATGTAGTAAAAAGTAACACTAATAATGCTGAAAATGTGGCAAAATGTTATGTTCAGAGCAAATGATGGTAAATAGGTAATACTCCCTGGTGGATTTTCAAATTGTGTCAAATTCAAACAAACAGCATGCACCTGCACAAATGGGGAGCACTGACCCATTCAAGATTCCAGTGCTGCAACACCTCCCGTAAAGTCCGCCTCACCGTAAAGTCCGCCTCCCAGTCGGGTCTAATAATATTCAGCAGCGGGTATTCACCTGGGGAGGCGGAGGTAGGCAACCGGACTCTAAGGATATTTAAAAACATCAAAGGCTTTATTGAAACAAAAGTTAAAAACACTGCACCGCCATAGAAACAGACACCGGATCACACAGGTGGATACACACACAGCTCCGCCCTACGCGTTTCGTGGAATGCTTCCACTTCCTCAGGAGCCAGTGTCAAATTGGTTAATGCACACTGAACACCTATCTTTGTTATTTAAAAATAGCCTAACACATGTCATGGTGTTTTTTTTAGCAAAAAAAAAATGCTAAATAGTGTAAAACTCACCCAGGTGAATTTTCTCTCTTTTTTTGTCACAGGATGCCCTGTGTGAGGTTGTGGGTAATAAGGCAAACCATGCCAAAAGCCCCTTTATCGCACCAGCATCAAGCACAACCTTATCCTACCAAGCAAGCACTGTCCTTGGGATGCAGTTCCTGGGATCTCTGGGCTCCACTCTCTGGGCTTCACTGCCTTGGTTCCAAACTGCTGGACTGCTGCTGGCTTTTCATGGTCTGATTCTTCCTTCCTGGCTCTTGAGTCCTTTGCTCTCAAGCTAAGGGGCAGGGTAGTGGTTTACAGCTCTGAGCTACTAGGCACTGCCTAAGCATGTGTCCTAATTCTGTTCTGATTTAGTGGGCTAAGGCTGCTCTTTTTATTCCCAAATTCCCTTTGAAATGTAAATGAGAAACCTTCAACCAGCATTCAATAATCAGGCTTGTTGAGCAGCAGACCAATCAGCAATTATTTAACTCATGCCAGACCTGGTGGTACAGGACTAATTATATTTACAACAGGCAATCCCAATTTTTACCAATTGAGCCATCTTGTGGACAAGGACTAACTGCATATTCCCAACAGTGTGCTTGACATTGCTTACATGGGGGTACACGGGAGAGTGGTGCCTGGATAAAACAAGGTTGTATATTATTTAGACTGGGCACTACTCTCTTCCTTGCATAGAATTAATTATATAAAAGTAATAAAGTAATTAAGACTCCTGGTGCTCAGTCACATATTAATTGGCCACATATTTTAGTATTATAGCATTTAGTATTTTCAGCAAACTGCAGGTAATTATCAAACCAGTTACATTAATATGGGAACATACCATGTGCGTGTAAGAAGTAGTTATGTTGATGGAACATTCTAGTAGTAAACATGTCTAAATGATGTTTGGTAAAAATCCTGGTACAATGCAACAAAAGGTGGCAAAAATGCAGATTTTCACCTATTTATAACAGCGTTAAATAAAAAATGACAATTCCCTTCTCTGCTTTATAAATATGCCTCTAATTCAACATATATATTAGTGGGTTTTTTGCTAAAGACACCCCTTTAATGTTGGCAAATGTTTGCTTGCAGCCCTTGTCTGGAAATAGCATTTCTCTTTTCGTCGCGATACCTGACTTAATGCAATGAATAAGGCGAAGTTATCAGTTCACAGTGGTGAATATAATGACAAAAATACGATCATTATAAAAATGCCCCTAGGTGTAATTTCCAAAAGTATATTTCTTTTCTGTAACTGCATTGGTCCCATTTGGGGATTGTTGCTGGCCATGACTATAGTGGATGCATAGAGATGGTAGCCGGGTCCAACTCGGAAAACACTTGATTCGAATTGAAATTGTTCCGTCCGAAACTGGGCAGATCATTCAGATTTGATAATACGATTGGAAAAATTAGTTCCAATCCTGTTTTCAAAAACATTATCGAAAAATTCATATTTTCAAGGATTATTTTCAATTATCTTTGAAAATAGCCTTAAACGTTCGGCAATCCTCGAAAATACCATTGAAAACTCTAAATTAGTTTCCAATTGTTTTTTTGAGGATTATCATAATTAGCCTTGAATGTTCTTGAATCATCGAAAATGTGCTCTGAAGTACCGAAAGTATGTTCCATTTTTGGATTTTAAGATCTTTGGGATTATCTCGAGAATTTACCAGTTTCGGCCATCTCTAGTGGTGTACTGTTAGATTCATAACATGAGGGAGATTGATATTAAGTATTCTGTTTGTTTGGGTTTTTTTTTTTTTTACTTCTCACATGAGATTGAGCAAGATTTCTAATATTGCATTACCTTTCCTTCATGGGAGCTGAATAAATATAGATTGAAAAATGTATAGTTTTTGGGGGTATGTCTGAGATAAATTTTTTTAATTGTGTTTAGTATGAAAAACTGGAACCTTTTCAAAATTCAGAGTTAGTTAATTATTTACAGTATCTGAAAACGTGTTTTTCACTGATCCTTATTTAAGTTGGGTTGATGACTGTGTCTCTGGGCACATCCATACAGTTACCCACTGTTTGATTCAGGTGGAAGATTGATATTTCGTGATCAGTTTTAAAGCATCTTTTTGATTAAATTATTGTCAGAAAATTTTCAACATTTTTGAAATTCTATGTAGGAATGCATCTGGAAATCCGCAAATATCTATGAATACAATTACATAATTGTGTAGCTAAAGGTGGGTAGTTACCAAAAATGTATCATTTTTGGGATTGTTTCCCAGATGAGGGGGTGTTTAGCCTAAAAATAATGTAAGTTTACACTTTCTTCCTATATGTTGGCTCCTTTTAAATGGTATAGCAGAATCATGGCTTAATGATTCACACGACTGGACAGTATTCCCACAAAAAAAGGGGCCCACATCATATTTATTTTGTATTTGGGGGTGGGAATAACCTTGGGGGTGGGAATAACCCTTTAAGTGTAAATTTTACTCAGAAATGTGTGCAGAATTCTGCTTGTATGTACTGTATGGAATCATTTGGGACCATAGCGAAAGGTGTTTATAGGGTCTAAAAATATATAGTGTGTTAGTTGGTGGCCATATCTGTATACATGTGACATACTGTTTGATTCTGGACTAGTCAGAGGTTGACATTTAGTGGGATTTTTGTTTGTTAATTTGAGTCTGGGCAAGATTTCTAACTTTTTTCTTTATTTTTTCAGATAAAATGTAAAATTCTATGTAAACTACATCCAGAATTCTGCAAGTATGCACAATATAAAATAATAAAGTAGCACTATTACAAAGCTAAAGATGTGTGGATTACAAAAATAATTAGTTTGTGTGGGATATTTCCGAGATTGATGGTTGTTTAGTTTGAGAAAAAGAATCATATTTAAATTCTAGAGCTGGTGGAATTTTCTTCTATAATTACACGTATGCATTGACCAAGTTAGAGAAGGGCCTCGCTCTGTATTCAGAAGAATCCATGCAAGGTAGCTAAAAGCTTATACTTTATTACATACAAATCAAAAAAGAGTCAACACAGAACAAGGTCTGACGTGTTTGACAGACTTCAGAATAGGATTGGAAGGAGACTCCACGTAGTATTCCACTGCAAACAACTCTTGCAAAGAGCACTGAAATAAAAGTTGTTTGCAGTGGAATACTGAGTTGAGTCACCATCCAATCCTATTCTGATTGCTGTAACTACTGCTGGGACTGGGGCGGCTCTGGTTTTGCATTTAGCCTGTGGAATGCTGTATAAAGATATAGGGGCATATTTATAAAGGTTCGTTAACTTTTCGCGGCCGTTTTCGCGGCCATTAACGCATGAATCGCGTTAACGCGTTTATAAAGCCCCGAAAAGGCCGCGAAAAGTTAACGAAGCGTTAACCTTTCGCGCCGATACTTACCCGGTACCGCCGCTTCTATTATAAGCGGCTTGGTACGGTCGCTCGGCTAGTATCGGCTGTTTTACTTCGCCACCCTTGAAGGTGGCGAAGTCAGCCGATACTAACCTCCCGCGGCGGGGATGGGCAGGCAACCCGCGGCGGGTGGTCGCACCCGCCCCGGGAGACACGCCCACCCCCCCACACCCCCGCGGCGGCAGCGGCGACCACCCGCCGCCGCGCCACTTCCCAGCAGCCCCTCCCACCCGTTCCCCGTTCGCGGCAATCTCGGAACGGGAGGCTAGAAGGGCTGCCGGGAAGGGGCCGCAGCAGGTGGTCGCGACCACCCGCCGCGCACCCCTCCCCGGCAACCCCTCCAAGCCCCCCGCCCCGGCCGCTCCGGGATGGGGACGGGAGGGAGCCGCTGGGGGGGTGGGGCTCCTCCAGCGGGGCCCTGATAAGGGCCTTGGGGCTTAGGGGGTCCCGCAGCTCGAACCGGACCCCCCTCCCCGGCCCTTACAAGGGCCCTTGCGGCACTGACAAGTGCCTTTGGCGGGGGTCCCGCCGCTGAACCGGACCCCAGTGCGGCTCTTAAAAGAGCCCTTGGGCGACGTCTGTCTTTTCTTCCAGTCCCGGCGACACCAGCTCCGCCGAGGCCGCCGACCCCCGAGAGGTACCCCTGCGGCCGCCAGGGTACCCCCGCGGCGCGGCGACTCAACGAGGCCGATGTTGCCGGCGTCTTGATCCGACGCGACGTCTTGGGCTGGCGACACCAACCCCACTCAGGTCGCCGATGCAGGCAGACTCACTGCGGCCGCCAGTGAGCCCGCTGGCACCGCCGGCCTCAGCGGAGCCGATGTTGCCAGCCGTTCTTTTTCTTCTTCAGCACTCTACTGCGATGGCATCTGAGTTCCGCGGCGGAAAGCTCCTCTTTATATAGGTTTGCAGAAATCCATAATCGTTTGATTGGTCAATTTTTAATACTTGCTTTACAATAACCAATCAGATTTCAGAACTTTCCAGAAATTGATTGGTTAATGTAAAGCAAGTATTAAAATTGACCAATAGAAACGGATTATGGATTTCTGCAAACCTATATAAGAGGAGCTTTCCGCCGCGGAACTCAGATGCCATCGCAGTAGATGGCTGAAGAAGAAGAAGAAAGAAGCGGCTGGCAACATCGGCTCCGCTGAGGCCGGCGGTGCCAGCGGGCTCAATGGCGGCCAGAGTGAGTCTGCCTGGCATCGGCGACCTGGGTGGGGTTGGTGTCGCCAGCCCGAAGACGTCGCGTGGTCAAGACGCCGGCAAACAGCTGCCGTTGAGGCGCCGGCGCGCGGGGGGGTACCCTGGCGGCCGCAGGGGTACCTCTCGGGGGTCGGGCGGGCCCGGCGGAGCTGGTGTCGCCGGGACTGGAAGAAAGAAGACGTCGCCCAAGGGCTCTTTAAGAGCCGCAATGGGGGTTCGGTTCAGCTGCGGGACCCCGCCCAAAGGCACTTGTCAGTGCCGCAAGGGCCCTTGTAAGGGCCGGGGGGGGGTCCCGGTTCGAGCTGCGGGACCCCCTAAGCCCCAAAAGGCCCTATCAGGGCCCCGCTGGAGGGAGCCTCCACCCCCCCAGCGGCTCCCTCCCGTCCCCTCCCGGGAGCGCGGGGGCGGGGGGCTTGGAGGGGTTGCCGGGGAGGGGGTGCGCGGCGGGTGGTCGCGACCACCTGCTGCGGCCCTTCCGGCACCCTTCTAGCTCCCGTTCCGAGATTGCCGGAACGGGGAAACGGGTTGGGAGGGGTGCTGGGAAGTGGCGGTGGCGGGTTGGTCGCCGCGCGCCGCGGCGGGGGTGTGGGGCGGGGCGGCGGCTGGTCGCCGCTGCCGCCGCGGGGGTGTGGGCGTGTGCCCCGCCCCCTTAGGGGCGGCGTCGGGAAGGGATTTTAAGTCCCTTCGGCGGCGATACTATATAGTATCGCCGCGAAGGGGCTAAAATTACCGCAGCACATCGCGGCCGCGATAGGTATCGCGGGAATAGCGCTCGCCGTTATAAATACGGCGATAGCGCTATTTTTGCGGCCGGAGGTGCGGCGGTAATTTTTTTGCGCTAAACATCGTTCCTTTATAAATATGCCCCATAGTCTCTATTGAGACCATTCAGTTACCAATGTATTCACACCATTTATCCACATTGTTTCCCTTTTTTGAATATTGCCACCTCTCCATGGCATGGATACCTGTACCATATACTTCAGCTGTTTCTCTCTGTGGCTTTTCTCAAGAAAATGCTTAGAGACAGGTATCTTAGTGTCCTTGGTCCTAATACTGGAACGATGCAGGATTTGATCATCGGTGTCATTTCTCCTATATATAATAATTTACATTGACACCACAGTATGTCACCCACACACTTAGGGGCATATTTATAAAGCTTCATTAAGTTTTCGCGGCCGTTTTCACTGACATTAACGCATAAATCGCGTTAAACGGTACTGGTTTCGCTCTGCTAGTATCGGCTGTTTTACTTCGCCACCTTGAAGGTGGCAAGTCAGCCGATACTAGCCTCCCGCGGTGGGGACGGGCAGGCAACCCGCGGGCAGGTGGGCCCCCCTGCCCGGGAGAACGCCCACTCCGCCCACAACCCCCTGCGGCGGGGAGAACCGCCCGCCCGCGCTTCCCAGCAGCCCCTCCCAACCCGTTCCCCGCTCGCGGCAATCTCGGAACGGGGGCTAGGAGGGGCTGCCGGGAAGGGCCGAGCAGGTGGTCACGACCACCCGCCGCGCACCCCTCCCAAGCCACCCTCCAAGCCCCCTGCCCCGGCCGCTCCGGGGAAGGGAGAGAGGGAGCCGCTGGGAGGGGTGGAGGCTCCCTCCAGCGGGGCCCTGAGAAGGGCCTTTTGGGGTTAAGGGGGTCCGCAGCTCGAACCGGGACCCCCCCTCCCCGGCCCTGTAAGGGCCTTTGCGGCACTGATAAGTGCCTTTGGGGCTTAAGGGTCCCACAGCTCGAGCGGGACCCCCCTCCCGGCCCTTGTAAGGGCCTTTGCGGACTTATAAGTGCCCTTGCGGCTCTAACAAGAGCCCTTTGGGCTTAGGGGTCTGGCAGCTCGAACCAGGACCCCCTCCCGGCCTTGTAAGGGCCCTTGCGGCACTGACAGTGCCTTTGGCGGGGGTCGCAGCTCGAAACCGGGACCCCCAGTGCGGCTCTTAAAAGAGCCCTTGGGCGAGTCTGGGTGGCGACATTTCAGAACTTTCCAGAAATCTGATTGGTTAATGTAAAGCATGTAAACCAAGCATTAAAAAATTGACCAATCAGAAGCGGATATATGGATTTCTGCAACCTATATAAAGAGGAGCTTTCCGCCGCGGAACTCAGATGCCATCGCAGTAGATGGCTGAGAAAGCAGCGGCTGGCAACATCGGCTCCGGAGGCCGGCGTAGCGGGCTCACTGGCGGCCGCAGTGAGTCTGCCTGGCATCGGTGACCTGAGTGTGGTTGGTGTCGCCAGCCCGAAGACGTCGCTCAGATCAAGACGCCGGCAACATTGGCTCGATGAGGTCGCGGACGCCTGCCGGGGGTACCCCTGGCAGCCCAGGGGTACCTCTCGGGGGTCGGCGGCCTCGGCGGAGCTGGTGTCGCCAGGACTGGAAGAACAAGACGTCGCCTAAGGCTCTTTTAAGAGCCGCACACTGGGGGTCCCGGTTCGAGCTGTGGGACCCCGGCAAAGGCACTTGTCAGTGCCGCAAGGGCCCTTGCAAGGGCCGGGGAGGGGGGTCCGGTTCGAGCTCTGGGACCCCTTAAGCCCCAAATGGCTCTTGTCAGAGCCACAAGGGCACTTGTCAGTGCCGCAAGGGCCCTTACAAGGGCCGGGGAGGGGGGTCCCGTTTCGAGCTGCGGGACCCCTTAAGCCCAAAAGGCCTTTCAGGCCCCCGTGGAGGGGGGCCTCCACCCCTCCCAGCGGAACCCCCTTCCCTCCCCGGGAGGGCCGGGGCAGGGGGCTGGGAGGGTTGCTGGGGAGGGGGTGCCCCTTACCGGCAGCCCTCCTAGCCTCCCGTTCCGAGATTGCGCGAGCGGGGAAGGGGTTGGGAGGGCTGCTGGGAAGCGGCGGCGGGTGGCTCCGCCGCCGCGGGGGTTGTGGGGGGTGGGTGTATGCCCCATCCCCTTAGGAGAGGCGTCGGGAAGGGATTTTAAGTCCTCGCGGCGATACTATACAGTATCGCCGCAAGGGGCTTAAAATTACACGCAACACATTGCGGGCTGCGATACATATCGCGGGAATGGTAATTTTTTGGCGCTATTTTCTTTCTTTATAAATATGCCCTTAGGTTACATATTACCACCTTTTGATCTGGTATTTTTGTACGTGATTAGCTGTATAAGGTTGTCCTTTATCGACAAACTAAAAATGTGCTAATCTCTTTTTTATTCCTCCCATGAGATACTTAATGTGTTATCCTTTCTATATGAGATCACAAATCCTCCATATTCAGATACAATCTCCTTAGTATGGACCAGTTTTTACTAATTATCCCTTAAATCTTGTCACAGCACACAAAATAATCCATCACTAATGGTATACATTTACCTTTATACTTGGTACATACGAATTTCGGTCAAATTCTCTATTGACACGTCCAAAACCATCTGGGGTATGGACAAGCAAAAATGTTCATGAGGGGGCACTCTTGCTGTGAATTCAAATCACTTTTATTCAATCACATCAACACAATGTTTCAGGACCACAATGGTGAAAGGGACATTGTGGTCCCTGAAACATTGTGTTGATGTGATTGAATAAAGTGATTGAATTCACAGCAAGAGGGCCCCTCTCAGAACATTTTTGCTTGCGCTATAGCAGTTGGTCCATGGTAGAGGACCTGAGAAGGGAGCACTTAGAAGACAATTGGCTAGTAGTCACAAAGAGTGCCTAGGCCCGAAACCCAGTTTGCATCTTTGGGTATGCCCTTTGCTGTAGTTCTTTATACATATCTCTCATTTGGGGATCCTTAATAGAGACATCACTGACTATAAGTTGCATTCCATTGAAAATTGTCTGACTGAATACATGGGTAGGATGAAACTTTTAAATGACAATAATCGATTCCAGTCAGTCAGCTTAGAATAGAGTTCAGTGGATAGTCCCTCACCTATCTTTACTCATACACCCAATAAACAAATACAGTGTCAGTGTAATTAAATGTAAACCCTATTGGTGGGTGTATGTTTCCCAACTGGGCATAGAGGAAAGGAGAGCTCCAGTGTCAACCCACAATATGAGGAGGACATCTTCTATATATTTCCATCAGGCCACAAAGTGCACAAAATACAAGTGACATTTATAATGGCAACAAGATGGAAAAACCACACGCACTGGGATGTATGTTAGGAAGCATTGACAGATACCTGAAATCAGACAACTATTAACATTGCATTACATATCGAAATGACAAATGAAACAACTTCACACCGACAGGACAGACAATATCTGCCAAAATGCAATACCTAAAAAACAATTAGAGCACAAGCACTGACAGAAAAACTAAAGAACAATATGACTTACAATGGGGGGACATCACACTACACACAGACACTTAACCAAAATCCTAGAGTGCACAGAAGATAGAAAAGGATAGAGAGAGAACCCTAAAGACTCATAAAGCCACAAATGAAAAAGTATCTAAAAACCCAGAGAGACCAAACCACAGCTTACTGTACCTAAAATACAAAGAAAAAATAACCGGAATCCATGCAAGCCCCATACTCACCATTCTAATTAGCACCAAATATAGCACTAAATATATTTGTATAAAACTGACTTCCCGAGATAGTACCAACAAATAAAAGTTGGAATAAGTAAAATATGATCCATGACGACAATAAAAAAAGACAGCTGCTCAAACACCCCCCAGTGAAACAATGCCAATTTCTGTCCACAAAAACATTCCCAGCCTAAATAACTATGCAACTATCACTGAAACCCAACAACTGCAAATTTTGAGTAGTAACAATCGAAATATACCCAACACACAAATAACAAACAACCATCAACATCAGCATACTAGGATCAAGACATTGATTTGGACAATGCAGCAACTTCACCAAATCTCAAATATCTGTTAATATCGATACAAACCATCAAGCAAACCTCAAAAAAAAAAAAAAGTACACAATGCTCAAGCTTATAAAAAGCTAATTGAACAGAGGGAGGAGCCAGATACTTTTGCCAGAATGGAAAAAAACTGGTCATATCATCTAGTTACTAGAGATAGAATCCGGGTCCGACGCAGACCCGGATCCGACACGGAACCCTCTGTCCGAAATCTGAATGTTGTGTCTGAAACGGATTCTTTCAGATTTCGGGACTCCTGAGGGCATTTTCGATGATTGTAATAAACTGATAAAAATAGCCGTTGGGATTGCGGGCAGATAACTGAAAAGTCAGCATTTTTTGTTTAAAGGGTGGAAATGCCCTTTAAAGTGTATCTCCACTCATTAATGACACTTAGGAGCATATTTATAAACATCCGTAGGCGCAGGGATACTGCCCGGTGTTAGCGACATCAGCAGAGTTGATGTCGCTAGATGGAAGAAAGAAGACATGCCCAAGGGCTCTTTTAAGAGCCAATGGGGGTCCTGTTTCGAGCTGCAGGAACCCCAACAAAGGCACTTCTCAGTGCCGCAATGTCAGTGCCGGTTCGAGCTGCGGGATCCCCTAAGCCCCGAAAGGCACTTCTCACTGCCCCCGCTGGGGGGGAGTGCCCCGCGAGCGTAGGGGGCTGAGAGGGGCTGCTGGGTTGTGTGGCGGGTGGTCTCCACCGCGGGGGTTAAGGGCAGGGGGTACACCCAGCAACGCCCCTCTGGCAAACGCGACCACCCTGGCGTTGATCTTGGATGTTTTCTCAGAGGTTAACACCACAGCACAGTTACCGCCGCTTTGTAAATAGAAGTTAACTGATGTTATTGAGTTGTTAACTTTCCACCGCTGGGTTTTCGCAGTTTTAGAAATCGTGTTAATTCCGATTTTGGTGAAAACGGCAGGAAATCCGGCAGGTAAAAAATAGTCCGTAACAGGCAGGGAACACAGCGAACTTACCCGCTATTGCGTTCCAACGCAATTCTCTGACATGTTCCCTTGCACTGACTGTATGCGCAATTAGTGTCTTTGGGGTATAAGCAAAATCATACTTTCACAGAATTCAGGTCGACTTCACTGAGGAAGAAAAACAGCCATCATCCTCTCCATCATCCTCTGGACAGGAAAGAGGCAGAAACCTTTTCTTACATATAAAGGCTCCTACTCATTAGTTTCCTGGACTTTGGACAAGCACTACAGGAGAACCATTTGGAGCTGGGATGTACGGTAAGGATTTTTTAACACTACACAGTGGGGCCAGCAGTGGATTAAATTTTAGTTTTGGTGGTAGACAAACCCTTTAAACTAAACTTTCCCCAATCCCCCTTATAAACTATTTATTTCTGGAATTTATTTACCTTCAGCTATATAACGCTAAATGCTACAGTATTTTTAAGCTTTCAGATTTTCTAACAAAAAGAGAACAGAAGTTAAAAATCTTGCCCAAGCCCATATAACGTGTGCAAATAAATAAAAATGTGAAAAAATCCATAAAAGTATCAATTTCCCACATGTCCTAAACCGAACAGGGATTTATTTGGATGGCCGAGCAGCTGGGTTCTCTGCCTCAACCAACGTAATAGATAGGAGAGATAATAACCCTCATTCTCACAACTTTTAAATCGGAAAATTTGGGGCCATTATAGTTTTTGCCTTACAATAATGCATTTCATTGTTATCTTGGTGTGCAGAACATTCTCACATTTATTCTTAATTCTCCTTCCTTCTGAATGGAAGTCGCCCTTTTAAACTGTAAAAAAGTTCTTCAAATAATAATAATAAAGTCTGTGCAGCTGTTACAGATATAGATGATAAATACTAGGCATAGTAGAGCTTAGCAATTAAACAATTACAGCTTAAAAGACCAGACAGAGACACATGCTTCTCAGGTTCCTTATTCTGTCTGCGGGAGTCTATTTGGAACACATTACACTCAGAGTGTCAGAAAGAAGATTAATCCAGAACAAAATCTGATTGTTTAACCAAAATGGCACTGAAGGTTCTTACTAAACTTGAGACTTTTTTTATTTGTCATTGCTCTATTGAAAAATGTTTAAGTCAGGTCTGTTCATTAAGGACTGATGGTGAAAGCCCATTAAGCTACTCCAGAGATGGGGACGTCCGCATTGGTGCAATCCTACAAATACTTAAGGGAAGTGAAATGCCAGATGTTGATTATCAAACCTTTCTGTCTCCTCCAGTCTGTGTTATGTAAATTCACAAATAATGAAAAGGTTCAAACAATCTATATGGGGGTATACAAGGACATAAAGTTGAGCTCATTTGCTATTGTTGGAGGTGTGTGGTGTATATGTATAGATATAATTATATATATATATATAATCTATCTATCTATCATCTATCTATCTATTCTATCTATCTATCTATGTCTCTGCCGTTATTATCTATCTATCATTATTATATGTCTGTCTGCCTGCCTATCTATCTATCTATCTATCTATCTATCTATCTATTATCTATCTATCTATCTCATCTATCTATCTATCTATCTCATCTATCTATCTATCTATCTATCTATCTATCTATCGATATGTGGTGTAGTAGCTTAGACCTTTAGAAGTTGGTCTGAACAGTTAAAACATGTTTTGAAGTATTTTAACATGACATTGGGGCATATTTATAAAAAAAACTAAAATAACGCAAAAAAATTACCGACGCACATCGCAGCCGCGGTAATAACGCGATCGACGTATTTATAATGGCAATCACTATCACCGCAATGTGTTTTGCGGCCTCAATGTGCCGCGGTAATTCTAAGTCCCTTCGCGGCGATACTGGATGCGCTAAGTCCAGTATCGCCGTGAAGGGACTTAAAAACCCTTGCTAACAAAAAGGAGAATAGTACCACTAACCAACAGATACCCTTAATTAGCACATATACTCCTATTAGTGGAGCTGTAAAACAAAGCATTCATACAAGGTGGGATATACTTACTAATGATCAGAACTTGCCATTTAAAAATAGCGCCCCATTGTTTTCCTACAGAAGAGGAAAATCTTAATGCGCACGGACTTCAGAGACACAGTACCCACCACAAATACTACTTGCCTCCCTCCACGTAGTAATGGTTGCTACAAATGCCAGGGATGTGGGGCATGTAGAAGTGCCCTTACCGGGCCTGACTTCCCTTATCCTCATCATGGGCGCAGGATTAATATCAGAGGTAGACTTAGTTGTTTGAGCCAGTTTGTCATTTATGTTATAACTTGCCCTTGTGGAAAATACTACGTGGGTAAGACCACTACTACCCTCCGTGAACGTTTAGCCAACCACAGACTTGCCATTAGGGCTGGTCTTCAGGCTAGTAAATCAGCCACAAAGGCGACACACGGAGCAACGGACAAGTTCGGGGAACAATCAGTGGCACGCCACTTTAGACTTATGGCCCACCCTGTTACTACGATGAGATGGATGGCTATAGACTTTGAACCTGAACACGAGGGCAGAGATCGTAAGAGAGCCCTCTTTCAACGGGAAATTAGATGGATCAAAAGACCCGTGGTCTGAATGAACTATTTGCCCTTAATTGCTTTTTATAACTTGGACATTAATTAAAGGGTATGTCCACCCTTAAAAATATTTTTTGATATAGTATTCCCCCTGTCCCCCCAGCCCCAACCACTCTATTTTTATTCTTAGAAAGTTCCCCAAACTTTACTTACCTCCCCTCTTTCCTCGTTGCGGCCCTTGCTTGCGAGAGAAAATGCAAGCAGAGGGGGGGACCGGCAGTCGGTCTGTGATTGGCTGAGCGACAGCCAATCACGGACGTGGCTGCTGGGAGTTCATTGCGGTGGGGAAAGAGGGAAGGTAAGTAAAGTTTGGGGCACATTCTAAGAATAAAAATGTCTTTGTCTTCATTGACACATTCCTCCCTCTATTCTTAGCACTTTAGCTCCCTGTGGGATGTGCACTTTAGTCCGTTATTTACCAGCACTTTCCTGTGTTCATTTCTGACACTGTCTTGGAACTTGTGGGTGGTTCTGTTCTCTTAAACTCATATGCACTGGCGTTAGTCCGGCATGCTTCCTCCCTTTGCTAGTCTCTTTTCCTCATCTGGACTTTTGCACTGTCATTTTGCTATGGTGCTGCGGGTAGTTCGTAGCCTTGGTATTGGTTCACGTGTGGGGTGGCGGGCTGGGGGTGGGTCGGGGGGAGTGTTTATGCTTTTTATAGTTTTCCTATAGGTCTGTAACCCTAATGACGGCCCTGTTCTTCGGGCTGAAACGCGTAGGTTCTACTGACCTACCATTGCTTAATAAATATTTATAGAATCCTAGGAGTGCTTAGCTTTCTACTGGATACATATATATGTATCTATATATATTATGGAATAAATGATATGGAAGTATATGGAGCACTCCTGGGTCTTTCCAACAAACAAATTTATTTCAATGTGCAAAACATGAGCAACGTTTTGGGATATACTCATATATTTCATTATTCAACCTAAAATACTATACTATACTATACTACTATTTAATAACTCTATAATTAACTTATGCAGCATCAACTATACAGTACAGTATTTAGAGATTATGGAAAATACCACATATACATAAACATATACACACACACACACACACACACACGTGTGTGTGTGTTTGTATCCAAAAAACAGTTTTAGAAACATTTTTATTTTAGTAGCATTGGTGATTTCACATATATACACTACTGATTGTATTTTTTAAGTCTTATCAATATAAAAAGATTTGTTATTTTCTTCTTAGATTCTATGAAATGCTTGAAATGCCCTGAATATCAGTCGTCTAATCCTAGCAAGACCGTCTGTATTAGTCGAACAGTAGAATTTCTCTCCTATGAGGATCCTCTGGGAATTACTTTGGCTTTTTTTACAGTAAAATGTACAGTAGCCACTACAGCTATACTCTGTGTCTCTGTAAGGCATAGGAGCACACCTATTGTGATGGCCAATAATCCCCAACTCAGCCTTATCCTTTTGGTGTCTATTATCCTATCCTTGCTCTGCTCCTTCTTGGGGGTCCTACAACAGTGACCTGTATCTTATGCCAAGCTTTGACCATGTTAAACTTAAGTGTTTCTCTTTCTTCTCTTCTGGAAAAAAACATTAATTGTCATCATTGCATTTAATGCAACAAAACCCGGAAGTAAATTAAGAAAATGGATGGGATCCAAAACATCAGTCTTTATGACATGTATTTACTTTTCTGGAGAACTTGTGATTTGTATTTTTTAGTTGATATTGGGTCCACCATTTGTTCACATTGACAGCCAATCGACACCTGCTAAGACAAACCTACAGTGTAACGAAAGGTCTATGAGTACATTCTATGTAGCCATATCTTACATTGGTAGTTTAGCCTTTTCCTGCTTTATTGTTGCATACTTGGCTAGAAAATTGCCAGACAGATTAAATGAGACAAAACACATCTCCTTCAGCATGCTGGTGTTCTGCAGTGTCTGGGTCTCCTTTATCCCAACATATATAAGCACCAAAGGGAAATATATGGTGGCTGTGGAGATATTCACCATCCTAGCATCAAACATGGGATTTCTGGTTTGCATATTTATGCCCAAATGTTATATAATACTTCTTAAGCCTGAAGTCAATACAAGAAATCACATGAAATATTATCAATCATAGAAACCATGCCCCAAATACTTCAAATTTCCATAAGGTAAATAAAGTATACTACTAGCACTTTTTATATTTCGTTTTAAACATTCAGGGTTATTCAATAAAAGTTCTTAACGTTTAAAATGGTGCTAATTTTACCCCAACCAATCAGATGTTAGCTTTCAAATGTTTAATAAGATCTGATTGGTTGGGTCAAAATTAGCACCATTTTAAAATGATAAGACCTTTTACTGAATCTCCCTGATTATTTTTTAGGGGTACAGAATGTGACAAAGCCTTTAACTATGAATTGATTTGTGATACCCATGATTATTCTTGTATTGTTTATGTTTGCTCTGATGCTTTTACAAGTTATGTAGTTGATGGTTCTAACAAAGGCTGTGACAGCCTAAGCTTTGATGGTTACTGTTGGCAATAAAGGTTAATGTATTAATATTATCCACCCCTTCCATGGTCCCTATGGGTCCCTACTGCCTGCAGTATCTCTCCCTCACCCGACAGCCAAGGTCACACTGTTTTTAGGCTACATAGTTGGAGGAGGTGGAGAGTAGGGTGAGCTTTAGTGCATCTCCCTGATAATATTCAGCAACAATATATGTTTATAAATGGCAATGGCATAAGCAAAACGATATGAGAAGTCACTTTGGACTTTCACGTCAGATATAAAAGCACCTGAAATGTTAATTTACACTTTTTTACAGACATGGAACACCTTGGTGAATTTCAGTATCCTCACACTTTACAATATTAGTAAATATGAATAAAAAAGAAAGAAAGTAATGTGCATCCAATGTAATTCACTATGAGCAGGTTTTATAATGTAATTGTAGTGTGATGTAAAACACAGCCACACTAACAACTAACAACAAAAAAACACCAAACTAAGCCAGTCATACATGCCCACACATGATACAGGGACCATATGTAACCTTGGATATTCTGCTTGTCCAAGAAAACATCTAAATTTCCTTTGAATGTGTTCCAAAATTCATCCAATGCAACATTTTCAGGCAGAGCATTCCTCAACCATACTGCCCTTACAGAGGACTATTTATGTTGCTTAAAGGGCATGTCTATCCTTAAAAACGTTTTATATCTATGTCCATCAAGCCCCCCAAACCCCAGTTTTGCATAATAGAAAACTTATTGAACTTGCCCCAGAATGAACGTACCTGACCTGGTCCCTCCTCTCCAGTGCTGCACTACTTCCTGGTTGTGGCTGTCAGTCACACCCAATTAGCTGACAGCCGCGACCAGGAAGCACCTCACTTCTGCTGTTCTTGCTTGAAACAATTAAAAAGCAGAAAGGATTAGCCTGGCACACTCAAATACAATTAAAAGAAACCTTTATTCATACATAAGACATATATTAAAACCAATTTAAAGCTACAAACTGACCTGTCCCATAAATCACCATTTAAAGTGCAGTGCTATAAATAGTAAAGACAGACATTGACATCATAGAGGTCCCAATCACATTTAGTACCTAAATATATGGTTAAATATGGGTTGCCCATTTGGAATCGGAGGTCCAGAATCTAAAGGGGAAACTTGCAGCATTGCATGGCTTGACAAATGTGGGGAAATTGCAGGTACTGGCAGGGGCCAGTAAACTGGAGGGTGGAAATGGGGCAGATAAGGTGGTAAAGGAAGATATATTTGTAAGGGTCACCAGGGGAAGTAGAGGACGGAAGGATAGGGGCGCTTCTTTCAAGCTGGTTGATCCCAACAGATTTGCCATTTTAGATGAAGATGTGGAGGACGATGGCTCGGAAGCAGCATGTATGGAGCGGGCCTTTCCCTTGAGCACCCAGGGGACGGCCATCTCCAATACAAGGGAGGGGCTAGGAAGGATAGGCATGTGGTAGTGGTAGGGGACTCCATTATTAGAAGGGTAGATAGGGTAATCTGTCGCCAAGACCCTACATGCCGAACAGTGTGTTGCCTGTCTGGTGCTAGGGTTCGGCATGTGGTGGATCGTGTAGACAGATTATTGGGTGGGGCTGGGAGTGACCCAGCGGTCTTGGTTCACATTGGTGCCAATGACAAAGTTAGAGGTGGAGGTGAGGTCCTTAAAAATGATTTCTGAGAATTAGAGGCCAAGTTAAAAGCAAGGACCTCAAGGGTAGTGATTTCAGAAATACTACCACAGCCATGTGGTACACTTGGGAGGCAACGGGGGCTCAGTAGTATAAATGCGTGGCTAAGAGGGTGGTGTAAGGAGATGGGGTTTGGGTTTTTAGAGAACTGGGCTGAGTTTTCTGTTGGCTACAGGCTCTTTAGTAGAGATGGATTGCACCTCAATGATGATGGTGCAGCTGTTTTGCTGGAGAATATGGCTAGGGGGTTGGAGGAGAATTTAAACTAGGTATGGGGGGAAGGTACGTTGAACTACATAGGGGTAGATAGAGAAGTTAGGGATCAGGGGGCTAATAACACAATGGAGGGAGGAGAAGGGGAGGGGGGAGCATAGAGGATAAGGAGGCATGTACAACCAAAGTATGGAAGTAAATCAATTGATAATCTAAAATCTATGTTTACAAATGCAAGAAGTCTGGCTGGAAAAACCGAGGAACTAGAACTAATAGCTTTAAAGGAAAGGTATGATGTAATTGGTATAGCAGAAACATGGCTAAATGATTCAGACGACTAGACAGTAAATATTGAAGGATACTCCTTATTTAGAAATGGCAGAGTTAAGGAGGAGGAGTATATATGTATGTTAAAAAGGAATTGAAGCCAAATCTAAAAGATGGATTGATGGGGGTATAAACAATATGGCAGAAACAATTTAGGTAGAGCCGTGTACAGGAAGCAAGAAGGTAGGTGGTGGTAAATGAATTTTGGGGTAGTGTTATAAGCCGCCAAATGCCAGGAGCAGGTGAAATGAATCTCCATATGCAGTTGGGAAGGCTGTGGTATGGGGCATGTTCTGGTCATGGGGGATTTTAACTACCCTGACATAGATTGGAGTAAGGGAATTGCCAGTACCTCAAAAGGTAAAGTTCTTAAATTTCCTATATGAGCATTTTCTTTCACAGATAGTAGTGAAACTAGACAGAATGCGTTGTAGGATCTGGTGATATCTAATAACCCTGAGCTCATTTTGGAGATGAAGGTAATGGAAGTTAGGGAATAGTGATCATGATATAGTGTAATTTATAGTAATTTATAGTGTAATTTTATAAGCAAAAAACTAAAGTGCACTGGGTTAACAAAAACATTTAACTTTAGGAAAGCTAATTTTATGCTGTTAAATGAATCACTCCTGCTCATAGACTGGGGGAATTGTCTCTAGGTAAACATACTGTGCAGATGTGGACAGGGCCGGCCTTTGATATGGGCGACCTGTGCGACCACACAGGTTGCATTACCAGGGGGGCAACAGCTGGGAGTCTTAGGTCACAGACCTGTAGCTCAAAGTTGTGTATCAGTGCCATAGCCCCTCTATTTCCGGTCCTTCAGATCAAATATATGTATCAGCAGCTTACCACATACTAATCCCCAACACATATAAGCTTTACTTAAGATATCTGTATGCTGTGCTGTTCTATCTGTGCATTTAGTAGGTTACTTATTATATAATGATGTACGCACAATATATACAAGCACGCACTGAAGATACTGAAAGACAGTAAGCGCAGGTGGGGTACTTGATTTGAAGGCAAGCAGCATTCAATGGAGTATTGTGTGTGCCCACGGGGGTGGTTTTTTTTTGTTTTTTTTGGAGGGGGGTTGGGTGCTAGGCGTCAGTAACAAATCTTGCACAGGGTGCTATTTATCCTAAGGTCAGCCCTGGATGTGGACCACTTTTAAAGGGATATTAAACTATTACATTTCAAATTTGTACCTTTAGGGAACAAGTGTTAAAAATTAGGTCCACTCCTGCATGGCTTAATGCTCAGGTAAAAAGGGAAATGGAAAAAAAGAAAAAGGCTTTTAAAATTTTGAAAACAGAGGGAACAGAACAGGATTACAGGGAGTACAAAAGCTGTAATAAAGAGAGCAAGAAAGCAATTAAACTAGCTAAAATAGAAAATGAAATACGGATTGCCGAACAAAGCAAGTCCAACCCCAAAATGTTTTTTAAGTATATAAATGGTAAAAAGATGAGGACTGAGAACTTTGATGAGAGCGTCCTGAGAGCGTTCAGAATTCCAGAAATCTGATTGGTTAATGTAAAGCAAGTATTAAAAATTGACCAATCAGAAACGGATTATGGATTTCTGCAAACCTATATAAAGAGGAGCTTTCCGCCGCGGAACTCAGATGCCATCGCAGTAGATGGCTGAAGAAAAGAAGAAAGAAGCGGCTGGCAACATCGGCTCCGCTGAGGCCGCGTGCCAGCGGGCTCACTGGCGGCCGCAGTGAGTCTGCCTGGCATCGGCGACCTGAGTGGGGTTGGTGTCGCCAGCCGAAGAAGTCGCGTCGGATCAAGACGCCGGCAACATCGGCCTCGTTGAGGTCGCGGCGCCCGCCGGGGGTACCCCTGGCGCCGCAGGGGTACCTCTGGGGGTGGCGGCCTCGGCGGAGCTGGTGTCGCCGGGACTGGAAGAAAGAAGAAGAAGAGTCGCCCAAGGGCTCTTTTAAGAGCCGCACTGGGGGGTCCCGGTTTCAGCTGCGGGACCCCCGCCAAAGGCACTTGTCAGTGCGCAAGGGCCTTATAAGGGCGGGGAGGGGGGTCCCGGTTCGGGCTGCGGGACCCCCTAAGCCCCAAAAGGCCCTTTCAGGGCCCCGCTGAAAGGGGGCCCTCACCCCCCCAGCGGCTCCCTCCCGTCCCCCTCCCGGGAGCGGCGGGGCGGGGGGCTTGGAGGGGTTGCCGGGGAGGGGGTGCGCGGCGGGTGGTCGCGACCACCTGCTGCGGCCCCTTCCCGGCAGGCCCTTCTAGCCCTCGTTCCGATTGCCGCGAACGGGGAACGGGTTGGGAGGGGCTGCTGGGAAGTGGCGGCGGCGGCGGGTGGTCGCCGCTGCCGCGCGGGGGGTGTGGGGGCGGGGTGGGCGTATGCCCCGCCCCCTTAGGAGCGGCGTCGGGAAGGGATTTTAAGTCCCTTCGCGGCGATACTATATAGTATCGCCGCGAAGGGGCTTAAAATTACCGCAGCACATCGCGGCCGCGTAGGTATCGCGGGAATAGCGCTCGCCGTTATAAATACGGCGATAGCGCATTTTCGCGGCCGCGATGTGCGGCGGTAATTTTTTGCGCTAACATCGTTCCTTTATAATATGCCCCTTTGTCTGCAGAGCTAATCTTATTGTAGTAGGCAGCATGGATTTTGAGAAATATATCATGCCCGACAAATGTAATTGTTTTTATGAAGAAGTGAGTAAGAATTTTGATTCAGGCACAGCAGTGGAGTGGTATAACAATCTTTATAAAGTGCAGGAGGCACACTCAATATTAAATGTTAATATTGAGTGTGCCTCCCTGCAACTTTATACCGATTGTTTAACTTACGAAGTGGCGCAGGCCACAGGGGCAGCACCTCTCAGCTTACCTGTAGGGATGGCCGGTTCGTGGATCCGAACCGGATCCGCCGCGGATTTATCCCGTTCGCGAACGGCGGATTTTTCCGGATTTTTTTTCGCCATCCGAACTTCCGAACCGCGGATTTCTCGTATTTTCGAAAATTTTCGAAATTAAGAGGATTACTCGGATTTCAAAAATAGTCAATTTTGTAATTTCGAGGATATTTTCATTTTAATGGGTCCGCTCGCGGATTTTAGAATTTTTTCAAAAATTTGCGGATCCTCGAGCGGACAGGATTTTGCGAAGTTCGGACATCTCTACTTACCTGTTGGGATACCACAAACTTCTTAAAGTGAATAGGTATACTTGGATTTTGCGAAAGCTTTTGATACTGTGCCACATAGGCGACTAATGTATAAACTGAGGACTGTTGGCCTTGAAAAAACATTTGTTCATGGATAAAGAATTGGTTATTGGATTGCAAACAGAGAGTGGTGGTTAATGGAGCTACATCTATGTGGGCTAAAGCTCTAAGCGGAGTGCCTCAGGGTTCTGTACTGGGGCTGCTTCTGTTTAATCTGTTTATAAATGTCTTAGAAGAGGGCATTGAGAGCAAGGTCTCATGATGACACTAAACTATAAGGAGCTTTGGAAACTTCAAATGGTGTGCAAGTGCTGCAAGCAGACCTAGATAGATTATCAAAATGGACAGCAGAATGGCAGATGTGATTCAATGTTGATAAATGTAAGGTGATGCACTTGGGATTTAATAATCCTGTGCCATCTACACCATAAATAACTCTGTGTTAAGTTCATCTGTAATGGAAAAAGATTTGGGGGTTCTGGTAGATAACAAACTTAGCTGTAGCAAACAATGCCAGGTAGCAACGGCTAGAGCTAGCAAGATATTGTCTTGTATAAAGAGGGGAATAGATTCAAGAAAGAAAGATATTATTTCCCTCTTTACAAGGCACTGGGAAGGCTCATTTGGAATATGGGTGAGTTTTGGAATCCCATATACAAAAGGGACATCTTGGAAATAGAAGCAGTTCAGAGAAGGGCAACTAAATTAATAAGGGGAATGGAGGGGCTTGAATATTCAGGCAGATTAGACAAGTTAGGGATGTTTGCATTGGAGAAGCGACGTTTGCGTGGGGACATGATAACCTTATTCAAATATATTAATGGGCCATACAATGAACTCTCTGGTGCATTGTTTACTAACAGGTCATATCAGAGGACTCATGGACATCCTTTAACCCTTTCATGCCAGAGATTATTTTTTTTTGCGTTAACTGCCAGAAGAATTTTCAGGATTTGCCCTCAATCGCTTTAGACATAATTTTACAGTAGGAAACTGCAGTAAAACAGGAATATTATACGTGTTTTTTTTCAGCACAAAGTCTACTTTAACATGGTAACAGAATTTTGTAATTTTTCTGGAAATTTTACTGGAATTATGGGTAAAATATGAAAAAAAAATGAAAAATTTGCAAATTTTCATGGATTTTTTTTCCATTTTTACTATAGTTATCTTAAGGTTACACACAAAAATCTCACTGTTTCAAAAGCTCAGATAACCAGAGTACAACGATACCAGATATATGTAGGTACCCCACTTTTCCTGTACAGGAGACCCCCCCAAACTAAAACTGCACCTTCAAGAATATTACACCAAATTAAAATGTATAACCACTACTGACAGTTAACATAGAATATCTTCCAAATTACTAAAATTTCCAACAAGTGAGATATTTTAGAAACTACACACCCGCAGGATTTTATGAGTGAGGTTAGTTCGATCAAAATGCAAATACCCGGGCGCAGCTCTTCGTCCAATTGTAATTTTTTCTCACATTTTTTTTCCTCAACTGTAAAATCGAGACAAAATCAAATGCGAATTTCAGCTAAAAAACTGGGGAGGAAAGTTCAAACGCATTCAAATATGAAAGCCTAACCCCTCCCGAATAAAACGGTATGCCCCATTCATGGGTGTACCCAGAGACATGGATACCAACTAACCCAGAGCGTAACCAGTGCCAAATGTCAGTAGCAGCAAAAAAAAATTAGCCAGTTTTGTATGAACAGTCTGCCGTTTTTCACAAAACACCCCCCCAACCCAGAAATACCCCCCACAATCTACACACTTCAGCTATGTAACGCTGTAGTTGTTCATTATACCATCAAGGTGTGGGCGCAGTTTTCGTAGAAGTTTGCACTTTTACCAGATTTTCAAAAAAAAATGAACAATCAAACAACATTCAAAAAGGTAGAAATCAGCCAAAACCCCATGGAATGTAAAAAAAAGTTACCAAATATCAATCTCCCAAATGTCCTGAATCAAACGGTATGCCATATGTGGTTACACACGCGAACGTGGAAGCGAAAAGCCACAAAGTGAGACAATGCACGATGGCTCAGAAACGGCAAAAATATTTAGCCAACTCGAATTCGGACAGTCTGCAGTTTTTTCAACAAAACACCCCCGTAACTTAGAAAAAACCCCCAGAAACTATATTCCTGAAGTCACACACCTTCAGCTATGTAACACGTAGTTTGTTCATTCATACCATCAATGGCGTGGGCGCAATTCTTCGTAGAAGTTCGCATTTGTCTGAAAAATGAACAAAAAACAACTTCAAAAGGTAGAAATCATGCCAAAACCTCATGGAATCTAAAAAAAAGTTACTAAATATCAATCTCCCAAATGTCCTGAATCAAACGGTATGCCATATGTGTGGTTACACACGCGGACGTGGAAGCGAAAAGCCACAAAGTGAGACAATGCACGATGGCTCAGAAACAGCAAAAATATTTAGCCAATTCCGAATTTGGACAGTCTGCAGTTTTTTCCACAAAACACCCCCGTAACTTAGAAATAACCCCCACAACTATATATTCTGAAATCTACACACCTTCAGATATGTAACACTGTAGTTTGTTCTTCATACCATCAATGGCGTGGGCGCAATTCTTAGTAGAAGTTCGATTTGTCTGAAAAATGAACAAAAAAACAACTCAAAAGGTAGAAATCATGCCAAAACCTCATGGAATGTAAAAAAAAGTTACTAAATATCAATCTCCCAAATGTCTGAATCAAACGGTATGCCATATGTGTGGTTACACACGCGGACGTGGAAGCGAAAAGCCACAAAGTGAGACAATGCACGATGGCTCAGAAACAGCGAAAATATTTAGCCAATTCCGAATTCGGACAGTCTGCAGTTTTTTCCACAAAACATCCCCGTAACTTAGAAATAACCCCCACAAACTATAATTCCTGAAATCTACACTTCAGCTATGTAACACTGTAGTTTGTTCATTCATACCATCAATGGTGTGGGCGCAGTTCTTCATAGAAGTTCGCATTTGTCTGAAAAAATGAACAAAAAACAACTTCAAAAGGTAGAAATCATGCCAAAACCTCATGGAATGTAAAAAAAAGTTACTAAATATCAATCTCCCAAATGTCCTGAATCAAACAGTATCGCATATGTGTGGTTACACACGCGGACGTGGAAGCGAAAAGCCACAAAGTGAGACAATGACGATGGCTCACAGAAACAGCGAAAATATTTAGCCAATTCGAATGGACGTCTGCAGTTTTTCCACAAAACAACCCCCCAAACCATATATTTCTCAATCCACACACCTTTATCTACGAAATTCTGTAGTTTGTTCATTCGTACCATCAAAGGGTGTGGGCGCAGTTCTTCGTAGAAATTCACAGTTTTAGCAGATTTTCTAAAAAATTTGAAAAAAAAACACTCTCAAAGGTAGAAATCATGCCAAAATCCCAAGTAATGTAAAAAAAAGTTACCAAATATCAATCTCCCAAATGTCCTGAATAAACGGTATGCCCTATGTATGGTTACAAACGCAAACGTGGAATAACTAGCCACAAAGTGAGCCAATGAACAATGGCCCAATTACAGCAACTTTTCAGATGTCAGACTAGACACCCCTCTATATTAGAAATACCCCCCCAAATATATATTTTTGGAATCTACACATCTTCAGCTACACACATAGTGTGATTCTTTATGCATACCACCAATGGTATGAGCGCAGTTTCATGTAAAATTTTTGGTTTTTTACCAGATTTTCAGGAAAAAATTATAAAAATACAATTCAAAGTTAAAAATCATGGCAAATTTCCATGTCATGTAAAAAAAAACTTGTCAATTATCAATCTTCCAAATGCCCTGAATCAAACGGTATGCCATATGCGTGGATGTACACAGGGACATGGCCACCAACTAGCTCAAATGGGACACATGCACAAGTGTAATTACAAGAAAAAAAATCAAAGTGCTCTGTAATTTCAAAAGCCCCAAAACTTGGAAATGCCCCCACAAAAAAAAACCCAACTAAATATCAATCTCCCACATGTTCTGAATCAAACGGTTTGCCCTATGTGTGGATGCACACAGAGACGTGGCCACCAACTAGCTCAAATGGGATGCATGCACAAATGCAATACAAGAAAAAATCAAAGTGCTCTGTATAACAGCCTACATTTTCTAAGGAAACAGTCCCGAAACATGGAAATTCCCCCCACAAGCTATATATTTTGGAATCTATACACCTTCCCTCGCTACGTTACGATGCCATGCTTTCATACATACGAAGAATTCCAGACCCACTGATCCAAAGAAGTCCGTGTTTTTACGAGGTTTTGTGAAAAATAAAATAAGATGATTCAAGGGTTGAAATCCTACCTAAACCTTTTGACAAGCAAAAAAACCCACTAAATGTCAATCTCCCCATATCCTGCATCAAACGGTATGCCATATGTGTGGGTGCACACAGAGACGTGGCCACCAACTAGCTCAAATTGGACGCATGCACAAGTCCAATTACAAGAAAAAAAATCAAAGGTGCTAATTTGAACAGCCTAACTAACTTGGAAATACCCCCCACAAACTATATATTTTTGGAAGCTACACACCTTCAGCTACGTGATGGTATCATGCTTTCGTATATACATGAAGAATTCCAGGCACTGTTATCCATAGAGCGTTTAGGAGATTTTGTGAAAAAATAAAATAAGAGGACTCAATGGTTGATGAAATCCTACCTAAACCCACTCGCAAGTAAAAAACCCACTAAACCTCTGGTACCTCTGCAAAATTTCTACTAAAATAGGTTAGTTTCCCTTGAAATACACAAATAAAGATCCGCGTTTACTTTAACGATATTACCGGGGAAATTGGGAAGCTTGGAGGAGACAAAGTTTTTTGAATTTATAGTTTTAGGGTAAAAAAAAAAAAGGTGTGTGTATCACTTTTAGATTTTTTTTGTGTGCATTTCCCCTTTGGGGGGGGATCTTCCAAAGATGATTATCAAATCATCTTAGGGAATGATACCGAACTGGAATACGGGCATAAATGCCCGTTTCCAATTCGAAATCGATCGGAAAAATCACTTCCCGGAAATCATTTTCCAGGAAGTGATTTTTCATTCATTGGCAAAGATCAATAATTTGGTGATCAGAAGTGATCACCAAATTTTGATCTCTGTCCCCATTTTTTTCTAAGTCTTCGCTAAGTAGCAAAGACTTAGAAAAAATCCTATTTGTGAATGGAATTGAGTCCATTCACAAAATATGTAAAGCTGTCAGCATGACAGCTTGTGCTATACAGGTACTGCAGCATCTTACCTATCTTAGGGAAGACCCCGGTGAAGGAGGAAGTTCTGTGATGTCAACGGGGTCTCCCTTTCCTCTGCAGTACTCCTCCACGTGGGACCGGTCCAGACTGCGGACCCGGCTAAAGGTAGGGATATCTCCCGATCCCCCTCGGATTTGGACGAAACCGAGGGGGGATCGAGGGGGCTAGGGGGCAGTTGAATGCTGCCCCCGATCGCCCCTAGCAGGGGGAAAAAAATTTTGGGAGGGGGGAAGCCACAGATTGTATATTCACGATCTGTGGCAGTTTGAGTATTCACTGCACAGATCATGAATATACGATCTGTGGCAGGGAAAGGGTTAAGGTTGGAAAAAAATAAGTTTCATCTTCAGGTTAGGAAAGGTTTCTTTACAGTGAGAACGGTGAAACTGTGGAACTCCAGCAGAGTGGTAATGGCAATCATGAATAGCTTTAAAAAAGGCTGGAAAGTTTCTTAAACTAAAAAATATTGAGAATTACTGGTATTAATGCATATAGATCTGGTTGATCCAGGGATACTTTTGAAATAGAAATCAAAGTCCAATGCACTCTTGTCCAAACCGGGGGTGCTTACTCCTCATATATCCAACACTCCATGTATGAAAATTCACAGTAGAGAAACAGATTGTGGGTCGCCACCCTCAATCTGTTTTCTATACTTTTTAATTGCCGTTTGGAGTCAAGAAGGAATTTTTTAGCTGTTTTTTTTTTGCCTTCCTCTGGCAGGCTGTTAGGTAGGTTAAAAAATAAAAATAGGGTGAATAGGTTAGACTTGATGGACATGTGTCTTTATTCTACCTCAATTACTATGCTATACTATATGGGTATAGCTATCGTCTCTAGTCATACAGGTGAGTAGAGTATGTTCCGATCACAGATGTCAAAGTATTATCTGTTTTTTTTTAGGTAGTCCGTCTTTCGGTGGGGGGTCCGGTCATATAGGGCATCCGGGCAGATGCGTTTTGCCCCTGACAAGTTAGGGGGCTTCCTTAAGTGCCCATACAGAGAGAGAGGCTTACCGTCTTACAAACAGTGTCTTTTATCCTATGTTTTCGTGGGTAAATGCGCTGCATGGTGAATTTATCACGGCTCGACGGATGCGCGCGCCTCGGCACACCCGTCTCACCACATAGGGCATCTGTTGCTAGGTAACAGTAAACATCCTGGCTTAACATGTAACGTCACTTAGTATTTCAGTAGCGGTAAGCGTTCAAACTGTCATTTTGAACTGTCACCCTATGTATTCATTCATAACAAGTAATGAGTTACATATATATACATATATACAGTGAAATTGATTATATATCAATTTTTAAATAGACAAGTTACGCAAAAATATTTTAACTTTGCACACATAGTGTATCACTTATTGAGTAAAGAAGGATAGATCTAGAGCAGGCATTTGCAAGAAAGACAGTTCCAATATCAAAGTATCATTTGTTATAAGTCATCCATAGTCCAGAAAGATGAAATAGCAGAGGAATCCAGAAGGTAAGTATTACCATGTATATGTCTCAATGTTTATCATAATAATTATGATTATTGATCCGGTGCAAGAGTTTAATTCCAAGGTCCTGGTTTGTACTTTGTGATTTTTATTGGAAAATGCTCTCATCCTTAAAGGGATCACTATTACAGTTATTAGACAAGTATAGAGATTTGTCACTTCTGTTTCACAAATTCCATATTAATGAACAAGAGAAAGGAAAGGCTCACTGTAGGGAGAAGCAAAGCAGTTAAATCAGATAAATGAAGTAAAATCTAGCTCTTTGTTTAACCCATTTGGAGCTTTGGTCTTTAAGATACAAATCCAGCACGTCTCCTTTCTTAAAAGTTGTCTTTCAAACCCCCCCCCCCCCTTGCTATTATCAGTGTAGTGCAGGCTTCTGGTTTTGCAGTGTGAAATGCCTATAGACCGACGTCACCAATAAATTAAATAGGATAGGGAGAGAATAAAGGCTTTGATACTCCCCTTTCAGAAATATAGAAATAAGGAACAAAGACTTCTGGGTAATTATCATGTTTCCCTGGAAGCTTTTAGGAAAGCTATATGCAGAGGGCTGCAGAGCGCATGTACAAATTCTTCCAGAGGAGAGACAGGAGGCAGAGACCATTTGGGACTCGGCCAGGCTCCTGCTCTTTACTTTTTAGGACTTTGTGGGGACATTGCAGGGCAGCCATTTGAAGCAGGGATGTAAGGTAAGGATTTTACTACACTACACAGTGGGGCCAGTAGTGGGTTAAAATGTAGTTTTGGGGGTGGACATGCCCTTTAAAAAGACTTTAATACACCAGATTTTCAGTCTCCAAAAGGCTTTTTACTATTATTATATTTTTAGAAAAGAATTTAGGATTTTTTTTACTCAGCATTAGGCTTTTCAGGAACAAATAATATGTAAACATAGAAAATTTAATTAAAATGGTATTCACCCCATCCCCAAGAACCACATGAGTGACAGATCTCAAAGATGTAGCTCTTACCTGTTGTGCAGCCTGTTTGGAACCATAACTATAACTAAAGGCTATGGAGGTATACATGGAAAGGTGGTGTACCGTGTTAGCCACTCAAAATGTTTACAGGGTAACTAACCCTTTTGAAATAAAAAAAAAAATAACAATAACACTATTTTATTTTTCTATTTCAAAAGGGCTACAAGGTATACATATTAAACAGTAGTGTATATTATGTGTATTTTTCATGCACTGTCATAGACATTTTGTGGTGTATTTTGCAGGATATTATATATGAATACTACATACAAAACTGACAAAAATGTGTTGTACCCCATGGTAATTCAAAAACATCGCACACAGGGCAATCCCTAAAGTTTTACACAGCACATCTATTAACTTATTTACAGACTGGTTCATAAACAACTGCATTTAGAACAAGGAAACATAGAACATCTCCACAGAATTTCAGCATGTCCAAGGTTTCGGAAACATCTTATTTTTAGAGCAGACACACTATGGGTTTATAAAGAGGGAGGTTGTGAAAGGATGGACTGTTCTCAATCTGATTCCAGTTCCCATTCTACTGAACTACTGTAATAGAAGCACAACATGCTGGAGGTACCAGGTAACTGTTTGTTCCCCTGTCCTATTCATCTAGTTTTGTAACTTATATCAAACCCCAACCTTTTATAAAGTACATTATCAAGAGCAAATCTTACAGGGCTAAAAAGCTGGCATCCTCAAAGCTACATATTTTTATTTACATTGCATAAAGGGTTAGTTAAAGGTTAGTGTAAAGTTCCTCTTCATTAGCTTATTTCATATTTAGGAAGTAAGGTAATATTATTAAATTAGCTAATGTAATATTTAGGAAGTAAGTTACAGTAATATTAGATTAGCTAATGTAATAATTAGGAAGTAAGGTACAGTAATATTAGATTGGCTAATGTAATATTCAGGAAGTAAGGTAATATTAAATTAGCGAATGTAATATTTAGGAAGTAAGGTAATATTATTAAATTAGCTAATGAAATATTTAGGAAGTAAGGTACAGTAATATTAAATTAGCTAATGAAATATTTAGGAAGTAAGGTACAGTAATATTAAATAAGCTATAGATATTTAGTAAGTAGTACATCTATTAGATTAGCTAATATAATACTCATGAAGGAAATATTAGTGTAATTTTCAGGATACCTGGGTGCAGATATTTAACATGGTTCCATTCAAATTCTTTATAAAAGGTCTATTTAGGGGAAGACTACAGAACAGTCTTAATCGTGTTTTTGAAATGAGCTATTGTGCAGACCTCTGTTGAAATCTCAGCTTGATTTGTATTATTTTACTCCTTCATATGGAATTTAGATTATTTGATGTTGGTCTGTCATTTTCCTAATTGCCCTAGATAGAATTATCTCTACCAAGCAAAGGTCTGTATCTATGTCTCTGCGTTTGTAGAATTTCAGGAAAAGGCTGGGTAAAGCTGTCATTATCAGGTTATCATAATAAATTATATATATAAATAACCAATCAGGATATCCATCAATATTGACTTCTCTCTTTTTCAATCTCCATTAATTATTAATTAGAAGCAATGTAAAATCTAAAACTATTTATTGGTGGATGATGAATGGTTAATGCCAAAGCTGGCTACCCCCCAAAGTAACAGATACCGGTACCATTGAGCACTGAGAACTATAGGAGTATATTATAAAAGGGTGAACAGACATTGTAGCTACAGTAAGCCACTGAAAGATAGAAGGACTCATTAATGCAGAGGCATAATTGCCCTGGGTAAATGTTCATTCCATTATTCAGCACTGGATTTTTGCCTGGTGGTAAATCCTTAAAGGAATTTGACCCAAGCTACTTTAATGCTAGCTAATAGACACGCTAAAAGTAACATAGTAATATAGTAATTGAGGTTGAATAAAGCAGGCATCCCACCTCAGTTTAAGGAGTCTCACTGATTTTAATGGCAAATCCCTGACTCCATGAAATAATATACAATCTCCCTGAAATGTGTTGTTTTGAATTAGAGTGAAGGAGCACAATGATGTCAGAGTCTTTTAGCGGTTAACAAGTGACAAAAACACTTAATAGTGACATGACTTGTATGCATGTGTGTCTGACTGAATACATGTTTGTGTCTGTATGCATGGATTATGTGTTAATCTTGGAGTGGGGCTTTAGGGGGTGGGTATCCTCCCTGAAATGTGTGGGTGCCCTCCCTGAAATGAGTTTTGGCAGGGTGAGATGTCTGAATAAAGACATATGTTCATCAGTTTTCACCCTACCTAAAAGTAGCGCTAATCTGGTATTGAATACCTTGTGATGGCCATGCAGCCACCGCAAGTAAGGGGTTAAACTCACACTAAATGCTATTCAATAGGTAAGTGTGAGTTTAACTGTTAAATTTACTACTGCAGCAGGCAAAAAAAAAGAGAAAATGTCCATAGTAGATAAATCAAAATATTGCCACTCATTTATAAATATGCTTATAAGTCCTTTAATGAAAAGCGAACAACATTATTCTGTTTACTGAGTCAGTGGAGGGCGGAGTCAGTGGAGGGGCCAGTTACACCCCCTAGCCACGCCTCTAACGTGACGTAAATTCCGTCACGTTAGAGGCGTGGCTAGGGGCATAACTGGCCCGTGTGACGTAATTTACGTCACATAGGAGGCGTAGCCAGAAGAAAGAAGGTGTTCCGGAGGCGGACTCTCAGTTAGGTTCAGGTGTGGGAGTTTGGGGGGGTCTCGCGGGTGTGCGGGAGACCACCCCAAAATCCGTGAGACTCCCGTGACTCCCGGGAGGGGTAGGATGCCTGGTATTTTACATGTTCACTTTATCCTGTTCTTATAAATTAACATTTCAGGTGTATCATTTGCAAGCATTTCTTAATAGTATTTCTTAATAGTGATGTATATAAAAATGGTTGGTCTTATGGTAATGTTATAGAAGTAGGCCATACATGCATTGTAAGTACAGTCCTTCATGAGCAGGATCTGCTCGATATTAAATCTGGTTGCTGAGAGATATACTGTACAGTGGGGCCGATGCTGTATCCGATTGTTTTTTGCCAAAATTAGTGCAAAGCCCACGCTAATGTAATGCCGGTTAGCGTTGATTTGGCACTAGTTTCGCATGGACCACGTCATTTCCAAAAAATTCTAGAAATAGCATTGCTTAGCCAATGTAGTAATGGCTAAGTAAAGATTTTGAGCTAATCATAACGCCAGTACCATTCTGGGGTATGGGGCCGATGTGATACTCAAAAAGGTACATCTTACCTTCAGAGTTGATCTATAAGGATTGATCTATAAGGAACTGCAGGGATGTCTGGTATTATTGTTTCAATGTTTGCACACACTCGGGCCAATGTAGTATTAAAAAGGTACGCAATGCTTTAAAGGGTATCTCCACTGCTAAAATACATTTTTGGTATTAAGTTTTATTGAAGAACGGGAGATAAAGGAGCTGTGTCTTACCTCCCGTTCTTCAATAAAACCTGCAGGAGCTGTGAATGAAGGTAAGGTACTTACCCGATCACTCAATCCTCCGCCGCATAGTGTGACAGGTCCCAACGGACTTTGTATTCTATACACATGCGACACGCATAGAATACAGAGTCCATCGGGACCAGTCAGACTACACGGCGGAGGAGCGAGCAATTGGGTAAGTTACTTACCTTCATTCCAAGCTCCTGCAGGTTTTTAATGAAGAGCGGGAGGTAAGACACAGCTCCTTTATCTCCCGTTCTCCAATAAAACTGAATACCAAAAAGTATTACTTACTGCATTGCAGGATCCCAGTCAGGTAAGATGGAACCTTTTTAAGTACTACATCGTCCCAAGTGTGTGCAAACATTAAAACAATAATCACCTTACATCCCTGCAGTTCCTTTTAGATAAATTACTCTGAAGGTAAAAATGTAAATACCCAGATAAAGTGCCCCACCACACATAATTGTGGCTGGGAGCACATGGTGTGGTAAAGTAATGGCTTTTAAACTAGCCATGCATTGGTAAATCCAAAATGGAGACAATTTAATACATAAGATACATAAAATGTTCTAACTAGCAGAGGAAATGGGTAACAATTTAAAACATAGCTCATTTTATGGTTCACACCCATTCAAAAATGGTTGTACCTTGAGGTGCAGATCCTGAATTCTATTTGTTCAGGCTCAATCTGATTATGTCTGGGACTCTACCATTATCCCAATAGGTACAATAAAAGCGATAAGTTAGACACAAGAGAGACACATATTTAAGTGCTAGAAAAGTTACAGTATTTATTAGAAGGAGCCCAACATGTTTTGAACACTTTTGGTTCTTCATCAGGTGTGGGTGATGGCTCTCTTGTGTCTAACCCCTTGAGCCCTCCCATGTTCTTATCCCTCTAATGGTCTTTGGGGGTCTCCAGTCCAGTCACAATTGAGTTAGGCTTCTTTAATCGTGGGAAATTAATTCTGGGAAAGTTACATCAGCTCGCACCTGGAGGACTTGCAGTCAGACTTCAAGGCTAATAGATGGATGATACCAGTCTAAATTTCCATATCCAATTCATGGATTTTTTGGAATTCTGGATTACTGCTGTGCATATCTGTTATACAGCATGTGTAGGGGAGACTACTGTGCCAGGTTCCAGCTGAGGTTCTCAATGCCTTTTTTACCTCTGGTATTTATGCACTTTATACTTAAGCTATATTACTTGATCCACTATGGTATTATGTGTATTACACTACATATTATGAAGGTCGGGAGTATCTTGTGTGTTTTTCACGTGTTCTTAAAATGTTTTTAATATGTCCCCACTAGTATAATAAAGGACGGTTTGTTTGTATACATTTAAGTCAGTGATGCAGTCTATTCTTTCTTCTTGTATCTCAAATCTGTAGTAGACCAGGAAATAGGTAACATCTGATTGGTTGAGGCAAATTAACAGCTCAGGCAAATTGTTGCACCTCTTTTAATAAAAGCCCAATTATTTTTGATGTACCAGGGGTATTTACATATAGCATGAGTTTCTTTTTATTATTAGTGCTGACATTTCTTTAGCCACAATAAATCAACTTACCAGCCATTTTCCCTCCTTTTAATTATTTAGCTATAAAGTATTGGTCAAATCAAATACTTAAATGTTAGAAAGACTTATATACATAAATACACTGGTTCTCTGTCATTTTTCCCGTAGACTCCATAGTATTCCTCCTTTTAATCTCATTTCCTATTGTCCTTACAGGTTTCCATCACGTTTCTTCCAGTTTTCCATATGCTGCCTTTACGTTGACTATTGTTTTAAGGAAATTGCCAAATACAACACAAAGTGGACTCAGTGTCTCAAATGCGATAATAGATTCATCAAGCAAAAGAGTCTACCGTCAGGAAGGTGACATTATTGTGGGACTGCTCATTGAACTTTTCAGTTCAAAATTAAATGTTATTCACGGAAACTTCAATGAACGGCCTACCTTTTCAGTAAAATGTTTTGAGTGAGTGAAGTAAACTTTAAATGTTTAGTCAGCTGCATTCTCTGTCTCCATGAGAAATTCATATATAAGGCTTCTTGTGAACAAAGCCACAATAATTACAAAACTATACTCATATGTAAGGTTTTATGGTGTTTGTATATATTACCATTGTATATGCTCACTTTCAATCTACTGAAGGTTCTACACCATGCACAATGCACTGTCTACTCTTGCAAACAATATCTACAGTTTTTTGCATATATAGTAATCAAACCTCTTATTTATTGGAAAAGAAAAAATGTAGGCAGCATTGGGGGAATTTACATGGTGAAAACCCCATCTTAAAGTCATGCCAACCAGTTTGTGTAAATGTATTACGGGTTACTATCACTTAAAGTCAGGTGGGGTGCCACCGTAAAGATGTATCAACATGAATGCAGCACCTTTTTCATTAAAGGGCAATTTTAACTTCTCAAACCACTCTCCCTCCCATAATAATAACTATGGTGAGGACCTAAACAGCAATGCCCTCATCTCTGGGTTTCCTCTAAAAAAGTCATACAAAACCAGGAAAAGCTGTCTCGTAGTGTCGGTTTGGCCTCGTCCCCTCTAAGAGTGCAAGACTCTTCCAAGATTGTCCAATGACAGGGAAAAGTTCAGGATTATATAGGTAGGGATTCCTGAAAGAGTCACAGTATCATAGGCAGAGGCGAGAAAATTGTACCACCATTTATGCCACACACACACCATTGTAAAGGCTATTCTGGTGTTAAAGTATTATTATTATCAGTGTGAATATAAAAAGCACCAACATCGTCCGTGCTGCTTTTCAGTTGCATTAATATACATGAGAACAACATACATGTTACATACAAGGGTAGTGCAAGTAATACAAAGTGCAAATAATTCAAGTTCTGGTTCAGCAGCATTCAGTGTGGTAAGTTACAGCATTACTGTGGTACAATAGGATGGAGGGCCCTGTCCAAGAGAGCTTACAGTCTAGAAGAGATGGGGATGAAACTTAAGGTGAAGCAGATCAGGAGCTGAAGTATACCATATTCATATTTTCCTTGACCTTCGATTTTTGCTTCTTGAAAGATGCTGCTCTTTATTTTAGAATATAAGGATTTTAGAAGTCCCCAAGGAGTTCCATGACCATATAAAAGTATGAGTCTATTAATTAGATGATAACAAATTCCTCCCCAAAAAAGCAGAACCTTTAATAGGCTGTACAACTAGGAACATTGCCTGTTAAACAGTAGTGATCCCCACAACAAGAGAAAATTCGGTTACCTCTATCTATGCTTCCATCCTGTTAATAGCATAACATCGTCAGTGAATATATATCAAATTGATAGAGGTAACACTCAGACAACTGGCAGTGTAACTGCAACTGGCAAGTTTATTCACATGTGCAAACACAATATGTTTCGAGCCTCACTGGATCCAGTCTGAGTGTTACCTCTATCAATTTGATATATATTCACCGAACATTGCCTGTTGTTGTATTTCACTATGGAGTATTAAACACTTGCTTCACCAGTTTCAAGACTCACAGCTTCCTTCAAAAATTGTGGCAGATATGATATAAAAGTATGAGGCATACCTGCAGGCCCGACAGGGAAAAATATCATATGTTAGGCAATCGTCCATATACAAGCCGTTGATCGAACAATCCACAGATTTTATGTCCATGATCGTATTGTCCATGGCTACCATAAGGGCTAAGCCACACTGGTGCCTTTTCTCATGTGCTGGCGATCATGCTATCCTTCAATGTGCGAGAATCGCAGTCCAGTGCATGTAAATATGGCGATTATTCATTTACAACATTATATAACAGCTGCAACTGACTGGCATGTGGATTCTGTTAATTTATCTGTGACATGCAGAAAGAATGCTTTATAGTTGTATGATAATTTGATTACATCAATTTAGCCTCCTTGCAATTCTAAAAGTGCCTGTACTTTATTAGATGTACCTCCATTGTTATGGCAACGTTCTTCAGAATCCCCCAGCATGATAACTTTGCAACCAACATTACTTCATTCTTTTTAAGATCAGGTATATGGTCTAGTGACTAATGGGCTATGGACTGGCTGTGTCAGGGGTGTAACTAGGAATCTCTGGAGCCCCCAGAAAAAATATCAAGGGGCCCCAGAGATTGCTTCATTTAAAGTGTTTTTTTTGGGAGGAGGTTATATCTTTCATAGGGAAAGTAAAAAGTTGGGTCCCCCTGGCTCCCAGACCCCCTTGCGTTTGCTCCCCCTGCTCCTCAGGTAGTTACGCCCCTGGGCTGAATTACAGTGTCCTATTGTGCATTCGTTGGAGTGCATGTGGATGGTAACGCACCACAAACTGACACAATGGTGCCCAGAACAGTGACTTTTATACCCAAGGCCACTGCTGTGGTTGTTGATTTTAGGTCATGTGGCTAGATCATCTTTGAAAATTCTGAAAATTTCGAATTTCTGTTACTTTCAATTTGGAAAACTTTTGAAAATCAGAAAATCCCAAGTTCTGCAAAATCTATCGGTTTGATTCGGACCCAAACATCATCTCTAGTCTCTAGTCTATTTTCACCATCTCAATTCCAAAAAATGTCAAAAACTCAATGAACTTTTATAAATATGCCCGAATATTTTTATTCTAGTGTAGGAAGCCAACAATAAATGTTGCATGTGTGGCAACCCAAACAATCCTCCCTGCAAAATATATACTACATGGGAATGTGTATTTGCCAATCAGTAGCAGATACGGACAGATTCCAATAGAAGCCAATGCGATCTGTTTTATACTGTACATGCTATAAATGGGCAAAGTGTGCACCCATCCAGCTATTGAGCTCATGTGATTATAATTTCTTTTCTGCGAAGCAACTTCTTCGCGCCGGTTGGGAGGGTTTTGCAAAAGACTCCTGCACAGCCCTCACAAATTAATATTTTTTTTGTGCTACATTTAGCATGAGATTTTAATGCCAGCCAATAACAAATAGCTGGCGTTAAAATCATGCTGTGAGGAAATCCCTTTCAGGATTTATTTTTGATCTCAAAAGTGGTATTGAATGTGCGTGGTGAGATTTACCCGGATCGTTTGCGGCTCTGGGTTTATGAGACCCAATTAAAAGACATGACAACAGTCTTTTTTGGAGCTAAATTCATTTAATAATTTTATACTGCAGGTTTAAAGCATTCTTACATCCTTTTTTGAGTTAAACTTTAAACAAAAGAACCTTTCTTTTCAGCTATTATCTCCCGTATTACCGTCATTATTTGGCAGCCATATTTGCCATTGAAGAGATAAACAAGGATCCTACCATTTTACCAAACTTCACTTTAGGCTACCATGTGTATGCAACATGTTCCAGTGAGACCATAGCCCTGGCCAATGTACTTAGCATTTTAACACAGAGAATTGAATATGTTCCTAATTATAACTGTAATAGGAAAGAGACCGTTGGAGCATTTATTGGACACCTGTTTTCCTCAATATCTCATGCCATGTATGTTCTTGTTGGGCTGTATAAATTCTCCCAGGTGAGTTATGTTGTTTTTTAATATAAAAATCAGGACATTCTGTGTGGGTGTTTCGGGGTTGATTACTGAACTAAAAGGACAAGTATACTGTAAAAATAAAACTTTTTAGAAATGAAAAGTACATTGGACAGGGATGTAGGATTGATTATAACTAACTCCCAATATTGTTTTATTGAGGAGATACATCACATACAGTTTTCATCTGACAGGTTATGGCCCTGGGCCTTTTGATATTAAAGATAGTGCTGAAGCACTCAGGATGGCTGGCAGAGGCAGTTTTCTTTGTGATGCCGCTCCTCAAAAAAATTGGGATGTAGGTACCAATCCTACCTCCTGCCCCAGGTCATTTGCATTTTAAGTATTTTCAAAACATGTTTATACGCACTTTCCCATACACCAATCTCATTGGGTACATAAGTATAAAGTAATTTCCTGTCTGTGACATGACACCTGATAATGATGTCATGTATGCTTTGCTCTGAGAAACAAGATTATATGGATAAAAGCTGTCAATACATGTATCTGCATTCTAAACATCTAGCTTTGTAGGACAATAGTGCAATAGTAAAAAGGAATAAGCCCTGCAGTGTTAGATGTCCATTCGGGTATTCCTATTATGGTAAAGTTGGAAAGTTGTTTTGGAGAGTGAAAATAATTGAAAGTAATGGAAAAAAATGAAATTCTTTAAAGGAAACAACTGCTTTAAATGGGGAACTTATGCAATAAAAAGGGAAAACAGGGCATAAGTGTTTAGAGATAACAGTTAACTTTTTACATCGCACATACAGGGCAATGCACCAACGTACGCCCCGCTCCTGTTCCGGGGTTCAAGTCATGCTAACCGATGTTACATTGATATTCATTGCGCCAGCTGCGTGGCTAACGCAAAAGTTAGCCATGCAGCTGCCGCAAGCGATGTTGTATGCCAAAATCAGCATTATATTGCGCCACTTTAAAGGCCAGCTAACAGCTGGCCTTAATAGTGCCATAATAGAAAAATACCAGTTAGTGTTGCTCCGAGAGCCACTATCGGCATAAAACATTGCCGGGCTGTTTGCACCGGGTTTGTTTGGATTGGACGAAAGAAAGTTCATCAACACTGACCACAAATTATAAGGAGGGAGAATAACACCAATTAATCTCATATGTGTACTGTAAAAAAGACCAAAAATCGTAAATAATCAATCGTAAAAAATCAACATTAAGGGCTAAGCCACACTGACATGTTTTAATGCGATCACGACCCAACCACACGTTCAGAAGCGCACACTAGTGTTGGCCAATTGTTGTAGCCACACAGTAGAATCATTGCTGTCCATAAAAAGTTAAAAAGATGATATATGTATATCTGTATGGTAGGAACGTGTGGAGCAGGTGTAGGGGACAACACGATGAGTATCCTGGTGGGCCAAACAGTATCAGAGACCATGGAGTTGTGCTTTTAAGTGTGTTTACCCTTCCATTCCCTATTTCTGTTTGTTAAAAATCTTCTCAGATAAGTTATGGCACCCCAGATCCTGATTTTAATGACAGAACCCGCTTTCCAACGCTCTATTCTATGATAAACGAGAAAACACAATATGAAGTCATCATTCAACTCCTTAAAACCTTTAAGTGGACATGGGTGGGGATTTTATCGTCAGATGGAGAAGCTCATGAAAGAAGCAGCGCAAAACTAAGAAATCAGATCATCAAGAGGAATGTCGCTTGTATAGAGTTCTTTCATGTTATAAAGGAAAAAAATTACAATACCATGTTTTCTTCTAAACAAATCATTGAACAGTCAACTGCTAGTGTTGTAATACTACACATACATGCAAACTTCCTACCAATGTATATTTCATTCATGCTACCAACTTTTAAAAGAAAAATTGTTTACATCACTGCAAGCGTGCTATCGAGTGCTACATTAATGCAATATCCACAGTCATTTAATGGCTCCCTCATCTTGGCATCCCACCAAGGACAAATCCCTGGCCTAAAAGAGTACATGTACACAGTAAATTTACCCAAGAAATACCCCAGAAATCAAATCATTGCCTCAATGTGGAAAGATTCATTAGGCATCCGTTCAGGAAATAAAACAATCTTTAATGCTAATGAAACTCTGGAAAGTGTTGGGGCATTTGTGTATCAGTTCCACAGCTACCGGCTGACATATAATACATATATGGCCGTGTATGCGCTAGGCCACGCTCTTCATGACTTATATTCAGATATCCATGTTAAAAGGGACATGTTAAGATCTTTGGTGACTTCAAAAACCTTTAAGCCATGGAAGGTATTTAATGTTGGGCTTTAATGTTGTATATAGAATATTAAAAATGTTTGTGAATACCTAAAATATGTTTGAGCATCAAGAATGAACAATCAGGGGAATTTAGCTAAAATTGGTTTGTAATCGGAAAATGACTGATTTGTGATAATAGATGGTTATAATCTTGTAGGGGGTCTAGGGGGGTCAAAAAAGGAGTAAGAGATTGTTTATAGGCGAAACCACATTTAAAGCCAATTAACAGAGGATCTTTTCTCTCATGGGGTTGAATAAAATATAAGAGGCCACCTCAATAATCTTAAGGAAAAGTAAACACAACTTAACATTGAAAGCAGTAAGTTTCTGGAATGCTCTCCCCAAAAATGTTGTGTTGGCTGAATCACTGTGTACATTAAAAGGAGGCTGAAGGCCAACTACAGACAAACAGCTGTTTTGTCCGACAATCACACACAAATGGCCACTCGGTCAGGCATTATCCATTTTTCCACTGGGACAGATCACCAACGATGCCCTCCTGAGTGACCATACACATAAAATTGTTGGCCAAAATAGCCGCTCGTTCGTCATAACTATGTAACATCATAACTGTAACAATGTGTGCAACTATTTATGTAACGTTTCCCGTTGTAGCTAAGTACTTATTTAAAGAAGGTCCATTTCAAGACTACATCTGGGGACAGAATATTTTTTAACAAATATGGAGAAGCTCCAGGAGGCATTGATGTTCTAAACTGGAATTTCTTCCCTAATTTAACAAGGATCGCTAGGAAGGTCGGGAACTTGGATTCTTCAGATACAAACAAGAACAAAATAAAAATTTACAAGGAAAACATTCTGTGGGCTCCTCACTTTAATGGGGTAGGTTGAAACTAATCATAATAACACTGTTTTAATATTTATATTACATGGACAGAGAAATGGATTCATTGTTACTGAAAATTGTTAAAATATGGACTGACTAGTTTATTGTTTCTGCCTCTATTAGTATTTAACATGGTTTCATTCACATGTTGATGTCATACCAATTAAGGTCTTTGTGGCTGGTGTGTAATGAAATACATTATAACATTCATATTAGAATACTAAAACCCAAACTGGATTATGCCTCATTACATGAGAATCACTTTCATTTTCATTCGCATTCATTTCTCCTTTAAGGCTGAGGCCACACTATGACGCACAGCGTAACCTCCCATTTGCATGGCAATCCCAGCGATAGTCAGAGTGCATGAGATCTGCAAACAAATTGTGATCACATGCGCTCTGAAAACATATCGCAGCACATGCAATGTAACTACCCTTTGTAACTGTATTTTTAGAGGTGCCCGGAACTTGATCTCTTTCTGGTACCAGATCTCCTTTCTGTATGCCTTGTTCAGCCCACTCATTCTAAAGCATTCCCTCTCTTTATGTGCTCAGCCCCATCCAGCATCCGTGACACATTTTAAGTGGACAGGCATGTGCAGTGATAGGCTGTGTCTGACAGCAGTTAACAGAGAGCTACAGCCAACAGCATTCACATTTTTCTCCCTATAGCAAGGCAGCATTGGCAGCTGTTACCACTGCTTGAATTATGATAAGAATTTCTTTCAGCTGTAAAAGTTGAATGGGGGCAGCATTGCAAAGCAATTGGCAAAGCTTATTCCTCTGCATGATCATAATGCTGAATCAATAAGTTGTATAGTGACAGAGGAACAGGCTTTGCTTTCATTGAAAGGGGGAGCAGCTGTGATATGGGACACAGACCCCCATAAGCGGCATGGTTTTTAAGGAGAGATGTGTGTTATTATGCTCTGCAACGGCTGGTCCAATTCTTGTCAAGCCTCACTTCTGTGAGCCTTTGTCTCAGAGTTGTGAAAGTCCACTAGGAGACCAAGGAATTCTGGGTCTGTTTGGGCCCTGCACCTTGGTCCCCAGGCTGAAAAAAAACCTTGAGTCTGAATATACACCGAGCAACCTCCCCAAGAAGCTTGTAAAGGCACTCTAGCAAAATGCCTTTGCATTGACTAGAAATCGCTAGAACATATAGCCCAGTGAAAATGAATAGAACATTGGGGATCATGGGTTTAGTGGTTGGCATGAAAAGATACAAGGAGATGAGGGAGGAAATTTGTTTCCTAAAGAACAAAATAATGTAGGAAAAAATAAGGTTCTGCTTTCTGCTGGTGTCAAAATTAATACAATATAATACTGGATATCCTTCCGTGTGAGGAAAGAAAGGTTTCTGTGGCAATTGGACCCATGAACCTGAATCCATAATAGTGGCTGGGGATGACAAGGTGCCCTGGGCTTAGAGCACGTCTGGGGCTGAATGCCTCTATGAGAGTGAATCATCCTCCATTTCCTCACTTAATGCTGTTAAAACAGATTGTGCGGTGAAAAGATTCAAATTGTTTTGAACTGATCTATTTATACCATCATATCAGTTATCACTTGCATATAGTATTATTCCTCATGATGTTCCTTTTTGTTCATAGATACCCCATTCTACCTGCAGTAAGAGTTGTCCTCCTGGTTCAAGAAAGATCCTAATTAAGGAATTGCCAATTTGTTGTTATAAATGTGCTCAGTGTTCAGACGGAGAAATATCTACTGACTTTGGTAGGACAACAAGTAAAAAAAGCTTTAATTGGGTAACATTCCAAGGTAATAGAATCAGAGAGGGTCAAGCAGAATAAATAAACAAACAATCACACTTTAAGAAGTACCACCATGTCCAGTTTTGGACACTAACATCTGCCATGTTAGTGTCCAGGACCTTACAACATAAAAGATAGTGCTGAAGCTAGGCAGAGGCAGTTTTCTTAATGCTGGTGCTCCGCACAGAAACAAGTAGGGATTACAAATCCTACCTCCATTCACCAGGTACTTTGCATTTTACCTTTTTTTTTTAAAAACGATATATGCGGTACAGTTTTCCTATAACAACATAGGAATTCCCTGCTCTGGGTTGCCGTACAGCATAGTAAGTTGTCAGCTATGCTAACATTATTTACTTTGGCACAAACATTGTCCAGACCACTGGGGGTGGGACATGGTGTTAATACATATTCAGGTTGTTAAGAAATCTGGAAAATGCTCTGTTTATTAGTTTCATAATTTCATTAATTCGATCTACCCCATAAGTCTGCAGGAGTTAATTTGCAGTGGAGAACCAGAGGCCAGTAGATGTCTCACATACATGCAGCCAAGCGAGAGAGTGTAAGGCAGGTAAAGTGTGGCAACTCTTTAAAACAACTGGGGTAAGCTTATAGTCTACAATGGATGGATTGGAATGTAGAGGGATAGCAATTGTGAAAGAATGGAGAGGGATTGCAATGGTGGGTGTAGAAGATAGAGGGAGATATGAGCTGTAACCACTGGGGTAAGCTTATAGTCTACAATGGATGATCTATTGGACTGCTACTGTATCTTGCATTTATACTCTTCATAACAACAGCAAAACTGGATTTGCTGGTCTAGTTACTATTCAGCTTCTACATCTATATCTTCGACATACAATTATAGCACCTCCTGTATTGGATTCTCTATATTGGACTTTATATTAGAGTTTAAAAATTATTTATCAACTTTTTTTTCTTTTGTCAGGTCACTGCAAGGTCTTTGATTATACAGCAGATTTATTTTTATACTTTGTTCTCATATTTATATTTACTGGCTGTTATGTTCGAATTTGTATCATTTTTATTCTATAGATATACAGTATGAATAAAGGTTGTAATGGCCAGTCCATGTATTCAATACCTATATTTAATATGAATTCATCCTTTTTGGGTCTTTTTTTAAAGGGGGTCTCGATACAGGTGCCCTCTGTTAACAAGAGCACAGTCCTATCTTTTAAATAAATCCAGTATTATGCTTCTAGCTGCACTCTATACAAAGATACAGTAGTATAAGGGGTAATGTTTCCTGCTTACACTGTGAGCTGTGATATCTATCACCAGCACCATTGTTGTGCCCTCTCATTGCTGGTTTGAGCATGCCTACTTGTATCCTTCTGCTGGGACAGAACATCACCAACTACATCATAAGCCCCACATTTTTAAGGCTAGTCACAAGCTTGGAAAGGACAGGGAAAGCTGGCACGGTCATGTTTCGACTGGTCTAGTGAATATGATCAGTCTAAATATCTATACTAATTATAGATATCTATAGATATGGTCTACCCCATCTTCAAGTCCCAATCTTCCACAGATTTCAGACTGACGCTGCAAGGTGGGACATTTCAACAGGTTTTTTCCATAGGGACGAAACAATCCCAAAGTCAAACCAGTCGTGCTTGCGCATATAGGGGAGGAGAAGGAGGGAGCACGGGGGAACTGACAGGAGAAAAGCTGCAGTGGTGGAGGATCGCGGTTCGGTATGTACTGATATCTGGGCTTAGAAGCAGAAACGGGAGTAAGGAGGAAGTGCTCCTGTTTACATTATAATGCCCAATCCCAAAAGAGGGAAAGAAAGGCTACAGGGATCCAAATGGTCTCCCTAAATGAAAAACTACAAATACAGACCAGCACCACTTATAATAAGTTATGGTCAGATCAGATCTCTTACCCTTGATATATGAAAATACCTTATGGGTAGTGCCTAGGAACGCACCCATATCATTAGAGAGTACAGCTTTAAATGCTTCTAATAATCTAATCATTGAAATAGATGTTTGTAGAGAAAACGCACTCTTTCAAACTTCAATTATTTATTTGTGACGTGCTAGCATGCACAACGTTTCGGGGTCCTCCCCCTTCCACAGGTGCACCTTATGTTTTAAGAAGTTTTGGTGACAGTGACATGTTCCCCAGACCATTTCCCAGGTGCCACAGCCATTTACAGTAAGTTACCATTGTTAGTTAAGCTGTAAATCACTCAGACTTTTCGAAATATCACTCTCCCATAGACTTGAATTGGTCCGAATTCGAACTTTCGAACTTTCTCTGAAGTTCGAAAGTTCGAAAACAGACCGAACTTTATATAGTTCGGCCATCTCTATTCATGACAAATGCAACACTGTGGACGAGGAATAGGAGTCTTGTATTATAATAAATGCGGCACTGTGGGTGTAGGGTACTTAGAAAGGGTGGCCTCTACGGTATTTAAACTTGAAGTGATGGTAAAATGATATGCCTTGACGAAGTCACGCAAGTGAGGAAACGAATGTCGGCACGTTTGGAGGAAGGTCACATGACACGGAAATGCGGACAGAGTCTGACCGCATGGATTTGCACCAAACAATTTAGTCAATATGATGATATGGTGCCATGTAGGTGCGTTCCCAGGCACTACCCATAAGATATGTTCATATATCAAGGGTAAGAGATCTGATCTGACCATAACTTATTAGAAGTGTTGCTGGTCTGTATTTGTAGTCCTGTTTACATTACAATTATAGTTTTTAATAAGACAGGGTCTTTTTTTAGTGAACTATTCCTTTAATATGAACATTACCCTCTTACCCTGAATATACTGCAGCCCCCTCAAGAGGCTTGCAAAGGCATTCACTAAAAATCCCTAGACCATATAGCCAAACGAAAATAAATAGAACAGCAGAGTCATTTCTTCAGGGCTAAAAAAGAAAATAATGAATACAGTCATTAGAAATGACATTTCTGTTTAACAGTTCAAAAAAAATGACTCTTTTTCAGATATGGAAAACTGTGTGCGATGCCCTATAATGCAGTGGTCCAATGAGAAGAGAGATCAATGCATCATGAGAGATTTGGATTTCCTTTCTTATGAGGATCCTTTAGGACTGACTTTAGCTTTAATAGCTAATTTTCTTTCATTTTTAACTATGTCCGTCTTGATCATATTTGTGAAAAAGAAAAATACAAGGATAGTAAAAGCAAATAACAGAGAACTGAGTCTCTCTCTTCTTATCTCCCTGATATTTTCCTTTCTTTGTCCTTTATTATTTATCGGCTGGCCTAGTAAGGTTACCTGCTTACTAAGACAAGTAGTGTTTGCTGTCAACTTTACCTTCAGCATCTCTTTGATACTGGGCAAAAGCCTTACTGTCATAATTGCCTTCAATGCAACAAGACCTGGAAGCAGATTAAGCGATTGGGTTGGCACCAGGATCCCTAAATGTATTGTGTTATTTTGCACACTTATTGAAGTTGTAATCTGCATCTTGTGGCTCACAGTGGCTCCTCCGTTTCCAGAATACGATACAGAGTCTAGGATGTCATGGGCAATCCTACAGTGCAATGAAGGATCAACTCTGGCTTTTTACTCTGTGCTTGGATATATAGCCATTTTGGCCTTCATATGCTTCTTCATTGCCTATCTGTCTCGCAAATTACCAGACATTTTTAATGAAGCTCAATTCATAACTTTTAGCATGCTGGTATTTTTCAGTGTGTGGATCTCCTTCATTCCAGCCTATCTAAGCACCGAGGGCAAATATTTAACATCCGTTGAGATATTTGCTATCTTATCATCTGGTTTGGGACTTCTTGGACTAATATTTTTCCCCAAATGTTATATTATTCTGCTAAAACCAGAACGAAAAACTAGAGATTGTGTTATTTCATTAAAACTCACATAAACTATTCAACTGCATTGAATGTAAGGCGAAATAAAGCTATACTGTAATTTACAAAGCTTGAAATTTATATTTGAAATAGTCAGTCAGTGGGAAACAATAACATATTATAGTTGAATTCTGAATCCAATTGCCATCACGGATAATGAACTATGACATAACTTTTCAAACAAAGGCATGTAGAAAATCAGCACAAACATATGGATTGATCAACGCTAGGAAACATCAGAGTAAAGAGCCTTAGGCTGGCGATACACTTATAAGATATTTGATAGATTTGATATTCAATCATCAAATCTATCTAACAACTAAAGACAGATTTGCCTCCCCCATTAACCTCATGCTACCTTACACATAGCAGTTTCCAACAAACTGCAATCATAACTGCCTTCTAAGCCTTAGCCACTACTGTTTCCCAACAACGCACTTATATTTCTCCTGCATTCGGCTCCCCTTGTTTTAATAACTTTATACTCACTATATTTAATTCTACTTTAAGTCCTCATTTTATTTAAAGTTACTGTACATGTGTGATACACGTCAACGCTTAATGAAATGTATCCTGGCAGCAATTGTTTGTCATTTCTTCAGACTCAGGGGTTGGGTTGTCTTCCTCTGCATTAACCAGTAGTAGTTCTAAAGTAAATGTTATTATTTACTGTCATTTACTCAAGTATTTCCATTGGGTGTGACTTTTTGCTTTTACTCCATTACATTTCAGTTACATTTCTTACTTTTTATTCCTTCACATACAAAATTTGTAACAGCTCAAAACTCAGTGCACAGCAGGCCTGCCAACCAGGGTACAGAGCAGGTAAAATAGAGGAGGACAGAAGACATACTGTGCCTCGCACTTTTACAAATTGTCTTCAAGCTTTTTGTATTTATTCGAATATTTTATGCACTTCTAAGCCTGAACTAGGTCCATCTTTATTCAAACAAGTTGACATGTTGGTCCAGCACATTCTGACAACTGCAGTTTCTTATTAAATACCTTCATAAGAATATCTAAACAGCTTGGGGTCCCATTAGCTACTAATAAAACAGTTCCTGCCTTGCAATTTTTGGGAATCAAAATCAATTCACAGAATAAGCATTTTCGTCTCCCAGCAGATAAGCTGTCCAAGTTAATATATTTGGTGAATAAGGCAATTTGTGCTAAAAAAAATACTACTCAGAGATATGAAATCTTTATTGGGGCGTCTAAATTATACTACACATGTGTAACCTGCTAGGAGAGACTTTAACAGAAGACTTGCTGGCAGGAAGATTTTGCTGATAACTCTTCCCTAAAACTTTTCACTGATGCGGCTGCATCAGTAGGTTTTGGGGCATATTTTAATGGCAAATGGTCAGTGGGAAAATGGCCCTTATGTTGGATTGAGATATGTCTTACTAAGAACTTAGTACTGTTTATTTCCAATAGTTGTAGCAGTGGAAATATGGGGTTCCCTATTGGCAAATAAAAGAATTTTGTTTGGATGTGACAACCTAGGTGTAGTAATCAATAACCTGTCTTCTAAATCTCCTCCAGTTCTTAGCTTGTTGCTATACCTTGTTCTAAGATGTCTGCAATTTAATATTTGGTTTAAAGCCAAACACATTTAAGGTTCTGACAACTCAACTGCGGATTGTCTATCTTGAATTCAGTTTTCCACATTCTGGGAGCTGAAGGAGCAGGCAGAGCGAGTGGAATGCAATGTCCGAATTACATCTGGGAATTCATTTAGAACCTTTTCAACAAGCATTGCAGAATTCTTTATCACAAAAAACTTGAACTGCATATATTTCATAATGGAAAGCTTGGGATTCCTTTAAGTCCCAGAGTCCCCAATCTGCACATGTTAATGTTAGTGACCTACTTCTCTACTTTATCTTGGCTCATTTGGAGTCACCTTATTCATTATCTTATTTAAAACACTGAGTAGCTGATTTTACTAAATCATTTTACGTGAAACAATTATTTAAAGGTTTGAGAAGACTTCACAGAGTTCAGGACACAAGAAGACCTATAACTATTCATCTTTTGGAGAAATTCATTTAGTTTGTAGCAACAAATTTGAGTTGATTTTATTTGGATTTGTTATAACCCTCTTTGCTGCATTAAGAGTAAGTGAAGTTGTGTCTCCAAGTAAATGTAGAATGGGTAATTTTTCTGATGACTGTTTTTCATTGATTCAGGATAAACTTTGTATCTATATTAGTCGCTACAAGACAGACCAGTTAGCAAAGGGTGTAGTGTCTTGCGATGGTACTTTTATAATCCCTCAATTATGTCCTGTTTAATGTTATAATTCTTATCTAGCAATTCGGCCCAGAATTCTAGGTCCTTTCTTTTTACATCAAAATGGTTCTTACTGTATGTATCTAAGTTTCAGTTTTCAAGGGTTGTTCATTTATGCTTAGTCAGATTAGGTATCCCCAGTACAGATTTTAAAACTCATTCATTTAAATTTGGAGTGGCAACCCAGACTTATTTGTTAGGTTTAGACCTTTCAGCTTATCAGCGCATTGGACGATGGAAGTAACAAACTTTATGTTAAACCTAATCTGGTAAGTAATTTTTAATTGCCTGTTTTCTTTCAGGTTCCTTTCTGAACATTTGGATTGTGGGCCACTCTTTTATATATTGGTCTAAGCGGAGGGCAGAGAAAAGAGTTTATGGAGTAAATCTGGGTTTTGACAGATCTCGATTCAGCCTCAGAGGTCTAGATTCAGAAAATTAGTTTTTTAGAGCTTTTGATAAAATGTTTGTTGAATGGGATTTCACAGACTCATTCATTTAGGGGGTAATGAAATTGGTAAACTAATTACCGTAGCCACTATTAAGAAAATTAGAAAACATATTGCATATATTCACATGCTTATGCCAGATGTCCATTTAATATGGTCTGAAATAGTCTCCAGGTTGTGCTTGAGAAGGTTCTCATTCATCCAGGTCATGGTATATCTGTTGTATTCAGTTAGATCAACTGGACTTAAAGTTTAGTTCTTGAAGACGTTTCACTAGTCATCCAACTGGCTTTCTCAATTCAGAATGTACAAGAATCTTTTGGCAATATTAGTACCCTTGTATGTCCCAATTAGCATATGACAGCCAGGTGCTAGGGACCTTCTGAATGCAAGGTGTGGATGCATTGAGGCTAAGGTGTGTTATCAAAATTGCCCTGTGTAAGGTGTCAGGTAAGGTGTACATGGCAGACAATGTATGGCCCAGCACAGAAGAGCCAATTTCTCGGGTCAGGACTCAGCCATGTACCTGCATCTTAAGGAAAAAGGACATACCTTTGAAGATTATAATGTCAGCATCTTGGCAAAGGAACATGACTGGTTCAAGAAAGGTGTCAAGGAGGCCATTTATGTGAAAATGAAGAAACCAAGCCTAAATAGAGGTGTGTGGGGGTGGGGTTCCAACACCAACTGTCTGCCATGTACAATGCTGTTTTGACACCTTGCTCTGGGCAGTATTGATAACACCCCACCCAGTTGATCTTACTGAATACAACAGATAGTCCCCAGGTTGATTTGGCCATCTGGTTCATTAAAACCTTTAGAAAAATATCATTGAAAAATTAAATTAATTTATCAATCAGTAAATTTGCGAAGTCTCTGCATTTCACTACTTTTCGACACAGGGATTTGGAGGGAAGTGTTCCAGGCCTCTATAAAAGTGATGGAATTCACTTATCTGAAATAGGCTTAGACATTTTCAATGTAGGTTTGCAGTATGCTCTTGAATAAGCCTTGTGGTGGAGGTAGTCAGACTCAATATGAGGAATCAGATAAGCCTGACATGGCCATAAATTGGTAAAGAAAAGGATTCAATAGGCTCATGGCTTACTTTGGATACATGCTGTTGACAAAGCCCAGTCTGGATGTAGCTGGTCACTGAGTACCCCTTCCTCTCGGCCTTCATCTGCTTTGGCTGCTGTGTGGAACTTACGACTTTGGACTCTGACCTGGTGACTGACTACGGATGCTGGTGTTAGATTGACTCTTTAGGGCTTGCACAATCAAATGGGTAGTCTATCAATTACTTAATATTCTTGTATATATTGGGACCAGGATGAGGGGAGGTACTCTGTAGTTTAAATTGATTTTATGCTTTTGCTAGTGTTTGTGTGCTCATGATACAGCATTCAATGCATCTTTTTGCTGTTCCCCAGTAATTATCACTAATAAAGGGAATTTTATTTTAGGAAGCATGCTGGGTTCACTCTTTTCTTTTCTTGTTTGTTCAATGTACATTTGAACCAAGTGCACCTTCCCACACTTGTGGGTCTACCAATTGCCATAGATCAATTTGGTGCCCTGGTATTTATAATAAATTACTTTGGGCATATGGCTAAGCCTGAAAAAGTTTTACCAAGTTTATTGAATGGCGTCCCGCTGGAGTTTAGAGATGGGGCTGGCTTGGCAAACACTCTTGTGTCTCTCTGGCTATGCAAAATGGTTAATACTACACCACTCACCCCAGCAACCAAAGAGTTAATCAACTTCACACTTCCATGCCAGCAGTCACAGAGTTAATTAGCATTTACACAAAGAATTCAATAGACCATTAAAACACATATAACTTTATCAGAGGCTACCTGAGTACTTTAAGTCACTTCCTGTATTATCATTGTTTCTGATTGATATAAATTGTTCAGTACTTGAACATTTTGGAGATGTTTGGAATATTCAGCTCGTTTATCTGCAGGGTCCTTTTCCATGTTCATGTTTTTCCTGGTGTTATAATAAATAAACCATACTGTAGGGGCATTAAATGGTTTACTTTGCAATAGCATTCATATGCTGATTACTCTTAAAAATCTTCTTTGATAAAAACTGTTTTCTAACAGCCTTCTTAATTTCAGTGCTTGGAAGGCTGTAAATAAGAGGGCTCAAAAGGGGGGTTACCACAGAATGGTGGATGGCAGTTGCCAGGTCAAAAGATGAAGAGTAGCTTGACATTTCAAGCTTTATGTACATAAAGGCTCCACTTCCGTAAAACAGAAATGCGGCGATGATGTGAGATACACAAATCCTTATTGCCTTTCTACATTCCTCTCTTGTTTTCATCTTCAATATGATTATAAAAATCTGGAAATATGTAATCACGATGAAAAGGGCGGTAATGGTTGTCGGAAGTAAAGTGGTGGCAAATTCAGTGAAGACACTGTATGATTCCATAGCACATGACAGAGTTAAGAGAGGGGAAGAGTCACAAAAGAGATGTCGTATTTTATTTGGGCCACAGAATGTCATAAGGGAGACCATGGTCAGTAAGATTAATGGGGTTAAAAAACCAAAGAGCCAACATCCAACTATTAAGATCTTGCAGACCCTGGGAGTCATAATAGCATGGTACCGGAGTGCATGTACAATAGCTATATACCGATCAAAGGCCATAACATTCAATAAATAATTTTCTGTTATTATTAAGGAATGGAATAAATACATCTGAGATATACAACATAGTAAAGAAATATGTGTCTCTCCCAATAAGACCACAGGAAAGAATGTAGGAAACACAGATGAAATAATACAGATCTCAATTAGGGATAAAGTGCCAATGAAATAGTACATAGGTGTATGTAGACGTTGATCATAGAAAATCACAAATGTAACAACTACATTTGCTGTAATGATAATAAAATAAGCTAAAAGGAACAACAGGGAAAATATTTCACCATAATGAGTTATTTCAGAGAACCCTACAATAATAAACTCATTAACAGACTGATTTCTATCCATTGCTTCCAGATGAAAAATGGCTCTATGAATGGAATTGACAACAGCGTTAATATTTCTATATTATTCTACTTTATATTCTGTTCTAGAAACTTGTTCTTATTCTTCAAAATTCTAACATACGATTAGTCAATAAAGAAATGAACAAAGAGGAGCTCAAACAGATTTTCATAAAAACAAACCATTCAATTCTTTATGATGTCCTCGTGCAATTGTAATCCAAACATTACAGAGGAATTGCCTTCTCTTTACACATCAATAATGTTTGGATAAGATAAATTGTTCCTGAAGTTTTATGTTTCTTTCTTTTAATTTCTGTTGCTCAGTGACAGATTCTAATCCGCGTATTATCCAGGAGATATACGTAATTCTAACAATTGTGTACTTGGTGTGGTAGTTGATTGAAGAAGGTCTGATTTGATCCACCAGTAAATGGGATTGAAAGAAAGAAAATATCAGTATACAATGTTGGCGATTTATGGAGAGCTGCGATCTGCATTTATATCCTTAAAGGACAAAAATATTTAAAAAATGAACATCACCCCCATTACATGTCCACACTTCCAGCAGCTGAAATCGCTTACTCATATTTACAACTGTGCTGCCCTCCCTTAGATATTACACAGCAAAGATGACCGCTAAAAGTCCACCTCCTAGCTGGCCCAGGGCCCTGGGTAGCATATATCACTTGTCATTAGCTGGTGGGAATGTCTGTAACAACCTCTCTCCTCCTCCTCTGCCAGTCAAACAAACTTGAAATGTCCTGTTGCTAGGATACAGCCTATATAATTAATCTGATCAAGGTTGGGTGGAGGAGTGTTTTCTTGCATGCTAGCTTTGAGTGACAGTTAGAGGCTGACAGAATCGTTATGCCCCCTTTACAGCAGGGCTAATTGAAGGCTAATTGAAGGCAGAGTGAGGCTCAAAATCAGGAAAAAATGTATGGGGAGGGCTGCATACCTTTACTCTTTTTAAAGCTATTTAAAAAAAATGCATTGATGCAATACAGTTATCCTTTAAAGCCGCATCAACCCCTCTGTAGGGATAGCTAAAGGATTAACTGCACAAATTCTTTAAAAAAACATAGCTGGCATTAAAACTAAGAATGAGTTTACCCATTAGCAATGTACGGAGATCCACATCGCATTACACAGGCAAAAAAGAGAGACGGTGACTCTCCATACATTGCCCTTTATGTGTTTACACAGCCTTGTGCAAAAGGCCGCATTGTATATACTGTATCTATATGTATCTATTATGTACATCCCCCAATAGTACCTAGGGTGAGGACCTAAACTGCTTTTGCAGATCCCATTATACCCATCAGTATAAAGTAAGTAATTTTTGTCTGCATAGTGTGTCTTAATTTAAAAGGCATGTCCACCCTATGTGCTTGCTCCCTCTGCTCAATGAGCTTTTTTTTTTTATAAACTTAAGCATGTGCAGAGGAGGCAGCAGGTTAAACAGCAGTCAATCATAGGCTGTGATGTCAGTTGTCACAGCCTTGATTGACTGCAGGGAGGGAGTAGCCAGAATGGGAGCAATAATTATCCTTAAATATCATGTTAGTAATGCAGGTAATCAGTTGGGGTTGGGGTCAGGTAACTGACAATTGACCAGTTTTGTTTTAAAGGGGGACATGCCCTTTTATGTAATATCCCCATAAAGAGCCATAAAGGGTAAGTTAGGACTTGAATATAACTTCTGTTCTTTTGCATTGGCTGTTATTTATTTTAAAGGGTATCTCCACCTCCCATTCTTTAATAAAACATTCAGGAGCCGAGAATGAAGGTAACGTACTTATGCGATCGCTCACTCCCATGACGCGTAGTCTGACAGATCCTGACAGACTCAGTAAGCTATGTGCATCCACTTGCGCATGTGCACAGAATACTAACAGGGAGATTCAATAAAAGTTCTTATCGTTTAAAATGGTGCTAATTTTGCCCCAACCAATCAGATCTTATTTAACATTTGAAAGTTAAGATCTTATTGGTTGGGGCAAAATTAGCACCATTTTAAACGATAAGAACTTTTATTGAATCTCCCTGTAAGTCCGTTGGGACATGTCAGACTACGCAGCAGAGGAACTAGCAATTGGGTAAGTACATTTCCTTCGTTCCCAGCTGAATTTAATCTTCAAGCTGGTCACTAACATGGTTATTCAATAAAAGTTCTTATCGTTTAAAATGGTGCTAATTTTGCCCCAACCAATTAGATATTAGCTTTCAAATATTAAATAAGATCTGATTGGTTGGGGCAAAATTAGCACCATTTTAAACGATAAGAACTTTTATTGAATCTCCCTGTAAATGTTGTTTTCAGAGTACATTTTTCACAAAACCCTTTACAATACATTTTGCAATGATTTTAATCACAAAAAAGTTAAATTAGGACTATAAAGTTGTGCAAAAGATAGCAAATTACCAATTACATTCCCCTGATGTACGAACAGTGATTAATACATTGTGGTAACGAGTGCAGGTATTGTTGCGATAGTCAATTTATTACATCTCCCTGAATGAGTAATAATGCCAATATCTCATTTCACATCCCTTACTCACTACACCACTGCACATGCCCATAAAAGGATAACTACACTATGAAAATTAACCTTTTTAGAAATAAAAAGTACCTGGGATAGGGATGTAGAATTGATCATTCCCACCTCCTAATATTGTTTTGTTGAGGAGCTACAGCACATACAGGGCTATGCACCGAGACCCGCTATCGCAAAATTAGGTCTTAAAATTCCGTTAATGTCTTAACAGGGATTTATCAACAGTTAACGGGACTTTTAGACGTAACTTCCGATGCGTGCGTGATTCACGTTAACGTTGCGCATCTAGACCATGCAAGTAATGTACCAAATTTTAACACCATTAATGCGTGAATGTAACACGATATTTTAGAGTGTTTGTAATGCCACCACAATGATGGTCTTAATCAGACATTAAAAGAAAAAGGGCGATGTACACAGAGGCAGTATATGTCTACATCGCTATCATGTGATCTCATCTTCAAGACTGGCGCATTTTGTAATGTGTCATTGGTTGACACGGACCAATAAGAAGTCAACCATGCATGTGTGTTGCAAGCAAACATTTATGGATGTTACGTTATATATGCAACACAAAACATTTATGCTGCATATATATTTATAATGTATGATCATTATGAACTACCGTGTGTGATGCTAATACAATTTGTTAACTACTTTTCTAGCCACTACTTATGACCATAAACATTCAAATTATAAATAACAGCAGCATAATTTTTTAAAGGGGAAGTATATTTTGTATTTTTTATATATTTAATTTTTTTAAACATCTTTTTCTTTAAATGACATATATGTGTATATATTTAGGAGAAATTACACATTACATACATGTACATGTACGTTGGTATCTATAGAAGGGCTACAAATGTATGTGGCGCTCCTTACTCTGCTGAAGTGTTTTAATCAAGTTTACAATACATAAGGCAAAAATTCTATCCACATTTTCATTTTATGGCTTTTAATTCTGCAAGAAATGGTGTGAGAAGTGTTGGGGATTCATTATAACGCAGTGTATCAAGACTCAAGCAACTCTAGTACGAAAACACACGTTAACGTGACTTTCTAGCGCAAACACTTATGTAATATTGATCGCAAACGCTTTATTGAATACATTGCCCTGATAGAGTTTTCATCTGCCAATTTAGTGCCCTGGGCCTTCCTGTATTTAAGATGTGCTGAAACCCAGGCAGAAGTAGTTTTCTTTGTACTGCTGCTCCTCTTAGGCATAGTATTGGGACCTCTACATCCCTGCCCCAGGTACTTTTCATTTTAACTGTTTTTGAAAAAATGTTACACACATTATAGTTCTTCTTTAAAGGACATCTCCACCCTCAATAATTATTTTTGATATATTGCAGGGCGTGCCCTTCCACCCCCATATTGCAAGGCATACCCTCCCACCACAACCATTATATTGGAACAGTAAAAATAGATTTGAATCTCTACTACAGCTGCTTTATAGTGATTTATAGCAATATACTGCACTGTTTCGGTATATTGCACCTCGGTCTACATTTAAAGTCTTAGAAGTACTAAACTGTAAACTACCAGGAATTTACCGCCCACTATAACTGATAGTAGAATTCTTTTTTAAATTCTATTTAATTCCCCCTTGCCCTAATTTGCCTTTAAAATGTATTCAGTTCAAGCCTATTGCAACCGCTAAGAAAATGGAATTTTAAGTATATTGGTCCTTTAAATGATTTCTAAGGAAAGATATAAATGTGTGTTGTATGTGAAATCCTTTACTACATCAGCAATACTGTTAATTTCATTTGAACTTCACCTTAGCAAAAGAAGGGGCTAATGAAATTAAATGAATGACTGCAGTAGATTAGTGAAAAGCTTAAATCTGATTGGAGGCTGCAAATTAACAGCACAGGCAAACTTTTGCACATTTACTTGCATCAGCCCCAAAGTATCTAATTGGATGGCCCTTGCTCTTTCCATGTCTGCCCCACTGGGACAGAGGATACATTAAATAACTATTGTGTCTTAATATTTAAACTGTGGTGAGTAACATGTTATATTTACTCTAAAAACGATATTTATTTTTGTGCTAATACAATAATCATTTTCATTGAATTTTCCATATTGCAAATTTCATTCTCTGCACAATCTGCACAGTAATACTACTTATATTTTAAATCATAACCCATTGTAAAATGGTACTGACCTGAATTATTTCCTTTCCTGTGGTGTAGTGAATGACTGTACCGTGTTTGTGGACCCCATTGCAGAAGCAATAATAAAGTCCCAGTTCGAATGAGGAATGATACATATCTATATATAGATAACACATAATAACCATGGGACACGAAGGAGATAAATATTAACCCTCTGGAGACACTGTAAGATTGCGCCTGTAGTTAATCAGCATCTAATAAATAAACAACTCATTATGTTAGGAACTGAGAGGTAATTATTAATCCCTCTCTAATTATATATAGTGCACATCGCTTATTAATAACCTGGGTGCGGTTGGTTGTTCTAGACAGGTAACAAAAATATAAAATTTTATACATGTGGGATGGAAAAGTACTCCACCCAGAAATTTAGTCCCTTGCAGGCCTCTTCCTGTTGATAGGACAGGGTATAACTTAAATTTAATAAAGTCGGACGCTAAAAGCAACAAGACCTGATCAGTCGTGTTATTAAACAATACATCCATGGTAGGCAGGATACTGCAGTCCCATGACAATTAGTTTATACACAGTGAATTAATGCTGTTGTTCTTGATAAAAACTTAAATTTAATAAAGACGGATGCTAAGAGTAACATAATACCTAAGACAAAAGGCGTACAGGTATTTTGACAGAATATGTCACATGAACTCAGCATACAGTTCTATATTCACCATATTTTTCCAAATGATTAAATCTGTGGTTTCTGTGGCACAATCCTAAACAAGGCCAATTTTGTGCAATGCAGCTAAATAGACTCTACTATACCTGAGTTTTTTTAGAGCATCAAAGACAAAAATTATAAAATTTTAGATTTAATATTCCAAAAGGTGGACAGTGCATACAATACAAAAATAATAGAAAATGATGGTACAAATATAAACAAAAAAGGTACATATAAGTTATATAAAATAAAAAAGAGAAAATAACAGAGCTTACAGAATTCTGGGTTCCAGAGACAAGAAGAAATAATGGACACACCACAACCAGATTGGACCTCAGAAGTATGACATCAGACCTTAGAAAGTTTCCCCCTGCCATCTGCATGAGGGTGGGAGTACAACTACAGTATACGACATGTCCCAAACCTTCCTTTAATCCTCAATTTACACAGACCCATATAACTTTAAATTTGTACATTGTAATATACTAACAATCTGATTTTATTCTACATGATTTTTCCAAACAATCAATATCAAACATGACGGGCCCCTAACACATATTATCAGAGATATTCATTTCTCCCCCAGTTCTATTGTATGACCATCATGTGTGGTATTGCATATGTTCCCATTTATAAATTCAGTATTGGTGTATGTATATCATATTTCCATACACTAATATCCTTATAATTAAAGGGACACTATACTGAAAAAATGACTTTGCCTCATCTTACTCTATAATTAAATACATGTAAGTAGCATGCGTGTGTTGCTGCATGCCTTCAATCTAGCACACTTTTTGTTTAGGAGCAGTATCCCCCCTCCCTCTTTTAACCACTCCCACTTCCATCCGACCTGACTTTTTCTTACAAACCAACTGTCAAGCCTGCACACAGCATACAGCATTTCAACTGTCAAAACTCTGTCACCATTCCAGCTACAGTAAAACTACTCACAGAAGAATAGTTTTTGAGAGCAAGGAACTTGATTGACACCTGAAATATAAGAAGTTTTAGATTGGATATCTAAAGAAATAGGGGGCAGATCAACAAAAAATGATACAGTGGAGGTTGGGAAGAATTATAGTTTCCAGTTATGGTCAATTTAAAATAACCTATTTTTCGATATAGATGCCCTTTAATTTAATGCTGGACTGACCTTTATGGAAACTCTGCCTTCTCTCTAGACCATCTTCTGATATTTATCATGCCCAGCATCTAGTTTGGGGAAGGTCATAACCTTTGTTTTGAAATGGCTAGGGTCCATTAGCTTGGCTCCTATGGTGGAAATTCTGGAAGAGTTGGAATGCGCTTGTAATTTCTGGAAGACCAGCACCTAATTATGACCATACAGGTCCTCAGATGTTAACCCTTCCCTGCCTCACTATGAGGCTTAAGCATTATTCTGTTATTACAATGATAAAAAAAGATAGTCACTATATTGTGACCACAATCGTAAACCAATGATTGCTGTTGTAAGATTGGTAATCGTTAAAGCTGCAGTACTGCTACTTGATGATACTGCACCTTTATAAATAGGGCCCACTGTTCCTCATTGATGCCTCTGTTTATTGGGTAGATTGCAGACTATGACTCCTAGCATATGGCAGACTACCCTTCTGGGCCCTACTCTGTCCTGGCATTCAGTGGACTACAGGTCTTCTTACTCTTGGTTCCCATTAAACAACTCATCTACTCCTGATCTCTGGCAAGTAATTATCATCTGAGACATATTCACACTCTGCACCTCTATACTTTCTGTTTCTCTGCAAACCAGTTTCTTTTAGGTAGACTTTTTACATTTTTCATTTAATTTCTCTAATGCTCATTTGTGCAATTTATGGATCTTTAATCATACAACTTTTGTCTCATAAGTCACGAGACTTTGTGGTTGTTTGACATATATAGGAGGGAACTGGAGTTTTGTCCCAAACCTGGGACCAAAGCAAAGTCAAAACTATTGACGGTGTAATTGCAGATCACTAAAATAACGGCCTACTGATAAAGTAGCATTGGAACTTAAGAGGCCTATTTGCAGAAGCAATTCTGGTTTTGTGCTACCAGAAATACTCCTATTAGGGCTAGGCCACACTAGCGAGTTTTTCGCGCGTTTGCGCACGCGTTTGCGTTCGCGCCCACGATTTTCGCTAAAATGGAAATAGCGGGAACGCGAAAATTCCCGCGATTTCCGATGCGCATGCGATTGCGCGTCCGTTCGCATTTTGGTAATGCATGCGTTCACCATTTTTGGTGCATTAACGCATGCGTTTCCATAACACAAAAAGGCGAAAACGCATGCGCAAAACGTGAAACGCACAAGAATCGCGCACACAATCGCGTGCGATAACGCTTGCGATTTGGTGTGCGATTCCTGTGCGTTTCGCGTTTTGCGCATGCATTTTGTCTTGTCTGGTGTGTAAATATCCTACAGCTTTCTAACATTTTAACTTCCTCTCCTAAGCCATTAAATATTTAATGTAATTTTAATGTCGTATGGAAGAAGAATTTAAACTTGTGGGAATAAAGATTCTTTGCATGATTCCGAAAGGATTAATTAATTATAATGACACAAACATCATGAAAAAAGAAACTATAAATTAGCCTAACTATAAAGTCTCTTTGGCCTTCTTTCAATTGCAATAAAGAAACATTCTCAGAAGGTAAGACTTTCCCCCCAAAAAATCCATAGGTTTATCTAATAAACACTTGGCTACAATACACCTGGGGCCTTACAGAGAACATCTTTGCATTGCTCACTTTTTACACTTGGTCTAGCTGAACATTTTCTGCTTATAGAAAGACCCAATATTCCTGTTTCAATATTCCACTCTACTTTGTTCCAGAAATAAACAGTTCTTCATAATGGTGGAAGAGGGGGTGTACGCGTCCTTTAAAAAAGCCCTCTAATTCTTGTTAACCCGGGAATCCTTTCTCATTGCCATTTGGAAAGAGTCCCCCCAAAACCCCCCCCCCCCCTTCATACATTCTTTTTTTTTTTGCCTTCCTCTGGGAACAACATTTAGTTAAGGTTGCAATAGATGGGCATATGTCTTTATTCAACCACAGATACTATGTAATAATACCACATCTTGCTGGTGTGGCACATTCACTGCCACGTCAGGTCATTTTATCAATAAGATATTAAGTAATGTACCTATCCCTTTTAAACAAAAGTTTCATCAGTCTCCTTGATGTAAAAGGCATTTAGCATATTAACAAATAAAGCTACATACATCAAGCCCTTGTTGTTAAGGGATGTACTTTATACTCTCTTACGTGCTATCAAATTGCCCTTTTAGGCTGTGCAAGGTTTTACTTATTTACTTTTCAGAGCTATTTCTTCTCAATTTCATTAACTAATGATCTGGGAAATGTGGTAATTACAGAAAAAGATATAAATATATGTGAATTATTAAAATTTACACCAAGTACAGAGTCTCAAGTATATTTTTTTGTTAATTTGTTTTTAATGTTTTATTCTGAATAGATTATAGGGGCACTGTCAATCATAAAGAGTCTAACATAAACAGCCTAGTTTCTATCATGGCTCTTGGACCTTAAAGTTATAATGGGTTGGAGACAGGACAAGAATCACACAGAAATTGAACATTTTACATGGGATATAAGCTGTAAGTAAACCATTTAAAAGTAATTGGAGAGGATCGAAGGCATCCAGACATCTGTGAAATGTAATTTGGATAAGGAGGAATTTAACACACACACACACACATCATGTTATGAAATATTTATCAATCAATCATCAGGCCGTTAGGGTCAAATAAAGCATCGATTTATTGTTGCTACAAGAGACATGCAAATCAGTTACAGCTAACACCAGGCTGGCTAGAAAGTTGTCCAACTATAATAACTCTGAATTTAGCTTATATAGATATATTTTACTACTCTGCATTCCTCTTATCTATGCTGTACACTTCAAAATCTTCTTATCATATAACTATGTTCCTCGCAACACTCCTCTCACCATGCAGTGCAATTATCCTGTTTGATCCTAAAGGTGGCCATACACCTGCGATTTCCATCGCAATGTGGGGACAGATCACATTGATATCTGTCGGCACATTGTGAAGGGAACCTGCACACATAGAACCATCCGATCCCCATACGCAGTCAGCCATGCAGCCATACACCACACGATCGGTATCAGCTCCCTCTATCAAAGTAAAGACTGCTGGAAATTTCCATCTTTCACGATCGTTTGGAGTGCCAACTATGGTCATTCGTCGGCACTCTGATCGGTCGGGAATATCCCCTACACACGAGCGATAATAGGTAAATCCTGCCATGGAACGACGGTGTGATGGAGTACGAGGGGTCTGTAACAACCTGAATTAGTAAATGCTATGTAAGCGAGAGTGTGGTTCCTAGTCTTAATAAATAATATAACATTGTTTCATCCTGGCACCACCTCTCCCAGTATTATATCTTGTGTTTATAATGTATATGTAAAATGTACCAAGAACACTGTTGGGGATATGCAGTTAGTCCTTTGTCCACAAGATGGCTCAATGGGTAAAACTCTTGGGACTACCTGGCGTAAACTCATTAGTACTGTGCCTATTTGGCTATGCGGACGGATTGAGTTAAGTAATTGCTGATTGGTCCCCTGTTAAGTTAGTCTGATTATTGGCTGCTGGTTGAAGGTTGCTCATTTGCACTTCAAAGGGAATGTGGGAACAATAAGCGCAGCTTTAGTCCACATGGTGGGGAGCACATAGAAAAAGGAAGAGCTAGAATACATGCTGAGGTAGTATCCTGTAGCTAAGAGCTGATTAACTCTATCCTGACCCTTAGCTTGAGAGCAAGGAATACAGGAGGCTATCCTGCAGGAGGAAGCAGACTAGGGCTTGGAAGAAGGGAAAGCTAACCAAGGGAGAACAGAGCTAGGACACATGCTTGGGCAGTCCCTAGCAGCTCAGAGCTGTAAAAAACGATCCTGTCCCTTAGCTTGAGAGCAAGGGGCCCAGGAGCCAGGAAGACAGAGTAGACCAAGAGAAACAAGCAGCAGCCAAGCAGTTTGGAGCCAAGTCAGTGGAACCCAGAGAGTGGAACCCTGAGAGTGGAACCCAGAGATCCCAGGGACTGCATCCCAAGGACAGTGCTTGCTTGGTAGGATAAGGTTGTGCTTGGTACTGGTGCATTATAATAAAGCTCCTTCAATTGTAAAATAGCTTGTGTGGCCTGGTTTGCCTTATTTCCCACAACCTCACACAGGGCGTCCTGTGACAGACACTTTGCTATTCAGTGACCTTCTCTCTAAAGTCACTATCGTCTTCCAAACTACCCAAGCACCCAAGCTCATCAACTATATTTTACAAAATTTTATAAATGCAACCTACATAAGGTTTAAAGACTAGAGATGGACTTAGAACCGATCCAAACCCGAGTTCGACCCAAACTTAAATAGTTCGGATGAATTTGAATGATTAGAACTTTCCAAACTCTGAACTAGTTCAGTTTTCCAAACTCACAGACTTATTTTTGATAATTATCGAAAATTCGATAATTATTGAATTTACGTACTGTTCGATAATCCTCAATTTCGGCCAGAACCTCGAATGCAGCATTTCTGAGATAACCCTCAGATTCAATGTTTCAGCAAATGTTCCATTTCACAAATAACCCTCGAATGTATCATTTGGTAACCCTCAAATGTATTGTTCGAATTCAGTAAACCTCAAATGTAATGTTCAATTTTCGGTAACCCTCGATTGAATTGTTCGAATTCTGTAATCCTCGAATATAATGTTCGATATTTGGTAACCTTTCCTTCTGGTACACCACCAGCAACATCCCCACCAGCCTTGGCACACCACCAGCAACCACCCCCTTGGCACACCACCAGCAACCACCCCCTTGGCACACTACCAGCAACAACCCACCCTGGCCACACCACCAACACACAAATCACCCATCCTCCTTGGCACACAAATCAGCACACAAATCACCTCCTTGACACACCACTAGCACACCAATACCCTTCCCCAACCCCTCTCCCCCAGCACACCAATAACACAATAATCACACTAATCCCCTCTCTACCAACCTGACTAGCAAAATAGCATTTGGATTGGGAAAGGTGAGGTGAAGAGCTGGATTGTGATTAAACTGTGTATCAGCCATATTAGGCTGGGCCCCTCCCCCTGGCATCCGGGCCCCAGGCACTTGCCTTGTTTGCTTTGTGGATAATCTGGCTCTGCATGAGCATTTAAAAGTGCTTAAAGGATTTTACACAGAAGTTTTTTGCAGACCTTGCAGTTTAATTAAGGAATATGCACCCTCCATTGAAGTGCACTCCATTGAGACCTATAAAATGATTCCAGGATCATGCTTCTAGAAACTTTCCAAACTTACAGCAGTAGAAGGGGTGGTGCTTCCTGCTAGCACTGTGAGCTGTGACATCAAAAGCACCATTGCTCTGCCCCCTCACTGCTGGCTTGAGCATGCCCACTTAAATCTTTCTGCTGAGAAAGAGGGACAATGTTGCATCAAAAGTCCCACCCCTAAATATCTTAAGATTTTAAAGCTGTTCATAAGCCTTAAATGCAAATTGTGTTTCTCCCAAAGGTGTCCAATTGCAAAGGAAGGCCCACAGAACAAATGCAGGCCTGTACGGCTGGGTACACACAGGCATTACCAATCGTGTGATCTTCAAAGGATGACTGCTAGAGATGTCCGAACTTCGCAAAATCCGGTCCGCTCGAGGATCCGCTTATTTTTGAAAAAAATAGAAAATTCGAAAATCCGCGAGCGGACCCATTAAAACGCATTAAAATGAAAGAATCCACGAAAATACGAGAGCCCCTCGTAATTCCGAAAATTTTCGAAAATACGTATTTCCCGCATTTTCGAAAATACGTGAAATCTTCGTAAATTCGAAAAATTTCGAAAATACGGTTTTTCATGCATTTTCGAAAATATGAGAAATCCCTGTAATTTCGAAAATTTTAGATAACGCGTTTCGGAAAAGTTCGGAAGGCGGAAAACTGGAAAATCCACGATATCCGCCGTTCACGAACGAGGTAAATCCACCGCGGATTCGGATCCGCTAATTGGGCCATCACTAATGACTGCACGATTGTGTGAAATGTACTACTGTGTTTTATTAAAATTCATCCGATTAATCTGAATGTTCAACCAATATTGGTCTGTTGCAGCTGATAATGAGTTTCAATATTTTGGGATGACTAACTTACAAGATCAAATATTTTTTTGGGGGGGAGTTATAAATATATGACACAGATATAGTGCAGACTAGGAAATGGAATGTCTTTGTTAAGGTTACCACAACAGTTTTGTGCTAATCTTAACATCTTTACTACTGTGGGGTATGGGGCCGATGCAGGACCAAAAAAGTTATGTCTTACCTGACCGGGATCCCGCGATGCTGTAAGTAAGCGAGGGAGTTTAAAACATCATTGGATCACGGTCAGGTAAATTACTTTTTTTTTTACTACATCGTCCTGTTTGTGGTTTGAATGTTGTCAGAAAAATGTAGTTAATGTGTTCACTCATTTAACAATTTAAGTGGTTTTATTCAGTTTCACAAAACACCATCATGGATTCCAGAAACCAAAGTGAGGCGATAGACTTCATTTTGATGGGACTTTCCAGTAATCCAAAAGTAAAGTTTCTTATTTTCAATCTGTTTTCTTTTGTCTACATCACCACTTTAACGGGGAATTGTTTTCTCATTGTACTAATCAGGATAATGAGTTCATTGCGGTCTCCAATGTACATGTTTATATGCAATCTCTCTCTCTTGGATATTACTTTTACATCAGTGACTGTACCCAAAATGCTGGTGTGTCTGATGTCAAAAAGATGCTTTATTTCCTTCAATGGTTGTTTCACTCAGCTCTACTTCTACCATTTCCTTGGCTGTTCAGAATGTTTTATTCTTAGTATTATGGGTTACGACCGCTATGTGGCCATATGTCACCCACTCCGCTATCCCCAAATCATGAGCAAAACATGTATCCAACTTGCTCAAGCTGCTGGATCACTGGATTCTTCTACTCTTGTTCCATACATAATTACGGCTAGGTTTATTATTTTGCCGTTCCAGAAATTCACCATTTCTTTTGTGATATGCCCCCACTCTGCTGAACTTTCCTGCACTGACACAAGTTGAATGAGATTACTATTTTAGCATGGGTGGCCTTGCAGCAGGGGCGTCATTTTTATTGACCCTTTCTCTTACATTTCATTATTTCTGCTATTCTGAAAATACGCTCTGTGCAGGGCAGAAGAAAAGCTTTTTCTACATGTGCGGCACACTTTATTGTGGTGTCTATTTTTTACGGCAACATCTTCATCATGTATCTTAGACCCAATCAGTTATTCACTGGAACACTAAATGCTCTCGATTTTCCACAATGTGATTACCCCAATGTTGAATCCATTGATTTATAGTCTAGAATAAAGAGGTGAAAGATTCATTCTTAAAACTATTAAGGAAAAAAATTGTTCTAAGATAAAATGAATTTTAAAAAAAGGCAAATTGATTTCCAGCTGCCTGGAGCAATGGATAAGTTTAGAGTTTGCAGGATTATATAACACATTGTAAGGGATAGCAAAACAAATAAGAAAGGTCTCTTATCTTATTTTTAATGTTAAGGGGGTATTAACATGATTCCTTTCTCATAACTTTTTTGCATGAAAATGCTAATTAAAAGTATAGCTTTGAAATGCTAATGTATATGTATTTTGTTTATGTATATGACATGTAACATAGTAATAGAGGTTGAATAAAGACATACATTAGTCCAACTTTTATACCCTACTTATTAACTCTACCTAACAGTTAATCCAGAGGAAGGCAAAAATAAACATCTGAAAAGGGGGGGATTCTTTCCTGCCTCTGAGGAAGTATGTGCGCCCACAAAACACATATGGTGGGTGTTCTTTTTGAAGTTTGCTACTATGAAGTGTACTTACCTTGTTTTTAAGTTTTAAGTATGAATAAAATGTATTGATTTTATTGATTTGTATGTGAGTAGTGCACCCTATTATTTTGATTGATTTATTTTGGACATATCCTAATCTAAAATCCGTATAATTTGTGGATAAAAACAACGTTTAGTCCTTGTTCTAATATTACAGAATCTCTTGTAGTAGAATGTAGTAATTGGAGCCATATTTATACCAGTAATTTTCAATATTTTTAAGTTAACTTATCCAGCCAAGTTAATAATGGGGCATCAATATGTCACAATCAGTTATAATTCTGAATAATAGTTATAATGTACACTACTAGCAAACACAAAAACAAAAGAAATAATCAAACTCTCAATGGTTACATTTTTATGCACTACATGACCCTTAATTGTAAAGGTTCTTATTCATCAAGGTCTTGGTATATCTGTGGTATTCAGTTTATCAACTGGACTTGAAGTTTAGTGCTTGAAGACATTTCGCAAGTCATTTGACTGGATCTCTCAATACTAATTTCTGAAATAAATAAATAAAACCTTTATATCTATGATAAATAAATTAAACAATGAAGTAACATTTTACTCTTAAAACCAAAAAGCAAAAGACAAACTGTAAAAACTAAATATTAATTATATCCAATTTTAAAAAAATGTAACCCTAAATTAGTAGCTTATGAGTTATAAAAAAATCAGAATTGTGGGTTTCATTCACATAGATGTATGTATTGTATGTATATGTCTATTTTGCCACTTAGGGACACAGTGCTGTACAAAATTAGAATACAAAAAAAGTGCATCATGAAATATATAAGTGCTTGAAACATGTAACATGAGAAAATATGTCCCTGCCCCATAGAGCTTACGATTTAATTAGGGGGGTAACATAGAGAATAGAGGATAGAAGTTGGTGATAAGGCTATAATAGAGGATAGGAGTTGGTGATAAGACTATAATAGAGGATAGGAGTTGGTAATAAGACTATAATAGAGGATAGGAGTTGGGGATAAGACTATAATAGAAGATAGGAGTTGGTAATAAGACTATAATAGAGAATAGGAGTTGGTGTTAAGACTATAATAGAGGATAGGAGTTGGTGATAAGTCTATAATAGAGGATAGGAGTTGGTGATAAGACTATAATAGAGGATAGGAGTTGGTAATAAGACTATAATAGAGAATAGGAGTTGGTGATAGACTATAATAGAGGATAGGAGTTGGTAATAAGACTATAATAGAGGATAGGAGTTGGTGATTAGACTATAATAGAGGATAGGAGTTGGTGATAAGACTATAATAGAGGATAGGAGTTGGTGATAAGCAAATATTGAACTCAAAGGCATTAATATTATCCTTATGGCAATGTATTGTAAATATACAAGACTCACTGTAAATCACACTCATTTTGAGCCCAATCAATGGATGTCACTTCCCAACTCCACCAAAGTCTTGTTTTTTTTTTTTTAACCTTACCTTTCAAACATGCACATGTAATGGCCTTACTCCTGAATCCATGGCTATGAAGGATTTTACTCTTCTTAAAGAAGGCCATACACAGTCAAGTGGCAGCTTCACCAAGCCTTCACCATATAAGATATTCTAAAAAAGATTTTAGGGGCTGATGAAATAAGTAGTGCAAAAGTTTGTCTGTTCTATTAATTTGCAGTGTTGTCAAATGTTGATGTTTGGGCATTTGTTTTACTGTATTAGATACTCTGACCGTTTGCTACAGATTTATAGCATGGGTAACGTTTGCACTTTTTATTGCATCAGCCTTTCATTGTCCAAGTTCAATCATTACATGCCGTTCTTGGTTTTAGCTCTGCCTTTGATAGGTCCCGGTAGAACGTTGATATGTAAATTACAACAACTAGGGTGGATCTAACGCTCTGTAGTATGTGTGCTGATTTTTTAATAGACCGATCACAGTGGGTCAGACTACACAAAATGACCTCCACTATGCGCTACACACCAATATTGGGGTCACCCAAGGCTGCGTCTTGAGTCCCTTATGGTTTTCTTTATTTATATCAGATTACAAACCTTTGGCTGCCGAAAATTATCTGGTAAAATATGCCGATGATATAACCTTACTGGGCCTCATCACCGATGAAGATGAGGTAGAATATCGGGTCGTCGCTGGCTGCTTGGTGTGTGGAAAATAATCTTCATATAAATACCAGTAAGACAAAAGAACTAACTTTTACTTGCGCAGGTCCAGTAAATCTGCAGCTCCACTACTCTATACAAATTGCAAATTTGGAAGTGGAGCAGATTGAGAATATGAAATACTTAGGGGTTTATTTGAGTAATGACCTATCCTGGGGGCAGCATATAAAGGATTTGACTGGGAAAGCCCAGCAGCGCTTGTTCCTCCAGATTATTTATTACGTTTTTATAGAATTATGATCGAGCAACAGTATGTCAGTGACAGTCCGGGAGGCAGCCAATGGAAAGATACGCCTCCTTGCAGAGCGCTTCTTCCCATTGGCTGCCTCACGACCTGTCACTCAAAGTGCCAGTGGGAAGGATCGGACCGGAGCGGCGAGGGAGATTACAAGTAAGTCATGCAGAACTTTTATAAAGTACCCATAGTTGATGAATTAGCGTTTTAGGTTCTCACCCTGGTTACTTTGCAGGAGTGGGGGGAAAGGAATGAGGGGGAGGTGAGTATAATCCTTTAAAGGGACAGTTCAGTGGACAGTTCAGTGGAAATGATCAATATTTGTTAAATTGTTAGTTTGTGTAATGCCTGCTTAGTTATTCTACAATTATTCCTCCCTTTTGAAAAATCAGTTGATTTCATACCCTTGCTGTCCCCTCTGTTGACATTAGTGAGCTGACATTTCAGGTTCTAACGTCCTTCTTCTTTCCAGGATGCCCACACCTTGGAATGTTTCCCATTTTCTGAAAAATGAACAAAAACAACTTCAAAAGGTAGAAATCATGCCAAAAATCCCAAGTAATGTAAAAAAAAGTTACCAAATATCAATCTCCCAAAGGCCTATCAAACGGTATGCCCTATGTATGGTTACCAACGCGGACGTGGAATCAACTAGCCACAAAGTGAGCCAATGACCAGTGGCCAAATTACAGCAACTTTTCAGATTTGTCAGACTAAACTCCCCTCTATATTAGAAATACCCCCCAAAACTATATATTCTTGGAATCTACACACCTTCAGCTATATAATGGTGTGATTCTTTTATGCATACCACCATGGTGTGGGCGCAGTTTCGTGTAAAATTTCGCTTTTTTACCAGATTTTCAGAAAAATTTATAAAAATACAATTCAAAGTTAAATATCATGGCAAATTTCCATGTCATTTAAAAAAAACTTGTCAATTATCAATCTTTTAAATGCCCTGAATCAAATGGTATGCCAAATGCATGGTTACACACACGGCATGAAAGCCACTAGTTGCAAAGTGAGCCAATGCGTAGTGGCCCAATAACAGCAACTTATAAGATTTTACAATCTAAACACCCCTATAAGTCAAAAATACCCCCCCCCAAAAATACATACCTTCAGCTAAGCAACGGTGCCATTTTTTCATTCATACCATCAATTGTGTGTGTGCGCAGATCTTTATAGAATCTCGCACTTTTAGCATATTTTCTGAAAAAAAATAAAGAAACAACAAGTTTCAAAGTTAAAAACCCTGCCAAAACCCCAAGTAATGAAAAAAAAGTTACCAAATATCAAGCTCCCAAATGTCCTGAATCAAATGGTATGCCATATGCGTGGGTGCACACAGAGACATGGCCACCAACTCAAATGGCAAGCATGCATAAGTGCAAGAAACAAGAAAAAAATCAAGGTGCTTTGTAATTTCAAACAGCCCCAAAACTTGGAAATGCCCCCACAAATAAACCCCCCCACTAAATATCAATCTCCCACATGTCCTGAATCAAACGGTATGCCATATGCGTGGATGCAAATAGAGACGTGGCTACCAACTAGCTCAAATGGGACGCATGCACAATGCAATTACAAGAAAAATCAAAGTGTTTTGAACAGCCTACCCTTTTTCTAAGGAAACAGTCCTGAAACATGGAAATTCCCCCCACAAACTATATATTTTTGGAATCTACACACCTTCAGCTATGTTACGGTGCCATGCTTTCATATATACATGAAGAATTCCAGACCCAGTGATCCATAGAACTCCGTGTTTTTAGGAGGTTTTGGGAAAAATAAAATAAGATGATTCAAGGGTTGAAATCCTACCTAAACCCATTTGACAAGCAAAAAAAATATCAATCTCCCAAATGTCCTGAATCAAACGGTATGCCATATGCGTGGGTGCACACAGAGACATGGCCACCGACTAACTCAAATGGGAAGCATGCATAAGTGCAATTACAAGAAAAAAATCAAAGTGCTCTGTAATTTCAAACAGCCCCAAAACTTGCATAAATTCCCATTTTCCAATTCAAAATCTGATCAGAAAAATCAATTCATTTTCCAGGAAGTGATTTTTCATTCATTGGCAAAGATCAATAATTTGGTGATCAGAAGTGATCACCAAATTTTGATCTCTGTCACAATTTTCTTTCTAAGTCTTTGCTAAGTAGCAAAGACTTAGAAAAAATACTATTTGTGAATGGAACTTTGAGTTCCATTTACCAATATAGTAGTAAGGCTGTCACACTGACAGCCTTACTATTCCAGGTACTGCACTGTGATCTGAATGGAGATCGCAGTGCAGTAACTCCACTAGCATTGTACACCTTGTAGGGAAGACCCCAGTGAAGGAGGAAGGTCCATGATGTCACCGGGGTCTTCCTTTCCGGTCAGGAACCGGCTTCCTGCTGGGCGGTCTCGGCAAAAAAGTGAGTTATCTCCCGATCCCCCCCCTCGGATTTGGACAAAACCAAGGGGGGATCGAGGGGGCTAGTGGGGCAGTTGAATGTTTTCCTCCTAACGCCCCTAGCGCGGGGCGATTTTCTTTAATTAAAGGGGAAGCCACAGATCGTATATTCACGATCTGTGGCAGTTTTATCCTTTCCTGCACAGATCGTGAAGATCGTGAATATACGATCTGTGGTAGTGAAAGAGTTAAAGGGGTATTAATCTAAATTTATACCTTTAGGAAACAAATGTAAAAAAAAAAATTAGGTCCACACCTGTGAGTCTTAATGCTCAGGCAAAAAAAAAATTGAAAGAAAGGGCAGTTAGAATTGTTGAATCAGGGGGAACGGAAGAATCCTTCACGAATTATAAATCATGTTACAAAAATTGTAAGAAAGTAATTATACCAGCTTAAATTAAGTATGGAAAGCTGAACAAAGCAAGACCAAGTTAATTATTATTGCTGTTTACACTGGAGAAGCAGCAAATGTGTGAAGATCTGATGACTTTATATAAATATATTAATGGTCCATATAATAAACTGTCTGGTGCATTGTTCACTAATAGGTCATATTACAGGATTTGTGGACATCCTTTAAGATAAAGAAGAAGTTTCATTTTAAGGTTCAGAAAGGTTTCTTTACAGTGAGAACGGTGAAACTATGAAACTGTATTCCAGCAATGTGGTTATGGCAAGTTTATTAAACAGCTTTAAAAGTGGTCTGGATAAGTTTCTATAATTCAAAAACACCAGGGTTTGGTTGAACCAGGGATCCTTTTCTATTGCCATTTGGAGTCAGGTAGAAAGGTTTTTTCCTTTTTTTTTCCTCGTATAGAACACTTGGAAGAGGAGATGATTTCTACGAACCTGCAAAGACTAGGTAACTTTAGTTTCTTAGGGTGGCCGGTTCGCAGATCCGAACCCGGATCCGCCGCGGATTTATCCCGTTCGCGAACGGTGGATTTTTCCGGATTTTCCGCCTTCCGAACTTCCGATTCGCGGATTTTTAGTATTTTCGAAAATTTTAGAAATTACGAGTTTTCACGTATTTTCGGGAATTTTCGAAAATACGGGAAAACACGTAATTTCGAAAATTTTTGAAAATACTAGTTTTCTCGTATTTTCGAAAATTTTCAAAAATACACGCAACCCCGTATTTTCGAAAATACGAAAAATCTCGTAATTTCGAGGGTACTTTTTCATTTTAATGGGTCCGCTCGCGGATTTTCGAATTTTCAAATTTTTTTAATTTTGTAATATAAACATCAAAAATGTGTCTGTTGGAATATTCAAATGTAAATTTGCTAGATTTTTGTCTGCAGTTGGCTTCATACATCATTGCTTGCGATTCATCAAACGAGTCCACGGAATTCGCACGTCTTCAACAAATCTACAATATGATAAAATGGAACAAAATTTGGGCACCAACACATTTGCAAAAGAGGGTGCTATAGTGGTGCCCATAAATGTACCTCCACACTTCCAATAGAAATCATATCCAACCCATAAAGAATATAAAACCAAAAAAACACTATTTTCAGTACCAGACTAAGTAAAGAATGAAGTGTACCCTTAGATATTGGTAAATTACCTTCCAATTTCATTCATTCATATAAAGGAGTCTTCTTTCTGAGGTATGCAAAGATTCTGTATTAATGCCAACTATTGGAGTATTTTTGGAATAGGGCACCGGTTTCATAACTTTATTATTAGATACAATGAAACCAGTAGACATGGATAAAACATTGTCTATTAAAACCATTTCTATAAATTAGTATTTTGCTGTTAATCATACTGTAAGTACCTTTTTATCTGCCCACAGAAAGGAGCTGTTTATGCCTACATGTGATCTTTCAGTTGTTTATTGTATTAACACAATTATAAATACATGAATTTAAGGCCACATTAATAATCAGAAATAGATACATTTATGTTTGTGTAAACTTTTTAATGTGGTCTTAAAATGTATTTATAACAATGTAAATTTGACCTTAAAGGGCATGTCCACCACCAAACTAAAATCTGTTCCACTGCTGGCCCCACTGTGTAAGTGTTAAAAAATTCTTACCTTTCTCCTCTGCTCCATATGGTTGTTCTGTGGTACCATCTGAAAGTCCAGGAGCCTCTCTTTGTGAAATAAAGTATCTTCCCATTCCTTGTCTGGCATGCACTGTGGAGCTCTCTCCCACACTGATCCATCTACACTGCCATCATGCTTTTTTAAAAAAAAGAAAAATTGCCCACATTTTAGGGACCTCTCCCTAACCTTAAACGCTATATTAAAATATTTAAAATTGGACCAGAAATGTACTTACACACCGTTGTTCCCTCAGCTCCTTCTTAAGACCGTCAGCCGCATCTGTGATTGGCTAACTTTCAGGCAATCACAGACTAGGCTGACAATCCTGCCTCTTCTTATCTTCCATTCTTGGAAGAAACAAAAGAGGCAGAGGCTTAGGGAACAAAGGTGGCCCAATTTTATGGGCATGTCCACCCCCAAAACTATAACTTAACCCCATACTGGCCGAATTCTGTAGCGTAATAAAGTCCTTACCTTACATCCCAGCTCCAAATGGTTTTCCTGCAATGCCCCCCCAAAGTCCCATAAACTGGCCACAGGAGCCTAGCAGAGTCCATATAGGACTCTGCCTCCTGTCTCCCCTCTGGGAGAAGTTTGTCATGTGCACTGCAGCCCTCCCCCCTCCTCTCCCTCCCCTCCCTAGCATAAAGAACTTTTGCCACATAGTAGGTTCCTCCCCCAGCCACAACACTAAAAAGATTTTCAGAAAGTCCCCCAAACTCTACTTACCTTACTCTCTCTCCCCCGGCATTCTGTGCAGCCGGTCAGCCGCATCCATTGATTGGCTCCCTCTCAGCCAATCAGGGATGCGGATGCCGGTCCGGACCCGGTCCGACCCCTGCTTGCAGTTTGGGCCAGGCAGTACGGTGGAAGAAAAAAGGGAAGGTAGTAGAGTTTGGGAGACATTCTGAATTTTTTTTTATTGCGGTTGGGGCTGGGGAAGAACCCTACTATATGGCAAAAGTTCTCTACGTGGTGGACATGCCTTTAAAGGTTTTGGTTTTTGGGCCTTCACATTTCCCTACAATGTGGGTCATTTTGGATTTCGGGGCCTTAAAAGGCCACACTGTTTGTTTGCAGGTTATGCTTCTTAAAGGGACTGTAGCATTTTTTACTATTTTAATTAAAAATTAGTACTCTTAAAAAGAGTTTTAAAATTTAATTCCACATAACTGTTATTTCATGTACTGTGACTGTGATGATTATTATTTAGGAATATAGATAACATGGGTTAAAGAGCTTGGAACCATGTTTGTTTGGCTTAACCAGCATTTGTAATTGAAGAGTCATATTTGCAGTAACATTCTTATGTTTGTGGTACCCAAAAAAAATATGAACACACCCCATGGCAAGGTACACACCGAAAAGTAGAAATGCATCTGCCTATTTGGCAGTTTTAAGTATCATATTCACTGTTTTCAACATGTCCCCTCTTCACCACCTATTTCTCTGTTTCCCACTACACAGTATAACTATGAAAACAATCTCTCATATGATCAATGATCTTATTGCGATAAGGAAGAGTTTTTGAGTCCATAATCTGAGCAATTGATTATCTAGAATTGATAAGTATATGAATATTATTGTCATTAGAGATGGTCGAACTATTGAAAGTTCGTATCTATTGAAAGTCCTAAACGGACCCATTAAAGTCAATGGGAGGCAAATTTTTCGAAAAGTTCGAGTAAATACAACTAAAATATTAATGGTAACTTAATGTAAATGGCTGTGGGACCTGGGAAATGGTCTGGGGCCTTTCCAATATCCAGGACTTTTTGTAAAATCGATTTTACTCTCACCGCGCTACTTTCGCGCTTTCGCGTTCGAACGTTCTGAGAAAATGACATTTTCCCATCGGATTTGATGCTCGCGTATAGAGCTGTAATCGGAGACTTACCTCGCGGATTCGCGTTCGCGCAGATACCATGTCCTTTTACTCGCGGATTTGATGCTGCGTATGGTTTCAATGGACCCTTTACTCGCGGATTCGCGTTCATGCCTAGATACATGTACATTTTACTCGCGGATTCGATTTTCGACTCGATTAGAATTCCCTTCTTCCCCATTGACTTCTATTGCAATCCAGATCTAAAATCATATCTGGAAAGTGGTGTATAGTCATTCAACCATTACTTTCCCCACCAGAAAGCATGGCCACCATGCAATGGCAGCGTCTGATGGTGGAATATTCTCACCCGGCTGGGTTTGACCGGGATGCCAATCGGCACCCCCAACATTAAAGAGCGCAAACGGCGCATAATGACGCAGTTCGGCATGGGAGACCCTCTCAGCTCAAAGTGGCAGACGTCGTGTGCCTACGTCCAGACATCCAGCGGAATGTCCAAGGCAAGTTCACATTTATATATTAATATTTTATCTGTGATTGAGTTGTATAAACACCACCTTTTGCACCACTAATCAAGTGGTTGCTGACATTAGGAGAAATATAATTGAGGACATGGGCAACTGCTCTATATAAATATATTTGTTTTGGTGTCCTATAGAACCAGAAGAAGAGGAATATAAAATTGATATGACATAAAGAAAATGTCCAAGACTCCAGCATGTATAATAATATTATAAAATCCCTTTTATTTCATTTTGTTGCATGGGAAGTCATAATAAACACATCTAAAAACTAATCCACTTCCCAGAAATTCCCATGCTATGTGGACAATATACACAATCGTAATGCGAACACCCACCAAGTAAATAATATGCTAAGTACTGATCTTTAAAGGGGTATACATAGAAAGATAAGCAATGTAAATAACCAGGTATCAATGGCAATAGTTCAACATAATTATAATCCTATACTATCCCCCTTGACAAAGGTTGCAACCGCATATAGGTTGTTGGTCATAGCATGAAGTAAGGCTAGATAATAAAGTTCAACCAGGCATCAGTTCTGGATAGGTGCTATTTGCCAGTTGATACCTGTTATACATTGCTTATCTTTTATGATACCCTTTAAAGTATCAGTAGTACAGCTAATTACTTGGTGAGTGTTCGCATTACTGATTGTGATATATTGTCACATAGCATGGGTTTACTGGAAGTGGGATTAGTTTTTAATGTTGTTTTTATTATATGGACTCCCTGCACGAAATAAACAAGGGATTTTATATATTAAGTACCTGCTGGATGCCTTGAACATTTTCTTCTTAGTATATGCAATCAGTGGCGTTTCGTTCTTTCTGCGCCAGATCTTCTGACATGCTCTGTCGAAGTAATCACACTATACGAAGTACTGCATATTCTGTTACTTTTTATAGTCACTTGTGATTGGGATAGCGCTTTGCATTCTGCAAACCCCCCACAAACGCATTGCGGGGCACTTAGTGCTTTTCTCCTAAAGGACTCAAAGTGCATGAATGTTAGTTCAATTAAGTGTTTACAATTGTATGTTACATTTAATGTTAGAGATGTAGTTAAAGGGACAAGTACAACGAAAAATATTTACAATATTTATTATACCAGATTTTGAAGCTTTTTTCATAACGAACTCAAATTATATTGTTTTAAGAATGGTATTAATGTTGTTAGTGTTAGTATTAGTAAAGGTAACTGTTAGTTTAATGTTATGTAAATGTTAGTACACAACGGAAAATTATTCACATATGTACATTATTTTTTATTATATTATTTTTTTAGTATTATTATTTAAAACTTTACGTTTATATATAAAATTTGTCAGAGGATGAATCATTTTCTGCCAAGTGATGCAGAGGAGGGGAGGGCACCTCCACCGCAACCCCACCAAGGACACAGTGCGGGCCATCCACGTTTCCCCCTTCACCACCACCACCACAGCCAAGCAACCACCGCCACGCAGACCACACGCCAGGCCAGCAGGGACTCAGCATGCCATGCGCCTGCTGAAAATATGGACAGGCATACTGAGGCTCTTGGAGAGCGAGCAGGCAGAGCGCATGGAGAGGCACATGCTCTCCATGCCACAAAGACATTTTGCGCATTAAGCGCGATTTTAAAAAATAATAGGTGCTGTTTGTTTTTTAGCAAGGTCTGTTTGTTTATTGTTTATATATTTTTTTTTATTATTTTATTATATTATATACACACCCATAGGTGAATCGCTGGAAGAGAGGAGACAAGACGAGCAAGTTTTAATGGATTTTTGGTCATGGCCAAGTAGATCAACCCAAAATAGAAAATTAGCCACGAGTAGCTGTTGCGGTAGAGCATTTGTATTTTACAACTGAATGCTGTAGAGCAGAGTAAGGACCATATAATGGCCCTCAGCCAATAGAAAAAAATAGCACATTTTGCCAGCTAAATCTGTGATCAGGATTGAGGCCTCGAGGTTGGAAAGATGCGGAAAGAGCAGTACGGGGTGCGGGGACAAGAGGCCTTCAGTACGAACATCAGCAATAGGGGTGCTCTATTGAGATGTGTACACGCCTCATTCATTCTTGATGAATGAATGAGTGGGTCCACAGTCTCAGTGGAAGAGACGTCCTCCTCTCGTTACAACAACCCCCTGCTGCACTGAAGGCCCTCTCCCGAGAAGGACACTGGATGCCAGGCATGAAAGGACGTCGATGGCGTACTGTGCCAACATCGGGCCATATATGCAAGCCTCGCCACCCAAGTTGGGGTCAGTGGATGACTCAGTCTGTGAGGTAACTGTCATCGGCCCTGGATCCGATGTAGTCTTTGACTGGCGACTGAGGTATTCCTGGTTAGTAGGTTGCCAGTAGATTTGCTGGCAACTTTGGCTGGAAGAACGCCTGTAGTAGCCGCAGCCGCCTCCAGAGATATGCTGCTCCTCCTCCGAGGCACAGGGGGACGTTGAGTCCCTCCTCTCTTCCGCACCATCAGGTGTCTGTAGCCTGCAGCACCTGGGAAGGGCATGAAAAAGGGCACGTGCAGTGTCGCCTCATACTGCTTGCATTCTGCTTTCCCTCTGGATCGGAATAAAACTCGACACTTTACCCTTATAGCGTGGCGATCTAAAGGGTGGCCCACCCAGTAATGCTCTTCTCTTTGAATGGCCTTAACCTGGGTCCTTGCGTAGGCATTGCAGCATATGCATACCCATATGCCGCCGAAAGTTGCCGACGCAGAGGAACCCTGTCGTCCTACATCGTCATTGAAGACACAGTGTCGCGGATTCAACCACTCCCAAACCACGGATGACATGTGGTATTGGAAGGGGTTGAACGTCCCCTAAGGGAATGCCCCATTTCCTCTCGTCCAGATCACCTAAATCCCCCCCTACCATTATCGGATGCTTGCTCTGCACCGTGATGGCCGGGGCTCCTCTTTCCAGTAGCTGAGTGCTCGGAATCTGTGCCCTGTCAGTAAATGCAGGGACGCAGGGTGGTGCTCAAGGAGGAGACACCCAGTGTGGATGGATCCATCTATGGTGGCATCATCGCGCTTACCATCTGGGGTGGCCTCCTCAAATGGCTGCGGAGCAGCACATGTCAGGCATCCCGACAATACGCCACTGCCTGTGGCAAAGAAATCCCAGGTCCAGAGCCTGATCTAGCCCTCATATGGGGCTGGGGGAAGGAACCCTACTATGTGGCAAAAGTTCTCTACAGTGGTGGACATGCCCTTTAAAGGTTTTGGTTTTTGGGCCTTCAATTTCCCTACAATGTGGGTCATTTTGGATTTCGGGGCCTTAAAAAGGCCACATGTTTGTTTGCATGGTTATGCTTCTTAAAGGGACTGTAGCATTTTTACTATTTTAATTAAAAATTAGTACTCTTAAAAAAGAGTTTTTAAAATTTAATCCACATAACTGTTATTTCATGTACTGTGACTGTGATGATTATTATTTAGGATATATAATAACATGGGTTAAAGAGCTTGGACCATGTTTGTTTGGCTTAACACAGCATTTGTAATTGAAGAGTCATATTTGCAGTAACATTCTTATGTTTGTGGTACCCAAAAAAAATATGAACACACCCCATGGGCAAGGTACAACACCGAAAAGTAGAAATGCCATTGCCTATTTGGCAGTTTTAAGTATCATATTCACTGTTTTCAACATGTTCCCCTCTTCACCACCTATTTCTCTGTTTCCTACTTACACAGTATAACTATGAAAACAAATCTCTTCATATGATCAATGATCTTATTGCGATAAGGAAGAGTTTTGAGTTCCAGATCTGAGCAATTGATTATCTAGAATTGATAAGTATATGAATAATTATTGTCATTAGAGATGGTCGAACTATTGAAAGTTCGTATCTATTGAAAGTCCTAAAACGGACCCATTAAAGTCAATGGGAGGCAAATAGTTCGAAAAGTTCGAGTCAAATACAACTAAAATATTAATGGTAACTTAATGTAAATGGCTGTGGGACCTGGGAAATGGTCTGAGGAGCATGTTCCAATATCCAGGACTTTTGTAAAATCGATTCCTAAATATAAGAATAGAGTGTGGTGTTAAAGACTAAATAGAGGATAGGAGTGTTGGTGATAAGTCTATAAAGAGGATAGGAGTGGTGAGAGACTATAATGGTATAGGATTGGTAATAAAACTATAATAGAAGAATAGAGTTGGTGATTAGACTATAATAGGATAGGAGTTGGTAAATAAGACTAATAAATAACTTGGGATAATAGAGATAGGGTTGGTGATTAGAACTATAATAGAGGATAGGAGTTGGTGATAAGCAAATATTGAAACTCAAAGGCTTAATATTACCTTATGGCAATGTATTGTAAATATACAAGACCACTGTAAATCACACTCATTTTGAGCCCAATCAATGATGTCACTTCCCACTCCACCAAAGTCTTTTTTGTTTTTTTTTTAACCTTACCTTTCAACCATGCACATGTAATGGCCTTACTCCTGAATCCATGGCTATGAAGATTTTACTCTTCTTAAGAAGGCCATACACGTCAAGTGGACAGCTTCACACAAGCCTTCACCATATAAATAAGATCTAAAAAAGATTTTAGGGGCTGATGAAATAATAGTAGTCAAAGTTTGTCGGTTCTATTAATTTGCAGTGTTGTCAAATGTTGATGTTTGGCATTTGTTACTGTAGTTAGATAACATCTGACCGTTTGCTACAGATTTATAGCATGGGTAAACGTTTGCACTTTTTATTGCATCAGCCTTTCATTGTCCAAGTTCATCATTACATGCCGTTCTTGGATTTTAGCTCTGCCTTTGATATGGTCCCGGTAGGAACGTTGATATGTAAATTACAACAACTAGGGGTGGATCTAACGCTCTGTAGATGGTGTGCTGATTTTTTAATAGACCGATCACAGTGGGTCAGACTACACAAATGACCTCCACTATGCCATACACCAATATTGGGGTCACCAAGGCTGCGTCTTGAGTCCCTTATGGTTTTCTTTTTATTTATTCAGATTACAAACCTTTGGCTGCCGAAAATTATCTGGATAATATGCCGATGATTATAACCTTACTGGGCCTCATCACGATGAAGTGAGGTAGAATATCGGTCAGTGCGTCGCTGGCTGTCTGGTGTGTGGAAATAATCTTCCTATAAATACCAGTAACAAAAGAACTAACTTTCCTTGCGCAGGTCCAGTAAATCGGCAGCTCACTACTCTATACAAATTGCAAATTTGGAAGTGAAGCAATGAGAATATAATACTTAGGGGTTTATTTGAGTAATGACCTATCCTGGGGGCAGCATATAAAGGATTTGACTGGGAAAGCGCTTGTTCCTCCAGATTATTATTACGTTTTTATAGAATTATGATCACAACAGTATGTCAGTGACAGTCCGGGAGGCAGCCAATGGAAAGATACGCCTCCTTGCGAGCGCTTCTTCCCATTGGCTGCCTCACGACCTGTCACTCAAAGTGCCAGTGGAAAGATCGGACGGAGCGGCGAGGAGATTACATTAAGTCATGCGACCTTTTATAAAGTACCCATAGTTGATGAATTAGCGTTTTAGGTTCTCACCCTGGTTACTTGCAGGAGTGGGGGGAAAGGATGAGGGGAGGTGAGTATAATCCTTTAAAGGACAGTTCAGTGGACAGTTCAGTGAAATGATCATATTTGTTAAATTGTTGTTTTGTGAATGCCTCTTAGTTATTCTACATATTCCTCCTCCCATTTTGAAAAATCAGTTTGATTTCATACCCTTGCTATTCCCTGCTGTTGACATTAGTGAGCTGACATTTCAGGTTCTAACGGTCCTTCTTCTTTCCAGGATGCACCACATCCTTGGAATGTTCCCATTTTCTGAAAAAATGAACGAAAAACAACTTCAAAAGGTAGAAATCATGCCAAAATCCCAAGTAATGTAAAAAAAAGTTACCAATATCAACTCCCAATGTCCTGAATCAAACGGTATGCCCTATGTATGGTAACCAACGCGGACGTGGAATCAACTAGCCACAAAGTGAGCCAATGACCAGTCGCTCCTCAGACAACTTTTCAGATTTGTCAGACTAAAACCTCTATTTACCCCCCAAAAAACTATATATTCTTGGAATCTACACACCTTCACCTATAAATGGTGTCATTCTTTTATGCATACCACCATGGTGTGGGCGCAGTTTCGTGTAAAATTTCGCTTTTTTACCAGATTTTCAGAAAAATTTATAAAAATACAATTCAAAGTTAAATATCATGGCAAATTTCCATGTCATTTAAAAAAACTTGTCAATTATCACCTTTTAAATGCCCTGAATCAATGGTATGCCAAATGCATGGTTACACACACGGCATGAAGCCACTAGTTGCAAAGTGAGCCAATGCGTATGGCCCAATAACAGCAACTTATAAGATTTTACAATCTAACACCCCTATAAGTCAAAAATACCCCCCCCCAAAATACATACCTTCAGCTAGCAACGTGTGCCATTTTTTCATTCATACCATCAATTGTGTGTGTGCGCAGATCTTTATAAATCTCGCACTTTTAGCATATTTTCTGAAAAAAAATAAAGAAACAACAAGTTTCAAAGTTAAAACCCTGCCAAAACCCCAAGTAATGAAAAAAAAGTTACCAAATATCAAGCTCCCAAATGTCCTGAATCAATGGTATGCCATATGCGTGGGTGCACACAGAGACATGGCCACCAACTCAATGGCAAGCATGCATAAGTGCAAGAAACAAGAAAAAATCAAGGTGCTTTGTATTTTTTCAAACAGCCCCAAAACTTGGAAATGCCCCCACAAATAAACCCCCCCACTAAATACAATCTCCCACATGTCCTGAATCAAACGGTATGCCATATGCGTGGATGCACATAGAGACGTGGCTACCAACTAGCTCAAATGGGACGCATGCACAAATGCAATTACAGAAAAAATCAAAGTGTTCTGTAATTTGAACAGCCTACCCTTTTTCTAAGGAACCAGTCCTGAAACATGGAAATTCCCCCCACAAACTATATATTTTTGGAACTCCAACACCTTCAGTCATGTTACGGTGCCATGCTTTCATTATACATGAAAATTCCAGACCCAGTGATCCATAGAACTCCGTGTTTTTAGGAGGTTTTGGGAAAAAATAAATAAGATGATTCAAGGGTTGAAATCCTACCTAACCCATTTGACAAGCAAAAAAAATATCAATCTCCCAATGTCCTGAATCAAACGTATGCCTATTGCGTGGGTGCACACAAGAGACATGGCCACCGACTAACTCAATGGGAAATGCTAAGTGCATTACAAGAAAAAAATCAAAGTGTCTGTAATTTCAAACAGCCCCAAAACTTGCATAAATTCCCATTTTCCAATTCAAATCTGATCAGAAAAATCAATTCCATTTCCAGGAGTGATTTTTCATTCATTGGCAAAGATCAATATTTGGTGATCAGAATGATCACCAAATTTTGATCTCTGTCACAATTTTCTTCTAAGTCTTTGCTAAGTAGCAAAGACTTAGAAAAATACATTTGTGATGGAACTTTGAGTTCCATTTACCAATATAGTAGTAAGGCTGTCACACGACAGCCTTACTATTCCAGGTACTGCACTGTGATCTGAATGGAGATCGCAGTGCAGTAACTCCACAGCATTGTACACCTGGTAGGGAAGACCCCAGTGAAGGAGGAGCTCATGATGTCACCGGGGTCTTCCTTTCCGGTCAGGAACGCGGCTTCCTGCTGGCGGTCTCGGCAAAAAAGTGAGTTTCTCCCGATCCCCCCCCTCGGATTTGAGACAACCAAGGGGGATCGAGGGGGCTAGTGGGGCAGTTGAATGTTTCCTCCTAACCGCCCTAGCGCGGGGCGATTTTCTTTAATTAAAGGGGAAGCCACAGATCGTATATTCACGATCTGTGGCAGTTTTATCCTTTCCTGCACAACGTGAAATCGTGAATATACGATCTTTGGTAGTGAAAGAGTTAAAGGGTATTAATCTAAATTTATACCTTTAGAAAACAAAGTAAAAAAAAAATTAGGTCCACACCTGTGAGTCTTAATGCTCAGGCAAAAAAAAAATTGAAAGAAAGGGCAGTTAGAATGTTGAATCAGGGGCGGAAGAATCCTATCACAATTATAAATCATGTTACAAAATTTGTAAGAAAGTAATTATACCAGCTTAAATTAAGTATGGAAAGCTGAACAAAGCAAGACCAAGTTAATTATTATTGCTGTTTACACTGGAGAAGCAGCAAATGTGTGAAGATCTGATGACTTTATATATATTAATAATGGTCCATATAATAACTGTCTGGTGCATTGTTCACTAATAGGTCATATTACAGGTTGTGGACATCCTTTAAGATAAAAGAAGTTTCATTTTAAGGTTCAGAAAGGTTTCTTTACAGTGAGAACGGTGAAACTATGAAACGTATTCCAGCAATGTGGTTATGGCAAGTTTATTAACAAGCTTTAAAAGTGGTTGGATAAGTTTCTATAATTCAAAACACCAGGTTTTGGTTAACCAGGGATCCTTTTCTATTGCCATTTGGATCAGGTAAAATATTTTTTTTCCTTTTTTCTCCCTCTGTATAGAAAAATTGGAATGGATGGACATATGTCTTTACTTACCCTGCAATACTATGTAACCTTTATGTTTATTAGGGATGGCCGGTTCGCAGATCCGAACCCGGATCCGCCGGGATTTCTCCCGTTCGCGAACGTGGATTTTTCCGGATTTTCCGCCTTCCAACTTCCGATTCGCGGATTTTAGTATTTTCGAAAATTTTAGAAATTACGTTTTCACGTATTTTCGGGAATTTTCGAAAATACGGAAACACGTAATTTGAAAATTTTGAAAATACTAGTTTTCTCGTATTTTCGAAAATTTTCAAAAATACAAACGCAACCCCGTATTTTCGAAAATACTAAAATCTCGTAATTTCGAGGGTACTTTTTCATTTTAATGGGTCCGCTCGCGGATTTTCGAATTTTCAAATTTTTTTAATTTGTAATATAAACATCAAAAATGTGTCTGTTGGAATATTCAAATGTAAATTTGCTAGATTTTTGTCTGCATTGGCTTCATACATCATTGCTTGCGATTCATCAAACGAGTCCACGAATTCGCACGTCTTCAACAAATCTACAATATGATAAATGGAACAAAATTTGGGCACCAACACATTTGCAAAAGAGGGTGCTATAGTGGTGCCCATAAATACCTCCACACTTCCAATAGAAATCATATCCAACCCATAAAGAATATAAAACCAAAAAACAATTTTCAGTACCAGACTAAGTAAAGAATGAAGTGTACCCTTAGATATTGTAAATTACCTTCCAATTTCATTCATTCATATAAAGGAGTCTTCTTCCTAGGTTGCAAAGATTCTGTTTATGCCAACTATTGGATTATTTTTGGAATAGGGCACCGGTTTCATAACTTATTATTAATATACAATGAAACCAGTAACATGGATAAACATTGTCTATTAAAACCATTTCTATAAATTAGTATTTTGCTGTTAATCATACGTGTAAGTACCTTTTTATCTGCCCACAGAAAGGAGCTGTTTATGCCTACATGTGATCTTTCAGTTGTTTATTGTATTAACACAATATAATACATGAATTTAAGGCCACATTAATAATCAGAAATACATACATTTCTGTTTGTGTAAACTTTTAATTGGTCTTAAAATGTATTATAACAATGTAAATTTGACCTTAAAGGGCATGTCCACCACCAAACTAAATCTGTTCCACTGCTGGCCCCACTGTGTAAGTGTTAAAAAATTCTTACCTCTCCTCTGCTCCATATGGTTGTTCTGGGGTACCATCTGAAAGTCCAGGAGCCCTCTCTTGTGAATAAAGTACTTCCCATTCCTTGTCTGGCATGCACTGTGGAGCTCTCTCCCACACTGATCCATCTACACTGCCATCATGCTTTTAAAAAAAAGAAAAATTGCCCCATTTTAGGGACCTCTCCCTAACCTTAAACGCTATATTAAAATATTTAAAATTGGACCAGAAATGTACTTACACACCTGTTTTCCCTCAGCTCCTTCTTAAAACCGTCACCGCATCTGTGATTGGCTAACTTCAGCAATCACAGACTAGGCTGACAGTCCTGCTCTTCTTATCTCATTCTTGGAAGAAACAAAAGAGGCAGAGCCTTAGGGAACAAAGGTGGCCCAATTTTATGGGCATGTCCACCCCCAAAACTATAACTTAACCCCATACTGCCGAATTCTGTAGCGTAATAAAGTCCTTACCTTACATCCCAGCTCCAAATGTTTCCTGCAATGCCCCCCCAAAGTCCCATAAACTGGCCACAGGAGCCTAGCAGAGTCCATATAGGACTCTGCCTCCGTCTCCCCTCTGGGAGAAGTTTGGCATGTGCACTGCAGCCCTCCCCCCTCCTCTCCCTCCTCCTACAAAAGAACTTTTGCCCATATTAGGGTTCCTTCCCCCAGCCCAAACACTATAAAGATTTTTCAGAAAGTCCCCCCAACTCTACTTACCTTACCTCTCTCCCCCGGCATTCTTGGCAGCCGGCAGCCGCATCCATGATTGGCTGCCTCTCAGCCAATCAGGGATGCGGATGCCGGTCCGGACCCGGTCCAGACCCCTGCTTGCAGTTTAGGGCCAGGCAGTACGGTGGAAGAAAAAGGGAAGGTAAGTAGAGTTTGGGAGACATTCTGAATTTTTTTTTATTGCGGTTGGGGCTAGGGGAAGGACCCTACTATATGGCAAAAGTTCTCTACAGTGGTGGACATGCCCTTTAGGTTTTGTTTTTGGGCCTTCAATTTCCCTACAATGTGGGTCATTTTGGATTTCGGGGCCTTAAAAAGCCACATGTTTGTTTGCATGGTTATGCTTCTTAAAGGGACTGTAGCATTTTTACTATTTTAATTAAAATTAGTACTCTAAAAAAGAGTTTTTAAAATTTAATCCACATACTGTTATTTCATGTACTGTGACTGTGATGATTATTATTTAGGAATATAGAATAAAATGGGTTAAAGAGCTTGGCACCATGTTTGTTTGGCTAAACAGCATTTGTAATTGAAGAGTCATATTTGCAGTAACAATTCTTATTTTTGTGGTACCCCAAAAAAAATATGACACACCCCCATGGCAAGGTACACACCGAAAAGTAAAATGCAATTGCCTATTTGGCAGTTTTAAGTATCATTTCACTTTTCAACATGTTCCCCTCTTCACCACCATTTCTCTGTTTCCACTTCACACAGTATAACTATGAAAACAATTCTCTTCATATGATCAATGATCTTATTGCGATAAGGAAGAGTTTTTGAGTTCCAGATCTGAGCATTTGATTATCTAGATTTGATAAGTATATGAATAATTTTGTCATTAGAGATGGTCGAACTATTGAAAGTTCGTATCTATTGAAAGTCAAAACGGACCCATTAAAGTCAATGGGAGGCAAATAGTTCGAAAAGTTCGAGTCAAATACAACAAAATATTAATGGTAACTTAATGTAAATGGCTGTGGACCTGGGAAATGGTCTGGAGCAATGTTTCCAATATCCGGACTTTTTGTAAAATCGATTTTACTCTCCCGCGCACTACTTTCGCGCTTTCGTGTTCGAACGTTCTAGTAAAATGGACATTTTTCCCATCGATTCGTTGCTCGCGTATAGCTGTATGGAGACTTTACTCGCGGATTCGCGTTCGCGCCTAGATACCATGTACATTTTACTCGCGGATTTGATGCTTGCGTATAGGTTTCAATGGACCCTTTACTCGCGGATTCGCGTTCATGCCTAGATACCATGTACATTTTACTCGCGGATTCGATTTCGACATTCGATTAGAATTCCCTTCTTCCCATTGACTTCTATATGCAATCCAGTTCTAAATCGATCCTGGAAAGTGGTGTAGTCATTCCACCATTACTTTCCCCACCAGAAAGCATGGCCACCATGCAATGGCAGCGTCTGATGGTGGAATATCTCACCCGGCTGGGTTATGACGGGATGCCAATCGGCACCCCCAACATTAAAGACGCAAACGGCGCATAATGACGCAGTTCGCATTGAAACCTCAGTGCAGCGTCTTGCCTACGTCCAGAACATCCAGCGGAATGTCCAAGGCAAGTATCACATTTATATATTAAATTTTATCTGTGATTGAGTTGTATAAAACACCACCTTTTGCACCACTAATCAGGTGGTTCTGCAATTAGGAGAAATATAATTGAGGACAGGGCACTGCTCTATATAAATATATGTGGTTCCTATAGAACCAGAAAAGAGGATATAAAATTGATATGACTAAAGAAATGTTCAAGGCACTCCACAGTATAATTATATAAAATCCCTTTATTATTTTGTGCAGGGGAGTCCATAAAAAAACACTTAAAAACTAATCCCTTCCAGAAACCCATGCTATGTGACATATACACAATCATTAATGCGAACACTCCAGTAATATATGCTAAGTACTGATACTTTAAAGGGTATACATAGAAAGATAAGCAATGTAATAACAGGTACAACTGGCAAGTAGTTAAACATAATTATAATCCTATACTTATCCCCCTTGACAAAGTTGCACACAATAGGTGTTTGCAGCATGAAGTAAGGGCTAGAAATAAGTTCAACCAGGCATCAGTTTCGGGATAGGTGCTACTTGCCAGTTATACCTTTTATTACATTGCTATCTTTCTATGTATACCCTTTAAAGTATCAGTACTTAGCATATATTACTTGTGATGTTCGCATTACTGATTGTGTATATTGTCACATAGCATGGGTTTCTGAAGTGGATTAGTTTTTAAGTGTTTTTTATTATGGACTCCCCTGCACAAATAAATAGGGATTTATATATTATTATACATGCTGGAGTGCCTTGAACATTTTCTTTAGTCATACAACAGGCGGTTCGCGGCAGATCTTTCTGACATGCTCTGTATAGATACCACTATACGAAGTTATGCACTATTCTTGTTACTTTATAGCACTTGTGATTGGCGATAGCGCTTGCAATTTTGCAAACCCCCACAAACGATTGCGGGGCCTTTAGTGCTTTTCTCCTAAAGGACTCAAAGTGCATATGTTAGTGTTAATTAGTGTTAGCAAATTGTAATGTAACAGTTATGTTGTAGATGTTAGTTAAGGACAAGTACACACGAAAAATATTTACAATATTTAATTATACAAGTTTTGAAAGCTCTTTTTTCATAAACGACTCAAGTATATTTTAAATGTTAGTTAATGTTAGTTATGTAGTATATATGTAACTGTTAGTTAATGTTAGAAATGTTAGTACACACGGAAAATATTCACATATTACATTATTTTTTATTATTATTATTTTTATTATTATTTATGATTAAAATTTACTTTTTAATATATAAATTTCAGATGAGGAATCTATTTCTGCCAGTGATGCAGAGGAGGGAGGGTCACCTCCACCAGCACCCCCACCAAGCCACAGGTGCGCCTCCAGTTTCCCCTTCACCACCACCACCACCGCAGCCACCACCGCCAGCACCAGCACGCCAGGCCAGCAGGCCAGCATGCCAGCGCCTGCTGGAAATGGGACAGGCATCTGAGGCTCTTGGAGAGCAGCAGAGCGCTGGAGAGGCACATGCTCTCATGCACAAAGACATTTTGCGCATTAAGCGCGAAGTTTTAAAAAATAAATAGGTGCTGTTTTTTTTTAGCACCATGTTTGTTATTGTTTATATATTTTTTTTATTATTTTATTATTATTATTATTACAACCCATAGGTGCCTCGTGAAGAGAGAGACAAGAGAGCAAGTATGGATTTTTGCATGGGCCAAGTAGATCAACCCAAACATAGAAAAATTAGCCACAGAGTAGCTGTTGCGGTAAGCATTTGTAATTTTACAACTGAATCTGTAGAGCAGGTAGGACCATATGATCCCTACCAATGAAAAAATGGCCATTTGCCAGCTAACTGGCATCAGCTGAGCCTCGGGTGGAAAATGAGGCAGAAGAGCAGTACGGGTGGCCAGGGCAAGAGGCCTTCAGTCACGAACATCAGCAATAGGGGTGCTGTGAGGATGTGTCCACGCTTCATTCATCTTGATGAATGTGAGGCGGTCCACATTCTCAGTGTGGAGAGACGGGTCCTCCTCTCTGTTCACAACACCCCCTGCTGCACTGAAGGCCCTCTCCGAAGGACACTGGATGCCAGGCATGAAAGGACCTCGATGCGTACTGTGCCAACTCGGGCCATAATCACCTCGCCACCCAGTAGTCCAGTGGATGCTCAGTCTGTGAGGTAACAGCATCGGCCCTGGATCCGATGTAGTCTGTGACCTGGCGACTGAGGTATTGCCTGGTAGAGTTGCCAGTAGATTTGCCTGGCAACTGTGGCTGGAAGAACTGCCTGAGTTACCGCAAGGCCGCCTCCAGAGATGCTGCTCCTCCTCTGAGGCACAGGGGACGTGAGCCCTGCTCATTCCCACCATCAGGTGCTGTAGGCCTGCCACACCTGGGAAGGCAGAAAAGAGGCAACGTAGCAGTGTCGCCTCATACTGCTGCATTCTGCTTTCCCTCTGAGATGCGGGAAAAACTCCGACACTTTACCCTATAGCGGGGATCTATAGGGTGGCCACCCAGTACTGCTCCTTCTCTTTGATGGCCTTAATCCTGGGGTCCTTGCGTAGGCATTGCAGCATATCATACCCATATGCCGCAAGTGCCGACGCAGAGGACCCTGTGTCCTCATCTCATTGAAGACAACAGTGTCGGGCTCAACCACTCCCAACCACGGATGACATGTGGTACTTGGAAGGGTTGAGACTCCCCCTAGAGGATGCCCCATTTCCTCTCGGTCCAGATCACCTAAATCCCCCTCCTCATTATCGGACGGCTGCTCTGCACCGTGATGCCCGGGCTCCTCTTCCAGTAGCTGCTGCTCGGCAGCTAGTGCCCTGTCGAGTATGCCACGCAGGGTGTGCTCAAGGAGGAACACCAGTGGGATGGTATCCACTATGGTGCATCAGCGCGGCTTACCATCCTGTGGCCTCCTCAAATGGCGGCGAGCACATCAGGCATCCCGAATAAGCAGCCACTGCCTGTGCAACAGAAATCCCAGGTCCCCAGAGCCTGATCTAGCCTCATACTCATACAAATAGTCCATGATGGCTCGCCTCTGCTGGAGCAGCCTCAGCAGCATCATCACATGTTCGACCATTCGATAAATCATCGAAAGTCCGAAATCCGAGTCCGGATAGTTCGAGAAGTCCTGGGTCGGTCCGGAACTCAAAAGTTCGGCTCGAACTCGTGTTCGAGTTCGAGTTCTATGCCATCCCTAATTGTCATATATTTATGAGAATTGTCTTAAAGAAGACTGTTAAAAGATATGTGCTGATTGGCCTAATAGCACTAAACTTTTGTCCACCATATTTCATACGCCCAACTATGTCTCAGTTTTAAATACTACTTTCTCTCCTAACCCATTAAACAGTTAAAGTCAATGTAACTCTGTATACAAAAAAAGATTTAGACTTGCGGGAATAAAAACACCTTGCATCCCACAATGGATTAATTAACTAAAATGACAAAAACATAATGCAAAAATAAACTATAATTAGCAAGTATATTGGCCTTTCTTCTATTTGAATTCAAATAAAGAACCATTTTTAGAAGGTAAGATAAAGATTCACAGGTTTATTCAATAAACAAGATTGTCAGAATACATCAGGGAACCTTAAAGCAGAACATCTTTACATAACTCGAAATTTATACTTAACTGAAGATTTCTGCTTCACTTTATCCCAGATAATAAGCACTGTCCACTGTTTCTTCTAATACCAGACCTTGATGATCAGTCCTTGCCTCATTAAAAGTTCAATAATACACACACATCCTTTTTTTTAATCCCCTCAGTTGAGGAATGTTCATTTTAGGTAAGCATGTATTTATTACACAATATGGCAGTATGAAAGCATATATCTTTATTTTGTGAAGGTTTCATTCATCCAGGTCATGGTATATCTGTTGTATTCAATTAGATCAACTGGACTGGAAGTTTACTTCAAGTCCAGTTGATCATTGAATACAACAGATATATATTTTTATTACTAGTTGTAACCTTTGGTTTGAGTTTGGAGAAGATAGTATATATAGGAGGTTATACAGTCTATTACTTTAATATATAATTAATATAATATTAATATTTTTTATTTTAATTCAATTTAACTTAACTTTTATTTTAAATGCCAGTTCTGTTTTATATATTAACTCATTAGTATATTATATGATATCCCATCTTAGGTATCTATAATTATTAGCTTCATAAAGGTTGGTATGATCCATTATAATAGATTTAATTAACTATAACTCTACTATATTTAACCGAATGTTACAATTATGTTGTTTCCAGTGTCGCTTCCAAATGGTTCCACATCTTTTCGTATTTCGAGGAGCAGCCACGCATCCTTTTTTAAGATTCAATTTATAGCATTTAAAACAGCTTCCTTGTTGTAAATGTATTTTTGACAAATCCTTATAGTAAATGTACAGTACATTACAAAGGTATGTACGGAAACGGACAGAACATGATCTAGTGTGAACAAAGCCTTATTGTTTTAATGCAGTGAAGAATAAAAGAATCACATATAAATTGAACATTTTACATGGGATGTAAGTAAAATATTTAACCTGGTTTTTAGAGAGGGTTGAAGGATTCTAACATTCTGACTGAAATAAAAGGGAACAGAAGCTCTGACACAATCTCTCTGGTTGCCGAGTATTTTGCTGTTGTTCACTATAGGCATTTAAGTTTTGCAGGACCTTTAATGTAACATAGAAAAATGTGTGTATATACCATTTATTTCTATATGCAGCTCCCCAAATAGCTCATTTTTTATAAAGTCTTAGTAGTTATTCTACAAAAAATCTTCACCGTACAAAAAATATATGTCCACATACTGTACATTGCCCTTCCAACTTTCACCTTAAAGGTTTTTCTTTACAAGGTAGCATGAACATGATCCCAAAAATAATTCAAACCTTTCATAGGGGACAATCACTTAAAACCATTGCATTTTACCTGGATCAACATGTTTTCTGTACATATAGCAGTCCAGATAAATACACATCCTCTATTATCACCAGTTGCCCCTATGTCTGTTCCAAGATATAGACATTAATTAGTAATAAAATGTGTGAAGCAACTATTGAACCATGCAACCATTTAGGAATTGCTATAACGTAAGGGCATTTACTGTGCTCGCGCACGTTTCAGACCTAGAAGTTATAGCAATACTTGGAGTGGTTACAAAGTTCATTAGTAGCTCCAAATACTATATTAGTATTAGTAATTAGAGATGTCCGAACTTCGCAAAATCCGGTCCGCACAGGATCCGCGAATTTTCGAAAAAATCCAAAATTCGAAAATCCGCGAGCGGACCCATAAAAATGAAAAATACCCATTGAGATTTTTCGTATTTTCAAAATTTTCGAAATTACAGAGGTTCGCGTATTTTGAAAATTTTCGAAAATACGTATTTTCGAAAATACATGTAATCCTCGTAATTTCGAAAATTTTCGAAAATATGTATTTATGGAAATAAGATAAATCCTTGTATTTTCGAAAATTTTCGAAATTACGTGTTTTCTCGTATTTTCGAAAATTTTCGAAAATACGAAAAATTCGCGAATCGGAAGTTCGGAAGGCGGAAAATCCGGAAAAATCCACCGTTCGCTAACGGGATAAATCCGCGGCGGATCCGTGTTTGGATCCGCGAACCGGCCATCCCTATTAGTAATTAGTATAGACCACATTTTACACTTATGGTTACCAAAGGGGTATGTACTTTATTGGGCCTTTGTGGTTTGAATGTTCTCATAAAATGTGATGAATGTTTAGTATTTTCTTTTTCAGCTCCATAAAACACCATCATGAATTCCAAAAACCAAAGCGAGACAATGGACTTTGTTTTGATGGGACTTTCCAGTAATCCTAAAGTAAAGTTTCTTCTTTTCGTTCTGTTTTCTTGTGTCTACATCACCACTTTAACGTGTAACTGTTTTCTCATTGTTCTAATCAAGATGATGAGTTCATTGCGGTCTCCAATGTATGCATTCATATGCAACCTCTCTCTGTTAGATATTACTATACCATCAGTGACTGTACCCAAAATGCTGGTGGGTCTGATGTCAAAAAGAAGTTCCATTTCCTTCAATGGTTGTTTCACTCAGCTGTACTTCTACCATTTTCTTGGCTGTACAGAATGTTTTCTTCTTAGTATTATGGGTTACGACCGCTATGTGGCCATATGTCACCCTCTCCGCTATCCCCAAATCATGAGCAAGAAAACATGTATCCAACTTGCTTCAAGTTGCTGGATCACTGGAATTTGCTATTCATTTGTCCATACATTATTTACGGCTAGGTTATTATTTTGCCGTTCCAGAGAAGTTAATCATTTCTTTTGTGATATGCCCCCACTTCTGAAACTTTCCTGCACTGACACTAAGTTGAATGAGATTACTATTTTAGCATTGGGTGGCCTTGCAGCAGGGGCGTCATTTCTATTGACCCTTTTCTCTTACATTTTCATTATTTCTGCTATTCTGAAAATACGCTCTGTGCAGGGCAGAAGAAAAGCTTTTTCTACATGTGCGGCACATCTTATTGTAGTGTCTATTTTTTATGGGACAATCTTCATTATGTATCTTAGACCTCAATCTAGTTATTCACTGGAACACGATAAAATGATCTCTGTTTTTCACAATGTGATTACCCCAATGTTGAATCCATTGATTTATAGTCTGAGGAATAAAGAGGTGAAAGATTCATTCTTAAAACTATTAAGGAAAAAATTTGGTATAAGAAAATGAAAAGGAAACACAAACCTGATTTACTAGAACTGGATCAGATTAGAATGAACAATTGTGTATGAACACAATGTAAGTGCTGCTAACATGAATATTAAAAGGCACTTACGTAACGCTACTTTAAACTGAAATACAGGAGGATGGATTAAGGATGTGATTCAGTAGGACCATACAATAGCCACTAAAATCCTAATGCTTACATATTTTGTGTTATGACATGGGTCATATTAAGCAAAGACAAAAAAACAATACACAATAATACACACAAACCTTTTTTGTATGGTATTTCGTTTGTTGTGTATTCATATTACCAATGTTTAATGAATAAACACAAGCTTTCTGTAATGTAAAATATGCTCATTTAACTTTTCTGCAAATTGTTTTTATATTCTTACAATTTACAATAAGTTTACAGTACTAATTCTCAAAATAAAAGGCTTCTTTGGACATTATGTTAGTATGGCATTCTATCCTCTAACTTTGTTTCTTGCTTTCACTGGTGCCCTTCTGATTTTAATTTGTCCCATATCTATGATGTGCAACTGTCTACCTGATGATTACAACAGAAATAATATTTCCTGATAGAACTGCTCCAGTCCCTCTTCTGCCTTCACAATGTAGCCAATAGGAAAATGCACTTCTTGCAATGAGTGTCTTCTTTTTGGCCTAATTGCTGACTGATTGTAAGAGGCAGAGCGAACCAGAGCAGCAAATTAAAGTTTAGGTAAGTAACACTGCATTAGAAGAACCCAGAGATAACCTAGCAGTTTAGCCTGTGTGCTACCCCTTTAGAAGACCAGTAATTTGCAAAATGTGTAAGTATTCCATGTTGTTATTTTGTATTGTATGATGTCTTAAGTTGAAATTACTGATATTTCTACTGTATGTCTATGTGTAGATGGCCAAACTAGATGGTAAGTAGCATAACATAGCATAAAGTTTTGTAAAATAATTAACTTGAAATTAATATATCATTCTATTGTCCACATAATGGGGATTTTTTTAAAGGAGAAGTGCATATAAAGTTTTTTCAAAAACAGTTAAAATTAAAAGTACATGGGGCCTGGAGGTAGGATTAGGGATTAAGGATGGGGAAACATGAGGAAAACTACTTATGCCAGGCTTCCTGATTGCTTCAGCCCTATCGTTAATACTGGAAGGCCCAGGGCACTAACTTGGCAGAAAAAATCTGCTGTAGCTCCTCAACGAAACAATATTTGGAGAGGGAAATAAGCAATCCTATATCCCTTCCTCAGGTACTTTTCATTGTAAAAAAGTTAATTTATACAGTATAGCTGTCCTTTAATGAGTGGATCTGGACCAAGGAAATCATTGTAAAAAGTTACATTTAAAGATATATTTAAAGGGCATGTCCACCCTTTAAAAAGAAACTGATCACTTGTCAGTTTCCTGACCCAATTTCCAACGGATATTTCTAACCAGCAATTTCAGGATAAATATTGCTCCTATCCTGGCAGAGGAAGCTGGCTCCTCCTTTCATAAATTCAATCAAAGCTGTGATTGCTGCCTTCATGATTGACTGGTCTTTCCCCTGCTGCCTCCTCTGCACATGCTTAAGTTCCTAAAAGCTCATTGAGAATGGCACAAGCGCATTAAATTTCTGGTTAGAAATGCAGTTAATAAAGTGCTAAAAATAGCAGTTGAGGTTAGGGACAAAAAAATTACAATTGTACGGGGACTTTAAAGCAGTACAAACAGGAGCATAATGTCTTGCCACAATTCCATGTTGCATTACCAGACATAATTGTGCATTGCTGGATTGAGGTAACTCTTGTTACCTGGGCAGCCTTTCATTATCATATGACATCTAAGCCATCCATTTTACAACTATTGCTTTCCTGATATACAACAAACATCAACATCTGACATTCCCAATATTCACAGAGTACACCATCAGGGTGATTTTCCCAGTGGTTAGCTATTGCTTAGGGCGACTTTAACTCCATATTAGTGTTGGATGTGCGGGTTACGTAAAAGACATCCGTGCATCTGGCACTCGCAATTCAATAACGCATTTGCGCTACATTTAGAGCATGATGTTAATGCCGGCTATTCCTTTTGGGATTTACCCACATGCGCAAATGCGATATTGAATCTCCTTTGCAAGATTTACCCAAAGCAATTGCGGCTCTGGGTAAATTGCCCTGAATGTGCCTTACCATTGGAGAGGTCGGGTCATTGCCCCTGGGCCGATGGGAAGTGAGTCTGGTAAAAGGGGAGGTACAGGTGGGTCCCCTGGGGATTAGTTTTCAAAGATGCTAAAAAGAGCAAAAATAACCCCCCTTTTTAAAGTGTAATTATTAAAAAATAGTTTGCTAGTACACGGTTCAGATAATGGGGTTTCTTATAACGTAACTTTTAACTGATATGAATTAAAATAAGTACACATGAAAGCACACCCTTAAAACTAGACATACCACAGTCAGCCATACTGACAATGAGACAGGGTAAAAGATAAGTGTAACAGACCTAATCAAATACCTCAACTGGATGTGAGATAATCTCTCCACCCTATTAGCTTGCCCTTAAACACTGTAAAGCAGCACTAAGCACTCGGTTCTCTACTAGTTTAGATAGAAGGAATACTAGTCTCGTTCCCTGACTCTAATGGCTGACTGGGATGCAGTGTAAAAATTAGCACTTCCCTAGTTTATTGTACTTAAAAGTTATCCGGCCAAGTGTCTCAGGTTTTATACTCATGGCTGCCGATGTCTTTAAATTGATGGTTGTGTCCAACAATCCTGATACGTGAAGAGGATCCACCCCTCACATGTCCACTGTCGAACTCATTCCCGATTGGATGCCTATTGCTACATTAAATCAATGGATTCTAATGTATTTTAATACAACGTATCTTATATGTTGTTGATATCTAGTGATGATGTTGTCCTGGTTATCAACTATGTCTATATGGCACTACTGGATCATTTCTATTATAGTTATATTTTTTAGTTTTAAAATTCTCACATATAATTGTGAATCATTTTATCTTTTGGGGGTAGTAAGTGCCTGATTTCTGTATTGATATAGAATCAATTATTTGCACAGATGGTCTGAAGGGAAATCAGACATGGAGTTTCTCCTGGTTGCATATATGGTCACCCCTTAAGAGAGGTTATGATTTAAAAATGATCATACCATAATTTAAAATTGTGACATATTCCAGTGTGTTTATTCCCAAGATCACTCAAGGAATGTTGGAGATATCATCAAAGTAACATTCATTGTGGGGATCAGAGTGCAGAGGTAAGTATTGATATGAATGTATGCTGTACATGTTAAGGATGATAACTGGGTCACATGTGTGTTGATATCCATGTGAGCCATTTGTATCAACCCAAAACATGTAAAGCATTTAGAGAAAGGCATTATATTGTATTTTTTCTTTTATGAAAGCATGGACCCTATGTTTGTTTCCTTGCCTTCTACTCAACAGCACTTACTCATCACAGCCAACCCAGCAATGCACAGGGGTTTAATTTCAAGAAACCTCAGGGGCATTTCTTGGCCCTTAAATGAGAACCGTTGCTGGTGGTATACTAAATTTAAAATTTTGCGGTGAGTGATGCTATTGTAGAGGTTCCCACTCTCGGTAAGGCAAAATTGTGCCCAGGTAGGACCACAGACACTCAGAGAAAAGGAAATGACCCCGGAGATAGGGGAAAGGATGGTTCCATGGCTAGTCATCTATCCTAACTGACACAAATTAGAATTAATCAAATCAGGATTTCAATCTGGGTTTTGGATTCCTTTTCACCCAAGTATTCAGTCTGCATTCTATAATAATTTACCTTCAGCTAAAGCCAGGCTGGAGGTGGTATTTGAAAAACGGTTAAAGGAGGTAGCCCTTGGGTGTAAGGTGGGTCCTTTTGATAAACCTCCATTTGATATCTTGAGGATGCATCCCTTGGGCATTGTCCCACAAAAGAAGGAAGGCAAATCTCCCCTCATACATCACCTCCATTAATTTATTGTGGACTCCCAGGTCCATTATACCTCATTTCATCATGCTCTAGACTTGATGCATGCGGCATGCAATGTATTGATGTCCAAATCAGATATTGAGTCTGCCTTTCATTTTTAGCCTGTTTTCATCTATCTAGTGTAAAATATTTTGTGGGTACGAGCCACCCTATGGGATGTTCAATTTCTTTTTTTTATTTTGAAGCTTTTAGTTCTTTCTTTCACTCGGTAGTCAGTCAAGAAGCTTCTTACTTATCCTTATTACATTATCTGGATGGTTTTCTTTTTGTGGGCCTACCCAACTGTAATCATTGTTTGCCTTTCATTGTATACACATACCTGAAGACAAAATTGTAGAAAATTGCACATCTCTCACCTTCCTGGGGGTAGAGTTTGATGCTGCAGACAAGGTTTTCAGGCTTGCCCTTGATAAACTCCAATCCTTGTCCATATCACTTGATAGACATAAAGCAGGCAAAAAGATAACTTTAAGACAGTTACAATCCCTCATTGGTCATCTACTTTTTGCATGGCGTATCATACCAATAAGGAGGGTCTTTTGTCATAATTGTCTTTTACCATAAAGGGAGCTACTGCCCCTCACCACTTTATTCAGTGGTTAGTGTTATGCTTCTTGCAAATTAACTGTAATTGTCCTGCCAAACATGCCCCTGGTACTTCCAATTCAGTATCTTATTGTCTCTCTTGTTTACAGCTCCAGGAGTTCTGGCATTAGTCCCCTGGTCATAAGCAGAAGGACACTTAGTGTCAAGCCCCCTTTTTTTGGGGATTGATTGATCAAGTCTCCCTCTCCTTGACCCCAGTAACAGACATTCTTACTTGTTAATATGGTGGAAGTGGTTTTCATTAAATGACACAGTAGGTTGGCTCCGAGACCATCAGAGTAGATTTTCTGCAACAATTGTCTACTTCTTCTGACGCTATGGACAAATAGCTTATTCAATTATTCAACTGGTCCAACTTCACTCAGTGTTTTGTATTCAAGAAATTGGTAAAGTGTTCAAAATACTTTAGCACCCAGGTTGACACTATGAAATTTCTTTTTCCATGCTAGGTCAGTTATTGGTTGTTCTCCATTTTTTTCCCTCATTATGAGATGCTGAAATTCCACCCAGCCTTTTCTTTGGCGTTCTTTGGGGGACTTTAGAATCAGAAAACTAGTCTTGCCCTCAATGGGGAATTCAGTTTGCACATGTTAATTTATCAAATTGTTTGGTGGCTATTCATATCTCCTTTTTAAAGGCCAACAAGACTGGTAGGCTTATGACACTCTGTGGGGTCCATTCTGTCCTGTGGGAACCCTTTGTTTCTTCTTGTATGTTAGAGGGTTAACAAACTCCCAGTAAATTATACATTAAAATTTTACCTATTTGTCATGCTATCCAGGGGCATAGCTAAAAATGACTGGGCCCCATAGCAAAATTTTGGATGGGGCCCTTTCCCTAACCCACGAAAAAAACCTTAACTACACCCACCTATTGTTTTCTAGACCTCACCCTCACATCAGAAGTGTTTTCTAGGTAACCTCATTAAAAGGATCACTAAGAAACTTACTACTTCCAAAGCTATCTTCCTAACAAATAAAATGAGTATGTACTACTGACAGACACTAATGGCTACATATACACATATGCAGACATGATCATTTTTATTTTTTTTTAAAAATTAACATGACTTGTTTTTTGCCATCATTATTAGTGTTTATTAATTCTAATCATTTAATCAAATATAGACCATCTTGCAAAGTAAAGGTTCATACCTTGAGCAGGAAAGAAAAAAAACTCTCTTGATCCTTGACCCCCTGATACTTTTCTGATCTGGTAACTGCTTTTGAGATTCACAGAAACAGCACATAGATGGTTTTCTGCTGCAATACTGCAGTCCTGCCTATTGGCCTAGTCTTTGCCCAGTGCCTCCTATAGAACCTATTTATTTTGCATTGGGGCCACCACAGAGGCAGTCCACTTGGGTGTTTGAGATGTGAAAGGTAGATTAATCGGTAGATGTGCCTCTCGTAGATTCCGCAGTTATGTCCAACCTCACCTCTTGCATTAATTGGTATAGTAGGTCTTGCCCGGTATTTTGGATTCAAACAAGGAAGTGGAAAGGGAGCACAATGCAGTAGTTATATCTGCAACAATTTTAATAGAAACATGTTTCGGACCTCACAGAATGGTTTCTGACCGCTGGGTGCGGAGCGGAGGAAGGTTGAGCACGCTTGACCCCACTGGAAGCTGCATCACACACTTACCAGAGTCCTGGTATTTTGGATGTTGGGACATTTCTACATTTATTTGGCTTCACAACTGGCCTCTATGAGACCTTACAACCGCAACCTGGGACTCCCTGAGTTAGTGGTTCACATACGTTGAAGGAGTAACCGGGGTATGCCTTGCCGGAGGTTTGTCAGCTACAGGGGATGGAGGCGGGTTTCAAAATGATATTTATTCATGCAGGCTGCAATGAATTAGGCTCACTTAGGAATAATTACCTCGTTTCCCATATCAAACAATATTTTGTCCTAAGTTATGCCCATTTTAATAACAGATTATCTGGTCTGAGGTGATTACAAGGTAATTTGTGGGGGGCACAAACCAGAATGCAATGGAGAGGTCTTGCAGAAATTTATATATTATGATATCCCATTTTGTTCTTACAATTGAGGAGGATTTCTCTACAGCATAGGAAGCTGGAAGGGGATACTTGAGTCATCTTACAAAAGGATACTGTCCATCCTAATCCTATTGGCCTTGACTTATCATTTCCAGTCTGGCATCCAACAAGCCTTATCAGTACTTGGGTGTAAAACCAGCTGAATTGGAGGAGTTTTATTTCGTTAGCTTTAAGTAAGGGTAATAGGTGAGTTAAGCGATGGGGTGGCAGTAGCCCACGGTTACATCAACTCCATAGCTGGAGACTTCTGGGATCATGGTCTGATTCATGCCAGATGCAGTTTGCATCTGCTGACATAACTTGTTATATATATAGATATTAAGTGTGGATTGGTTAATAAAACTGTGGCCTTCCCTGTTCATCCAATATTGTTTGTCGGTGTCATCATTTAAGCAAGGGTATGTTGGGTCATTCCTGACTCATTGTCTTTAGCGGCCAGGTTTAGTATCCAGAGGTAATGTACTATATTATAGAGTTAAGCAGAAAGAAAATAAACCACGCTGATCCAAAACACTTTGGGTATGCACTCCCAAATAAGATGCCAATGGATTGCCCTAAGAGTCATGCATTTTGGGCAGTTATTCCTATATATAATATACTGTTATATATAAGATTGTATCATTTTATTCTTAGCTGCAGGGGATGACACAATATATGTGACTCATTTTCACCACTGAACCTTCTGTTGTTTATATAAGGCTTTATTACACTTTCTGCACATGTGTGACCCAATCCCCCAAATCCTAACCCCTGTGGTGATTTTTCTCCATAGAACAACTATATATTGTAAGATTATTCTCTAGTAAGTTGCATTTATTAAAATATAAGTAATAGATTATGTAAATAAGAAGGCTTCAATGTTATTGCCAATACAGCCCACAGCCCATGTAGTCTATACAATTGTTTCTACACCAGACGTTCCTGATAAGACTTTAAAAACTGGTTGTTACCCTGCAGTTTCCAGTCAATGTGAATTGCATGCACCCTTTTGGGGGCAAAAAAATGTACTTGGGTTGGTTGCATCTGCAGTGATGGCTCAATTGGCAAAGCACATGTTTTAGAAATACACATTTTAAAAGGTCACAGGTTCGAATCCCCAAACTTCATTTTTTTATTTCTTCCATTTGTTCCTAGCATAAGATAAAGTTCCTACATGTACTTGTGTGTCATATAGTATCTCTCTTTGTAATAGAGGAAAAAGCTTTGCACATACAAAAACACAGCCTACTGCTGTAAAACTGATCACAAATATGACCGGTTAACAGGTGGTTTCCTCATAAATAAATGCAGTATGTAAAGAGTTAACTTTCCCCAACTCTGCAATATTAGGCTTGAGCACATTCTCCCAAATCAGCTAGTCATATTTGTTGTACTGTTTGTTGATTGGCTAGGAGACACTGGCAGGTGGGGCTCTGTAAAAATGCGCTCCGAAGTCCCAATAGTACGCTCCATTTTTGGATTTTCAGATCTTGGGGATTTTCCCAACATCCTTAAATCCAAAAACGGAACAGTTTCGACCATCTCTATTTCCTGTGACTCCAGTCAACCTCTTTTCATTTAAATAAACATTATAAAAAAGGAGACATCTGGGTATTTCTATATTCAATAGCTGTATTCTAGAGAAAGTCAACATGTCTACTTTGTTGGCAGGCAGAATTTTTTGTGACAAATATAAAAAGAATCTCTGCACTCGTACCAAGTGGGGTGCTCACTCCTCAAAAAAATCCAACCCTTGATGGATAAATCATACGAGAATAACGAAAAGCAAGGGTGGCACTCCAAACCGAACTTTATAATACAGGCCAACAAAACATCTCACAACGTTTCAGGGGATACGTGCCCCTTGGAAGGGGCACGTATCCCCGAAACGTTTGTGAGATTTTGTTTGGTCTGTATTAAATAAAGTTACGGTTGGAGTGCCACCCTTGCTTCGTTATTCTCGTAGAAATTTTTGTTGACCTTTTGTATCCAGCTCATGTAAGGTTTATTTGCATATAGAAAAACACATTGTATATATTTAATGGGGAACTTTGGTCTCCATACATGTGGCCTTTATTAAAAAGGATATTTTTGTCATTTTTTCCATTTAAAGCTATTTATAAAAAGGTGAAAATTCACCTTTTTGACACCTTTTATGCCTTTTTTTTGCAGTTTTACCAGAATTTTTGCCAAACATCATTACTTACTGGAATGTTCCATTAACATGACTATTTCTTACACAGCACTATGGTACGTCCCCATATTAATGTAACTGGTTTGATAATTAGCTGCAGTTTGCTGAAAATAAGCAATACTAAAAAACTGTCCTATTAATAAAATAGAGAAATTCACCTTTGAGTTTTACACTATTTATCATTATTATAATAAAATAGAGAAAATTCACCTTTTGAGTTTTACACTATTATCATATCTATTAAAAATAGAGACATTCGCCTGCGTGAGTTTTACACTATTTATCATATCCTATTAATAAAATAGAGAAAAATTGCCTGGGTGAGTTTTACACTATTTATCATTCCTATTAATAAATAGAGAAATTTGCCTGGGGTTTTACACTATTTATCATATCCATTAATAAAATAGAGAAAATTGCCTGGGTAGTTTTACACTATTTATCATATCCTATAATAAAATAGAGAAAATTCCCTGGGTGAGTTTTAACTATTTATCATATCCTATTAATAAAATAGAAAATTTGCCTGGGTGAGTTTTACACTATTTATCATATCCTATAATAAATAGAAAATTGGTTTTACACTATTTATCATATCCTATTAATAAATAGAGAAAATTCGCCTGGGGAGTTTTACACTATTTATCATATCCTATTAATAAAATAGAGAAAATTCGCCTGGGTGAGTTTTACACTATTTATTATATCCTATTAATAAAATAGAGAAAATTCGCCTGGGTGAATTTTACACTATTTATCATATCCTATTAATAAAATAGAGAAAATTCGCCTGGGTGAGTTTTGCACTATTTATCATATCCTATTAATAAAACAGAGAAAATTCACCTGGGTGAGTTTTACACTATTTATCATATCCTATTAATAAAAAGAAAAAATTACCTGGGTGAGTTTTACACTTTTTATCATATCCTATTAATAAAAAAGAGAAAATTACCAGACCAGAGACAGGGAAATTTCAGGGCTATTTTTGTCATTTTTTTAAATTTAAAGCTATTTATAAATAGGTGAAAATTCACGTTTTTGACACCTTTTATGCCTTTTTTATGCAGTTTTACCAGAATTTTTTGACACATTTTTTGCAGTTTTACCAAAATGTTCGCCAAACATCATTACTTACTGGAATGTTCCATTAACATGACTATTTCTTACACAGCACTATGGTACGTTCCCATATTAATGTAACTGGCTTGATAATTAGCTTCAGTTTGCTGAAAATAAGTAATACTAAAAAATCTGTTCTATTAATAAAATAGAGAATATTCACCTTGGTGAGTTTTACACTATTTATCATATCCTATTAATAAAATAGAGAAAATTCACCTGGGTCAGTTTTACACTATTTATCATATCCTATAAATAAAATAGAGAAAATTCACCTGGGTGAGTTTTACATTATTTATCATATCCTATTAATAAAATAGAGAAAATTCGCCTTGGTGAGTTTTACACTATTTATCATATCCTATTAATAAAAAATATTTACACTATTTATCATATCCTATTAATAAAATAGAGAAAATTCGCCTGGGTGAGTTTTACACTATTTATCATATTTTTTGCTAATAAAAAACACCACCAGGGAGATTCAATAAAAGTTCTTATTGTTTAAAATGGTGCTAATTTTGCCCCAACCAATCAAATCTTAATTAACATTTAAAAGCTAACATCTGATTGGTGCACATGTGTTAGGCTATTTTTAACAGACATAGGTGTTCAGTGTGTATTAACTAATTTGACACTACTTTGAAAAACCACCAAGGAGTATTACCTATTTACCATCATATGTGCTGAACTTTTTCAGCATTATTAGTGCTACTTTTTGTTACATAACTTTCTCTTTTGATTCAAATTCACCTTTTTAATAACTGAAAGTTGAAAGTTTAAAAAATTGTGGTGAAGTCTGGCAAAAAAAAGTAAAAATAATGTCCTTTATAAATATGTCCCTTAGACCTCCATTTGACTTTATTGTTAAAAAGCAAAATCGCAAATCGTATTACAGTAAACGCTGGAAAATAGTCTAAAGCTCGGTACACACCTAGCGATTTTTTCTCCTGACCGACTGTTCGATACTTTCGACCGGTCGGCCATAAGGAAGGACTGTTGGTCACGGCAAAAGCAGCCGTGTCCGACAGTTACCACGACCGATTTTGCGGTCCATTGGGGACTGCATGATCGGACGAGGTTTTCCACCATTTCCGATTGTCCTTTTGTCCGATTCGGACGAACGATCGGTCGGATATGGCTGCATTCGGATGTAAGGCGAAAAGCAGTGGTAATGATTTTTTGGCACTGGTTATCACTGCTTTATAAATACGAAAAGCCCAAATTTGGGGAAAAGGCAGCAATAGCGAAGGCAAAACATTTAACAAACCTTTATTAATATGCCCCTTAGACAGACAGGACAGATCAGGAACTGTAGCTTACAGCGTAAGATGTATGTACTGTGTGTATGTATGTACTGTGTGTATGTATGTACTGTGTGTATGTATGTACTGTGTGTATGTATGTACTGTGTATATGTATGTATCATTTTATTTATAAAGCGCCTCTTGGGTACACAGCTCTGTACAAGATCCTAGGCTTGCATGAAAGGTATTAGAGAGATCTGTTAAATAGAGAGCACTTGTATGGAGACCACAGCTACTGTTTAAAACACAAAATTTACCAAAATCACTGACTTTTTAGCATTGATTTGCTTATACAAGATGTAAAACAGGTTTTGGGTTTACTGCATGTTTGATTATAAAATCAATTTCAAATGAGAATTGTTTGCATAATTATTACTTTCAATGGGAATTGATGTTTGCAATTAGAAGGTTTTACCATAACAACAGTTATTACATATTACGGTACATCTAATCAGATACCTCATTTCCTAATTACTTATAGTATAACACACTCTAGAAGGGTGTCTCCTAACTAGTAACACCTGATATCATCTCTTGAGGTTTGTCCTGTGACAGTCCCTAATGGATAAATTCATATTTTCTAGGTATTTAAAAACTTCAAACATCAAGAATTCTTCTTTCCAAGCTTCTTTTTTCAATGTCAACCACCATAACTATAAGAGGACACATCTTATTAGTAATAATTACTTACTAGATATATAGAACAGATATACGTACTAGAACATCTTAAATCACTGTGCAAGGTAAGAATTGATATGTATGTTTTATTTTTCATTTACCTTTATTCCCATATCTTAATCCATCTCTTAAAAAACATCCTTTATAGCCTCATAGCCTCTAGAATTTCAATATAGTCACATTACATTTCAATATAGTCATACATTCTGTATAGCCTCTAGAATTTCAATATAGTCATACATTCTGTATAGCCTCTAGAATTTCAATATAGTCATACATTCTGTATAGCCTCTAGAATTTCAATATAGTCATACATTCTGTATAGCCTCTAGAATTTCAATAGAAGTTGAAGTTAGTTGTCTTTTTTCCAAACTTTATTACAATGACAACATGGCAAAATAGAAGCTTGTGCTGGTTTCATTTAATTAAGTAAATGTAGTGTTGCACATCTGGCTTTCTCGAAGCACACTAGGGTGCCAAGCATATCCATGGGTAGTTTCAATCTGAATTGATACTTTTGGCTCAAAGCCAGGTTTGGGGCAAAATTCTGTTACATCCCTTCCTATCGGTACATTACACCATTTAGACATTGGTTGAAAATACAAGTTTAGTAAGAAAGGTTGCCCATAGCACTGTAATAAAGTAAATTCTGGATTTTAGCACTAACCTATATGTATAAATAAGGATTTCAAAAAATCCTTTAGATTTTAGAGGGGAAAAAAAACAGATAGACATTGGTATTTAATGGCTTTTAAATACTCTGGGGGTGATGTTAAATGTCCGCTATCTGCCAAACGGGTGTTAAACCCAAGCTACCCAATGTATTATCAGGTTAGCATGGGTTAAACAAATTATGCTGTGGCAACGTCATTTTCAAAACTTTTTGGAAATACCAGTGTTTAGCAGATGTAGAAAAAGTAAAATTTTGTGAGACCATTTTGCGCATTTAGTGTAAACATTTTTCTATGGAGGCATAACCGCTGACTGGGATCCCACAATGCAGTAAGCCTCGCAAAGAGGTTTACAGGGGTTTATGACTATGATTATAATAATCAAAAAGTAAAAGGAAAGATATAGGCTGCAACACTCTGTAATATATATCAAAAACTAAAGTCCTTATTTCTGAAGGGATACTATTTAAAAACAGTTAAAAACATAGATATACAGGGTCTCAACAAATGTAACATATTAGTACAGATAAGACTTAGATAAACTATAGATAAAGTGTCATATAGCTAAGTCTCAGTCTCATCAGTCAGAGTAATCCATGTGGTGTGTATGCGAGGCTTGTTAGAGGCAAGCAGGTGGGACGCGTTCGCTCCTGTTAATTGTGCATCGGAGCTTTCTCAGCCATACTGCTCTGTTACCCCAACCGTTTTTCTTTATATAGGCCGCAAACGCCGGTTTGCGCGGCCGGAGTGACGTCACTCCACATGCGCGCGATACGCGATCTTATTCGTCGGTTCGCGCATGTGTATTCAAGACCGGAAGGGGGAATTTTTGTCAGTCAAATGTTTCGTAAGTCCCTTATGACCGGAAGTCAGCAAACAGATACGATTAATACAACTATACCTCCAAAACACAATATAGGACTTATGGTGGAGCGCTCATCTTTTGTAAGGGGTATCCAAGAGAAGTAACAGTGATCCACCATAGGTAATACATAAATGGCACATCCTAAACATTCTTGGTGACCATACAAATATGAGTGTACTTTAATGTGAATAGTGCCGTTGCAAAGGCTGCAATATAGTACCATATATTGTATGTTACAATGAATCCGTGAATCATGCATAAAGCTCAACTGTTAGAGGTGAAATTATTATAGGGAAAAATGGTATCCATTTATGTCTCTAGACATTTTATGTCTTTTTATGTCAAGCAGGCCTAGTCTCAATTTCCATCTCCTGTATAGACTGAGAAAGTAGACAGTCTCTTTTCTACAAAATTCGAGCAAACATCCTGTGGTTAATTGGTTGATCCAGATATCTTCGGTGTATGAGGTGGAGTCGTCTCCTAAGTTAGAACAACATCTTATGATCAGTGAGATCCCGATAAGCTTTGATGGATGGGGTAAGGTCAAATCTCGTTCAAACCTGAAGGTGTCTGTGTGTAATAGATAGATCCATTTGTTCCATGCGTAATAATTTGTTGTGTGTCTTCCACCTCTAATATTGTATTTGAGTCCATCGATTCCGAAACATCTGAGTCCTGTTATCGAACTGTTATGTTCCTTAAGAAATGCATAGCCACACTGGATACATTCTTTCCTTCTTTAGGTGGTCTTTCTGCCGACGAATGTCTGATATGTGCTTACAGAGTCTTTTCTTCATCATTTGTTCGGTTTTGCGATATACGTTTTCTGCATGGACATAGAAGACCTAAAAACGTTAGAGGACTTACAATTAAAGTATCTATTGAATTTGTGGTTTTGTTCCAGTTGTATCTGTACTGTTATTGTTATTCAATGAATTTACAAAACATACAATCCACCACAGGATAGCACCTGTCAGTCGTCTACCATGTTGTTCTGTCCTGTACATGGTGAAATGGACTGTGCGTTAGATGATCTGAGATCGTTTTGGCTTTTCTTGATGTCATGACTATGATTATAACATCGGCCCGTCTGATGGTCTCCATACGAGACAATGTAATTGTTTCCATACAAAAAAAGAGCACACTCCTCCCTTTATAATGAATCCAGGGTCATGCTTCTAGATGCAGGCTATACACACTTACAGTATGTCAGTAGAGCACTGATAGTACTGTGAGCTGTGACATCACTAGTACCACTGCTCTGCCCCCAAGGTTTGAGCATGCACGCTTGTATCATTATATGCATCATATGCCCCTACCCCAAACCTCTTCATTTTGTGGCTAGCTTCTTTTTAAAGCTAGCCACAAGCTTGAAAAGTAAAAATATCTCCCTAAAGTATCGGGAGGAAAGGACAGAGAATGGTTGCAGGTCTGTAACTATCTTTTTCAGGGGGTAAAGCTTTTTACACAGCTCATCATGTGCTTATCACAGAAACTCAGACTGTCAGGGCAGACCAGGAAGTGTAACTTTATACTTTGGTATGAGAGGGCACTTGTAAGTAGACTTGTAAGGAGACTTGTATGGAGACAGTTATCCCTTTAAGTAAATAAAAATGCTAATTTTTGAGGGCAGTGGAAGTACAACAGCATAACTTAAGTATTTTGTTACAAATATATGCAGGTTGACTTAAGCAATGGCCAGCATAAAGCAGAGGGAAGCTAAAACTATTATAGGGTGGCAGTTGGCTAAATGGGTATAAGAAGAAGGAGGAAGAATGATTGTACCTACATTTTTAAATTGTCATTCAGTGTACAGTTTGCACCATTAGGGATGTGTTGGACCTAAACCAGTTTTCAGTTTGGAATGCCTAATTCTGCTGTGCAAATTTTTTTTCGGTCAAAACTATTGACAGAATTTTGAAACCAGAACCTCTAAGAAACAAGGAAAAACTCACCCTGACCTGGATCCACCAGCAGAATAAACTGCAATAGGTTTTTTTCATCCAAAATTTTCATGCAGGGCATTCCAAAACCTTACTGCCCTCACAGTGAAACCTTTTATGTTGTTTGAGCTGAAATTGTTTTTCTTTAAGTCTCTATGAGTGGCCTCCAGTCTTTTGTTCACCCCTGTGAAAGAAAAGATCCTCTGTTAATTGTAGTTCCAATGTCTTCATCTCCTGATTCCTCCTTAAGCTCCTTCTAATATAGGAAACCAATTTTTTTTACTGCCTGAAACTGCATCAGTTATTGTACACAATACACTCTAATCCGTTACATTTAATGGATTACAAATGTTCATGTTGTTTTTGCTCATATACATAACTTTGCATGTGTTAAAGGAATAGTTCATTGAGAAAGTGAACTATTCCTTAAATGCATTAATTGAAGAACAGGAGGTAAAGAGGAGCTTAAAGGACATGTAAAATGGGGTAAAGCATTCCCCAACTAATCACACGGTAACTAGGATTAATTATCACCAATCTGAATCTTTTTTCTTCTTCTCTGATCTTCCTATCCCTTGTTTTTTTTAGCTCTGGGAGTTTCACTCTTTAAAGAGGGGGGAGCACAGTAAAGAACTGTCAATCACCCAGCCCCTCCCCCTGGCAAACAACATGTAAAACTATCCATTCTATAAAAGTAAAGCTTATTTCTCTGTGACTGCATGGCTATTTGATTCAGAATTAAGATCAGAAAAAAGAATAAGCATTATCTGTGCTCTTTCTGTGCAGATAACACCCAGTCCTGCAGTTAGCTGCTGTGTGTGTTACTGTAGCTCTGTAGCACTGTACCTAAAGTAATCAATTGCAAAGTCGTCATCCCCTCCCCCACACACACACATACGTTCAAACTCCTACATCTAAAAGAAAATCTTACTTGATTCAAGAAGTTCAGGAAGTTATTACAGTTCCCAGTGCTGCTTACCTTCCCATAGCAAAGCAGTTTTACTTTCACTGTAACACAAAATCGCTGGGTGAATGTTATTGGCTGTTGGGGGTCACAGATCATCTCCACTGCACATGCTTCACTCTCTAGCTGTGCCTCAGTTTTGAGAGGGGGTGGATACATTATTTTTTCACCTTTAGTGTCCTTTTAATAGGAGAATGGGAAGAAAGGCATAGCTCCTTTACCTCCTGTTCTTCTATTAATGCATTAAAGGAATAGTTCACTTTCTCAATAAACTATTCCTTTAACATTATAACTGGTTTTCCATTTTTTACGTAGGTTACGCAGGTGACTCAAGTTGAGGTGAGCAATAGAGATGGCCGAAACTCACTAGTTTCGTTCCATTTTCGGATTTCTGGATCTCGGGAAAATCCTGAAGATCTGAAAATCCGAAACCGGAACAAATTTTCGATAATTACCGAAAGTACGGGGCTATTTTCAATAATTTTCGAAAATAGCTTGAACGTTCGAAAATTATCAAAAATATGATTGGAGACCATTTTCGAGTTTCCGATCGTATTTTCGAAGATTTTCGAATATTCAAGGCTATTTTCGATAATTTTCATAAATAGCCTTGAATGTTTGACTTTCAAAAATACGATTGTAAACTCGAAAACGGACTCCGATTGTATTTTCGATAATTTTCGAACGTTCAAGTCTATATTTGAAAATTATCGAAAATAGCTCTGTACTTTCAATAGTTATCGAAAATATCTTCCGAAGTCCCGAAATCCGTAAATTCCCGAAATTCGGATGGATCTTTTGATTTCGGAACCGAGGGGTTCCATGTCGAACCCGGATCCCATCTCTAGTGTGCAATATGGGTAGCGACTATACTTCCAAGCCGAAGTGTCAATCATAGGTGGAGGGTGACATCTTTACTGGGGTAGACTGGATAGTGAGTCACATAGATAATTTAGGTCATGCTTTTGTCACACATTTAAATTACACACCTGGTTTACCAGTTTATCCTTTTTCTTTCAGAGTAGAAATTTAAGAAAAGTCTGCCATTTACTGGTCACATAAAGCATCAGAGCAAGGATTGTATATGTCCTGCAGTTAGCTGGTGTGTGTGTAACTGTAGCACTGTACCTAAAGAAATGCATTGCAAAGTCCCCCCTCCCCTCCCACACACACACATGTGTGGGTTAACTTTGGGTACTCTGGTTACTTCCACAAGTATATCTCGCGAAAGCTTGTCTGTAAAAATGAACTGTTAGTCCATAATAAAAAGGTATCACCTTATCCTGCAGTACTCATCTCTTAGTATATGCTACTGGACTAATACTGCTATAACCATTTTATCTTTCACAATAGCTTCTGAGAGTGTATATAAGTTGAAGCTCTTTGGTGTATGGATAAACTAATTGTTTAATAAAGCGCTCAGCATTATGTTCAGGGCGAAATAAAAAATTTTGTAAGATAGGCCGAGTTCAGGTAGGTAAATCAGATGTGCTCTCTTGAACCTGCACCACTACAGGTAAATAGATGCAGCAAGAAAATTGGAAGACGCACACTCTTTTAACCAACTTTGTTGTGCTTTAATGCATGGGCTGATACATAAAACACAATGTTTCGGGAGGAGCTGCCCCCTTCCTCAAGTGTAACAAACTATATATGTGCAACCCTTATATAATTTGTGGGTAACAAACATAAAGAATCGAACCGAACCATCCTGTTAACTTCTCTGGCACCCTCTGATGTGAGTTACACTGACTCATCCAAGTATAGAGGCATTGATATGGTGCAAAAGAAGTGAATTTATTCATCCATTAAGTGTAAACAGACAGGCAACGTTTCAGGCTTGACAAAAGGCTGAGTGTGGGCCTGAAACGTTGCCTGTCTGTTTACTCTTAATGGAGGAATAAATTCACTTATTTTGCACCATATCAATGCCTGGACCCCTCTATACTTGCTGTTATGGATAATCTGTGGGTATGAAAGACACAACTTAATGGACTCAGCACTCAAAGCACTTTAAACATTGAGAGAAGAGTTGCATAAGGAATCCAAGAAGCTGGATGTGAGTACTTTCAATAGATTATCAATCGGATCAGAAAGATAATTTTGAAAAATTAGCACATCCTCTCAATGGACCCTACAACAGGCCATCTATTTGAAGCCAGATCCCTCTTCTCCTACAAAATACCACCTAGTAAAGGCAATAAACTAATACATACAGACCTATTACCGAGAAACTTTCCCTTGTAGATCCTACCAAATGTGTAGTGCAATTATTCCAGGGAATAAGGTATATCATCCCACCAAACGAACACCCATTGCCTTGAAGGATTTCCACAACCTGCATTGTCGCAGGGTGTTATATACTGCACTATTATAATGCCCATGTGGTCTAGCTGTTTTTTATAGTCTCTATAATCACTTAGCCTAATAGCAGCCTTTTGTTCTTTGACTCCATTTTGTGTTCATATTATTCAGATATTGTTGTTCTAGAAATGTACTCATATGTTCTCATGGTGTAATAATATTTATCTCAAGGTCTTTTGCCTCCTACATTGTGTGTCAACCTGACTCTATCCTTGCATTCCAATGGATGTTTTACTACCTCACTTGTAGACACAAAGTCTGGCAATGCCCCTTCCTCTGGCAATAACCTTTTTTTGGTTCGATATATTCCAATGTACCAAATGAATAAAATGAGCTAGAATTTACTACATCCAACGTGTGTGGTGTGATTCTATCTCCCAGCGCTGTGAGGGTCTCTTATTGGGTCTAAGACAGGCAACAGGGTCCGGCGTGACTAGTGCAGGATATTTATTCTAACATCAGCCTTTAAAGGACAAACAAAAATGGAGGTAAGAAGGAGATTAGGGGAACACAAAAGAAATATTAAACTTTATTAACCTGACAAACTGTGTAACAGTACTCCAGATGCACAACATTTACATACCTTTAGCCATGCAGCTCAGATGGCAAGTATTGAAAGTTGTAAAATCGTCACAGCGGGGAGGTAATTCCCAGAGATTATTGCTTTAGAGAGAACATTGGTAGATAGATTTTTTACAAACCCAGATATTAAAAGGTTTAAATAAAGAATGTAACCTTACTTGCTTTGTATAAAAGCTAGAAAATGTTGGCTTAAGGTAAGAATTACATTTACAATTAAACACGTTTAATCTTGAGTATACATTGTGCTTGTTAAGTATTACTGTTACAAGATAAATGAAACATAATCAGGGAGATTCAATAAAAGTTCTTATTATTAAAAATGGTACTAATTTTGCCCCAACCAATCAGATCTTATTTAACATTTGAAAGCTAACATCTGATTGCTTGAGGCAAAATTAGCACCATATTTAACAATAAGAACTTTTATTGAATCTCCCAGATTATATTTCCGTTACAAGAATGTTGATGTCTCCTAGTGGATTACAATTAAAAAGACACAGACGAAACAGAAAGGGTAACTTTTTCCTCTGGAATTTTAACATGACTGTCTATATATGGATTTTAGTCATTTAAAGGGTATGTCCACCCCTAAAACACAATTTTAATATTCTGCTCCCCCATGTCCCCCAGCCCCAACCGCATGTTTGTTTTTTTCAAAAAGCTCCCCAAACTCTTACTTACCTCCCCTCGATCCTCCACCTCCCTGACTACTATGGGGCCCCTCCCTATCCCTCCCTCCCTGACTACTATGGTGGCTGCTTCTAGACCTAACTCTGTCCCTACTGCTACCTGAAATCCTGTCCCTACTGCTAACTCCCCTGTCCCTAACTGTACCCTCACTCTCACTGGGCCTCCCTCCACTCCTAGCCCTGGGCTGAGAAGGTGACACATTGACAGTGGGGTAAACAGAAGGCTCCCCCACTGTAAAGGTTATCACCTCCTCAGCCACCTCCTCGCTACTGCTATGTCTCTCCTCCTCCATTTTACCTCAAATGCTCCAAAGCTCAAATTTGGGCCTCGAATTTCCCTCACAGCTCCCTAACAGGTGTGATCTGTTGGGCTCCTACAGAAGGAATGAGGTCCGCGCTCCTCTGCAGTACCTAAAATGGCCGCCAGAGCATTTCCTGTTATTTTTTAAAGGAGCCGCGCTCCGTCGTAAAATAACGATCGTTATTTTACGATATCGATCGTAATTCTACGATAACGATCGTAAATCTACGATAACGATTGTAAATTTACGATAGCGATCGTACATTTACGATACCGTAACGATCGCTATCGTAAATGTACGATCGCTATCGTAAATGTACGATCGATATCGTAGAATTACGATCGTTATCGTAGTATTACGATCGTTATCGTAAAATAACGATCGTTATTTTACGACGTATCGCTAAAATCCGATACCGATCTTTTATAAATAGGGCCCTATATATATAAAAATGCATATAAATGCTCTATAATTTCATTCAGGGATTTCATTCAGATGTATAAATAAATGTCTCCAATGTACTGAATTCCTGTTTTTAGGACCCCTAATAGAGTATTTTTTAGTATAAGTCCCTGGGGAGATTCAGTTGCTTAGTAGAAATCTGAGCATGTTTGACCCGCCCAACAGCCAATCAAAAGAGATTACAGATGTGAAGGAGACATATATCACATATAGCTACAGCTTTAAGTTTTAGTGTCAATTACATGAAAAATGTTATTTTACTGTCTCATTACTATATTTTGGTTGTTCTATTCTTCTAACCTTGATGATTCAATACCATGTGATATGCTCAGCTCTTGTTTTCCTACTCAACTGATAAACATAGATATCATACGCTTAGCTCTGCTAGATGAAATGTAAAAGAGGAATCTCTCCACAAGGACAAATATTTGTGATGTATGAAGCTTCACAGACGACTCCTGGAGAAGAAGCTACAATGGCCTAAATAAGCAAATATAATGACCCTTGCCACACTAATTGTGCCAATCAACACCCCCTACCTAACCTACATAACCCATTGTGACTAAGAATAAAGCAGAAGAAGCATTTTTGCATACTGAACAGCTTGTGTCAGTGGGATTCTTTCTAGTTTCTTCTCGGCCTAGGCTGCTCTATCAATGGATAACTAATTAGGAAGGGAACAGATAATTCTCGGACCCGGCTCGGTCCATATCAATTGGCACCCAAAGTGGGGCCATCAGGCTCTGACTGACCATCGGCCGATGCCCAGGACTCAAGCTGACCAGTAGTGGACAGACGGAAACTGATCACTTCCGAGACGCAGGTAAGACCTATGTTATTAGTTTCTTGCCTGTGTCAACCTGTTACACTGTTGGTTAAACTTGGTGTCCATATCGGCCGTTAGCAGTCAGCAAAGACGGGTAATATCTTGCCTGGTGGCATTCCCATAACCTGTGAAGGATTATCTGTTGCCTGGTCTGTGTTTTTTGTTGTTAGTCTGTTGTTCCCTTAGTCTGGTTGTTTTTGAATAAGGCCGAACATAGTGAATAGAGACAGGTCATGTACATGTGAATATACACACATGCGACAGAAGTTCCCTGACCGACTGATCTTTGTGACTGTCGGTGTGAGTGGCCAGGACAGGGAATTTCCCCGACCGACTGATCTTTGTGACTGTCGGTGTGAGTGGCCAGGACAGGGAATTTCCCCGACCGACTGATCTTTATGACTGTCGGTGCGAGTGGTGGTCCTGAGGAGTGGTGGAGCTGTGTGCAAAGTACCACGACGTGCCTAGACCTGAGTATCTAAGGGATCTCTGTTCACTGCAAGATTACATCTGAGATATTCCCACCAGACTTGGGAGGATATGTCATGTGTTGATTGTGTATGTGGTTTACTGTTTGGAATTAGTCCACAAGGTTGGAGAGTTATAAAAATAAGGAGACATTCAAAAGGCTATCCCTCATCATATCTGGGCTACAAACCTGTACTGTGGGCGTTTCCCCAATTTCTGTGTTATCAACTTAATGCCCATTTTTCAGTGGAATCAGATTGTATTGGTTTAAAATTCCAAGAGCCCATTTTCTGTAATTGTAGACCCCCGCCGAAGTAGAACAAATTGCAATTCAGATTTAATTGAAAACGGCTAAAATGGGTCAGAATAAAAGTAAGATGAGAGAGGAAGACCTTGAGGGTGTCACTGCATTTACACTTATTGCGGGGGTGGTGGGAAAGAAACATGTAAAGAATTATGCTAGAATTGCTTAACCAATTAACCAATTATAGAACGGACAGTGTGGTCCAGTTAATTTGAAGTTTGAACTTCTGAAGAGTTATTAGTTGTTTTACTAGCTAGCATAATACGGAACAGTGATAGACCCTACCTTTGTATGTCTTGTGTGTTTTATGTGTAACAGTTTTGTCTGTCAAATTTGTTAATTTGCTGAGCTTGCTTATTTTGCGCTTATTGTTAACCTTCTTGCTTACAGGATGGAAAATTTCACAGTAAGGTGTCTGACCCAAACATGATAAGTCTTTTAAAGTATATTAAAGTGTTTTAATTCTAAGTTTACAGGTTTCCAATGTGTGAAAAGATACTGATAACAAGACTGGTACAGGAGTTCCGAAGAATTTTCCTGGGAAACTCCAGAGGATTAGGTGATTCGTATTGGTGATACAGTTTATGGCAATCCACGGTTTGATAATATATTGGGTTGGATAAAAGATGTATATTCCCATTGAGGACTCTTAGTGAATTTTATTATAAATCTAGTTATATTAATGAGTGAGGTTAAATTTGGTTAAAGCTAGCTTCACTTAGAATGTTTTCTATTATAAATTTATTTTCCTTCCTGGATCTTTCAAGTAAGGTAAAGTTCTGTGTCTAATCATTATCTGCAGTGTCTGCATTCTTGACACCCCACTTCCCCCTCCTTCTCTTCTTTTGCTTGTGGAAAACGAAAGTAGATTTGATGTGTAACTAGTTTTAGTGGGACTTATATAATTGCATAGTAATCTTAATTGTTTTGCATCTACACATGTACAGTTTAAGGAAAACAGTGTTAGATTGTGTAAGAAGGTTCAAGAAGGTGTTGATGGAAGAGAAAGGTTATCAAGAGGAAGGTGGATAGGCAAATGGAGGTAGAAATGTCTACGAAAGATTCATTTTTTTATATATTATAGAGGTTTTTCAGAAAGTGAAGATTTAGAAAGTGGTAGAGGGCAAGGATCTGGTAGAGTTTCTGGTGGTTTTCAAAGAGGATTTATCAGAATGATCAGCTTAATAATAGTAGATATGTTATTTCTAATAAATTAGATCATTAGTGAGACTAGTGCCCGTTATATCCATTTAGCTAAGTAGGATGTGACAATACAGTCACAGATAGATATCCCCCCTATGATGGCAGTTGTATTGGATTTTTCCACAAGTAATTCCCTCGCTGTGGTACAGCTCATGGACAAAATGTGTAATCCTATTTGTGTTCTTCAGATATACAAGGTAATCTGTTTAAGGTTTGTTTTTTTTTTTAATGATACAGGGACTATGTGCTTCTCTATCAAAGCTTCCTTATATTAATGGCCCCTCAGCTGATTGCAAGCCTTTTGTAGAGATTTATTGGGGTACCTACAGAGACTAAGAATACAAAATATTTGTCACTAATAGGGATGATGGCCTATTGTTATTGTCTTATTTTTCCTTTAAATTATTAACAGATTACTCCATTAACTTGATAATACAGGATTTAGTAAGTAAATTGTGTACCTCAATTTTCTTTAGTGGCTGGAAGTAAAAGTTGATGTATGGATAATTTTTAATGCCCCTAAACCCCCCTTTCACAAGATAATTCCTATAGTTTTGGATATTTAAGCCCTTATTAACATTTCTGCCAATACCCAATGATATACAGTTGTTGATTTTAAGACATGCTTTCCTTCTGCATGTCAGCTGGTGCTACGGCTCAGTCTTTTTGTATTCATTTTTTTGAAAAGTCCCAATTTATGTGCCACTGTTTGACACAGAGACTTAGTGGACTCACCAGTGACAAACTCTATGGCTCTCTGTGAGGTGTTAAAATAATAATGGGTTCAGCCACATGGTTTTAGGATTATTGAAATATGTTAATTGTCAATTAATTAATGATGGTTATTGTGTATCCAGAGCATAGAGGTATGTAAAAAGGTCTCTCTCTCTCCTCAATTGTCTTGCATCAAAAGCTTCAAGAAAATACAATAGTGCAAAGACTCAGTTCAATATCTTGGTTGTATAAGAACTAAGGGTGAACATCTGGTCAGCCCCGCCAGAGATAAAGACATCGTGTGCTTCAAACACCCTGTAATAAAGCTGAATTGGTCAGCTTCATGAACTTTTAGCAACAATGAATCCCAGCTAGCTCCCACTGGGACCAATGCTCCACTAAAGACTGTTCAAACATCATTCTATGGACATCAAAAAAGACAAAGAATGTTTAAATAATTGTAATAACATTTACCTCTGCCCCTGCTCTCAGCCTTCTGAATTATGATAAATCTTTTCATTTGTGTTATAGAGAACATTATAAAACCATGGTGGTAGTTTTATCACAATATCACAGAGAAACCTTGAAACTAGTCACTTATTTTTTTCTAAATCATTGGCAGTCACTGTTCAGGGGATGCCTTAATGTTTGTTCCCCCCTGCAGCCTGTGCAATGGCCATTGAGGCCTCCAACTCTATTATATTGGGTACGGAGAATGTTTAATTAACATCCAATCATGTTTTATAAATGCTAAAGAATAGAATATGAACTATCCAATGCCTCACAGAGTATGAGGTTATTTTAAATCCATCATGGTCTTAAACGCTAGATATATTCTGGTCTTCCCCATGGTATATTCCTTTTATTCATTATCAAGATTAGATTAAATTAATACCCAAGCCATTAATATTTAAATATAGGTGTAAATCTCTCCCCAGTCCGATTTGATTCTCTACCAATTAGAGCTGGTATGGTTGTAAGTGTTTGTGTATAGTGTATATAGATCTTCAATTCCCAGATTCTGTTTAAAATTTAGTGCGTTACCGAGGTTTGTTTATTTAGCTTAATCTTTTCTTTAACCCGTACTTGTGTTTTGTTTAAGGTTTAAGCTGTTAGTTCACTGATTCCAGGTATGATTTTAATGTAGTTGGTTTTGGTAGAATTTGGCAGTAGATAGCTAATAAATGAGAATGGTGAGCTGACTTTACATTAATTTAATTTGTGGATTATTATCTTCCTTATGTTTTAGTTGTTTAAATGAAATGATTGTGAGTTCTTTTCATGTTGTTTAAGGGAATGTTATCTCATATATGTGTTAAGTTGCTACTCCTTCCTCTATTTCTTTTTGTTTCTTTCCTGCATTCCCACTTTTCCCTGAGAATGTTATTATTTCAGTATAAGTTTTGTTTTCTCCCAATTCATTTTTTTAAAAAGATTTTTTCAAGCATTGTTTTTAGACCCTTTGGGTCTTTATTAAAGAGGGGATAGTTATAGTAATAATATGGCTCATAAAAGTCTTAGCCCCAATATTTATAGCCCAAATCTACTACAGGATGTAGATACTTACTGGTGATGTGGGCTTGGTGAAGTCGCTGCATCAACATAAGTTTTTAGAACCTCCTTACGGTCCCCCGTTGAGGCCGTGAACATCTAGTGGATCAAGGTTGCAAGGCCTCCAAAGCGAAACTACAGTGGTGCCAACCAACTGTGACATTCTTCGGACAATGTATTTCTCAAGGGACATGACACATCACAACCGACAGGATCAAGACTCTACAAGGCATCATTCTTCCACGTGGACATAAACCTCTACATGCCTTTCTCGGCCTCATCTCTTACTGCCGTTCTCATGCAACCTCTCTATGATGTCTTAAAGTCTGAACCCTACACCATGACTGCCGAAGCTGCTGAATATTTTACTACTCTGAAGACTATCCTATCTTCAGCACCTGCACTAGGGCTCCCGGACTAAGAGAAGCTATTCAAACTCTTTGTTTCTGAGCCCCAAGGCCTTGCCCTTGGTGTCCTCACTCAAAACCATGGATCAAGAATTAAACCTATTGGATATTTTTCTGGACAGCTAGACAATGTTGCTAAAGGGAGTCCATCCTGCATGAGAGCAGTTTATGCAGCTCATTTTCTCCTGGATAAAACCTCTGACATCACCCTAGCCCATAAATGCATTCTCTTGGCCCCTCATGACATTTCTGCCATTCTCAATCAATCTCAACTGAAACATATGTCGTTATCACACCATCTTCGACTCTTGTTCTAATGATAATGTTCTATCCTCATGCACTTCAACGTTGTTCCATACTTAACCCCTCTACACTTCTGCAACTTCCTGAGGGGGGTATCACCTATGATGGAACTTATCACCATGGAGCACAGGATAATGAGGACCATGGTGCACAGGATACACACAACTGCTTTGAACTCATGCAGCAAGAAACAGCACACCTTCCCACAGTCAGTTCGTCCCCACTGGACAACCCAGACATCACTCTATTTGTGGATGGATCACGCTTCACTGAAAGTGAAGGCTCATGGCAAACTCAACTCCCCTGAAACCATAGGCAATTATATGGCCGACAAGGCTGCAAAGTCAGCTGCCTTGAGAGGAATACAGGAATTGCCAGAAGATGTGAGGGGAAAATTTAACCTTCAAGACAACACCACTGAAATGACTCCCCTTCTCCAGATGGGAATCTTGGACAGCATGGATAAACTAAAAAAATATCCAAGGCAACACCGACAAGGAAGAGAGAGAGAGGGGTGGCTAGGAAAGGGGGCAGTACTTCAAGATGGACTATATACATACAATAAGAAGGTGTGTATACCTAAAAACCTCTACCCAGCCCTCGTACAATGGGCACATGGACCTGCCCACATTTCGAAGAATCTCATGAATAACCTAATATAAAAGACTTACTTTGCTTCTGGCATCACCACCCTTACCAGGAATTACACGGCTTCCTGTGGAATATGCGCTAAATGCAATCCAGGATGTATGGAAAAGCCTCCAGAACTTCATCTGGCCAAACCTTTCCAAAGGATCCAGATAGAGCACATCCAAATGCCAAAAAGTGGAAGATTCGAATACGTGTTGGTAATTGTGGAGATGTTCTCCGGATGTCCGGAAGCGTATCCCGTAACTAACATGACTGCTAAGACTACTGCCAAGAAATTACTCACCGAGGTCGTATGCAGGTTTGGTGTACCTGAAGTGATTGTAAGTGATCAAGGCCCTGCATTCACTGCCACTGTCACCAAAGAAATTTGGACTGCTTTTGGAGTGACCTTACACTTCCACACGCCCTATCATCCTAAGAGTAGAGGGAAGGTTGAAAGAATGAATGGAACCCTGAAGATGCTCAAGACTCTGGGATGGGATAGCCTGACAGTCTGCCTATAGCTTTGTTCAGTGTTAGATACACACCAAGGGGGGAACACAAATTATCCCCCTTATAAGACCTTATTTGGGTCAGCCCCTAGGTTAGGGTGTTATTTCCTTCAGCAATTGCAATTACATTCTGATGTATTAACTGATTTTGTCTCCCAACTAACTCGTGAATTAACCAAAGTGCATGGTCAAGTGTTCTCTTCTCTTTCAGATCCTCAGGCTGTAGAAGGTACCCATTCACTTCTCCCAGGTGACTGGGTGCTGGTCAAGAAGTTCGTAAGAAAACACTCTCTCGAACCTAGATTTGACGGCCCATTCCAGGTTCTCCTTACCACTCCCACTTCAGTGAAACTGGAAGGAAGACCTTCGTGGATCCACGCTTCACATTGCAAGAAATCCACCTCTCCTGAGAAACATGATTGGTCTTTATATCCTTTTTATTATCTCCTCAGGGGAGGCCTTAAAAGTTTCCATAACTCAGAAGGGGGGTCTAACAACATTCTGGTTTAATTATTCTAACACCAATGCGGCAACCTTTATTTCTGTAGGTGTCCCAGTGTCCTTGGGCATTGGAATGGTGAATGTGCTTTGAGTAAAGCAATCATGCCACTTCACATTATCCCTCACTATCCGTCAGGTCTACCTTCACAACCATCTCACCGCACCAGGAGGTAGTCTTGACCCTCACGTGTATTTTGATACCATCGGAGTCTCTAGGGGGGTACCCGATGAATTCAAAGCCTGTGATCAATTTAAAGCAGGGTTTGAATCTCTAATTCCAATGATCACAGTGAATAAAAATGTTGATTGGATTAATTACATCTACTACAATCAGCAACGATTTATTAACTATACTAGAGATGCACTCCAGGGTTTGGCTGATCAATTAGGCCCCACCGCACAAATGACTTTCCAAAATAGAATCGCTTTGGATGTGATTCTTGCTGAAAAGGGGGGAGTCTGTAAAATGCTATCCAACTCCAACACTTGTTGTACTTATATCCCTGATAACACTGGCCCAAACAGTAAAGTCACTCTTGCTATTAAGAAACTTGAGGATTTGTCAATCGAATTAAAGAGAAATTCTGGTATAACAAATCCTTGGGACCAAAATTTTGGATGGATGACTGGGTGGCAGAAAACTTTAGCCCAGATAGGGGTGATCGTACTAATTGTTCTAATCTTTATCTCACTTTTATCTGTTGTTTCGTCCCATATATTAAGAAGCTAGCTACAAAGGCCGTAGAGATATCTGCTCCCACTTTTATACTCCAAGAATATAACACACTGCATGAGTCCCCATATACTGCCATGCGCTCTACTGATGTCTCCTCTTAAAATCCTCTTCATTAACTCCCCCTTCAGGGTTAGTCAGGATGTTGGAAGTTGAAAGGGTTGGTCCCTGGCTTTGTGCAGGTCTCTCCAGACCAAGCTGAAGATCCATACCTACCCCTATGGTGGAACCCCTCTGGAGCAACTCTGATAATCCTTGCTAGGTAGGGACAGCAAAATAGACATTTTAGGGGGATTGTGAAGGAGACATATATCACATATAGCTACAGCTTTAAGTTTTAGTGTCAATTACATGAAAAATGTTATTTTACTGTCTCATTACTTTTTTGATTTAATACCATATGATATGCTCAGCTCTTGTTTTCCTACTCAACTGATAACCATAGATATCATACGCTTAGCTCTGCTAGATGAAATGTAAAAGAGGAATCTCTCCACAAGGACAAATATTTGTGATGTATGACGCTTTGCAGACGACTCCTGGAGAAGAAGCTACAATGGCCTAAATAAGCAAATATAATGACCCTTGCCACACTAATTGTGCCAATCAACACCCCCCACCTAACCTACATAACCCATTGTGACTAACATAAAAGCAGAAGAAGCATTTTTGCATACTGAACAGCTCGTGTCAGTGTGGTTCTTTCTAGTTTCTTCTCGGCCTAGGCTGCTCTATCAATGGATAACTAATTAGGAAGGGAACAGATAATTCTCGGACCCAGTTCGGTCCATATCACAGACAGGAATATTCCTAGTGTGCATTCTGGAAAGAAGGACCTGACAGAACCTGAAATGGCCGCTCACAACTGACCACAGCAAAGCATAGCAAAGAGTATGAAATCAATGGATTTTTCAAAAAAGAAAAATACCACGGTACATGTAATATACTGTAGATAAATAATTAAAATAATAATAATTTTTTATTTTCCCTATTAGGAAACAGGCTTGGTAATAGCTAAATAATTGTTATCATCGTGGGAGAGCTCGGAGTTACAAAAACGGAAACCCTCAAATTAGTGATAACTCTCAAAAAGGATTTTTTTTTTGCTGCAGTTTATTTCAAATGTACACATTCATACAAACCGTGTGATAAAGTACAACAGTCAAGTAGGAAGTGTTATAAGAGAAGATGGACTAACAGAATGAATTACAATATATTTTACCCTTCTTTTTAATTATTATAGGTTGATAGCAGAGTACATTTAAATAGAGAGCAACAATGGCTTTGATTTTTATATTGGGCTCTTGGCTTCCTATCTGAGGAAATATTCTACTGTTGCTCCTATTCTTCTTTTGATCACTTATAGAGATGGCCGAACTTTCGAAAGTTCGGTCCATTTTCGAACTTTCAAACTATATGGAAAGTTCAGAAGTTCGAAAACGGACCCATTAAAGTCAATGGGAGTCAAATAGTTCGAAAGGTTCTAATGAAATACAAATAAAATATCAATGGTAACTTAATGTAAATGGCTCTGGGACCCGGGAAATGGTCTGGGGAACATGTTCGAATATCCAGGACTTTCAAAAAATCAATTTTACTCTCACTCACGTTATTTTCGAGCTCTTTCGCGCCTAGGTACCATTTACATTTACATTTTAATAATAGGTATTTTACTCGCACATTCGAACGGTCAAACATTCGATATTTATTGAAAGTCCAAAAATATCGAAAATCCGGGTCCGGGATAGTTCGAGAAGTCCGAATATGTTCGAATTCGAATAGTTCTAGTCCATCTCTAATCACTTATATCTTGTATTGATTTTTATTATAATTAAAGGAGAAATACATTCATGCATTAACTGACTGCTCTCTGACTTCTCCCCTCCAATGTCAGTGACGAGAGAATTGTCAGTGACTATGACTGTGGGAGGAGTCAGAAAGAAAACATTGCTGCATGTGTATAATTCTCCTTAAAAGAGATGTTTTTAGGAAACTAGATTAAATGTTATTAGTGTAAAAACAGTTAAAACTATAATAAATTTTGCACATTTGGGCAAGCACAGCAACATCACCTTTTAAATCATACTTTAAATTATTCCAGTTAATTATAGGCCTATAAACACTGTTATAGTGTGAATCAAGGTTAGCTGGGTTTATAAATTTATCCCACATTTGAATACCACTTATTTCTCCTACAAAGGACTGAGAAGCATCAAATTTCCCACCATAGCTGTCCTGCTCCTGCCCAATAATAATGATGGGTTTGGCATTCACGGTGTACCCTTTTCTAAAAATCCTTCTTGGTTTAAGTTTCCCATTGATCCATAGATCTAGTTCTCCACTCTCAGAATTCCAGGCCACACAGAGAGTTGTCCATTCAACTCTTCTCTCCATGCTGAAATACAAATCTATATTGCCTATTGATACAGAAAGGTTATTGGGGTGACTGTTATACAGGAGGAAGTCGTTGTCCTTGTCTGTCGTTGCCAAGGAGAAAAGCGAATAATCCCGGGCCAGTTCCGTGTAGAATTTTAAACAGATCGTGAGAGCAGCGTAAGGACCGTCACTTTCCGGTATCAGGCGCACGTAAGATTTGGTGGAAGTTTCACTAAAAACAAACACTTTGTCGTTCATATCTGAAATCAGAAATATTAAAATCCCATTGTATTATGGAAATAGGCATGAGAATAGAAAAGGATGAAATATCATTATAAATTATACTATGCAAGGTGTAGGATTATATCCTGGGCTATGAATATGAACTGGTCAGTTTAGAGACTGAAACTCACCCTCTTGAGACCTGATTTCTACAGCACTGATCAAAAATAACACCAACATCAGCATCTTCTCCATATTCAGGGTTTAACAGGGACCTACTAAATAAAATATAGAGTTTTAGATACTGAGAGGAAAAAGGCTCACTTGTTGTTGTTATTACTTCAAAGGAGAACTAAAGTCTCCAGACAACATTGTTCCAATGGATAGAGCACATTTATAAACATACAACAAGCTGTGTCTCACCTCAGCATATTTTATTGATGGTAGATCAACCTTTTTTTTTTTTTTTTACTATAGATACCTATATCTGTTGTATTCAATTAGATCAACTGGACTTGAAATGTAGTTCTTGAAGACGTTTCGCTAGTCATCCGACTGGCTTTCTCAATTCAGAATAACTTGTACAAGAATCTGTGGCAAATATGTACCCTGGAAAATCCCAATTAGCATATCACAGCCAGGTGTTAAGGGTGGCTAAGAGGTGGCTAAGAGGTGTTATAGGAACGCCCAGAGTAAGGTGTTAAAACAGCATTGTACATGGCAGACAGTTGGTGTCGAACCCCCCCACCTCTATTTAGGCTTGGTTTCTTTATTTTCACATAAATGGCCTCCTTAACACCTCTCTTGAACCAGTAACGTTCCTTCGCCAATATGTTTACATTACAATCTTCAAAGGTATGTCCTTTATCCTTAAGATGCAGGTACACAGCTGAGTCCTGACCCGAGGAATTGTCTCTTCTGTGCTGGGCCATACGTTGATGCAGTTGCTGTTTGGTCTCCCCCACATACAAATCAGAGCATTCTTCACTGCACTGTACTGTATATATGATGTCGCTTTTCTTGTGTTTTGGTATTGGGTCTTTCGGATGTACCAATTGCTGCCTCAGTGTGTTGTTCGGTTTAATTCTATGGGGGGTAGGAGCCACCATTCTCACATTGCACAATTCTCGTATAGTGCAGTATTATTTTGGGGGGGAACTGCTTCATTTGAGAAACTGTTCTGGCTTATACTGTATATTTTTTTATTTAGTATAGTGATGCTATGATCATAGTGATGATTTTATTATTCAAATATGATTGTTAATAAGTGATCATATGCTTGTGAAGGTTCTCATTCATCCAGGTCATGGTACACCTGTTGTATTCAATTAGATCAACCGGACTTGAAGTTTAGTTCTTGAAGACGCTTCGCTAGTCATCTGACTGGCTTTCTCAATTCAGAATGACTTGTACAAGAATCTGTGGCACTTATGTACCCTGGAAAATCCCAATTAGCATATCACAGCCAGGTGTTAAGGGCGTGATTAGATAGTGGCTAAGAGGTGTTATAGGAACGCCCAGAGTATGGTGTCAAAACAGTATTGTACATGGCAGACAGATGGTGTCGAACCCCCCCACCTCTATATAGGCTTGGTTTCTTTATTTTCACATAAATGGCCTCCTTAACACCTCTCTTGAACCAGTCACGTTCCTTTGCCAATATTTTAACATTACAATCTTCAAAGGTATGTCCTTTATCCTTAAGATGCAGGTACACGGCTGAGTCCTGACCCGAGGAATTGGCTCTTCTGTGCTGGGCCATACGTTGATGCAGTTGTTGTTTGGTCTCCCCCACATACAAATCAGAGCATTCTTCACTGCACTGCACTGCATATATGATGTCCTTTTCTTGTGTTTCTGTATTGGGTCTTTCGGATGTACCAATTGCTGCCTCAGCGTGTTGCTCGGTTTAATATACAAATATATGTAATATACAAAATATTTATTATTTGAGCCAGAAAGGTTATAACCAACAGTACTCAAAATGGTATATTGCCTCGTGTGGACACAGCCTTAGAAACAAAATGCATTAAATGGCATGTCCAGCCATGAAATAAAATTTTATACACAAGTTCAGCACCCCCCCAAACCTAATTTTTGCATAGTTTGTATGAAAGATGACCCTGTATAGATTGACCTTACCCATCGCCGCCTGGGTGCTGCCTCCTGCTGCTGTTGTGAGCTTGTTTTGAGCACAAGCAGCAGCAGTGAGTCGCTTCTAGGTCAAGGCTCTCTGATCATGGGTTTTGAACCTGATATAAGTCAGTTCATTTGAGCGATTTAGCTCAAGCGATTTTCTTTCAAAGAGATTTTCTGTTTTAAAGGGGTTTATCTGTATTTAAGGGGTGTGCGTTAAGAAACAAAAGTGTTTAGAGCAAGAAAGGGTTTAAGAACAACACTGCTGTTTCTCTGCTGTGTATTGCTGTTTCTCTGCTGTGTGTGTATTGCTGTTGGTGTGTATTGCTGTTGGTGTGTATTGCTGTTGGTGTGTTTTGCTGTTTCTGTGTATTGCTGTTGCTTTGTATTGCTGTTTAACATGGACAGTTTTGTTGGGGCCACGCAATGTGCATCCTGCCGCATGTATGGGATCTTGGAGTAGCCACCCCAAGGGACCTATGTATGTGTCAGATGTGAGTGAGTTGCCCATTTGGAATCTGAGGTCCAGAATCTAAAGGGGAATCTTGCAGATTGCAGGGCTTGGCAAACCTTGGGAAATGCAGGTACTGGCAGGGGCCAGTAAACTGGAGGTTGGAGATGGGGCAAATAAGGTGGTGAAGGAAGACAGATTTGTAAGGGTCACCAGGGGAAGTAGGGGACATAAGGATAAGGACGCTTCTTCCCAGTTGGTCGATCCCAACAGATTTGCCAGATTTTTAGGCAAAAATGTGGAGGACGATGGCTCGGAAGCAGCATGTATGGAGCGGGCCTTTCCCTTGAACACCCAGGGGAAGGCCATCTCCAATACAAGGGAGGGAGAACTGGGGGCTAGGAAGGATAGGCAGGTGGTAGTGGTAGGGGACTCCATTATTAGAAGGGTAGATAGGGTAATCTGTTGCCAAGACCCTGCATGCCGAACAGTGTGTTGTCTGCCTGGTGCTAGGGTTCGACATGTGGTGGATTGTGTAGACAGATTATTGGGTGGGGCTGGGAGTGACCTGGCAGTCTTGGTTCACATTGGTGCCAATGACAAAGTTAGAGGTGGAGGTGAGGTCCTTAAAAATGATTTCCAAGAATTAGGGGCCAAATTAAAAGCAAGGACTTCAAGGGTAGTGATTTCAGAAATACTACCACAGCCATGTGGTACACTAGGGAGGCAACAGGAGCTCTGGAGTATAAATGCTTGGCTAAGAAAGTGGTGTAAGGAGATGGGGTTTGGGTTTTTAGAGAACTGGGCTGACTTTTCTGTTGGCTACAGGCTCTTTAGTAGAGACGGATTGCACCTCAATGATGATGGTGCAGCTGTTTTGGGGGAGAAGATGGCTAGGGGGTTGGAGGAGATTTTAAACTAGGTATGGGGGAGGGTATGTTGAACTACACAGGGGTAGATAGAGAAGTTAGGGATCAGGGGGCTATTAACACAACGGAGGATGGAGAAGGGGGAGGGGGGAGCATAGAGGATAAGGAGGCATGTACGACCATGTATGGAAATAAATCAATTGATAATCTAAAATGTATGTTTACAAATGCAAGAAGTATGGCTGGAAAAAACGGGGAACTTGAAATAATGGATTTAAAGGAAAGGTATGATGTGATTGGTACAGCAGAATCATGGCTAAATGATTCACACGACTGGACAGTAAATATTGAAGGATACTCCTTATTTAGACATGACAGGGTTAATAAGAAAGGAGGAGGAGTATGTATGTATGTTAAACAGGAATTGAAGCCAAATTTAAAAGATGGAATAGATGGGGGAGTAAACGATACGGCAGAAACAATATGGGTGGAACTGTGTACAGGAAGCAAGAAGGTAGGTAAATTAATTGTTGGAGTATGTTATAAGCCACCAAATGCTGGGAAGGAGGTGGAAACAAATCTCCATATGCAGTTGGTAAAGGCTGCTGGTATTGGGCATGTTCTGGTTATGGGGGATTTTTACTACCCTGACATAGATTGGAGTAAGGGAACTGCCAGCACCTCAAAAGGTGTAAAGTTCTTAAATTTCCTATATGAGCATTTTCTCATATAGGATAGTAGAAGTTCCTACTAGACAGAATGCGTTGTTGGATCTGGTGATATCTAATAACCCTGAGCTCATTTTGGAGATGAAGGTAATGGGAAGCTTATGGAATAGTGACCATGATATAGTGTCATTTAATATTTATATAGGTTGCAAAAAACTAAAGTGCACTGGGTTAACAAAAACTTTTAACTTTAGGAAAGCTAAGTTTATGCTGTTAAAGGACTGGGGGGACTGGGGGGAATTGTTTCTAGGTAAAGATACAGAGCAGATGTGGACCACTTTTAAAGGGATATTAAACTATTACATTTCTAAATCTGTACCTTTAGGTAACAAGTTTAAAAAAATTAGGTCCACTCCTGCATGGCTTAATGCTCAGGTAAAAAGGGAAATGGAAAAAAAGAAAAAGGCTTTTAAAATTTTGAAAACAGCAATTAAACTAGCTAAAATAGAAAATAAAATACGGATTGCCGAACAAACCAAGTACTACCCCAAAATGTTGTTTATGTATACAAATGGTAAAAAGATGAGGACTAAGAATGTGGGGCCATTAAATAATGGGGCTGAGGTGGTTGTAGAGGATGCCGAAAAGGCTAATCTGCTAAACCATTTTTTTACATCGGTTTTTACTGTTGAGAATCCTTGTCCTTACAGCAGGGATTGTAATAATATGCAAGGAAGAAATTAATAGTATTCACACATTGGCTAACAGAGGATATGGTACGGAAACAATTAGACAAAGTTACAAAGTTAATATCAATAAAGCCCCAGGACCAGATGGATTGCATCCTCGGATTTTAAAAGAGCTTAGTTCAGTTCTATCTAGACCACTGTTTCTCATCTTTCAGATTCGCTTTGGCCTGGGGATGTGCCGCTGGATTGGAAAAAAGCCAATGTAATACCAATATTCAAAAAAGGTAGTCGTTCACAGCCTTGTAACTATAGACCTGTAAGCCTAACATCAGTGGTAGGGAAGGTGCTGGAAACTTTGTTACGGGATCATATCCTTGACTTTGTCTCCAGAGATCATCTTATTAGTAGTAGTCAGCATGGATTTATGAGAGATAGATCATGCCAGACAAATTTAATTGGTTTTTATGAAGAAGCGAGTAAGAAGTTAGATTCAGGCACAACAGTAGATGTGGTATATTTGGATTTTGCGAAAGCTTTTGATACTGTGCCACATAGGCGACTAATGTATAAACTGAGGACTGTTGGCCTTGAAGAAAACATTTGTTCGTGGATAGAGAACTGGTTATTGGATCGCAAACAGAGAGTGGTGGTTAATGAGATACATCTATGTGGGCTAAAGTTCTAAGCGGAGTGCCTCAGGGTTCTGTACTGGGGCCGCTTCTGTTTAATCTGTTTATAAATGACTTAGAAGGGGGCATTGAGAGCAAGGTCTCAGTGTTTGCTGATGACACTAAGCTATGCAGAGCTTTGGAAACTTCAAATGATGTGCAAGTGCTGCAAGCAGACCTAGATAGATTATCAAAATGGGCAGTAGAATGGCAGATGAGATTCAATGTTGATAAATGTAAGGTGATGCATTTGGGATTTAATAATCCCTGTGCCACCTACACCATAAATAACTCTGTGTTAAGTGCATCTGTAATGGAAAAAGATTTGGGGATTCTGGTAAATAACAGACTTAGCTATAGAGAACAATGCCAGGTAGCAACGGCTAGAGCTAGCAAGATATTGTCTTGTATAAAGAGGGGAATAGATTCAAGAGAGAAAAATATTATTCTCCATCTTTACAAGGCACTGGTAAGGCCTCGTTTGGAATATGCAGTGCAGTTGCAGTTCAGAGAAGGGCAACTAAATTAATAAGGGGAATGGAGGGGCTTGAATATGCAGGCAGATTAGACAAGTTAGGGCTGTTTACATTGGGGAAGCGGCATTTGCGTAGGGACATGATAACCTTATACAAATATATTAATGGCCCATACAATGAACTCTCTGGTGCATTGTTCACTAATAGGTCATATCAGAGGACTCGTGGACATCCTTTAAGGTTGGAAGAAAAGAAGTTTCATCTTCAAGTTAGGAGAGGTTTCTTTACAGTGAGAACGGTGAAACTGTGGAACTGTCTTCCAGCAGAAGTGGTAATGGCAAGTTCATTGAATAGCTTTAAAAAAGGCCTGGATAAGTTTCTAAAACTAAAAAATATTGAGAATTACTGGTATTAATGCATATAGATCTGGTTGATCCAGGGATACTTTCCGATTGCCATTTGGAGTCAGGAAGGAATTTTTTCCCCCTTTTAGCTGTTTTATTTTGCCTTCCTCTGGATCAACTGTTAGGTATGGTTAAATAAAAAAATAGTTTGGAAGTGATGGACGTATGTCTTTATTCAACCTTAATTACTATGTTACTATGTTACTATACTTGGGTGTGATGTCGCTCCTTTACTGTCAGCCACAACCAGGAAATATCACAGCAGAGGAGTAGCACGGCAGAGCGGCGAGGGGCTGAGTCAGGTAAGTCTCTTCTGGTGCATCTTTTATACAAACTAAAAATGCAAAATTAAGGTTGGGGGGGTTAATCTATTTATAAAATTTGATTTCAATGCTGGACATGCCCTTTACGGGGTCACAAACTCCCATAAAAGACCCAGTTTTAATCAAATTTTAATCATCAGGAAGAGAGGTCACTTGCAGTGCCCTTTTTTTAATCCTGGGTGTGCATGCGGGTGAGGGAATGGAGGAACCCGGGAGAGGACACAGCTGTGCTGCAGGAATGCCAAGAGGTAAAAATATAAAGAGTAAAATGGCTTTGAAAAACGTTTAAATCATTCATATTTACTTTATATTTAAAAACAGTTAACAGTTCTTCAAACAGAGTCATTTGTAAAGGGACATCAAAACATTACAAATGTGTAATTGCTAGTACTGTACTTGTACCTTGCGTCTTGTTACAAGCCACATGAACAGTCAGAGTAGTATGACAGCTCCTTGCTCCCACAGTCCCTCCTCTCCTGACAGACCCCTCAGGGAATTATAGATTTGGATTTTCATAGGGGAAAAAATGGATATTCTCACTTTAGATAAAATTTGAGAGGTTCTTTTAACCTTTTTATAAATTGCAGTATTATAAAGTTTATTCCTCTTCCCAGTATAGAAGCTCCTGGTGTCTGGCTTCATCCCTACTTTACGGCTCAGACATGCTCAGTTGATGCTAAGAGAGAAAGAGCAGCTATTATACTTTGTAATTTCTCTATGGAAAGGGCTATGGGAAGATTGAGATGCTTGGATTGATTGATATTTTGAACGATTTTCATGCATTTATAACATGACCTATATAAGTGATACATTCAACAATTTCTTGGATATAAGTCAGGTAAAACTGTAATTTAGCCTAAAAATGTCCTTTAAAATTACCGACAGCAAACAATGAAACTACTTACCGGTACGTTTACCTCTATGAGATCCTTCAGTCTGAGAGTTCAAATTATTAGATATGGAGGAATGGGAAGCAACCTTTCCTTTTATACTTTGCTGTTATCTTTATGATGTTTCTTTATGGATAAGGAAGACAGTAAGTAAACAAGGTGCTTACCTGGTTTGTTTGCTAAATGGTAACCTATTAAAATGTGGTTTTTCAGAAGAACAGCAATAAGGAAATCAATTCTCCTGGCTACTGTTTGTTTGATGTGGGATTGTGTGAGAAAAGTTACTAAAAGCAATTTATACTGTATACAGACACAAGAATTTAAAAAGAGAGCCACAGAATGGATATTCCGATCTTAGAGTGGCTTTAAAAAGGGAATTGTGGTGGCTACACAGATTTTGTAAGAAAACCTTTTAATGCCAAAAAATAGGTCATTATGAGCAATGGGCAAGACCCGATAGTAATTTTACCTGTGCCGCAATATTGAATCCCAGAAAGTAGTGTGTTTGAATCTATTCATAATTTCTCCTTAATATTGTCAACAAATAATTAACTGATAAATCGGTTTTCTACATATTATAATTTACTTTCTTTGGGACAATGGGAGTCAGCTCCAATAATCCACCTCAGTTGGGAGATAATTGACAGGAAGCTGCAGCCTCACATCCTAGAAGAGGACAGCCAGTCATGTTGCAGCTCAATGATACTCCCTCTCCCTGACACAGAACAGGAATATTTTTTATAAACATATGAAAGTGCTCCTGTCCCTAACAATTATATATATATATATTATTTATATATATATAATCTTATATATACGTTTTTTCATACAAAAAATAAATTCATATAAATAAATTTAAAAACGTACTCCTTGCAGTTTATTTCTTAGCTAAGATGGATGTAAGAAACACTGATATTTTAGGAAAAAATATAAGTAGATATTTTCAGGGTTATTCAATAAAAGTTCATAATCATTAAAAATGGTGCTAATTTTCCCCCAACCAATCAGATGTTAGCTTTCAAATGTTAAATATTATCTGATTGGTTGGGGCAAAATTAGCACCATTTTTAACAATAATACACTTTAATTGAATCTCCCTGTATATTTGTTAGGAACAGAATGGAAACAAACAACCGTTGTTTCAATTTTAACTGCCTATTCCCCCCCCCCCCCTTTGGTAATACGGGGACTGTCTCTAAACCCATAATTTTTATCTGGGAATCAGTATGTTCCCTCTCTATAAAATGTTGGAGTACCGGAAGTTTGGTATCTTTTAATCTTATGCTAGACCGATGTTTTGATATTTGTGATTTTATGGCTTGTGTTGTCTCCCCAATGTATACAAGTTCACAGGGGCACTACAAGGCATAAACCACGTATTTTGAATTACATGTAAAATGTACTTTTAATTCATATTGACAAGATGTTTGAGGATGTACAAACCTTCTGGCCTTGTGGACGTAGGGGCACCTGGCACATCCCAAACACAGGAACAGGCCTACTACTCCCAGTCTCACAATGGCAGCGGGCCTATCCCTCTTGGTTTTATACATTGAGGTGGTTAAATGTGAACCTATAGTCTGTCCTTTTCAGTGAGATGTAACTGGGGGTTGTTCAAATTTTCTTAAGCTGGGATAAGCACGATGTGCCAATGTTTCCTTATCACCTTCTGTATATGATCACTTCCCAGTGTGTAATCTGTAATGAATGGGATTCTAACATTAGATCTATATTTTTTTGGTTTGCACATCAGGGTTCTTGCATCTTTCTAATGCAGCATGCATCTAGGATATCCCCTTTCTTTAAATTTATTTACACAATCTCTGTATGCAATCTCTTTGTCCTCCACTTTACTAACTATTCTATCCACCCTTCTAAATTGACTAAACTGTACAGATTTTTTTGTTGTGTGAGGGATGGAAGCTCTGGTACATCAATAGTTGATTGCAGTCAGTGGGTTGTCCATCATAACAAACCTCCACATTCAAAAAATTTACACTTTTTGCATCATAATGTAAAGTATATTTAATATTTTGATGTAATTGATTTATAGTGTGGTGGAACTGTACCAGGGATCCAATGCCGCCCCGTAACACGAGGAAGACGTCATCTATAAACCGCCACCATGCCAGACAATGTCTGGCAAATGACGGCAACAGATAAACGAATCCCTCCTCTTGCCAAGCCCTAAAGGCATTGGCACCCATGGAAGTACCACATAGCGGCACATAATATCCATCAAAATTAAAGTAACTTTTATGTAAAATCAGCTTTAAAGCCTCCTCAAAATAAGCTATTTTGTTATCATCATACATATCGCGTCTCACCAGCAATCTTTATCTGCATTAATACTATCCGTGTGTGGGATGGCAGTATACAATGAAGTTTCATTTAACGTGGCTAAGATGATATTATCACAACCCTGTACATTCAAATTTATAAGCCGTTCCAAAAAATGTGTAGTATGCCTGTGTCTTTTGCACAAGGGACCCAAAAGCCCTGTCCAGGAGGGTTGCCAATGGGCTAAACACAAAACCTATGCCAGCCACAATTGGGCAACCCAGAGGCCGGACAGGGTCCTTGTGCACCTTGGGCAGAATGTAAAACACTGGAGTAATCGGATGTTCCACAATAAGATATTCTTTTAAATCTGTGTTAATGACTCCACTAACATTATTATGTCTTTGGAACATTTATATTGTACAGGAGTGAAACAGTATAGTCCACCTACTCTGCAGCACCAGTTAACTGACTTTTATGGGTGTGCGACATGCAGCTGGGATTGATGCATATATATATATATATATATATTGGATTTTCTATATACAAAAATATATATATTAAAATAGAAGCCTAGTGCACATCCAACTAGTTTGCTTACATTTTACTATCCCATCTTTTGCATATATTTGGCTTATTATATTGGATTTTCTACATGACCTAAAAATACAAGTTAAAAATCCTTTTACAAAAGTTTCAACTCATCCTCTTATATTGAACATCAGTAGAAGACGAGTGATAATTACTTTCCCCTGATAAACCATGTTGGCTCATCTAAACATTGACAGTGTATTAATACAGCTGTGTTACTGTGGACACAATGGTAATGGTTTCTGTGGGCACAATGGAGTCGTGGGAGATTTTTGGAGAATTTTTTCCTGAAGATGTTTTTACACAGTTAAACAGCATTTAGACCTTTTCATTAAAAAGCTGGACATGACCTGGTCCAGAAACCTGGTCTCTTTATAAAACTATTAAAGCCCCCTCTACAATATGTGGTGCATAAATAAAGCTAGATAAGTTTGATCGCATTTAAGAAGTGCTGTTTAATACATTTCTGATAAAATAGATAATATAAAATGGTTAAACATGACAGACATGTAATTTTCTTTTCTTTCTTTTCCTTGACTAATAAGTATATATTTTGTACATTGTCTTAGATGAACTTATTGCCACAATGACATTTTCCCTGTTTATAAATTGGCAGGTCATTATGTGATGGTATACCGTTAAATGTTAGGAGATCTGAGCAGTCTGCAGAAATTACCATTGCTTTTAACTAAAGCCTAAGGCTTGTATAGACAAATACATCTGTGTTAAGTACAGTAAATAAGAAGGGGTTCTACAAGCTACAGAGCTTCACCAATAAAACTAACTTATCTACAGCAGTGCCGAGAGAGCATGAGGATAGTTCCTTACTGTTGGGATAGGTTGGGCAAAATTGATTATGTAAAATACAGGGCACACATTCAGATGTAAAAACATTCACTGTAAGAAGGCTGCTGTGAGTCTGATCTGGTGCAAGCTCCAATATTTCCCTAAACAAACCTGTAACACCTTTTAACTCTCTAGTGGGGATACCTTAGATGGACCGGGGCTATTCATTAAATGTGTAATTTCAATACAATAACAATGAAGTGTGTGAAAGTCACACGATGTGCTGTGTAAGAAGCCCCACCCCCCAAAACTATATTTTCTAAAGCTATATAAAGACCTGCAGTCATTCTATGTCCATTCCTCTACCTGGTTTTCTTTTCAGGCTTGTGGCTAGCTTTAAAAATGATTAAGAAGATTGGGGGTGGACTTATGATGCAGCAGATGATGCTCTGTTACAGCAGTAAGATACAACTGGACATGCTCAGAGCCTCTGGCATGGGGGGTGGAGCAATGGTGCTGGTGATGTGCCAGCTGGAAAGGTGAATGTGCTCATTTTAATAAAGAGTTTTGTTTGGAGACCACTTTTCCCCTTTAAGTACAAACTAGGTGCACACCTTCAAAATGTAATTCCTTGGACCTCTATTATTTAACGTGGGTTTTAGTAAAATAACATAGCACTTTGGAATAAAGATGAGGCCAACAAGCCCTGAGCTGGATGAAAGGATTGCAAATATCTCAATGGCTGACAAATATTTACCCTTAACACTTAAATAAGCTGGGACAAAGGAGATCCAGACACTACAGAACATCAACATGCTGAATGTTATATATTGAGCTTCATTAAATATGTCTGGTAGTTTACGGGCAAGAAAAGCTACAAAAAAGCATAGAAATGCCAGTAAAGCAATATAAGAAACCATGGAGTAGAACGCAATGACAGATCCTTCATTGCACTGCAAAATTATCTTTGTTCTTTCAGATTTCATGTCATTTTCAGGGAATGGTGGAGAAACAATGAGCCAAGTTGTGCAGATCACCACCTCGGGGAGTGTACCGAGTAGAAGAATATATTTGGAAATCTTAGCGCTGATATATTTCTTCAACTTGCTTCCAGGTCTAGTGGCATTAAAGGCAATTACAACAGTAACTGTTTTACCCAAAACAGATGAAATGCTTATAGCAAATAAAATTCCGAATGCAGCTTGTCTCAGCAAACAGGTCACCTCCTTGGGCTGGCCAATAAATAACAAGGAACATAAGTATGACATCATCAGAGTAAGAAGCAGAATGTAACTGAGCTCCAGATTGTTAGCTTTCACTAACGGATTCTTCTTGTGTTTAATAAAAATGCCCAATATAGCTACTGTGTAGGCAAAAAGAACCAGAGCTATGAAGGAGAAGGCAATGCCTAGGGAATCTGCATAAGATAGGAAATCTATCATCTTCAGTATACACTTATCTTTCTTCTCATTGGACCATTGGTCTTCAGGACATTTCACACAATTTTCCATGTCTAATATATAAAGAATACATTTGAAAGTTATATACTCAATTAGGCAAAAATGTCAATGGCAACTGTCATAATATATTGCCACTAAAGTTTGTCTTGAATCCTTCCAGTTCCCAAGGTATGGAATTATAAAACCTTTAAACTATCCCTTACAGTATACTTATATGGTAATACATAGAATGAATATGCGTTGTATATTTTTATTGTGGTTACAATGCAGCCCATGATTACATTTAGTTGCTTTAATGAGCATTAACACTTTTTTAAAGAGACATATTGCCTATATTGAGCTGAAATGAATCATGGTGCCACTTGCTTTTACATTCCATCAAAATCCTTGATACAGCTTGTGAAATTCAGAAAATGTTCAAATAAGGAGTACCTGGCATCATTGCAGCTCTTTACATCCACCACACAAAGCAATTGAAGTATCCAGTAATCCTGTCTCAAATATGATACAGTTTCAGTTTCTTCCCTTCCTGAAGTTGGGTACACACATTAGCAATGAAGGAAACATTGGAATTAGCTCTTTATCGGTAATGTGTGTTCGTATATAAGAAGTGTTTCCGATTAAGAAAATCGAAAATTTGGCCCCCAGTACAGAATCTCAGGGTTCTGTACTGGGGCCATTCCTTTTTAATCTGTTTATAAATGGCTTAGAAGGGGGCATTGAGAGCAAGGTCTCTGTGTTTGCTGATGACACTAAACTATGCAGAGCTTTGGAAACTTCAAATGATGTGCAAGTGTTGCAAGCTGATCTAGATAGATTATCAAAATGGACAGCAGAATGGCAGATGAGATTCAATGTTGATAAATGTAAGGTGATGCATTTGGGGTATAACAATCCTACACCATACACCATAAATAATTGCATAATTGAATCTAATGGAAAAAGATTTGGGGGTTCTGGTAGATAACAGCTGTAGCAACCAATGCCAGACTGCCACAGCTAAAGCTAGATATTGTTTTGTATAAAGAAGGGATATATTCAAGGGGGGAAATATCATTCTCCCTCTTTACAAGGCACTGTTAAGGCCTCATTTGGAATATGCGGTACAGTTTTGGAAATTCCATATACAAAAGGGACATCTTGGAAATGGAAGGAGTTCAAAGAAGCGGCAACTAAAATAATAGGGGAATGAGGGGATTGACTATATAGGCAGATTGTCACTTTATACAAATACTAGACATTAAGCCCATTACATTAACAGGCACTAGAAAACAGAGACCCTCCTCAGTGTACCAAGGCCAGAGTCCCCCCCTCTGTCCCAAGGTCAGAGTGACAGTCCATGACAGAGTCCTCCACAGTGACAGTCCCCCCCTCTGTGACACTCCCCCCTGTGACAGCCCCCCCGTGACACTCCCCCCCTCTGTGACAGTCCCCCCTCTGTGACAGCCCCCCTGTGTGAGCCCCCCGTGACAGTCCCCTCTTCTGTGACAGTCCCCCCTTTGACTGTCCCCCCTCTGTGACAGCCCCCCCTGTGACATCCCCCCTCTGTGACAGCCCCCCTCTGTGACAGCTCCCTGCTCTGTGAAAGCCCCCCATGACAGTCCCCCCATGTGACAGTCCCCCCTGTGACAGACCCCCTTCTGTGACAGTTCCCCCCTGTGACAGGCCCCCCCTGTGAATATCCCCACCTCTGACAGTCCCCCTGTGACTGTCCCCCCCTCTGTGACAGTCTCCCTCTCTGTGACAGCCCCCCTCTGTGACAGTTTCCCCCGTGACAGTCCCCCACTCTGTGACAGGCCCCCTGTGACAGTCCCACCCCCTGTGAAAGTCCCCCCTCTGTGACAGTTCCCCCCTGTGAGAGTCCCCCCCTGTGACAGCCCCCCTGTGACAGTCCCCCCGTGACAGTCCCCCCTGTGACAGCCCCCCTCTGTGACAGTTCCCCCATCTGTGACAGTGTCCCCCCTGTGACTGTCCCCCCTCTGTGACAGTCCCCCCATGACAGTGCCCCCCTCTGTGACAGTTCCCCTCCTCTGTGACAGTCCCCCCTCTGTGACAGTCCCCCGTGACAGTCAACCCCCTCTGTGACAGTCCCCACTCTGTGACAGTCCCCCCTCTGTGACAGCCCCCCTCTGTGACTTTTTCCCCCATGACAGTCCCCCCCTGTGACAGCCCCCCTGTGAAAGTCCCCCCTCTGTGACACTTCCCCCCTCTGACAGTCCCCCCCTTTGACAGTCCCCCCTCTGTGACAGACCCTCCCTGTGACAGCCCCCCCCTCTGTGACAGTCCCCTCCTCTGTGACAGTCCCCCCTGTGACAGTCCCCCCTCTCTGTGACAGTCCCCCCTGTGACAGTCCCCCCTGTGACAGTCCCCCCTCTGTGACAGTCCCCCCTGTGACAGTACCCCTCTCTGTGACAGCCCCCCCCTCTGTGACAGTCCCCCCTGTGATGGTCCCCCCTCTGTGACAGTCCTCCATGACAGTCCCCCCCCTCTGTGACAGTTCCCCCCTGTGACAGTCCCCCCACCTACCTTATCTGCTGTCAGCAATGCCTGCCACAAATGGAACAGCAATGTCAAGAACTTGGCGCCGGAAGGCAGAAACTCACAGCAGTTAAGATAGTAATGAGGAGTGTGGAGACAACTAGTGGCCAGGGAAAGAACTGCAGTGACACACACACAGTGCCAGACACACACGGACGCAGCACTTAGGATTTTATAATACAGGATTTTAACTATATTAATGGGCCATACTATAAACTTTCTGGTACATTGTTAAATAATAGGTCATTTTAGAGGACACATGGACATCCTTTAAAATTAGAAGAAAAAAGTTTCATCTTTAGGTTAGGAAAGATTTCTTAACAGTGAGAACGGTGAAACTGTGGAACGGTCTTCCAGCAGATGTGGCAATGGCAAGTTTATTAAATAGCTTTAAAAGTGGGCTGGATAAGTTTCTAAAACTAAACAAATATGGAGAATTACTGGTATTAATACATATACTGTAGTTCTGGTTGGTACAGGAATACTATATAATATTGAGAATTATTGGTATTAATACATATACTGTAGTTATGGTTGGTACAGGGATACTATATAATATTGAGAATTACTGGTATTGATACATATACTGAAGTTCTGGTTGGTACAGGGATACTATATAATATTGAGAATTACTGGTATTAATACATATACTGTAGTTCTGGTTGGTACAGGGATACTATATAATATTGAGAATTACTGATAGTAATACATATACTGTAGTTTGGGTTGGTACAGGGATACTATATAATAATGAGAATTACTGGTTATTAATACATATTCTGTAGTTCTGGTTAGTATGGGATTACAATATAATAATAAGAATTACTGGTATTAATACATATATTGTAGTTCTGGTTGGTACAGGGATACTATATAATATTGTGAATTACTGGTATTAATACATATACTGTGTTTGGGTTGGTACTGGGATACTATATAATATTGAGAATACTGGTATTAATACATATACTGTAGTTCTGGTGGTACGGGATACATATAATATTGAGAATTACTGGTATTAATACATATACTGTAGTTCTGGTTTGTACGGGAGTACTATATAATATTGAGAATTACTGGTATTAAAACATATACTGTAGTTCTGGTTGGTACGGGGATACTATTAATATTGAGAATTACTGGTATTAATACATATACTGTAGTTCGGTTGGTACAGGGATACTATATAATAATGAGAATTACTGGTATTAATACATACAGTATACTGTAGTTCTGGTTGTACAGGGATACTATATAATATTGAGAATTACTGATTATACATATACTGTAGTTCGGTTGGTACAGGGATACTATATAAATTGAGAATACTGGTATTAATACTATACTGTAGTTCTGTTCTGGTTGGTACGGGGATACTATATAATATTAAGAATTACTGGTATTAATACATATACTGTAGTTCTGGTTGGTACAGGGATACTATATTATATTGAGAACTACTGGTATTAATACATATACTGTAGTTCTGGTTGGTACAGGGATACTATATAATATTGAGAATTACTGGTATTAATACATATACTGTAGTTCTGGTTGGTCAAGGGATATTTTGTTTCGATTGCTATTTTGTTTTTTTTTTGGGGGGGTCTGCCCTCCTCTGGATCAACTGTTAGGTAGGGTTAAAGAGAAGGGTATAAAGGTTGGACTAGATGGATGTATGTCTTTATTCAACCTCATTTTCTATGGTACTTCATACATATAGTCCTGCCAAAACTTTTGGAACTCCCAGATTTCACAGAACCGGATTTTCAGAATTTTCGATTTTTATTGAAATTCGAAAATAGACCATCATCGAAAATCGAAAATAGACGATCATCGAAAATCGAAAATAGACGATCATCAAAAATCGAAAATAGACGATTATTGAAAATAACCCTCAAAAGTAATAATCGATTTCGGTAACTCTCAAAAATAGAATGCGGAAGCTTGAAAACATCCAGATTGTGAGGAAAGAAAGTTTTAAAATAAGTTTTGGTTATATTTACAGGTTCCCCAGACCATTTCCCAGGTCTCTGTGTCATTTACAGTAACCTACTATTACTATTTGTCCCTCAAAATGGATAGAAACTTTCAAAAGTTCTCATTGACTTTTATGGGTTCGTTTTTCGAAAATTTCGAGAATTCGAAGACGGAACAAAACTCAACAGTTTTGAACATCTCTATTTCTTAACCATTTTTTAGAGAATATAAATGATAACACCAAAAAATTTTATTTTACTTATGGTAAGAGGTTGGCTGAAGCTATTTATTGTCAAACAATTCTGTTTACTCTTTTAAAATCATAATCACAACACAAACTACCCAAATGATCCTGATTAAAAGTTTACATACCCCAGTCTTTAATAGTGTGTATTGCCTTCTTTAACATCAATGACAGCTTAAAGTATTTTTTGATAACCTACTGCATTCATATTGCCATCAATTCAGACCAAATTTCCTGTGCCTTTGTACTGTAACACACACATCCCCAAACATTAGTGATCCAACATCATGTTTCACAGTAGGAATGGTGTACCTTTCCTCATAGGCTTTGAATCCTCTCCCAATGTAGCATTTCTGGTTGTGCTTAAAAAGTAAAACTTTAGTGTCATCACTTCAAATTACTTTGTGCCATAAGGTTTATGGTTGTCTTTGTGCTGTTTGGCATATTGTAAGTGAGGTACTTTGTGGCATTTCCTTAGTAATGGCTTTCTTCAAAAAATGGCAACTTGACCATGCAATGCATCTTTCCTCAAGTGCCTCCTTAGGCTGAGGCCACACTGCAACGTGCTGGAATCGCACATGGAATCATGTGCGTTATCGCATGCGATTGTATCCGTATTTGTTGTGTGTTTGCGCATGCAATTTTGGTGTTTTCCGTTATGGAAATGCATGCGTTAATGGAAAAAACGGTGCTTGCGTGCGTTACCAAAACGGAAACATATGCGCAGTTGCATCGGAAATCACAGGAATTTTTGCGTTCCATCAATTTCCATTTTAACCAAATCACATGCGCTATTGTCGAAAATTCAATAATTATCGAATTTACAAGCTGTTCACTAACCCTTGAATGTATCGTTCATTTTCGGAAACCCTCAAATGTATTGTTCGCTTGCCATCTAATGTAGCCTTCGAATGTAATGTTCCTTTTCGATAACCCTCAAATGTTGCCTTCGCCTTTCGGTAACCATCGTATGAATAATTAATTTCGCTAGCCCTTGAATGTAGCCTCCGACTTTTGGTAACCCTCGAATGTAGCTTGCGCAAACCTGACAATTGCCCGATTGTGGGGAAGGAAGTATGGTGACAGGTGCATGTTCCCCAGACCATTTCCCAGCTGCCACAGCCATTTACAGTAAGTTGCCATTGTTATTTTTTGCGTTATTGATCCAAAAAAAAATATTATCTCCCCATTGACTTAAATGGGTTCACTCCTGAACTTCCAAACTTTTATGGATGTTCACAAACAAATCGAACTTCAGTAAGTTCGGACATCTCTATTTGTTAGTATTCAAATTAAAAATATATATCAAACAAGGTCCTAATTCATTGGGGTATCACCCAAACTTAATTTATTATTAGAATTTAATTCTCCTTCCTTGGATGTAAATGTTGAAATCTCTGGATCATTCATGATAGATTAATAAGGAGCTGCAGTGATGACAGGTGTAGAAAAGTATCAGAGTTCTAACCTTAACTTTTTTTGGGACAGAACTTTTGAGTCAACTGTTGGAATTCCGTCGGTCCAAACACCGGGCAGAACTTTGGCAGCTGAAGTTCGAAGTCAAAACTTGGCCCTGATCTACTAGATTTTTCTGACTTTACAAGGCTATATCTTAGGAGGCAAATGTAAACAATGGAAAGTCATGTTGTTAAAGCAGCTAAACATGGGCAAATAATATTTATTCGCATGACTGCCTTTTCCAAGAACGGTTCCTGCTCTGCTACTACTCACAAAGTAAGCTAAAAGCAAGATTAAATGCATGAGCCAGTTAAAGAGAACGGTTTACATTTCTTAAAACTGTGGTTATAACTTTATTATCAGTGCATATGTAATCTATTTAAAGTAAATCCCACAATTACATTTCTGTTTACATTGAAGCCATATAATTTGTTTTTCTATCCACACAATATATACACAATATAAGGGATAATACGCTATCTGAAGTGTAATATAAGGATATTACACCACCGAGGAGTTCCCTGACCATATAAAAACACGAGGCCATTAGGCTGGGTGCTTTTATATAGGTCAGGGAACTCCATGGTGAAGTAATATCCGTATATTATTCTGTATGTAGCGTATTATTACGTATAATCCATAAGGTAATAAAAAGAAGAAAAATCCAGCACAGACACTCTGCCTCCCCCCTCACTCTCCCCCCATCCTGTCTCTCTCTCCCTGTATTAGTATTGTGATAACAAGCCCGTTTTTGTACATACAAATAGTTAACTGCCGTTTCTATCTCAAACTAAAACAATAAACATCGTCTCTCACCCGATGCATTTCCGGTTTGTTACACTGACTGACTGAATTACTGTGCTGATAAGGAGGAGCAAGCACATTCCTGTGATTCATAATTGACTAAGCCGCTCACTCCTCCTTATCAGCACAGTAATTCAGTCAGTCAGTCAGTCGGTGTACAAAAACAGGCTTGTTATCTACATTACTAATACAGGCAGGGAGAGAGAAATGGGGAGGGGCAGTGGAATACAGGAAGTCACTCAGTGACATCACTGAGTGATTGTAATATAGATTCTTGCCACTGCACCTTCCCATTGAAATGCCAGAGCCGTATGTATTATATACATATAACACCCATTAAGGGTTAGACCACACTGGCATGTTTCCTGTGCACTTCCGATCACGTTTTGCACGTTTTGTAAAACACAGAGCAGTGCATGTTAATGTCGATTGCGTGTGCTGCTGCACTACAAACCATTTTTGGAGCATGTGTGGGTTGCCCTCTGATGTAGTGTAGTCAGTCTTAATCATATTTACATCTCCAACATCCCAATCATATCATGAAACTAATCGCTTTCTTTTGCATTAATCCCACCCCCACTTAGTTGGCTGTGTCACGCTCAGTGTTAATGGATCAGAGAAAAGATCCACACACAGGGAACTCAACAATCTGGTTTACATACCATGTGTAATATAGATTCTCACCACTGACAAACTGTTTATTCACATAACAGATTGCTTCTTTAAAAAAGGGTATTGAGACCATTTCTTTAAAGGGTATCTTTATTTTTTTTAAATACATTTTCAAAGATTGTACCTTTAGTTAAAGCAAAATCCCATTACTACTTTTCCAGAATTTGAGCTGTAGATTCTGAGAAATCATAATTTGAAATCACAGCATTTACAGGTAAAGACCTGTCACTCCATAAGCAAAAATTATAATGTGTGCCCCATTTCTGACCTTTTACTAGGAAATTTAGTAGCTTAAACATATTAGCTTGTTTCGAGCCAAAACTACTTTTGGGGATTATCTTGTATTGCTGGACAAGCCCATACATATTTTTAATGATTCACTGGCACCAATTTAATGTAAAAACTAAAAAGTTACTTTTATTGTTAACGAAAAAAGCTTTGCTTTTTTGCCTTTTATGACCTACCTGACCTCGACCCCTTTATTATTCAGATAGATATTAGCCAAAGATACCAAAGAAAAATAACTTCTTAATAATGTATTAGGACAAATGTGTTGGTGTGAATGAACCCAGAGAAGACCTTTCCTTTGCTTCAGGACTATTAGTGCATTTTTTACCTGGTAGTTGTGATATTTCCCCTTCTGAACAAACTACACAGTCATAGCAGCAAACTTGCTTTCCTTCCGCCAATGTTTTCCTGTAACCGGGCAGGCAGCTGAAACTGCATCTTGAATTAGGGGGCTAAAGAGTAAAAATAAATAAGAAGAGACTGAAATGAATGAAGCAAAGGCATGCATGTGGTGAAATGTGTTTCAGTGTGTGTATGTAAGGAAAGATAGTCTCCCAGGCTGCACTGAATTGATTCTCTGTTTAAAGCATTGAGTTGAGGGGGGGTAATTATTTTAAATAAAAAAAATGGCCCAAAACACAATTTTTTTATTTAAAATAATTAACCTTATGTATTACAAGAAATAATACGCCCCATTACAGTGTAATATAAGGTTTATAAAGTCAACTCAGAGTTTCCTGCCCTCTATAAAAGCACCTATAAGGTCAGAGAACTTTATATCCTTATATTACACTGTAAGGGGCGCATTATCCCTCATATAATATGTGTAATATGTGTTATTAAAGTGCATTTTACACAGAACTAAATAGAATGTCTATACTTATAATGACCAGTATTTTTCTGTTCCAGGATCTTGATACCAAGATTAAAATCCTAACCGCTTTCAGTTATAATCTTGTTATAAAATAAAGATATATCTCCACTATGAATAAGCTCTGACTCTTTCTGTAAGATCACAAGCTTGTGAGCCCCTAGGCAAAGTTGCGCATCCCTAGGGCCCTCTTTCCCAATCCCAGCCAGGGAAGGATCTAGGGAACCGTGTCCATCCAAAGCTTGGTGCTGTGGTTTTTGTTGTTAATATTTCTAATTGGGAAAGCCAGTTTGCAGCTCGAACAGACTAGAGTTTCATCATACTCTATGTAGGCAGCTGCAGCATATTTAAGTTGTGGGAGATGTAAATTTAAAAGTGTGCTCAGGGTGTATCATCAGTGCGGACACGTGAGGCTGCAAGTGAAAGGACCAAGGAGGTGCTGCGAGGGAGGCTGTAAGGGAAGGTACCAAGGGGGGCCTGCAAGTGGAGGGACCATGGGGCCCATGAATGGGAAGGGCAAGGGGGGCTTACAAGGGGAGGAGAAGACACAGGGCAGAGTGACTCTGGTTTCAGAGCAGGAAGCAGGAAATGCAGGGGAACTGGTAATGCTGCTTTTATATCATACACAAAAATGTAAATATTTTCAAAACAATGTAAATAAAACAATGAAAGTAAATTGCAAAAATACTCAGGAAAGCAATTACTGTTAATTTACCCAAAGTCATTTTTGACCACAGTTCCCCTTTAACTGTTGATTGAGGTCAATGGGACATGCTGGTAAATCTTGGTTTTAAACATATTTCTATGTACCAAAGAACCATTGGAGTGGAATATTGACTCCTTTCCAATGTACTCTGTAGTCTGGAGCCAGGATCAGTGAGTGTCAAGACCCCAAATTTCATGTTCTCTGTCTCTTTCTCTCTAGATATTTCTATTACTGTCTTCCTCCAAAACTTCCCCACACTTTTTCTTTTCATACTTATCTTTTTCTTTCTTCCTTCTGCCTTATATTCCCTGTCTCTCTGTGAGTCTGTATCCTACACTCAAACTCACAACACACACACGTGCAGGAAAGAAATTACCAATGTAATTTTAGAATGCCAGTAAAATTTTAGCTGTAACTGGAAATTTTGCCCATTTATTATCAGGTCTTTGCTTTGCTTTAAATAAAACAATGGCATCAATAGGAACCTAAAAATTCATGCCACAAAAGGAACAAAATATATGGCTCATCACATGATAGAAACCGGTATTTCTGCTGAGAGACCTGAAGGCATATTTAAAGCAATCATATGACAGAACATCGCAATGGCAAAGAACCTTGTTTTTGCCATATTTATAAAGTGGATTGTGTTCACCGTGAAAAGTATCACATCATTAGCATTGGCAATGTGTGTTGCATTAAGTCCGGTATCATGCCAAAAAGAGAAATTGGCTGATCGACGATCATATTTAAGTAAATGCTGGAAAATAGTCTTAACACCTCCCCTTGATGCTTATTAGTATTGAGAAACACTCCACAATGTACTGGCACCTTCCAAGGACCCATTGGCAGGATAGATATATGGGCATTTGTTTTTACCACCTCAGTCTTTTGCTCGGATTTTAAACACAAGAACACACACTACGATAATCGTCAAAAAGCAAAATGGTGATTGCAACATTTATTGACTTAACACCAGCAAAAAGTTAACAAACCTTTGTATATATGCCCCCTAGATTTTTCGATTATGCTTGTGTACTAAACAGTGGAAAGTACTGCGTAGGGCTATAACAAAGGCCAAAGCTGATCATGCACTCCGTAGAAGACACTATAGGCCAAGTACTGCCCATATTTAGGTTGGGTAACAATTTTGCCTTGTGTGCTGGTGTACATAGTAAAAATTGGGTCACACAGATAAATCTTCCCTGAACAGATCTCTGCCCTCTATGAATGCCAACTGTTTAGTGATTTTTTAGTGCTGCAACAGTCCACAGCCATGGATGCATATTATTATCCAATCATAAATGCATATTATTATCCAATTATGAATGCATATGATATTCTAGCCTACCAACCACACAAACAATCACAAGAGAAGTTGGATAAATAAGTATTTAAAGGGCATGTCCAGCCTAAAAAATGTAACCTTAGAAATGTCAATCAAAGCCCACAAACTCCACTTTTGCATTATCTATACCTTTCAAAGATGCCCCAGATGTTCCTTATCTGACCCAGTCCCTCAAAGTTCCTCCTCTGCTCTGTGGCTGGCAGCCGCACTACTTCCTGGTTGCGGCTGTCAGTTAAGGCGCGATGTGGCGTCACGCCAAAACGCCTGATAGCTGCGACCAGGCAGTAGAGCATCTGTCAGAGCAGAAGTTTCTTCTCCTGTTTCTGCTCGGAACAAGCTCTAAACAGAAGCATGGGGTGGCGCCCAGGTGGCAAGGGACTGGGTCAGGTAAGTGCCATCAGGAGAATCTTTGAAAGGTATTGATAAATCGAAAGTGGGGTATGGGAGGGTGTTTAACATTTCTAAAGTTACTTTTTTTAGGCTGGACTTGCCCTTTAATGGCACTTTTTGGCTGAAATCATATGTAGGGAATTAACTATACATTTAGTTTAGACGGGCACAAATACTTAACAACACTAAGGGTCATATTTATAAAGGTTCGTTAAACTTTTCGCCTCCGTTATCATTGCCTTTTTCCAAATTTGGATTTTTTGCTATTTATAAAGTAGTGCTACCCAGTGGTGAAAAGTCATTACCGCTTTTCACCATACATCGCTGCGGTAACCGCTCAAGCATGTTTCTCAATACTAATAAGTACCCAAGGGGGGTGTTAGACTATTTTCCAGCATTTACTGTAATACGATCTGAGATTTCGCATATTTATATATATATATATATATTTTTTTTTATTTGCTTTTTTAAGATCGCTTTTTTTCAAATGGGGGTCTAAGGGACATATTTATAAAGGGGCAGTATTTTTGCTTTTTTTGCCACCAGACACAATTTTTTAAACTTTTAACTTTTCTTATAAAGTTATTAAAAAGGCAAATTTTCATCAAAGGTGAAAATGATGTGGCAAAAAGTAGCACTAATAATGCTGAAAATATGGCAAAAAGTAAAATTCAGCACAAATGATGGTAAATAGGTAACACTCCCTGAGGGATTTTCAAAGTAGTATCAAATTGGTTAATACACACTGAACACGTTTGGTCTTTTTTTCAGCAAAAAATATAATAGTGTAAAACTCACCCAGGTGAATTTTCTCTATTTTATTAATAGGATATGATAAATAGTGTAAAACTCACCCAGGTGAATTTTCTCTATTTTATTAATAGGAGATGATAAATAGTGTAAAACTCACCCAGGCAAATTTTCTCTATTTCATTAATAGGATATGATAAATAGTGTAAAACTCACCCAGGCGAATTTTCTCTATTTTATTGATAGGATATGATAAAAAGTGTAAAACTCACCCAGGTGAATTTTCTCTATTTTATTAATAGGATATGATAAATAGTGTAAAACTCACCCAGGCAAATTTTCTCTATTTTATTAATAGGATATGATAAATAGTGTAAAACTCACGCAGGCGAATTTTCTCTATTTTATTAATAGGATATGATAAATAGTGTAAAACTCCCCCAGGCGAATTTTCTCTATTTTATTAAATGGATATGATAAATAGTGAAAAACTCACCCAGGCGAATTTTCTCTATTTTATTAATAGGATATGATAAATAGTGAAAAACTCCCCCAGGTGAATTTTCTCTATTTTATTAATAGTATATGATAAATAGTGTAAAACTCACCCAGGCGAATTTTCTCTATTTTATTAATAGGATATGATAAATAGTGTAAAACTCACGCAGGCGAATTTTCTCTATTTTATTAATAGGATATGATAAATAGTGTAAAACTCCCCCAGGCGAATTTTCTCTATTTTATTAATAGGATATGATAAATAGTGAAAAACTCACCCAGGCGAATTTTCTCTATTTTATTAATAGGATATGATAAATAGTGAAAAACTCCCCCAGGTGAATTTTCTCTATTTTATTAATAGTATATGATAAATAGTGTAAAACTCACCCAGGTGAATTTTCTCTATTTTATTAATAGGATATGACAAATAGTGTAAAACTCAAAGGCGAATTTTCTCTATTTTATTAATAGGAGACATTTTTTAGTATTGCTTATATTTAGCAAACTGCAGCTAATTACCAAACCAGTTCCATTAATATGGGAACATACCATAGTGCTGTGTAAGAAATAGTCATGTTAATGGAACATTCCAGTAAGTAATGATGTTTAGCGAAAATTCTAGTAAAACTACAAAAAATGCAGCATAAGGAAAAAAGGAGCAAAAAGGCAAAATTTCACCTATTTATAAATAGCTTTAAATTAAAAAATGACAAAAATAGTCCTGAAATTTCTCTTTTCGCCACGATACCAGACGTAACGCAATGAATAAGGCGATATTACCATCACACATCACCGCAGTGTTAATTTTCTGCGAAAACAAAAACAAGTGTTTTTCTAAATAAGGCAAAATTAGCACTCTTTGTCATTGCGATGTCCTGCGATAGCGAAATGGTGAAAATAGCGATCGTTTAGAAATATGCCCCTAAATTAGCAATATACTGTAAGAGTGAGTAGATAATATATCCAAGGTTTATTAAAATAACATAACCTCTTTCAAATATCTTAAATACCCCTTTAAACTGCGGAGCCCAAAGAATTGCCTCTTTCCTGATGGCAAGTTTGGATTGTGATGAATCAAATTTCCCGACAAGTCTAGTAGTCACTGTGCTGTTAGGGAATAAATTCCAATTAATTATGTCAAAGCGTCCTGGCACATCCCCTTTATCATTGAAGAAGATTTCATCCCCCGAAGTTGTTCTGAAATGAGTTTTCTTTAAATAGTCGTTCAACTAGAAAGCAAGAAAATGTTGAAAATAAAAATTTCTTTTAAACTACAATAACTATTTTTATAAAAGTTCTTTAAAGGACAACTCCACCCTCATAAGAACATCTTTTAGAAAGAATGGCCACTTTAAAATATGTTGATATATCATAGTTTGTCCTATGAATTCATTACTGTATGCCTGCTATGCTTTTGGATGCCTCATGGAAACTGAGCAATTTAGAAACCTGTACTGAGCCTGTACTGAGCCTGGGCATGCTCAGAAGAGGCAGACAGGGGATTAACATTCAGTCATTGGCTGTGATGTCAACTGTCCAATCCATAACTGTCAGTTGCTAACTGGAAGAACCAGGAGGCAGAAAGAGGGGCAACAGGACATTGTGCAGGATTTCAGGTTAGACTTATATATTTCAGATTTCAAACTATTACGTTTTAGGGTTTTGAGGGATGATTTACTTGTATGTAAGTTTTCATTTTGGGGCTGGACTTGCCCTTTAATTTGATTCTAATTATTTTCATCCACAGATGAACAGAAAATTATACATATCTAACATGCTTTATACTATTATTTCAATGTAATGTAAGAATGCAATAGACGTCACTAATAAATTAAATAAGATAGGGAGAGAATAAGGCTTAGCAACTCCCCTTTAGTATATGCAAATGAAGAACAGAGACTTCTGGGTAATTACTGAAGGGGAGCTGTGCAGCCTTATTCTCTTCCTATCTTATTTAATTTATTAGTGATGTCTGTCTATAGACACCTCACACTGCAAAACCAGAGGCCTGCACTACTCACTCAGTAAAGCCATAACCGGTATGGGGTTGGCTTTCTTGTTTTGCATTTAGCTTGTGGAATGGTGTAAAAACTTTTTAAAAGGTATAGCTTTCCTGAGAGCATAGAAATTACCCAGAAGTCTCCGTTCCTTATTAGCTTGCAATAGAATATCTTTTATAATTCTAAGGATGTATCCCCATATGGCTTTGGAGCATTCCTTGGAAGCTCATTGGTTTGTGCTGTTGCCTTTTTTAGGAGATTAGAGAGAAATAACCTTGGAGGCTAGTTTGGAGACAGGATGGTATAGCACTGCTTTAACCCCATACTGGCCCCACTGTGTAGTTTAAAAAAATCCTTAGCTTACATGTCTGCTCCTCATGGTTCTCCTGCGGTGCCTTTTCAAAATCCAAGTGAAGAGTAGAACCTGTCAGTGAGTCATCCGGTCCCTGCTATTTCCCTAACCGCAACAATGTGCAGAGGATCCCTTTCCCTCCACCATCTGCATCCATCCTCTGGTAGGTAAGTAGGTAGGTACCCCATGCCCACCCCTAACCTCCAAAATATTTCTTTTAAACAATGTTTAGATTGATACTTACAGACCCTTCTCTCCCGTGGCGTTTCCATTGAAAGCAGTGCATCTGTGATTGGCTGCTTCTCAGCTAATCCACAGACGCGGCTGCGGTCCGGCCCCTGATTGCGACTTCCTCCAAGTGTTTTTCTTTGGCTGGTAAAACATCTGTCAGTTAGAGCACAATTTTGCTACTATTACATTAACATCTGGCAGAAGACTGCAGAATAATTATGCTGACTAGAATTTCTAGTACTAAAGTATGTATGTATTTTATTTCTTCTATAGCACTACATATTCTGAAACCCTTTACAATTAATCCACTCACTTCAGGCCTGCCTGGAAGAGCTTACAATCTAATTTCTTTAGGTCTTCAGCGCAGAAAGGCACCAATGCTAACCACCGAGCCACGATGCTGCCCCACATTTAAAGGGTATGTCCACCCCCCAAACTAAAATTTCCCTCACTGTGTAGTGTTAAAAAATCTTTACCTTTCTCCTCTGCTCTTTATGATTGTCCTGCAGTGCCTGATGAAAATCCAGAAAATTGAAGAGTAGGAGCCTCTCTGTGTGTTTAATCCAGTGCCTGCCTCTTCTTTGTCCTCCTTGAGGACTCTGGCATGCTCTCTGAATCCCTCTGTGCTGCATCTCTTTTGTATAAAAAAATAAATCATCATATAATGTAGGGGACCCTTCAAAACCTTAATGCTAGAGTTATAACTTCCCCAACATTGTTCCCTTGGCTCCTTCTACTAACCGGCAAGCCGCGTCTGTGATTGGCTGACTCTCAGCCAATCACTGACGCGGCTGCCGGCCCCTACTGGTCTTCTGTTCCTCAAAGTAGCAGTAGAGGCAGAGGCTGAGGAAACTAAGGTGGTTAAGCCTATTTCTGGGCTCATTTCAAAGTTATAACCCTATCATGTAGGGCTTGGGGTCCCCTACACTATACAGTATTTGCAATTTGAGGGTAATGATAATCTTTAAGTTACGCACCTTTCCAAGTAAGACTTTAAGTTAGCTAAAATGTAAACTGGTGATTATAGTGTATGTATGAAATGCTACTGTAACTGGAATGCCAAAAGGTAATAAAGCATTACTTTGCTATATGGAAACATTTAGCCATGAAAGAAAGAAAAAAATGTCTATAAATGTCTTTGTACCTGCAATGGCAGAATGCAAGGTGTTGTTTTGGAGGAATTAGAGATACTTCTTTCATTGACTTTATCGACATACATAGCATGAAGTGCGTGGGCTATAGTATATACAGCTATGTACATGTTATAGGTAAATCTAAAGTTATTTACATTGTATCCAAAGCTCTCATAGTCCTTTAGTGTGTCATTGGCATTGCATAATCTGGACGCAAAGGAGGAGTGAATGAAATCCCAGTGACATCCAAATGTACTCAACCAAAGCTTTTCTGTAAATATATCCTTTGGAAATTTCAAGGGACTAGCTTGGTGAAGAAATTCTCGAAATCCAGGGATGTCTCCATGATGGAAAAACAAAAGAAGTGACCCATTAAATTCTACTGGATATAATTCAGCTGAAAGTGCGGAGAAAGGTGAAAATGCTAGCCATACCCTATCAAATATTTTATCCTTCACAATACCTAGGAGAAAATGAATAAATGTAATCATCTTGCTATAGACAATGAATGTTCTAGCAGTGGATGTTTGAATGTGTTTAATTGCAAAGAAAATAGTTATTGGTTTTTTTTCAGAAATCTGAACCATAAGCTCCACACAGATATTTTCTTTAATTAAGTGGTTCCGGAGATCTTCACTGGCCTGCTGGTGGCTTTCATCATCAGAGTGTACAATTACCACCCAATTCCAGTCAAATGTCTTAAGGAGCTGAGTGATTGTCTTGAAATTAGAAATCTGACTGCTCACTGTTCGGTAAAACAATGGAAAACTGCGTTTGTCACTGAAGACCGGATCCAATGCCCCATAACTAACCTGTAAAGAACATTACATGCCGTGAAATTGTTTGTGTTACAATTCTAATAAAAGAGAATGAAGTAGAGAATTTCTCTACAATTCTTGCATTTATTTAACATGTGGACAAGAGCATTAAAGGGTCCACCCCTAATAAAAACTTTTAGTATGTTACTCATTGCCCCCCAAAGTATAGAATAAGTAATTTTTTTCTTAAAAAGTTTAATAATGTTCCCAGAATGAGATATTATGCTTACAAGTTCCACAATCCACTGCCAGCACTCTCTGCCACTTCCTGGTAAGGCAGCCAGTCACGGCCAAGACAGTGATGTCACAGCCAATGGCTGACTGCCCTTTCCGGACAAGCCTCCACTGCTGCTCATGAACGGAAAAGGAACATAGCAGCAGTAGTGGACAGGGAGCCGTGGTAGTGGATCGTGGAGCTTGTAAGTATACAATTTCAAAAAGTATATCTCGTTCTGAGAATATTGTAAGTATATCTCATTCTGGGAATATTATTAAACATTTTAAGCAAAACTTAACCTATGTTTTGGGGGGCTCTGAATAACACACTAATAGGTTTTATTAGGGGTGGACATTCCCTTAAACTTAAATTTTATGTGATAAATTAAAGGACATGTGCCCCCCCAATGAAATTTTATATACTGATTGAGAAACTCATATCACACCCTGCAGCAAATAACCCCAATCTCTCTGAGCTTTCTCTGTATCTGCTAAGCAGGTAGATTGCCTGCAGGGATTGGGCTGAAAAACTACATTAAGGTTTTGGCAGCTTCTCTATCAGAGTATGAAATATAATTGTAGGTGAGCACATGGCCTTTAACTATGCTTCTGCAATCAAACCATACCTGTGGGAAGCCATAAATGGAAGTCATCTGAGATAAGGCATGAGATACTGTAGATAACAGATGTCCCACAAATGCTATGAGAGATCCTTTCATGTTACATCGGAAGTTAGGAATGTAACACCTGTGTCCAGTCAGCATGCTCAATGTATTGCTAACTGCCATTTTCTCTTTAGCCATTGAATCATAAATGAAAAATCCCAAGGTTATGTTGGGTAAAATAGCAGGATTCTTATTGATCTCCTCAATGGCAAAAACAGCAGCGAGAAAATGACGATAATATTGAAAGGTGGAACTAAAGAAAGAAAGAAAATAAATCTTACAATGTATAAAATGAGTTAAAACTCATGCAAATAGTGCAATAGGAAAGACTATCCCAATTCACTACTACTACTAAGTGATTGTTACAAATTTTATCTAATATTGTAATTCTATCTGTGTAGACATTTGTAGAAATGGACTGAACGCGGATCCAAACCCGTTTCTGAGGTGGATTTCCGAGATCCATGTAATTTTCTGAAATGCTTTCTGAAATTACGGAATGTTCAAGGATTTTTGAATTTTCCCTTTTTTTGAAAAGACAAATCCCAAATCCACCAATGGCAGCTATTTATATCAGTTCCAACTCCGTTAGCCATAGCAATGAGAATTCTGGGGTTCCAGAATGGAAGCTTTGCTAATTTTTTTTAAATGGATTGATTCTTCTTATTGCGCTGATACTTTTAAGGCCGTATGTACCTAGCCTAATACAGTGACACTAATATACATGAAGGTAATAATAAAGAATTAAAACTAAAAATGCTAAAATGATACTTCTCAAAGTGGACAGTGACTCTATGAGAGAAATGCAATACAGAGTGCTATTACCCAAACTACAGAAAACATACACTACCCATTGTTATATAGGGTTAGTGGGTTTTTTTTTAGTACTTTTGCAGTGGCTTTGTCATCTCAGAGCACCTAAAGCAATATTTAGTTTTTTCCCTATCTCATAAGATAAAATTGAATGAAGATTGTATAAGGGTGTTACCATCTAAATATCTTAAAGTTTCAAGCCACAGGAACAGCAATTAAACCAATTTGTACTCACACACTCATATCAAAGTCTTCATTTTGAGGAGGTTTTGTGAAGGTTTCCTTTCTAAGATATCTCGAACCAAAAATATCAACAAGAATTCCCACGATAAATTCACCTTCTTGCAAATACCCTTGCGTACAATGCTTTCTTAAATAGCAAGTTGGGGGGGTTTCATTTTGAATTACACTAAAATGTACCACCACTAAAATAAAACTTTCAACGTACAAGGCATTGGGCAACATCAAGGTAGCATTAAGGTTTAACTTTTATTGTAATCCTTAACTTCGATTTCTAATGAACTCTCAATTTAACAGAATTCCTGGAATTGGAACCTAACAAAGCAAGAAGGTTATATGTATTAGATAGTATTCATTGTTTTCTATCAAAGAGAATTTCTGCTACTTACTTAGCTGCAAAAAAAGCATTTAAACGGTAAGTCCACAACTTACAAAAAATGTTAATATGTTGAGCAGGACACCCCAAAACCTTTGTTCTGTTTTGTTTAAATTGTTTTGTCTAAGTTGTTAAATGTGCTCCCAGCAAGAGGAATTCCACTTACAAGTTCACAATCGACCACCGCTGCTGCTGCAAAATGCCTTTTCCATTCAGCAGCAGTGGAGGCTCATACAGTAAGGGCAGTCAGACGTTGGCCGGGATTGTGGAGGTTCTAAGTATGATTTCTCTTGCTGGGAGCATATATAACAACTTTAAACAAAACAGAATCAGGATTTTTGGGGATCCTGCCTCATATATTAAAACTACTATTCAGCTGTGGAGTGGTGGTGGAGGTGAGTATAGCTGTCCTTAAAAAGGGCATGTCCACCTGAAAATTAAAATTCTAATAGTATCTGTTGTATTCAATTAGATCAACTGGACTTGAAATGTAGTTCTTGAAGACGTTTCGCTAGTCACAAGCAAAATTCTAATAGGTTTTTGGCTACTTTATTACAGTGCCTGTTCAATGCTTCCTTCCTTGCTGCAATATGAGCCTGCATTCCAGAGTACTGATGGATAAAGTTGGCAGTGTAAAGCAGTGAACAGGGCTAATAATCCCTGTAAAATGTTGCAGCCTCCAGAGCCTTCTCAATGTGCCCTTTATGTGTCCATTCATGTGTACAGATGCTCTTTCACAAAAAGACCCTGCTTGCTCCACATACTCCAAGTAACATCTACTAATTGGAACAGCCTAGCAGTTTTCACTGTATGGAAATAATGGACTTTATCAAACAAGGTAACAAGCTCCTGTGATTCGGAAAGTTTTCTCCTTCAGTCTGCTGATCGGTGAGTAAATCACTGCTTACTGCTTTTACGATTCTCCATGCTCTGTGTGTAGGCGCTGATCGCTATGATTTAGCAAGGGAAAGATTAGGGGCGAGAAGGTGGAATGCATGGTGTACGGGCTTTTGTGGTAGGATAAAAGTTTCTGTGTCCTGACTGTCTGTCTATACATGTGATTATTGGGGTGGTCTCCCTTCACGAAGTGTACTGATAAATGTGATTACGGGGGGGCGGGGTGTTGATTGATAAGCACACAGCAAGGAGGAAGAAACATCCTCCTCCCACATAATCACATGTGTTGGCAGGCAGCAAGGAGAGAGAAACTTTCCGGGAAATTCCCCACCACCATACATTTTAACTCATCGCCCCTAACCTTCCCCCCTTTTTTTTTTACCAAACTAGTGTAAAAATGTATTGTGAAAATCAGAAACTGCGTTTACCACTTTATATTAAACACTGCAGGTACAGACAAATACATTCTATGGAATTGATAACACTATAACCAGTTTAGAAGAACCTTGTGGCTAAATAATATAATGTATTAATGTTGACATGTAGAATAGTTTGTTTTCAGCAAATATCTCATGTTATTGGTTTATTGGAGTGTACTATAAAAAACAATCTGATTTGTAAGAGGTGTTTTATTTTTATATTAGAACAAACAGTAGAATTTTTATACTTACAATTCTTTTCAAAATAGCGTACAAGCTTTATTATGGTCCTGAGATGACAGATACACATCGTCACACTCACGCATTTGTATATTGAGTTTGCTTTAAATTCCAAGTAAAGTATTGCAGTTTTATAGGTAAAATGAGGACATGCAGTTCTGATGATCACTTTGTATCTGAATTATTATGTCAGGGAGGTTTGTTATATAGGCAGAAACTATTCTCTCTGCTATAAAGACAAATTATATCCTTTACAGTTAATTGCAGGTTGAGTTAAATTCTAAGGGGATGGGTTATTTTTTTTTTTCTTTCTAATTTTATATGTAAAATTAAAGTGAAGCTGACTTGTCCCTGAAAACAATGTACAACAGGCCTTGTAAAATATATATTTTAGGATTTCATGTGATGTTATTTGGTTTTTAGAACACCATAGAGCACAGTTCTAATAAGCAAAATATTTAAAACAACAAAGCAATTGTTTTTTATTTCAATTTTATTGGAATTCCACGTGAAAGACCAATACAAAGTGGTGTACACGTGAGAAGTGGAACGAAAATCATACATGATTCCAAACATTTTTAACAAATTAATAACTGCAAAGTGGGGTGTGTGTAATTATTCAGCCCCCTTTGGTCTGAGACTCTGAGTGCAGTCAGTTGCCCATAGACATTGCCTGATGAGTTTTTTTTAAGTACTCTGAGGAATAGATAGGTTATTTGTCTTATTTTGCTTTCTAAAGCCTGTGGTGTATAAATATAAACAGCTCAATAAAACTCAATCAAGACTGGATATGGTACCTTACCATGAATTACAAATAACAATAGCCCCAATATTGTAAACCAAGAGCGTCTGTCCAAAAATTTTACCTCCCAGTTATGATGGGCATCAACTGTTAGATTATCTTCCAAGGTTGTATAAATGATGCAACATTTTTATTTCTTCAGTATGCAATGTTTAACAAAAAAGTTTATTAGTATGTTTTATCATATAATAATGTCAATAACTGTTCCTTTCATTAAAGTGTGGTCAAGAAATATATTAACTGTAATGCTTGAAATGTTTAACCTTACATCTTATGAAAACTCATAATGTAGTTTTTTACCAATGGTTTTTAATGAAGTTTCATATAATTTCCAGGGATTAAACTCTCCAAATAACAGTACAGCAATTTGGAAAGAAACCCAGGGAAAGGTGGTGTACCGTGTTAGCCATTCAAAATGTTTACAGGGTAACCCTTTTAAAATAAAAAAAACAAAACATGTGTGGTATAAATGTGATACCTTTATTGGCTAACTAAGATAATCATAGCAAGCTTTCAGAACATTCTAGTTCCTTTTTCAAGCTGAATGTTCAAAAGGTATAATGGAAAGAAACACTACTTATGGAAAAAAACACTACAAAACAACATTGACATACTGTGTATCCAAGAAACTTTACTGCATAAATATCTATTAACCAATAAAAAAATTCCCACATATTTATAAGGCTTCATTTTCTAAAAAAAAAAACAAAGAGGCGTTGCCATTATTGCCATGGCAATAAAAAAAATACAGTTTCATTTGAAAAAGAATAAAAAAACAAATACAATTCTTAAACAATATAATAAAAAAGATATTAATTAAAAAAGATATTAATAGTACACTAGATCAAACAATAGACACCACAGACAACACAAAACAAAATAGATCTAAAGGAAACAGTTAAAAAAAGAAAATCTGTACGATACATGGAGTTTTACATCCTTCAGATAGAGACTTCACATACTTCTCCAAAACTCACAACATGTTCTCACACCTAGATACATTACTAACTGACAAAAAACTTCTGCAAGACTTTTCTTAAGCACAAATCTTACTCAGAACAACATCTGACCATGCCCCAGTCATCGTTACACTTAAAGAAACTTATTTATATTCAAGATGGAAACTACCTTCTAAACAAACCAGAAAAATAGAAAAAGCCATTAAACAGCAGCTGTGGTCTCCAAACAATTTAGGGTTAAATGAAAGCCTGCAGTATTTTCTTTATAATGAGCCGACAATCACATCTCTAGCTTCACCCTGTGAGAAATCAAGATGAATGTTCAAACTTCCTGCTTTCAGTAGGTTGAGTGTCATCACCTTGCCTCTGCCTGCCCCTCTGCCCCAGGGGAGAAGCATGCTCAGTAAAGACTTAATGCTGGGGAAATCAGGAAGTACATGGGGGAAAAATTGACAGTTGAGAAGGGGAGCCTATTAATGCAGATAGGCTGGTCACATGACTTCAAGCTGGTCACATGGCTGAAAACAGGAAGTGTTCAAGCAGGATGTAATATTACTGAACCTTTCTAGCAATAACTTCTCACAAATTTTATCTAGAGATGTGATTTTGGTTTTATTTTGTAGGTAGGATGGAAGGCTTTTTATATAATCCTTACTAGTTTGGAAGAATTGGAGACCACAGTTACCCTTTAAAGAATTCTTCAAGTTCGGTGATAACAACTTCCGTCACATCCATTCTCAATATGGATTGGCCATAAAGCTTTCTTGAGAGGAGAAATTATTAAATTAGCATTAATACAAAAGAAGATATACCTAAAACAAACTAGACTTAATACTTAATACCATCTAAAGAATATCTACAAAATCTTACTACAGCTAAAAAACAATTACATCAAATTAATAAGCATCTAAGAAGATTAAATTTTGAATACTATGTACAAGGCTCCAAATCATGCAAAACCCTGGCAAACAAATTCAAACACAATCAACAGAAATAAAATCGCTGACAACCAAAATAACAAAACATTTAACCCCAAAGAAACAAGATAAATCAATCCATACCCAAACTGTAGAAGAAATAGAAAAATTCCTTAATTAATTAAAATTACAATTACCAACATTATCACAATTAAAATCAATAAATAATCCCATAATCCCACAATGTATGGTTCAAACTAAACAGCAACATTAGTCAACCTGTGACCCTATACAGGTTCCAGATAAACATGTTAGGTTCACTTCACTATTTTTAAATTTATTGAAATGATGGTAGGTAGGTTCATACTTATTAGTATTTACCACAGCAAGTACCAGATCTACAGTTGCTAAGGGGTTAGGACTTGGGAGCACAGGATACTGATTAGCTTTATAGGTTAAGGTGAGGTGGGGTTAAAGGAGCTAAAAGCTCCCAACAGTATAAAATGAAATAGAGCCTTCTTATAACAGCATTTAGTTTTTCTTATGCATGTAACTATTTAAAGGGCATGTCCACCCATAAATTTAAATTTTGCACCCCCAGTTCCGTTTTACTTACCTTGGGCAAAGATGCAGATCGCCAAACTTGCAAGACCCGGTCCCTTGCCACCTGGGTAATGCCTGCTGCCCCTGTTCTGAGCTTGTTTCAAGCAGCATTTGTGGGGAAGGTAAATAAAATATAACTGGGGTTTGGGGGGGTCTATATCTTAAAGTTTAATTTACCGGTCGGCGTGCCCTTTAAATCCATTTGCTGTGTTTTTTGTGTACTAATGCAAGTGTGAAACTGTTTTGTTAAGGACATATGAGAAATGAATATTTTGTGAATTTTTTGATTATTTGGATTGAATAGGATTATTGTTCCTTGATTATTTTATTTTTTATAGAAAATCTGCAAAACTGTAAAACTATAAGATCTTGCATCAGGAATTCTGGATTTATGAATGAAGGAATAACGCTCCCATGTACTAAAGCTTATGGCGTTTTGTTTCTAAAAATAAAATAAATGGCACTGGGGGAATTTCCTAGGTTAAGTAGTGTTTAGTTTGAATACTTTAGGGTATTCTCTTAAATAGATACAGGAACCTTATCAACTCTAAGGGGCATATTTATAAAGGTTCGTTAAACTTTTTGCTTTCTTTAACGCAGCCTTTTCGCCTAATTTGGACTTTTCGTTATTTATAAAGCAGTGATAACCAGTGGCGAAAGGTCATTACCACTACATTTCACTTTTCGCTTTTCACCATTCATCGCTGCTGTAACTGCTCAAGCTTATTTATTAAATGGCGAAAAGTATATTTTTGCGTTAAGTTCAGCCATTCCAATTCACCAAGTCTGAGGTGGCGAAAACGCATAAGTGGCCATTTATTTAGCCTGCCAATGGGTCCATGGAAGGTGTCAGTACATTGTGGAGTGTTTCTCAATACTAATAAGTACTCAGGGGGGTGTTAGACTATTTTCCAGCATTTACTGTAATAAGATCTGAGATTTCGCTTTTTTAAGATTCATTTTTCGCTTTTTTAAGATTTTATTTTTTAAGGTTCCCATTTTCTTTATTTACCAATAAAGTCAAATTGGGGTCTGAGGGACATATTTATAAAGGGGCATTATTTTTGCTTTTTTTACCCACCAGCAATTTTTTAAACTTTCATCTTTTCCTTTGATCAAAGTTATTAAAAAGGAGAATTTTCCTCAAAAGTGAAAATCATGTAGCAAAAAGTAACATTAATAATGCTGAATAAGTTCAGCAAATATGATGGTAAATAGGTCAAAGTAGTATTAAATTGGTTAATACACACTGAATACCTATCTTTGTTATTTAAAAATAGCCTAACACATGTGGTGTTTCTTTCAGCCAAAGGTGTAAATAGTGTAAAACTCAAAAGGCAATTTTTCTCTATTTTATTAATAGAACACATTTTTTAGTATTGCTTATTTTCAGCAAACTGCAGCTAATTATCAAACCAGTTCCATTAATATGGGAACATTCCATAGTGCTGTGTAAGAAATAGTCATGTTAATGGAACATTCCAGTAAGTAATGATGTTTGGTGAAAATTCTGGTAAAACTGCAAAAAATGCAACAAAAGGGAGAAAAGGGGCAAAAAGGCGAAAATTCACCTATTTATAAATAGCTTTAAATAAAAAAGTGACAAAAATAGCTCTGAAATTACACTAGAGAGCAATTTCTCTTTTCGCAGTGATATCACACTTAACGCAATGAATAAGGCGAAAACTATCGCCACACATCGCCTCAGCGATACTTTTCCTAAAAGGCGAAAGCGAAAAGGAGCGTTTTATAAATAAGCTATTTGTCATTGCGATGTCCTGCGATAGCGATTGTTTATAAATATGCCCCTAAGTCACCTTATTTACTGCAGTATTTCAGAGCTAGCTGCTGGTTGTGCCTCTGTGTAGTACACCCATGGGTTTGGTATGGTATATCATTTGATTCCGCACATGAAGAGATTGACGTTTAGTATTTATATTTACCTTTTCATAACTTTTCAAACTTATTCAAAGTTATTTATTCATGTTTTTCAAAAACTGCTAAAAACAGGAAACTAAAAAGATGTAGAAATGAAGCCTTATGTTATGCATGGACCCCCTGTGGGTGTCGGTATTTCTAAAAGTGTTAAAGTGTTAAGAAGCTTTAAAAGTAGCCACAAAATATTACACTATTACATTTGATATTGCATCATGGGATAGCAGAAAGGTAAGAGGCGAGATTTTATTAGTCCCTTTACAATACCGTGTTAAGTTTTATTATTATTATTTATTATTATTTATTATTATTGTTAGTGTGTGTAATGCATTTCCGAGTGCTAGCCGAGGCTAACAAATGTTCGAGATTATTCAGAAATACCCCAACATTTGCCTCACCCACAGGCATCTCCCTTTACTTAAATATAGCTTACTTTCAAAATATGCCCCTTATAATTTATACTTTTTACTTATTTGCCATGGGGTTTGTCCAAGATTTCTAATTCTGAATCATGATATTCCTTCGGTTGTTTTTTGTTTACTTATTCTAGAAAATAAGCTAAAAGTTGGGGGTTTTTTTTGGTTGTTGCTGTAACAGCCCTTATGCATTAATCCATTTTTGCTAGGTTCTGGCTACACCTCCGTGTGCACCAATGAATGTGGCCTGCCATTTTACTCAAATTTACCTTTAAAGGAATAGTTACTGCAAAAGTGAACTATTCTTTTAATGTATTGATTGAAGACCGGGAGATTAAGGAGCTATGCTTTACCTTTTGGACTTCAATCAATACCTGTGGAACCAGGAACAAAGATAGAAGAAACTTACACTTCGCATGATTCTTCGCTGTCACACTGAAATTCCTGACCGCTTTCTGGTTCTGATTAACACTTTTGCAGTGAACTATTCCTTTAACTTGTGGGCATATTTATAAACGGCCGTAAACTTTTCACAGCCAAATTTCCCGCAAAATCACTATTAACATGATTTATTAAAGGGCGAAACCAGAGGGGCATGGCAGGGGGCGTACCGGGACCCCCCTCCCTGGCCCTTGTAAGGGCCCTTGCAGCACTGATTGGTCAATTTTTCAATGCTTGGTATCACATGGTTATGCAGTACCCAATCATACCCAATCAGTGAGCCCGCCTGGCATCGGCGACTTTAGTGGTGCGGGGGTCACCAGCTGGGAAGAAAGAAGATGTTGGATCAAGACTCCGGCGACATCGGCCTCGTTGAGGCCACGGGTGCCAGAGGTACCCCTGGCAGCCGCAGAGGTACTTCTCTGGGTTGGTAGCCTCAGCGGGCTCTTTTAAGAGCTGACGGGGGTCCCAGTTCGAGCTGCGGGACCCCCAACAAAGTGCCTCAAGGGTCCTGGGGACGGGGGTCCTGGTACAGACTGCGGAGCCCCTAAGCCCAAAAGGGTAGGGGGGGTCCCAGTTCGAGCTGAGTGACACCTTAAGCCCAAAAGGCCCTTCTCAGGGCTGCAAGGGCACTTGTAAGTGCTGCAAGGGCCCTGACAGGGGCGGGGAAGAGGGGTCCCGGTTTGAGCTGTGGGACCCCTTAAGCTCCAAAAGGCACTTATCAGTGCCCCCGCTGGAGGGTCCCTCCACCCCCCCAGTGGGCCCTTTACTTCCCCTCCCCGCAAACGTATGGGGCGGGGTAGGGGCTGCTGGGAAGTGGTCATGCGGCGGTTGGTCACCACCATGGGGGGCGAGGGCGGGGTGGGCATACACCCCACCCACCCCCTGTGGCAGTGAATGCGAACAACGGCAGCGCAATCCTTTCCCAGCAGCCCCTCCCAGCCCCCTGCTCTGTAAGTCAGGTTTCAGTTCACTTCGCACATTACAGTACTTAGTGCATTGCGCTAAGCATAGTATCACCGCAAAGGGAGTTCAAACTACCACCCCACATCACCACGGTAATGCTTTTCACGTCAATGTTCTTCGCCTTTATAAATATGGTGAAAGCGATATTTTCGCTGCGGCGATGTGTGGCGGTAACATTTTGGCGGTAATAAACCTTTCAAACCTTCAGTGCCTTATTCTGCTGAATCTAATTAAGGTCTGTAGTTAAAGGTAATAAATCTTTTATTGATTTTAAAAACTTTACTTTTCAATATATATTCTATATCTATTGAGCTCTCAAGAAATGTTAAAATTTTTATTATTCTTTTAAATTACATTTTGTTTTGTATAAAACATATAGTAAAGGGGAATTAAAGTCACCAGACAACATTGTCCCAATAGATAGAGCACAAAAACTGGTGACTAGTTAGTTATCTGTCCACAACCCCAACTGCTATTTTTACCAGTTTATTAAATGCATTTGTTTAATCAAGTTTTTTTCCATTATGGAAAAGGTATCTGCCTTGATTGACTGTAGAGAGAGAGGGGCCAGCTTAGTCTGCAAGAACAATCATCAATAATAAATAAAATAAATATCTGCTTAATAATTATGTGCTGAATATATTAGTTGGGGTTTGGGGCAGGTAATTTGACATACAGTATAGCCAGTTGTTTGAAGGGTGGAGATGCCTTTTAACTCAGAAAAGCACCACCTTTCACCACTTCCTAAATACAATCAGCCGTGATGTATGATGATATGCTGCAAAAAGCAAAATGGTGATATGTGCCAGTATGAGCTTTCACAGCTGGTTTTTACATTTACATAATTTTGGCGAAAACAGTTGATAACATTGGCAAAAATGTAACATTCTTTCATAAATATGCCCCTAAACATCAGTCTCCCACATGTGTTGAATCAAACGGTATTCCACATTCATGCGTGTTTACTGACACAGCCTCCAACTAAGCCCCAAAAATTAACCAGCTAAAATACGTAGATGAGGTCAGTATCCAGTGCAAAATTTGTGCACAATGTTACTTTCTCTCACCCAAAAAGTACTAATGCAGACAAATAAGTTGAATGAAGATGTGCATTGTATATGCTGTAATTACTAGGTCTCATGGAGTACATTTTTTAGCCTTTTTTTACACACGTGTTATTATTCTGACTGTACCTTGGTGTATAGATAATGATGCAGTAACTGTAAAGGGTCCATCCCACTGGATTTTTATATAGCTTAGTGACAGCAATGAGAAATTGGTAAAGGGTTTATAAAAGGGGACTTAAAGCAGTTCCGTCTCTTATAACAAACCGATAGGTGTTCCATATTAGCTCTATCTGTTATACATTTAAATGATGGATCCTAGTTCTACTTCGCTTGAACCATCTTTCTGCATCCTGACTTTCCTCTCACTAGTTCAGCTCTTGATGATGATTCCCGAATCCTATGTAGAAACCTCCAATATCAGATCAAATTGTGCTCTACAGAATTCTGAGACTTCTAGCACTTTGAGTTATTCCAGAGGTGGAGATATCATCATAGGAGGAATCCTGCAAATCAATATGATTCAGATGGGGGAAACACCAACGTATTTTCAATGTCCTGTTGTTCCAATGTGTACTATGTAAGTGGCAAAATTATTAAACCCACGTTATAATAGGGCAGTGTAATGATATGCCACATGCATATGTAACTAATGTATAATGAAAGAATATTCACATTAGTTTTTAAAGGGCTAGAGCAGCGATAGCTAATAATCTGTGTCCATGTGCTTGTTTACTAACAATAACAGGTAGAGTTTCTGTAAATAAAAAAAAATTACATTTTACACATGGTACTTTAGAGTACAGTATAGTACAGTATTTTACATAGAGAATAAAATCAACACCAACATCTCTGCAAAAAGTGTTAATTAAAGGGTATCTTTAAAAATGGTAAAATAGAATTTTACCTTTAGATACAGCAAGATTCCACTCCTCCAAAGATTTTTTCAGAGTTTAAAGAACGGTCACTCCAGAAGCAGAAATTACTGTATAACCCAGAAATGTAACCCATGCTTGACCTCTTTGCCTGCTTGCCAGCACACTTTCTGCAACATTTAATAGAATCAGCAGAGAAAAGACAGCAATTGGCGAGGGAGGGTGAGATGTATAAGCAGATCAGTGTCCATGGTGAGGCTGTGCAGAACACATAAGTGTCGCAGACACTACAAGAAGGCAGTGAGTAAGGGAGGGTGGGGGAAATTAGGAGCACTTACTAAACTTTAATAATTTACTGACAAAGCAAGCACTGATAAATGTGTTAGTACCATCATTTTACTCTCAAATTGTAGTTTCAGATAATGTAAAGTTGTTTCAGTGAGTATAGTGACCATTTAAGGGCTGCAGTGTCACTTTACATTCTTTTGGTATCCTCCTGCTCTGTCTAAAGTGCACTTGGGGAATTAAATAGAATAAAAACTATTGAAGTACTGTGTAATTTACAACAGATGGCACAGTCTTGAGGATATCTTGATATCCGTGTACATTTATTTGCACATTATTTGCTCTCTTTGGATCTCCACTGTGACTTTAAGGGCATGTGCACCCCACAAATTAAAATTTAACCCATTACTGGCTTCATTGTAAAGTTAAAAAAATCCTTACATTACATCTCTGCTCCTTATAGTTCTCCTGTCCAAAGGTTTCTGCCTGTAATCTAGTCTTTCGGAAGGTAGTGTGACTTGCACATGGGAGCCCTTTCCCCCCCTCCTTCCCAACCTCCAGATCCCTCCCTGGCTGTCCTTCCACCTTGCTTAAAAAGATTTTTCTGTAGTGTAGGCTACCCCTGCCCACCCCCAACCGCTTTGTCAGATTATTGAAAAAAGAATCAAAACTCTATTTACATCCATTCAATCACGTGGCACTCTGCATTGCCGGCAGTCATGTCTTTAATTGGCTGCCTCCCAGCCAATCACAGACACAGCAGCCGGTCTGGCCCCTGTTTGCAATTTCCGGTAAACAGGGAGCTGGATTAGAGTGCCACAGGAGCGAGGGGCTGTAAGAGTTCTGATTTTTTTTTTAGTAATCTAACATGTTGGGAGTAGGCAAGGGTGCCCTACAACATATATACAGTTCTATTGGAAGACCCCAGCAGACTAATATCCATATTTACAGTTGATAGACAGAGTTACATCTGAAAGCCTAAATGGGGAAACAATTAAAGTAAGATTATAGTTTGCTCTAGTAAACAATCTTAGTTAATATTTTAAATGTGTTAGAAATGCAGTTCAATCCAGTTTGGAACCACGATAGCACACTGTTACTGGCTTTGGCCTAGTAGTTGGTAGGTTCAATCCTCCACACCCCCTACCCAGAGGGTTTTAGGCAATCCAAAGAATGTAGAAGTGAGAGGAACACACTACTTCTTGGTGAACTTCACAGTTTATTTAGTGCAAAAACAACATACACAACGTTTCGGGGTGCTTACTGTCCCCTTCCTCAGGTAGAAATACAGTGCATGGATCCAACATGTATAAAAATAATGCAGTTAAGGCAGAAGTTCATTAAAATGATTTATCTATAGTATACACACCTAGATATTCTGTATATTCTGTACCTTCAAAAACATATATCAAATGCAAGAAAACTTTAATGGTGTCTGTGTGTTCCTTTTAATACCAATTTTGTTGACAGTGTCTGGTTCACACTTTTCTTATTTGTTTCTGAGTGTTCCTATTATTCCATTTTGGTAAGTATGGGCTGGTACTGTAGTTAAGAGTATTAATTAAGAAAAAGTAAAAAGATAACACAATAAAATAAACATAAAAGTATTTAAAAGTTAGGTAAAATTCAAAGATAAAAGGTCACTGTAGCCAGTCTCTGTGGGGCATTATGTATTTTGTACTATGATCGACACATTTCACTAGGTTTCTAGATTGCTCATATAAGTAGAGACTACTGGTTTGCAGTGATTCAAGCTACAGAGGCCACAATACCACTACATGTCCAGGAATCACCTTGGGCGATTATACTACAGATAGATTTATCTCAATAATTCTATGCTATAATACTTATAATTTAATTCTAGTTGATATAGTTTTTACCCTTTAAGGCTTCTATTTTTCTTTAAATGCCATGCATGAGAAATTAATATGGAGTAGAAAAAAAATGTTTTAAAAAAATTTCTAGTAACAGAAATCTTGTAGTGTAATGTCAAATTGCAGTTGCAGTTTTCAATAAATCTTATTTAGGTTAAATGTTGTGCAAATTATCTACCAGCGATGCAAAATAGCAGCAAACGTGCCAAATATTCAAAGAAACACAGCACTCAGCACTCACAAACTCATTCTAATAGGTATGCTATTGTTTGGTAAATTGGTACAAACAGGTTAGCATGACATTTAGGCAGGTGGATGGGAAATTTAGAATAAAGTATATAACCATATGGTTTTCATCATTTCAAATAGCTTTTGTTAGTACAGTTTCTTGTTACCCAGTTCCTTAGGAAGGAAAGGCAGGTGCTGTAGGACTTAGAAGAACTAGATAAGCGATTCTGATGTTAATTGAAAGTTATGACTGGAGTGTTAGAGGTTCTGACTATAGAAATATGAAAGGACCATTATTCATGTATCCGGATGGCACTGGGATGAAGTGACAAAGCACCATTTCTGATTTGACAACTGATGAGTTATTTTATGTGTGGGATGGTTAAGTCCATTGAGCTGTACTTATTATCTTATTATCTCTATATGTTCTTATGTTGTATTTGTATCTGGATATTGTCTTTCTCATCCACCATGGTGAAGTAATTCATTACTGCATCTATTTGTGACATGCTATTTTAGCACCTAGGCCCTATAAAAACCAAGGAAATACATTTTTCGCTCTCTTTCTTCCTGACAGCTACTGTTGGGCAGAGGGAGCTACTTGCAAGTACTTTGTATGTGCAATAGTGTTAATTTTTTTCATCAGATTGATTTTCTCCTAAGTCTTATTTTGTCGTAACAGCAGGGTTTAGTAATTTGTCAATAATTAATTTTCTCTAGTTGTATACAATCATTTCTTCAAGGTCCCCAATACCTCTGCTTTTTTTCTCTCTAATAAATACAGTATATAAACAGTGTAAACTATCTTTCCCAAGGAGCTTCTAATTTTATAGAACCATAAGAATCCCTATTAATGATTATTAACATTTTATTTTCATTATCCCTTTTCTTACTGTGTGATCCAGGACAGGCAGTTTAAAGGGCATGTCCACCCATTTTTACAGCTTTTGCTGTAGTGTAGGGCTCCCTCCCCCATCCCCAACCGCTATAGTAATTTTTGCAGAAATTCCCCCGATCATTACTTACATTACCTCTCTCCTCCCACATTCTGTCACGGCCCTTTGCTTGCATGAAACTGCAAGCAGGGGGCCGGACCGGCAGCCATGTAAATGATTGGCTGAGAGGCTATCCAGAACGTGGGAGGAAAGAGGTAATATAAGTAGAGTTCTAGGGAGTTTCTGCAAAAATTAGTATAGCAGTTGGGGCTGGGAGCCCTACACTACAGAAAATGGGTTTTGTGCTAGCGGGAGGGAGAGTAAAATGGGAGGGGGAGGGAGGGAGGGAGAAGGAGGGGGAGAGCTACAGTGCACATGCCATTTTTCTCCTGGAGGGGAGACAGGAGGCAGAGTCCTATATGGACTCTGCCAGGCTCCTGCTGGTCAGTTTTCTGGACTTTGGAGGGACATTACAGGAGAACCATTTGGAGCTGGGATGTAAGGTAAAGATTTTACTAAACTACACAGTGGGAACAGTAGTGGGTTAAATTATAGTTTTTGGGGTGGACATGCCCTTTAATCCTAAAATTATTTAATGTTTCATTTTAATTCTTTGCGTTAATGTAAACTGGTAGCAATTGAAGTATTTTGCAAATCAACATTTAAAAAAATCTTTCTTTTCAGACTAATTTGATCTACTGTAATATTTACACACAGGCCTTCTTTCCAATACCTGCTACATTTCTTGGCTTTTATTTATGCTGTTGATGAAATCAATAACAGCACAGACATTCTACCCAATATTACACTGGGATTTCAAGTCTATGATGTTTGTGACAGTCAGACAATGGCAATGAAAGGAACCTTGAATGTTCTGTCTGAGAGTGAACAGATAACTCCAAATTACAACTGTCAAAAGACACCCAAATTGGCAGCTTTCATTGGGCACTTGCTGTCTTCTCCAACTAATTCAATAGCACACCTCACACAGCTGTACGGTTACCCCCAGGTATTGTATAACTAGATATTTATTGTATTACTTCAACATTTGAAGATAAGTTTATATAAAAGTACTAACAGATCTTTATTTAGTTTTACTGTTAATTCACATAATTTAAGGACATCAATCCAGCTCCACAATTTTATTAATATCCCAATTAAGCAGTGACACACTGACTAGCTAGAATGAGAGCTAGAATGAGATCCAACTGAAGTCCAGTGGGAGGAGACTCCTTACTATATGATGAAATCCAAAATACTAGCCAATAACTATGTGATCCTTCCTATTTGCTATCCAAGGGGATCACCATAATACTGATATAACATTTTTATGTCCATAAATCATGTGGAGTAGTCATATGTCTGGACCTGCAAGTGTCATATAGGTGGTATATATTTTATAGAGTGGGTCCAAATAATATATATGCCCAACCTAGAGGAAATATTAAAGAGGAACTGGTTTCTCCATACACGTGCTCTAAATACAAGGGCAATTAAAAATAGCTCTTATCAAACCTTTCAAACAAGCACATGAAGGTGTATCTATATGCTGTAAATGCAAAGTTATAGGCATGTAAAGTTTCACTTCCTTGTCAGCTTATGATGTGTCTGTCACAGCACAGGAACAGTGTCATAAGCCCCACCTTTAATCTTATCCAAAACTATTTACAGGATGTCAACCCTTCTCTGTGTTTTCCTCTGCCTTTGGACATCTTAGGGAGAGATTTGAAGGGCTGTCAAATGATGCTATTTGGCCTGTGGAGCGACCCGGCAACTGGCAAGACTTGTGGTCTGGACCCCACTTGCCAGTTTTATATATAAAATACCTTTAACAAGTGCCTAGGATGCTGTCTCTAGCTTTAGATATCTCTGGATTTTAAGTAAGAGGCTTGTAAATTTATGCTTAAGGCCCTGTGGCAGGGATAAAAAGACCTGTGCATGCATACCTAGTAGACTCCATTAAAGCAGACTCTGTTACTGCAGAATCCATTTCTTCATTGCCAGCTTGTCTAATATTCCCTCTTTAAGGCATAACCTGTAAGTAACTTCATGGGTATAAATTCTTGTATATTATATAGCAGTTAATTACTGATATTTATTTTGCAATGTACACAAATGTCTTTAATTTTAGAAATGATACTTAGCACTGATGCCTTGCAGCGCTGAAGTCCTGAGTTTTGATTCCACCCTTGGACACATCTACAAGTAGTTTGTATGTTCTCCCTGTGCTTGTGTGGGTTTCCTCCGGGCACTCCAGTTTCCCCCTCAATCATAAAGACATACTGATAGGTTGTATGTGTCAAATAAATGTCCCAACCAATCAGATGTTATGTACCATTTGAAAGCTAAAATTTGATTGGCCTGGGGCAAAATTAGTACCATCAAGATATGAACTTTTAAAACATAGACCTGAAGGTATATAAGTATCTGTCACGGTCTGCAGTCCCAGTCTTGGACAGGCAGAAATGCACAAAGCCATAGGGAACATCCAAACAGGGGATCAGTACACCACTGAGCTACCTGCTGCAAACACACATGGAAAGCTGTACACAGTCCAGATGACATTGGCTTCTTGATGCAGCTAAAGAAGTCGAAGTCATTGGCTTCTGTTTAACTACACACTCTATGTTAATATTTTTGCTGCTAGACACTTTTTATATATAACTTTTTGGGTGTTTTTATTGTTTTTTGTCAGGTCTATTTGTCCCCCTTTAATTAAGGATTTTTACACAAGCATTAGAGTGTGCAGAGGACTTATGGGATACTGTATTTTTCTTTTTCTAGTACATTTGTGGCTTGTTTTAATGTTTTTAACATAAAATTGAAATATTATCTTTATAAAAAAGATGTTAACGCTTGCTCTTGTATCAAAATCATACAGTAAAAAATGACCTATTATCAAATATTTTTGTTCTAGGTGGCTTATGGTGCACCGGATCTCTCATTTACCAACCTTAAAAACTTTCCATATGTGTATGACATGTATGATAATGAAAACAATGAGTTCAGAGCCATAATCCAACTGCTTCTTCACTTTGATTGGAAATGGGTTGGGATTATTTCATCAAATGATCACAACAGTGTTCAAGCAAGCGAACAGCTGAAAAAAGCAATGGAGGTCAATCAAATCTGCACAGAATTTCACTTGGTTTTACGTTCTACAGACCAATATAACATACCAATGGCAAACCAAACAATTAGAAAGTCAACAGCCAATGTCCTCATTTTATACTTATCTTCCTTTGATTTCATCGTCTTCACACAAAATGATTTAAGTTATAGGAAGGTTTGTATTATTTCATCCACCGTAAATGCTATTAATGAAGATGTTTTTCAACCATTTTTTCATTCATTCAATGGGTCCCTATTAATATCAGTGCCTAAAAGGGAAGTCCCTGGTTTTAAGACTTTCTTGTCTGAGGTTTCATCTTCTTCGAAAGATAACGCCTTGCTAGTGGACTTTGCTGATATGTTCCTGTGTTGTGTGACAAATGAATCAGTGTTGTATGGGCTAGAATGCCATGGGACAGTGACCACATGGAAAGAACTTTTATTAACAGAAGAAATGAGTTCCCATAGAAATGTTCATGCCGTTCACTCCGCAGTTCATTTGATTGCGAAAGCCCTAAATGAAATGTATTTGGACTCCAAAGTAAATAAAACCTCGACTGAAAAGAAACACAAGGTGATTGTTTCTATTATTTACATTTTATAATGTTTCCCATATTAGTAAAATGCCGAATTGTTACCACAGTAAATAAGTCTGCTTTATGGTAAATAATCCTCTTGTTTATATGGTGTGTAGAGCGATTGTTTATTTTTTCCCCCATCCAATCGATTACTGCAGTTGCTCACTTTCACCTTAATAATTATTCCTAAAGCTTGCACAGCTCGTCTCCCATGAGAGTAATAACAATGAGGTTAAAGTTCAGAAAAATCGAAAATTAGATGGAACAATTGAAAATTCCGATTAAAAAATTCCAATTCCAATTCCATTAGGTTCAAATCAGATTTTGGAAACTTCAATAGTTTCCTCAGAACCGCTGTCGGAACTAAACTTCACAGTTGTGTTTATCTCTAATTAGTACCGGAGTAATCAATTGAAATGTAAAAGTAATTCAATAACCAAAGATCCTGTGAATATAATACAATATACTGTTCTGAGAGATCTGAGCATGTTTCACCCACCCAGCAGCCAATCAAAAGAAATTACAACAAAGGAACATTCCAAGGAATTGTGCATCCATTACAGGACCTAAAATGGCAGCTCACTATGACCACATGGATAAAGACAATGTATAGAATGTGTGTGTGCCTGTGTGTGTGTGTGTCTGTGTGCAGGGGTGTTCCTAGGGTTTTTGACACCTGAAACAACTTTTAAATGCCGCCTATCGGTAGATGGGTGGTGGCATGTGAAGTAGGCTTGGCTTCATCAGGGAACATAGGCATGGTGGTGGGAGTGGTGGGCTGACTAACACTGATTGGTGGACTGGTCCTGAAATACAGTATTGCAGGAAGGAAGCTTTTTTTTAACTGCCACCTTTTAAGTGTTCTGCACGGGTGCGTCCTGATCAAATGTTTCAGTTTGCTTCATGGTAGGGGCACCCCTGTCTGTGCGTGTGTCTGTGTGTATAAATCGTTTAGCTAATAACATTTTTTTTTACTGAACATACACTTACCACTTACTATAGTTACTTACTACAGTTACTATAAAGATTTCCGCTAAATAATCTTGCATTTTTATTTGAGAAGAACTGATGGCAAAGCAAAATAAAAAGATTAGTTAAAAGAAAAATGTAAAAAATATTAAATCTATCTTTGCAGCTAAACAGTTTTCTAAAAACTGTTCACCGGGAATTTCATGGCAGAAAGAAATCATTTTCTGGTGAACCTGTGGATACTGCCGGTAGTTACGATATTTTAAACTGGATTATCTCTCCAGATAGCAAAGTGAAAGTTACCCACATTGGTAGCTTCCTGGCATCAACTGAAAAGCTTCTTTTTAATGACAGTGCTTTTGTTTGGAAAAATTATTTCAGGCAGGTAACTATTGTTTCAGTTATTTTATGGTAGTATGTGAATCGTCAAAAAAACTAACTAATGTTAAATTACCCTTTAATCTACAGTTTAAAGTACAACTAAACTTATTTTTTTAAATCCTAATATGCAAGCTTTTCTACCCAGAACAGCTATACATTGAAAGATTATTCTCTAGTTATTTGCATTTAGATATAACTAATAGATTCTGTAACAAAGGAGGTTTCCATATTGTTGCCAGTACAACTCATAACCCATGTTGGCTTCAAAGAGCCACGCCTCTTGACCCCAGGATTCACTGTCTCTATGCACAAAATTTTTAGCTTCTATGTAATTTTAGCACCATGTAAATGCTGTAAATGCAAGTTCTAATCTCCGAGTTTACTAAACAATTTAACAGTCTACTGCCTGAGTTTATTGCTTTTTTTGTTTGTTTGTATCCATGTTTCTAGAAAAATATAAAGTTTCTACATATGTACAAACTTTATATATAGCAGCTCTGTTATTTATTTACCAACCAGCGTGAATTGCTGACAAGTGCTGGGTTAGGAAAAATAATAGACTATTGGGACACAGGTTCGATTCCCCATGCTCCCTTTGTTTTTGTTTTTATTATGTGTCTAGCAAAAGATAAAGACTCCACATGTACTAGATAATTACTTATTAGCCATTGTGGCATAGTGGTAGATAGCTTTCTATTTAGAAAGACACAGTATAGAAGGTCGATTCCCGATACTTACTTTTATTTTTTGCTGAAATGTTAAAAGTTCTGTTTCTTTCATTCATGCTAGAAAAGACATACACTGCAAAGATTTATTTTCTTTTTTGTATGAAAAGCAAAGGAGTCTGTGAGGGAGGGATCTCTGAGCTGTAACATGATTGGTTGTTAGCTTCCAGGAAGCAAGACTGCAGTTTCCTGTAAATGTGTACTGCGCACACTTAGCGGGGTGTTCCCAGATAAGGTGGATTGTGGGAGCTGACCCCTTGTACACACAGGTTATTTTCATAAATCACCCAGCATCCACAGCAAAGGGAGAGATGAGAAACAGCTTGTTGTGTGTTTCTGAATGTGCTCTGTTTATTGGGACAATGTTGTCTGGGGACTTTAGTTCTCCTTTAAAGATTATGTATTGACCTATATACACACATGAGATAATTGAGGTTGGCCAAGATCTTTGTCAAAACAACAATTTTGCAAATGATCCATCTACAGACAGACCTCCTGCATAAATCCCAAATATAAGCAGCTTCCTGCCAGAACATGGGTGGGGCGTAGCCATAACTTTCCCAGCTCTCCCTTGGATTGTCAGTCTCTGCCATTAGAACACACAAACCCTGCACAGTCTGCGACAATTTCTAAAGGTCAATCATTTGCACAACTGTAAATTTACAATCCTGGACGTAAATCTAAAATTGGGGTCATAAATCTATGATTGCAGTTGCTAATTCTATGATCACCCATGTAATACCATTGCGATATTTTACTACCACATGATAATGTATGAGCAAAATTCGTACATTTATGCTTGCGACCGTACATTTACATCCATGATCGTACTATTACTATAGCCTGCAGTAACGGAAGTTTCCTTTACCGCGGGTTAATAAATATGACCCAAAGTTCTGCAATCAAGTACAGCTAGACAGGCACTTTAAAACCGAAATGTCAGTGGCGAAAATCGGTCACTTGGGAGATACACGTTTTTCAATTCTTAAAAAAAATCACATAAAAAATGCAGAAAATTTACTAAAATATGTAGATACAGTGTTTTGTAATTCTTTGAACATTGCTGGCAATAAATAAACAATAATGCAATGTCTGTATAACTCTTTTCTTATTATAAGGTTCCCAGGTCTCTATGCAGTGAAGAGTGTCCAATTGGACATCACAGAATTCCAAAGATTGGTAAACTTTTCTGCTGTTTTGACTGTGTTTCCTGTCCGGAAGGTGAAATATCAAATGCATCAGGTAGGCTTCTAAAAAGCATCTTTAGAGGGCATGTTCACCCCTCAAGTGTAAAATAGGTACACCACCCCTAAAACCAAATTAGTTACAGTAGAAAGATGACAGATGTAGGAATACATTGCTATGCAGTGAAATGCTTTTCTTCCCAGTCCCTCTTTATCTCAAAAGGTTTCTGCCTTCTTTAAAAAATTTAAAAAAACTCACACATGCTCACAGGAAGCAGCTAGAGGAACAGGATTCATTCATTTAATAATATGTGAGTGATGTAAATGTGGAACATGAAAAAAGACAAATATGAGGTGGGAAGAAACTCCCTCAGGATTCATGTAGACATGAGTTACAGATGGGACATCTCACTCTTCGTTTAATAATACTGTAGGATTATTGAAATGTGCTTAAAATGAATTGCCTTAATCACTGTAATGGGTATAATGTATAATTGTGTTCATATGAGGCTGCACTTTACATTGGGGATATATACATATACTGTAGTTCTGGTTAGTCCAGGGATACTTTCTGATTGCCATTTGGAGTCAGGAAGGACTTTTCCCCACAATTTTAGCTTGTTTTTTTTTTTGCCTTCCTCTGGATCAACGATTAGGTAGGGTTAAAGAATAAGGTGTAAAGGTTGGACTATTGCTATGTTACTATGACATGTAGAATGATCTGTATTTACATAATTGCTATTAGGCGTTTTTAATTCGATATCTTACCTTTAAAGGAAGAGTCTGGCTTGTAGAGACATGTATGTCTATGGTTAAGGGCCTAACAAGAGACTGTTATTAAATAACCTCAATAATGGTGCAGCAGTCTTGTTCTTTTGATTGCAGGATTCAGTCATTTACTGGATCAACAGTTAGGCAGGAAATGTGGGTATTGCTGATTAGGTTGGACTGGATGGACGTGTCTTCCAACCTCAATACTATACTATACTGATATTTTAACTGTCACATCCATGAATGACAGGTGCTAATCTTAAAGGGGAACTAAAGTCACTAAATAACACTGTCCCAATTGACAGATCACATTTACAAAGATAAAAAAGCTGTGCTTCACCTCTCCCTTTGCGGTGGCTGTTGGTTGATTTCCACAATAAACCTCTTTGTTTTGGTGTAAGTTTAAGTGTATGCAGTACACTAAGGGCCCTATTTATAAAAAATCGTTATCGTTATCGTAAAATACCGATCGTTATCGTAAAATAACGACCGTTATTTACCGATAACGACCGTTATTTACCGTTAACGGTCGTTATTTACCGATAACCGAAACCGTTATCGGTAAATAACGCCGTTATCGTAAATCGACCGTATCGGTAAATAACGACCGGTATTAACCGATAACGACCGGTATTTAACGATATCGGTAAATAACGGTCGTTATCGGTAAATAACGGTCGTTATCGGTAAAAACCCGGTCGTTATTTTACGATAACGATCGGTATTTTACGATAACGATTTTTTATAAATAGGGCCCTAAGGGCCAAATTAATTAACCTGCGGCATCCGAAAGTTCTGATACTGTGGGCTATCTTAAAAGTACGTCTGCGGACTTACATTATGATCATCGTAATTGTGTGGTTGCGATATTTCGGGAAACCACGCCTCTTTTAATATGGCCCTAAACATGCTCTCTAGTACACAGCAAATTAAAACAAGGAAGCTTCAGACTATTCTGCTACCTAGAAGCTTACATTTAATTAAGTTACAGCACAGAGATCCTGCTTCTTTTAGGCACAGAACAGTGATTTTACACAATTGTGTTTGCAAACAATTTATTTTCCCAAACAAATATATTTTATTATTTATTTTCAGTTTATTTACTATCCAGCATGGATTTGAACCTGTAATATCATGGGCTGTGTTTCCAAGTATTAGTCCACTAACCCACCAGAGCTAACACATAGAGAACAGGTACATTTAGAACCATATTTTTTTTTTCACCAGGAACAGAATCACTTGAAAACAAAGAAATAAAAAAGGCCATCAAATCCGCTGACAATGTTATATTCTTACTGGATGCTGGACAGAAATAATACTGCAGGTTAATGTCCTATCAGGGACTTCCATATAGGTGTGAAGACTGTATGCGCTAATACAGTGAATGCGGGGGTAAGGGGGCATTACTAATAGGTGCACATGCAGTTTTTAGTTCTCCTTAAGGACTAAGGAAAAAGAAGGGTAACAAAAGATTGGACAGCATTCAGGTTAATCTTATATCTCTCAGATTTGTAACTATTGCAGTTTTAGGTTTTGGTTGTGATTTGCCTAGATACAAGGGGTGGACGTGCCCTTTAAAAGCTATACATAATGTGACTTGTTGATGTTAAAATTATTCTGCCATATACTTACATTTTGTATTGCTTATATCCAGATTCTGGAGTATGCGAGAAATGTCCTGAGTACCAGTGGCCAAATCCAAGCAAGAATGTATGCATTAACAAAACAATAGATATCCTTTCCTATGATGGACACTTGGGGATATCACTGTCCACAATAACTATTACCTTATCTGTAATGAATGTCAGCGTGCTATGGGTATTTGTAAAACATAGAAACACTCCTATTGTTAAAGCCAATAATCTCAACCTAAGCTACATTCTACTTGTATCTCTCATGTTGTCCTTCCTCTGTTCTTTCCTGTTTATTGGATTTCCTACTCAGATAAAATGCCTGATCAGACAAGCCACTTTTGGGATCATATTTTCTGTTTCCCTTTCCTCTGTACTGGGGAAAACAGTAACTGTGGTTATTGCCTTTAATGCAACAAGGCCAAGAAGCAGAATAAGATATTGGATGGGACCCAGGATATCCATTCTATTAACTATGGTTTGCTCTTTAACAGAGCTTGTCCTGTCTGTTTTCTGCCTAATGTATTCTCCACCATTTGTAGATATTGACAAGACCGTAAAAGACAATATAACTCCACAATGCAATGAAGGAACTATAAGTATTTTCTATGTGTCTGGTTTCTATCTTGCTTTGTTAGCTATGTGTTGTTTTCTTGTTGCATTTTCATCTAGAAAATTACCAGATCGGTACAATGAGGCTCAGTATATCACCTTCAGCATGCTGGTGTTCTGCAGTGTCTGGGTCTCCTTTATCCCAACATACCTGAGCACCAAAGGGAAATACATGGTGGCTGTGGAGATATTTGCTATTCTTGCTTCTGCTGCTGGATTACTGTTCTGTATATTTATGCCAAAATGTCACCTTATACTTCTTAAGCCTGAAGTCAATATTAAAAGATCTTCAGGCTCATTTACCCAGAGACGCTATTGCTCTGGGTAAATGCACCTTCCGCGATTCAATATCGCAATTGCGAAAGTGGGTCAATCCCGGAAAGGGATTTACTCACTGCGGGATTTTAACGCCAGCAAAAAAAATTTGCTGGCGTTAAAATCCTGCGCTAAATCTAGCGCAAACGCGATATTTAATCGCAAGCATCGGATGTGGGGGTGATTTTTGCGTAACCCACACATCCGACACTAATATGGAGTTAAAGTAACGCTAACCAGCAGAGAACCGGTTAGCGCGACTTAAACTCCATTTATTTGCCCAGCGAGCCTGGGTAAATGAGCCTGCTTGTATTAGAAATATTTGTGTCAGTAAAGGTGAGAAACATCTGAAATTTACATTTTATGTAAATCGGCAGAAGGATGTTTTTATGCATTTGTAAAGGGTTGTGTAAGGCACAGCAAAGTATCAAAACACACACAGTGATCATGTTTAAAATGCAGAGAATGATTCCACATGTGTCATTGCAATATTTATAATGTGTAAATATAATGTGACCTGCAGTGTAACAACATATTTACAATACAAATGTGAAAGGGTTGTATATGTTCAAGGGCATGTCAACCTTTAACACAAAAAACTGGTTACTGGCCAGTTATATGCTTGCAACCCTAACTACTATTACCAGTTTATATTTATTACATGCATTTGTAACCAGATATTTAATAAGTTCTATTCCTTTCTAGCAAAGGTATCTGCCTCTTCCCTCTGCTCAAAGAGCTTTTTATATGCTTGAGCATGTGCAGAGGAGGCAGCAGGTGAATCGCTGGTTGTGATGTCAGCAGTCACAGCCTTGATTGACAGCATGGAGGGAGGGGCCAGCTTACTCTGCCAGAATGGAGACAATAAATATAAGTAAATATCTGATTAGCAATACAGGTAATAAAGTGCAAAATGTATTTATTTTGTATTTATCTGTATAATGGCTTGCACTTATCCCCTTGTTTGTATACTCCGTATTAAAAATATGTACAGTGCTGCGTACCCTAGTGGCGCTTTATAAATAAAATTATACATACATACCACAAGAAGCAAGAACATCAGTGTTATGAGTTGATTTTCCCACGGTGGCCAACAAACTTGAGATTTGTCACCAGTAGGTTCCTAAATGCTTTGGCCCCATGACCTACCGGTAACAATATCTTAATGAACAGATACATTAGGATTTGGATTTACTTTTTATGTGATATTGGGTCCATTTTTATCTTTTTGAGGCTTGATCCGTATAAAAACTGTGCAGTGCCCTACAATAAGTGTAAAACTCATGTTAACCTAATATTACTCCGGGTTGCATGGGTTTTACGCTTATTCTTTACAAAGAAATGAAATGATGGATACACGTACCATGGCCCCGTGTAGTATCCTAGCATCTGCACTTGTGCATAAAGGGGTGTTAGTAGTCACCCGAGGAAGGGGCAAGTTGCGCCGAAACATTGTGATACTGATGTGTGTGGTTTTTAATTAAAATTATTGATTTGGTCTTTTTTTGATCCTCATCTTTCTACTATTATTGTTTATCCCTTGGAGGGTGAAGGCACCCATTGTGGTATTGAGTGTGTTTGGGACTATATTGTTTTGTTGTCTTAGTAACATGTTTATATTCATAAAAATAAAAAGTCTTCCACCCACATCAAGGTAAATTGTCTTTGGGGTGGTTGGAAAGCTTTCGTTGTTTTATGATCATAAATGTCTGGGTCTACAAAATGATTGGGTACAAAAAAAAATGAAAGGTTTAAAGGGTATCTCCACTGAGGAAAAAGCATTTTTTTTTTTGGTTTATTATAAAGTACACCATCCCCCAACCCTCCCCCTACCTTTCTTTCCCCAGAATTCCCCTTTGTTTGATTGCAGCAGCATGGGAAAGTTGTGCAGGTTCCTGGGGGGTGTCTTCCCCGTGCTGGGAGTGCTGTCACTCAATGTGCATCATCATGGTAGCAGACACACCCACTTGGCTTCAGTAAGAAATACCCTGACTCTCTAAGTTAATTTTTACAGATAATCATGCAGAGAGAGACAGGGGAGGAAAAGTCAAAACCCTCTTCCCTTAATACTGTAACAAAGGCAGGGGAACTTGTGTTGTTTTTAATAAAGATTTTTTTGTGTCTAACTCTGAGAGGGATGTTTGAAAAAGTGATCTAAGATTAATTTCATAGGGGATGCTGGGAATATGAGGCAATCTGGTATGGGAGTGGATGGGAGAGAGAAAAAGGTAGTACCTGATTACTCCTCCATTAATTAGTGAAGTCAGCAAGCTGCTGTGGTGGTCATGTGATTATTCCTCCATTAATCAGTGAACTCAGTAGCTTGAAGAGAGTGTATGTGTGTGTGTGTGTGTGTGTATGTGTGTGTGATCAACCAAACAATCAGATCACACAGACAGCAGTCACGACAGATCCTCTCATGTTCTGCGCATGCACTAAAGGAAAACGAGTGTTGGACATTTCCCAAGCAGGCAGTGTGCAGTGTTATTTGTTTATTTTTCTACTACCTTTTGATTGGTATAGAGGAAAGCAAAAAAAAAAAAAAACACCAGAATTATGAAGGGGAAAGAAATTCCTTCCTGACTCCTAGTGACAATTGGAAATATCCCTGGATCAACTCTACTTTATGTATCAATACCACTAACCTGCAACATTCCTTGTTTGCAGAAACTCACCCATCTTTCTTTTGAAACTATCCAATGAACCTTCTACATCATGCCCAATGGCATACCGTTCTCACAGTAAAAAAAAACTTTCTGAACTTGAAGACTAAACTTCTTTTCTTCAAGTCTTAAGGGACGTCCACGTTTCCCCTGACATGTTCTTTTGGTGAACAATGCCCCAGATAGTTTATTGTATGTCCCGTTAATGTATTTATACACAGTAATCATATCCCCCCGCAAGCGCCTTTTCTCTAGTGTAAATCATTGTAACTTATCCAATCTGTCTTCATTAGAGATGGACTAGAACCAGAACTAGAAACCAAGTTCGAATCGGATTTAATGAGTTCAAACAAACTCGGACTTTTCTAACTTTTCGAATTTCAGATTTTTCAAACTTTCAAGAATTTTGGGGAGAAGATACATCCACATGTCCCAAATTTACCAATGATAGCTATTTTTAGCAGTGCCAACCCCCTGGGTATAAAAGACAGCTAGACCAGATGCCTTGTGATTGTTATGTGTTACCCTTCTGCCCACCTTGCAAGATGCATACTCCAAGAGTATGTCCAGAGGGGTCAAGCCTGCCTGTCTCCTCAACAATGGTGGCAAACTGCAGTGAGCCTACTCTAACTCAATGGTTCTGCTGCTATGAACAGTTACCCTTTGGCCCACTTTCCCCTATATGATGCAAACTGTGGGGGAGAGAAGCCAATGTGGTGTGGGGTATGTCCAGAGGGTGAAGACAAATACATACACAAAGAAAGGCAGCACTCGTAACTCTATCAGACTTAAAACCTTGGGGTGTGTCTCACTCCGGAGATTACCTCCCAGCTGCAGGTACTTCAAACATAATGATTGTAAAGGAAGAGCGCTACTCACGGGTGTAGAGGTTAAAAAAGTTCAATTTTATTCTTTACATTTAAAACGCTTCAGAGACGGCAAACATAAAAGCAGCAGGGCAAGGAACAAACAGAGGCCCACCCGCCTGACGCGTTTCATTGGTTGGTCCCACGGGTTGGTAACCCAGTGGCTGGGTGGTGCCTCTTGGACTGGTATTATATAGGCCAACCAATCCCAAGCTAAAAGCAATCAAGGTATGAAGCACCAATACAGATAAATATGAATTAAGGGATAGTAAAAGGGATAGCTAAGAGCAAAACGGAGGTATGCGCAAAGGAAAGAAGAAAAACCCCACCAAAATCATAAAACACAGAGAGTATAAAACCAAACCAAAACATAGACAAATATGTTCAATTCCCAATCCCTATTAAGTCCTTCCGGACTTACAGTTCATAACTTAAATATCCAATAGGCCTCTAGACGTAGGAGACTTTTATGTCTGTCTCCTTTCCTTGTTTTTTTAAACCTTTGTCTATGATAGTAAACACAAATGTAAATTCTCCATTATGTACTTCTAGCGCATGCTTAGATATGGTCGAAGTATCATCCTTTCTTTTTAGGGCATAAATATATTCAGAGAGCATTTTATAAGCTGGTCTTTCCAACATACTGGAGATCACATGTACATGTTGCCAGATATATAATGAAACATGTATGCAGGGGTGTCCCTAGGGTTTTTGGCACCTGAAAAAACTTTTGAATGCCGCCCCTAGATCGAGCGGTGTGTGGCAAAGTTGGTGTGGCTTAACAAGGGGTGTGGCTTCATATGTGGGCGTGGCAAATTTCATAATTTTGTTTTTGAAAATGTATACGCTTCTCTATTTTTAGAAAACACTAAAAACATATTGGTGCAACTGGTACATTACATTTGAAAGCCCTACCATACTCTGTAGAATAAAAGATGTTGGCCAAAAGATTTGTAAGCCCTGCTACCACGTCAAGGTAGACTCTTTCAGCAGGGCCCTAACTAACCTAACAAATTCTAACTAAAGCTAACCTGACCATATGAACTTTAACAATATCCAACACATCTTTAGTGGAAAAAAATACATTTAAAAGACATCTGCAGCAAAAAACATCTTTGGAATTGCTATCTGATGAAATCTATAGTCTACAGTTATATCTGTCATTGCCATGGGTTGTAATCCTATTATGTGTTAGTTTAGTGATAATCTGTATAACAAACAATGCCAGCTGTTTTTAGGTCTGTGTTGTGTTGTAAGTATGCACTTTTTTTTTTTAGGGTAAGTTATCATCATCCATAATCATCCATAATCATCTTCCATAATGCAGCGTTACTCAAAGGGAGCAGCCAGAGAGTATGAGAGGGGATGCTGGGAATTGTAGTTTTCTGGACAGTTGCAAGCTGGACATCCTGTTTTGCTCTATCAAATTGTAACAATTGTAAAAATTCAAACTATATCAAAATAATCAGCACTTTAAGTATAAAAATGGTTTTACCTAAACACCTACTATAAATACACACACCAAATCCATGTTAAATAAAGGACACCCTTAATAAATATACAAAGTAGTGTATTAGTGCAACATACTCAGGTTTCTGTGTGCTTTAAATAATCCTTTTACTGATCTGGCAAAACCCACAAATTCAACACAAATGACATTTCATTAATATAAATAAAACACAGCAAATTCACCGATAGACTTTTGCTTGACCATGTCCTATATAACTATTTCTTTGCCATTCGTTTCTATTATTCACAGGGAGGTGAGAACGCTTATTCTCACCTCCCTGTGAATAATATTACGCTCGGGTATATACTGTATACTTGAGTATATACAGTATATATAAAGCAGCTATAAATATATTATAATCATAAATTCTTACCAGACAGACAGGTTTCCTCCAGGGAAGAGGCTTCAGCTCCTCCAGATGTCCTCGGCCGGCAACGTCCACACGTCCTTCCTTGTTCCAGGTGTCCTCCGTCCGTCGTCCACGCGTCGTCCTCAGAGACTCTTGATGATCTTCCTTCCATGGTCCACCAGGCCCTACTAGGCTAGTAGTCCCTCTCCCCAGCCAGGTCACACAACCTCAGATGCGCCCCCCCCCACACACACACGCTCACACAAAACCACCAGAGAGTCAGCCCAGGACCCAGAACAAAATTGCCCCAGGTCATTGGCAGGTCCAGCACACTGTAAACCACCAGAAAGCCCAGCCAGCAGGCAGCAGCACACTCTAGACCCTCACCCCCCTGCTCCTAGATACCCCTCTCAGTCTTCCAAGTCCCAAAGGCACCACCACCAACCACAGCCCCCCCCCTGCGCCCTCTCTCCCCCCCTCCCCCAGGTCCCCCCCAAATAAAAAATGCCCACACTCACACAGACTGTCTGTCATAAAGTGTAGACAGTAAAAATCAATCACTAGCTTCAGCCATCTGAAGAAAAAGCACAGGCTCAGCTCAAGCTCGTCGCTGCTCAAAACCACTACTGCTCCTCTCACCAGGCCGCTCTGTGACTAACGGCCGCGCCATTTACCCTCAGCTTAAATAGGCTTGGTACCTCCTGGGCGCGCAAGTTAGGTGACGTCACGTACGTGACGTACGTCACTTAAGCAAATCGCGCGGAAGACCTTTCTGGCCAATCAGAAAGGTAGCAGGGCGAAATTTAAAAAAAAAACAATTTCCAGCACTCCGATTGGATCCGAACTTCTGGGTTCCCCACTCTTCAACATTGGCAGCTGCAGTCATGGGTTCTGGGTCCCGAGCTTCCACCGGAACTCATTGGCAACTATTAGGATGTGCTCCTAAGCTAATGCTGCGCTTTACAAGGGGGGAAATGCCGCCTGTTATTTATTTATTTATTTATTTATTTTGGGTCTGGAGTGCCGCCATGAGCAACTTTTTCAAGTTGCTTCATGGAAGGAGCGGTGCTGCATGTACGGCAATTGGCAAATGTTCTTACTTTAAAGACCTCTCCAGTACTATGGCTGGTAAATGTTTTAGTAGACTCAACATATTTGCATATATTGCATCTTTTAAGATGACATGGATAACATCCAGAGGCTATTGTTTTGCCCTTACGAAAAGAAAATTTAGGATTATGTCCCAAATTTCTATCCAGTGTAGGGTCCAATTTTAACAATTTCCAATAATTTGGCATATCTTTTCTTCCCCCTTAGTATATGTTAGTGAGGTATGGGGAATCACCAGAGTGGTTTTGAATGGAGTTATGACTCAGACACTTTTGGTTTTGAGGCTTTTTATGATTATATTATAGCAGGTCCTGACGAGCTTTGGACACTGCTCTTTCATATGCTTCTTTAAGCATAAACTGTAGCCTCTAGCCTGTCCCACAACTCCATCACACTTTCTTGGTAATTGCCAGGAGGGACACATCCTCCCCAAATGAAACCCCACGGATTGCTGACATTGGATGTTTAGAATTTGCTTTCAATAAGGAGTTCTTTGATATGGGTTTAGGATACAGATCGGTTTGTACCTCACAGTCTTCTACAGTAAATTTGATGTCTAAATACTCAGTAGACTTGCTACTTATATTGTGGGTGAAACTCAACCCCATTCATTAGTATTGCAATAATTCACAAAGTCCATTGTAACACAAATGTGGGCCTAGGCACTCCTTCAGCCAATGTGCCAGTGAATTCCAGGTGCTACTTCCCTCAGTCCTCTACCTTCAGGACTCCAAGCTATAGCACAAGCATAAAAAGTTTGATGGAAGCGCACTCTGTTAATCAGAAAATGTTCTGTTTATTGCATCACACAAATATACACAACGTTTCGGAGAACGCTATGTCTCCTTCATCAGTTGTAACACACACTCTAACCCATACCACCATTTAAAGACCCAGTAATCCAAGATTACTCCCCCCTCCCACCTTTTAGGGGAGTGGCCAAACATAATTTATATTATCAATCAGGTGTCTTTACCAAACGTGGAAATGTCCATAAGTGTCCTTTTTGAAAATGTTCAAAATAAACGTGAAGTCATACTGATAGCCCTTGACTTGTGGAGTAAGTTATTTACAAACAACTTTCTGGTGTTTCAACTGCATATTCAGCTGTATAAAAAAGTGCAACAATGTACAGTGTTTCAAAATAAGAATCATTAAAATCACATTACAATATAGATACATTTGTAACAGAAAGACTAACACATAAATTTACGCCACTAGATGGCAGTGCAATTCCTGTAAAGGATATGAGTTGATCCTTCATTGTAGTTGAGTAATTACTATGTATCTTTCACAGATATTCTATTTTATATCTAAACCTTTAGGTCAAATCGAAGGATATAATACAATGAAGTGAGTAATTTAATGTGGAAAAAATCATCATACCCTCGGTTTATAAGAAACTGTTTAGACCTGTGTCTTCGTTTAGGCCCCATGGGTGGACTGTATTCAATCTGTCAATCCACATTGCCTCTTTTCTCAGGAGCATTTTGTTAAAGTCTCCCCCTCTGGTTTGTTCCTTTACCACTTCTAATGTTTGCCATTTTAATTGGGAGACTTGGTGTTTAAACTGAAAAAAGTGTTTACTCAGAGGATGCTTGTGAAGGTTCTCATTCATCCAGGTCATGGTATATCTGTTGTATTCAATTAGATCAACTGGACTTGAATGTAGTTCTTGAAGACGTTTCACTAGTCATCCGACTGGCTTTCTCAATTCAGAATGACTTGTACAAGAATCTGTGGCAATTATGTACCCTGGAAAATCCCAATTAGCATATCACAGCCAGGTGTTAAGGGTGTGATTAGATAGTGGCTAAGAGGTGTTATAGGAAAACAGCATTGTACATGGCAGACAGTTGGTGTCGAACCCCCCCACCTCCTTAACACCTCTCTTGAACCAGTCACGTTCCTTCGCCAGTATGTTAACATAGAAAATAAAAGAAACCAAGCCTAAATAGAGGTGGGGGGGGGTTCGACACCAACTGTCTGCCATGTACAATGCTGTTTTAACACCTTACTCTGGGCGTTCCTATAACACCTCTTAGCCACTATCTAATCACACCCTTAACACCTGGCTGGTTATTGCTAATTGGGATTTTCCAGGGTACATAATTGCCACAGATTCTTGTACAAGTCATTCTGAATTGAGAAAGCCAGTCGGATGACTAGCGAAACGTCTTCAAGAACTACATTTCAAGTCCAGTTGATCTAATTGAATACAACAGATTTACTCAGAGGAGTCTCATAACGTGAATTTGTTCCATCATAGTTAGTGATGCTCCTTCTGTGTTCGTTTATCCTGATTTTTACCCCCCTTTTCGTTTTCCCTACATATCCCTTCCCACATGGACATTTAATGAGATATATTACTCCTTTTGTGTTGCAAGTTGCAAAGTCCCTTAGTTTGATTTTATTACCCTTACTGGGGTGATAGACATGATTCCCTCTGATGATGGAGTTACAGATACCGCAATTCCTACAGGGGAATGTCCCTTCTTGTGGTGTACCAAAGAATATTTGTCTCTTTTTTAAAGGGGGTACCATATCTGCTTTAACCAACCTGTTTGGAGTGAGTGTTGAAGAGGGTGACAAACGGAATTCTATCTTTCTTTTTTCCAGTATCTTTCTCTCTTTCTTTTAATAGTGTGTCTCTTTCTAGCTGTAGGACTTTCTCACATTGTTCCTCTAACCTTCGGCTATTATATCCTCTGTCCTCAAACTTTTTCCTCATTTCTGTCAGTCTTTGCTTGCATGGTGGTATGGGTTAGAGTGTGTGTTACACCTGATGAAGGAGACATAGCGTTCTCCGAAAAGTTGTGTATATTTGTGTGATGCAATAAACAGAACATTTTCTGATTAACAGAGTGCACTTCCATCAAACTTTTTTTGTGCAATAATTCACAAAGTCCTGGGCTGATATATAATCCCCTGCCCATACAATAATCAAGTCATTGATATATCTAAAGTATTGTATGATCTTAGATGCAAAAGGGTTGTTAAGGGAGAAAAGGTGAACAGCCTCCCAATGGCGTGGGCGTGACTTGGGAGTCATGTGACGTCGACGTCATCACATCGCAACGTCACTCCCTAAGACTGGCCACTGCGCTGCTTGTAGGCATGGAACATGTCTTGCGAAGTTGCAAACTAGCTCCTCTGAAGTGTTAGAGCCTGGCCCCTGGGAGTGGGACTTAAGGACTGCCATGCTGCTGTAAGTAGCCCATCCCCTTTGTGTGTTTTGGGAGAAGGTATGGTTAGGCTGGAAAGCCTGCAGCACTGCCCCTTCCACAACACTGGTCTGGAGCTGTATCTGTGTGTGCCAACTTTTTATTAGCGTTTGTGCCAATGCTTTTACCTGTATCTGTGTGCCAACCTTTTATTAGAGTTTGTGCCAATTATATCACCAGTATCTGTGTGCCAATTTTGATAAATTGTAGTTCTTGAAGACGTTTCCACTAGTCATCCGACTGGCTTTCTCAATTCAGAATGACTGTACAAGAATCTGTGGCAATTATGTACCCTGGAAAATCCCAATTAGCATATCACAGCCAGGTGTTAAGGGTGTGATTAGATAGTGGCTAAGAGGTGTTATAGGAAAACAGCATTGTACATGGCAGACAGTTGGTGTCGAACCCCCCCACCTCCTTAACACCTCTCTTGAACCAGTCACGTTCCTTCGCCAGTATGTTAACATAGAAAATAAAGAAACCAAGCCTAAATAGAGGGGGGGGGGTTCGACACCAACTGTCTGCCATGTACAATGCTGTTTTAACACCTTTCTGGGCGTTCCTATAACACCTCTTAGCCACTATCTAATCACACCCTTAACACCTGGCTGTGATATGCTAATTGGGATTTCCAGGGTACATAATGCCACAGATTTTGTACAAGTCATTCTGAATTGAGAAGCCAGTCGGATGACTAGCGAAACGTCTTCAAGAAATACATTTCAAGTCCAGTTGATCTAATTGAATACAACAGATTTACTCAGAGGAGTCTCATAACGTGAATTTGTTCCATCATAGTTAGTGATGCTCCTTCTGTGTTCGTTTATCCTGATTTTACCCCCTTTTTCGTTTTCCCTACATATCCCTTCCCACATGGACATTTAATGAGAATATTACTCTTGTGTTGCAAGTTGCAAAGTCCCTTAGTTGATTTTATTACCCTACTGGGGTGATAGACATGATTCCCTCTGATGATGGAGTTACAGATACCGCAATTCTACAGGGGAATGTCCCTTCTTGTGGTGTACCAAAGAATATTGTCTCTTTTTTAAAGGGGGTACCATATCTGCTTTAACCAACCTGTTTGGAGTGAGTGTGAAGAGGGTGACAAACGGAATTCTATCTTTCTTTTTTCCGTATCTTTCTCTCTTTCTTTTAATAGTGTGTCTCTTTCTAGCTGTAGGACTTTCTCACATTGTCCTCTAACCTTCGGCTATTATATCTCTGTCCTCAAACTTTTTCCTCATTTCTGTCAGTCTTTGCTTGCATGGTGGTATGGGTTAGAGTGTCCGATATACGTAGTTCTCCGAAAAGTGTGTGTATATTGTGTGATGCAATAAACAGAACATTTCTGATTAACAGAGTGCACTTCCATCAAACTTTTTTTGTGCAATAATTCACAAAGTCCTGGGCTGATATATAATCCCCTCCCATACAATAATCAAGTCATTGATATATCTAAAGTATTGTATGATCTTAGATGCAAAAGGGTGTGTAAGGGAGAAAAGGTGAACAGCCTCCCAATGGCGTGGGGTGACTTGGGAGTCATGTGACGTCGACGTCTCACATCGCAACGTCACTCCTAAGACTGGCCACCTGCGCTGCTTGTAGGCATGGAACATGTCTTGCGAAGTTGCAAACTAGCTCCTCTGAAGTGTTAGAGCCTGGCCCCTGGGAGTGGGAATTAAGGACTGCCATGGCTGTAAGTAGCCCATTCCCTTGTGGTGTTTGGGAGAAGGTTGGTTAGGCTGGAAAGCCTGCAGCACTGCCCCTTCCACAACACTGGTCTGGAGCTGTATCTGTGGTGCCAACTTTTATTAGCGTTTGTGCCAATGCTTTTACCTGTATCTGTGTGCCAACCTTTTATTAGAGTTTGTGCCAATTATATCACCAGTATCTGTGTGCCAACCTTTTATTAGAGTTTGTGCCAATGCTTTTACCAGTATCTGGGTGCCAACATTTTATTAGAGTTTGTGCCAATTATATCACCCGTATCTGTGTGCCAACCTTTTATTAGAGTTTGTGCCAATGCTTTTACCAGTATCTGGGTGCCAACATTTTATTAGAGTTTGTGCCCATATCACCAGTATCTGTGTGCCAACCTTTTATTAGAGTTTGTGCCAATGCTTTTACCAGTATCTGGGTGCCAACATTTTATTAGAGTTTGTGCCAATTATTTTACCAGTATCTGTGTGCCAACCTCTTATTAGAGTTTGTGCCAATGATTTTAACAGATTGGGTGCCAACCATTTATCAGAGTAAGTTGAGATGCCCAAGTACTAAGGCTAAGGATTCCTGTAGGCCACACTATTCCAGTTATTGAATATTCCTCCAAATTGGAGGGCTACTGGGGAATGCTGGGAGATGTAGTTATAACTATCTGGAGGGCTACTGGGGAATGCTTGGAGATGTAGTTATAATGATCTGAAGGGCTACTGGGGAATGCTGGGAGATGTAGTTATAATCATTTGGAGGACTACTGGAGAATGCTGGGAGATGTAGTTATACTCATGTGGAGGGCTACTGGGGAATGCTGGGAGAGACAACACACACACAATACAATGTACACATACTCATAATACACACACAATACAATGCATACATATTCATAATACACACAATACAATGCACATGTCTCATAATACACACACACAATACAATGCATACATAGTCATAATACAACAAACACAATACAATGCACACATGTGTCTGTTCTCACTGTATGGGTCCTTTACTGTCTGTTCTCACTGTATGGGACCTTTACTGTCTGTTCTCACTGTATGGGACCTTTACCGCCTGTTCTCACTGTATGGGTCCTTTACTGTCTGTTCTCACTGTATGGGACCTTTACTGTCTGCTCTCATTGTATGGGACCTTTACTGTCTGTTCTCACAGTATGGGACCTTTACTGTCTGCTCTCATTGTATGGGACCTTTAATGTCTGTTCTTACTGTATGGGACCTTTACTGTCTGTTCTCACTGTACATGTGTTAAAAGGCATTTCATATGGTTATATTAGCTTTAGTTTGTTAGGTTTGGCTAGGTTAGACCAGTTAGGTAAGTTAGGGCCCTATTAAAAGGAACCTTGACGTGGTGGCAGGTTCTTTTGGGCAAAATTCTTTATTCTTCTGTTATTATGGTGTGGATTAACGTCTATTTAAAGAAACTGTACAAATAAATGGTGCCAAGTTCAAAATGACAAAATGGCTAGCCGCACTCCCACCAACAAAGCCATGCCCACATATAAGCCACATCCACTTCGCTCCACCGGTGGCGCGCTGCGCGCACCGCATATAGGCGCCAATCAGGGTTTGGCTCAGGTGGCAAAATCCCTAGAGACACCCCTTTAAAGGGCATGTCTACCTTTAAAACAAATAACTGGCAAATTGTTTCTTATATAACAAACAGTCCTTTTGCACTCTATCCAAGTATGGGTGCTTACTCCTCAGTGTCCAACCCTTGGTGGATCATAGATACAGATGAAAGGCAAAATCGAGGGTCGCACTCCAAAGAAATTCAACAACATTTATTGGTGACCACAAAACATCTCACAACGTTTCAGAGGGAATTAATGTGCCCCCTTCCTCGGGTGATTTTCAAGCAACAGCCTAGCCCAATCAAAAGGCCAACCCATTAGGGGATGGTATTCATGTGATGATTGGTTATATCATAATGTGCAACAAAGTGCATATATAAGTGCAAAAATACGCTGAAGTGACAACATATAAAAGAGACATTATGCAATAAATACAGTTCAATCATGTTAAAATACATACATGGCTATTCAATAAAAGTTCTTATCGTTAAAAAAGGGTGCTAACTTTGCTGCAACTAATCACATGTTAGCTTTCAAATGTTAAATAATATCTGATTGGTTGGGGCAAAATTAGCACCATTTTAAACAATAAGAACTTTTATTGAATCTCACAAAACAAGTAGTGTAATAAAGTGACTATCTTTGTAAAGTACCAAGCATTTAACATTATTTAAAATGGAAACAATACATCCTACTTCTCATACAATGTATCAACCTTCATAAAATAAGTCACAAGCCTGAGACGGTGTTCTCAAAATAATCCAATAGATGGCGCCATATTCTCAGGAAAACTGAAGGTAAGAAGATAGAATGCAATGCAAAAACTGTTACTAAAAAAGGCAATATAATTCATTAAATGTCTCAGTTTACATAAAATTATTTATACAGAAACAGCAATGATGTAAAAACCTCAAGCTTTTATAGGAAACATGACAGTTAAAGTCTTCATTTAGCCCCTTTGGTGTTAAAGTATCCAGTTTGTCTATCCAGTATTACTCTCTTTGTAGTACCTTTTATTATAATTACCACCTCTCAAGGGCTTCTCAACCACTTCCAACACCAGCCATCGTAATTGAGATGCTTTATGCTTGTTTTCAAGGAAGTGTTTACTTCCTTGGTTCTTACCATCAAAATTAGTAATATCTTACTTATGTTCGCCAATTCTTAATCTGATCTCTCTTGTGCATTTTCCAATGTAAGCTTTACCACATGGGCACTTTAACATATAAACCACATTAGTGGTTCTACAGTTTGCAACATCTTTAAGTTTTATAGCATTCCCTTTCATGGGATGACTCACTGTGCTGCCAGGAATAATCGCATTAAGCGATTGACAATTCCGGCATAGGAAAGTCCCTATTTGCGGTTCTCCCAAAAAAAGTTGTTTACAGCTTTTCTTTGGTGCAATATCTGCTCTAATGAGTTCACTTCCTATATTTCTGGAGTTCGTATATGAAAACAATGGCGGATCTTTAAATAATACTCCATATTTCTGATCTGCTTGTAAGATACCCCAATTATTTTTAACAATCCGCTGAATTTGAGGAGATAAAACAGTATAAGTAGACACACTACTACTTGGGGTTTTAACATTATCTTTATCCAATAATTGATTGCGGTCCTGACCAAAGGCTCTATCTGCATCTTTTATTAATTGATTCATTGGATAATCCCTTATCCTTACACGACACAATTCATCATCCTGTACAATCCTACGCACCCTTAAAAAGATGGCTGAACGGAAGATCTTCATTCAAGTTACATGAATGGAAGCTACTGGATAATAAAAGATTATTTTTTATCGGTACAAATTGTTTCTTACCTGCCCCCAACCCCAACTAATATATTTACCAATTTATTACCTTCATTACTAACCACATATTTAAGGATAATTATTGTCCCTATTCTGAGTAAGCTGTGCCCTCCCTTCATGCAGTTAATCAAGGCTAGGAAAACTGACATCACATGGCATGACATAACAGTTGTGGGCATGACATCACAGTTGCAGTCATGACTGACAGTCATTACCCAGAAGAGGATGATGCAGCATGGGGCCTGCTGTTTGTGAGTACCTATATCTCAATGCAGGAGCATCAAAGAAAGGTAAGGGTAAAACAAAGTTGGGTTTTGGGGGGTAATGTATGTAAAAATGTAAAGTTTTTTTCTGGGTGAAATTATCCTTTAAATAACAATCAAACAGGTGTAAAGGTTCCATTTGCCATTGTCAAGCTCCTTAGTTACAAAGCTGACACATATATGTGAACTTTGTAATGTGGGTAATATGTGTGATTTTCATATTTTGTAATACACACAATTCTATGAGTACAAGTAAAGTACTCTAATGGTCTGTCGAAGATGTTCCACACCCACACAGGTAAGTATACTGGTGTCAGCGTTATGTACTTGAAGGAAATGATCGGCAACTGAAGTGAGCTCTCTCCCTTTAGCCACATGGTTAGCAGCCATCCTAATGTTGGAGAGGTGCTCCGAGAGTCTTTTCTTCAGGCGTCTCGAGGTTTGTCCAACATATAACAAGGGACCACTGCACCTTCAAATATTGATTACATTAGTTGTTTTACAATTCACATAATCCCTTAAGGTTAAGGTATTTTGTTTATTCCCATCCATGATGGAAGTTGTTTGTGGTAAGTATCGGCAAAAGGAACAGTCACCACAGGGAAAAGATCCTTTCAATTTTATGCCTCGGCCCAGACAGTAAGTGGCCCTAACATAGTGGCTGTTGGTCAGAGAGTCGCCCAAATTCCTACCCCGTCTAGTGGTCAGCTGTGGGTAGGGTGCTATGTAGTGGGTCAATACTGGGTCACTAATTAGAATTGGCCAATGTTACAATAAAATCTGTTTGACATAGTGCCACTGTTTTCCAGAGGTGGTAATAAATCTCTCCTCTAAAGGTTTGTCTCTATTTTTGAGTCGGGTTGTAAATCTTACTCATAATTATTTTCTTTTTGACACCGTCTATTATCTTCAGACCAGAGAGACTGCCATGTGTTACTGGACATGATGAATGTTATAACAGCACCAGCCTTCCACAGTGCCAACTGCCAGGTTGGCAATGTGGTAGCCATTTGCTGAAAATGTAAGGTCTCTTGTTTCCAAAAACTGCTAAACAGACATAACTTGTAAAACTTAAAGGGGAACAACAGTTTCCAGAAAGCATTGTACTAATAGACAAAAGATATTCACAAAGATACAACAAGCTGTGCCTCACAGCCCTCACATCTCACTTTGTAGTGGCTATTGCGGTTGATTAATGAACCCACTTCTTTGTTTTGGTGGAAGTCCTTCCAAGTTCGGTGAATGTGGTTTACTTTACAGGAAGCTGACAGCCAATCATATAACAGCACAGAGACCACCTCTGTTAGTGACAGATCATGCTACAGAAGATCCTGCCTCTCAGAACACAGAACAGAGATTTAATGTTGAAAGCACAGTGTTGAGTTTTTAGTGTTAAAACACTCTTAGGGCAATGCACCAACGGGTGCACCACTCCTAATGTTATATTAGTTAGCATTGCCGTGGCTGCGTGGCTAACGCAAAAGTTATACGTGCAGCCGCCACAAGTGATGTTATATGCTGAAAGCGGCATTCTATTGCGGCTAATAGCTGGCGTTAAAAGTGGCGAAATTGAAAAACAGCAGTTAGCGATGCTCCGAGAGCCGCTATTGGCATGTAACAGTCGGGCTGTTTGCATCGGTTTGCCGAGTGAATGGCTTTCAGTGCATCACCCTGTCTCTGTTCCATACATTCCTTTGCAATTCATAACAAAAAATTTTTTTGCAGTGTATTTCCAGTCAAGCACTGAGAAAAAAAAGTTAGTTATGGGATTTGAACCTGTGACCTCAAGGGTGGTGTGTTTCTAAAATGAATAAATTAGATTGCTTTGCCACTGCAGCACATTTAGAAATGTTTTATTTGCTAGAAACAGAATGGAAGCAAAAAAAAAAGAGGTAGTAAAATAAGCTATTTTGTATTGTTCGTGGTGGGCTATCCTCGATGCATGCTGACTGGGAAAAAAACTTTCAAAGTCTTCAAAGCGACTTTCATACAGCTGAGGATACATTTGTATAGAAAATATGTGCATAGAGACAGAAGATAGTGTATTCCAAACCAGGGTGCTTAATTTGCTGTACTGATTTACTTTATTTTTTTAAGGACATTGTTAAGCATTTTTTCACTTAATTTCATTATCTGAAGTTGAATGAAACCTTTGGAGCAGATCTGGCACAAATGTTTTGTTAATATCCATATCAAGCACTGACACTGACCTGGCTGGAATGAGAACTAGAATGAGAGCTGACAAATCCAGTGTAGTGAGAAAAGGGTGAACATATACTTTATGTAAATTAGATTGTTGTCCAGGCATCTATTTGAGTAATAACCATTTTGGTATGACTGATTATTAACTCATTTAGCTGTGTACAGAAAATGCAGCATGGAAACCAATGAAAGCTGTATTTTACATATGCATTGATCAATTTATATATATTAACCATTCCATAATCAATATATATATCCATTACTATATATATATTAGTGTGTGTGTTTTTAACCCATGTATGACATTACGGTATATTTAATTTTTATTTATCTGTATAATTGTTTGCACTTATCCCCTTGTTTGTATACTCTGTATTTTATAGTGTACAGCACTGCGTACCCAAGTGGCTCTTTATAAATAAAATTATACATACATACATATAAATACATATATATCAAGGTCATTAGGTTAATACTTTAAAGTAAAACTGAATTACTTACATACGTTAAGCAAGTCTGTAGATATTAAATTATTATAACATTTTCAGCAATGCAAATTCTTGAACACATAGGAGGAATGCCAAGAGCAGCATAAACTTATATCGGCCTGTCTCATCCCACTAACTTGTGAAGGGTATTCTCTACACACATTATTGCTGTTCACCTACCTATTATAGGATCAGTAGAGAAGCAAACCACATGTTCATAAACAGGTTTACTCACAAAACATTGGATACATATACAATTTTTCGAGGACTACTGTTTGATTTAAATGATTGTTGTTCAGAATACGTCTATTTTAGTAAGGACTCCTAAAATAAGATCATCATCCTGAAATGAGTGGTGAGTGATGTGCAGAGCATGCTGAAGATTTCTGGTTACCATTGTTATGTTACCAATGCAGCAATGCTATAATACTGAAGTAAAGGCTTTGTTCATGTGTAATGTAGGTTCATTTTATACTTTAGTCTCAACCTTTCTTATGCTTCAGAAAATACCTATCACAACAAAAATATTATTAATGCTTAAGAAATACCTTAATTTGTATTTACTCATATAATTAAAGGATAGTTAAACTCAACCCCCCCAGCTCTTCTTATTTCCATAGATTGCACTGTTACTGTAGGTCCTCACTCTTGTATTCTTCCTCTTGTATTTTTTTTAAGTTAAGCAGCATTACTTACCTAAACTTTCCTTTGCTGTTCTGTTCTCTCTTCCAGGTTTGTGATAGGGCCAATAGGAAGACTCCCTCTTCAAAACCTTCTCATTGGCCTTATTGCCAATGGATCAAAGAAGGAAGAGAGAAGCAGAACAGCAAAGGGAACATTATGTAAGTAAGAAAAGCCTGGTTTGGGTCCTCACCCTGGAAACTTTAACGTTTTGGGAAGTTTTTTATGTAATTTATTTTAAAATAATTTCTATTACACTGTAAATGCTATATGATACAGCAGGAAAAAGATTGTTTTAAATGATTGTTAAATTGACATTCCATCTACTGTGGGTTAAACCCCACCCCACCCCAAAAAAATCCCTCTTTGTTATATTTATCTCTTCCTCTTTAATCTTCTAAAGCTATTTACAGAACCCAAACCCATCAACAGTAGCTATATCCTTCCTTTGTTATTATTTACATGTAGAAAAGCAAGGGAGACATCAGCTTTTGTACAGTAGATGTAACATCTCTTTTTAAAAATATAAAACAAGAGCAAGGACTTCTTAATATAGAAAAAAACTAAATAAACAGCAAGGACCTACAAGATATACAATGGGACTTTTTATTGAACAGTATTAAATTTATTTTATCACACAATTATTTTCTATTTCATGTTGTGCTATGGGCACAACATTTACACCAAGTTACACTAACCTACTTATGTCTATATGGGAAAAAGTCATTGTTTTTACAAGTGTTTTTAAGAAAAATAGGTTTTTATGGCAAAGATTCTTAGATAACATTCTATTAATGTGGGAACGCATAACAGAGAACTTACAAATGGATAAAAATAACATTTTAAACTTGAGCTTTACACACACAATAAACAAAAAATAAATCATATTTCTAAACTTGAAATTATATTTGGAATAAAACAAAACCAAGACTTGTACACACTACAAAGACATAAACAGCTTCCACAAAAAAATCTGTCTATACAACATGTCTACAAACCAGTACAAGAGACTAAGGGGCATATCTATAAAGGTGTGTTAACTTTTCACCACTGTTTTCGGCAAATTTGGACTTAACACAATTGGCGAAAAATCCTATTTATAAAATGGCTATAAGTGAGTTCGGCCATTTAAAATCACAGTCACGTCACTGTCACGACTGTAACTGAAAGCCTTCCCAGAAAGTAGCAGGGAGCCATGGGGATGGATTGTGGAGGTTTTAAGTATAATTTTTAACCTTGGGAGCATTATAAAAACTTTTAGGCAAAAGGAAACTGGGGTTTTGGGGGGTCCTGAATAATATTTTTATTAGGGGTGGGCAGACATTTTAAAAAAGGGTACAAACAAAAGGAATATGAGTTAATTCATATCAAACTAAAAGCATAATAATGAATCAGGTGCTGAGAGCTATTTATTATGTTTATTTATGCAGTATTGTATGTTTTTGTATTGACTGTTTTGAAAAAAATAATGTAACATTTAGAAATAAATATAAGACCAAGAAGTCCTGCACTGGAAACAAGTATAGCAAATATTTCTACAACCACCAAATATTTACCCTTAGTTCCTAAATAGACCATAATGAAGGAAATCCAGACACTGCAGAACATTAACATGCTAAAAGTTATATATTTAGCTTCATTAAAAATGTCTGGTAAATTACGGGCAAGATAAGCTATAAAAAAGCTTACAAAAGCCAACAAGATAATATAGCCAACCATACAGTAGAATGCAATATCTGATCCCTCGTTACACTGCAAAATGATCTTTCCTGTTGTTGAGTGTGTGTCATTTTCAGGAAATGGGGGGCTGAATATGAGCCAAAATATACAAAGGAAAACTTCAGGAAGTGAACAGATCAAAAGAACATATTTTCCGATCTTGGTACCAATACAGTTCCTTAGCTTACTTCCAGGTCTGGTGGCATTAAAAGCAATAACAACAGTAACAGTTTTTCCTAAAATAGAAGAAACACTAATAGTAAATATGTTGCCAAATGCAGCTTGTCTCAGAAAACAGTTCACCTTCTTTGGTCTTCCAATAAATAAAAAAGTAGAAAGAAAGGAACACATAAGGGAAATAAGAAGAATGTAACTGAGCTCTTGATTATTCGCTTTCACAACAGGACACGCGTGGTATTTTATAAAAATATAACAAATAATACATGTGCAGACAAACACAGCCAGAGCCACTGAAGTTAGGACCACACCTAGAGGATCTGAATAAGAAAGGAAATCAACATGTTTCATGATGCATCTGTCTCTCTTGTCATTGGACCATTGGAATTCAGGACATATTCTGCAATCTTCCATGTCTTTTAAAAAAAAAAAAAAAAGGATACTTTTTGTTACATCCAGTAGATGCTGTACAACTAGTTACCTTGCCATTAGGATGTTTTAATATACTGTACATACAGTAGGTATTTTTACCTAAACTTTCATTAGAAATAACATATATTATTGGAAGATTCAGACATTTTTCAAGGGGTAATTTTATAGTATAAATTGCAATGTATAGTGCATAACTTGTCTACTGTCATTGAATGACTATTGATAGTTTCTTGAAAGTTGTGTATATTCTAGCCATAGATAATAAATAATTTTATTCTTATGTAATGCTTACATTTTTCCCCAATTGTTTCAGGGATTAACTAAAATGATGTTTATTAGATCTTGTAATCACTAATAATTCTTAAAGAATTGCTAACACTGTAGGCATTTGAGGAATAGTGATTATAACATGGTTACATTTTTAATCATGTTGCACTGACAATTGTATTAGGAAGTAAAGAAAAATATTAAATTATAAACAAGCATATAGACAAGACAAGCATTGTGATTCTATTTATTGTGACATAGGTTTTGTGCACAACGTTCGGGGTCTCCCCCTTCCTCAGGTGCATAACTACACACTACGTGTACTGGTTAAAATAGTATAGGTCCCCCTCCCCTAGGGGTGGGGCAAAAGCAACTCACACAGTGATAGGTTCATTTGGAACCATGTGATCAACATTACAATTAATTCCATAAATACAATATATAACTGTGAATACAATATATGACTGTGCTTATTATATATATTATATCAAAACAGTAAAAGGTGATAAGCAGTATATATAAAGTGCATTTTTACTATTTATCTTTCTTACAAACCTTAAAATGAACTATACATACACTGATGGTGGATCTATCAGAAATTGCTGAATTTCGTCAGTGTTGGGACCTATCGGGCAAGATGGAAAATTTCCATTACCGGCTCCCTTTACTACAGTAAAAGCTCCATCACAGTGTAGTAGGTACAGTAATTACTGAATATATATCCAGTCTCAGCATTTACCACAGGCAGCTGCAGGGTTTAATGTTGATACAGTTCTCTATGCTGATGTTAATCACAGGTCAGACTGGATAATTTTTTGAAGCATACTAGTGTTGCTTCTAACTCACAACTTATTTAACAATGTAACAATTTATGTAACACTATGTAACATGCCCCTATTTGGGGAATCTGTTTTTGAGAGATTTTTTAGAATATGTTATGGGTCTGTTGTTAATGTTCCAGGAACATTTTATTGTATAGGTCATGTAAACCCAAATGTTGTTTTATATACTAATATATTAGAAATATATTACTCCAATGCACCCAGTGCTCCTGTCTAGGGCAGATAATTTGCAAAATCTTCCTCGTCATTTGTGCAGGATTTTTTTTAGACATTTTGAAACACATTACCCCAATAATCCATGGTGCCCAATAAATGGCCTCTTTATTAATGTTGAATTCGGATGAGTGGTTTGTGGTAGAATGCAAGAGTTGGATTCAAATGAGTTCACGATGTTGGATGTTTGAAAAAAAAGAAAAGAAAAAAAAAAAAAGAGAAAAAAGGAATTTTTTGTCAGTGCCAGCAAAGCAGCTGATCTGCTTCTTTAATTAAACACCCTTGGTCAACAAGTGAATACAAAATCATAAAAAATAATTTTATAATGGGACGTTTAATGGTTTTAGATGGAATCTGTGTGTGAATGTAGAAGTTGGGGAAATGGATATGAAAATGAAAAGTTTACAGAAAAGTAATGTGTATCTAATTTACATAGAAGGAGGAACCTTGAAAAGAGAGTTATGATTAAAAGTATGTTGAACATGAAAGTATAGGATTTGTGTGGTGATGAATTATATGTTTTTTAACGTGGAAAACTGATATGTTACATTTTATCTTCCCTTACAGGGAGTAGAAAGTACATTTTAGGTTGGTCTGTGGTTAGACTGTGATGGACTTATAGAATAAAGCAGAATATTGTAATGTAAAACTACCTGACTCAACATAACCTTTCCAATTGTTTTGAGCTGTGTTAGGAAATACAGGGGAACGGCATTCTTTGCCAGGAGACCCCATCTGGGTGACGAGTGGTGGCATATGAGAACTACACCTGGATCCAGTTATTCAAGAGCTCTCACTTGTGTTAAGTGGTAGCGGCAGCAGCTCTCCTCTCTGAAAAGGTAGCAGTATTCGCATAGGGTAACCACTAAATGTATATGCTTCACATGCAGCAGCAGCAGGAATCATTCAATGTGCGCAGACACAGCACATCTCCTCAGCCGCCTAGGCAAGTATGAGTCTATCCTATTAGAGTCTGGGGAAGTAGAGGTTAAACGCTGCACAGTCCAATCCAGCCACTTTCCTCTGCCAGAGGATGGTGATGCCAAGACGGTGTTAGAGGACCATGATTGTCTACAACTGATGGAGCAAGAGACTAGCCAATTGTCTCCAGTAAGTGAGGAGCCGCTGCCAGACCCTGACCTTACTTTATTTGTAGATGGTTCCAGGTTATATGGAGATGGAGCTCCACGCACCTCCTATGCCATCATATCGTCAACAGCTGAAGTTTCACTACATTAGATGCTGGCCGATGCCACCTTCCTACTCAGCACAGCAGGCGGATTGGTCACATTGGGTAGACATGTGTACACGCTTCAGGGAAGATTGAACATTACACTGACAGCATGTATGCATATGGAATGCACATGATTTTGGACCATCTGGAAAAACAGAGGGTTCAAACCATGTAAGATACATCATCAAAAAACTGGGTAGAAGAAAACTTTTTCAAGAAGGTCTCCTTGCCATAAAGGTGGCCATCTTTAAAGTAAAGGCACCATCAAGACCTATGAGATCTTATTTGGCTACAAGCCATAGACAGGGTTATACTATCCCATCAGATAGAGGTAATGCACTATGATCTGTGTTTCTATGTTATTCGTATAGAAGGAGCTTACTACAGTGTATCTTCATGTACATGACAGTTTACCAGATGTAGAGAACCAACAACATCTATAAAGCCAGGAGACTGGGTGATGGTCAGAGTGTTCCCAAAGCGTTCCCTTGGCCCACGATTCGAAGGTCCATACCAAGTGCTACTTACAAATACAGTGAACTAGAGGAAAGCCAACATGGCTCCATGTCAGCCACTGCACTGCAAACAGCGTTCTTCAATACAATACTCAAGATCCTGGTACAACTACCGTTATAATGCTAAGTTATGCTTTTATCATTATTCTTGTTTGCCTGTCAAGTTAGTCATGTGCTGGGTGGTGAATCCGACCTGTACAATCATAACATATATCTGTTACATCACCGTCAGAAGCTTTCGTCCTTCCACAAATAATAGATAACGAAACTAACACTATAAAGCAACATGACTCTAATATCACCATGCTAACTGTACAGTTACAGACTTTACACAGCCACTTACTTAAGGGGAAGCTATGAAATAGAAGATCCAGTCCCATTATCCATGGGAACAGGATCTTCTAGGGGGGGGAAATAAATACAGGAGTATACATACAGGGAGAATACATACAGGGACATGGAAGTTTACATAGATTATGTACATATCTCCACAGTCAAATGGGACAAAACATTCTATAAGGAAACTAATTTCTACAGAAGGGCATCTTTACAGATAGCAGGATAGGCGTATGAACTATCAGTGTGTTTAAAATTCTCTCATGATAACAGTCAACCCACCACAGGAATATACAATACAGGACATACAATTCCACAGAAGGAAATCATACAAATAAGCATGACATAGTGAAGGAGCTTTCAGTGATACAGATAAAGCGTGGATGTGATTTCCACCATGGACAGGCTGGGGGAGATAGAACTGCTAACAGATTAAATAAATAAAACTGAAATAATGGATGGGATTGTAATGAAACCACCAGTGCTATACGTGTTATTAATGATGAACTTTACAGGTCAGAAAAGTAGCCTTGCAGAACAGAATGGCATTGGACTACATCCTAGCAGCCCAAGGAGGTGTGTGTGTCCTTATTGGTGTGGAATGTTGCACTTGGATTGAGACTTGGATTGGTTCCCATGACCAGTACTACTCCTCACCTGCTAAAGTGGACAGTTACAACAAAAATTAAGAGACATTTCTAAAGAACTGATGAATCCTTCAAGTGGCTCGGCAACCTTGGATCTTGGCTCCACAATGTCTTTGGCAATTTTGTGACTTCTTACTGACCATTGTTATTGGTGTTTTTTGATTGTCATAATGGCTAAAATACTTGTTAAATGCTGTATGAATATGGAGTCAAAGATGATCAACACACACACCTACTGACAGTTTAAATCTAATAATGGAGTATATCTTTTAACCATGATAATTTTTTGAGAGATAGATATACATAAAAATTAACACATTCTATGCCTAAATATAAGGCAAATAAATAAAATGTTACATATTATGGGGTGGTACAGGGATACCATTAGGGACCCATATACAACAGGAAGTGTTTATTATTTAAATGGTTACCTGTACAAAAAGGTAACATCTCACCTCTCATATCCATTAAACTAAGATAGGGACAGGACAGTGAATGTGTGAGCAGGGAATGGAAGGTGTTTTCCCAAATCCAGTCTTCCTGTCACATGTGCACCACAAGGGTGGCACATGTTACAAAGTACCAGCCAGGGGATCACAGTCATCTGAATAGGTAGGGTGATGGTTTGTGATCGTAAATCACGATCAAGAGGGGGGAGTGACAGTGGTCACCCAGGGTCCCTAATATAGTTGATAATAATGTATAATTATGCCCTAATCAGATATATCTAATTAATGGCCAAAGAGTTAAAATGGTTAGGACTACAAGGCTTTAGAGGTATTGGACTACAAGGCTCTAGAGGTATTGGACTATAAGGCTCTAGAGGTGTAGGACTACCAGGCTCTAAAGCTATTGTTTAGAACCAAAGTTTATATGGAGGAGATCTGGGAACTAAGGGTATTCTGGGGAAATCTGGATACAATGAATATGGGAGTACAAGGTTTAAGTGAAGGGGTTAAAGTTATAGGTTCTACGTCTCCTTAATGAAAAACACATATAGTGCTGGGAGGGGACACAATACCTCTTCTGATAGGTCTCTTTGTTTCCATGAATCTGCGCTTAACATGTGTTGTGAATTATGTAACATTCCACAGTGTGATGTCATTTTGCCTATATAACCCAGTGAGCAAACCTTTGTAATTTAGACTTGCTACACACTCAGAGTAGTGCGTGGCCTGTCTCTGCACGTGCAATAAAGGACCTCCTTCTTTCATCAATTTGGTCTCTAGATGTGACATCAATCAATGCCAGGGTGACAAACAGGTGCCAAGGTCGGACTGACTTTCAAAAATGTAAATATATTCAAAACTATGTAAAAAAAATAAAATTAAATTGCAAAAATACTTGGAAAACCAATTCCTGAAACACGAACCAAAGAAGACGGAGCATGCACACTGATCTGAATGGAATTTGAAGCCTCATAAATTAAAATCACATCTTTATTGTCAATACATTGAAAATGTCCTAAACACCTGATGCTTTTCGTACAATTCTGTACTTAATTATAGGTGGAGAGAAAAGGCTCAGATAAGAACAGAAAACCAATTCCTGCCAATTTACCTAAAGTCATTTTGGACCACAGTTCTGCTTTAATAGCAATAGAAATAGAAGTAATACATATGCCAGAACATATGCTATGTGTTTCAATAGTATTATACTAGCTTCCTTAGGCATTAAGGAAGCCAATTAATTGGTTGCTGCAAATAATAGCATCAACAACCTTTTTCATCCCTTACTGCATAAGCCCTTACTTTTTAATATTCAAAATTATATACAATTGTAAATGCCTCATCCCATTTGTAAAATCTAAACTCTCAGAAAATGCTCAATGTAAAGTTCCCCATCCCACTTGACCTCAGGAAAGAAACACAGGAAAAAGTTATCTTAAAGGACAACTAAAGCCTCAGGACAACATTGAATTAGAAGGCAGATCTCCTTGTTATAAAAGCAGTAATCCGTGTCTTACCTTTCATTTTCATATGGTTGTTGAAAAATGTAACTTTCTAACATGGGGTTTGTGTCTTATTTCCCAGTATTCCGGTATCACACAGTGTGGTCACCGACCCTTATTTTCTTTACACATGCTCAGTCCTAAGATACTGCAGGAACCTATTACAGTTGGTCACACCCACTAGTAGCCTCTAGCCAATCCTTTTACAGGACAGAATAGGCAAGGGAGCATGTGACTGAGGTCAGGGGTGTGGCCAGTTACTGTACATACACACAGTTATTTCATCCAGTTCTTCAAGTGGTAACATTTACTTTAATGCTATTTACTGTATTGATATTTTACAGTTTATTGGTGTTTTTAGAGGGGAAATGATCAGTTTCTGGAGTGTAAAAATTTGGGTTTAGTTCTCCTTTAATATCTTAATTCATCTTTAAACAGCCCTCTCTAATAATTCAAAAAAGATTAAAGAGGAGGAAAGTGTTGGAGTTCTGACAGAACCTTGGATACTATTTCAAAATTCAACTAGTCAAACTAAAGGTGGAATTTTGATAAAAAAATACCAACACTTTAAACTTTGAAACCTGGTTTAGCATCAGAATTTCATTGTATCAATATGCGGACCCCCCAGTAGAACAAACAAGTTTGTTCACCCTTATTGAGGAGCCCAAATAGGTGCATGTTGTCCTTTTTAATATATCAGAAAACAAAAGATTTGTACAACTTTAAAGGTCCAAACCTGTTTATTGTATCAATAAATACATAACATTTTGGGTGCTATGCCCCTTCAGATGTGTGAATACAAACCAATAGACCTACGCTATCTAGTACTAAAGAGAAAAACATTAACTACTTGTGGTTTAGCCACACCACTTTCTAATGAACAGTACTTACAGAACACAGAAGTGGGTTAGTGTTTTCTGGTTTACTCAACTCATATCCTTCTTAATATACACATTTTTATTTGTCATACATATTTTCCATGCTCTATGTAAATAGAATTTCTAATTAATTCATAAATAGAGATAGACCTGAATCCGAACATAAACGGATTTCAAGGATCTCAGACTTAATTATTTTTAAAATATTATTATATTATAATTATTGACCAATCAAGAATTTTCTAATGTAAAAATCTAAAAATGTTTATATTTCTACAAATGTCAAATTTACAAAATCGAATGCTAAAACAGGAAGCGCATAAAGTGCTGGAACTGGCAGATAACTTTAGGCAGATATTTTGGACTTTTTTACTCCGGTGGCTTGGATTTTCATTGGTTTTACGTGAGTTTGGCCATCTCTATTCACAAACAGTAATAGTTAATACATAGAAATTAGAAGTAGTATTAACAATTAAGATTATGTCTATACATTTTAGGTTCCTTTGCGTTTACTGGTTTAAATAAGATAATGCAACATTTAGGAATAAATATAAGACAAAGAAGCCCTGCGCTGGAAACAAGGATGGCAAATATCTCCACAGCTACCAAATATTTACCCTTTGTTCCTAAATAGACCATAATGAAGGAAATCCAGACACTGCAGAACATCAACATGCTAAAAGTTATATATTTAGCTTCATTAAAAGTGTCCGGTAAATTACGGGCAAGAAAAGCAAAGAAGAAACTTATAAAAGCCAACAAGATAATATAGCCAACCATACAGTAGAACGCAATAGCTGATCCCTCGTTACACTGCAAAATTATCTTTCCTGTTGTTGAGTGTGTGTCATTTTCAGGGAATGGAGGATGGAATATGAGCCAAAAGATACAAAGGAAAACCTCAGGAAGTGAACAGATCAGAAGAACATATTTAGCAATCCTGGTACCAATACAGTTCCTTAGCTTACTTCCAGGTCTGGTGGCATTAAAAGCAATAACAACAGTAACAGTTTTTCCTAAAATCGAAGAAACACTTATTGCAAAGATAATGCCAAATGCAGCTTGTCTCAGCAAACAGGTCACCTTCATTGGTTTTCCAATAAATAACAAGGTAGAAAGGAAGGACAACATAAGGGAAATAAGAAGAATGTGACTGAGCTCTTGGTTATTGGCTTTCACAACAGGACTCTTCTTGTATTTTATAAAAATATAACAAATGATACATGTACACAAAAACAGGGCAAGAGTCATTGAAGTTAGGGCCACACCTAGAGGATCTGTATAGGAAAGGAAATCAACATGTTTCATGATGCATCTGTCTCTCTTGTCATTGGACCATTGGTCTTCAGGACACATTCTGCAATCTTCCATGTCTTAAAAAAAAGGATAATATTGGTTATTCCCAGTAGATATTGTACGTTACCTTGCCATAAAGATTTGGTTTAATACACATATAAAATTGATATTTTAAATTTAAGTTTCATTAGAAATTATTATAATGTTCAGACATTTTTCTGAAAGAGTAATTTTATAGTATATATTACAAAATTAGAAAATTGCACCGCTTTATCTGCTCTCATTGATAGGCTGTAGTTTCTTGAAAGTTGTGTGGTATTCTGGCCCAAGATAAAATTAGGAATACATTTCATTCTTATGCAAAAAGATGCTCTATTAGATCTTGTTATCACTAATAATTCTCAAGGAATAACAAAATCATTCATTTAAAGACAAGCACACAATACAAGGTTTAGATACATTATGCAACTAATTAAGAGGTTAAATTTATGGGCTTAACACAGAAGGTAAATCTAATAGTGACTTTAAAAGTCTACTAAGCAAAAATACATCACAATAGTAAGAAATAACTTTCCCACCAGGGGAGACCTGGGACTTTTTGGCCTGGGGGGCAAATACAACTAAGTGGCCCTTTCATGGTAGATTGCAACATTTTTTCCATGCCCACTTTGCTTTAGCCCTTTTTAGGACCACCATTCCCATTTTACATTGTTGCCGGCAAAATTTTCAAATGTATTATGTGGGTAAGACAGCAGTAACAGCCTAATAAACTGGAGGGCTGACTAAACACAGGCTAATGAACTGATGGACTGATTAACATTGGCTAATGAACTAGAGGGCTGAAAAACCTGGCTACTAAAATAAAGGGCTAACAACACTCGCTAATGAACTGGAGGGCTGGCTAACACTGCTAATGAACTGCAGGTCTGACAATACTGACTAATGCACTGGAGGGCTAAAAAGACTGATTAATGAACTGGAGGGCTGTCAATACTGAGTAATGAACTGGAGGTCTGACTGCTAAAGAACTGAAGGGCTGACAACAGTTGCTAATATGAACCGGAGATCTGACAATGCTGGCTAATAAACTTAAAGGGACAGTTCAGTGGAAACAATTAATATTTGTTTAATTGTTAGTTTGTGTAATGCCTTCTTAGTTATTCTACATATTCTCTCCCATTTCGAAAAATCAGTTGATTTCATACCCTTTGCTGTTCCCTGCTGTTGACATTAGTGAGATGACATTTCATGTTCTAATGGTCCTTCTTCTTTCCAGGATGCACCACGTCCAAGGAATGTTCCTAACAGTAATTTCTACTGATTGGCTGTTGGATTGGTCAAAGATGCTCAGATCCCTGCTGAGCAACTGATTCAACCAAAGGGTCAAGGGCAAGACCATAACGGTCTCTACTATGGTTCCTGCAAACAGAAAGTCAGTATTTTGGTTGCACTTATTTATACACAGACAAAATGCTGAATTGGCAGATTAAGGTAATTGGGATGAAAAAATACTGCTCTTTTTTCTGAAACGTATATGTATTTGCACTGAACTTCCCCTTTAAGTGCTGACTAACAGTGGCTAATGAACTGGAGGGCTGACAACACTGGCTAAAGATCTGGTGGGCTGACCAACACAGGCTAATGATCTGAACGGTTGACTTGGATAATGAACTGGAGCACTGACTAACACTGACTAATGAACTGGAGGACTGACTAACACTTGCTAATGATCTGGAGGGCTGACAACACTGGCAAATGAACTGAAGGACTGACAACACTAGCTAATGAACTAGAGGACTGAAAACACTAGCTAACGAACTGGAGATTGACAACCCTGGCTAATGATCTGGAGGGCTGACAACACTGGCTAATGAACTGGAGAACTGACAACACTGGATAATGATCTGAAGGGCTGACAACACTGGCTAATATCCAGTATTGCCTGCCCTCCGGTTCATTGGCCAGTATTGTCAAAGTCACACCTCCAGTTCATTAGCCATATTGTCAGCCCTCCAGTTCATTAACAGTTAGCCCGCCCCCCAGTTACTTAGCCAGTTCTGTCAGCCCTCCACTTCATTATCTGGTGCTGTCAGTCCTCCAATTAATTAACAAGTGTTACATCAGATTTCAAGTTCATTAGCTAGTGCTGTCAGCCCTACAACTCATTAGCTAAGACAATGACCACATCCATTTAGGTCACACCCAGTGAGAGACATTTAGAAGTAGAGAAGTAGAGAAAATCCTATTACCTAGTTGCACTCTTTAATTTGAAAAGAAAATCACCCCCTTCACTTTCTTTAATGCAAACAGGCCAGTAAGTGGGCAGTAGATCAGCCCCTTATTCCATCACAATTAAGCACATTAAAAACCCAGGCATGGGCTGAACCAAAATAACACATAAAATATATTTTATTTAGGGCAATAAATCCCTTTTCTCTGGCTTGCCTTTGCTGCAAACAGGCCAGAAGCTCCTGCCCCCTTCAAAAAGTAGAATTTTAAGGCACTAAGACAAAGTATACAGAGCAGCCAGCAGCACTTTAAGTAGAATAAATCACACTGAACTACATGCTGTCAAAACACAGGATAGAAAAAGAGAGATCATGCACAGCCCTCTCACTGTAAACCCTTTCCCCTTCCTTGTGTGCATCAGCAGTGAGTCCCAGAAGTAATGTAGAGAGGCTGAGTAAGAGGGGTCACGTGACCTCTCTCTGCTGCTTGAAGGCTTCCATTATCGGTGCCAACCTGCGCATCGACAATTTAAAGGTACAAGCTGCGCTGCTCCTGATCTCGGATGGGGCTGTCACATCATTGCTTGCAGCCTCACTGTGACATCATTGCCTGAGTGGCATCCCACATTTTAAATAGAGACCAGCCTGGGGGACATTTTCCCTTCAGACTGCTGGCCAAGGCCACCCCTATTTCCCACCAATATTCTTTAATATATTTTTTTTTTAATTCAATTTATTATTACAATTTTACAACATGACACACTATTTGCAAAGCATTTACATGTGTTTTACAATCTAGTACACATCTCGACAAAGCAGTAGTAACAAAAATGCAGATTGGGACTTAACATTTCTTATTACATCCATGGGTATAAAAACATTTTTAACTAGAGGCATTATCCCCCATTGCTTTTATAAAGATTTAGAAACAAAGAGATTGTTGCCTTTTACAGTACATCCGTTCAGTTGATAATTCCTTTTTTCTTTATACTTTCTTTATTTATTATTTCCGTACCAACTGTCGCATTTAATCTAGTCCATTTACCCCATATCATATCGCATTTCCTCATACATTTCCTGTGTTTATATATCACTTTTATAAAGGGAAGTTCTTTATTAATTAACTCCAATTAATGTATTTAAGGCAATTCTTTTGCCATCCATTTCTTTCATTATTCTTTCATAATTTAGATATTTTGGAAACTTAGATGTTCAAAATAATCGAATTGGGAGGGTATACAGAATGTTTTCTCTGAATGCAAAAGTTGAGGTATCTGCATTAAGCAGCATTACTGACAAACAGTTAATGACAGCCGCAGTTGTCTATTTGCTGTCTTAAAGTCATGCTAACCAATTTACAAGCAGGTACCACAACTTTAAGATAGAAGTTGAGACGAGTGTGCAGGTATCACAAAATACACCTATGCAGCATGACTTCTAATGCCAGCTAATAGCTAAAAGTTAATAAATGGCATTAGAGTCACCCATTGGGTAGTGCTCAATCAGAAGTTAAAGAGAGCAGCAACCACCCTATTAAAGTACTGGGAGCAGCTCAATTGCTGCTCCCGGTAAATTTCCTTAAAAGTCTTATGGGTAGAAGTTTATACTTATATACATATAAGTATAAAGAGAAAGAGTCTCCGCTCCCAATGTAGATAACTAAGGGTCATATTTATAAAGCTTCGTTAAAATTTTTCGCATTCTTTAACGCAGCCTTTTCGCCTAAAGCAGTGATAACTAGTAGCGAAAGGTCATTACTGCTACATTTCGCTTTTCGCCATACATCGCTGCGGTAACCACTCAAGCATATTTATAAAATGGTGAAAAGTGTTTTATTGCGTTTAGTTCAGCCATTCCAATTCGCCAAGTCTGAGGTGGCGAAAACACATAAGTGGCCATTTATTTAGCCTGCCAATGGGTCCATGGAGGTGTCAGTACATTGTGGAGTGTTTCTCAATACTAATAAGTACCCAGGGGGGGTGTTAGACTATTTTCCATCATTTACTGTAATACGATCTGAGATTTCGCTTTTTTAAGGTTAATTTTTCGCTTTTTAAAGATTTTTTTTTTTAAGTTCAGATTTTTTTTATTTACCATTAAAGTTAAATGGGGGTCTGAGGAACATGTTTATAAAGGGGAATTATTCTTGCTTCTTACCATAATTTTTTTAACTTTCATCTTTTCCTTTCATCAGTTATTAAAAAGGCGAATTTTCATCAAAAGCGAAAATTATCTAGCAAAAAGTAACATTAATAATGCTGAAAAAGCTCAGCACATATGATGGTAAATAGGTAATACTCCGTGGTGGATTTTCAAAGTAGTATTAAATTATTGAATTGCTTAATACACACTGATCTATTTAAACACATTTGGTGTTTTTTTCAGCCAAAGATATAAATTGTATAAAACTAAAAAGGTGAATTTTCTCTATTTTATTAATAGGACATTTTTTAGAATTGCTTATTTTCAGCAAACTGCAGCTAATTATCAAACCAGTTCCATTAATATGGGAACATACCATAGTGCTGTGTAAGAAATAGTCATGTTAATGGAACATTCCAGTAAGTAATGATGTTTGGTGAAAATTCTGCAAAAATGCAACAAAAGAGAGAAAAGGGGCAAAAAGGCGACAATTCACCTATTTATAAATAGCTTTACATAAAAAAGTGACAAAAATAGCTCTGAAATTACACTAGAGAGCAATCTCTCTTTTCGCAGTGATACCACACTTAACGCAATGAATAAGGCGAAAACTATCACCACACATCGCCTCAGCGATACTTTTCCGCAAAGGCGAAAGCAAAACAAGAGTTTTCATAAATAAGGTGAAAATAGCGCTTTTTGTCATTGCGATGTCCTGCGATAGTGATTGTTTATAAATATGCCCCTAAGACTGCATATTTGGTCCAAGCCCTAAACAGAACTTTTTTTTATTAATGCATGGTCGTAACAACCTTGTAAAGAGTGACTTTAAAGGAGTTTAGTATTTAATGTTACAGTATTACTGTACATGTTTATGCTTATGTTTTAAATTAAAGGTATTCAGTATTACCCACCATGCAATTCTGTTACTTCTCCTTCTGAACACTGAACACAGTCATAACAACAGGCTTGTTTTCCTTGTATTAAAGCTTTCCTGTAGCCTGGAACACAGCTGGAAGTGCAAGTGGAAATAGGAGTCTAGAGAAAATGTATAAGTAATGAGTAATTATATACAATATAACAATACTTAGATTTCAGGGGTTCTTTAGTATTAATGTAATTTAAGGTTGGACCTCCCCAACCAGTTATATTAGTCTATAATGGCCTCTGTACATAGTTCTATACTATGATTGAGACATTTTTGTGCCAAAAAAAGCCCAGAATATAGTTGTCTAGCTAATACAGAGGGGTCATGTGATATTAATTTTAACCTTTTTACCACGTCTGATTAGAGATGGGTGGAATTTCACCATCAGAACTTCAGATAAAATTTAACCACAAAACAGAAATTCCGCCGCAACATTTTCTAGTTTTGTGCAATATATCAAATTCTGTTCACTTACTTTTAACTGACTATGGCCTGGAGAGATTTTTAGAATAATGTTATGGGTCTGTTGTTAACGTACCAGGACTGTTTTACTGTATGTCGTGTAAACAAGAATGATGTTTTATATACCAATACTATATTGGTAATACATTACTCTAATGCACCCAGTGCTCCTCTCTAGGGCAGAACATTTGCAAAATGTTCCACATAAATTGTGTAGTATTTTTAGATATTTTGAAGCAAAACACATTACCTCAATAATCCAAGGTGCCCAATAAATTGCCTCTTTATTAATGTTGAATTTGGATGATAGAGATGAAACAAAGGTCCCAACAAGTCTTGTAATAACTGTTCCATTATGAAAAACATTCCAGTTCATTAGAGTAAAGCCTCCAGGAACTTCTCCCTCATCATTGAAGTAAATCCTATGGCCAGTGACAGTTTCAAAACAAATTTTCTTCAAATAGCGATATAACTACAAGGGGAAGCAAAGATCTTACTTAGAGTAACAAATTAGGAAGATGAAAGTGTAAGATCTGCTAGAAAACATTTTGTTCTGATTTAGGAAGACTTACCACTGATGGTTTGGCAGAAACGTCTATTATAGCTTACTGTTTTACAACAGCTTGGTTTTTATACAACTAGATATTTTTTCCAAGACATCTTTAAGAAATGTACCATAATTATTAACTTATTTACTGATAATAAGATAATAATAATGAATGTGTCTCTATCTCAAATTAATATGCATTGATATTAAAATCTAGTTTTCCACAGTTGTCTGCAAATCTAGTAGTGTATTATTTATAGACATTTAAATGTAGAATGAGCTTCTAACTGCCAAGGCCAAATTGTACTCCAAAATGGAGGATCACTGTGTGCATGATGTGCTTGGTGTCGGATGAAATATTGCAGGTCTGTACAAGGTTTTACACAAACAGCATTAAGATGAAATAAGTGTTGCTATCATTATTATTCATTGCAATAATATGCACAGGGCTTTTACATTACATTGCCCTGTATATTTCATTACATGATTCCAGATGTACTTCAGAACCAGCCCTTTGAAGGCCTTTGTATTATGGCCCCTTACCTCTCAAATTCTGTTCTTATCTATTACAATAATCTTTCCCGATATATTAACTTTCTAAATATTTCTCTCTCGGGTCCAGCACAGTGTACCAGCTTATGGATAGCTATTACAGAACACAGGCAGGTTTGCAGTAAATAAGAGATGTAAACATAAATATCTATAGTTACATAGTCTACATATACTGTATAGCACTCATTTCAAAAATGCCTAAACGGTATTGTTAGATATTAATTTTTTTAATTTGTTGTCCTGAACTAAATAATTTTGCAAGTTTAATAAACATCTTACCTTTGTTGCCATAAAGTAATTTTCCATTTTATTATACTGCAAGACATGTCCACCACTGATATTCTCAGTATACATAGCATGGAGTCCATGTGCTAAAGCATAAACAGCAATATACATACTGTAGGTTATTCTGAAGTTATTCACATCATATCCAAAGTCGTAAAAATCTATGAGTGTTTTGGCATTATAAACCTGATTACATTTCGATGATGAGTTGGGAAAAACTTCACATCCAAAGACATTTGACCAAATATATGGGATAAATGGATCATTAGGTAACCTTGAAGGACTTGCTTCAGACAGAAATTCTTTTAGACCTGGGATTGGTTCATGATTGGAGTGTAAAATAAGAGACCCATTAAAATGATCACTATACAGCTTAAGTGAATGAGACAATGGAGACAGCATGAGCCAGATCACATGATGTGAATTATTATTCAGCATTATGAGAAAATGCATAAAGGTAAGGATTTGACTGTAAACTTTAACAACCTTGACAGTTGATTGTCTTATGACTTGAATCGTATGAAGAAGTGTTGTAGGACCATTTCCTTCAATCAGAACAAGAAAGTCTACGCAGATACCATTCTTAATGATTTCTTTCCTTATGTCTTCACTTGCTCTCTGGTGACTTTCATCATTAGAGGATATTATTCCTACCCATTTCCACTGGAAAGTCTTTAGGAGGTGAATTATGACTTTATTGAGCCGCATGACTGGCTGCTGTCCGGTACAATAATGAAAACCGTGTTCTATCTTTGAATAAAGGATCTACAGCGCCATAACTAACCTGTAATAAAATATTAGCAGTTCTTTTTGACACTATAGGAAGGTAGAATGGAAACTAATATGTTTAAATAGAAATTATATATTATATATATACAAAGAAAACACTCATTACTGAACATTAAGGTATAGAGAGATATACAGACCAGATCCCTTTCTGGATAATCAATACTGTATTCAGATTTTGCATTTAATGGAAACACTTAAAGGCCTATGAAATAAAAGTTCTTATTGTTAAAAATGGTGCTAATTTTGCTCCAACCAATCAGATGTTAGCTTTCAAATGGTAGCCAACATCTGATTGGCTGGGGCAAAATTAGCAACATTTTTAAAGATAGAAACTTTTATAGCATATGGGTGGGTCTGTAAGTCTGAAAACATTCTTCTTTTAGTTCTTTATTTCCTAGGTTTTATTCCACGTGGTGACTTTCATTAATATTTGTGTGGTTGATTGTATTCACTGGAAATTGCTGGGAAATTGTTCCCATAGTATTATTTTCCAGATTCTTCGAGCTGATTTACTTTTACTAACTTTTCCATTATTTTGTCTAAATCTGCACTTACTAGATGTTATATGTGTGTCTGCACTCTACAGTAACAAATCATTATGGTTTAGTCCCCATTGCCATGCTAGAAAGAAAGTAAATTTTTTTTGTGATTGCTAACTTCAAATTTGCAAATTTATGTCCTTCAAAATTCTGAATGTTCTGCCAGATCCACCAAATTTTTACACCCTGTATTTCCCCCTCAAAACTGGTTTTAGTTTGAAACCCCCAATGACAATGGCATTGCAAAACACACTTTTCAAAAATGGAACAAAATGCATGCAGCCCAGTTTATCTTAATACATAAAGCTTTTTTTTTTTTACTTTACACTAAAGGGTATCTCCACTCATATGAGTTTCTTGTTGTAGAAGGTAAAGAACTTACCCACTCGCCTTCCCCTGGCACATCGTCTTACAGGTCCCGAATGACTCTGTCTTATATGCACATAGATCGCGCATGCACATAGAAGATAGAGTCCGTCAGTACCTGTCAGAATACGTGCCAGGGAAGCAAACGAGCGGGTAAGTTCTTTATGTTCTCTCCTTGCTCTTGATTGCTTTATTGAGGAACGGGAGGTAAGACTCATCTCCTTTACCTCCCGTTCTTCAATAAAACTGAATTCCACAAATGTGTTCATACGAGTGGAGATACCCTTTAAATACAAAAGGAAATTAGTAACAGTCAATTACAACCATCAAGTAAAGGAAAAATTGGGAAATTAGCCACTAAGGATATATTCTTTTCTTACTTAATTAAAAGGTATTTTAAGTTTCATGTTGTATTTTTTTCTAAAATAAAAAATTTGTACAGCTGAAGAAGAGAAGATTAGATAAAGATAAACAGTTTGCTTCATACCTGGGAAAAGCCATGGATTCCCGTAAGCTGAGAAATTACACGAGTTATTGAAGACAGTAAATGTCCTACAAATGTAGATGGAAAACGTTTCTGGTTACAGTTGTAATTGGGCACATAATTATTACCCCCTGTTAGAATGCTAAATGTACTACTAATGGCTTTTTGCTCATTGGCCCAGAGATCATGAATATGAAACCACAAGGTCACATTAGGCAGAATGTCCAAGTTCTGGTTGATCTCTTCAATGGCGAAAATGGCAGCTAGAAAATGACGATAATATTGAAAGGTGAACCTACAAAAGGTATAAGCAGAAAATGTATAAATACCAGATTATAAACATTATGTATGTTATAATGAATTCAATAATTTACTGAAAAAATATACTAACATGCTAACATTGGGGACGTATCTGAAAACAGCCATAGTCTTGTACCAGTATATGAACGAAAACTACCGCAATGGTATTGTATGGGTGATTGTACAATTATGACCAATTAAGGTTGTAAACTTCTCACTTGTTAAGGTTCAGTATTGCTATTTAGCAATATAACGCCTATATAAATAAGGCCCATAAACTTTTAGCAAAATTTCATAAAAGCCTTATCAAAACTTTCCTTCTTTAACTTGTTATTAGAACTCTCTTCTCCCATCTCTTCCAAATTGTTCTAATAAAAACTTGGTAAAATTTTTATGTACATTGGCTGTTAATAATAACCTATTATTATAACTCCTTTATAAATTTGTCCCCTATAAATCTTGTTAGTTATTCTGACACTTAATGAATTTCAAAACTCATTGAGATTGCTAAATAGTGCACTTTATGCAGCCAGAAATAAAATCTAGGAACTTAATAATAATATATTCATTTGCCATTTTGTATGCGTATTTCAAAGTAATAGTACTAAAGAAACATTTCAAATTAAAAAAAATCATCTCACACAATATAATCACCTTACCAATACATTTTAACAATATGGACAGTATAAAGAGAAGAAATTCAGGTTTTGGGGGAATTGACGTCTACACCAGAAGAAAGAAAAATAGATGATCAAGCAGGACTCTCCAGAAAAGAAACCCAATGGATTTATAAATTAGACACCCTCAGACCCAAAAGACTGAATAAAGACATTGACCTCTGAAGCTTCCTAAACCCCCCCCCCCTCTTTTTGGAAAGATCAACATTATATCTATCATGTTACCTAAAGGTACATTTTTTATGGATTTATTTATTCATTATTTATTTATTTATACCATGTTTTTAATATTCTGAAGATATTATTATATCTGCTTTTAATAAGGTAGACTAGGAATAAGATTATTAGAGCAGTTATACATAAAGACCACCAGCAGAGGGAGCTTCCCTATAGGATAATTAGTTCCCCTATAGATACAATAAGGATATATTCCTCCTTTAACATTTACGTAATTCACTATATCAGGAAGCAAGAATATAGCTCCACAGGCCCAAGCAGCAAAAAAACGCTTGCCTCTAGCCTCCAGGAACCCCAAAATATACTGATTAGCAGAACCGGCATTGTGGAACGCATGCATTGGAACGCATGACGTCACAAATAGTGTGACATGCGCATGCGCCGTGATTCCATTAAAAAAAGAATAGGAGAAGCCGAGTATTTTGATAGACTCTTGAAAAAGCTAATTTGACTTAGCGAACCACATTGAGACCTATGACTGTAAGCTGCTAGACCTAGAGTGCCTTTAATAGGGTACCCATTAGATCTTGGAAGTAATCCATAAAATTGGACCTGGACTTGCAGCAGATTTTATCATTTTTAACAATTGTTTGCACATTTTTCATCATTTTGACTGCGGATTAAATAAATAAATACTGAAAATCAAATGTATTTTTTATGACATCTATTAACTAAGTAATTTTACTCACACAATACTTTTTATATTTTTATATTTTATTATTTATACACATGAGGAACGAGGATCACACAGCCAGAAAATATAACAGAATACTAAATTATACATAGTGGATATTGAGCTTCTCAGTGACCCCAACAGGATCCCTATATATCCATAGGCGCAGAGGACACTATACCTTACGATCGTAATTGTGCAATCGCCTATACATTACAATTGCGGTAGTTTGCTACCAAGTGGTATTGTATCCCGTACAATCGTACATGTACAACTGCAGGAAACTTCTGATGCTGCGGGTTAATAAAATTGGCCCTTAAATTCCACTTCCAATCTAAAGCCTTTACATAGTTTAAGCACTGCCATAAACCTCAAGGCAGCAATACTTACAGGGATAAAAGATGCACCAGAAGGCAGATAATTTTTCAGCTGTTCACTTCCCCTCCTGTACAGATGGCCACCTCTTTTACAAACTCAAACAGTCAGTCATTGCAGAAGAAAAGTCAGGCAGATAATGGGATAAATAGGGGCCTTCTGGTATATTCTTTATCTTTCTATTCCAATCTTATTCAAACTATTACAGTCTGACTCTTAATCTATATATAATACAAGAAAGGTTCAACGTATATTGGGAGCAGGAGTGGAATATTTTCTTAGAATAACCACTCAGCTATGTCACTAAGTTAATATTATAAGAAAAAGTTCCTTTGCAGCTCCCATACCTGTCTAGCCATCGACCATTACAAACCCACAACATTTTGAAAAAAGTCAATCTGTCATTTAAAAATAGAAAAGTAGAAGAAATTTACAATTTTTTTCGTTTTTCAATGGCAAGTCAACCAGGATTCATCCTCTGTATCTCGATGGTAGCTTTTACCATTTTTATTGTGGGTTACGGAGGATTAATCCTGAGCTTGGGGAAAGAAATAAAAACACTGTCAGTTTGATCTACTTTTCTACTTTATAATGACAACGTAACATAACCATTTAGACAAAAAAATAAATAAATGTATAAACCTTCGGGGAGATCCAATTCTGTACGCCGCGTTACTTACCTTAGCCCGATCCCACAATACAATAACTGACGTAAACGAGATTACATAAATTATTGCATCGCGGGATTGGGAAGGTAAGAGCGTGGGTTTAACACCTCCCACACAGTACCGTTAAGTGTCGCGCTACTATGTAGCGCAAAACTTAACAGTAGGGGTTTTGCATCTATAGCACGGCGCTATTTCCAAAAACATTTTGAAATGGCGCCTTTTAGATGGAAAAGGCCCATATTGAATCTCCCCCCTTATGTATTATAAAGAATAATGTGCCTCTTCACATTAAAAGGACTCTATAGAAGATATTAACTAATTTAAAAATAAGGAGCTTGTCTTTAACAATGATCCTTGACAGTGTTTACATTACGTCAGATCTAAAATGTCTGCACCTTCTACAAAACAAATTATAAATAACTACAAAATTAAATCGAGATCTAGAAAATGGTATTTATATAATGTTAATTAGGTCAAAGAAGCTTCAGTTTGTTTTTATCAATTCTGCTAATAGAAAATACAGAATATAAACTGTCATTACTCACACGGAAAGGAAATCATCTTCTTTTTTAGGAGGAGCATTGAAAGTTTCCTTTCTCATATTTTGTAAATAAAATATATCTAAGAGGACACCTATGATGATGTCTCCTTCCTGTAGGTATCCTTCTACAATTTGTCCATTTAGTCTACAGGCAGAAGATCTGGAGTTGTCTATAGCACTGCAATATAATGCAATCAAGATAAAAGGAACAATATGCTGAAGAAAAACTTTTGATAATGTATTGCTGGTATTCTCCATATGGCTCACAATTAAGTTGTCGTGAATGGTAGTTTGGGTCATCTTTATGTTTCAAACGGGAAGCTTTAAAAAAAAATATTTAGAAAGAAATACTGATTTATATAGAATAACAAGAGAATGATGAGAAATCACTGCAAAACCTTTTAAGGGACACTAAGGGGGATATTTTACCCTAAATGCCCTAGTCAATGTAAAAGTACCCACACTATCTGATGTATTATCATGTTTGCATGAGTTTTACACTAATTCTGCATTGCTTGTGCCATTTCAGAAAATGTTTGGAAATAGCGAGACACAAGCGATGCAAAACCTCTTAAGTAAAGTTTTTATTAAAGTTGTTAGTGTGCACAGTACACTTCACATGCTCTGTAGTGCTCAACAGATTAAAACAAGGAAGTTGCACCCTTGCTTCCTAGAAGCTGTTGGTTAATTATCTAATAGCACAGAGATCTTGGGAAATTAACCTGCAACCTCATATACTCTGTCTTGCTAAAAGCAAAGCTTTATACCGCTAACCCACTAACCCAACAAACATACTAGATGAGACACTAGAATATGTACAGTAGAAACTATCTTTTACTAGGAACAAAAAAATAAGTCTGAGGATTTGAACCTGGGGGCTCTTTGATCATTACGTGGGCTGTGGGTTGTACTATCAACAACATGAAAGCCTTCTTAGTTACAGAATCTATAACTTGTACTAAATACTATTTGTTAGAGAAGAATCTTACAATGTATAGGTGTTTTGGGAGAAAAGCTTTCATGTTAAGATTTAAAAAAATAAAATAAAGTATAGTTTAAGCAATAGCCATGTTAATGGAAGATAAAAAAAAAGGACCAACTGAAAAATTAAAGCAATTTAATTTTAAAAAATACTAATACTACTAGGAGTGCAGAAGAAACCCTTCAGTCATGATTTAGTGTACCGGCATATATAAGATATGCATTATTTAACCTATGTAAGAACAATACATGATCTAAAAAGTAAAATGGTGTCTGGGCTATTTAAACCTCTGTAAAATGTTCCAAGAGTGGCACACGCTTCTAGTCCCAGACCACCCAGAAATAGGAAGAGAGAGGAACAGCAGTTTGCTGGAGAGAGGCATCTAAGTAAGTCAGCAGAAAAACAATGGCAGTCAAACCCTGGCGAGGTAACACAGTTATCCCTGCACTTCCCAACTGGGTCAGATGTATTTCGACTCATGCTATGCCTCTCATACATAGCTCGTAGACTTGTTAGCAGGTTCCTCCTCCACAAGCATAGGACGGCATCAGCAGTGTCCCCTCATACTAACCCGTTCCTTCCCATTCTAAACATCCGGAACTGTAAGTTACACCCGTGATACAAATGATATAGCAGCATACAAAGTATCCATAAACAAAGTATCAACATGCTTAAAAGAGCTTTTACTCTGGTCTCCAAGTTGATTTTAATAAAAATCACTGATCAGAAAATTTGAGTGGGAGGTTCTGAATCTGTGGTCACAAATACTAGTTCCTTGTTTGAGTCAGTGGTTGGCACATGCTCATAAAGGAAAATGCAGAATAAACCAGTAAGAGAACGAGTTTCATTGACAGAAGGAGTGAGAGCGGCCACAGGGGTTTCAAGGAGACTACAAGGGGAAAGGCCATGGTGGCCAATGAGGAGGAGGAGACACAGAGAAGAGAGATTGTTACATGGTTTTAGAGTAGAAAGAAGGAAGTGCAGGGATTCTGGTGATGCTGCTACCATATCACATATAAAAATTGACAGGTGGTCACCCAGGGTCCCTAATATAGTTGATAATAATGTATAATTATGCCCTAATCAGATATATCTAATTAATGGCCAAAGAGTTAAAATGGTTAGGACTACAAGGCTTTAGAGGTATTGGACTACAAGGCTCTAGAGGTATTGGACTATAAGGCTCTAGAGGTGTAGGACTACCAGGCTCTAAAGCTATTGTTTAGAACCAAAGTTTATAGGAAAAGTCTTAAGGGTGTCCTTATGTCCTCTGACATGTTCTATTGGTGAACAATGCCCCAGATAGTTTATTGTATGGCCCCTTAATGTATTATACATAATTGTAACTTTTCCAGTCTCTTTTCATATTCAAGCTCCCCCAATCCCCTTATAATTTAGTTGCCCTTCTCTGAAATTTTTCCATTTCAAAGATGTCCTTTTGTACACGATTACAAAATTGCACTGCATATTCCAAATGTGAGGCCTACCAATGCTTTGTTAAGAGGGGAATAAACATTTTCCTCCCTTGAATCCATACCTCTCTTTATACATGACAATACCATGCTGGCTCTCTCGTTTCCGCCTGGCACTGCTTGCTACCTTTATGTTTGTTATCCAACAAACTCCAAGATCCGTTTCCAACAGGGATCACTTAACACAGAGCCATTTATAGTATAAGTAGCACAAAGATTTTTAAGTCCAAATGCATCACCTTACATTTCCAACATTGAATCTCATCTGCCACTTAGCAGCCAATGTGACAATCTATCTAGATCCCCCTGCCAACGATTGCACATCCTCGAAGTTTTTAATGGTCAACAAAGTTTTGTGTCGTCAGCAAACACAAGAACCTTGCTGACAATACCCACTTCCAAATCATTAATAATGATTAAATAGAAGCGGCCCCAACACAGAAACCTGTGGCACCCCACTTAGCACTTTATCCATAATGATGAAGGCCCATTACAACTACTCACTGCATCCTATTCATTACCAATTTTCTATCCATGTACAAATGTGACTCCCCAGACCAACAGACCTCAGCTTATACATAGTCGCCTATGGGGGACTGTATCAAAAGCCTTTGCAAAATCCAAGTAAACTACTCTACTGCTATGCCAGAGTCTAAATGTCTACTTACTTCCTCATAAAGCCAGCAAGTTAGTTTGACAAGATCTATTCCTCCTAAATCCATGCTGGTTACTACTTATAATGTCAGTCCTTAAAACATCTCTAAAACATGTTCCCTTATTAAACTTTCAGGATCTTCCCCACCACTGAAGTTAAACTTACAGGCCTGTAATTACCCAGCTGTGAACAACTACCCTTTTAAATATTGGAAAAACATCACCCTTTTTCCATCCAGAGGCACACCACCGACATGGAGGAATCTGCAAATATAAGAACAATGGCCTAGATAAACTGAACTTAGCTCCCTAAGTACCCAAGGATTATTTTATCTGGTCCAGGAGATTTATTAATATTAACCTTATTTAGTTCTTTCTGTACCATATCCTGGTTAACCAAAGTGCACTTAAATCTTTTATAGCATTATTGCTACTATACTCTATGTATCTGTACTTGGATCATCTAAGTGTATACAGAGGGGAAAAGTATTCAAGACAAGACATTTGCTTTATCGCCATCCTCCGTAACTACTTATCCCCATTAATAATCGTGCCACATTCTCAGTCCTCATCTTCTTACTATTAATAAACTTAAAAAAATGTTTAGGCTTAGTGGTGCTTTGTTCAGCTATCCTACTTCATTATTATTTTAGCTAGTTTGATTGCTTTCTTACTTCCTTGTTACAGTTTTTATAATCCCTAAAGGCCCTTCCGTTCCCTCTGCCTTAAGGTTTTAATGCTTTTTCTTCCTTTCCATTTGCCTCTTTACATCACAATTCCCACACTTTGGCTCTTGTGTGACAATTTGTTGCTATATGGTCACTATTCCCTAAGCCTCCAGTTACCTTTATATCTATAATGCGCTCCACGATGTTAGATATTACCAGATCCAACAGAGCTCCTTTTCTAGTAGGAACCTCAACCACCTGTGAGAGAAAATTATCCTGCACAAATTCAGGAACTCATCACCTTTTTCTGTGATGGCATTTCCACTACTCCAATCAATGTCAGGGTAACTAAAGTTCCCCTATAATGAGCACACTCCCCAAACTGCAGCCCTTGCCAACTGCATATGAAGTTGACTCATCTCCTCTCTGCTAGCATTTAGCGGCTTATAGCAGACACAATAATGACGTTACCCCCTTTTCTGTTGCCTATTCCACCCATTTTGCCTCCACTTTAACTCCATATCGCCATTTATCTCTTCTTTTAAATTTGGCTTCAAATCTTTTTTAACAATAAACATACTCCTCCCCTTTCCTTTTTTCTCTGTCCTGCCTAAACAAGGCATATCCTTCTAAATTTACAGCCCGTTGTGAGAACTGTTCAACCACGTTTCTGCTATACCTATTACATCATACTTTTCATTCAATGCCATAATTTCCAATTCACCCATTTTGTCAGCCAGGCTTCTCGCATTTGCAACACACATTTTAGATATGATCCTGTAATTTATTTGTATACTTTAATACACATGCCTCCCTATCCCCTATGCTAGCCCCACCCCCCTTTCCGCCCACCACTAGCCTATCTACACACACTGCTTTCCTCCTGGCTATCTATCCCAATGAGACTGCTAATCCCTCCCCCAAAAAAATCTCCAACCCTCTAGCCATCTTCTCCCCTAAAACAGCTGCACCCACCATCAGTGAGGTGCAACCCATCCCTACTAAAGAGCCTGTAGCAAAGTCTGCCCAGTTCTCAATAAACCCAAACCCTCACACCATCCTCTTAGCCACGCATTAATGCTTCTAAGCTACCGCTGTCTCCCTGGCTTAGCATGGTGCTGCTGTAGTATTTCTGAAAACACTACCCTGGAGGTCCTTGCTTTTAACTTGGCCCCTAGCTCTCGGAAATCATGTTTAAGGACCTCACCTCCTCCTCTAACTTTGTCATTCACCAATGTGAACCAAGACCGCCGGTCACACCTGGCCCCACCAACTCATCTGTCTACACGATCCACCACATGCCGAACCCTACACCAGGCAGGCAACACACAGTTCGGCATGTAGGGTCTTGGCAGCAGATTATCCTATCTACCTTCCTTATAATGGAGTCCCCTACCATAGCACCTCTGCCTAGCATGATCCTTAGTTCCTCCTCCCTTGTATCAGAGATGGCAGTCCCCTGGGTGCTCAAGGGACTAACCCCCCTCCATACACACTAATTCCAAGGTGTCCTCCTCCACTTCTACCTAAGACGGCAAATCTGTTCCCTGTCTTCCCTGTCCACTTCCACCCACTCCCACTTCCTTCTATACTGGCCCCAGCCAGTGCTGCTGACCCCCCAATTTGCCAACCCTGAAATGCTGCAAGCTGCTACCTTAGACTCTCCACCTCAGCTTCCAAATGGGCAACCCCTCACACCTGACACAAGACATAGGTTCCCGGAATGTCTGCTTCAGGTTCCTATACATGTGCAGGATGCACATTGCATGGTACCGACAAAACTGTCCTTCTATACACAACACCAGTACAGTGACGCACAACCTTGCTTTATTGCCCTTCCTGTTTCAATGTCCTTCTTTTTCTATGTCCTTGGATCAAGGTTCTTTAGAACAAGGAACTTTATACACATTCCACTCTAGGTCATTTCACTCACAGGAAACTTCCTTTTGTTAGGTCCAAACCACAGGCCCAACCAATGTGAATACTATTTAACTAATGGCCCCATCCCCCACACCAATTAATGCAAGAGCCAGGAAGAGAGGGAAAAAACAAAACACTTATTAACCCTTTCACAACCTGTTGTGATTACAACAGGTGCATACTAGAATATAGATTTTAGTTACTATATGAGTAAACAATTTGGCCAGTAGAAACTCAAAATTTAAAAGTACATACTAATATACTATAGACTTTTAGTTTTCCTAGTGAAAAGCTAGAGTTTAATATTCATAAATATGAATTTCTGTTAAAAACACATTTAATATATTATTATTATTATTATTATATTATTTCTTTGGTAATAGTTAAAAGGAACTGTGGACCAAAATGACTTGAGGTAAATTGATAGGAATTTCTCCCCTGAGAATTTCTGCTATATATTCCATTGTTTATTTTGCATAGTTTTGAAGATATTTACATTTTTGTGTGTGATATGGCAGCAGCATCACCAGTCCCCTGCACTTCCTGCTTTCTGCTCTGAAACTGTCAGTCAACTGTTCCTGTGTCTTCTCCTCCCCTTTGCATCCCCCCTGGTCCCTCCCACTCATGGACCCCATGGTCCCTCCAGTTGGAGGCCCCCCATGGCCATTATCTTACACGCCCATGTGGCCCCGCCCACTAGCGGGTGCCATGGCCCTGCCCACTCGCAGGTGCCGTGGCCCCACCATCTCGCAGGTGTCGTGGGTTACTCAGACCCCCCCTACAGAAAACTCTGTGAAAACAGCCTTTTCAGGCAGAGTGAGAACTCTGTTTTCACACAGTGAAGAGAAGGGCTGTAGATTCCCTAACCTTCTGTCAGACTTCACACAGCAGAAAGGAGGAGGGACTTCCTGTCTCCCTCACACACTGAGTGAGTCTGAGGCTGTGCTTTGGAGGCACTGTGCAGGAGAAGCCCCAGGAATGTCACATGTCAGCCCTCCACCCATTACTTTCTGGTCAGTCATTTCTGTATATCTTGGGCTGTGGAGCACGTAAGAGGGGTGGTTGATGCTCGTTTTAAAGGTAGGAACTGGCCTTTCATTTAAGCTTAACTTGTTTGGACACCACAGATCCCCTTTATTAATAATAATACATTTAAAAAAGAGATCTATGTCATGGAAACAAATTCTCTGATACTAACAATCTAGTTTTGTAACTAAAACAGTTTTGTAACTAAATAGTAAGCCATAATAATAGTTTCTGACATTTACAATCGTAAACGAGTCTTCCTATAAAAAACATATTTTTCTAGATCTTACAATTTTTTCCTAATTAGTTACACTAAGGGGCATATTATAAATGATCGGGGTTTCGCCTTATTTATAAAAACGCTTGTTTTTGCGGAAAGAACACTGTGGCTGTGTGATATGTATATCGCCTTTTCATTGCGTTAAGTCTGTATCGCGGCAAAAAGAGAAATTGCTTTCTAGCGTCAGCAATTACTAGACCAGAGAAGGTGAAATTTCACAGCTATTTATTTATAAATAGGTAAAATTTTGCCTTTTTGCCCCTTTTCTCCCTTTTGTTACATTTTTTTTAAATTTTACCAGAATTTTCACCAACATCATTACTCTTACTGGAATGTCCATTAACATGACTATTTCTTACACAGCACTATGGTATGTTCCCATATTAATGTAACTGGTTTGATAATTAGCTGCAGTTTGCTAAAAATAAGCATGCTAAAAATGTCCTATTAATAAGATAGAGAAAATTCACCTGGGTGAGTTTTACATTATTTATCATATCCTATTAATAAAATAGAAAATTCACTGGGTGAGTTTTACACTATTTTCATATCCTATTAATAAATAGAGAAAATTCACCTGGGTGAGTTTTACACTATTTATCATATCCTATTAATAAAATAGAGAAATTCACCTGGGTGAGTTTTACACTATTTATCATCTCCTATCAATAAATAGAGAAAATTCACCTGGGTGAGTTTTACACTATTTATCATATCCTATTAATAAATAGAGAAAATTTGCCTTGGTGAATTTTACATTATTTATCATATCCTATTAATGAAATAGAGAAATTGCCTGGGTGAGTTTTACACTATTTATCATATCCTATTATAAAAATAGAGAAAATTTGCCAGGGTGAAGTTTACACTATTTATCATATCCTATTAATAAATCATTTCGATATAATTCCCGGGCACACTGTTGTCTTGTGAAAACCAATCACTCTTTATTCAACGTTTCGACGTCTCGCAGGACATCTTCATCAGGACATCTACCATCGTCCTGCGAGACGTCGAAACGTTTGAATAAAGAATTATATTCGAAATTTGAACCATAATATTACACATAGCGAATGGGAGCTGTGTGACCTGGAGGCACCTGATATAGTAACATGGTATATTGGATGAGTGCATTTGAACCTGAAGATACTATTAATAAATAAGATATAATTCCCCTGAGTGAGTTTTACACTATTTATCATATCCTATTAATGAAATAGAGAAATTCGCCTGGGTGAGTTTTACACTATTTATCATATCCTATTAATGAAATAAAGAAAATTCGCCTGGGTGAGTTTTACACTATTAATCATATCCTATTTATATAGAGAAAATTTGCCTGGGTGATTTTACCATTTATCATATCCTATTAATAAAATAGAGAAATTCCTGCGTGAGTTTTACACTATTTATCATATTCTATAATAAAATAGAGAAAATTCGCCTGGTGGAGTTTTACACTATTTATCATATCCTATTAATAAAAATAGAAAATTTGCCAGGGTGGGTTTTTCACTATTTCATATCCTATTAATAATAAGATATAATTCGCCTGGGTGAGTTTTACACTATTTTTCATATCCTTTAAGAAAACGGAAAATTTGCCTGGGTGAGTTTTACACTATTTATCATACCTATTAAAAAATAGAGAAAATCGCCTGGGTGAGTTTTACACTATTTATCATATCCTATTAAGAAAAACGAGAAAATTTGCCTGGGTGAGTTTTACACTATTTATCATATCCTATTAATGAAATAGAGAAAATTTGCCTGGGTGAGTTTTATACTATTTATCATATCCTATTAATAAAAATAGAGAAAATTTGCCAGGGTGAAGTTTACACTATTTATCATATCCATTATAAATCATTTCGAATATAATTCCCGGGCACACTGTTGTCTTGTGAAAACCAATCACTTTTATTCAACGTTTCGACGTCTCGCAGGACATCTTCATCAGGACATCTACCATCGTCCTGCGAGACGTCGAAACGTTGAATAAAGAATTATATTCGAAATTTGAACCATAATATTACACATAGCGAATGGGAGCTGTGTGACCTGGAGGCACCTGAATATAGTAACATGGTATATTGGATGAGTGCATTTGAACCTAAGATACTATTAATAAATATTATTTCACCTAGTGAGTTTTACACTATTTATCATATCCTATTAATGAAATAGAGAAAATTCGCCTGGGTGAGTTTTACACTATTTATCATATCCTATTAATGAAATAAGAAAATTCGCCTGGGTGAGTTTTACACTATTAATCATACCTATTTATAAAATAGAGAATTTGCCTGGGTGATTTTACACTATTTATCATATCTATTAAATAAAAGAGAAAATTCGCCTGCGTGAGTTTTACACTATTTATCATATTCTATTAATAAAATAGAGAAAATTCGCCTGGGTGAGTTTTACACTATTTATCATATCCTATTAATAAATAGAGAAAATTTGCCAGGGTGGGTTTTTCACATATTATCATATCCTATTAATAAATAAGATATAATTCGCCTGGGTGAGTTTTACACTATTTTTCATATCCTATTAAGAAAAACGAGAAAATTTGCCTGGGTGAGTTTTACACTATTTATCATATCCTATTAATAAAATAGAGAAAATTCGCCTGGGTGAGTTTTACACTATTTATCATATCCTATTAAGAAAAACGAGAAAATTTGCCTGGGTGAGTTTTACACTATTTATCATATCCTATTAATGAAATAGAGAAAATTTGCCTGGGTGAGTTTTATACTATTTATCATATCCTATTAATGAAATAGAGAAAATTCGCCTGGGTGAGTTTTACACTATTTAGAGAACATTCGCCTGGGTGGGTTTTACACTATTTATCATATCCTATTAATAAAATAGAGAAAATTCGCCTGGGTGAGTTTTACACTATTTATCATATCCATTAATAAAATAGAGAAAATTCGCATGGGTGAGTTTTACACTATTTATCATATCCTATTAAAAAAAAGAAAAATCGCCTGGATGAGTTTTACACTATTTATCATATCCTATTAATAAAAATGAGAAAATTTGCCAGGGTGGGTTTTTCACATTTATCATATCCTATTAATAAATAAGATATATTCGCCTGGGTGAGTTTTACACTATTTTTCATATCCTATTAAGAAAAACGAGAAAATTTGCCTGGGTGAGTTTTACACTATTTATCATATCCTATTAATAAAATAGAGAAAATTCGCCTGGGTGAGTTTTACACTATTTATCATATCCTATTATGAAAAACGAGAAAAATTTACCTGGGTGAGTTTACACTATTATCAATCCTATTAATGAATAGAGAAAATTTGCCTGGGTGAGTTTTATACATTATCATATCCTATTAATGAAATAGAGAAAATCCGCCTGGGTGAGTTTTACACTATTTAGAGAACTTTGCCTGGGTGGTTTTTACACTATTATCATATCCTATTATAAAATAGAGAAAATTCGCTGGGTGAGTTTTACACTATTTATCATATCCTATTAATAAAATAGAAAATTCGCATGGTGAGTTTTACACTATTTATCATATCCTATTAATAAAAAAAAGAAAAATCGCCTGGATGAGTTTTACACTATTTATCATATCCTATTAATAAAAATAGAGAAAATTTGCCAGGGTGGTTTTTCACTATTTATATTAATAGGATATGATAAATAGTATAAAACTCACCCAGGCAAATTTTCTCTATTTCATTAATAGGATATGATAAATAGTGTAAAACTCACCCAGGTAAATTTTCTCGTTTTTCATAATAGGATATGATAAATAGTGTAAAACTCACCCAGGCGAATTTTCTGCTATTTTATTTAAGGATATGATAAATAGTTGTAAACCCACCCAGGCAAATGTTCTCTAATAGTTGTAAAACTCACCCAGGGCAATTTTCTCTATTTCATTAATAGGATATGATAAATAGTATAAAACTCACCCAGGCAAATTTTCTCTATTTCATTAATAGGATATGATAAATAGTGTAAAACTCACCCAGGTAATTTTCTCGTTTTTCATAATAGGATATGATAAATAGTGTAAAACTCACCCAGGCGAATTTTCTCTATTTTATTAATAGGTATGAAATAGTGTAAAACTCACCCAGGCAAATTTTCTCGTTTTTCTTAATAGGATATGAAATAGTGTAAAACTCACCCAGGCGAATTATATCTTATTTATTAATAGGATATGATAATAGTGAAAAACCCACCCTGGCAAATTTTCTCTATTTTTATTAATAGGATATGATAATAGTTTAAACTCATCCAGGCGATTTTTCTTTTTTTTATTAAAGGATATGATAATAGTGTAAAACTCACCCATGCGAATTTTCTCTATTTTATAATAGGATATGATAAATAGTGTAAAACTCACCCAGGCGAATTTTCTCTATTTTATTAATAGGATATGATAAATAGTGTAAAACCCACCCAGGCGAATGTTCTCTAAATAGTGTAAAACTCACCCGGGCGAATTTTCTCTATTTCATTATAGGATATGATAAATATTATAAAACTCACCCAGGCAAATTTTCTCTATTTCATTAAGGATATGAATAAAGTGTAAAACTCACCCAGGCAAATTTTCTCGTTTTTCTTAATAGGATATGTAAATAGTGAAAACTCACCCGCGAATTTCTCTTTTTTATTAATAGGATATGATAAATGTGTAAAACTCACCCAGGCAAATTTTCGTTTTTCTTAATAGGATTGAAAAATAGTGTAAAACTCACCCAGGCGAATTATATCTTATTTATTAATAGGATATGATAAATAGTGAAAAACCCACCCTGGCAAATTTTCTCTATTTTTATTAATAGGATATATAAATAGTGTAAAACTCACCCACGCGATTTTCTCTATTTTAAATAGAATATGATAAATAGGTGTAAAACTCACGCAGGCGAATTTTCTCTATTTTATTAATAGGATATGATAAATAGTGTAAATCACCCAGGCAAATTTTCTCTATTTTATAAATAGGATATGATAATAGTGTAAAACTCACCCAGCGAATTTTCTTTATTTCATTAATAGGATATGATAAATAGTGTAAAACCACCCAGGCGAATTTTCTCTATTTCATTATAGGATATGATAAATAGTGTAAAACTCACTCAGGTGAATTATATCTTATTTATTAATAGTATCTTCAGGTTCAAATGCACTCATCCAATATACCATGTTACTATATTCAGGTGCCTCCAGGTCACACAGCTCCCATTCGCTATGTGTAATATTATGGTTCAAATTTCGAATATAATCTTTTATTCAACGTTTCGACGTCTCGCAGGACGATGGTAGATTCCTGATGAAGATGTCCTGCGAGACGTCGAAACGTTGAATAAAGATGATTGGTTTTCACAAGACAACAGTGGTCCCGAAATTATATTCGAAATGATTTTAATAGGATATGATAAATAGTGTAAACTTCACCCTGGCAAATTTTCTCTATTTTTATTAATAGGATATGATAAATAGTATAAAACTCACCCAGGCAAATTTTCTCTATTTCATTAATAGGATATGATAATAGTGTAAAACTCACCCAGGCAAATTTTCTCGTTTTTCTTAATAGGATATAATAAATAGTGTAAAACTCACCCAGCCGATTTTTCTCTATTTTATTATAGATATGATAATAGTGTAAACTCACCCAGGCAAATTTTCCTCGTTTTTCTTAATAGGATGAAAAATAGTGTAAAACTCACCCACGAATTATATCTTATTTATTAATAGATATGATAAATAGTGAAAAACCCACCCTGGCAAATTTTCTCTATTTTATTAATAGGATATGATAATAGTGTAAAACTCACCCACAATTTTCTCTATTTTATTAATAGAATATGATAAATAGTGTAAAACTCACGCAGGCGAATTTTCTCTATTATAATAGGATATGATAAATAGTGTAAAATCACCCAGGCAAATTTCTCTATTTTAAATAGGATATGATTAATAGTGTAAAACTCACCCAGGCGAATTTCTTTTATTTCATTATAGGATATGATAAATAGTGTAAAACTCACCCAGCGAATTTTCTCTATTTCATTAATAGGATATGATAAATAGTGTAAAACTCACTCAGGTGAATTATATCTTATTTATTAATAGTATCTTCAGGTTCAAATGCACTCTCCAATATACCATGTTACTATATTCAGTGCCCCAGGTCACACAGCTCCCATTCGCATGTGTAATATTATGGTTCAAATTTCGATATAATTCTTTATTCAACGTTTCGACGTCTCGCAGGACGATGGTAGATGTCCTGATGAAGATGTCCTGCGAGACGTCGAAACGTTGAATAAAGAGTGATTGGTTTTCACAAGACAACAGTGTGCCCGGGAATTATATTCGAAATGATTTATTAATAGGATATGATAAATAGTGTAAACTTCACCCTGGCAAATTTTCTCTATTTTTATTAATAGGATATGATAAATAGTTGAAACTCACCCGGCAATTTTCTCTATTTCATTAATAGGATATATATAATGTAAAATTCACCAAGGCAAATTTTCTCTATTTTATTAATAGGATAATAAATAGTGTAAAACTCACCCAGGTGAATTTTCTCTATTTATTGAGTGAGATGATAAATAGTGTAAAACTCACCCAGGTGAATTTTCTCTATTTTATTATAGGATATGATAAATATGTGTAAAACTCACCCAGGTGAATTTTCTCTATTTTATAATAGGATATGATAATAGTGTAAACTCTCACCCAGGTGAATTTTTCTAAAACCCACCCAGGCAATGTTCTCTAAATAGTGTAAAACCACCCAGGCGATTCTCTATTTTCATTAGGATATGATAAAGTATAAAACCACCCAGGCAAATTTTCTCTATTCATTAATAGGATAATAAATATGTAAAACTCACCCAGGAAATTTTCTCGTTTTCATAATAGGATATGATAAATAGTGTAAAACTCACCCAGGCGAATTTCTCTATTTTATTAATAGGATATGATAATAGTGTAAAACTCACCCAGGCAAATTTTTTCGTTTTTCTTAATAGGATATGAAAAATAGTGTAAACTCACCCAGGCGAATTATATCTTATATTAATGGATATGATAAATATGAAAACCCACCCTGGCAAATTTTCTCTATTTTTATTAATAGGATATGATAAATAGTGTAAAACTCATCCAGGCGATTTTTCTTTTTTTTATTAATAGGATATGATAAATAGTGTAAAACTCACCCATGCGAATTTTCTCTATTTTATTAATAGGATATGATAAATAGTGTAAAAAATAAACCCACTCACCCAGGCAATTTTTCTCTATTTCATTATAGGATATGATATAAGTGTTAAAACTCACCCAGGTATTTTCTCGTTTTTCTAATAGGATATGATAAATAGTGTAAAACTCACCCGGCGAATTTTCTCTATTTTATTAATAGGATATGATAAATAGTGTAAACTCACCCAGGCAAATTTTCTCGTTTTTCTTAATAGGATATGAAAAATAGTGTAAAACTCACCCAGGCGAATTATATCTTTTATTAATAGGATATGAAAATAGTGAAAAACCCACCCTGGCAAATTTTCTCTATTTTTATTAATAGGATATAATAAATAGTGTAAAACTCATCCAGGCGATTTTTCTTTTTTTATTAATAGGATATGATAATAGTGTAAAACTCACCCATGCGAATTTTCTCTATTTTATTAATAGGATATGATAAATAGTGTAAAACTCACCCAGGCGAATTTTCTCTATTTTATTAATAGGATATGATAAATAGTGTAAAACCCACCCAGGCGAATGTTCTCTAATAGTGTAAAACTCACCCAGCGCGAATTTTCTCTATTTCATTAATAGGATATGATAAATAGTATAAAACTCACCCAGGCAAATTTTCTCTATTTCATTAATAGGATATGATAAATATGTAAAACTCACCCAGGCAATTTTCTCGTTTTTTCTTAATAGGATATGATAAATAGTGTAAAACTCACCCGGCGAATTTTCTCTATTTTATTAATAGATATGATAAATAGTGTAAAACTCACCCAGGCAAATTTTCTCGTTTTTCTTAATGATATGAAAAATAGTGTAAAACTCACCCAGGCGAATTATATCTTATTATTAATAGGATATGATAAATATGAAAAACCCACCCTGGCAAATTTTCTCTATTTTTATTATAAGATATTATAATAGTGTAAAACTCACCCAGGCGAATTTTCTCTATTTTATTAATAGAATATGATAAATAGTGTAAAACTCACCAGCGATTTTTCTCTATTTTATTATAGGATAATGAAATAGTGTAAAATCACCCAGGCAAATTTTCTCTATTTTATAAATAGGATATGATTAATAGTGTAAAACTCACCCAGGCGAATTTTCTTTATTCCATTAATAGGATATGATAAATAGTGTAAACTCACCCAGGCGAATTTTCTCTATTTCATTAATAGGATATGATAATAGTGTAAAACTCACTCAGGTGAATTATATCTTATTTATTAATAGTATCTTCAGGTTCAAATGCACTCATCCAATATACCATGTTACTATATTCAGGTGCCTCCAGGTCACACACTCCCATTCGCTATGTGTAATATTAGGGTTCAAATTTCGAAATAATTCTTTATTCAACGTTTCGACGTCTCGCGGACGATGGTAGATGTCCTGATGAAGATGTCCTGCGAGACGTCGAAACGTTGAATAAAGTGATTGGTTTTCACAAGACAACAGTGTGTCCCGGGAATTATATTCGAAATGATTTATTAATAGGATATGATAAATAGTGTAAACTTCACCCTGGCAAATTTTCTCTATTTTTTATAATAGGATATGAAAATAGTATAAAACTCACCCAGGCAAATTTTCTCTATTTCATTAATAGGATATGATATATTAGTTAAAACTCACCCAGCGCATTTTCTCTTTTTTCTTAATAGGATATGATAAATAGTGTAAAACTCACCCAGGCGAATTTTCTCTATTTTATTAATAGGATATGATAAATAGTGTAAAACTCACCCAGGCAAATTTTCTCGTTTTTCTTAATAGGATATGAAAAATAGTGTAAAACTCACCCGGCGAATTATATCTTATTTATTAATAGATATGATAATAGTGAAAAACCCACCCTGGCAAATTTTCTCTATTTTTATTAATAGGATATGATAAATGTGTAAAACTCACCCAGGCGAATTTCTCTATTTTATTAATAGAATATGATAAATAGTGTAAAACTCACGCAGGCGAATTTTCTCTATTTTATTAATAGGATATGATAAATAGTGTAAAATCACCCAGGCAAATTTTCTCTATTTTATAAATAGGATTGATTAATAGTGTAAAACTCACCCAGGCGAATTTTCTTTATTTCATAATAGGATATGATAATAGTGTAAAACTCACCCAGCGATTTTCTCTATTTCATTAATAGGATAGATAAATAGTGTAAAACTCACTCAGGTGAATTATATCTTATTTTTAATAGTATCTCAGGTTCAAATGCACTCATCCAATATACCATGTTACTATATTCAGGTGCCTCCAGGTCACACAGCTCCCATTCGCTATGTGTAATATTATGGTTCAAATTTCGAATATAATTCTTTATTCAACGTTTCGACGTCTCGCAGGACGATGGTAGATGTCCTGATGAAGATGTCCTGCGGAGACGTCGAAACGTTGAATAAAGAGTGATTGGTTTTCACAAGACAACAGTGTGCCCGGAATTATATTCGAAATGATTTATTAATAGGATATGATAAATAGTGTAAACTTCACCCGGGCAAATTTTCTCTATTTTTATTAATAGGATATGATAAATAGTGTAAAACTCACCCAGGCGAATTTTCTCTATTTCATTAATAGGATTAGATAAATAGTAAAATTCACCAAGGCAAATTTTCTCTATTTTATTAATAGGATATGATAAATAGTGTAAAACTCACCCAGGTGAATTTTCTCTATTTTATTGATAGAGATGATAAATAGTGTAAAACCACCCAGTGATTTTTCTCTATTTTATAATAGGATATGATAAATAGTGTAAAACTCACCCAGGTGATTTTCTCTATTTTATTAATAGGATATGATAAATAGTGTAAAACTCACCAGGTGAATTTTCTCTATTTTATTAATAGGATATGATAAATAATGTAAAACTCACCCAGGTGAATTTTCTCTATCTTATTAATAGACATTTTTTAGCATTGCTTATTTTTAGCAAACTGCAGCTAATTATCAAACCAGTTACATTAAATGGGACATACCATAGTGCTGTGTAAGAAATAGTCATGTTAATGGAACATTCCAGTAAGTAATGATGTTTGGTAAAATTCTGGTAAAATTTAAAAAAATGTAACAAAAGGGAGAAAGGGGGCAAAAAGGCAAAATTTTACCTATTTATAAATAAATAGCTGTGAAATTTCACCTTCTCTGGTCTAGTAATTGCTGACGCTAGAAAGCAATTTCTCTTTTTGCCGCGATACCAGACTTAACGCAATGAATAGGGCGATATAACTATCACACATCGCCACAGTGTTACTTTTCCGCAAAAACAAGCGTTTTTATAAATAAGGCGAAACCCCCGATCATTTATAAATATGCCTTAGTGTAACTAATTAGGAAAAAATTGTAAGATCTAGAAAATATGTTTTTATTTGGAAGACTCGTTTACTGATTGTAAATGTCAGAAACTATTATTATGGCTTACTATTTAGTTACAAAACTGTTTAGTTACAAAACTAGATTGTTAGATATCAGAGATATTTGTTTCCATGACATAGATCTCTTTTTTAAATGTTATTATTAATAAAGGGGATCTGTGGTGTCCAAACAAGTTAAGCTTAAATGAAAGGCCATTTCCTACCTTTAAAACGAGCCATCAACCACCTCTCTACTGTGCTCCACAGCCCAAGATATACAGAAATGATGACCAGAAGTTAATGGGTGGGAGGCTGACATGTGACATTCCTGGGGCTTCTCCTGCACGTGCCCAGCAAGCACAGCCTCAGACTCACTCAGTGTGTGAGGGAGACAGGAAGTCCCTCCTCCTTTCTGCTGTGTGAAGTCCTGACAGAGAAGGTTAGGAATTAATATATATAATCTTTGGTAACAGTGATTTCTACTGATGGAGGTTGGATGGTTACCACATGCTCAGATCTCTACTGAGAACCTGAATCAACCCAGGCTTGGGTAAAGGGCAAGACCAAACGGTCTTAGTAGGGGGTCTTGCAAACAGGAAGTTCATGTTATTTCGGTGAATTTATTTATACACAGACACAATGATGATGGCTAATGGCAGATTAAGGTAATTGGGATGGATAAATACTGCTTTTTTTTCCTTAAAAAGTTATATATATTATCATGAACTTCCATTAAAGCGATATTATTGAATCATGGGGATCACTATAAACAGAGGAGGTATGCTGGCTTAAAACATACGTTTATTGCTAAAGTGTATCAGAAACATTCTTGGTTTTGTTCACTAGGACGTGCTACATACAAAATTTTTTGGACCGTGGTGCAAGCCCCCATAAAAGCATGTCAACCCACAGCATACCAAGTTGCATCATGTAGCGTGGATTTTCCTGGAAACTACAGATATTATAGTATTGTATATAACATTTCATAACGTTAGATTATGATTTACTTACGATTCAAGCATTGCGCCGCCAGAGTGGACTGGGGAAGAGGCAGGAGGTGCTGAGAGGGGTGCTGAGATGAGGTGGAGGGCCTGGAGGGCTGGAGAGGGTGCGAGGGGGGTGGACCCGAGGGTGGAGACGGGCCTGTAGAGGCTGGTCCTGCTTCTAGACCCCAAAAAAAATGTTTTTATTTCAACAATCACCGTACTAATCCAAATTAGTAATATATTATAAGAACATTTCCTAAAAGGCTATGTAGTGAAATTTCTATGGATAATATTTAAGGACGTTTGGATCGAATTTCGTGACTAAGCCTAAAAACGAGGGACAAGATACAGCCCAAACAATGGGGAGTTGGGGGACAAAATAAATGGGTAATGAGAAAAGAGAAGCTCTTGTCTCCTCAGACCAATTAATAGATTTGTTTCCTTTTTTATTTATGAAAATTTTGTATCAGTGAAATAAAAAATTCAATTAAATTATCAATGATAATGTTCACTAATATTTGCTGACAATCAAGGGGTCAAAAATTAAAAATGTTAGGAGACATACGTGTACTGAGCAGCGCCATCCTCTCTCTAGGGGACGTGTTGGACTGGTCCCTGGGACGATCTTGGGGTGGAGCCGGGGGCGATGGAGCAGGGAGGCAGGGACTGCCCGGAGGGAGGCAATGGGCTGCCGTTTAAGCCTGAGGGCTTTAGGGTGTAGCTAGTGCTAAAAAAAAGGAAAATTTAGTTAACTCACTGTCAATTAAATGTTCGATACATTTCTAAAACAAGTTCTCGGAGAAGTTGTCAAAAAGTATGCCAAACATTTGGATAAAGGGATTAGGAATATCAACGTGCTTAAAAAGCACCACAATAGTGTGGCCACAATTAATGTGGATCCTCAATTTTTGCACCAATTATGCTATCGTAGCCAACTCACATGGCAATACACATGTGAGCGCAACCGAAACACGCGCATGTTTCTGGAGGGCCGATAGTCGTGCGCGCTTAATGTGGCCTTGGACAAATGAAAGATTTAGAAAATGTTTTTTTTTTCAATAGGCTTGCCACTTACATTTTCCTCTGGCGGGGACGGTGCGTGGGGTGTTGGGGTATCGAGGAAAGATCCCCTGCAAAATTAAAATAAAAAAATACATAATGAATGATATATCTAAAGGGAAATATTTTAAATTATATACTTTGAATTGCGCTTGAAATACAGAATTAATAAGGCAATCATTGTTAGTTTCTTAAAAGTCAAATCATATTTTCTATGCAATGATTTCATACTTATTCTGGACTAGAGTACTTATATTTTTATGTTGTGTATTGTGAGCCACAGAAAGGGAAAGTTGGTGGGGTAGGGGAGCATCAGTAGCTGTGTGTACTTGTATACTGTATAGATTTTGTGGGGTAAACACAACATTTTAATTTTGGAGGTGTTATAAAATCAATTTTAATAATTGATCAACATTTATTTGACTTCTTATATTCCTTACAAATAGTGGCTGCCATGCAACTAAAGGGTGGCGTCAAGTAAAGCTGTGTTTAAACTGTGTCTATGTGTGCGGTATCAGTGTGCATTTATAAGATAAAAAGAAATCAATTTTTAATGAGCGATTTCATTTTTAACTTTACTAGCCTTTAAATAAGCGCCATGGAAATGGAAGGGTGGGCCAACAAGTGTGTCTATGTGTGGGTATACATTTAAATTTAGAGGTGTTAGTGTAAATAAAGTACAGCACTTTTCAGCTGATTTATTTTTGACTTGACTTACCCTTTAAATAAGGGCTGATATTGTAAAATACAAGAGTACTATAATGTAATAATAACCAGGAATGAGAAATACAAAGAACTTGGATCTCCTCTCTCTCAAGCCAAATTTAAGGAGTTATTGATGTTTAAAAACATTATATATTATATATAATATGTTTTGTCAGCACGTTTGAATTCAAAACGTGAATAAAATATTTTTTTACCTTACGTATTATAATACAGTAATATAATAAAAAGTAACTTGCCTTCATCATTTGCCGAACAGGCCAGACCATTTGAGGCCCTGCCTCTCTGAGTTGCACACTTCTTGCAGGGTAGGACAGTGAGTCTGTTATCCGAAGCGTCGCAGGATGCGGCGCTTAGCCCCTCCCATATTGTGCGCCTCGGCGCCGCACATGCAGGGTTTTGGCAGCGCGCGGGGAAATCATACATAACCCACTGAGCAGGAGTAGTTACGGGCATATAGTGACTTGCAGGCACTGGCCATTTTGATAAGCGCAGGACGTCCGTTCGTTGTTACGAAAATCCGTTCGTTTTACGGAATCTCGTTTTCGAAAATCCGCGTTTTTACGGAAAATCCTCGTTTACGGAAATCTGTTTTTACGGAGATTCGCGACGACTTACGGAAATCTCGGTTTAAGGAGATCCTCGTTTTAACGAAAATCCTCGTATTTTCGAAACATACAGTTCTCGCTAGCGGACGTGTAATTGTTAGGTCATTGTAGGCAGTGATACGTGTTTCAAGGACATAACCCAGGTCCTGAGTGATAAGTTTAAACATTCCAGGCTATTTAGAACCACTTCTAATGCGGTTTTGCCAGAACTTTCATTTTAATACGTTTTAACGCGAGTCCCTCGCGGGATTTCGATATACGGGATTTTTTTTCGCACAAATCCGCGGTCCCCGCGGACCGGATTTTGGAAGTTGGCGACATCTATAGTCCTGAAAGAATATTTTTATTAGGGGTGGGCCCAGGAAACATTTAAAAAAGGTAAAACAAAAGGAATATGAGGTTATTCATATTCAAACTAACGCATAATACTGGAATAGGTGCTGAGAGCGTAATTATTATGTTTATTTAGCAGTATTGTGTTTTTGTAATTGACTGTTTGAAGAAAAAATAATGAACCATTTAGAAAACAAATATAAGACCAGAAGTCCTGCACTGGAAAACAAGTATAGCAAATTTTCTACAAACCAACCAAATATTTACCCATTAGTTCCTAAATAGACCTAATGAAGGAAATTCCAGACACTGCAGAAAATTTTAACATGCTAAAGTTATATATTAGCTTCATTAAAAATGTCTGCGTAAAGTACGGGCAAGATAGCTAAAAAAAGCCTATACAAGAGCAACAAGATATATAGCAACCAACAGTAGAATGAAATAGCTGATCCTCGTTACACTGCAAAATTGATCTCCGTTGTGAGTGATGTTCCATTTTCAGGAAAGGGGGCTGAATTAAGCCACAATCTATACAAAGGAAAACTTCAGGAAGTGAACAGATCAAAAGAACATATTTTCCGATCTTGCATACCATACGTTCGCTTAGCTTACTTCCAGGTCTGGTGGGGGGGGGGCATTAAAGCAATAACAACCTAACAGTTTTTCTAAATAGAAGAGAAACACTAATAGTAAATATGTGTGCCAAAATGCAGCTTGTTCAGAAAACAGTCACTTCTTTGGTCTTCCAATAAATAAAAAAGTAAGAAAGGAAAGGACCACTAAGGAGAAATAAGAAGAATGTAATAGCTCTTGATTATTCGCTTTCACAACAGGACAGCGTGGTATTTATAAAAATATAAAAAATAATACATGTGCAGACAAACCAGCCAGAGCCATGAAGTTAGGAACCACACCTTAGAGGATCTGAATAACGAAGGAAATCAACATGTTTCAGAGCATCTGTCTTCTCTTGTCATTGGACCATGGAAGTCCAGGACATATTCTGAATATCCATGTCTTTTTAAAAAAAAAAAAAAAGGATACTTTTTGTTACACCAGTAGATGCTTTGTACAACTAGTTTACCTTGGCATAGGCATGTTTTAATATACTGTACCATACGTAGGTATTTTTACCTAAACTTCATTAGAAATAAACCATATATTATTGGAAGATTCAGACATTTTTCTAACGGGGTAATATTATAGATTATAAATTGCAATGGATAGTGCATTAACTTGTCTGACGTGTCATTGAATGAACTATTGATGTTTCTTCGAAGTTGTAGTATTTATTCTAGCCATAGATAAAAATAATTTTATTCTTAGTAATGCTTAACATTTTGCCCCAAGATGTGTCAGCGGTATTAACTAAACTTGATGTTATTAGATCTTGAATCACTACATAATTCTTAAAGAAGTGCCTAACACTGTAGGATTTGAGGAATATGTGATTCTAAACCTGCGTTACATTTTCTAAATATGTTGCAATTGAATTGTATTAGGAAGTAAAGAAAATATTAAATTATAAACAAGCATATTAAGACAGACAAGCATGTGAGGGGGTTCAGTTTATTTGTGCATAGGTTGGCACAACGTTCGGGGTTCTCCCCATCTCTCAGGTGCATAAACTACACACTACGTTGTACTGGAGTTTTTAAAAATGTATAGGTTCCCCTCCCTAGGGGTGGGGCAAAAGCCAACTCACACAGTGAATAGGCTTCATTTGAACCATGGACAACATTACAATTAGATTCCATAAATACATAATTTAAACTGGAATACACTATATGATGACTGTGCTTAGATATATTATTTTCAATAACAGGTAAAAGGGAATGATAAAGCGTAATTATAAAGGGCATTTTTACTATTTATCTTTCTTACCAAACCTTAAAATGAACTATACATACACTGATGTGGATCTATCAGAAATGCTGAATTTCGTACTCAGTGTTGGGCAACGATCGGGCCAAGATGAGAACAATTTCATCATACGGCTCCCTTACTACAGTAAAAGCTCCATACACCCCCCCCCCCCACGGTGTAGTAGGACAGTAATTAATGAATATATATCCAGTATCAGCATTTACCACAGGCGCTGCCAAGGGGTTTTAATGTTGATACAGTTACCTCTATGCTGATGTTAATCACAGGCAGACTGGATAATTTCTTGAAAGCATTACTAGTGTTGCTCTAACTCACAACTTATTTAACAATGTAACCAATTTTGTAAAAAACTATGTACATTGCCCCATTGGGGAATCTGTTTGTGAGAGTAATTTTTAGGAATATGTTATGGTCTGTGGTAATGTTCCAGGAACATTTTATTGTATAGGGTCATGTAACCCAAATTGTTTTATATACTAATATATTAGAAATATATTACTCCAATGCACCCAGTGCGTCCTGTGATAGGGCAGATATTGCAAAATCTTCCATCGTCATTTGGCTGCAGGATTTTTTTTAGACATTGTGGAAACACATTACCCCAATATCCAGGTTGCCACAATAAATGGCTCCTCTTTATAAAGGTTGAATTCTAGGATGAGTGAGATGAAACAACGTTCCCCAACAAGTTGGTAATAACTGTCCATTATGAAAAACATATCCAGTCATAGAGCAAAGCCTCCAGCGAACTTCTTCACTCATCATTGCAAGCTAAATCCCTTTATGGCCGTGCAGTTTCAAAACAAATTTCATTTAAACGTGGGTGTGTAACTACAAGGGAAATAAAAGTGCTTAAGATCTGCCTAGAAACATAATTGCTGTACTGATTTAGGAAGACTTACCACTGATGGTTTGTAGTAGAAACGGTAAGAACGTTATAGTATCGCTACTGTTTTGCCAACAGCTTGGTTTTATCTACAATAGAATATTTTTCCAAGACACTTTAGGAAATGTACCATAATTATTAACTTGATTTACTGATAATAAGCATAATAATAATGAATGTGTCTCTCATCTCAAATAATATGCATTGATATTATTAAAACTTGAGTTATTCCACAGTTGTCTGCAAATCCTAGTAGTGTATTAGTTATTAGACATTTAATGGTAGAAAGAAGCTAAACTGCCAAGGGCCAAATTGTACTCCAAAATGGAAGGAGGATCACTGTGTGCATGATGTGCTTGGTGTGGATGTGAATATTGCAGGTCCTGTACAAGGTTTTACACAAACAGCACTTAAGGATTGAAAATAAGTGTAGCATCATTATTATTCTTGCAATAATATGCACAGGCTTTTAACATTACATTGCCATGTATATTTCATTACATGATTCCAGATGTACAGAACCAGCCCTTTGACAGGCCTTGTATTATGGCCCCCTTACCTCTCAAAATTCTGTTCTTTATATCTATTACAATAATCTTTCCCGATATAGTAACTTTCTAAATATTTCTCTCTCGGGATCAAGCACGTGATACAGTTATGCGAAGCCTATTACAGACACAGGCAAGTTTGCAGTAACATTAAAGAGATGGAACATAAATATACTATAGTTACATAGTCTACATATATATATAGACATCATTCAAAAATGCCTACTAAACGGTTATGTAATATTCAAAATCTTTTTTAATTTAGTTGTCTGAAACTAAATAATTTTGCAAGTTTAATAAAACATCTTACCTTTGGTGCCATAAAAGTAATTTATCCATTCTTAGTAACTGCAAGACATGTCCACCACATATCATTTCAGTATACATAGCATGGAGGTCCCCATGTGACTGATAAGCATAAACAGCAATATGACATACGGTAGTATTCTGAAGGTTATTCAATCATATCCAAAGTTCGTACTAGAACATCTATGAGTGTTTTGGCCATTATAACCTGATACATTTCGTGATGCAGTTGGGAAAAAACTTCACATCCAACGACATTGACAAATATATGGGATATAAATGGATCATTAGCGTAACTCTGAAGGACTTGACATTCAGACAGAAGAACAGAAATCTTTAGAACCTGGGAGAGTCATGAGTGCGAGTGCTAACAATAAGAGAGCCCATAAAATGATCACTATACAGCTTGAAGGAATGAGACAATGGACAGGAGACAGCATGAGCCCAGATCACATGATGTGATGATTATTACTCAGCATTATGAGAAAATGCATAGATGTAAGGATTTAGACTGTAAACTTTAAACAACCTGACAGTTGATGTATCTTATGACTTGAAATCGTTAATGCAAGAAGTGTTGGTAGGACCATTCTTCAATCAGAACAAGAAAGTCTACGCAGATAACATTCTTAATGATTTCTTTCCTTATGTCTTTCACTTGCTCTTGGTGACTTTCACTAATAGAGGATAGGTATTCCTACCCATTTCCATTGAAAGTCTTTAGGAGGTGAATTATGACTTTATTGAGCAGCATGATGGCTGCTGTCCGGTACAATAATGAAAAACCGTGTTCTATCTTGAATAAAGATCTACAGCGCCATAACTAACCTCCTGTAATAAAATATTAGCAGTTATTTTGACAATATAGGAAGGTTAGAATGGAAAACTAATATGTTAAATAGAAATTATATATTATATATATACAAAGAAAACCTCACTTACTGACATTAAGTATAGAGAGATATACAGACCAGATCCCTTCTGGGATAATCAATACTGTATTCAGATTTTGCATTTAATGGAAACACTTAAAGGCTAATGTAATAAAAGTCTTATTGTTAAAAATGGTGCTAATTTTGCTCAACCAATCAGATGTTAGCTTTCAATGGTAGCCAACATCTGATTGGCTGGGGCAAAATTAGCAACATTTTTAAAGATAGAAACTTTTTTATAGCATATGGGTGGGTCTGTAAGTCTGAAAACATTCTTCTTTAGTTCTTATTTTTCCTAGGTTTTATTCCACGTGGTGACTTTCATTAATATTGTGTGGTTGATTGTATTCACTGGAAATTGCTGGGAAATTGTTCCCATAGTATTATTTTCCAGATTCTTCGAGCTGATTTACTTTTACTAACTTTTCCATTATTTGTCTAAATCTGCACTTACTAGATGTTATATGTGTTGTCTGCACTCTACAGTAACAAATCATTATGGTTTAGTCCCATTGCCATGCTAGAAAGAAAGTAAATTTTGTTTGTGATTGCTAACTTCAAATTTGCAAATTTATGTCCTCAAAATTCTGAAGTTCTGCCAGATCCACCAAATTTTTACACCCTGTATTTCCCCTCAAAATGGTTTTAGTTTGAAACCCCCAATGACAATGGCATGCAAAACACACTTTTCAAAAATGGAACAAAATGCATGCTGCAGCCCAGTTTATCTTAATACATAAAGCTTTTTTTTTGTTAATTTACACTAAAGGGTATCTCCATCATATGAGTTTCTTGTGTGTAGAAGGTAAAAGAACTTACCCACTCGCCTTCCTGGCACATCGTCTTACAGGTCCCGAATGACTCTGTCTTATATGCACTAGATCGCGCATGCAATAGAAGATAGAGTCCGTCAGTACCTGTCAGAATACGTGCCAGGGGAAGCAAAACGATCGGGTAAGTTCTTTATGTTCTCTCCTTGCTCTTGATTGCTTTATTGAGGAACGGGAGGTAAGACTCATCTCCTTTACCTCCCGTTCTTCAATAAAACTGAATTCCACAAATGTGTTCATACGAGTGGAGATACCCTTTAAATACAAAAGGAAATAGTAACTAGTCAATTACAACCATCAAGTAAAGGAAAAATTGGGGAAATTAGCCACTAAGGATATATTTTTTCTTACTTAATTAAAAGGTATTTTAAGTTCATGTTGTATTTTTTCTATAAAATAAAAAATTTGTACAGCTGAAGAAGAGAAGATTAGATAAAGAAAACAGTTTGCTTCATACCTGGGAAAAAAGCCATGGATTCCCGTAAGCTGAGAAATTACACGAGTTATTGAAGACAGTAAATGTCCTACAAATGTAGATGGAAAACGTTTCTGGTTACAGTTGTAATTGGGCACATAATTATTACCCCCTGTTAGAATGTAAATGGTACTACTAATGGCTTTTTGCTCATTGGCCCAGAGATCATGAATATGAAACCACAAGGTCAATTAGGCAGAATGTCCAAGTTCTGGTTGATCTCTTCAATGGCGAAAATGGCAGCTAGAAAATGACGATAATATTGAAAGGTGAACCTACAAAAGGTATAAGCAGAAAAATGTAAATACCAGATTATAAACATTATGTATGTTATAATGAATCAATAATTTACTGAAAAAATATACTAACATGCTAACATTGGGGACGTATCTGGAAACAAGCCATAGTCTTGTACCAGTATAGAACGAAAACTACCGACAATGGTATGTATGGGTGATTGTACAATTATGACCAATTAATGTTGTTAAACTTTCACTTGTTAAGGTTCAGTATTGCTATTTAGCAATATAAACGCCTATTAAATAAGGCCCATAAAACTTTTAGCAAAACATTCATAAAGCCTTATCAAAACTTTCCTCTTTAACTTGTATTAGAACTCTCTTCTCCCATCTCTTCCAAATTGTTCTAATAAAAACTTGGTTAAAATTTTATGTACATTGGCTGTTAATAATAACCTATTATTATAACTCCTTTATAAAATTTGTCCCTATAAATCTTGTTAGTTATTCTGACACTTAATGAATTTCAAAACTCATTGAGATGCTAAATAGTGCATTATGCAGCCAGAAAAAATCTAGGAACTTAATAATATATATTATTTGCCATTTGTTATGCGTATTTCAAAGTAATAGTACTAAAGAAAATTTCAAATTAAAAAAAATCATCTCACAACAATATATCACCTTACCAATACATTTTAAACAATATGGACAGTATAAAGAGAAGAAATTCAGGTTTTGGGGGATGGAATTGACGTCTACACAGAAGAAAGAAAAATAGATGATCAAGCAGGACTCTCCAGAAAAGAAACCAAGGATTTATAAATTAGACACCCTCAGACCAAAAGACTGAATAAAGACATGACCTTTGAAGCTTCCTAAACCCCCCCCCCCCTCTTTTTGGAAAGATCAACATTATATCTATCTGTTACTAAAGGTACATTTTTATGGATTTATTATTCATTATTTATTTATTTATACCATGTTTTTAATATTCTGAAGATATTATTATATCTGCTTTTAATCAGGTGACTAGGAATAAGATTATTAGAGCAGCCTATACATTAAAGACCCCAGCAGAGGGAGCTTCCCTATAGGATAATTAGTCCCCTATAGATACAATAAGGATATATTCCTCCTTTAACATTTAAGTAATTCACTATATCAGGAAGCAAAGATATAGCTCCACAGGCCCAAAGCAGCAAAAAACGCTTGCCTCTAGCCTCCAGGAAACCCCAAAATATACTGATTAGCAGAACCGGCATTGTGGAACGCATGCATTGGAACGCATGACGTCACAAAATAGTGTGACATGCCGCATGCGCCGTGATTCCATTAAAAAAAGAATAGGAGAAGCCGAGTATGTTGATAGAATACTCTGAAAAAGCTAATTTGGACTTAGCGAACCACATTGAGACCTATGACATGTAAGCTGCTAGACCTAGAGTGCCTTTAATAGGGTACCCATTAGATCTTGGAAGTAATCCATAAAATTGGACCTGGACTTGCAGCAGATTTATCATTTTTAACAATTGTTTGCACATTTTTATCATTTTGACTGCGGATTAAATAAATAAATATGAAAATCAAATGTATTTTTATGACATCTATTAACTAAGTATTTTACTCACACAATACTTTTTATATTTTTATATTTTATTATTTATACACATGAGGAACGAGGATCACACAGCCAGAAAATATAACAGAATACTAAATTATACATAGTGGATATGAGCTTCTCAGTGACCCCAACAGGATCCCTATATATCACAAGGCGCAGAGGAGGACACTATACCTACGATCGTAATTGTGCAATCGCCTATACATTACAATTGTGGTAGTTTGCTACCAAGTGGTATGTATCCCGTACAATCGTACATGTACAACTGCAGGAAACTTCTGATGCTGCGGGTTAATAAAATTGGCCCTTAAATTCCAATTCCAATCTAAAGCCTTTACATAGTTTAAGCACTGCCATAAACCTCAAGGCAGCAATACTTACAGGGATAAAAGATGCACCAGAGGCAGATAATTTTCAGCTGTTCAACTTCCCTCCTGTACAGATGGCCACCTCTTTTACAAACTCAAACAGTCAGTCATTGCAGAAGAAAAGTCAGGCAGATAATGGATAAATAGGGGCCTTTGGTATATTCTTTATCTTTCTATTCCAATCTTATTCAAACTATTACAGTCTGACTCTTAATCTATATATAATACAAGAAAGGTTCAACGTATATTGGGAGCAGGAGTGGAATATTTTCTTAGAATAACCACTCAGCTAGTCACTAAGTGAATATTATAAGAAAAAGTTCCTTTGCAGCTCCCCATACACTGTCTAGCCAACGACCATTACACAACCCACAACATTTTGAAAAAAAGTCAATCTGTCATTTAAAAATAGAAAAATAGAAGAATTTACAATTTTTTTCGTTTTTCAATGGCAAGTCAACCAGGATTCATCCTCTGTATCTCGATGGTAGCTTTTACCATTTTTATTGTGGGTTACGAGGATTAATCCTGAGCTTGGGGAAAGAAATAAAAACACTGTCAGTTGATCTACTTTTTCTACTTATAATGAAAACGTAACATAACCATTTAGACAAAAAAATAAATAAATGTATAAACCTTCGGGAGATCCAATTCTGTACGCCGCGTTACTACCTTAGCCCGATCCCACAATACAATAACTGACGTAAACGAGATTACATAAAATTATGCATCGCGGGGATTGGGAAGGTAAGAGCGTGGGTTAACACCTCCCACACAGTACCGTTAAGTCGCGTAACTTAAACAGTAGGGGTTTTGCATCTATAGCACGGCGCTATTTCCAAAAACATTTTGAAAATGGCGCCTTTTAGATGGAAAAGGCCCATATTGAATCTCCCCCTTATGTATTATAAAGAATAATCTGCCTCTTCAATTAAAAGGACTCTATAGAAGATATTAACTAATTTAAAAATAAGGACTGTCTTTAACATGATCCTTGACAGTGTTTACATTACGTCAGATCTAAATGTCTGCACCTTATACAAAACAAATTGTAAATACTACAAAATTAAATCGAGATCTAGAAAAATGATATATATAATGTTAATTAGGTCAAAGAAGCTTCAGTTGTGTTTTATCAATCTGCTAATAGAAAATACAGAATATAAACTGTCATTACTCACACGGAAAGGAAAGCATCTTTTTTATGGAGGAGCATTGAAAGTTTCCTTTCTCATATTTTGTAAATAAAATATATCTAAGAGGACACCTATGATGATGTCTCCTTCCTGTAGGTATCCTTCTACAATTTGTCCCATTAGTCTACAGGCAGAATATCTGGAGTTGTCTATAGCACTGCAATATAATGCAATCAAGATAAAAGGAACAATATGCTGAAGAAAAACTTTTGATAATGTATTGCTGGTATTCTCCAATGGCTCACAATTAAGTTGTCATGAATGGTAGTTTGGGTATCTTTATGTTTCAAACGGGAAGCTTTAAAAAAAAATATTAGAAAGAAATACTGATTTATATAGAATAACAGAGAATGAGAAATCACTGCAAAACCTTTTAAGGGACACTAAGGGGATATTTTGCCCTAAATGCCCTAGTCAATGTAAAAGTACCCACACTATCTGATGTATTATCATGTTTGCATGAGTTTTACAATAATTCTGCATTGCTTGTGCCATTTCAGAAATTTTGGAAATAGAGACACAAGCGATGCAAAACCTCTTAAGTTAAAGTTTTTATTAAAGTTGTAGTTGTCACAGTACAATTCACATGCTCTGTAGTGCTCAACAGATTAAAACAAGGAAGTTGCACTTGCTTCCTAGAAAGCTGTTGGTTAATTATCTAATAGCACAGAGATCTGGGAAATTAACCTGCAACCTCATATACTCTGTCTTGCTAAAAGCAAAGCTTTATACCGCTAACCCACTAACCCAACAAACATACTAGATGAGGACACTAGTAGAATGTACAGTAGAAACTATCTTTTACTAGGAACAAAAAATAAGTCTGAGGATTTGAACCTGGGGGCTCTTTGATCATTACGTGGGCTGTGGGTTGTACTATCAACAACATGAAAGCCTTCTTAGTTACAGAATCTATAACTTGTATAATACTATTTGTTAGAGAAGAATCTTACAATGTATAGGTGTTTGGGAGAAAAGCTTCATGTTAAGATTTTAAAAAAAAAAATAAAGTATAGTTTAAGCAATAGCCATGTTAATGGAAGATAAAAAAAAAGGACAACTGAAAAATTAAAGCAATTTAATTTTAAAAAAATACTATACTACTAGGAGGCAGAAGAAACCCTTCAGTCATGATTTAGTGTTACCGGCATATATAAGATATGCATTATTAACCTATGTAAGAAACAACATGATCTAAAAAGTATAAAATGTAAAATGTTCCAAGAGTGGCACACGCTTCTAGTCCCGACACCAGAAATAGGAAGAGAAGGAAAAGCAGTTTGCTAGGAGAGAGGCATATCAGTAAGTCAGCAGAAAAAACATCAGTCAAACCCTGGCAATGTAGGTAAACACAGTTATCCCTGCACTTCCCAACTGGGTCAGATGTATTCGACTCATGCTATGCCTCTCATACATAGCTCGTAGACTTGTTAGCAGGTTCCTCCTCCACAAGCATAGGGCGGCATCAGCATGTCCCCTCATACTAAGCCGTTCCTTCCCATTCTAAACACCGGAAACTGTAAGTTACACCCGTGATACAAATGATATAGCAGCATACAAAGTATCCATAAACAAAGTATCAAACATGCTTGAAAAGAGCTTTTACTTGGTCTCCAAGTGATTTTAATAAAAATCACTGATCAGAAAATTTGAGTGGGAGGTTCTGAATCTGTGGTCACAAATACTAGTTCCTGTTTGAGTCTGTGGTTGGCACATGCTCAGTAAAGGAAAATGCAGAATAAACAGTAAGAGAACGAGTTTCATTGACAGAAGGAGTGAGAGGGCCACAGGGGTTTCAAGGAGACTACAAGGGGAAAGGCCATGGTGGCCAATGAGGAGGAGGAGACACAGAGAAGAGAGATTGTTACATGGTTTTAGAGTAGAAAGAAGGAAGTGCAGGGATTTGGTGATGCTGCTACCATATCACATATAAAAATGTAAATATATCAAAACTATGTAAAAAAATAAAATTTAAATTGCAAAAATACTTGGAAAACCAATCCTGAAAACACGAACCAAAGAAGACGAGCATGCACATGATCTGAATGGAATTTGAAGCCTATAAATTAAAATCACATCTTTATTGTCAATACATTGAAAATGTCCTAAACACCCTGATGCTTTTCGTACAATTTGTACTTAATTATAGGTGGAGAGAAAAGGCTCAGATAAGAACAGAAAACCAATTCCTGCCAATTTACCTAAAGTTTTGGACCACAGTTCCGCTTTAATAGCAATAGAAATAGAAGTAATACATATGCCAGAAACATATGCTATGTGTTTCAATAGTATTATACTAGCTTCCTTAGGCATTAGGAAGCCAATTATTGGTTGCTGCAAATAATAGCATCAACAAACTTTTTCATCCCTTACTGCATAAGCCCTTACTTTTTAATATTCAAAATTATATACAATTGTAATGCCTCATCCACATTTGTAAAATCTAAACTCTCAGAAATGCTCATGATTAAAGTTCCCCATCCCACTTTGAACTCAGGAAAGAAACACACAGGAAAAAGTTTATTAAAGGACAACTAAAGCCTCAGGACAACATTGAATTAGGAAGGCAGATCTCCTTGTAATAAAAGCAGTAATCCGTGTCTTACCTTTTTTTCATTTCATATGGTTGTTGAAAAATGTAACTTTCTAACATGGGGTTTGTGTCTTATTCCAGTATTCGGTATCACACAGTGTGGTCACCGACCCTTATTTTCTTTACACATGACTCAGTCCTAAGATACTGCAGGAACCTATTACAGTTGGTCAAACCCCTAGTAGCCTCGCAGCCAATCCTTTACAGGACAGAATAGGCAAGGGGCATGTGACTGAGGTCAGGGTGTGGCCAGTCACTGTTCATACACACAGTATTTCATCCAGTTCTTCAAGTGGTAACATACTTTAATGCTATTTACTGTATTGATATTTTACAGTTTATGGTGTTTTTAGAGGGGAAATGATTAGTTTCTGGAGTGTAAAAATTTGGGTTTAGTTCTCCTTTAATATCTTAATTCATCTTTAACAGCCCTCTCTAATAATTCAAAAAAGATTAAAGAGGCGGGAAAGTGTTGGAGTTCTGACAGAACCTTGGATACTATTTCAAAAATTCAAATAGTCAAACTAAAGTGGAATTTTGATAAAAAATACCAACACTTTAACTTTGAAACCTGGTTTAGCATCAGAATTTCATTGTATCAATTATGGACCCCCAGAGAACAAACAACAAGTTTGTTCACCCTTTGAGGAGCCCAAATAGGTGCATGTTGTCTTTTAATATATCAGAAAACAAAAGATTGTACAACTTTAAAGGTCCAAACCTGTTTATTGATCAATAAATACATAACATTTTGGGGCTATGCCCCTCAGATGTGTGAAATACAAACCAATAGACCTACGCTATCTAGTAGTAAAGAGAAAAACATAACTACTTGTGGTTAGCCACACCACTTTTAATGAACAGTACTTACAGAAACACAGAAGTGGGTTAGTGTTTTTGGTTTACTCAAACTCATATCCTTCTAATATACACATTTTATTTGTCATACATATTTCCATGCTCTATGTAAATAGAATTTTTAATTAATTCATAAATAGAGATAGACCTGAATCCAAATGAAACGGATTTCAAGGATCTCAGACTTATTATTTTTAAATATTATTATATTATAATTATTGACCAATCAAGATTTCTAATGTAAAAATCTAAAAATGTTATATTTCTACAAATGTCAAATTTAAAAATCGAATGCTAAAACAGGAAAGCGCATAAAGTGCTGGAAATGGCAGATAACTTAGGCAGATATTTGAGACTTTTTACTCCGGTGCTTGGATTTCAATGGTTTTACGTGAGTTGGCCATCTTATTCACCAAGTAATGTTAATACATAGAAATTAGAAGTAGTATTAACAATAAAGATTATGCCATACATTTTAGGTCCTTTGCGTTTACTGGTTTAAATAAGATATGCAACATTTAGGAATAAATATAAGACAAAGAAGCCCTGCGCTGGAAACAAGGATGGCAAATATCTCCCACGCTACCAAATATTTACCCTTTGTTCCTAAATAGACCATAATGAAGGAAACCAGACACTGCAGAACATTAACATGCTAAAAGTTATTATAGCTTCATTAAAAATGTCCGGTAAATTACGGGCAAGAAAAGCAAAGAAGAAACTTATAAAAGCCAACAAGATAATATAGCCAACCATACAGTAGAAGAAATAGCAGATCCCTCGGTACACTGCAATATATCTTTTCTGTTGTTGAGTGTGTGTCATTTTCAGGGAATGGAGGAGTGGAATATGAGCCAAAAGATACAAAGGAAAACCTCAGGAAGTGAACAGATCAGAAGAAACAATTAGCGATCCTGGTTACCAATACAGTTCTTAGCTTACTTCCGGTCTGTGGCATTAAAAGCAATAACAACAGTAACAGTTTTCCTAAAATCGAAGAAACACTTATTGCCAAGATGATGCCAAATGCAGCTTGTCTCAACAAACAGGTCACCTTCATTGGTTTCCAATAAATAACAAGGTAGAAAGGAAGGACAACATAAGGGAAATAAGAAGAATGTACTGAGCTCTTGGTTATTGGCTTTCACAACAGGACTTTCTTGTATTTTATAAAAATATAACAAATGATACATGTACACAAAAACAGGGAAGAGTCATTGAAGTTAGGGCCACACCTAGAGGATCTGTATAGGAAAGGAAATCAACATGTTTCATGATGATCTGTCTCCTTGTCATTGGACCATTGGTCTTCAGGACACATTTTGCAATCTTCCAGTCTTAAAAAAAGGATAATATGGTTATTCCCAGTAGATATTGGAGTTACCTTGCCATAAAGATTGGTTTAATACACTATAAAATTGATATTTTAAATTTAAGTTTCATTAGAAATTATTATAATTTCAGACATTTTCTGAAAGAGTAATTTTATAGTATATATTACAAAATTAGAAAATTGCACCGCTTTATTGCTCTCATTGATAGCGGTGTAGTTTCTGAAAGTTGTGTGATATTCTGGCCAAGATAAAATTAGGAATACATTTCATTCTTATGCAAAAGATGCTCTATTAATCTTGTTATCACTAATAATTCTCAAGGAATAACAAAAACATTCATTTAAGACAAGCACACAATACAAGGTTTAGATACATTATGCAACTAATTAAGAGGTTAAATTTATGGGCTTAACACAGAAGGTAAATTAATAGTGCTTTAAAAGTCTACTAAGCAAAAATAATCACAATAGTAAGAAATAACTTTCCACCAGGGGAGACCTGGGACTTTTGGCCTGGGGGGCAAATACAACTAAGTGGGCCCTTTCATGGTAGATCGCAACATTTTTTCCATGCCCACTTTGCTTTAGCCTTTTAGGACCACCATTCCCATTTTACATGTTGCCGGCAAAATTTTCAAATGTATTATGTGGGTAAGACAGCAGTAACAGCCTAATAAACTGGAGGGCTGATAACACAGGCTAATGAACTGATGGACTGATTAACATTGGCTAATGAACTAGAGGGCTGAAAAAACTGGCTACTAAAATAAAGGGCTACAACACTCGCTAATGAACTGGAGGGCTGGCTAACATGCAATGAACTGCAGGTCTGACAATACGACTAATGCACCGGAGGCTAAAAAGACTGATTAATGAACTGGAGGGCTGTCAATACATGAAATAAGAACTGGAGGTCTGACATGCTAAAGAACTGAAGGGCTGACAACAGTTGCTAATATGAACACGGAGATTGACAAGCTGGCTAATAAACTTAAAGGGACAGTTCAGTGGAAAACAATAATATTTGTTAAATGTTAGTTTGTGTAATGCCTTCTTAGTTATTCTACATATTCTCTCCCATTTCGAAAAATCAGTTGATTTCATACCCTTTGCTGTTCCCTGCTGTTGACATTAGTGAGTGACATTTCATGGTCTAAGGTCCTTCTTCTTTCCAGGATGCACCACTCCATCCAGGAATGTCCTAACAGTAATTTCTACTGATTGGCTGTTGGATTGGTCAAAAGATGCTCAGATCCCTGCTGAACAACTTGATTCAACACAAAGAGGTCAAGGGCAAGACCATAACGGTCTCTACTATGGTTCCTGCAAACAGAAAGTCAGTATTTTGGTTGCACTTATTTATACACAGACAAAATGCTGAATTGGCAGATTAAGGTAATTGGGATGAAAAAATACTGCTCGTTTTTCTGAAACGTATATGTATTTGCCTGATCCCCTTTAAGGCTGACTACAGTTGGCAATGAACTGGATTTGGCTGACAACAACATGGCTGGAAAGAATCTGGGTGGGCTGATACCAACGGCTAATGATCTGAACGGTTGACGTTGGATAATGAACTGGAGCACTGACTAACACTGACTAATGAACTGGAAGACGACTAACACTTGTAATGATCTGGAGGGCTGACAACATGGCAATGAACTGAAGGACTGACAACACTGCTAATGAACTAGAGGACTGAAAACACTAGCTAACGAACTGGAGATTGACAACCCTGGCTAATGATCTGGGGGGCTGACAACACTGGCTAATGAAATGGGAGAACTGACAACACTGGATAATGATCTGAAGGGGTGACAAACATGGCTAATATCCAGTATTGCCTGCCCTCCAGTTCATTGGCCAGTATTGTCAAAGTCACACCTCCAGTTCATTAGCCATATTGTCAGCCCTCCAGTTCATTAACAGTTAGCCAGCCCCCGTTCTTAGCCAGTTTCTGTCAGCCCTCCACTTCATTATCTGGTGCTGTCAGTCCTCCAATTAATTAACAAGTGTTAATCAGATTTCAAGTTCATTAGCTAGTGCTGTCAGCCCTACAACTCATTAGCTAAGACAATGACCATCCATTTAGGTCACACACCAGTAGAGAGAAATTAGAAGTAGAGAAGTAGAGAAAATATACTATTATAGTTGCACTCTTAATTTGAAAGAAAACACCCCCTTCACTTTCTTTAATGCAAACAGGCCAGTAAGTGGGCAGTAGATCAGCCCCTTATTCCATCACAATTAAGCACATTAAAAACCCAGGCATGGGCTGAACCAAAATAACACATAAATATATTTATTTAGGGCAATAAATCCCTTTCTTGGCTTGCCTTTGCTGCAAACAGGCCAGAGCTCTGCCCCCTTCAAAAAGTAGAATTTTAAGGCACTAAGACAAAGTATACAGAGCAGCCAGCAGCCACTTTAAGTAGAATAAATCACACTGAACTACATGCTGTCAAACACAGGATAGAAAAAAGAGATCATGCACAGCCCTCTCACTGTAAAACCCTTTCCCTTCCTTGTGTGCATCAGCAGTGAGTCCCAGAAGTAATGTAGAGAGGCTGAGTAAAGTGGGGTCATGTGACTCTCTCTGCTGCTTGAAGGCTTCCATTATCGGTGCAACCTGTGCATCGACAATTTAAAGGTACAAGCTGCGCTGATTCCTGATCTCGGATGGGGCTGTCACATCAATTGCTTGCAGCCTCACTGTGACATCATTGCCTGAGTGGCATCCCACATTTTAAATAGAGAACCAGCCTGGGGGGACTTTTCCCTTAAGACTGCTGGCCAAGGCCACCACCTATTTCCCACCAATATTCTTAATATATTTTTTTTTTAATTCAATTTATTATTACAATTTTACAACATGACACACTATTTGCAAAGCATTTACATGTGTTTTACAATCTAGTACACATTCGACAAAGCAGTAGTAACAAAAATGCAGATTGGGACTTAACATTTGTATTACATCCATGGGTATAAAAAATTTTTAACTAGAGCATATACCCCATTGCTTTTATAAAGATTTAGAAACAAAGAGATTGTTGGCTTTTACAGTACATCTGTCAGTTGATAATTCCTTTTTTCTTTATACTTCTTTATTTATTATTCCGTACCAACTGTCGCATTTAATCTAGTCCATTTACTCCATATCATATCGAATTTCCTCATACATTTCCTGTGTTTATATATCACTTTATAAAGGGAAGTTTCTTTATTAATTAACTCCAATTAATGTATTTAAGGCAATTCTTTTGCCATCCATTTCTTTATTATTCTTTCATAATTTAGATATTTTGGAAACTTAGATGTTCAAAATAATCGAATTGGGAGGGTATACAGAATGTTTTCTCTGAATGCAAAAGTTGAGATATCTGCATTAAGCAGCATTACTGACAAACAGTTAATGACAGCCGCAGTTGTCTATTTGCTGTCTTAAAGTCATGCTAACCAATTTACAAGAGGTACCACAACTTTAGATAGAGTTGAGACGAGTGGCAGGTATCACAAAATACACCTCATGCAGCATGACTTCTAATGCAGTAATAGCTAAAAGTTAATAAATGGCATTAGAGTCACCCATTGGGTAGTGCTCAATCAGAAGTTAAAGAGACAGCACCACCCTATTAAAGTACTGGGAGCAGCTCAATTGCTGCTCCGGTAAATTTCCTTAAAAGTTTTATGGGTAGAAGTTTTATACTTATATACATTAAGTATAAAGAGAAGAGTCTCCTCCCAATGTAGATAACTAAGGGTCATATTTATAAAGCTCGTTAAAATTTTTCGCTCTTTAAACGCAGCCTTTTCGCCTAAAGCAGTGATAACTAGTAGCGAAAGGTCATACTGCACATTTCGTTTTCGTCATACATCGTGCGGGTAACCACTCAAGCATATTTATAAAATGGTGAAAAGTGTTTATTGCGTTTAGTTCAGCCATTCCAATTCGCCAAGTCTGAGGTGGTGAAAACACATAATGGCCATTTATTTAGCCGCCAATGGGTCATGGAAGGGTGTCAGACATTGTGGAGTGTTTCTCAAACTAATAAGTACCCAGGGGGGTGTTAGACTATTTTGCATCATTTACTGTAATACATTTGAGATTTCGCTTTTTTAAGGTTAATTTTTCGCTTTTTAAAGATTTTTTTTTTTTTTAAGTTCAGATTTTTTTATTTACCATTAAAGTTAAATGGGGGTCTGAGGAGGACATGTTTATAAAGGGGAATTATTGCTTTTTTTACCATACCATATTTTTTAACTTTCATCTTTTCCTTTCATCAGTTTAAAAAGGCGAATTTTCATCAAAAGCGAAAATTATCTAGCAAAAAGTAAACACTATAATGCTGAAAAAGCTCAGCACATATGATGGTAAATAGGTAATACTCCGTGGTGGATTTTCAAAGTAGTATTAAATTATGAATTGCTTAATACACACTGATCTATTTAAACACATTGGTGTTTTTTTCAGCCAAAGATATAAATGTTATAAAACTAAAAAGGTGAATTTTCTCTATTTTATTAATAGGACATTTTTTAATTGCTTATTTTCAGCAAACTGCAGCTAATTACAAACCAGTTCCATTAATATGGGACATACCATAGTGCTGTGTAAGGAATAGTCTGTTAATGGAACATTCCAGTAAGTAATGATGTTTGGTGAAAATTCTGCTAAACTGCAAAAAATGCAAAAAAAAGAGAGAAAAGGGGCAAAAAGGCGACAATTCACCTATTTATAATAGCTTTACATAAAAAAGTGACAAAAATAGCTCTGAAATACACTAGAGAGCAATCTCTCTTTTGCAGTGATACCACACTTAACGCAATGAATAAGGCGAAAACTATCACCACACATCGCCTCAGATACTTTCGCAAAGGCGAAAGCAAAACAAGAGTTTTCATAAATAAGAGAAATAGCGCTTTTTGTCATGCGATGTCCTGCGATAGTGATTGTTTATAAATATGCCCCTAAGACTGCATATTGTCCAAGCCCTAAACAGAACTTTTTTTTATTAATGCATGGTCGTAACCCTTGTAAAGAGTGACTTTAAAGGAGTTTAGTATTTATGTTACAGTATTACTGTACATGTTTATGCTTATGTTTTAAATTAAAGGTATTCGTATTACCCACCATGCAATTCTGTACTTCTCCTTCTGAACACTGAACACAGTCATAACAACAGGCTTGTTTTCCTTGTATTAAGCTTTCCTGTAGCCTGGAACACAGCTGGAAGTGCAAGTGGAAATAGGAGTCTGAGGAAAATGTATAAGAAATAGTTATTATTATACAATATAAAATACTTAGATTTCAGGGGTTCTTAGTATTAATGTAATTTAAGGTTGGACCTCCCCAACCAGTTATATTAGTATAATGGCCTCTGTACATAGTTCTATACTATGATTGAGACATTTTTGTGCCAAAAAAAAGCCCAGAAATAGTTGTCTAGCTAATACAGAGGGGTCAGTGATATTAATTTAACCTTTTTACACGTCTGTTAGAAGGGGTGAATTACCATCAGAACTTCAGATAAAATTTAACCACAAAACAGAAATTCGCCGCAACATTTTCTAGTTTTGTGCAATATATCAAATTGTTTCACTTACTTTTAACTGACTATGGCTGGAGAGATTTTTAGAATAATGTTATGGGTTGTTGTTAACGTACCAGGACTGTTTTACTGTATGTATGTAAACAAGAATGTGTTTATATACCATATAATATTGGTAATACATTACTCTAATGCACCCAGTGCTCCTCTTAGGGCAGAACATTTGCAAAATGTTCCACATAAATTGTGTAGTATTTTTAGATATTTTGAAGCAAAACACATTACCCCAATAACCAAGGTGCCCAATAAATGGTCTCTTATTAATGTTGAATTGGATGATGAGATGAAACAAAGGTCCCAACAAGGCTTGTAATAACTGTCCATTATGAAAAACATTCCAGTTCATTAGAGAAAGCCTCAGGAACTTCTCCCTCATCATTGAAGAATCCTAGGCCAGTGACAGTTTCAAAACAAATTTTCTAAATATGGGTGTAACTACAAGGGGAAAATAAGTTGTAAGATCTGCTAGAAAACATTTTGTTCTGATTTAGGAAGACTTACCACTAATGGTTTGGCAGAAACTTCTATTATAGCTTACTGTTTTGCCAAAGATTTGTTGTCATACAATTTGATTTCTAGATATTTTTTCCAAGACATAGGGGCATATTTATAAAGGTTGTTAAACTTTTCACTTTCTTTAACGCTGCCTTTTCGGCAAATTTGGACTTTTCGCTATTTATAAAGCAGTGATAACCAGTAGCGAAAGGTCATTACCGCTACTTTTCGCTTTTCGCCTTACCTAGCTGCGGTTACCACTCAAGCATTTTTATGAAATGGGGAAAAGTGTATTTTTGCATTAAGTTCATCCATTTCAATTCGCCAAGTCTGAGGTGGCGAAAACACATACGTGGCCATTTATTTAGTCTGCCAATGGGTCCATGGAAGGTGTCAGTACATTGATTTGTGATTTCTCAATACTCAAGTACTCAGGGGGTGTTAGATTCTTTTCCAGCATTTACTGTAATATGATCTGAGATTTCGCTTTTTAAGGTTTATTTTTCGGTTTTTTAAGATCTTTATTTATTTATTTTTTAAGGTTCCAATTTTCTTTATTTACCAATAAAGTCAAATGGGGGTCTGAGGGACATATTTATAAAGGGGCATTCATTAAGCTTTTTTACCCACCAGCCTTTACCACAATTTTTTAAACTTTCAACTTTTCTTTTCATCAAAGTTATTAAAAAGGTGAATTTTCATCAAAGGTGAAAATAATGTAGCAAAAAGTAACACTAATAATGCTGAAAAAGTTCAGCACATATGATGGTAAATAGGTAATACTCCCTGGTGGTTTTTCAAAGTAGTATTAAATTGCACACACTGAACACCTATCATTGTTATTTAAAAATAGCCTAACACATTTGGTGGTTTTTTTTTAGCCAAAGATAAAACTCTAAAGGCAAATTTTCTCTAGTTCATTTATAGGATATTATGTTAAATAGTGTAAAACTCAAAAGGCGAATTTTCTCTATATAATTAATAGGATATGATAAATAGTGTAAAACTCACCCAGGTGAATTTTCTCTATTTTATTAATAGGATATGATAAATAGTGTAAAACTCACCCAGGTGAATTCTCTATTTTATTAATAGGTATGATAAATAGTGTAAACTCACCCAGGCGAATATTCTCTATTTTGTTATAGATATGATAATAGTGTAAAACTCACCCCGGACAATTTTCTCATTTTATTAATAGGATATGATAAATAGTGTAAAACTCACCGGCGTGAATTTTCTCTATATTATTAATAGGATATGATAAATAGTGTAAAACCACCCGGGTGAATTTTCTCTATTATAATAGGAATGATAAATAGTGTAAAACTCACCCGGGGAATTTTCTCTATTTATTAATAGGATATGATAAATAGTGTAAACTCAACCAGGCAATTTTCATATTTATTAATAGGATATGATAAATAGTGTAAAAACTCACCCAGGTGAATTTTCTCTATTTATTACCGTATATACTCGAGTATAAACCGAGTTTTTCAGGCTGTAAAATCAGCCTGAAAACTTGAACTCGGTTTATACTAGAGTCACTACTTACTTACCACTCCGGCAGCGCACGATCATCCCTGTACTGGCACGCCGGCCGACTTCATGCCCGGCGCCAATTAGTGACGTCAGCCGGTCGCCAGTACAGGGAATGAGCGCGTGGGCTGCCGGAATGCTTACTGATCGCGGCTGCGGAATGCTTACGTGATCTTCATGCTGGCACACAAGGCACAAGGTCCCACAAGAAGCCTCAAGTTACTGGATGGAGGAGAGCCCACAGGTACAAACTGAACTGGGTGGGAGGGTGAGGGTGGCATTCAAATGTTTGGAAACTAGAACTCCCAGCATGTTATTAGCTGAGAGTTGTAGTTTCCAAACATCTTGAATGCCAAGGAAGAGAATGTAGTTGTTCTTTAAATGAACAGCAGAATTCTCATACAGTAATGTCTATTACTGTATGGTAATTCTGCTGTCCCTTAAAGGGCAACTAAAGCCCAAAACAGAAATCAGGAAGGCATAGTAGCGGTTACTACATTTTCTACCCTGGTTTATACTCGAGTCAACACTTTTATTAGTTTTTTTGGTGAAATTGGGTACCTCGGTTTTTACTGGTCGGTGTATACTCGAGTTATCGGTAATAGGATATGATAAATAGCGTAAAACTCACCCAGGTGAATTTTCTCTATTTATTAAATGGATATGATAAAATAGTGTAAAAACTCACCAGGTGAATTTTCTCTATTTTATTAATAGGTATGATAAATAGTGTAAACTCACCCAGGCGAATTTTCTATTTATTAATAGGATATGATAAATAGTGTAAAACTCACCCAGGGGAATTTTCTCTATTTATTAATAGGATATGATAAATAGTGTAAAACTCACCCAGGCGAATTGTCTCTTTATTAATAGGATATGATAAATAGTGTAAAACTCACCCAGGTGAATTTCTCTATTTATTAATAGGATATGATAAATAGTGTAAAACTCACCCAGGCGAATCTTTTCTATTTTTTTAATAGATATGATAAATAGTGTAAAACTCACCCAGGGGAATTTCTTATTTATTAATAGGATATGATAAATAGTGTAAAACTACCCAGGCGAGATTGTCTCTTTTTTTTAATAGGATATGATAAATAGTGTAAACTCACCCAGGTGAATTTTCTTATTTTATTAATAGGATATGATAAATAGTGAAAACTCACCCCGGTGAATTTTTTCTATTTTATTAATGGATATGATAAATAGTGTAAAACTCACCCAGGCGAATTTTCTCTATTTTATTAATAGGACAATTTTTTCAGTATTACTTATTTTTAGCAAACTGCAGCTAATTACCAAACCAGTTCCATTAATATGGGAACATACCATAGTGCTGTGTAAGAAATAGTCATGTTAATGGAACATTCCAGTAATGATGTTTGGCGAACATTCTGGTAAAACTGCAAAAAATGCAACAAAAGGAAGAAAAGGGGCAAAAAGGCGAAATTTAACCTATTTATAAATAACTTTAAATTAAAAAATGACAAAAATAACTCTGAAATTACACTAGAGAGCAATCTCTCTTTTCGCAGTGTTACCACACTTAACGCAATGAATAAGGCAAAAACTATCGCCACACATCCCGCTATTTGTCATTGCGATGTCCTATGATAGCAAAATACAGAAAATAGAGATTGTTTATAAATATGCCCCATAGATCTCTTTTAGAAATGTGTTATAATTATTAACTTATTTACTAAAAATATAATAATAATAATGAAAAATGTGTCTATATCTGAAATTAATATGCATGAATATTAAAATCTAGTTTTCTACTTCTCTACAAATCTATTAGTGTATTAGTTATCGATATTAAAATGTAGAATAAACTTTCAACTGCCAAGGCCAAAGTTTACTTATATTGTCCACTGCAAATTGTTTGCTCATATGGTAACTGCAAACCAAAACCTTCTTAGTGTGCCTAGATAATCCTTATGCTCGATTATTGCCCAAAATGGAGGATCACTGTGTGCATGACGTGCTTGGTGTCGGATGAAATATTGCACGTCTGTACATGGTTTTACACAAACAAAAAATTATTAAGATGAAATAAGTGTTGCTATCATTATTATTCATTGCAATAATATGCACAGGGCTTTTACATTACATTGCCCTGTATATTTCATTACATGATTCCAGATGTACTTCAGAACCAGCCCTTTGAAGGCCTTTGTATTATGGCCCCTTACCTCTCAAATTCTGTTCTTATCTATTACAGTAATCTTTCCCGATATATTAACTTAACTTTAATATTTCTATTTCGGGTCGAGCACAGTGTACCAGCTTATGGATAGCTATTACAGAACACAGACTAGGTTTGCAGAAAATATTTGCAGAGATGTAAAAATAAATATCTATAATTAAAATACTAATATGGCGGCTCACGTCCTTCCCAATTACGACCTTCCTCCATACCTTGCACGTCCTCCAATCAGCAGTCGGGTGTGCTCGCGGATCAGAGTGTCCCGTCTCTGCCTGGAAAAATAAGCACAAACAAGAAAGGATTCCGCCGCACCTCCCTACGCTGGTGTGTAGATTCAGCAATGAAGTCAGGCCAACATCTTTATTTAAAATTCATCATTTTATTGGAACCTTTTAAAACCCAGCTTGGCTGCCAGGGAACAGATGTAAGAGAGTCTATGAGTAAGGGTCTTGGCCCGAAATGAGTTAGACCATCTGTTCCCTGGCAGCCAAGCTGGGTTTTAAAAGGTTCCAATAAAATGATGAATTTTAAATAAAGATGTTGGCCTGACTTCGTTTTGAATCGACACACCAGCGGAGGGAGGTGCAGCGGAATCCTTTCTTGTTTGTGCTCATAATTAAAATATACTGTATAGAACTCAGTCCAAGAATGCCTAAACAGAATAATTTTTATATTTTGTGCTACGTATTGGTAGATATTCATTTGTTTAATTTGTTGTCCTGAACTAAATCAATGTGCAAGTTTAATGAACATCTTACCTTTGTTGGCATAAAGTAATTTCCTATTTTATTAGAGTGCAAGACATGTCCACCACTAGTATTCTCAGTATACATAGCATGATGTGCATGTGCCACAGTATATACAGCAATATACATGCTATATGTTATTCTGAAGTTATTCACGTCATATCCAAAATTGTCAAAGCTTCTTAGTGTGTCATTTTCATTACACACATGATAATAGCTCAATGATGAGTTAATAAAAACTTGACATCCAAAGACGTTGAACCAAATTATAGCCGTAAATGGATCATTAGGTAACCTTGAAGGACTGGCTTTATACAGAAATTCCTTCAGACCTGGGATTGGTTCATGATGAGAGTGTAAAATAAGAGACCCATTAAATTGATCAGTATACAAGTTGGGTGATTGAGACAATGGAGACAGCATGAGCCAGATCACATGATGTGAGTTATTAGTAAGGAATAAGAGAAACTGCAAAAAGATAAGCAATTGGCTGTAAACTATAACAACCTTGACAGATGATTGTCTTATGGCCTGAAAAGCATAATAAAGTGTTCTATGATCATTCTCTCCAATCAGAACAAGAAAGTCTACACAGATACCATTCTTTATGATTTCTTTCCTTATGTCTTCACTCGCTCTCTGGTGACTTTCATCATCAGAGTATAAAATTCCAACCCATTCCCACTGAAAAGTCTTTAGGAGGTGAATAACGACTTTATATTGAGCCTTTTGACTGGCTACTGTCCGGTACAATAATGGGAACTGTACTCTAGCTGTGAATACAGGATCCACAGCTCCATAACTAACCTGGAATAAAATATTAACAGTTGTTGCATGTGAAGGTTCTCATTCATCCAGGTCATGGTATATCTGTTGTATTCAATTAGATCAACTGGACTTGAAGTTTAGTTCTTGAAGACGTTTCGCTAGTCATCCGACTGGCTTTCTCAATTCAAAATGACTTGTACAAGAATCTGTGGCAATTATGTACCCTGGAAAATCCCAATTAGCATATCACAGCCAAGTGTTAAGGGCGTGATTGGATAGTGGCTAAGAGGTGTTATAGGAACGCCCAGGGTAAGGTGTCAAAACAGCATTGTACATGGTAGACAGTTGGTGTTGAACCCCCCCACCTCTATTTAAGCTTGGTTTCTTTATTTTCACATAAATGGCCTCCTTAACACCTCTCTTGAACCAGTCACGTTCCTTTGCCAATATGTTAACATTGCAATCTTTAAAGGTGTGTCCTTTAACCTTAAGATGCAGGTACACGGCTGAGTCTTGACCTGAGGAATTGGCTCTTCTGTGCTGGGCCATACGTTGATGCAGTTGCTGTGGGGGAGACCAAACAGCAACTGCATCAACGCGGCCCTAGATGTTCTATGAGTGTCTGCACTCTACAGTAACAAATCATGAAGGTTTAGTCCCCACAGCAACTTTTCTTGTTGTTGCTGCTAACTTTAAATTTGCAAATTTATGTCCTTCAAAATTCTGAATGTTTTGCCAGATCCACCAAATTTTTACACCCTGTATTTCCCCCTCAAAACTGGTTTTAGTTTGAAACCCCCAATAACATTGGCATTGCCAAAAATGAAATAAAATGCATGCAGTGGGGACTTACAGCCTAACAGCCCAGTTTATCTTAAAACGTAAAGGCTGGAGTCTAGCGTTACTAATATTTTCCAATTACTTTACACTTTAAATCTACAACTGGAAATTTGTCACAGCCTATTACAATCTGGAAACGAAAAAGTGGGAAATTAGCCAATAAGTATATATTCTTTCCATACTAAATTTAAGGTATGTTAAGTTTCATGTTGTATTTTGTTCTAAAATGAAAAAAGTTATAGAATTAGCTGAAGAACAGAAGATCAGATAAATATATAGAGTTCGCTTCATACCTGGGAAAAGCCATAGATTCCAGTGAGCTGATAAATTACATGAGTTATTGAAGATAGTAAATGTCCTACAAATGTAGATGGAAAACGTTTCTGGTTACAGTTGTAATTGGGCACATAATTATTACTCCCTGTTAGAATGCTAAATGTACTTCTAATGGCTTTCCTCTCATTGGCCCAGAGATCATGAATATGAAACCCCAAGGTCACATTAGGCAGAATGCCCACGTTCTGATTGATCTCCTCAATGGCAAAAATGGCAGCTAGAAAATGACGATAATATTGAAAGGAAGACCTACAAAAGGTATATGCAGGTTTATAAACCCAAGTTTATAAAAGTAAGGTATGTTATAATGAATTCAATCATTTATTGAAAATATATACTAACACGTTATGTGTCCATTGGGGAACATTGGGTCATAATTAGAGATGTCCGAACTTCGAAAAATCCGGTCCGCACGAGGATCCGCGGATTTTCGAAAAAATCCGTAAATTCGAAAATCCGCGAGCGGACCCGTTAAAACGTATTAAAATGAAAGTTCAGCAAAATCCGCATTAAAAGTGGTCTAAATAGCCTTGGTAACGTACACTTAATCACTCAGGGACCTGGGTAATGTCCTTAGAAACACGTATCAATGCCTACAATACCTAAAAATTACAGTCCGCTAGCGAGAACGGTATTTTTCGAAAATACGAGGATTTCCGTAAAAACGAGGACCTCCGTAAACCCGCGGATCTCCAAAAAACGAGGATTCCCGTAAAACGTGTAATCATGTTAGCTGCCATTGGCTAATTTGGGTCATGTGGCTTACTCCGTCTTGAAAATAATCCCCAAAAATTCGAATTTACAAGAATTTCTTGTTTTTACGAAAATTCTCGTAATTACGAGAATCCGCGTAATTACGAGGATCTTCGGTTTTTCCGGGTCCCGGAAGATCGCAGATTCTCGTAATTGCGGAGATACTCGTATTTTCGAGGAAAAAAAAACGCAGTTCGGAAGTTCGAAACGTGGAAAATCCGGAATAATCCGCCATTCGCGGACGGGATAAATCCGCGGCGGATCCCGGTTCGGGTCCGCGAACCGGCCATCTCTAGTCATAATCACTGACCCGCGGTATTTGAAAACGGCCATAGTCTTACATGTACGAGTATATGAGCGTATAATACCATGCGATAGTAAACTAGCACAATGGTATTGTATGGATGATTGTACAAATTTGACCGATTGAGGTTGTAAAATTCTCACTTGTTAAGGTTCAGTATTGCTATTTAGCAATACCACACCTTAATAAATAAGGCCCATAAAATTTTATCAAAATTTCATATAAGCTTTATCAAAACTATCCTTCTTAAATCTATTAGAATTCTCTTCTCCCGTCTCTTCCAAATTGTTCTAATAAAAACTTGGTCAAATTTAATAAAATATTATTATAACTCATTGGGATTGTTAATGGTGGCAGTAATAAAATATAGACGTAATCATAATAAATTCATTTGTCATTTCCTTGCTTGTGTAACAGTAAGAAACAAAAAGTCCCGATATAGTTTTAAAAATGTAGTTTTAAAATAAAGATAGAGTACAGGAAAACCCCACACACTAAACAGCAATATCATGCCATTAACAATTGCAAACTTATGACAGCAATTGCACTATTAAGATTGTGTTTGTAAAATTGGTATCATACAATTATGATTGGGATCGTACAGTTAGAATCGTGATCATAATTGTGCAATCGCCTATACATTACAATTGCGGTAGTTTGCTACCAAGTAGTATTGTATCCCGTACAATCGTACATGTACATCTGCAGCAGACTTGTGGAATTCCACCTCCAATCTAAAGCCTTTACATAGTTTAAGCACTACCACAAACTTCAAGGCAGCAATACTTACAGGGATAAAAGATGCACCAGAAGGCAGATAATTTTTCAGCTGTTCACTTCCCCTCCTGTACAGATGACCACCTCTTTTACAAACTCAAACAGTCAGTCATTGCAGAAGAAAAGTCAAGCAGACATGGGGATGAATAGGGGCCTTCTGGTATATTCTTTATATTTCTATTCCAATCTTATTCAAACTATTACAGTCTGACTCTTAATCTATATATAATACAAGAAAGATTCAACGTATTTAGGGAGCAGCAGTGGAATATTTTCTTAGAATAACCACTCAGCTATGTCACTGAGTGAATATTATAATAAAAAGTTCCTTTGCAGCTCCCATACCTGTCTAGCCATCGACCATTACAAACCCACAACATTTTGAAAAAAGTCAATCTGTCATTAAAAATAGAAAAGTAGAAGAAACTTACAATTTTTTTAATTTTTTTCAAGGGCAAGTCAACCAGGATTGTTGGTAGCTGTATCTCGATGGTAGCTTTTACCATTTTTATTGCGGGTTACGGAGGATTAATCCTGAGCTTGGGGAAAGTAATAAAAACACTGTCAGTTTCCTCTACTTTTCTACTTTACAATGACAACGTTGTATTGGAACTGAAGACATAACCATTTACAAATCTGTAAACAGCTTTAAGACAAAAAATAAGTAAACAAATAAATAAACATTATGTATTATAAGGAATAACGCGCCCCTTCACATTATAAGAGTATTAAGATACCTCAAAGTTTCTTCTCTCTTTTCGCTGACGTAATTATCTTATATTACACTGTAGGGGGCGCATTATCCCTTCTATAAAATTTATATTGGGAGTGGGCATGCCCTTTAGGGACTTTGAGGCTTTGAGATGAGTTTATAAAAAAAAAAACATAGTAAAAACCTATCTACATAGACAGATATAACAAGATATTACCTAGTTCAAAAATAAGGAGCTTGTCTTTAACAATGATCCTTTAATCATTGTTTACATTACGTCAGATCTAAAATGTCTGCACCTTATACAAAACAAATTGTAAATAACTACAAAATTAAATCGAGATCTAGAAAATGATATTTATATAATGTTAATTAGGTCAAAGAAGCTTCAGTTTGTTTCTATCAATTCTGCTAATAGAAAATACAGAATATAAACTGTCATTACTCACACGGAAATGAAAGCATCTTCTTTTTTAGGAGGAGCATTGAAAGTTTCCTTTCTCATATTTTGTAAATAAAATATATCTAAGAGGACACCTATGATGATGTCTCCTTCCTGTAGGTATCCTTCAACAATTTGCCCATTTAGTTTACAGGCAGAAGATCTGGAGTTGTCTATAGCACTGCAATATAATGCAGCCAAGATAAAAGGAATAATATGCTGAAGCAAAGCTTTTGATAATATATTGCTTGTTTTCTCCATATGGATAACAATCAAGTTGCCATGAATGGTAGTTTGGGTCATCTTTATATTCCATACAGGGAAAGCTTTAAAAATAAAAGTTATTTAAAAAGAAATACTGATTTATATAGAGTAACAAGAGAATGATGAGAAGCCACTGCAAAACCTTTTAAGGGACACTAAGAGGGTGATGCGATATTTGGCCCTAAATGCCCAATTCAATGTTAAACCCACGCTATCCAATGTATTATCATATTAGCATGAGTTTTACACTGAATCTGCATTGCTTGTGCCATTTCAGAAAATGTTGGAAATAGCGAGGGGCAGGCGATGCAAAACCTCCTAAGTTAAGTTTTTATTAAAGTTGTGCATTGGTAAACTTAGCTTAGTGTACGCATTACACTTTACATGCTCTGTAGTCCTCAACAGATTAAAACAAGGAAGTTGCACCCTTGTTTACAGGAAGTTGTCAGTTAATCATCTAATAGCACAGAGATCTGGGGAATTTAACCTGCAACCTCATATACTCTGTCTTGCTTAAAACAAAGCTTTATACCCCTAACCCAACACAGATACTATGTGAAACACTAGAACATGTAGAAACTATCTTTTACTAGGGACATAACGAAACAAAAATAAGTCTGAGGATTTGAACCAAGGGGGTGACTCTTTGATCATTACATGGGCTGTGGGTTGGACTGTCAACAACATGAAAGTCTTCTTAGTTAAAGAATCTAGAACTTGTACTAAATATAACTTTTGAGAGAAAAGCGTTCATGTTAGGATTAAGACAAAAAGTATAGTACAGTTCTCCTTTAAGCAATAGCCATGTTAATGGCAGATAACAAAAAAGGACCAGCTGAAAAATGAAGCAATATAATCAATAAAATCCTAACAGTACTAGGAGCTCAGAAGAAACCCTTCAGTCATAATTTAGTGTACCAGTATATACAAGATATGCATTATTTATATAGGTACAATAAGATCTACGTGTCTAAGTGTCTAAGTACAATAAGACAAGTGTCTGGGCAATTCAAACTTCTGTTAAAAGCTCTAAGAGTGGCACATGCTTCTAGTCCCAGTCTACCCAGAAACAGAGAGATGAACAGCAGTTTACAGAAGGGGGGCAACCCAGTAAATCAGCAGTGTACAGATGGCTGTAAAAGATATTCTGGACCTTCACACCCTGGCAATGTAGTGGTAACACACTCATCCCTGCACTTTCAAACTGGGTCAGATGACTTTTTAGCAGGTTCCTACTCCACATGCATAGGTAGTGTCCCCTCATACTTAGCCACTCCTTCCCATTCTAAACAGCCGGAATTCTATGCTACATCCGTGATACAAATGAAATGGCAGCATAGGCAGCATACAAAGTATCAATAAACAAAGTGTCAGCATGCTTAAAAGCACTTAAAAGGAAACTGTGGTGTCCAAATAAGTTGATTTTAATGAAAGGCCCGGTTCCTACCTTTAAAATTAGCAAACAACTACCTCTCTACGTGATGCACAGCCCAACATATGACAAAATCACAGATCAGAAAATTAGAGGGTGGGAGGCTTTGAATCTACAGTCTCAAATACTAGTTCCTTCTTTTAATCTGTGGTTGGCACATGCTCAGTATAGGGAAAAAGTAGAAGAAACCAGGAAGAGATCGAGTTACAGTGACTGAAGGAGGAGTGGGAGGGGCAACAGGGGGTTTCAAGAAGACTACAAGGAGAGGGGCCATGGGGGCTTGTGAGGAGGAGGAGACACAGAGAAGAGGGATTGTTACATGGCTTCAGAGAAGGAAGTACAGAGGATCTGGTGATGCTGCTACCATATCACAAATACACATGTAAATATCTTCAAAACTATGTAAAAAATAAAATTAAATTAAGTTGCAAAAATACATGGGAAACCAATTCCTGTCAATTTATCTAAAGTCATTTTTGGACCACATTTCCCCTTTAATAGCAATAGAAATAAAAATAATAGCCATATGCTACTGTATTTGTTTCAGTAGTATTATACTGGCTTCCTTAGGCATATTAAGTAAAAAGAATATATTCCCAGACTACAAAAGTACCCATGATGTGTTAGCGCCACCTCAGACTTGGACATTATCAGGGTTATTCAATAAAAGTTCTTAAACGTTGCTAATTTTGCCCCAACCAATCAGATCTTATTTAACATTTGAAAGCTAACATCTGATTGGTTGGGGAAAAATTAGCACCATTTTAAACGATTAGAACGTTTATTGAATCTCCCTGTATGTTTACATCATTTTTAGCCAAACAGACACATTTAGCTATTTCATAAATACCGCTGTGATGTTTAATGCTTTGAAAAGTGGCTAAACGAAAAAGAGGCAAAAAAAAGTTAAAATATCGCCTTTTTATAAATAGCGTTAAATTTTTTAAAAATGGAAATAATAATGTTCAATTTTATCTTTGCTACTTAATTTCAGGGCTGCTTACGATACCTTATATGGGAGATAATAAAGGTTTGTGACCATATGGAGACCTCTGCAAAGGCAAATCTCCTGGTTTAATATGGACAATTTATAAGCAATTTGTTTTTAGAGCTTTCTAGAGCAAACTCCAGTAAGAATGTGGTCAGCATGAAAATAACTATTTTATTCTTTTTATTTTTTTTCTGTTTATATGTTTATCAAATACTGCATATTGTATTGCACTCCAACTTAGTTGACCCTGTTCTACAACATTTCCATAAGCCAAACCTTATTTTCGTTCAGTCCTACAGCTACTGCATTCCCAATATGATTACTCAGTACAGCAGCTTCAAATCTTTTGTATACCATGGACCTGTTGTCCCTGCAGAAAATACAGCATAAAACACAAACAGGGAGATTCAATAAATGTTCTTATCATTTAAAATGGTGCTAATTTTGCCCCAACCAATCAGATGTTAGCTTTCAAATGTTAAATAAGATCTGGTTGGTTGGGGCAAAATTAGCACCATTTTTTTTAAATCTCCCTGAATGTATAGTACTGTACAGTTGATCTGTGAGACTTGACACCCAACGATCCAGAAATTGATGGTCTACCGATGGTATTGATATTTGAAGGAAGGCACACTCAAAAAAGCTTTATAGTGTTAATAATTTTATAGGCGCTGAAACATCCAGGTACACAACGTTTTGGGGGGTCCAATGTCCCTTCCTCAGGTGTCCTCAGATTAACCCCCCGAGACGTTGTGTACCTGGTTGTTTCAGCACCTAATAAATTATTAATGCAATAATGTAAAGTTTTTTTGAGTGTGCCTCCCTTCAAATATAAATACTGCAAAGACTGTGGCATGAACTATTAGGGGGAGCACCTCACAACTTACATGTTACCACTCCACAGACTCTGTTTATTGGCATGGATTATTAGGGGGGAGCACCTCACAACTTACCTGTTATCACTCTACGGACTCTGTTTAAAGTTGGTCTACGGATGGTGTTTGGGGACCACTTACCTAATATACTGTCTTCCAATCCCACATACCTTTAGCAGTCAATTAAGAAAATGTTCTGGCTTTTTCATTCATGTTTCTCATGTGTAAGCTTCTTGACTCTTTGTACAGCTGGCTAGAACTTTTAACAACAGTTTGACAACAAAAATGTATTATAATATAAAAATGTATTATAATATTAACACTTTTTACAGATGTCAATCTTCTTACTACAGTATTCAGCAGATGTACATGTTATTCTCTCCAGATAACGTATCAGGGTAAGGGAGAATCCTCTGGTAAAACGTGTTAAGCTTCTCTACGAAGACTAAAAAGCAGATATTTGTGAAAGGTTTATATAGCAGTTGTTTTCCTAAAATAATCCCTAGGGAATATATATTTAAGACTTGTTGCTAACAGACCTTTGTTGCAAATAAACTTCATACACAAACATTTTTTTGCTTTTTGCTCTTCTTTTTTTGAACACTTGGGCTATTTTGCTTTCAAACCTTTGGGTAGCTTTCATACGTTAGAAATGTATTTACTGTAGATATCCAGTAGCATTTTTATTATTGTCATGGAAAGCTGAGGATCTTATAACAAAAGATGATAAAAAGACCATGAAATCCTTGTTAGTCATTTACTTTTAAAAGCATGAAATCGGGGTAGATTGCTGCAGAGTGCCAAACTTTCATTCATAACTTAGTGGCTTCTCCATAACATACAGACAGAGAGCTCATTGAGCCTGTGTAACTATGCACACGTGTCCAGGCTCACTCTGGAAGAATGGTTGCATACCACAGCAAAAGTTAGATACCTACAGAATTGATTATAGGATTTTCCCACAAAACTGTCAATGTCTGAGATAAGGGATACAGCTGCTTTAAATTATGAATTATATAATCCATTTAGACTTGTTTACATTTAAAGGATTACTTCACTTTTAAAGCGAATATTGTTTTTTAAGCTTTAAGTGAAGAATGGGAGGTAAACTAGCTATGTCTTACCTCCCGTTCCTAAATTAATGTACCAGGAGAGACAGATGAACGTACCCGCAGCACAGTCTACCACTGGAGCCTCTGACAGGTAACTACTGCTTCCTGCTGTATAGTAAACTATAGCCTGTGTTTGCGCATGTGGGCTATAGTTTACTTACAGCCGGAAGCAGTTGAGACCTGTCAGGACTTGTATATCAATATTGACACCTAATAAAAAAAATTATTTTTTTGCAATTCACAGAGAGAGGATTAATAAATAATGTTATAGGTTATTACGACACTGTTAAAAATAGTTTATTGGTGGTTAGGACATAGGTTTAAAGGTTTGTACACCCAACCATTTTCTGAGTGAGGAATGGCCCCCGACGGCCGAGCGCTACACACGATGAACGGCCGTTTCGGTCGAGAATCATCCGTGAGTATGGATCAACGAATGATCCCCAACCAAATGCATACACACAGACGATTCTCGTCTGAAACGACCGTTCGACTCGTGTATCGCTCAGCTGTCGGGGGTCATTCTTTGCTCGGAAATTGAGCGTGTGTACAAGCCTTAAGTCTAACAATAACAAATAACAGATAAAGTGGGAGGGGAAAGATAAAAAGAAGATAAGAAGATTGGTTGAGAAATATCAATGCTTTTTATTTTGCCAGTGATTCAGTTGGTCAACTTCGTTCACATTTCACGGTTTGTGTCCAAGATGCCTATTGGCTAGATTACGATCCTCCAATTCTAAGACAATACAAAGCAAGTTAATGGTTACAGACAGACAGTTTATGTGAAGTCATGGGTTCTGTAACATTCCAAATGTCTTTCTCAGCTTAATATTAATTTCAACCAAGGATATATACAGTTTGTATGTTCATATTCTGGACGGTCTATGTAACTTCTGTGCAGTTTCCTGATCTGACCAGAACCAGAAATTAATAAGAATGCCAATGTGGTCTCCAATATCCTGGAAGAACTAGTGTAAGCTAAATTAATTAGTAAGAAAACATCAGAAACAAAGACATCCTGCTGCATGTATGGGATCTTGGAGCAGCCGCCCCAGGGGACCTATGTATGTGTCAGATGTGAGTGGGTTGCCCATTTGGAATCTGAGGTACAGAGTCTAAGGGGTAAACTTGCAGCATTGCAGGACTTGGCAAACCTGGGGGAAATGCAGGTACTGGCAGGGGCCAGTAAACTGGTGGGTGGAGATGGGGCAGATAAGGTGGAGAAGGAAGATAGATTTGTAAGGGTCACCAGGGGAAGTAGGGGATGGAAGGATAGGGGGGCTTCTTCCCAGCTGGTCGATCCCAACGGATTTGCCATTTTAGGTGAAGATGTGGAGGACGATGGCTCAGAAGCAGCATGTATGGAGCGGGCCTTTCCCTTGAGCACCCAGGGGACGGCCATCTCCAATACAAGGGAGGGAGAACTGGGGGCTAGGAAGGATAGACAGGTGGTAGTGGTAGGGGATTCTATTATTAGAAGTGTAGATAGGGTAATCTGTCGCCAGGACCCTGCATGCCGAACAGTGTGTTGTCTGCCTGGTGCTAGGGTTCGACATGTGGTGGATCGTGTAGACAGATTATTGGGTGGGGCTGGGAGTGACCCGGCGGTCTTGGTTCACATTGGTGCCAATGAAAAAGTTAGAGGTGGAGGTGAGGTCCTTAAAAATGATTTCCGAGAATTAGGGGCCAAGTTAAAAGCAAGGACCTCCAGGGTAGTGATTTCAGAAATACTACCGCAGCCACGTGCTACGCTAGGGAGGCAACGGGAGCTCAGGAGTATAAATGCGTGGCTAAGAGAGTGGTGTAAGGAGATGGGGTTTGGGTTTTTAGAGAACTGGGCTGACTTTTCTGTTGGCTACAGGCTCTTTAGTAGTGACGGATTGCACCTCAATGGTGATGGTGCAACTGTTTTGGGGGAGAAGATGGCTAGGGGGTTGGAGGAGATTTTAAAGGGATCTGGGGGCTAGTAACACAACGGAGGGAGGAGAAGGAGGAGGGGGGAGCATAGAGGATAAGGAGGCATGTACGACCATGTATGGAAGTAAATCAATTGATAATCTAAAATGTATGTTTACAAATGCAAGGAGTCTGGCTGGAAAAACCGGCGAACTTGAAATAATAGCGTTAAAGGAAAGGTATGATGTAATTGGTATAGCAGAATCATGGCTTAATGATTCACACGACTGGACAGTAAATATTGAAGGGTACTCCTTATTTAGACATGACCGAGTTAATAAGAAAGGAGGAGGAGTATGTATGTATGTTAAACAGGAATTGAAGCCAAATTTAAAAGATGGAATAGATGGGGGAGCAAACGATATGGCAGAAACATTATGGCTGGAACTGTGTACAGGAAGCAAGAAGGTAGGTAAATTAATTGTGGAGTGTGTTATAAGCCGCCAAATCCCGGGGAAGAGGTGTGGAAATGAATCTCCATATGCAGTTGGCGAAGGCTGCTGGTATGGGGCATGTTCTGGTTATGGGGGATTTTAACTACCCTGAAATAGATTGGAGTAATGGAACTGCCAGCACCTCAAAAGGTATAAGTTCTTAATTTCCTATATGAGCATTTTCTTTCACGATGGTAGAAGTTCCTACTAGAAGAATGCGTTTTTGGATCTGGTGTATATATAACCCAGAGCCATTTTGGAGATGAAGGTAATGGAAGCTTAGGGAATAGTGACCATGATATAGTGTCATTTATATAGGTTATAGGTATATTTAAAAAACTAAAGTGCACTGGCTTAACAAAAACTTTTAACTTTAGAAAGCTAATTTTATGCTTTTAAAGGAATCGCTCCTGCTCATAGACTGGGGGGAACTGTTTCTAGGTAAAGATACTGGCAGATGTGGACCACTTTTAAAGGGATATTAAACTATAACATTTCCAAATCGGTTCCTTTAGGAAACAAGTGTAAAAAATTAGGTCCACTCCTCATGGCTAATGCTCAGGTAAAAAGGAATGGAAAAAAAGAAAAGGGCTTTTAAAATTTTGAAAGCAGAAGGCACAGAACAGGCTTACAGGGCTTCAAAAGTTGTAATAAAGAGTGCAAGAAAGCAATTAACCGCTAAATAGAAAATGAATACGGATTGCCGAACAAAGCATCCAACCCCAAATGTTTTTTAAGTATATAATGGTAAAAAAATGAGGCTGAGAATGTGGAACCATTAAATAATGGAGCTGAGGTGGTTGTAGAGGTGCCGAAAAGGCTAATCTGCTAAACCGTTTTTTTACATCGGTTTTTACTGTTGAGAATCCTTACAGTAGGAGTTGTAACAATGTGCAGGGGAGGAAATGAAGAGTTTTCACATTGGATAACAGAGGATATGGTACGGAATCATTAGACAAAGTTAATATCAATAAGCGCCAGGACCAGATGGATTGCATCCTGGATTTAAAAGAGCTTAGTTCAGTTCTAGCAAGACCACTGTGTCTCATCTTTTCAGATTCGCTTTTGTCTGGGGATGTGCCGCTGGATTGGAAAAAGCCAATGTATACCAATATTCAAAAAGGTAGTCGTTCACACCTGGTTATAGACCTGTAAGCCTAACATCAGTGGTAGGGAAGGTGATGAACTTGTTAAGGGATCATATCCTTGACTTTGTCTCCAGAGATCATCTTTATAGTAGTAGTCAGCATGGATTTATGAGAAATAGATCATGCCAGACAAATTAATTGGTTTTTATGAAGAAGGTAGTAAGAAGTTAGATTCAGGCACAGCTGTGGATGTGGTATATTTGGATTTTGCAAAAGCCTTTGATACTGTGCCACATAGGCGACTAATGTATAAACTGAGGACTGTTGGCCTTGAAGAAAACATTGTTCATGGATAGAAGCTGGTTATTGGACCGCAAACAGATAGTGGTGGTTAATGGAGCTACATCTATGTGGGCTAAGTTCTAAGCGGAGTTCCTCAGGGTTCTGTACTGGGGCCGCTTCTTGTTTAATTCTGTTTATAAATGACTTAGAAGGGGGCATTAGAGCAAGGTCTCTGTGTTTGCTGATGACACTAATTATCAAGGCTTTGGAAACTTCCAATGATGTGCAAGTGCGCAAGCAGACCTAGATAGATTATCAAAATGGCAGCAGAATGGCAGATGAGTCAATGTTGATAAATGTAGGTGATGCATTTGGGTTTAATAATCCCTGTGCCACCTACACCATAAATACCTCTGTGTTAAGTGCATCTGAAATGGAAAAAGATTTGGGGTTCTGGTAGAACAGACTTAGCTGTAGCAAACAATGCCAGGTAGCAACAGCTAGAGCTAGCAAGATATTGTCTTGTATAAAGAGGGAAGGAAATCAAGAGAGAAAATATTATTCTCCCTCTTTACAAGGCACTGGTAAGGCCACATTTGGAATATGCGTTGCAGTTTTGGAATCCCATATACAAAAAGGACATCTTGGAAATTGAGGCAGTTCAGAGAAGGGCAACTAAATTAATAAGGGATGGGAGGGGCTTGAATATGCAGCAGTAGACAAGTTAGGGCTGTTTACATTGGAGAAGCGGCGGTTGCGTGGGGACATGATAACCTTATACAAATATATTAATGCCCATACAGTGAACTCTGGTGCATTGTTCACTAATAGGTCATATCAGAGGACTCGTGGACATCCTTTAAGGTTGGAAGAAAAGAAGTTTCATCTTCAAGTTAGGAGAGGTTTCTTTACAGTGAGAACGGTGAAACTGTGGAACTGTCTTCCAGCAGAGGTGGTAAGGGCAAGTTCATTGAATAACTTTAAAAAAGGCCTGGATAAGTTTCTAAACTAAAAAATTTGAGAATTACTGGTATTAATGCATAAGATCTGGTTGATCCAGGGATACTTTCCGATTGCCGTTTGGAGTCAGGAAGGAATTTTTCCCCCCCTTTTTTAGCTGGGGTTTTTTGCCTTCCCTGGATCAACTGTTAGGTAGGGTTAAAAAAAAAAAAAAAAAAAAAAGGGAATAGGTTGACTTGATGGACGAATGTCTTTATTCAACCTTAGTTACTATGTTACTATGTTACTATGTTACATTTGTGGGGGGGGAGGAACATATGGAAGCAAGGGGGGGGGGGGAAGAACTGATTAAATTAACAAAATCGTTTATTCATGTATGGCTAGCTTAAGGTTACCTTAAATAAAGGCACAGTTTGAAATAAATGTTAAATCATTTGGGACTATGAAAGTGGGTATGAGAAAGGCACTGAAGTAGGAATATAGATATATAAATAAAGAAAATATATAAAATATAAGGTACAATTTTACTCCAACTAGATGATCATTTTCTGTAAACAATGGTGGAATAATGGCTAGGCTCTTAATTAAGACACAGTATGATCCAAAAAGACATATCAATTAAATTATTCACACATTATCCATTTGATTTTGTGTGGAAATTTTGCAAAACTAAAATTTGGTTTCCAGATTCCATTGACATATTTCTGCATCTCTACATGAACACTTGCAGATGAATAAATCTTCCAAGAGCATAAATATCCTACCCTAGTACCAGCAGGAACATCTGGGAGAAGGACCCAGAGAGCGTCAATATAGTCTATATAGTATATAGACACCTGTAGACAAATCATCCACTTTCAAAGTTCAAAACCAGATGTGTCAGTTGCAGACTATTACAACATGTGCCCATTGTCTGCATTGTGACGGGTCATTTGACAGACATTACCATGGGATCAAGAAGGTAACACATGACCTTGGTAGGCACTAACGCTAATATACTTACCAAATTCAACTTTACCTATCATACTGCCTCATAATAATGACACAAACCACATTTTATTGGATCAAAACATGTCAGTTTTATTAATTTAGAAAATACATAATTAAGCATTTCATAAATATGTATAACCATAACTGCGAGAAAACACCCACATCATCAGCCGCAGCTTCCTAGCTGATGATCTCCATAATCGCCAGCTACCCCACTTTGGGGTTAGACCAGCCCACATGCGAGAACCATGCGAGGACCAGCCAAGACCATGCAAGGTTCAAACCTCAACCATGCATGGTCTGCCACACTTTCACTGCTTTCCCTAAAATTTCACCTAATCCTAAATTAAATAAATCAAGACCCACATCATTCAAATGAATACAATCATGGTGGAAAAACTTTTTTTCATGTTCTAAATCTGTATGTCTGACCGAAAGGCCATTGTTCAATTTAATAAACTTTGAAACTGCTCTATTCACTTTGATACGAGCTTTATCAATCACCTTATGAGACTGTGCTCCTTTCCATTTAAATTGTGGAAATATTTCTGACCAAATAAGCAAAACCTCCTAAAAAATGGACCATAACCTATTTTGTCTAATTTCTTTTATCAAAATTTTTATTGGGCAAAAAAGTCATTACCTCCAACTTGAAATAGAATTATATCCGGAGGCCCAACTCGCTTAGCTTCTTGTATCAATAAAGGGACCACCTGTGCCCACAACAAACCTCTCACACCTAACCAATTAACCCTCACTAACTCAACAGGTAGACCTAATAAGGAACCTTGTGCACGTTCATCAACCCTCCTTCTTGCCCAAAATACATAGGAATGTCAAATGAGCCAAATTCTGCATCGTAAAGGACCTGAAAAATTCAAATGTATAGGTGACCATAAATACATTCTACACGGAAACTTATTTAACTTCTATCAAACTGGGGCTTACATAAGATTTAAATGTATCCGATTCCAATCTTCCTATATGCTTAATGACAGCCTCACCTAAACCCCATCTTGCAGACTCCGTTGCTACCCCAATACAAAAAGAATGTCCCCCATAATCCTTTGTACTTAAACCTAAATGCTTCAATATTTTTTTAAAATAGCAATGAACTGAAACCTTTATAAATGTAACCCATCCTTTTGAGTTAATAACGAACCAAACTGATTAGGTCTATCCTGAAGAAATTCCAAAAAGCATTTTACTGGACAAGTCCTTGAGTTACTAACAGAACTTAAAATAACTGAAAATACACCCCCACCTTTTGCTGTCTTAGGCTCTCTAACCAGTAATATCAACTTTCCATTTTTTAATTGAACATCAGCAAATTGCACACCCCTTGTATTTTTTATTGGGACTAACCAATTCTATTAACCAGAAAGCTCCATAAAAAGAGAGAAAGCGAATTTGAACAGAATACATTCATAACATGATGACTATGTAAATGATCAAACATCCCTAAAATATGCATAGTTATAGGTCTTCTTTTATCACAAGTTTTGTTCCCACGCTTACAACCCTTTAATGCTTGATGAATTATAAAATATTTTGTAAAATCCCTACTGTGAATCCACAAAGGGCTGCTAAAGATCTATTTATCATGCTAATTGATATGTCACTGTCAAATAAATTAGATACATAATAAATCAGAAGCCCCAACATATCATTATCCCTACTATCTACACCCAAATCAGATTGCAATTGCAACCATTCCAACCAAACATTCTGGTAGCTAGCCCATGTCAAGGGAGCCAGACAACCAAGTACTCATACCTCCGACACTAGCTTCCAAAGATGTTCTGGGCAAACTCTTCCTTCCCGTTGTGCCTGTGTAGCAACCCACCAAAACTTGTCCATCTGAAAATGTGATAGTCAGCAATATCATTACTGCAACCAGGAACATGCCTTGCTTTAAAATTGATATTCAACTGCAAACATTTTAACACAAAATAACATAACCAAAACTGGAAATGAAGATGAAGTCAAATTATTAATAGCTATTACCACAGTCATGTTATCCAAATAAAATCTTACATTATGATTACTGAATAATTGACCCCGTAATTGTATTGCAACTATTATGGGGAACAGTTCCAACAGTGTCATGTTTTTTGTCAAACCCTTTATTACCCATTGCTGAGGTAACCTCAGCACTAGTTACCCTGCCAATAGGCTCCTAAAGCTCCCAATAAGCCCCAGCAGCATCTGTAAATAATTCCAACTGTTCATTGCTTACCACTGCATTCTGCCAATAAGCTTTCCCATTGAAATATATTAGAAATTCTGCCCAAAATTCTCAAATTATCCTTTATGTCATGATTAATTCAAATGAAATGGTATGGCTTATGTACTCCAGCTGTTAATAAGGCAAAACGATGGGAAAAAACAAGACCCATCTGTAAAATTTTACAAGCAAAATTGAGTTTCCCCAATAATGATTGCATCTGCTTTAAAGTAACCTTTTTTTTACCAGCAAAGTAGCTTCAAAGGCTGATTTTAAATCGTCAATCTTCTCCTGAGTTAACCTAAAAACTTGTGCAATAGAATCAATTTCATTGCCTAAAAAATGAAAACAAGTTGTGTTGTGTGACCGATTGTTTTTTCCTCTGCTAGTGGTATACCGAATTGACTGGAAATAAACCTCATGGATGTAAGCATGACAGCACATAAATTTGAATTTTTAGGACCAACAAAAAGAAAGTCATCCAGATAATGAGCTACAGAATAGGCACCAGTTACCTTTTTCACCACCCATTCAATAAAACTACTGAACGCTTCAAAATATGCGCACGATATGGAACAACCCATAGGGAGAGCTCTTTCAACATAGAATGCTATCAAAAAAGCCTCCTAACAAATGTAATGATGTATTGGAAGCAATCTAAAGGCAGATTCTATATCTGTTTTTGCCATTAAGGCCCCTCTTCTAGTAGCATTAACTAATGAAACAGCTACATCAAATGAAATATAAGTCACCCATGCTAGGTCCCAATTGATACCATCATTTACTGAATCACCTACAGGATAAGATAAATAATGAATCAATCTGAATTTTCCAGATTCTTTTTTAGGTACTAAATCCAAAGGAGAAACTATCAAATTATCAAATGGTGGTTTAGTAAAGGGTCCGGCCATTCTACATAAACTTCCTTCCCTCCTTTATTTTTCTTTAATTAAGTGATGCATATTTTTTATCAAAATTCTAGGGCGACGCTTCTGTTCAGAAATTCTGAACCCATAGATAAACCCATCCTTTAACAGTTTTGCTTTATCAGTCAAAGGATAACTATCTAACCAAGGAACCATTGCCTCTATTCTTACCGGGGTCACTGCCTTTTCATGAATTATCCCTGGGTCTTTGGATTGTACCCCTCTGTCGCTTGAAACACCTACTGAATGGGTGTGCTCCAGTACATAAGGAATATTCATGCTTAAATTTACAAGTGTTACCCCTTTACACTGTCCATCATTGAACATCCAACATATTCCATTCCTTTGGCTGGGAAGCTGTACTGGCTGCAACCCTCCTATTGAAAATGCCCCAAAGGACTGCAACTTCCCACCAAGCTCACCATAGTAATTTTGTAAACCTTTGTTATTCATCAAACAAAGCAATAAACTGATGTCCCTATGATCCCAATTCAACGCCTTCCTGATTGCCACCCTTTGTCTAAATTGCTCATCATACCTAATCCATGCTTGCCCCTCATACACCCTATGTGCTTCCCAAATACTATCCTGATAACAAAATGGCAGAGCAAGGCAGAGGCAGAGCAAGAGGTCTTTCCCCTTGCAACCAGTTACCAAATGTCCGTGGAATCACTCTGATTCTACATTTTATCTTCCTTCTTGAGATATTCCCTCCACTTTCCTTTATCTAGATTAAATCTTTCTAATGAAAGTAAAGAAAACATATCAATATAATCCCTATTCCAATTTTTTTCTCGGACTTCCCTTTTAACATATGCCCCTTGAGGACCCTCAAAACATACATAGGTATGTCTGTTGTATTCAATTAGATCAACTGGACTTGAAGTTTAGTTCTTGAAGATGTTTCGCTAGTCATTCAAATGGCTTTCTCAATTCAGAATGACTTGTACAAGAATCTGTGGCAATTATGTACCCTGGAAAATCCCAATTAGCATATCACAGCCAAGTGTTAAGGGCGTGATTGCATAGTGGCTAAGAGGTGTTATAGGAACGCCCAGAGTAAGGTGTCAAAACAGCATTGCACATGGCAGACAGTTGGTGTCGAACTCCCCCACCTCTATTTAGGCTTGGTTTCTTTATTTTCACATAAATGGCCTCCTTGACACCTCTCTTGAACCAGTCACATTTCTTTTGCCAATATGTTAACATTACAATCTTCAAAGGTATGTCCTTTATCCTTAAGATGCAGGTACACGGCTGAGTCCTGACCCGAGGAATTGGCTTTTCTGTGCTGGGCCATACGTTGATGCAGTTACTGTTTGGTCTCCCCCACATACGAATCAGAGCATTCTTCATTGCACTGCACTGCATATATGATGTCGCTTATCTTGTGTTTTGGCATTGGGTCTTTTGGATGTACCAATTGCTGCCTCAGTGTGTTGTTTGGTTTAAAGCAGACAGTCTGCCATGTACAATGCTGTTTTGACACCTTACCCTGGGTGTTCCTATAACACCTCTTAGCCACTATGCAATCTCGCCCTTAACACTTGGCTGTGATATGATATTGGGATTTTCCAGGGTACATAATTGCCAGATTCTTGTACAAGTCATTCTGAATTGAGAAAGCCAGTCAGATGACTAGCGAAACATCTTCAAGAACTAAACTTCAAGTCCAGTTGATTTAATTGAATATAACAGATATACCATGACCTGGATGAATGAGAACCTTCACAAGCATACGTAGGTATGACCTTTCACAGTAACCGGTATTGAGCTTGTGCCATCCTGTGCATTTGTAACATTATGAACATTAACATTACTTGCAGGTTGCAAACCTTGAGGTTTTAGATAAATTCATTAACATAGGGACATTAGCCAATGTTTCACATAAACTATTCAATCTTTGACCCAAACTGACATCCACCTCATTAAACATGATTTTAGGCATATTAACATTTGTATTAGCTATAGCTTCAAATTGATTCAATAATTGCCTTAAACCAGACATTAAGCCACCAAAAGATCCAATATCATTATTCTGAACTGGATGAATAACAAAATTATTGGATGGTTGAGATAAACATATACAGCACATATTTAATATGCCAGCGCCATTACCAGTGAGTTGTACTTGATGATGCCATGTATCTCCATTCCCTAGGCCTTCCATTTGTTGTCTATTCCAAAATGCATCTTGAGCTGATTGTACCTGTTGATACATTAATCCAGAAAGTGTACAGTCCCATACTTTTGAGACCGAAGCATCAACATCAGTACTTGGAACATTAATATCACAACTTAAGCCCTTGGGCACAATAGGCTGATTAGTTATAGAAAAACATTTAGCAGCATTTGCCAATAGTCACTGCCCATTCCTGCCAGAGCATTCTGATAGAAATCCCACTTAATTCTGTTCCCAACCAAACTTTCAACCAATCTACTAGTTTATGGTATTTGCAAACAATTAGGAGAACACATAGGGTTAACCAGATTGTCTCCTAACTGTTCAATCCCACACCCGGTCAAAGTAACCTCATTAATCATTACCGGTGTGCCCAGTAGCTCAGTGTTTTTTTCTCTGACATCCCTTTGATTTGCTGCCGGCTCCAAGTTTCTCTCCGCATGCCTGTTACACAATTCATATGCACCATCCCCTTTCTTTCTCCTTCCCGATACAACATATCTCTTCTCCCTCCTTCCTTGCACATTCCTGTTCCCCTCCTCCCCTCTGCAATCAGCACTGCCAGATTCCATTGCTGGACTGCCTCAGTGTGTTGTTTGGTTTAAAGCAGACAGTCTGCCATGTACAATGCTGTTTTGACACCTTACCTTGGGCGTTCCTATAACACCTCTTAGCCACTATCCAATCACGCCCTTAACACTTGGCTGTGATATGCTAATTGGGATTTTCCAGGGTACATAATTGCCACAGATTCTTGTACAAGTCATTCTGAATTGAGAAAGCCAGTCGGATGACTAGCGAAACGTCTTCAAGAACTACATTTCAAGTCCAGTTGATCTAATTGAATACAACAGATGTACATCTTTATACAAATGTATCATACATATACGGAGTTACAGGATATAAAACAATTGCATAGAGTGTCAGAGAGTTATGGATAATTGCTTTAAGAAGAGGGTGAAAACATACATGTATGTATATGCCATGTATGATGGCAATTTGAGCCTGATATAGTTACAAATCTGTTTGATAGTCGGGTAAAGTAAAGGGAGGGGATAACTTTGATAAAAATAGTAAGAGAGCATATCTTAGATATATTGCAGATTTGCTATGGAAGTAGATTGTTTTTTATTTATATAAAAAAGCAAAAAAAAAGGGTTGGCGTAGAGGGGTGGGTAATTGGGATTCTGCAGAATGTGAGAAGAGTATCAGCCTTATCAGATTCTTATAACCACATGGTTATCTTTGTCATGTTCGTGTCTGGGGAGTATTAAGAGTATCTATAGGTGTTCATACCAAGTTGCCCAGATATCATTGAATTTATCCAGGCAGCATTGGAAGCATATTGGTAATCAGGGTCTTCCATGTGTTTAACTTAGGGGATGTGGGGGCCATCCACTGAAGAATTATTGCTCTTCTTGCAAAAAATAAAATTTCTCTTTTGAGAAATTTCTCATTGAGATGAGTGTTGTTTAGGGTACCTATCTCTGGTATTCCTCTGGATCAACAGTTAGGCAGTAAATGAGAATATTTCTAGATGGGTTGGACTTGATGGACGTATATGTCTTTATTCAACCTCAAATACTATACTATACTATTCCCAGCAAACATATTTTAAGGTCTGAAGGGATTGGGAAGGGGAGTATTCTGGAGGGGTAGTGAAGGACCTTTCCCCAGAATTGTTGTACCCTGGGGCAGGACCAGATCATATGACAAAAGTCGGCATTTTCTTGTTTGCATTTGGGACATTCACACTTAAATCTAGGGCTCATGTGGGATTTTCTAAGAGGAGTAATGTAGGCCTGGTGAAGGATAAAGAATTGCATGAGCCTGCTTGAAGCTGAGGGGGATGCCTTAAGATGTATCACTGATAGTTCATGAATAACTCTGATGAGCTTTTAATGAAAGAAACTCTTTTTTTTTTGCCCTGAGTTCAAAAAGGATTTAGTTCTCCTCTATCAAGGAGCACATGATTGAGGTTAAGGGGTGTGTTTAGACAGTGCACATATTTATAATGAGGTTGATGTCATTGATTCTCCCTCTTTACAAAGCATTGGTAATTCCTCATTTGGAATATGCAGTGCAATTTTGGAATCCTGTGTACTAAAAGGACATCTTGGAAATGTAGAGAGTTCAGAGAAGGGCTCCTTAAATAATAAAGGGAATGGGAATATGAAGTCAGATTGGATAAGTTAGAATTACCGAAAATATGCTTGCATGGGGATATGATTAATGTGTATAAATACCTTAATGGGTCATCCAATACACTATCTCGGGCAAGATTTAGTCTTCAATTTCGGAAAGGGTTATTCACTGTGAGAATGGTAAAACTATGGAACTGTCTTCCATTGGACATTGTGGTGGTGGGTTCATTGGGTTATTTCAAAAGAAAGCTGGATGAGTTTCTGAAAACATGGAATGTTGCAGGTTACTGGTATTGATACATAAAGTAGAGTTGATCCAGGGATATTTCCGATTGCCACTTGCAGTCAGGAAGGAATTTTTTTAGTTTTTTTGCTTTCTTTTGGATCAACAGTTAGGAAATGTGGCTATCACTGAGTAGGTTGGACTGGATAGACGAATGTCTTTATTCAACCTCAAATACTATACTATACTATGTCCTTGTGAGGGATTTTTAGATTATAGGAAGATATAAATGGGTTTACTATTGTTTTTAAAAAAGGTATTTATTAAACTGCAAATAAATCATTGATGGAAACCCCTGAAGGCACTTAGGGGCTGATGCAATAAATGGTGCAAAAAAATCGCCTCTACTATTTTCCTGCATCAACCAATTAGATGTTACTGCTGCAGTGTCCCAGTAAGAAACATCTGATTGGTTGCTGCAAATAATAGCATCAACAAGCTTTTTCACCCCTTACTGCAGGGCTGGACAAATCTTGGTCTCCAGGTCGCCATGGCGACTGAAAATTGTTTACTGGCGACTGGGAGTTAAAAAACAGGCAAGTTGCTTTTATTTTCCAGACTTAGTACTGCTCTCCTTGGTCATTTTAGCTGAGCTCCTATTCCCCCTCCCTTTCTCCATGTTCTGCAGTAGAACGCTTGCAACATTGTTGCTGAATAGGCTGAGCACTGGGTCTGTTACTGGTACCAGTACCAGTCTGCTGGCACTGGGACTGTTACTGGTAATGGGAAAGTCTGCTGGCACTGGGATTGTTACTGGTAATGGAAAAGTCTGCTGACACTGGGACTGTTACTGGTAAAGGGGAAAGTTTGATGGCACTGAGGCTGTTACTGGTAATGGGGAAAGTCTGCTGGCACTGGGACTGTTACTGGTAATTGAAAAGTCTGCTGGCACTGGGACTGTTGCTGGTAAAGGGGAAAGACTGTTGGCACTGGGACTATTACTGGTAAAGGGGAAAGTCTGCTGGCACTGGGACCGTTACTGTTAAAGGGGAAAGTCTGCTGGGACTGTTACTGGTAATGGGAAAGTCTGCTGGCACTGGGAATGTTACTGGTAATGGGAAAGTCTGCTGGCACTGGGAATGTTACTGGTAATGGGAAAGTCTGCTGGCACTGGGAATGTTACAGGTAATGGGAAAGGAATCTCAAACTCCCCCAAACATCTTAAATTGTCTGTCCATATATCCATCTCTCTATATCTATTTTTCTGTCTGTGGAAAGAACCGCACGAAGTTTCCCACCTTGATCTTTCCACAGACTTCCCCTTGTTTTTCCAATAAATTGCTCAACATTGTCAAGTGGTCGATCAAAAGAACATCAACAATCCAATCTAATTGGCTTAGCATTTCAGCTATCAATCAAGTTCCTTGGTATTAAACTCATCTGTTATGTTGTAGTTTTGCTGTAGCTGGAATGGTGACAGTTGGTACTTGAACTGCATGGTTGGAAATTCCCTCTACCAGTGATACACAGGGATTACAGCGCATGCTTGCCCACACAGATAATCTAGCTGGGGGACTGAGCTTGAGCAAAAAAAGTATTAATTTATAGATTAAAATGATGCAAAGTCATTTTTTTAATGTATAATTCCTTTAAGTTAGTAGTATTTGTCTAATGGGTGGGGCTACATGTGACTGGGTGAAGCTAGGTTGGAAGAGGGCGGGTCACATGTCATTAATGGGACATTGAGTGGTATAAAGTTGCTGGCTCCTAACTTTTTGGAGCTGGCTCCTAAATAATTGCATGATTTGTCCAGCCCTGCCTTACTGCATAAACCCTTACTTTTTGATATACAAAATTATATAAAATTGTAAATGCATTATCCCATTTATAAAATCAAAACTCTCTGAAAATGCTCAATGTAAAGTTCCCAACCCCACTTGACCTCAGGAAAGAAACACAGGAAATATGTTCTCTTAATATTCATCTCAGAACATTCCTCTCTGGCAATTCAAAGAGTTAAAAAGGAGGGCTGTTGGATTTCTCACCCAACCTTGGAACCTCTTTCAAAATTCAACAAGCCAAACTAAAAGTGGAATTTCAATGCAGAAATACCAACATTTCAAATTTTGAAACCTGGTTTAGCATCAGAATTTCATTGTATCAATATGCGGACCCCCCAGTGGAAGAAACAAGTTTGTTCACCCTTATTGAGGAGTCCAAATGGGGGTATGTTGTCCATTTTATTACATCAGAAAAGAGAAGATTTGTACAACTTTTAATAACTTTTTTTTATAGTATCAAAAAATACATAACATCTTGGGTGCCACGCCCCTTCAGATGTGTGAATACAAACCCCAAGACCCACCATATTTATAGTTCTAAAGAGAAAAACATTAACTATTTTGTTACCCTTGTTGTGTAGCCACAAGTGCCAGACACTTTCTAAAGAACAGTACTTACAGAACACAGGAGTGGGTTAGTGTGCTCTGGTTTACTCAACTCATATCCTTTTTAATATACACATTTTTATTTGTTATACTTATTTTCTTTGTTCTAATTAAATAGAATTTCTAATTAATTGATAAATAGAGATAGACCTGAACTCGAACATAAACCCGTTTTTGTAGCGGATTTCAAGGATCTCAGACTTAATTGTTTTTAAAATATTTTTATATTAGAATTATTGACCAATCGAGAATTTTCGATTGTAAAAATCGAAAAATGTTGATATTTCTACAAATGTCAAATTTACAAAATTAAAAATTTTCAAAATTTCTAGATATCTCAAAAAAATTATGTGGAATGCTAAACTGGATGTTTTTTTTTGTTTTTTTTTTTAAAGATTTTGGCCATTTCCCAGGTCCCTGAGCCATTTACAATAAATTGTCATTGCTATTTATACCTTAACTTTATGCAGATATTTTGGACTTTTTTTTACTCCCAAGGTTTGGCTTTTCAAATTTTCAGGTTTTTTTAGAAAGGTGGAATGGATTTAAGTGAGTTTGGTCATCTCTATTCACAAAGAGTAATGAATGGTTAATACAGAGAAATTAGAAGTAGTATTAACAATTAAGATTATGTCTGTACGTTTTAGGTTCCCTTGCGTTCACTTTTTTAAATAAAATAATGCAACACTTAGGGATAAATATAAGACAAAGAAGCCCGGTGCTGGAAACAAGGATGGCAAATATCTCCACAGCTACCAAATATTTACCCTTTGTTCCTAAATAGACCATAATGAAGGAAATCCAGACACTGCAGAACATCAACATGCTAAAAGTTATATATTTAGCTTCATTAAAAATGTCTGGTAATTTACGGGCAAGAAAAGCAATGAAGAAACTTATAAAAGCCAACAAGATAATATAGCCAACCATACAGTAGAACGCAATAGCTGATCCCTCGTTACACTGCAAAATTATCTTTCCTGTTGTTGAGTGTGTGTCATTTTCAGGGAATGGGGGGCTGAATATGAGCCAACATATACACAGGAAAACCTCAGGAAGTGAACAGATCAGAAGAACATATTTAGCGACCCTGGTACCAATACAGTTCCTCAACTTACTTCCAGGTCTGGTGGCATTAAAAGCAATAATGACAGTAACAGTTTTTCCTAAAATAGAAGAAACACTTATTGTAAGGATGATGCCAAATATTTGTCTCAGTAAACAGGTCACCTTCATTGGTCTTCCAATAAATAACAAGTTAGAAAGGAAGGACAATATAAGGGAAATAAGAAGAATGTAACTGAGCTCTTGGTTATTTGCTTTCACAACCGGACTCTTCTTGTATTTTATAAAAATATAACAAATGATACATGTACACAAAAACAGGGCAAGAGTCACTGAAGTTAAGGCCACACCTAGAGGATCTGTATAAGAAAGGAAATCAACATATTTCATGATGCATCTGTCTCTCTTGTCATTGGACCATTGGTCTTCAGGACACATTTTGCAATCTTCCATGTCTTAAAAAAAAGATAATATTGGTTATACCCAGTAGATATTGTATGTTACCTTGCCATAAGGATTTGGTTTAATACACATATAAAATTGACATGTTTAAACAAGATTCATAAGAAATACCATATATTATTCAGACATTTTTCTCAAAGGGTAACTATATAGTATTATATTACAATGAAAATTGCCCCCCTTTATCTGCTCTCATTGATAGGCTGTAGATAGTTTCTTGAAAGTTGTGTGGTATTCTGGCCCAAGATTAAATTAGGAATACATTTTATTCTCATGCAAAAAGATGCTCTATTAGATCTTGTAATCACTAATAATTCTCAAGGAATAACAAAATCATTAATTTAAAGATAAACACACAATTCCAGGTTAAGATAAGCTATGCAACTAATTAAGAGGTTTAATTCATGGGCTTAACACAGAAGGCAAATCTAATAGTGTGTTTAAAAGTCTACTAAGCAAAAATACATCATAATAGTAGGAAATAATTTTCCTACCAAGGGAGGCCTGGGGGGCAAATACAACCAAGTGGCCCATGCACGGTAGATCGCAACATTTTTGACCATGCCCACTTTACTACAGCCACACCCACTTTGTTTAGGTTTTGCCCATTTCTTGGACCACCATTCCCATTTTACATTGTTGCTGGCAAACAGTAACAGATTAATAAACTGGAGTAAGAGACTAATAAACTGGAGGGATTACTAAACACAGACTGATGGATGGAATGATTAACATTGAAAAACCTGGCTAATAAAATAAAGTGCTTACAACACTGGCTAATGAACTGGAAGTCTGACAATACTGACTAATGCACAGGGGGGCTGAAAAGACTGACCAATGAATGTAGACAACAATCTAATAGAAGAAAACAAGATAGACTGCAACACTGTCTTTAGCAAAAGTATGAAACCGTCCTTTATTTAAATATAGTGATGGGGACATAAATAAAAATAATTAAAAACAGCATATCAAACCCTCATATCGTGTGCATACTAGATAACAAGTAAAATGTAGTATAACAGAGTAAATAGTAAATAGCAAGCCAACTGATCGGTCATAAATACATTATAAGCAAAGGTATACTTATACCAGTGATGAGGGAGAGGTAATGCAAGCAAGGGCGTTCACCGAACGTGTTTCGCTCCAACGCCGGTGCTAGGAGCTTCTTCGCTCTGAAGGGCTGACTAATGAACTGGAGGGTTGACAACACTGGCTAATGATCTGAAGGGCTGACAACACTGGCTAATGAACTGCAGGGCTGACAACATTGGCTAATTATCTGGAGGGCTGACAATACTGGCTAATGAACTGGAAGGCTGAAAACACTAGCTAATGAAATGGAGGACTGACAGCACTGGCTAATGGTCTGGAGGGCTGACAACACTGGCTAATGAACTGGAGGACTGACAACACTGGCTAATGAACTGGAAGGCTGAAAACACTGGCTAATGATCTGGAGGGCTGACAGTACTGCTAATAAACTGGAGGACTACCTACTCTGGCTAATGATCTGGAGGGCTGACAACAATGGCTACTGCTGTTAGCCCTTTATTTAATTAACAATCTCCATTCTCCCTCCATTTAATTAATTAATCTGAAGTTCATTAGCTAGTGCTGTCAGCCCTACAGCTCATTAGCGTAGATATGCACAGACTAGCATCTACCACCAACAACCCCACAAACCTCATTACTGACCTTTTATTTATATAGTTACCAATATTTCCCAAAAAAATCTAGGGATACCTTTATGGAAAGAAAATTGGAAACTTCTTTTTTGCATTTAAGCTATACCCACAATGACCACATCCATTTAGAAATGTCTCTCCAGTGAGAGACATTTAAAGGAAAACTATACCACAGGAAAAACATTTGCCATTATAAAGTCTCTATCCTAGAGAAGAAGGAAATCCTATAACCACGTTTGCAGGAGATGTGTGTCTAAATTTTGTTCATGCTCATTCCTACCTTCATGGGATAGTCAAAAAAGTGTTTTGGAGATTAGGAGATGTGTTAGGTGGACCTCAACCCTCATCCATGATGCTTGCGCATATCTACATCTAGCAACTAACACTGACATAAGGCGGTGCAGACAAGACCCGGCAAGTGCAACTTTAGGCAATAGAACCATGGTAATAATTGAACCCATTGGTGAAGGACCTAATGGTTCAGATCCTCATCCTGGTATTTTAATTAGAGACACAGGGAAGAGTGAGGAGGGATGGAGTTGTCCTTTAATTATATTTAATTTGAACAGAAAATCACCCCCTTCCCTTCCTTTAATGCAAACAGGCCAGTAAGTGGGCAGTAGATTAGCCCCTTTATTCCATCACAATTAAGCACATTAAAAACCCAGGCATGGGCTGAACCAAAATAACATCAAATATATTTTATTTAGAGCAAGAAATCCCCTTTCTCTGGCTTGCCTTTGCTGAAAACAGACACCATAATATTTCTATAAAGTCTCTAAAATGCTTCTTTTAGGGTGTCCGCTCATGTCCGCTCATGTAGCAAGGCATTCGTGGCAGTGTCATGGATCACCATAATATGTCTACAAAGACTCTAAAATGCTTCGTCATAGAAAAGGTGAATTTGAGCAAAAGACGGGGAAATGTATATCTAAAACTTATGCAGAGGGAAACTTATTGGATTTATACTCTCAACTCTTTCAGGCCTCTAGGCATAAACGAAGAACTTGATTTCTCATACTTCATATGACTCTCGTTGGTTCTGGCTACTTTTATACTGGATTTTTATCCCCTGGATTATCTTCATTTAAAGTTTCAACATCACTAGTGAGACAATACTTAGTGCCTCCCTCTAGGTTTGAATTGTTATATTGTTATATTCTCTCATATAGTGCTATATGAACCTCCTGGTCAATTTCTGTTGCATACCACTGCAGCCTGAGTATACTGCAAGAATGGGATAGAAAATATAAGTTATTTATAAGTACTTACCTGCATTTATTGTATTTGTGTTTCATAAAGGGGTCTTTATAAGTATACTTACCTGTGAGGGACATCCAATATTGGCTACTTTTATTAGTGAATGCATTTAACTTCTGTTGGATTGTTCTGTTTGACTAATTTATCCTGTTCAGCACAATCAGATCATCTCTGGTTTATTCAGCATTAATTACCATAGAGCTATAAAATGCCTGCTACAAAAATGACACATTTGTATACAAAGCTAGATATTGTTTCAATTTATGAGCACAATGTGCTACTATAGTATAATTGTATATAGAGTAATTTATTACAGATAACTTTCTTTGATGCCATTGGTAAATTGTGGGATTGGTTCTTTACTATGAGGATTATATCCTTATTGTGAGCATTGATGCACAATATATGATTAGCTGGAGTTACCTTTTTGTTACATAGAGACCTATGCAAGTTGGTAGACTGAGACTTTATATCTAGACAGCACAGTGCCTATATTCAGTTTTCGGGTGACCAGTTTAGAGGTACTGCTCTGTTAAATTGCTAACTTATGACTGTATTAGTTACTTTGTATTACAGCACTAAGGACTAGACACACATTGATGTTTTTAAATGTTTTAACTCACCATGTGGTATGGATCTAATTACTTGTCCCATTAATAACTAATAAAGGATTTTTATATTTTATCACATAAATGAGTGTGCAGATAATTCTAGGGTTTCTTTATGCTCTCTTAAGTTTAACTGAATATTTGGTCCAAGCCTTAGCCAGGACTTTTATTTACTAATGCATGTTCTTAACAACCTTGTAAAGAGTGACTTTAAAGGAGTTTAGTATTAAATGTTACACAGTATTACTGTACATGTTTATGCTTATGTTTTATATAAAAAGTATTCTGTATTACCCACCATGCAATTCTGTTATTTCTCCTTCTGAGCACTGAACACAGTAATAACAACAGGCTTGTTTTCCTTGTATTAAAGCTTTCCTGTAGCCTGGAACACAGCTGGAAGTGCAATTGGAAATAGGAGTCTGGAGAAAATGTATAAGAAATAAGTAATTATATACAATATAACAATACTTAGATTTCAGAGGTTCTTTAGTATTAATGTAATTTAAGGTTGGACCTCCCCAACCAGTTATATAAATATAATTATATAATAATTATGTAAACTTTATATAGAGAAACCAGTTTCTCTATATAAAGTCGATAATGGTCTCTGTACATAGTTCTATACTTACTTCTATAAAATTATATTGAGACATTTGTGCATTAACCAAAAAAAGCCCAGAATGTAGTAGTCTAGCTAATACAGAGGGGTCATGTGATATTCATTTTAACCTTTTTACTACGTCTGATTAGAGATGGGTGGAATTTTACCATCAGAACTTCAGATAAAATTAAATCACAAAACAGAAATTCTGCCGCAACATTTTCTAGTTTTGGTGCAATATATCAAATTCTGTCTGTAAATGTACCCTAGAGAGGGTTCACTTACTGTTAACTGACTATGGCTTGGAGAGATTTTTAGAATAATGTTATGGGTCTGTTGTTAACATACCAGGACTGTTTTACTGTATGTCATGTAAAGAGAATGTTGTTTTATATACCAATACTATATTGGTAATACATTACTCTGATGCACCCAGTGCTCCTGTCTAGGGAAGACAGGAGCACTGGGTACTCCTGTCTAGGTTGCAAAACGTTCCTAATAGTTTCTGTAGGATTTTTTTTAGAAGTTTTGAAACAAAAATTAAACACATTACCCCATTAATCCATGGTGCCCAATAAATGGTTTCTTTATTAATGACAAATTCAGATGACTGAGATGGAACAAAGGTCCCAACAAGTCTTGTAACTGATGTTCCATTTTTAAAAACATTCCAGTTCATTATAGCAAAGCCTCCAGGGAATTCTCCTTCATCATTAAAGTAAATCCTACGGCCAGTGACCGTTTGAAAGCAAATTTCCTTTAAAAAGTGGTGTAACTACAAGCAAAATAAAAGATCTACTTAGGGACATATTGAAAAGATTTGTTACACCTTTCGCCTCCATTATCGACACCTTTTTGCCAAATCTGGACTTTTTGTTATTTATAAAGCAGCAATAACCAGTGACGAAAAGTCATTACCGCAACATTTTGCTTTTCCACATGCATCACTGCGGTAACCACTTGATCAAATTTTGAAAATGGTGAAAAGTGTTTTATTGCTTTAAGTTCAGCCATTCAAATGTGCTAAGTCTGAGGTGGTGAAAACACATACGTGGCCATTTCATTTATTTAGCCTGCCAATGGGTCCATGGAAGGTGTCAGTACATTGTGAAGTGTTTCTCAATACTAAGTACTCAGGGGGGTGTAAGACTATTTTCCAGCAATGTAATACGATCTGAGATTTCACTTTTTAAGTTTATTTTTTTTTAAGATCGCTTTTTTTTAAGGTTCCGATTTACTTTATTTACCAATAAAGTCAAATGGGGGTCTAAGGGACATATTTATAAGGGGGCATTATTTTTGCTTAAAGGGGCAATATTTTTGCTTTTTTTACCACCAGACTTCACCACAATTTTTTAAACTTTCAACTTTTCTTATAAAGTTATTAAAACGGTGAATTTTCATCGAAGGCAAAAAGTATGTAGCAAAAAGTAGCACTAATAATGCTGAAAAAGTTCAGCACATATGATGGTAAATGAGTAAATAGTAAATAAGTAAAATGGTTTATAAACACTGAACACCTATCTTTGTTATTTAAAAATAGCCTAAAACATGTGGTGTTTTATTCAGCAAAAAATATGATAAATAGTGTAAAACTCACTAAAGGAAATTTTCCTTTTTTATTAAAAGGATATGACAAATAGTGTTAAACTCACCCAGGTGAATTTTCTCCTTTTTCTTAATAGGATATGATAAATAGTGTAAAATTCACCCAGGCGAATTATATCTTCTTTATTAGTAGGATATGTTAAATAGTGTAAAACTCACCCAGGTGAATTTTCCTTTTTTATTAATAGGATATGATAAATAGTGTAAAACTCACCCAGGCAAATTTTCTCTATTTTATTAGTAGGATATGATAAATAGTGTAAAATCACCCAGGCATATTTTCTCTAATTTATTAATAGGATATGATAAATAGTGTAAAACTCACCCAGGCGAATTTTCTCGTTTTTCTTAATAGGATATGATAAATAGTGTAAAACTCGCCCAGGCGAATTATATCTTATTTATTAATAGGATATGATAAATAGTGGACCATGCCTTGCTTTAAATTGATATTCACTGCAAACATTTTAACACAAAAAACATAACCAAAACTGAAATGAAGATGAAGTCAATATATTATAGCTATTACCACAGTCATGTTATCCAAAAAATCTTACATTATGATTACTGAATAATTGACCCCGTAATTGTATTGCAACTATTATGGGGAACAGTTCCAACATGTCATGTTTTTTGTCAAACCCTTTATTACCCTTGCTGAGGTAACTCAGCACCAGTTACCCTGCCCATAGGCTCCAAAAGCTCCCAATAAGCCCCCAGCATCTGTAAATAATTCCAACTGTTATTGCTTACCACTGCATTCTGCCAATAAGCTTTCCCATTGAAATTATTAGAAATTCTGCCCAAATTCCTCAAACTATCCTTTATGTTGCATGATTAATTCAAATGAAATGGTATGGCTTATGTACTCCAGCTGTTAATAAGGCAAAACGATGGGAAAAAACAAGACCCATCTGTAAAATTTTACAAGCAAAATTGAGTTTCCCCAATAATGATGCATCTGCTTTAAAGTAACCTTTTTTTTACCAGCAAAGTAGTGCTTCAAAGGCTGATTTTAAATCGTCAACTTCTCCTGAGTTAAACCTAAAACTTGTGCAATAGAATCAATTTCATTGCCTAAAAAATGAAACAAGTTGTGTTGTGTGAACCGATTGTTTGTTTTCCTCGGCTAGTGTATACCGATTGACTGGAAATAAACCTCATGGATTTAAGCATGACAGCACATAAATTTGAATTTTTAGGACCAACAAAAAGAAAGTCATCCAGATAATGAGCTACAGAATAGGCACCAGTTACCTTTTTCACCACCCATTCAATAAAACTACTGAACGCTTAAAATATGCGCACGATATGGAACAACCCATAGGGAGACTCTTTCAACATAGAATGCTATCAAAAAAGCCTCCTAACAAAATGTAATATGTGTATTGGAAGCAATCTAAAGGCAGATTCTATATCTGTTTTTGCCATAAGGCCCCTCTTCTAGTAGCATTAACTATGAAACAGCTACATCAATGAAATATAAGTCACCCTTGCTAGGTCCCAATTGATACCATCATTTATCTGAATCACCTACGGTATAGATAAATAATGAATCAATCTGAATTTTCCAGATTCTTTTTTAGGTACTAAATCCAAAAGGAGAAACTATCAAATTATCAATGGTGGTTTAGTAAAGGGTCCGGCCATTCACATAAACTTCCTTCCCTCCTTTATTTTTCTTTAATTAAGTGATGCATATTTTTATCAAAATCTAGGGCGACGCTTCTGTTCAGAAATTCTGAACCCATAGATAAACCCATCCTTTAACAGTTTTGCTTTATCAGTCAAAGGATAACTATCTAACCAAGGAACCATTGCCTCTATTCTTACCGGGGTCACTCGCCTTTTCATTAATTATCCTGGGTCTTTGGATTTCCCCTCTGTCGCTTGAAACACCTACTGAATGGTGTGCTCCTACATAAGGAATATTCATGCTAAATTTACAAGTGTTACCCCTTTACACATGCCATCATTGAACATCCAACATATTTCCATTCCTTTGGCTGGGAAGCTGTACTGGCTGCAACCCTCCTCCTGAAAATGCCCCCAAAGGATTGCAACTTCCCACCACTCACCTAGTAATTTTGTAAACCTTTGTTATTCATCAAACAAAGCAATAAACTGATGTCCCTATGATCCCATTCAACCCTTCCTGATTGCCACCACTTTGTCTAATTGCTCATCATACCTATCCATGCTTGCCCCTCATACACCCTATGTGCTCCCAATACTATCCTGATAACAAATGGCAGAGCAAGGCAGAGGCAGAGCAAGAGGTCTTTCCCCCATAATACTACTAAAGATTAAGAAAAATGCTGCAACCAGTTACCAAATGTCCTTGGAATCACTCTGATTCTAATTTACTTTTATCTTCTTCTTGAGATATTCCTCCACTTTCCTTTATCTAGATTAAATCTTTCTAATGAAAGTAAGAAAAACATACAATATAATCCCTATTCCATTTTTTTCTCGGACTTCCCTTTTAACATATGCCCCTGAGGACCCCTCAAAAACATACATAGGTATGTCTGTTTATTCAATTAGACAACTGGACTTGAAGTTTAGTTCTTGAAGATGTTTCGCTGTCATCCGACTGGCTTTCTCAATTCAGAATGACTGTACAAGAACTGTGGCAATTATGTACCCTGGAAAATCCCAATTAGCTATCAACAAAGCCAAGTGTTAAGGGCGTGATTGCATAGTGGCTAAGAGGTGTTATAGGAACGCCCAGAGTAAGTGTCAAACAGCATTGCACATGGCAGACAGTTGGTGTCGAACTCCCCCACCTCTATTTAGGCTTGGTTTCTTTATTTTCACATAAATGGCCTCCTTGACACCTCTCTTGAACCAGTCACATTTCTTTTGCCAATATGTTAACATTACATCTTCAAAGGTATGTCCTTTATCCTTAGATGCAGGTACCACGGCTAGTCCTGACCCAGGAATTGGCTTTTCTGTGTGCTGGGCCATACGTTGTATGCAGTTACTGTTTGGTCTCCCCCACATACGAATCAGAGCATTCTTCATTGCACTGCACTGCATATATTGATGTCGCTTATCTTGTGTTTTGGCATTGGGTCTTTTGGATGTACCAATTGCTGCCTCAGTGTTTGTTTTGGTTTAAGCAGACAGTCTGCCTGTACAATGCTGTTTGACACCTTACCCTGGGTGTTCCTATAACACCTCTTAGCCACTATGCAATCTCCCGCCCTTAACACTTGGCTGTGATATGCTAATTGGGATTTTCCAGGGTACATAATTGCCAGATTCTTGTACAAGTCATTCTGAATTGAGAAAGCCAGTCAGATGACTAGCGAAACATCTTCAAGAACTAAACTTCAAGTCCAGTGATTTAATTGAATATAACATATACCATGACCTGGATGAATGAAACCTTCACAAGCATACGTAGGTATGACCTTTCACAGTAACGGTATGAGCTTGTGCCATCCTGTGCATTGTAACATTATGAACATTAACATTACTTGCAGGTTGCAAACCTTGAGGTTTTAGATAATTCATTAACATAGGGACATTAGCCAATGTTTCACATAAACTATTCAATCTTTGACCCAAACTGACATCCACCTCATTAAACATGATTTTAGGCATATTAACATTTGTATTAGCTATAGCTTCAAATTGATTCTAATTGCCTTAAACCAGACATTAAGCCACCAAAAGATCCAATATCATTATTCTGAACTGGATGAATAACAAATTATTGGATGGTTGAGATAAACATATCCAGCACATATTATATGCCAGCGCCATTACAGTGAGTTGTACTGATGATGCCATGTATCTCCATTCCCTAGGCCTTCATTGTTGTCTATTCCAAAATGCATCTTGAGCTGATTGTACCTGTTGATACATTAATCCAGAAAGTGTACAGTCCCATACTTTTGAGACCGAAGCATCAACATCAGTACTTGGAACATTAATATCACAACTTAAGCCCTTGGCACAATAGGCTGATTAGTTATAGAAAAACATTTAGCACATTGGCCAATAGTCACTGCCCTTCCTGCCAGAGCATTCTGAAAGAAATCCCACTTAATTCTGTTCCCAACCAAACTTTCAACCAATCTACTAGTTTATGGTATTTGCAAACAATTAGGAGAACACATAGGGTTAACCAGATTGTCTCCTAACTGTTCAATCCCACACCCGGTCAAAGTAACCCTCATTAATCATTACCGGTGTGCCCAGTAGCTCAGTGTTTTTTTCTCTGACATCCCTTGATTGTTTGCTGCGGCCTCCAGTTCTCTCCGCATGCCTGTTACACAATTCATATGCACCATCCCCTTTCTTTCTCTCCTCCCGATACAACATATCTCTTCTCCTTCTCCTTTCCTTGCACATTCCTGTTCCCTCCTCCCTCTGCACAATCACACTGCCAGATTCCATTGCTGGACTGCCTCAGTGTGTTGTTGGTTTAAAGCAGACAGTCTGCCATGTACAATGCTGTTTTGACACCTTACCTTGGGCGTTCCTAACACCTCTTAGCCCTATCCAATCACGCCCTTAACACTTGGCTGTGATATGCTAATGGGGATTTTCCAGGGTACATTAATTGCCACAGATTCTTGTACAAGTCATTCTGAATTGAGAAAGCCAGTCGGATGACTAGCGAAACGCTTCAAGAACTACTTTCAAGTCCAGTTGATCTAATTGAATACAACATGTACATCTTTATACAAATGTATCATACATATACGGAGTTACAGGATATAAACAATTGCATAGAGTGTCAGAGAGTTATGATAATTGCTTTAAGAAAGGGTAAAACATACATGTATGTATATGCCATGTATGATGGCAATTTGAGCCTGATATAGTTACAAATCTGTTTGATAGTCGGGTAAAGTAAAGGAGGGATAACTTTGATAAAAATAGTAAGAGACATATCTTAGATATATTGCAGATTTGCTATGGAAGTAGATTGTTTTTTATTTTATAAAAAAGCAAAAAAAAAGGGTTGGCGTAGAGGGGTGGGTATATTGGGATTCTGCAGAATGTGAGAAGAGTATCAGCCTTATCAGATTCTTATAACCACATGGTTATCTTTGTCATGTTCGTGTCTGGGAGTATTAGAGTATCTATAGGTGTTCATACACAAGCATTGCCATATCATTGAATTTATCCAGGCAGCATTGGAAGCATATTGGTAATCAGGGTCTTCCATGTGTTTAACTTAGGGGATGTGGGGGCCATCCAATGAAGAATTATTGCTCTTCTTGCAAAAAATAAAATTTCTCTTTGAGAAATTTCTCATTGAGGATGATGTTGTTTAGGGTACCTTCTCTGGTATTCCTCTGGATCAACAGTTAGGCAGTAAATGAGAATATTTCTAGATGGGTTGGACTTGATGGACGTATATGTCTTTATTCAACCTCAAATACTATACTATACTATTCCCAGCAAACATATTTAAGGTCTGAAGGGATTGGGAAGGGGAGTATTCTGGAGGGGTAGTGAAGGACCTTCCCCAGAATTGTTGTACCCTGGGGCAGGACCAGATCATATGACAAAAGTCGGCATTTTCTTGTTTGCATTTGGGACATTCACACTTAATCTAGGGCTCATGTGGGATTCCTAAAGAGTATGTAGGCCTGGTGAAGGATAAAGAATTGCATGAGCCTGCTTGAAGCTGAGGGGGATGCCTTAAGATGTATCACTGGATAGTTCATGAATAACTCTGATGAGCTTTTAATGAAAGAAACTCTTTTTTTTTTGCCCTGAGTTCAAAAAGGATTTAGTTCTCCTCTATCAAGGAGCACATTATTGAGGTTAAGGGGTGTTTAGACAGTGCACATATTTATAATGGAGGTTGATGTCATTGATTCTCCCTCTCTTACAAGCATTGGTAATTCCCCATTTGGAATATGCAGTGCAATTTTGGAATCCTGTGTACTAAAGGACATCTTGGAAATGTAGAGAGTTCAGAGAAGGGCTCCTCAAATAATAAAGGGAATGGGAATATAAGTCAGATTGGATAAGTTACAATTACCGAAAATATGCTTGCAGTGGGATATGATTAATGTGTATAATACCTTAATGGGTCATCCAATCACTATCTCGGGCAAGATTTAGTCTTCAATTTCGGAAAGGGTTATTCACTGTGAGAAGGTAAACTATGGAACTGTCTTCCATTGGACATTGTGGTGGTGGGTTCATTGGATTATTTCAAAAGAAAGCTGGATGAGTTTCTGAAAACATGGATGTTGCAGGTTACTGGTATTGATACATAAGTAGAGTTGATCCAGGGATATTTCCGATTGCACTTGCAGTCAGGAAGGAATTTTTTTAGTTTTTTTGCTTTCTTTTGGATCAACAGTTAGGAAATGTGGCTATCACTGAGTAGGTTGGACTGGATAGACGAATGTCTTTATCAACCTCAAATACTATCTATCTATGTCCTTGTGAGGGATTTTTAGATTATAGGAAGATATAAATGGGTTTACTATTGTTTTTAAAAAAGGTATTTTTAAACTGCAAATAAATCATTGATGGAAACCCCTGAAGGCACTTAGGGCTGATGCAATAAATGGTGCAAAAAAATTGCCTCTACTATTTTCCTGCATCAACCAATTAGATGTTACTGCTGCAGTTCCCAGTAAGAAACTCTGATTGGTTGCTGCAAATAATGCATCAACAGCTTTTTCACCCCTTACTGCAGGGCTGGACAAATCTTGGTCTCCAGGTCGCCATGGCGGACTGAAAATTGTTTACTGGCGACGGGGAGTTAAAAACAGGCAAGTTGCTTTATTTTCCAGACTAGTACTGCTCTCCTTGGTCATTTTAGCTGAGCTCCTATTCCCCCTCCTTTCTCCATGTTCTGCAGTAAACGCTTGCAACATTGTTGCTGAATAGGCTGAGCACTGGGTCTGTTACTGGTACCAGTACCAGTCTGCTGGCACTGGGACTGTTACTGGTAATGGGAAAGTCTGCTGGCACTGGGATTGTTACTGGTAATGGAAAAGTCTTGCTGACACTGGGACTGTTACTGGTAAAGGGGAAAGTTTGATGGCACTGAGGCTGTTACTGGTAATGGGAAAGTCTGCTGGCACTGGGACTGTTACTGGTAATTGAAAAGTCTGCTGGCACTGGGACTGTTGCTGGTAAGGGAAAGACTGTTGGCACTGGGACTATTACTGGTAAAGGGGAAAGTCTGCGGGCACTGGGACCGTTACTGTTAAAGGGAAAGTCTGCTGGGACTGTTACTGGTAATGGGAAGTCTGCTGGCACTGGGAATGTTACTGGTAATGGGAAAGTCTGCTGGCACTGGAATGTTACTGGTAATGGGAAAGTCTGCTGGCACTGGGAATGTTACAGGTAATGGGAAAGGAACTCAACCACTCCCCAAACATCTTAAATTGCCTGTCCATATTCCATCTCTCTATATCTATTTTTCTGTCTGTGGAAAGAAACCGCACGAAGTTCCCACCTTGATCTTTCCACGACTTCCCCTGTTTTTTTCCAATAAATTGCTCAACATTGTCAAGTGGTCGATCAAAAGAACATCAACAATCCAATCTAATTGGCTTAGCATTTCAGCTTCAATCAAGTTCCTTGGTATTAAACTCATCTGTTATGTTGTAGTTTTGCTGTAGCTGGAATGGTGACAGTTGGTACTTGAACTGCATGGTTGGAAATTTCCCTTACCATCAGATACACAGGGATTCAGCGCTGCTGCCCACAAGATAATCTAGCTGGGGACTGAGCTTGAGCAAAAAAGTATTAATTTATAGATTAAAATGATGCAAAGTCATTTTTTTAATGTATAATTCCTTTAAGTTAGTAGTATTTTTCTAATGGTGGGGCTACATGTGACTGGTGAAGCTAGGTTGGAAGAGGGCGGGTCACATGTCATTAATGGGACATTGAGTGGTATAATTTGCTGCTCCTAACTTTTTGGAGCTGGCTCCTAATAATTACATGATTTGTCCAGCCCTGCCTTACTGCATAACCCTTACTTTTTGATATACAAATTATATAAAATTGTAATGCATTATCCCTTTATAAAATCAACTCTCTGAAAATGCTCAATGTAAGTTCCCAACCCCACTGGACCTCAGGAAAGAAACACAGGAAATATGTTCTCTTAATATTCATCTCAGAACATTCCTCTCTGGCAATTCAAAGAGTTAAAAAGGAGGCTGTTGGATTTCTCACCCAACCTTGGAACCTCTTTCAAAATTCAACAAGCCAAACTAAAAGTGGAATTTCAATGCAGAAATACCACATTTCAAATTTTGAAACCTGGTTTAGCATCAGAATTTCATTGTATCATATGCGGACCCCCAGTGGAAGAAACAAGTTTGTTCACCCTTATTGAGAGTCCAAATGGGGGTATGTTTCCATTTTATTACATCAGAAAAGAGAAGATTTGTACAACTTTTAATAACTTTTTTTATAGTATCAAAAAATACATAACATCTTGGGTGCCACGCCCCTTCAGATGTGTGAATACAAACCCCGACCCACCATATTTATAGTTCTAAAGAGAAAAACATTAACTATTTTGTTACCCTTGTTGTGTAGCCACAAGTGCCAGACACTTTCTAAAGAACAGTACTTACAGAACACAGGAGTGGGTTAGTGTGCTCTGGTTTACATCACTCATATCCTTTTTAATATACACATTTTTATTTTGTATACTTATTTTCTTTGTTCTAATTAAATAGAATTCTAATAATTGATAAATAGAGATAGACCTGAACTCGAACATAAACCCTTTTTTGTAGCGGATTTCAAGGATCTCGGACTTAATTGTTTTTAAAATATTTTTTATATTAGAATTATTGACCAATCGAGAATTTTCGATTGTAAAAATCGAAAAATGTTGATATTTCTACAAATGTCAAATTTACAAAATTAAAAATTTTCAAAATTTCTAGATATCTCAAAAAAATTATGTGGATGCTAAACTGGATGTTTTTTTTTTTTTTGTTTTTTTTTTAAAGATTTGGCCATTTCCCAGGTCCCTGAGCCATTTACAATAAATTGTCATTGCTATTTATACCTTAACTTTATGCAATATTTTGGACTTTTTTTACTCCCAGGTTTGGCTTTTCAAATTTTCAGGTTTTTTTAGAAAGGTGGAATGGATTTAAGTGAGTTTGGTCATCTCTATTACAAAGAGTAATGAATGGTTAATACAGAGAAATTAGAAGTAGTATTAACAATTAAGATTATGTCGTACGTTTTAGGTTCCCTTGCGTTCACTTTTTTAAATAAAATAAGGCAACACTTAGGGATAAATATAAGACAAAAGCCCGGTGCTGGAACAGGATGGCAAATATCTCCACAGCTACCAAATATTTACCCTTTGTTCCTAAATAGACCATAATGAAGGAAATCGAACACTGCAAACATCAACATGCTAAAAGTTATATATTTAGCTTCATTAAAAATGTCTGTATTACGGGCAAGAAAAGCATGAAGAAACTTATAAAAGCCAACAAGATAATATAGCCAACCATACAGTAGAACGCAATAGCTGTCCCTCGTTACACTGCAAAATTATCTTTCCTGTTGTTGAGTTGTGTGCATTTTCAGGAATGGGGGGCTGAATATGAGCCAACATATACACAGGAAAACCTCAGGATGAACAGACTCAGAAGAACATATTTAGCGACCCTGGTACCAATACAGTTCCTCAACTCTTCCAGGTCTGGTGGCATTAAAAGCAATAATGACAGTACACAGTTTTCCTAAAATAGAAGAAACACTTATTGTAAGGATGATGCCAATATTTGTCTCAGTAAACAGGTCACCTTCATTGGTCTTCCAATAAATAACAAGTTAGAAAGGAAGGACAATATAAGGGAAAGAAGAATGTAACTGAGCTCTGGTTATTTGCTTTCACAACCGGACTCTTCTGTTTTTTAAAAAATATAACAAATGATACATGTACACAAAAACAGGGCAAGAGTCACTGAAGTTAAGGCCACACCTAGAGGATCTGTATAAGAAAGGAAATCAACATATTTCATGATGCATCTGTCCTCCTTGTCATTGGACCATTGGTCTTCAGGACCATTTTGCAATCTTCCATGTCTAAAAAAAAGATAATATGGGTTATACCCATAGATATTGTATGTTACCTTGCCATAAGGATTTGGTTTAATACACATATAAATTGACATGTTTAAACAAGATTCATAAGAATACCATTATATTCAGACATTTTTCTCAAAGGGTAACTATATATTTTATATTACAATAAAATTGCCCCCCTTTATCTGCTCTCATTGATAGGCTGTAGATAGTTTCTTGAAAGTTGTGTGGTATTCTGGCCCAATTAAATTAGGAATACATTTTATTCTCATGCAAAAGATGCTCTATTAGATCTTGTAATCACTAATAATTCTCAAGGAATAACAAAATCATTAATTTAAAGATAAACACAAATTCCAGGTTAAGATAGCTATGCAACTTTAAGAGGTTTAATTCATGGGCTTAAACAGAAGGCAAATAGTGTGTTTAAAAGTCTACTAGCAAAATAATCATATAAGGAAATAATTTTCCTACCAAGGGAGGCCTGGGGGGCAAATACAACCAAGTGGCCCATGCACGGTAGATCGCAACATTTTTGACCATGCCCACTTTACTCAGCCACACCCACTTTGTTTAGGTTTTGCCCATTTCTTGGACCACCATTCCCATTTTACATTGTTGCTGGCAAACAGTAACAGATTAATAAACTGGAGTAAGAGACTAATAAACTGGAGGGTTACTAACACAGACTATGGATGGATGAATGATTAACATGAGAAAACCTGGCTAATAAAATAAAGTGCTTACAACACTGAGTCTGACAATACTGACTATGCACAGGGGGGCTGAAAAGACTGACCATGAATGTAGACACAATCTAATAGAAGAAAACAGATAGACTGCAACACTGTCTTTAGCAAAAGTATGAAACCTCCTTTATTTAAATATAGTGATGGGGACATAAATAAAATAATTAAAAACAGCATATCAAACCCTCATATCGGTTGCATACTAGATAACAAGTAAAATGTAGTATAACAGAGTAAATAGTAAATAGCAAGCCAACTGATCGGTCATAAATACATATAAGCAAAGAACTTATACCAGTGATGAGGGAGAGGTAATGCAAGCAAGGGCGTTCACCGAACGTGTTTCGCTCCAACGCCGGTGCTAGGAGCTTCTTCGCTCTGAAGGGCTGACTAATGAACTGGAGGGTTGACAAACTGGCTAATGATCTAAGGGCTGACAACACTGGCTATGAACTGCAGGGCTGACAACATTGGCTAATTATCTGGAGGCTGACAATACTAGGCTAATGAACTGGAAGGCTGAAAACACTAGCTAATAAATGGAGGACTGACAGCACTGGCTAATGGTCTGGAGGGCTGACAACACTGGCTAATGAACTGGAGGACTGACAACACTGGCTATGAACTGGAAGGCTGAAAAAACTGGCTAATGATCTGGAGGGCTGACAGTACTGCTAATAAACTGGAGGACTACCTACTCTGGCTAATGATCTGGAGGGCTGACAACAATGCTACTGCTGTTAGCCCTTTATTTAATTAACAATCTCCATTCTCCCTCCATTTAATTAATTAATCTGAAGTTCATTAGCTAGTGCTGTCAGCCCTACAGCTCATTAGCGTAGATTGCACAGACTAATCTACCACCACCAACAACCCCACACCTCATTACTGACCTTTTATTTATATAGTTACCAATATTTCCCAAAAAATCTAGGGATACCTTTATGGAAAGAAAATTGGAAACTTCTTTTTTGCATTTAAGCTATACCCACATGACCACATCCATTTAGAAATGTCTCTCCAGTGAGAGACATTTAAAGGAAAACTATACCACAGGAAAAACATTTGCCATATAAAGTCTCTATCCTAGAGAAGAAGGAATCCTATAACCACGTTTGCAGGAGAGTGTGTCTAAATTTTGTTCATGCTCATTCCTACCTTCATGGGATAGTCAAAAAAGTGTTTTGGAGATTAGGAGAGTGTTTAGGTGGACCTCAACCCTCATCCATGATGCTTGCGCATATCTACATCTAGCAACTAACACTGACATAGCGGTGCAGACAAGACCCGGCAAGTGCAACTTTAGGCATAGAACCATGGTAATATTGACCCCATTGGTGAAGGCCAATGGTTCAGATCCTCATCCTGGTATTTTAATTAGAGCCACAGGGAAGAGTGAGGAGGGTGGAGTTTTCCTTTAATTATATTTAATTTGAACAAAAATCACCCTCACCCCTTCCCTTCCTTTAATGCAAACAGGCCATTAAGTGGGCAGTAGATTAGCCCCTTTATTCCATCACAATTAAGCACATTAAAAACCCAGGCATGGGCTGAACCAAATACATAAATATATTTTATTTAGAGCAAGAAATCCCCTTTCTCTGGCTTGCTTTTGCTGAAAACAGACACCATAATTTCTATAAAGTCTCTAAAATGCTTCTTTTAGGGTGTCCGCATCATGTAGCAAGGCATTCGTGGTAGTGTCATGGATCACCATAATATTCTACAAAGCTCTAAAATGCTTCGATAGAAAAGGTGAATTTGAGCAAAAGACGGGGAAATGTATATCTAAAACTTATGCAGAGGGAAACTTATTGGATTTATACTCTCAACTCTTTCAGGCCTCTAGCATAAACGAAGAACTTGATTTCTCATACTTCTATGACTTCTCGTTGGTTCTGGCTACTTTTTATACTGATGATTTTTATCCCCTGGATTATCTTCATTTAAAGTTTCAACATCACTAGTGAGACAATACTTAGTGCCTCCCTCTAGGTTTGAATTGTTATATTGTTATATCTCTCATATAGTGCTATATGAACCTCCGGTCAATTTCTGTTGCATACCACTGCAGCCTGAGTATACTGCAAGGATGGGATAGAAAATATAAGTTATTTATAAGTACTTACCTGCATTTATTGTATTTGTGTTTCATAAAGGGGTCTTTATAAGTATACTTACCTGTGAGGGACTCCAATATTGGCTACTTTTATTATGAATGCATTTAACTTCTGTTGGATTGTTCTGTTTGCTAATTTATCCTGTTCAGCACAATCAGATCATCTCTGGTTTATTCAGCATTAATTACCATAGAGCTATAAAATGCCTGCTACAAAATGACACATTTGTATACAGCTAGATATGTTTCAATTTATGAGCACAATGTGCTACTATAGTATAATTGTATATAGAGTAATTTATTACAGATAACTTTCTTTGATGCCATTGGTAAATTGTGGGATTGTTCTTTACTATGAGGATTATATCCTTATTGTGAGCATTGATGCACAATATATGATTAGCTGGAGTTACCTTTTGTTACATAGAGACCTATGCAAGTTGGTAGACTGAGACTTTATATCTAGACAGCACAGTGCCTATCTTCAGTTTTCGGTTGACCAGTTTAGAGGTACTGCTCTGTTAAATTGCTAACTTATGACTGTATTAGTTACTTGGTATTACAGCACTAAGGACTAGACACACATTGATGTTTTTAAATGTTTTAACTCACCATGTGGTATGGATCTAATTACTTGTCCCATTATAACTAATAAAGGATTTTTATATTTATCACATAAATGAGTGTGCAGATAATTCTAGGGTTTCTTATGCTCTCTAAGTTTAACTGAATATTTGGTCCAAGCCTTAGCCAGGACTTTTATTTACTAATGCATGTTCTTAACAACCTTGTAAAGAGTGACTTTAAGGAGTTTAGTATAAATGTTACACAGTATTACTGTACATGTTTATGCTTATGTTTATATAAAAAGTATTCTGTATTACCCACCATGCAATTCTGTTATTTCTCCTTCTGAGCACTGAACACAGTAATACAACACGTGGTTTTCCTTGTATTAAAGCTTTCCTGTAGCCTGGAACACAGCTGGAAGTGCAATTGGAAATAGGAGTCTGGAGAAAATGTATAAGAATAGTATTATATCACATATACACATACTTAGATTTCAGAGTTGTTCTTAGTATTAAGGTAATTAAGGTTGGACCTCCCCAACCAGTTTATAAATATAATTATATAATAATTATGTAAACTTTATATAAGAAACCAGTTTCTCTATATAAAGTCGATAATGGTCTCTGTACATAGTTCTATACTTACTTCTATAAAATTATATTGAGACATTTGTGCATTAACCAAAAAAAGCCCAGAATGTAGTAGTCTAGCTAATACAGAGGGGTCATGTGATATTCATTTAACCTTTTTACTACGTCTGATTAGAGATGGGTGGAATTTTACCATCAGAACTTCAGATAAAATTAAATCACAAACACGAATTCTTCTGCCGCAACATTTTAGTTTTGGTGCAATATATCAAATTCTGTCTGTAAATGTACCCTAGAGAGGGTTCACTTACGTTTAACTGACTATGGCTTGGAGAGTTTTTTTAGAATAATGTTATGGGTCTGTTGTTAACATACCAGGACTGTTTTACTGTATGTCATGTAAAAGAGAATGTTGTTTTATATACCAATACTATATTGGTAATACATTACTCTGATGCACCCATGCTCCTGTCTAGGGAAGACAGGAGCACTGGGTACTCCTGTCTAGGTTGCAAAACGTTCCTAATAGTTTCTGTAGGATTTTTTTTAGAAGTTTGGAAACAAAAATTAAACACATTACCCCATTATCCATGGTGCCCAATAAATGGTTTCTTTATTAATGACAAATTCAGATACTGAGATGGAACAAAGGTCCCAACAAGTCTTGTAACTGATGTTCCATTTTTAAAAACATTCCAGTTCATTATAGCAAAGCCTCCAGGAATTCTCCTTCATCATTAAAGTAAATCCTACGGCCAGTGACCGTTTGAAAGCAAATTTCCTTTAAAAAGTGGTGTATACAGCAAAATAAAAGATCTACTTAGCATATTGAAAAGATTTGTACCCACTTTCGCCTCCATTATCGACACCATTTTTTGCAAATCTGGACTTTTTGTTATTTATAAAGCCCAATAACCAGTGACGAAAAGTCATTACCGCAACATTTTGCTTTTCCACATGCATCACTGCGGTAACCACTTGATCAAATTTTGAAAATGGTGAAAAGTGTTTTATTGCTTTAAGTTCAGCCATTCAAATGTGCTAAGTCTGAGGTGGTGAAAACACATACGTGGCCATTTCATTTATTTAGCCTGCCAATGGGTCCATGGAAGGTGTCAGTACATTGTGAAGTGTTTCTCAATACTAAGTACTCAGGGGGGTGTAAGACTATTTTCCAGCAATGTAATACGATCTGAGATTTCACTTTTTAAGTTTATTTTTTTTAAGATCGCTTTTTTTTAAGGTTCCGATTTACTTTATTTACCAATAAAGTCAAATGGGGGTCTAAGGGACATATTTATAAGGGGGCATTATTTTGCTTAAAGGGGCAATATTTTTGCTTTTTTTACCACCAGACTTCACCACAATTTTTTAAACTTTCAACTTTTCTTATAAAGTTATTAAAACGGTGAATTTTCATCGAAGGCAAAAAGTATGTAGCAAAAAGTAGCACTAATAATGCTGAAAAAGTTCAGCACTATGATGGTAAATGATGTAATAGTAAATAAGTAAAATGGTTTATAAACACTGAACACCTATCTTTGTTATTTAAAAATAGCCTAAAACATGTGGTGTTTTATTCAGCAAAAAATATGATAAATAGTGTAAAACTCACTAAAGGAAATTTTCCTTTTTTATTAAAGGATATGACAATAGTGTTAAACTCACCCAGGTGAATTTTCTCCTTTTTCTTAATAGGAATGATAAATAGTGTAAATTCACCCAGGCGAATTTATCTTCTTTATTAGTAGGATATGTTAAATAGTGTAAAACTCACCCAGGTGAATTTTCCTTTTTTATTAATAGGATATGATAAATAGTGTAAAACTCACCCAGGCAAATTTTCTCTTTTTAGTAGGATATGATAAATAGTGTAATCACCCAGGCATATTTTCTCTAATTTATTAATAGGATATGATAATAGTGTAAAACTCACCCAGGCGATTTTTTCTCGTTTTTCTTAATAGGATATGATAAATAGTGTAAACTCGCCCAGGCGAATTATATCTTATTTATTAATGGATATGATAAATAGTGAAAAACCCACCCTGCGCAATTTTCTCTATTTTATTAATAGGATTGATAAATAGTGTAAAACTCATCCAGGCGATTTTTCTTTTTTTATTAATAGGATATGATAAATAGTGTAAAACTCACCCATGCGAATTTTCTCTATTTTATTAATAGGATATGATAAATAGTGTAAAACTCACCCAGGCGAATTTTCTCTATTTTATTAATAGGATATGATAAATAGTGTAAAACCCACCCAGGCAAATGTTCTCTTAAATAGTGTAAAACTCACCCAGGCGAATTTCTCTATTTCATAATAGGATATGATAAATAGTATAAAACTCACCCAGGCAATTTTTCTCTATTTCATTAATAGGATATGATATAAGTGTAAAACTCACCCAGGTATTTTTCTCGTTTTTCTAATAGGATATGATAAATAGTGTAAAACTCACCCGGCGAATTTTCTCTATTTTATTAATAGGATATGATAAATAGTGTAAACTCACCCAGGCAAATTTTCTCTGTTTTTCTTAATAGGATATGAAAAATAGTGTAAAACTCACCCAGGCGAATTATATCTTTTATTAATAGGATATGAAAATAGTGAAAAACCCACCCTGGCAAATTTTCTCTATTTTTATTAATAGGATATAATAAATAGTGTAAAACTCATCCAGGCGATTTTTTCTTTTTTTATTAATAGGATATGATAAATAGTGTAAACTCACCCATGCGAATTTTCTCTATTTTATAATAGGATATGATAAATAGTGTAAAACTCACCCAGGCGAATTTTCTCTATTTTATTAATAGGATATGATAAATAGTGTAAAACCCACCCAGGCGAATGTTCTCTAATAGTGTAAAACTCACCCAGGCATTTTCTCTATTTCATTAATAGGATATGATAAATAGTATAAAACTCACCCAGGCAAATTTTCTCTATTTCATTAATAGGATATGATAAATATGTAAAACTCACCCAGGCAATTTTCTCGTTTTTCTTAATAGGATATGATAAATAGTGTAAAACTCACCCGGGCGAATTTTCTCTATTTTATTAATAGATATGATAAATAGTGTAAAACTCACCCAGGCAAATTTTCTCGTTTTTCTTAATGGATATGAAAAATAGTGTAAAACTCACCCAGGCGAATTATATCTTATTTATTAATAGGATATGATAAATATGAAAAACCCACCCTGGCAAATTTTCTCTATTTTTATTATAAGATATTATAATAGTGTAAAACTCACCCAGGCGAATTTTCTCTATTTTATTAATAGAATATGATAAATAGTGTAAAACTCACCAGCGTTTTTCTCTATTTTATTAATAGGATAATGAAATAGTGTAAAATCACCCAGGCAAATTTTCTCTATTTATAAATAGGATATGATTAATAGTGTAAAACTCACCCAGGCGAATTTTCTTTATTCCATTAATAGGATATGATAAATAGTTGTAAACTCACCCAGGCGAATTTTCTCTATTTCATTAATAGGATATGATAATAGTGTAAAACTCACTCAGGTGAATTATATCTTATTTATTAATAGTATCTTCAGGTTCAAATGCACTCATCCAATATACCATGTTACTATATTCAGGTGCCTCCAGGTCACACACTCCCATTCGCTATGTGTAATATTATGGTTCAAATTTCGAAATAATTCTTTATTCAACGTTTCGACGTCTCGCGGACGATGGTAGATGTCCTGATGAAGATGTCCTGCGAGACGTCGAAACGTTGAATAAAGATGATTGGTTTTCACAAGACAACAGTGTGCCCGGGAATTATATTCGAAATGATTTATTAATAGGATATGATAAATAGTGTAAACTTCACCCTGGCAAATTTTCTCTATTTTTTATAATAGGATATGAAAATAGTATAAAACTCACCCAGGCAAATTTTCTCTATTTCATTAATAGGATATGATAAATAGTGTAAAACTCACCCAGGCATTTTCTCTTTTTTCATTAATAGGATATGATAAATAGTATAAAACTCACCCAGGCAAATTTTCTCTATTTTATTAATAGGATATGATAAATAGTGTAAAACTCACCCAGGCAAATTTTCTCGTTTTTCTTAATAGGATATGAAAAATAGTGTAAAACTCACCCAGGCGAATTATATCTTATTTATTAATAGGATATGATAAATAGTGAAAAACCCACCCTGGCAAATTTTCTCTATTTTTATTAATAGGATATGATAAATAGTGTAAAACTCACCCAGGCGAATTTTCTCTATTTTATTAATAGAATATGATAAATAGTGTAAAACTCACGCAGGCGAATTTTCTCTATTTTATTAATAGGATATGATAAATAGTGTAAAATCACCCAGGCAAATTTTCTCTATTTTATAAATAGGATATGATTAATAGTGTAAAACTCACCCAGGCGAATTTTCTTTATTTCATTAATAGGATATGATAAATAGTGTAAAACTCACCCAGGCGAATTTTCTCTATTTCATTAATAGGATATGATAAATAGTGTAAAACTCACTCAGGTGAATTATATCTTATTTATTAATAGTATCTTCAGGTTCAAATGCACTCATCCAATATACCATGTTACTATATTCAGGTGCCTCCAGGTCACACAGCTCCCATTCGCTATGTGTAATATTATGGTTCAAATTTCGAATATAATTCTTTATTCAACGTTTCGACGTCTCGCAGGACGATGGTAGATGTCCTGATGAAGATGTCCTGCGAGACGTCGAAACGTTGAATAAAGAGTGATTGGTTTTCACAAGACAACAGTGTGCCCGGGAATTATATTCGAAATGATTTATTAATAGGATATGATAAATAGTGTAAACTTCACCCTGGCAAATTTTCTCTATTTTTATTAATAGGATATGATAAATAGTGTAAAACTCACCCAGGCAAATTTTCTCTATTTCATTAATAGGATATGATAAATAATGTAAAATTCACCAAGGCAAATTTTCTCTATTTTATTAATAGGATATGATAAATAGTGTAAAACTCACCCAGGTGAATTTTCTCTATTTTATTGATAGGAGATGATAAATAGTGTAAAACTCACCCAGGTGAATTTTCTCTATTTTATTTTTTTTTTTTTTTTTTTTTTTTTTGACCATGCCACTTACTACAGCCACACCCACTTTGTTTAGGTTTTGCCCATTTCTTGGACCACCATTCCCATTTTACATTGTTTGCTGGCAAACAGAACAGATAATAAACTGGAGTAAGAGACTAATAAACTGGAGGGTTACTAAACACAGACTGATGGATGGAATGATTAACATTGAAAAACCTGGCTAATAAAATAAAGTGCTTACAACACTGGCATGAGTCTGAAATACTGACTAATGCACAGGGGGGCTGAAAAGAGGACCAATGAATGTAGCAAACAATCTAATAGAGAAGAAAACAGATAGACTGCAACACTGTCTTTAGCAAAAGTATGAAACCGTCCTTTATTTAAATATAGTGATGGGGACATAAATAAAAATAATTAAAAACAGCATATCAAACCCTCATATCGTGTGCATACTAGATAACAAGTAAAATGTAGTATAACAGAGTAAATAGTAAATAGCAAGCCAACTGACGGTCATAAATACATTATAAGCAAAGGTATAATTATACCAGTGATGAGGGAGAGGTAATGCAAGCAAGGGCGTTCACCGAACGTGTTTCGCTCCAACGCGGTGCTAGGAGCTTCTTCGCTTGAAGGGCTGACTAATGAACTGGAGGGTTGACAACACTGGCTAATGATCTGAAGGGCTGACAACACTGGCTAATGAACTGCAGGGCTGACAACATTGGCTAATTATCTGGAGGCTGACAAATACTGGCTAATGAACTGAAGGCTGAAAACACTAGCTAATGAAATGGAGGTGACAGCACTGGCTAATGGTCTGGAGGGCTGACAACACTGGCTAATGAACTGGAGGACTGACAACACTGGCTAATGAACTGGAAGGCTGAAAACACTGGCTAATGATCTGGAGGGCTGACAGTACTGCTAATAAACTGAGGGACTACCTACTCTGGCTAATGATTGGAGGGCTGACAACAATGGGTACTGCTGTTAGCCCTTTATTTAATTAACAATCTCCATTCTCCCTCCATTTAATTAATTAATCTGAAGTTCATTAGCTAGTGCTGTCAGCCCTACAGCTCATTAGCGTAGATATGCACAGACTAGCATCTACCACACAACAACCCCACAAACCTCATTACTGACCTTTATTTAATAGTTACCAAATTTCCAAAAAAATCTAGGGATACCTTATGGAAGAAAATTGGAAACTCTTTTTTGCATTTAAGCTATACCACAATGACCACATCCATTTAGAAATGTCTCTCCAGTGAGAGACATTTAAAGGAAACTATACCACAGGAAAAACATTTGCCATTATAAGTCTCTATCCTAGAGAAGAAGGAAATCCTATAACCACGTTTGCAGGAGATGTGTGTCTAAATTTTGTTCATGCTCATTCCTACCTTCATGGGATAGTCAAAAAAGTGTTTTGGAGATAGGAGATGTGTTAGGTGGACCTCAACCCTCATCATGATGCTTGCGCATATACATCTAGCAACTAACACTGACATAAGGCGGTGCAGACAAGACCCGGCAAGTGCAACTTTAGGCAATAGAACCATGGTAATAATTGAACCCATTGGTGAAGGACCTAATGGTTCAGATCCTCATCTGGTATTTTAATTAGAGACACAGGGAAGAGTGAGGAGGGATGGAGTTGTCCTTTAATTATATTTAATTTAACAGAAAATCACCCCCTTCCCTTCCTTTAATGCAAACAGGCCAGTAAGTGGGCAGTAGATTAGCCCTTATTCCATCACAATTAAGCACATTAAAAACCCAGGCATGGGCTGAACCAAAATAACATAAATATATTTTATTTAGAGCAAGAAATCCCCTTTCTCTGGCTTGCCTTTGCTGAAAACAGACACCATAATATTTCTATAAAGTCTCTAAAATGCTTCTTTAGGGTGTCGCTCTAGTCCGCTCATGTAGCAAGGCATTCGTGGTAGTGTCATGGATCACCATAATATGTCTACAAAGACTCTAAAATGCTTCGTCATAGAAAAGGTGAAATTGAGCAAAAGAGGGGAAATGTAAATCTAAAACTATGCAGAGGGAAACTTATTGGATTTATACTCTCAACTCTTTCGGCTCTAGGCATAACGAAGAACTTGATTTCTCATACTTCATATGACTCTCGTTGGTTCTGGCTACTTTATACTGGATTTTTATACCCTGGATTATCTTCATTTAAAGTTTCAACATCACTAGTGAGACAATACTTAGTGCCTCCCTCTAGGTTTGAATTGTTATATTGTTATATTCTCTCATATAGTGCTATATGAACCTCCTGGTCAATTTCTGTTGCATACCACTGCAGCCTGAGTATACTGCAAGATGGATAGAAAATATAAGTTATTTATAAGTACTTACCTGCATTTATTGTATTTGTGTTTCATAAAGGGGTCTTTATAAGTATACTACGTGAGGGACATCCAATATTGGCTACTTTATTAGTGAATGCATTTAACTCTGTTGGATTGTTCTGTTGACTAATTTATCCTGTTCAGCACAATCAGATCATCTCTGGTTTATTCAGCATTAATTACCATAGAGCTATAAAATGCCTGCTACAAAAATGACACATTTGTTACAAAGCTAGATATTGTTTCAATTTATGAGCACAATGTGCTACTATAGTATAATGTATATAGAGTAATTTATTACAGATAACTTTCTTTGATGCCATGGTAAATTGTGGGATGGTTCTTTACTATGAGGATTATTCCTTATTGTGAGCATTGATGCACAATTATGATTAGCTGGAGTTACCTTTTTGTACATGAGGACCTATGCAAGTTGGTGACTGAGACTTTATATCTAGACAGCACAGTGCCTATATTCAGTTTTCGGGTGACCATTTAGAGGTACTGCTCTGTTAAATTGCTAACTTATGACTGTATTAGTTACTTTGTATTACAGCACTAAGGACTAGACACACATTGATGTTTTTAAATGTTTTAATCACCATGTGGTATGGATCTAATTACTTGTCCCATTAATAAACTAATAAAGGATTTTTATATTTTATCACATAAATGAGTGTGCAGATAATTCTAGGGTTTCTTATGCTCTCTTAAGTTTAACTGAATATTTGGTCCAAGCCTTAGCCAGGACTTTTATTTACTAATGCATGTTCTTAACAACTTGTAAAGAGTGACTTTAAAGGAGTTTAGTATAATGTTACACAGTTTACTGTACATGTTTATGCTTATGTTTTATATAAAAAGTATTCTGTATTACCCACCATGCAATTCTGTTATTTCTCCTTCTGAGACATGACACAGTAATAACAACAGGCTTGTTTTCCTTGTATTAAAGCTTTCCTGTAGCCTGGAACACAGCTGGAAGTGAATTGGAAATAGGAGTCTGGAGAAAATGTATAAGAAATAAGTAATTATATACAATATAACAATACTTAGATTTCAGAGGTTCTTTAGTATTAAGTAATTTAAGGTTGGACCTCCCAACCAGTTATATAAATATAATTATATAATAATTATGAAACTTTATATAGAGAAACCAGTTCTCTATATAAAGTGATAATGGTCTCTGTACATAGTTCTATACTTACTTCTATAAAATATATTGAGACATTTGTGCATAACCAAAAAAGCCCAGAATGTAGTAGTCTAGCTAATACAGAGGGGTCATGTGATATTCATTTTAACCTTTTTACTACGTCTGATTAGAGATGGGTGGAATTTTACCATCAGAACTTCAGATAAAATTAAATCACAAAACGAAATTCTGCCGCAACATTTTCTAGTTTTGGTGCAATATATCAAATTCTGTTCTGTAAATGTACCCTAGAGAGGGTTCACTTACTGTTAACTGACTATGGCTTGGAGAGATTTTTAGAATAATGTTATGGGTCTGTTGTTAACATACCAGGACTGTTTTACTGTATGTCATGTAAAGAGAATGTTGTTTTATATACCAATACTATATTGGTAATACATTACTCTGATGCACCCAGTGCTCCTGTCTAGGGAAGACAGGAGCACTGGGTACTCCTGTCTAGGTTGCAAAACGTTCCTAATAGTTTCTGTAGGATTTTTTTAGAAGTTTGAAACAAAAATTAAACACATTACCCCATTAATCCATGGTGCCCAATAAATGGTTTCTTTATTAATGACAAATTCAGATGACTGAGATGGAACAAAGGTCCCAACAAGTCTTGTAACTGATGTTCCATTTTTAAAAACATTCCAGTTCATTATAGCAAAGCCTCCAGGGAATTCTCCTTCATCATTAAAGTAAATCATACGGCCAGTGACCGTTTGAAAGCAAATTTCCTTTAAAAGTGGTGTAACTACAAGCAAAATAAAAGATCTACTTAGGGACATATTGAAAAGATTTGTTACACCTTTCGCCTCCATTATCGACACCTTTTTGCCAAATCTGGACTTTTTGTTATTATAAAGCAGCAATAACCAGTGACGAAAAGTCATTACCGCAACATTTTGCTTTTCCACATGATCACTGCGTAACCACTTGATCAAATTTTGAAAATGGTGAAAAGTGTTTTATTGCTTTAAGTTCAGCCATTCAATGTGCTAAGTCTGAGGTGGTGAAAACACATACGTGGCCATTTCATTTATTTAGCCGCCAATGGGTCCATGGAAGGTGTCAGTACATTGTGAAGTGTTTCTCAATACTAAGTACTCAGGGGGGTGAAGACTATTTTCCAGCAATGTAATCGTCTGAGATTTCACTTTTTAAGTTTATTTTTTTTAAGATCGCTTTTTTTTAAGGTTCCGATTTACTTTATACCAATAAAGTCAAATGGGGGTCTAAGGGACATATTTATAAGGGGGCATTATTTTGCTTAAAGGGGCAATATTTTTGCTTTTTACCACCAGACTTCACCACAATTTTTTAAACTTTCAACTTTTTTATAAAGTTATTAAAACGGTGAATTTTCATCGAAGGCAAAAAGTATGTAGCAAAAGTAGCACAATAATGCTGAAAAAGTTCAGCACATATGATGGTAAATGAGTAAATAGTAAATAAGTAAAATGGTTATAAAACACTGAAACACTATCTTTGTTATTTAAAAATAGCCTAAAAATGTGGTGTTTTATTCAGCAAAAAATATGATAAATAGTGTAAAACTCACTAAAGGAAATTTTCCTTTTTTATTAAAAGGATATGACAAATAGTGTTAAACTCACCCAGGTGAATTTTCTCCTTTTTCTAATAGGATATGATAAATAGTGTAAAATTCACCCAGGCGAATTATATCTCTTTATTAGTAGGATATGTTAAATAGTGTAAAACTCACCCAGGTGAATTTCTTTTTATTAATAGGATATGATAAATAGTGTAAAACTCACCCAGGCAAATTTTCTCTATTTTATTAGTAGGATATGATAAATAGTGTAAAATCACCCAGGCATATTTTCTCTAATTTATTAATAGGATATGATAAATAGTGTAAAACTCACCCAGGCGAATTTTCTCGTTTTTCTTAAAGGATATGATAAATAGTGTAAAACTCGCCCAGGGGAATTATATCTTTTATTAATAGGATATGATAAATAGTGAAAAACCACCTGGCAAATTTTCTCTATTTTTATTAATAGGATATGTAAATAGTGTAAAACTCATCCAGGCGATTTTCTTTTTTTTATTAATAGGATATGATAAATAGGTAAAACTCACCCATGCGAATTTTCTCTATTTTATTAATAGGATATGAAAATAGTGTAAACTCACCCAGGCGAATTTCTCTATTTTATTAATAGGATATGATAAATAGTGTAAAACCCACCCAGGCAAATTTCTCTAAATAGTGTAAAACTCACCCAGGCGAATTTCTCTATTTCATTAATGGATATGATAAATAGTATAAAACTCACCCAGGCAAATTTCTCTATTTCATAATAGGATATGATAAATAGTGTAAAACTCACCCAGGTAAATTTTCTCGTTTTAAATAGGATATGATAAATAGTGTAAAACTCACCAGGCGAATTTTCTCTATTTTATTAATAGGATATGATAATAGTGTAAAACTCACCCAGGCAAATTTTCGTTTTTCTTAATAGGATATGAAAAATAGTGTAAAACTCACCAGGACGAATTATATCTTATTTATAATAGGATATGATAAATAGTGAAAAACCCACCTGGCAAATTTTCTCTATTTTTATTAATAGGATATGATAAATAGTGTAAAACTCATCCAGGCGATTTTTTTTTTTTTATTAATAGGATATGATAAATAGTGTAAAACTCACCCATGCGAATTTTCTCTATTTATTAATAGATATGATAATATGTAAAACTCACCCAGGCGAATTTTCTCTATTATTAATAGGATATGATAATAGTGTAAAACCACCCAGGCGAATGTTCTCTAAATAGTGTAAAACTCACCCAGGCGAATTTTCTCTATTTCATTAAAGGATATGATAAATAGTATAAAACTCACCCAGGCAAATTTTCTCTATTTCATTATAGAGATGATAAATAGTGTAAAACTCACCCAGGCAAATTTTCTCGTTTTTCTTAATAGGATATGATAAATAGTGTAAACTCACCCAGGCGAATTTTCTCTATTTTATTAATAGGATATGATAATAGTGTAAAACTCACCCAGGCAAATTTTCTCGTTTTCTTAATAGGATATGAAAAATAGTGTAAAACTCACCCAGGCGAATTATATCTTATTTATTAATAGGATATGATAAATAGTGAAAAACCACCCTGGCAAATTTTCTCTATTTTTATTAATAGGATATGATAAATAGTGAAAACTCACCCAGGCGAATTTTCTCTATTTTATTAATAGAATATGATAAATAGTGTAAAACTCACGCAGGCGAATTTTCTCTATTTTATTATAGGATATGATAAATAGTGTAAATCACCCAGGCAAATTTTCTCTATTTTATAAATAGGATTGATTAATGTGTAAAACTCACCCAGGCGAATTTTCTTTATTTCAAATAGGATATGATAAATAGTGTAAAACTCACCCAGGCGATTTTCTCTATTTCATTAATAGGATATGATAAATGTGTAAAACTCACTCAGGTGAATTATATATTTATTAATAGTATCTTCAGGTTCAAATGCACTCATCCAATATCAATGTTACTATATTCAGGTGCCTCCAGGTCACACAGCTCCCATTCGCTATGTGTAATATTATGGTTCAAATTTCGAATATAATTCTTTATTCAACGTTTCGACGTCTCGCAGGACGATGGTAGATGTCCTGATGAAGATGTCCTGCGAGACGTCGAAACGTTGAATAAAGGTGATTGGTTTTCACAAGACAACAGTGTGCCCGGGAATATATTCGAAATGATTATTAATAGGATATGATAAATAGTGTAAACTTCACCCTGGCAAATTTTCTCTATTTTTATTAATAGGATATGATAAATAGTATAAAACTCACCCAGGCAAATTTTCTCTATTTCATAATAGGATATGATAAATAGTGTAAAACTCACCAGGCAAATTTTCTCGTTTTCTTAATAGGATATGATAAATGTGTAAACTCACCCAGGGAATTTTCTCTATTTTATTAATAGGATATGATAAATAGTGTAAAACTCACCCAGGCAATTTTCTCGTTTTTCTTATAGGTATGAAAAATAGTGTAAAACCCACCCAGGCGAATTATTCTTTTTATTATAGGATGATAATAGTGAAAAACCCACCCTGGCAAATTTCTCTATTTTATTAATAGGATATTAAATAGTGTAAAACTCACCCAGGCGAATTTTCTCATTTATTAATAGAATATGATAATAGTGAAAACTCACGCAGGCGAATTTTCTCTATTTTATTAATAGGAATGATAAATAGTTGTAAAATCACCCAGGCAAATTTCTCTATTTTAAATAGGATATGATTAATAGTGTAAAACTCACCCAGGCGAATTTTCTTTATTTCATTAATAGGATATGATAAATAGTGTAAAACTCACCCAGGCGAATTTTCTCTATTTCATTAATAGGATAATATAATAGTGTAAAACTCACTCAGGTGAATATATCTTATTTATTAATAGTATCTTCAGGTTCAAATGCACTCATCCAATATACCATGTTACTATATTCAGGTGCCTCCAGGTCACACAGCTCCCATTCGCTATGTGTAATATTATGTTCAAATTTCGAATATAATTCTTTATTCAACGTTTCGACGTCTCGCAGGACGATGGTAGAGTCCTGATGAAGATGTCCTGCGAGACGTCGAAACGTTGAATAAAGGTGATTGGTTTTCACAAGACAACAGTGTGCCCGGGGAATTATATTCGAAATGATTTATTAATAGGATATGATAAATAGTGTAAACTTCACCCTGGCAAATTTTCTCATTTTTATAATAGGATATGATAAATAGTGTAAAACTCACCCAGGCAAATTTTCTCTATTTATTAATAGGATATGATAAATAATGTAAAATTCACCAAGGCAAATTTTCTCTATTTTATTAATAGGATATGATAAATAGTGTAAAACTCACCCAGGTGAATTTTCTCTATTTTATTGATAGGAGATGATAAATAGTGTAAAAACTCACCCAGGTGAATTTCTCTATTTTATATAGGATATGATAAATAGTGTAAAACTCACCCAGGTGAATTTTCTCTATTTTATTAATAGGATATGATAAATAGTGTAAAACTCACCCAGGTGAATTTTCTCTATTTTATTAATAGGATATGATAAATAATGTAAAACTCACCCAGGTGAATTTTCTCTATCTTATTAATAGGACATTTTTTAGCATTGCTTATTTTTAGCAAACTGCAGCTAATTATCAAACCAGTTACATTAATATGGGAACATACCATAGTGCTGTGTAAGAAATAGTCATGTTAATGGAACATTCCAGTAAGTAATGATGTTTGGTGAAAATTCTGGTAAAATTTAAAAAAAATGTAACAAAAGGGAGAAAAGGGGCAAAAAGGCAAAATTTTACCTATTTATAAATAAATAGCTGTGAAATTTCACCTTCTCTGGTCTAGTAATTGCTGACGCTAGAAAGCAATTTCTCTTTTTGCCGCGATACCAGACTTAACGCAATGAATAAGGCGATATAACTATCACACATCGCCACAGTGTTACTTTTCCGCAAAAACAAGCGTTTTTATAAATAAGGCGAAACCCCGATCATTTATAAATATGCCCCTTAGTGTAACTAATTAGGAAAAAATTGTAAGATCTAGAAAATATGTTTTTATTTAGGAAGACTCGTTTACTGATTGTAAATGTCAGAAACTATTATTATGGCTTACTATTTAGTTACAAAACTGTTTAGTTACAAAACTAGATTGTTAGATATCAGAGATATTTGTTTCCATGACATAGATCTCTTTTTTAAATGTATTATTATTAATAAAGGGGATCTGTGGTGTCCAAACAAGTTAAGCTTAAATGAAAGGCCAGTTTCCTACCTTTAAAACGAGCCATCAACCACCTCTCTACGTGCTCCACAGCCCAAGATATACAGAAATGACTGACCAGAAAGTTAATGGGTGGGAGGCTGACATGTGACATTCCTGGGGCTTCTCCTGCACAGTGCCTCCAGCAAGCACAGCCTCAGACTCACTCAGTGTGTGAGGGAGACAGGAAGTCCCTCCTCCTTTCTGCTGTGTGAAGTCCTGACAGAGAAGGTTAGGGAATCTACAGCCCTTCTCTTTCACTGTGTGAAAACAGAGTTCTCACTCTGCCTGAAAAGGCTGTTTTCACAGAGTTTTCTGTAGGGGGGGTCTGAGTAACCCACGACACCTGCGAGATGGTGGGGCCACGGCACCTGCGAGTGGGCAGGGCCATGGCACCCGCTAGTGGGCGGGGCCACATGGGGCTGTAAGATAATGGACCATGGGGGGCCTCCAACTGGAGGGACCATGGGGTCCATGAGTGGGAGGGACCAGGGGGGATGCAAAGGGGAGGAGAAGACACAGGACAGATTGACTGACAGTTTCAGAGCAGAAAGCAGGAAGTGCAGGGGACCTGGTGATGCTGCTGCCATATCACACACAAAAATGTAAATATCTTCAAAACTATGCAAAATAAACAATGGAAATATATAGCAGAAATTCTCAGGGGAGAAATTCCTATCAATTTACCTCAAGTCATTTTTGGTCCACAGTTCCCTTTTAACTTATTTACCAAAAGATAATAATAATAATAATAATAATAATAATATATTAAATGTGTTTTAAACAGAAATTCATATTTATGAATATTAAACTCTAGCTTTTCACTAGGAAAACTAAAAGTCTAATAGTATATTAGTTATGTACTTTTAAATTTTGAGTTTCTACTGGCCAAATTGTTTACTCATATAGTAACTAAAATTCTATATTCTAGTATTGCACCTGTTGTAATCACAAACAGGTTGTGAAAGGGTTAATAAGTGTTTTGTTTTTTCCCTCTCTTCCTGGCTCTTGCATTAATTGGTGTGGGGGATGGGGCCTATTAGTTAAATAGTATTCACATTGGTTGGGCCTGTGGTTTGGACCTAACAAAAGGAAGTTTCCTGTGAGTGAAATGACCTAGAGTGGAATGTGTATAAAGTTCCTTGTTCTAAAGAACCTTGATCTCAAGGACATAGAAAAAGAAGGACATTGAAACAGGAAGGGCAATAAAGCAAGGTTTGTGCGTCACTGTACTGGTGTTGTGTATTAGAAAGGACAGTTTTGTCGGTACCATGCAATGTGCATCCTGCCACATGTATAGGAACCTGAAGCAGACATTCCAGGGAACCTATGTCTGTGTCAGGTGTGAGTGGGTTGCCCATTTGGAAGCTGAGGTGGAGAGTCTAAGGTAGCAGCTTGCAGCATTTCAGGGATTGGCAAATCTGGGGGGTCAGCAGGCACTGGCTGGGGCCAGTATAGAAGGAAGTGGGAGTGGGTGGAAGTGGGACAGGGAAGACAGGGAACAGATTTGCCGTCTTAGGTAATGAAGTGGAGGAGGACACCTTGGAATTAGTGTGTATGGAGGGGGTTAGTCCCTTGAGCACCCAGGGGACTGCCATCTCTGATACAAGGGAGGAGGAACTAAGGATCATGCTAGGCAGGTGCTAGTGGTAGGGGACTCCATTATAAGGAAGGTAGATAGGATAATCTGCTGCCAAGACCCTACATGCCGAACTGTGTGTTGCCTGCCTGGTGCTAGGGTTCGGCATGTGGTGGATCGTGTAGACAGATGATTGGGTGGGGCCAGGTGTGACCCGGCGGTCTTGGTTCACATTGGTGAATGACAAAGTTAGAGGAGGAGGTGAGGTCCTTAAACATGATTTCCGAGAGCTAGGGGCCAAGTTAAAAGCAAGGACCTCCAGGGTAGTGTTTTCAGAAATACTACAGCAGCCACATGCTAAGCCAGGGAGACAGCGGTAGCTTAGAAGCATTAATGCGTGGCTAAGAGGATGGTGTGAGGGTTTGGGTTTATTGAGAACTGGGCAGACTTTGCTACAGGCTCTTTAGTAGGGATGGGTTGCACCTCACTGATGGTGGTGCAGCTGTTTTAGGGGAGAAGATGGCTAGAGGGTTGGAGATTTTTTTGGGGGAGGGTATTAGCAGTCTCATTGGGATAGATAGCCCAGGAGGAAAGCAGGGTGTAGATAGGCTAGTGGTGGGTGGAAAGGGGGGTGGGGCTAGCATAGGGGATAGGGAGGCATGTGTATTAAAGTATACAAATAAATTACAGGATCATAATCTAAAATGTATGTTTGCAAATGCGAGAAGCCTGGCTGACAAAATGGGTGAATTGGAAATTATGGCATTGAATGAAAAGTATGATGTAATAGGTATAGCAGAAACGTGGTTGAACAGTTCTCACAACTGGGCTGTAAATTTAGAAGGATATGCCTTGTTTAGGCAGGACAGAGAAAAAAGGAAAGGGGGAGGAGTATGTTTTTATGTTAAAAAAGATTTGAAGCCAAATTTAAAAGAAGAGATAACTGGCGATATGGATGTTAAAGTGGAGGCAAAATGGGTGGAATTAGGCAACAGAAAAGGGGGTAACGTCATTATTGGTGTCTGCTATAAGCCGCTAAATGCTAGCAGAGAGGAGATGAGTCAACTTCATATGCAGTTGGCAAGGGCTGCAAGTTTGGGGAGTGTGCTCATTATAGGGGAACTTTAGTTACCCTGACATTGATTGGAGTAGTGGAACTGCCATCACAGAAAAAGGTGATGAGTTCCTGAATTTGCTGCAGGATAATTTTCTCTCACAGGTGGTTGAGGTTCCTACTAGAAAAGGAGCTCTGTTGGATCTGGTAATATCTAACATCGTGGAGCGCATTATAGATATAAAGGTAACTGGAGGCTTAGGGAATAGTGACCATATAGCAACAAATTGTCACACAAGAGCCAAAGTGTGGCTGAATTGTGATGTAAAGAGGCAAATGGAAAGGAAGAAAAAGGCATTTAAAACCTTTAAGGCAGAGGGAACGGAAAGGGCCTTTAGGGATTATAAAAACTGTAACAAGGAATGTAAGAAAGCAATCAAACTAGCTAAAATTAATAATGAAGTTAGGATAGCTGAACAAAGCACCACTAAGCCTAAACATTTTTTTAAGTTTATTAATAGTAAGAAGATGAGGACTGAGAATGTGGCACGATTAATTAATGGGGATAAGTTAGTTACGGAGGATGGCGATAAAGCAAATGTCTTGAATACTTTTTTCCCCTCTGTATACACTATAGATGATCCAAGTACAGATATCATAGAGTATAGTAGCAATAATGCTATAAAAGATTTAAGTGCACTTTGGTTAACCAAGGATATGGTACAGAAAGAACTAAATAAGGTTAATATTAATAAATCTCCTGGACCAGATAAAATACATCCTTGGGTACTTAGGGAGCTAAGTTCAGTTTTATCTAGGCCATTGTTTCTTATATTTGCAGATTCCCTCATGTCCGGTGGTGTGCCTCTGGATTGGAAAAAGGGTGATGTTTTTCCAATATTTAAAAAGGGTAGTTGTTCACAGCTGGGTAATTACAGGCCTGTAAGTTTAACTTCAGTGGTGGGGAAGATCCTGGAAAGTTTAATAAGGGAACATGTTTTAGAGAATGTTTTAAGGACTGACATTATAAGTAGTAACCAGCATGGATTTAGGAGGAATAGATCTTGTCAAACTAACTTGCTTGGCTTTTATGAGGAAGTAAGTAGACATTTAGACTCTGGCATAGCAGTAGATGTAGTTTACTTGGATTTTGCAAAGGCTTTTGATACAGTCCCCCATAGGCGACTAATGTATAAGCTGAGGTCTGTTGGTCTGGGGAGTCACATTTGTACATGGATAGAAAATTGGTTAATGAATAGGATGCAGTGAGTAGTTGTAAATGGGCCTTCATCATTATGGACTAAAGTGCTAAGTGGGGTGCCACAGGTTTCTGTGTTGGGGCCGCTTCTATTTAATCTATTTATTAATGATTTGGAAGTGGGTATTGTCAGCAAGGTTTCTGTGTTTGCTGACGACACAAAACTTTGTTGACCATTAAAAACTTCAGAGGATGTGCAATCGTTGCAGGGGGATCTAGATAGATTGTCACATTGGGCTGCTAAGTGGCAGATGAGATTCAATGTTGAGAAATGTAAGGTGATGCATTTTGGACTTAAAAATCTTTGTGCTACTTATACTATAAATGGCTCTGTGTTAAGTGAATCCCTGTTGGAAACGGATCTTGGAGTTTTGTTGGATAACAAACATAAAGGTAGCAAGCAGTGCCAGGCGGCAACAGAGAGAGCCAGCATGGTATTGTCATGTATAAAGAGAGGTATGGATTCAAGGGAGGAAAATGTTATTCTCCCTCTTAACAAAGCATTGGTAAGGCCTCACATTTGGAATATGCAGTGCAATTTTGTAATCCTGTGTACAAAAAGGACATCTTTGAAATGGAAAAATTTCAGAGAAGGGCAACTAAATTAATAAGGGGATTGGGGGAGCTTGAATATGAAAAGAGACTGGAAAAGTTACAATTATGTATAAATACATTAAGGGGCCATACAATAAACTATCTGGGGCATTGTTCACCAATAGAACATGTCAGAGGACATAAGGACATCCCTTAAGACTTGAAGAAAAAAGGTTTAGGCTTCAAGTTCGGAAAGGGTTTTTCACTGTGAGAATGGTAAAGCTATGGAACTGTCTTCCAGTGGACGTTGTTATGGCAAGTTCATTGGTCAGTTTCAAAAAAAAAGCTGGATGAGTTTCTGCAAACAAGGAATGTTGCAAGTTACTGGTATTGATACATAAAGTAGAGTTGATCCAGGGAAATTTCCGATTTCCGGGAAGGAATTTTTCCCCCTTCATAAATTTGGTGGGCTTTTTTTGCCTTCCTCTGGATCAACAGTTAGGCAGGAAATGAGGATATTGCTAGATGGGTTGAACTGGATGGACCTATGTCTTTGTTCAACCTCAAATACTATACAATACTAAATACTGTACTATACTATACTATCTAACCCAGATATGTTTTGCCAAAGGGAATGCCCTCTACTTATTCAACTTTACATAAAATTTACAATATATAAAGATGATATGCAAATATGTTTCTCCTTACACAAACTCCTGATGTCCAGCTTATGCACTAAAGCTGGATACACACAATACTAATATCTGGGAAATGACAGATAGAATCTGTAAATTTCTATCTGTCATTTTTCAAAGATGAGTCCCGAGCCTTCTCCTTATAAACAGTATAGAGAGAACACTGAGGACTGCATGTTTCCCGTGTTGACTTGCTATACTTTAGTACAGCGGGCCAATTGTGGGTGAGGGCACTTTGGTGTTGGGAATGCTCACACATACAAATAAGTGCCGTGGAGGGGGGGTCCAAGTTTCCAGCTGTGGGACCCCTTAAACCCTAGAATGCACTTGTCAGTGTATCAAAGACACTTACTGCTGCAAGAGCCCCTTAAGTCCCTTAAGGCACTTTTATGGGCCCCTGGTGGGTTGCGGGGTCCCTGCCTGTGAAGGTGGGGTAGGCCCCCTTGCTTTTGCGCATCCCCCATGGGATGGCACTAGTGGGACACGCCCCTCACCCCCCCCACAAGCTGCCACCACAAAATCAATCAGCTTTATAAATACAGCAAAAAAAATGATAATTTTGTGGCAATATGCAGCGATATGAAACTATGTTACCAATCGTTTATAAATATGCCTCTCGGTAGCCAGTAAATAAGAGATTTAAAAAGAAATACCGTATTTACTCGTCACTTACTTGAATGAGGAATCCGACTTTCGCATCCACTGATGGTCATATACATTACTCGGTTCTGAGTAGTGACGTCAGTGGATGTGACCATCAGTGGATGCGGCAGCCGGATTCCTCATTCTAGTTAGTGACTGAGCCTTCAGGCAGGATATCAGTGGATGCAGTCACAGCCGGTTAGATTTTAGGGATGGGATTCGACACGGAACCCCTCGGTTCCAAAACCGGATGGATTGTTCGGATTTCAGGACTTTGAAGAGCATTTTCAATTTTTACCAAACGTTCTGAATTTAAGTTCCGTTTTCGGATCTTCAGGATTTTCCCGAGATCCGAAAACCCGAAAACTGAATGAAACCCTGCAGTTTTGGCCATCTCTAGTTTGCTTGCAGTAATGGCACATCATTTGAAGTTTCTAAAGCTCTGCATAGTTAAGTATCATCAACAAACACAGAGACCTTGCTCTCAATGCCCCCTTCTAAGTCATTTTTAAACAGATTAAAAAGAAGTGGCCCAGTAGAGAACCCTGAGGCACTCCGCTTAGAACTTCATCCACTGTTATGCCAGAATCTAGATAATAAAAACCAAACTAAATTGTCTGACACGATTTATTTCTCATAAATCCATGCTGACTACTACTTCTAAGGCCTGGTATTGGCGACTTCAGTGGAGTTTGTGTTGCTGGCTGAGAAGAAAGAATACACGCCCAAGGGTGCCAATGGGGGGGTCCTGTTTCGAGCTGCAGGACCCCCAACAAAGACACAAATGCAATGTTATCATGGTGTTAAATTTCCACTACCGGTTATGCCCTTTGCGGTAAAAACGGCGGCGGAATGTTAACAGCCCTTTAGAAATATGCCCCAAAATCAAGGATATGATCCAATAACAAAGTTTCTAGCACCTTCTCTACCACTGTTGTAAGGCTGTAAACAACTAACTATTTTGAATATTGGTATTACATTGGCTTTTTTCCAATCCAGCGGCACATCCCCAGACAAAAGCGAATCTGAAAAGATAAGAAACAATTATCTACACTGGACTACCGGTAAACACTCTTAGGCTGAGGCTGCACTTGCACAAGCTTAAAAGCTCTCCAGAAACGGTAACACAAGCATTGCTATGTGTTGCAATTGCACAATTGGATAGCATGCAATTGCACAAAAAAAAAAAACACCCACTCCTATTAATGGATCGTAGCACAGACGCCAAGCCCAAGCAATGCACTATTTTGGCCACCACAATTGGGACACACTAGTGTGCGCTTTTTAACACACAATCAGATTGCGTGTTAAATTATGCTAGTGTGGCCAAGCCCTTAAGATCCAAGGTATTTCATCCGGTCTTGAGGCTTTTTTGATATTAAATTTGTTTAATTGTTTCTGTACCATATACTCTGTCAGCCATAGGTAATATTCCTCTTTTATACCCTTCATATTATTACAGTCCCTGCTATAAGGACTAGGATTCTCTATAGTGAATACAGAGGGGGGAAAACAGTTTATCACATTAGCATTTTTGGCATCCTCTTTCACCATCTTAGCTTCATTATTTAATGGTCCTACATTCTCAGTATTTATCTTTTTACTATTAATATATTTTCAATATTTTGGGGTTTGACTTGCTTTGCTCTGCTATCCATATTTCATTTTCTATTTTAGCTAGTTTAATTGCTTTCTTGCACTCCTTATTACAGCTTTTATACTCCATGTAAGCCTGTTCTGTTTCCTCTGATTTGAAATTTTTACCATTAAGCCAGGTAGAAGTGGACCTAATTTTGCTTACACTTTGCTTATACTTGTGCATAAAATTAGCTTTCCTAAAGTCCAAAATGTTTGCTAACTTTTGTTTTTTGCAACCTATGTTAAATGACACTATCATGATCACTTTTTTTTATTAAATTATATTCCCTAAGCTTTCTGTTATGTTGATCGCCAAAATGAGAACAGGGTTATTAGATATTACCAGATCTAACAACGCATCCTGTCTAGTATGAATTTCTACAATCTGTGAAAGAAAATACTCATATAGAATTTAAGAACTTGATACCTTTTGACATGCTGGCACTTCCCTTACTCCAATCTATGTCAGAGTAAAGGCCACATACCAGCAGCCTTCGTTAACATCATATGGATATTAATTATCACTTCCTCACTGGCATTTAGTGGCTTATAACATTCACCAACAATTCATTTACCCATCTTCTTGCTTCCCATACACAGCTCCACCAAAATTGTTTCTGCCTTATTGTTTATACCCCCTCATTCAATATATACATACTCCCTCTCCTTTTTATTAATTAATTTTTAAATAAATGATTATAATTTCAGATTTACTGCCCAGTCATGTGAATCATTTAGCCATGTTTCTGCTACACCAATCACATACATTTAATTTGTGATGTACATGCCTCACTATCCTATATGCTCAACCCTCCCCCTATATCTCATTAGCCCCCTGATCCCTCTATCTACCTCTATGTAGTCCAACTTACCCTCACCCCTATACCTAGTTAAATTTCTGCTCCAACCCTCAAGCTATCCCCCCCACTTAAAAACAGCTGCACCATAATCATTAATGTGCAGTCCATCCCTACAAAGGAGCCTGTAGCCAACAGAAAAATCATTCCAGTTCTCTAAAAAAATCAAATCATTGGCACCAATGCTAACCAAGACCACTGGGTCACTCCCTTCCCCACCAAATAATCTTTCTACATGATCCACCACATGTCAAAACCTAGTGCCAGGAATTTGACACATTGTTCGCCAGATTACCTTTCCCTCTACCTTTCTAATAATGAAGTTCCCTAACACTACCACCTGCCTATCCTTCCTGGCCCTAAGTTCTCCCTCCCATATATTAGAGAAATAGCAATCACCATGGATGCCCAAAGTGAATGGCCCGCTCCACACATGCTGCCTCTAAGCAGACTTCCTCCACTTGCCACGCCCTACTGTATAACACAGTCCAAAAAGTCCTAAACAGGGTGTTCAGATACCAGGATTATTTGTATGTTTTGTACTACTTGTTAGTATGTATGTATGTATGTTTATATGTATGTATATATGTATAATTTTATTTATAAAGCGCCACCTGGGTATGCAGCACTGTACATTATAAAATACAGAGTATACAAACAGGGCAAAAATAGGTGTATCTGTTATATTCAGTTAGATCAACTGGACTTAAAGTTTAGTTCTTGAAGATGTTTCGCTAGTCATTCGACTGGCTTTCTCAATTCAGAATAACGTGTACAAGAATCTGTTGGCAATTATGTACCCTGGAAAGTCCCAATTAGCATATCACAGCCAGCTGTTATGGGCCTTCTGAAAGCAAGGCTTGCATTGTGGCTAAAAGGTGTTGTCTTAGCCACAATGCAATCGCACCTTGCATTCAGAAAGGTCCCTAACACCTGGCTGCGATATGCTAATTGGGACTTTCCAGGGTACATAATTGCCAACAGATTCTTGTCATTCTGAAATGAGAAAGCCAGTCGGATAAGTTTAGTGACATTAACTGAAATGTACACAGTTAATGTGCAGGGCTTGGAAAGAAACAGACTATTGGGTGCTTGTTCAATTCCCTGGTCTTCCTTTTTTTTTGTTTCTAGGAAAATATAGAGATTCTACACTTACTGATATTCCTCTAAGTAGCCCTTGTGGCACAGAGGTAGAAAACTTTCTTATTAGTAAGACATGGCATAGAAGGTTGCAGTTTCGATTTCCCAGACTTTTATTTTTAATGAAATGTTAATATTCTGTTTCTTACATCCATGCTAGCAAAGAAATAAACTGCAAAGATTACTTTTCTTTTTTGTATGAAAAGCAAAGGAAGTTGATCATTGTTACAGATAGGAGCATTTGTAATATGTTTACATAAAATCTGTGTTCTGTTTCAGAGGGAGGGATAATTTTTGAGCCGTAACATGATTGCCTCTCAGCAGCTTCCGGTGAAAATTGTACTGCATACACTTAGCAGGATGTTTACAAATAAGATAAATGGGAGCTTACCTTATACCCACAGGTTATTTTCATATATTCATGCATCCTCAGCAAATGCCGGGGGTCCAAGTAGCAGAATATTACAGTAGTCAAGATGGAAGATTATAAGGGCATGCATGAGCATTTTAGTAGTGGAGCAAGAGAGGAAAGGGTGGATCTTGGCAATATTGCGAAGGAGAAAATGCCACGTCCTAGTGACAGTATTATGTGAAGATATATGTATGTGTAAATTTATTTATAAAGCGCCAATTACGCAGCACTGTAAATTATAAAATACAGAGTATACAAACAAGGGGATAAGTGCAATTATACAGATTAATAAAAAAATTAATTAAATACAATTTCATACATCTGTTAAGAATTATGTGTAAAAGTGCAACAAGCATTGACACATTAGGAATGAGATCCCTGCCCCAAGAGCTCACAATCTAAGTGGGAGGGACAACATACAGATAAAGTGGGGGGGGGATACAAAGTGTTTAAAAGGGTTAACAATCATTTGTTCTGCTGATGCTCAGAAAGATAGGATAACAGTCTAGATTTGAAAGCATTAATGGATGTCACCTGGCGAAGCGAGATAGGGAGAGAGTTTCAAAGGTAGGGAGCAGCAAGAGAGAATGGTTTAAGGTGGGAGGCAGCAGTGTTAGTTGGGGGTCTGTGGAGAAGATTTCCTTGCGAGGAATGGAGGGCACGGCCTGGAACATAAGGGACCAAGAGAGAAGATAAGTAGGGAGGTGCACTAGAGCAAAGGCATTTAAAAGTTAAAAGTAGGGTATTGAATATGATTCTTTGTTTGATTGGAAGCCACCCTATGGACTGAAGTATCAGGGTTGCTAGTTTGCGGGATAAGAGCGAGGTGATCCCAGCTGCCGAGTTTAAGATAGACTGGAAAGGAGAGAGATGAGAGGCCAGGAGTCCAAGTAGTAGAATGTTACAGTAGTCAAGATGGGAGATTACAAGAGCATGGATGAGCATTTTAGTAGTGGAGAGAGAAAGAAAAGGGCAGATCTTGGCAATATTGCGAAGGAGAAACTACAGGTCCAAGCGATATTGTTAATGTGAAAGAGAGGAGTCAAAGATAACTCCAAGGCAGTGTGCAGATTCAACTGGGTTAATGACCATATTGTCAATAGAGATGGAGAAGGGAGGACTAGGTCTCAGTTAAGGGGGGGGGAATTATTAATTCCGTTTTGGATAGATTGAGTTTAAGGTGGCGGTGCACCATGCAGGAAGAGATAGAGAGCAGACATTTAGAGATTTGGGATTGAATTTCAGGGGTTAGCGCGGAGGTGGACAAGTAAATTTGGGTATCATCGGAATAAAAGTGATAATTAAAACCGAAAAACTGATTATTTCTCCCAGAGAGATAGTTTAGAGGGAGAAAAGCAAGGGTCCTAAAGCCGAGTCTTAAAGGACCCCCACACTAAGCGGAACAGGAGAGGAAGTCTTATTAGCAAAAGAGACAGAGAAAGATCTGTTAGAGAGATAAGAAGACAATCACTCCACATCTTGATTTCAGATGTCCAGAGACTATAGAATCTGCATAAGAAGAGAGTGGTCCACAGTATCAAAGGCAGCCGATAGGTCAAGGAGAATGAGGATCGAGAACTGTCCTTTGGCTTTGATGCCAAGATGTTGGTAGATCTTAATTTTTGAGATTAAGGTGCATATTTATAAAGGTTCATTATATTTTTTGTCACTGTTATCGCTCCCTTTTCGTCAAATTTGGACTTTTTGAAATTTATAAAGTGGTGATAACAAGTGGCGAAAAGTTATTACCGCCATCTTTCGCTTTACATTGCTGCAGTAACCGCTTGATCATATTTCTAAAATGGCGAAAAGTGTTTTATTGCGTTAAATTCGGCCATTTAATCTTGCCAAGTCTGAGGTGGTGAAAAGGCATAAGTGCCCATATATATAGCCTGTTTGTAGGTCCTAGGAAGGTGTCAGTACATTGTAGAGTGTGTTTTAATTCTAAGAAAGGTTCAGGGGGGTGTTAGACTTTTCCCCAGTATTAACTGTAATACGCTCTTTGTTTTCCGGGGGGGTTTTTGCATTTTTTTTTGCTTTAAGTCCTGGATCGCAGCGAAAAGAGAAGATACTACCACTGCACATCGCAGCAGAGATACTCTTCACTATGAACATGGGTGTTTTTATAAATACAGAGAAAAAAGCGCTCCTTGCCATTGCGATGTCCTGCGATTGATAAATTGCAAAAATAGTGATTGTTTAAAAAAATCTCCCTAAAACATCTTTAACTATTGTTTTAATAATCAATCTGACAGAATGCTTTTACTTGTACATACTCCAAAATATGACATTGTGTATATACTGAACAAACTGTATTCAGTACTGTTTTTATACTATGCCTTGTGTTTTTATATAAATTATAAGGCCTCATTTGTTGTCCTGAACTAAATCAATGTGCAAGTTTAATGAACATCTTACCTTTGATGCCATAAAGTAATTTCCTATTTTATTAGAGTGCAAGACATGTCCACCACTGGTATTCTCAGTATACATAGCATGAAGTGCATGTGCCACTGCATATACAGCAATATACATACTGAAGGTTATTCTGAAGTTATTCACATCGTATCCAAAATCGTTAAGATGTCTTAGTGTTTTGGCATTATGAAGTTGATTACATTTCAATGATGAATTGGGAAAAACTTCACATCCAAAGGCTCTCGACCAAATGAATGGCATAAATGGATCATTAGGTAATGTTGAAGGACTGGCTTCAGACAGAAATTCTTTTAAACCGGGGATTGGTTCATGATTGGAGTGTAAAATAAGAGACCCATTAAATTGATCAGTATACTGCTTAGGTGAATGAGACAATGGAGACAGCATGAGCCAGATCACATGATGTGAATCATTTTTTATCATTATGAGAAAATGTATAAAGATAAGGAATTGACTGTTAACTATAACAACCTTGACAGTTGATTGTCTTATGACTTGAATCGCATGAAGAAGTGTTGTAGGACCATTTTCGTCAATCAGAACAAGAAAGTCTACGCAGAGACCATTCTTAATGATTTCTTTCTTTATGTTTTCACTCGCTCTCTGGTGACTTTCATCATAAGAGGATATTATTCCTACCCATTTCCACTGAAAAGTCTTTAGGAGATGAATTATGACTTTATATTGAGCAGTTTCACTGGCTACTGTTCTGTAGATTAATGGAAACCGTGTTTTATCTCTGAAGACAGGATCTACAGCCCCATAACTAACCTGGAATAAAGGTTTTAAGTCTTTTAGTTCTTTTTTTTCCTACAGTAGGTTTTATTCAAATTGGTGGCATCAATTAATATTTGTATAACAGATTGTATTCACTGGAAATGGCTTTTATCCTAAAGTAATATTTTTCAGATTCTTTGAGCTGACTTACTTTAACTATAAGTTTTGCATAATGTTGCATAAATCTGCATTTACTAGATGTTCTATGTGTGTGTACACTTTACAGTAACAAATCATCCCCACTGTCCTGCTAGAAAAAAAAGTAATTCATTTTGGTGTGTTTTTTTTTTACGTTGCAAAGTTTGTTTTAGTTGTGTTTGTGTAGATTTTTGCATGTTTCTCTCAATTTATGTTTGTGTGATTCTTACAGGAAGTACCAAGGAGTTTGTATCTATTGTTTTAGGTTTCCCATAGACCAAAACCAGCAAGTTTCATCCCAATGCAGTGAACACAATTAAAATCAATCTGGAATTTTAGAATTTTCAACACCAAATTTCAATATACAAATTGTGAATTTTTGACTCCTAATTTTAAATTTACAACATAATATGTTGAATTTTAGATAAGCATGTTGATTTTTTGGCACACATGTTGACTTTGGCAAACCATTTAAAATTTTTGACATTATATGTCAAGAAAATTCTGAATGTTTCACCAGATGCACAAAATTTCAATACCTGCATTTCCCCCCTGAAACAGGTTTTGGTTTGATACCCTGAATAACATTGGCATTGCAAAATTTCTAAAAATAGATCAAAATGCATGCAGTGAAGCCCAGTTTATCTTACAACTTAAAGACTGGATTATAGCGTTACTAATATTTTCCCCTTGCTTTACACTTTAATTTTACAATAGAAAATTAGTAACAGACATTTTTTATTATTGTACAACCATCAAGTAAAGGAAAGAGTGGAAAATTAGCCACTAAGTATATAAACATTTTTTCTCACATATTGTATTTTGTTCTAAAGTGGTAGAATTAGCTGAAGAACAGAAGATTAGATAAAGATAAACAGTTCGCTCCATACCTGGGAAAAGCCATAGATTCCAGTGAGCTGAGAAATTACATGAGTTATTGAAGATAGTAAATGTCCTACAAATGTAGATGGAAAACGTTTCTGGTTACAGTTGTAATTGGGCACATAATTATTACTTCCTGTTAGAATGCTAAATGTACTACTAGTGGCTTTCCTCTCATTGGCCCAGAGATCATGAATATGAAACCCCAAGGTCACATTAGGCAGAATGTCCACGTTCTGATTGATCTCCTCAATGGCAAAAATGGCAGCTAGAAAATGGCGATAATACTGAAAGGAAGACCTACAAAAGGTATATGCAGAAAGTTTATATATACAAGTTTATAAACATTATATATGTTATAATGAATTCAATAATTTACTACAAATGTATACTAACATGTTAAGTGTGCTTTGGTGAACATTGGGCCATATTTACTAACATATTTACACGGTTATCATAATAGTATGACCACAGCAGTTAATCTGCATGTCAGATTGAACAATCGTATACCATTAGGGTATTAAACTATTATAAACTACTGCAAACTCATTTGGACTGCTAAATGGTGCAATTTATGCTGTTAAAACTGAGCTCCTCAGGGCTTGATTTTAGGACATCAGATAAACGAAAAATAGAGGGTCGCACTCTATACATTCAAAAATGTATTAGTGACCACGCATCATATCACAATGTTTCGGGGGGGGACAAGAATATGCCCCTTTCCTCGGGTGTAGCTAGTGTAACAGTGTCTCAAGGCGGTCCATATACAATCATTGGTTACAAATATAAAGTGCAATTATAAGTGTAAATATACAATAAAAAGTGTCAAATTGCAAACAGCATGAATAATTTGATAACCAATACAGTAATAAAAGTTTTTATAAAAATTAAAATCAATATTAGGGTATAAAGATATACAAAATTATTTGTCCCTACAAAATGATTGTGTAGGGACTGCCCACAGAAGGTGGCCCTATGGATTGAGTATTGCTATTTCACCTTGAGACACTGTTACACTAGCATCACCTGAGGAAGGGGACACATCCTTTTTTTCCACAAAAAAAGTTGTGATATTATGTGTGGTCACTAATACATTTTTGAATTTATCTGTGGTGTCACCCTCTTATTTTTGTTTATCTGATATTCGTTATTTAGTGAGGGTTGGAAATCCAGAGGAGTCTGCACCCATTGCTGGATTGAGTGCAAAGGACTATTTGTTTTATAGGACTCGGTTTTAGGACCCTTGCTGTTCATCCTCTACACTATCTCTTTGGGAGAAATAATCAGTTATATTGGCTTTAAGTATCACCTATCCAGTGATGATACCCAAATTTACTAGTCCACCCCCGCACTAACCCCCGAAGTTCAATCCCAAATTTCTAAACGTCTGCGCCTGCATGGCACACCACCAACTTAAACTCAATCTATCTAAAACTGAATTAATAATCCCCCCCTAAACTAGGACCTATTCCACCCTTCTCCATCTCTATTGACAATATGGTCATTAATCCAGTTGAATCTACACACTGCCTTGGAGTAATCTTTGACTCCTCTCTTTCCTTCCATCATTACATTAACAATGTCACTAGGACGTAATGTTTTCTCCTTCGCAATATTGCGAAGATCTGCCCTTTCCTCTCTAGCTCCACTAGTATTATAATTACAATAACCCTGGTTATAAGAAGTTTCCAATACTGCTGTTAATAAATTTGGCCCTTAAAGTCCACCTCCAATCTAAAAACTATGCATTGTTTAAGCACTACCAAATCAAAAACCCCAAAGCAGCAATACTCAGAGGGATAAAAGATGCATCAGAAGGCAGATATTCATCCAAATGTTCACTACCCTTCCTGTACAAGTGGCTTCCTCTTCTTAAAGGTTTATGAGCTCTTTTACAAGCTCACACAATTTCACATGACTCAGGGAGCAGCAATCAGTCATTGCAGAAGGTAAGTAATGGGGCGTATTATCCATTATATATTACACCGTAAAGTGTGCATTATCCCTTGTGGAAAATTTAGATAGGGGGTGGACATGCCCTTTAGGTACTTTGGGACTTCTAGATGAATATCACCATTATCTGACCATCTTTCATGCAGTACTAAGTAAACTGGTTGAACAAATTTTTTTAAAAATGTATCTATATAAAGTATTGGTATAACAGTGGATTGTTGTACTTTCTATAAATCAAATTAACAATGACTACCAAATTAAACTGAGAGCTGGAAATGTCATTTCAAATATGTTAACAAGATTAAAAAGGCTTCAGTTTGTTTTTATCAATCCTGAATGCTAATAGAAAATACAGAATATAAACTGTCATTACTCACACGGAAATGAAGGCATCTTCTTTTACTGGAGGAGCATTAAATGTTTTTTTACTGATATTTCGCAAATTAAAAACATCTAAGAGGACACCTATGATGATGTCTCCTTCCTGTAGGTATCCTTCTACAATTTGGCCATTTAGTCTACAGGCAGAAGATCTGGAGTTGTCTATAGCACTGCAATATAGATATTGCAAGATAAAAGGAATAATATGCTGAAGAAAAGCTTTTGATAATGTATTACTGGTTTTCTCCATATGGTTCACGAGCAACTTATCATAAATTGTAGTTTGGGGCATCTTTATGTTCCATACAGTGGAAGCTTTAAAAAAAACAATATTTACAAAGAAATGTTGATTTATATAGAATAACAAAAAGTATTTGCTATCTGATACAATAAAGCTATAGCAGTTCTCTTAGTGGGGTTGGGTGCATTACAAATAGATTTCTAAAGAGAAGCCAATACAAAACCTTTACTCTTATGGTATAGTATAGCATAGTATAATATTTGAGGTTGAATAAAAACATACGTCCATCTAGTCCAATCTACTCAGCAATATCCAAATTTCCTGCCTAAGTACTGATCCAGAGGAAGTGCTTATTAGTTACATAGTAATATATTTACATTAATATAACACCTTCCAATCTCGCATACCTTTACAGTCCAGTAACTTCTTTTAAGAAAATGTTCCGGCCTTTTCATTTATGTTTATCATGTGGCTCTTTGTACAGTTGTCTAGAACAGCAGTGTGACAACAAAAATGTAATCTCAGAAGTCTTCTTGCTCCTATAATAAAGTAATCAGCAGAAATGCACGTTATTCTCTCCAGATAACATACCAGTGTAAGGGAAAATCAGCTGGTACAACGTGTTAAGCTTCTCTACAAAGACTGAAATGGAGATATTTGTGAAAGGTTTATATAGCAGTTGTTTTCCTGAAATAATCCCTAGGAAATATGGTTAAGACTTGTTGTTAAGAGACCATTGGTATAAATAAACTTTTCTACGCAAACATTGTTGGTTTATTTTTTGCTTTCTGGTTTTCTTATTTTGATCACATGTGTTTTGCTGCTTTTAAAGCTTTGAATTTGTAAAGGAACAAATTAACCCTGTAGTTTTATACGTTAAAAATGTATTTACTGTAGATATCCATAAGAAGTGTTTTATGACTAATAATTTATAATTTAAATGATGAATTGTAGAATCCATTTACGCTTATTTTGTTATAAGTTCAGGATCTTATAACAAAAGATGATAAGTCCATTTAATCCATTTTAGTAATTTACTAAAAAAAAAAAGGGGGGGCAGATTGCTACCAGTCCCAAACTTTCATACATAACTTCTCCATAGCTTGTGATATCTTTACAGTTTTGGTAGGTGTGGGTTGGGGGCCAGAGAACTCATTGAGCGTGTGCAACTATGAACAAGTGTCCAGGACACAATCTGGAGGAATGGCTGCAGACCACAGCAAATGTTTGATACCTGCAGAACTAATTAGATGATTTGCCCTCAAAGCTGCCAATCTACAGCTATATTTAAATTATGAATTCTAGAATCCATTCAAGCTATTTTACATTTAACATATTCAAACAACAAAATGAAAACAGTAGAAATGGGTTATAGACAAAGTAGAATATTGTTGTACCATTAATGTAACTTATTTTACAAATATAGATGTTATATCTTAACAAGTTATAATACAAAAGGTTAAGTGGGACGTAAATGAAGAAAGTGGATAAAAAAGTAATCTCTAATCTGTTTACCAATATTGATACCTGAGGAAAAAACAAGAATTTCATGGAGAGGGTGATGTGGCCCAGATTTAGAAAAAATTGTATTGGTCAGGCGCGTAACTACCAGGGGAAGAGGGGGAGCTACCACTGGGGGGCCTGGGAGCCAAAGGGACCCCATCTTCTAGAAAACCACTTTGTATGAAGCACAGAAACACCATGATAGTTTTGCAAGGGGGGCCAGTAATTCCTAGATACCTCATTGGTATTAGTTATTGTTAAGACACCGTAAATATTTTTTGGTGGAGGGCATACGTTTAACCATATAAGTGCCACAGGTCATAAATCTTAAGATATCAGCACCAATGGACCAGAGTTGTTGGTCTTGTTGAGGTACTGCACCTCTCCTGTCAGATCACAGTTTAGTTCCATTCACAAATAGAGTTTTTTCTAAGTATTTGCTACTGACCAAAGACTTAGAGAAAAAAATTGGGGGCAGAGGTCAACATTAGTTAATCAGTTCTGATCACCTAATTATTGATCTTTGCCAATGAACCAAAAAATCCAGGGAAATCAGCAAAGTAAAGGCCGATTATTAATCCTCAATTTTCAAGGGAAACTAAGCGTAGTAAATCTTGCAAAGGTACCAAAAACAGACCAAATTTAATTTTTTGTATAAGTGCAAAAATATGTGCATTGTTTTAACTGAATACTAACTACTAAAGAGGTTGTGTGTTTGAGAAATTTTGGCTCCTGGCATTCTCCTAAACCGATACTAAAATGTTTAGCATGTTTTTTTTTAAACCATAAAATAATTATTAAATAATATATCTACCCAATATTTTTTGCTTTAGAGTATTTTCTATCAAAAACTATTTGCTGCTCTGGTATTTCATAACAATAGGGGCTTGAGTAGATTGAGTTAAGTCCAAAGAGTGCAGCTGCTAAATTTCACATTGTCGCCATTTCAGTTTGTTTGGTGGCATTGATGCTGTTTTATTGAGGCACAAGCACAAAAGTTCATGAGAGGGGCACTCGTACTGTGAATTCAAATCACTTTATTCGATCACATCAACACACAACGTTTCAGGACCACAATGTCCCTTTCATTCATCCCTGATGAAAGGGACATTGTGGTCCCTGAAACGTTGTGTGTTGATGTGATCGAATAAAGTGATTTGAATTCACAGTAAGAGTGCCCCTCTCATGAACTTTTTATGCTTGTGCTATAGCAGTTGGTCCATGGTAGAGGACCTGAGAAGGGAGCACCTTAGAAGACGTTGGCTAGTAGCCACAAAGGAGTGGCTAGGCCTGAAACCCAGTTTGCAGTACTGTTTTATTGAGGACATGGGGGAGAACAATATTTAGAGGGCTGTTATATTTTTATTTGGCGATTTCTAAGTTTCAGCTTTCTTTTTTCAGTTTTTCATTCTCAAAAATCTACAAAAAAGACTGAATTTCTAAAAAGAACTATCAAGGAAATTCAATAAAAGTTCTTTTTAAATGGTGCTAATTTTGCCCCAACCAATCAGATCTTATTTAACATTTGAAAGCAAACATCTGAGTGGTTGGGGCAAAATTAGCACCATTTTAAACCATTTTTAAGAACTTTTATTGAATAACCCTGGCTGTGCGGAAATCTGCACGTATGTATAAAAACAATTACACTGACACGTAGCTGAAGGTGTTTAATTTCTAAAAATATATAGTTTGTGGGGGTATTTCTGAGTTTGAGGGGTGTTCAGTTTAAAAAATTGTCCAAAATACAGAGTTGGTTGAATATTTTCTCTATATTGTTTCTATACCTTCTTTGCTTTTTAAGGTTACTTGGTGGCTTTGTTTCTGCGCACACAAAGGCTTGTGGAATACTGTTTGATCCAGGATATGCAGGAGATTGATATTTAGTGGGATTTTTTTTAGTTATCATGTTGGTTTGGGAAGATACTGAATTTGAATCAATTTTTTATTAATTTTTTTCTGAAATTACCTAAAAGCACGAAGGTCTACAAAGAATTACATCTGGAATTATGCACATACGTATGAAAGAATGGCATTGTTATGTAGTAAGGGGGGGTAGATTCCACAAATATATAGATTTTGGGATTGTTTTCCAGGTAAAGGGGTTTTTAGTCTGAAAAATGCAAGAATGCACTTATAGCAAAGCCCTAATGTTATGTATTGGCTACCTTGGAGGCCATTTGCTGAACTTATTTAGGATATACAGAAGATTTATATTTAGTGGGGATGTGTGTAGTTTCTAAAAACATACAGGGTTATTCAATAAAAGTTCTTATCGTTTAAAATGGTGCTAATTTTGCCCCAACCAATCAGATGTTAGCTTTCAAATGTAAACTAAGATCTTATTGGTTGGGGCAAAATTAGCACCATTTTAAACAATAAGAACTTTTATTGAATCTCCCTGAATGTTGGTTAGATCTTTTCTCTGTAATTGCTCTTATGACATGGTCATCTTTTGACGGCTGAGTCTCTGGGTACACCTACACATGTGGCATAACGTTTGATTCAGAATACGTGGAGAAATGATTTACTGTGGGATTTTTGTTCTTATCATTTAAATTTGCAAAGATTTCTAACTTTGAATAATCTTTTTTTGTTAGGTTTTTTTTTTTTTCAAATTCGTTTTATTTTTTCACCAAAATCATAATTATATTACATTGTTCAGATTATTGATACAATATGTCACCTTGTTTAAATATATAGCACATAACACATTTCCAGTAACTTACGGATTATCCTTTCGGTATTTACATGCTGTTGACATCTGTGTCATTTGTACCTAACAATTTGTTGGTGAGTTAAGTTATAGCATTTATTCCAGATATATTTTAAAAACACAAACTATGTAAATAAAATGTAATTAACTGTCTCCGTTTATTACCTTTGTACATTGTCTCTGTGCCTTGTCGTCCCATCCGCCGGCCCCTCCACCTGTCCCGCCTATCCAATATTTAGCTAGTTGTGAGTGGTGAGTCAATCCACGTTCCCCAGATTTTAATAAATTTGTCTGGGCATCTCCTATGTTTGTACAGAATTTGTATTAAGGGTAGATCACCATTTATTAGTTTGACCCAGGTCTTCACCTTTGGCTTTTTATGTGACAGCCATCTCATCACGACAGTTTTCCTTGCATAAAACATGGTTGTTTGCAAAAACAGTAGTTCATATCCAGACCATACATCCTCCTCCAGAATCCCAAATATACAACCAGCTATCGTATTTCGTATAGGGTGAGGCGATAGGCGTGACATCATTTGAATCACACCAGAATCCAGCCACGAACGGGCACTCCCACATTAAGTGAATAAAATTTGCATCTGGACTATGACATTTGGGGCACTCAGCAGCATCAGGTTTAAAATATTTCATTTGTTTGGGTGTACAATATGCCTGGTGCATTATTTTAAATTGTATCAGCTTATTATTCGCTGCCGGTGAAGCAGTTATATGAGAGCTAATTACTTCTGCCCATTGTTCACTGTCCAGATCTTGTAAATATGGTGTCCATTTGTTTTTGATTGCGTCCACACACCCTTATGACTTAGTCTGTATAAGGGATGAGTATAATTTAGATATCACCCCCACGCAAACCCTGGGTACGGATTATTCCAATAGCTGGGTGCTTAGTTATACCCTTGGAGAATTGAGCTGAGTATGCTCTGAGTGCATGTCTTAGCTGCATATAACGAAAATGCATACCTCCCTCCAGTTCATACCTCTCCTGCAAAATTTGGAACTCAATCAACCCAGACCCTTGTATAATCTGCCCCAATTCCTTTATCCCTGCCGCCTCCCAGAGTGTTCTTCCAGGCAGTCCACACAATTCGGGTAGCATTTTATTATTCCATAGGGGGGAGTGTGTGTAGAGTCCTGTTAGACCTAATAGTCGATTAGCTAGTCGCCAGATTTTTTGCGCTTGTTTGTGCAGTGTAGTACCACTTCCAACCATATGGATTGTCGGGGCCTCCAGATAGGCCATAAATGGGCCTCTAATATATTTAGTTAGCATAAGATCAGACTCCGTTGGTGTGTCGAAATCGCTAACCCAGCATTTCAAATACCTGAGATGGGAGGCCCAGTAGTATAGTTGCATATTTGGAAGTGCCAGTCCCCCTTAATCTTTGGGAGCTTGTAATTTGGTGGTACTCACTTTTGCTCTACCATTGCTCCAGATAAACGACAATACCAGACTGTTCAACTTTTTAAAAAAGGAAAGAAGGATATAACTGAGAGAGTGCTGGACTGTATACAAAATCCTGGGCAGTAACACCATCTTGACCAGCTGCACTCTACCCCACAGGCTCAGTGGTACATTCCCCCATGCCCGTGTTTTAACTCGAACATGTTCTAGTAATGGGGTAATATTTAGAGAGTAAAACACTTGTGGTGACTTGGTGATGTTCACCCCCAGATATTTAAAATAAGATACTATCGTTATGGGTACTGGTGTTATTACAGCACGAGCCGGAATAGAATCGAGTGGGTACAGTGCTGACTTCCCCCAATTAATAGACAGTCCAGAAAATATTCAAAAGGTGGTGATCAGCTCAAATTTAGTTGAAAGTGCGCCTTGTGAGTTATCAATATACATTATAATGTCGTCTGCATATAGACCCAGTTTTTCCTCAAGTCCCCCTAACCTAAATCCTTTAATCCTACTGTCGTTTCGTAAAATTGCTGCCAGTGGTTCAATGGCCAGTGCGAACAAATATGGTGAAAGGGGACACCCCTGACGGGTGCCCCTGTGCAGTGAAAACGGCTTTGACAGACTGCCGTTCACCTGGACCCGAGCCATAGGAGCCACATACAGTATCTGAACCCACTTAACAAAGCTTGGGCCGAAACCAAACACTCTAAGCACCCTTAACACCTGGCTGTGATATGCTAATTGGGATTTTCCAGGGTACATAATTGCCACAGATTCTTGTACAAGTCATTCTGAATTGAGAAAGCCAGTCGGATGACTAGCGAAACGTCTTCAAGAACTACATTTCAAGTCCAGTTGATCTAATTGAATACAACAGATACACCTCCACCAGGTATGCCCACTCCACAGAATCAAATGCCTTGGCGGCGTCTAGGGACAGAATTATACGGTTTCCAGCGTTATCATGATCCATTTGTGTCTGAATCAGTGTACGATGTAGGTTAATAGAGGTGGATTTGCCGGGCATAAATCCCGTTTGGTTTGGGTGGACTATGGACATTATGATGGATTGTAATCTGATTGCCAATACCTTAGCCAGCACTTTGTAATCTTATGTCAATAGGGAGATAGGGCGATATGACCCACATTCCGTTGGATCTTTGCCAGGTTTTGGTAGCACCACTATCGTAGCGGAGTAAAGTGAGGGGGGAGCATATTCTGTTCATAAGAGTGGGTGTACATATCTAGTAAGGGCTGTGTCATCTGTTCCCGATATCTTTTGTATATATCTATAGGTAGGCCATCTGGACCAGGCGTCTTCCCTGCTGTCATCTGTTGTATCGCGAATTGGATTTCTTCTAGAGTCAGTGGCCTGTCCAGCGATTGTCTATGTATAGAACTCAAGGTAGGGAGTCCTATGTCGGTTAAATACTTCGCTATCTCTGGGGGCGTGCGGTCAAGTCGTGAGGTATATAGGTCTGAGTAGTATTCTTCAAACTCTGTCAAAATATGCGGGGTAGAGTGCAGCATTCCATCGCCCCTGGACCTTATAGAAAGTATGGTGTTTGCCTGCGTGTGGTCTCTAGTCAGGAACATGAGTAATTTACCCGACTGATTGCCATTTTCAAAATAGTTCTGGCGTATAAAAAATTGTTTATTTGTAGCCTTAACTGCTATCATATTATTATACATTCTTTGGGCAATCGACCATGCTGAGTAGTTTGCTGGGGTATTTTGTTCTATATACAATCTTTCTGTTTGTGCTAATCGGGCCATTAATTCTTCCTCACTCTCTCTAGTAGTGCGTTTTATAAACGATATGGTAGAATGCAATTTTCCCCTCAGATATGCTTTTTAAGCCTCCCATCTCAGACTATGGTTACTAGACATCAGATTAAGCGCCACAAACTCTCCTATCTGTTCACCCAGCTCATCAGGTTGTGGAAACTGAGACAACCAAAAGGGGTGGAATTTCCACGGTCTGACCGTCCTGGAAGATTCAGGGTATTTGATATTGGTGAGTGGTCGGATATACCACGGGTGAGGTGCTTTATCTGGGTTACCAAGGGGGCAGTTCTCTTGGAGAGAAGAATAAGATCTATTCGGAATAATGTATTATGGGTCTGTGAATGGCAGGTATACTCCAAAACATTAGGGAAACTCTGTTGCCATATATCTACCATTCCCCAGGACTCCACAAGGTTCGCCAGTGGTGTCCCAGCGCTAGGGCCACCAGGTCGGACCTGCGAGCCACCAGGATTCCAGCGGTCCCTGACAGTACACATAGTGCTGTTAAAATGTCCCATACATATAGTGTGGGCTTCTGGATACTGAACCAAAATAGGAGCAATCAACTTGAGAACCGAGAGGCCTGTTCCGGGGGGGTTGTATACTCCCACCAGGGCTGTCAGGGAGGATTCCAATCTAGCTATTACACATACATATCTCCCATACGGGTCTGTTTTTACGTTCAGGATCTGGTGCCTAAGTGATTTCCCGAACAAAATGGAGACACCTCTTGAGTAAGCGGAGCACACACTGTGCGCCGACCAGGAAACCCATGGTTTCTGTATTAGTCTAGTAGTATTGTGCAGTAAGTGCGTCTCCTGTAAACAAATTATATCAGGTGCATATCTATTAAGATAGGTGAAGACCTGGGTCCTTTTACTTGGCGTCCCCAAACCCCTTACATTCCAGGTAATAATTTTAATTGCGGGGCTAGACTTACCCATTCTTAAGTTATATCAGTTGATGTTTGTGGCGGCGGTGACGTCAGGAGGGCACGGCTTCAGGACGGCTGTGTTCCATCAATGAGACTACAAAATGAACATAAACATAAACATGAACTTTTAACATTTGAACAAATTTCAACACCTAGCAAGTTATGCTAATTCTGGGCTACCTTACCTAAGTACCGGTCTTATGCAAGTACCAGCAGTTAGTATAGTAATTTTATGGTTGCCCTGATGGCGGGGGGGAATGAGCGGAAATACAAACATCGCCAAATGTTGGGGAATGGGCTCCCCGGCTCGGCCCTATCTACCTTCCCTTATTGAGAAGCGAGATACAGTATTCATACACTCTCTGTTGCATACTCGTGCCTAAATAAGTGGCATCACCCGTATTATTTATGGGGTTAGGAAACTTTTTGGCAGCAGTACAGCGGGAGCATAACAGAGGGTTCATTTCCCACTCACAGTCCATGATACATTAGCATATAGTTTCTCCCGGTCCTTCAATCATTACAATAATTATTATAGTAGTTTTAACCTATATACAATCACATACATATATTTCACCTTATGACATACATCTCCCATGTCACATATCCCGGACCCCCCAATTTGGTTATATTGCCTTCCCATTAGTAGTTATTCATATCAGGTTAATCTGGTTATCAGACCATCAGTCCTTATATTGTTATTATTTTAGTGGTGAGTTGGAGCGATAATTGTTCCAAATCCTTTTACCATATATAGGTGTCAGGGGGGACTAGCGTGCTCCTCCATTCTGCTTATAGATATGTCCAAAAATGGGTGCAGTACATTGCCCTCGACCCTTTTTTAATGGTCAGGTTGGTGCACATATAGCTAACTCAAACCTGTAGCCTACGGTATCACAGTTGTGTCCGTATGTCTCTATACTCGTTATACACTTCCATATATTTTGGTTTTAAGTTTTGACGAGCAAGCTGGTAGATACAGTCTAGAACACATAAAACAGTAATACTTATACCAACGCAGTCCAGGTCTTTGGGGGTCGGGGGGGGGGGGGGGCGGTCAAGCTGTAGCCTTTTACTGCAGCCCTTGTTGTTGTTGTGTGCCAGCTCATTACTGATTTCCTTGTCGAGCAGGGCCTGGGCCAAGTTTTGCATCCAGCCATTCAGTTGCATCCACTGGGGTATCAAAGAATTTGGAGATGTTGTCATGTTGTATTTGGAGCCTTGCCGGGTACATCATGGAGTAAGGTAAGTTCAACCCGCGTAGACGTTGTTTAACACCTATGAACATCGCCCTGCGCTTCTGCAATTCAGCCGAGTAGTCCGGGAATATCATTATTACTGTGGAGTTCTCTATGCTAAGTTCTCCCTTCTTTCTGGCTAAGCGGAGGATGACATCCCTATCTTTGGTGTTCAACAATCTAGCCAGCAGGGGATGGGGCCTAGATCCGGGTGGTAGGGGTCTGGCTGGGACACGATGCGCCCGTTCAACTGTAAAAACCGGGGATAGTTTATGGGCCCCAAAAGTTTCTCTCACCCATGCCTCCAGAAATCCCTCCGGGTCTCTACCTTCTATTCCTTCTGGTACGCCGAACAATCTGATATTTTGGCGCCGCGATCGGTTTTCCAGGTCCTCCGACCGAGCCTGCTGGGCCTGAATTTGCTGGCAGAGTGTCACAACCTCTTGTGTAAGCGGGTTTGTGATATCTTCCACATCCGACATCCTTTGTTCCAGTTCCCCCACTCGACCTCGCAGTGCCTGCATGTTGTGCCTCAGCAGCCCAACATCAATTTTCACCTCCTCAATCAATACGGTGAGGGAGGCCTTGGTGTCCTGAATCGCTGCTATTATCTGTGTTGCAGTTGGTTCATTGTTCCGTGGGGGACTATCTGTCGCCGCTGCTTGCTGCGCGCCTACAGCCTCCTGTTGCGTGGTCTCCACGTGACCAGGCCCAGAGGCGCTCACCTGGGCCTGGTCAGGCTCACGTCTGGCGTATTTACCCAGTTTTCGGCATATTGCAGGTCTTTATCAGGTTTACCGTACTTAGGCATCGTGGGTGAGTACTCAGCGTGCTTTCTGTATAAAATTTTTATTACTCGCGTCTCTCAGGATGTTTATATAGGATTTTAGCCGGGAGAGCCTCAGTTCCCTACACCCGCTCACGCCGCCATCTTAACCACGCCCCCCCTTTTTTTTTTGTTAGTTTTATTCAAAAAATCTCCAAAAATTGTAAAGGTCTATAAGGAATTGCATCTGAAATTCAGCACATAGGTGTGAAAGAATGGCTTTGCTATGTAACTGAAGGTGTGAAGATTCCAATAATGGATAGTTTTTGGTATTGTTTACCTAGTGAGTTGGTGTATAGCCTGGAAAATACAAGTATGATTATTGATGTCATGTATTAGCTTCCCTAGAGGCTATTTGCTTGCCATATCTCTGGTAGAAGTGATGCAAGTGGGGTATCATTTCATTCAAGACATGCTGAAGATTTATATTAAGTGGAATCTTTTATTTGTACTGGAGGTTTGGTTAAGTCCAACCATCTTTACTGCTTTCTTTCTGGAAATCTGCTATAATTGAAGAGTTCTACAGACACAGTTTCTAAGAGCTACACCTGAAATTCTGCATTTATGAATGAAAAAATTGTACCATTAAGTTGCTGAAAGTGTGTAGATTGCAAAAATATATAGTTTTTAGGAAGCAAGTTTTGGGCGTGTTTACTTAAAAAACTAGAGTTTAAATTACAGAGCGCTTTGATTTTTTTCTTGTAATTGCACTTGTGCATGCGTCTAATTTGCACTAGTTGGAGGCCATGTCTCTGTGTGAACCCATGCATATTGAGGACATGTTTAAGATTGACATTTAGGGGCATATTTATAAAGGTTTGTTAAACTTTTTGCCTCCGTTATCACCGCCTTTTCAGCAAATTTGGACTTATCACTATTTATAAAGCAGTGATAACCAGTGGTGAAAAGTCATTACAGCCATTCAAATTTGCCAAGTCTGAGGTAGTAAAAACGCATAAGTGGCCATTTATTTAGCCTGCCAATGGGTCCATGGAGGTGTCAGTACATTGTGGAGTGTTTCTCAATACTAATAAGTACTCAGGGGGCGTTAGACTATTTTCCAGCATTTACTGTAATACGATCTGAGATTTCGCTTTTTTAAGGTTTTTTTCCTGATTTTTTAAGATTTGATTTTCTTTATTTAACAATAAAGTCAAATGGGTGTCTAAGGGACATATTTATAAAGAGCCAGTATTTCTGCTTTTTTGCCACCAGACTTCATCACAATCTTTTAAACTTTCAACTTTTTTCATAAAGTTAATAAAAAGGCAAATTTTCATTAAAGGCGACAATTATGTAGCAAAAAGTAGCACTAATAATGTGAAAAAGTTCAGCACATTTGATGGTAAATAGGTAATACTCCCTGGTGGATTTATCAAAGTAGTATTAAATTGGTTAATACACACTGAACACCTATCTTTGTTATTTATAAATAGCCTAACACATGCAAGCAATAAATATGATAAAAGTTCTGTGTAAGTATTAGTCATGTTTTTTTTAAAACATTTGTTTTTTATTGAATTTTTAGAAAGCATATAATATTATTATTAAAATATTATTAACTTCAGTTTTGTCAGTATATTTATTTAGTTACAAACATACAAAAATATGATGTAGATACAATATGCTAAGAGAGTAAAAAATTATTATTAAACCTTATAACATTAGGCAGGACCGTCAAAATAGTACAACCATATTATAATGGCAATATATATCCCCAGGCCCAGACCTGATTCCACACCTCCATATTGGTTGTTTATTATTACATTTGTTGAAAGGAGTTTTGATCTCTATTTGGTATATAATTGGCGTTGTTTTGGATTAAATCACATTGATCTAGGGTCAGTATGTAAAATCTATATCTCTATATTTATTAGATATGAATATATAAATCTGTATACCGTTCTTTTGGGGTTAGAAAGCAAAGAAACCACACTGAAAATGTATGAAAAATTAATATATATAGTTTACTTAATCAAGTTACCATTACAATAAAACAAACAAAGATTATTTGACATAAAAAACTACCACTATGTTACAATATATACATGATAAATGATTACATTTAGACTACTTAGTTACCCAGAAAGTATACTTCAATGTTAGCCTTGCTTTTGTCCTGGCCTGTATCCATCAGATCCCACATGACATCCTTCTGGCTTGGCATCCACCCTATCCAATCTCCAGTCTGTGTCCTCAGTCTCTCAGTAGTCCAACTGACGTTCTGAGAGTCCAAGAATGCATTTCCTAGTCCAAGAATGCATCTCCTAGTCCAAGAATGCATCTCCTAGTCCAAGAATGCATCCCTACTGGCTTCTAACCCAGCCTTTTATCCCATCTACCCCCCCAGTAAAACATGGACAGGTGTCTTTCTCTTCTGATTCCCACAAACAAAATGTCTATATGGTACACAGTATGTAAATGAAAACTGGCTACCTATTGTTCATATTCTATTGATTTGTCCAGTCTAGGAACCAGCATTAATTTACACCTGTGTATGAACTAATTATCATGGGAATGCAGTATTTTGCCTTCCATAGATGTATAACATGATTGACCAGGTGTCCTATGTGAGAATGCTGTCTATCTCTATTGTATTGCCCAATATACATTATTAATAGAATCTTGACATATTAAATGATATAAAACATTTTACGTTAATATATTTCTTACAAATGTACCAGTATTCCCATTTTCTATAGAATTGAACAAACCATCCTTGTGAGCATGCAAATGTTTTTTCATATTGCATATTGTTGGTTAACCAGATAAGTAGCTCCTTTAGAGTTATCTGTTATATTGTTAAAGTACATTTTGTGAAAAAAAAAGAAAAATTGCTATTTACTGCAATTGTTTCCTACTGTAAACTGTACTGTAAAAAAAAAGTTAAAAACAATTGAGGGCAAAATCCCTTGGTTGTGTAGTATTGCATTTATTACATTTGGTTCTGATAAAAATGTGCAGTCATCTGCTTAATATTACCACCGACAGATCTATAGATCACTATAACGACCTAGGCTCTAGGCTGTCAGTTAAGAATGAAAGTACTGCTCCAAAATTAACGAATTAACTTTGTAATCTAGTGAAATTGCAGGATCATCTCTTATTTACTGACATATCCAATATCTTGGGCCGTCTAATATTGGCCAAAAGTTGATTGAGAGCAATTGGCTGGGTTTGAAATTATTGAAAATATTTTGCCCAAAATATCAGTGCTAAATATATTGCCAACATATTGAATGGATTAGGCTCCCAAGCAACCTCTTAAATGAGTGATATTATAAATGGATATATGATTAGATTGTGTCTTACCACAACACTTTGCTTAATTGCAGATTGGGCCTTAGCTGATTGTTGTGTGCATGGTCAGGTGATGACATCACATGAATATTAGATGAAGCCATTAGTCAATAAAAGGTAGGTGGGATAGTATGAACATTAAGTGAGTTAATGATAGCCACAATATAATTTTACCTGAGCATTGTGGTAGATAAAGTTTCTTATCTTTGTCCCTAATTCAGAATGATTCTCTGTATTTTAAATTAACTTAATTACTTTTGGATATTAAAGGGCAAATCCAGCCCTCAAATGAAAACTTACATAAAGGTAAATCACCCCCCAAAACCCTGTAATAGCTTGAAATCTAAAATATGTTAGCCTACCTGAAATCCTGTACAATGTCCTGTGTCCTCTGTTTCTGCTTCTTGGTTCTTCCAGTTGACATCAGACCCAATGACTGAATGCTAATCCCCTAGCTGCCTCTTCTGAGCATGCTCAGACCCAGTACCAGGTCACTTAATTGCTCAGTTTCCATGAGCCATCAATAAGCATAGCATTTGAGAGGATTAGTAAATTTGCTGTCAACATATATTGGGGCCAGTAATCCCTGCTGTTGATATATGAGAGATGTTGCTGTCAATAGATGAGGTCAATAAACTCTGCTGGCAATATGAAGGGGCTAATAAATGCTGCTATCAATTGATAGGGTTCTGGTACTCTCTGCAATCAATATGGGGAGAAGGGGTGAATAACTCTGCTTTGCCTTTAATGAAAGAGACTCCTAATTGTGTTTGACCTCATTTCAAAAGGATTTAGTTCTCCTTTGGTAAGGAGCACATGATTGAAGTTAAGGGGAGTGGTAAGACATATACATTAGGATGTGTGAAGATCTTGAAGGGAATCTATACCAAAAAAAAAGGTTATTTAAAATTGACCATAACTGGAAACTATAATTCTTCCCAACCACCACTGTATCATTTTTTTGTTGATCTGCCCCCTATTTCTTTAGATATCCAATCAAAAACTTCTTATATTTCAGCTGTCAATCAAGTTCCTTGCTTTCAAAAACTATTCTTCTGTGAGTAGTTTTACTGTAGCTGGAATGGTGACAGAGTTTTGACAGTTGGAAGTTTTGACAGTTGGGATGCTGTATGCTGTGTGCAGGCTTGACGGTTGGTTTGTGGGGGAAAAATCAGGTTGGAAGTGGAAGTGGTTAAAAGATGGAGGGTGGATACTTCTCCTAAACAAAACTTGTGCTCAGTTGAAGGCATGCAGCAACACACACAAATCAGAATAAGTGCTACTTACCTGTATTTAATTATAGATTAAGATGAGGCAAGGTCATTTTTTCAGTATAGTGTCCCTTTAAGGCTTACTAGAAAGTAGGAACAATAGCACTGGAAGTTGCCTAACGCAGTTCTTCAGGAGGTTATGATTCATTGATGGGATATATAAATTAGTTTAAATCTGCTTTGAAAAGGTTTATATTTAACTGCCAGTGAACCATTGCTGAAAACCCCTCAAAGCACTTAGGGGCTGATATAATAAAAGGTTCAGAAATGTGCCTGTACTATTTTCCTGCAGAAACCAATTAGATGTTATGCTTGTGAAGGTTCTCATTCATCCAGGTCATGGTATATCTGTTGTATTCAATTAGATCTTCAAGAATTAGGTCTTCAAGAACTACATTTCAAGTCCAGTTGATCTAATTGAATACAACACAATTAGATGTTACTGCTGCAGTGTCCCAGTAAGAAGCATCTGACTGCTGCAAAATAATAGCATCAGCAAACATTTGCATCTCTGCACAAGCCCTTACTTTTTAATATACAATATTATAAATAAAAGTGTAAATGCCTCATCCACATTTGTGAAATCTAAACTCTTACAAAATGCTCAATGTAAAGTTCCCAACCCCACTTGAAACACAGAAAATAAGTTCTCTTAATATTCATCTTAGAACAACCATTTCTGATCATTCAAAGAGTTGAAGAGGAGGGAAGTGTTGGACTTCTGACCGAACTTTGGATCTACTTTAAAAATTTCACTAGTCAAACTGCAGGGTGAATTTTGATGCAGAAATACCAAAATTTCAACCGTTAAAACATGGTTTGGCATTAGAATTTCATTGTTTCAATCTACGGACCCCCCCCCCCAGTAGAACAAACAAGTTTGTTCATCCTCATTGAAGAGCTCAAATAGGGGTATGTTTTCCATTTTAATATATCAGAAAAGAAAGGGTTTAAACTTGTTTATTGCATCAAAAAAAACATAACATTTTCAGGGTTATTCAATAAAAGTTCTTATTGTTAAAAATGGTGCTAATTTTGCCCCAACTAATCAGATGTTAGCTTTCAAGTAATAAATAATATCTGATTGGTTAGGGAAAAATTAGCACAATTTTTAACAATAAGAATTTTTATTGAATCCCCGTTTGTGTGCCAAGCCCCCTCAGATGTGTGAATTCAAATCCCAAGACCATACCCAATTTATAGTACTACAGATTAAAACATTAACTACTTTGTTACCCTTGTGGTATAGCCACAGCTGCCAGCCAATTTCTAATGAACCGTGCTTGCAGAACACAGGAGTGGGTTTACTCAACTCATATCCTTTTTAATATACTCACTTTTATTTGTTTACGACATTTAGTTAACTAAAAGTTCACACCTATTCTTAATTTATTATAATTGCTGTTATTCATTTATAATTGTAGATTTGTTTTATGTAAATAGAATTCCTGATTCATTTATAAATAGAATAAGACCTGAACCCGAACATAAACCCAGTTCTGTAGCCAATTTCACGGATATCGGACTTTGTGGATTTACAGATTTTTAAAAAAATTAAATCGAGAATTTTTCAATGTAAAAATCCAAATATTTTGATATTTTACTAAGGTCGAATTGAAAAAATTAAAAATTTTGGAAATTTCTAGACATCTGGAAAATGTTATGCAGAATGCCAAAACAATGGTTAATAGATAGAAATTGGAAGTAGTATTAACAATTAAGATTATGCCAGTATGTTTTATGTTCTCTTCCGTTCACTGTTTTAAATAAAATAATGCAACACTTAGGGATAAATATAAGACAAAGAAGCCCGGCACTGGAAACAAGGATGGCAAATATCTCCACAGCTACCAAATATTTACCCTTTGTTCCTAAATAGACCATAATGAAGGAAATCCAGACACTGCAGAACATCAACATGCAAAAAGTTATATATTGAGCTTCATTAAAAATGTCTGGTAAATTACGGGCAAGATAAGCAATAAAAAAGCTTACAAAAGCCAACAAGATAATATAGCCAACCATACAGTAGAACGCAATAGCTGATCCCTCGTTACACTGCAAAATTATCTTTCCTGTTGTTGAGTGTGTGTCATTTTCAGGGAATGGGGGGCTGAATATGAGCCAACATATACACAGGAAAACCTCAGGAAGTGAACAGATCAGAAGAACATATTTAGCGACCCTGGTACCAATACAGTTCCTCAACTTACTTCCAGGTCTGGTGGCATTAAAAGCAATAATGACAGTAACAGTTTTTCCTAAAATAGAAGAAACACTTATTGTAAGGATGATGCCAAATATTTGTCTCAGTAAACAGGTCACCTTCATTGGTCTTCCAATAAATAACAAGTTAGAAAGGAAGGACAATATAAGGGAAATAAGAAGAATGTAACTGAGCTCTTGGTTATTTGCTTTCACAACCGGACTCTTCTTGTATTTTATAAAAATATAACAAATGATACATGTACACAAAAACAGGGCAAGAGTCACTGAAGTTAAGGCCACACCTAGAGGATCTGTATAAGAAAGGAAATCAACATATTTCATGATGCATCTGTCTCTCTTGTCATTGGACCATTGGTCTTCAGGACACATTTTGCAATCTTCCATGTCTTAAAAAAAAGATAATATTGGTTATACCCAGTAGATATTGTATGTTACCTTGCCATAAGGATTTGGTTTAATACACATATAAAATTGACATGTTTAAACAAGATTCATAAGAAATACCATATATTATTCAGACATTTTTCTCAAAGGGTAACTATATAGTATTATATTACAATGAAAATTGCCCCCCTTTATCTGCTCTCATTGATAGGCTGTAGATAGTTTCTTGAAAGTTGTGTGGTATTCTGGCCCAAGATTAAATTAGGAATACATTTTATTCTCATGCAAAAAGATGCTCTATTAGATCTTGTAATCACTAATAATTCTCAAGGAATAACAAAATCATTAATTTAAAGATAAACACACAATTCCAGGTTAAGATAAGCTATGCAACTAATTAAGAGGTTTAATTCATGGGCTTAACACAGAAGGCAAATCTAATAGTGTGTTTAAAAGTCTACTAAGCAAAAATACATCATAATAGTAGGAAATAATTTTCCTACCAAGGGAGGCCTGGGGGGCAAATACAACCAAGTGGCCCATGCACGGTAGATCGCAACATTTTTGACCATGCCCACTTTACTACAGCCACACCCACTTTGTTTAGGTTTTGCCCATTTCTTGGACCACCATTCCCATTTTACATTGTTGCTGGCAAACAGTAACAGATTAATAAACTGGAGTAAGAGACTAATAAACTGGAGGGATTACTAAACACAGACTGATGGATGGAATGATTAACATTGAAAAACCTGGCTAATAAAATAAAGTGCTTACAACACTGGCTAATGAACTGGAAGTCTGACAATACTGACTAATGCACAGGGGGGCTGAAAAGACTGACCAATGAATGTAGACAACAATCTAATAGAAGAAAACAAGATAGACTGCAACACTGTCTTTAGCAAAAGTATGAAACCGTCCTTTATTTAAATAAAGTGATGGGGACATAAATAAAAACAATTAAAAACAGCATATCTAACCCTCATATCGTGTGCATACTAGATAACAAGTAAAATGTAGTATAACAGAGTAAATAGTAAATAGCAAGCCAACTGAGAAATACCATATACTATATTGTAATATCCCGACATTTTTCTCAAAGGAAAATTTTATAGTATTTTATTTCAATGAAAATTGCATCCCTTTATCTGAAATTTTATAGTATTTTATTTCAATGAAAATTGCATCCCTTTATCTGCTGCAATTGAACGGCTATAAATAATTTATTAAAAGTTTGTAAAAAAAAAGTGTGGTATTCTGGCCAAAGATTAAATGAAGAATATTTTTCTTCTTATGTAATGTTTGTCTTAAATTTTTCAGGAACCAGCGCAAAAAAATGCTCTATTAGATCTTGTGATCACTAGTAATTCATTTAAAGACAAGCACAGAATACCAGGTTAAGATAAGCTATGCAGCTAATAAATTAAGAGGTTAAATTCATGGGGCTTAACACAAAGGTAAATCTAGCAGAGCATTTAAAAGTCTACTAAGCAAAAATACATCCCAATGGTGGGAAATAAAACTTCTCACCAATATTCTTAAATAATTGCAAAGCAATAGTTGATGTTTGTACTGTGTGAGCCATAAGTAAGAGAAGAGAAGTAGAGCTGTGATACTTTTATTGGCTAACTAAATTAAAAAATTAAGCAAGCTTTCGGGAGTCCTAAGCCCCCTCATCAGGCTGGATGTTACCAATCAGGCTGGATGGTAACATCCAGCCTAATGAAGGGGGCTTAGGACTCCCGAAAGCTTGCTTAATTTTTTAATTGAGTTAGCCAATAAAAGGTATCACAGCTCTACTTCTCTTCTCTTAAACAATTGCAAAAATGTAATATTTTGGAAACCACCAGGTCAATGTATGGAGAGCCGTTATCTCCTTTTTCCATCTAAAACTCATGTTAACCCATGTACCAGGGGTTAACGTGACTTTAAGACATAATTCACAGTGGTTGCGGCTCTACTCAAAAGCTGTGTCGCGTAACCACAGCAAGCTATGTACTGAGCCAATAACAGATCAATAAGACAGAAACTTAAACAGCATCTATCTGTAAAACACCATTTGCTATGCACTGAGAGCCATTATCGGCTCAGTGCATTGCCTAGAGAAGGCAATAGAGAGCAATACCGGCTCTCAGTACATAGCCCTATTAGATATTAACAAAATTGAATTGGGAGGAACTATAGAAGGTTTCCCCTAAATAAAAAAGTTGAGTTTCTTGCATTTAAATAAAACAAATGCCCGGTGTACAAAATATGCAAACCAGACAGTTAAAATATATAACCGTTTATATTAACAAAACGTCACAAAAATACAAATAAATACATTCATTGAAAATAACCAGCTGGCCAGCAAAATGACTAAAAAGATACAATAAGAACTGTGTAGCTAAAAAGCAACTATCAGGCAAGGCTTCAAATGAGCTACTGTAGCAGAGAAAACTTTGTTTATCAGTCCCCACTTCAAAACATCTGAGTGGAAGCAGAACTGTGCCGTTAACATCCACTTTAAGAGGAGAATCATGGTGTGCCCACACCTCATAATACGGAACATCAAAAAAGAGAAGACAGTAGTGCAAAAGATTCATCACCGCAATCCTGATCCAGGTAAGTGAGATGTAGTCCCTTATAGCTCCGATCCCCCGGACTTAAAGGGTATGTCCACCCCTAAAATAGATTTTTAATATTCTGCTCCCCCATGTCCCCCAGCCCCAACCGCATGTTTTTTTTTTTCAAAAAGCTCCCCAAACTCTTACTTACCTCCCCTCGATCCTCCGCTGCACTGCCGGCCCTCTGCTTGTGAGAATGCAAGCAGAGGGGTGGGACCGGCAGTCGCGTCTGTGATTGGCTGAGCGGCAGCCAATCACGGGGGAGTGTTTGGGGAGCTTTTTGGAGAAAAAAAACATGCGGTTGGGGCTGGGGGACATGGGGGTGGGGAGCAGCATATTAAGGGGGATTAATGCTAGGGGGAGGGATAGTAGAACGGGAGGGAGAGGGAGGAAGAGGGAGGGGGAGGGAGGGGGAGGGAGGGGGGAGAAGGGCTGCAGTGCGCATGGCAAATATCTACCGGAGGCAAGATAGCAGGCAGAGCCCTGCTATCCTCCTGGTGGTTAGTTTTGGGACTTTGGGGGGGGGTTTACAGGAGAACCCTATGGAGCTGGGATGTGAGGTAAGGATTAAACTACACTACATGGTGGGGCCAGTAGTTGGGGGGATTATAGTTTTGGGGGTGGACATGCCCTTTAATAAATTATTTCAGTCCATGGCGGCATGTGCTCATGGGATCCTCCGGAGCAAGAGCAGAGCTTCCTGTTGCTAAACTCACTTCCGCTATAGGTATGGATTGCGGATACAGGGGTAGACACGCTGTGCACAACAGCTTCAGAGAGAGTCCCGAATACACGTCACTGCTTACGTCACTGCTACGTGTTTCGCTTTGAATAGCTTTGTCAGGCAGACTGCCTGACAAAGCTATTGTTTTGTTGGTATAAAGGGTTATATATATTTTTACTGTCTGGTTTGCATATTTTGTACACCGGGTGTAATGCTCCGGATTCCCTCGTATTCCTTCAGTCCAAATACCCCAATCTACAACCACTATCTTCGCCAATAGACAAGCTCCCATTTGCCGGGAGGCTAGATGCGCCTCACCGAACACAGTTGCACCCTGGACTTAGAGTGCAAGGTATTCGAACTGAGGCTGAGAATACAAGAGAAGTCCAGAACGAAACTGACAGGCAAGGCACATAGAGAGAAACAAAGGTCGGAGACCAAAATACGAGGTACAGACAAGGAGCAGGCAGAAGCAGGGTCAGGAACAGAGCAATAGGTCAGAACCAGTAGTCAGGCCGCTAGACACGGTACAGAGGGTAGGCAGAGGTGTAGTCAAAAACAGAGCAGAGGTCAGGACAGGCAGATACGGAGCAGAGTCAAAATAACAGGCAAAGGTCGGTAACAGGAAAGCACAGAGATAAATACACCACGAGCAAGAATAGTAAACTAAACCGCTATATTGGGCACTGGCAGGATTGTCTGAAAGGTTTAAATAACACAGAGGAACCAATGGGGATGGGAGGACAAGTGTCAGATGTAGGGATAGGCGGATTTGAACTAATTAGCCCTCCTCCGTCCAATAGCTGGTCTGGAGGAACGGAGGAGGTAGGAGATAGTGCCTCTGCGCATCCGCACAGCACTAGATTCAGAGCGAGCGGACGCGCGAGCATGAACAGATGTGCTCGCGTGAGAAGAGGATGCCCGGAGCCAAACACCGGGACGGGACGGAGACACCGCAGGAACTCGGCATCGGTAAGCCTTTTGTTACATTACTCCCCCTTAAGGAGGGGCCTCAGGACCCTTAAGTTTCTCAGGAAAGTCTATATGGAATTTTTGAATTAATTCTTTAGCATGAATGTTTCGAACAGGGACCCAGGATCTTTTCTAGCCTTCCAATCAACAAGGTATTGAAGAGAGTTTTGAACATACCAAGAATCTAGAATCCTGTCAATCTCATACTTCACCTTGAATCTCCATAGAAGGTGGAGGAGCATCCAAAAGTTCAGCATTGTTGGCTGGTTTGAGTAAGGATACATGAAAGGAATTGCTATTCCTTTTGAAGGAACTAGGTAACGTTACCTTATAGGTCACCCTATTGATCTGTTGTTCAATAGGGTAAGGACCAATACATTTAGGACCTAATTTGGCGGAGGCTTGACGTAGAGGAATATTTTGAGTGGAAACCCAAACCAGATCTCCAGGAACAAAACTAGGTTCTATAGAACAATGATGATCAGAACATTTTTTTCTGATGACTGGTTGTTTTTTTGAGATTGGAGGATACTTGGGTCCACATTGCAGTTATCTGGTTTAACCAGTCTTCCAGAACTGGTAAATCTGAAGATGAATTTAAAAAAGAAGAAAATTTAAAATTCATGCCATAATTACAAAAAAAGGTGACAATTTAGATGAAGAAGGAGATAGTGCCTGTGCACGTCCTCACAGCACTAGATTCAGAGCGAGTGGATGCACTCGCGCAAGAAGAGGATGGCCGCATGACATCACCGGAGACGCGCGCCAAACGCCGGGAAAGGACGGAGACGTCGTGGGAACTTGGCATCGGCCTCTTGTTACAGCGGGTATTTGTTTTATTTGATTGCATTCTCTTTAGTGAGGTCCTCCTTTCGGAAGACACCTCTTTTGATTTTTGTCTGTGTAGGGGACAGATTTACCCGGTGGTATTGGCCTCCAGCTATACACATTTATATTTCTGTTCAGGTTCTTGCATTTACCAGCATTACTGACAAACAGGATAACTTAAGGACAGCAGCAGTTGACTATTTGCTGTTTTAATGTTGCGCTAACCAATGCAGCAGTTAGAAGTTTTTAGCATGATTTCTAATGCCAGCTAATAGATTAAAGCTAATAGCTGGCATTGGAGTCACACAGCTTAATCAGGAGTTTTTACTTACATATAAAATCCAACAGTAAATCATTTTATCTGTAAAGAGCAAGATAGCAAAAACCTGCATCTTTGGTCCAAGCCCTTACCAGGACTTTTATTTGGTAATGCATGGTCTTACAACCTGGTAAAAAATGTCTTTAAAGGAGTTTAGCATTTAATTTTACAGTATTACATGTTTGTTAGTAAAAACTAACAGGGAGATTCAATAAAAGTTCTTACCGTTTAAAATGGTGCTAATTTTGCCCCAACCAATCAGATCTTATTTAACGTTTGTAAGTTTACATCTGATTGGTTGGAGCAAAATTAGCACCATTTTAAACGATAAGAACTTTTATTGAATAACCCTGTAAGTATTACCCACCATGCAATCCTGTTATTTCTCCTTCTGAGCACTGAACACAATCATAACAACAGGCTTGTTTTCCTTGTATTAAAGCTTTCCTGTAGCCTGGAACACAGCTGGAAGTGCAAGTAGAAATAGGAGTCTGAAAAGAGAAAATGTATAAGAAAAATGTATTATTATACAAAATAACAATACTTAGATTTCAGAGGTTTATTAGTATTTATGTAATTTATGATAGGAACTCCCTAACCAGTTATATTATTTTCCATTATGGTCAGTATACATACAGGGAGATTCAATAAAAACTCTTAAAATGGTGCTAATTTTGCCTCAACCAATCAGATCTTATTTAACATTTGAAAGCTAACATCTGATTGGTTGGGGCAAAATTAGCACCATTTTTAACAATAGGAACTTTTATTGAATCTCCCTGATAGTTTTATACTTACTCCTATAAAATGATATTGAGACATCTGTTGATATTGAGACACCCCCTACCCAAGTGTTCTTTTCTGCCTGGCTTCCTCCTCCATGGTAAGGTTGCAACTATGCCCGTCCCCACGAGATCTGGCTTGCCCTACCCAACAGGTAGGTCCGAGGATCTAGCTGCCGTTTGACGCGCAAGTCCGGTGATGTCACCGCACATGTGCCCAGGCTGTAGGTGTGCAATGATGATGTCACTGCGGATGGCACAAGATTTGGCTGCATTATACGAAGGGCGCAGTGATGTCATTGTTGCATGCCTACAGCCCTGGGAGCATGCGCCCTGAAGTCACCATGCGCGCAAATCACAGGTTACTATTTCAGTGTACATATCCTTTAATTTTATTCCTTTTAATAGCTCTGATTAGAAATGGCTGGAATTTCACCCCATCTCTAATCAGAGCTACACAGTTAATCACAAAGCAGAACAAAGCAAGAAAATTATCTTGTTTCGATGCAATATTTCAAATTTCGTCTGTAAATGCACCCTACAGAGGGTTCACTTACTGTTAACTGACTATGGCTTGGGGAATCTGTCTTGGAGAGACTTTTAGAATATGTTATGGGTTTGTTGTTACTGTACACATTATGTAAGACATTACCCCAATAATCCAAGGTGCCCAATAAATGGCCTCTTTATTAATGTTGAATTCGGATGAGTGAGATGAAACAAAGGTCCCAACAAGTCTTGTAATAACTGTTCCATTATGAAAAACATTCCAGTTCATTAGAGCAAAGCCTCCAGGAACTTCTCCCTCATCATTGAAGTAAATCCTATGGCCAGTGACAGTTTCAAAACAAATTTTCTTTAAATAGTGGTGTAACTACAAGGGGAAAATAAAAGTGTAAGATCTGCTAGAAAACATTTTGTTCTGATTTAGGAAGACTTACCACTGATGGTTTGGCAGAAACGTCTATTATAGCTGACTGTTTTGCCACAGATTTGTTTTTATACAACTTGATTGCTAGATATCAGAGATTTTTTTTTCAAGACATAGAAATGTACCATAATTATTAACTTATTTACTATTAAAATCCAACTTCACAACTTCATGGTATTCTGAGAAACCTTTTTTTGGGGGGGGTGGGGTGGGGTGGGGGGGCTGAAACCATAGCCTATTTAGCACAGTAAACAATGAGATTAAAGCAGGATTTAAACATTAAAATACCTGATCTAAAGGTACAGGTGTGTGATAAAGTGTATGACACTTGATGTCCGAGCATCGGATCGCCAACAACACACAACTAAACTGTCCAACACTTGATTAATAAGCAAAAGGGACATTTATTGCATGCATCACCCACCATTATGGGCGTCAGGTGATAAAACGCATGTCTGAACGTAGTTTTACGCAAACAGCATTGAGGTGAAATAGGTGTTGCTATATCGTTAATGCATTGTTGTAATGTGGACAGGGCTTTATTAAATTGCTCTGAATATTACCGGAATTACATTAGAAACAGCCCTCCCCCTCACAAGTGTAAAAGTTGTTATTACTTCTGGAATTCTGTTCATATGAAAACCTGATATATTTACTTTCTAAATTCTAAATATTTCTCTCCAGCACAGTGTAGCAGCTTATGGGTGTCAATTAAAGAACACCAACTAGGTGTGCAGTAAATAAGATAAGATATACTGTAACAAGGAACATAGTAATTGAGGTTGAATAAAGACATATGTATATCTAGTCCAACCTTTATACCCTCCTAAATCGATACACCAACGAAAGAGGCGGGCAGACGATATTTCAGTTCAATAAAACTCACTTTATTTTCATATAAAAGCAAATACTCCAAATCGGTGCACGTCTAATCACCCTCACCTGAAAGCTCCGCCCAACAGTTTCATGACCAACTCGTCACTTCCTCCTGAGGAAGTGACGAGTTGGTCACGAAACATGTTGGGCGGTTGGGTTGATTAGTGAAGACGGCACCGATTTGGAGTAGTTGCTTTTATATGAGAAATAAAGTGAAGTTTTATTGAACTGGAATATCGGCTGCCCGCCTCTTTCGTTGGTGTATTGGACTTATGTTTGTACCGTGGAGGAGCTGGCTATCTATAGGTGTTGAGAGCGCTGAATTCCGAGGATGTACACAGGACTCCCGAGTGCAGGTACTGTAACGAATGGCTTTATACCCTCCTCTTTAACTCTACCTAATAGTTGATCCAGAGGAAGGCAAAAAAAACAGCAAAAGAAAAGAGGGGGGCCTTCCTGACTCCAAATGGCAACTGGCAAATATCCCTGGATCAACCAGAACTATAGTATATGTATTAATACCAGTAATACTCAATATTATATAGTATCCCTGTACCAACCAGATCTACAGTATATGTATTAATACCAGTAATTCTCAATATTATATAGTATCCCTGTACCAACCAGAACTACAGTATATGTATTAATACCAGTAATTCTCAATATCTTTTGGTTTGAGAAACTTATCCTGGCTATTCAATGAACTTGCAATTACCACATCTGCTGGAAGACAGTTTCACCATTCTCACTGTAAACAAACCTTTCCTAACCTATAGACGAAACTTCTAATCTTAATGAATATCCACACCTCCTCTGATATGACCTATTAGTGAACAATACATCAGAGAGTTTATTATTTTAATATATTAATATATTTCTATAAAGTACAAATGATACTGTATCATATCCCCACTCAAATTATGCTAACCAATGCTATCCAATGTAAACACCCCTAACTTGTATAACTTGCTTGCAAATTCAAGTCCCACAGTTCCTCTTATTACTGTATTTTAGTTGCCCTTCTCTGACTTCTATTTATTTCCAAGTAGTCCCTTTTGTATATGGGATTCCAAATGCCACCTATTTCAAATGAGGCCTTTCCAGTCCCTTTTAAATAGGGAGAATATTTTTGTCCCATTTATCTAGTCCCCTCTTTATGCAAGACAATATCTTGCTAGCTCTAGCCATTGCTGTCTGGCATTATTTGTTACAGCTAAGCCTGTTATCCAGTAGAACCCCCAAATCTTTTTCCAATAGATATTCACTTAGCACAGAGTTATTTGTGGTGTAGGTGGCACCTAGTTCCTTTAATCCAATCTATGTCAGGGTAATAAAAATTCTCCATAACCAGAATATACCATATGCCAGCATCCTTCTCTGAATATGGAGATTCATTTCTACCTTCTCACTGGGATTTAGTGGCTTATAACAGACACCAAACATTTAATTTATTCACATTCTTGCTTCCCATACACAGCTCCACACATATTGTTGTTTCTGACTTATCTTTTATATCCCCATTCCATGTTTTAGATTTTGTTTCAATTATTGTTTAACAAAAACATATACCCCCTTTTTTATTAACTCTGTCATGTCTAAATATAAGGAGTATCATTCCACATTTACTGCCTAGTCTTGTAAATCATTTCGCCATGTTTCTGTACTGATATTGATCCCATCATACCTTTCTTCTAAATCTATTATTTCTAGTTCCCCAGTTTTTCCAGCCAGTCTACACAATCCACTACATGTCAAACCCTAGCACCAGGAATGCAACACACTGTTTGGCATTTAGGGTCTTGGCCGATAACCCTATCCATCTTTCTAATAAAGGAGTTCTCTACCACTATCTCCTGCCTTTTATTCCTGGCCCTAAGTTCTCCCTCCATTATATTAGAGATGGCGGTTCCACTGGGTGTGCAAGGGAATGACTGGCTCCATACATGCTACTTCTGTGCTTTCGTCTTCTGCTTTTTCACCTAAGATGTCAAATCTGTTGGGATTGACTAGCTGAGAAAATGGACCCATCCCTTCAGTCCCCTATTTTCCATAGTGAACCTTACAAATCTATTTTCCTTCACCACCTTATCTGCTCCATTCCCCCTCCAGTTTACTGGCCCTTGCCAGTATTGGCACTTCACCCAGGTTTGGCAAACCCTACTGTATAACACATAGTCAAAAAAGTCCTAAACAGGGTATTCAGATACAAGAGCTATTTGTATGTTTTGCACTACCAGTTGCTAGATCTTAATTTATGAGACATCTTTAGCTTATTACTATCATAACTATTTTGATAGAAGGCTTTATTTTTACATATTTCAAAATGTGTCATTGTGTTTACTGTACAAACAGCTATGCTAGTGCAGCTATTTGTTATGCCTTGTGTTTTTATATAAATTAAAGGCCTGATTTGTTGTCCTGAACAAATAATTTTGCAAGTTTAATGAACATCTTACCTTTGTTGGAATAAAGTAATTTCCTATTTTATTAGAGTGTAAGACATGTCCACCACTGGTATTCTCAGTATACATAGCATGAAGTGCATGTGCCACTGCATATACAGCAATATACATACTGTAGGTTATTCTGAAGTTATTCACATCATATCCAAAATGTTCATACTCTCTTAATGTGTAATTGCCATTACACACCCTCAATGATGAGTTAATAAAAACTTGGCATCCAAAGATGTTAAACCAAATTAAAGCTGTAAATGGATCATTAGGTAACTTTGAAGGACTGGCTTCATACAAGTAATCTTTTAGACCTGGGATGGGTTCATGATTGGAGTGTAAAATAAGAGACCCATTAAATTGATCAGTATACAGCTTAGGTGTTTGAGACAATGGAGACAGCACGAGCCAGATCACATGATGTGAATTATTAGTCAGAAATATGAGAAACAGCAAAAAGATATAGAATTGACTGTAAACTATAACAACTTTAACAGTTGATTGTCTTATGGCTTGAAACGCATTAGGAAGTGTTGTAGGATCATTTTCTTCAATCAGAACAAGAAAGTCTACGCAGATACCATTCTTTATGATTTCTTTCCTAATGTCTTCACTGGCTTTCTGGTGACTTTCATCATTAGAGGATATAATTCCTACCCATTTCCACTGAAATGTCTTGAGGAGGTCAATAATCACTTTATATTGAGCCGTTTGACTGGCTACTGTTCTGTAGATTAATGGAAACCGTGTTCTATCTCTGAATACAGGATCTACAGCACCATAACTAACCTGGAATAAAGGTTTTAGGTCTTTTAGTTCTTTTTTCCTACAGTAGGTTTTATTCAACTTCATGGCATCAATTAATATTTGTGTAACTGATTTTATTCACTGGAAATTGCGTTTATCATAAAGGAATATTTTTTGGATTCTTTGAGCTGACCAAATCTGCATTTACTAGATGATCTATGTGTGTCTACACTCTACAGTAACAAATCATTGAGGTATAGTCCACACTGCCCTGCTGGAAATAAAAAGAATTCATTTTGGTGTGTTTTTTGTTACTTATTTCCCACAAAGTTTTCTTAGTTGTGTTTTTGTGCATTTTTGCATGTATGTGTGTTCCTAAGAAGAGGAAGCGACATTACAGGAAGTACCAAGGTTTCTGCAAAAATGCAATGAACACAATTAAAATCAACTGGAGTGGAATTTTAGAATTTTTCGACACCATATTTCAATGCACAATTCTGACATTTTGACTCCCCATTTTGAATTTAAAACACGCATACTGAATTTTCGACACCACATATTACATTTTAGATGTGCGTGTTGAATTTTTGACATGCATGTTGAATTTGCCACAGCATTTTAATTTGATGATACCTGCATTTCCCTGTCAAAACAAGTTTTGGTTGGAAACCCCCAATGACATTGGCATTGCAAACACACTTTCCAAGCATGGAACAAAATGCATGCAGCAGAGCCTAGGACTAACAACCCAGTTTATTTTATAATTTAAAGACTGGATTATAGTGTTACTAATATTTCCAGTAATTTACACTTTAAATCTTCAAAAGTAAATTTGTAAAGAGTGGAAAATTAGCCACTAAAAGATATATTCTTTCCCTACTAAATTAAAAAAAAAATTGTTATCAAGCTTTTGTTCTAAAATTTAAAGGACATGTAAACTGTGCCAAATCATCTAGTGACAGGGAGCACTGAGAGCAAAAAGGGATCAAGTTCCTGGCAGCACTAAAAATATAGAAAAGTGTAAAGACAAGTCATTCTTCCCCAGGTTAGTATCCCTTTAAAGTGGTAGAATTAGCTAAAAACAGAAGATTAGATAAAGATAAACAGTTCGCTCCATACCTGGGAAAAGCCATAGATTTTAGTGAGCTGAGAAATTACATGAGTTATTGAAGATAGTAAATGTCCTACAAATGTAGATGGAAAACGTTTCCGGTTACAGTTGTAATTGGGCACATAATTATTACTCCCTGTTAGAATGCTAAATGTACTACTAATGGCTTTCCTCTCATTGGCCCAGAGATCATGAATATGAAACCCCAAGGTCACATTAGGCAGAATGTCCAAGTTCTGATTGATCTCCTCAATGGCGAAAATGGCAGCTAGAAAATGACGATAATATTGAAAGGAAGACCTACAAAATGAATATGCAGAAAATGTATAAATACAAGTTTATAACATAATGTATGTTATAATAAATTCACTAATTCACTAAATACTAGCATGTCAGGTGTCCTTTGGTGAACATTGGGCCATATTCACTAACCCACGGTTATCATAATAGTACAACCGCGGCTGTAAATCTACATGTAAGATTATATGAGTGTACAATACCATTGTGGTAGTAAACTATTGCAATGGTATTGTATAGGCGAATATATACTCTAAATATCGATACCACGTCTTTATCGATCGATAATTTTACATAATTTTACTATTTAGTGATAAGGCCCATTATCAGAATGTTATAAAAGCCTCATCAAAACTTTTACTTTAACATAATTTTTACATGATTTTACATGTTAGTGATAAGGCCCATTATCAGAAAGTTATAAAAGCCTCTTCAAAACTTTCACTTTAACATAATTTTTTACATAATTTTACAATTTAGTGATAAGGCCGATTATCAGAATGTTATAAAAGCCTCATCAAAACTTTCACTTTTACATAATTTTTACATAATTTTACAATTTAGTGATAAGGCCGATTATCAGAATGTTATAAAAGCCTCATCAAAACTTTCACTTTTACATAATTTTTACATAATTTTACATGTTAGTGATAAGGCCCATTATCAGAAAGTTATAAAAGCCTCATCAAAACTTTCACTTTAACATAATTTTTACATAATTTTACAATTTAGTGATAAGGCCGATTATCAGAATGTTATAAAAGCCTCTTCAAAACTTTCCTTTTCTAACTTTTTTTTTATTAGAACTCTTCTCCAGTCTCATCCAAATTGTACTAATAAAAAGTAAAATTCATATGCAAAATTGGTGCATCCCCTAAAATTCTTGTGGGTTACTCTAACACCGAATGGATTTGAAAATTCATTGTGATTGCTCAATGATGCACTTCATACTTCTACAAATTAAATATTGATAATTACTAATAACATATTAAAAAATGTGTCAGGGTTAAATTAAAAGTGTTTATTTTAAACAAATACTGTAATTGTAATTGTACAATCACCTATACAATACCATTGCGGTAGTTTCCTGCCACATGGTATTGTATGTCCGTACAATCGTACATGTACAACTGTGGCTGTAGAATTACATATATTGTAATTATGATAACCAGGCATTTCAGATACTGCGGTTAATAAATTTGTCCCTTAAAGTCCACCCCCAATTAAAAACATATGGATAGTTTAAGCACTACCAGATATTCCAAGGCAATACTTTCAGAGATAAATGATGCACCAGAAGGCAGATATTCATCCAGATGTCCACTACACCTCCTACACAGGTGGCTTCCTCCTATTAAATCTGTGTGAGCTCTTTTACAAGCTCACACATACTCATATAGCTCAGAGAGTGTCAGTCATTAAAGAAGGTAAGGGACGCCTAACATATGGATGAATAGCTGCCTTCTAGTACATCTTTCATCTTTTTCACTTATTCCCCATATTGCTTGGGGTTTTGGGGTGCTTAACCTATATTTAATACATAAGAGGCTCAAATTATAATGGGAGAAGCAGTGCAATACTTTCTTATAATAATCACTCAGCTATGGCACTGAATCATAACTATTAGAAAATGTTCTTCTGCAGCTCCCATACCTTTCTGGCCATCCACTTTTCCAATCTCATAACAAATTTGAAAAGGTAAAACTGATGTTTTAAAGAAGAATTCTGGGGTTTGAAAAAGAAAGTATATCATGTACAGTGTATTGTACTCATTTAAAATGACAGTATTTAAATGGTACTGAACACATACCTATTATTAAATCTGTACACAGCCTTACGGCAAAAAGATTTAATTTACGAGCCTTATGTATTACCTATAAGAAATAATACGCCCCCTTCACATTATAATACTATATAAGTATATTAAGTCCCTGCCCTGTATAAAAGCTTTGCCACTGAGTGATTATTTTAAGAAAAAGTTCCTTTGCATCTTTACCCTTCTGGCCACACACCATTCTAACCTCATTACATTTTTAAAAAATTAAAACTGTTATTTAAAAGTAAAAGGAACTGTCTGTGATTTTCTTTCTTTTACCAAGCTCGGGTAAACCAGGATTAATCCTCTGTAACTCAGTGTTGGTTTTTACCATTTAATTACGGGTAAAAACTTTGTTACAGTGGATTAATTTTGGTCGACCTGAGCCTAGGGAAAGAAACAAAATAAGTCCGTTTCTTCTATTTTTCTTTTTTAAAATGACAGCATTACAATGGTACTAACGTCATAACATTTTTTAAAGCTGTACGCAGCCTTAAGACAAATGAATATATAAACCTTATGTATTATAAGAAGTAATGTGCCCATTCACATTATAATATAAGGATATTAACTCAAATCGGGCTTCCCTGCCCTGCGGGCTTGTGTTTTTTTATTACCAGGGAACTCCTTTGTGACATAATGTGTTTCAATTACACTATAAAGGGCACATTATCCCTATGGGGTTGGGCATGCTCTTAAGGGACTTTGGGACGATGAAATGAATTTCACCATTTTCTGACCATCTTTCATGCAGTAATTTGATTAAAGAAAACAAAACAAAACATAGTGATCTATTTATAGTGATCTATCTATATAGAGTTCAGGTATAACAGTGGATTCTATAAAATAAATCAAATATAATCTATAAAACTAATCAAAAAAATAAGAAGCTTGTTTTTAACACTGCTCCTTTACAGTGTTTACATTGCACAGATCTAAAATGTTGGTACCTTCTATAAATCAAATAAACAATGACTACCAAATTGAATTGAGATCTAGAAAATGGTGTTTAAATATTTATTTTAACTACTGTAGGTCAAATAGGTTTCAGATTGTTTTTATCCTTCTTGAATGATAAACATAAAATACAGAATATAAACTGTCATTACTCACACAGAAAAAATAGCATCTTCTTTTTTAGGAGGAGCATTGAACGTTTCCTTTCTCATATTTTGTAAATAAAATATATCTAAGAGGACACCTATGATGATGTCTCCTTCCTGTAGGTATCCTTCTACAATTTGCCCATTTAGTCTACAGGCAGAATATCTGGAGTTGTCTATAGCACTGCAATATAGATATTGCAAGATAAAAGGAACAATATGCGGAAGAAAAGCTTTTGATAATAAATTGCTGGTTTTCTCCATATGGCTCACAATCAAGTTGCCATGAATGGTAGTTTGGGTCATCTTTATATTCCATACAGGGAAAGCTTAAAAAAAGTTATTTAAAAAGGAATGATTTATATAGAGTAACAAAGTATTTGCAATAAAGCTATACAGTTCTCTCAGTTGTGGAAGGTGCATTACAAATATTTTTTTCAAAGAGAAGCCACTGCAAAACCTTTACTCTTAAAGTACATTTAAAAAATGAGATTGTGACATAAGGGGCTTTCAGTTCAGTGTCCATTTTGGTTTTATAATTTCCACTTACACTAAGGGGCATATTTACAAAGGAGCGTTATTTTCTTTTTTTCTGACAGACTTCACAGTGTTTTTTTTTATACATTACACTTTCCTTTTGGCCAAATTTATAAGTAGCACCAACAATGCAGAAATGTTGTTGAGTCAGGTTAACACAGCAAAGTAGACAGGTGGAAATATTTTTTTTCATATTACCAGATCAGGGAATATGGTAGCAAATAGATAACACTCCCTGGTGGCTTATCAATGTAGTGTGAAATAGGTTAATACTTACAGAGCATCTAACTTTGGGCTGTCATAGCCCAATAAATATGTTTCTACAGCAAAAGATATGATAAATAGTGTGAAACTCAATTAAAGATAATTTTTTTGCCAAAAATCCACTTTTTGCCTTTTCATAAATGGCCCTGGTATTTTCCCCAGGTTTATCGATATGCCAAGTGCCTAAACAATGTTTGTTGAAAATTCTGGAGAAACAGAAAAAATGCATCGAAAAGCTAACAAAGTGGCAAAAATGTGAGATTTAGGTTTGTTAAAAAAAACAAAACAAGGTTAAAAAAAATTTGCAAATATGCTTCATAAATATGCCCCAAAGTGTTTTTCTCTCTTAAAGTACAAAAAAAATCTTGAAGAAATAAAACAGTAAATCCTAGAATACTATAAACATGCTTGGTGAGGCAATAATAGAATTTTAACCTTTATTAATTAGTTCTTGGTGGCAATTAAGAATCAGAGCTGCTTACGATACCTCATATAGAAGATAACAAGGGGTTGTGAAAAGTGTGGTTTAGCAGGGTGAGCCCTTTCTATCAAGCTTCCCAGATTTAATCCAGACAATTTATAAGCAGTTTGCCTGGAGTCCTTTTAAAAGCCAACCGCAGCAAAAAATGTACTGAGCATGAAAAATAGAAATAACAAAATAACAATTTTCTAAAATATATTGTTTCTCTATGTAAATATTTTCTGTCCAGGGACATTTATCAAATGCTGCATATTGCTTTGCACCTAAACTTAGGTGACCTAGTTCTTCAACCTTTCCATAAGCTACACCCTGTTTACATTCAGTCCTACAGCTACTGCATTCCCAATATGATCCCATCCGTGTTTGGGGACCAGTGACTAAGGCTGGGTACGCAGGGATTATTTGTTCCAACCAAGCGTTGGCTACTAGCAAGCACTTGGCTGGGACAAATGACTGTCAGTCGCAGCCGCAGCAGACAGTTAGCACAAACTAAAAGGGAACCGCAAGATTGGTGGTTATTTACCAGGCCTGATCTGGACAAACGGGCTACCAAGCTTGGTCACTATCCCAAGGCTGGGAACACACCATCAGATATTTCTGGAAAATCGACCAATACACATCATTATCGGCCGGCCGGAAATATCTATTGGTGTGTGCCCAGCCTTAGGATAGTTATATCTTTACATTAATATATACCTTCTTCCAAATACCTTTAGCAGTCCATTAACTTCTTTCAACAAAATGTTCTGGCTCTTCATTTATGTTTAAGCTTTTTACTCTTTTCATAGCTGTCTATAAATAATAATTTAGCATAACAACAAAAATGTATTAGAATATAAACACTTTTCTCAGGTGTCCATCTTCTTACTCCTATTATACAGTAATCAGCAGATGTACATGATATTCTCTCCAGATAATGTATCAGAGTAATTGAGAATCAGCTGGTACAACATGTTAAGCTTCTCTACAAAGACTGAAATGGAGATATTTGTAAAAGGTTTATATAGCAGTTGTTTTCCTAAAGTAATCCCTAGTAAATATGGTTAAGACTTGTTGTTAAGGGACCATTGGTATAAATAAACTTTTCTACACATACATTGTTTTAATATATCATAAATATATAAAATTATATATTATATATAATATATATTATATTTATTTTTTCTTTTTTTTTTCTTCATGTCTCTTATTTTGAACACATGGGGTTTGCTTCTTTCACATCTTTAGTAATAAATGAACCCTGTAGCTTTTATACATTAGATAGGTATTTACTGTAGATATAAGAAGTGTTTTATTACTGTCAAGGAAAGCTTAGGATCTTATAATAAAAGATGATAAAAAGTCCATGAGATCCTTGTTAGTCCTATAAGTACAAAAATGGGGGCAGATTGCTACCAGTGCCGAACATTCATACATAACTTTGGGGCTTCTCCATAACTTGTGAATCACTTTACAGTTTTAGTAGGTGTGGGTTGGGGGCCAGAGAACTCATTGAGCCTGTGCAACTATGTACAAATTGTCCAGGACACAATCTGGAGGAATGGCAGTAGACCACAGCAAAAGCTAGATACCTGCAGAACTAGTTATATGATTTCCCCACCAAACTGTCAATGTCTGAGATAAGGGATACAGCTGCTTTAAATTATGAATTATATAATCCATTCAGGCTTATTTACATTTTAACCTTAAAGGACAACTAAAGCCAGAGACCAACACTGAACCAGACCGCAGAACACCTTGATATAAACCAGTAATCTGTGTCTTACCTCTCATTTTGATAGGGGCACTGGGAAATGTACTTAAATAACATATGGTTTGTGCTAGTCTAGTATCACACAGTTTGGTCAATGACGATTATGTTCTGCACATGCTCAGTCCTTAGCTATGGCAGAAACCATTAATAATCTCTAGCCAATCCTTGTACAGGACAGATAAAGCATGGAAGCATGTGACTGAAGTCAGGAGGTGTGGCCTGACACTGCACATACACACAGATACCTTATCCAGTTCTTAACAGGCTTATATTTACTTTAATACAATTTACTGGAGTGGTATTTTATAGCTTATTACATAGTAACATAGTAACATAGTAATTAAGGTTGAATAAAGACATACGTCCATCAAGTCCAACCTATTCACCCTCTTTATATATATATATATATTATCGAAAAAATAACAATCATTGTCGTAAAATAGGTATAGTTATCGTAAAATAACGATCGGTATTTTTCAATAACGATCGGTATTTTTTGATAACGATCGTTATTTTACGATATCGGAAAATAACGATCGTTTCCGGGAAAATACCGATCGTTATTTTATGATAACGATCGCTATTTTATGATAACGATCGTTATTTTTTCAATAATGATATCGATCTTTTATAAATAGGGCCCTTGGTTAGGAAATGTGATGGACTGGCAGAGGCAGCACTTTAACCACCTTGGTCTTCAGATACAGGAAGAAGAAACACATAATAAACAAGATAGGGAGATCACCCTTCATCCCCGGATCCACCATAGACCTGGCAGACATCCATTGCCTGAACCATCGAGCCAAATACTCCTTATAGGAGCATTTGAAAATCCAGCTCATCATTAGCGTTAGGTGCCTGTCTGTTCTTCCATATGACTAATATTTTTCTGATATTTCCATGTATTGGGAGATCAGTGATTTTAATACCAGCTGCAGACATGCCGGTAAATCGCAGCTGATTGTGGGGTGTCCTATGGGACCGCACGGTCGGTTGCAGCTATCAGCTGCGGCTACTTTTGCCCCGACTGACAGTGATTCATCCTGGTTTATCGCTTCCTAGTAGAAAATGGTCGCCAGGCATGAATATTTTGCCATATGTGCCCAGCCTAATTGAGAAATTGCCAGACGATGCTGAAAAAGCTTAAGGGCGAAATGTGTCTGTCGTGTGATCCCGACTAGTGCTACTGGGTGCTTTGTTCTTCCCCCCCCCCCTCCATGAATTCTGGCGTGTGAGCTATAATATTGCTTTCTGCACTTTCCAGGATGCTTTTGGCTGAGACAATGAGACAGTGACTATGACCTTTATTTATAAGCCATGTGTCATACAGGTGGTTAGCAATAGGAGTGCTGTATATATTTCATAGTATACATTTGCTTGTACTAGCTGTATTGTGTTTATGGAGGCGTGGATTTGTGGTGTGATCATTTTGTCCATCATCCTCATTTATCTATGCAAATAAAGGGATTTCTATAGTTTGTTATATACTGTACACCTCTGGAATTCTTTGGTCCAAGTGTACCTTATATCCTCTCTTTCTTTATGGTGTGACATTTTTTGGAAAATGTTCACCTCTACCCACTTGGGATTTATATTATATTACATAGTAACATAGTAACATAGTACCGTAATTGAGGTTGAATAAAGACATACGTCCATCAAGTCCAACCTATTCACCCCCTTTTTTTTTATTTATTATTATTTTTTTTTAACCCTACCTAACAGTTGATCCAGAGGAAGGCAAAAAAACCCAGCTAAGGGGGAAAAAATTCCTTCCTGACTCCAAACGGCAATCGGAAAGTATCCCTGGATCAACCAGATCTATATGCATTAATACCAGTAATTCTCAATATTTTTTAGTTTTAGAAACTTATCCAGGCCTTTTTTAAAGCTATTCAATGAACTTGCCATTACCACATCTTCCACAATTTCACCGTTCTCACTGTAAAGAAACCCTTCCTAACCTGAAGATGATTGGTGTTTTTTAGGGGGGTTGTTTTCAGATTCCAGTGTATAAACAAATTGGGGTTAGTTCTCCTTTAACATATTCAAACTAAAAAAATTAAAACAGTGGAATCAGGTTATAGAACATTCAGCATATTGTTGTACCACTACTTGTAAGTGTAATGTCATAAATATACTGTAGATGTTACATCTTAACAAGTAATTATACAAGTACAACATAGAATACATGATGTGGATAAACAAATAAAATATTATGATTAAGTAGAAACTGGATTCAAAAGTCATCTTTAATCTGTATACCAATATTGACACCTGAGGAAAAAAATTGGTCAAGAAATGTCAATTGACTTTGCCAGTGAATTAGGTGTTCAGTTTTGTGTCCAAGATGCTTTATTATGACCCTCAAATTCCAATGCAATACAAAGCAAGTAAAAGGTTAAAACACTGATCAAAACAAGAGAAAAATAACTAATTAAATCTGTCTCCCTGACAGACAATTTATGTGAAGTCAGGATTCTGTAACATTCCAAATGTGTTTCTCTGCTTAATATTAGTTTCAGCTTTCTGAGGAAATAAACAGTTTCAGGGAAATGTAATAAAAGTTCTTATCATTAAAAATGGTGTTACTTTTGCCCCAACCAATCAGATGTTAGCTTTCAAATGGTACATAAGATCTGGTTGGTTGGAGCACAATTAGCACCAATTTAAATGATAAGAACTTTTATTAAATTTCCCTGTATGTATATTAATATTCTGGACGGTCTATTAACCTTTGTTCACTTTCCTGATGTGACCAGAACCAGAAATGAACCACTGTGGTCTCCAATATATAGAAAGAATTAGTTTAAACAAAAATGATAGCAAGAAAACACATAGAAACAATACAATAGAAATATGTGGGGAGCGAGGGTATCTATAAGCTGTAGAGTACAAAGCACTCCTCTGATTTTTTAGATAAATTTATTAACCAATAGAAAGTAGGTCTGAGGCACCTACACGTTTCAGCCAATCAGTTCCGGGCCATCATCAGGGTTGGGGAGCGAGGGAACATATGATAGCAGTCAATAAACTGAACCATAAGCTGTCTATCAAGCAGAAGGAACAGAACTTAAGTTTGAATGATTGGATTAAAGTGATCAAAGTATTTAAAATTGTTAATTCATGTATTGTTTGAAATAAATGTTAAATTAATTGGGACTTTGAAAGTAGTTATGAGGAAGATGCTTGTGAAGGTTCTCATTCATCCAGGTCATGGTATATCTGTTGTATTCAATTAGATCAACTGGACTTGAAATGTAGTTCTTGAAGACGTTTCGCCCAGAGTAAGGTGTAACAATGCTGTTTTAACACCTTACTCTGGGCGTTCCTATAACACCTCTTAGCCACTATCTAATCACACCCTTAATACCTGGCTGTGATATGCTAATTGGGATTCTCCAGGGTACATAATTGCCACAGATTCTTGTAAGTCATTCTGAATTGAGAAAGCCAGTTGGATGACTAGCGAAACGTCTTCAAGAACTACATTTCAAGTCCAGTTGATCTAATTGAATACAACAGATATAGTTATGAGGAAGGCACTGAAGTAGGAATATAGAGGAACTTTATTCCTTTTGTCTGGAAATTTAGCAAAACTAAAGTTTGTTTTCCAAATTCCATTTCTGCATCTCTACATGAATATATTGGCTCTTCATCGAGAGACATTGCCGTTGGTACACTTCATGCCCCTACAAACAAGAATGTTTCTACTCTACTTGCACACCCAGCAATCAAGTATCTCCCAACATCAAGCCAGTACCACCAACTGGTTAAGTAATCCATTTGTATAGTGCACACCTCTTCCTGGAACAGTTGATTTCTCTTATACTAATTGTAATGGCTTTAGCTAGGGCATTCTTGATCTGGAGCACAGTGGAGTACTCACCCAGTTATAATGAGTTGTGATAAGAAAGACTTAACTGTCCAGAAGATTTATTTAAAGAAACAACAAATGCAGATGTGACTTTCCTTGGCCAAAATGAGGGGGATATCTATAAGGAACTAAGAAATTTACATATTTACAACATAAAGTTCGGTCCGTTATCGAACTTTCGAACTTCAGCAAAACTTCGAAAGTTCAAATGCGGACCAATTAAAGTCAATGGGAGGAGTGATAGTTCGAGGAGTGATTTACAGCTAAACTAACAATGGTAACTTACTCTAAATGGCTGTGGCACCTGGGAAATGGTCTGGGGAACATGTGACTATGACCAAAAATTGTTAAAACACTTCTTAAACATGAGCAGGCAATTGTCAGGTTTTGCGCAAGCTACATTTGAAGGTTACAGTCAATTCGAGGCTTACTGAAAGATCCTTTTGAGGGTTAGCAGAAATAGAAGCATAAATTCGAGGGTTACCGAAATAGAAAGATACTTTCGAAGATTATCGAAAACGAACAATACTTGTGGGTAAGCGAAAAAGATCCATACATTCGAGGGTTAACGAAAACGAACGATACTTTCAAGGGTTAACAAAAAATGAAGCCTACATTCGAGTGTTAGCGAACGATACATTCTAGGGCTAGCGTAAACTTTCCTTAATTTCGAGGGTTATTGAAAACAAATGATATTTTCAAGGGTAAGCAAACATACATCTAGGGTTAGCGAACGGTCCTTATATTCGATAATTATCTAATTTACGATAATAATCGAAAATACAGGCGTGAGTCTGGAAAAACTAATTAGTTCGAACCCAAACTAGTTCAAATAATTTGAGTTCTTACGAACTCATAAAGTTTGGCTCAAACTCAGGTTCGAGTTCAGTTTTGTGTCCATCTCTAGTAGAGACCTCTGATAGTGATGGGGGGTCTTTTTTTAGGAGATACACCAGTTAGAAATTTAAGCTCAAGAGGGGAAAGAGGGAAAACTGCAAAACTATTCACATACATAGAAAAGAGAGCACAGAAGAAACACCAGTAACAGATATAGCAACACAAATATACAACTTAATGAAACTCAAAAAAAACTGGCACTCAAATCCCATTTCAATAAACCTACCACTTTAAAAATGCCAGCTACTACTGATCCTTTCGATATTCTTCTGGAACTAGAATATGTATACAACTAGAGGAAGGTGTTGTAACCAAGAATCAAACAGACTTCCTACAAGTATTGCATCCAGTGACACCAACCTTTCACCTCATACCAAAGGTTCAAAAGAGTCTGAAAAATCGTAACTAACGCCAGGAATGTAACTAACGCCAAAAAATTACCGTCGCACATCGCGGCCGTGAAAATAGCGCTATCGACGTATTTATAACGGCGAGCGCCATTCCCGCGATATGTAGCGCGGCCGCGATGTGTTGCGGTAATTTTAAGCCCCTTCGCGGCGATACTAAGGGACTTAAAATCCCTTCCCGACGCATCTCCTACGGGGGCGGGGCATACGCCCACCCACAACCCCCCGTGGCGGCGGAGACCACCCGCCGCCGCTTCCCAGCAGCCCCTCCCAACCCGTTCCCCGCTCGCGGCAATCGCGGAACGGGAGGCTAGGAGGGGCTGCCGGGAAGGGGCCGCAGCAGGTGGTCGCGGCCACCCGCCGCACACCCCCTCCCCGGCAACCCCTCCAAGCCCCCCGCCCCGGCCGCTCCCGGGGAGGGGAAGGGAGGGAGCGGCTGGGAGGGGTGGAGGCTCCCTCCAGCGGGGCCCTGAGAAGGGCCTTTTGGGGCTTAAGGGGGTCCCGCAGCTCGAACCGGGAGCCCCCTCCCCGGCCCTTGTAAGGGCCCTTGCGGCACTTACAAGTACCCTTGCGGCTCTGACAAGAGCCCTTTGGGGCTTAAGGGGTCCCGCAGCTCGAACCAGGACCCCCCCCTCCCCGGCCCTTGTAAGGGACCTTGCGGCACTGACAAGTGCCTTTGGCGGGGGTCCCGCAGCTCGAACCGGAACCCCCAGTGTGCGGCTCTTAAAAGAGCCCTTGGGCGGCATCTTCTTTCTTCCAGTCCCGGCAACACCAGCTCTGCCGAGGCCGCCGACCCCCGAGAGGTACCCTGCGGCGCCAGGGGTACCCCCGGCGGGCGCCGGCGACCTCAACGAGGCCGATGTTGCCGGCGTCTTGATCCGACGCGACGTCTTCGGGCTGGCGACACCAACCCCACTCAGGTCGCCGATGCCAGGCAGACTCACTGCGGCCACCAGTGAGCCGCTGGCACCGCCGGCCTCAGCGGAGCGATGTTGCCAGCCGCTTCTTTCTTCTTTCTTCAGCCATCTACTGCGATGGCATCTGAGTTCCGCGGGGAAAGCGCCTCTTTATATAGGTTTGCAGAAACCCCTAATTCATTCTGATTGGTCAATTTTTAATGCTTGGTTTGCATGCTCACATTAACCAACAGATTTCAGAACTTTTCAGTAATCTGATTGTTAATGTAAAGCATGCAAACCAAGCATTAAAAAATTGACCAATCAGAAATGAATTAGGGGTTTCTGCAAACCTATAAAAGAGGTGCACTCCGCGCGGAACTCAGATGCCATCACAGTAGATGGCTGAAGAAAGAAGAAAGAAGCGGTTGGCACATCGGCTCCGCTGAGGCCGGCAGTGCCAGCGGGCTCACTGGCGGCCGCAGTGAGCCTGCCTGGCATCGGCGACCTGAGTGGGGGTGGTGTCGCCAGCCCGAAGACGCGCCCAAGGGTCTTTTAAGAGCCGCAAACTGGGGGTCTCGGTTCGAGCTGCGGGACCCCCGCAAAGGCACTTGTCAGTGCCGCAAATGGCCCTTACAAGGGCCGGGGAGGGGGTCCCGGTTCAAGCTGCGGGAACCTAAGCACCAAAGGCACTTGTCAGTGCGCAGGGCCCTTATAAGGGCCGGGGAGGGGGTCCTGTTTCGAGCTGCGGGACCCCTAAGCCCCAAAGGGCTCTTGTTAGAGCCGCAGGGCACTTGTAAGTGCCGCAAAGGCCCTGATAGGGCGGGGAGGGGTCCCGGTTCGAGCTGCGGGACCCCTTAAGCCCCAAAGGGCTCTTGTCATAGCCGCAAGGGCACTTGTAAGTGCCGCAAAGGCCCTTACAAGGGCCGGGGAGGGGGGGTCCCGGTTCGAGCTGCAGGACCCCCTAAGCCCCAAAAGGCCCTTCTCAGGGCCCGCTGGAGGGTGCGGCCGGGGCAGGGGCTTGGAGGGGTTGCGGGGAGGGGTGGCGGCGGGGGTGGTCGCAACCACCTGCTGCGGCCCTTCCCGGCAGCCCCTCTAGCTCCGTTCCGAGATTGCCGCGAGGGGAACGGGTTGGGAGGAGTGCTGGGAAGCGGTGGCGGGGGGTTGTGGGCGGGTGAGCGGGTCCCGGGGCGGGTGCGACCACCCGCCGCGGGTTGCCTGCCCATCCCCGCCACTGGAGGTCGTATCAGCTGACTTCACCACCTTAAGGTGGCAAAGTAAAACAGCCGATACTAGCAGAGCGAAACCAGTACCGGCTTTATAAATAGAAGCGGTGGTAACAGGTAAGTATCCGCGAAGGGTTAACGCTTCGTTAACTTTTCGCTGCCGTTTTTCGGACATTTATAAATCGCGTTAAACGCGATTTATGCGTTAATGTCCGCGAAAACGGCCGCGAAAAGTTAACGAACCTTTATAAATATGCCCCTAGATCTACGGGACAGAAATTGACAGGAATTGCATGTTGCAATGTGTCTTCTGCTAATATATGCTTCAGAGGGATATGATTTCCCATGAGATCCCGAAACTGCCATGAGAAGATATCCCATTTCTATACTTTATGGATTTATAGCTGGATATACACAGAGCTGACAGCTGTTCCAACACTCACTTACCAGCTGCTCTGTGTCCCTCTTTCTACCAGCCAATGTTTATAGTTTATAGTATTTGAGGTTGAATAAAGACATACGTCCATCAAGTCCAACCCATTTAGCAATATCCTCATTTCCTGCCTAACTGTTGATCCAGAGGAAGGAAAAAAAAAAAAAAAAATTTATGATGGGGGAAAAATTCCTTCCTGACAAGTGGCAATCGTAAATTTCCCTCGATCAACTCTACTTTATGTATCAATACCAGTAACTTGTAACATTCCTTGTCTGCAGAAACTCATCCAGTTTTTTTTAAACTGACCAATGAACCTGCCATAACAATGTCGACTAAGAAGACAGTTCCATAGCGTTACCGTTCTCACAGTGAAAAAACCTTTCTGAACTTGAAGCCTAAACCTTTTTTTTCAAGTCTTAAGGGGTGTCCTCGTGTCCTTGACATGCTCTCATTGGTGACAATGCCCAGATAGTTTATTGCATGACCCGTAATGTATTTATACACAGGAATCATATCCCCACGCAAGGGCCTTTTCTACAGCGTACATAATTGCAACTTTTCCAGTCTCTCTTCATATTCAAGCTCTCCAATCCCCTTATAATTTAGTTGCCCTTCTCTGAACCCTTTGCATTTCAAAGATGTCTTTTGTACACAGGATTCCAAAATTGCACTGCATATCCAAATGAGGCCTTACCAATGCTTTGTAAAGAGGGAGAATTACATTTTCCTCCCTTGAATCCATACCTCTCTTATACAAGACAATACCATGCTGGGCTCTGGCTGTTGCCGCCTGGCACTGCTTGCTACCTTTAAGTTTATTATCCACCAAAACTCTAAGATCCCTTTCCAACAGGGATTCACTTACCACAGAGCCATTTATAGCATAAGTAGCACAAGGATTTTTAAGTCGAAAATGCATCACCTTACCTTTATCAACATTGAATTTCATCTGCCACTTAGCAGCTCAATGTGACAATCTATCTAGATTCCCCTGCAACGATTGCACATCCTCTGAAGTTTTAAATGGTCGACAAAGTATTGTGTCATCAGCAAACACAGAAACCTTGCTGAAAGTACCCACTTCCAAATCATTAATACATAGATTAAATAGAAGCAGCCCCAACACAGAACCCTGTGGCACCCCACTTTGCACTTTAGTCTTTAGCTGCCACCCTTCCCAACAGACCCTCTCAGTCCTTAAAAGGCTGAGAAGGGCTGCTGGGCAGAGGTTGTGCTGCGGGTGGACACATCCACCGCCAAAAGGGGCGGAGTGTACGTCCGCCCCACCCTTGTGGCGGAGACCACCCACGGCACAATCCCTTCCAAGCCCCCTGCCCCAAATGTTTGTGGAGGAAAGGGAGGGGCTTTGTGTGGGAGAGGGCCAGCCAGTGGGGGCACTGATAAGTGCCTTTTTGGGCTTACGGGGTCCCACAGCTCATACCGGGACCCCCCTTCCCAGCACTGACAAATGCCCTTGCGGCACTGACAAGTGCCTTTGTTGGGGGTCCTGCAGCTTGAAACAGGACACCCACTGGCTCTTAGAAGAACCCTTGGGTGTGTCTTCTTTCTTTTCAGTTGGCAACACCAACCCTGCTGATGTCGCCAATACCAGTCGCCAATACCACTGGCACTGGCAATAATAACAAAGCTGATGTTGCCAACCTCTTCTTTCTTCTGCCATCAACTGTAATGTATTCTGAACTCTGCAGGGTTTGCACCTCTTTATATAGGTTTGCTGAAGGACCTAATCCAATTCTGATTGGTCAATTTTTCAGTGCTTGCGATTTAATGATTATACAGTAACCAATCATATTTCAAAAAGAAGAGATGGGCAACATCGGCTCCGTTGATGTTGCCAGTGCCAGCCGTGTCACTGGCGGCCGCAGTATAAATATACAAACAAAGAGACAAAGAGCAGAAGGCAACTCTCAGAATTTAGCCTTAATTCTGAGAGTTGCCTTCTGCTCTTTGTCTTTTGGTTGTATATTTAATATTGTGTATTGCAGATATTAGGCACCTCGGGCCCACTTGGGTTTTTCACTTACTTATACTTAGCGCCCTATATCCGGTTTAAGATTACATATACTGGCGGCTGCAGTGACACAGCCTGGTATTGCCAACATCAGCAGAGTTGGTGTCGCCGGCTGAGAAAAAAGAAGACTTTGGATCAAGACGCCGACAACATCAGCTATATTGATGACCCCAACGGTATTGGCGACATCAGCAGAGTAGGTGTCACCTGATGGAATAAAGAAGACAAGAAGAAATTTGCTTTGTTATTAAGCTTTTTGAATAATAAACAAATCTGCTGTGGCCACATTATTGTGTGTATGGAAGATCACAAATTACAGTCTCCAATATAAGGTCTATATTGCGGTTCTCTTTTAGATAAACCTACCAAATTCCAATGTTACTGTTCTAAAGAGGTCCTTTGAGAGACTGAATAAATCCAGAATGTCTATTAAAGCTCAGGAAGTGGCTGTCCTTGTTTTTGGGAGGGAAACACTTGCCACATCTTCGATTACAGGGAACCATAGCAATCTTTTTAAAGACCTTCCTGAAAAGTCACAGCTTGTTCCAGAGAATCTGAATGCTCTGACGGGTATGTGAATTTACTGTACTTTTCCTATAGTAGTCGCTTAAATGCATATGCCATGTTTGCATGGTGTGAATAGAAATTGAAAGGACATCCATAATTACATATTTTATAGTTAAAAAAGAAAATTGGCAACATTCTGCATTAGAAAATTAAAACATTTCCGTCTTACAGCGGGGCGAAAGGAGACTGATGAGCAGAGAGCCATCTTCAGAAAATGAGCACTGGAAGCTGGAACAGTAAGGGAATTTCTTAATTCTCTATGGAGGAATCTGTCAATGCTCTTTTCAAAACTCAATTTCGTTAATTTTCTAGTTGACTGATGTCTTATTTATATCTGAGTAGTAACCCAGAGGATTTTTTTTTTTTTAGAATCTGTAATTGAAGTTAAGAATGATCTACGGAGAAAATGCAACTTTGAAAAGTTACACCAAAAAGAAGACTGGGACACTGTGACTATTTTATATTGTTTATGTGATATAGAACATATATATGTGTGTATATTTTTTTGTTTGTTTAGACTGATAACTTTAAGGAAAGGAAAATATTTTGAGTCCTATTTTTCTGTAGATGCCCTGCAATCTATCTTTGAATGATGGCTGCAAGCATTCATTACTGTAGGTTCTCTCCCCCCAATGTGACCATTCATGAAGGTACATAATCTGCTTTATGGCCAGAGTCTATTACCCTTAATATAAAGGAGCTTGCGGTCCTCTCACTAGGTTTCTTTTATCGTATGCCCAGTTACTGTTTGTATTAGTTAAAGAGAGCTCCGTAAGTGAATGTAAGGGAGGATTTCCCTGTGAATATCCACTAGTTATTCTGGTTTTTATGTTAGAGTTAGGAAGTACGTATGCCACTGTTGTCTAGTGTTTTACTATATATGACGCCACAATACCAAGTATTCAGTTTCCACATGTATCAACCATTTGTGTATTTGTTATGTCTAGGGATGTTGGTGTTTATAAATGGGAGGAGGGATTGCACTAATTAATATCAGGGCATCTGTTTGGTATATCTAAAAATACAAAGTTCGGATGCTGGGTAATGCACTGCCTGTTTTTAGCAATTATCTTCTTCACAAAAGGAACCTCCTTTCAACAAAGGCTCTCAGTCTAGGTGAGCATTGGCAAACAGCTTATACACTTACACCAGCTACTGTTTCCCACCCTTGTGACAGCTACCTCACTCTCAGTGGTAGTGGCTTCACTGGATGAAGTTGTGGAGTTATTAGTAGTGGAATCTGAATGCTGAGGTTCAGCATCTTGTTTTTTGGCCTTTTTGAGGGGAAGGTTGAAAGAAAAGCAGTCTGCACCTGATGATATTTCTGGTTGTGCTTGTACATTATCCTACTACAAATTAGAGCAAATGTAATGGTTAGAACTGTGTTTTTCTCTCATTTGTTTATTTGGTGTTATTTAGTAATTACACAACATGTATATACACTTTCTTTTGGCTCCTGGGGAACTGTGGTCTCTCATGGAAGAGCGTACCCACCAGGGGAGCAACCACAGGGGGGCCCGGGAGCTAAGGGGGCCATGAGACATATAGCCTCCTCCCAGAAAACCACTGTGGATGAAACGGCAAAAGTAGCTTCAGACAACAGTTTGCTGACACTCATTGTGCGTTCCCATAGTGAACTGCATGACTGGCCGTGATTTTCCAGCATACTCGATCATGCTCGATCTGGAACATTGGGCAATTGAGACTGGTTGCGGATGTCGGCACCCTCACCATACAATTTACTATGACGAACGACACATAGATGGTTATATAGGTCGGCCAAAAATCTTGTATGGTGGAGTGCTGTTTGTTTGCTTATCTGGCTAATTATAAGCATTGCTGTCTGCATGTGCCATTGTTTGCTAAAGGTGAGTCTGTAATGTAATAAGACCCAAAAATATTGACAAACTCATATTCACTTACCACACCGTCATTTATGGTGTAGGTGGCACAAAGATTGTGAAATGCATGAACTTTTATCATCATTCAATCTCGTCTGCACCTCTGCTGGCCATTGTGACCTTGCTGGTGAAAAATTGCAGCAGGAAGAGATGCTGGCTCTGGTTCTAATTCTGGTTAATGTACATATGCGGTAACAGTTTTATAGCCACTCCCCGTATAATATCAATTAGTAAAATAAGGCAATGGTTGTGATTGAGCAAGGGTACCATTTTAATGCTTGTTCAATTGCTGTTGTGTCATTTACCATTGATAAAGGTGAGGTATTGTTAGTGTGGAATAGAAGGATTTTATACATAGTGTATATGTATAAAGTGCTTTTACAATGCCTATTAACAAAGCAAACACAAGGGTTTTACACAACAGAGCATTGCAAGTGCAGGAAAATTGTCAGAAAGGCTGGTGCAGCTATTGTATGTGTCAACATTACACACTTGTCAATTTCATCTTAAAAAGTGTTATTTCAGATGCAGCAAGTCACATTTGCACAACACATATTGTGTATGAAATGTTGCTATGGTGTGTTAAGTAGTATGTTGGCATCTTTGGATCTGTAGTGGTCCTTCTTCCTTCACATGTACTGTATGGAACATTTATTATTAGTGTTTGTGTTGGATGCCTCAGACATGCTCTGATAATTACAGAATGACTGAAGGAAATGTGCCGAGAACACCCACAATTATGTGTTGTGGTAACAGTAATGAATTTATTAATAAAGATTCATTGTTAGTCAGGTCAAACACTGAATAGAAACATATAGGTCATTGTAATGAAGTTATTATTATTATTATTATTATTATTATTAATAATAAGGATTTATATAGCGTGGCACTTTACTAAAACATAATCATACATTACAAGCAAGCGTTATACATAATATACAATTACATATTACATACAAAGGTAAAGTATGCATTATAGGTACACAGAGTGATAAGTTATTTACAGCAATCCCGTGATACAATAGGAAAGAGGACCCTGCCAAAAAGCTTACAGTCTAGAGGAATTAAAGTGGATATATATTGTTCTCTCATAAAATTCTTTAACGTTTTCTTTCTAGTTGATTCAACATCCTGAATATTGTTATTTTCCATAGTTCATTCATTAATCAGGAAGTTATATTTTCTGTCATTACTTTATTTATGCTGAATTGCTTGTGATTTAATGAAAATGACATTCACAGTTATCATGGATACATATAGGCTCATTTACCCAGGGCCGCTGGACAATTATATGGAGGTAAAAATCTCTCTAACCGGTTTCTGCGACTTTAACTGCATATTAGCGGCAGATGCATGGGCTCTGTAAAAGACACCCGCACATCCGACGCTCCCGATTCAGTATAGCGTTTGAGTTACTTCTAACGCTGGATTTCAAAATCTCGCTGTGAGCAAATCCCTTTTCGCGATTTACCCAGCAGCACCTGCTATATAAAACTGGGAGTGGGGTTGAGCCACGGACGTGGATTAGAGGTTCCTCGGCTGCGGGAATGCAATGGGGCAAAAGAGTCTATCGTGTTAGTCAGGATAGAATTATAGGAATTAGCAAGCGAGTCAGGGTCACAAATGCGACATAGAATTGCGTTTGTCAGTTTTACCCAGAGGAATAGCAGCTATGGGAAAATGAGCCTGATAGTATTTTCGAAATAATATTAACTATTAAGATTATGCTTTTTGATTGTCCTTTGTGCTTTTTGTTTGTGTTTTGGTTTCTGTTCTCTTGTGTTCACTGTTTTATTAAATACAATAATGTAACACTTAGGGATAAATATAAGACAAAGAAGCCCTGCGCTGGAAACAAGGATGGCAAATATCTCCACAGCTACCAAATATTTACCCTTTGTTCCTAAATAGACCATAATGAAGGAAATCCAGACACTGCAGAACATCAACATGCTAAAAGTTATATATTGAGCTTCATTAAAAATGTCTGGTAAATTACGGGCAAGATAAGCAATAAAAAAGCTTACAAAAGCCAACAAGATAATATAGCCAACCATACAGTAGAATGCAATAGCTGATCCCTCGTTACACTGCAATATGATCTTTCCCGTTGTTGAGTGTGTGTCATTTTCAGGGAATGGGGGGCTGAATATGAGCCAAAATATACACAGGAAAACCTCAGGAAGTGAACAGATCAGAAGAACATATTTAGCAATCCTGGTACCAATACAGTTCCTTAGCTTACTTCCAGGTCTGGTGGCATTAAAAGCAATAACAACAGTAACAGTTTTTCCTAAAATCGAAGAAACACTTATTGCAAAGATGATGCCAAATGCAGCTTGTCTCAACAAACAGGTCACCTTCATTGGTCTTCCAATAAATAACAAGGTAGAAAGGAAGGACAACATAAGACAGAAAAGCAGAAGATAGCTGAGCTCTTTATTATTGGCTTTCACAATGGGGCTCTTCTTGTATTTAATGAAAATATAACAAATTACAGCTGTGCAGGCTGAAAGAATTAAAGCAATGGAAGTTATGGCCAGACCAAGAGGATCCTCATAAGAAAGGAAATCAACACATTTCATGATGCACCTGTCTCTCCTGTCATTGGACCACTGGTCTTCAGGGCACTGTATACAATTTTCTATGTCTAAAAAAAAAGAAAGTGATTAATACATCCAACAGATACTGTAAAACTAACTAGCTTATCCTAACAATAACAGGTAATGTAAAACTAAAGATGACCGTTTACTACCTATGAATAAGTGCCACCTAAGTGCATGAAACAGTTCAGGTGACGTGTTTCTTATGAGACACTGAAGGCAAAATAAAGTTCCATCTGTTTTTACTTTATAGGGGAGTTTTTCCCAGAGCGGCTATCATTCTGGGTAAATCTCCCTTCAGTAATTCAATATCGTGTTAGGGCACACAGGGTGATTTTAATGGCATCTATTGAATCGCGATCACCGGATGCGCGGGTGTCTTTTGCGTAACCCTAGCATCCAGCCGATAGTGAACCGGTTAAATGGAGTTAAAATAGTGAACTACTTTAACTCCATATTTTTGCCCAGCAGCTCTGGGTAAATGATCCGGTATGGGTATTATCCCTTTCCAGCGTGCCTACTTCCTTTTTGAATAGTTTTAAATGAGGAAACATGTTATCCACTGTGGGCAACAGAGATATGAAAAATGAATATATTCACCACTACAGCTTTCAGTATTACCCACCATGCAATTCTGTTATTTCTCCTTCTGAGCACTGAACACAGTCATAACAACAGGCTTGTTTTCCTTGTATTAAAGATTTCCTGTAGCCTGGAACACAGCTGGAAGCACAAGTGGAAATAGGAGTCTGGAAATGAAAAATGGAAAAGTATGTTATACCATAAAAAAATAAATAATTACATTATAATAATTCTCCCTCGAGAATTAGCACTGTCACCTAACTACAGGGGCTTGGGATCACATTCAGGGTTATGCAATAAAAGTTCTTATCGTTTAAAATGATGCTAATTTTGCCCCAACCAATCAGATGTTAGCTTTCAATTGTTGGGACAAAATTAGCACCATTTTAAACGGTAAGAACTTTTATTGAATCTCCTTGATTATATTTAAGGGGAACTGTGGTCTCTATACAAGTGCACTTTATTAAAAAGAGACACTAAATCCCCAAAATGATATTTACTAAATCAAAATTATAACTGTAATGGAGCCCAAAGAACTTGCACTCCCCTATTGGCCCCTAAGTGGAGAGCTCACTACTTACCAAACACCGATCCTGCATCGCTCTGGAAGCACCCAGCACATAAATGTATTGTATGCTATTTGCATTACCTATTGAAGGTGTGAAGGGGCGTACCTGCAGCCCCCCCCTCACAAGAATGGAGGCCGAGCCCCTGACCCTTTCCCTATCCATGTTCCCTTCCGAGGTCAGCTGTTTTAAACAGCTGACCACGCGTATAAATGAATGAAACATATGCACAGTCAGCTGTTTAAAGGCCGGACCCGAACTTCTGCAAAGAACCGGAAGTTCAGGTTCTGCTCTTTTAAAAAGCTGACCACGTGTATGTTTCATTTATACGCACAATCAGCTGTTTAAAACAGCTGACCACGGAATGGATCTTGGACTTGTGGCGGGCCCTACTACATAGTAACATAATAACATAGTAATTGAGGTTGAATAAAGACATACGTCTAGCCTATTCACTTTTTTTTAACCCTTCCTAACAGTTGATCCAGATAAAGGCAAAAAAAAACCAGCTAAAAAGGGGGGGAAATTTCCTTCCTGACTCCAAGCGGCAATCGGAAAGTATCCCTGGATCAACCAGATCTACATTATATGTATTAATACCAGTAATTCTCAATGTTTTTTAGTTTTAGAAACGTATCCAGGCCATTTTTAAAGCTATTCAATGAACTTGCCATTAACACATCTACTGGAAGACAGTTCCACAGTTTCACCATTCTGAGTGTAAAGGAACCTTTCCTAACTTGAAGATGAAACTTCTTTTCTTCTAACCTTAAAGGATGTCCACGAGTCCCCTGATATGACCTATTAGTGAACAATGCACCAGAGAGTTCATTGTATGGCCCATTAATATATTTGAATAAGGTTATCATGTCCCCTCGCAAACATCACTTCTCCAATGTAAACAGCCCTAACTTGTCTAATCTGCCTGCTTATTTAAGCCCTCCAGTCCACTTATTAATTTAGTTGCCCTTCTCTGAACTGCTTCCATTTCCAAGATGTCCCTTTTGTATATGGGATTCCAAAACTGCACCGTATATTCCAAATGAGGCCTTACTAGTGCCTTGTTAAGAGGGAAAATAATATTTTTCTCTCTTGAATCTATTCCCCTCTTTATACAAGACAATATCTTGCTAGCTCTAGACGTTGCTACCTGGCATTGTTTGCTATAGCTAAGTCTGTTATCTACCAGAACCCCCAAATGTTTTTCCATTACAGATTCACTTAGCACATAGTTATTTATGGTGTAGGTGGCACAGGGATTATTAAATCCTAAATGCATCACCTTAAATCTATCGACATTGAATCTCATCTGCCATTCGGCTGCCTATTTTGATAATCTATCTAGATCTGCTTGCAGCACTTGCACACCATTTGAAGTTTCCACCCTCGCATAGTTAGTGTCATCAGCAAACACAGAGACCTTGCTCTCAATGCCCATTTCTAAGTCATTTATAAACAGATTAAAAAGAAGCGGCCCCAGTACAGAACCCTGAGGCACTCCACTTATAACTTTAGCATACATAGATGTAGCTCCATTTACCACCACTCTCTGTTTCCGAATCCAATAACCAATTCTCTATCCATGAACAAATGTTTTCTTCTAGGCCAACAGTCCTCAGTTTATACATTAGTCGCCTATGTGGCACAGTATCAAAAGCTTTCGCAAAACCCAAGTATACCACATCCACTGCTGTGCCTGAATCCAAATTCTTACTCACTTCTTTATTTATAAAAAAAATCAATTAAGTTTGTCTGGCATGATCTATTTCTCATAAATCCATGCTGACTACTAGTAGTAAGATCAGTTCTAGAGACAAAGTCAAGTATATGATCCCGTAACAAAGTTTCCAGCACCTTCCCTACCACTGATATTAGGCTTACAGGTCTATAGTTACCAGGCTGTGAACGACTACCTTTTTGAATATTGGTATTACATTGGCTTTTTTCAATCCAGCGGCACATCCCCAAGAGCAAAGTGAATTTGAAAAGATGAGAAACAGTGGTCTAGTAGAACTGAACTAAGCACTTTTAAAATCCAAGGATGCATTTCATCTGGTCCTGGGGCTTTATTGATACTAACGTTGTGTAATTGTTCCCGTACCATATCCTCCGTGAGCCAACACCTCAACCATGATTAGCAAATACCAGCATTGTGCAGTATTTTATAATCAAGTCAGTGTTTCACAACAGCCTGATGAAGATAATTCAGAGCTTGGGATTTGGCAAACCAAAAACAGGTCCGTGTGCAAAACCTAATTTACTCGCTAGATAAAATCTAGTGTTGAAAATATTGCTATTTCTTGTCATAATAAAGACATAATAATAAATTAAAAGACAACATAATCTATACAGTACCCCATTAAACCAAGGTGCCCAATGGATGGCCTCTTTATCAATTACAAATTCAGAAGACTGTGATGATGTAAAGGTCCCAACAAGTCTTGCAATTGATGTTCCATTATGAAAAACATTCCAGTTCATTATAACAAAGCTTCGTGGTACTTCTCCTTTATCATTAAAGAAAATGTTATGGCCAGTTAGAGTTTTGAATTGGATTTTCCTTAAATAGAAGTTTATCTACAAGAAAAATTATATCTACTTAGAGTAACTGATTAGGAAAATGAAAGCATAAGATCTGCTTTAAAAATGTATACTAACTTGGGAAGACTCAACCAATGATGGTTTGGCAGTATACTAGTAAATATTAATTCCTATGGAAACGTCTAGAAAAAAAACATATGTATCTGATTCCATGTAAAAGCAGGCGGAAGACAGCTGAAGTAATGAGGGCTGGAAGGACATATGAGAGCACATTTCAAAACTATAAACCTCTCAAGGTCAAGGTTTTGGGGGGTCATTTAGGCTGCAGGAGAAAGCTTGTTTGGGGGGGTGGACACACCCATTAACTTAGGGGCATATTTATAAACCTTTGGCAATGGAAAGATTCGATACCACAGATTTATACTGGCCGATAAGGTTGTATATTTTATGTAATGGTGATACCACCCAGTAGTAATAATACCATGCAGTATGGTACACAGACACAGTTGTAAAATATGACCGAGTTAAAGGACAATTATGCTACCTTCTCTCCGCTCCTCCTTTTCTATCCATGTTTTGCACCCAAAATTGGAGTGGCAGCACCGGTCTTCAAAATAAGATCATCTATGCCTCTTACCTCTCTGAGATGCACTTAAAATAAACAGTGGACATTCCCTTCCTGTTTGTCATGGATTTGCTTTTAAACAATCCAAACAGATACTCAATAGGACATATGTATCAAGCTTTGCAAGAGCTTTGGTACAGCCAGCTGTGACATTTAGGATAAGAGATTGTTTTAGAGCCTATGGATATATATTCATTAGCACATATCAGTTTGTTTTTATATGTATATTTAAATCATCTGTCGCTTATCTTTTCATGTACAGTTGAGTCTCTTGTTTCCACCTTTAAGATTCATCTTTTGGATGCAAATCTTCCATGAAAACCTCTTCTGGCCAAGCGTCTGTAGAGGTGATAAGTGCCCCTTGCCCCCATTAATTTTTGTGAATTCTGAGTTGATGTCTTTGGTGGACATCTAATTTCAAAAGGTGAAGAAAAGCATCATGTGTTTTTCTTCTGCAGCTCCAAGTTTTCTAAATTAACCTTTGAAATTGTTGCCTGGGAGAGACTTTGTTGATGTAGTGTAACTACTTGGTGTGTTGTAAGGATGCATATTCCTGACAGGGTTTGTTCCAACACTGAGTTTCCAAAACAGATCCGAATTTCTGCCTAAACACCAAAATTTAAATGTCAGCATTAGTTTACAACTGTTGAGATTTCTGTATTTCCAGTCAAAATTTTGATGGCAGAATTAGTAGTTTCAGCCCAAAAGCAGGCTTTGTCACATGACTTGTGTCTTGTTGCTGTGCGTAGTGTTGCCATGATGCATCTCCTGCATTCCCCATCTTCTACAACCTCACCTTGGTAGCAGAACTTGCCTGTTCCTCACCCAGTGTTAAGCCTCATTCACAGCTGCTTTTGTTTCAGTTAATTACTGTTTCAACCTACATACTGTCTGAAAATGATGTTTGAAGTATTGAAGTCAATGGGAGATAATTCACAATTAACTTGCTTTATTCTAAAGACTAGTAGCTATATTATAAATGTAAAAATTGTATAGAAATATAGACTTAGATGGAATACCTTTTTCAGTGGCTGCTTACTTTCGTTTGATGCCACAATGCACTAACATTTGGGTTTTTATGCCACGATAGAATTAGGTTTCACACTAAATAAAATACAGAAAATGTTCCAGACCCCGCAATATAAATGTTAAAGTGCATGTCCACCCCCAAAACTATAATCCCCCCAACTACTGGCCCCACCATGTAGTGTAGTTTAATCCTTACCTCACATCCCAGCTCCATAGGGTTCTCCTGTAAACCCCCCCCCCCTCCCAAAGGTCGCAAACTACCACCAGGAGGATAGCTGGGCTCTGCCTGCTATCTTGCCTCCGGTAATATTTGCCACGCGCACTGCGCCCTCTCCCCCCCTCCCTCCCCCTCCCTCTCCCTCCCGTTCTACTATCCCTCCCCCTAGCGCAACCCCCTTAATATGCTGGTCCCCCACCCAACCGCATATTTTTTTTTTTAAAAAAGCTCCCCAAACTCTTACTTACCTCTCCGCTTTCTCCCGCTGCACTGAATGACCGGCAGCCGCGTCCGTGATTGGCTGCCGCTCAGCCATCACAGACGCGACTGCCGGTCCCGCCCCTCTGCTGCTTCATTCTCGCAAGCAGAGGGCCGGCAGTGCGGCGGAGAACGAGGGGAGGTAAGTAAGAGTTTGGGGGGGGCTTTCTGAAAAAAATATTTATGCAGTTGGGGCTGGGGGACATGGGAGCAGAATATTAAAAATCTATTTTAGGGGTGGACATACCCTTTAAACCCTCTTCGGTAGCATGGCTTTTGCACTTATTTTGTAGTTAGCACAGGATATTGCATCTTCCTCTTATTATTTACTTGTATGCTTTTTGGATTACCCAATTGCTAGACTCATTTGTTCCAACTCAGGGGCATAACTACCAGGGGAGAAGGGGAACAACAGCTGGGGCCCCCATCCTCTTTATTTTCCTATGACAGATATATAGCCTCCTCCTAGAAAACCACTGTGGATGAAGCACAGAAGGGGCCCATCATAGTTTTGCATGGGGGCCCATTGATTCCTACTTACACCACTTTTCCAATTCCTACAAATGTAATCATGATATTCTGTGCTTTTACCTTCAGGCAAATTTACACAGAGCTGCATTGCAAAAATCCATCTGGAAGTCACACTAACAATTTTAACTTTGGACACATACCAGTTAATGCAATGTGTTATAAACTACAGGGTTATTCAATAAAGTTCTTATCGTTTTAAATGGTGCTAATTTTTTCCCCAACCAATCAGATCTTATTTACTATTTGAAAGCTAACATCTGATTGGTTGGGGCAAATTAGCACCATTTTTAACGATAAGAACTTTTATTACATCTCCCTGTTAGAGTAGTAATGACAGTAAAATAACTGCATGGGAGAGCCATTTTTTTCTTTGGAAATAGCCCTAGTTAATTTTTTTGCACTGCCTGTTTTTAACATCTTGATATAATAGCAAGGTATGTGTCATAGTAAAAAACAGTCTGAAGCTGTTTTTTAGGTCATTGTAATTGTAATTATTCCCATATATAGCTTCCATTTTTAAAGTACAGGTGACCTGTATTTATATCACACTGTATTTTGCATTGACTTCTTTTACTTTATATAATTTAATATGTATTTTCATCAGTCTTTATAAGCTTTAAAATAAAAATCTTACTTTTGTTGGCATAAAGTTATTACTCATATTCGAGTGTGGGATATTTCCAGCATTAGTATTCTCAGTATACATAGCATGAAGTCCATGTGCTAAAGCATATACAGCAATAATACATACTGTAGGTTATTCTGAAGTTATTCACATCATATCCAGACTGCTCATACCTTCTTATCGTATCATTAGCATTACACAAATGGTACTGCCCAATGAAGACTTATTAAAGACTTGACAATAAATAGTTTTAACCAAATTAAAGCTGTTAATGGATCATATAGGTAATGTTGAAGGACTGGCTTCATACAAAAATTCTTTTAAACCTGGGATGGTTTCATTTTTAAGGTGTAAAATAAGAGACCCATTAAAATTATTATATATAGGTTATATGATGCAGACAATATAGATAGCATGAGCCGACCACATGGGTGATCCTGCTCTAAGAGAGTAGAGAAACTGCCAAAAGGTAACAAATTGGCTATAAACTATACAACCCTGACAGTTGAATTCCTAAAGACTTGAAGCGCAAATGATGTGTTCTAACGTTGTTCTCTTCAATTTGAACAAGAAATTCTACCAGTACCATTCTTTCATTCTATTTCTTTCCTTATGTCTTCACTTGCTTTCTGGTGACTTTCATCAAAGAGATATTATTCCTACCCATTTCCACTGAAAAGTCTTTAGGAGGTGATTATGACTTTATATTGAGCCCGCATGACTGGCTGCTGTCCGGTACAATATAAAACCGTGTTCTATCTCTGAATACAGGATCTACAGCCCCATAACTAACCTGGAATAAAATTTCAACAGCTATTAATGGTTTCTAGCATAATAGAATGGAAGCTACAATGATATACTGGTAAATAGTTACATTACAAGAAATTAGCAGTATTAAAAAATATTAGATATACACATTATGGAGAATATAATATAAAATAACCTATATATAATTATGGGCATATTTAAAAAAAATTGCTATATTTGCCATTTCACTATTGTAGAACCGCGCAACGGCAAAGAGCGTTAATTTTGCCGTATTTAGAAATCCAATCATTTTTGGAGAAGCATTGGAACTGGCGGTGAGTGGTGGTACATTGCAGTCTTTTATACGCTGCTAAAGAGAAATTGCTTTCTGATGTCAGCCATACCAGACCAGGGCTGCAAGCGAGAATTTGACAACATTAAGGGAAAAACACTATTGTATATTTGATTAGAATTTAATAACAAAGATAGGCACAAATAAAACAAAAAATCTTATTTTTGTATTTATTAATGGCGGATTCTTAATGGTCCTTGCTTTCTTACATTTTTAGATTTGACTTAATGGCACCTTAAAAAGCAAACTCAGGAAAATCAGAAATCGCTATTCATATTACTACATGCAGGAAAATAGTCTAACCCCCCCCCCCCCCAGACCCTTATTATTATTCAAGAAACACTCCACATTACTGACACTTTCCTTCAACCCACTGACAGGCTAGATATATGGGCACTTTGGAACCTCAGACGTGGTAGTTTTGAATGGCGAACTTAACGCAATAAAACACTTGTCGCCTTTCATAAATACGATTGAGTGTTTACTTGGCGATGTATGGAGAATATGCGGTAAGCAAAATGGCGATAGGCAGCGTAGTGCACCGGTTATCAGCGCTTTATAAATTTCACCAAGTCCAAATTTGGTGAAAACGGCAGCAATAACAGTGGCAAAAAGTTAATAAACCTTTATAAATATGTCCCTATATAAGTATAATAGTGAGACATTATGACATTAGAAAGATAAAAGTTCCTCATACCTGGGAAAGCCATGCTCCAGTAGACTGAGAATGATATGTGTTATTAAGAAAGTAAATGTCCTACAAACGCAATAGGAAATTATTTTGATTGCAGTTGGAATTGGGCACAATTATTCTTCCTTTTAGAATGCTAAATGTACTACTAATGGCTTTCCTCTCATTGGCCCAGGAATCGTGAATATGAAATCCCAAGATACATTGGGCAGAATGTTTGGTTTTTGTTGATCTCTTCAATGGCAAAATGGCAACTAGAAAATGTCGATAAAATTGAATGGAGGTCCTAGAACAGGAATATATAAAAAATCTGGTAAATGCAACTACAATAAATATAATATGTTGTATAATTAATTACAAATCTACTGGCATATTAGGGATCTACCAGTGAACTTAGACACTTAACATGAAAATCTTTCTTCTTCTTTATTTTTCTTTTATATTTACCTAATCATCCCACTTCATTCCAATGGCAGTTTTCTTTCTACTTTTTTTTTCATGGACATTTGGATGTTGCACAGCTGCTGGGCCCATTGGGAATGTTCCTATCTGGTGGGTTAGTCTGACACTTTATGTATATAAAACATGGTTATTGAGTCTGCAGCTTTGCTTTTATACTGTATTTACTTTACACTGACACCCCCTGTACCACAAATCGAAGTTGCTTATGTGTCCCAGTTTGTCTCCACACCCTCCCAATGTCTGGGTACTTAAAGACTGGCCTATGGAAGACATATCCTCGGAGTAAGAAACAGACTGGGACCAGGAATGCAAATCCAGCTCAGTGGAACAGGGTATTTAGGTAAGACCCATGGTGGAGACCAGTGGTTTAAGTCCTCACCTTCCTTTTAAGGAAATGGGTGAGGTTCTGGGAGTTTTGGAGATCATACTTCTCTTTTAATTATAATATATCCAAGTTACAAGGTTAGTTTCACCTTTACCTTCATTTAAGCATAAAAGCAAGGAACAAACCCACTGGAGACCTGAGATTATTGTTAAAAGTAAGAGACTTACCAAGAAATGTTTGACAAGAGGAGAATCCCTCGGATTAAGGCCTGCTTTTATAGAGAATTTTACTTAGTAAAAAAATTATCTGACCAACTTTTAAATGGAACTAATCAAACTGTGGAAAAAAAACCATAAGGAGAAATTAACCACCTTTTCTGCTTTTTCTTAATATGTCAGTAGAAAATCCCTTTAGGCCAAGAAGACATGTTCTACTTCCTGGCCCAAAATTATCACGATTTAGAAATAGAACAAATTGTCCCGCAACCCCAAAAAACAATTGTCCCCAACCTAAATAGAACAAACCTAGAAATTTGTTCTAATTAAAAATAGAACAGATTGTCCCCCAACTAAGTTGGTAAATCAACGCATCAGTCGTCGGACTGAAATATTCCAAATGCCAGATTAGTAATCATACACCTGCAGGCCTGGAACAGGATCAATTAAATTTATACAATAACCACAGTGCATTCATAAAAGATGTTGACCTTCACAAATAAGAATTCAGGTACAGCAATGCATGGTCTAAGTATTCAGGGGGATAAAGCCTGAAAGGGAGCTTACTTTACACCACAACTCCATTATTTAAAAAAAAAAAAAAAAAATCTAATTCCAAGGATATCTTTAATAATGTTATACTTTTAAAAATGTTCTTTACCAGAAATCTATAACATTTGCGATAGAGAGGTTTTTATGAAGAAGTGAGTAAGAATTTAGATTCTGGCATAGCATTGGATGAGTTTTCTGAATTGAGAAAGTGAGTCGGATGACTAGCGAAACGTCTTTAAGAACTAAACTTTTATTCCAGTTGATCTAACTGAATACATCAGATTCAGTGGATGTAATCTTGTTGGATTGTGGAAAACTTAGCTGTAGCAAACAATGCTAGAAAGCTAAGACTAGAGCAGATATGTCTTATATAAAGAGAGGAATAGATTCAAGGGAGAAATTATTAATTATTCTCCCTCTTTACCAGCACTGGTAAGGCCTCATTTGGAATATGCGGTGAAGTTTTTATCCCACAATACAAAGGGACATCTTGGAAATGGAAGCAGTTCACAGAAGGCAACTAAAATATAAAGGGAATGGAGGGGCTTGACTATGCAGGCAGATTAGAAAAATAATGGCTGTTTACATTGGAGAAGTAAATAATTAATGGGCCATATAATAAACTCTCTGGTGCTTGTTCAATATAGGTCATATCAGAGAACTTGTGGACATCCTTTAAGATTAGAAGAAAGAAGTTTCAGTTTAGAAAGGTTTCTTAAGAGTGAGACTGGTGAAACTGTGGTTGGTACAGGAATACTATATAATTTAGAGAATTACAGGTATTAATACATATACTGTAATTTTGTGGTACAGGGATACTTTCTGATCGAGAAATCTCCCCCCCCCCTTCCCCCCCCCTTTTTTTTCTCTGCATGAAATGTTGGGTAGAGTTAAAGATAAGGTTTAAAGGTTGCACTAGATTTAGGTATGTTTTTATTCAACCTCAAGGGGCTATATTTATAAAGGTCCTTAACTTTTCGGCGCCTATTTTCCCGCTGTTTTTGCCAAAATCGTTAATAACGCAAAAGGGTGAAAACGGCAGGTGAAAAGTTAACGCGGCAAAAAGTTAACGAGCAGAAAAAACATTGCCACACTAACATCGCATCAGTTACTGCTCATTTCTATTTCTAAAATGGCAGTAACTGCTCTCTGGCTTTAACATCGGGTGTTTCAATTTGCCTTTGCTTAGAGCTGACGAAAAAGTCCCCACCAGAGAGGGTGGGGGTGTACGCCCTCGACCACCTGATGCACGACCCCTTTCCAGCAGCCCCTCTCAGCCCCCTCCCCGTACATTCGTGGGGAGGGGAAGGAGGGGCCCGCTGGGGGGTGGAGGGACCCTCCAGCAGGGCAATGACAAGTGCCTTTTGGGGCTTAGGGGGTCCCACAGCTTGAACCGGACCCCTGTCGGCTCAAAGAGCCCTTGGGGCAGCGTCTTCTTACTTTTATCTGGTAAACCCAACTCCGCTGAGCCACGAACCCCGAGAAGTACTTCTGCGTCCGCCAGTCTTGATCCGTCATCTTCTTTCTTCACAGCTAGTGACACCAGCACTGCTGAAGTCGCCGATGCCAGGTGGGGGGTGGAGGGGGGGCAAGGGCGGGTGGGCGTACACCCCCGCCCCCTGTGGTGGTGGATGCGACCACCCGCGTGGCAATCCTTTCCCAGCAGATCCCCCAGCCCCCTGCTCCGTACGTCGGGTTTGAGCTCTCTTCGCCACAATGCTTAGCACATCGTCTAAGTACAGTATTGTGACATAACCTTTAAAAAGGTAGACACCAGGGACATTTGGCAAAAGACAAAATTTAAATATTCCCACAATTGGTGGACAAGAGGCAGTACTAGGTAGGCTGTGGATAGGCCCTGGTTCTTATGGAAGGTAGGATGATGGTAGATACAATTTAAAGTCTGACCCCTCAACAGTAATACAATATTGTGCCCCATTTTGCATGTGACCTACTCTACAGCTCGTCTTCCCTTTTGGCCTTCAAAACCCTCATAGTACCTGTGTTATAGCTGCAAAACAGCCACTTGTTTTACTATGTAAAAAGAAAAGGTATTCTTATCTCCAAATATAATGTAACATTCCTTTTGCAATAAAGGAATAAAGGGTAAAAAAACATTTATATGGATCTAACTATGCACTAGAATTGCAACAGTGAAAAGTGGCACACTCTTGGGTAAGTTCAACGGTGCCGAAAGCACACACAACAGTTGGAAGACTAAGCCCCCTTACTCTCTTTTATAGTGTCACCAATACAAGTGCAAAATGATCCCTCCCCAAAAGGAGGGTTTTAATTAATTGACATTTTTTTTTAAAATTACATCATGTACGGTAACTCATTCAGTGTACAAATAGAGCTAATATATTCAGGGAATTCAATAAAAGTTCTTTTCATTAAATATGGTGCTACTTTGCCCCAACCAATCAGATTTTATTTAACATTTGAATGCTAACATCGATTGGTTAGGGCGACGTTAATTTTTAACGATAAGATCTTTTATTGAATAACCCTGACTGTTTATTAAAAGTATATATTGTTCCTTAAAACCACTTTGTGTAAAAATGTGATAATAAAGTGCCATCATTTTACATGCAATATTTAAATATACATGATTTAATTAATTCAATATGGTTTTTGTAATCATTCTATGTTGCACAATACTTTACATATACATATTCTATAAAGAGTAAAATAAAATGTTTATCTTGTGAAAGTCCATGAGGACATACCAGTAGATCAAGTTACTGCTCTTAAAAAATTGCTTAAGGAGACTAAACCCAAAGTTTTACACTCCAGAATCTGAACATATCCCTTCTAAAAACACCAATAAACTGTAAAATAGCAATACAGTAATAGCAACTAAAGTAATGTTACCACTTGAAGAACTGGGTGAAATAACTGTATATATGTATAATGACCACACCTCAGTCACATGTTCCCTTGCCTAATCTGTCCTGTAAAGGATTGGCTAGAGGCTGCTAGCAGGTGTGACTACTGTAACAAGTTCCTGCAGATCTTAGGACTGAGCATGTGTAAAGAACATAATGATCAGTGACCACACTGTGTGATACTGGAACACAGGGAAATAGGCACAACCCATGTTAGAAAGTTAATTTCTCAACATCACATCAAAATGACAAAGATTACTGCTTTCTCATTCATTGTCGTTTCAAAGCTTTAGTTGTCTTTTAAACACGATGACACACACTCACAGGTAAACACTCTCAGAAGTTAACTTTCATTTTACACATTATGATGTTCAGAACTATTAATAGTATTAATTATTTGTGTAAAGTTGCTTTAAGGGAGTGCCTGTACCTGTGAATATGTAAATTGATAGAGTCCCATGTGCCCAGGTGTTTACACCTCATATTTTTCTCATACCAAACTCCTGTGTTGTAGTTAATGTATGTATATGTTTAGAAGTACAGTATGTGCATCATGTAATATACAAGTGCTTGAAACATTAGTGAAGATATTCCTGCCCATAGAGCTTTCAATCTAATAGGTGGGTAACATACAGATACACAGGAAGGGTTAAAAAGCCATAATAGGAACTGGTGCAGTGTCACCAATGTTGTGCTGTGCTCAGAGAGATAGTATGAAGGTTAGAGTTAAACTTGTTTATTGAGGTTTCTTGATGAAGAAAGAGGGGAATAGAATTCCATAGGATGGGAGCTACAAGAGAAAAGGTTTAAGGTGAGAGGAGCAGTGTGAGATAGGTTATGTGATAAGAAAAGGGTACGGCAGGGAATATTGGGAAACAAGAAGAAATATAAGAGGGCACAGAGCAAAGGGATTTTAAATGTTAAAGACTGCAATATTGAGCCACAGAGGTACACACATATTTTTCTTGTACAGATGCCTCTCAAAGTAACTGAAACAAGCAAACGTCAATTTTCTATATTAAAAAAGTACAAGAAAGGGCACAAAAGTGTTCCAACCCCTCAACCCCCATTGAAAGTGAGAGCTAAACTGGTCTTAACCCTTGGGATTACCTCTGATCACTGGCAATCTTTAATTGTCCTATCTCCCATTGTGTCCAGGCCTGATCAATGAGAAAACAAACTCTGAAAGAAGTGCATCTTTCTAATGGACAGGTTCTGACTGAGGTTGGCTGCAAGGAAACAGAACCAGCGATTGAAATATACAAGTAAAGATTATCACAATCAGAATTAATCCAAGGGGTGAAAATCTATTAGTTTAGGCCCTCGCCCTGGGTACTTGTAATGGGAGGGAGTGGGTTGGAACACTTTAAAACATATTATATTTTCTATACACTATAAAAGCAAAAACAAGAAGCATAAAATGCTAGTGAAAAAGAAAACGGGCCATTTTCATATAAAGGGTGAATGGTAAAAGTTTAACAATTTAAGGTTTAAACTTTCATATCATAAGATGCAACTGTTCTTACTCACATAGAAATTAAGAATTGTGTTTTCCAGGAGAAGCGTTTAAAGTTTCCTTCCAACCATTTATGTAAGGAAAATATCTAAGAGGACTCCCATTATGTCTCCTTCCTGTAGGTATCCTTCCACATTTGGCCATTTAATCTGCAGGCAGAGATCTAGGATTTCTATAGCATGACAATATAATGCAACCAGATAAAAAGAAAACTATACTGAAGAAAAGCTTTTGTTGTTGTTTTTATGTTGATTGTAACTAAATTGTCATTAGTAATATTTTTGTTCATTTTCATAGTCTGTACAAAGCAAGCCTTAAAACAAAAAAATCATATAATTAAGACAGAAATACTTACATAATACTGATATTCAACATTTGGTTTAAGTAACGACATCCTGAAAATAGAGCAATTCCCTATTGGCTAACTAAAATTATTAAAATTGTTAGCTTTGGAGGCACCTTTTTTATATGTCCATTCACTTTAAGGTTTTTACCCTACCCATAATGCTTGTCTAACAATCAATTCAGTGGAAAGCAAAAAAAAAAAAGTCTAGAGAGCAAATCAAATCCCAAATCAACAGAACTTTCAGGAGATTAAAGTTCTATTTGTTTAAAATGATGCTAATTTTGGCCCAACAAATCCAATATTTAATATTTGAAAGCTAACATCTGATTCATTGGGGAAAAATTAGCACCATTTTAAATGTAAGAACTTTTTGAATCTCCCTTTATGTATTTAAGCCAGCAATTTTAAACTTTTAAATTGTAAGCTCCCCGGGGCAGGGATCTTGTTCCTAATGCCCTAGACCGTCAGCCTTATATCATTTATTTATATTGAAATATATGTATTCTTAACCTATGTATGAAGCAATATTTCATTTTTATGTATCTGTATATTGCTTGCAATTATCCTCCTGTTTGTATCATATACATGAGGAGATTGCAGTAATTATCAGTAGTTGTTAAAATGGTGTAAAAACGTTTAGTGGAACCATTGTTTCAGCTTACTATTATATATTACATCGACCTTTAAATTTCTTTAATTCTAGAAAGGCATCCAGCCCTCTCATGAAACATTCAATGGGCCTGCCTACACTACATATTTAGGAAGTTAGTTCCACAGTTTTACTCTGATATGTTGAAACTCTTTTAATAAGGTGCACCATTTTATTTTATTTAAAAGCTCTTATCGTTTAAAATGGTGCTAATTTTGCCCAACCATCATATTTAGCTTTCAAATGTTAAATAGATCTGATTGGTTGGGGCAAAATTAGAACCATTTTAACAATAAGAACTTTTATTGAAAAACCCTGAATGTTCTTAAGGGTTGCCCACCCCAACCGCTAAATAAAACAGAAAAAAATGTTCATAACTACTGACAGCCCCTTCGAGATATCCCATTTACTGATTACTGTACTTAGGGACATATTTAAAGATTTTGAAACTTTATAGCTGCCTTTTCGCCAATTTGGACTTTTCGCTATTTATAAGCAGTGATACCATAGCGAAGGTCATTACCACGCTACTTTCCACTTTTCGCCTACATCGCTGCGGTTACCTCACAAGCATATTTATAATGGCGAAAACTGTATTTTTGCGTTAAGTTCAGCCATTTCAATTCACCGAAGTCTGAGTGGCCAACGCATAGTGGCCATTTATTTAGCCTGCCAATGGGTCCATGGAAGGTGTCAGTACATTGTGGAGTGTTTCTCAATACTAAGTAAGTAGTAATCAGGGGGTGTTAGACTATTTTCCTCATTTACTGTAATACGATCTGAGATTTCGCTTTTTAAGATTGTGGTTTTTTTAAGGTTCCAATTTTATTTCTTACCATTAAAGTTAAATGGGGGTCTGAGGGACATATTTATAAAGGGGCATTATTTTTGCTTTTTCCCCACCAGCCTTACCACATTTTTTTAAACTTTCAACTTTCGTCAAAGTTATTAAAAGACAATTTTCATCAAAAGCAAAAATTATGTGGCAAAGAAGCACTAATAATGCTGAAAAAATTCAGCACATATGATGGTAAATAGGTAATACTCCCTGGTGGTTTTCAAAGTAGTATTAAATTGGTTAATACACACTGAACACCTATCTTTATTATTTATAAATACCTAACACATTTGGTGTTTTTTTCAGCCAAAGATATAAATAGTGTAAAACTCAAAAGGCAAATTTTTTCTAGTTCTTAATAGGATATAATAAATAATGTAAAACTCAAAAAGGCGAATTTTCTCTATTTTATTAATAGGATATGATAAATAGTGTAAAACTCACCCAGGTAAATTTTCTCTATTTTATTAATAGGATATGATAATAGTGTAAAATTCACCCAGGTGAATTTTCTCTATTTTATTAATAGGATATGATAAATAGTGTAAAACCCACCCAGGTGAATTTTCTCTATTTCATTAATAGGATATGATAAATAGTTGTAAACTCCCCCGGCGAATTTTCTCTATTTTATTAATAGGATATGATATACAGTGTAAACTCACCCAGGTGAATTTTCTCTATTTTATTAATAGATTGATAATAGTGTAAAACTCACCCAGGTGAATTTTCTCTATTTTATTAATAGGATATGATAAATAGTGTAAAACCCACCCAGGTGAATTTTCTCTATTTTTTATAGGATATGATAAATAGTGTAAAACTCACCCAGGCGAATTTTCTCTATTTTATTAATAGGATATGATATACAGTGTAAAACTCACCCAGGTGAATTTTCTCTATTTTATTAATAGGATATGATAAATAGTGTAAAACTCACCCAGGCAATTTTCTCATTTTATATAGGAGCGATAAATAATGTAAAACTCAAAAGGCGAATTTCTCTATTTCATTAATAGGATATGATAAATAGTGTAAAACTCACCCGCGAATTTTCTCTATTTTATTATAGGATACGATAAATAATGTAAAACTCAAAAGGCGAATTTTCTCTATTTCATTAATAGGATATGATAATAGTGTAAAACCACCCAGGTGATTTTCTCTATTTCATTATAGGATATGATAAATAGTGTAAAACTCACCCAGGCGAATTTTCTCTATTTTATTAATAGGATATGATAAATAGTGTAAAACTCACCCAGGTGAATTTTCTCTATTTTATTAATAGGATATGATAAGTAGTGTAAAACTCAAAAGGCGAGTTTTCTTTATTTTATGAAGAGGATATGATAAATAGTGTAAAACTCACCCAGGTGAATTTTCTCTATTTCATTAATAGGATATGATAAATAGTGTAAAACTCAAAGGCGAATTTCTCTATTTCATTAATAGGATATGATAATAGTGTAAAACCCACCAGGTGAATTTTCTCTATTCATTAATAGGATGATAAATAGTGTAAACTCACCCAGGTGAATTTTCTCTATTTTATTATAGGATATAATATAGTGTAACCTCACCCAGGGAATTTTCTCTATTTTATAAAGGGTATGCCCACTCCAAAACTGATTTTTAATATGCTGGCCCCATGTCCCCCAAACCACCCGCATAAATATTTTTTTCAGAAGCCCCCAAACTCTTACATACCTCCCCTCGTTCCTCCCGCCGCACTGCCGGACCTCTGCTTGCGAGAATGAAGCAGAGGGCGGGACCGGCAGTCGCTCTGTGATTGGCTGAGCGGCAGCCAATCACGACACGGCTGCCGGTCATTCAGTGCAGCGGAGGAAAGCAGAGAGGTAAGTAAGAATTTGGGGACTTTTTGAAAAAAAAAAATATGCGGTTGGGCTGGGGGACATGGGGGAGCAGCATATTAAGGGGGTTTTGTGCTAGGGGAGGGATTAGAACGGGAGGGAGAGGGAGGGAGAGGAGGGGGAGGAGGGGGGAGAAGGACTGCAGTGCGCATGGCAAATATCTACCGGAGGCAAATAGCAGGCAGAGCCCTGCTATCCTCCTGGTGGTTAGTTTTGGGACTTTGGGGGGGGGGGTTTACGGAGAACCCTATGGAGCTGGGATGTGAGGTAAGGATTAAACTACACTACATGGTGGGGCCAGTAGTTGGGGAGATTATAGTTTTGGGGGTGGACATGCCCTTTAATAGGACACATTTTTTAGTATTACTTATTTTCAAAACTGCAACTAATTATCATACCAGTTCCATTAATATGGGAACATACCATAGTGCTGTGTTAGAAATGTCATGTTAAAGGAACATTCCAGTAAGTAATGATGTTTGGTAAAAATTCTGGTAAAACTGCAAAAAATGCAACAAAGGGAGAAAGGGGCAAAAAGGCAAAATTCACCAATTTATAAATAGCTTTAAATTAAAAAATGACAAAAATAGCTCTGAAATTACACTAGAGAGCACTATGATGCCACACATACCGCAATGAATAAGCAAAACTACTGCCACACATCGCCGCAGCGATAATTTCCTGCAAAGGTGAAAGCGAGCGTTTTAGAATAAGACGAAAATAGAGTTATTTGTCATTGCGATGTCCTGTGATAGCGAAATGGAGAAAATAGCGATCGTTTATAAATATGCCCCATTAGTATGACCATTTCTTAACATCAATATACCAACTTTCAATCTCACAAACCTTAAAAACAGCCCACTCATTTGTTAATATTCAGTGTTTTTCTTTATTCTTCTCGTATGTTATTTCCTGAATTGTTTTTGGTAATTACATTTTACAAAGATGTAATTAATATAAACACTTTTCTTTGATTCATTGTCCGTTCATCCTATGTACCAATAAATAGATGGGACTCTCTCCAGATAATGTATCAGGGTAAGTTATAATCTGTCTTCCATTCACATGAAACAAAATGGTAAGCTCCTTAATGTAGATTGCAAGAGATATTTGAATGGGGTTTATATAGAATTGGTTGTCCTTTGTACTGTCACTAGGAATAAGTTGTTTGTTAAGGGACCTTAGATGTAACCACTTTATAATACATAGTTATTACTCTTTTCCATTTTCTAATTTTAAATGCAAATTTTTACAGCTTTCAAATCCTTATGGGGATAAGGTAAAACAAAAAAATAACTTTGTACTTAATGGATGCCAATTAAAATTTCGAAAGTATATGGAAAGTTCGAAAGTTCAAAAACGGACCCATTAAAGTCATGGAGTCAAAATAGTTCGAAAAGTTCTAATGAAATACAAATAAAATATTAATGGTAACTTAATGTAAATGGCTGTGGGACCGGGAAGTTCTGGAACATGTTCGAATATCCAGGACATCCGAAAAATCAATTCTACTCACTCGCGCTATTTTCGAGCTCTCGCGTTTGAACTTCATGTTCGCGCCTAGTATCATGTACATTTTACTAGCAAATTTGATGCTCGCGTATAGGCTTTAATGACACTTTACTCCGTATTCGATGTTTGCGCCTAGGTATAAAGGACATTTTACTCGTGGATTCATGCTCACGTATAGGTATCATGTACATTTACTCACGGATTTGATGCTCGCGTATGCTTTAATGGACACTTTACTCGCGGATTCGATGTCGTGCCTAGGTATCATGGACTTTTTCTCGCGGATTTGATGCTCGCATATAGGCTTTAATGGACACTTTACTCGTGGATTCGATGTTCGCGCCTAGGTTCAAGGTCAGAGGAGAGTCCAAGTACCTACTGACCATGCATGTTTCCAGTGGGGACGGGTGGGAAGTACTATAATTTAGATCTCTGGACACAGGAACATAGAAAGAGTTAGTAAATGTATACTTTCTGTGGTCTACAAATTGTTTCGTGGGTATCTCCTTTAATGCCCAAAATCTGTTTTCTGGCATTAAAATTCAAATTTCTGGCACTAAAATTCAAAATGAAATCCTGAATAGAAGTCAATGTTATTTATTTACTATTAAATTAGTTTAAAGAAAGACACTTACTTTGAGAAATCATAATTATTTTTCACCTTCTGCATGAAAACTGGGTAATAAAAATGCTGGGAACCTAAATTAGTAATCCAGCCTTTGATCCAGTCAGGGTTATTCAATAAAAGTTCTTATCTTTTAAAATAGTGCTAATTTTGCCCCAACCAATCAAAAAAATTAATAGGATATGATAAATAGTGTAAAACTCACCCAGGGGAATTTTCTCTATTTCATTAATAGGATATGATAAATAGTGTAAAACTCACCCAGGTGAATTTTCTCTATTTCATTAATAGGATATGATAAATAGTGTAAAACTCACCCTGCGAATTTTTCCTCCATTTTATTTAATAGGATATGATATCAGTGGTAAAACTCACCAGGTGAATTTTCTCTATTTTATTAAAGGATATGAATAATAGTGTAAAACTCACCCAGGCGAATTTCTTCTATTTTATTAATAGGATACGATAAATAATGTAAAACTCAAAAGGCGAATTTTCTCTATTTTATTAATAGGATATGATAATTGTGAAAAAACTCACCCAGGCGAATTTTCTCTATTTTATTAATAGGATACGATAAATATGTAAAACTCAAAAGGCGAATTTTCTCTATTTCTTAATAGGATATGATAAATAGTGTAAAACTCACCCAGGTGAATTTTCTCTATTATTAATAGGATGATAAATAGTTAAAACCCACCCAGGAATTTTCTCTATTTCATTAATAGGATATGATAACATAGTGTAAACTCACCCAGGCGAATTTTCTCTATTTTATTAATAGGATATGATAAATAGTGTAAACTCACCCAGGTGAATTTTCTCTATTTTATTAATAGGATATGATATTAGTGTAAAACTCAAAGGCGAGTTTTCTTTATTTTATGAGAGAATAGGATAATAGTGTAAAACTCACCCAGGTGAATTTTCTCTATTTCATTAATAGGATATGATAATAGTGTAAAACTCAAAAGGCGAATTTTCTCTATTTCTTATAGGATATGATATGAATAGTGTAAAACCCACCCAGGTGAATTTTCTCTATTCATTAAAGGATATGAAATAGTGTAAAACTCACCCAGGTGAATTTTCTCTATTTTATTAATAGGATATGATAAATAGTGTAAACCTCACCCAGGGGAATTTTCTCTATTTATTAAAGGGTATGCCCACCCCATAAACTGATTTTTAATATGCTGCTGCCCCATGTCCCCCAAACCCAACCGCATAAATATTTTTTCAGAAAGCCCCCCCAAACTCTTCTTACCTCCCTCGTTCCTCCGCCGCACTGCCGGCCTCTGCTTGCAAGAATGCAAGCAGAGGGGCGGACCGGCAGTCGCGTCTGTGATTGGCTGAGCGGCAGCCATCACGGACACGGCTGCCGGTCTTTCAGTGCAGCGGAGGAAAGCAGAGAGGTAAGTAAGAATTTGGGAGCTTTTTGAAAAAAAAAAATATGCGGTTGGGGCGAATTTTCTCTATTTTATATAGGATATGATATACAGTGTAAAACTCACCCAGGTGAATTTTCTCTTTTTATTAATAGGATATGATAAATAGTGTAAAACTCACCCAGGTGAATTTCTCTATTTTATTAATAGGATATGATAAATATGTAAAACTCACCAGGTGAATTTTCTCTATTTTATTAATAGGATATGATAAATAGTGTAAAACCACCCAGGTGAATTTTCTCTATTTATTAATAGGATATGATAATAGTGTAAAACTCACCCAGGCGAATTTTCTCTATTTTATTAATAGGATATGATTAAAGTGTAAAACTCACCCAGGTGATTTTCTCTATTTATTAATAGGATATGATAAATAGTGTAAAACTCACCCAGGCGAATTTTCTCTATTTTATTAATAGGATACGATAAATAATGTAAACTCAAAGCGATTTTCTCTATTTCATTAATAGGAATGATAAATAGTGTAAAACTCACCCAGGCGAATTTCTCTATTTATTTAATAGGATACGATAATAATTGTAAACTCAAAAGGCGAATTTTCTCTATTTCATTAATAGGATATGATAATAGTGTAAAACTCACCGGCGAATTTTCTCTATTTCATTATAGGATATGATAAATAGTGTAAAACCCACCCAGGTGAATTTTCTCTATTTCATTAATAGGATATGATAAATAGTGTAAAACTCACCCAGGTGAATTTTCTCTATTTTATAATAGGATATGATAAATAGTGTAAAACTCACCCAGGGGAATTTTCTCTATTTTTATTAAGGGTATCCCACCCCATAAACTGATTTTTAATATGCTGCTGCCCCATGTCCCCCAAACCCAACCGCATAATATTTTTTTCAGAAAGCCCCCCAAACTCTACTACTACCTCCCCTCGTTCCTCCGCCGCACTGCCGACCTCTGCTGCGAGAATGCAAGCAGAGGGGCGGGACCGGCAGTCGCGTCTGTGATTGGCTGAGCGGCAGCCAATCACGGACACGGCTGCCGGTCATTCAGTGCAGCGGAGGAAAGCAGAGAGGTAAGTAAGAATTTAGCTTTTTGAAAAAAAAAATATGCGGTTGGGGCTGGGGGACATGGGGGAGCAGCATATTAAGGGGGTTTTGTGCTAGGGGGAGGGATAGTAGAACGGGAGGGAGAGGGAGGGAGAGGGGGGAGGGAGGGGGGAGAAGGACTGCAGTGCGCATGGCAAATATCTACCGGAGGCAAGATAGCAGGCAGAGCCCTGCTATCCTCCTGGTGGTTAGTTTTGGGACTTTGGGGGGGGGGGTTTCAGGAGAACCCTATGGAGCTGGGATGTAGGTAAGGATTAAACTACACTACATGGTGGGGCCAGTAGTTGGGGAGATTATAGTTTTGGGGGTGGACATGCCCTTTAATAGACACATTTTTTAGTATTACTTATTTCAGCAAACTGCAACTAATTATCATACCAGTTCATTAATATGGGAACATACCATAGTGCTGTGTTAGAAATAGTCATGTTAAAGGAACATTCCAGTAAGTAATGATGTTTGGTAAAAATTCTGGTAAAACTGCAAAAAATGCAACAAAAGGGAGAAAAGGGGCAAAAAGGCAAAATTCACCAATTTATAAATAGCTTTAAATTAAAAAATGACAAAAATAGCTCTGAAATTACACTAGAGAGCAATCAGTGATGCCACACATAACGCAATGAATAAGGCAAAACTACTGCCACACATCGCCGCAGCGATAATTTCCTGCAAAGGTGAAAGCGAGCGTTTTTAGAAATAAGACGAAAATAGAGTTATTTGTCATTGCGATGTCCTGTGATAGCGAAATGGAGAAAATAGCGATCGTTTATAAATATGCCCCATTAGTATGACCATTTCTTAACATCAATATACCAACTTTCAATCTCACAAACCTTAAAAACAGCCCACTCATTTGTTAAATATTCAGTGTTTTTCTTTATTTCTTCTTCGTATGTTATCTTCCTGAATTGTTTTTGGGTAATTACATTTTAACAAAGATGTATTAATATAAACACTTTTCTTTGATGTTCATTGTCCGTTCATCCTATGTACCAATAAATAGATGGGACTCTCTCCAGATAATGTATCAGGGTAAGTTATAATCTGTCTTCCATTCACATGAAACAAAATGGTAAGCTCCTTAATGTAGATTGCAAGAGATATTTGAATGGGGTTTATATAGAATTGGTTGTTCTTTGTACTGTCACTAGGAATAAGATTTGTTGTTAAGGGACCTTAGATGTAACCACTTTATAATACATAGTTATTACTCTTTTCTCATTTTCTAATTTTAAATGCAAAATTTTTACAGCTTTCAAATCCTTATGGGGATAAAGGTAAAACAAAAAAATGAACTTTGTACTTAATGGATGCCAATTAAAATTTCGAAAGTATATGGAAAGTTCGAAAGTTCAAAAACGGACCCATTAAAGTCAATGGGAGTCAAATAGTTCGAAAAGTTCTAATGAAATACAAATAAAATATTAATGGTAACTTAATGTAAATGGCTGTGGGACCTGGGAAATGTTCTGGGGAACATGTTCGAATATCCAGGACATTCGAAAAATCAATTCTACTCACTCGCGCTATTTTCGAGCTCTCGCGTTTGAACATTCGATGTTCGCGCCTAGGTATCATGTACATTTTACTAGCAAATTTGATGCTCGCGTATAGGCTTTAATGGACACTTTACTCGCGGATTCGATGTTTGCGCCTAGGTATAAAGGACATTTTACTCGTGGATTCAATGCTCACGTATAGGTAATGTACATTTTACTCACGGATTTGATGCTCGCGTATAGGCTTTAATGGACACTTTACTCGCGGATTCGAGTGTTCGTGCCTAGGTATCATGGACATTTTTCTCGCGGATTTGATGCTCGCATATAGGCTTTAATGGACACTTTACTCGTGGATTCGATGTTCGCGCTAGGTATCAAGGTCAGAGGAGAGTCCAAGTACCTACTGACCATGCATGTTTCCAGTGGGGACGGGGTGGGAAGGTACTATAATTAGATCTCTGGAATCAAGGAACATAGAAAGAGTTAGTAAATGGTATACTTTCTGTGGTCTAGCAAAGTTGTTTCGTGGGTATCTCCTTTAATGGCCCAAAATCTGTTTTCTGGCATTAAAATTCAAATTTCTGGCACTAAAATTCAAAATGAAATCCTGAATAAGAAGTCAATGTTATTTATTTACTATTAAATTAGTTTAAACAGAAAGACACTTACTTTGAGAAATCATAATTATTTTTCACCTTCTGCATGAAAACTGGGTAATAAAAATGCTGGGACCTAAATTAGTAATCCAGCCTTTGATACAGTCAGGGTTATTCAATAAAAGTTCTTATCTTTTAAAATGGTGCTAATTTTGCCCCAACCAATCAGATCTTATTTAACATCTGATTGGTTGGGGCAAAATTAGCACCATTTTAAATGATAAGAACTTTTATTGAATCTCCCTGAGTATCTTATAGAAAGTTATTTGGTAAGATAAGAAACTGTGATCATGCCCTTTCTCTTTGTACTTGGATTAAGAACTGGCTAAAGGATAGATTACAAAGAATGGTTATTAATGAAACACGGAGGACCAGTGTTACTAGTTATGTTCCTCAGTGGTCTGTGCAGACCCTGTGAATAATAGTTTGCTCAGGGGACCTGGAACTTACTTTACCGCGCTCCTCTCGCAAGCCGCTCCTTCACTGACAGCCGCTCTGTCCCGACCGCGCCAATACAAAAGATGCGTGATCGGGACAGAACAGCTGTTCTGTGCAGGAGCAGCTTGCGAGAGGAGTGCTGTAAGGTAAGTTCCAGGTCATGGAAGTTCCAGGTAAGGGGGTCATGTAAATCTGCTGGTCATAACCCTATTGAAATTAAAAACTTTGAAGAGGCGCATATTGTAAGTTTTACATTTCTAGGGATCCATCTCAGTTCTGACCTGTCCTGGGGAAAGAATGTAAATGAGCTGATTCATTTGTATCTGCTGTATCTGACAGTTGAGAAATGTCTCCTGACTGATTTTATTATGTTCTTATCAAAGTATGATAGAAAGTATATTGAGCTATGGTCTGTTAAGTATGGTATGACAGCTGTATTAAGTCAGATTAGAAACTTTTACAGCGCATTATTGATCATGCTCAGTTTATCATTGGTTCTGAATTTCCTACTATCGATAACATATTTTTAAACAAAGGGTTAAACAGCTAGAATGGACTATTAGGCATCCTTCCCGTTCATAAAACATTATTTTAACCTTGCTTCCATCTGGCCTGCGTTACAGGAATTTTATTGAAGAACTACTCGATACAAAAATAATTTTCATCCTTCTGCAGTGACCTTTTTAAACTCTGCTAGCAATGTTTCAGAATTGTATAAATAATTAGTAACTTTGTTATTAAACTTGGACTTTGTAAAATGCTAAGTAACAAAAATTGAATCTGAATAAAGTATATCATGCAAAATAGGGGCTCTAAACATCATAAGGTTATAAGACTAAATGAAATTAAAACACCTCCACTCAAAATATGCAAGAATGTGGTGGAACATCTACAGCCTATAAAAATATATAGCTTTGGGTCTAGTCCCAAGAGGTCTGGGTGTAAAGATACTCCCAGCTTGGGAACTAACTGTAAAAAATGAATGGGAGGAGGTTTTTAACCGAATGTTCAATAATGCAGCTACTTATAAACCTCAATAAAACAATGCTAATTTGGCTAGATTGGCAAACTGAAATTAAAAATATGAATTCTGATATGCATAAGGAATTATCTAAAGATGAGATTAAGCAATTGGAAGATAAATTAAAACCTGTATTAGGTAAAATGGAAACTGAACTAATCAATACTAAAAAGTAAAATGGAAAAACAGGACGGCTCTATGTACTTATGGAAACATAAGAAAATATGCTAGGATACCTTAAAGTAAGATCAGTAAAAAGTTTAGAAATAAAAAGTGGCCAGTGGCAGACCAATCATTATTTTCAGACATAGAGTCCACGGACACGGAGGCCAGCTCTTTTTTAGAGGAGCAAAATGAGTCCATAGAGCAAACATAAAAAAGGATACTAAGAAGCCAGAAAGATGCACACAAGAAACAGGCTCAATAGGAATAGATTCTGGGAAACTCCAAGTCATTAACCTCACTTCACATACTATTACTCATGATCAAAGGTTAGTACTGGAGAAAGGGTTATCATTCTGCCCATCCCAAAACATGTATACATTTACACTTTCTAAAGACCTGTATTTATTTTGTAGAAAGCTGGCCCTCAAAGCTTACTTTGAAAGACCAGACATGGAGAAACAACAAACAGAAAGAAATCAAGATCTGGAGGAACTAAGTTCACTAGCAAATATGGGTAAGCCTAAATTTAAGAAAAAAAATCCACCTTCACCCCCAAGTTCTCAGACTTCAAGTTTAATTGTTTTCTATAGGTGCGTTAAAGAATCAATAACTGTGGCAGCAGGGCAACTTCACTGCATTGTAAGCAACTTATATAAAGAGAGGAAAGCTCTTAAGGAGCTTGAGCAGCTTGATAACGTGGTAGTTAAGAGATCAGATAAAGGGGGAATTTGGTTTTATGGGTGGAAGATCAATACATACATGTGGGTCTTCACTAACTAAAAAATACTAATAACTATAGACCTATACCTTCAGATCCTGTGTTTCAGCGGTGTCTGATATCTCTTCCTGATGATGTAATAGAGGAGCATCTCCTGGATAGACTAGAAGTAGAATATTTACTGGTCGAAAAAAGCAAATATCCTAAACCCAGGCCGCCATATCATCTCAGGCATCATTATGTTCAATCCAATTTGCTCCTTTATAGACAGCTTTCTCCAACCACATGTACAATCATTAGACACTAATATAAGGGACATCCCATATTTTATTAGTAAGATTCATAACCTTTGTGTTCATGATGAAACATTGATGGTAACGTGATATGGAGTCATTATACTCCAATATATCCCATTGCGATGAATTGAAGACTTTAAGATACTTGAGATCTGAGAGAGGGTCCTTTCAATCCAGACATGAATTGATTGTGAGACTTCTTGAATTCATTCTGATGCACAACTTCTTCCTCTTCAACCGCATAACCTTCAAATCCAGGGGACAATGATGGGGGCTAAATGCTAACCTGTTCCTCGGATGGTGGAGAGAGGTTGTGTTCAGTGAACAATTGATTCATCACAATCAACACATTGGTCTCTTACTTAGATTCATTGATGATGTGTTTTTCCTGTGGAAGGCTCTCCTAATCAATTTAGATCCTTTATGAATGAACTCAACAGAAATTTTTTGAATTTACTTTAACTTAGAGCTCCTCCAAAACAGAAGCTATATTTCTTGATTTAAAAATACGTAAACATATGGATAAGTCATTACATATATATATATATATATATATATATATATATATATATATATATATATATATATATATTATATCGAAAATCTACAGCCACAAATTTATTACTGCACTTTCACAGTTTCCAGATGAAAACCCTCATCAAAGGTATACCAAGGGGGCAATTTCTTAAAGTTCAAAGAAACTGTACAACTGATAATGAGTTTGAGGTCATGGCTAAATTTAAAGAACTATTTCCTGGAGAGAGGTTATCCAGATCACCTTGATAAACAATGGAAGAATAAAGCCAAGATTACTGATCCCAAAAGGAAAAACACACAACCAATCAATACGTTTTGTTACCACATATAATAATCAGTAGAAATTTGTTATTTTCTGTGAAATGGTATATTTTAAAAGGGGAACAGGGTCTCTCAAAGTTCCTGCCAGATAAGGCATTGATGACGGCAAGGAGAGGTAGAAACATCTACGATAAAGTGATTCGTAGCCACTTTTCTAGAATGACTACCCCATTAAATAGGGGTGAAAAATTTAAAGGCACATGCCTTCCCTTTCCGACACATCTCTTCCGACCCTCACGCAGCCAAACAAACAGGGATGTGGCCACTCATAAATCTCCGTTTATGTATTAATGGCATTCATTTCTAATATTTTTTAGTTTTTGAAATGTATCCAGCTCTTAAAGCTATATAACAAACTTGTTTATAGTCACATAGTTACTCCAAGCTGTGTAGCATTACAAGCTCAAATCACACTCCATCCGCCCTAAGTGATAACAAACATAACAATAATGAAGAATGCTTGTGAAGGTTCTCATTCATCCAGGTCATGGTATATCTGTTGTATTAAATTAGATCAACTGGACTTGAAGTTTAGTTCTTGAAGACGTTTCGCTAGTCATCCGACTGGCTTTCTCAATTCTGAATGACTTATACAAGATTCAGTGGCAATTATGTACCCTGGAAAATTCCAATTAGCATATCACAGCCAGGTGTTAAGGGCGTGATTGCATAGTGGCTAAGAGGTGTTATAGGAATGCCCAGGGTAAACCAAAACACAAGGTAAGCGACATATATGCAGTGCAGTGCAGTGAAGAATACTCTGATTTGTATGTGGGGGAGACCAAACAGCAACTGCATCAATGTATGGCCCAGCACAGAAGAGCCAATTCCTCGGGTCAGGAGTCAGCTGTGTACCTGCATCTTAAGGATAAAAGACATGCCTTTGAAGATTGTAATGTTAACATATTGGCAAAGGAACGTGACTGGTTCAAGAGAGGTGTCAAGGAGGCCATTTAAGTAAAAATAAAGAAACCAAGCCTAAATAGAGTTGGGGGGGTTGGACACCAACTGTCTGCCATGTACAATGCTGTTTTGACACCTTACCCTGGGCGTTCCTGTAACACCTCTTAGCCACTATCCAATAACACCTGGGTGTGATATGCTAATTGGGATTTTCCAGGGTACATAATTGCCACAGATTCTGAAATGAGAAAGCCAGTCGGATGACTAGCGAAACGTCTTCAAGAACTAAACTTCAAGTCCAGTTGATCTAATTGAATACAACAGATATAATAATGAAGAAGATAGTGTGAGAGCCTTCAGCAGATTTATACTGGAAAAAAAATTCTTTATCGTATGCAACATGTTTTGGAGAAAACGTGCTTGATAAAGGAGCACGTTTGCTCTAAAACATGTTGCACACCATAAAGGCTCTCACACTATCTTCTTCATTATTGGAACACAGTTCGACAGTTTTCACTGTAAAGAAACTTTTCCTATGAAAATGAAAATTCTTTTCTTTTATCTTGGAAGGATGTCCACGAGTACTTTGATATGACTTATTGGTGAACAATGCACCAGAGTTTATTATTATATCCCCACACATTTGCTGATTCTCCAATGTAAACAGTCCTAAGCTCCTAACTTGTCTAATCTCCCTGCACAATCAAGCCCCTCTATTCCCCTTATTGTTTTAGTTGCCCTTCTCTGATCTCTTCCATTACGAAGATGTCCCTTTTATATACGAAATTCCAAAACTGCACCGCATATTCCAAATGAGGCCTTAGCAGTGCTGAAAGAATTCTAGTAAAAAGTAGAGTACTGTGATACTTTTAATGGACTAACAGTTTATTTTAGTAGACAAGCTTTCGAGGGATCAACCCTCTTCCTCAGGTCAGAGCAGTACTGATTGAAACCAAGGTTAACCGAAAGTAAAAAGCTAATTACATATAATAACAAGATAGTAAACCCCAAACTACAAGAAAGAATTCTAATATCCTTATATTTCACATAAAATGCAACAAGAATACTTTAACCCTGATGAATTTAATTATTTAAACATGGTGTCCTCTTTAAAGCATTCTTGAAATCTTTGTTTCTTAAAGTGTAAATAAGAGGATTTAACATTGGAATGATAGCTGTATATAAAACTGAAAGGGGTTTATTTCGGGTAAGTAAAAATTGAGAGGAAGGTCTCATGTGCATTACAAGAACAGTTCCATAGAACAGGATGACCACAGTGAGATGGGATGCACAAGTAGAGAAAGCTTTCTGCCTTCCCTCAGCAGAGCGGATTTTAAGGATGGCAGAAATAATGAAAATATAGGAAATCAGTGTAAGTATAAAGGCTGGCAGAGGAATTACAGATCCCACTAAGTAGGTCATTATTTCAATAAACGTTTTATCAACGCAAGACAAACTTAACAATACTGACAGGTCACAAAAGAAATGATTGATAATGTGTGGTTTGCAGAAAGCCATATTAGTTATAACCACTGTATGTGCCAAAGGATCCAAGAAGCCAACTAGCCAACAAATGGTTGCCAAGAGGCTGCATCTTCTTCTGTCCATTAATACAGCATAATGCAATGGTTTGCAGATGGCAACATAGCGGTCATAGGACATAGCTGTAAGGGAAACAAATTCTGTGCATGCCAATGATACAAAAACATAAAGCTGTGTGATGCAACCAGGGAAGGAAATACTAACTGGTCCTTTTACTAGAGTTGAAAGAAGTTGTGGCTGAGTAACAGAAGAATAAGAAATATCCAATAAGGAGAGATTGCAGAGGAAAAAGTACATAGGGTTGTGCAGTGAGGGGCTCAGACATACAACTATAATGATAAGAAGATTTGCCAGCACAGTGAGAAGGTAAATAAAAAGAAACCCAATAAAGAGTGGGGCTTGTAGAAGTGGAATGTCTGTTATTCCAAGGACAAGAAATTCACTGGTTTTGGTTTGGTTCAGTGTATCCATACAAGCAGTTCACCCTATATATAATATTATATTATTTAACCATGAAATATATGCAGTATATAACATAAAAAAAATATTCTTTGCATATATTTCCATATTCTACTATTCATAAAATGGTCTTATTCATCTTTATTGATTTACATTAATTACTAAGGAGTTATAAGGGAACAATATATGGGTTGCATTATGACTTAATGTATGGTGATGGATATGCTCACTATAAACTGATAAGCCCACTGCTAGTCCATATCACCTAATCACCTCTTCTAGGCTAATCTCACCTTTAAAACAATATTCTAGTCAAGGACAGAGATGTTCGAAACTTGTAAGTTTTCAGAGTTACAGAACTAGGGAAAAACCCGAAGACACGAAAATACAAAAACGGAATGTACTTTCAAGGGTTACGGACTTATTTTCGAGGGTAATTGAATGTGCAAGGTTATTTTCAGTAAATATCAAGTAGGTTTGATAACCCTCGAAAATATGATCGGAAACTCAAAAGTAGTTTCCGATCGTATTTTCGAGGGTTATTGAGGTTATAAAAAAATATATATTTATATATCGAATTCTTTTACTAATTAATAAACAAATATTTAAGGTGTATATATGGAGTGCACATGATTTTATGCTTTAGAAATATAAATTGTAAATATTATATAACTTACAAGTCACAGTACCTTAAGCCCCACTTATATCTTTGTTAAACCTTCTCTCAAATTTGATATATTTATATAATTTTAAAATATATTTATATTTGTAAACCACAAGACCCTAAGGATCCCTGTCTGTAATTATCTTGTAAATTTGATTACCTATTCTATTACATTTGGGACCTTCAGCTGGGGCAAAGGTCTCTTAACTGATTACTTAAAACAGTTTTATTTTTCTTTAATAAAAAATATAGTTAACACCAAGTAGTATCAAGTACTGTGGGACAAACTATAATCCAAACCATGATTTCAATTAAAAAAACTTTGATATTTTTAGCATTGCAATTTCATTTGAGCTTTGCAAACCTGCCAGCAGAATGAAACCCAACAGATTTGCCCAGCTCTATTTATTGCTAAATAAAAATGTATTTTATATATATATATATATTTATTATTTATTATAACATTTTGTTATAACACTTTTCACATTTGTAATTTTATCAGTCTCAAGTTGCTGACTCTCAAAGTTCACCAAAACAATACATATAACACCACTATAGAAATTTTTGTTAAGACATATTGTTTGTCACGTTTATGTAAACACTATCAGCCTCCTTTACCAAGAGCCGCAACCGCAATTTTAGTGTAAAATAACTAGAAAATGATGGATTCAATATAACGTTTTGCAAACGATTATAAATAGCGAAAAGTAACGCATATGCACTACTTTTTCAGAGTGTCCGCTGCAGAATCTTTGCACCAAAAGTTCCTACGTATGTGCATGGAAGCATCAACTCGCATATCATTGGATGTCCATACAAAACATTAGAAATTTGCACCAAAAGTTCCTACATATGTGCATGGAAGCATCAACTCGCAAAACATTGGATGTCCGTATGCAACATTAGAAATTTGTGCCAAAAAGCGCTAAACATTTTCGGAATGTGCAGATGTCTGACAAGGAATATGTCATGTACCAAGAGATGAGGACAAAGAACAAGATGTCAATGTCTGGCAGTGGAGCAGGAAGCTCAGGTGACATATTAGGCACACAAGAACATATAAAAAGCATTGAAACAGAGGATGCATTACAGTGTACTTCAAGACAGGAGGTTTCAGACATTGTCAAAAAGAATAAAGGTTGCAAAATGAAAAATTTAAATTTTAGCAAAATTGAAATTTTAACATGTGAATTAAGTTCCAGTTATTATCTTAACATATTAAATGTAAGTGTTAATAGTCTAATAAGCAGAGGGAGCAACTGCAGGGGGGCCAGGAAAGAAAGGGCCCCATCTTCTTATTTTTCCTATGACAGATATAGCCTCATCCCAGAAAGCCACTGTGGATTAAACAAGGATGGAGCCCCATCATAGTTTTGCAGGGGGGCCCAGGGATTCCAATTTGTAAAACGTATAACTGAACTGTAGTTAAAAAAAGCAAGCATTAGCAAAACAGTGATGTCCCATTGATCTCACAAATTGTTTAATGTGTAAAAAGTGAAATGTATGGACGTTTTATAGTAAATTCATTATAATATCAAACCCTATGTTCATAGTTTACAAACAACGTGTTTTTGTTGACTCCAGTCTGATTTAATATTTTTATTTACACATTGTGTAAATAATCTTAAAAAAATATAGATAACAGGCAAAAGTAATAACATTTGGCTTAGAACACCAGGCACCTACATATGTGGGGCAGCCAGGTGTCTAACATGTAGCCATATACAAAAAGTTACCATATGTAAAAGTAGAGTGACATATACAGTGAATTGCAGATCAACCCATGTAATATATTTACTTACCTGCAATACCTGTAAAATCCAATATGTAGGCAGCACCACCAGAGCATTAAAATGCTGAATAAGGGAGCATGTCAGAGACATAAAAAATAGGAACATTAAAAGTCCAATTTCCAGACACTTTCAAGAATGCAATAGGGGTCAATTGGATAACTTATGAGTGCAGGGAATACAATGGATACCACAAGATAGTAGAAATAAGGATCGAGAGCAGAAATTAAGGAAAATGGAATTCAAATGGATTTCCCTGATGGATACTAGATTTCCACAAGGATTAAATTTCATATGTGACATTAGTTGCTATTTTGAGTATATACTTCAGGTAGGAAACATTGACTCATAGGATAATAGGATTATCATTCAGTCCTCTCTTATTGTATTGTATACTGTACTGCCCCGCTGGTGACAGTTAATATTAGAAACAAATAATTAATTGCACACTGTAGAAATTACTAAATAGACAATTTTGTCTTTAGATGAATAATTCAGTTGAATAATAGATGTTTTTATGTATGTTGGTAAGATATACATTACACTGTTACAGTTAGAACTGGCAACATACATTGCATTTTGTACATGCAGTTTCTTAGTTAAAATGGTATCTATGTCAGTGATTACATTGAAATAGGTTTCAGCTGCAACAGTGTAATGTTGGCAATAGAAGCGTTAAGAAAAAAGGATATTTAGACGACCGGAAATGGAATCAACCCGAGCCTATGACCAAGAGAGCGCAGAGCTCTTAAAACACGTTAGGTGGTGTATTTTATGTTGTTACTAATATAAGTGTAAAGTTTTAAAAACAGCCTTGTTCCAGTACTTTGGAGTGCTCTACAGCTTCTTTATTGTACAAGTATCATTGGATAGGATCGAACGAAGGGTCCGGGGCATTGGAGCACCCGTACCACCATGGAATAGTGGTGAGTCCATTTTTTCTTCTGTGGATGCAGTACGCTGATATAGATGACCAGCGATAAGTCCAGGGTATAGATACACCTGGACCTCCCCATAAAATTAAGTATTATCAGAATTTTTTTGGCAACGTAAAGTCACTGTTATAAGCAAAAAACTAAATTTGGCTAGAGATTAATGGAAAAGTAAATGCAGTAGGAGTAACTCCCAGGACAAGTGAACAATTAAAGAAAAGGTGTTGAAAAATGTTAGAAAATCAAAAGCAAGCTAAAAACTGGCGGAGGAGTCACATCAGTGCATGAGTAGAGATGGGATCCGGGTCCGACACGGAACCCCTCAGTTCTGAAATCCGAATGATTTGTCCGAATCTCCCCAAACTTATTCTTTATTCAGAATAAAGTATACATAAAGTATATGTATTTATATCTTTATATAATATTTTACCTTAAAGGACAACCCTCATAAGAACCTCTATGCTATGGAAGCATCAACTCTGGATGCCTCATGAAAACTGAGCAATTTGGAAACCTGTACTAAGCCTGTACTGAGCCTGGGCATGCTCAGAAGAGGCAGACAGGGGATTAACATTCAGTCATTGGCTGTGATGACAACTGTCAAATCCATAACTGACAAGAACCAGTTGCTAACTGGAAGAACCATGAAGCAGAAACGGGAAACAGTACATTGTGCAGGATTTCAGGTTAGACTTATATATTTCAGGCTTCAAACTATTACCGTTTAGGGTTTTGGAGGGTGATTTTCCTGTATGTAAGTATTCATTTTGGGGATGGACTTGCCCTTTAAAGGGTATCTCCCCAAACTTAAACCCTTTGTAGTGTATGTTATGCAACCTCACCCACAAATACCATTTTTGTTTTGTAAAATAAGCAACAAAAATCAAACAACTATTTTTTTCCCCTTACTTATTCGCTCACAGCTCCCTGCTTGCTGGACAGTGCAAACAGGGACCGAAGCGCAAGCTGTGTCTGTGATTGGTTGAGAGTAAACCAATCACAAATGTGGCTGGTTGCTATGCTGAGAGGCGAGGGAACATGGTCAGGTAAGTCTACTTCTGGAGCTGGTTTTAAAAATTTAAAATGGGGGGAGAAGCATAAGGAGCAGATGTGTAAGGTAATGATGTCTGTTAAATAATAAATTGTGGGCCGTAGTGTTTTCATGGTGGACCTGACCTTAAATTTAAATATAGTCAGGAGTGAAGGTAAGCTACTGTCTTCTATGCATAGGTTGGGACCTGTCAGACTATGCGGCGTGGGAGCAAACAACCAGGTAAGTTTGTTACCTTCTCTCCTGGCTCCTGATCGTTTTATTGAAGAACGGGAGGTAAGACACAGCTCCTTTACCCCCCATTCTTCAATAAAACAAAATGGCCAAACTTGTAGTTAACATCATTATTGTTATATGTGTGTCATAAAATGTGACAAAGCCTCAAGTGACATGTATGACTATTTTAATTCCCATGTGATATCTTTACTACTTATCGTCAGAGATATGTGCAATATAATCGTTTATGAGCATTTTGTGACCAAAAAACATCATTATAGTAATCAATAAGAGGCATCTAGGTTGTAAATTAATTTAAATTGGTCCTTTATTGTCATTCCTACAGAGGAAGAAATTATGCCATGTTGTAATAAAATTGAAGGAAATGTTGACTGCCAAGTGGAAGAAACACACCATTGTTCACAAACAGAAAATGTTCCCTTGAATTTTGCATCTGACCAAACATCTAATGATCTAATACAAATATGTAAAACAATTTAATGAGCAATATAATGATAATATAAAAATATTGCCTACATATATTTTTGCAGAATTGGCAAAACTCTCAAGTAACATTGTTGAAAGTATTAATCAGTTTAAAGAAACTCTTTCATCGGAAATGAAGTATGTTGCTTGAGTTCTTAGTATTCATAACAGTAAAAAAAACTCAGTATAGGCAACCGCAAAGTTCAGATGATGTGATGTCCAAACAGTCAATTCATAATTTTTCTCCAGCTGTGAATAATGATTTAGCAGTAAATTCAGAACAACCCCCCCCCCCAAAAAAAAAATATATTTATACCACCAAGTAGAACCCAGCGTAAAGGAAATATTTAGTAGCATAGTCAAATAATTATCATTTTAGTGGTGGTTTTTGCTGCTGTTCAGTAATATTTAATATACAAATGGTAAAAAAAATGTAACAAAATTATTCACATTTTAAATATGTAAGGGAACTATTCTCTTTAGTTGTATTTGGTGTCAGTTTATTGACAACATTTTTAGATTGTTATAGTTTTTTTCAAACGGTTTACTAGTGATTTTACTACGTATTTCTCCACTGAAAAAAATAAAGTTTGTCCATTTAGTTTAATAAAACAATAAAAACGTTAAACAAGATCTCATTGGTTGGGGCAAAATAAGCACCATTTTTATCGATAAGAACTTTTACTGAATCTCCCTAAAGCTGTTTTAACTTTTTTATTTAACGTTTATTATAAACCTTTACCGGGATTGGATTTACTACTCCTTTAAACTTTGGCAATTACAGGTCTATAAATATAACTTAAGTGGTGATGAAAATATCTAATTTAATATCTAATTGATCTAATTGAATACAACATATATATATATATATATATATATATATATATATATATATATATATATTACACAGAAGTCTCTGGCACTCAACTACACAATAGTCAAAAATGAATGGATGTAAATGGATGTAAAAGGACTGATGCCTGGATACTGTCTTGGAGTGGCGCATCAGCTGACACATGTTTGTACAAACAATGTAACTAAAGGGATCCATTTTAACCTTGGTGTAGGTGTTTACCCTTCATTGCTTGCAGGTATGTTTAACTTTTACATCCATTCATTTTTGACTATTGTGTAGTTGAGTGCTGGAGACTTCTGTGTAATGTTTAAATTGCCGATCTCATTTGCACCGCACCTAAAACTAATTATGAATTAAGGTTTGAGCTGCATATTTTTTATCTTGGTATATATATATATATATATATATATATATATATTTTCTATTTTTTTATTTGATTTAATTAAAAAAATATAAGTTTGGATGGGGCGTGGCCTGCACACGAGCGAGAAGCAGCATGCTCTGAGAGCTCCTCACTCCTTAAACCTGGCAACAAATACAACCTGAGCTCGGCAACCAAAAACTACCCAAAATAATCAAACAAATAAAGATAAGAAGACGAGGGGCAGGAAAAGCAAGACAAAAATCCGCAAACTGACAGACTACAACACCCAAGAGCCCAACTCACCTGCTGACCGTGACCTCCAAGATGGCGCCGACTCCACGCGCTCCTCAGGCAGCCCGGACACAGCAGACACGGAGACTGGGAAAACAAAGAAAAAAACGAATAAATACAAAACCGGAGAGGAGAACCTACAGATACACAACACCCCATCCCAAAAATCCACCAAAGAGGCAAGCGGACGTCACAAACAACTAAACTGTAAGTCTGGCTCTCCCTCCCCCCCCAGACACCCCTGGAGAAACATACACCCCAGAAAACAGGACCTCAGTAAAACCCAATCAGACCAAGATGGATCTACATGATGATCCCACAGACTATCAAAAATCGCCAAATAGTTCCCACCAATCAGAGGACACAGAAGGGGAGATATCCTCAGCACAAAAACCAAAAAGAACACCCCCCCCCCCATATACGGTCAAACCAAATTGAGACAGATCCACATCTCACCTGAATTATTGACCAGGGAATAGACAACACCATAGGTGTAGGTTGTGACTGGGGAGGAAGGCCAGAACAAGCATGCCCACTAATGAGCTACCCAGCCAGCGAAATACCAGTAACCGAAAATTACGCAATACAACTCCTTCAAAACAGACATGAAAACCCTTCTACAACCTCTTAAAAATGAATTAACAGAAACAATGCAATGCACAGACCATGTAGAAAATAAAATGATCGAGTTCACAACCTCGTTTAACGATCTGTTAGATGAACATTACAAACTGGCAGACACAATCCAAACAATGAAAAGCAAAATAGCAGACCTAGAAGACAGATCCAGACAAACAATATAAGGATCAGAGGAATACCAGAAACAATAAAACAAGACAACCTCCCAGAATATATTACCACACTGATAAAAGAACTCATACCCTCTGTACCCAATACTGAACTAATACTGGACAGAACCCACAGACTGCCAAAGCCAAAAACAGCCCCAATATCAGCACCAAGAGACGTAATAATTAGAATCCATTTTTAACCACGTTAAAGAGAAAATAATGCAGATCACCAGACAAAAAACATCCATGCCACAACAATACCAAAACCTGCAATTTTTTCCAGACCTATCTGCAAACACCATACAAGTGAGAAAATTATTTTAACCAATCACACAAATACTGAGAGAAAATGGATTTACCTACAGATGGGGATTCCCGGTAAAGCTTATAATTAACAAGGATGGGAAAACACACACCCTTAATACAGTAAAAGAGGCAACAGAAACGATCGAAAACCGGAATTTACAAATCAAACGAACTGTGACAACCAAAACAGGCTCTGCTCCAAACAGGATCAAAAAGGAATGGCAGTACCACATGCAAGACTAAGATACTTAAATTTAACACCTTCCCCTCCAGATACTATACTCATTGGGATTGCTATAACTGATACAATTGCTTGATAAATAATCTAGGTAACCTGAAAGGACTAAAAGAACTTCAACATTCCAGCTGAGATGTGGAAAACCGCCCAGCAGACGAGACCATCATTCAACCAAACAACACTCTACAAATAGAACAAACCTCAACAACTGTAAAGTATAAACCGAGATATATATATAGACTACCAAACTGTACTAATCAAATGTTTAACATAACTGCTTGACTAACTGTTAATTTATTTAGATATACAGAAATAATGAAGCAATCTAACAAATATAGATAAGTGACAATACATTGGTGTTTAAAATGTTATGCAAATCACTATGAAATGCAGAATATGCTAATACTACCAAAACTACTAAAGTAGATAAGACTGTTCTAGATGATACACGAAGTTATAGTAAACCCAACTCTGGTCACCCACACTGCCATAGCAGACACCAACCAACCCAAGGAAACTAAACAACCCAACCAACTGAAATAGTCGCCACACTAGATAAAAACTCTACACAAGAGTACCCTAAAGTTGCCAGGCTGAGGCCAATAATACCCGCAACATATCTCCTTTCAGAAAACCAAAGGAGACTCCCCACCCAAATCCTCCCACCAAAATGTATATAGTTATAACCCCTACCCCTAAAATTTTACCCCCCGCAGGCACGACCAATCCCAAGAGAAACCTAACCCCAACCATCCAAGACATGTATCGACAAAAGAAACCAACCAAAAGAAAAAAATGGTCTTCCAGATAATCTCCTATAATGTCAGAGGTCTAAACAACCCCTACAAAAGACATCTGCTATATAAAGATCTACGACAGACCTCAGCTGACATAGTGTGTCTCCAAGAGACCCATCTCACAAAAAATTATGAACATCTACTACATCACAAATCCTACCCAACAATATATCAAGCCACTAACTCCAAAAAAAAGAGAGGAGTAGCAATCATGATCAAAAATACGATAGCGACCCAACTACAAAACCTAATAACCGACCAAGAAGGAAGATATATTATACTAGTACTAAAAATAAACAACGTACCTTACACAATAGTGAACCTCTATTCCCCTAACCAAAGCCAACTTAAGTTCATCAAAAAAATAACAAACAAAGCCAAACAACTAGATTCTCGTAACCTAATCATAATAGGAGACTATAATCTACACCCAGACCCCAACAGAGATACGACCTCCAAATTAACTTTCAAAAACTGGAAATTCTCAGAATGGATAAAAAAAGAAGATCTTTACGACACTTGGAGGATTAACCACACAGCAGACTTGGACTACTCCTATTATTCCCAAACACACAATACATATTTAAGAATAGACCTATGCCTAACAGACAAGTGGACCCTCCAAAAAGTCATTAAAACAAACATCCTAACCAAAACATGGTCAGATCATGCACCAATAACAATACATATATCAGAAAAATTCAACTACAAAAATACCTCCATATGGAGACTAAACCCATACCTACTCTCACACCCAGAAACCAAAGAAAAAATCCAAAACTCACTGGAAGAATATTTCCACTTCAACGATAGACCAGAGACTAATATATTCTCAATATGACTAGCCCACAAAAAGGTAATCCTTGGCTCCTGCATAGAAATAGCATCCAAATTAAAAAAAACAAAGAACCCAAAAAAAACTGCATCTCATGCAGAACTTAGCAGACGCGGAATCACAGCACAAAAACCAACCCAACAAAGAAAATAAGGAAAAATTGGAAAAAGCCCAACAAAACCTACACCAGTACAACCTCTACGACTATGACAGACTAATCCGCAGACTGAAAGCCAACCACTATATCCAAGGCAATAAAGCCAACAAAACCCCAGCAAACAAACTAAAATCCGAAACAAATCTAAATTAATGAACCCACAAGATATAGCCAACCAATTTGGAGAATACTATAGCAATCTATACAACCTAAACAAATCCCCAGGACACTACACCCCAACCAAAGAAGAAATACTAGCATTCCTGCAAAAACTTGAACTACCAACACTAAATCAAGAACAACTAGAAACGCTATCTGAACCAGTTTCACAAGAATAAATCAAAAAAGCAATAACATCATTAAAACCAAACAAAACCCCAGGACCAGATGGACTGACAAATGAGTACTACAAATCATTCAAAGATACCCTAATACCATACATGGCAAAAATATACGATGCAATCTCAAACCAAGGCACTACACCCCCTGAAATGCTGAAAGCCTTAATCATCCCAATTCCAAAACAAAACAAAGACCCAGCTATAACCACTAACTACAGACCCATATCCCTCCTAAACTCAGATATAAAGATATTCTCAAAGATCTTGGCTGAAAGACTAAAAAAATATCTACCCACGCTTATACACCAAGACCAAGTAGGCTTTGTGTCAAACCGCCAACCCACAGATAACACAAGAAGAATCATCAACCTTATAAACTGGACCCAAAGAAGAAATATAACCTCAACATTCATAACGTTAGATGCAGAAAAAGCATTCGACAGAATCAACTGGACGTACATGAACTTAGTACTAGACAAATTCCGAATACCAACCAAATTCAAAACAGTAATCAGTGCTCTCTACTTCAACCTCTCAGCCCAAATATATGTATCACAAATGCTCTCAGAAACCATACAAATAACAAACGGCACCCGACAAGGATGCCCCCTCTCTCCACTAATATTTGCCTTAATCATGGAACCCCTAGCCCAAACAATCAGAGAAAACGAAAATATACATGGCATAAAAGTAAAACAAGAAACCCATAAAATTGCACTATTTGCAGATGATGTGATGCTGACCCTAACCAAACCTATAAAATCACTCATCCACGTAGACAAGCTAATCAAAGAATTCAGCAGAATATCATACTACAAAATAAATGCATCAAAATCCCAAACATTAACAATTAACGTATCACACGCCCTGAGGATCTACTTATCCAGCAAATACTCATACAGTTGGGACTCAAAGACAATAACATACCTGGGAATAACCTTATCAAACGAAAACAAAGAACTCTACAATAACAACTATGTCCCAATGCTATCAAAAAGACAAAACCTCATAGACTCCTGGAAAACAACAATGTGGTCAATGCTAGGAAGAGTGGCAACAGTGAAAATGATGATCCTACCACAATTCCTATACATCTTCAGAACAATTCCGATTCAAGTACCAACCAAATTCTTCAACCAAGCACAGACCTTAATTTCAACATATATTTGGCAACAAAAAAAACCAAGAACCAGCAGAAACACACTAGCAAAAACCAAACAAGCAGGGGGAATAGCTGCACCTATAATACACGACTACTACCAAGCAGCCATACTAGACCAAACAAGGGAATGGTGGTCCGAAGAAGAAACCCCAACCAAACTCTGGCACCAAATAGAAATGGCAGAAATAAACCCACATACGCCAAAACAACTACTAGGAGCAACCCTTCTGGGATACAAAAATATCCTAAATATCTCACCAACATCAGAAGCCTCACTAAAGATCTGGTCCAAAACGAACCAAAACCAAAAATTCCTAATACCCCTGTTCAAAGACATACACCTAAACAGCTTTGACCTACTAATCCCCAATTTCAAAATAGATTGGAAACACTATGGAATAAATACACTACAACTGCTCCAAAATGGTACATACATACCATTCAATGATCTACAAAAAAACAACAAAATCCCCAAAAAAGAATTCTACAAACATTTACAAATCCTCAGTTTCCTATCCAGAAATAAATACTTCTCTAAAGCTTTCGAAAACACCGAAATAATATTCCCACCACGAATACCCACGGCAACCAAATCAATCGGAACCTTCTATCTTGCAATAGACAACAAAAAAGAAAATCTAACAAATAAAGAAATAAAAAAATGGGAAAAAGACCTTAACCAAACATTCACAGAGGAGCAATGGTCCAAAACCTTCCAATTACCATTCAAACTATCCAGATGCACAAACCACTGGGAAACATCAAGAAAAATACTATACAGATACCATAAAACACCAGATCAAATAGCAAAATGGAACAAATCCACCTCAGCTACCTGCTGGAGATGCAAAAACAACCCAGGCACATGGATCTATATCTGGTGGGAATGCTGTAAAATAAAACTTGGTTAAAAATTCAACACTTTATACAAAATCTATTCAGCAACAGATACAGGCTTACCCCCCAATTCGCTCTACTATTTATAGACCTGGACAGCCTCCCAGCTGAACAAAAAACAATATTATACCAATTTTCACAATAACCCACACAATTATAGCCAAAAATTGGCTCACGACCAAAACCTAAATTAATGGAGATACAGCAACAACTGACAATAAATATGCAATACGAACAAATGTACACAATCTCACAAAACAAGTTTGCAAAATTCCACCATATAGGGAACAATGGTATATTGACCAAAATCAAAGCCATGAAGAAACAAACCAACAAACCCAATATAGTCTACAACCCTACCCAGAAACCCCTAACGAAATAGGAATAAAACTCCCTGCCTGCACCCCCCACCTCCACCCCCCATCACACAATCCCCCACCCCCCCTTTCCTTCTCTCTGTTATCCCCTTCTAGCTCCCTCTAAATACCCGAAAGTTTCAATGACTTTCCTCCATCCCTTCCAAAAAGAAAATCTTAGCATAACAAACTTTTTCGAAATTGTTATAAAACTTATAAGAAATACAATGTTTCAAATAAGATGTACATATTGTTATAGTAATTGTTAATATGCATGTTGTACCGAAATGCATAACTACTTTTCTTTGAAAACAATAAAAATTTATGTTCAAAAACAACTTACCTATATGATAGGTAACTCGTGGTTGTTAAATCGATCATATATTCCAGAATTCTTAGTATATAAGAATCATTGACATTGACCCTTAACCTAGTATGGTATAGCATTTACAGTAATCTCCGGTGATATCCTAACTCCCTTAGTATCTGTATGCTTTTATTGGTTTTTATATGTTTCTTCTGCACTTAATGGTTTTGCACTTTATACATGTCATGTGAGATTTTGCCAATAAAATAATGTGACTTTGTACTCTATGTTGTAGCATATTAAGATTGGGTTTTAATAGCGATGGGTGCTTAAAGGGGTTCCTTTTTCTTATTTTGGAGCATTTTATATGAGAATCATGGCTGGATCCTGGAAATTTTGGAACTATATCGAGAATAACCATGTATGCTGAACATACAGCCTGCACATTTATTGAATGGCAACTTTTTCTATTGCGGTATATATGCTCAAAAGATGTTCGAGGTGAAATTGCACCAATTCTATTTGGAAACCTGCTATCCTGGAGAAACCCTTCTTTAAATTTTGTAGCTTTTGCTGTTCATTTGGAAAAAAGATTACAAATACTTAATAAAGCTTAAAGCACAAATCCGAGTAATCTTGAAAAAGTAGGTTGACTCATCCCAGCAACAATAGCAACAGTTGTCTGAAATGATCCAGAAGCAAACAAATGTAAGCATGCAAGCAGACGTGTTACGCCTGGGACTCCACTATTTCTAAAAGATGATGGTTCAATTTTGCTTGATATTTCATTATATAAGATTACAATTTGTCTAGCATTAAGCCTGTACCTGGCTTTTATTTTGCTACCATTTAAATTATCTATATCTATCGGGACTTGTGTTATCCTCCATCTATATACATCTTTATACCTTTTCGGATGTCCCATTGATTGGATTACTGTAGCCTATGTACTTTGTTTTTTCTCCATTTCTGCTACTTTATTGCTTTTTTGCTGTTTGCTACAGGGTGCAATACTTATCTTTAAGGTGCACGTTACTTTTTAGCTTTTTAACATTGTATATTCTCTGGCAGCTGGCCAGCTTGTCATTATATTGTGTGCAGATATATTTGTATTCTTATGATAAATATACTTTTATTTTATATATTTACATTTTTTGTTTCGTGTTTCCACCGGCAAGGTACCTTTCCTTTTTACCCTCATTACAAAGCACTGGTAAGGTTTATTTGGAATATACGGTGCAGTTTTAGAATCCTGTGTACAAAAAGGACATCTTAAAAATGCAAAGCATTTAGAGGAGGGCAACTAAATTAATAAAGGGACTGGGGAGCTTGAATATGAAGACAAATTGGGTAAATTACAATTATGCTCACTAGAGAAAAAGCTCTTGTGTTGGGATATGGTCACTGTGCATCCCTGGTTCATTATTTACCAATAGAAAATGTCAGGACACACGGGCATCCCTTAAGACTGAAGGAAAGAAGTTTAGTCTTCAAATTCTTAAAGGTTTTTCACTGTGAGATGGATGTGGTGATGGCAGGTTCATTGGACAGTTAAAAAAAAAGCTGAATGAGTTTATGAAAACAAGGAATGTTGCAAGTTACTGGTATTGATACATAAAGAAGGGTTGATCCAGGGACATTTCTGATTGCCACTTGGAGTCAGGAAGGGAATATTTCCCCCCTTCATACGGTTGTTTTTTGTTGATTTTTTTTTGCCTTGCTCTGGATCAATTGTTGGGGGGGGGGGGGGGGGTATTTGCTGAGTAGGTTGGACTAGATGGACAAATGTCTTTATTCAACCTCAAATACTATAGTATTATTTTTTGTATATTTGTCTAATTATAATACACACACACCTTTGGCTTGTCACCTTTATTTGGTGCCCACATCATTATGAGCAAAACAAACCACAATATAAATCTCTTTTTGCTAATGAATTGTATACATGAATTAAGACATGAATTGGGACTTTTCTCCCAGCTGTTTTAGGGAAATGACCGAGTATGTACAGTACGTGTCCATTTGTGTAGATGTCACAGAGACAATGTATCTGCCTGATTCGGAAGACAATTTCTAAGTAACCAGTGCACAAAATGAGACTAGCAGCTTGTTCACATAGAGTTTCAGGCAAGGCATTATGTACATGAAACCAAAAGTTGTGTGTTTGTGTGTAGTGTAAAGTTTGTTTATGACACTGATCAACTTCAGAAATAAAATCCAGATATACAGAAAGAAGCAATGAATTGAAAAAAAAACCACATAATTTTACCATAGGGATGCTTAGTTTGTTTAGATATGATTGCCAATCTTAAAGAATAAATTCACTGATATATTATAAATATTATAACTATAAATGCTTACAGCCTAAAAAAATTGCAAATACTGTAAAAATTGAGGGTGGAAGATAATGGGTCATTAGGAATGACCTATTTATGGCAGATTTCCCCATCTTTGCAGTTTCCATATGTTACTCTTACCCCTAAAATCTAGACAGTTTTAAAGGCAAATTTGACAGGGAAACTGCAGTAAAAAGTTCAAAACCAAAGAAAATACAACAGTAGCCTTTCCAATATAAAATGATACCCCACATGTAGTTAGGGCAAAATGTAAGAACAATTATAGTTGAAAAATACAAGTCTGCTCTTTTGTACTATCTTTTCATTAAGTCCTCTTAAGACATATAGCATATATTGAACAATTCTATCTTTACATCCACAATCATGTAACATTTATTAAGCTGGATTAACACCATCCAATATTTAGTGGCGACAGACCAACATTTTAGTGTATTGGTCGATCGGCACAAAACATTGGATGGTTTCTTTGGAAATCTGTGATCGACGGTTCGGAAAACCACGGCTGATCTTCTATGGGCTGGTCTTCTATGGACCACATGCTCTGTCATGATGAACTGTCAGCTGCAGCTACTTTTAGGTCAAAGGATCCAAACATGTGTACCCAGCCTTATCCAAATTCCATTTATAATTTTATAATTAAATATATTACACAAAACAGCAATGTGCCAAATCTCACGAATAAACAGCACCCATTATTTTGTATGGGTGCTCACAGAATAGCTGCCAGTAGTACATAATGTAATCAATTAGGGCCCCAAGTACTAGAGCAATAGGTTCCAGTAGGCTACACCCTCCAGTCTCTACCGCGCTGGATAATAACTCAGTAGACATAAAATATAATGTTGCATACATAAACACAAAACTGTAGCTGTGAAATGCTATAATTTGTATTATATATTTCAAGCGTACTTGATAAAAATAAACACTTTGAATACCAGACGCTGAAAGGTTTACAATGCTTCCTTTTTTTAATTTGTTTTGATTAGTTTTCGTAGCCAGACGGGTGTTTAAAGTGAATCTGGATATGTTTCAATATATATTTCTTGACTGTTCAGTTATGTTGTCACGATACTAATATTGATGCTTTGTATGTTCTCCAACAACATGGGGAAACACCAAGAAGTAAGCCTGCTTTATTTATTTCTGCTTATTTCTGTTTTGGCTGCAGGTTGACGGGTACATTGTTTTACAATACAATTCAGTCATTGTTGGTGTTCTGCCGACGCTACTCAATAAGAGGCCAAGAAAAGTAACAACAAAATGAAATATGTAATTACCAAGATTTAAACTACAAGAGCAATATAAGGGCAATATTTTCAGATAAATCTTATTATTACTATAGTCATTTAACTGATGAACATGTAAACATTCCTTTTTATACACCCATTTCCTAACATTGTGCAGTTGTGTGTGCATTATGGTAGGTTGGAACTTCCAAAAATAGTGGCACAATACAATTAACACATTTAGGTATCTACATAAGAGAAGAAAGCTGGTGATGTATAGGTCAAATAGGCTGTGCTATTAGTATGATGATACATCAAATGTAACAATGAACGCGTGTCATCAAATCACACATATGAACATATCGCTGGATGTCGGATTGTCAGAAACAGAATTACTGGTGCCTGCAATCCCCCCTTTCTGTCTGCTCAGTGCAGTCTGCTATTCTACTTCTCCTGGTCTCCATGGACTGTTATATAGTTGTTTACACAGATTGTTAGATTGTTAATTGAACTGTGAGTGAGAAGCAGCATTTTGTATGTTCCAAAATGCATCCAGTCTGTCCTGTGATTGACAGCAGCATAGAGAACTCGAACAACATTAACCCTGCATCTGTCAGTGGTATACATTAATTACTGTACCTACTAAACTGTGATGGAGTTAGTGAGCAGGAATAGGAGCATTAAGAAATCCAGGAGATGGTTGTATAGCTGTCTTTGTAATATATATATATATATATATATATATATAGTAGATGGACGGAGACAGAGGTCACTCTCGGGACTGAATAAAACGTAACTTTTATTATAACATGATAAAAATATATCATGTTATAATAAAAGTTATGTTTTATTCAGCCCCGAGAGTGCCCTCTGTCTCCGTCCATGTATTATCCTCCTCGGGGTGCACCCGGGCGATTGCTATGGAATATGTAGTGCTGATCGCCTTCGTTGATTATATATATAGTAGTATATATATATGTGTGTGTGTATATATTATACACAGCAGTGATGGTTCTATATTTTCTTTATATAGAGGGATTGTTCTATGTGCCAATACAGGGTACAATGTTATCACCTCCCTGTACTGTAGCATAGGGTTACGTGTATGAACCTTTTCCATCTACGTTTTTGCAAGATTCTGTCACATCTGCCATCAGTGTAACAGCTCTAAATTTAAAGGGCATGTCCATCCTCAAAACTAAAATTTAGGCCACTACTGGACCTACTACTGTATGTAGTATTTAAAAAACTTTACCTAACATCTCTCCTCCTGACCAAAGTACAGGAAACTGAAGAGTAGGAGCTGTCTTCCTCTGTGTAAGGTTTCTGCCTCCTCTTTGTCTTCTGTGAGGACAGTGGCATGTGCATGGGCAGCCTTCCCCCCTCCCTCGGGTGCCCTCTTCACTGCCAGGCCCTATCTAGGCCACCCCAGGACACTAAGGGGCATATTTATAAAGGAACGATGTTAGCGCAAAAAAATTACCGCCGCACATCGCGGCCGCGAAAATAGCGCTATCGCCGTATTTATAACGGCGAGTGCTATTCCCGCGATACCTATCGCGGCCGCGGTGTGCTGCGGTAATTTTAAGCCCCTTCGCGGCGATACTATAGGACTTAAAATCCCTTCCCGACGCCGCTCCTAAGGGGGCGTTGCATACCCCACCCCGCCCACCCCACCCCCCGGCGGCAGCGGCGACCACCCGCCGCCTTCCCAGCAGCCCCTCCCAACCCGTTCCCCTTTCGCGGCAATCTCGGAACGGGAGGCTAGGAGGGGCTGCCGGGAAGGGGCCGCAGCGTGGTCGCGACCACCCGCCGCGCACCCCCTCCCCGGCAACCCCTCCAAGCCCCCCGCCCTGGCCGCTCCCGGAGGGGACGGGAGGGAGCCGCTGGGGGGGTGGAGGCTCCCTCCAGCGGGGCCCTGAGAAGGGCCTTTTGGGGCTTAGGGGGTCTCGCAGCTCGAACCGGGACCCCCCTCCCCGGCCCTTATAAGGGCCCTTGCGGCACTGACAAGTGCCTTTGGCGGGGTCCCGCAGCTGAAACCGGGACCCCCAGTGCGGCTCTAAAAGAGCCCTTGGGCGACGTCTTCTTCTTCTTCCAGTCCCGGCACACCACTCCGCCGAGGCCCCGACCCCCGAGAGGTACCCCTGCGGCCGCCAGGGGTACCCCCGGCGGGCGCCGGCGACCTCAACGAGGCCGATGTTGCCGGCGTCTTGATCCGACGCGAAGTCTTCGATTGGCGACACCAACCCCACTCAGGTCGCCGATGCCAGGCAGACTCACTGCGGCCGCGCCGCCAGTGAGCCTGCTGCACCGCCGGCCTCAGCGGAGCCGATGTTGCCAGCCGTCTTTCTTTCTTCTTTCTTCGCCATCTACTGCGATGGCATCTGAGTTCCCGGCGGAAAGCTCCTCTTTATATAGGTTTGCAGAAATCCATAATCCGTTTCTGATTGGTCAATTTTAATACTTGCTTTACATTAACCAATCAATTTCAGAACTTTCCAGAAACTGATTGGTTAGTAAGCATGTAAACCAAGCATTAAAAAATTGACCAATCAGAACGGATTATGGATTTCTGCAAACCTATATAAGAGGAGCTTTCCGCCGCGGAACTCAGATGCCATCGCAGTAGATGGCTGAAGAAAGAAGAAAGAAGCGGCTGGCAACATCGGCTCCGCTGAGGCCGGCGGTGCCAGCGGGCTCACTGTCGGCCGCAGTGAGTCTGCCTGGCATCAGCGACCTGATGGGGTTGGTGTCGCCAGCCCAGACGTTGCCCAAGGCTCTTTTAAGAGCCCACTGGGGGTCCCGGTTCGAGCTGCGGGACCCCCGCCAAAGGCACTTATCATGGCCGCAAGGGCACTTGTCAGTGCCGCAAGGCCCTTACAAGGGCCAGGGAGGGGTCCTGTCTTCGAGCTGCGGGACCCCTAAGCCCCAAAGGGCTCTTGTTAGAGCCGCAAGGGCACTTGTAAGTGCCGCAAGGCCCTGATAGGGCCGGGGAGGGGGGCCCCGGTTCGAGCTGCGGGACCCCTTAAGCCCCAAAGGGCTCTTGTCAAGCCGCAAGGCCCTTATAAGGGCCGGGGGGGGGGGTCCCGGTTCGAGCTGCGGGACCCCTAAGCCCCAAAGGCCCTTCTCAGGGCCCCGCCGGAGGGAGCCTCCACCCCTCCCAGCGGCTCCCTCCCTTCCCCTCCCCGGGCGGCCGGGGCGGGGGTTTTGGGGGGTTGCCGGGGAGGGGGTGCGCGGCGGGTGGTCATGACCACCTGCTGCGGCCCCTTCCCGGCAGTCCCTCCTAACCTCCCGTTCCGAGATTGCCGCGAACGGGGAACGGGTTGGGAGGGGCTGCTGGGAAGTGGCGGCGGCGGCGGGTGGTCGCCGCTGTCGCCGCGGGGGGTGAGGGCGGGGTGGGCGTGTCTCCCGGGGCGGGTGCGACCACCCGCCGCGGGTTGCCTGCCCATCCCCCCGCGGGAGGTTAGTATCGGCTGACTTCGCCCCTTCAAGGTGGCGAAGTAAACAGCCGATACTACCCGAGCGAAACCATTACCGCCGCTTTATAAATAGAAGCGGCGGTAACAGGTAAGTATCGGCCGCAAAGGTTAACGCTTCGTTAACTTTTCGCGGCCGTTTTCGGACTTTTAGAAATCGCGGTAAACGCGATTTATGCGTTAATGTCCGCGAAAACGGCCGCGAAAAGTTAACGAACCTTTATAAATATGCCCCTAAGTCAGTTTACAAAGAAAAAAAAAGCAGAACTCTAGTTACAATCCTTTGTTCCTCCACCATGGTTATTGCAGCAGCCACTTCTGTAATTGGCTATTTCTCATCCAATCAGAGGCGCGTCTGCCAGTCTGGCACCTTGCTTGCAGTTTGGGCTAGTTTTGATGTGGTCAAATTTATTCACAGGGGATACAAATAGGGTTCCATTAGAAGCTACAACATGATGGTGATTCATGCACTTTGTCATGAAACGATACACAATACAATATTACAATACTTTAAACATTCCAGGTGTATAATAAATGTGGCATCATGTGAAATATACTTTCTTCAGGATAGGCACTCCCAGCAAAACAACAACACATGTACATTAGTGTTTGTGAATTAATGGCTTCTGGATATGTACATGTACAGTATGTGAGGATGAATGAATCCATGTAGTCCGTGTTGCATCTTGCTAACATGCATTCTGGGTATTTTTTAATAAACTTTTAGAGACTGAAGTTAAGGAACAATGCAAGCAATAAATCAAATATGCTAACAATTCATGTTAGTAATCTATGCACTTTCACAGCCTTGTGTATAATTGTGCAGCATCTATTCACAAGCAGGTTATATCTATCCAATTAATGGTGAATCAGGAAAGTGACATTTATGCATTCTTACTATGATTTTCTACACAAGCATCACCACACCACCAAAAACACGTCCATGCTTCTCATCAAATACACACATGACATAGTGTCAAGGCAATAGGCGCTATGTAAATAAACATATACCTACATCCATACATGGGGGAGTCTTTGCTGCGGTGTTTAAAAATGTTAAGTTGGTATTATTTGTTATATGATTGCATATTTCCCTGTTCATGGGAATTGTGCGACTTTTCAATCACCTATGTTCACCATAAATAGACATTAACTTGCCAACATCACATAACTCTATATTGGCATATAGCTATTATTCTATTATTGTCAGAGCAGGGGGAATCAATTAAAAAATTAAAGACATGATACTGTGGCATTACAATACATGGCTTGACAAAAGATACACAGATATAGGGAAAGATGTACATTTGCACATAAACAACATGGTGACTTCATATTGTGCAGGTTATGCATGGAAGTTGCTCTTGTATTAACAGAAATACTCTGTAAATGACCCTGCAACAGTCTACTGTAGATAGTCTCTCTACCACTAATATCGCCACATGTTTATCTTTGGGATCATTCTAGTCTGGAAATGGTGACTTAAGCCACCAAGTTATAAAGGATTTAAAGGGAACTGTGATCTCATCAGTGTTATCTGTTCAGGGCATTTGGGGGGGGGGGGTTACTGGTGCCTAGAATCCCCCCTTTATGCTTGTTCAGTTCAGTCTGCTGTTCCACTTCCCCTGCTGCCACAGACCATAAGTTGTCACATAGTTTGTTCCATAGATTGTTGACTATGATAAGACACCCCTCAATATTCCTGCATTTGCCCCTTCAGTTGAAAATGCTCTGTCATACCTTTCAAACAAGCCTAGCATAATTTCTCCAGCTGTTGTCAATGTTATAAATTTGTGAAGTGTATCCTACTCTGCACTGTCTATCTGTGTCTCTGTGCCTGGCATGTGCTGTAAGCTGTCATAAGCTCCACCCACAAAACCTTTTTCTGAAGCACAGTTACACAGTTAATTTTGGTTGAAAAATTTACCATTTCCTCCACAAATAAAACCCAGACCATTACAGGTTAGAAATCAATAAATGTGATTGCCTATGGTCACCTAGGGAGAGAAAACATTATATTTATAGGATGGTGGCTAGCTTTAAAAACATTGAAGAAGGGGCAGAGCTTATGATGCAGCTGATGACGTTATGCCCCGCAGTAAAATACCAGTGGGTGTTCTCAAGCTTGCAAGTGCTGGTAATGTCACAGTTTAATGTGTAAACAAAAAGCACCACCCTTTATACTGCTATAATTTGGATCGACTTTAGCTGGAAGCATTCTAATAAATTTTAAAGGTAGAAGTATGCTCTTTATAATGGAGGGCAGGCACTTGTATAGAGGCCACAGTCCCCTTTAAAGAAACAATTAAATACTGTATTCTACAAGAAGTGTATCCATCTATAAATAAGTGATGTTAATGTTAATGATTTGCCAATGCCCTCCTCCTACCATAAAGTAAAACCATTAGTAATATACTTTCCAGCTCTTAGTTTAATTCAGAAAGTAAGTTTGTACAACATGGCAGTACATCCAGAAAGATGTTCTTCTGCCATAATTGTATCCAAGGTAAATATGTCCTACAATGCAGTATATATGTCTTTCCCTTATATCAACAAAGGCATCCAGAATATCTGAGCACAAGTCTTGTATATCTTCTATAACAAAAATAAAACAAAAGAGTTGGAGATAGAGATTTGACCTTTAACATGAAGTTTGGTAGATTAAAAAAAAAAAATAGGTACAATGGTACCATGTGGTTAAAGCAAAACCCTATACATTTACACAGTAAAACTAATGCTGAAGTTGGTTTATAATATTATAATAAACTAGACATTAAGTCTGCTACAATAACGGGTGCTAGAAGTACAGAGTGCCCCCTTAGTGTCCCAAGGCCATAGTCCTCCTGCATGTCCCAAGGCCAGAGTACCCTCTTAGTGTCCCAAGGCCAGAGTCCCCACTCTGTCCCAATCCCAGCCCCCCCTCTGTCCCAAATCCAGGGCTCACCCTCTGTACCAAATCCAAGGCGCCCCCTCTGTACCAAATCCATGGCCCCCTCTGTCCCAAATCCAGGGGGCCTCCATTGTCCCAAATCCAAGGGCCCCCATCTGTCCCGAATCCAGGGCACCCCTCTGTCCAAAATCCAGGGGCCCCTGTCCCAAGCAACCTTACCTGCAGTCTGTTTAATTGCTGTTTCCCCCTCTGTGTGTTTCCTGTGTTTCTCCATCTAGTGGTGAGTCAATAGGAACTGCAGACACTCTCCCTCTAGTGGTGAGTCAATAGGAAATGCAGAGACTCTCCCTCTAGTGGTGAGTCAATAGGACTGCAGAGACTCTCCCTCTAGTGGTGAGTCCATAGGAACTGCAGTGACACACACACGAACACAGGGATGCACACTTAGGGTTTTATTATATATGATGATGTTTCCAGTCAAATTAAATTGTGTATTTTTGACTGTAATTGATTGAATGGACCTGTCATCTGCTAGATCAAAAGTTGATCAATATCTCTGATGACCTGTTTTATATAAATAAATATTTCCTACAAATATTAGTTCAGCTTGCCTGCCTACTGTTTATATAGGGGGGGTATACCTAAAGGACTTTGCACACAAAATGAAACTAATTATTGAAGGAATAAAAAAAAGACCAAAATAATTTAGCCAAATGTAGCACTATCACACAAACACTGCAGCTCTCAGGTGCTAAAAAACTTTAAAAACAGAGGACACATTGTATGAACATAAAATGTAAGAAACAAACCTTTCTATGCTTAAAATAACATTTTACCATGTTAAATCAGGATGTGAGAAGTATTGTTGAATATCCATGACCTGTATAAAAGAGAATATCCTCTTGTCTTTTACTTTTTATTAACCAGAGAACTCCTTGTATTATGCAGTTAATGTTAATTTATCAATGATCGTTAATTATTTAACTTTTTTTAGCCTTTGTGTCTTCTTCAAAGCATTTTTTGAAATCCTTGTTTCTTAAAGTGTAATAAGAGGATTTAACATTGGAATGATAGCTGTATATAAACTGAAAGTGGTTTGTCTTGGGTAAGTAAATACTGAGAAGAAGGTCTCATGTGCATGACAAGAACAGTTCCATAGAACAGGATGACCAGTGAGATGTGATGCACAGTAAGAAAGCTTTCTGCCTTCCCTCAGCAGAGTGGATTTTAAGGATGGCAGAAATAATGAAAATATAGGAAATTAGTGTAAGTATAAAGGCTGGCATGGCAACTACAGATCCCACTACATAGGTCATGATTTCAATAAACGTTTGATCCACACAAGACAGATTTAATAATACAGACAAGTCACAAAAGAAATGATTGATAATGTGTGGTTTGCAGAAAGTCAAATTAGCTATAACCAATGTATGTGCCAAAGGATCCAGAAGCCAACTAGCCAACAAATAGTGGCCAGAGGCTGCATCTTCTTCTTTTGTCCATTAATACTGCATATGTAATGGCTTGCAGATTGCACACTATCGGTCATAGGACTAGCTGTAGGGAAACAATTCTGTGCATGCCAATGACAAGAAAACATAAAGCTGTGTGATGCAACCAGGAAAGAAATACTAACTGGTCCTTTTACTAGAGTTGAAAGAAGTTGTGGCTGAGTAACAGAAGAATAAGAAATATCCAATAAGGAGAGATTGCAGAGGAAAAAGTACATAGGGTTGTGCAGTGAGGGGCTCAGACACACAACTATAATGATTAGAAGATTTGCCAGCACACTGAGAAGGTAAATAATAAGAAACCCAATAAAGAGTGGGGCTTGTAGAAGTGGAATGTCTGTCATTCCAAGAAGAAGGAATTCTTTAGTTTTGCTTTGGTTCAGTGTATCCATGACACCAGTTCAGACTTTACATTATACTTAAATATGGAATTTTTTTTGTACTATTGCAGCATATTTAAACTGCTATGACCTGATGAAGAGGGTAGATCCCTTGAAAGCTGATCCACTAAAAAAGAAAAGGTTAGTACATATAAAGTATCACAGTACTCTACTTTGTAGAATGTTTAAACATGTACTGAACACAAATGTGATATGCAGGCCCTCTATCTGCCATTACATTGAAACGGTAGCCAATAGAAGCTGCTTGTCTGACCATCTGAACAATCCTCCTATAAGAGTATAGGATATCGAGTCGGGAGTGTGCATTTGCACAGTATACTGATAAACTACAATGGAGTCTTTTGTGCATCTGCTATAAATCTGCCAGTGGGTATCCAGCTTAAAAAGCATTGACCTTGATATAGTATAAGTATACAGTATATAATATATACAGGGTTATTCAATAAAAGTTCTTATCGTTTAAAACAGTGCTAATTTTGCCCCAACCAATCAGATGTTAGCTTTCAATTGTTAAATAAGATCTGATTGGTTGGGGCAAAATTAGCACCATTTTAAACGATAAGAACTTTTATTGAATTACCCTGATAGTATAGTAAAAAGGAATAAAAATATTTTCTTGCCATCCCTTTTTATTTAAATCAATAGACCATAGTATTATACAGTAGAACATAATACAGCATTCAATAGTAGAGTACACCTGTCATTTTCATCCATGATTGCTAAACTAAATGTTTTTTAGTCCAATTTTCACAACATTTTACTGTCAGTGGCTGATATACAAATAGACCAAAGCTGAATTTCAAGACATGTTTGCAGAAAATAAATGATAAATGAAAGCGATCATGTGCAAATCTTAATGTTGGGTAAAGCATTTATTTTATTTTAATAGATTATATATATATATATATATATATATAGATATATATATATATATATATATATATATATATATTCTTTTTTACATATAATTTAATTAAGAATTGTTAAAGCATTACAACTCCTGCTATACTTTCCTGCATTACCTTTTGACAATACTTCTCCATCTTAAAGACACCATTACAGTTATAAAACCAGTTTGTTTTCCTCTTAATGGAAATGTTTACCCTAAAAATGTACAAAGAAATAACATTATGAGCTTTTTAGAATGATCCAACTCATATGTCTCTACATGATCTGGTTTAGGAGATACACGCAGGGAAATCTCTGTTTTAAAAACTCTTTTAAAGCCCTGGCCTTATTTTATACCAATATCTACTTTCAGTTGTAACAGATCAAAGACACACTGAATTACTTTACATTATTAGTGAATTTTCTGTTTTAAAGAGATTTTTCTGTTTTTAAGAGATTGCCAAGCGTTAAAAACTAAAGCGTTTAAAACAAGAAAGCGTTTAAGAACACACTATTTCTCTGCTGTGTCTCTGCTGTGTATTGCTGTTTAGTAGGACAGTTTGTTGGGGCCGCGCAATGTGCATCCTGCCGCATGTATGGGATCTTGGAGCAGCCGCCCCAGGGCCCTATTTATGTGTCAGATGTGAGTGGGTTGCCCATTTGAAATCTGAGGTACAGAGTCTAAGGGGTAAACTTGCAGCATTGCAGGACTTGGCAAACCTGGGAAATGCAGGTACTGGCAGGGGCCAGTAACTGGTGGGTTGAGATGGGGCAGATAAGGTGGAGAAGGAAGAAGATTTGTAAGGGCACCAGGGGAAGTAGGGGACGGAAGGAAGGGGGGCTTCTTCCCAGCTGGTCGATCACCACAGATTTGCCATTTTAGGTGAAGATGTGGAGGAACGATGGCTCGAAGCACATGTATGGACGGGCCTTTCCCTTGAGCACCCAGGGGACGCCATCTCCAATACAAGGGAGGGAGAACTGGGGGCTAGGAAGGATAGACCGGTGGTAGTGGTAGGGATTCTATTATTAGAAGGGTAGATAGGGTAATCTGTCGCCAGGACCCTGCATGCCGAACAGTGTGTTGTCTGCCTGGTGCTAGGGTTCGACATGTGGTGGATCGTGTAGACAGATTATTGGGGCTGGGAGTGACCCGGCGGTCTTGGTTCACATTGGTGCCAATGACAAATTAGAGGTGGAGGTGAGGTCCTTAAATGATTTCCGAGAATTAGGGCCAGTTAAAAGCAGGACCTCCAGGGTATTGATTTCAGAAATATACCCGCAGCCACGTGCTACGCTAGGGAGGCAACGGGAGCTCAGAGTATATGCGTGGCTAAGAGAGTGGTGTAAGGAGATGGGGTTTGGGTTTTTTAGAGAACTGGGCTGACTTTTTCTGTTGGCTACAGGCTCTTTAGTAGTGACGGATTGCACCTCAATGTGATGGTGCAACTGTTTTGGGGGAGAAATGGCTAGGGGTTGGAGGAGTTTTAAACTAGGTATGGGGGGGGAGGGAACGTTTAACTACACAAGGGTAGATAGAGAAGTTAGGGATCTGGGGGCTAGAACCACAACGGAGGGAGGAGAAGGAGAGGGGGGAGCATAGAGGATAAGGAGGCATGTACGACCAGTATGGAAGTAAATCAATTGATAATCTAAAATGTATGTTTACAAATGCAAGGAGTCTGGCTGGAAAAACCGGCGAACTTGAAATATAGCTCTAAAGGAAAGGTATGATGTAATTGGTATAGCAGAATCATGGCTTAATGATTCACACGACTGGACAGTAAATATGAAGGGTACTCCTTATTTAGACAATGACCGAGTTAATAAGAAAGGAGGAGGAGGAGTATGTATGTATGTTAAACAGGAATTGAAGCCAAATTTAAGATGGAATAGATGGGGGAGCAAACGATGCGGCAGAAACATTATGGGTGAACTGTGTACAGGGCAAGAAGGTAGGTAAATTAATTGTTGGAGTGTGTTATAAGCCGCCAAATGCCGGGGAAGAGGTGGAAATGAATCTCCATTGCAGTTGGCGAAGGCTGCTGGTATGGGGCATGTTCTGGTTATGGGGGATTTTAACTACCCTGAAATAGATTGGAGTAATGGAACTGCCAGCACCTCAAAAGGTATAAATTTCTTAAATTTCCTATATGAGCATTTTCTTTCACAGATGGTAGAAGTTCCTACTAGAAAGATGCGTTGTTGGATCGGTGATATCTATAACCCAGAGCTCATTTGGAGATGAAGGTAATGGGAAGCTTGGGAATAGTGACCATGATATAGTGTCATTTAATATAGGTTGCAGAAAACAAAGTGCACTGGCTTAACAAAACTTTTAACTTTAGGAAAGCTAATTTTATGCTTTTAAAGGAATCGGTCCTGCTCATAGACTGGGGGGAACTGTTTCTAGGTAAGATACTGAGCAGATGTGGACCACTTTTAAAGGGATATTAAACTATAACATTTCCAAATCGGTACCTTTAGGAAACAAGTGTAAAATTAGGTCCACTCCTGCATGGCTTAGTGCTCAGGTAAAAAGGAAATGGAAAAAAGAAAAGGGCTTTTAAAATTTTGAAAGCAGAAGGCACAGAACAGCTTACAGGGACTTCAAAAGTTGTAATAAAGAGTGCAAGACAATTAACTACTAAATAAGAAAATGAAATACGGATGTGCCGAACAAAGCAAGTCCAACCCCAGATGTTTTTTAAGTATATAAATGGTAAAAAAATGAGACTGAGAATGTGGACCATTAAATATGGAGCTGAGGGTTGTAGGATGCCGAAAAGGCTAATCTGCTAAACCGTTTTTTTACATCGGTTTTTACTGTTGAGAATCCTTACAGTAGGGATTGTAACATGTGCAGGGAGGAAATGAAAGATTTTCACATTGGATAACAGAGATATGGTACGGATTCAATTAGACAAAGTTATATCAATAAAGCGCCAGGACCAGATGGATTGCATCCTAGGATTTTAAAAGAGCTTAGTTCAGTTCTGCAGACCACTGTGTCTCATTTTTTCAGATTCGCTTTTGTCTGGGGATGTGCCGCTGATTGGAAAAAAGCCAGTAACCAATATTCAAAAAAGGTAGTCGTTCACAGCCTGGTAACTATAGACCTGTAAGCCTACAATCAGTGGTAGGGAAGTGATGGAAACTTTGTTAAGGGATCATATCCTTGACTTTGTCTCCAGATCTATCTTATTAGTATAGTCAGCATGGATTTATGAGTAGATCATGCCAGACAAATTTAATTGGTTTTTATGAAGATGAGTAAGATTTAGATTCAGGCACAGCTGTGGATGTGGTATATTTGGATTTTGCAAAAGCCTTTGATACTGTGCCACATAGGCAACTAATGTATAACTGAGGACTGTTGGCCTTGAAGAAAACATTTGTTCATGGATAGAGAACTGGTTATTAGACCGCAAACAGAGAGTGTGGTTAATGGAGCTACATCTATGTGGGCTAAAGTTCTAAGCGGAGTTCCTCAGGGTTCTGTACTGGGCCGCTTCTGTTTAATCTGTTTATAAATGACTTAGAAGGGGGCATTGAGAGCAAGGTCTCTGTGTTTGCTGATGACACTAAATTATGCAGAGCTTTGGAAACTTCCAATGATGTGCAAGTGCTGCAAGCAGACCTAGATAGATTATCAAAATGGGCAGCAGAATGGCAGATGAGATTCAATGTTGATAAATGTAAGGTGATGCATTTGGGATTTAATAATCCCTGTGCCACCTACACAAATAAATAACTCTGTAACATAACATAAATAACTCTGTGTTAGGTGCATCTGAAATGGAAAAAGATTTGGGGGTTCTGGTAGATAACAGACTTAGCTGTAGCAAACAATGCCAGGTAGCAACAGCTAGAGCTAGCAAGACATTGTCTTGTATAAAGAGGGGAATAGATTCAAGAGAGAAATTTATTCTCCTCTTTTACAAGGCACTGGTAAGGCCTAATTTGGAATATGCGGTGCGGATTCAAGTTAGGAGAGGTTTCTTTACAGTGAGAACGGTGAAACTGTGGAACTGTCTTCGAGCAGAGGTGGTAATGGCAATTTCATTGAATACCTTTTAAAAAGGCCTGGATAAGTTTCTAAAACTAAAAAATTTGAGAATTACTGGTATTATGCATTAGATCTGGTTGATCCATGGATACTTCCGATTGCCGTTTGGAGTCGGAAGGAATTTTTTTCCCCCCTTTTTTGCTGGGTTTTTTTGCCTTCCTCTGGATCAACTGTTAGGTAGGGTTAAAAAAAAAAAAAAAAAAAAAAAAAGGGAATAGGTTGGACTTGATGGACGATGTTCTTTATTCAACCTTAATACTATGTATGTAATTACCGAACAGTCATTGTCTCTAGAAAACTGCCTGGGTGCTAAATATGTGACTTGTCAAGAACTGCAAACATGTTTTTGTTCAATATTTTAAACAACACTCCCACCTATAACCCCAACAATATCACTTACTACTTGAAAAGAAAATGTCATCTTCTAAACAAAATTTCTACATACTGTATCCAAGTCATTGAATTCTTTCAAAAATATATGTGTATGGATTTTAACAATGCTAAAGATAAAAGATTCATCTGAGCATGTTAAATTTATACAATATAAATAATAATACTTACAAATTACTGTACCTTCAATTACACTTTTATCTCTGCAAAACCTTCACTGAAGGCAGGTAATTTATATTATTTAGAAATGTTTATTTTTCTAAAGCACTAGACTGTGAGGATTAATTATGTTCATAGGTCTGATTTTATGTCACTAGAGACCGTACGCTGGGTAATACCTTGGTGTCTCTCAACTGATTACAATTATTATGTTTTTTCTTTTAAAAAAGAAACTTGTTAACACCAAGAAGTACTAAGCACCCAATCTTGTCAGTTTTCTGCTTACTTAGCCTCGCACAAAATTTTGTCTTTTAGAAATTTAGAAAACTAAATTCTGTCCACACACTTATTAGACAATATATGTTGTATTCAATTAGATCAACTGGACTTGAAGTTTAGTTCTTGAAGACGTTTCGCTAGCCATCCGACTGGCTTTCTCAATTCAGAATGACTTGTAAAAGAATCTGTGGCAATTATGTACCCTGGAAAATACCAATTAGCATATCACAGCTAAGTGTTAAGGGCATGATTGGATAGTGGCTAAGAGGTGTTATAAGAACACCCAGAGGTGTCAATACAGCATGGCAGACAGTTGGTGTCGAACCCCCCCACCTCTATTTAGTATTGGTTTCTTTATTTTCACATAAATGGCCTCCTTAACACCTCTCTTGAACCAGTCATGTTGATTTGCCAATATGTTAACATTACAATCTTCAAAGGTATGTCCTTTATCCTTAAGATGCAGGTACACGGCTGAGTCCCGAACCGAGGAATTGGCTCTTCTGTGCTGGGCCATACGTTGATGCATTTGCTGTTTGGTCTCCCCACACATACAAATCAGAGCATTCTTCACTGCACTGCGTATATGATGTCGCTTTTCTTGTGTTTCGGTATTGGGTCTTTCGGATGTACCAATTGCTGCCTCAGTGTGGGATCGTTCTATGTGCCCATACAGGGTGCAATGTTATGACCTCCCTGTACTGTAGCATAGGGTTACATTTATGAACCTTTTCCATCTACATTTATGCAAAATTCTGTCACATCTGCCAACAGCTCTAACTTTAAAGGGCATGTCCATCCTCAAAACTAAAATTTAGGCCACTTCTGCACCTACTACTGGGGCATGTTTAGGGGGGGGTTACTGGTGCCTGGAATTCCCCCTTTCTGCTTGTTCAGTGCAGTCTGCTGTTCCACTTCTCCTGCTGCCCACAGACCATAGATTGTCACATAGTTTGTTCCATAGATTGTTGACTATGATAAGACACCCCTCAATATTCCTGCATTTGCCCCTTCAGTTGAAAATAGCTCTGTCATACCTTTCAAACAAGCCTAGCATAATTTCTCCAGCTGTTGTCAAGTTATAAATTTGTGAAGTGTATATTCCTACTCTGCACTGTCTATCTGTGTCTCTGTGACTGGCATGTGCTGTAAGCTGTCATAAGCTCCACCCACAAAACCTTTTTCTGAAGCACAGTTACACAGTTAATTTTGGGTTGAAAAAAGTTTACCATTTCCTCCACAAATAAAACCCCAGACCATTACAGGTTAGAAATCAATAAATGTGATTGCCTATGGTCACCTAAGGGAGAGAAAACATTATATTTATAGGATGGTGGCTAGCTTTAAAAACATTGAAGAAGGGGCAGGGCTTATGATGCAGCTGATGACGTTATGCCCCAGCAGTAAAATACCAGTGGGTGTTCTCAAGCTTGCAAGTGCTGGTAATGTCACAGTTTAATGTGTAAGCAAAAAGCACCACCCTTTATACTGCTATAAGTTTGGATCGAATTTAGCTGGAAGCATTCTAAAGTAATTTTAAAGGTAGAAGTATGCTCTTTATAATGGAGGGCAGGCACTTGTATAGAGACTACAGTCCCCTTTAAAGAAACAATTACATACTGTATTCTACAAGAAGTGTATCCATCTATAGATAAGTGATGTTAATGTTAATGATTTGCCAATGCCCTCCTCCTACCATAAAGATAAAACCATTAGTAATATACTTTCCAGCTCTTAGTTTAATTCAGAAAGTAAAGTTTGTACAACATGGCAGTACATCCAGAAAGATGTTCTTCTGCCATAATTATATCCAAGGAAAATATGTCCTACAATGCAGTATATATGTCTTTCCCTTATATCAACAAAGTAGTAGAGAATTGTACCTATGTTTCTAATCTTAATGTCATGTAGAGTTAATCAGACTAAATTCCTCTAAACCACCCAAACCCATAAATATCTCATTTATACCAGACCCTCTATGGACACTAGAGGTGAACTTTATCTAATTGTTTATTTAACCCCTGCTAAATCTTTTATTACTGCCTGTGATCATTGAATGTGTATTTACTGTTTTATTTACGACAGCCATTGCCAGGCATGGGTGCAAAAGATAACATCTGTGTAATGTCAGAAAGTCTTTGTTCTAGTATGTATAAAATAGAGTGCTTTATAAGATTCAGTATTGTATCATGCCTGAGGAAGAAGCCTAGTGCTTCAAAAGCTTTAATCATTTTAGTTAGCCAATAAAAGGTATTACTTTATATCCAAGATGTCTTTCACTTATATCAACAAAGGCATCCAGAATATCTGAGCACAAGTCTTGTATATCTTCTATAACAAAAATAAAACAAAAGAGTTGGAGATAGAGATTTGACCCTTAAACATGAAGTTTGGTAGATAAAAAAAAAAAAAATAGGTACAATGGTACCATGTGGTTAAAGCAATACACTATACGTTTACACAGCACCTAAAGGTAAAACTAATGCTGAAGTTTGTTATAATATTATAATAAATGATGTTTCCAGTCAAATTAAATTGTGTATTTTTGACTGTAATTGATTGAATGGACCTGTCATCTGCTAGATCAAAATGTTGATCAATATCTCTGATGACCTGTTTTACATAAATAAATATTTCCTACAAATATTAGTTCAGCCTGCCTGCCTACTGTTTATATGGGGGGGTGTACCTAAAGGACTTTGCACACAAAATGAAACTAATTATTGAAGGTGTGATGACCAGGTGTATCCTGTAAAACGCCATAGACAATATCTGGAATTGCACCCCCAATTTTCAATTATTTCACCCTATTGGCATGATCAAGCAGCTTCCACATTGTTTCCCTGTTCTGGTAATCACAGAGTTAATTCATGTTCAGTTGTAAGCTCTGAGCTTTCTTTCCCAAAGCCAGGGCCATTTGGTGTCAAATTAGCAAGAGTTCAAAGGGAAGGTGTGAAGCCCCTGGAATAATATAAACAATGTCATAGACTGGTAGGCAACAAGAACAGCAGGGAATCTGAGATTTGAACAGAAACCAAATGGCAGATGAAAGGTAATTCATATTCCATAATAATTCAGGATGTAGAATTATTTCAGGTTTTCATAAATACCCCCAGTTTATCCAGTAATTAATTCTACATTTATAGATAACTGACACAATATCATAGCCCGAGCCAAACTTGGGATATTATCCTTCTTAGGCCTACAATCGATTAGATCTGTCATATTTGGTCTTGTTCTGTTGGGAAAAATTAGTTATGGACCATCATGACATTATTTTGAATGTGACATGTATGGTTCACGGATTAGGGACTGGGGGGGAATTTGATATTTACAATTCCCTCCAAAACTAGGAACAAACCTTCAGGGGCAGAACCAAGTCTGCCCCTCTAGGGACCAGACCACTCCCATTTTCTGAAGAAAGGATAAAAATGGAACTGGGTCTCATCACAAGAAGTCTGTCATAACATCTACAAGAACATCTGGAATAACATCTAGCCAACTGGACAGACCATATTGGCTTAACGCAGGACTATCCTTTGGACTATTATTTTCCCAATAACTGGATTATCAAGTTCTAGACTCTTCTCATGGACTATTCAGATGCCATTTATCCTTAAGTATTCCTTCTTTTATCCATTTCTACCCTCAATTGTGTTACCGCTTTATGTTCAGTGATTTATTTTATTTTATTTATATTTTTATGCACTATTTTTGTCAACTTTTAATAAATGATATAAAATCATTTATAGGCTATTGTCCTATTCTGAGTATATCCCAAAACAAACCTGTGTCTTCGAAGTACGCTACTATAGAGAAGTATTGTGTAGGTATATAGAGATACTGTATAACTGTGTATAGAATATTAGGGGTGAATAACCAATTTTCTTACAGGTTGTTAGAAGTAGGGGAGCGGATATCCCCATATAGGTAACAGGACATTCCGCTGTTTAATCGGGATGTGGTGGCAGAGAGTATATTGATATTTAGTTATATTAATTGTGTAGTATATCGTTTGTTCACCAAACCCACCGGGTCTGATCTGTTCCGTCCGCCCGTCGGTTGCTTGGAGTGTGTTTTCCGGTAACGGATAGGTGGTTGGGGCGTTTTGGGACCGGGGGTTTGTGACAGAAGGAATAAAAAAAAGACCAAAATAATTTAGCCAAATGTAGCACAATCACACAAACACTGCAGCTCTCAGGTGCTAAAAAACTTAAAACAGAGGGTATGAACAATAAAACGTAAGAAACAAACCTTTCTATGCTATAAAATAACATTTTACCATATTAAATCAGGATGTTAGAAGTATTGTTGAATATCCATGACCTGTATAAAAGAGAATGTCCTCTTGTCTTTTACTTTTTTTTAACCAGAGAACTCCTTGTATTATGCAGTTAATGTTAATTTATCAATGATCGTTAAATTATTTAACTTTTTTAGCCTTTGTGTCTTCTTCAAAGCATTTTTGAAATCCTTGTTTCTTAAAGTGTAAATAAGAGGATTTAACATTGGAATGATAGCTGTATATAAAACTGAAAGTGGTTTGTCTTGGGTAAGTAAATACTTAGAAGAAGGTCTCATGTGCATGACAAGAACAGTTCCATAGAACAGGATGACCACAGTGAGATGGGATGCACAAGTAGAGAAAGCTTTCTGCCTTCCCTCAGCAGAGTGGGATTTAAGGATGGCGGAAATAATGAAAACATAGGAAATCAGTGTAAGCTTAAAGGCTGGCAGGGCAACTACAGACCCCACTACGTAGGTCATGATTTCAATAAACGTCTGATCCACACAAGACAGATTTAATAATACAGACCAGTCACAAAAGAAATGATTGATAATGTGTGGTTTGCAGAAAGTCAAATTAGCTATAACCAATGTATGTGCCAAAGGATCCAAGAAGCCAACTAGCCAACAAATAGTGGCCAAGAGGCTGCATCTTCTTTTGTCCATTAATACAGCATAATGTAATGGCTTGCAGATTGCAACATAGCGGTCATAGGACATAGCTTTAAGGGAAACAAATTCTGTGCATGCCAATGACAAGAAAACATAAAGCTGTGTGATGCAACCAGGAAAAGAAATACTAACTGGTCCTTTTACTAGAGTTGAAAGAAGTTGTGGCTGAGTAACAGAAGAATAAGAAATATCCAATAAGGAGAGATTGCAGAGGAAAAAGTACATAGGGTTGTGCAGTGAGGGGCTCAGACACACAACTATAATGATTAGAAGATTTGCCAGCACACCGAGAAGGTAAATAATAAGAAACACAATAAAGAGTGGGGCTTGTAGAAGTGGAATGTCTGTCATTCCAAGAAGAAGAAATTCTTTAGTTTTGCTTTGGTTCAGTGTATCCATGACACCAGTTCACACTTTACATTATACAGAAACATGGAATTTTTTTTTATACTATTGCAGCATATTTAAGCTGCTATGACCTGAAGAAGAGGGTAGATCCCTCGAAAGCTGATCCACTAAAAAAGAAAAGGTTAGTACATAAAAAGTATCACAGTACTCTACTTTGTAGAATGTTTAAACATGTACTGAACACAAATGTGATATGCAGGCCCTCTATCTGCCATTACATTGAAACAGGTAGCCAATAGAAGCTGCTTGTCTGACCATCTGAACAATTCTCCCTATAAAGAGTATAGGGATATCGAGTCGGGAGTGTGCATTTGCACAAGTACTGATAAACTACAATGGAGACTTTTGTGCATCTGCTATAAATCTGCCAGTGGGTATCCAGCTTGAAAAGCATTGACCTTGATATAGTATAAGTATACAGTATATAATATATACAGGGTTATTCAACAAAAGTTCTTATCGTTTAAAACGGTAATAATTTTTATTGAATTACCCTGATAGTATAGTAAAAAGGAATACAAATATTTTCTTGCCATCCCTTTTTATTTAAATCAATAGACCATAGTATTATACAGTAGAACATAATACAGCATTCAATAGTAGAGTACACCTGTCATTTTCATCCATGATTGCTAAATTAAATGTTTTTCGGTCCAATTTTCACAACATTTTACTGTCAGTGGCTGATATACAAATAGACCAAAGCTGAATTTCAAGACATGTTTGCAGGAAAAAAATGATAAATGAAAGCGATCATGTGTAAATCTTAATGTTGGGTAAAGCGTTTATTTTTTTTTTAATAGATTATGGGGGTTATTCAATAAAAGTTCTTATCGTTTAAAATTGTGCTAATTTTGCCCCAACCAATCAGATGTTAGCTTTCAAATGTTACATAAGTTCTGATTGGTTGGGGCAAATTTAGCACCATTTTAAACGATAAGAACTTTTCTTGAATCTCCCTGCATATATATATATATATATATATATATATATTTTTTTTAAATATAATTTAATTAAGAATTGTTAAAGCATTACAACTGCTGCTATACTTTCCTGCATTACCTTTCGACAATACTTCTCCATCTTAAAGACACCGTTACAGTTATAAGACCAGTTTGTTTTTCTCTTCATGGAAATGTTTACCCTAAAAATGTACAAAGAAATAACATTATGAGCTTTTTAGAATGATCCAACTCATATGTCTCTACATGATCTGGTTTAGGAGATACACGCAGGGGAAATCTCTGTTTATAAAAAGCTCTTTTAAAGCCCTGGCCTTATTTTATACCAATAATCTACTTTCAGTTGTAACAGATCAGAAGACACACTGAATTACTTTACAGTATTAGTGAATTACCGAACAGTCATTGTCTCTAGAAAAACATGCCTGGGTGCTAAATATGTGACTTGTCAAGAACTGCAAACATGTTTTTGTTCAATATTTTAAAAACAACTCCCAAACCTATAACCCCAACAATATCACTTACTAATGTCATCTTATAAACAACATTTCTACATACTGTATCCAAGTCATCGAATTCTTTCAAAAATATATGTGTATGGATTTTAACAATGCTAAAGAATAAAAAGATTCATTTGAGCATGTTAAATGTATACAAATATAAATAAATAATACTTACAAATTACTGTACCTTCAATTACACTTTTATCTCTGCAAAACCTTCACTGAAGGCAGGTATATTTATATTATTTAGAAATGTTTATTTTTCTAAAGCACTAGACTGTGAGGATTAATTATGTTCATAGGTCTGATTTTATGTCACTAGAGACCGTACAGCTGGGTAATACCTTGGTGTCTCTCAACTGATTACAATTATTATGTTTTTTCTTTATTAAAAAGAAAACTTGTTTCACCAAGAAGTACTAAGCACCCAATCTTGTCAGTTTTCTGCTTACTTAGCCTGCACAAAATTGTGTCTTTTAGAAATTTAGAAAACTAAATTCTGTCCACACACTTATTAGACAATATATGTTGTATTCAATTAGATCAACTGGACTTGAAGTTTAGTTCTTGAAAGCGTTCGCATCCACCGCTGGCTTGTCTCTCAATTCAGAATGACTTGTAAAAGAATCTGTGGCAATTATGTACCCTGAAAAATACCAATTAGCATATCACAGCTAGGTGTTAAGGGCATGATTGGATAGTGGCTAAGAGGTGTTATAAGAACACCCAGAGGTGTCAAAACAGCGTGGCAGACAGTTGGTGTCGAACCCCCCCACCTCTATTTAATATTGGTTTCTTTATTTTCACATAAATGGCCTCCTTAACACCTCTCTTGAACCAGTCATGTTGATTTGCCAATATGTTAACATTACAATCTTTAAAGGTATGTCCTTTATCCTTAAGATGCTGGTACACGGCTGAGTCCCGAACCGAGAAATTGGCTCTTCTGTGCTGGGCCATACGTTGATGCAGTTGCTGTTTGGTCTCCCCACACATACAAATCAGAGCATTCTTCACTGCACTGCACTGCGTATATGATGTTGCTTTTTTTGTGTTTCGGTATTGGGTCTTTCGGATGTACCAATTGCTGCCTCAGTGTGTTGTTCGGTTTAAAGCAGACAGTGCGCAGTGGTACTCAACACCTCAGACTACCATGCTAAGGTGACCATGCTCCTGGCCGATAACAACACATATGAGGCTTTAACAAGGGATCCCACCAGCCGTTACAAGAAAAGGTTCATAGACATACTACAACAGCTTCAAAAGTATAAAGCCATTGATCGAGCAATGTATCATTGCCTCTACCCTGGCGAGGCACATCTATGCATATATGGACTCCCAAAGATACATAAGGAAGGGGCACCACTAAGACCTATAGTCAGCAGCATCAACTTTGTAACATACAAGGTGGCAAAATACATAGCCAACATCTTAGGATTTCACCAACAAGATTGAAGATATAGTACTCGCTGCAGAAGAAACTATGGTGTCCTATGATGTGACATCTCTCTTTACCTGTATACCCACCAAGGAGGCTGTTGACATGGTGAGAAAATGGCTAGGCCAAGACAGCACTCTTACCAGCAGAACTGATCTCAACCCAGAACAGGTGTGTTCCTTACAGTACTTGTGCCTGAATAACACCTATTTCAAATACAGGGATAAGTTTTATAAGCAAAAACATAGATGTGCTATGGGATCTCCAGTTTCACTTAATGTGGCCAGCCTTTACATGGAGGAGGTAGAAAAACAGGCACTTAATACCTTTAAGGGCATAGCACCCAGCGACTGGTTCCGATATGTGGATGACACCTGGGTTAAAATCCACCAGAAGGAAGTACAAGCTTTCATAGAACACATTAATGCGGTAGACCAAAACATCAAATTTACAAGGGAAGAGGTACAAAACAACAAACTGGCTTTCTTGGACTGCTTGGTAGAAGTTAAGGAAAATGGTAAACTGGAAGTAGAGGTTTACAGAAAACCAACACACACAGATCAGTGTTTGATGTTTGACTCCCACCACCCTTTAGATCACAAGCTGGGTGTCATCAGAACACTGCAACACAGAGCTGAGAACATCCCCACTAGCGAAGAAATGAAACATCTCAGAGGAGCCCTTAAAACTTGTGGATATCCAGACTGGGCCTTTGTCAAAAGAAGTAGAAGTAAGAAAAAAACACGAATACCAACAGTGAAGGGGAAAAGCAAGACAGGAAAAAGAACATGGTCATCCCATATGTAGCAGAGGTCTCCGAAGAAGAATTAAGAAGAATTTTCAAAAAACACAGTATCCCTGTCTGCTTTAAACCGAACAACACACTGAGGCAGCAATTGGTACATCCGAAACACCCAATACTGAAACACAAGAAAAGCGACATCATATACGCTGTGCAGTGCAGTGAAGAATGCTCTGATTTGTATGTGGGGGAGACCAAACAGCAACTGCATCAACGTATGGCCCAGCACAGAAGAGCCAATTCCTCGGGTTAGGACTCAGCCGTGTACCTGAATCTTAAGGATAAAGGACATACCTTTGAAGATTGTAATGTTAACATATTGGCAAAGGAACGTGACTGGTTCAAGAGAGGTGTTAAGGAGGCCATTTATGTGAAAATAAAGAAACCAAGCCTAAACAGAGGTGGGGGGGTTCGACACCAACTGTCTGCCATGTACAATGCTGTTTTAACACCTTACTCTGGGCGTTCCTATAACACCTCTTAGCCACTATCTAATCACACCCTTAACACCTGGCTGTGATATGCTAATTGGGATTTTCCAGGGTACATAATTGCCACAGATTCTTGTACAAGTCATTCTGAATTGAGAAAGCCAGTCGGATGACTAGCGAAATGTCTTCAAGAACTTAACTTCAAGTCCAGTTGATCTAATTAAATACAACAGATTTACCATGACCTGGATGAATGAGAAGCATCACAAGCACTTATTAGACCAATTTACATTATCTAAAACTACAATTTAAGAGAAGTAAAATGGTGGTATTTACATATTGATTTATGATAGCTTTGTCATTTAATTATTAATGTTTAGTGAACGCTCCTATTTTCCCCATCCTATGCACGGCCTAACCATGGACACTGCTCTGCTTACACATCTCCCCCTCCCTCCCACCTGCCTTCTTTTCTCTGCTGATTCTCTTAAATGTTGCAGAAAGTGTGAAGAAGAAGCCAAAGATCCTAGTAAGAGGTCAGGGATGAGACATATTATAATTTCTGCTTCTGGAGTGACAGGTCATTCTCTATAAATGATGTGATTTCAAATGATGATTTCTCAGGATCTACAGCTCCAATTTTACAGTAAATGCAATTTTTTTTGGAGTAGTAGGATCTTTAATGAGGAATAATCACTCTGGCTGAATGAGAATATGGTACAGAAACAATTAGACAAAGTTATTATCAATATATGCCTGGGACAAGATGATCTCTGATCTTAGAGGATAGGGCGTAGTGCAGTTTTATCTAGACCACTGTTTCTTATCTTTTTAGATTCACTTTTGTCTGATGATGTGCTGCTAAAAAAATGTAATACCAGTATTCAAAAAAGCCTGGTAACTATAGACCTGTAAGCCTAACATCCGTGGTAGGGAAGGTGCTGGAAACTTTGTTGCAGGATCATATCCTTTATTTTGTCTCCAGAACTGATCTTAGGGGTCTGATGGAGGGGGGATTACAAAGTCCAAAGCTGCAGCATCGTGGATATGATGATTTGTTGGTGCCATTTTATTCTTAATTCATTGGTTCTGTAATAATCCACATAATCACTTACAATTTTCAGCATTTTTCTGTTGGGTAAAACACATGGAAATCTTTAATATCTTACAGTAGGCAAGAGTACTTACCTCCCCTCCGTCGTATATAGTTTGTAGGTAGGCACACTCTCTTTAGTATTTAAACAATACTCATTTATTAAAGTGCTGAAAATAACAAAATGCCAAATACACACACGTTTCGGGGGGTTCAACCCCCATTTTGTTATTTTCAGCACTTTAATAAATGAGTAATGTTTAAATACTAAAGAGAGTGTGCCTACCTACAAACTATATACGACTGATTATACTCTCCTGCAGTGGCACAGACAATAGGTAGTGCACCTCGGACCTTACCTATCAGGGTTACCACATATGTTTGGAAAGAGTACTGACCTCTAGCTGGGCAATACCATTTTACTTATGGAGATTTCTCTGCTTCAGCTATAAGTAACTTAGTTAAATTCTCATTTACAGTTATATTTCTCCAACTTTTCCATCTCCAACCATTCCATCCTATATTTTGATAGGAAATATCAATACTCCTAACACCTACATTAAAACATCTATACATAAGTTATCACCATTAACTCCTCTCTTGTTGTTTCCGGTACTGCCCAAAATGACTGTCCCTAGTTTTTTGCCCTAACTAATGGGAAGTTTCCTAGCTATGGCCAGCATTATATGGTGGAGAATGACAACTGTATCAAATCATAATCCAGTTTATTTGAGAACACTGAAATTTTATTAAACATACAGTAGTTATTTTCTTGTTCTGTTATCAGAAGGTGATTGCATTTTCTTATCTCACCTGTAATTTTACATTTTAAATATTTGATTCTCTAAGCACCGAACACAAACCAACACCTCTCAAAATCAATGCATTCAAGATTATAAAAACATCCCAACAGTTTCCCAACGTTTCCAAATTTAAATGAACTGGGGAAAAACTACACCTAGATTTCACTCATTTTCAGGCATTGTAGATGCATATTCCCATATTTTAAAAAAACTTCAGCGGGTTTGTGATATCATCATAAGTGTAAACTCATATTCTTAAGATGAATAAAAAAAAAAAAAAAAACCAAATATAATAACTTTATTGAACAAAATAAAATGAACCAGTATGTATTTTTTACAAAAACAAACACGTTAAAACCCTTCTCCAAAATATTTTTTTTTAACATTTACAAAAGATAAGAAAGTAAAGCTTTCTATACCCATTGTTATTTCAATATAGTATTGTAGTTCACATTACATTCACTTTATTTTTCTGTCCATTGTAGAGAATATCTTGACAAGGGATGAACCAGAGAGTGAATCCATTTGTAAGGATGCCCTTGGGTTTAGCTCAGCTTTAAAGCATCTCCACCCTTAACACAAAAACTGGACAATTGTTAGTTACCTGCCCCAACTTATATTAAATATCTGGATACGAATGCATATAATAAACTGGACACATAGCAGTTGTGGGTTGCGGGCAAATAATGGACAACTTTTTTTGCAAGAAAGTGCTAAAAATAACAGTTGGAGTTTTGGGATAAATAATTTAAAGGAGAACTAAAGTCCCAAGACAACATTGTCCCAATAGAGAGAGCACATTCACAAAGAACAACAAGCTGTGTTCCATCTCTCCTCTTGCTGTGGATGTTGGGTGATTTATGAAAATAACCTGTGTGTACTAAGGTCAGCTCCCAAGTTCACCTTATCTGGAACACCCATCTAAGTGTCCGCCGGACACTTCACAGGAAACTGCAGTCTTGCTTCCTGGAAGCTGACAGCAAATCATGTTACAGCTCAGAGTTCCCTCCCTCTGACACAGAACACAGATACCAGTGCAGTTTTTGTGTAAACACATTAGAAATACTCCTGTCCCTAACAATGATAAATTCCTATGCTTTACATACAAAAAAGAAAGTAATCTTTGCAGTGTATGTCTTTGCTAGCATGGATAAAGAAACAGAACATTTACCATTTCAGCAAAAAATAAAGTAAGTATGGGGAATCGAACCAGCAACCTTCTTTCTGTGCTTTCTAAAAAAAAGAAAGCTTTCTACACTAGGCCACAAGGGCTAATAAGTAATGGACTAGTACATGTAGAGCCTTATCTTTGCTAGACACATAATAAAAACAAAAAAAGGGAACTGGGGAATCGAACCTGTGTCCCAATAATCTGATATTTTTCCTAACCCAGCACTTTAGCAGAGCACGCCACAGGTGATCTCTCAATCAATAGAAGTAAATGTCAGTAAAATCAGTACACGTTTTGTATTGCTACTGGAAGACTGTCAGCAATTCACACTGGTTGTAAATAAATAACAGACTGCTATATATAAAGATTGTACGTATGTAAAACTTCATATTTTTTCAGAAACATGGAAACAAACAAACAAAAAAAGCACTAAACTCAGCAGTAGACCATGTTATATTGTTTCATAAGTAAGCTAGAGGATTTGAACTCGCGACTTCTGGTCTGATTGTTTCTAAACACACAGCATTTACATGGTGCGCCACCAGCAAATCAACTGTGATTCCAGGTACATTTAGAGGCTTTATCTTTCACTAGAAAGATGCTAGAAACTCTGCACATAGAGACAGTGAAGGCTGGGGTCAGGGGGCGTGGCTCTTTGAAGCCACATGGGCTATGAGTTGTACTGGCAACAAGATGGAAGCCTCCTTTGTTCAGAATCTATTACTCATATCTACTAAATGCAAATAACTAGAGAAGAATTTCAACGTGTAGGTGTTCTGGGGAGAAAAACTTTCACATTAGGATCTGAAAAACTGAAGTTTAGTTCTCCTTTAAAGTAATCATTTTTTGTTTTAAGTGTGGATGTGCCCTTTAACTGTTTCAGTACATGCACTTTTTTGTTTAAAGCTGTAAATGTGAGGCAGCTATAACTAGTTTTAATGTAAATATTGTACTCCAACCTTGGTTTAACTTTTGCAGTGTCCTTCTATCTAAATACTTTTATTATGCTATTATGAAGTATGCTATATAGTCTCAATATATTGAGAGAGAATGATTGTATAAACCCGGGGTACCGGGGAGTCTGTTTGAGCGTGTAGTATATCTGTAACATATGTACGGATACAGTATGTATGCATTGAGACACCGAAAAACAACACTAATAGGGAAGACGACCTCATAAGAAGTACATAGTTGCGGTGTTGAAGGAGTCCATAGCTATAAGGGGAAGAATGGGTTGACAAGGATGTGGGGCGTGTTGTTGTACGGTGTGAAGTGTGTGATGAGGTTGAAAGTCTGGGAATCAAAAATAGTGTGAAATAGCTAGGGTACAGCGTATGTGCCGGGCGAGGAGCAGTGAGAGAACCTGAGTTGGTCTGGCATCGGTTTCTCACGTACAAATATTGCCGGAAGGATTCTCGCGAGTCTGGGGTTGGTTTGAGAAAGGTTGTGTGGAAATGCAAAATCGTATCGGAGCTGTTGGATTTTTATCTTCAAGTAGCTCAAGTACCCAGAATACCCGGTGGTGCCTGTCACAGAAATATGCTTCGTCCCTGGCTTGGTCTGTACCCACCGGGCGACTCCGAGGTCCCTGTTCGCATTGCTGTACATACACTTCAATAAGTCCTGGGCAAACCCTCGTACCCAACAGCCTGGGAGCAAAGCGGGGGGGCCATACGTTAGCGGGGCCTTTGCACGGGGGGAAGGGGGGGGGGTGTTTGACAAGTAAAAGGTCGGAGTATGCCGTCCTTCTGATCCATGGATATTGACTGAAACAGAATGATAAAAGAAAAAAAGAAATAAAAAAAAAAAATAAGCAAAGTGATTACAAATCACTGGCATAATTAAAGAATTACATTTATTTGGCCATCCTCTGAACCCCAGTTGACCAATTGTAGCAATTTACAGTAATATGATCTCTAAGAGGCAGTGAAAATATATATTTTTGAGATATAGAATAAGAGTCTGAAACCAGTCACGAGTGTGTGATTATCAAGGGGTGAATGTGACACAGTTTAGAGGGGACATAAGGATTCATTACGGCGCTCCTGGCGAGAACATGTGCGAGGTGGGGTAGAGAAGGGCAGTGAGGCTAGTCTGGTAACTCTTTTGCTGGAGTTGCACTTGTGTTGGTTGGCGGGGTCTCTGGACAAGTTGGAGGGTCCAGGGGGGGTGTGTAGGAGGATGAGTTAGGTAGGGGTGGGCCAGGCTAAACGAGGAATTAACTTGTGAGAATTCCAAAAAAGGCATACAAGGGGAAAAGAAAAAGAAAAAAAAAAGAAAGGACACGGGAAATTTTACGCACGTGGGGGTTAGACCCAAAGGAGCTTCCAGAGTAAGGCTGACGCGACAATGCTAGGCGGGTGGAAATCACCTGGCGTTGATCAGCTCGACGAACCCCGTTTGTGTGGGAGAACAGGTCAACCAAGAGGATATAGTCATGGACCGAGAAAAGGGGAACTAGGCCGCGCGTCGAATTGAAAGCAGTGGGAGTCAAAACTTCCCTTGATAGATAATGTGGGGGGGGGTAGACGGGTTTACCTTGATGTGCTTGGAAGATAATAATAAATTAAAATCACTCGGGTCTGTATGCAATTCGATCAACTGGGACTTGAAGATGTAGTTCTTGAAGACGTTTCTAGTCATCAGCCGCTGGCTTCTCAATTCAGAATGACTTGTATCAAGGAAATCGGTGGGCAATATAGTACACCGAAAAAAAGTCCAATGAGCTATCACACAGCCGCGTGGTTAAGGGGTGTGATTAGATAGTGCTAGATGTGTTATAGCGGACACGCCCGATGAAGGTGTTAAGCAGGTCATTGGTACATGTCAGACCGTTTGTGCTAAGCCACCCCCCCCACCCTCATATTAGCTTGGAGTCTTTCTTTATTTTTCACATAATGGACTCCCTTAAACCTAGCGCATTGAACTCGGTGCAAGCTGCTTCGGCTTCGCCGTATATTAACATTACAATCTTCAAAGGTATGGACTCCCAAAGGGATGCCGATAAGGAAAGGGAGCCCGGCCCCCACTAAAACACCATACAGTCAGTATCACATCAACTGTCGGTAACATAAAGTGGCACAATCTAGCTAATAGTCTAGATTGTGGAAGCTATAGTACTCCGCAGGTGATCGACATGGGGGAGCAGAATATTAAAAATCTATTTTAGGGGTGGACATACCCTTTAAACCCTCTTCGGGTAGCATGGCTTTTGCACTTATTTTGTAGTTAGCACAGGATATTGCATCTTCCTCTTATTATTTACTTGTATGCTTTTTGGATTACCCAATTGCTGAGACCTCATTTGTTCCAACTCAGGGGCATAACTACCAGGGGAGAAGGGGGAACAACAGCTGGGGCCCCCATCCTCTTATTTTTCCTATGACAGATATAGCCTCCTCCTAGAAAACCACTGTGGATGAAGCACAGAAAGGGGCCCATCATAGTTTTGCATGGGGGCCCATTGATTCCTACTTACACCACTTTTCCAACTCCTACAAATGTAATCATGATATTTCTGTGCTTTTACCTTCAGGCTAATTTACACAGAGCTGCATTGCAAAAATTCCATCTGGAAGTCACACTAACAATTTCATAAATTTTTGGAACATACCAGTTAAAAAATGTTATAAACTAACAGGGTTATTCAATAAAAGTTCTTATCGTTTTAATGTGCGTTTTAATGTTAATGTGCTAATTTTTCCCCAACCAATCAGATCTTATTTACTATTTGAAAGCTAACATCGATTGGTTGGGGCAAAATTAGCACCATTTTTAACGATAAGAACTTTTATTACATCTCCCTGTTAGAGTAGTAATGACAGTAAATAACTGCAAGGGAGAGCCATTTTTTATCTTTGGAAATAGCCCTAGTAATTTTTTTGCACTGCTGTTTTTACATCTTGATATAATAGCAAGGTATGGGTCATAGTAAAAAACAGTCTGAAGCTGTTTTTAGGTCATGTAATTGTAATTATTCCCATATATAGCTTCCATTTTTAAAGTCAGGTGACCGTATTTATATCACAACTGTATTTTGCATTGACTTCTTTTACTATATATATTTAATATGATTTTCATCAGTCTTTATAAGCTTTAAAATAAAAATCTTACTTTTGTTGGCATAAAGTTATTACTCAATATTCCAGAGTGTGGGATATTTCCAGCATTAGTATTCTCAGTATACATAGCATGAAGTGCATGTGCTACAGCATATACAGCAATATACATACTGTAGGTTATTCTGAAGTTATTCACATCATATCCAGACTGCTCATACCTTCTTATCGTATCATTAGCATTACACAAATGGTACCTGCCCAATGAAGACTTATTAAAGACTTGACAATTAAATAGTTTTAACCAAATTAAAGCTGTTAATGGATCATTAGGTAATGTTGAAGGACTGGCTTCATACAAAAATTCTTTTAAACCTGGGATGGGTTCATTTTTAAGGTGTAAAATAAGAGACCCATTAAAATTATTAATATATAGGTTATATGATGCAGACAATATAGATAGCATGAGCCAGACCACATGGTGTGATCCTGCTCTAAGAGAGTAGAGAAACTGCCAAAAGGTAACAAATTGGCTATAAACTATAACAACCCTGACAGTTGAATTCCTAAAGACTTGAAGCGCATAATGATGTGTTCTAACGTTGTTCTCTTCAATTTGAACAAGAAATTCTACGCAGATACCATTCTTTATCATTTCTTTCCTTATGTCTTCACTTGCTTTCTGGTGACTTTCATCATAAGAGGATATTATTCCTACCCATTTCCACATGCCTATTAACAAGCAACACAAGTTTTTTACACAACAGACATTGCAAGTGCAGAAAATTGTCAGAAAGGCTGGTGCAGCCTGTATGTGTCAACATTACACACTTGTCAATTTCATCTTAAAAATTGTTATTTCAGATGCAGCAAGTCACATTTGCACAACACATATTGTTATGAAATGTTGCTATGGTGTGTTAAGTAGATGTTGGCATCTTTGGATCTGTAGTGGTCCTTCTTCCTCACCTTCTACTGTCGTATGGAACATTTATTTAGTGTTTTGTGTTGGATGCCTCAGACATGCTCTGATAATTACAGAATGACTGAGGAAATGTCCGAGAACACCACACTTATGTGTTGTGGTAACAGTATGAATTTATTAATAAGATTCATTGTTAGTCAGGTCAAACCTGAATAAGAACATATAGGTCATTGTAATAAGTTATTTTATTTTATTATTATTATTATATATAATTAGATTTATATGGTGGCACTTTACCTAACATATCTAACATTACAGCAAGGGTTTTACATATATCAATTACATATTACATACAAGGTAAGTATGCATTATAGGTACACAGAGTGATAAGTTTTTTACAGCATCCCGTGATACAATGGAAGAGGACCCTGCCAAAAGCTTACAGTCTAGAGGAATTAAAGTGGATATATATTGTTCTCTCTAAAATTCTTTAACGTTTTCTTTCTAGTTGATTCAACATCCTGAATATTGTTATTTTCCATAGTTCATTCATTATCAGGAAGTTATATTTTCTGTCATTACTTTATTTATGCTAATTGCTTGTGATTTAATGAAATGACTTCACAGTTATCATGGATACATATAGGCTTCATACCCAGGGCCGCTGGACAATTATATGGAGGTAAAATCTCTCTAACCGGTTTCTGCGACTTTAACTCCATATTAGCGCAGATGCATGGGCTCTGTAAAAGACCCCCGCACATCCGACGCTCCCGATTCAGTATAGCGTTTGATTTACTTCTAGCGCTGGATTTTCAAAATCTCGCTGTGAGCAAATCCCTTTTCGCGATTTACCCAGCAGCACCTGCTATATAAACTGGGAGTGGGGTTGAGCCACGGACGTGGATTAGAGGTTCCTCGCTGTGGGAATCAATGGGGCAAAAGAGTCTATCGTGTTAGTCGAGATAGATTATATTAGCAAGCGAGTCAGGGTCACAAATGCGACATAGAATTGCGTTTGTCAGTTTTACCCGAGGAATAGCGCTATGGGAAATGAGCCTGATAGTATTTTCAAATAATATTAACTATTAAGATTATGCTTTTTGATTGTCCTTTGTGTCTTTTTGTTGTGTGTTTGGTTTCTGTTCTCTTGTGTTCACTGTTTTAATTAAATACAATAATGTAACCACTTAGGGATAAATATAGAAAGAAAAGCCCTCGCTGGAACAAGGATGGCAATATCTCCACAGCTCCAAATATTACCCTTTGTTCCTAAATAGACCATAATGAAGGAAATCCAGACACTGCAGAACATCACATGCTAAAAGTTATATATTGAGCTTCATTAAAAATGTCTGGTTTACGGCAAGATAAGCAAAAAAAAGCTTACAAAGCCAACAAGATAATATGCCAACCATACAGTAGAATGCATATCTGATCCCTCGTTACACTGCATATGATCTTTCTCCCGTTGTTGAGTGTGTGTCATTTTCAGGGAATGGGGGGCTGAATATGAGCCAAAATATACACAGGAAAACCTCAGGAAGTGAACGATCAGAAGAACTATTTAGCAATCCTGGTACCAATACAGTTCCTTAGCTACTTCCAGGTCTGTGGCATTAAAAGCAATAACACAGTAACAGTTTTTCCTAAAATCGAAGAACACACTTATTGCAAAGATGATGCCAAATGCAGCTTGTCTCACAAACAGGTCACCTTCATTGGTCTTCCATAAATACAAGGTAGAAAGAAGGACAACATAAGACGAAAGCAGAAGATAGCTGAGTCTCTTATTATTGCTTTCACAATGGGGCTCTTCTTGTATTTAATGAAATATAACAAATTCCAGCTGTGCAGGCTGAAAGAATTAAGCAATGGAAGTTATGGCCAGACCAAGAGGATCCTCATAAGAAAGGAAATCAACACATTTCATGATGCACCTGTCTCTCCCTGTCATTGGACCACTGGTCTTCGGGCACTGTATACAATTTTCTATGTCTGAAAAAAAGAAAGTGATTAATACATCCAGCAAGATACTGTAAAACTAACTAGCTTATCCTAACAATAACAGGTATGTAAACTAAAGATGACCGTTTACTACCTATGAATAAGTGCCACCTAAGTGCATGAAACAGTTCAGGTGACGTGTTTCTTATGAGACACTGAAGGCAAAATAAAGTTCCATCTGTTTTTACTTTATAGGAGTTTTTCCCAGAGCGGCTATCATTCTGGGTAATCTCCCTTCAGTAATTCAATATCGTGTTTAGGGCACACAGGGTGATTTTAATGGCACTTTGAATCGCGATCACCTGATGCGCGGGTGTCTTTTGCGTAACCCTAGCTCCACCGATAGTGAACCGGTTAAATGGAGTTAAAATAGTGAACTACTTTAACTCATATTTTTGCCCAGCAGCTTCTGGTAAATGATCCGGTAGGGTATTTCCCTTCCAGCGTGCCTACTTCCTTTTTGAATAGTTTTAAATGAGGAAACATGTATCCACTGTGGGCACAGAGATATGAAAAATGAATATATTCCACCTACAGCTTTCAGTATTACCCACCATGCAATTCTGTTATTTCTCCTTCTGAGCACTGAACACAGTCTAACAACAGGCTTGTTTTCCTTGTTTAAAAAGCTTTCCTGTAGCCTGGAAACACAGCTGGAAGCGCAAGTGGAAATAGGAGTCTGAAATGAAAAATGAAAAGTATGTTATACCATAAAAAAAAATAATTACATTATAATAATTCCCCTCGAGAATTGCACTGCCACCTAACGCGGGGCTTGGGATCACATTCAGGGTTATGCAATAAAAGTTCTTATCGTTTAAATGATGCTAATTTGCCCCAACAATCAGATGTTAGCTTTCAATTGTTGGGACAAAATTAGCACCATTTTAAACGGTAAGAACTTTTTATTGAATCCCCTTGATTATTTTAAGGGGAACTGTGGTCTCTTTACAAGTGCACTTTATTAAAAAAGAGACACTAAATCCCCAAAATGATATTTACTAAATCAAAATTATAACTGTAATGGAGCCCAAAGAACTTGCACTCCCCTATTGGCCCCTAAGTGGAGAGCTCACTACTTACCAAAACCCCGATCCTGCATCCTCTGGAAGCACCCAGCACATAAATGTATTGTATGCTATTTGCATTACCTATTGAAGGTGTGAAGGGGCGTACCTGCAGCCCCCCCCTCACAAGATGGAGGCCGAGCCCTGACCCTTTCCCTATCCATGTTCCCTTCGAGGTCAGCTGTTTAAAACAGCTGACCACGCGTATAAATGAAGAAACATATGCACGTCAGCTGTTTAAAGGCCGGACCCGAACTTCTGCAAAGAACCGGAAGTTCAGGTTCTGCTCTTTTAAAAGCTGACCACGTGTATTTTCATTTATACGCACAATCAGCTGTTTAAAACAGCTGACCACGGAATGGATCTTGGACTTGTGGCGGGCCCTACTACATAGTAACATAATACATATAATTGAGGTTGAATAGACATACGTCTAGCCTATTCACTTTTTTTTAACCCTCCAACAGTTGATCCAATGATAAAGCAAAAAAAAAACAGCTAAAAAGGGGGGAAATTCCTTCCTGACTCCAAGCGGCAATCGAGAAGTATCCCTGGATCAACCAGATCTACATTATATGTATTAATACCAGTAATTCTCATGTTTTTTAGTTTTAGAAACGTATCCAGGCCATTTTTAAAGCTATTCAATGAATTTGCCATTAACACATCTACTGGAAGACACCATTCTGAGTGTAAAGAACCTTTCCTAACTTGAAGATGAAACTTCTTTTCTTCTAACCTTAAGGATGTCCATGAGTCCCCTGATATGACCTATTAGTGAACATGCACCAGAGAGTTCATTGTATGGCCCATTAATATATTTGAATAAGGTTATCATGTCCCCTCGCAAACATCACTTCTCCAATGTAAACAGCCCTAACTTGTCTAATCTGCCTGCTTATTTAACCTCCAGTCCACTTATTAATTTAGTTGCCCTCTCTGAACTGCTTCCATTTCCAAGATTGTCCCTTTTGTATATGGGATTCCAAACTACGCACCGTATATTCCAAATGAGGCCTTACTAGTGCCTTTTAAGAGGGAAAATTATTTTCTCTCTTGAATCTATTCCCCTCTTTATACGACAATATCTTGCTAGCTCTAGACGTTGCTACCTGCATTGTTTGCTATAGCTAAGTCTGTTATCTACCAAACCCCCAAATGTTTTTTCCATTACAGATTCACTTAGCACAGATTTATTATATGTGTAGTGGCACAGGGATTATTAAATCCTAAATGCATCACCTTAAATCTATCGACTTGAATCTCATCTGCCATTCGGCTGCCTATTTTGATAATCTATCTAGATCTGCTTGCAGCACTTGCACCCATTTAAAGTTTCCACACCTCTGCATAGTTAGTGTCATCAGCAAACACAGAGACCTTGCTCTCAATGCCCATTTCTAAGTCATTTATAAACAGATTAAAAAAGCGCCCCAGTACAGAACCCTGAGGCACTCACTTATAACTTTAGCATACATATGTAGCTCCATTTACCACCACTCTCTGTTTCCGAATCCAATAACCAATTCTCTATCCATGAACAATGTTTTTCTTCTAGGCCAACAGTCCTCAGTTTATACATTAGTCGCCTATGTGGCACAGTATCAAAAGCTTTTGCAAAACCCAAGTATACCACATCCACTGCTGTGCCTGAATCCAAATTCTTACTCACTTCTTTATTTATAAAAAAACAATTAATTTGTCTGGCATGATCTATTTCTCATAAATCCATGCTGACTACTAGTAGTAAGATCAGTTCTAGAGACAAGTCAAGTTTGATCCCGTAACAAAGTTTCCAGCACCTTCCCTACCACTGATGTTAGGCTTACAGGTCTATAGTTACCAGGCTGTGAACGACTACCTTTTTGAATATTGGTATTACATTGGCTTTTTTCAATCCAGCGGCACATCCCCAGAGCAAAGTGAATTTGAAAAGATGAGAAACAGTGGTCTAGTAGAACTGAACTAAGCACTTTTAAAATCCAAGGATGCATTTCATCTGGTCCTGGGCTTTATTGATACTAACTTTGTGTAATTGTTCCCGTACCATATCCTCCGTGAGCCAACACCTCAACCATGATTAGCAAATACCAGCATTGTGCAGTATTTTATAATCAAGTCGTGTTTCACAACAGCCTGATGAAGATAATTCAGAGCTTGGAATTTGGCAAACCAAAACAGGTCCGTGCAAAACCTAATTTACTCGCTAGATAAAATCTAGTGTTGAAAATATTGCTATTTCTTGTCATAATAAAGACATAATAATAATTAAAAGACAACATAATCTATACAGTACCCCATTAAACCAGGTGCCCAATGGATGGCCTCTTTATATCAATTACAAATTCAGAAGACTGTGATGATGTAAAGGTCCCAACAAGTCTTGCAATTGATGTTCCATTATGAAAAACATTCCAGTTCTTTAACAAGCTTCGTGGTACTTCTCCTTTATCATTAAAGAAAATGTTATGGCCAGTTAGAGTTTTGAATTGGATTTTCCTTAAATAGAAGTTTATCTACAAGAAAAATTTTCTACTTAGAGTAACTGATTAGGAAAATGAAACATAATCTGCTTTAAAATGTATACTAACTTGGGAAGACAACCATGATGGTTTGGCAGTATACTAGTAATATTAATTCCTATGGAAACGTCTAGAAAAAAAACATATGTATCTGATTCCATGTAAAAGCAGGCGGAAGACAGCTGATAATGAGGGCTGGAAGGACATATGAGAGCACTTTCAAAACTATAAACCTCTCAAGGTCAAGGTTTTGGGGGGTCATTTAGGCTGCAGGAGAAAGCTTGTTTGGGGGGGTGGACACACCCATTAACTTAGGGGCATATTTTAAACCTTTGGCAATGAAAGATTCGATACCACAGATTTATACTGGCCGATAGAGTTTGTATATTTTATGTAATGGTGAACACCACCCAGTAGTAAAATACCATGCAGTTATGGTACACAGACACAGTTGTAAAATATGACGAGTTAAAGGACAATTATGCTACCTTCTCTCCGCTCTCCTTTTCTATCCAGTGTTTGCACCCAAAATTGGAGTGGCAGCACCGGTCTTCAAATAAGATCATCTATGCCTCTTACCTCTCTGAGATCACTTAAAATAAACAGTGGACATTCCCCTGGTTGTCATGGATTTGCTTTTAAACAATCCAAACAGATACTCAATAGGACATATGTATCAAGCTTTGCAGGAGCTTTGGTACAGCCAGCTGTGACATTTAGGATAAGAGATTGTTTTAGAGCCTATGGATATATATTCATTAGCACATATCTTTGTTTTTATATTGTAATTTAAATCATCTGTCGCTTATCTTTTCATGTACAGTTGAGTCCTTGTTTCCACCTTAGATTCATCTTTTGGATGCAAATCTTCCATGAAAACCTCTTCTGGCCAAGCGTCTGTAGAGGTGATAAGTGCCCCTTGGCCCATAAGTTTTTGTGAATTCTGAGTTGATGTCTTTGGTGGACATCTAATTTCAAAAGGTGAGGAAAGCTCATGTGTTTTTTCTTCTGCAGCTCCAAGTTTTCTAAATTAACCTTTGAAATTGTTGCTTGAGAGACTTTGTTGTGTAGTGTACTACTTGGTGTGTTGTAGGATGCATATTCCTGACAGGGTTTGTTCCAACACTGAGTTTCCAAAACAATATCCGAATTTCTCCTCAACCCCAAAATTTAATGTCAGCATTAGTTTAAACTGTTGAGATTTCTGTATTTCCAGTCAAATTTTGATGGCAAATTATTAGTTTCAGCCCAAAAGCAGGCTTTGTCACAACTGCTTGTGTCTTGTTGCTGTGCGTAGTGTTGCCATGATGCATCTCCTGCATTCCCCATCTTCTACAACCTCACCTTGGTACGCAAACTTGCCTGTTCCTCACCCAGTGTTAAGCCTCATTCACAGCTGCTTTTGTTTCATTAATTACTGTTTCAACCTACATACTGTCTGAAATGATGTTTGAAGTATTGAGTCAATGGGAGATAATTCACAATTAACTTGCTTTATTCTAAAGACTAGTAGCTATTTATAATGTAAAAATTGTATAAAAATATAGACTTAGATGGAAATCCTTTTTCAGTGGCTGCTTACTTTCGTTTGATGCCACAATGCACTAACATTTGGGTTTTATGCCACGATAGAATTAGGTTTCACACTAAATAAAATACGAAAATGTTCCAGACCCCGCAATATAAATGTTAAAGTGCATGTCCACCCCAAAACTATAATCCCCTCCCCCAACTACTGGCCCCACCATGTAGTGTAGTTTTAATCCTTACCTCACATCCCAGCTCCATAGGGTTCTCCTGTAAACCCCCCCCCCCCCCAAAGTCCCAACTAACCACCAGGAGGATAGCAGGGCTCTGCCTGCTATCTTGCCTCCGGTAGATATTTTGCCACGCGCACTGCAGCCCTTCTCCCCCCTCCCTCCCCCTCCTCTCCCTCCCGTTCTACTATCCCTCCCCCTAGCGCAAAACCCCCTTAATAGGCTGGTCCCCCAGCCCCAACCCATATTTTTTTTTTAAAAAGCTCCCCAAACTCTTACTTACCTCTCCGCTTTCCTCCGCTGCACTGAATGACCGGCACCCCGCGTCCGTGATTGGCTGCCGCTCAGCCATCACAGCGCGACTGCCGGTCCCCCCCCTCTGCTTGCATCCTCGCAAGCGAGGGCCGGCAGTGCGGCGGGAACGAGGGAGGTAAGTAAGAGTTTGGGGGGGGCTTTCTGAAAATATTTTATGGTTGGGGCTGGGGGACATGGGGGAGCAGAATATTAAAAATCATTTTAGGGGTGGACATACCCTTTAAACCTCTTCGGGTAGCATGGCTTTTGCACTTATTTTGTAGTTAGCACAGGATATTGCATCTTCCTCTTATATTTACTTGTATGCTTTTTGGATTACCCAATTGCTGAGACCTCATTTGTTCCAACTCAGGGGCATAACTCACCAGGGAGAAGGGGGAACACGCTGGGGCCCCCATTCTCTATTTTTCCTATACAGATATAGCCTCCTCCTAGAAAACCACTGTGGATGAAGCACAGAAGGGGCCCATCATAGTTTTGCATGGGGGCCCATTGATTCCTACTTACACCACTTTTCCAATTCCACAATGTAATCATGAATTCTGTGCTTTTACCTTCAGGCTAATTTCACAGAGCTGCATTGCAAAAATTCCATCTGGAAGTAACACTAACAATTTTAACTTTGGACACATACCAGTTAATGCAAAAGGTTATAATAACAGGGTTATTCAATAAAGTTCTTATCGTTTTAAATGGTGCTAATTTTTCCCCAACCAATCAGATCTTATTTACTATTTGAAAGCTAACATCTGATTGGTTGGGGCAAAATTAGCACCATTTTTAACGATAAGAACTTTTTTACATCTCCCGTTAGAGTAGTAATGACAGTAAATAACTGCATGGGAGAGCCATTTTTTATCTTTGGAAATAGCCCTAGTTAATTTTTTTGCACTGCCTGTTTTTACATCTTGATATAATAGCAAGGTATGGGTCATAGTAAAAAAATCTGAAGCTGTTTTTTAGGTCATTGTATTGTAATTATTCCCTATATATCTTCCATTTTTAAAGTACAGGTGACCTGTATTTATATCACAACTGTATTTTGCATTGACTTCTTTTACTTTATTATATTTAATATGTATTTTCATCAGTCTTTATAAGCTTTAATAAAAACTTACTTTTGTTGGCATAAAGTTATTACTCAATATTCCAGAGTGGTGGATATTTCCAGCATTAGTATCTCAGTATACATAGCATGAAGTCCATGTGCTAAAGCATATACAGCAATATACATACTGTAGGTTATTCTGAAGTTATTCACATCATATCCAGACTGCTCATACCTTCTTATCGTTCATTAGCATTACACAATGGTACCTCCGCCCAATAAGACTTATTAAAGACTTGACTTAAATAGTTTTAACCAAATTAAAGCTGTTAATGGATCATTAGTAATGTTGAAGGACTGGCTTCATACAAAAATTCTTTTAAACCTGGGATGGGTTCATTTTTAAGGTGTAAAATAAGAACCCATTAAAATTATTAAATATAGGTTATATGATGCAGACAATATATAGCATGAGCCACCACATGGTGTGATCCCTGCTCTAAGAGAGTAGAGAACCTGCCAAAAGGTAACAAATTGGCTATAAACTATAACAACCCTGACAGTTGAATTCCTAAAGACTTGAAGCGCATAATGATGGTTCTAACGTTGTTCTCTTCTCAATTTGAACAGAAATTCTACGCAGATACCATTCTTTATCATTTCTTTCCTTATGTCTTCACTTGCTTCTGGTGACTTTCATACATAGAGGATAATTATTCCTACCCATTTCCACTGAAAAGTCTTTAGGAGGTGAATTATGACTTTATATTGAGCCGCATGACTGGCTGCTGTCCGGTACAATAATGGAAACCGTGTTCTATCTCTGAATACAGGATCTACAGCCCCATAACTAACCTGGAATAAAATTTCAACAGCTATTAATGGTTTCTAGCATAATAGAATGGAAGCTACAATGATATACTGGTAAATAGTTACATTAACAGAGAAAATTAGCAGTAATTAAAAAATATTAGATATACACAGTTATGGAGAAATATAATATAAAAATAACCTATATATAATTATGGGGCATATTTATAAAAAAAATTGCTATATTTGCCATTTCACTATTGTAGAACACCGCAACGGCAAAGAGCGTTAATTTTGCCGTATTTAGAAATCCAATCATTTTTGGAGAAGCATTGAACTGGCGGTGAGTGGTGGTAGCATTGCAGTCTTTTATCGCTGCTAAAAGAGAAATTGCTTTCTGATGTCAGCCATTACCAGACCAGGGCTGCAAGCGAGAATTTGACAACATTAAACAGGGAAAAACACTATTGTATATGTTGAATTTAGACCCCCATTTGACTTTAATGGCACCTTAAAAAAGCAAACTCAGGAAAATCAGAAATCGCTATTCATATTACTACAAATGCAGGAAAATAGTCTAACCCCCCCCCCCCCCCAGACCCTTATTATTATTCAGAAACACTCCACAATGTACTGACACTTTCCTTCAACCCACTGACAGGCTAGATATATGGGCACTTTTTGGAACCTCAGACGTGGTAGTTTTGAATGGCAGAACTTAACGCAATAAAACACTTGTCGCCGCCTTTCATAAATACGATTGAGGTTTACTGTGGCAATGTATGGAGATATATGGCGGTAAGCAAAATGGCGATAGGCAGCGTAGTGCACCGGTTATCAGCGCTTTATAAATTTCACCAAGTCCAAATTTGGTGAAAACGGCAGCAATAACAGTGGCAAAAAGTTAATAAACCTTTATAAATATGTCCCTATATAAGTATAAGTAGTGAGACCATTATGACATTAGAAAAGATATAAAGTTCCTCATACCTGGGAAAAGCCATGCATCCCAGTAGACTGAGAAATGATATGTGTTATTGAAGAAAGTAAATGTCCTACAAACGCAATAGGAAAATCTTTTTGATTGCAGTTGTAATTGGGCACATAATTATTACTTCCTGTTAGAATGCTAAATGTACTACTAATGGCTTTCCTCTCATTGGCCCAGGAATCGTGAATATGAAATCCCAAGGATACATTGGGCAGAATGTTTGGGTTTTTGTTGATCTCTTCAATGGCAAAAATGGCAACTAGAAAATGTCGATAAAATTGAATGGAGGTCCTAGAACAGGAATATATAAAGAAATCTGGTAAATGCAAGCTACAATAAATATAATATGTTGTATAATTAATTACAAATCTACTGGCATATTAGGGATCTACCAGTGAACTTAGACACTTAACATGAAAATCTTTCTTTCTTTATTTTTCTTTTATATTTACCTAATCATCCCACTTCATTCCAATGGCAGTTTTCTTTCTACTTTTTTTTTTCATGGACATTTGGATGTTGCACAGCTGCATGGGCCCATTGGGAATGTTCCTAATCTGGTGGGTTAGTCTGACATTTTATGTATATAAAAACATGGTTATTGAGTCTGCAGCTTTGCTTTTATACTGTATTTACTTTAACACTGACACCCCCTGTACCACAAATCTGAAGTTGCTTATGTGGTCCCAGTTTGTCTCCACACCCTCCCAATGTCTGGGACTACTTAAAGACTGGCCTATGTGAAGACATATCCCCGGAGTAAGAAACAGACTGGGACCAGGAATGCAAATCCAGCTCAGTGGAACAGGGTATTTAGGTAAGACCCATGGATGGAGACCTAGTGGTTTAAGTCCTCACCTTCCTTTTAAGGAAATGGGTGAGGTTCTGGGAGTTTTGGAGATCATACTTCTCTTTTAATTATAATATATCCAAGTTACAAAGGTTAGTTTCACCTTTACCTTCATTTAAGCATAAAAGCAAGGAACAAACCCACTGGAGACCTGAGATTATTGTTAAAAGTAAGAGACTTACCAAGAAATGTTTGACAAGAGGAGAATCCCTCGGATTAAGGCCTTTGCTTTTATAGAGAATTTTACTTAGTAAAAAAATTATCTGACCAACTTTTAAATGGAACTAATCAAACTGTGGAAAAAATAACCATAAGGAGAAATTAACCACCTTTTCTGCTTTTTCTTAATATGTCAGTAGAAAATCCCTTTAGGCCAAGAAGACATGTTCTACTTCCTGGCCCAAAATTATCACGATTTAAAAATAGAACAAATTGTCCCGCAACCCCAAATAGAACAATTGTCCCCAACCTAAATAGAACAAACCTAGAAATTTGTTCTAATTAAAAATAGAACAGATTGTCCCCCAACTAAGTTGGTAAATCACAGGCGTCAGTCTGGCGGACTGAAATATTCCAAATGCCAGATTAGTAATCAGTACACCTGCAGGCCTGGAACAGGATCAATTAAATTTATACAATAACCACAGTGCATTCATAAAAAGATGTTGACCTTCACAAATAAGAAATTCAGGTACAGCACAATGCACTGGTCTAAGTATTCAGGGGGATAAAAGCCTGAAAGAGGGAGCTTACTTTACACCACAACTCCATTATTTAAAAAAAAAAAAAAAAAAACCAAATACAAATGATATAATGATAAATTTTAAAAAATTATAAATTACCAGAAACCAGAAATCTATAACATTTGCGATAGTAGGAGGCTTTTATGAAGAAGTGAGTAAGCATTTAGATTCTGGCATAGCATTGGCTGTAGTTTTCTGAATTGAGAAAGTGAGTCGGATGACTAGCGAAACGTCTTTAAGAACTAAACTTTTATTCCAGTTGATCTAACTGAATACATCAGATTCAGTGGATGTAATCTTGTTGGATTGTGGAAAACTTAGCTGTAGCAAACAATGCTAGAAAGCTAAGACTAGAGCAAGATATTGTCTTATATAAAGAGAGGAATAGATTCAAGGGAGAAAAATATATATATTATTCTCCCTCTTTACAAGGCACTGGTAAGGCCTCATTTGGAATATGCGGTGAAGTTTTGGAATCCCACATACAAAAGGGACATCTTGGAAATGGAAGCAGTTCACAGAAGGGAACTAAAAGAATAAAGGGAATGGAGGGGCTTGACTATGCAGGCAGATTAGAAAAATAATGGCTGTTTACATTGGAGAAGTAAATATATTAATGGGCCATATAATAAACTCTCTGGTGCATTGTTCAATAATAGGTCATATCAGAGAACTTGTGGACATCCTTTAAGATTAGAAGAAAAGAAGTTTCAGTTTAGGAAAGGTTTCTTAAGAGTGAGACTGGTGAAACTGTGGTTGGTACAGGAATACTATATAATATTGAGAATTACAGGTATTAATACATATACTGTAATTTTGGTTGGTACAGGGATACTTTCTGATCGAGAAATCTCCCCCCCCCCCTTCCACCCCCCCTTTTTTTTCTTGCAATGAAAATGTTGGGTAGAGTTAAAGATAAGGGTTTAAAGGTTGCACTAGATTTAGGTATGTTTTTATTCAACCTCAATGGGCTATATTTATAAAGGTCCGTTAACTTTTCGGCGCCTATTTTCCCGCTGTTTTTGCCAAAATCGTTAATAACGCAAAAGGGTGAAAACGGCAGGTGAAAAGTTAACGCGGCAAAAAGTTAACGAGGCAGAAAAACATTGCCACACTAACATCGCATCAGTTACTGCTCATTTCTATTTCTAAAATGGCAGTAACTGCTCTCTGGCTTTAACATCGGGTGTTTCAATTTGCCTTTGCTTAGAGCTGACGAAAAAGTCCCCACCAGAGAGGGTGGGGGTGTACGCCCTCGACCACCTGATGCACGACCCCTTTCCAGCAGCCCCTCTCAGCCCCCTGCCCCGTACATTCGTGGGGAGGGGAAGGGAGGGGCCCGCTGGGGGGGTGGAGGGACCCTCCAGCAGGGGCAATGACAAGTGCCTTTTGGGGCTTAGGGGGTCCCACAGCTTGAACCGGGACCCCTGTCGGCTCAAAGAGCCCTTGGGGCAGCGTCTTCTTACTTTTATCTGGTAAACCCAACTCCGCTGAGCCACGAACCCCGAGAAGTACTTCTGCGGCCGCCAGTCTTGATCCGTCATCTTCTTTCTTCACAGCTAGTGACACCAGCACTGCTGAAGTCGCCGATGCCAGGCGGGGGTGGAGGGGGGGCAAGGGCGGGTGGGCGTACACCCCCGCCCCCTGTGGTGGTGGATGCGACCACCCGCGGTGCAATCCTTTCCCAGCAGATCCTCCCAGCCCCCTGCTCCGTACGTCGGGTTTGAGCTCTCTTCGCCACAATGCTTAGCACATCGTGCTAAGTACAGTATTGTGACATAACCTTTAAAAAGGTAGACACCAGGGACATTTGGCAAAAGACAAAATTTAAATATTCCCACAATTGGTGGACAAGAGGCAGTACTAGGTAGGCTGTGGATAGGCCCTGGTTCTTTATGGAAGGATAGGATGATGGTAGATACAATTTAAAGTCTGACCCCTCAACAGTAATACAATATTGTGCCCCATTTTGCATGTGACCTACTCTACAGCTCGTCTTCCCTTTTGGCCTTCAAAACCCTCATAGTACCTGGTTTATAGCTGCAAAACAGCCACTTGTTTTACTATGTAAAAAGAAAAGGTATTCTTATCTCCAAATATAATGTAACATTCCTTTTTTGACAAATAAAGGAATAGAAGGGTAAAAAAACATTTATTATGGATCTAACTACTGCACATAGAATTGCAACAGTGAAAAGTGGCACACTCTTGGGTAAGTTCAACGGTGCCGAAAGCACACAACATGTTGGGAAGACTAAGCCCCCTTACTCTCTTTTATAGTGTCACCAATACAAGTGCAAAATGATTCCTCCCCAAAAGGAGGGTTTTAATTAATTGACATTTTTTATTAAAATTACATCATGTACGGTAACTCATTCAGTGTACAAATAGAGCTAAATATATTCAGGGAGATTCAATAAAAGTTCTTTTCATTAAATATGGTGCTAACTTTGCCCCAACCAATCAGATTTTATTTAACATTTGAATGCTAACATCTGATTGGTTAGGGCGAAGTTAATTTTTAACGATAAGATCTTTTATTGAATAACCCTGACTGTTTATTAAAAGTATAATATTGTTCCTTAAAACCACTTTGTGTAAAAATGTGATAATAAAGTGCCATCATTTTACATGCAATTATTTAAAATATACATGATTTAAATTAAATTCAATATGGTTTTTGTATCATTCATATGTGCACAATACTTTATCAATAAAATTTAATACAGTTATACATATTCTATAAAGAGTAAAATAAAATGTTTATCTTGTGAAAGTCCATGAGGATATACCAGTAGATCAAGTTACTGCTCTTAAAAAATATGCTTAAAGGAGAACTAAACCCAAAGTTTTACACTCCAGAATCTGAACATATCCCTTCTAAAAACACCAATAAACTGTAAAATAGCAATACAGTAAATAGCACTAAAGTAAATGTTACCACTTGAAGAACTGGGTGAAATAACTGTATATATGTATAATGACCACACCTCAGTCACATGTTCCCTTGCCTAATCTGTCCTGTAAAAGGATTGGCTAGAGGCTGCTAGCAGGTGTGACTAACTGTAACAAGTTCCTGCAGTATCTTAGGACTGAGCATGTGTAAAGAACATAATGATCAGTGACCACACTGTGTGATACTGGAACACAGGGAAATAAGGCACAAACCGCATGTTAGAAAGTTAAATTTCTCAACAATCACATCAAAATGACAAAGATTACTGCTTTCTCATTCATTGTCGTTTCAAAGCTTTAGTTGTCTTTTAAACACGACTGTACACACTCACAGGTAGAAACACTCTCAGAAGTTAACTTTCATTTTACACATTATGATGTTCAGAACTATTAATAGTATTAATATATTTGTGTAAAGTTGCTTTAAGGGAGTGCCTGTACCTGTGAATATGTAAATTGATAGAGTCCCATGTGGCCCAGGTGTTTACACCTCATATTTTTCTCATACCAAACTCCTGTGTTTGTAGTTAATGTATGTATATGTTTAGAAGTACAGTATGTGCATCATGTAATATACAAGTGCTTGAAACATTAGTGAAGATATTCCTGCCCCATAGAGCTTTCAATCTAATTAGGTGGGTAACATACAGATACACAGGAAAGGGTTAAAAAGCCATAATAGGAACTGGTGCAGTGTCACCAATGTTGTGCTGTGCTCAGAGAGATAGTATGAGAGGTTAGAGTTAAACTTGTTTATTGAGGTTTCTTGATGAAGAAAGAGGGGAATAGAATTCCATAGGATGGGAGCTACAAGAGAAAAAGGTTTAAGGTGAGAGGAGGCAGTGTGAGATATGGTTATGTGATAAGAAAAGGGTACGGGCAGGGAAATATTGGGAAACAAGAAGAAATATAAGAAGGGCAGCAGAGCAAAGGGATTTAAATGTTAAGAGACTGCAATATTGAGCCACAGAGGTACACACATATTTTTCTTGTACAGATGCCTCTCAAAGTAACTGAAACAAAGGCAAAACGTCAATTTTCTATATTAAACAAGTACAAGAAAGGGCAACAAAAGTGTTCCAACCCACTCAACCCCCATTGAAAGTGAGAGCCTAAACTGGTCTTAACCCTTGGGATTACCTCTGATCACTGGCAATCTTTAATTGTCCTATCTCCCATTGTGTCCAGGGCCTGATCAATGAGAAAACAAACTCTGAAAGAAGTGCATCTTTCTAATGGACAGGTTCTAGACTGAGGTTGGCTGCAAGGAAACAGCACCAGCGATTGGAATATACAAGTAAAGATTATCAGCAATCAGAATTAATCCAAGGGGTGAAAATCTATTAGTTTAGGCCCTCGCCCTGGGTACTTGTAATGGGAGGGAGTGGGTTGGAACACTTTAAAACATATATATATTTTCTATACACTATAAAAAGCAAAAACAAAAGACCATAAAATGCTAGTGAAAAAAGAAAACGGGCCATTTTCATATAATAGGGTGAATGGTAAAAGGTTAACAAATTTAAGGGTTTAAACTTTCATATCATAAGATGCAACTGTTCTTACTCACATAGAAATGTAAGAATTGTGTTTTCCAGGAGAAGCATTTAAAGTTTCCTTCCAACCATTTATGTAAAGGAAAATATCTAAGAGGACTCCCACAATTATGTCTCCTTCCTGTAGGTATCCTTCCACATTTTGGCCATTTAATCTGCAGGCAGAAGATCTAGGGATTTCTATAGCATGACAATATAATGCAACCAAGATAAAAAGAAAACTATACTGAAGAAAAGCTTTTGTTGTTGTTTTTATGTTGATTGTAACTAAATTGTCATTAGTAATATTTTTGTTCATTTTCATAGTCTGTACAAAGCAAGCCTTAAAAACAAAAAAATCATATAATTAAGACAGAAATACTTACATAATACTGAATATTCAACATTTGGTTTAAGTAACGACATCCTGAAAATAAAGCAATTCCCTATTGGCTAACTAAAATTATTAAAATTGTTAGCTTTGGAGGCACTTTTTTATATGTCCATTCACTTTAAGGTTTTTACCCTACCCATAATGCTTGTCTAACAATCAATTCAGTGTAAAGCAAAAAAAAAAAAGTCTAGAGAGCAAATCAAATCCCAAATCAACAAGAACTTTCAGGGAGATTAAAGTTCTTATTGTTTAAAATGATGCTAATTTTGGCCCAACAAATCCAATCTTATTTAATATTTGAAAGCTAACATCTGATTCATTGGGGAAAAATTAGCACCATTTTTAAATGTAAGAACTTTTATTGAATCTCCCTGATTATGTATTTAAGCCAGCAAATTTTAAACTTTTAAATTGTAAGCTCCCCGGGGCAGGGATCTTGTTCCTAATGCCTCTAGACACGTCAGCCTTATATCAATTTATTTATAATTGAAATATATGTATTCTTAACCTATGTATGAAGCAATATTTCATTTTTATGTATCTGTATAATTGCTTGCAATTATCCTCCTGTTTGTATACATACATACATGGAGGAGATGCAGTAATTATCAGTATTGTTAAAATGAGTGTAAAAACGTTTAGTGGAACCATTGTTTCAGCTTACTATATATATATTACATCGACCTTTAAATTTCTTTAATTCTAGAAAGGCATCCAGCCCTCTCATGAAACTATTCAATGGGCCTGCCTACACTACATATTTAGGAAGTTAGTTCCACAGTTTTACTCTGATATGTTGAAACTTCTTTTAATAAGGTGCACCACATTTTATTTTATTTAAAAGCTCTTATCGTTTAAAATGGTGCTAATTTTGCCCCAACCAATCATATGTTAGCTTTCAAATGTTAAATAAGATCTGATTGGTTGGGGCAAAATTAGAACCATTTTTAACAATAAGAACTTTTATTGAAAAACCCTGAATGTTCTTAAGGGTTGCCCACCCCAACCGCTATAATAAAACAGAAAAAAAATGTTCAGATAACTACTGACAGCCCCTTCGAGAATATCCCATTTACTGATTACTGTACTTAGGGACATATTTATAAAGATTTGTGAAACTTTATAGCTGCCTTTTCGCCAAATTTGGACTTTTCGCTATTTATAAAGCAGTGATAACCATAGCGAAAGGTCATTACCGCTACTTTCCACTTTTCGCCTTACATCGCTGCGGTTACCTCACAAGCATATTTATAAAATGGCGAAAACTGTATTTTTGCGTTAAGTTCAGCCATTTCAATTCACGAAGTCTGAGTGGGCGACAACGCATAAGTGGCCATTTATTTAGCCTGCCAATGGTCCATGGAAGGTGTCAGTACATTGTGGAGTGTTTTCTCAATACTAAGTAAGTAGTAATCAGGGGGGTGTTAGACTATTTTCCATCATTTACTGTAATACGATCTGAGATTTCGCTTTTTTAAGATTGTGGTTTTTTTAAGGTTCCAATTTTATTTCTTTACCATTAAAGTTAAATGGGGGTCTGAGGGACATATTTATAAAGGGGCATTATTTTTGCTTTTTTCCCCACCAGCCTTTACCACAATTTTTTAAACTTTCAACTTTTCGTCAAAGTTATTAAAAAGACGAATTTTCATCAAAAGCAAAATTATGTGGCAAAAAAAGCACTAATAATGCTGAAAAAATTCAGCACATTGATGGTAAATAGGTAATACTCCCTGGTGGTTTTTCAAAGTAGTATAAATTGGTTAATACCACACTGAACACCTATCTTTATTATTTATAAATAGCCTAACACATTTGGTGTTTTTTTCAGCCAAAGATATAAATAGTGTAAACACTCAAAAGGCAAATTTTTTCTAGTTCATTAATAGGTATAATAAATAATGTAAAACTCAAAAGGCGAATTTCTCTATTTTTATTAATAGGATATGATAAATAGTGTAAAACTCACCCAGGTAAATTTTCCTATTTTATTAATGGATATGATAAATAGTGTAAAATTCACCCAGGTGAATTTTCTCTTTTTATTAATAGGATATGATAAATAGTGTAAAACCCACCCAGGTGAATTTCTCTATTTCATTAATAGGATATGATAAATAGTGAAAACTCACCCAGGCGAATTTTCTCTATTTATAATAGGATATGATATACAGTGTAAAACTCACCCAGGTGAATTTTCTCTATTTTATTAATAGGATATGATAATAGTGTAAAACTCACCCAGGTGAATTTTCTCTATTTTATTAATAGGATATGATAAATAGTGTAAAACCCACCCAGGTGAATTTTCTCTATTTTATTAATAGGATATGATAAATAGTGTAAAACTCACCCAGGCGAATTTTCTCTATTTTATTAATAGGATATGATATACAGTGTAAAACTCACCCAGGTGAATTTTCTCTATTTTATTAATAGGATATGATAAATAGTGTAAAACTCACCCAGGCGAATTTTCTCTATTTTATTAATAGGATACGATAAATAATGTAAAACTCAAAAGGCGAATTTTCTCTATTTCATTAATAGGATATGATAAATAGTGTAAAACTCACCCAGGCGAATTTTCTCTATTTTTAATAGGATACGATAAATAATGTAAACTCAAGGGCGAATTTTCTCTATTTCATTAATAGGATATGATAAATAGTGTAAAACTCACCCGGTGAATTTTCTCTATTTATTAATGGATATGATAAATAGTGTAAAACCACCCAGGGCAATTTTCTCTATTTATTAATAGGATATGATAAATGTGTAAAACTCACCCAGGCGAATTTTCTCTATTTTATTAATAGGATATGATAAATAGTGTAAAACTCACAGGTGAATTTTCTATTTTATTATAGGATATGATAATGTGTAAAACTCAAAGGCGAGTTTTCTTATTTTATGAAGAGGATATGATAAATAGTGTAAAACTCACCCAGGTGAATTTTCTCTATTCATTAATAGGATATGATAAATAGTGTAAAACTCAAAAGGCGAATTTTCTCTATTTCATTAATAGGATATGATAAATAGTGTAAAACCCACCCAGGTGAATTTTCTCTATTTCATTAATAGGATATGATAAATAGTGTAAAACTCACCCAGGTGAATTTTCTCTATTTTATTAATAGGATATGATAAATATGTAAAACTCACCCAGGGATTTTCTCTATTTTATTAAAGGGTATGCCCACCCATAAACTGATTTTTAATATGCTGCTGCCCCATGTCCCCCAAACCCAACCGCATAATATTTTTTTCAGAAACCCCCCAAACTCTTACTTACCTCCCTCGTTCCTCCGGCCGCACTGCCGACCTCTGCTTGCAAGAATGCAACGAGGGCGGGACCGGCAGTCGCGTCTGTGATTGCTGAGCGGCAGCCAATCACGGACACGGCTGCCGGTCATTCATGCAGCGAAAAGCAGAGAGGTAATAAGAATTTGGGGAGCTTTTTGAAAAAAAAAATATGCGGTTGGGCGAATTTTTCTCTATTTTATTATAGGATATGATATCAGTGTAAACTCACCCGGTGAATTTTCTCTATTTTATTAATAGGATATGATAAATAGTGTAAAACTCACCCAGGTGAATTTTCTCTATTTTATTAATAGGATATGATAAATAGTGTAAAACTCCCCAGGGAATTTTCTCTATTTTTTTAATAGGATATGATAAATAGTGTAAAACCCACCCAGGTGAATTTTCTCTATTTTATTATGGATATGATAAATAGTGTAAAACTCACCGGCGAATTTTCTATTTTTATTAATAGGATATGATATACAGTGTAAAACTCACCCAGGTGAATTTCTCTATTTTATTATAGGATATGATAAATAGTGTTAAACTCACCCAGGCGAATTTTCTCTATTTATTAATGATATACGATAAATAATGTAAAACTCAAAGGCGAATTTTCTCTATTTATTAATAGGATATGATAAATAGTGTAAAACTCACCCAGGCGAATTTTCTCTATTTTGATTAATAGGATAACGAATAAAGAATGTAAAACTCAAAGGTGAATTTTCTCTATTTCATTAATAGGATATGATAATAGTGTAAAACTCACCCAGGCGAATTTCTCTATTTCATTAATAGGATATGATAAATAGTGTAAAACCCACCCAGGTGAATTTTCTCTATTTCATTAATAGGATATGATAAATAGTGTAAAACTCACCCAGGTGAATTTTCTCTATTTTATTAATAGGATATGATAAATAGTGTAAAACTCACCCAGGGGAATTTTCTCTATTTTATTAAAGGGTATGCCCACTCCATAAACTGATTTTTAATATGCTGCTGCCCCATGTCCCCCAAACCCAACCGCATAAATATTTTTTTCAGAAAGCCCCCAAACTCTTACTTACCTCCCCTCGTTCCTCCGCCCACTGCCGGACCTCTGCTTGCGAGAATGAAGCAGAGGGGCGGGACCGGCAGTCGCGTCTGTGATTGGCTGAGCGGCAGCCAATCACGGACACGGCTGCCGGTCATTCAGTGCAGCGGAGGAAAGCAGAGAGGTAAGTAAGAATTTGGGGGGCTTTTTGAAAAAAAAAAATATGCGGTGGGGCTGGGGGACATGGGGGGAGCACATATTAAGGGGTGTTTGTGCTAGGGGGAGGGATAGTAGAACGGGGGAGAGGGAGGAGAGGGGGGGGGAGGGAGGGGGAGAAGGACTGCAGTGCGCATGGCAAATATCTACCGGAGGCAAGATAGCAGGCAGAGCCCTGCTATCCTCCTGGTGGTTAGTTTTGGGACTTTGGGGGGGGGGGTTTACAGGAGAACCCTATGGAGCTGGGATGTGAGGTAAGGATTAAACTACACTACATGGTGGGGCCAGTAGTTGGGGGAGATTATAGTTTTGGGGGTGGACATGCCCTTTAATAGGACACATTTTTAGTATTACTTATTTTCAGCAAACTGCAACTAATTATCATACCAGTTCCATTAATATGGGAACATACCATAGTGCTGTGTTAGAAATAGTCATGTTAAAGGAACATTCCAGTAAGTAATGATGTTTGGTAAAAATTCTGGTAAAACTGCAAAAATGCAACAAAAGGGGAAAAGGGCAAAAAGGCAAAATTCACCATTTATAATAGCTTTAAATTAAAAAATGACAAAAATAGCTCTGAAATTACACTAGAGAGCAATCAGTGATGCCACACATAACGCAATGAATAAGGCAAAACTACTGCCACACATCGCCGCAGCGATAATTTCCTGCAAAGGTGAAAGCGAGCGTTTTTAGAAATAAGACGAAAATAGAGTTATTTGCATTGCGATGTCCTGTGATAGCGAAATGGGAAAATAGCGATCGTTTATAAATATGCCCCATTAGTATGACCATTTCTTAACATCAATATACCAACTTTCAATCTCACAAACCTTAAAAACGCCCACTCATTGTTAAATATTCAGTGTTTTTCTTTATTTCTTCTTCGTATGTTATCTTCCTGAATTGTTTTTGGGTAATTACATTTTAACAAAGATGTATTAATATAAACACTTTTCTTTGATGTTCATTGTCCGTTCATCCTATGTACCAATAAATAGATGGGACTCTCTCCAGATAATGTATCAGGGTAAGTTATAATCTGTCTTCCATTCACATGAAACAAAATGGTAAGCTCCTTAATGTAGATTGCAAGAGATATTTAATGGGGTTTATATAGAATTGGTGTTCTTTGTACTGTCACTAGGAATAAGATTTGTTGTTAAGGGACCTTAGATGTAACCACTTTATAATACATAGTTATTACTCTTTTCTCATTTTCTAATTTAAATGCAAAATTTTACAGCTTTCAAATCCTTATGGGGATAAAGGTAAAACAAAAAAATGAACTTTGTACTTAATGGATGCCATTAAAATTTCGAAAGTATATGGAAAGTTCGAAAGTTCAAAAACGTACGCCTTACATCGCTGCGGTTACCTCACAAGCATATTTATAAAATGGCAAAAACTGTATTTTTGCGTTAAGTTCAGCCATTTCAATTCACGAAGTCTGAGTGGGCGACAACGCATAAGTGGCCATTTATTTAGCCTGCCAATGGGTCCATGGAAGGTGTCAGTACATTGTGGAGTGTTTCTCAATACTAAGTAAGTAGTAATCAGGGGGGTGTTAGACTATTTTCCATCATTTACTGTAATACGATCTGAGATTTCGCTTTTTTAAGATTGTGGTTTTTTTAAGGTTCCAATTTTATTTCTTTACCATTAAAGTTAAATGGGGGTCTGAGGGACATATTTATAAAGGGGCATTATTTTTGCTTTTTTCCCCACCAGCCTTTACCACAATTTTTTAAACTTTCAACTTTTCGTCAAAGTTATTAAAAAGACGAATTTTCATCAAAAGCAAAAATTATGTGGCAAAAAGAAGCACTAATAATGCTGAAAAAATTCAGCACATATGATGGTAAATAGGTAATACTCCCTGGTGGTTTTTCAAAGTAGTATTAAATTGGTTAATACACACTGAACACCTATCTTTATTATTTATAAATAGCCTAACACATTTGGTGTTTTTTTCAGCCAAAGATATAAATAGTGTAAAACTCAAAAGGCAAATTTTTTCTAGTTCATTAATAGGATATAATAAATAATGTAAAACTCAAAAGGCGAATTTTCTCTATTTTATTAATAGGATATGATAAATAGTGTAAAACTCACCCAGGTAAATTTTCTCTATTTTATTAATGATATGATAAATAGTGTAAATTCACCCAGGTGAATTTTCTCTATTTTATTATAGATATGATAAATAGTGTAAAACCCACCCAGGTGAATTTTCTCTATTTCATTAATAGGATATGATAAATAGTGTAAACTCACCCAGCGAATTTTCTCTATTTTATTATAGGATATGATATACATTGTAAAACTCACCCAGGTGAATTTTCTCTATTTTATTAATAGATATGATAATAGTGTAAAACTCACCCAGGTGAATTTTCTCTATTTTATTAATAGGATATGATAATATTGTAAACCCACCCAGTGAATTTTCTCTATTTTATTAGGATGATAAATAGTGTAAAACTCACCCAGGCGAATTTTCTCTATTTTATTAATAGGATATGATATACAGTGTAAAACACTCACCCAGGTGAATTTTCTCTATTTTATTATAGGATATGATAAATAGTGTAAAACTCACCCAGGCGAATTTTCTCTATTTTATTAATGAGAGACGATAAATAATGTAAAACTCAAAAGGGGATTTCTTTTTCTATTTATAATGGATATGATAATAGTGTAAACTCACCCAGGCGAATTTTCTCTATTTTATTATAGGATACGATAATAAGTAACCTCAAAGGCGAATTTTCTCTATTTCATTAATAGGATATGATAAATAGTGTAAAACTCACCCAGGTGAATTTTCTCTATTTCATTAATAGATAGATAAATAGTGTAAAACTCACCCAGGCGAATTTTCTCTATTTTATAATAGGATGATAAATAGTGTAAAACTCACCCAGGTGAATTTTCTCTATTTTTATATAGATATGATAATAGTGTAAAACTCAAAGGCGAGTTTTCTTTATTTTTATGAAGAGGAATAGATAATAGTGTAAACTCACCCAGGTGAATTTTCTCTATTTCATTAATAGGATATGATAAATAGTGTAAAACTCAAAGGCGAATTTTCTCTATTTCATTAATAGGATATGATAAATAGTGTAAACCCACCCAGGTGAATTTTCTCTCTATTTCATAATAGGATATGATAAATAGTGTAAAACTCACCCAGGTGAATTTTCTCTATTTTATTATAGGATATATAAATAGTGTAAAACTCACCCAGGGGAATTTTCTCTATTTTATTAAAGGGTATGCCCACTCCATAAACTGATTTTTAATATGCTGCTGCCCCTGTCCCCCACCCAACCGCATAAATATTTTTTCAGAAAGCCCCCCAAACTCTTACATACCCTCCCTCGTTCTCCCGCGCACTGCCGGACCTCTGCTTGCGAGAATGAAAGCAAGGGGCGACCGGCACAGTCGCGTCTGTGATTGGCTGCGGCAGCCAATCACGGACACGGCTGCCGGTCTTATCAGTGCAGCGAGGAAGCAGAGAGGTAAGAAGAATTTGGGGAGCTTTTTGAAAAAAAAAAATATGCGGTTGGGGCTGGGGGACATGGGGGAGCAGCATATTAAGGGGGTTTTGTGCTAGGGGAGGGATAGTAGAACGGGAGGGAGAGGGAGGGAGAGGAGGGGGAGGGAGGGAGGGGGAGAAGGACTGCAGTGCGCATGGCAAATATCTACCGAGGCAAGATAGCAGGCAGAGCCCTGCTATCCTCCTGTGGTTAGTTTTGGGACTTTGGGGGGGGGGGTTTACAGGAGAACCCTATGGAGCTGGGATGTGAGTAAGGATTAAACTACACTACATGGTGGGGCCAGTAGTTGGGGAGATTTAGTTTTGGGGGTGGACATGCCCTTTAATAGGACACATTTTAGTATTACTTATTTTCAGCAAACTGCAACTAATTATCATACCAGTTCCATTATATGGGAACATACCATAGTGCTGTGTTAGAAATAGTCATGTTAAAGGAACATTCCAGTAAGTAATGATGTTTGGTAAAAATTCTGGTAAACTGCAAAAATGCAACAAAGGGAGAAAAGGGGCAAAAGGCAAAATTCACCAATTTATAAATAGCTTTAAATTAAAAAATGACAAAAATAGCTCTGAAATTACACTAGAGAGCAATCAGTGATGCCACACATAACGCAATAATAAGGCAAAACTACTGCCACACATCGCCGCACGATATTTTTCCTGCAAAGGTGAAAGCGAGCGTTTTTGAAATAAGACGAAAATAGAGTTATTTGTCATTGCGATGTCCTGTGATAGCGAAATGGAGAAAATAGCGATCGTTTATAAATATGCCCATTAGTATGACCATTTCTTAACATCAATACTACCAACTTTCATCTCACAAACTTAAAACAGCCCACTCATTTGTTAAATATTCAGTGTTTTTCTTTATTTCTTCTTCGTATGTTATCTTCCTGAATTGTTTTTGGGTAATTACATTTAACAAAGATGTATTAATATAACACTTTTTCTTTGATGTTCATTGTCCGTTCATCCTATGTACCAATAAATAGATGGGACTCTCTCCAGATAATGTATCAGGGTAAGTTATAATCTGTCTTCCATTCACATGAAACAAAATGGTAAGCTCCTTAATGTGATTGCAAGAGATATTTGAATGGGGTTTATATAGAATTGGTTGTTCTTTGTACTTCACTAGGAAAAGATTTGTTGTAAGGGACCTTAGATGTAACCACTTTATAATACATAGTTATTACTCTTTTCTCATTTCTAATTTTAAATGCAAAATTTTTACAGCTTTCAAATCCTATGGGGATAAGGTAAAAAAAAAAATGAACTTTGTCTTAATGGATCCAATTAAAATTTCGAAAGTATATGGAAAGTTCGAAAGTTCAAAAACGGACCCATTAAATCAATGGGAGTCAAATAGTTCGAAAAGTTCTAATCTGAAATACAAATAAAATATTAATGGTAACTTAATGTAATGGCTGTGGGACCTGGGAAATGTTCTGGGGAACATGTTTCGAATATCCAGGACATTCGAAAAATCAATTCTACTCACTCGCGCTATTTTCGAGCTCTCGCGTTTGAACATTCGATGTTCGCGCCTAGGTATCATGTACATTTTCTAGCAAATTTGATGCTCGCGTATAGGCTTTAATGGACACTTTACTCGCGTATTCGATGTTTGCGCCTAGGTATAAAGGACATTTTACCGTGGATTCAATGCTCACGTATAGGTATCATGTACATTTTACTCACGGATTTGATGCTCGCGTATAGGCTTTAATGGACACTTACTCGCGGATTCGATGTTCGTGCCTAGGTATCATGGACATTTTTCTCGCGGATTTGATGCTCGCATATAGGCTTTAATGGACACTTTACTCGTGGATTCGATGTTCGCGCCTAGTATCAAGGTCAGAGGAGAGTCCAAGTACCTACTGACCATGCATGTTTCCAGTGGGGACGGGTGGGAAGGTACTATAATAGATCTCTGGAATCAAGGAACATAGAAAGAGTTAGTAAATGTATACTTTCTGTGGTCTAGCAAAGTGTTTCGTGGGTATCTCCTTTAATGGCCCAAAATCTGTTTTCTGGCATTAAATTCAAATTTCTGGCACTAAAATCAAAATGAAATCCTGAATAAGAAGTCAATGTTTTTATTTATTCTATAAATTAGTTTAAACAGAAAGCACTTACTTTGAGAAATCATAATTATTTTCACCTTCTGCATGAAAACTGGGTAATAAAAATGCTGGGACCTAAATTAGTAATCCAGCCTTTGATACAGTCAGGGTTATTCAAAAAGTTCTTATCTTTTAAATAGTGCAATTTTGCCCCAACCAATCAGATCTTATTTAACATCTGATTGGTTGGGCAAAATTAGCACCATTTTAAATGATAAGAACTTTTATTGAATCTCCCTGAGTATCTTATAGAAAGTTATTTGGTAAGATAGAAACTGTGATCATGCCCTTTCTCTTTGTACTTGGATTAGAACTGGCTAAAGGATAGATTACAAAAGAATGGTTATTAATGAAACACGGAGGACCAGTGTTACTAGTTTTGTTCCTCATGGTCTGTGCAGACCCTGTGAATAATAGTTTGCTCAGGGACCTGGAACTTACTTTACCGCGCTCCTCTCGCACCGCTCCTTCACTGACAGCCGCTCTGTCCCGACCGCGCCATACAAAAGATGCTGATCGGGACAGAACAGCTGTTCTGTGCAGGAGCAGCTTGCGAGAGGAGTGCTGTAAGGTAAGTTCCGGTCATGGAATCCAGGTAAGGGGGTCATGTAAATCTGCTGGTCATAACCCTATTGAAATTAAAAACTTTGAAGAGGCGCATATTGTAAGTTTTACATTTCTAGGGTCCATCTCAGTTGACCTGTCCTGGGAAAGAATGTAATGAGCTGATTCATTTGTATCTGCTGTATCTGACAGTTGGAGAATGTCTCCTGACTGATTTTATTATGTTCTTTATCAAATGTATAGAAAAGTATATTGACTATGGTCTGTTAAGTATGGTATGACAGCTGTATTAAGTCAATTAGAAACTTTTACAGCGCATTATTGATCATGCTCAGTTTATCATTGGTTCTGAATTTCCTACTATCGATACATATTTTTAAACAAAGGTTTAAACAGCTAGAATGGACTATTAGGCATCCTTCCCGTTCATAAAACATTATTTTAACCTTGCTTCCATCTGGCCTGCGTTACAGGTTTTATTGAAGAACTACTCGATACAAAATAATTTTATCCTTCTGCAGTGACCTTTTTAAACTCTGCTAGCAATGTTTCAGAATTGTATAAATAATTAGTAACTTTGTTATTAAACTTGGACTTTGTAAAATGCTAAGTAACAAAATTGAATCTGAATAAAGTATATCATGCAAAATAGGGGCTCTAAACATCATAAGGTTATAAGACTAAATGAAATTAAAACACCTCCACTCAAATATGCAAGAATGTGGTGGAACATCTACAGCCTAATAAAATATATAGCTTTGGGTCTAGTCCCAAGAGGTCTGGGTGTAAGATACTCCCAGCTTGGGAACTACCTGTAAAAAATGAATGGGAGGAGGTTTTTAACCGAATGTTCAATAATGCAGCTACTTATAAACCTCAATAAAACAATGCTAATTTGGCTAGATTGGCAAACTGAAATTAAAAATATGAATTCTGATATGCATAAGGAATTATCTAAAGATGAGATTAAGCAATTGGAAGATAAATTAAAACCAGTATTAGGTAAAATGGAAACTGAACTAAATCATACTAAAAGTAAAATGAAAACCAGGACGGCTCTATGTACTTATGGAAACATAGAAATATGCTAGGATACCTTAAAGTAAGATCAGTAAAAAGTTTAAAATAAAAAGTGGCCAGTGGCAGACCAATCATTATTTTCAGACTAGATCCACGGACACGGAGGCCAGCTCTTTTTTAGAGGAGCAAAATGAGTCCATAGAGCAAACATAAAAAAGGATACTAAGAAGCCAGAAAGATGCACACAAGAAACAGGCTCAATAGGAATAGATTCGGGAAACTCCAAGTCATTAACCTCACTTCACATACTATTACTCATGATCAAAGGTTAGTACTGGAGAAAGGGTTATCATTCTGCCCATCCACAACATGTATACATTTACACTTCTAAAGACTGTATTTATTTTGTAGAAAGCTGCCCTCAAAGCTTACTTTGAAAGACCAGACATGGAGAAAAACAACACAAAGAAATCAAGATCTGGAGGAACTAAGTTCACTAGCAAATATGGGTAAGCCTAAATTTAAGAAAAAAAATCCACCTTACCCCCAAGTTCTCAGACTTCCCAAGTTAATTGTTTTCTATAGGTGCGTTAAGAATCAATAACTGTGGCAGCAGGGCAACTTCACTGCATTGTAAGCAACTTATATAAAGGAGGAAGCTCTTAAGGAGCTTGAGCAGCTTGATAACGTGGTAGTTAAGAGATCAGATAAAGGGGGAATTTGGTTTTATGGGTGGAAGATCAATACATACATGTGGGTCTTCACTAACTAAAAAATACTAATAACTATAGACCTAACTTCAGATCCTGTGTTTCAGCGGTGTCTGATATCTCTTCCTGATGATGTAATAGAGGAGCATCTCTGGAAGACTAGAAGTAGAATATTTACTGGTCGAAAAAAGCAAATATCCATAACCCAGCGGCCGCCATATCATCTCAGGCATCATTGTTTCAATCCAATTTGCTCCTTTATAACAGCTTTCTCCAACCACATGTACAATCATTAGACACTAATATAAGGGACATCCCATATTTTATTAGTAAGATTCATAACCTTTGTGTTCATGATGAAACATTGATGGTAAGTGATATGGAGTCATTATACTCCAATATATCCCATTGCGATGAATTGAAGACTTTAAGATACTTGAGATCTGAGAGGGTCCTTTCAATCCAGACATGAATTGATTGTGAGACTTCTTGAATTCATTCGATGCACAACTTCTTCCTCTTCAACCGCATAACCTTCAAATCCAGGGGACAATGATGGGGGCTAAATGCTAACCTTTTCCCGGATGGTGGAGAGGTTTGTGTTCAGTGAACAATTGATTCATCACAATCAACACATTGGTCTCTTACTTAGATTCATTGATGATGTGTTTTTCTGTGGAAGGCTCTCCTAATCAATTTAGATCCTTATGATGAACTCAACAGAAATTTTTTGAATTTACTTTAACTTAGAGCTCCTCCAAACAGAAGCTATATTTCTGATTTAAAAATACGTAACACAATGGATAAGTCATTACATATATATTATATATATATATATATATATATATATATATATATATATATCGAAAATCTACAGCCACAATTTATTACTGCACTTTCACAGTTTCAGATAAACCCTCATCAAAGGTATACCAAGGGGGCATTTCTTAAAGTTCAAAGAAACTGTACAACTGATAATGAGTTTGAGGTCATGGCTAAATTTAAAGAACTATTTCCTGGAGAGAGGTTATCCAGATCACCTTGATAACAATGAAGGAATAAGCCAAGATTACTGATCCCAAAGGAAAAAACACACAACCAATCAATACGTTTTGTTCCACATATAATAATCAGTAGAAATTTGTTATTTTCTGTGAAATGGTATATTTTAAAGGGAACAGGGTCTCTCAAAGTTCCTGCAGATAAGGCATTGATGACGGCAAGGAGAGGTAGAAACATACGATAAAGTGATTCGTAGCCACTTTTCTAGAATGACTACCCCATTAAATGGGTGAAAAATTTAAAGGCACATGCCTTCCCTTTCCGACACATCTCTTCCGACCCTCACGCAGCCAAACAAACAGGGGATTTGGCCACTCATAAATCTCCGTTTATGTATTATGGCATTCATTTCTAATATTTTTTAGTTTTTGAAATGTATCCAGCTCTTAAAGCATATAACAAACTTGTTTATAGTCACATAGTTACTCCAAGCTGTGTAGCATTACAGCTCAAATCACACTCCATCCCCCTAAGTGATAACAAACATAACAATAATGAGAATGCTTGTGAAGGTTCTCATTCTCCAGGTCATGGTATATCTGTTGTATTCAATTAGATCAACTGGACTTGAAGTTTAGTTCTTGAAGACTTTCGCTAGTTCATCCGCCTGGCTTTCTCAATTCTGAATGACTTATACAAGATTCAGTGGCAATTATGTACCCTGGAAAATTCCAATTAGCATATCACAGCCAGGTGTTAAGGGCGTGATTGCATAGTGGCTAAGAGGTGTTATAGGAATGCCCAGGGTAAACCAAAACACAGGTAAGCGACATATATGCAGTGCAGTGCAGTGAAGAATACTCTGATTTGTAGTGTGGGGAGACCAAACAGCAACTGCATCAATGTATGGCCCAGCACAGAAGAGCCAATTCCTCGGGTCAGGACTCAGCTGTGTACCTGCATCTTAAGGATAAAAGACATGCCTTTGAAGATTGTAATGTTAACATATTGGCAAAGGAACGTGACTGGTTCAGAGAGGTGTCAAGGAGGCCATTTAGTAAAAATAAAGAAACCAGCCTAAATAGAGTTGGGGGGTTGGACACCAACTGTCGCCATGTACATGCTGTTTTGACACCTTACCCTGGGCGTTCTGTAACACCTCTTAGCCACTATCCAATAACACCTGTGTGGATATGCTAATTGGGATTTTCCAGGGTACATAATTGCCACAGATTCTGAAATGAGAAAGCCAGTCGGATGACTAGCGAAACGTCTTCAAGAACTAAACTTCAAGTCCAGTTGATCTAATTGAATACAACAGATTAATAATGAAGAAGATAGTGTGGAGAGCCTTCAGCAGATTTATACTGAAAAAAAAATTCTTATATCGTATGCAACATGTTTTGGAGAAAACGTGCTTGATAAGGAGCACGTTGCTCTAAATTGTTGCACACCATAAAGGCTCTCACACTATCTTCTTCATTATTGGAACACAGTTCGACAGTTTTCACTGTAAAAAACTTTCCTATGAAATGAAAATTCTTTTCTTTTATCTTGGAAGGATGTCCACGAGTACTTTGATATGACTTATTGGTGAACAATGCACCAGAGTTTATTATTATATCCCCACACATTTGCTGATTCTCCAATGTAAACAGTCCTAAGCTCCTAACTTGTCTAATCTCCCTGCACAATCAAGCCCTCTATTCCCCTTATTGTTTTAGTTGCCCTTCTCTGATCTCTTCCATTACAAGATGTCCCTTTATATACGAATTTCCAAAACTGCACCGCATATTCCAAATGAGGCCTTAGCAGTGCTGAAAGAATTCTAGTAAAAAGTAGAGTACTGTGATACTTTTAATGGACTAACAGTTTATTTTAGTAGACAAGCTTTCGAGGGATCAACCCTCTTCCTCAGGTCAGAGCAGTAACTGATTGAACCAAGGTTACCGAAAGTAAAAAGCTAATTACATATGATAACAAGATAGTAAACCCCAAACTACAAGAAAGAATTCTAATATCCTTATATTTCACATAAAATGCAACAAGAATACTTTAACCCTGATGATTTAATTATTTAAACATGGTGTTCCTCTTTAAAGCATTCTTGAAATCTTTGTTTCTTAAAGTGTAAATAAGAGGATTTAACATTGGAATGATAGCTTATATAAAACTGAAAGGGGTTTATTTCGGGTAAGTAAAAATTGAGAGGAAGGTCTCATGTGCATTACAAGAACAGTTCCATAGAACGGATGACCACATGAGATGGGATGCACAGTAGAGAAAGCTTTCTGCCTTCCTCAGCAGAGCGGATTTAAGAGGATGGCAGAAATAATGAAAATATAGGAAATCAGTGAAGTAAAAGGCTGGCAGAGGAATTACAGATCCCACTAAGTAGGTTCATTATTTCAATAAACGTTTTATATCACCGCAAGACAAACTTAACAATACTGAACAGGTCACAAAGAATGATTGATAATGTGTGGTTTTGCAGAAAGCCATATTAGTTATATAACCACTGTATGTGCCAAAGGATCCAAGAAGCCAACTGCCACAAATGGTTGCCAAGAGGCTGCATCTTCTTCTGTCCATTAATACAGCATAATGCAATGGTTTGCAGATGGCAACATAGCGGTCATAGGACATAGCTGTAAGGGAAACAAATTCTTTGCATGCCAATGATACAAAAACATAAAGCTGTGTGATGCAACCAGGGAAGGAAATACTAACTGTCCTTTACTAGAGTTGAAAGAAGTTGTGGCTGAGTAACAGAAGAATAAGAAATCCATAAGGAGAGATTGCAGAGAAAAGTAACTAGGGTTGTGCAGTGAGGGGCTCAGACATACAACTATAATGATAAGAGATTTGCCAGCACAGTGAGAAGGTAAATAAAAAGAACCCAATAAAGAGTGGGGCTTGTAGAGTGGAATGTCTGTTATTCCAAGGACAAGAAATTCACTGGTTTTGGTTTGGTTCAGTGTATCCATACAACAGTTCACCCTATATTTAATATTATTTATTTAACCATGAAATATGCAGTATATAACATAAAAAATATTCTTTGCATATTTTTCCATATTCTACTATTCATAAAATGGTCTTATTCATCTTTATTGATTTACATATTACTAAGGAGTTAAAGGAACAATATATGGGTTGCATTATGACTTAATGTATGGTGATGGATATGCTCACTATAAACTGATAAGCCCACTGCTAGTCCATATCACCTAATCACCTCTTCTAGGCTAATCTCACCTTTAAAACAATATTCTAGTCAAGGACAGAGATTTTTCGAAACTTGTAAGTTTTCAGAGTTACAGACTAGGAAAAACCCGAAGAACAAAATACAAAAACGATGTACTTTCAAGGGTTACGGACTTATTTTCGAGGGTAATTGAATGTGCAAGGTTTTTTTTCATAAATATCAAGTTGTTGATAACCCTCGAAATATGATCGAAACTCAAAGTAGTTTCCGATCGTATTTTCGAGGGTTATTGATGTTAAAAAATATAATTTATATATCGAATTCTTTTTACTAATTAATAAACAAATATTAAGGTGTATTATGGAGTGCACATGATTTTATGCTTTGATAAATATATTGTAAATATTATATAACACTTACAGTCACAGTACCTTAACCCCACTTATATCTTGTTAACCTTCTCTCAATTTTGATATATTTATATAATTTTAAAATATATTTATATTTGTAAACACAAAGACCCTAAGGATCCCTTGTCTGTAATTACGTAAATTTGTTACCTATTCTATTACATTTGGACCTTCAGCTGGGCAAAGGTCTCTTAACTGATTACTTAAAACAGTTTTTTTTTCTTTCTTTAATAAAAAATATAGTTAACACCAAGTAGTATCAAGTACTGTGGGACAAACTATAATCCAAACCATGATTTCAATTAAAAAAACTTTGATATTTTTAGCATTGCAATTTCATTTGAGCTTTGCACAACCTGCCAGCAGAATGAAACCCAGATTTGCCCAGCTCATTTATTGCTAAATAAAAATGTATTTTATATATTATATATTTATTATTTTATTATAACATTTTGTTATATACACTTTTCACATTTGTAATTTTATCAGTCTCAAGTTCTGACTCTCAAAGTTCACCAAAACAATACATATAACACCACTATAGAAATTTTTGTTAAGACATATGTTTGTCACGTTTATGTAAACACTATCAGCCTCCTTTACCAGAGCCGCAACCGCAATTTTAGTGTAAAATAACTGAAATTATGGATTCAATATAACGTTTTGCAAACGATTATAAATAGCGAAAAATAGGATATGATAAATAGTGTAAAACTCACCCAGGTAAATTTTCTCTATTTTATTAATAGGATATGATAAATAGTGTAAAATTCACCCAGGTGAATTTTCTCTATTTTATTAATAGGATATGATAAATAGTGTAAAACCCACCCAGGTGAATTTTCTCTATTTCATTAATAGGATATGATAAATAGTGTAAAACTCACCCAGGCGAATTTTCTCTATTTATCATATCCTATTAATCACATGGAAATCTTTAATATCTTACAGTAGGCAAGAGTACTTACCTCCGTCGTATATAGTTTGTAGGTAGGCACACTCTCTTTAGTATTTAAACAGTATTTAAACAATACTCATTTATTAAAGTGCTGAAAATAACAAAATGCCAAATACACACAACGTTTCGGGGGGTTCAACCCCCATTTTGTTATTTTCAGCACTTTAATAAATGAGTAGGGTTCAACCCCCATTTTGTTATTTTCAGCACTTTAATAAATGAGTAATGTTTAAATACTAAAGAGAGTGTGCCTACCTACAAACTATATACGACCACATTAGGATCTGAAAAACTGAAGTTTAGTTCTCCTTTAAAGTAATCATTTTTTGTTTTAAGTGTGGATGTGCCCTTTAACTGTTTCAGTACATGCACTTTTTTGTTTAAAGCTGTAAATGTGAGGCAGCTATAACTAGTTTTAATGTAAAGATGTAATCACCATAAAAGTGGCCTACAGAGGTTGTGCTGTCATGCATATTGTACTCCAACCTTGGTTTAACTTTTGCAGTGTCCTTTTCTAGCTAAATACTATTTATTATGCTATGATGAAGTATTGCTATATAGTCTCAATATATTACAGCATACTGTTACTATGTATAATCTTGTAACATATGGGAGGATTCAGTGGTGTCATTACAAGGAGGAGAACACAAATGGATAGTTTCATTTTTAGTCCATACAGAAAAAAATGGGTAAAAAGGGGGCTTTTGGATGGAATTTATGTTAAACGAGAATATTTTTTGGGAATTTCCGGCATCATAAAAAATTATTTTTCTCATCTGTCTCAAATACAAAAATATTCCAATTCTCCTTGGTTTTTTAGAAAGGTTTAGGGTGGTGGCAGGATCTGTATAAGCTTTGTATTTATCTTCAAGTAGCTCAATTACCCAGAATCCTTTTTTCGGTGACAATTCTATCTTTCCCTTTCTGTTTATACCCTCACTTGCAACTCCTAGTGTCCAGTGTTCTGCATTGGATACATCCACTTCCCAATAGATGTTACCTGTTTCAAACCCCTCTGTACCCAAAACATAAAGCCTTGTATCAAATCTGTTTGGGTTGTCCAGTACATTTAGCTTTTCCTTTGCACGGGTTAAGGTGTTTTTAACAATTAAAAGTTCTGAGTGTGCCGTCTCTGGATCCAATGTAATATTGACTGAAACATAATGATAAAAAAATAAGCAAATTGATTACAAATCACTGGCATAATAGAATTACATGTATTTTGCCATCTCTGACCCAAGTGACAAATTTAAGCATTTACAGTAGATATAGATCTCTAAGGAGCAGTTAAAATATATATTTTAGATATATAATTAGATATGTCTTATACCTTCACTGATTTGGTTATATAATGTGACACATTGAAACATAATTATTCATTACAATCTAGAACAATTCATTTTTAAGAAGTAATATTCTAAGTAAAGTCTGTTTGCTGGGGATTTTACTTGTTTGGTTTCTCTGGACAATTGGAGTTCCATTGGTTTTAGTAGTATGTGATTAATTGACAGTCTAAAATAGTAATTAAGAAGTGTAATTAATTAAAGTTAAATTATTACTATTTATTAAAAAGATCTTCCAGATTAGTTACACTGCTGCGGTTGGACTGTTTTTCATATACGTTAACTAAACCCCTTTGTTTGTTATGTATACAAGGTCACAAATAGAATGATATTGCATGGAACCTAGGAATGTGGATTAGGTCCTCTGCATTTAATTTAAAGCATTGGATAAAAGGACTTTTCCCTTTATAATAGATAACGTGGGGGGTGGTAGACTGGGTTTACCTTGATGTGCTTGGAAGAATAATAATAATTAATAATACAATCCTTAGTGGTTTTGGCTTTATTGAGCCATCTCCATTGAAGCGTCACTAATTTCTTATTGATGTCTGTCCATAGACGCTTTACATTGGAAAACCAGAGGTCTACGCTACACTGATGATGGCTCAAAAGAGTTGAAATGGTCTGTGTCTGGCTCTCTGGTTTTACATTTAGCTCGTAAAATGCTATAAAAACTTTTAGAAGTTTTTTTTTTCTCTAAAGGGTTACCACGAAAACATGGAGGTCTCAATTCCTTATTTGCATGTTAGTGAAGGAGAGCTCTAATGCCTAATACTCTTCCCATCTTATTTCATTTATTAGTGATCTCTGTCCATAGGCACTTCACATTACAAAACTGGAGGCCTTTTAAACATTAAAGATGACTCAATAAAGCCAAAACCGGTCTGTGGTTGGCTCTCTGGTTTTGCATTACGCTTGTGGAATACTATAAAAGTGCATTTTCTAAAGGGCTAGCTATCATGCTACCATGGAAATATAGAAATTCCCAGAACTCTCCATTTTCTTTTTTTATGTGAGTAAGGGAAGCACAAATGCCTTATACTCTACTATCTGCTTTAAGTTCTTTCTGGGTTATTCAATAAAAGTTCTTATCGTTAAAAATGGTGCTAATTTTGCCCCAACCAATCAGATGCAAATGTTAAATAGAATCTGATTGGTTGGGGCAAAATTAGCACCATTTTAAACGATAAGAACTTTTATTGAATCTCCCTGATAGTTTATAATGTATTCAAATGCACAGATAATGTGATTTTGTATGAGGCTTTTGAATGTGCATTGATAATCTTTTCTCATTTTTGTATTACTATTTGACCAGATCAGTAGCACCTCCAACAAATTTAATTGTTATTTATCCTTTAGTGATTTTTATTTTAGGGCTCAACTTGCAAGTAATGAGGGCCAAACTCCCTTCTTTATGTGACTTTTATTGTGACAGGATAGGTGCTTTTTTTTTTGTTTACTTAAGGGCTCCCCTTATTTTTATAATTTTAAGAAATATTAATTTTTAAAAACAAATACATAACCTACCAGAATTGTCTGCTGCTTTCTCAAACTCTAAAAAGAAAAGAAACAAGAAAGTAACGGAAATGCAAATATAAATATATCTTGGTATTTTGCACTGCAAAAAAACAAACAGGGAGCTCCTGGGCTAACGGCAAAATAAGCAGTAAGCTCATGCTATCCAATATCCAATGGGTTAGCGAGGGTTTTATGCTGCTCGCTCTACGTCCCATTTTTGTTTTACTTTGTGCAGCGCAAGCGATGCAATATATTTTGCAACTGTTTTGCGCTCGTTTTTCGTGCAAAAAATTAAAAGGCATTTTCCATGGCAAAAGTCTGCTAATGTCCTTGAGCTGCCCCATTACCAGTAAACATTCTTACCAGCTTAAGGGAGAAGGCCGCAGCTGGAACAAGGGCTGGTGAGTAAGTTTACATTTGGAATTTAGACCAAGCAAAGCCCAGGTTATCACCCACTGCAAGGGCAATAGCCAATTTTTGTGGGGGTGAGGGTGGGGATGCACTTAAAGGACAACTAAAGCCAAAGAACCACACTCAACCAGAAGGCAGAACACCTTGATATAAAACCAGTAATCTGTGTCTTATCTCTCATTTTGATACGGCGCTGGGAAATTAACCTAAATAACATATGGTTTGTGCTTTATTTCTCAGTATTCTAGTATCAGACAGTTTGGTCAACGACCATTATGTTCTGCACATGCTCAGTTCTTAGCTATGGCAGAAAATTGTTACAGTTGGCCACACCCACTAATAATCTCTAGCCAATCCTTTAACAAGACAGATAAAGCAAGGGAGCATGTGATGAGGTCAGGAGGTGTGGTCTAACACTGCCCATACACACACAGATACTTCATCAAGTTCTTAACAGGCTTACATTTTCTTTAATACAATTTACTGAGCTGGTATTTTATTTTACTGAGCTTATTGGTATTTTTAGGGAGGTTATTTTCAGACTCTGGAGTATGAAAAATTGGGCTTAGTTCTCCTTTAAACACCTTTTCAATTGTGTCTTTAAAGGCCCACAAACGTTAGCAATTTACTCCTTGCGTTTTCGCAATGTATTAACGTCGCGGGAACGAGTGCAGGTAGGTTACGAGAATGTTTGTTAATTTAGGTGTATCTGGTCTCTTGCTTAATATTTTGGAAATTTCCTACCATTTCCATTAAATGTTTTTGCATTAAAAATACACTTAAAGGATATCTATACTACCCCACAATATAATTTTGTTGAGGAGCTGCAACACCAACAGTTTTCATTTGCCAGGTTAGTCCTGGACTATTCCTGTATTAAATATAGTGCTGAAGCCAGGAGGACGACTGGCAGAATCTGTTTTTTTGGGCTGGTGCTCCTCACAGAAACAATATTGGGAGGTAGGAATTACCAGTCCTATATCCCTGTCCCAGGTACTTTTCAGTTTAACTGTTGTTTAAAGAAAAAGTTTATACACATGATAGTTTTCCTTTAATAGTAACTGCAGGTTAAATAATAAAATGTAGTTAATCACCCCGAATAATTGGAACCTGTACTGGATTTTGTTTACTTTAAAAACATATATACATTTCCTAAAACAATATGACATGGAGCTGCATGTCCTCTGTGGGTAGTGACATCGTAACCATTTACATTTTGTGGGACTAGTGACAAAGGAAAGATGAAATCAGCAGTAGAAGAGCTTAGGAATTAAGGAAGAACAGCACCATTTTTTTTAATTAATTTCTGATGCTTTCAATTAAGCAGAAGCTCCAGTCTGTTCCAGCAGTAAATCTGTAATGTGCAGAAAGAGCAAAGGGTGTTTGTGGCATCACATAAGCTACAGAAATCAGAAACCCCAGGATGAGGTTTCTAGTTTCTTTGGAAGTTTTAGGCTTCCTTGTTTGTCAAAATGGCCACCTCACATTTACCAAGAAGTCAGACATGTCTTATTTAGTCAATCTTCTTAGAATTTCTCAATTGGAATACAATTTTCTTTTGCACTGCACATTCGCCTTCCTAATGCGCGTTCGCCTTTCTAATGTGCGTTCGCTTTTCTAATGTGCGTTCGCCTTTCTAATACGCGTTCGCTTTTCCAAGGCATATTCCATTATAATGTGCGTTCGCTTTTCTAATGTGCGTTCGCCTTTCTAATGTGCGTTCGCTTTTCCAAGGCATATTACATTCTAATGCGCGATCGCCTTTCTAATGTCGCTTTTCCAAGGCATATTACACTCTAATGCGCGATCGCCCTTCTAATGCGCGTTCGCTTTTTCAAGGCATATTACCCATTAGAATGCCTTTTCGCTCAAACAATGACTTTTCACCACCTTCAGTGTCCCGCTAATCTTTCGCTCTTTTTAACGCAAAAACCACCTTTCACTCTTTTATAAATCACGTTATGCCTTTTTGCTCCTTTTTCGCTAAAATTACCATTGCAAAGTTAGGCGAAAAGGGTTTAGCGATAGCTCGCGGAAAGGGTTTCGCCATTCGTTAACGCTACCTTTATAAATAGCGTTAACTGTCTTTTTGGCGAAAACCCATGCGATAAGCGAATGCGAAAACATTTCACTACTTTTCGCTCTTTTATAAATATGCCCCATAGAGAGGGAGAGAAAGAAATTTTTCAGGCTTGTGGCTAGCTTTAAATATGATTTAGAAGTTCAGTGCCAGGGATCATGATGCTCTGTCCCAGCAGTAGACAAGCTACAACCTGAGACTTGGGGGCAGAGCAGTGGAAGCTGGTGATGTCAGAGCTCACAGTACTAGCAAGATAGAACACCTTTTATACTGCTGTAACTTTAGATAGACTGACACTAAAATAAAGACTCTGGAGTGATTTTAAAGGTAGGAGTACTCTTTTAATATAGAAAACTTGTAAGAAGACCACGATTCTCCTTTAATGAAACAATGTGTGGCCAACATCTTCTTTTGCCTTAAAGAGAAATTTGTGGCTGAATGATTTTCTGATGTCAAAACAATGTAATGGAGAACTCTGTCTGGGAAAATAAGCAGACAATTGCCAGCAGCATTAAGTGCAACAGTTGTAGAGGCACTTTAACACTTTTGGGTCTTATTTGTGGTTTTTAGTTATGTCAATTGGACTTAAAAGTTTATTCCTTGAAGATGTTTTACATATCCAACAGCAAGATGTCAGGGACCTTCTAAATGCAATTTGTTGATTGGTTTTCATAAGCTGCCTAGGATAAAGGCATCAAAACAGTATTGTATGCGACAGACAATAGATTTTGTATTAAGTATTAGTTTCTTTATTTTGACATAAATGGCTTCCTTCCCACCTCTTTTTTTTACCAGTCTTTTCCTTTGGTCAAGATGTTGACATTACCATCTTTAAATATGTGTTCCATATCCTTAAGATGCATGTTAACGGCCGTGTCCTGACCTCAAGAATTAGCTCTTCAGCTGCTGGTTTAGCTTCTTCACTGCTTATATTATGTTGCCCTTCATGTGTTTTGGTATTGGGTCTTTTGGATGCACCAGTTGCTGCCATAGTGTGTTGCTATTGTAGATTTACAGAGCATGTAATACTGTGAAAAAATAATCAAGTGTACAGTGTGAAACAATAATTCCAACCAACCTTAAAGCAGTGATTTTTTTTCTGTCACTCCTAGCCCTTGCTGTCAGCCCTGGAAATTCCACCTGCGCAGGTAATGCTATGGACACAACAGGGAACACTCGGGGTCTGAATAAACAAATTGCCCTCTTGTGTTTTTTTTTTTTATAATAACCTGTTATACCTGAATAGGGTTATATGTTACATGCTATTAATATAACTACAAAAACCAAAAAATATAATAAACCAAAAACAAAAAATAAAAAATGTAATAGTGCCAAAAAAAGCACCAATACAACAAACTTATTTTAACTAAGTATATGGCACCACACACACGTTTCTTAATTAACGTCAGTTCAGATCTCTCACCCTGAGGATATATATATATCTTTAGGGTGGTGCCTACACAACGTGCTCTACTTGTGTAAATCGGCTATCATAATTTTACTGACTTTATTTTGTGCCCCTTAATTAGGTGACTTATAAGTTACAAACGTGCCTTGTAGCAAACCCTTGGACGCCCCTCCAACTTATATTGACATGCACATACCGGGATGTACCACAACATACTGATCAAACACATAAAAACATATATACACATAAACTGGGATGGAGTCTTACGAGTCAGGCTTAACTGTGAGGGACCTTTTACTTATAACCCCATAGTATTATTTCAAATGGGGGGCTATATATATATATATATATATATATATATATATATATATATATATATATAAATGTAGGCTTCATATCTAGTTCTCATACAGCCCATACACAGACAGACCCGTGAAAGCGGCCTATACGACTTAGGATTTAACACATATTTAAGCATTCACAGTATATAGTAATCATAATCAAACAATATTGACCACCACGGAGAACATGCATTTCTATCCTTATCAGGCATTAACACACTTAGCCGTATACAACGACAGTTATATTATACGATACTCGTCCCTGACTGATAGAAACCCATAGCTCCAAAGACATAAATGTCAATAAGGCCAAAGATCCTAGTCGTTTGAAAGATTCCACGTGGTTCACAGCCTGAAACTCCGCTACCATCCCAGGAAAGAGAACGCCAACGCGCGCATAATGATATGTTACATGCACAGTATGTAAATACCCATTGCTCTATTTACCCACACATTGACCCCTTAATATTTTCTAGGGATTAAATTTAAAATGTTAAACTATAAGAGGATGACATGTGTTTGTACTGTGATACTTTTTCTATGGACTAACAGTTTATTTCTCCTTTACTTAAGATCTCAGGGTATTAGAGCAGAATACATGATGTTACATGTTGGCTAATATGTCCCCTTAGCTACACGCTTATGATTAGTTACAAGAAACAAGCTTTTTGTAACAATGTTGTAAATACTATGTACCATTTACTGGTGAGGATGGCTACTAGGTTATAAGATAAGAGACTGAAGTTTTTGTCTATGGATTTAATTATTTAGCTTAATGGCACTGCATACTTGCTTGTATTATTTTGGTGGTGGGTTGAAGTGGTTAACTTGAGTTTTAATATTACGTTTTTAGGACAGGAAGCTGCTCTTCATGGTGATAAAGAAGGAAATATTTAAGAACTCCTCTGAGATGTTTAATTTATTTAGCCTTAGCCTCTGTGCTCAGTGCTGTTGGGTTCTGATGACACATAGGTTGTGATCTAAAGGGTGGTGGGAGTCAAAATCAAATACTGGTCTGTGTGGGTTGGTTTTCTCTAAACCTCCCCATCCAGCTTACCACAGCTTCCCTTACTTTTACCAAGTGGTCTGTTAAAGGCAATGTGTTGTTTTTTACATCTTTGTGTGTAATTCTGATATTTTGGCCCAGAGCATTGATGTGTTCCATGAAGGCTTGAACTTCTTTCTTGGAAAATTTAAACCGGGTTTAATTCACATATCTGAACAAATGACTAGGTGCAATGCCGTTGATATTAGTAGCATTTGCTTCTACTTCATCCATATAAAGGTTTGCCATAACGGTTAAAACTGTAGATCCCATAGGGTATCCAATATTTTGCTTGTGAACTATTCTTCCTACTTGAAATATGTGGTATTCAGGCAAAGTTGATGTCCTGGAACCATTTCAACTGCTTCTGTGGTAGGTATACATGTAAAGAGGAATTTCACATCATAGGACACCACTGTTTCCTTCTGTGCCTAGTACTACATTTTGAATCACGTTTGTGAAATCCTGAGAGTTTTTAATGTGATGCTTAGAAGGACCCTAGGCTGTTGGCTAGGTATTTCACCACCTTGTATGTTGCGGAGTTGATGCTGCTGACTATCGGCCTGAGTTGGGCCTCTTCTTTAGTCCATATATACATGTTTAGGCTTCACTAGGGTAGAGGTGATAATACTTTGCTTGATCAATGGATTTTGTTCAAGTTGGTGTGTGATCACCGTAGCATGTTAGTGCAAGGTGTTTAGTACCATCACACATTTTTATTTATCTGCATGCAGGATAGTAATTCTGGAGTCTTTCTTGAGGAATGTTAAAGCTCTTCTTTCCTGTGTTGTCAGATTCAAGATGGTGGTTTTGCACTGGCTAAGGCTCTAGATACCTTAAGGCAAAAATTGTTCTCATGCATCTTAAGAAAAAAGGAAACAAATTTGAAGAATGTAATGTTAACATTTTGGCCAAAGAGGAATACTGGTATAAAGGGGTATGAAGGTAGTAATTATATCAAAATAAAGAAACCAAGCCTGAATAGAGTTGGGGGTTCAGCATCTATTGTCTGCCACATACAATGCTGTTTTAAATGCTGTTTTAAAGCTTTACCACATTTCAAGCGGTACCTAACACCATGCTGTTATATGCTGATTGAGACATTCAAGGGTGTTTATTGCCAACCGATTCTTGTACAAGTCATTCTGAATAGAGAGAACTGGTTGGATAACTAGCAGAACGTCTTCAATAGCTAAACTTCAAGCATTTACTATAACTTCTCTTTTTTTTGCCCCATGTACCAATTTGATATCATTGAGATCATTCAAAATTCAAAAGTTAAGAATTAAAATGTAAAATGAAGCAGTACGAGTAGCATGTTATACACCACTAGTAAATTACAAAATAAAATTATGTATTAGAATATTTACTCTACCTCTTTTTCCTATATTGGCTTTCCACTCTGAAAGAAAGTTAAAAGTATAATTTAAAGGATATGTAAGCTTTGGCAAATCATTTTTTAACTAATCATGCAGTAATTAGGATTAATTACCCCCAATCTTAAATCTGCTTTTTTCCCCCTTCTCTGACCTTCCTATGCCTTGTTTTTTTGCTTTGGGAGTTTTACTCTTTAAAGAGGGCGGGGCACAGCTAGTCAGTAAAGAACTATCAATCACCCAGCCCCTCCCTCTGGCACACTACATGTAGAAATTATCCATTCTATAAAAGTAAAGCTTATTTCTCTTCAAACTCCTACAGCTAAAAGAAAATCTTACTTGATTCAAGCAGTTATCACATATTTATCCATGCAATGCTCTGAAACCCATTAGAGATGCACCATATGTTCACACCAATAAAATCTTGCTGGCAGAACCAATTGTTTCAACAAGAAATCAGGTTATGGTCAAAATTGCCATACTTTCCTATTATAGAGCAAACATACAGAGACTCTTATTTGTTAATGGCACAGGGAATTTTCAAACCCTCCTCCCTTAAAATCTATTAGAATTGACAGGTAAAGGAGAAAATAAATGTTAAACAACTTCAGACAATTTCATTATTTAGTGGGGCCCTTTTAATATATTAAAACTATTTTGTAGTACATTGTAGAATGAAAAAGCTCCATTTATATTTTGTAATTATTATTGATCACATTACTAAATTGCTCTCTTCCAATAATGTACATAGTCCTAGCACATCTTGACTGAGCCAATTATGGTATCAGAGTCTTACTTGGTTTTCCTTAGGGTTAATCATGTCACATACACACACGTACCTCCCAAACATTATTCTGGCTGGAACAGTCCCATTTTGAGACATCTGTCCTCCTGTCCAAACTGGACAGTACTTAAAAGGCATCTATAGTGGGAAAATGAACTTTTTTTCCTTTCTTTCCATGTGTTCTATAATTCCCCACAACCCCTAGAGTGTCTTCAGTTTGTTCAGATTCCCTCTCTGTCCTGAGATACACCAGTTAGAAGAATACGTGATTGCATTCCTCTACTCCTACTTGGACTGTCAATCAAATCCCTGTGACGTGATCCCCCCTCCCTGCTCTGTAATAAACATAGAGATAAGAGCATTAGCAGGGGGAGAGGGGTAGCTTTCATGGTAGATATAAGGCTGCACTTGACCCCCCTTCACTGATTGATGATGGGTCACAAAGAGAGAGATCATAAACTGTACTGTTCTCCTTCTTCTTCTGTGTCTCCAGGACAGCTTGCTTTCTATTGGCCACTGTGTGTGGGTGTGTTTTTCAGGATGTTGAACTTTAAACTCTTACTGCACATGAAAAGCTTGTTGGTTAGCCGAAGTTGAGACATGGAGGAGGTAACAGAGGGGAGGGGGAAGGGGGGAGTGCTGCACAGACATCTGACACCATGGTTTAACAGAGTCAGTGACAGATATAGGATTAAGGCAGCACAGAGTATATGACTTTAACTTTGCAAAGGGGCAATGTGTTTTTTTCACTATAGATGCCCTTTAAGACAACACCAAAGTGGTAGAAAATGTACTCTTTGTTTGGCTAGCTTATTAATGAACACATTTGTAATCAGTCGTTTCAAGTTGATCCTACTTAGTTTGTTTTGTGAATTTGGTGGGGTTTTTTTTGCCTTCCTCTGGATCAACAGTTAGGCAGGAAATGAGGATATTGCTAGATGGGTTGGACTGGATGGACATATGTCTTTATTCAACCTCAAATACTATACTAATTATCTTAAATCTTATCGCAGTTACCCCCCCCCCAAGAAAATAATAATAATAATAATTTAAACAAGAAATATTTATATAAAAACAATTACCTTTTAGTTTGGGCTTCAATAAATAAAACAATGATAAAAATAAAACAATCAGGATAGCAGTAAGGACCATGATGGCTACCAGGTATCCCACTGTATTTGGAAACAATGAGTCTAAATGAGATAGAAAAAAAGGTAATTTCAAAACATTTACTCACCTAAACACTAGGTGGGTGATGCAAAATTATACATTTCAACGTAGCTTACCTGCATGAGTTCCCGCAATGCAAAAATCCCTGTGTGAGATTAACAGGGAGATTCAATAAAAGTTCTTATAGTTTAAAATGGTGCTAATTTTGCCCCAACCAATCAGATCTTATTTAACATTTGAAAGTTAACATCTGATTGGTTGGGGCAAAATTAGCACCATTTTTAACGATAAGAACTTTTACTGAATAACCCTGAAAGTACATTGGATAGCGTGGGTTTTACACTGATTTTACAATACAATATTGTATTGCCCCCTATATCACATCACTTAGAAAGGGACCTCCATATTTGGCTATTACATAAATCATACTTGGATGACTTCAGATGGTAGCAAAGCATTGTGGTCTCAAACATTGAAAAGGAAGCCCAACATGATCTTTCTCTAAGTAAACTAGTCCTTTTTAGGTAAAATTAATGTATGTTTCGCCACTTTCTGTCTGTAATGTATGTTTCTCTAATTGGAAATTAAACTCACAGTCTGAGTAAATTGTTTGGGAATTAGAGATTTGTCCCTTCGTGTTCTTTTAAACAGAAAAAAAACAACCAAATAAAACAAATCCATCTTTTTAAAGAGGCTGCTTTTATTTAAAGGTTATACACTGTTAAAAGAAAAACTGGGGGAAAATGTTCATGATTAAAAACCTTCAGACTCATTTACCCAGGGCCGGTAAGGTATTTACCCACTGCGGGATTTTTATGTGAACTATTTGCTGGCCTTACAAATAAAACTAGCGCAAACAAAATATTTAATTGCGAGTGTCGGATGTGCTGGTAATTTTTTCGGAACCCGTGCATCCGACGCTATTATGGAGTTAAAGTTGCGCTAACCAATAGTGAACCGGTTGGTGCCACTTTAACTCCATATATTTGCCCAGCGAGTCTGCTTATTGTAATATTCAGGGGGATCTGGGATCAAGTTCAAAGTTCAGCCTCAAAGTTCAAAATAATGGTTCTGTTTATTTGCAACATAAATTTGGCATCTGCAGAACAGTCAAACAGGAAAAAAAGGAAATGCAGCTTCACTCAGCCAATCAAATTATGCAGTTCACTTTGTAATTCAACACAAAGGAAAAAGCCCAGCTTTATTCAGCAGCCCAAACTTTACAGACTTTGCAAACAAAACACAGTTCATTTACTGACACACCTCAGTGTTTCTTTTTCTTTTAGCAAGAGGGTTACCTTCCTTGTAAACCCTGGGAATTCCAGCCAGGAGCTCTGATCCACACACCCTCCAGCCTGCCCAGCTCATCAGCAATACACCTGCTCAGGCAATCACACACTCCTTTTTCCCAGAGCTCCTTGCAGACATTTCTTCCTGCAGCAGGTTAATCCCCAATGTACTGGCATTAAAAGGAAACAAGACCAAAAATAGGAGATATGTATCTTCCATCCATGACCCATCCCTGGAGTCTTGTACATTATGTATTATAAACAGACCGGGACAAAGTAAGGCCTGGAGGCTACATGCGGCCCGTTGGCTGCCTCTGACTAGCCCCTCAAGACTAGACCTGTACCCAAAAAATCTTAATATTATTAATTGATTGAATTTGATAGAATAGATCTAAAATATTACACACCTTCTATTAAACAATTGCAACTAATAAAAAAAAACAAAAAACAATGAAATAGGTATATTAATTGAATCTTTTTATAAAATTCAGTTTTGTAATCTCTATAATAAGAACTATTTGTCCGGGCCTTCACAACAAGTTTCTCATGCAGTCCCTTGGGAAAATTTATTTACCACCCCTGTATTATAAGAAATAATGCGCCCCTTAACATTGTAATATATGGGTATTAAGCCAACTCAGAGTTCCCTGCCCTGCTGCTGCCTTGTGCTTCTATATGGTCAGGGAACTCCTCGGTGGCGTAATATCCTTATATTACACTGTAAGGGGCGCATTATCCCTTATCCCCTTACATAAGGCAAGGCATTTTCAATGGGGATGTGCAGTGGCGAGAATCTATATTACAGTCACTCAGTGATGTCACTGAGTGATTTCCTGTATTCCACTGCCCCTCTCAATGTCTCTTCCCCTCCCTGTATTAGTCATTTATATAAGAAGCCCTGATTATTATTGACAGGCGATGTTCGGTCCTTTCTCTTTTCAATAGGAACGGTAATTATCTATTTATACACTAAACAGGGATTCCTATATAAATGACTAATACAGGGAGGGGGGGAGACAGTGGAAGGGTTTTTTTTTGACTAGCCTTATGTATTATAAGAAATAATACACTACCTACAGTGCAGTATACGGATATTACGCCACAAGGATTTCCACGACCATCTAGAAGAACGAGTCTGCAGGCCGAGTTATTTTATATAGGGCATGGAACTCCGAGGCGAAGTAAATCCGCATATTACACTTATATATTACACGGTAAGTAGTGTACTATCCTTTATATCTAATATGCCAGTTGGAATTAAAGTTATAGGTTTATATTAGGAACCCATAAATATATTATGTGGGCATTATAATGTACAGTAAAGTGTTAGAGTTTTAATTACCTGACACCTCTATTGTAGCTCCAACTTCTTGCATTGCTCGTGTATTTTTGAAAATACAGGAATAAATGCTTTGTGATCCTTTCTCGAGTACAAGTGAAATATCGGCGTTGTAATGGTGATTGGCATGTTGATAAACTCCTCCCAAAAAATGAACACTTTTTTTCTTTCCATCCAAACAAAGTACTTCCGGCTTTGGGTACCATCCACTCGACATGAATGATAAATTCATTTTGTCTTTAGAAATAACTTCAACCTTCAAAATAGGGTGTGACCCAATTCCTTTAATGAAAAATAAAAACAAAATGAGAGTTCAGGAAGAGAGAGAGAGCGAATAAAATAAGTGTGCAATGTATATACTACTCTAATAGACACACAAGGGTGTAGAGAAGATTGTCTTTAGATGTATTTACCACTTATAGGGCCATGTCCAGCATAAAAAAAAAACTTTGTATGTTGTGGTAGAGCACCCCCCAAACCCCTGAAAGGACCCTACCCAGTTCCTCGCTGCACCTGGACGTGACAGTTAGTTAAGGCACAACATGATTTTTCCCCAATTTCCTGACACCCCAATTGCCAGAATGTAGAACGGCTGTCAGCTTGAAACAGGAGCAGGCGGTGGCGCCAGGGACCAGGTCAGGTAAGTCTTTTCAGAGGCATCTTTGACAATTCCTAATAATGCGAAAATGAAGTTTGGGGGGTGCTCTACCACAATATAACAAGTTTTCTTTTTTTATGCTGGACATGCCCTTTAAAGAATAACCTTATTCTTAAATAGACCATTGGCAAATAAATTGTTAAATATCATCATATGGTATATATTATGGTTATGTTCATATAATATTTTAGGCAAGATTTATATTGTGATTGAAAAGGGAGTGTACATTTTTAAAATTCCTTCTAAATAAATTTATATATTTTTACTATTGTGCTTCTACAGTTTCTAGACTTTCATTTTGACATTGTGTGTGTTAGAGAGACACAGTGGAAGTAAAGCTGGGTGCACACTTGCACGATAGGAAGAAAGTGACAGAAAGTGACGAGTGTGCTACTCACAGTCCCGATGTAAAGCATAAGGAGAACACTCTAGACTGCAGGTTTCCCCCAGCCGTGGCCGCCCCACTTTAACTACAGGGAGACGACCATTGCCAAGCTAAATTTTGGGGCATTTACAAATAGCCACGAGGCTGACGGTAAACATTCATTTGGAAAATGCACTGCACACAATAAAGTGATGACACAGTCCGATCCAACTGTATTGTCCCTTTCTCGTTACTGTGTGTCCCTGCCAGAGCACCCTCTGATCAGCTATATCGAATCAAGAGAGGAAATCAGCCATGACTATGTCTGCGAAAACAGGTGGATAGACTATAATCAAGAGAGGTAATCAGCCATGACTATGTCTGCGAAAACAGGTGGATAGACTGTAATCAAGAGAGGTAATCAGCCCTAGTTACACCTGAGACATGTCTTTTCAAATGAATTACGGTATATGTGCATATAACTCTGAAATGCTTACACAAAGTTGTTAGCTAGAAGATAGCCCACTTCTTTGATATGTCCCAAAGGTCTGTATCAAATTCTGTGTCTCAAGCTTGCAAACAGTGGGAGATACAATCCAAATATGGGTGAAACAAAAGAGAAGAAACAGAACAAACAAACAGAGCAATAATACTTATTTAAGCCAAATTTACAGACAGGTGCAATGCAAATGTCCTCTTAAAGTCACGCTAACCATTTAGCAAACATGAGCACAGCTATAAGAAGGGAATTGTGACAGCAGTCGCAGTTTACAAGAAAATGGAGCTGACACAATGCCAATTGATATCGGTTTTGTGCAGGACTTTTACAAAAATGTATCACTGATCAGAGCTAGTTTTCAATTTTACAAACATTAAACTTTTTAGTTTTAATTTTGATTTTACTGTTGTGACTGTGCATCGCCCTGTAAATCTATTAAAAATAATTTTCAAAATTTAAAAATCACGAAAACTAACCTGCAGGAAGAATGTCCACTGTAGCTTCACTGTAAAATACTTTACTCTGGAAGTGGCAAATATATTTCCCTTCATCTGAAGCTGTAATATTGTGAATTTTTAAGGATACATTTCCATCTGCTATGTTATGTTTCATGAACTCGGTGCGACCGTGGAAATCTGTATTTATGTCCCATAACTCATCATTTCTCAAACGATAAAGGTGAACGAGAGAGCCATCTTCTGATCTTATCCACCTCACATCCATATCTTCTGCATTCATTGAAGGAACAAGGTAACAGTTCAGGATGACATCTTCCCCTATTTTGGGCATTACGGACTGAGTGGGACTATAAACCTCAAAAAAATCTGTAGAATAGGCAAAAGGTAAAATGAATTAAGTCTCAGACATTATGTCAAGAAGCTCAAGAGATGAGTTTGGTTTTAGGCTGAGGCCCCGATGTTTTTCAGTGCACTTGTGCTCACTGTGCTTGCTACTTCCATAACAGTCCTAAATCGAAATGCATGTGATCTCACTAAAAATGGTGATGTGATGGCAAACTGGCTACTTTGCCCCTATTGGTAGGCGATGTGTCAATGGGGCCTTGCCTTACTGCTTTTGTTTTACATGTTCCTTAAGGTCAAAGTAAAGCCTTAACATAATTTTACTTAAAAGTTCTACCCACTCCTGATTATTCAACCCATTTATTTGTTTTGGTTTGATTGCCAACTACCTAATTTGTTAACCAAACATGTGCCATCATCAAAAAAACTTATTTTCACAATATAGGTTTTCTGTAGATCTATTGGTTTATTATTTGATTTAATGAGTAATTTCTACGCAAAGATCCATAAAAATCTTTTAGTACACTAAGCTCTGTAGCCACTTCCTTGTTGTCTCCATGCTTATCCAGTTAGTAAAAGTGTTTATTGTGCGTCATACAGAATGGATTGCAAGGACCTAACAGGAAGTAAATTAAATAGTAAAAGATTTTTCGGCATTTACACCACTAGATCTTTGTGTAGTAAGAATATTGTGGGCTATTAGTATTCAGTGTCAGTATTCCTTTAAAATATATAGTATGGGAAAAATGAGACATAGTTCAGTCTTAGAGTTTTACTAACTGCTTATTGCAGTAACAAAAATATAACACTGTCTAGAGTGGAACTCTTCACCAATGTAATACATACACACAACATAGAATGCTAGTGCACATCTAATGAAAATTGCTTATATGTTGTATTCCTATTGTAATGCTCCTTAAGAGCCTGTACGATGGATAATTCAAACTAATTATCTAATTATGCCACTACGTAGCCAAGTTAATTTAATTCCAGCTGCCAAATGAGTAAAAAGTCTACACATCACTGAACATCAGGGCAGTAAATGATTGTTAACTGTCTCCTGCACTTTGTATCCCTCCCCCCACTTATATCTGTAGGTTGCCCTTCCCAGTTAGATTCTAAGCTCTTTTGGGCAGGGATTTCAGTCTTAAGCCACACCACATTTATTTTATATATATATATATAAATTGGTTGTTAATTTGGTAAGGAACCTGGTAGGTGAGACATTGATGTTTTCATATATTATACTAGATTCGGTGGGTTGGTCGGTCCACTAGGTGGGGGGTTGTTGTTTGTTATATATAGGAGTGTCACAATGTTAGTTTTGTTACCCTCCCTAATGACGGTCTAACACTAGATTTTGTTTTATTTGTAAGACCCGTGAGTGCACTTCGGTTACTCTTTTAGTCTTTAAGTTGCACCGGGGCGTTTAATCACTATGGGAGGAGGAGTGCTTTCGTTGGAGAATCGTACAGTATTGTGGAAGTGCACCCCCCATTATAATATGGGCTAGGATTACAACAGCGCGTCTCATCAGAATGCATCCAATTTTACTATGGCTACGCTGGAAAGTTCACATGATGTTGATGTGGAAGGGGTGTATCTGTCTGATTATCACAGGGCACATAGAATTCCCCAGGGTTCAGATCCATAATGTGTAACATACTAAATAAATGCTCATTTGATCTGATGCTATTGGTTATTGATTTTGTGGGTAAAGAGCTAGTTAAGACCAAAACTAAGATTTCTACCATGGAAAAAGTTGACAGAATTATTTAAAAATGAAATGTGGACTTTCTGTCTAAAATTAAGGAACAAGTTGCTAAGTATAAGGATGATCTTACTGATTTTAAATGCAACAAGGTACAGAAAGTAGAACAAGATTATAAAGACAGGGGGGGGCAATCTGTGGCTAACTGGTCAGGTTGACACACAATTAGGAAGAAGGAGGAGAAGACAACCTGCCTTTTCGACCATTGATTCCTCAGGGGAGTCAAATCAGACTGATACAGACACTGACGTGGTCCACAATAAGGCCAGCTCCCCTTCTAGGTCCTAATCTTACTGCTTACACTGTCCCTTTTCAAGGGGTCAAAAGCACATCAGGAGTTATAGGAGGCAGAGGAGACAGACCCTGTGGGGTGTGTGTGTGTGTGTGTGTGTGTGTGTGTGTTTCCAACCTAAGAGAAAAGCTTCCACGTCAGAGACATTAATATTTAATCTGAATAGACACGTATTAACTGAGGGGGAGACATCAATGTTAAGCAAGGGGTATCATTTGTCCCTACTACTCATTTTAATGATGAACATTTGGAGGAGATACTAGTTTCAGTGTAAATTGAAACTCATTGTAAACGCTAACTGAACTATGTCCTCATTTTTTCCCATACTATATATTTTAAAGGAATACTGACACTGAATACTAATAGCCCACAATATTCTTACTACACAAATCTAGTGGTGTAAATGCCGAAAAATCTTTTACTATTTAATTTACTTCCTGTTAGGTCCTTGCAATCCATCTGTATACGCACAATAAACACTTTTACTAACTGGAAAGCATGGAGACAACAAGGAAGTGGCTACAGAGCTTAGTGTAACTAAAAGATTTTTATGGATCTTTGCGTAGAAATTACTCATTAATAATCAAATAATAAACCAATAGATCTACAGAAAACCTATATTGTGAAAATAAGTTTTTTTGATGATGGCACATGTTTGGTTAACAAATTAGGTAGTTGGCAATCAAACCAAAACAATAAATGGGTTGAATAATCAGGAGTGGTGAACTTTTAAGTAAAATTATGTTAGATCGTTTCTTACTTTGACCTTAAGGAACATGTAAAACAAAAGCAGTAAGGCAAGGCCCCATTGACACATCGCCTACCAATAGGGGCAAAGTAGCCAGTTTGCCATCACATCACACATTTTTAGTGAGATCACATGCATTTCGATTTAGGACTGTTATGGAAGTAGCAAGCACAGTGAGCACAAGTGCACTGAAAAATCGGGCCTCGCCTAGCCTAAAACCAAACTCATCTCTTGAGCTTCTTGACATAATGTCTGAAAAAATGTCTGAGCTGTAGGCCTGAATTATCTTATTTTTATTTCATTTCTTTTTCAATTGTGTTGGTCATGCCTATTGCTAATACTACAATTTTTTTTTTTGAGGTTTATAGTCCCCACTCAGGATCCGTAATGCCCAAAAATAAGGGGAAGATGTCATCACATGGATGAGGGTCATCTAATAGTCAAATAATTTATGTAAGGCTTAGATTTGAGATGTTATCATATATAGATACTATATAGATACCATAACGTGTGGTTACCAGATAGGTAGGATGTATAAGGGTAGATTTATCATATTAAGATATATAGATACATATACTGTGCTGGTTACCAGATAGGTAGGTAGGAATAAGGGTAGATTTTATCATATATAGATACTATTACTGTGCTGGGTACCAGATAGGTAGGATGTAAGGTAGATAGATTTATCAGTATAGATATATAGATATCATATACTGTGCTGGTTACCAATAGGTAGGAGTTGTAAGGGTAGATTTACTCATTATATAGATATAAGAACCATATACTGTGCTGGTTACCAGAAGTGTAGGATTGTAAGGGAGATATTATCAATATAGATATATAGATCATATACTTGTCTGGTTCAGATAGGTAGGATGTAAGGATTATATTGATCATTATAGATCTCATACCGGTAATAGATCATATACTGTGCTGGTTACCAGATAGGTAGGATGTAAGGTTATTATCATATATAGATATAATTACTGTGCTGGTTACCAGATAGGTAGGATGTAAGGTAGATTATCATATAGATATATAGATACCATACTGTGCTGGTTACCAGATATGTAGGATGTAAGGATAGATTTATCATATATAGATATATATACATATACTGTGTCTGGTTACCAATAGGTAGGATGTAAGGGATATTTATCATATATTAGTTATACCGTAGATACATATACTGTGCTGGTTACCAGATAGGTAGGATGTAAGGGTGATTTATCATATATAGATACCATATTACTGTGTTGGTTACCAGATAGGTAGAGTGTAAGGATAGAATTATCATATATAGATATTATAAATATTAATACTGTGCTGGTACCAGATAGGTAGGATGTAAGGCTAGATTTAAACCTGCTAATTGAGGAGGGGAGCCACAAGAGGAAAGGTTTAAGGCGAGGGAAGCAGTACGAGTGGGGGTCTTACAGGAGTGGTCCTGCAATGAGCGGGGGACGGAGCGAACATTGGGGAGACTAGGAGAAATATAAGGGAGCACAAGCAAAGGATTTAAATGTTAAAGGATTGATGCATGGCGGTTAAGGGGTAAGCAGGGTGCGTCGAGGAGATTGATCTTTAGACGAAAAGTGCAGAGTAATATAGACTAGGGAGGAGTGAGCGGAACACAAAGTAGTAGGTTGCAATAGTCCAGGCCGATAGGATGGAGCATGCATAAGAATAGCGGCGTCGGGATAGAAGGAGAAAGGGCAGGTTTTCACACATAGTTAATGTGGTTAAAAGGAGAGAGAGTAGTAATAATACCCCTAGGCAGCGTGCCGATTGATAGGGGAAAATGGGAGTTGTCAACTGAGTTGAGAGAAAAATGGGACAGGACCAGGTTTAGGTGGAAACAAGATCTGTTAAGATTTTAATTCAGATTTAATTTGACATAGCTTTGAGGCATCCCGAGTAGATTACCCAGGAAGCAATATGTAAGCAATATGTAAGAATATGTTCACCAATAGATGCATGGAGGATTCCTTTAAAGGATAACATATTGTCTCAATGCATTTTTTTAAAAACTGCTTTCAAAAGAGTAAAGGTGTGCAACCCTCCCCAATGTTTTTTTTTCCTGATTTCAGCTTCTCCTGCCTTCAATTAGCCACACTGTGAAGGGGGGTTAACATTTCTGTCTGACCTGTAACTGTCACTCAAAACTAGCAGTGGAAACACTACGTCCACCCATCTTGATGCAGCTGATATGTAGGCTGTATCCTAGGAACCGAACAGTTCAAGTTTGTTTGGACTGGGAGAGGGGAGGGAGAGAGGTTGTACCGACTTCCCACCAGCAATGAAAGTGATATGTTAATCATGGCCCTGGGTGTCTAGGAGGGCGGGCTTTTAGCACTATCCTTTGCTGTGTGTATATAAGGGAAGGCAGCACGGTTGTAAATGAGAGTAGCGATTTCAGCTGCTGGAGTTGGACATGTAATGGGGGAGATATTGTTTTGGTATTGTTGTCCTTTAAGATTAGTAAAAAGAGGTTTGGGCTTCAGGTTCAGAAAGTTTTCTTTAATTATCAGAACCATGGAACTGTCTTCAATTAATGTGGTAGGTAGGTCATTTGATAGTTTCTAGAGAGGATAGATGAGTTTTCAAGTGCAATTAGGGCTACAATTTAAAAACTAAAGAGGTTTTATTTTACATTTTATTTACATTTTTATAACTAGCCAACATTTGCAACTCTTCCTCTAAAGCATCAAACATTGATTGTGTGTCCCACTGTATCTGTCAGTAAATCCATCATTATACAGCAAAGTCTTGAGACGCATGTTGGTGTATGGCATGATGGAGGCAGGAAGTAAGGTTAGATCTAAATTAGAGGTGTCCGAACTTCGCAAAATCCGGTCCGCTCCGAGGATCCGCGATTTTCAGGAAAATTAGAAAATCGCGAGCGGACCATTAAAACCATTTAAATGAAAGTTCGCGCAAAATACGTTCTTCGAAAATACGAGGATTCTTCGAAAATACGGGGATTCTCGTAATTTCTAAAATTTTCGAAAAGCGGTTCGGGAAAGTTCGGAAGGTGGAAAACTGGAAAATCTGCGATATCGCCATTCGCGAACGAGGTAAATCCGCCGGAGTCCGAACCCGGAACGGGGCCATCACCAATCTAAATTAATAACTTTATACTGAAATACTTTATAATAAACAACAATAGAAATCTTTATTATTTTATAGCCGAGGTTAACTGATTTGGTAATCAGCAATAAACATACTTGTGTAATGTCCATAAAGTGTTGTTTACTACTGTTTTCTAGAGATGGCTGAACTTTCGCAAGTTCGGTCCGTTTTCGAGCTTTCCAACTATATGGCAAGTTTCGAAAACGGACCCATTAAGTCAATGGGAGTCAAATAGTTTGAAAAGTTCTAATGAAATACAATTAAAATATCAATGTAACTTAATGTAAATGGCTGTGGGAACCTGGAAATGCCTGGGGGAACACGTTCGCTATCCAGGACTTTCGAAAAATCAATTTTACTCTCATCTCACACTACTTTCGAGCTCTCGTGTTCGAACATTTGTATAACGTATCCCACGAACGGCTCACGGATTCGATGCTTGTGTATAGGTATAATAGACATTTTACTCACGGATTCGATGCTCGCATATTGGGATATAAACATTTTACTCGCAGATTCGATGCTCGCGCGTAGGTGTAATAGACTTTACTCACGGATTCAATGTACGCATATGGTATATACAATTTTACTCAGGATTTGATGCTCGCGCCTAGGTATAATAGAATTTTATTTGCGGATTTGATGCTCGCGCTAGGTATAATTGACATTTTACTTGCGGATTCGATGCTCGCGTCTAGGTATAATAGACATTTTACTCGCGAGATTCAATGCACGCGTATTGTATATACACATTAATGTGGATTTGATGCTCGCGCCTAGGTATAATTGACATGTTACGTGGATTCGATGCTCGTTAGGTATAATAGACATTTTACTTGCGGTTCGATGCTCATGTATAGGTATAATAGACATTTTACTCACATATTCGTTTCAGAACGGTCGAACATTCGATAATTATCGAACGTCCAGAAAATATTGAAAATCCGGGTCCGGGATAGTTTGAGAAGTCCGAGTCTGTTCGAACTCAAATAGTTTCTAGTCCATCTCTACTATTTTGTTGTATGAAACCAAAAATTGAAAATCTTTTATATTTAAAGGTTCCTAGTAACAAATTGTGAGGTTTTAGAGAACTGTAGTCTCCAACAAGTGTCCTCCATTTAAAGGGCAATGATACTGCACAAATTACCAAGCTGCATTGGGTAGATCTTTTGTGTTTAATGGAAAACTTCCTTATTATTAGGCATGGAGAGTGATCAGGTTTATCTCTACATTCAAGAACCCAAAATCATATAGGAGGGGGTTAACATATTTTACATTTAATTAAATGCTTCTTTAAAGGAAACTATACTCAACTTCCTCTGCTCTTCTCTCCTGCCATTTAGTGTTTCCCAGGGTAAGTACCTACTCTAGTTCTCATCTCTGGGATCTTCTTAGATCTGCAGCTTTACTGGACAAAAAAGGAGGAGAGGACCAGAGAGGTTATGGAAAGTTTAGGTACTGTTAAGTAAGCTGCAGTATAAGAAAGCCATGGGGAGGACCTAGTGTACTATTTCAGTTGTGGATGGGGTGAGGTGAGTCGATTCTACTTTTACTACTGTATATGGCCCAAAAACACATTATAGACATTGCATTCATCAGATGTTTGTTTATATATTTAAGTACGTTTTGTTTTGGGTGAAATTGGGTGAAGTTACTGCAAAATACCTAAAAATTCTTAAATTCAGGTTTGGCATTTTCTTCCACTCTAAGGTGGCATTGAGAACATTGTGGGGTTCTATTTTGCACTGATAGAGATTGAGCTTACTCTTAGCTTGTACATTTTAAACCTCCGTTCATATTGATATGAACAGTATAGTTGATTGAATGTTATTTTATCTACTATACCAAAGGAGATGAAGCTTAAATGTATTATTGAAAATGATTTTTTTTTTTTTTACTATGGATTGGAAAGCTGTTAATATGCTTTCATATTATCCATACTAAATAAAAGTTATAGATTTTCAGTGGCCCTTCTGGTTTCGGGTTTGTTTTTAACATGTTAAATTTTAGGGCATTTTGGCATCCTGTGGCACCAATATTAGATAAGTCATAAAAGTATGGTGTTATGTATAGGGTGCTTTGCCAGCTTCCATGTGATTCATACTTCGACTTCCTATGATAGATTACCAAAGGCCTACTTAAAGTTATAAAAAGTATATTAATGTAGTTTATGTCATTAAATTCTTCATGTACAGCACGGTGGCTCCAGTGGTTGTACTGACGCCTTGCAGCTCTGAGGTCCTGAGTTCGATTCCACCATGGAACATCTGCAAGGAGTTTGTTTGTTCTCCCATGCTTGCGTGGGTTTCCTCCGGCACTCGGGTTTCCCCAACAATCATATAGACATCTGATAGGTTGTATGGTTACTTAAGTGATTAGATTGTAAGCTCTTCGGGGCAGGGCCTGATGTGAATTGGTAAATAATTGTAAAGCGCTGTGGAATATGTAGCGCTATATAAGAAATAAAATTCATGTACAATCCTTAATATGGTTAGGGGGTTAGAACTTTCCTAAAAACCAACTTTATAGTCTTCAAAATGTTATCCTACATACTGTACTACATTACTTTATTGCCAAGATGCAACATTCAATATTGTTATCTGTCTTTTATTATATTGCTCAAAGTAAGTATCCATACTTTAAGTCTGTGGGTTTTGTTCCCTCTTACATTCTGGATTAGTTCATATTTTGCTTTCTATTGCCTCCCCATCTCCCATTCTTATGAGCCCAGCTGTAATACCATTTTATATAGAGGTCAATAAATCTTTCTCAACAACTCAACTCATACAGTATAGCTGAACAGGAATCTATACAAATTGATTTATACTTCAGCAATATATACTCCATTTCAACTTTTATTAAAAGAAACTTTCCCCCAAACTATAAATTCTTATTGAATCCTTTATTTATAGGTCATCTGACATGAAAAAGATTGATGTTACTGGTATACCGCATATAGTTCTTGTTGATCCGGGAACTTTTCTGATTACCATTTGTCATTGAACTTATTTTTTCAGCATTAAGAAAATGGGGGTTTTTTTTGGGGGGGTTGCCTATCTGGCTCAACTGTTTAGGCAGACAATATGGGTAGGGGAAAGGACTGACTATTGGACATTTATGGTCACATTAAGTAAGAGTTTTTGCTGTTGTTCTTAATTAAAATAGGGTAAAAACCATATTTAATTGGTTCAGACATTTCCCCTTATAAAGGGACCAGAATTGCTGTAGAAAAGAATTAAAAAGAAATTATAACCAATATTTTAATATTGAACTTGGTACATATGACAAATGCATAATAGAAAAGTGAAAAGCAGGATGTCAAATTAACACTAAATTGAATACACTATGGTGTTAACATATTGTAAATAATAGAAAGATTGAGATTAGGGCGATGCTAGGCTTCTATTCTTCCGCTACTGGGCTTTACCATGAAGTGCCTGATCTAAATAAAAAAAATTCAAAAATCTTGCAAATATAAAGCATCAAAGAGGTGCATCTTTAAAATCCAACGGTTTTGTGTCAGTCCATAGAAATGACTTGTTCTTAGTCCATGAAAGTGTTTATAAAACATTGTGGTGGTCCACAAGGATTGTCAATAGAGTTCATAAAAGAATTTTAAAACTTACTTAACTTCATAGAAAAACTGTAGAAAACTCAGAGTCTATTTCACTATAGTCCTGGGGTATTAACGTTTTCCGTAATATTCTTGTTTTTTTTCTTGATAGGGCAATATGGTCATCACCCTCTCTTTTCAAGCTTCTATAATGTTGATACCAAAAAACATTTAGTTTAATTGCTCTGGTTACCGCTTTCACCAATGGTTATTCCCAATCTGGCCAAAACTTACCAAAACTTTATAAATATGCCCCAACATTTGGAACTCTTTATGTGTAATACAGAGTAATACTCAATAAATTCTTTTTTTCATAGGACTTCCACTTGTGTGGACCAGTCTTTCATTCATCCTGAGTGAGACTAGAGGTGGCAAACACATGTGATTACAATAACATTATGAATAGCTTTAAAAAGGTCTGAATGTGTTCTAAAAACCAAAAATATTTAGAAATTACAGGTATTAATACATATACTGTAGTTCTGGTTGGTACAGGGATACATATAATATTTAGAAATGACAAGTATTAATACATATAATGTAGTTCTGGTTGGTACAGGGATACTATATAATATTGAGGAATTACGGTATTAATAACATATACTGTAGTTCTGGTTGGTACAGGGATGCTATATAATATGAGAATAGGTATTAATACATATACTGTAGTTCTGGTTGTACAGGGATATTATATAATATTGAGAATTACTGTTTATAATAAATATACTGTGGTTTCTGGTGGTACAGGGATACTATATATATTGAGAAATCAGGTATTAATACAAACTGTAGTTCTGATTGATCCAGGGATACTTTCCGATTGCCAGTTTTGGGTCAGGAAGGATTCCCCCCATCATTAAGCAGTGTTTTGTTGTTTTTTTGTCTTCTCCTCGATCAGCGTTTAGGGTTAACGAGTAGGGTGTAAAGGTTGGATAGATGGACATATGTCTTTATTCAACCTCAATTACATGTTACATGTGTGCCAACAGATTACATTTGAACCTCTTGGTAACGTGGTGGTAACCGCAAACACAGCCCTGACCAATCTCTCATATGCGGTAGGGAATTGCAGGTATACAGACCTCCAATATTGCTGCTTCCTCTCACTGATTGGCAAAGGAGCTGGGGGGAATGGTTTTTGTTTTCCATCTTGAGTGTATTATATAAACTTTTTCCTGCTCTTCATGGCTAAAGTTAACTGAAATTTAAAGGGCAAGTCCAGCTCACAAATGAAAAACTTATATATAGGTAAATCACCCCCAACCCTAAACTGTAATAGTTTGAAATCTGAAATATATAAGTCAACCTGAAATCCTGAAACAATGTCCTGTTTCCCCTGTTTCTGCTTCCTAATTCTTCCAGTTAGCAAATGTTAGTTATGGATTGACAGCTGACATCACAGCCAATGACTGAATGTTCATCCCCTGTCTGCCTCTTCTGAGCATGCTCAGGCTCAGTACAGGCTCAGTACAGGTTTCTAATTGCTCAGTTTCCATGAGGCATCCAGAAGCATAGCAGGCCTACAGTAATGAATTCATAGGACAAACTATGATATATTCAAACATATTTTAAAGAGGCCATTCTTTCTAAAAACATGTTCTTATGAGGGTAGAGTTGTCGTCCTTTAACTTTAACTTTTTTTTCTATTTTGCAGAATGGGTGTTCATCTTTATACTGCAGTATTGCACTAATACATTTATTAAAAAATCTGGATTTTCAATGGCAAGTAAGTAAATGGTAAAAAAAACTTCTATTAACTTTTTAATGAACAATCTATATCAGTTACGCGTACATGTGTATATCCAGTGTAATGCTACATAAAAGCTGTCCTCCTCTGACGGTAAATGAGTAAACTAAAGTAATTATTTAAATAATTGGCCAAATTATTTAAGCCAGCTACCATTGCTTTTTCATCTGGGTCCTGTTCAACCTTTACTTAATAAGATGTGCCTTGTTTCCTAGACCTGGTCTACATGGGTCGATATTTTTAATCAATTCATGTGTTTGGATGAGATGACCCATGCATGGCTATCTGTTCAATGACTGGCGTGAACAGGCAGTCTATCAATCAGAAGATGTTTGGACAGAACTTCCGATTGCTCTGATCGAGAAAGAACCAATCATGTGTATTTATTTTAAAATAAAGTGTATAGAAATAGGGGGATAAGTGCACGCAATGAAATAGTAAATAAAAAAAAAAATACTGATATATGTGTGTGTGATCCTCCAGTGAAAGCACTCATCCTCCCAAAGTGATCAAACGCCCCAGTGCAATATACAGTAAACAAAGTGCAATCAGGATCTTACAAACTAAAAATCCACTTTATTGAAACCTATGTGTTTCAGCCCAGTGTTGGCCATCATCAGGGTAACAAGACTAACATTGTGACACTCCTTATATACCGCAAAGCAAAGAACAGCGCTTACTCACAGAGGTAGAGTTGGAAGATAAAATCAGTCTTTTTTTCAATACAGCTAAAAGCACGGAGACATAATGGTTGATATACTCCACCTGCCTGACGCTTTTCGTGGGAGTGTCCACTTCATCAGAGGCCAGGTGTAGCTAGCAAGTATCAATTTATACAATATTTGGTATAGAAAAAACAAGAATTGATATGCACAGTATTTACTGCAGTGTGGCAGATAGAATGCAACAACAACCGTACTGGTAGCTATCCTTGTAATAAACCCAGATGCGGTTGTTTGTAAATTTATGGTCCCAACCAAAACAGTCACCGCTTCTATACTAAAGAAATTTACAATATAAAGACTTTTGCCAATTGTCACACCTCAGGTGTAGTATATTGGCAACATGTAGTTGCGGGCTACAGTATGTAGGAGAGACGAATAGACCCGCCCATAAGCGTATGTAGAACATATACGCCCTTAATAGAAGGGATGAGTCCTCTGCATATCTAAACATACTTTAGAAGCCCATGATGGAATTTTTAAATTTAGCTTCACCATCATTGTAAGATGATCCGAAATGGGGGATAAAATAAGGGCCTTTTAGATTAGAGGCACTCTGGATATTTAAGCTCCGCACAATATACCCTTAGGGCCTAAATAAGGAATGGGAATTAAATGCATTTTGGAATATAATATTAATATACTAATCTTGATTTACGTATATATTATAAACTATTCCTATCTATTAGGATATTACAGGTTTACCGAGTGTTTCTGGCTTTGGAAATGTATATGTCTAATTAGCTATACTGCAGATTGTCGCATTATATCTGCCACACTGCAGTAAATACTGTCCGTATCAATTCTTTGTTTCTTTAAATACCAAATATTGTATAAATTGATATGCTTCGTTTGAGACAGAGAAGTAAATTTGTTGTTGTTTTATTCAGTCTCCTTAGACTGATATGTTTGTTTTTAACTGCACCTTTATTAGCTTGACTTTAAACATTGACATATTCACTTTTAAAAAGAGGTGGTACTTGTGACCACCATAAATACCTGTGTTTTGCTTGCTACACCTGGCCTCTGATGAAGTGGGACACTCCCACGAAAGCGTCAGGCAGGTGGAGCAGTATCAACCATTATGTCTCCGTACTTTTAGATGTATGAATAAAAGATACTGATTTTATCTTCCAACTCTACCTCTGTGAGTAAGTGCTGTTCTTCGCTTTGCTGTATATACTTACCTACATCTGAACCGGGGGGTAGTCCTCTGGAACAAGACGCACCTACGAGGCGAGTCTCTGAGTGCCGCTACACGTGTACCAGTGGTGTTTGGTAACACTCCTATATATAAGAAAAAACAACAAACCCCCCACCTCGCGCACCAACCAACCCACCGAAACTAGTATAAGATGTAAAAACATCAATGTCTCACCTACCAGTGCGCCTCCAAATAAACAACCAATTCATACAGGTTTTTCACATTGCGTCCTCTCCTATGCACTACCAGATACGATGTCTAGCAAAGGGTAAATTAACATCCTTCTGTATGAGTTCCCAGTACTTAAATACAATAGGTTTAATCTGTGAACTTAAAGGTGAAATCCATTGTCATAATAATTTATAGGTATCCTCAATTCGTGAGACCTTTTCTGATACCAAAATGTCAGTTAAAGCCCTCATGAACTGTGCCTTCAGTAAATCCCCCCTGTCTCCATGCTCAAGGAAATGGCAGGTCATAAGTTGTAATTGTTGCTTAGCTCTCTCAGGGTCAGTATATTTCTTAATATCCTCAAATACTGAGTAAAGGGGATAGCTCTTTTTAATGAAGGAGGATGGAAACTGGAGGCATGGATAATGGTATTTCATCAGTCTTCTTCTAAATAGAGTAGAACCGCCCATTCCTGAAGAGTCTCAGATCTAAAAATCATGTAGTATGGGCATCCACTTTACAAGTAAGCTTAATCTAGGTATCCATTGGTTCAAATCATGAATACACTCTGTAATGGATTCAACGTCCCCCTTCCAAATAAAAAACAAATCATTAATGTATCTCTTATAGAGGGAGACCCAATGACCCATTGGTAATGTCCTCATAATTTGTTGCATAAACAAAATGGAAAAATAAGGGGCCACATTGGACCCCCTCAACGTGCCTCGACATTGTATGAAGTATTTATCTTCAAACAGAAATAATTATGACCCAGAACTACTTGCAGTAGGTTCATCAAAAGTTCCACCGAAGAGAGAACAGATGCAAAGCTATAAGGGGCTTTTTTGCAAGCCTCTATACCTGACTCTTGGGGTATAACTGTATAGAGGCTGCTAACAACTCAGGTAACCAGAACTTTATGGACATTGAAAATGGCAACTCAGTCAGGAACCTTTTCAGATCTCCACTATCCTCAAATAGGATTTCAACCTTTAACTGTGGGCTGAAGAAAACTGTCCACATACACGGTAAAGGTTTTTACAATGACCCTGGGAAGTACAATAGGGTGACCAGGTGTGTGAATAATGGGGCAAATAGGATGGTCTGTCTTCAAAAAGCTTGCACCATTGTTCTCTAATCCACCCTACTGACACTGCCCCACTAATCAATGTGTCCACCGTATCTTTAAATCTAACAGTGGGGTCTGTCGCGCAAGGCGGGTAGGTATTATCAACTCCTAATTGGGACAAAAGTTCTTGTCTATAGTAATCCCAATCTAATAGGACTATATTCTTCCCTTGTCAGATTCACAAATAACCAAATCTGGGTCAAAGATTTGAGCATATCTTTCACTCTGCTCAAATTAGAATAATTTCTATTGTGCTGTGAACCAAATAGTGAATCACCAGCTGGAAAAAGATCTTAATGAAGATCTGGTATTAACCACTTCAAAAGTACCAGGGAGCTTAAATCGAGGACATTCTCTGTATCGGGTTATTTCTTAAGAAATCAATGAGTTTCAATTTACACTGAAAACTAGTATCTCCTAAATGTTTTTCTTCTTAAGTTAATCTAACTGCTTATTGCAGTAACAAAAATATAACACTGTCTAGAGTGGAACTCTTCACCAATGTAATACATACACACAACATAGAATGCTAGTGCACATCTAATGAAATTGCTTATATGTTGTATTCCTATTGTAATGCTCCTTAAGAGCCTGTACGATGGATAATTCAAACTAATTATCTAATTATGCCACTACGTAGCCAGTTTATTTAATTCCAGCTGCCAAATGAGTAAAAAGTCTACCATCACTGAACATCAGGGCAGTAAATGATTGTTAACTGTCTCCTGCACTTTGTATCCCTCCCCCACTTATATCTGTAGGTTGCCCTTCCCAGTTAGATTCTAAGCTCTTTTGGGCAGGGATTTCAGTCTTAAGCCACACACATTTATTTTATATATATATATAAATTGGTTGTTAATTTGTAAGGAACCTGGTAGGTGAGACATTGATGTTTTCATATATTACTAGATTCGGTGGGTTGGTCGGTCCACTAGGTGGGGGGTTGTTGTTTGTATTATATAGGAGTGTCACAATGTTAGTTTTGTTACCCTCCCTAATGACGGTCTAACACTAGATTTTGTTTTATTTGTAAGACCCGTGAGTGCACTTCGGTTACTCTTTTAGTCTTTAAGTTGCACCGGGGCGTTTAATCACTATGGGAGGAGGAGTGCTTTCGTTGGAGAATCGTACAGTATTGTGGAAGTGCACCCCCCATATAATATGGGCTAGATTACAACAGCGCGTCTCATCAGAATGCATCCAATTTTACTATGGCTACGCTGGAAAGTTCACATGATGTTGATGTGGAAGGGGTGTATCTGTCTGATTATCACAGGGCACATAGAATTCCCAGGGTTCAGATCCATAATGTGTAACATACTAAATAAATGCTCATTTGATCTGATGCTATTGGTTATTGATTTTTGGGTAAAGAGCTAGTTAAGACCAAAACTAAGATTTCTACCATGGAAAAAGTTGACAGAATTATTTAAAAATGAAATGTGGACTTTCTGTCTAAAATTAAGGAACAAGTTGCTAAGTATAAGGATGATCTTACTGATTTTAAATGCAACAAGGTACAAAAGTAGAACAAGATTATAAGACAGGGGGGGGCAATCTGTGGCTAACTGGTCAGGTTGACACACAATTAGGAAGAAGGAGGAGAAGACAACCTGCCTTTTCGACCATTGTCCTCAGGGAGTCAAATCAACTATCAGACACTGAGTGGTCCCAATAAGGCCAGCTCCCCTTCTAGGTCCTAATCTTACGCTTACACTGTCCCTTTTCAAGGGGTCAAAAGCACATCAGGAGTTATAGGAGGCAGAGGAGACAGACCCTGGTGGGTGTGTGGTGTGTGTGGGTGTGTGTGTGTGTGTTTCCCACCTGAAGCTTCCCGTCGCCTTATATTTTCTGTGCCGTTTACTGGGGAGACATCAATGTTAAGCAAGGGTTCATTGTCCCTACTACTCATTTTAATGATGAACATTTGGAGGAGATACTAGTTTCAGTGTAAATTGAAACTCATTGATTACTTAAGAAATACCGATAACACAGAGAATGTACTCGATTTAAGCTCCCTGGTACTTTTGAAGTGGTTAATACCAGATCTTCCATTAAGATCTTTTTCCAGCTGGTGATTCACTATTTGGTTCAACAGCACAATAGAAATTATTCTAATTTGAGCAAGAGTGAAAGATTAGTGCTCAAATCTTTGACCCAGATTTGGTTATTTGTGAATCTGACAAGGGAGAGAATATAGTCCTATTAGATTGGGATTACTATAGACAAGAACTTTTGTCCCAATTAGGAGTTGATAATACCTACCCGCCTTGCGCGACAGACCCCACTGTTAGATTTAAAGATACGGTGGACACATTGATTAGTGGGGCAGTGTCAGTAGGGTGGATTAGAGAACAATGTGCAAGCTTTTTGAAGACAGACCATCCTATTTGCCCCATTATTCACACACCTGGTCACCCTATTGTGACTTCCCAAGGGTCATTGTAAAAACCTTTAGCCGTGTATGTGGACAGTTTTCTTCAGCCCACAGTTAAAGGTATGAAATCCTATTTGAGGGATAGTGGAGATCTGAAAAGGTTACTGACTGAGTTGCCATTTTCAATGTCCAATAAAGTTCTGGTTACCTGAGTTGTTAGCAGCCTCTATACAGTTATACCCCAAGAGTCAGGTATAGAGGCTTGCAAAAAAGCCCCTTATAGCTTTGCATCAGTGTTCTCCTTCGGTGGAACTTTTGATGAACCTACTGCAAGTAGTTCTGGGTCATAATTATTTCTGGTTTGAAGATAAATACTTCATACAATGTCGAGGCACGTTGATGGGGTCCAATGTGGCCCCTTATTTTTCCATTTTGTTTATGCAACAAGAGTATGAGGAACATTACCAATGGGTCATTGGGTCTCCCTCTATAAGAGATACATTAATGATTTGTTTTTTATTTGGAAGGGGGACGTTGAATCCATTACAGAGTGTATTCATGATTTGAACCTAATGGATACCTAGATTAAGCTTACTTGTAAAGTGGATGCCCATACTACATGATTTTTTAGATCTGAGACTCTTCAGGAATTGGGCTGGGGTCTACTCTATTTAGAAAGAAGACTGATTGAAATACCATTATCCATGCCTCCAGTTTCCATCCTCCTTCATTAAAAAGAGCTATCCCCTTTACTCAGTATTTGAGGATATTGAGAAATAATACTGACCCTGAGAGAGCTGAGCAACAATTACAACTTATGACCTGCCATTTCCTTGAGCATGGAGACAGGGGGGATTTACTGAAGGCACAGTTCATGAGGGCTTTAACTGACATTTTGGTATCAGAAAAGGTCTCACGAATTGAGGATACCTATAAATTAATTATGACAATGGATTTCACTCCTTTAAGTTCACAGATTAAACCTATTGTATTTAAGTACTGGGAACTCATACAGAAGGATGTTAATTTACCCTTTGCTAGACATCGTATCTGTGTAGTGCATAGGAGAGGACGCAATGTGAAAAACCTGTATGAATTGGTTGTTATTTTGGAGGGGACACTGGTAGGTGAGACATTGATGTTTTTACATCTTATACTAGTTTCGGTGGGTTGGTTGGTGCGCGAGGTGGGGGGTTGTTGTTTTTTCTTATATATAGGAGTGTATACCAAACAAACACACTGGATACACGTGTAGCGGCACTCAGAGACTCGCCTCGTAGGTGCGTCTTGTTCCAGAGGACTACCCCCCGGTTCAGATGTAGGTAAGTATATACAGCAAAGCGAAGAACAGCACTTACTCACAGAGGTAGAGTTGGAAGATAAAATCAGTCTTTTATTCAATACATCTAAAAGTACGGAGACATAATGGTTGATACTGCTCCACCTGCCTGACGCTTTTCGTGGGAGTGTCCCACTTCATCAGAGGCCAGGTGTAGCAAGCAAAACACAGGTATTTATAGGTGGTCACAAGTACCACCTCTTTTTAAAAGTGAATATGTCAAGTGTTTAAAGTCAAGGCTAATAAAGGTGCAGTTAAAAACAAACATATCAGTCTAAGGAGACTGAATACAACAACAACAAATTTACTTCTCTGTCTCAAACGAAGCAAGTATCAATTTATACAATATTTGGTATTATAAGAAACAAAGAATTGATACGGACAGTATTTACTGCAGTGTGGCAGATATAATGCGACAATCTGCAGTATAGCTAAATTAGACATATACATTTCCAAAGCCAGAGAAACACTCGGTAAACCTGTAATGATATCCTAATAGATAGGAATAGTTTATAAATATATACGTAAAAAATCAAGATATAGTATATTAATATTATATATCCAAAATGCGATTTAATTCCCATTCCTTATTTAGGCCCTAAGGGTATATTGTGCGGAGCTTAAATATCCAGAGTGCCTCTAATCTTAAAAGGCCCTTATTTTTATCCCCCATTTCTGGATCATCTTAACAATGATGGTGAAGCTAAATTTAAAAATTCCATCATGGGCTTCTAAAGTATGTTTAGAGATTGCAGAGGACTCATCCCTTCTATTAAGGGCGTATATATGTTCTGACATACGCTTATGGGCGGGTCTATTCGTCTCTCCTACATACTGTAGCCCGCAACTACATGTTGCCAAATATACTACACCTGAGGTGTGACAATTGGCAAAAGTCTTTATATTGTAAATTTCTTTAGTATAGAAGCTGGTGACTGTTTTGGTTGGGACCATAAATTTACAAACACCGCATCTGGGTTTATTACAAGGATAGCTACCAGTACAGGTTGTTGTTGCATTCTATCTGCCACACTGCAGTAAATACTGTGCATATCAATTCTTTGTTTCTTATAATACCAAATATTGTATAAATTGATACTTGCTAGCTACACCTGGCCTCTGATGAAGTGGGACACTCCCACGAAAAGCGTCAGGCAGGTGGAGTATTATCAACCATTATGTCTCCGTGCTTTTAGCTGTATTGAATAAAAGACTGATTTTATCTTCCAACTCTACCTCTGTGAGTAAGCGCTGTTCTTTGCTTTGCTGTATATAAAGGAGTGTCACAATGTTAGTCTTGTTACCCTGATGATGGCCTAACACTGGGCTGAAACACATAGGTTTCAATAAAGTGGATTTTTAAGTTTGTAAGATCCGTGAGTGCACTTTGTTTACTGTATATTGCACTGGGGCGTTTGATCACTTTGGGAGGATGAGTGCTTTCACTGGAGGATCACACACACATATATATCAGTATTTTTTTTTTATTTATCTATTTCATTGCCTGCACTTATCCCCCTATTTCTATACACTTTATTTTAAAATAAATACACATGATTGGTTCTTCTCGATCATAGAGCAATCGGAAGGTTCTGTCCAAACATCTTCTGATTGATAGACTGCCTGTTCACGCCAGTCTATTGAACAGATAGCCATGCATGGGTCATCTCATCCAAACACATTGAATTGATTAAAAATATCGACCCATGTAGACCAGGTCTAGGAAACAAGGCACATCTTAATTAAGTAAAGGTTGAACAGGACCCAGATGAAAAAGCAATGGTAGCTGGGCTTAAATAATTTGGCCAATTTATTTAAATAATTACTTTAGTTTACTCATTTACCGTCAGAGGAGGGACAGCTTTTATGTAGCATTACACTGGGAATATACACATGTACGCGTAACTGATATATGATTGTTCATTAAAAAAGTTAATAGAAGTTTTTTTTACCATTTACTTACTTGCCATTGAAATATCCAGATATTTTAATAAATGTATTAGTGCAATACTGCAGTATAAAGAGTGAACACCCATTCTGCAAAATAGAAAAAAAAGTTAAAGTTAAAGGACAGACAACTCTACCCTCATAAGAACATGTTTTAGAAAGAATGGCCTCTTTAAAATATGTTGATATATCATAGTTTGTCCTATGAATTCATTACTGTATGCCTGCTATGCTTCTGGATGCCTCATGGAAACTGAGCAATTTAGAAACCTGTACTGAGCCTGTACTGAGCCTGAGCATGCTCAGAAGAGGCAGACAGGGGATGAACATTCAGTCATTGGCTGTGATGTCAGCTGTCAAATCCATAACTAACAGTTGCTAACTGGAAGAATTAGGAAGCAGAAACAGGGGAAACAGGACATTGTTCAGGATTTCAGGTTAGACTTATATATTTCAGATTTCAAACTATTACAGTTTAGGGTTTTGGGGGGTGATTTACCTATATATAAGTTTTCATTTTGGAGCTGGACTTGCCCTTTAAATTTCAGTTAAACTGTAGCAGATGAAGAGCAGGAAAAAAGTTTATATAATACAACTCAAGATGGAAATACAAAAACCATTCCCCCAGCTCCTTTGCCAATCAGTGAGAGGAAGCAGCAATATTGGAGGGTCTGTATACCTGCAATTCCCATACCGCATATGAGAGATTGGTCAGGGCTGTGTTTGCGGTTACCACCACGTTACCAAGAGGTTCAAATGTAATCTGTTGGCACACATGTAACATAGTAATTGAGGTTGAATAAAGACATATGTCCATCTAGTCCAACCTTTACACCCTACTCGTTAACCCTAACAGCTGATCGAGAGGAAGACAAAAAAAACAACAAAACAACTGCTTAAGGATGGGGGGGAATCCTTCCTGACTCCAAATGGCAATCGGAAAGTATCCCTGGATCAATCAGAACTACAGTATTTGTATTAATACCTGTAATTTCTCAATATTATATAGTATCCCTGTACCAACCAGAACCACAGTATATTTATTAATACGAGTAATTCTCAATATTATATAATATCCCTGTACCAACCAGAACTACAGTATATGTATTAATACCAGTAATTCTCAATATTATATAGCATCCCTGTACCAACCAGAACTACAGTATATGTATTAATACCAGTAATTCTCAATATTATATAGTATCCCTGTACCAACCAGAACTACAGTATATGTATTAATACTTGTCATTTCTAAATATTATATAGTATCCCTGTACCAACCAGAACTACAGTATATGTATTAATACCTGTAATTTCTAAATATTATTTGGTTTTAGAAACACATTCAGACCATTTTTAAAGCTATTCATAATGTTATTGTAATCACATGTGTATTGCCACCTCTAGTCTCACTCAGGATGAATGAAAGACTGGTCCACACAAGTGGAAGTCCTATGAAAAAAAGAATTATTATTTAGAGTATTACTCTGTATTACACATAAAGATGTATTCCAAATGTTGGGGCATATTTATAAAAGTTTGGTAAGTTTTGGCCAGAATTGGGAGATAACCATTGGTGAAAGCGGTAACCAGAGCAAATTAAACTAAATTTTTTTGGGTATCAACATTATAGAAGCTTGAAAAAGAGAGGGTGATGACCAGATTGCCCTATCAAGAAATAAAACAAGATATTAACTGAAAACGTTAATACCCCAAGGACTTAATAGTGAAATAGACCTCTGGAGTTTTCTACATGTTTTCTATGAAGTTAAGTAAGTTTTAAAATCTTTTATGAACTCTTATTGACAATCCCTTGTGGACCACCACAATTTTATAAACACTTTCATGGACTAAGACAAGTCAATTTCTATGGACTGACACAAAACCGTTGGATTTTAAAGATGCACCTCTTGGATGCTTTATATTTGCAAGATTTTTGAATTTTTTTTATTTAGATCAGGCACTTCATGGTAAAGCCCAGTAGCGGAAGAATAGATAGCCTAGCATCGCCCTATCTCAATCTTTCTATTATTTACAATATGTTAACACCATAGTGTATTCAATTAGTGTTAATTTGACATCCTGCTTTTCACTTTTCTTATTATGCATTTGTCATATGTACCAAGTTCATAATTAAAATAATTGGTTATAATTTCTTTTTTAATTCTTTTCTACAGCAATTCTGGTCCCTTTATAAGGGGAAATGTCTGAACCAATTAAATATGGTTTTTACCCCTATTTTAATTAAGAACAACAGCAAAAACTCTTACTTATGTGACCATAAATGTCCAATAGTCAGTCCTTTCCCCTACCCATATTGTCTGCCTAACAGTTGAGCCAGATAGGCAACCCCCCCAAAAAAAAACCCATTTTTCTTAATGCTGAAAAAATAAGTTCAATGACAAATGGTAATCAGAAAAGTTCCCTGGATCAACAAGAACTATATGCGGTAATACCAGTAATTCTCAATATTATTTTCATTTCAGAAACAAATCTAAATAACTAAAAACTAACAAATTAAAAGAAAAATTTTAAAAATGTAATACTGACCCAATAAATATTCAAATGTTCCTCCTCATATCATCTTGTATGTGCATAGAATTTAAAGTTGAAAAAGAAAGTAAAACAATCTTAGAAGTCTGTCACAAGCAAATCGTAGTAATAAAAGTTTATAACAGTCTGCGTGTAATCGAATGTATCAAAAAAACAGCCTCCCTCTGGTGTCTTATATAGACTTTAACCTCACACTTTCCTGGAATTATTTGAAATGAATGGTCAGAGTTTAGATCTAAGAGCTAAATAACCAAATATATAATTTGATTGTTTGATAAATATACTTTTAATGTGAGGGTTTGTATACAAAATTTCATATATGTATAGAAACTGGGATATATTAAATAGATTTTTAAACAGTATGGTGGAAAAAGACTGCAAAGTAGTTAGATCAAGTATCATTAACCTGCACCCATCCCAGGTGTTTGAAAGGAAGTTTCAACCATCTGCAGGGCTCAGGTTGGATATCCCTGTAATAGGTTATACTTAATATTTTGATAACAGTAACCAGGGCGTGCCTTAGTATAAAGTCTATTGTTAATTTGCAATAGTGATCCTTTATAAATACTGTCTTCTGTGGCATTATTTAAAGTTACATACAACATTTGGGGTCTATATATGTGTGTGTGTGTGTGTGTGTGTGTGTGCGCGCAGAAATCTTGGACCGCTCAAAATTTATCCGGAAACAATCAACGTTTTTCAGCCGCCATCATAATCAGTGCTCCAAGATTTCTGCATGGATACCTTGTTTGTTTGGATTCAGCACCCAGGCATGTGATACAAAGTTATGTGAGTGCTGCTAACAATCGATATATAGTGTTTTTTTTTTTTTTATGTAAAATAGGGTAACGATATGTGTTAATCTGGTATTATTTAATATTACCCAGGTTCAGGACCTAAACCACAGGGTCCTCACCCCTGGGATCTTACCTTATTGCAGAAAACGAACCCTGCAAAGCTTCATAAAGTCACTCCCCTGCCATAGTCCCGGACTTGCAGAGTATTGCCTTCCCATTGATTCAATACCAGGAAGTGGGGCGAATTTGCAGTTTTCAGAAGCCAAAATGAAGGGATTGTTTTCAGCATTAAGGGGTACTGTCACCAGGAAATGGGGGGGGGTGCAGGGGCTATACTTGTCCTTTAATAAAATTAAGTTTGTTTAAATGTTTAGATTTGACAATGTGATTTCTTTCAATTTTCTTTCTTCTTTATTGTACACAGAACTGCTTCCCCCATCCCATTGTTTATTATCCATTTACTAAACATTTATTAGGGATGTCATTTTGCTTTTAATAGAACATTTAACTTCATTAATACATTCCTCAGATGAATTATTGTTACTAATAATAACATTTTATTTTCCTGGGTTGCTCGATCTCATTAGTGCCTTAAACACTATACTATGTTGGTTCCACAGCTGCAAATGAATCCCTTAAGACATTACCCATTGAGATTCAATAACACTATAAAACCCCAAGTACAATGACAGTATAAGGTTTCGTACTGTCGACATGAACAATACCAAAAAAAATCTCATTACACCAGACTGAGTAGAATCTATCACCAGCATGTACATCTTACCAACACGTCTACATAATGGGTAAGTACGGCAATGATCAACCACACACCAGAAATAGCTAATTAAATACTTTCTACTTATAATCTAATGAACAACACAAGATAAACTTAACAGTACCATGTATTTAATGTTATTTGACATCAAAATAAAAAAAAATGCTATTCTATCTGTGGGGAAAAAAAGGATAAGAAACAAATAGAAGCAAGAAAAATAATCAATGCACTAAATTAAAGGGACACTACACCCAAAAAAATCACCCTTGTCTAAACACAATTATAATTCTAATGGACACAGAAGCCTCTGCTCCTATCTCCCACATGTGCAAATAGCTGTGCAGCCTCTGGTAAATAGGCTTGTGACGGCTGTGCAAGTGCCTCTTCCGGTACTCGCACAGCGGCCGCACACTGAGGCGTAAAGCCGTACTAACCGATCAAGGCTGAAAGGGCACTGTGTCCTCGCAGCACACCCTGGTAAAACCTGTAGGTTTTATAAACCTGCTTCTTTGGTTACAGTAAAAAAAATATAATAATTGAATAATAGATTTGAGCTCATATAATACAATGATCTACAACTTTAAGGTTTCCTAAGAGGGGAAATAACTGTGCGTGTCCTAAACGCATATTTATTTATCTTAATCTTTATTTAGGTAGTGACTTTATTATATGCTCATTGAATTGTAGTGTAGCATTTAATAAACATGTCAAGTTAGAAGAAATGGCCAATGCTTCAGGAGAACCAAACTCTGATCACACTTGATAAAGGACTTCACATCCGAAACATGTCGTGTCAATAAAGCACCAAATGATATCCTTTGGAGTCTTCTTGTCTGGAAGCACCTGCGTACCATTTTTCCAATTTGGCTCAGAACTCTGATCACGCGTAGCTACAAAAGGGAAACATCCCATTTATTGTGTCAAAGAAAACCACGCATGATTTTCTTATATGCACTAAACGGGGATTTTAAATGTATTGAATGTCAAACAATATGTATGGTACATCTACTTACAATTAACATTGTACATCTGTCTATCAAAGTATCGTTCTGTGTTACGATCGCAATTATGGTCACAATAACCTTTTGTGTATGGCCACCTTTAGACAAAAGAAAGAACTTTGTTTTAGGCCACAGTATTCCTTTAAAACAATAGAGACCAGATGATTGGCTTAATTATTTAGCCCATTCATGACATTCAATAAATTTACTGCAATGTAAGTTGTACTTATTTTAATTTTTTTGCACTTTCTTTATCAGATTCCATATATGGTCCAAGGCCTAGGAACCAAACAGTCACAGATTTCGTCTTGCTTGGGTTGACTGATATTATGATATTTCAGATCATTCTATTTGTGTGCATTCTATTTATCTATCTTTTAAACTTAACAGGTAATGTACTCATTATGGTCACTACCACCTTTGACTCCAGTCTCCATACACCCATGTATTTCTTTCTATGGAATTTATCTTTCATTGACATTTGTTACTCAACAGCTGTTGTTCCCAAGCTGCTTTCTGATTTTCTAACAGTTAGAAAGACCATTTCTTTTAGTGGCTGCATCTTACAAATCCATTTCTTTCATTTCCTTGGGAGTTCTGAGGTCATGCTTTTTTCTGCTATGTCATATGACCGTTATCTGGCTATCCATAATCCTTTGCGTTACTCCTCCATCATGAATAGCAGATTTTGTTTCTATTTAGTTCTGGGCTGTTTGGGAATTGGATTCTTACATTCCCTTCTACATACTGTGCTAACTGCCAAACTTCCTTTCTGTGGACCAAATCTAATAAATCACTTCTTTTGTGACATTAAGCCATTATTGAGATTAGCTTGTACGGATACTTCTCTCAATCTGAATCTTCTAAATGTCGTCACTGGAACGCTGACTACTGCAGCTTTCTTTCTAACTGTTCTTTCGTATGTTTTTATTAGTAAATGTCTCGTGAAGATAACGAACATAGAAAGCAGGAAGCGTGCATTTTCCATATGCAGTGCTCACCTCATCGCTGTCCTATTATTAAATGGCACGGCCATATTCACCTACATACGTCCTTTTTCACAAAACTCACTAGATCAAGACAGGATTGTAGGAGTTTTGTACACGGTTATACCCCCTGCCCTAAACCCCATGATATACTCTTTGAGAAACAAAGACATAAAGAAAGCTGTGAGGATTATGTTCAAGAAATACCTGGTATAAAGAAATATAATAAAGGATCCTTAAAGTATATACTGTACTGCTTGGCCTAAAATGTACTGCTTGGCCTAAAAACTTGTTTCTGAAAAATGAATTGGCAATCAAATCATAAAGAGTCAACACTCAATACTTTTCATGTCAATGACCTATAAATAAAGGAGTCAATAAGATTTATAGTTTGGGGGAAAGTTTCTTTTAATAAAAGTTGAAATGGAGTTATATATTGCTGAAGTAATAAATCAATTTGTATAGATTCCTGTGTCAGCTATACTGTATGAGTTGAGTTGTATGAGAAATGATTTATTGACCTCTATATAAAAATGGTATTACAGCTGGGCTCATAAGAATGGGAGATGGGAGGCAATAGAAAGCAAAATGTATGAACTAATCCAAGAATGTAAGAGGGAACAAAACCCACAGACTTAAAGTATGGATATACTTTGAGCAATATAATAAAAGACAGATAACAATATTGAATGTTGCATAATCTTGGCAATAAAGATAATGTAGTACAGTATGTAGGATAACATTTTGAAGACTATAAAGTTGGTTTTAGGAAAGTTCTAACCCCCTAACCATATTAAGGATTGTACATGAATTTTATTTCTTATATAGCGCTACATATTCCACAGCGCTTTACAATTATTTACTCAATTCACATCAGGCCCTGCCCCGAAGAGCTTACAATCTAATCACTTTAAGTACACATACAACCTATCAGTATGTCTATATGATTGTTGGGGAAACCCGAGTGCCCGGAGGAAACCCACGCAAGCATGGGGAGAACAAACAAACTCCTTGCAGATGTGTCCATGGTGGAATCGAACTCAGGACCTCAGAGCTGCAAGGCGTCAGTACTAACCACTGAGCCACCGTGCTGTACATGAAGAATTTAATGACATAAACTTACATTAATTATTGGTTAACTTTAAGTAGGCCTTTGGTAATCTATCATAGGAAGTCGAATAGTAATGAATCACATTGAAAGCTGGCAAAGCAACCCTATACATAACACCATACTTTTATGACCTTATCTAATATTTGGTGCCACAGGAATGCCAAAATGCCCTAAAATTTAACATGTTAAAAACAATAACCCAAGAAACCAGAAGGGCCACTGAAAATCTTATAACATTTTATTTAGTATGGATAATATGAAAGCATATTAACAGCTTTCCAATCCATAGTAAAAAAAACAAAACATTTTTCAATAATACATTTAAGCTTCATCTCCTTTGGTATAGTAGATAAAATAACATTCAATCAACTATACTGTTCATATCAATATGAACGGAGGTTTAAAATGTACAAGCTGAAGAGTAAATGCTCAATCACTTAATCAGTGCAAAATAGAACCCCACAATGTTCTCAATGCCACCTTAGAGTGGAAGAAATGCCAAAACCTGAATTTAAGAATTTTTATGTATTTTGCAGTAACTTCACCCAATTTCACCAAAACAGAAAAGTACTTAAATATATAAACAAACATCTGATGAATGCAATGTCTATAATGTGTTTATGGGCTCATATACAGTAGTAAAAGTAGAATCGTACTCACCTCACCCCATTCCACAACTGAATAGTACACTAGGTCCTCCCCCATGGCTCTTCTTATACCTGCAGCTTTACTTACAGTACCTAAACTTTCCATAACCTCTCTGGTCCTCTCCTCCTTTTTTGTTCCAGTAAAGCTGCAGATCTAAGAAGATCCCAGAGATGAGAACATAGAGGTACTTACCCTGGAAACACTAAATGGCAGGAAGAGGAAGAGCAGAGGAGTTGAGTATAGTTTTCCTTTAAAGAAGCATTTAATTAAATGTAAAAATATGTTAAACCCCCCTCCTATATGATTTTGGGTTCTTGAATGTAGAGATAAACCTGAATCACTCTCCATGCCTAATAATAAGGAAATGTTTTCCATTAAACACAAAAGAATCTACCCAATGCAGCTTGGTAAATTTGTGCAGTATCATTGCCCTTTAAATGGAGGACACTTGTTGGGAGACTACAGTTCTCATAAAACCCTCACAAATTTGTTACTAAGGGAACCTTTAAATATAAAAGATTTTCAATTTTTGGTTTCATACAACAAAATAGTATAGATGGACTAGAACTATTTGAGTTCGAACAGACTCGGACTTCTCAAACTATCCCGGACCCGGATTTTCAATATTTTCTGGACGTTCGATAATTATCGAATGTTCGACCGTTCATGAAAACGAATATGTGAGTAAAATGTCTATTATACCTATACATGAGCATCGAATCCGCAAGTAAAATGTCAATTATACCTAGACGCGAGCATCGAATCCACAAGTAAAATGTCTATTATACCTAGGCGCGAGCATCAAATCCACGAGTAAAATGTGTATATACAATACGCGTGCATTGAATCTGCGAGTAAAATGTCTATTATACCTAGACGCGAGCATCGAATCCGCAAGTAAAATGTCAATTATACCTAGGCGCGAGCATCAAATCCGCAAATAAAATGTCTATTATACCTAGGCGCGAGCATCAAATCCATGAGTAAAATGTGTATATACCAATATGCGTACATTGAATCCGTGAGTAAAATGTCTATTACACCTACGCGCGAGCATCGAATCTGCGAGTAAAATGTTTATATACCAATATGCGAGCATCGAATCCGTGAGTAAAATGTCTATTATACCTATACACAAGCATCGAATCCGTGAGCCGTTCGTGGGATAGTTATCAAATGTTCGAACACGAGAGCTCGAAAGTAGTGTGAGTGAGAGTAAAATTGATTTTTCGAAAGTCCTGGATATGCGAACGTGTTCCCCAGGCCATTTCCCAGGTCCCACAGCCATTTACATTAAGTTACCATTGATATTTTAATTGTATTTCATTAGAACTTTTCAAACTATTTGACTCCCATTGACTTTAATGGTTCCGTTTTCGAACTTGCCATATAGTTCGAAAGCTCGAAAACGGACCGAACGTTCGAAAGTTCAGCCATCTCTAGAAAACAGTAGTAAACAACACTTTATGGACATTACACAAGTATGTTTATTGCTGATTACCAAATCAGTTAACATCTGTGCTATAAAATAATAAAGATTTCTAATTGTTGTTTATTTATACAAGTATTTCAGTATAAAGTTATTAATTTAGATTGGTGATGGCCCAGTTCCGGGTTCGGATCCGCGGCGGATTTACCTCGTTCGCGAATGGCGGATATCGCAGATTTTCCAGTTTTCCACCTTCCGAACTTTCCCGAACCGCGTTTTCGAAAATTTTAGAAATTACGAGAATCCCCGTATTTTCGAAGAATCCTCGTATTTTCGAAGAATGTATTTTGCCGAACTTTCATTTTAATAGGTTTTAATGGGTCCGCTCACGGATTTTCTAATTTTCCTGAAAATCGCGGATCCTCGAGCGGACCGGATTTTGCGAAGTTCGGACACCTCTAATTTAGATCTAACCTTACTTCCTGCCTCCATCATGCCATACACCAACATGCGTCTCAAGACATTTGCTGTATAATGATGGATTTACTGACAGATTACAGTGGGACCACAATCAATGTTTGATGCTTTAGAGGAAAGAGTTGCAAATGTTGGCTAGTTGATAAAAATGTAAATAAAATGATAAAATCCCTTTAGATTTATTTAAATTGTAGCCCTAATTGCACTTGACGAAACTCATCTATCCCTCTCTAGAAACTATCAAATGAACCTACCTACCACATTTAATTGAAGACAGTTCCATGGTTCTGATAATTAAAGAAAAACTTTCTGAACCTGAAGCCCAAACCTCTTTTTAACTAATCTTAAAGGACAACAATACCCAAAAAAACAATATCTCCCCCATTACATGTCCACACTTCCAGCAGCTGAAATCGCTTACTCTCATTTACAACCGTGCTGCCTTCCCTTAGATATCACACAGCAAAGATGAGTGCTAAAAGCCCGCCTCCTAGACAGCCCAGGGCCATGATTAACATATCACTTGTCATTTGCTGGTGGGAATGTCTGGTACAACCTCTCTCCTCCTCCTCTCCCAGTCAAACAAACTTGAACTGTTCGGTTCCTAGGATACAGCCTACATAATCAAGCTGATCAAGGATGGGTGGAGTAGTGTTTTCTCACTGCTAGTTTTGAGTGACAGTTACAGGCAGACAGAATTGTTACACCCCCTTCACAGTGTGGCTAATTGAAGGCAGAGAGAAGCTTGAAATCAGGAAAAAAACATATGGGGAGGGTTGCACACCTTTACTCTTTTGAAAGCAGTTTTTAAAAAAAAATGCATTGAGACAATATAGTTATCCTTTAAAGGAATCCTCCATGCATCTATTGGTGAACATATTCTTACATATTGCTTACATATTGCTTCCTGGGTATCTACTCCGGGATGTCTCAAAGCTATGTCAAATTAAATCTGAATATAAATCTTAACAGATCTTGTTTCCACCTAAACCTGGTCCTGTCCCATTTTTCTCTAACTCAGTTGACAACACTCCCATTTTCCCTATCCAATCGGCACGCTGCCTAAGGGTAATTATTAACTACTCTCTCTCCTTTTCTAACCACATTAACTATGTTGTGAAAACCTGCCACTTCTTCCTTTCTATCCCGACCGCCGCTATTCTTATGCATGCTCTCATCCTATCGTGCCTGGACTATTGCAACCTACTACTTTCTGGTGTTCCTGCTTCCCACCTCTCTCCCCTTCAGTCTATATTTAACTCTGCCACAGGTATTGTTTCGCTCTCTAATAAACTGGATCCCAAATCTCCTCTGTACCGGACAACAACCTGGCTCCCCGTTAAACAGCCCATTGCATACAAAATCCTTTTAACATTTAAATCCCTTTGCTCTGCTGCTCCTCCTTATATTTCCTCTCTAGTCTCCCCATATGTTCCTGCTCGTACCCCCGCTCATTGCAGGACCAGCTCCTGTACAGACCCCCCACTCGTACTGCTTCCTCTCGCCTTAAACCTTTCTCTCTTGTGGCTCCCATCCTCAATTAGCAGGTTTAAATCTAGCCTTACATCCTACCTATCTGGTAACCAGCACAGTATATAATATTTATATATCTATATATGATAATTCTACCCTTACATCCTACCTATCTGGTAACCAACACAGTATATGGTATCTATATATCTATATATGATAAATCTACCCTATATGATAAATCTACCCTTACATCCTACCTATCTGGTAACCAGCACAGTATATGATATCTATATATCTATATATGATAAATCTATCCTTACATCCTACCTATCTGGTAACCAGCACATTATTTGATTGTTATATTTGCACTGCATACGTCTCCATGGCCTCCTTACCTCTTGTAGAAAAGCTCTGGCACTTCTATTTATATAAGTTTTATATTTAAGTACTGAACTATCTATGTATTTGTTCCGCTTGTATGACTTTATTGTATTTTGTTACTGTACAGCACTGCATCCCCAAGTGGCGCTTTATAAACTATACATACATAGCCAATGTATGCCATGCATGTGAACCTTACATACAAAAATGAATACACATATATGGTGTTACCAGTCTAACATAAGATTTTTGTTCCTGAATTACATTGTTGATACTTTACCCCATACACCCTTCTCCCTAAATTTTCAAATCATTTTCTATTTGGAGATTTTGAAATATCCCACTACCAACAGCCAGCACAAAGCCTTGACCAATTATCTGAGGAGACGGAAAATGACGGTATTCCACCAAGATGTTATTATTGTGATCATATGTTAGGCTACATTTGAAGCTAACCAATTATTTATCTCTTTACAGTGGCAGGAAACTACGCAACAGTGGCCTGAAGTTGTCAATTGTGCAGACTGCTTCCCAAAGGTCCTCAGCAGAAAAAGAGGAAGCAATCTGCTCCTGTGGTTGTGTGTCCAGGGGAAAGCACTTTAGAATCCTCCACTGCATCTTCCACAGATACCAGCAACACACAAAGTGAGATGGAACATACACGAGTTGGGAATAACTCATGGTGCACCTATGGAAATTGTTTCATAATGCCTACACAGATAGAGAGTGTGTGTTGCCAAGAAATACTCTTCATAAAGGATGATACCTGTAGGTATGAATTGTATAGCTGAGCATAGCAACTTTACTGCAGAATGTACAGAGGCTAGAATGATTGAGCGCTGTTTTAAAGTGATTAACACACAACTGAAAAGGAAGCCCAACCAATCGACATATCAAAGGTTGGTCATTGTAACATTTTATTTTTATGGTGTAATGGGTTTGTGTTTATTGGTAAATTTTAATTATTTGTGTGTAATCATCGTGTGTAGTGAATAAAATTTGTGCAAATTTCCCTGATCCTCGAGGAATATACACAGGATTTTTGTCTGCACTGGATTACAGTGCAGAACATATGGCTCTCCATTAGTATTTTCCAGACAGGGCAAAAAGTGCAATTTTATTGTTGTTTAATATTTATAGTAAAGATTTTGTGTTTCCACGTGATTTAATTATTTACAACTTCATTAACAAATAATTAATTGAACTTCAAACACATAAGGGGAAAATAAATATCTGTGGTTGGCTGTAACAGATTTCAAATGATACACTCTGTAAAAGAAATGTCAATACCGACGAAATGAATCACTTTGCCAACAAACTAACACACACATTAACTATCACTTGTGTATTTTCTGGTATTTCCTCCAGAGCAATGTTTTTTGGTCCTTCTTTATTTCTGTTCCTCCAAAAATGTTCCAAATTGCCCAAAACAATATTTACAGTGTGTTTCATTATGTCAAAGAGATGCCTGTCAATACACAGCTAATACATGGGTTTAGAAACCCACTGTTTCTTGTGTTTGGGGAAAGCAATATTGTGTCTTTTTTCTCCTAGTGTCAGCAGTGATTTCTGTGGGCACTTTATGGTTGCTTGTGGTCTGTCTACATTTCGATTATGAGACAGTGCAGCAAGTGTGGTTCTGGCATGCATTCTATCCAAATGAAAATATAATCTTTTTGTCTGGAAATTTGCTGTGGAAAACCTCTAAAGGGCCTGTATGTCAAAATGTTTAAATTTTTTTCTATGTCCTTTAGAAGCCTTGAGTTGGTGATGATGTCCCTTAACTTGTTATGTGCTACACTTCCATCTTCTAGCCATGTTGTTTCTTGCCTTTTATGTTGGCACTTTGGATAAATTAGTTGTTGGGCAAAGGTGTGTTTATTAGTAACATGAAAAAAATAACGATTGCCACTTGGCTAAGAGAAATTTTGCACCATGTTTACATGTTTGTGCACTCCACGACAAATGGTTTACGATGGGAGTGATACATTTTGGCAAGCTCACGACAGTCTCTTTACCAGACTTTTTGATATATGCCAAACATCAAACTGGTGGTCAAGATGTTGATAGTTAGTTTGCATCAGTTTGTGAATGGATAACAACTTTCACATCATTTTTTTCATGTATGATTTGGTCCAGACAGGTTTGAAATGCTTATTTTATCATAGCTACAGGTGATTTGCCATTGCCAGTTTGGGAAATGAGGAAATTGAAATCCACCAAGTAAAAGCGTGCACACTGAGAATTTAATAACGGAACTCCAGCGTAGTAAAATCAAATCATACTTTATTGGTAATCCATAAATATCTGGACCAAACAGCCCCCTGACGTGTTTCGTACCTCAAGGGCACTTAATCATAGGAAGAGAAGTTCTCTTATTTCTGTATTCATTTCCACGTCGCATTGCGTGGTTTTACGGTCAGTTTGAGTATAAGTTGTTTTAAAACTTGGGAGTACATTTCATAAGGAAGATGTCGATGTGTGCTATGATAGTTCTTCTTGTGTTACTAATGCCATTTGGGCACTTTCTGGCAAATTAGTAAAATAAGTTTATCCAAAAATTGTGGCATTGCATTCGGCTTTAATCTTCTCAGAGTGTCCTGTAACATATACAAGTCAGCTGTGAAGTGGGTGGAGCATGTATGTATCAAATTTCTTCCGTTCCCAAATTTTTTGGCTAAAACTATCTATATCATCCAAATTATGGCCAATTTGATGCAGCCACTTCTTAGTAATTTCTAAATTGTTGGGGAATGGATGCATTATCACATCAGGGAATTATTGTTTTTGACCAGTGCGATGGTGGCATCCAGGAACAACACATCTTAGCATTCTATTGGACAGAGGGGAAACAAATGAAAAAAAAATAATTAACATGGACTATGCCATTATGTGTAACATTGTAAAACACCCTGCCATTGTAGTGACACTAAATTATTAATCAGTGAGTGTTACAAAGCCCTCTCTTGCAGCAGATGTGAGCTTATTATAACATACACACACATACTGCAAAGTATTGGCCAGCAGCTGTGATGCTGTTTGGTCCACAGTATTTCAGGGGACTAAATAAGGGCCATAAATTCATGAGGTGTAACTATAATTTCACATAGACACACAGCTGCTGGTTGACAGTACAGTTACCCACATTAAAATCCTCCCCCCCCAACATAAAAACAAAAAAATGCTATAATGAAATTGCCATGTACCAACCTTTTGTTTCCTATCCACAATTAATCAACTCTAAAAAATTTGCAAACAAAGTATCTCATCATGCATTTTAACCACAATAACTTTGCACACAAGTGACGCATACAAGTGTCAATAAAGCACTACACAATTATGTGGGTGTTTTCACTTCCATCTTTCAAAGTTAACCCGTCAGCAAAGGTGGAAGTCGGACAACACAACAGAATAGTTGCCAAAATAAAAATAAATTAGAACTGGGCTTTAAAAAAAACAAAAACATTTCACATGTGCCTTTTTTCCCTCTTACCTAATTAATGGCGTAGTGTTGACCTAAGACACACCGCCATAGTTGCCTGCTTAAAAAAAAGGAGAAAAAAACCATATCAATAAGTTTGAGTTCACAGAAAATCAAACAGTTTAAAAAAAAACATTTGTCAGTCTACTTACTGAGAAATAAAAAACTTACAGGGAGATTCAATAAAAGTTTTTTTTGTATAAAATGGTGCTAATTTTGCCCCAACCAATCAGATGTTAGCTTTCAAAAGTTAAATAAGATCTGATTGGTTGGGGCAAAATTAGCATCATTTTAAACGATAAGAACTTTTATTGAATAACCCTGTTATTCCAAGAATGTCAGCATTCAACATGGCAGTCTAGAATTCTGATTAAAAACCAAAAAAACATAGCAAGCAAGTCATTTGAAGTATCCAGAAATGTTCACTTGGATGTTTTCAGCAATTTTGTGCTACATACATAAATAGTGTTAAGAAATCAAACCATGCAGATGGATGCCAATGAGGGAAACACAAACATTTACTTTTACACATGCTTTGGACAATGTATAACTCATACATTGGTTTTGCATCAGCACTATTTAGATGTTACGTTGAAATCAAAGTAACACTTGCAAAAGGGAAACAAATCAACAATACATTCTAGTATTTACTATTGGGTCCAAATGTTGCACACATATTGTGAATGCACTCGACATAATGTAGTTTAACAGGATGTGGAGACACTGCTTTAGCCAACACCCTTTCTAAATACCATCAATGGATGAATGTTGAAGGTACCTTGTAAATGATGGGAACAATAATTTACTCCAATGTTGGTACAACCAAACAAATCTTATTTCACTTTATAAAGCATTTTAAACAATAGATATTATTGAATTAAGGAATGTATTTTGGCCTTGACATCAGATAAGGCCACATAAGCTAACACCTAGGGCACCAGTGTATATAGGGGCGGCATGTCAAGTAAAGACTCAACCTGGCAAGGGATTGTAAAAGTGACAAAAGTAACTAATCTTCCAACTGGTTACACTGTCACCTCTTTGCAACATATACAGCAATTAAAGCTATAAACAAACCAGTCTTCTACACTGACTGTACGATTTAGAATGGGGAATTACATATTGCCTTGTGATATGATTTTGCTTGTAATATAATTAGATACTATATTTTTTTATTTTGGCTGAACTATAAAAATCCATTTTGTAGACATGCAGTGCTCACTATTGAATAGAATCTCTATCCTAGTGAATGGTCAGAGAGAGTTATCCTGGTTCCCCCTCCCACTTAAGTGGTCATGTATAAGAAGGATTCATAGTGGAATATACCAGCAGATAAATGGTGGATGGTGCTGTACATAATTTTGCACTGTGCTATTAATGCACCGTATGGCAAGCCTGGCAAGGTACAAATCCTTTATAATCTGCACTATACAAAAGCCAAATGTACTGCTGGCTCATACGCTAAATACTACTTAGAACAAAACAAGTTAGTAGTTTTAAAGCCAATCAAGGCAGAAGGAACTGCTATTGGCCCAACCCCCCCCCCCCCATCATCAGATTGTAGGAAGAAAGAAGCAAAGTGGCAGTGAGCAGTGGTAGTCTCACTGAGCAGCCCAACAGTATGTATCTTATGTGAAAATAGATACGATGGAAGGCTGGGGGGGAGGAGCATACACCTGGCCCTGCTTAGCATCCATCAATGATGCGTCTTATTCAATAAGTGTTTACATCTTTAGAATGTGGTTTTACTCTGCATCAAGCAATCAGCAGACATATTGGTTTTAAAAAGGAAACCATTGTTCCTAATCAATAAATGAGAGACAAGGAAACATTTTTATGATACATGTAAAATCTGCACATGTTCAGTGAGAGACCACACAGTATAACAAATGGAATCTTCTAATTATTCGACTAATTGTGCTGGTTCCCATATTAGCATAAAATGGAGTTGTGAAAGGAACAAGGATGGCAAGATATGGAGATAATTCATATGGAACTAAACATCAGTCAGTTATTTACTAAGGGGTTTCCTTGTGGACTGGTCATATCCTAGTAATATCTAGTGTGACCACAAATCCAAATCCACTGTATTTTAAGATGGGATCTCGACCTGAGATTGACCATGGGAATGAGGAGAATGTTAATACAATCAGCAGGTTGTACCTGCAGTAAGTGACATGATTAATGATTTCAGGCATTTCCAGGGAAAGTTTTACTATATGTATGGCACCAACCAACAAGTGTGAAACATGGCAAAGCAATTATTTAAACCTATCAAATATAAATAAAGAAATCTGGATGCATTTGGTTACATTTAAATGATCATATGTCATATATCATGTCCCTCTGGTCCAGACACCTTGTGAAACACTGCTGTCCAAAATGCAGACTGCTTTATCTCTGTGTATCTAAATACTTAGGTGCATATTTATAAAGGGCCGAAAATAAAGGGGGTGGTCGAGGGTGGGTTAGGCATAATCCCACCCTGCCTGCCACCCTGTCACGGCACATGCAACCACCTGCCGCGACCCCTTCCTAGCAGACCCTCCCAGCCCCCTGCGCCTTCGTAGCGATATTGTACTTAGCGCATTGCGCTAAGTGCAGTATCGCCGCAAAGAGAGCTCAAATCACCCCCGCACATCACCACATGGATACTTTTCATGGCAATGTCGCTCATCATTATAAATATGCCGCATCGATGTGCGGCGCTAATTTTAGGGCGTTATTTTCGGCCCTTTATAAATATGCCCCTAAGGATACATAGCAAGAATAACTATACAGTGTGTTGAGGCACAAAATAGTTTGTATAGTTAGTACTCAAGTGAGTTCAGGTGCAAGTACCAGTATCAAACAATAACACTAAATCAGAAGGCAAAAAAAGGTACCGCACACAGAATATGCAAACTATATACAACCCTTTATTTGCAGGTGAATTTCTCTATTTTATTATAGGATATGATAATAGTGTAAAACTCACCGGTGAATTTCTCTATTTTATTAATAGGATTGAAATAATAGTGTAAAACTCACCCAGGGAATTTTCTCTATTTATTAATAGGATATGATAATAGTGTAAAACTCACCCAGGTGAATTCTTCTATTTTATTATAGGATATGATAAATAGTGTAAACTCACCCAGGTGAATTTTCTCTTTTTATTAATAGGATATGATAAATAGTGTAAAACTCACCCAGGTGATATCCTCTATTTTTTAATAGGATATGATATAGTGTAAAACTCACCCAGGTGGAATTTTCTCTATTTTATTATAGGATATGATAATGGTGTAAAACTCACCCAGGTGAATTTTCTCTATTTTATTAATAGGATATGATAAATAGTGTAAAACTCACCCAGGGAATTTTCTCTATTTTATTAATAGGATATGATAATAGTGTAAAACCACCCAGGGAATTTTCTCTATTTTATTATAGGATATGATAAATAGTGTAAAACTCACCCAGGTGAATTTTCTCTTTTTTATTAATAGGATATGATAAATAGTGTAAAACTCACCCAGGTGAATTTCTCTATTTTATTATAGATATGATAAATAGTGTAAAACTCACCCAGGAATTTCCTCTATTTTATTAATAGGAGACATTTTTAGCATTGCTTATTTTGAGCAAACTACAGCTAATTACCAAACCAGTTCCATTAATATGGGAACTAATAGTGCTGTGTAAGAAATAGTCATGGTTAATGGAACATTCCAGTAATTGATTGTTTGGTGAAAATTCTGGTTAAAACTGCAACAAAAATGCAACAAAAGAAAGGGGCAAAAAGGCGAAATTTCACCTATTTATAAATAGTTTAAAAAATGACAAAAATGTACCAAACTTGTCACTGCAATTCCTGCGATAGCGAAATTGTGAAAATAAGGTTACGTTTAAATAAGCCCCTAAGCAATACAATTGGTTGAAATTTTCCTGTTGTTCTGTTGTAAGTTGATTATCATTTGATTGTTTTTATCCAAGAGGTTAATCGAAATTAAAATGATTTGCTATGTTGGCCTGCTATCCTAAGGCTGGTACCGCCATTTGCGATCGCATGGTGTCGGATATAATATCGGGAGAGGCGGTTCCGGCAGGAATCCGATGAATGTTGCGTGATCGCTAGGTCGGATAAATAATATCGCACTGATGTATGGGCACTCACCTTAATGGATTAAAAGGATCACAATAGGTAGAGATCACTAAAGGTGACAATGAATGAATCTCGCTTCCTTGTTTATTGAGATTTGCTATGTATCATTGTTCGAGCGCACACACCATTCTTCCTCCCGGCCTGTGATTTAAATGTCCCAAACACTCTCGCAAGGGAGGGAGAGGAATTTAAGGAGAAGTCTTCATCCATATCAAAAGCCGAGGAATAATGAAACATCCTCCTTCCATCCTTTCTAAAAGAAAACATACTAGGCACCGGGATAATATTTATACTGGAGCAGAGGCTTGTGTAATGGGAGTCAGCAAAGGCTAGAGTTTCCAGATCCGTAAAACTCTACCTTGACCCGCTTTTCCCCCACTTCCACCCACACCCGACCTGAACGTTTTTGGACGCCAAACCGACCCACTTTATATTTCTTCCTAAAATTTGTACAGTGAAAGTTTAAAAAAAAAAAAGTCTTTCAAAATAAATATTTTATTCATGAAACAAAACTCATACCCCTAAAATAGACATCACGGGGTCTTAACTTAAACCATAGGCAGAGGATGTGGGTCGGGAGCAAGTGGAGCCGCACACCTTTATATGGCGTGTAGATATTTATGCCATTTTTTGAAACTACAACTCCAGTATTACCTTTTGACACTCTGCTGTTGGTCCTGTGCTTGGGAGTTTAAATGTCAAATCATCCAGGGAGGTCAACATTCTGCTTTAATTCTAGCTGAACCCCTCACAAGTGGTAGATTTGTTCTTCCGACAATCCCAACTCCTGCGCCAATCTTGCTTCCGTGCAGTGTGGGGAGAAGGGGTCGGAGCTGAATGGCTTGACGTAATGACGTCACAAAGGGGGCGTGTTATGGGCAGGCCCACTACATGACGTCAGAGAAGGGGCGTGCCGATAAAAGAAGGTGTTCCGGTGCGGGACTGCCAGGTAAGTTCGGGTCGGCGGTTTTGCTGGACCACCCCACAAATCCAGAGACATCCCGCGACTCCCTGCGGGTGGAGCTTGTTCTTATCATCCACCTCCCATACGTGTTTGCGTTTACCGGATTTCCCCTCTGGTTGGAACCGAGCCCTGGCCGGCACCGGCCCATTCTTTCCCTGGCTGCTCTGTGATTTCAACCCAGCTGTCTGTGTGTGGCTGGGAGCTTTGCATCTAGATATATATCTACCTTTATCTCGCCGTATCAGTGTGATTTGGGTGGTAAGGTGAGATACACACTGCACATTTTGTTGGATTGATACCATAGTGTGATTTGGTGTAAAGGTGTCCGATACACACTGCACATTGTGTTGGATTGATACCATACGTGTGATTTTGGTGTAATGTGCGTACACCTGCACATTGTGTTGGATTGATACCATAGTGTGATTGGTGTAAGGTGCTAACACACTGCACATTGTGTTGGATTGATACCATAGTGTGATTTGGTGTAGAGGCTTCTATACCACTGCAATTTGAGTGTTGGATGGATACCATAGTGTGATTTGGTGTAAGGTCGCTACACACTGCAACATTGTGTTTGGATTGATACCATAGTGTGATTTTGGTTTAAGGGCGATACACACTGCATAATTTGTGTTGGATTGATACATAGTTGTGATTTTGGTGTAAGGGGCGATCACAACTGCATATTGTGTTTGGATTGATACCACTAAGGTGTGATTTTGGTGTAGGTTGCGATACACACTACACATATGTGTTGGATTGATACCATAGTGTGACTTTGGTGTAAGGTGCGATACACACTGCATTTGTGGTGGATTGATACCATAGTGTTGGATTTAGTGCTTGAGTGGCTATACCACTGCCCATGGTGTTTGGATTGTAACATAGTGTGATTTAGTGTAAGGTTCTAATACACACTGCACATTGTGTTGGATTGATTTACATAGTGTGAAATTTAAGTGTAAGTGAGATACACCACGGTACATTGTGTTGGATTGATACCAAGTGTGCTTTAGTGTAAGGTTGTTATAACCCACTGCACATTGTGTTGGATGATACAGAGTGTGATTTAGTGTAGGTGTGATACACACTGCACCATTGTGTGGATTTATAACCATAGTGTGATTTGGTGTAGGTGGCGATACAACACTGCATGGTGGATTGATACCATAGTGGTATTTGGTGTAAGGTGAGATACACACTGCCATCATTGGTTTTGGATTGATACCTAAGAGTGTGATTTGGTGTGAGTGCGATACACCTGCACATTGTGTTTGTATATACCATAGTGTGATTTGGTGCAAAGGTGCGATACACACTGCACATTGTTGTTGGATTGATACCATAGTGTGATTTTGTGTCGGTGAGATACAACACTGCACATTGTGGTGGATTGATAAATAGTGTTGTTTGTGTGAGGTGCTCATACACACACTGCACATTTTGTTGGATTGTACCATCGTGTGGATTTAGTGTAAGGTGTTTATACACACTGGCACATGTGTTGGTTGATACCATAGTGTGATTTAGTGTAAGTTGTGATACCCACTGCACATTGTGTTTGGATTGATACATAGTGTGATTGGTGGTAAGGGTGCGATACACACTGCACATTGTGTTGGATTGATACCATAGTGTGATTTTGGTGTAAGTGTAGATACACCTGCACATTGTGTTGGATGATACCATATTGTGTTTGGTGTGCGGTGCGTACACCTGCACCTTGTGTTGGATTGATACCATAGTGGTGATTTGGTGTAGGTGCTGATACCCACTGCACATTGTGTTTTGGATTGATCCATAGTGGTGATTTGGTGTAAGGTGAGATTACAACACTGCACATTTTTGGTTGGATTGATAACATAGTTGTGATTTGGGTAAGGTGCTATACACACTGCACATGTGTTTGGATTGATACCATAGAGTGGTGATTTGGTGTAAGGTGCGATACACACTGCACATGTTTTTGGATTGATACCATAGTGTGATTGGTGTGAGGTGCTATCACACACTCACATTGTTTTGGATTGTACCATAGTGTGATTTGGTGTAAGGTGTTTCTACACACTGCACATTGGTTGGATTGATAACATATGTGATTTAGTGTAAGGTGCTATACACACTGCACACTTGTGTTGGATTGATACCAAGTGTGATTTGGTGTACGGTGCGATACAACTGCACATCGTGTTGGATTGATACCATAGTGTTATTTATGTAAGGTGCTCTACACCTGCACATTGTTTGGATTGAATAACATATGTGGATTGGGAAGGATGCGATACACACTGGCACATTGTGTTGTTGATACCATAGTGTGATTTGGTGTAGGTGCGATACCCAACTGCACATTGTTGTTGGTTGATACCACTATTGTGATTTAGTGTGGTGCTATACACACTGCACATTGTGTTGGATTGATACCATAGTGTGATTTGGTGTAAAGTTGCGATACACACTGCACATTGTTGTGGATTGATACCATAGGGTGATTTGGTGTAAGGTGAGATACACACTCTGCAACATCGTGTTGGATTGATACCATAGTGTGAATTTGGGTAAGGTGCTTTACACACTGCCCATTGTTTTGGATTGATACATAGTGTGATTTAGGGTAAAGGTGCTATACACACTGCACATTGTGTTGGATGGATAAATAGTATGAGGTAGTGTAAGGTGCCCATAACACTGCACATGTGTGGAATTGATACCATAGTGTGATTTTGGTGTAATGGCGGATACAACACCTGCAACTCGTGTTTGGATTGATACCAAGTGTGATTTGGTGTAAGGTGGCGATACACCACTGCACATCGTTTTTGATGATACATATGTTGATTGTGTAAGGTGCGATACACACTTGCCCATCGTGTTGGATTGATCATGTATTTATTTTTTTCAAACTGGAATTCTTCTACCCGCGCCCAACCCAACCTTCACCCGTTCAACCCAATGCTGTTAACCGCCCCGCAAAATTAGGTAATACCGCGGGTACCTACCTGATGCAGGACTCTACAACAGACTCCCCTGGAGCTGCAAAAAACTGAGCATCAGGCTGGGCACCACTGCTGCGTTTTTTGTGCGGTTTTGCGTTTTTTCAGACATGAAACGCGGCATGTGCAATTGCGAATTTGCCTTCCGTGTTTTTTTTTCGGGCTGCCATTTTCCTATAGCCTAATGAAGAAAACGCCTGCGCAAAAACGCCAAAGTCCGCACTGAAATGTCATGGCCATTCCGTGTGCGCACCAGATTTAGCGTGTTTTTGCATAGCTTAATTCGACACATTTTATTAAGATAACTCTGCTAACTAACCAAGGATTGGTTGTGTACAAAGGTGAGCTGTGCTGCATTTGGCTTAATTCAGTGAATAGCATATCCCATAATATAACACTGTTGCATATATATATATATATATATAATATGATAGTTATTTTATTTTGGATGGGTGCAGTAGAAATAATAAGCATTAAATATATAATTCTATATATTCAATCTGTAATCTAATAATTCTTATATTTTCCTAGAAAGATGTAAATAATTCTTCCTCTCAAATCCATGAATGGGAACTGATTTTAAAGTAACACCCTTGCTAGAAGACATTTGCGTGATAGATGTTTTTGAGCGATCCGATTCAATTCGAATCATATTGAAACCACTTTTAAGTTCCAATTAACCGCTAGACATTTCGTTGGAAGATCGGGAACATTTTCCCACCAACCCCATTTTCAGTCCCCATTCTACTTGAACTCTGTGGAAAGATCGAAGACTCAAGGTGTGGGGCATCAAGCCGTTCTTCCGATCGGAGGAGCATCTTCCCGTGTGTGCAGTTTTAGATATCCTCTGATTTATGTTTGTTTATCAGCTGCTAGAAGTTTTTTTTTTCTAAAACATAAATTTTCCATGCACATATTTTTTTTATTTCCTAGATTTCTATTAGTTCATCTCATTCTAGGAACACCATAGATCGACCCGGCAAAGCAAATTATCACGTTTATAACATAGATTGATCTTTAATCGTAAATTTAACATCATTGTATTCTCTGGGGATCTACAATTGCAAGGAAAGGTGGCACGATTAAACCGGCAATCCTTTACATTCTGCTACGTATCATTGTACAAAACGCTCACCAGGCAGGGGAAGGAAAACTATTAAATATTCAGTCCACTTTTTTTTGTAAAAAAAAAAAAAAAAAAAAAAGGAAAATGGGGCACAAAAAATCTCTAAATTTGGTGAAAACGGTGCAAGTTTATCTACTATAACATAACTGCCGGCACATTATAGTGGAATTTAAGAGCAAAAGAGCATTAAATATTTTTTAATTTTCCTGTTTACACTACCCGGACCAAAGCTGCCAATTACTATTTTAAAAAGCTTATTTAGTTTAATTCCTTTCTATTACCCTTTGAAATAGCTCCGGGGATCTTAATTTCTGCACTAGAATCTTTTTGGTCTAAAAAAGGTCAAATTACCAATTAATAAAGACCCCTGAGTTACTAACTCGGTGGTACATGGCACTAAAACTGATTCAGATTCTGGTTCCCGCCGGTTTCACTATCAACAGACAACGGCAGAGAGAGTAGAAAATTTTAAAGTGACAGGAGTTGATGTAATGATCGTTTTGTCGTGGGAGGTGGACAGGGTTCCTTTTCTGATTGTTGGTCGGGTCAGGGCATTTGTTCTCTCGGGCATTCCATAACCCGGTCATTCCGAGACTTCGACGCTCCCTATTGGTGCCCGCTGAAGGCCGCTGATATTTTTCCCTCTTTAGCTTGGGGGGTCCTGAGTAACCTCTCGTTTGTTCTCCGAGATTTCCTTAAAGAGTGAAACATTAGTTTCTTACGTTTTAACAGTTACTGATCTACTTTAACGTGCTCATACCTGCGCTGGAGAAATATCGAACCATTCAATGCATTGCTGGTGACCAGACAATCCCAGTATGGGAACCTAATTATTCTCACAATTCATTAGCAGCGTTATGAATTGACTCCTACTTGGGACTTTTTTATATCTCCCTGGAAAAATCCGTCGTCTCCTTTGTGACAAGCCAGGGCCCCCATATTCATCAGTGGTCTCTGTAACGCTCGCCAATGTCCTTACCTATAAAACACAACTCACATTAGGATTACTGTCCCAATAGAAATGGTGTCCCCACCCCAACGTTATAAGGTGTCCATACACCCAAAATACAGAACGTACCATCCCTTATCGATGATCATACATTGGCGAGTGTATGGGATACCGATATTGAGATGCACAGTTTCCCTTCAGAGCTGGAGGAATAATTAACAGGGATACACATACACTTGTAAATTGAAAAGATCAATAAGCACTCCACCCTTTGTGTGATCCGTTCCACAAACACCTCAATTATATAGTGTCGAAAAATTAAAACACGTAACTATTATTATTATAAATTAAAAATTTTTCCACCACCGCCCGTCTGAAAGAAAAGAAAGGATCATAGGAAAAACCCATACATCTTAAGAAGAGTGGGAGGCCATCACTGATTCTTTTCACATCAGACCGTAAAGGGCAGGCTGCGCAGTAATCACTATGCGCAGCAACTTGGAGAGGGAGTTTTTTTTCCTCTTAATTCGATATCTCAAGCAACTGGGGCAGGTAACACAATATTGATACAGTGTTGGTTGAAAGAGTTTCTAGTTTCCAGTAATGGGCAATTAAAAAATATGTTTTTCCTGTTTAGATACCCTTTAATAGTACTTAGGGCCTGAAGACCCAAATCGCTAACTCCTCCCCCTGGGAACGGTCTAATCCATTGGAACGTTGTGAGTGGTAACTGTTATACAGACATTATGGGTAGGATATAAAGGTTGGACTAGATGGACGTATGTCTTTATTCAACCTCCAATACTATGTTACTATGTAACTGTTATATAGACATTATGAGTAGGGTATAAAGGTTGGACTAGATGGACGTATGTCTTTATACAACCTCCAATACTATGTTACTATGTAACTGTTAGACAGACATTATGGGTAGGATATAAAGGTTGGACCAGATGGACATATGTCTTTATATAACCTCCAATACTATGTTACTACGTAACTGTTAGACAGACACTATGGGTAGGGTATAAAGGTTGGACTAGATGGACGTATTCTTTATACAACCTCGTATACTATGTTACTATGTAACTGTTAGACAGACATTATGGGTAGGGTATAAAGGTTGGACTAGATGGATGTATATCTTTATACAACCTCCAATACTATGTTACAATGTAACTGTTATACAGACATTATGGGTAGGGTATAAAGGTTGGACTTGATGGGCATATGCCTTTATACAGCCTCCAATACTATGTTACTATGTAACTGTTATACAGATATTATGGCTAGGGTATAAAGGTTGGACTTGATGGGCATATGCCTTTATACAGCCTCCAATACTATGTTACTATGGAACTGTTATACAGACATTATGGGTAGGGTATAAAGGTTGGAGTAACATAGTAACATAGTAACATAGTAATTAAGGTTGAATAAAGACATACGTCCATCAAGTCCAACCTATTCACCCTCTTTTTTTTTTCTTTTTTTTTTTTATGGACATATGTCTTTATACAACCTCCAATACTATGTTACTGTGTAACTGTTAGACAGGCATTATGGGTAGGGTATAAAGGTTGGCGTAGATGGACATATGTCTTTATACAACCTCCAATACTATGTTACTATGTAACTGTTAGACAGACATTAGGGTAAGGGTATAAAGGTTGGACTAGATGGACGTATGCGAATTTTCTCTATTTTATTAATAGGATATGATAAATACTATAAAACTCACCCAGGTGAATTTTCTCTATTTTATTAATAGGATATGATAAATAGTGTAAAACTCACCCAGGTGAATTTTCTCTATTTTGTTAATAGGATATGATAAATAGTGTAAAACTCACCCAGGTGAATTTTCTCTATTTTATTAATAGGATATGATAAATAGTGTAAAACTCACCCAGGTATGTTGTCTCTATTTTTTTAATAGGATATGATAAATAGTGTAAAACTCCCCCAGGTGAATTTTCTCTATTTTATTAATAGGATATGATAAATAGTGTAAAACTCACCCAGGCGAATTGTCTCTATTTTATTAATAGGGTATGATAAATAGTGTAAAACTCACCCAGGTGAATTTTCTCTATTTTATTAATAGGATATGATAAATAGTGTAAAAGTCACCCAGGGGGATTTTCTCTATTTTATTAATAGGATATGATAAATAGTGTAAAACTCACCCAGGCGAATTGTCTCTATTTTATTAATAGGATATGATAAATAGTGTAAAACTCACTCAGGCGAATTGTCTCTATTTTATTAATAGGATATGATAAATAGTGTAAAACTCCCCCAGGTGAATTTTCTCTATTTTATTATTAGGATATGATAAATAGTGTAAAACTCACCCAGGTGAATTTTCTCTATTTTATTAATAGGATATGATAAATAGTGTAACACTCACCCAGGTGAATTTTCTCTATTTTATTAATAGGATATGATAAATAGTGTAAAACTCACCCAGGTATAGGATATGATAAATAGTGTAAAACTCACCCAGGTAAATTTTCTCTTTTTTTATTAATAGGATATGATAAATAGTGTAAAACTCACCCAGGTGGACAGAGATAGACTGGGTAAATATGAACAAATCGGTTAAAAACACTTAAAAAACACTATATACAAATAATAACAGAAGCACCCTGACTCATAAATACAAAGTGCCTAGTGCAAGTGCAGCCCTTCATCACTGAAAAGCAAGACATATAATAGCATGTGAGACTCCATATTTGGAATACCATACACTTATCTGGACGAGGTAATATTCAAGTCATAGTAGTCAGTCATTGTAAGGAATACAGAGACAGCAGGGCTCGGTCAGGGAGCGGGGTGGTGACCCAAGAGACGCTGGACGCGTTTCGCCCTAAGCAAGGATACATAGGGCTTCATTTACTTGCCAGGGGTGCACAAAAATAAGGGGTTAAGCTCACAATATTGAATAGGTTAGCGCAAGTTTAACTCCTTTATTGCGCTGGCTGAGCAAGTATCGCATAAGGCACCCAAGCAACGGGTGCAATGTATTTAAACAAGGGTATGCGTAGTTTTAGTGCTAATATGTAATACCAGATAATGGCTGGCATTAAAATTGCGCTGGGTTAAAAATCCGAAACACAAATCTGGTATTAATTCCAGAAGCCACATTTACACAGAGTGATTTCCGGTATCAGGTGAGATTGTGGCTCCAGGGAAAATGAGACCCTTAATACCAAGCATCCTATTTGCCCTTACACACATAGAAAACAACAGTACAAAAATACAAAGCATTCCTCCAGATCTGTTGACTCTATTTAGAAGATAAATAAAAACCGCAGAAAGATTAACACAGACAACAGCAAAAACCCGGTCACCCTTATAATGTAACTGTAATGTTCCAGTTACTGCCTAAATCATCAGTTACTGCATTCCAGACTAAGCGGCATATTTATAAACGATCGCTATTTTCGCCATTCAAGACATCGCAATGACAAAGAGCGCTATTTTTTCCTTATTTATAAAAACGCTCATTTTTGTGGAAAAGTAACACTCCGGCGATGTGAGAGAGTAATATCGCCTTATTCATTGCGTTAAGTCTGGTATCGTGGCAAAAAGAGAAATTGGTTTCTAGCGTCGCCCATTACCAGACCAGAGAGGGTGAAATTTCAGAGCTATTTTTGTCATTTTTATTATTTATAAATAGGTGAAATTTCGCCTTTTTGCCCCTTTTCTCCCTTTTGTTGCATTTTTTGCAGTTTTACCAGAATTTTCACCAAACATCATTACTGGAATGTTCCATTAACATGACTATTTCTTACACAGCACATATGTTCCCATATTAATGGAACTGGTTTGGTAATTAGCTGTAGTTTGCTCAAAATAAGCAATGCTAAAAAATGTCTCCTATTATAAAATAGAGAAAAATCGCCTGGGTGAGTTTTACACTATTTTTCATATCCTATTAATAAAATAGAGAAAAATCGCCTGGGTGAGTTTTACACTATTTATCATATCCTATTAATAAAATAGAGAAAATTCACCTGGGTGAGTTTTACACTATTTATCATATCCTATTAATAAAATAGAGAAAAATCGCCTGGGTGAGTTTACACTATTTATCATATCCTATTAATAAAATAGAGAAAATTCACCTGGGTGAGTTTTACACTATTTACATATCCTATTAATAAAAATAGAGAAAATTCACCTGGTGAGTTTTACACTATTTATCATATCCTATTAATAAAATAGAGAAAATTCGCCTGGGTGAGTTTTACACTATTTATCATATCCTATTAATAAAATAGAGAAAATTCACCTGGGTGAGTTTTACACTATTTTAATATCCTATTAATAAAATAGAGAAATTCCCTGGGTGAGTTTTACACTATTTATCATATCCTATTAATAAATAGAGAAAATTCCTGGGTGAGTTTTCAACTATTTATCATATCCTATTAATAAAATAGAGAAAATTTACCTGGGTGAGTTTTACACTATTTATCATATCTATTAATAATAGAGAAAATTTACCTGGGTGAGTTTTACACTATTTATCATATCCTATTAATAAAATAGAGAAATTCCCCTGGGTGAGTTTTACACTATTTATCATATCCTATTAATAAAATAGAGAAAATTCACCTGGGTGAGTTTTACACTATTTATCATATCCTATTAATAAATAGAGAAATTCGCCTGGGTGAGTTTTACACTATTTATCATATCCTATTAATAAATAGAGAAATTCACCTGGGTGAGTTTTACACTATTTATCATATCCTATTAATAAATAGAGAAAATTCCCCTGGGTGAGTTTACACTTATTATCTCTCCTATTAAAATAGAGAAAATTCACCTGGGTGAGTTTTACATTATTTATCATCTCCTATTAATAAAATAGAGAAAATTCACCTGGGTGAGTTTTACACTATTTATCATATCCTATTAATAAAATAGAGAAAATTCACCTGGTGAGTTTTACACTATTATCATATCCTATTAATAAAATAGAGAAAATTCCCTGGGTGAGTTTTACACTATTTATCATATCCTATTATAAAATAGAGAAAATTCCCTGGGTGAGTTTTACACTATTTATCATATCCTATTAATAAATAGAGAAAATTCGCCTGGGTGAGTTTTACACTATTTATCATATCCTATTAATAAAATAGAGAAAATTCGCCTGGGTGAGTTTTACACTTTATCATATCCTATTAATAAATAGAGAAAATTCCCTGGGTGAGTTTTACACTATTTTCATATCCTATTATAAAATAGAGAAAATTCACCTGGGTGAGTTTTACACTATTTATCATATCCTATTAATAAAATAGAGAAAATTCCCCGGGTGAGTTTTACACTATTTATCATATCCTATTAATAAATAGAGAAAATTCCCTGGGGAGTTTTACACTATTTATCATATCCTATTAATAAAATAGAGAAAAATTCGCCTGGGGGATTTTTACACTATTTATCAATCCTATTAATAAAATAGAGAAAATTCACCTGGTGAGTTTTACACTATTTATCATATCCTATTAATAAAATAGAGAAAATTCCCTGGGTGAGTTTTACACTATTTATCATATCCTATTAATAAAATAGAGAAAATTCCCCTGGGTGAGTTTTACACTATTTATCATATCCTTAATAAAATAGAGAAAATTCCCCTGGGTGAGTTTTACACTATTTATCATATCCTATTAATAAAAAAGAGAGAATTCCCTGGGTGAGTTTTTACACTATTTATCATTCCTATTAATAAAATAGAGACAATTCACCTGGGTGAGTTTTACACTATTTATCATCTCCTATTAATGAAATAGAGAAAATTCCCTGGGTGAGTTTTACACTATTTATCATATCCTATTATAAAAAAGAGAGAATTCCCTGGGTGAGTTTTACACTATTTATCATATCCTATTAATAAAATAGAGAAAATTTACCTGGGTGAGTTTTACACTATTTATCATATCCTATTAATAAAATAGAGAAAATTTACCTGGGTGAGTTTACACTATTTATCATATCCTATTAATAATAGAGAAAATTCCTGGGTGAGTTTTACACATTTATCATATCCTATTAATAAAATAGAGAAAATTCACCTGGGTGAGTTTTACACTATTTATCATATCCTATTAATAAAATAGAGATTTCACCTGGGTGAGTTTTACACTATTTTTCATATCCTATTAATAAAATAAGAAAAATCCCTGGGTGAGTTTTACCTATTTATCATATCCTATTAGTAAAATAGAGAAAATTCCCCTGGGTGAGTTTTACACTATTTATCATCTCCTATTTAAAATAGAGAAAATTCACCTGGGTGAGTTTTACATTATTTATCATCTCCTATTTAATAAAATAGAGAAATTCACCTGGGTGAGTTTTACACTATTTATCATATCCTATTAATAAAATAAGAAAATTCACCTGGGTGAGTTTTACACTATTTATCATATCCTATTAATAAAATAGAGAAAATTCGCCTGGTGAGTTTTACACTATTTATCATATCCTATTAATAAAAGAGAGAATTCGCCTGGGTGAGTTTTACACTATTTATCATATCCTATTATAAAATAGAGAAATTCGCCTGGTGATTTTTACACTATTTATCATATCCTATTATAAAATAGAGAAAATTCCACCTGGGTGAGTTTTACACTATTTATCATATCCTATAATAAAATAGAGAAAATCACCTGGGTGAGTTTTACACTATTTATCATATCCATTAAAAAATAGAGAAATTCACCTGGTGAGTTTTACACTATTTTATCATATCCTATTAATAAAGAGAAAATTCCCCTGGTGAGTTTTACACTATTTATCATATCCTATTAATAAAATAGAGAAAATTCGCCTGGAGTTTTACACTATTTATCACATCCTATTATAAAATAGAGAAATTCGCCTGGGGGAGTTTTACACTATTTATCACTATCCTATTAATAAAATAGAGAAAATTCCCTGGGTGAGTTTTTACACTATTATCATATCCTATTAATAAAATAGAGAAAATTCCCCTGGGTGAGTTTTACACTATTTATCATATCCTATTAATAAAATAGAGAAAATCCCCTGGGTGAGTTTTACATATTTATCATATCCTATTAATAAAATGAGAAAATTCCCTGGGTGAGTTTTACACTATTTATCATATCCTATTAATAAATAGAGAAATTCCCCTGGGTGAGTTTTACACTATTTATCATCTCCATTTAATAAAATAGAGACAATTCACCTGGGTGAGTTTTACACTATTTATCATCCTATTAATAATAGAGAAAATTTACCTGGGTGAGTTTTACACTATTTATCATATCCTATTAATAAAATAGAGAAAATTTACCTGGGTGAGTTTTACACTATTTATCATATCCTATTAATAAAATAGAGAAAATTTACCTGGGTGAGTTTTACACTATTTATCATATCCTATTATGAATAGAGAAATTTACCTGGGTGAGTTTTACACATTTATCATATCCTATTAATAAAATAGAGAAAATTCCCTGGGTGAGTTTTACACTATTTATCATATCCATTAATAAAATAGAGAAATTCACCTGGGTAAGTTTTACACTATTTATCTATCCTATTAATAAAATAGAGAAAATTCACCTGGGTGAGTTTTACACTATTTTTCATATCCTATTAATAAAATAGAGAAAAATCGCCTGGGTGAGTTTTACACTATATATCATATCCTATTAATAAAATAGAGAAATTCACCTGGTGAGTTTTACACTATTTATCATATCCTATTAATAAAAAAAGAGAAAATTCACCTGGGTGAGTTTTACACTATTTATCATATCCTATTAATAAAATAGAGAAATTCGCCTGTGAGTTTTACACTATTTATCATTCCTATTAAAAATAGAGAAATTCACCTGGGTATTTTTACACTATTTATCATATCCTATTATAAAATAGAGAAATTCGCCTGGGTGAGTTTTACACTATTTATCATATCCTATTAATAATAGAGAAAATACCTGGGTGAGTTTACACTATTTATCATATCCTATTAATAAAATAGAGAATTTACCTGGGTGAGTTTTACACTATTTATCATATCCTATTAATAAATAGAAAATTTACCTGGGTGGTTTTTACACTATTTATCATATCCTATTAATAAAATAAGAAAAAAATTCCCCTGGGTGAGTTTTACACTATTTTCTATCCTATTAATAAAATAGAAAAATTCACCTGGGTGAGTTTTACACTATTTATCATATCCTTTAATAAAATAGAGAAATCACCTGGGTGAGTTTTACATATTTATCATATCCTATTAATAAAATAGAGAAAATTCCCTGGTGAGTTTTACACTATTTATCATATCCTATATAAAATAGAGAAAATTCCCTGGGTGAGTTTTACACTATTTATCATATCCTATTATAAAATAGAGAAAATTCACCTGGGTGAGTTTTACACTATTATCATATCCTTTAATAAAATAGAGAAAATTCACCTGGGTGAGTTTTACACTATTTATCATATCCTATTAATAAAATAGAGAAAATTCCCTGGGTGAGTTTTACACTATTTATCATATCCTATTAATAAATAGAGAAAATTCCCCTGGGTGAGTTTTACACTATTTATCATATCCTATTAATAAAATAGAGAAATTCACCTGGGTGAGTTTTACACTATTTATCATATCCTATTAATAAAATAGAGAAAATTCCCTGGGTGAGTTTTACACTATTTATCTATCCTATTAATAAAATAGAGAAAATTCACCTGGGTAGTTTTACACTATTTATCACATCTATTAATAATAGAGAAATTCACCTGGGTGAGTTTTACACTATTTATCACATCCTATTAATAAAATAGAGAAAATTCACCTGGGTGAGTTTTACACTATTATCACATCCTATTAATAAAATAGAGAAAATTCGCCTGGGTGAGTTTTACACTATTTATCATATCCTATTAATAAAATAGAGAAAATTCACCTGGTGAGTTTTACACTATTTATCATATCTATTAATAAAATAGAGAAATTCACCTGGGTGAGTTTTACTATTTATCATATTCCTATTAATAAAATAGAGAAAATTCCCTGGTGAGTTTTACACTATTTATCATATCCTATAATAAAATAGAGAAAATTCACCTGGGTGGGTTTACACTATTTATCATATCCTATTATAAAATAGAGAAAATTCACCTGGGTGAGTTTTACACTATTTATCATATCCTAATTATAAAATAGAGAAAATTCACCTGGTGAGTTTTACACTATTTATCATATCCTATTAATAAAATGAGACAATTCGCCTGGGTGAGTTTACACTATTTATTATATCCTTTAATAAAATAAAGAGAAATTCACCTGGGTGAGTTTATACTATTTATCATATCCTATTAATAAATAGAGAAAATTCACCTGGGTGGTTTTACACTATTTATCATATCCTATTAATAAAATAGAGAAAATTCACCTGGGTGGGTTTTACACAATTTATCATATCCTATTAATAAATAGAGAAAATTCACCTGGGTGGTTTTTACTATTTATCATATCCTATTAATAAAATAGAGAAAATTCCCTGGGTGAGTTTTACACTATTTATCATATCCTATTATAAATAGAGAAAAATTCACCTGGGTGAGTTTTACACTATTTATCATATCCTATTAATAAAATAGAGAAAATCACCTGGGTGAGTTTTACACATTTATCATATTCTTTAATAAATAGAGAAAATTCACCTGGGTGAGTTTTTACACTATTATCATATCCTATTAATAAAATAGAGAAATTCACCTGGGTGGGTTTATACTATTTATCATATCCTATTAATAAAATAGAGAAAATTCCCCTGGGTGAGATTTACCTATTTATCATTCCTATTAATAAATAGAGAAAATTCACCTGGGTGGGTTTTACACTATTTATCATATCCTATTAATAAAATAGAGAAAATTCACCTGGGTGAGTTTACACTATTTATCATATTCTTTAATAAAATAGAGACAATTCACTTGGGTGAGTTTTACACTATTTATCATATCCTATTAAAAAATAGAGAAAATTCACCTGGGTGAGTTTTACACTATTTATCATATCCTATTAATAAAATAGAGAAATTCGCCTGGGTGAGTTTTACACTATTTATCATATCCTATTAATAAATGAGAAAATTCACCGGGTGAGTTTAACTATTTCATATCCTATTAATAAAATAGAGAAAATTCCCTGGGTGAGTTTTACACTATTTATCATATCCTATTAATAAAATGAGAAATTCACCTGGTGAGTTTTACACTATTTATCATACTATTATAATAGAGAAATTTCCCCTGGGTGAGTTTTACACTATTTATCATATCCTATTAATAAAATAGAGACATTCACCTGGGTGAGTTTTACACTATTATCATATCCTATTAATAAAATAGAGAAAATTCTCCTGGGTGAGTTTTACACTATTTATCATATCCTATTAATAAAATAGAGAAAATTCACTGGGTGAGTTTTACACTATTTATCACCTCCTAATAAAATAGAGAAAAATCACCTGGGTGAGTTTTACACTATTTATCATATCCTATTAATAAAATAGAGAAAATTCACCTGGGTGAGTTTTACACTATTTATCACTCCTATTAATAAAATAGAGAAAATTCGCCTGGGTGAGTTTTACACTATTTATCATATCCTATTAATAAAATAGAGAAAATTCACCTGGGTGAGTTTTACACTATTTTCATATCCTATTAATAAATAGAGAAAATTCACCTGGGTGAGTTTTACATTATTATCATATCCTATTAATAAAATAGAGAAAATTCACCTGGGTGAGTTTTACACTATTTATCATATCCTATTAATAAAATAGAGAAAAATTCACCTGGGTGAGTTTTACACTATTTATCATATCCTTTAATAAAATAGAGAAAATTCACCTGGGTGAGTTTTACACTATTTATCATATCCTATTATAAAATAGAGAAATTCACCTGTGAGTTTTACACTATTTATCATATCCTATTAATAAATAGAGACATTCGCCTGGGTGGTTTACACTATTTATTATATCCTATTAATAAAAAAGAAAATTCACCTGGGTGAGTTTTACACTATTTATCATATCCTATTAATAAAATAGAGAAAATTCACTGGGTGGGTTTTACACTATTTATCATATCCTATTAATAAAATAGAGAAAATTCACCTGGGTGGGTTTTACACTATTTATCATATCCTATTAATAAAATAGAGAAAATTCACCTGGGTGGGTTTTATACTATTTATCATATCCTATTAATAAAATAGAGAAAATTCCCTGGTGAGTTTTACACTATTTATCATATCCTATTAATAAAAAGAAAATTCACCTGGGTGAGTTTACACTATTTATCATATCCTATTATAAAAATAGGAAAATTCGACTGGGTGAGTTTTACACTATTTATCATATCCTATTAATAAAATAGAGAAAATTCACCTGGGTGAGTTTACACTATTATCATATCCTATTAATAAAAATGAGAAAATTCCCTGGGTGAGTTTTACACTATTTATCATCCTATTATTAAAATAGAGAAAATTCACCTGGGTGAGTTTTACACTATTATCATCTCCTATTAATAAAATAGAGAAAATCACCTGGGTGAGTTTTACACTATTTATCATATCCTATTAATAAAATAGAGAAAATTCACCTGGGTGAGTTTTACACTATTTATCATATCCTATTAATAAATAGAGAAAATTCCCTGGGTGAGTTTTACACTATTTATCATATCCTATTAATAAAATAGAGAAAATTCCCTGGTGAGTTTTACACTATTTATCATATCCTATTAATAAAATAGAGAAAATTCACCTGGGTGAGTTTTACACTAGTTATATCCTATTAATAAAATAGAGAAAATTCACCTGGGTGAGTTTTACACTATTTATCATATCCTATTAATAAAATAGAGAAAATTCACCTGGGTGAGTTTTACACATTTATCATATCCTATTAATAAAAAGAGAAAATTCACCTGGGTGAGTTTTACACTATTTATCATATCCTATTAATAATAGAGAAAATTCCCGGGTGAGTTTTACACTATTATCATATCCTATTAATAAAATAGAGAAAATTCCCTGGGGAGTTTTACACTATTTATCATATCCTATTAATAAAATAGAGAAAATTCACCTGGGGATTTTACACTATTATCACATCCTATTATAAAATAGAGAAATTCACCTGGGTGAGTTTTACACTATTTATCATATCCTATTAATAAAATAGAGAAAATTCCCTGGGTGAGTTTTACACTATTTATCATATCCTATTAATAAAATAGAGAAAATTCACCTGGGGAGTTTTACACTATTTATCATATCCTATTAATAAAATGAGAAAAATTCGCCTGGTGAGTTTTACACTATTTATCATATCCTATTAATAAATAGAGAAATTCACCTGGGTGAGTTTTACACTATTTATCATCTCCTATTAATAAATAGAGAAAATTCACCTGGGTGAGTTTTACACTATTTATCATCTCCTATTAATAATAGAGAAAATTTACCTGGGTGAGTTTTACACTATTTATCATATCCTATTAATAAAATAGAGAAAATTCCTGGGTGAGTTTTACACTATTATCATATCCTATTAATAAAATAGAGAAAATTACCTGGGTGAGTTTTACACTATTTATCATATCCTATTATAAATAGAGAAAATTACCTGGGTGAGTTTACACATTTATCATATCCTATTAATAAAATAGAGAAAATTCCCTGGGTGAGTTTTACTATTTATCATATCCTATTAATAAATAGAGAAATTCACCTGGTGAGTTTTACACTATTTATCATATCTATTAATAAAATAGAGAAAATTCACTGGGTGAGTTTTACACTATTTTCATATCCTATTAATAAAATAGAGAAAATCGCCTGGGTGAGTTTTACACTATTTATCATATCCATTAATAAAATAGAGAAAATTCCCTGGGTGAGTTTTCACTATTTATCATTCCTATTATAAAATAGAGAAAATTCACCTGGGTGAGTTTTACACTATTTATCATACTCCTATTATAAAATAGAGAAATTCACCTGGGTGAGTTTACACTATTTATCATATCCTATTAATAAAATAGAGAAAATTCCCTGGTGAGTTTTACACTATTTATCATATCCTATTAATAAAATAGAGAAAATTCACCTGGGGAGTTTACACTATTTATCATATCCTATTAATAAAATAGAGAAAATTCGCCTGGGTGGAGTTTTACCTATTATCAATCCTATTAATAAAATAGAGAAAATTCCCTGGGTGAGTTTTACACTATTTATCATATCCTATTAATAAATAGAGAAAATTCCCTGGGTGATTTTACACTATTTCATATCCTATTAATAAAATAGAGAAAATTCCCTGGGTGAGTTTTACAATATTTATCATATCCTATTAATAAAATAGAGAAAATTCCCTGGGTGGTTTACACTATTTATCATATCCTATTAATAAAATAGAGAAAATTCCCTGGGTGAGTTTACACTATTTATCATCTCCTATTATAAAATAGAGAAAATTCACCTGGGTGAGTTTTACACTATTTTATCATCTCCTATTAATAAATAAGAGAAAATTACCTGGGTGAGTTTTACACTATTTATCATATCCTATTAAAAAAATAGAGAAAATTACCTGGGTGAGTTTTACACTATTTATCATATCCTATTAATAAAATGAGAAAATTACCTGGGTGAGTTTTACACTATTTATCATATCTATTATAAAATAGAGAAAATTCACCTGGGTGAGTTTTACACTTTATCATATCCTATTAATAAAATAGAGAAAATTCCCTGGGTGAGTTTTACACTATTTATCATATCCTATTAATAAAATAGAGAAAATTACACCTGGGTGAGTTTTACACTATTTATCATATCCTATTAAAAATAGAGAAAATTCACCTGGGTGAGTTTTACACTATTATTCATATCTATTAATAAAATAGAGAAAATTCACCTGGGTGAGTTTTACACTATATATCATATCCTATTAATAAAATAGAGAAATTCACCTGGGTGAGTTTTACACTATTTATCATATCCTATTAATAAAAAAAGAGAAATTCACCTGGGTGAGTTTTACACTATTTATCATATCCTATTAATAAAATAGAGAAAATTCACCTGGGTGAGTTTTACACTATTTATCATATCCTATTAATAAAATAGAGAAAATTCACCTGGGTGAGTTTTACACTATTTATCATATCCTATTAATAAAATAGAGAAAATTCACCTGGGTGAGTTTTACACTATTTATCATATCCTATTAATAATAGAGAAAATTCCCTGGGTGAGTTTTACACTATTTATCATATCCTATTAATAAAATAGAGAAAATTACCTGGGTGAGTTTTACACTATTTACATATCCTATTAATAAAATAGAGAAAATTCCTGGGAGTTTTACACTATTTATCATATCCTATTAATAAAATAGAGAAAATTCCCTGGGTGAGTTTTCACTATTTATCATATCCTATTATAAATAGAGAAAATCCTGGGTGAGTTTTACACTATTTCATATCCTTTAATAAAATAGAGAAAATCACCTGGGTGAGTTTTACACTATTTATCATATCCTATTAATAAAATAGAGAAAATTCCCGGTGAGTTTTACACTATTTATCATATCCTATTAATAAAATAGAGAAAATTCGCCTGGGTGAGTTTTACACTATTTATCATTCCTATTAATAAAAAGAGAAATTCACTGGTGTGAGTTTTACACTATTATCATATCCTATTAATAAAATAAGAGAAAATTCACCTGGGTGAGTTTTACACTATTTATCATATCCTATTAATAAAATAGAGAAATTCACCTGGGTGAGTTTTACACTATTTATCATATCCTATAATAAAATAGAGAAATTCCCCTGGGTGAGTTTTACACTATTTATCATATCCTATTAATAAAATAGAGAAAATTCACCTGGGTGAGTTTTACACTATTTATCATATCCTATTAATAAAATAGAGAAAATTCGCTGGGTGAGTTTTACACTATTTTCATATCCTATAATAAAATAGAGAAAATTCACCTGGGTGAGTTTTACACTATTATCATATCCTATTAATAAAATAGAGAAATTCACCTGGGTGAGTTTTACACTATTTATCATCCTATTAATAAAATAGAGAAAATTCACCTGGGTGAGTTTTACACTATTTATCATATCCTATTAATAAATAGAGAAAATTCCCTGGGTGAGTTTTACACTTTATCATATCCTATTAATAAATAGAGAAAATTCACCTGGGTGAGTTTTACACTATTTATCATATCCTATTAATAAAATAAAAAGAAAAATTCACCTGGGTGAGTTTTACACTATTTATCATATCCTATTAATAAAATAGAGAAAATTCACCTGGGTGAGTTTTACACTATTTATCACATCCTATTAATAAAATAGAAAACCCCTATTATTCATTATCTATTAATAAAATAGAGAAAATCCTGGGTGAGTTTTACACTATTTATCATCCTATAATAAAATAGAGAAAATTCACCTGGGTGAGTTTTACACTATTATCATATCCTATAATAAAATAGAGAAAATTCACCTGGGTGATGTTTACACTATTATCAATCCTATTAATAAAATAGAGAAAATTCGCCTGGGTGAGTTTACACTATTTATCATATCCTATTAATAAAATAGAGAAAATTCACTGGGTGAGTTTTACACTATTTATCATATCCTTTAATAAAATAGAGAAAAATTCACTGGGTGAGTTTTACATATTTATCATATCTATTAATAAAATGAGAAAATTCACCTGGGTGAGTTTTACACTATTATCATATCCTATTAATAAAATAGAGAAATAACCGGTGGGTTTTACACTATATCAATCCTATTAAAAAATAGAGAAAATTCACCTGGGTGAGTTTTACACTATTATCATATCTATTAATAAAATAGAGAAAATTCACCTGGTGAGTTTTACACTATTTATCATATCCTATTAATAAAATAGAGACAATTCGCCTGGGTGAGTTTTACACTTTATTATATCCTATTAATAAAAAATAGAGAAATTCACCTGGGTGAGTTTTATACTATTTCATATCCTATAATAAATAGAGAAAATTCACCTGGGGGGTTTACACTATTATCATATCCTATTAATAAAATAGAGAAAATTCACCTGGGTGGGTTTTACACAATTATTCATATCCTATTAATAAATAGAGAAAATTCACCTGGGTGGGTTTATACTATATTCATATCCTATTAATAAAATAGAGAAAATTCCCTGGGTGAGTTTACACTATTTTATCATATCCTATTAATAAAATAAGAAAATTCACCTGGGTGAGTTTTACAATATTTATCATATCTATTATAAATAGAGAAAATTCGACCTGGGTGAGTTTTACACTATTATCATATCCTATTAATAAAATAGAGAAAATTCACCTGGGTGAGTTTTACACTATTTATCATATCCTATTAATAAAATAGAGAAAATTCCCTGGGTGAGTTTTACACTTTATCATCTCCTATTAGTAAAAAGAGGAAAATTCACCTGGGTGAGTTTTACATTATTTATCATCTCCTATAATAAAATGAGAGAAAATTCACCTGGGTGAGTTTTACACTATTATCATATCCTATTAATAAAATAGAGAAAATTACCTGGGTGAGTTTTACACTATTTATCATATCCTATTAATAAAATAGAGAAAATTCGCCTGGGTGAGTTTACACTATTATCATATCCTATAATATAAATAGAGAAATTCGCCTGGGTGAGTTTTCACTATTATCTATCTATTAATAAAATAGAGAAAATCGCCTGGTGAGTTTTACACTATTTATCAATCCTATTAATAAAATAGAGAAAATTCACCTGGGTGAGTTTTACACTATTTATCATATCCTATTAATAAAATAGAGAAATTCACTGGGTGAGTTTTACACTATTTATCATATCCTATTAATAAAATAGAGAAAATCACCTGGGTGAGTTTTACACTATTTATCATACCTATTAATAAAATAGAGAAAATTCCCGGGTGAGTTTTACACTATTATCATATCCATTAATAAAATAGAGAAATTGCCTGGGGAGTTTTACACTATTTATCATATCCATTAAAAAAATAGAGAAAATTCGCCTGGGGGATTTTACACTATTATACATCCTATTATAAAATAGAGAAAATTACCTGGGTGAGTTTTACACTATTTATCATATCCTATAATAAATAGAGAAAATTCCCTGGGTGAGTTTTACACTATTTATCATATCCTATTAATAAAATAGAGAAAATTCCCTGGGTGAGTTTTACACATTTATCAATCCTATTAATAAAATAGAGAAATCGCTGGGTGAGTTTTACACTATTATCATATCCTATTAATAAATAGAGAATCCACCTGGGTGAGTTTTACACTATTTATCATATCCTATTAATAAAATAGAGACAATCACCGGGTGAGTTTACACATTATCATCTCTATATGAAATAGAGAAAATTTACCTGGGTGAGTTTTACACTATTTATCATTCCTATTAATAAAATAGAGAAAATTACCTGGGTGAGTTTTACACTATTTATCATATCCTATTAATAAAAATAGAGAAAATTTACCTGGGTGAGTTTACACTATTATCAATCCTATTAATGAAATAGAGAAAATTTACCTGGGTGAGTTTACACTATTTATTCATATCCTATATAAAATAGAGAAAATTCCCTGGGTGAGTTTTACACTATTTATCATATCCTATTAATAAAATAGAGGAAAATTCACCTGGGGGAGTTTTACACTATTTATCATATCCTATTAATAAAATAGAGAAAATTCACCTGGGTGAGTTTACAATATTTTCATATCCTATTAAAAAATAGAGAAAATCGCCTGGTGAGTTTTTACACTATTTATCATATCCTATAATAAAATAGAGAAATTCCCTGGGTGAGTTTTACACTATTTTCATCTCCTATTAGTTAAAAAGAGAAAATTCACCTGGGTGAGTTTTACACATATTTATCATCTCCTATTAATAAAATAGAGAAAATTCACCTGGGTGAGTTTACACTATTTATCATATCCTATTAATAAAATAGAGAAAATTCCCCTGGTGAGTTTTACACTATTATCATATCCTATTAATAAAATAGAGAAAAATCGCCTGGGGGAGTTTTACACTATTTATCACATCCTATTAATAAAATAGAGAAAATTCGCCTGGGGGAGTTTTTACACTATTTTCACATCCTATTAATAAAATAGAGAAAATTTCCGGGTGAGTTTTACACTATTTATCATATCCTAATAAAATAGAGAAAATTCCCCTGGTGAGTTTTACACTATTTACATATCCTATTAATAAAATAGAGAAAATCCCTGGGTGAGTTTTACAATATTTACATATCCTATAATAAAATAGAGAAAATTCGCCTGGGTAGTTACACTATTATCATATCCTATTAATAAAATAGAGGGAATTTCCCTGGGTGAGTTTTACACTATTTATCATCTCCTATTAATAAAATAGAGACAATTCACCTGGGTGAGTTTTACACTATGATATCTCCTATTAATAAATAGAGAAAATTACCTGGGTGAGTTTTACACTATTTATCATATCCATTAATAAAATAGAGAAAATTTCCTGGTGAGTTTACACTATATCATATCCTATTAATAAATAGAGAAAATTACCTGGGTGAGTTTTTACACTATTTATCATATCCTTAATGAAATAGAGAAAATTTACCTGGGTGAGTTTTACACTATTTATCATATCCTATTAATAATAGAGAAAATCCCGGGTGGTTTACACTATTTCATATCCTATTAATAAAATAGAGAAAATTCACCTGGGTAGTTTTACACTATTTATCAATCCTATTAATAAATAGAGAAAATTCACCTGGGGAGTTTTACACATATTTTCATATCCTATTAATAAAATAGAGAAAACACCGGGTGAGTTTTACACTATTATCATATCCTATTAATAAAATAGAGAAAATCACCTGGTGAGTTTTACACTATTTATCATATCCTATTAATTATAAAAAGAGAAAATCACCTGGGTGAGTTTACACTATTTATCATATCTATTAATAAAATAGAGAAAATTCGCCTGGGTGGTTTACACTATTTATCATATCCTATTAATAAAATAGAGAAAATCACCTGGGTGGAGTTTTACACTATTATCATATCCTATTAATAAAATAGAGAATTCCCTGGGTGAGTTTTACACTATTTATCATATCCTATTAATAAATAGAGAAAATTCCTGGGTGAGTTTTACACTATTTATCATATCCTATTAATAAAATAGAGAAAATTTCACCTGGGTGAGTTTACACTATTATCATATCCATTAATGAAAAGAGAAAATGACCTGGGTGAGTTTTTACACTATTTATCATATCCTTATTATAAAATAGAGAAAATTCCCTGGGTGAGTTTTACACATATCATATCCTATTAATAAAATAAAAAAAATTCACCGGGTGAGTTTTACACTATTTTCATATCCTGTAATAAAATAGAGAAAATTCACCTGGGTGAGTTTTACACTATTTATCATATCCTATTAATAAAATAGAGAAAATTCCCTGGGTGAGTTTACACTATTTATCATCCTATTAATAAAATAGAGAAAATTCGCCTGGGTGAGTTTTACACTATTTATCATATCCTATAATAAAAGAGAAAAATTCACCTGGGTGAGTTTACACTATTTATCATATCCTATTAATAAAATAGAGAAAATTCACACTGGGTGAGTTTTTACCACTAGTTATCATATCCTATTAATAAATAGAGAAAATTCACCTGGGTGAGTTTTACACTATTTAATATCCTATTAATAAAATAGAGAAAATTCCCTGGGTGAGTTTTACACTATTTAGATTTCCTATTAATAAAATAGAGACAATTCACCTGGGTGAGTTTTACACATTTATCATATCCTATTAATAAAATAGAGAAAATTCTCCTGGGTGAGTTTTACACTATTTATCATATCCTATTAATAAAATAGAGAAAATCACCTGGTGAGTTTTACATATTTATCACATCCTATTAATAAAAATAGAGAAAATTCACCTGGGTGAGTTTTACACTATTATCACATCCTATTAATAAATAGAGAAAATTCACCTGGGTGAGTTTACAATATTTATCACATCCTATAATAAAATAGAGAAAATTCGCCTGGGTGGTTTTACACTATTTATCATATCCTATTAATAAATATGAGAAAATTCACCTGGGTGAGTTTTACACTATTTATCATATCCTATTAATAAAATAGAGAAATTCCCCTGGGTGAGTTTTACATTATTATTCTATATCTATTAATAAAATAGAGAAAATTCACCTGGTGAGTTTACACTATTATCATATCCTATAATAAAATAGAGAAAATTCCCTGGGGGGTTTTACACTATTTATCATATCCATTAATAAAATAGAGAAAATTCACCTGGGGAGTTTTACACTATTTTCATATCCTAATAAAATAGAGAAAATTCACCTGGGTGAGTTTTACACTATTTATCATATCCTATTATAAAATAGAGAAATTCGCCTGGGTGAGTTTACACTATTTTTATATCCATTATAAAAAAAAGAGAAAATTCACCTGGGTGAGTTTTACTATTTATCATATCCTATTAATAAAATAGAGAAAATTCACCTGGGGGTTTTACACTATTTATCATATCCTATTAATAAAATAGAGAAAATTCACCTGGGTGGGTTTTACACATTTATCATATCCTATTAATAAAATAGAGAAAATTCACCTGGGTGGGTTTTATACTATTTATCATATCCTATTAATAAAATAGAGAAAATTCCCCTGGGTGAGTTTTACACTATTATCATATCATTAAATAAAAGAGAAAATTCACCTGGGTGAGTTTTACACTATTATATATATCCTATTAATAAAATAGAGAAAATTCACCTGGGTGAGTTTTACACTATTTATCATATTCTTTTAATAAATAGAGAAAATTCACCTGGGTGAGTTTTACACTTATATCAATCCTATTAATAAAATAGAGAAAATTCACCTGGGTGAGTTTATACTATTATTCATACTATTAATAAAATAAGAGAAAATTCCCCTGGGTGAGATTTACCTATTATCATATCCTATTAATAAAATAGAGAAAATTCACCGGGTGGGTTTTACCTATTATCATATCCTATATTAATAAATAGAGAAAATTTCACCTGGGTGAGTTTACACTATTTATCATATTCTTTATAAAATAGAGACAATTCACTTGGGTGAGTTTTAACATATTTATCATATCCTATTATAAAAAATAGAGAAAATCTACCTGGGTGAGTTTTACACTATTATCATATCCTTAATAAAATAAGAGAAAATTCGCCTGGGTGAGTTTTACACTATTTATCATATCCTTTAATAAAATAGAGAAAATTCACCTGGGTGAGTTTTACACTATTTATCATATCCTATTAATAAAATAGAGAAATTACCTGGGTGAGTTTTACACTATTTATCATATCCTATATAATAAATAGAGAAAATTCACCTGGGTGAGTTTTACACTATTTTCATATCCTATTAATAAAAGAGAGAAAATTCCCCTGGGTGAGTACACTATTATCATATCCTATAAAAAATAGGAGACAATTCACCTGGGTGAGTTTTACACTATTATCATATCCTATTATAAAATAGAGAAAATTCCCTGGTGGGAGTTTACACTATTTATCATATCCTATTAATAAAATAGAGAAAATTCACCTGGGTGAGTTTTACACTATTTATCAATCCTATTAATAAAATAGAGAAAATTCACCTGGGTGAGTTTTACACTATTTATCATATCCTATTAATAAAATAGAGAAAATTCACCTGGGTGAGTTTTACACTATTTATCATAATCCTATTATAAATAGAGAAAATTCGCCTGGGTGAGTTTTAACCTATTTATCATATCCTATTAATAAATAGAGAAAATTCACCTGGGTGAGTTTTACATATTTATCATATCCTATTAATAAAAAGAGAAAATTCACCTGGGTGAGTTTTACATATTTATCATATCCTATTAATAAAATAGAGAAAATTCACTGGGTGAGTTTTACACTATTTATCATATCCATAATAAATAGAGAAATTCACCTGGGTGGGTTTAACTATTATCATATCCTATTAATAAAAATAGAGAAAATTCACCTGGGTGAGTTTTACAATATTATCATATCCTATTAATAAAATAGAGAAAATTCACCTGTGGAGTTTTACACTATTATCATATCCTATTAATAAATAGGACAATTCGCCTGGGTGAGTTTACACTATTTATTATCACTATTAATAAAAAAAGAGAAAATTCACCTGGGTGAGTTTTATACTATTATCATATCCTATTAATAAAAATAGAGAAAATTCACCTGGGGGGGTTTACAAATTATCATATCCTATTAATAAAATAGAGAAAATTCACTGGGTGGGTTTTACACAATTTATCATATCCTATTAATAAAATAGAGAAATTCACCTGGGTGGGTTTTTACTATTTTCATATCTATTAATAAAATAGAGAAATTCCCCTGGGTGGGTTTACACTATTTTCATATCCTATTAATAAATAGAGAAAATTCACCTGGGTGAGTTTTACACTATTATCAATCCTATAATTAAAATAGAGAAAATTCACTGGGTGAGTTTTACACTATTATCATATTCTTTTATAAAATAGAGAAAATTCACCTGGGTGAGTTTTACACTATTTATCATATCCTATTAATAAAATAGAGAAAATTCACCTGGGTGGGTTTACACTATTTCTCATATCCTATTAAAAAAATAGAGAAAATTCCCCTGGGTGAGATTTACACTATTTATCATATCCTATTATAAAATAGAGAAAATTCACCTGGGTGGGTTTACACTATTTATCATATCCTATTAATAAAATAGAAGAAAATTCACCTGGGTGAGTTTTACACTATTTATCATATTCTTTTAATAAAATAGAGGACAATTCACTTGGGGTGAGTTTTACACTATTATCATATCCTATTAATAAAATAGAGAAAATTCACCTGGGTGAGTTTTACACTATTATCATATCCTATAATTAAAATAGAGAAAAAACACCTGGGTGGGTTTTACACTATTTATCTATCCTTAATAAAATAGAGAAAATTCACTGGGTGAGTTTACACATTTATCATATTCTTTTAATAAAATAGAGGAAAATTCATGGGTGAGTTTTACACTATTTATCAATCCATTAATAAAATAGAGAAAATTCCCCTGGGTGAGATTTACACTATTATCATATCCTATTAATAAAATAAGAGAAAATTCACCTGGGTGGGTTTTACACTATTTATCATATCCTATAATAAAATAGAGAAAATTCACCTGGTGAGTTTTACACTATTTTATCATATTCTTTTAATAAAATAGAGACAATTCATGGGTGAGTTTTACACTATTATCATATCCTATTAATAAATAGAGAAAATTTACCTGGGTGAGTTTTACACTATTTATCATATCCTATTAATAAAATAGAGAAAATTACCTGGGTGAGTTTTACACTATTTATCATATCCTATTAATAAAAATAGAAAATTCTCCTGGGTGAGTTTTACACTATTTATCATATCCTATTAATAAAATAGAGAAAATTCACCTGGGTGAGTTTTACACTATTTATCATATTCTTTTAATAAAATAGAGACAATTCACTTGGGTGAGTTTTACACTATTTATCATATCCTATTAATAAAATAGAGAAAATTCACCTGGGTGAGTTTTACACTATTTATCATATCCTATTAATAAAATAGAGACAATCACCTGGGTGAGTTTTACACTATTTTCATATCCTATTAATAAAATAGAGAAAATTCGTCGGGGTGAGTTTACACTATTTATCATATCCTATTAGAAATAGAGAAAATTCGTTGGGTGAGTTTACACTATTTATCATATCCTATTAATAAAAAGAGAAAATTCACCGGGTGAGTTTTACACTATTTATCACATCCTATAATAAAATAGAGACAATTCCCTGGGTGAGTTTTACACTATTTATCACATCCTATTATAAAAATAGAGAAAATTCCCCTGGGGAGTTTTACACTATTATCATATCTATTAATAAAATAGAGAAAATTCGTCGGGTGAGTTTTACACTATTTATCATATCCTATTAATAAAATAGAGAAAATTCACCTGGGTGAGTTTTACACTATTATCATATCCTATAAAAAATAGAGAAAATGTCGTCGGGTGAGTTTTACACTATTTATCATATCCTATTAATAAAATAGAGAAAATTCACGGGTGAGTTTTACACATATTTATCAATCCTATTAATAAAATAGAGAAAATTCGTGGGTGAGTTTTACACTATTTATCATATCCTATTAATAAAATAGAGAAAATTCACCTGGGTGAGTTTACACTATTTATCATATCCTATTAATAAAATAGAGAAAATTCACCTGGGTGAGTTTTACACTATTTATCATATCCTATTAATAAATAAGCGAAAACGCATGCGCAAAACGCACAAGAATCGCACACACAATCGAGTGTGATAACGCTCGTGATTTGTTGCGCGATTCCTGTGCGTTGCAGTGTGGGCTCACCCTTAGGCTATTTTGAAATAATAAAGATAGGTGTTCAGTGTGTATTAACCAATTTAATACTACTTTGAAAAACCACCAGGGAGTATTACCTATTTACCATCATATGTGCTGAACATTTTGAGCATTATTAGGGTGAGGCCACACTGCAATGCACAGGAATTGCGCACCAAATCGCGAGCGTTATCACACTCGATTGTGTGCGTGATTCTTGTGCGTTTTGCGCATGCGTTTTCGCTTATTTATTAATAGGATACGATTCTTGTGCGTTTTGCGCTTTCACCATTTTGCATTATGGAAACGCATGCGTAACCAAAACACGAACGGCTGCGCAATCGCATGCACATCGGAAATCGCGGGAATTTTTGCAATCCCGCGATTTCCATTTTAGCGAAAATCGCAGGCGCAATTGCGAGCACAAAAAACGTGCGCAAACACGCGAAAAACACCCTAGTGTGGCCTAGTCCTAGTGCTACTTTTTGCTACATAATTTTCACTTGTGATGAAAATTTGCCTTTTTAATAACTTTATAAGAAAAGTTGAAAGTTTAGAAAATTGTGGTAAAGGCTGGTGGCAAAAAAAGCTAAAATAATGCCCCTTTATAAATATGTCCCTTAGACCCCTATTTGACTTTATTGCTAAATAAAGAAAATCGGAACCTTAAAAAAAAAAAAAAAAAAAAACGATCTTAAAAATGCAAAAAATTAACCTTAAAAAAGCGAAATCTCAGATCGTATTACAGTAAATGATGTAAAATAGTCCAACACCCCCCTGTGTACTTATTAGTATTGAGAAACACTCCACAATGTACTGACACCTCCATGGACCTGTTGGCAGGCTAAATAAATGGCCACTTATGCTTTTTTAACACCTCAGACTTGGCGAATTGGAATGGCTGAACTTCGCAATAAAACACTTTTTGACAATTTTATAAATATGCTTGAGCGGTTACCATAGCGATGTATGGCGAATAGCAAAGAGCAGCAGTAATCACTGCTTTATAAATAGCAAAAAGTCCAAATTTTGCGAAAAGGTGGCAATAACGGAGGCAAAATGTTTAACGAACCTTTATTAATATGCCCCTAAGTATAATTAATAAGTTAGGTGTGAAATTCAGATTTTGGTCCTATTTTGGCATTGAATATACGTGTACAAGGGTTTAGTCCACATGTTTGCCTAAACTGTGCTGTGTAATCTGCACAGCAAAAAGAAGTTTCTATTCTAGTGTCATTTCTATAGTGGGAAAGGGAGAAAGAAATGAAACGGACAATGGGTTCTTGCTTAAAGGACAACTTCACCCTGATAAGAACATCTTTTAGAAAGAATGGCCTCTTTAAAATATGTTGATATATCATAGTTTGTCCTATGAATTCATTACTGTATGCCTGCTATGCTTCTGGATGCTTCTGGAAACTGAGCAATTTAGAAACCTGTACTGAGCCTGTACTGAGCCTGGGCATGCTCAGAAGAGGCAGACAGGGGATTAACATTCAGTCATTGGCTGTGATGTCAACTGTCAAATCCATAACTGACAGTTGCTAACTGAAAAAACCAGGAAGCAGACTTATATATTTCAAATTTCAAACTATTACCGTTAGGGGTTTTGGGGGGTGATTTACCTGTATGTAATTTTTCATTTTAGGGCTGGACTTGCCCTTCAATACTGTTGTTAAAGGGTGAAGAGAGTTTGTGTACTATAAGGTATAATGGTTACTCTACTGTGAATCAGAAGGATATTAGGAGATACTTATAGCCAGATGCACCAAGAGGCGCAGTGGCCGAAAATGTTTAGTGTGACTTAAAGGACAACTCATTAGAACATCTTTTAGAAAGAATGGCCTCTTCAAAATATATTGATATATCATAGTTTGTCCTATGAATTCATTACTGTATGCCTGCTATGCTTCATGGAAACTGAGCAATTTAGAAACCTGTACTGAGCCTGTACTGAGCCTGGGCATGCTCAGAAGAGGCAGACAGGGGAATTACTGGAAGACCAGGAAGCAGAAACACATTGTGCAGGATTTCAGGTTAGATTTATATATTTCAGATTTCAAACTATTATCGTTTAGGGTTTTGGGTGGTGATTTACCTGTATGTAAGTTTTCATTTTAGGGCTGGATTTGTCCTTTAAACTCCATCATTGCAGCTCCTGCGTGGTTAATGTGTAAGTTAATCATGCAGGCGCCGCAAGTGATGTTATATTCGCATATCACCTTACCATTACACGGCTTTTTAACGCCAGCCAGTGAAATGCACGGAGAGGCGCTATATGAATGAAGCATAACCAGAAATTTTGTATCCGGAGCTGGAATTACCATCGCAGTAGGTATGTGCCTAGGGGAACTTGTGGTTGTTGGGGTGACTGTCAATCTCTCTTTTGGATCCCCCACTTTTGGTACATCAGGTTTTAAAAGCATCTGACATCCCCATTCTTTACAGTTCATGTTTTATTAAGTAAAAAGTAAAAATGTGTGTTATTTTGGTGTGATTAGGGGAGAGGTTAAAGGGCACTGGTGGTTTTATGCCTAAATCCAGCCCTGTCTGAGTATCACCAGGACCAGTTATATACTGTTCTCTCACCTAGACCAGATAGATAATTGCTTACCCACACCCCCACCAACATTCCCCTTTAAATAGTTACACTGTGCATTGCCCAGAGCTGTGCTAAGATCAGGTTTACTTCATTATCCTTAACTTGCAGCACTGTAACATGTTTTTTTCTATAAGTGTAACTTTTAAAGTGCCTACTGTCATTTATAATAATGTTTGGAAAGATTATATAGTTTTGTGACCTTATGTACTCATATAAGCTATCAGTGTTCATGTTATCTAGAGATCTGGAATATTGGAAATTTGGAATATTGCCCAAAGTATATTCTATAAAAACAATAATAATCATGACATTAAGACCGTAATACAAAGCTCATGACTCATATTAAATGTCCCCCTATGCCATTTAAAATCTGCGATTATTTCATAACAAAGATATAAAAATAGGAATGGACAAGATGTTGTTAAAATTGAGTCTTTAATTGTCCTATTAGTTAATTGCTAATTATTAGCGATGTTCTGACTAAATATATCACAAGAAATTCAGCTCATTTCCCTGTGGGTCTTAACCTATTGAGATCTGCTACCTTATAAATAAATAACTCTGCTTTATTAGCACAGAGCCGGTGCTGGAAGTCCGAGTTGGATAAAGAAACATGGTTATGATATCACATGAATTGAACTAATCTGTATATTGAAATATTTTTATAACAGAAATGGAGAATGCTGGGGAATGGCAAGGTATGAATCAAACACCCTCTAATTAGAGACATAGAGACATACCAACAGAAATATTTACATTATAATAAACATAATTAAATGATAATTTAAATGAAAAAAATGGCATCAGGCAAAATCCCAGCTAAAAATATAACACATTGTACAATGCTGAAGAACAGAAGGAATTTGTTCTAGTGGGTAAAACTATATGGAACCATTAGAGATAGAATGCAGGGGAGAATGACAATTTCTGATTCATTTATTGAAGTGTGTGTGTCGGGGGCTTTCTCTAGGAATCTTGCTAATTAGTAACAATTCAATGAGAGATTTGGAGGATGATCCCAGTACTGGTGACTGATGAAGTCTTAGCATGAAGATTGTATTTAGATGCATGTCTGGGGAAGTAAAAATTTCAAGCTTATTTATGTGAAGGATCACTGGGATTATATTATAATAATTAATATTACACATTAGCATTTTCTTTTTAAAATACAACACAAGTCCCATTAACTAGTTTTAGGATTACACCTCCCATGGCTAAAATCTAAAAAAACTTTTTAAACTGCTAGTGACTAACTGGCAACATTTTATGTAGACAACATTACTGGCAGTAAGAGTGTAAAGGTTCGTGGTCAGGGGTAGTGGCTCAGTTCCAAATTGTACATGTGTACGAACCTTTAGGGGAGCAGGTCCAGACATGGAAAACTGGGATTGCTTTAACAGTAAGTGTGTAGCTTTCTATGCACAGATCATACACATAATTTTCAAGGAAATGCAATAATTAATGTGTTGCTGAGCAATGACATCTGTACAGCTAGTTAGAAAACAGAATGGAAATGCTGTTCCTTCAACCATAACATTCTAAAAACCTGAAACTAGCACCACAAGGAAATTTTCCCTTGAAAGTAACATATCTTCCAGATTGAGACTGACATCAAACTCACATACAGTTGTAAGGTGATAGTGTCACTTCCTTCCTTCTCTTTTTTAGCTTCTCCCCTTCTCTTCTGTTTCTCAAAAGGCGTCTCCTCTCCAAGCTCTTTTACAAGCTTGCACATGCTCAGAGGCGGCAGCTAGGGGTATAGCATTCAGTCATTGGCTGTGATGTCAATTGTTTCATCCATGACTGACAGCTGATATCCAAAATAACCAGGAAGCAGAAACAGGAATGACAGAACATTGGGCAGCATTAAAGGTTAGTCTAACATCTCTGAGATTTTAACTATTGCAGTTTTGGGGAAATTTTTACCGATATACAATTCCTCATGTTTAGGATAGACCTGCCCTTTAAGGTTATGTAAAATTGTTTTGCATGTTACAGTTCTTTGTTTACTGTGTAAGTGTTTCTTATAAGTTTCCAGTGTCTTCCAACAGCTCTGTACCAATTAAGCCCTACCTGGGGCCCAATTTTATCTTAATCTCTGGTCTTATGGATGTTAAAAAAACTCTTGGTTTCATTTCACCAGCAGTTGCACAAAATTTGCTGAAAATACAACAACTCAAAGTGAAAGATGACTATAAAATGTACACACTCTACGTACAAGTTTGCAGTGAAACTCGGAAGATCTCTAATGTAAAACCCAGGTGGTGTTTCAGAGCAGTCCAGACAAGAGATTTTAGTTTTCCTGTATGAGCATAAGATACAGTTTGTGGTGCTCGGAAGAATGTTCCTGGTGTTTTATGCCCACTACGATTCATTATTGGGTAAAGTGCAGGACCTGCTAAACAGACATTGACTGCTTTTATTCTGTATTAAGAAAGAAGAATAAACCTGTAGCATGCCCTATTTTTCATCTGCAAAGGAATGGAACTTATCATTAAATATAAAGTTATAAATACATAAAATAAACTAGGGATTAAAGAAATGGGAAGGTTACTGACAAGTCACCATTTTTTTGTTTTAAGAGTCTGTTTGTGATTTGTGCAAATAAAAGCTGTTTAAAGTTGAAAACAGGCACATTATGTGTGGTGTGATGTCTCTTATGGAACATGCTAATGAATATGCATATGTCATGTTTGTATCTAATATTCACCATTAATGATCTGTAAAGAAAATATTGATTGTAGTTTCTAATATATATAGTAATTTTGTCATTTTGCAGATTCTACATATTTAATGAGGTCAGAAAACCAAACATTTGTGTCTTATTTTACTTTCCTTGGTCTTACTGATGTTAGAGAAAAGCAGATCATTCTTTTTGCTTTCTTTCTATTAGTGTATTTAATAAGCATTATAGGAAACCTGTGCATTATGGTGATCACCATTTGTACCCCTAATCTCCACACCCCTATGTATTTCTTCTTGTGGAACTTGTCTTTACTTGATATGTGTCATGCCACTGTCACTGTACCAAAGACACTCTTTGATCTTTTCGCCTCTAAGAAGGCTATTCCCTTTGGTGGTTGCATGTCACAAATGCTCTTTTTTCATTTTTTTGGAAGCTCAGAAATAGTTCTTCTTTCAGTAATGTCCTATGATCGATATGTGGCTATAGGAAACCCTTTGAAATATACAACGATTATGACACCCAAGGTTTGTGTTCCACTGGCATTGATTTCATGGACTATTGGATTCTTCCATTCTCTCATTCACACTGTGATGACTGCAAGGCTGCCATTTTGTGGACCAAACATGGTGAAACATTTCTTTTGTGATATTAAGCCCGTATTAACGTTGGCTTGTACAGACATTACATTCAATCTAAAACTTCTCATCGCTCTCACTGGAGGCTTGGCCTTAACAACTTTTATTCTAACTCTCATCCCATATATTTTCATAGGAAAATGTCTCCTAAAGATAAAGACGGCAGAAGGTAGAAAACGTGCATTGTCTACTTGCAGTGCCCACCTAACTGTCGTCTTCTTACAATACGGAACTGTGATATTTTGCTACATGCGCCCTTCATCAGAGAATACACTTGATCAAGATAGAGCTGCTGCAGTAGTAATTACAGCCATAACCCCAGCATTAAACCCCATTATATATTCCTTGAGAAATAAAGATATCAGAAAGGGTATGTTAAAAATGATCAAGCGATATTCATGAAATCCAACTAGGCTTCAACTTAGTAAAACAAATTGGTAAGTATAAACATAAAAATGCTTGTAATCTGTGAATGAATACATTTAGTAGTAGAGAATTGTACCGTGTTAGCCATTGATGAAAGTGATGACATCTTGGATATAAAGTAATACCTTTTATTGGCTAACTAAAATGATTGAAAATGCAAGCTTTTGAAGCACTAGGCTTCTTCCTCAGGCATGATACAATACTGAATCTTGTAAAGCACTCTGTTTTATACATACTAGAACAAAGACTTTCTGACATTACACAGATGTTATCTTTTGCCCCCATGCCTGATTGGCAATGTTTGTCGTAAATAAAACAGTAAATAAACATTCAATGATCACAGGCAGTAATAAAAGATTTAGCAAGGGTTAAACAAACAATCAGATACACTTCACCTCTAGTGTCCATGGAGGGTCTGGTATAAATGAGATATTTATGGCTTTGGGTGGTTTAAAATGGTTAAATGAATACATGTGTAATACTGTATGATGAAAATACTCCATTCAGCACTGTTAAAATATTTACATTTAGCTCCGATCACCTAATCTCCTTATTTCATCATGATGGATAAAACTGAAAACAAATTAAGATGATTAAGAGGATCTATACCCAGAATTACAACTTTAAAAAGAGTCAAACCATAAAATATATGATGTTCATCAGTGTTTGCTAGTCTTCTTCCAAGACTAAAAAATCCTTGGGGCAAATCCTAAAGTACAAGGATTTTTTAAACCAATTGTAGCAATATTTTTGCGCAGTCCATAAATCCATTAATCCTTATGGGTTCTTCAAAGGACGCAGATGCCTTAATCTGCTAAATACTAGATACAATAAAGAATATAACTTACAAACAGTGATTAACTATTTAATTGCTGTGCACATTGTATTATGTGCACAGCAATTGAATAGTTAACCACTGTTTGTATGTTAATTAGTCCTGCCCACAAAATGGAGGACACACTGGATAAAAGTTTGTAGTGGTCTCAAAGCTGCTTTTGGCATAAAAGAATTATTGTGGTGGCTGCATGGTTAAAGTTAGCCACGTAGCTCCCGCAATGAAGGAGTTAAAAGTTTTGCTAACAACTTTTGACCTCGGAGGGCTCTGCTCTTTTTTTGTTGTTCACTGGGGTTAAAGCCCATACTCCATACCTTGGAAACCCTCCACGTAGAAAAACAAGATTTATTGCAATGTCAACAGGTGAAATCTAATAAAGGGTATCTCTACCACCAAATAAAACATTTTCTGCAGTAAGGGGGACCCCACCCAACCCTAAACGCTAGAACTTTAACTTAAAAAGTGCCCAGAAATTGACTTGCCCACCTTCGTTCCCTTAGCCTCTGCCTTTACTGCTACTTCTGGGAATGGAGTAGCAATAGGGGCTGGACCAGCAGCCGCGTCTGATGAGCTGAGAGTCAGCCAATCACATAGATGGCTGCTATCTACTGAGAGAGCCGAGGGCAATTTCTGGGTACTTTTTTTTTATGCACAATATTTTTATTGGTTTTTATAAAGAAAAAAGCACTTCAGCACTACAGCACCAAGGGATCCGGAGGGGGGGGGGGGGGGGCTTCCCTGCGCATGCCAGAGTCCTCTAGGAGGACAGGGAAGGGGAAGATACCAGATGACACTCAGAGAGGTTCCTACTCTTTGGCTTCCTGGATTTTCAGCAGGCACCGTAGGACAACCATAAAGAGCAGAGGAGAAGGGTAAGGATTTTTTTACCCTACACAGTGGGGCCAGTTTTGTGGCAAATTTTAGTTGGGGGGTGGACATGCCCTTTAAGATACAAAACATTTCTAGACCATAGAACCTTAATTTTTACCCTGCACATAAGTAATTGAAATAGAGGAATAAAGCAAAAGGAAAGTTTTTTTTTTTAAAAATGTATGAATAAGTTAACTCTTAGGGGGCTATCTCTCTGAAGTGCTATAGTTCTATTTCTTATGTAATAAACCTAGAAAGCTCTTGGTGCATTGCGATCCTGACTTTATTCCTATCTAGAAAGTAAACAGTTTAATGTTTGGTTCCTTGCAAACCCTTGGTTTCTGTTGTTGTAAGTGTGATTACCTACAAAGTATAGGAATAGAAAGAGGAGGAGTCCATCCAACGTGGGATAAAAAAAATAATAATAATTGCAGCACAAGAGCACAGCACACATGGGAGAAGGCCTAGACCCTGACGCGGCTCATAACGCTGAACTGTCACTTCATCAGAGGGAGTATGCCTAGAAAGTAGCCTGTTCTCCCAAAAAGCAAGTTTTTGATTTGCCGTCTGTGGGTGAAAGCTAAAAAGCTTGTATATACCGAATGCTAACTTTTTTTTTTTTACATTTTTCCTCAAATTTTCCCAAAAGTTATAGAAAGTTCCTAATCTCAAAAACAAATGCAATTTATTCCAGCCAGTGACAAAGTGTCCCAGGAGGCTTAAAGAGAAAAGAAAAATAACAGAAGGTTCTGACACAGTGACAACTCGTCATATTCCTTCATTGAAATTCTAAATTCTTGTGCCTAATTAGGATTCCCACTCTGGCAATGTAGATTCCAATTAAGCATTACCCCAGTGGGAATGATCTCATTATATAAAGCTCTGTATGATTACTGCATGCTTGACTCTATTTGATAGAAAGAGCCGTGTGTTTCCTTGGAATCCATAAACACTAAAGAAGATCTTGATGTGTAACATATTATGAAAACATGTCATTTTATGACATTCATATAACTGTTTGTATTCCTACTTTTAGAATTGTCAGTGAATTGCAAATTGATACACTACAAGTTGTTTCTAGACAACACAAGACAAATGATAAGATACACACAAACATTTTACACGGTATGTCCACTCCTAAACCAAAAAACTAGCTAGCTCCATCCAGTCAATCACGGCTGTCGCTGCTGACATCACAACCAATGACTGACTGCTGTTTCACCTCTGCCTCCTCTGAACATGCTAAAGCTTATAAAAAGCTAGTTACCAATGAATGTAATAAACTAGTAAAAAAAGAAGATGGTGTTGTAGTCCAATAACTGACCAGTCGCCACCCTAAACAAAAACATTTAGTATAATGTAGGGCTCCCCTGCCCACCCCCAACTGCATTGTCAGATTTAAAAAAAAAGATTCTGAAATCTACTTACAGCTCCCACAACGTTCTGATCCAGCTCCCTTCTTGCCAGTACCTGCAATCAGGAGCAGGAACGGCAGCCATGTCTGTGATTGGCTGAGAGACAACCAATTACAGACCTGGCTGCCGTTGGAGAGCGCCACAGGAAAGAAGGGCTGTAAGTAGAGTTCAGAAACTTTTTTTAGAAATCTGACAATGCGGTTGGGGTGGGCAGGGGATCCCTACACTACAGAAAAGTGTTGTATGCTAGGTGATGGCCAGTCAGGGAGGGATCTAGAGGGTAGGTGGGTGGGTGGCCGGGTGGGGGTGTTAGGTTGAGTTCTCCCCTGCACATGCCCCCTAAGGGAGGAGGTGGAAACCTTTTACACAGGAAGACACCTCCTACTCTTCAGTTTCCAGGACTTTGGACAAGCAGTGCAGGAGAACCATTTGGAGCAGAGATGTAAGGTAAGGATTTTTTAACACTACACAGTGGGTCCAGTATTCTTATTCTTATTGTGGAATTTTATGGCGCCAACATCTTCCGTGGCGCTTTACAGTTGCATTAATATACATAAGGAAAACATACATATTACATACAAGGGTAGTGAAAGTAATGCAACATGCAAATAATTTAAATGCTGGTCCAGCAGCATTCAGGGTGGTAAGTTACAGCATTACTGTGGTACAATAGGATGGAGGGCCATGCCTGAGAGCTTGCAGTCTAGAGGGGATGGGGATGAAACATAACATGAAGCAGATCAGTAGCTGTAACTAAGTTGTCAATGGAGTATCACTAATGGGTCAATGATGGGTCAGTAAGAGGAGTAGAGGTGTCCAAGTCCAGATTGTAACCTTGCCTGAAGAGGTGAGTTTTGAGGTTGCGTTTGAAGATATGAAGTGATGACGAGTGTGGAAGGGAGTTCCAGAGCAGAGGGGCAGCACAAGAAAAGTTCTGTATACAGGCATGGGAAGAGGTTATTAGAGTGGATGAGAGGAGAAGCTCATTAGCAGCGAGGTTGTGCCTTGGGTAGTATCTGTTTATCAGAGATGTATGGGGGCTGTATTGGAGAGAGCCTTGTAGGATAAGGTTAGCAGCTAAAATTGGATCCTTTGGGTAATGGGAAGCTAGTAGTGGGTTATTGTTTAGTTTGGGGGGTGGACATGCCCTTTAAGGGTTGACATGCCTTTTAAACATACTAACTGGGATTTAAGACTAGCCATGGGCAACATCCATAGCAACACAATGAGCAATCAGTTTTGTTTTGTTCAAATACCATTGCTGTAAAAAATGGTCATGTTAACCGAAGTTAACTAAAATATCTACAAAATGCAAACAATGCCACCAAATCCCCCCAAGCATATAAAGGGTGAAGATAAATTGTTGAAATGGTTTAAGTTGATCACCATTGCACTATTTTTAACCACTATTCAACCAGAACATTTAGAACATAAGCAGTAACATATCATGTAAACAGGGCAAAATGTAGGGAAGAAGTCATAAACAACCAAACAAGAGGAAAAGGTTCCCTGAAGTAGCACCCAACACTATAATTACCCGACATATTAACCATAGGAAAACTTGCTTTAATAGAAACAAACTTACTTTATAAGTCAATGTACAAGCATATCACAAAAACATATAAAGTGCAACCAGTAATTAAAAAGTGAATTAAAAACAATTCATATGGTAGGAATAGGTACCACCTCTGGATATCTCAACATCATAAAGTTAATATAGACACTCTCATCGGATCTCTTTTGTGTAAGATTATTTAAGAGCATATCCCCCCTCAATAAAAATCTATACTTACCTTTCCCACTTCCCCACCCCAAACCCCTAGTTCATTAGATTTACTTACCTCAAGCCTATAGTACTTAACTATCCCTGTTTTGCTTCCCTTCCCTTGTCCATACCACCTCTGTAAGCTCAAGGAACTTTTTTTAGAGAAGATGCATAGGACAGAGGAAGTTTGCCAAAACGCAGTTATTGGTCGTAATGTCATTATTACAGCTGTGACTGACTTGTGCAACACAGAAATAGGCTGACATCTCCCACAGATGCTTAATTTTTGTGTCAGGGAAAGATAAGTATTATAGGGTTCAGGGACTGCGGAAAGGTAACCATAGCATAGCATAGCGGGATTTGGGGGGTAGGGAAGATATAGCTTTTTACACTGTGGTTGTACATGCCCTTTAACCCAGTAACATGGAAGAAAAAAGTTTTATTTAATACCATAGCCAAGTTGATCTAATAATACATCAAATAAAACAAAGAAGGGTATATTGTGCCTTTAATACATTTCTTGTACAAATTAAGCCTGGGACAAGCTAAAACAAAAAAAAAAACTCCACAGATGGAATAATCAATACCCTCTGAACCTCACATAATTGCCATACCAAATCACAAGTACATTATACTAATAAGACTATTAGCCAAGTATACTTAACAGTCACACGTGCAAGAATCTGTCACACACATGGGGGCACCAGAGTAAAGGCTAAGGGTTCAGTGCTGATACTGAGGGTAGCAATTGAGCTTCAAATGTGTTTCACTCCTTAACGGAGCTTTCTCAATGGAACGATGTACCCTTATTTTTTTATTTGATGTTTTAAAGTGTTCAGGGCAGTGTTGATTATATATAGACAAGATATAGTGCATCCAGGTCTCTCTCTTATTGCTTATTTGATTATGTAATAGTAGCCAATTTTTTTTTTTTTTGGTTTAGAACTTTTAAATATTCTTTAAATTCTATAGAGAAAAATACCTCCCCCTATTGTAAATATCCATGACCATATAAGAGGTCACAGGCTAAAATGTATGGATTAAAAATCTTTAAGGTGACTTACAATAGTCTTATATTTAAAAATGAGGGACATTATTTTCTTATAAGGCCTTGTATATTGAGTTGTTGTTTCTTCCACTTAATAGATTATTTTACATTTTCTAAAGAATCTTCTATAAATGTTTGATTTTTTTTTACAGACTCAATATATTTAACAAGCTCTGAAAACAAGACATCCATTTCTTACTTTGTTTTGCTTGGTCTTTCCAATATTTCTGATATCCAAGTAACATTCTTTGTTTTCTTTTTATCAATTTATTTAATAAACTTAATTGGTAACCTGTCTACTATGGTGATCATAATCTATGATTCTTATCTCCACAACCCTATGTATTTTTTCTTGTGGAATTTGTCCATCCTCGATCTCTGCATCTCCTCTGTGGTTGTGCCAAAGATGCTCTTTGATTTCCTTTCAACAAGCCGTACTATTTCCATTGCTGGTTGCTTCTCTCAAATATTCTTTTTTCATTTTTTTGGAAGCACAGAAGCGGTATTAGTGTCAGTTATGTCCTATGACAGATATATGGCTATAGGAAACCCTTTGAGATACGTCTCTATCATGACACCCAAAGTTTGTCTACATCTGGCACTAACCACATGGGCTATTGGGTTTTTTCATTCTCTTCTTCACACAGTGATGACTTCAAAGTTGCTGTTCTGTGGACACAACCTGGTTGAACATTTCTTTTGTGACATTAGGCCTGTGTTAAATTTGTCTTGTACAGACATCACTCTTAACCTTAAACTTCTCACCTTGGTCACTGGAAACCTGGTTTTAGCAACATTTCTTCTAACCCTACTTTCCTACATTCTAATAATCAAATGTCTTATTAAAATAAAAACAACAGAGGGCAGAAAACATGCATTTTCTACTTGCAGTGCCCATCTGACAGTTGTGTTGTTGCAATACGGATCTGTGATCTTTAGCTATGGTCGATCTTCATCAGGAGCCTCACTGGACCAAGACAGAGCTGCTGGAGTAATAATTGCAGCCTTTATCCCAACTTTAAACCCAATTATTTATACTTTGCGAAATAAAGATCTGAAAAGGGCATTTAAAAAAATGACTAAATGAACTATAGGAAATTATTGGTATAGTATATAGTATTTGAGGTTAAATAAAGATATAGGTCCATCTCGTCCAATACCCATATTTCCTGCCTAATAGTTCATCAACAGAAAGTGAAATAAAATTTGATGACATTTCTACATCTAAATTTTTTGTGTACATTTGTAGATTTCAGATGTTTTTAATATGGATTATCAAAAAGAAAATAAAGAAAAAGCTTAAAATAATTTTAAAAATAATTACATATTTTTTGGTTCAGGGATCTCTTTCCTAATATGTCAAGGCACCCCGCACTTTTATATATACAATCCAAAATGTTAGCACTCTTCCTTAAAAATGTAATGGATTAATCATCCTGGTGCTGCCAGTAGATAAATAGATAAACATCAGCGAAGTCCAGTTTACACATGGGATTTATTACCAACAATGTCATTAATTGGCCAGTTTTTCAAGTAGCCAATTAAAGGCATTGTTGGTAATAAATCCCATGTGCGCACTGGACTTTGCTGTTTTTATATATATAATATATCAGTAAAATCCAGTATATGTAAGTAGGGAAAGGATCCTTCGCACTCTGTACCTCCCAGGTGCTACCATGTCACATCAACTTCCAAAGGAAATCAATAGCGGAGCACTCCATGGACTTAAGAAAAGTCTTTATTTCATCTGGGTAGGTCTGGTAAAATAAAGATTTTTTCTTAGGTCCATGTAGTGCTCCGCAATTGATTTCCTTTATATCACACACACAAAATGCACAGGGGGTTTATTGCACTCCGCTTCAATGGACATCAACCAGGGAACAACATTGGAACAACATCACACACACATATATATATATATATTACACGAAAGTCTCCAGCACTCAACTACACATACAATTATAAATGAATAGGGTAAAAGAGTTAGACATGGATGCAAGCAATGAAGGCAAATCACCTGCACTTTAGTTCAAATGGATACCTTTAGTTACATTGTTTGTACAAACATGCTTAGCTGACACGCCACTTCACGGCAGTATCCTAGTGTCAGTCCTAACCTAGTGAAAAAATATATGTTCCCTGGGGCTACCAGGTCATACCTGCTTCTCTCTTTATCTAGCATGACCTTTTCCAAGGACTCAAATGAGCTTACAGAGCTTCTATATCTTTTTAAACCTTCTTTCTGGACTGCCTTAAAGGGGCGGAGAATATATTTACACAGGGAGCAAAGCATACAATAGGGCATGTAAATTTAATGTAAATTTAAATGTATCTGTATAATTGCTTGCCCTTTTCCCCCTGTTTGTATACCGTGCTTACTATATTTCGCGCGTACCCATGTGGCACTATTTAAAAAAAGTTATGCGTACATATTGTAAATGTTTTTGTATCAGTCAGTGATGTTTTCTTCCATTCTGGCAAGTCATTGGTAATTGACTGCTTAGAGGGAGGAGCCAGTTTACTTTGCTAGAATGGATGCAGTAAGCATCCATAATTATATGTAGTAATACATACATGTAATAAATAAATTAATATGTTAATACAGGTAATAAAGTGCTAAATATATTATTTGGAGTTTGAGGCAGTTAACTGACAAGTGACCATTTTTTCGTTTTAAGGGTGGACAAGGCCTTAAACATAACAGAAAATGTTTTCCTATTGCTTGACTGTCTTCTGAAAGGAGGTTTTGTACTGAGAGTAAATAAATAATAATAATTTAGACAGGGGGATTGAGGCTTAAAAAACCCAACATAAGTGGGCCTGTTAGGAAACATTATACTAGGGGCCTACCTTTTGTATTTTGTAACACTTGTTTTGTGTGTCCAAACCTTACTCTGACTATTAGGCAAAGGCTGAAGCAAGGGCCTTATTGCATGGAAATGAAAGAAGACATGATTAGTCAGGGACTCTACTTTACATAGGAAAGATTGGCATTATAGGACAAAATAGCTTACTGGCTTGAAATTAAGCTTACGCCTGCAGTCTTTACAAGGGAATCTATGTGAATAATAATCAAGAAGAATGTTAAAAATGGTTGAGACCATGAAACAGAGATTTGTAAAAGACCACGGGGATGTTAAATTCCCAATCATTCATAGAATCTATTACCTCTCCACTATTAAGACTACTTGCCATTGTAGCCTTGTAAAACTCCAGTTTTCGGATCTATGCATGGTAATTGAACTGTCTATATGAAGATTGGCTCAAATAGATAAATATTATATTGCTATTTGTAAACAATCTAAAGCAGTGGTTCTCAAAATTTTTCAGCTCATGGAGCACTTGGCAATGCAAATTTTTCTCGAGGCACATCCATGTTCGTAAAATTGTTATTACCCATATTTTATGTAAAATGTATTCAAATCAATGTGATACAAAGTTACACCACATTGACCGTTGAAATTTTACCATAATATATATATTAAACTAGATTCACTACCAAAATTGTGAGGCACACCCTTTGTAAAAGCCCTGATCTAAAGTATATATAGTATATATATAAAGTATATAAAATGTTTAAAACACAAAAAAAAGACATTTAACAACAATTTCTAACATGAAAAATCAAGCGGAATAGTGTTATTTGTTGGGCTCTAGTATTAAAATAAATTAATTTAAACTCATACATACTGTAGTCTGATTATGCTTATATTAAACCAAGAAACCTGAAGCATTAAAGAGAGACAGGAGAAGGAACACTGCACACTTTTCACAAATAAGTGCAGTAGAGAACTGTACCATGTAAGCCGTTGATGAAAGCAAAGACATATTGGATATAAACTTTGATTGGCTAACTAAAATACATAAAGGTAAAAGGTGAATGTAATCTGTGCTCAAATAATATTTCTCTTCAGAGGCAATGGATTCATTATGTGGGTTATCTGTTGTATATACAGTTTGTTATACTTGATGACATTAATTACAATTAATATATCTTGTCTACATGTCTAAGCAACTTTCTGTATGTTTTTGGTATTAGTGCCTTTTACACAACACTAACAGCTTATATTTTCATTTCACTTTCAATCATAGGAAATTCTCCTCTATTGCAGAATTTTTAAGGGAGAAAAAAATCTAAAGCAATTTCTATATGCTTACATCTAACGTTTTACTTTTTTATATGATTAAGATCTCTTATGGTTTAATGGCACAGCCTCCTACAAGTACTTTTTACTAGAAGATTATTTATAGGGCAGTAATAGTAAATTCAGAATATTATACTTTTAGAAATTCCCTTCCGCAGAGGATACGCAATTAACTTTTTTTAGACATTTTAATACTTCCACCAATTCTTTTTAATAGCTGATCTCTTGTATCTTAGATTTATATACATGATTGGTTGTTCATGGCTTGGGACGGGGTATCAGGGTTCTTGCATTTAATCTTGCTTGTGCCTCTCCACTTACGGACCTGATGTATTCATTCGTCTTCATACAGTAAATAGACGAAGCATAACTTATAAGCAAATAATATTTTGTCTATGACATCACATGCATCGCACAAAAGCTTTCAGTCTGTAAGACCATCTTATAATGCAGATAAAGTGGTAATGCATTGAACCTTATTAGATAGATTTTTAAAATAAAAAAATAAGATTATTATTATTTATTTGAAACATGCAATCGTCCCTTTATTTTGGGGTTTCTTAAAACAACCAAGGAACTGCCCAAGACAAAGGGACGAAACGTTGCATGTTCAAAAAAATAAATATGTTTGAAAGACCTTGGAGTTCACCTCCATTCCATACATGTGGGTAAATTATAATCTCCCATTTATCCAATTTAATATCTACTTATTATTGAATCTAAATGAATATAAATATAATTTTTATAATTTCTATTCTAGTTTATTAAAGGTATCGGCGTAAAATGGCTTATAGGTCATTTACTGTAGTCCTTTATGGATTTCTGGATGCAAAACAAAGAAAGCCAATACCATCAGGTGTTGTCAACAAAATACGTCAATCGTTTCCAGATCCAAAAGGAAAATACACAGGATTTTTAAAAACATCAAATAATTTTTCAGAACAAATGGCTTTGGATTAAAATATTTACAAAATGATAACTGTAGGAATGATATTTCATAAATGCAATGTTTATTGATGTTTTAAATTAGATGTATCAATGTACACTTTTTTAAGAGGTTTATAAATCCAATGTAATCCATGATTACTGTTTTAAAGTTATTGTTCTACACAAAACTTTGTGATTAAACATTTCTAAAAAATGTATGTACAGTATGTAGGTATTTCTATTATTATTGTTATTCATGAAAGAAACATACAACTTATTTTTTGTAATTTGTTTAAATGTTATCTAAAATACTTCAAATAACATCAAACATATATTTAAAGGGCATGTCCACCCCCTTTATTCAACTAGTAATATTGTAATTATTGGTCCCCCAGCCCCAACCGCCATCATAGATTTTTGAGAAAGTCCCCCGATAGTTACTTACCTTACCTTACAAGTTTCCCGGCCCTCTGCTTGCACGGAACTGCAAGCAGGGGGCTGGACCGGCAGTCGCGTCTCTGATTGGCTGAGAGACAGCTAATCAGGGACATGGCTGCCGGCTGCTCAGAACACCGAGGGACAGAGCTAAGGTAAGGAACTAGGGGGGGGAGAGCAAAATGGGAGGGAGGATTTGAATAGACTATACAAACAATCTCACTATGAATTTAATAAAAATATACATAGTAATGTACTGTTTGTTCTTGGTGACAATCTCTCATGACTATTTCCTATTGAACCGTGAATAATGAAGATCTATCATTGTTATATTGTTTGGTCTCTCTGCAGTTGCAATGTAAGCTATAACATAGTATCATTATGTATTATGCAATGTATTATATGATATTATTATGCATTGTTATTCCAAATACAATCATCTAGTAGATATTTCAGGGGTGTGCAACCAGGGAAAGGCAAGCGGATGCAATATTGGCAGACAAATATCATAGTCACTTCCAACCACTGTCAGCATCTTTTTAAGACTGGGACACGGGTTGTACATCCATGAAACACTATTTCATATTATTTTCAATAAGTAACAAGATAAAGACAAACTGACACATAGTAATAAAGACAGACTGACACACGCACAGTAATAAAGATAGACTGACATATATAAAGGCAGAAATATTGCACTTACATATGAAAACAGTTTACTGAGTTGGAGTTTCAATCTGTTCAGATTTTGATTCATATAAAAACATCGCAGCATAGTTTCTCTTTCAGCAAACGTCCAGCCTCAGTAACAGGATGAAACAATGTTTGCTAATAATGCTATTTGCAACAATGTTAAAAAATACAAAGCCACAAAAATTAAAGAGAGCCAGGAAGTCCAGAGAGCCGGGAAAAATGAGTTAGAGATCGTTATTTTTATTAGTGTTTGATGGAGAACCGAACGCTGATTGAATGACAGATTTGCTATCTCTGTGAATAGCCCCCATATTACAGTATCCCATTACATGTGTATCATACCCCTGTCCCATTGGTGGCATACACCCCCTTCCCTACATATTACTGTATCAACCCCAGGACAGTCACATTAAATAATAATCATACTGCCCCTATACCCCACACATTATCAGTATCCACCCCAGGACAGTCCTACCCCTATACCAGTATGCCTAGAATCCCCACAGCCCAAAAACAACTTCAATAAAAATAATTTATAATGAATGACAATATTTTCATTGATTAGAACAAATAAAAACATTTATTAAACTCACTGTGGGAAAATATGATAAAAGAAATCTAAATATATACTCAATTAATGTATACAATTATAAAAAGAACATTGTGTTATCTTATTTTTTGTAAGTGAAAACAATTCCAATGCAGAAACCTAACTTAGAGATAGATTCACTGCAAAGTTGCCTCCCAACAGGACACCAGGAGTATTGGAACTGCAGCAGACATGCACGAGCAGGAGAAAAGAAGGTGTGTATGTTAAACACTGCAGCGATTGGATGCCGAAAGGGAGCTTTCCAATTGGTTCCCCTGGTTTTCTTCATTCCGATTGGCTGCCGCGACTGTCAATCCATTTTAGCTTGCAGAGCTGAAGTTCTGGTCATCAGTGTGAATGTACCTATTAGAGAGTGCCTTCGCCGGTGGCTTGGGGTGGGATCATGGGATTTTGCTGTGTTGTGGAGTCATCCAGCCCCTTCACTATTTGGAAAGGCTTTTGCTTGCCGTACTGTTTATGCTAGAAAGGTGGTTCAGGACTCATTTTAAAGGTAAGCTCCTGGCCTTTCTTACTAAACATACTTGTTTTGGGTCCACAGTTCCCATTTAAACCTGCCTACTAATGCTAAAACTAAACAAGGAAGGAACTATGTATTTGTTGCAGATGAGGCATTTGCTTTGCATGAAAACCTCTTGAAACCCCTTTCCCCAGAAAAAACAGAGAAAGAAAAAATTTTAAATACAGGCTCTCCCATGCCAGAAGGGTTGTTGAAAATGCATTTGATATTCTAGCTAATAAGTTCTGTATTTTCCACACATCTATTAACTGTGGAAAAAATTAACATTAAAACATGAATGTTATTGTTTATGCATGTTGCATTTTGCACATTTTTTTCCGTAAGAACTGCAACAACCATTATATGCATACACATCTTATTGACCAAGAGGATACTATCAATAGAACATTAATACAAGGAGGTTGGAGATCAGAATCTGAAGTTCTACTGGATCTGCAAAATCTACAAATGAATGCAACAACAGGTGCAAAAACTAATAAGGACAACTATGTACATTATTGTAATGGAATGGGACAAGTTGAATGGCAAAATGACATGGTGTCTTAACATTTATTTGCAATAGATGCCATTAATACATTTGATAACTGCAAACATTGAGAATTTTAAAAATAAATAATAAATAAAAGTTGCTTTTGAAATTAAGATGTAACTTTTTGGGGGGTGGATGTAGAATATATGCATACTGTATGTATAGTTGAGTTTGACTCTTTCTAAAAACTGAAAACCTAAACATTCTATTACACATTCAAACAGTCAATTATAATCACAAATGACATAACTCTGTGAATGAGTCTTCCTGAATACTTTTTTCCAGTGTGTTGTCTGGGCTATTGTTCTGGGCATTGTCCTGTACCCAGCTTTAAGCTGGGTACACACAGTAACGATAAGGCCTCGATACCGTTGGATCCGACGGTATCGGGGCTTTATCGTTATGTGTGTACCTTTGTTGCCCGAACAGAAATTTCTAACATAAACCAATGACTATCGATGTAGTTTTTTGGAGCAAAACTTTCAGTTACACCATCAAAATTGTATCAGTCAAAAATGAAGACACTAAACAAAAGAAAATTTGACCATTGAAATTTTGCAGTTTTGCTATTAGTCAGTGAAATTCTGTTCCAAAACTTGTGATTGTTCATGTGACATTGTGACGTCCATTAGTATTTTAAAATCTAAACTCAGTGGCTCAGTGGTTAGCACTGATGCCTTGGAGCGCTGAGATCTGCAAGGAGTTTGTATGTTGCGTGGGTTTCCTCTGGGCACTCCGGTTTCTCCCATAATCATAAAGACATACTGGTAGGTTGTATGTGTCAATAAATGTGCTTAGATTGTAAGCTATTTGGGGCAGGGCCTGATGTGAATGTATACATGTAATTGTAAAGCACTGCGGAGATGTTAGCGCTATATAAATCCATAATAATAATAATAATCTTTTAATCTTTGTGAAAACCAGTATTATAATTGATCGTTAGCATCCTCAAGCACTTTGTATCACTTCCCCCACTTGTATCTGTATGTTGTCCCTCCCACTTGGATTGTAAACTCTCTGGGTCAGGGATTCCCATCCTAATCTGTTAAGGCTCACCACACTTATATTTAACCATCCATAATTTATATATATATATATATTCTTAACCTATAAAAAAACTTTATTTATGTAATTTTAATTAATCTGTTTAATTGCTTTCACTTATCGCCCTGTATTTTATAATGTACAACAATGTGGTATTTTTAATAAAATAATACATATACATACATGTGGAACTTATCATGACACGTAATAAGACTAATTATGAGTGTACAAGGTTTAAAATAAAAATACCACAAAGAACAGACTACAAAGAACAGTTCGGTCCGTTTTTGAACTTTCAAACTATATGGAAAGTTCGAAAACGGACCCATTAAAGTCAATGGGAGTCAAATAGTTCAAAAAGGTCTAATGAAATACAATTAAAATATCAATGGTAACTTAATGTAAATAGCCGTGGGACCTGGGAAATGGTCTGGGGAACACGTTCGCATATCCAGGACATTCGAAAAACCAATTTTACTCTCACTAGCGCTATTTTCGAGCTCGTTCGCGCCTAGATACCATGTACATTTTACTCACGGATTTGATGCTCGCGTATAGGCTTTAATGGACACTTTACTCGTAGATTCGATGCTCGCGCCTAGGTACCATGGACACTTTACTCGTAGATTTGATGTTTGCGCCTAGATACTATTGACATTTTACTTGCGGATGACATTTACGATGCTCACGTATAGGTTTTAATGGACATTTTACTCGCAGATTCGATGCTCGTGTATAGGTTTTAATGAACACTTTACTCGCGGATTCGATGTTCGCGCCTAGGTACCATGGACATTTTACTCGCGGATTCGATGCTCGCGTATAGGTTTTAATGGACCCTTTACTCGCGTATTTGATGCTCGCGTATAGGTATAATAGGCATTTTACTCGCACATTCGAACGGTCGAACATTCGATATTTATCGAAAGTCCTAAAATATAAAAAGAAACTAAACTCTTCTGGCTCACTGAAAAAGAACATTTTTATATGGCAGGTAATTGTCTTTTTTATCCAGGCATTGTGGTTGCTACAATTTAAAGTGTGAAGCCCCACAGACTACTGATGTATTTTGTGTCAATTTAACTGGCACATAACAATTTCTTAATCATTTTTTTCATGGATTTCTGCATGTCCTTGTTGCGTAAAGTATAAATAATAGGGTTTAGTGCTGGAGTAACCACTGTAAACAGAACTGCAACAATTCGATCCTGATCTAGCATGTCTCCTACTGTTGGCCTTATATAAGTAAACAAAGCAGTTCCGTAAAGAAGAATAACAACTGTTAGGTGTGCACTGCAGGTTGATATTGCCCGTTTTTTCCCCTCTACTGTTTTTATTTTTAGAACAATTCTGCCAATTAGAAAATAGGAAAGAAAAGTCAACAGTAAAGCCATAGTTGTTAAATATCCAGTAAGTACATTAAGTATTTTCTCATTCAGAGATGTGTCTACACAAGCCAATTTCAGTAAAGGTTTGATGTCACAGAAGAAGTGATTGACCTTATTTGGGCCACAAAATGGTAACAATGCCGTAAGAATTGTGTGTAAGAGAGAATGTAAAAATCCAAAAGTCCAAGACCCAATTATAAGCATAATGCAAACTTTTGTGTTCATAATTGTGGAATAACGTAAAGGATTGCCAATACACAAATAACGGTCAAAAGACATCACTGTGAGTAATATAACCTCCGAACCCCCAAAGAGATGGAAGAAATGCAGCTGTGAAATACAGCCACAAAATGAGATAGTCTTCTGTGTGGACACAAGATCAACAAGCATTTTGGGAACAACTACTGAGGAAAAGAAAATGTCAAAAAAAGCAATGTTCCCTAAAAAATAATACATTGGCGTGTGGAGAGCATTGTCCAGAAAAGTAAACATCAAAATAGAGGTATTCCCAGTAAGATTCATTAGAAAAAAGATTAGGAACAAAGCAGAAAATAATGCTCGAAGTTCTAAAGCATTGGTCAATCCGAGGAAGACAAATTCTGACACAGTTGTTTGGTTCTCTGCATTACATGGAAAGATATAAATGATAAGATGATTGTATAAAACTGGATACATTTTGCTACTTGATAACTAACTTTTTTATACATACTTTTTTATTAGTGTGGCAATAACACAATGGATCACAAAATGTGCAATTACATGTTACACGGTTTTTTTTAAAACATCAAATAAAAGATTGTGAAATTGTGAAACATACTAATAACTTGCATGTAATTAGGTTGAATTGTGTAAGGATAACAGAGCACCCAGTGAAAAAAACTTTGCAGATCCAGCCTGGTTTGGATTTGAATCCACAAATTTCCTGCATGAAATTAAAATATCTATTACGGTATGTAGATATTCTCACAAAACAGCTTAGCAAGCAGAGAAAGACAACAGGGTGATGGAAAGTGCAGAGGATGAGTGACATATCTGGTGGAAGAGGGACAGGTATAGGGCAAACATAGGTAGACAGGTAAAGAGGAACCTTGTCTCACAGGCAGTGAAGATTGGTAGGATAAATCTGAAAGAATTTATCCTTCCAAGAAAACCAAAAGGAAGAGAGACAGATCAAACAGTAACGGGCAACGCTAACGTTCTGTCAGAGCCTTTAAAAAAAAAAAATCACTGTCCTTAATTATTTAAATGGTACAATAATTTCCCCCTATTTTGGAAAAATTTCGGAAATAATTTTCTACATGTCCTGGCAAGGCTTTCAGCATAGCCTGCTGAACATCTTACATGTTACACAATAAGTCAGACTATTGCTCTGACATCTGACTTTGAAATCTTTATATATAAATTGTAAAGGAATACTCACTAACTGGTTATTATGCTGGGTACATACAGTACCCATCGGGGTATTAAACAGGGTCTGATGGGATTAGCCAATTATCAGCTACGTGCACATCAAAAAATTCCTAACCCCGTAGCTGGAGAATTACCACTGTCAGTTATAACTATAATATCTATCTATATGCTATGTACTGTATTTTGGTGAAAGAGTTCCTCTGCTAGTATTACATGTGTAGCAAAACCTTCTCTATAATGTTCTAGCCACATGCACAACTAAACATTACTAAAACACATATTATTTACATGCTAAGCATGGAGAGCATGCATTTTTAGTAGTTTGAGCTCACAGTACAATGCTACTCACTGACCTGAATTAACCAACATGTTGTATATTTCCTTATACGTGGCCAACTTTAAGCGGTAGAAAAGGTTGGAGATTAGCAGCAGGCAGTAATGACCCTATGTTTAAAATGCAATATAATAGCAATTACATAACAGAAAATATAATATACTGAATACACCAATATAATAATAACTTCAGTTTGTAGTATTATTATAATAATAGTTCTATAGAACATAATAAGAACATTCCGAGATTAGCTATAGAAGCATTTCACACAAACTAGCAAAATGACATGGAAATCCAGCGATTGGGTAACAGTTATTGACATGGGACTGAATAGATCTAACTATACGTGTCTATTCATACATCTTATAATAGAAACATTTATATGCATAAACAATATTTTCCCAACAGAAAAAAGAAATCTGTAGAACAGCAACATCTAATCAGGTTTTAAAAAAAAACGTAATTAACTAAAAAAAATATAACGGAAACAAATCTACTGAAAAAAAAATTCTAAATATTTTGGCTAAAATCTGTAACAAAAATAATCTGCGAAAAGAAAAATCATTTTAGATGGGTTCATATACATAGAAGGTGCAAACAGGAAGCCTGGATTTAAAAAACTTTACCTGCGTTGAAGGATTGATACAGATTAAATTTCACCTGTGGTGGTGTTGATATATAAATTGGCTGCCTGCTGACGCAACCTCCCATATGGTTATAGGTATTTTAATTGCTATTTACAAGTATATATTAAAGGTTTAACTAATTAATTAAAATTAATTAGGATAGTGGAATTTGGTATACATGGCATAAATAAGAGGTGATAGTGTTTTTTAAATGCGAATCATACTGCCCCCTTACCGTTTAAAAGGCAACTATACCATTTAAAAGGCAAAAATACTTTGCCTTCTCCTAATCTATAAATACATTTATGTAAGTAGCCCTTACCCTGAGGTGTGTGTGTGTGTTGATGAATGCCTTCAACCCAGTAAATTTTTTTGCTCTAGCTCAGTATTCCCCCTCTTAACTGTCTCCTCCTTCTGCAAAGTCAAGCAGGCTCAGTAATCACTATGATACAGCAATGGGAGACAGAATTTCCCACCATGCAATTCACACATACCAACTGACACCATTCCAGTTACAGCAAAACTGCACTCCTCATACAGTAAGTGTTTGTAATTATAAGGCACTTGAGTGACAGTTGAAATGTGGGGGACAGATAAAAAAAAAGGTACCGTACTTGTTGGAAAAAATGATGGTTTATGTTAAAAAGCCAATAAAATTATTTTGTATTTTCAGCATAAATGCTATTTAATGTACTGAGAATGAAGATCTTAACTGTTAGGTCCTCACCCTGTGAATTCTATTCATTCACCAGTAATATGTACTTAAGCTTTCACAAAGACAGTACGGTCTAGTCCCACTCCCTCCTTCATTCTAGGCCTGGCCTACAAGATGCTCTATGCACCAGACAAGTGTTGATATCAGCAATCATTAAAGGACAACTTCTGTAAAAATTTACTTTTTAAAAATGAAAAGTTCCTGGGGCAGGGAGGTAAATATAATTATTCCTACCTCAAGATATTATTTTGTTGAGGATCTACAGCACATACAGTTTTCATCTGCCACATTAGTGCTCTGGGCCTTCCTGTATTTAAGATAGTTCTAAAGCCATTTTCTTTGTGCTGTTACTCCTCAGAGAAAGGATATTGGGAGGTAATCCTACCTCTCTGCCCCAGGTACTTTTAAGTACATCCAATATCTGTGATGCAGAGTTATTTGGATTGTCAATTTGTGCTCAACACTTTTTATGGTCTACCTAGCTTCTACAGAAATATAATAGTATAATTCTTTTACTCTCTCAAGAAAGCTTGTCTTTTTCATGTAACCACTCTGTTTATGCCAAGGTAATTGGTGCAAAGGCACACCTAATAGTTAAGGAGATATTATATATAAAAGAAACCTTCTAGTATAACTACTTGGGTAGCAAACTTCTACCATTTGAAAAATAGGATTTTCTCAATTAACAACATTATCAGTGTATCCAACACGGCAATCAAACAGACTCCAGACTTACTGCTATAAGTAGATTATTTTTGAGAATACATTTCAATATGATCTTCCGGCATTAGGAATTCTGCATATACCAATACAAGGTTAGTGATAGCTGAAGCTTTTGTTTCTTAAATTTAAAGTTGGTTTGCGGTAGGTGGGGGTTTAGCTTAAAGTGTGCATAACTCACCTTGAATTTGTTTTCCAGCATTTCTGTGCACCAATAAATTAAATTGTTTTGGAAATCCGGTAAATGTGTGAACTTATACAAAGAACTTCATCCAGTATTACATATGTGTGCATGAAAGAACAGCAATGTTATTGTATGCAAAGACAGGAATATAAGACCCACTGATAACACTGGGAGGAATAGGACTGCACACTGGGGATAAAAACGATGTAACAAATCAAGTAAGCAAGTAGAAAGAATTGAAAGAATCCCCCTAAAAATTGTGGTCAGTCCCAATAGTAACAGCACACAAAGAGAAACAGATGGGGTGGATTGAAATATAACTTTTACTAGATATACATATAAAAAATAGATTACATACAAGTTAAAAGCAAGCACCGCAGTTAGCCAACTCTCTTCAAACAAGAAGAGAGATACAGCCTATTATTACCCCAACTGGGTGGGTGCAGTCACCCCACCAAAATTAGCTGGCCCATTATCGGTAAAAAGTAGCCCTAGGCATTCAGTGCCCTCCTAGTCCAAACAGAATCTAGAAATGCTAGTCTAAAACCCTATTACTGTGAGGCACACTGTGGTGTCCATTAAAAAGGTAGCACTATCGTTAAGTCAGTAATGTAGACAGCATGCATACTGTTGCTACGCCACTAGCAAGGTAGCTTAATTACCTGGACCCCCAATTAATAATTAATTGGAGCATCGTAGTCAGGGATAACACCCTTGGATAGTGTTGAGATAAAAAGTGGTCAGAATGAACCCTCCTGGTGTGTTTCGCTCCAGTCCTGGAGAATTTGAACGAATTCGGACTTCTCGAACTATCCCAGATAAGGACTTTCGCTAAATATTGAATGTTCGAATCGAAAGTCTCCATTAAAACCTATACGCAAGCATCGAATCCGTGAGTAAAATGTCCATGGTATCTAGGTGCAAGGGAAGTGTCTGGGTGGTTTGGAAGCAGAGTTTAGCAAGCAGCCTGGTCAGTGTCTGGGGTGATGCTAGTACAGCCCCCTGCCTGGTGCATGTTGGCATCCCCTGGTTTATAGTGATTGTAAATTACCATTTGTCATCTGTAATTTATGATTACCCTATTACTTTATAATACCTATGTGTGATATTTTATAATGGGGACTGCAGTGGTATATATCCTTATAAAAAACACTAAGCTATGTCACTAACATGTGACTAATTTCTTATATTTCTTTTTTCCACTGCCCCTCCCATTGCCTGAACAATGACTCTTTTACAACAACAACTTTACTAACGGGACCTGTTGGAGCTGCTTCTTGTCACTTCCTAAGCTTTCTCCTGGCTGGGATGTTCCTTTCTACTGGGTTTAAGTTAAAGTATGGGGGAAGAGCTTTGGGGGGTTTAAATTTAGGTGGGAATAGGGACAAGGCTAGAATTTAAAATGTGAATCGGGTGAAGGAATCATAAACGTAAGTATTATAAGAAATAATGCGCCACTTTACATTATAAGGATATTACACCACCTCAGAGTTTTCTGTCCTGTTTTCTACAGCCTCGTGCTTCCATAGCAGACTGAGGCCTTTCTACTTTTACCAGGGTAAAATCTAACCTTGCCTAATGGGAGTGGCACCCCTGAATACTACAAGCATCAACATTTTTACTCAGGCACGATTTACATTTAGGCAAAGTAGCCATGTTCCTAGGGGTGCTGTGGTTGCAAGGACATTTTTAGAACCATCTGACATTCTCCTGATTTACAGTCAATATTTTTTTTATAGTTAACAAAATAGTTAACAAAATGTAGTCTTTTCCATCTCAGTGGATGTGATTTGGGTGTGTGTTCTGTGATTTAGGGTGTGGTAGGTGTGCTAGGCCTTTTATGACTATAGGCTCCTGAAAAGCTAATCTAACCCTGTTATTTTTCCTACCAGAGTAGGAGAGTGGAAACTGGAGCTGGAAACATTGGGAAATTAACAAAAAAACAGCAGTGTTGTAGGCAGGAAACAGTCAATTTGACAGAATTGGGTACCTTGTAACAGAAATTGTACATAATAGTTGGACAAGTCCCCTGTTGGCAGGGAGAAGACATATTTTGACTCATGTCTCCAAACCATTCTTTACAAGGACATACCTTTGAAGATTGTAATGTTAACATCTTGGCAAAGGAACATGACCGGTTCAAGAGAGGTGTCAAGGAGGCCATTTATGTGAAAATAAAGAAACCAAGCCTGAATAGAGGTGGGGGGTTTGACACCAACTGTCTCCTATGTACAATGCTGTTTTGACACCTTACCCTGGGCGTTCCTATAACGCCTGGCCATGATATGCTAATTGGGACTTTCCAGGGTACATAATTGCCAACAGATTCTTGTACAAGTCATTCTGAATTGAGAAAGCCAGTCGGATGACTAGTGAAACATCTTAAAGAAATAAACTTTAAGTCCAGTTGATCTAAATAAAAACAACAGATATACCATGACCTGGATGATTGAGAACCTTCACAAGCATATTTCTTGACAAGTGTTTGGATGTTCATGTGATGGCAAAAGATAGACATATAGGTATTCAGAAACTAATGGCTAAAAATATTTTAATATATGCCATAAAGTTAATATTTGGCAAAACTCTTAAAAATCGGAAATAATCCAGCAGGTATGGATCTAAATATTTTTCAATTATTATTACAACAAAACCTTCTTATATTAGAAAGGGGTTTAAGGCCAACCTACTTTACAGATGCTTTGGGGTAGGAGACAGTGGTGTTTATGGCCTGGGCCAAGGGCCAAGTTTAGGGCTTAATTTAATTTGACCATTATTTAACATGTTGGAGGTTATGATATTAGCATGAGGTTTACATTGTTTTATTTATTTACATAGATAAATTACCACTGTCGAAATTTGAAAGAAAACACCAATGCAAATAAGAAATAAAATTTGGTCAATTTGTGTTGAGTCTGTCACAGAACCACCGAGAAGCTTAAAAATAAATAGCATGATACAAGAAAAGGGACAAAATAAAGGTTACTAAAAATGTTCATGAGACAAACAAAACTGGAGGTGGTGAAACATACACTGTACCTTTAACACAAGATGAAGAGTGTTGGAAACCAATTACCAAGTAAATTATCGGTTACTCACATCAAGAACTGCACGTATGTATCTTGAGACATGGATATACTAATAATGTGGGAACAAATTAATGCACCGCCATATGTAGGAGATTATACAGACAAGAAGAGGAGATGGAATGAATCCAACTGAAGTGCATCTGAGGAGGAAGGGAAAGTAGATGTGGTAGTTAATACAATGTATGTGCAGGACTGTACCTGTTTGACAATCTTAACCTTGATGTTCTCATTGACCTGCAAAATCAAAATGTCCATCAAGTGTTCAATGATGATGTGAGAAGTGGCGATTTGGTGACACCTCCCATTTCCCAACTGAGCCATTTAGGACTTCGCCCCAGGTCAATTTCCCCCCTCATTGTCCACGGTACCAAGTATCAAAGTCTTTGTTAATATGATTGAGCAGGAACTGAGCCAATTTCCTTGTGTTGCCTCCAACCCCAATCTTAGAGGGTATGAGTTACAGGCATTAAAGTACTTTGAGCTAATCACACTAACCAGCCAACAAGGGGGGTAAGATTGTAGTATTGGATAAAGATGTTAACGTCAAGAAGGCTCTCAGACAGCTCAATGATCAAGCACAATACAATAAGGTCTTTAACAAGTTAATGCACTAGTGAAAAATTGTAATTGAAAAGTGAAGCCCTCAGAGATGGTACTATTATTAAAGCAGATTTTAAGTATTTATACAACGAACACCCAGTGCTACCATGTATCGGTTACCTAAATTGCACAAATATGCCACTCACCCACCGGGAAATTTGATTATTTCGGGGGGTGGGAATCCCAATTAAAAACATGTAGAAGTTTGTAGATAGAGTCCCAGACCTTTTCTAGATATACGATTCCCGCTAATCTGAAGGGAACATTAGATGTGTCAAAAGGCATTGACTCAATACAAGTGAAGGAGTCAACAATACAAGTATGTCTGGATGTTGAAACCATGTATCCATTTATTTCCCATGATAAAGGTTTATATGTACTCTGAAAGGATCGCTATGTGGGGGCCTTAGAGCATTTTATTCTGGGGTCGCTACATAGACGATATCCTGATATTATGAGATGCTTCCTTGGATGAAGTCCAAAGTTTTATCCAAATGCTGAATTGCAATTCTTGGAATCTGCACTTTATGTGCCAATATGATTGGCACGAAAAATATATTCCTGGACTTATGTATTAAGAGAGTGGGACACAGACTCCACACTGAACTGTTTTACAAAGATACAGCAGGGAATAGACTTTTGAGGGCCCAGAGCATGCACCTGATGGCTCTCTTGAAAGGCAGCCCTTTAGGTCAATACGTTAGGGAGAGACGTAATTGCACCTCTCTAGTAGATTTTGAGAGGGCTGCAGTTAAGCTCCATTCCAGGTTTACACAGAGAGGTTATCCACAAATTTAGCAATAACAGGCCTGTAAGAGAGCCAAATACTCCCAAAGGAGTTTTTTTTTTTTAATTCGGCACTAAAATCAGGACTGAATATAATAGTGATGGACCATGGGTGAATCAAATAATAAAAAAAACCTTTGGCCAATACTTCAGTCAGACAACGCTTTGAATGCATTTGTATATAAAACTCCAAGGTTTATACCACGCAGGGCACCCTCAATTGTTTATAAATTTGTGTCCAGTCATTTTATGTCCCCTAAAAAGAACACCTAGTTGGAGCAATTGGGAAGTCATAGGAGTGGTAACTAGAAAATTTGTCCACATATAAATAGGAAACTATCTTTCCATACAGCTTATGGAACAGGGTTGTACCACATCTCTGACTTCATAAATTGCCTTTCATCTGGTGTTTTGCCTTTCATCAATGCATTTTCAGACTTCAAGAGGCTGTCATCCTGATGATCTTAAAATTCCTAAAAAAGTTCCGCTGGAGTGCATTTACTTTGTGCTATAGGTATTTGTTTGTATTTCTGCATGATGCACCCATGTACGAAAGTTAATTTCGATCTCCAATCGCCAGGGTGCTACACTGAAGATATACATGATGAAAGATCATGATGAAGGGATTAATTGGTTAATTTCAGGAAGGAACCTAGGTTCGAGCCCAGGAGTAAAATTGTGGTGATGAGCTACAAAAGATTGCTCCCTACAAATGCATACTCATCATGTGACCTCGAAGAAGAGGTGGGCTCAACCTCGAAACATGTGTCAGTCAACATTTGTCTGTTTGGCGCATGGTCCCACTATGCCTGCTGGTGACACTATCATGTATGCCCCGGATAATTACAACATTATGGACAATATGGAATGCACATTTATGGAGAACAAAGGGACTTTTTTTGCGGACAAGGACTCTGCTGTATTGACTTATTCTTAAGCAGCAGGTGTGATCCAACCTCTCTATATTCACTGTTGTGGTGGTCCTGTGACTTAAACTGTTTACGTTTTAATACTGCTCCCTTGGCTCCGGCTTATATATATGTCTGTGTACTGTACATCTTTACCAGCTGGTTTTACACTCTCATTGCCATTAATATATATTTAGCCAGGCTCCTCAACCACCACAAGTGATTGGTCTCTTTATTCTGTGTACAGATCCATTCCAATTACACCATATTATATTTGTCTTTTAGCTGGAGGCTATGTCATATATTTTATTTGGCTTTGTCCTATGTGGGGATATGGGGTTTCCACTACACAGTGGGGTATTTTAGGGGGCATACTAGCATATTATTTCAATGAAGAGTGTTTAATGGTTTCAAAATAGGTGTACACCGCTCAGTTTCTCCATATTTGAAAGGTTTGTCTGCCTTCACCCCAGTCCTATTTTGCATTACACGTATGTATAATTTACTAGCCATTGCACCCGGCATTGCCTGTGTACACATGCGGGTATAGTATTTTTTTTACGTGCAGATGTGTGTTTGGCTTAGATGGAAGAGACAGGGGAAAAAGAAGTGCACAGTTGGTAATGTGCGTTATGTATTTAATAGTTGAGGAGGTGACATTGCTTGAGGGACGTATAGCACATATGCTTTTTTATACTCAGACATACTTGCACACACTTACAAACACTCATACATTCATATTTATCAAATACTCACAAATACTCACACACAAAATATACCTTTTTGTTTTGTAAAAGTTGTTGCCTTTTTTCAGATTTTTTTCCTCTATTTTAAATTCTTGATTGGTTGATTTACTTTTTTTTTTTTCGTTTTTACAGAGAGACACACTACACACACACTTGTACATATAAACATGTTCACCCCCCCAACCCCCACCCCAACCCTCAAACAAAACTTTTCAGATTTTTTTTATGTTTCTGTTTTCTGAACCAGAATTTGTTGGTAGTTGGTTTGAATTTCTTGTTTTATTTTGTTCTATAAAACCCAGGTATAATTTTACACACCTGTCCACACACTTGCACACATTTACATATTGTAAGTTGTTGCATTTGTTGTTATTTCTTTCTGCATTTGCGGTGATTGCTTGATTTTGTACAGACACCTGTACAAACACACACACACTTGTGCACACAAGCACAAACACCTGCACACTTTAACATATTTGCACATACAGTCATACAGACCTATTTTTTGTTTTGAAAGTTGTTGCATTTGTTTCTTTCCGCATTTGGTGTGATTGCTTGATTTTTTTACAAACACTTGTACACAGAAATACACACACTTGTACATATCTGTGCTTTCTAACACACACACGCACAAACACCTGCACACATTCACATACTTGCGCATACTTCTTGCATAGTTTTTTGGTGGTGTTGGAATTTGTTGCATTTTTTTCCTCTTCTTTCTGCATTTACAGTGATTGCTAGATTTTTGTTTTACAGACATCTGTGCAAATAAACTCACACATTCTTGTACACGTCTGCCCTTTCTAACACAAACTTACACACAAGCACAAACACCTGCATGCATTCCCATACTTGCATATACTTCATAAATACTTTTTGGGGGGTTTGAAAGTTGTTACATATTAGCTTTTTTATTGCTTTTCTTGCTTTTTTCCCCACAAACACCTGTACACACAAACACATACTTGTACACGTCTGTACTTTCTAACATACACACTTACACTTTCTGCATTTAGGGTGATTGCGTGAATTATTTTTTTTTACAGACACCTGTACACACAAATATGCATACACTTCTACAAGCCTGCCCTTTCTAACACACACACACACACCTGTAGCATTCACATACTAGCACATACAGTCATATATAGTTTTTTACTGTTTTGAAAGTTTTATTTTTTCTGTACTTCGGTTGATTTTTTTATAGACACGTGTGCACACATTATCACTTTGGTATTTACTCTGTGTTTTGAATAGCTAAAACGTTTTTGAATAACTAAATATAGGTAGAGTGTGCAAATGAACATAGGTTGTATATAACTAAGCAGATCTTTTATCTGAGTATATACACATATCTATACCCTTGAGTTTATTTTCAGTTCATCACTGTTTCTTTACTGAAAAAGCTACATATTCCTCACTAAAACACACAACCCTCCTATTATAAATCAAAATTAGGATTGACTAATAAAATGAGAGATATGCATTAAAAATATTGTAATTATTTGATTTATATATTTTCCTTTGTAGGGGATTCCGAAAAAACGCATATAGGTCATTTATAGTGATGGCGAATGGTATTCTGGGTAAAAAGAACCGATAGCTCATCCCCTTGTGCATTGCGAACAGGATTCTATCCACCTTCCCACAACCAAATGCTCGTTACACTGGGTTTAGATAAGGAAGTGATTATTTTTCTAATCAAATGGCCATGGACTAAACATAGAAAATGATTTTATATGCCATCATGATCCTATACCTACGTTACTAAATTCATTGTTTATGAAACCTGCGTAGACATATTACCGAGTATTTCCTGTTATGGTATATACAGGTTCTTGTCACGGATTTCTTATGAGTGACCTATGCTTTTATTTCTTCAATTATGTGTTACATAAATTATGCATATGCTATGTGAGATTCTTTTCTCCAATATTGAACTCACTTAAAGGAAAGAGGAGGTCTGGGTGTTTAAACCCCAGAACTATCACTTGATCGGCCGTCTGCTTCTAAGCCTTGGCTCCTCTCTTTCCGACTGTGCAGTCTTTTGTGCAATATTAGCATTTATGTATCTCTTTAACGTAACAATCATATGTTAAATCTCAATCCAGGACTCATCCATCTCCTGTGGTGGTCCGGGTGCAGGACCGCCCCGGACCCTTCGCCTGGTCCAAACACACCAGGTCACAGCAGCTGTAACAGCAAAAGGATACCGGTCCGCACTCCTTCGATCAGGAACTAATTCAATATCACAAACCTTAGTAGAACAAGATCTTACAGAGCTGCAACATCAAATAAGGGAATCAGAACAGAACAACAGAAATAACATAAAAAACAATCTTAATAAGGGGGAACAGAAAGCTCTAATAACTTTACGTAATGATAAAACCATAGTGATAAGATCTATCTGTATAATGGCTTGCACTTATGCCCTTGTTTGTATACTCTGTATTTTATAATGTACAGTGCTGCGTACCCAAGTGGTGCTTTATAAATAAAATTATACATACATACATAAAGGAGGATCAGTGGTAATTCAGGACAAAAGAATGTATTTTAGTATAGTATAGTATTTGAGGTTGAATAAAGACATATGTCCATCCAGTCCAACCCATCTAGCAATATCCTCATTTCCTGCCTAACTGTTGATCCAGAGGAAGGCAAAAAAAAAAAAAACACCAAATTTATGAAGGGGGGAAAAATTCCTGACTCCAATCGGAAATTTCCCTGGATCAACTCTACTTTATGTATCAATACCAGTAACTTGCAACATTCCTTGTTTGCAGAAACTCATCCAGCTTTTTTTTTAAACTGACCAATGAACCTGCCATAACAAAGTCCACTGGAAGACAGTTCCATAGCTTTACAGTTCTCACAGTGATAAACCCTTTCCGAGCTTGAATTCTAAACCTTTTTTCTTCAAGTCTTAAGAGATGTCCTCATGTCCTCTGACATGTTCTATTGGTGAACAATTCCCCAGATAGTTTATTGTATGGCCCGTTAATGTATTTATACACAGTAATCATATCCCCACACAAGCGTCTTTTCTCCAGCGTACATAATTGTAACTTTTCCAGTCTCTCTTCATATTCAAGCTCCCCCAATCCCCTTATTAATTTAGTTGCCCTTCTCTGAACCCTTTTCATTTCAAAGATGTGCTTTTTTGTACACAGGATTCCAAAATTGCACTGCATATTCCAAATGAGACCTTACCAATGCTTTGTAAAGAGGGAGAATAACATTTTCCTCCCTTGAATCCATACCTCTCTTTAGAGCCATTTATAGTATAAGCAGCACAAGGATTTTTAAGTCCAAAATGCTTCACCTTACATTTATCAACATTGAATCTCATCTGCCACTTAGCAGCCCAATGTCTATCTATCTAATCCCTGCAACGATTGCACATCCTCTGAAGTTTTTAATGGTCGACAAAGTTTTGTGTCGTCAGCAAACACAGAAACCTTGCTGACAATACCCACTTCCAAATCATTAATAAATAGATTAAATAGAAGTGGCCCCAACACAGAACCCTGTGGCACCCCACTTAGCACTTTAGTCCATAATGATGAAGCCCCATTTACAACTACTCTCTGCATCCTATTCATTAACCAATTTTATATCCATGTACAAATGTGACTCCCCAGACCAACAGACCTCAGCTTATACATTAGTCGCCTATGAGGGACTGTATCAAAAGCCTTTGCAAAATCTAAGTAAACTGCATCTACTGCTATGCCAGAGTTTAAATGTCTACTTACTTCCTCATAAAAGCCAAGCAAGTTAGTTTGACAAGATCTATTCCTCCTAAATCCATGCTGGTTACTACTTATAATGTCAGTCCTTAAAACATACTCTAGAACATGTTCCCTTATTAAACTTTCCAGGATCTTCCCCACCACTGAAGTTAAACTTACAGGCCTGTAATTACCCGGCTGTGAATGACTACACTTTTTGAATAGTGGAATAACATCAGCCTTTTTCCAATCCAGAGGCACCATGAAATTAAAGGAAGGTCTATAATATCAGGTATGGGGTCTTTGAACGAGGGACTGTCCAACATGATAGATATCCTGTTGCAGCCCTTAGTGAAAAGACTCGATTCCTATTTGAAGGATACGGAACTATATGGTTCATAGAAATTCAGGTGTGGAAGGAGGAACATAATTTAGCAACCATAGATGTAACAGCATTATACTTCAACATACCACACAGAAAGGAAATGGAGGCTGGAAGATATCACTAATTACAGTATTTACAACTACATAATTGAACTGCTGCAGTACCTCTTGACAAGATCGTAACAAATACTATGTCCAAGTGTGTGGGGCGGTGATGGGGGTGAAATTTTCTCTCACCTATGCCAATTTATACATGGGATGGTGGGAGGAAACATGCCTTTTTCACCATCCGGCTTTCGCCTCATCTCAGCCCCTCATACGTCATTACAGGAGATACATAGATGATCTCCTCTGGATATGGTCATATGGTCAAATGGGCTTTCCTACAACCGCACCCCCGCAATTGTGAATATTGTCATCTGCCAGAAGAAGGTTCCACAGCTCTAGATCGATCAATCGGTTGTCCCTCACACTATCCACATCCACTTCAGTGTCTTAGTGCTTGGTGCTACTGACTCACCCTAGCCAAGAGCATGGGTATCCAAAAGTGTCAAGATATCAGTGCACACCATTCTTTACAGCAAATCGTGTTTATTAACACATGTAAAGACTGGTGTGCACTGATATCTTGACACTTCTGGTTCCACAGCTCTAACTGTAAAGAAACCTTTCCTAACCTGAAGATGAAACTTCTTTTCTTCTAATCTTAGACATCCTCAGAATTGTCCAGTGAAAAAGAGACTGTCAAAGGCTTCAGGTTTTCTAATCTACACAAATTAATGAAAGTTGGTGGAAAGGTTGATTTGGGAAGGAGGAACCAGGGAAGGGCTTGCTTAAGGCACCAAAATGTCCAGAAACCATCAATGGCAGGAGAACAATGCAAATGGCATATTATCACTATTACCAGCATCAAAGGATTTCCTGAATAAGGAGAGTCGGACAAGGAATCGGATAGAAGGGGTCAGTAGCAAGGAACTTTAATAACTGGCTGCAAACCTTTTGCATATTGGGTAATTTAATTTCAGAAAAGCGTCCCAAGCTTTTCCCTGGGCTTTTCAAGCACATAAACACAGTGGTGGAGGCATACAAATCATTTGGAGGATTTTCATGGTTCCGCTATGATCGTTACAGACAAAAATTATACATGGGAGTTCGCTTTTCTAATGCACATCCACCTTCCTAATGTGTGTTCGCTTTTCTAATGCCCATTCACCTTCCTAATGCCCATTCACCTTCCTAATGCGCGTTCGCCTTCCTAATGCATGTTTGCTTTTCTTATGCCCATTCACCTTCCTAATGTGTGTTCACCTTTTCAATGCACATTCGCCTTCCTAATATGCGTTCGTATCAGAATCAGCTTCATTTGTTTCTCTTTATTCTCCCAATCCAATGTTTGTTTAGTTCAAATATAGTAACAATTACATTGAGCAGCTGACTAGCCGGTAACAATGATTGGGCCACATTTACCCAGAGGTGCAAATTGCTCCAGGCAAATATGGCTTCTGGTATTTAATACTGGATTTGCACCTGGTGGTAACTATAAAAGGGATTTTACCCCAGCACCACTTTAAGACCAACCATTAGCTGGTCTTAAACTGATAATCTTATCCCTTTTTAGAACATTAAAGAAGGCTGACCTGCCCCAACTGACAATGTTTTACTGCTACATTTCTGTATGTATGATTTTGGATAATAAGTGTTCAATACTTTACCTATGCAATAAATGTTCAATATGTCAAATAATTGTAGTTACTCTGAGAGTGTAACATGTAGGGGAGAGAGAAAAAGAGGGAGATTAACAATAAATATACAGTATGTATATCTATATACAGAGTGTGCTGCATTAGGAAACCCCGTCTTCAGCCAGAGAACTGCTGTTGTTGCAGCCTTATCTAGTCTTGGCTTGTTCTAACCCCTGACTGACTCAGCCTAATCATTGCCTACCCACCCTAATTCCCTAGCTAATTGCTGCTTCACTTCCCCTCATTGCAGTCATGTGACCCTCTGTTGTGGTCTGTACTCTCAGGCTGTGAGCTCATTCCAGTACAGGACTTGTCACTGTCTTGCACAGGGTTTTTTTCGCACCATAGCAAGTTACTGTTACATGCACTTATGCACATTTGCTCTCCTTCCACATGCACAAGTTTAAAGTAGCATTAATTTGTTTCCAAAAGTTCTAAATGATAAAATTGAATTGAGTCCTTTCTTACAGATACAGTATCAGTATGAACTTTATGTTACTGATTACTTTATGTTTCCAACAATGGGTCATCTCATTCACTTAAATGTGTTCACAATTGATGATGAAGTTTTGTTAAACGAAACGTGTTGCATGCTATTTTATTCTATATTTATGGTGTACATTTTATAATATTCCCATATGGGTTGTATAAGATTGTGATTTTATCTTTGGTATGCTTGCAGAGCCTGTTTGAGCCCAACAGAGCTGACTGTGCGTGTTCCGATCCTCCCCGTTTCTGCTTTCGAACTACATGCCTTGGAGATCATGTGATTGCTCCCCTCGTGACCGAACTTTGGATCACATGGAGGAAAGTTTGTGTGGACTGACCTGGTGGGAGAAAACATTGTCTGCATCCCGTGCAGTGGAGAGAGTGAGGAACTGAGGGGGGTTGGTAGGGTCGGGTGATGGTGTAGATGAAAGCTCTTTCTGACTAGGATTTATCGTTGGACTTGGTGGTTTTATTGCTCCAGGGAGTGGGGGCCGGTATCACTTACAAGTTTGTCATCCGTAGGGCTCCGTTGTACAGGTAGACAACTGATATTTATATGCTTATTGCTCCATTGGTTTGATTAATTCCTATATACAGAGACATTGGCTCTATATTATAAGAACTACTTCTGATTTTATATTTTACAGTGGGATCTGCATTTTATGGTTTACTGAGATATACACATTGTTTAGTAATTTTATACTTGTTCTAGTTTGATGTATTGATTGTCATATACTAAGATTGTACAAAGACTTTCCTCTATTAAAGTTCTGATTTTTGGTCTATTCCTGCTATTTAGACGATTTTATTTCTAATGTAAACAGCCCTAAAATCTGCCTGCATAGTCAAGACCCTCCATTCCCTTTATTAGCTTTATTATCAGCTTTTATTATGGCATTACTTGTACCAACAACTAGACTGCATATTCTTAATACATTCACTATATGGCATTAGTTCTGCTCAGTACTGATAGTATTAGTTTCAATACATTGGCTTACATTGCATTCATTTGCAATCAGTTAGAACTGTACATAACTGTTTCAATAGCACCATAGCTGTAACTTTTTACTCCCATGGCATTACCTCTAAATTAACCTCCGTGGTATTATCCGACATCGCTTTTGCCATTGGGATTAAGAAACACGTCACTCTTATTCGAGAATTATCTTGTGCCTCTGAAGGTTACTGCTATGCTCTTAGGGATTCTATCTCAAAGTGTTTACATGTTCTTTAATCATTAAAAGATTGTTTAACCAACATCCCTTTAGAATTGATTATGAGTAAACGATGTTCAGAAGTGTCTGAACTACTTAGCAATATAGTTTTCTTTCTTTCCATTGATATGAATGAAATGGTAAATATATGTCCAGTGAAAGAAAACAAAAAAAATCACAATAATAAACAAAATGTTTATATATTTTTACATTGAAATAAAAATGAGTTGCAAAAGGAAAATTCATAAAATTGTCCTGCATTTCCATTAACTGGAAACCCTTACAGATCCACATTGCTAAAACTGGTCAGTGGTTTTATACAATAACATTGTAATGCAGTGGAAAGAATAGGAAAACATAACTTAAATGAGCTTGTGAAGGTTCTCATTTATCCAGGTCATAGTATATTTGTTGTATTCAGTTAGATCAACTGGACTTTAAACTAAACTTTAAGTCCAGTTGATCTAACTGAATACAACTTTAATAGGACAGTATGAAAAACAATGATGATAATTATAGTCAGTGGTAAGTTAGGTCAACCCTTCCTAAAACTTAGTGAAAAGTGAGAACATAGACAACACAATGTATATACAGAGGTATTTTACAGGACAACAATAACTTCTAGAATCATCCCCCCCCCCCCCCTCCATTTAAAGGTAACGAGTAACCAATAGGCCCTCACCCCTGGATTAAGAGTTTAAAGGATAAGTATGCTGTAAAATCAAGTTAAGTTTAGTTGGAAGCTGCAGCTTTAAAAAAACTGTTGCTTTTTTTCCCTATGCCCCTCCAGAGCCTACTTTTGCTGATTGAAAGTTGCTGACATCTTGTTTTTGCTTAGCTGAATGTTTAGCTCCGCCCCTCTGAGATTAGCTGCTTCCTCCTGCCTCTTGGGCCTTACAAGCTAATGTCTGTTGGTTCCATGCACGGCACGTGCATGATATTGTGGCGCATGCAACGTGACTTCAGTATGTGCACGGACGTGTGGGCACATGATGTTATCTCGACGTCACACGTGCACACGTCCACCCACGCACTGTTTAGGTCCTCCCCCCTGGGTACTTTGAAATGGATGAAGAAGGGGATTAGGGCTGAGGTGAGTTAAGTTGTTGTTTAACAGCATTTCATGAGCTAATTGCAGAACCGGTCATAGTGCAATGTAGGCCTCTGGTCTGCAGTGAGAAGTGCCTACCAAGAGACATCAACAAGCTAGCTTCCATGTTACCATAGTAGTTCTTAAGGAAATTCTGTATCTTCTAATGAGCTTTAAAAGCATTACATGAGCTAAATGCTGGCCTACGTTGCACTGATGATGGCTCAATAAAACCGAAACTGGCAATTTGCTCTCTGGTTCTGCAGAGGTTGACGAACATTGAAGACAACCATCCGGGTGAAGAGTGTGGTCCGTCTGGGAGACTGGCTTCTCACACTGGTCCCGGTTGGTATTTGAGCATATAACTGTAACAATACAGATACCTCCACTTTGCTGGTCTGTACGCTCACCAGCACTTTCTAATACCAGGGACGCCCGGTGGGGTGTAGGGTTTTAGTTCTTTTTTTACAATTGTACATACAGGTGGCTTTTTGTATGTTGGGTAAGTTGGGGGGAGGGCGTTTCTATGCACTCTATTTATGAGTATAGGTTGCTCATGTTTCTCTCTAGTCACTAATAAACGTATTTTGTATTTTGCTAGCCTTATGTAGTCGTGCCTTTTGTTATGGGGGACTGTTCTTGGATGGGCTAGTTACCATCCAAGGGTTCTTTGTGCTGTGGTATATAAATGTCTTTTCCCCATTTAGTGCACCACCAGATTGGGTGTTCTACAAGGCTGTTATACTAAGCTGTTCACTGTGCTCTTAATGTCTCATTTAAGCAGAAACCTGTCTTCAGCTGGCTCTCTGGTTCTTCATTCACCTTATGGAATGCTGTAAAAGCTGCTTAGAAGGTATAGCATATCCTAAAGGGCTACCACTAGAAATTCCCAGAAGTATCTCAATACCTTATTTGCATATGAGAAAGAGAGCTCTAGCCTGAACTCCCCCTATCGTACTTGATTCCTTAATTTATTACAAAAATAGCTTGTGACTGCAGTGGAATACGCAGAACATAAAAGCAAATGTTACCACTTATAGCCAGGGTGATTTTCACCCTATATTCGGGGTGGATAAGTTGATAAATACCTCGCCTCAGATAGCAGAAATTATCACACAGGAATAAATTTCTAATATTGTGCTGGGGGCCTTCATGGGGTCTGTATCTCAGGTGATATAATGTGAAGTACTCAACATAGTAACAGCAAAATGTATTTAATATACAGAATACAACCAGAATTAATGTATCAATCAGTATAGGGCATTATTAAAAAATTGCTAGCACTGACATCAATAGTAGTGAATTCTAAAATACACAGCATTATTAACAATATCATTAAAACTATGTACACACATTACAACAAATGCAATTTGAAAAGATCATTAGAATGTCACTTATCTAATAAGCACTGTACAGACATTCTGCTCGGCAGTAGCTGAGCAGCCTGTTCTTTGCTTTGGAGAGAGAAATGGATGGCCAGGAGACCACAATGGATCTGGAGCACAAATGCTGATTCCCCAACATTTTATTGATCCAGGATACATCTCCAAACAATGTTTAAGGGAACCTTTACACATGGTAGATTGTTGCACAAAGTATTTTGTCATCAGCCAATTTGAATGCCATTATCCAGCATGCGGGCAAGGCCTACAGCTGAGCTCAGCAGAACTGTGTGGTGAGAGCAAATCTAAGCTAAGCGTTTAAGATGGCTGACTGGATGGCTGCTGGATGGCTGCTTGATGTGTTATTGAAAATAAACTGGTTAAAAATCCCAGGAGTGTATATATATATATATATATATATATATATATATATATATATATATATATATATATATATAAATGGAGGAATCCACCACATTCTGTAAACAACTGGATGCCTGGTGCTACCATAAGGGTATAGTATAGTAAATAATAAAGCCGGAGCACTCCACGGACTAAGTGAACCATTTAATAAAGTAACATGGTAGGTCTGGGTATCCTACGCGTTTCAGCCCTATTGGGCCGTCCTCAGGGTTACAGACCGCAACTAACAAACAGGTTTAAAAAAGAGACTAAGCTCCTCCCACCTCTAACACCCCCCCCCCCCATGTGCTGAGCAGTGACCAATAGCAAAGGGAGCACACCCTCAGCCCAAGAACAGCAACCAAGTCCCAGGCAGTGTCGGGAGTACCAGAACAAACAACGTGAGTGGAGTACCACCCACACAGAATAAGGTGCATCAGAAATATGACCACCACTGACACCACGTGTGGGAAGACCAAAGGCTACACAAAACAGAGAGGCGAGCCAATGAGATAAAGTGCATAACAAAAGTGCAAGTGCTATAAATAGAATAAAAGGTCCCAAGTGCTATCCATACATATTAAAAACATATTACTTAAATATCTAAGACCATAGGGCAGGGGGAAAGTATATACCATTGGGCAAAATAAAAACAAAAAAAAGAGAGTAGGGAATAGGTCAGATGCTGCATAAAGCAATAACTAAAAAGAAAATGAGGAAAGCATTACAAGCATTACAGCTGGCCTTATCATGCTATCTATGTGTAATGGAACCTAATGGCCCCCTCCCTCTGGGGAGTAGGTGGTCCCTCCCTTTAATATATATTAGAATGGTGTTCTTAATCCCTGGACTTTTCCATATAGATGGTAACCATTGCCCTAGTATAAGATTGGCCCACTTTGAAATAGGCCTTGTGTTGTTACATTGCTTTCCTCATTTTTTTTTAGTTATTGCTTTATGCAGCATCTTCCCTATTCCCTACTCTCTTTTTTTAGTTTTTTTTTTGCCCAATGGTATATTCTTTCCCCCTGCCCTATGGTCTTAGATATTTAAGTAATATGTTTTTAATATGTAGGGATAGCACTTGTGACCTTTTATTCTATTTATATAACTTTTGTTATGCACTTTATCTCTTGGCTCGCCTCTCTGTTGAGTGTAGCCTTTGGTCTTCCCACACGTGGTGTCAGTGGTGGTCATATTTCTGATGCACCTTATCCTGTGTGGGTATCTGTGGCTTTGGTACTCCACTCACGTTCTTTGTTCTGGTACTCCTGACACTGCTTGGGACTTGGTTGCTGTTCTTGGGCTGAGGGTGTGCTCCCTTTGCTATTGGTCACTGCTCAGCACGTGGGGGGGGGGGGTGTTAGGGGTGGGAGGTGGGAGGAGCTTAGTCTCTTTTTTAAACCTTTTTGTTATTGCGGTCTGTAACCCTGAGGACGGCCCGATGGTATAGGGATGAAACGCTAGGATACCCAATCTACCATGTTACTTTATTAAATGGTTCACTTAGTCCGTGGAGTGCTCCGGCTTCATTATTTCATATATATATTATATATATATAATAAATATATAATATAATTATAAACAAAGAGTCGAGCACTCCTGGGAATCTTCCAAACATATAAATCACTGCTCAGCACGTGGGGGGGGGTGTTAGGGGGTGGGAGGTGGAGGAGCTTAGTCTCTTTTTTAAACCTGTTGTTAGTTGCGGTCTTAACCCTGAGGACGGCCCGATGGTATAGGGATGAAACGCGTAGGATACCCAGATCTACCATGTTACTTTATTAAATGGTTCACTTAGTCCGTGGAGTGCTCCGGCTTCATTATTTTAATATATATATATATATATTATATATTAATATATATATATATATTATAAACAAAGAAGTCGGAGCACTCCTGGGAATCTTCCAAACATATAAATTTATTCCATTCGCGTAAGTCGACGCGTTTCGGCCCGTGTACGAGCCGTGTCTTGAAAACTCGTACACGGGCCGAAACGCGTCGACTTACGCGAATGGAATAAATTTATATGTTTGGAAGATTCCCAGAGTGCTCAACTAGTGTCCACCCGGGCAGTTGTGGACACTAGTTGAGAGTGCCGCTCCATCTTTGGTTACCTTATATAATATATATAATATATAATATATATATATATATTACACAGAAGTCTCCACACTCAACTATACATATAAGCATAAATTAATTAGATATCACGAACAGTATGCAAGCAACGAAGGTGATTACCTGCACTAAAGTTAAAATGGATACGTTTAGTTACATGTTTTGTACAAACTTGCGTCAGCTGATGCGCCACTTCAAGGCATTATCCCAGCATCAGTCCTAACCTAATGAGTAAAGTTCAATCCCTGGGGGAACAACCATACCTGCTTTCTCTCTTTATTTAGTATGACCTATACCAAGGAATCATGGGAGCTTACGAGCTTTCTAAACCTTCTTTTTATCTGGACTGCCTTAAGGGCGGGGGAATAAATTTACCCAGGGAGCAAAGCATATAAATCGACTTAGCCGTATTGCCCTTTATTATGTACAAATACAAGAATATTGCAGCTCAACCTTTATTTAAAAATTACTTTCAGATGCGGTGCAAAGGAGTACCGGCAATTAATACATTACACGAAGTCTCCAGCACTCAACTATACATATAACGCATAAATTAATTAGATATCACAACAAGTATGCAACAACGAAGGTGATTACCTGCACTAAAGTTAAATGGATACGTTTAGTTACATAGTTTTGTACAAACTTGCGTCAGCTGATGCGCCACTTCAAGCAGTATCCCAGCATCAGTCCTAACCTAATGAGTAAAGTTCAATCCCTGGGGGAACAAGACCATACCTGCTTCTCTCTTTATTTAGTATGACCTATACCAAGGAATCATGGGAGCTTACAGAGCTTCTAAACCTTCTTTTTATCTGGACTGCCTTAAAGGGGCGGGGGAATAAATTTACCCAGGGAGCAAAGCATATAAAATCGAGCTTAGCCGTATTGCCCTTTATTATGTCAAATACAAGATATGCAGCTCAAAACCTTTTTTTAAATTACTTTCAGATGCGGTGCAAAGGAGTACCGGCAATTAATACATTACCAGAAGTCTCCAGCATCAACTATACATATAAGCATAAATTAATTAGATATCACGAACAAGTATGCAAGCAACGAAGGGTGATTACCTGCACTAAAGTTAAATGGATACGTTTAGTTACATAGTTTGTACAAACTTGCGTCAGCTGATGCGCCACTTTCAAGGCAGTATCCCAGCATCAGTCCTAACCTAATGATAAAGTTCAATCCCTGGGGGAACAAGACCATACCTGCTTCTCTCTTTATTTTATGACCTATACCAAGGAATCATGGGAGCTTACAGAGCTTCTAAACCTTCTTTTTATCTGGACTGCCTTAAAGGGGGGGGGAATAAATTTTACCCAGGAGCAAAGCTATAAAATCGAGCTTAGCCGTATTGCCCTTTATTATGTACAAATACAAGAATAGCAGCTCAAACCTTTATTTTAAATTACTTTCAGATGCGGTGCAAAGGAGTACCGCAATTAATACATTACACAGAAGTCTCCAGCACTCAACTATACATAAGCATAAATTATTAGATACTCACGAACAAGTATGCAAGCAACGAAGGGTGATTACCTGCCCTAAAGTTAAAATGGATACGTTTAGTTACATAGTTTGTACAACTTGCGTCAGCTGATGCGCCACTTCAGGCAGTATCCCAGCATCAGTCCTAACCTATGAGTAAAGTTCAATCCCTGGGGGAACAAGACCATACCTGCTTCTTTCTTTATTGTATGACCTATACCAGGAATCATGGGAGCTTACAGACCTTCTAAACCTTCTTTTATCTGGACTGCCTTAAAGGGGCGGGGGAATAAATTTACCCAGGGAGCAAAGCATAAAATCGAGCTTAGCCGTATTGCCCTTTATTATGTACAAATACAAGAATATGCAGCTCAAACCTTTTTTTTAAATTACTTTCAGATGCGGTGCAAAGGAGTACCGGCAATTAATACATTACACAGAAGTCTCCAGCACTCACACTATACATATAAGCATAAATTAATTAGATTCACGAACAAGTATGCAAGCAACGAAGGGTGATTACCTGCACAAAGTTAAAATGGATACGTTTAGTTACATGTGTAACTACATGTGTAAGTGTAAATGTATTTATTGAACAAATGTTTTTGGTGCTGCACCAAGCATCTTTCTCAAGAGCCCTTGATGCACTACCAAAACAATACAAAAAAAGATCAAATTTTATTTTAATAATCCACCGGGCCTGGATTGTTGAACTAATCAGTTGCAATTTCTCTCAACTTAGGTTTCACCCCCATTTCCTCTAGACTGTAAGCTCTTTGAGCAGGGTCCTCTTTCCTATTGTATGGTATTGCTGTAAGTAACTCATCACTCTGTGTACGTATATTATGTATTACCTGCATATGTAATATGTATGACATAATTTTAAAGTACCAAGGATTTAAATCACAACATTACAGTGCACCAACTCCCCCTATAGCGTATTGCATCAGAAGAGGGAAAATACCAGAGTGTGTGTTGCCCCCCTTGCTGTTTCCTGGGTCCACGTGTGTTGAGCGTTTGAGCCAGAGGGGAGCATGGGACGTGTAGTGTACCTGTGATTGGTAAGTGATGGTGGTATACACTCATGGGGGGTTGGGCGCACGGGTTTAAAGGCTGGGAAGTTTTTGTGGCATTTAAGTCCTGACGACGGCCCTGCTGGGGCGGAAACACGTTGACTGATGTTTACTGAATAAAGATTGTTTGTTGATATGAAGAAGACCCATTGAGTGCTTTCGTTTTCTATGGATTCTTATATGGACTGTGAAAAGACACCCCGGGCATGTTCCTCAGTAGTGTGGAGTGCTATCAGGTCGTATATTCTTTTATATATGTATATATATATATATATATATATATATATATATATATATATATATATATTTAATCTAACAGTATTACTGTTAAGGGAAATAGTGACAATATTAAGGGCAAATTACACGATTTAGTATTTTTTTACATAAGCCAATGCTAGCCCATACAGATCAATATTGATGGATGGAAATACATTGTAATACATTGGATTCAAATGTAGCAGGAATCTTTGCTGATAATCGTTTCCCAACGGAGATCTCTTTGTTTTTCTCTCTAGCTAACAAGTCTAAATTAACCTCATTGGTATAATCTGTCATATGAATAGGGATCAGTATAGGAAAAAAAAAACATTTATTTCTGTTTGCATCTCTGTAGATTACAGGTTTCCACCTTGGGATGTCACCTGGTTATGTGCTTACACAGACTGTTAAATCATCCTGAACTTGTTTAGCAAATGTCCCTATAGAGATAATTAACAGGGTGTTGTAGAAGTAAGAAATATGCCTTTCCATTTAAAAGTATAGTTACGATACAATAATAAGATCTAATGCAAAGCAATACAAAACCCAGTTTCCTCTATATAAATATGGCGCCCAGTAGAACTAAAATAAAGTGAAACACACAATCAAAATTTGTATAAAATGTATAAATAATTACTCATAGTCCCATATTCTAGAACACCAACATTGTACACTTTGACTAAAATTCACAAGAACCCAGTTAAACAGATGCCCCCCCCACCCCACCGCCCACCCCATAGTTTTGAATCATTGAAATGTATTATGCCCATTGGCAAAACTTATGTACAAGATGCTGGCTCCTCTTTAGTGAGAGTTCATGCTGATGTGCTATATAAATTATGTTCTTTTAATGATACAGAGGTGGGAGAATTGCCACTTGCTACATTTGATGTGGTAAGTTTCAATACCTCATAAAGAGGATATGGAGGCTGTTCATTGAGGGTTTGAAACTTATGGGACATTACCAGCCATGCAAATAGATTTTTCTATGAACTTGTTGGAGATTATACATATGTATAACAATTTTCTTTTTCAAGATAGGTACTACCTGTAGTTGTATCTGTTGTATTGAGTTAGATCAACTGGACATAAAGTTTAGTTCTTGAAGTTTCGCTAGTCATCCGACTGGCTTTCTCAATTCAGAATGACTTCTACAAGAATCTGTGGCAATTATTTGCCCTGGAAAATCCCAATTAGCATATCACAGCCAAGTGTTATAGGTGTGATTGGATAGTGGCTAAGAGGTGTTATAGGAACGCCCAGAGTAAGGTGTTAAAACAGCATTGTACATGGCAGACAGTTGGTGTCGAAACCCCCCCCCCCCCACACCTCTATTCAGGCCTGGTTTCTTTATTTACAAGCATATCTGTAGACTACAATGGGGGCTTAATGCAGCTCCTTTCTATGGCAATGCTCTTATGACATGGCTTGACATGCCATGACATTGCTTTAATGTAATTAAGGGCAACCCATTCAAACACCCAAATACAGGCCAGGTAATCCGTATACATAGATGTTTCAACTGTGACAACATTTTATGGTTTACGTTCTGATGTGTCCTTGTGGCCACTTATATATTGGTGAGACTACGCAAAAGGTAATTACCAAAACAAGTTTTCCATTCAATTAAAAAATACCTCCCCTCTAGTACAAAAACACTATGAAATACAACACAATGTTGGGCAGCTGAAATTCATAGTCTTGGTGCAGGACAAAATAATCAAAAAAGATAGGGTGACTGTTACTTCTTAAACAAAGAGAGATATGGTGAATCTAGAAATTGGGAACCCTGGAACCTAATGGCCTGGAAACAGATTTACCCTTAAGTAAATACCATCTGTGTTAATTTACTGTTCATGAACCTGACCATGGAAAACTTACTGTTGGTAACAGTATTTACAACTGGGGTTAACAGCACAGCTTCATGTTCAATGTTACTTTTACATTCCATATTAAAAGCCAAAACTGACTTTAGAGGGTATGCCCATCTCTCCAGACGTGTTTTCCCTAAAACCAGGACCCACCAGAACCCTAGTATCACAATGCATACCTTACTCCCTTTAATGCTGCCTCTTCCTGTTTCCCATGGCCCTCTGTGGCTAGAATTCATTATTTCATTTGAAGTCTATAGACAAATAATTGTGATCAAGCAGTACCCTCCAAAAATCTCAGCTATTGAGATACAATCAATGTAATGCTAATCCCGGCCTATACACCAATGTTTAAAAGATATACAACAACTTCAAAATAGTTCAATACGTATGTATGTAATGGAAACTGACATGCTGTAAATATGGAATAGAATCACCAACTCTGTTTTCCAGTTCCTACCGGAAGCTCTAGATGAGCATATGGGCTAGAACAAACTAAAGAGTATCCACTAGGATGACTAGCAGAGATTTTGTCATAAAAGAAAAAGGCACTAAATAAAGAGTGGCATTAATAAAGAATCATTATCAAAAATAACCATAAATCATAAATATTCTTAAAAAATACCACTGATATTAGCGTTGTTTCTTTTAGCTCGTGTCGAAAATAACAATATCTAATGGTAGTTCATTGTTTCCAGCCCCTTTGATATCAGTGGGCAGACTGTAATAAAGGATCTGTATCCATTACTAGTGATAACGCTCCTTTATAAATGCCAGCCAAAGTGTGTATTAATAAAAAGGGTACATACTCTCTGAACTCAGCTATACAGTCATATGGATATCTTGAACTAGTAGATTCACTGACAGCACAGCCTTGCCCAATATACACAACAAATATAGAGTGACTGAGAGATGTTGACTGAATTATTTTGTTAGTGATGCATTCTGTACATTAGCATTTTCCTACTCAGATTAGTTTGGTGGGTGTTTTATTCTTCTTACCCAACTGCTTATATAGATTTCAGATTTCTGTTTGCATGATTGCAATTAAAGATGGTTTTTAGTTTTTTGGGGGGATGGGAAGAATTATTTCTGGTGTCCTTTTGTGACTGCCAGTCTTTACAGACTTCCTCACTCAGAGACTGAGGAAGACAATTTTAGTAAGTTTTCCAACTTAAAGGGCTTGTTGCAGTGGAGTCTGTTGGAAATTGTAGAAATTATTTTTGGCCATACTAGGAAAATATGTAAAAGAAAAGCTAGATGCATATGATCATCTTTCTATTCTGCCAATTTTTTTCAAAAAGACTCTAGTCTATAGGGTGCAATTACTGTTAGCTGCAAGCATTCTCCACCTTCCAATATTGCACTTGCGGGATCTGGACTTAATATATAATATTTCAATAATATGCTATCATACTACAGATTTACATCTATTTGTCAATAATAAAAATATTTTTCATATTCACACAATTTAACGTCAAGAAAGGAAATTAAATTAAACATTTTGGAGTATAAATTAAACCGTTTGAAAAGGTAGGAAGAAATTCTTACCCATATATTTGCAGAAGTAATTATGTTTCAAAAAAAGGTTTCTGTGAAATCAATCATTTGAGAGAAATCAATTCCTAAGATCTTGGTATTTCCTTCAATAATCTTGAGATTATTGTTACATTATTACTATACATATTATGAATAAAAAAAAGCCAAAAAACCAAAGAGACAAAACCAGTAAAGATAAAAATGTCTGATGATGTCAATAGTAGAATGTTGGCTCTTGAAATAGAAAGAATGTGGAAAAGAAAACCTTTTAGCACTTCCTACATATTAGTACTGTGGACATACATATCCATTGCATATACCATAAAATAAAGTACTAGACACGCAATTGTTGCGAGCAGCTTGTCTTTGGTCTTGTAATGGTCTACTAAACAGTCAGATATATTTTAAGGCTGGTACACATCATGCAATATTTCGGTCCGATCGACCAATAGTTCAGTAGTACAATACCTAATTTAATCCTCTAGCATTGTGATTAACCCCAACCATTTAAAGTCTGAAGCACCACAAACAAATAATAAAGCCATCCATCCATTTACATTATAAAAACCCATTTCTACAACATAAAACGTTGTTAAGAATAAAATAAACCCTTTGATTCTATGACTGTTGGTGGAATTAAATTGTAATCAGGGTTTTTATGTATACAGTAAAAAAAAGCTAGAACATCCTTGAGCAGCAGTTCCCTATTTTTTGCGAAGGGTTGTGTGATTTGTGCTAAAATGTTGACATGATTTATAACAGATTTTGCCCTAGAAGTTATTAGACTTGTAAATACTGAAATGGCTGCCTCCTCATGTAGTTTCTAAACTCTACTAAACAAACAAAGTGTACACTTTTACAAACATGACCAATAAGCAAACCAGAACCATACCCCCCAAACTTGAATGGCTGTCTCCCGTGTCCATCAATGAAGAACATTCATTGTGTCCCAGTTACAACAATGTTCCAATTCCTTTATTCAAATATGTTTATTTTATTAAAGGCAAAGCCCATAACAACTCCATATTATCAAAGACAATCAGGGCACTTTTTCAATGTTAAAACATTTGGTTTACGATTTACGATTGGTTAGCGAGACTTTAGGTTGCAGCAGCTATGGAGTATCGCAGGAGACACTTGTGCAGCCACCACAGCCTATTTACCAGAGGCTGTGCGGCTCATTTAACCTAATTATTTTATGTCAGCTGATACACTTATATGGGGGTTTGATTCCCCCAGGGTCCTGCAGCATCTGGTAAATTTCTTGCAGGATATTTGCAAAAAGTACATGTGGCTCTGGGCAAATCTCACAGTAAGTGTTAAAATAGATGTAGTTTTAATAACCTATTTAAAGTATGTATCAATGATATTTGTAAATCACTGTATTTGTGCACTAATAGCCTTAAACCTTTTGTTCGGTCGATAACCTCGGTAAATATTTTTCCTGGTTTATCACGTCGCTTATGAACACTTATTACCATATTTATAATTTTTTTTTTTGCCAAACATAGCAACATTTTTTTTTAATTTTCTGCTATATTTATGAAACAGCGAATTTATTCTGTTTTGTTTTTGTGTGTGGTGAAATTTTGGGTTAACAATGCAACAACTTTGTGTATAAAGTTATGAAATGTGACAATATGGAAAACTGAAGCCAGAACCAGTATCAAATCAGAAGGCTTAGTAATGTTAATATGAAACATAGCTGGGGGATGGGATCTTTATAAACAAATGCAATACGTGTTAAACACTAGTGTTAGTTTTGAACGCGTGAAAATGAATTATTTAAGATAGTTTAACCCTTCCTGCACACATAATTGTTATTTTGTGTATTGGGAAACACATCATGGGGAATTTCTAACAATAGTGATGTAATGACACCTTCCAGTAAGTAAAAATAATCCATTTCCAAGGTAGAAAAAAAAAAACTGCCATGCCAGATTTGGCAAACACAATTTTTTTCCAAAAAGATGTCATGTGTGGTAAAATTTTTGTTGACCAGTAGGAAAAGTGACAAAAAGTCAACATTTTGACAATTTTACTTTAAATTCCAGCATTTCCACTTAAAAAAAATTCAGTTTGTTGTTCTTTTTGTTTTTTCTTATTTAGTTTTTCATTTTTCTGGTTATTATTCTTTTTAGCAGCTCTCTAATTTCTTTGTTTCTTAAACTAAAAATGATTGGATTGCACATTGGTGTTAAAACAGAATATATAACAGCCATAATGCGATCATAGCTTGCTGGATAGTTTTTGGTGAGCCTAATGTACATAAAAGCTACACTACCAAAGAAAAGGCTTACTACAGTTATATGTGCTCCACAGGTAGAAAAGGCTTTTTTTCTTCCTTCATTAGTACTTATCTTTAATACAGCAGATATTATCTTTACATAAGAATAAATAATGCACGTAAAGGCAATGACAATAATAAATGCATTGATTGTAAAGTCAACTGAGAAATTAAGAGTTGTATCAGAGCATGATATGTTTATTAGTGGCGCAAAATCACAAAATATGTGCTCAACCTTGTTCAACCCACAATACTGTAGTTTAGAAAGTAAGATGATCTGAGTTAAAGGTCCAAAAAGACCCAGAAGAAAACAGCACGCCGCCATCTGGAAGCAACATGAAGCGGTCATGATGGATGGGTACTTTAGAGGATTGCAAATGGCCAGATAACGGTCGTAAGCCATAGCTGTTAGTAGGTAAGTCTCTGTGATACCTAGGCAATGTAAAAAATATATTTGCAATAGACAGCCATTGTAGGAAATGGTTTTATTATTTAGCAAATTTGCAAGCATTTTAGGAATTGTTACAGCTGTATATCCAATTTCCAAGAAGGATAGTATAGCAACAAAAATGTAAAGGGGAACATGAAGATGGCGATGTGTGTAGATAAGCGTGATCACAGTGATGTTACCACAGATGGTGAAGAGGTAGATGATTAGCAGCAATGTAAATAGCAAGCCCTGAATTCCACCAATGTTAGAAAATCCAATTATAATAAATTCTGAAACCTGAGTCTGGTTTTTGATGGCCATCTAGCTAAAAAAAAAATCAAAACATTTTAATGTTTAATAAGTTGCATCTACAATTAATAGACCTGTGAATGATAAAACAATAAATAAAGATTATTCCCCCATTGAACCTATGCCTGACAAAATAATTTGGAATCAAACAGGAGCATAAAAACCCTTACCAACAATTTTTTACCCAAATCTTACTGCCAACTTTTTACCTCCTTTTGCACTACAAATTTTACTTGCCAGATGAAACCCTTGGTGAAGCAGTAAAGTCAGTAAAGGTCGAAGTCATAAGGATCCAAATGTATAATAAAAAGTCCATATGCACACTTATCCCCTGGTGGGTGCAGAGAGTCCAATTCCCCTACTTCAAAGGGAATAAGGTAATTAAAGGATACAAGGTGGACTGCACTCCAAAGTGGAACGTTTATTCATAAGCCAAACATCAACATAAAATCAACGTTTCGAGGGTAACCTGATGAAGGGGGTGTTACCCTCGAAACGTCATATTTTATGTTGATGTTTGGCTTATGAATAAACGTTCCACTTTGGAGTGCAGTCCATCTTGTATCTTCAAAGTCATAAGGATGCCTGTTCAAAACAGAGGTTACCACTGTGTGCTGTAAAATGTGAGATAGAAGATGAAGCAGACAATTCTGTAGAAGACAAATCTTCTGATTGAAAACAAATGTGCAATAGCTTCATGCTCCTTTGGACACTTTGCACCAAAATGTCATTAGTTACTTATTCTCACAGCTCTAGTGAAATAAACACGTTACCACAGCATAGTATGTGCAAGTTTTTGTTTCTCCCATCTACCTGTGGATTTACTTATTCTCCCACTTGGGTAGTAATTTGCCTAAAACCGTATAAGCTATAGAAAACTTTCTTAATTAAGAAAAGTATTTCTGATGGGCAAGAAAACAGAAACTTGTTGAATAAAAGCCATTGAATGTAATACAAGTCCTCCTGAGAGCTCAGTTTGCTCCTTTTCTTTAGTATGTGGGATAGCACAGAGGCGTAAAATCTTGATTTTTGGTAGTGCTGCCTGAATTATGCAGTAACAGGGAGATTCAATAAAAGTTCTTATCCTTTGAAATGATGCTAATTTTTCCCCAACCAATCAGATCTTATTTAACATTTGAAAGCTAACATCTGATTGGTTGGGGCAAAATTAGCACCATTTCAAATGATAAGAACTTTTATTGAATCTCCCTGTTGCTGCAAAATTCAGGCAGAACTTTTATTGAATTACCCTGTATATATTTTAAAACATTAAACTGCATGGTCTATAGTTATTATAAAGTTATAAATCCTTATCTTTTGTCTCAGAAAATACAGTTAAAAAAAATAAAATTAATTGATTGTACTCACATTTTACTCCAGAAAACAAAATAATATATATATATATTTCAAATAGATTTAAATAGGTTTATTGGCTAAATTGTTTCTTTTACATTTACATTAGTGAAAATGCAATGTTGTTGCTTACAAGTGAATGATAAAAATAGCAGTGGTAAGGAAATATTTATACTTGCAGAATGTAAAAGGACCAATTCATTAGAGGATATGAACTCAACAGGATGTGATTATACAACTAACAAGCTATGTCTCAGGACATTACTTTAAATGTACTGTATATACCTTGTTTAAATATATGGAGCCTTAAATATAATTACATCTAAATCCTACATTGTTTTAGCTTTAACATAAACTCTATTTTTATTTATAAGAATGCACTATCATAGTAATAGCTTAAAATGTGCAATGTTTAAGTCACTAGAATGATTAAAACTAAATTGTTAGCTCACTTTGGAATTCAAAACCCTTGCAGGGAGATGTAATAAAACTTCTTATTGTTAAAAATGGTGCTAATCTTGCCCCAACCAATCAGATGTTAGTTTCAAATGGTAAATAACATCTGATTGGTTGGGGCAAACTTAGCACCATTTTTAACAATAAGAACTTTTATTACATCTGTTGTTCGATAATAGTACATTCTAACAGGGATATTCAATAAAATCCTTATCGTTTAAAATGGTGCTAATTTTGCCCCAACCAATAAGAACTTATTTAACATCTGATTTAACATCTGATAAGTTGGGGCAAAATTAGCACCATTTTAAACAATAGGAACGTTTATTAAAAACCCCATAAATGTTTAGATGCTGTACAATAGAGATGGGCTGTAATTTAATCAGAAAACTAGTTATAATAATCATATTTTTTGTTTAAACAACTGGTTTCATTTAAATAGCTTTGTTTTCTTAAAGTGTATCTCCCCCCCCAACACAAAAAGTGTTAGTAGGAAAGCCCCCAAACCTAAACCTTGCTAGGTTTAAAATTCCCTAAACCTGCACTAAAGGTACTTACCAGTCTTTGTTCCCTTGTTCCCGGCCCCTTCTGCTGCCTTTGTGTGAAAGAGCCAATTAGGGGAATTTAAAAATAGTGTCTAGGGTTGGGGGATTTCCTTCTCCTTAATCATTTTTGTTTTGGACTGAGATGCAATGCTTTACTAAAAGGACAAACATGTAACAGAAGAGAATGGTAGAGATTTTTTAACACTACACAGTGGGCTAAACAGTGGGGCTATTTTTAGTTGAAGGGTGGACATGCCCTTTAACCTCAGGAAAAGCAGCTTCTGTATGCTCCGGGTGCCCCCGCCTCGTGTATGCGACATGACGCCATGCTTGTACAGGAAAAGCAGCTTCTGTATGCTCCGGGTGCCCCCGCCTCGTGTATGCGACGTGATGCCATGCTTGTACAGGAAAAGCAGCTTCTGTATGCTCCGGGTGCCCCCGCCTCGTGTATGCGACGTGATGCCATGCTTGTACAGGAAAAGCAGCTTCTGTATGCTCCGGGTGCCCCCGCCTCGTGTACGCAACGTGACGCCATGCTTGTACAGGAAAAGCAGCTTCTGTGTGCGTCGTGACATCATCGCCCCGGGCCATGCTTGTACAGAATGGCGCAGTGTGCTGACATCATGTGCTCTATGCGTGCGCCCCGGAGCATGCAGAAGCTGCTTTTTCTGACCACCTATAGAAGGAGAACCTGCAAATCCCAGAGGGCAGAGCTAAGAAGACTTAACAAAATGATGTCAGGAACTTTCCTTCAGTCCAGGTAGGCTCAGGAAGGGGGGGTTATTAGTTTAAGCTGCTGCTTCAAATTACACTGAACTTATTTTTTAGAGTGTACTTATCCTTTAAATACAGAGTTTTCAGGTAAATGTAAAAAGAAAGATGATAAAGCATATTATGCTACAGAATATATAGTCAAGAAGTGTTAGGATAAAATATACTGTAAATATAAACCATGATTTGGTGTTGATGGAATTATTAAAGGATGAATATAAACTAGTATATAGGAAAGCTTTGGGCACAAACTTTTATTTATTTTTAGGTTTAAAATAAGACACCACAAGTAAATTATTTTCCAATGCATTCACTTAAATCCTTGTCATATTTGCATTAAAACATTGATTAATATCCCAAATATGTCTTTCTTATTACCCAAAATGGATAGATTTAATAAGGCTGGAAGCTCTTAACGATATGGGTTAAACTCAAGTTATCAAATCTCACCCTGTAACCCCTCAGTTTTAAATGATAACAAGAGAGCCTCCCCTAGTAAAAGAACACTGGGTAAAGACCTAAACTGCTAGGTCCTCCCCCCTGGGTCTTATCTAATTCAATAGAACAAGCTTTCCAAAGTTGGCTTTGTGAAGATATAAAACAGACTTAACCATAAATGTGAAAAATCAGCCAATTTATAGCTGTGCTGTTTTAGTATAGTAAGAGTGGGTGAATCCATGATGGTGGCCTATAGAGAAATAAGCAAGTAATAAGTTGAATTTTGCCCAGGCCTATGAAAATGTGGCTTCATTATAAAAAGATGGATGACACCTTGATGGTGTCTTATAGAAACATAAGCAAGCAAGCAATTAGGTAAACAACATCTAGACAAGATTGACCCTACCCAGGAAAAAATAGGTAGGGCCAGGTAAAATTTATGGTGCTGAAAAAAATAAACAGCCTCTAGCCAACTGAACTAAATGTAGCAATGCTACAAGGTAATTAGTAGGTGACAGGAGCAGTATGGGTGGCATGGGGCATTGGCACATGTCCTCTGGTCACAGACATCAGCAACAGTAGTAAAATACTATTCTGTGATCCACACCTGGTCACTTTGAAGGTCAGGCAGCCTGAGTTCTTCCTTTGTGTTTCTATTTTAACACACACACAGGAAGTGTGCAAGTTATTTTTTTATATCTGTCAGTAGGTTTTATTAATGACTGAAAGCTGTCCTCCATACCAACTATTCTATGCATGTGCAAGCTTTTAAAATAAAACACCGAGGTTTGGGGGTAATATGGCTTTATATAAATCTTTTTTTGGGGGTGGGGGTCGAACCTGCCCTTTTAACTAAAATAATAACTAAATACTATTAAGAAACTAAAGAGCCTATTTAAAAAGCCCAATATGGCAAAAATGTGATACCAGACCTTTACCACATCTGTATCTGTATTTTACATCCACGTTATAACATTCTGATATTACATTGTAATTTTTTGACAGTGTGATACAGCATATTGGCATTGCAAGATTTCTTATTACTGGAATATTTATGTGTCGTTGTTCTGGTCCTCATTACATGGGGAAACAACTAAACTGCCTATTTATAATAATGCAGTATTGGTAAATACAGGTACCACAGCTTCTTTCCAACTGTGTCTATAAAATACAGACTCAAAATCTGGTTATCTTTCGCATTAACCACACAGATGCCACAAAACAGGAGTCAAAGACTAAAAATCATTGGTTAGCGTGACTGTAACTTTAATTCTGGGTGTTGAACCTGTTAAAGCATCGCCCTGCTGATATCGGTGTTTACTCATGGCTATAAAGGATCATTTTAAACAGAAAGTGAGAAGCATCAATGATCCTATTGCTGTTACGGTGTCATTTTTTTTTTTTACAAATATAAAAGCTTAGGTCCTCATCATCAATGTGTGTCAATAACCAAAATAAACTCTCCAATTGCATTTTTTAGATCATTAAAAAAGGCAGATAAAATAATAAAATTTGCATGCCTTGGGAGTCTAAACAGCAAATGCCTATAAAGAACTGTAGAATGTTTAACAACCACCATGTGTGTTGAGGTTAAAGGGTGAAGTAGGGATCTATCTAAATGTTATCATTACTGATTTCCAAATCTTACCCCTTTTGGGGGTTAACAGTTTGATTTATTGTATTAAGTTATATTTACATTTTTAGCTACAAAATGTTATTCTGTAGAGCAGATAAAGCTCACCATTATTAAAAATAATTTTCTATCAGCTAATTCTTTATATTTTTATTTTCTTGACCATAATCCTAGGTTTTATTAACAAGTGTAATATTTGTTAACGTGCTTCAGCGGTATACATGTCAGTATTCACTTCCCTGGCTCCCGTTCCTGCGAAAATCTTCTTCCACGTTCGCCGGAACGAGCATCTTGCGCGCGCGAAACGGCGGGAGCACTCCTCTGTCTAGCCTTGATCTTTCTTCCTGCTGAGGGGAAGAGGCGGTATTGGCCAATACCTCACTGCTGTTTATTGGTCTAGGTCCTCTTGAGCGGCAAATTCAAATATGTATTATTCTATCCTGTTCTGCCTAGCCTTTTCTGGACTTTCCATTGGCTCATCTCTCTTATTTAGCTTCCTGCCTTTGTCTGACTCCTTTCCCAATATAGTTTGTGGTTTCCCTTACTAGTGGCGTGTTTTTCATTGTCTGGTTTCCTGATTTCTGACCTTTGCCTGTTCTCGTTCCTGATCCGTTTCTGCCTGCCCTGATTTCTGCTTGCCTTGACTACTCTTTTGCCTCTTCCTTTGTACTTTGCCTGGCTGACTCTCTCCTTCTGGCTCTGTTCCTATTTCTGCTTTTGGACTCCGATTTTGTACTACGCTTCCTAGCTATAAAGCTAGTTGTGCCCTTTCTTCTGTTGCACTTCTGGTTTCCTTGAGTATCCCTGGCCTCAGCATAGATACCTTGCACTTTAAGTCCAGGGGGCAACTGTGTCCGGTGAGGCACTACTAGCCTCCCCGCAAACAGGGGATTGTCTATTGGTGAAGCAAGTGGGGTTAGATTGGGGTATCTGTGCTGAAGGGATACTTGGAGACAATACAATACATTTGTCATTTCTATTTTTTTGTAGAATATACAGCCAAGAAAACATAAGGTTTGGGCTTTGGAGAGGGGTTTAAAATTCTCCATTAAACGTATCTAATTTGTATTAATTTAGTTGCCCTTCTCTGAACTTGTCCATTTCCAAGATGTCCCTTTGTACATGGGATTCCAAAACTGCACCACATATTTCAAAGGAGGCCTTAACAATGCTTTGTAGAGAGAATAATATTTTTCTTCCTTTTCTTATAATAAGAATAATATTTGTCTTCCCCGTTGTATACATGACAATATCTTGCTAGCTCTAGCCAGGCTGTCTAGCACATCATTTGAAGTTTTCCTCTTCTTGAAATAAACTGTGTGTGTATCATATGCATTGACTACAATTCTCCCTTATCCCTACAGACAAATAGCCATGTTAATAAATGTATCCAAAATCTATTTTGCCACAAGCTGTATCACAAACAATTTATAATATTTCCCATAAAAAGAAGTATAGGGTCCAGACAGATATTTAACTTTGTGTTTCTCTAAAAGCTAAGCACATTTGACACTTATTTCTCAGTACCTGTCTAAATATATAAGTAGTGGTAAAAATGAGGACCATTTTACACCATAAGCCATTTGATGTAACTCTATAAAGGTCCTTTCACACATCAGACCCCCAAGTGCAAGATACCGGTGTGGCAAACGGCCGTTTTGGTCAAGTCACGTGTTTGTATGCATTTTATCGGGTGTGTATGCATTGCCGCCATGGCGGATCAATGAATGATGCCTGAATGAATGCATACACACGGCCGATAATTAGACAAAACAACAGTTTCATGCAAGCATGAAAATGCTCGGGGGCGTGCATCAGACATGTATACGAGGCTTAAGGCTAGCCTAATAGATAAGAACATTAAACAATGTCTAAGTTTGAAAAATTAAGGCTGTGTACACACCATACAATATTCACAGTCGGCTGACCAATACTACCAGTGTATCTGTCTGTGGGTGCCAAAAATGTCCGTGACCGATCTCAGATGAACGGGTGATCAGGAATGCTGGTAAATCATCCTGGATCATGAGTTTTCCTTATGGGGCCACATGATTGGTCACTGCAAACTGTCTGCTGTGGCTACTTTTGCCTCTGTTGGGTTTTATTGGTTCACATACATTTATTTGTAGTTCTACCATAACATGTTTCTGTCTTAAGTGCCATTTAGTTATGTATGCAGTTAAGTATGCAGCATTTTATAATTGCATTACCAAACACTATTTATTACTAAATCCTGCCAAGTAAGGGGTATCTATTGACAGACAGGGTTATTCAATAAAAGTTCTTATCGTTAAAGGGAAACTGTGGTCTCCAAACAAGTTGAGTTTAAATGAAAGGCCTGTTTCCTACCTTTAAAATGGGCCATCAACCACCTCTCTACGTGCTCCACAGCCCAAGATATAAAGAAATTACTGACTAGAAAGTTAATGGGTGGGAGGCTGACATGTGACATTTCTCCTCCTGCTCCTCCACCTCGCCGCTGGCGAGCACAGCCTCAGACTTTCTCAGTGTGTGAGGGAGACAGGAAGTCCCTCCCCCTCCCTGCTGTGTGAAGGACCTGCAGATGCAGAGAAGGTAAGACATCTACAGCCCTTCTCTCTCACTATGTGAAAACAGCCTTTTCAGAAAGAGTTCTCACTCAGTTTTCACACAGTTTTCTGTCGGGGGGGGTCTGAGTGTCCCACGGCACCTGTTAGTGGGTGGGGCCACGGCACCATGAGTGGGCAGGTCCATAGCACCCGCAAGTGGGCGGGGACAAGGTACCTGCAACTGGGCAGGGCCAAGGTACCTGCAAGTGGGCAGGGCCACATGGGGCCAAAGGGGGCCTGCAAATGGAGAGAAATGGGCAGATTGTCATCCATTGACATGGTTTCAGAGCAGGGAGCAGGAAATGCAGGGGACCTGGTGATGCTGCTGCCATATCACACACAAAAACGTAAATAACTTTAAAACTATACAAAACAAACAATGACAATACATTACAAAAATTGCAATTTCTGTCAATTTACCTTAAGTCATTTTTGGACCACAGTTCCCCTTTAAAAATGGTGCTAATTTTGCCCCAACCAATCAGATATTAGCTTTCAAATCTTAAATAAGAACTGATTGGTTGGGGCAAAATTAGCACCATTTTTAACAATAAGAATTTTTATTGAATCTCCTTGAGAGATTTAGCATCCCCAGAAAATATAACTACAGGGTACCTTCTAGGTGTCTAATCTCCTTTTGGCCTTGTCCTGTGAGAGAAAGGGAGTGTGGACTAGATGGCACTATGGCTCAACTGGTATTTAAAAAGTGTAAAATGTTGACTCTGTAACACTTGATAAAGGCCCATGAGGCAGAAACATTTTGTGTGTTTGTTTCTGCACAAATAAATTAGGATTATTCCATAAAAGAAAGACTAAACAGCCCTATTTTGTTTCACTTAAAATATTATTTAGCATCCGCAGTCACTGGAGATGGTGTTTAGCAGTGATGAATGCAACCAGCTTTAAAATACTGCTGGAGCTGTGTGTTCAAAACAGATTTAAACATTAAACAACAATAGTGAGATTTCTTCAAATATTCATACATTTCGAAAATCCTTAAATGAAGCACCAATCTTCCTGTTAACATTGTAGTATTCCAAAGCTATGAAACAAAGCTATTCCAAAGCTATTTCCTTGCAGTGCCTTTAAGAGAGCCAATCCAGAGGATTCTGGATTAATAACAGTTCAGAACAGATTTTATTTTTTTCAATAGCAGTTCTCTTATTTCTCGATTTCTTAGACTATAAATAATTGGATTGCACATGGGCGTTAAAACCGAGTAAATAACCGCCATAATACGATCATAGTTGACAGGATAACTTTTGCTTAGTCTGATATATACGAAGGCTACACTGCCAAAAAAAAGTGTAACTACAGTGAGGTGGGCGCTGCAAGTTGAGAAAGCTTTTTTCCGACCCTCCTTTGTCTTTATTCTTAAAACAGCAGAAATAATTTTCAGATAGGATAAGATTATACAGATGAAGGCAAAGAAAAGAAGACACAAATTTATGTAGAAATCCACAGCGACATTAAGAGATGTGTCTGAGCAAGCCATCCTTATCAATGGATTAAAGTCACAGAAGATGTGTTCAACCTTGTAGTTATCACAGAAATGCAGCCGGGAAAGAAGAAGGATCTGAGTTAAAGGGCCAATTAGACCTGTAACCCAGCATGAAGCAGTTAGCTTTAGACAACATCTGTTAGTCATTATGGATGGATACCGTAGAGGATTGCAAATAGCCAGGAAGCGGTCATAGGCCATAACAGTCAGGAGGTAAGTCTCAGTAATGCCCAGGCAATGTAGAAAGTATACTTGTAATAGACAATTACTGTATGCAATATTCCTATGGCCCAACAGACCAATGAGCATTTTTGGAATGGTTACCGTTGTATACCATGTTTCTAGGAAAGAAAGAACTGCAACAAAAATATACAGAGGGATCTGTAGATGATGATGTGTGAGGATAAGAGTAATTATTATTATGTTGCCAAAGATTGTAAAAAGGTAAATGAATAGTAAAAATGGAAATAACATAAGCTGAATACCATTAAGATCAGGAAATCCAACAATGATGAAATCTCTGACAAGCTGTTTGGTGGAGTTCATTTTTCAGCTGTTAAATTGACAAAAAATTTAACTGCAAAATAGGAATTAATGGATTACTTGGAGATCAATGACAATAATACAATGTAGGTGTTTAGCGAAAGCTGTCCTATATTAGGTATTCCCAGCATCCAATGCTAGGGGCCAACAAACTGGTGCTACAATATACTCATTGGGAAGGGTGCAGTTATAGTTTAAAAAATGTGTCTGCTGATGTTTTATTAGGTTCTAACATCCAGAAGAAACATGGTTAATTTTATAATGTAATGTCTATCATGTACCTGTATCTTTCCTTTTCAGTGTAACAGTATAGTGCTTTTTTTTATTCGATTCCCAACCAGTAGACACATTTGTTTTGGTTTGCTTGAAGACAATTCCTAGAGTATACAGTACATGCTACATAGTGAGGATAATATAGAAATCTGACAATTTAAACCAGGTGTGTGGAGTGGTAACAGAAATATTATGAGGTGCACTCCCCAATGTCCATGCCACAGACGGTTAGGGTAATAGATGTAATATGTGAAAGGGAGGCACACTCCAAAAGTGCTTTACAACATAAGTAATTTATTAGGTGCTGAATAAACCAAATACACACAACGTTTCAGGGGTTTTCCCCCTTCCTCAGGTGTAACCACATATTCAAAAGTGCAGGCTATATATAGTGACATCAATCTCAACCAGTTTGATTCCCAACCAGTAGACACATTTGTTTTGGTTTGCTTGAAGACAATTCAAAGAGTATACAGTACATGCTAAATAGTGAGTATAATATAGAAATCTTACAATTTACAAGGATTTCAGAATGACACACTGTACATGGACACTTGAGAAAATATATGCACATCACGGGTAATATTCTTCATAGTTATATTTATTTAGGATTGTATTGTGGATAATGTAGAAATCTGACAATTTACAAGGATTTCAGAATGACACACTGTACACGGACATTTGAGAAAATATATGCACATCACGGGTAATATTCTTCATAGTTATATTTATTTAAGATTGTATTGTGGATAATGTACCCCCTATGATAAAATATAACAATATTAGAATTCAAGAACATAAGGCTGTGGAATATTGGCTTCTGCATCCCCAAATCTCCCGCTGATGTATGATATTGATTTAACTATAAAAGATCATGGAATTGAAAATTCCTCTTTCAAAATAATATAAAGAAATATGTTGGTGCATAGAAACTCACCAGTTCATTAAGATCTCTGGTTCAGTAGTAGTAAATCATTAATGAACAAACACATTCATAACATATATATAGTATGTACAGTATTTAATAAAAATCAAACCCATTTCAAAATAAATGGTTTTGGATGCTTGAATGTAATCTAAAACCTGTGTGACAGATACTTCTTTGGTACAAAATCCACTCGTAAGGAAGGTTTCATACTGCAGTCGTATTTATCTGTGCCATCTGAACAAAATAAATACACCAGAGGTTTTAAGGTAATGAGTTTTACTAAACTTAAAAAGATGATTAATTAACTAATTAAGATTATACAAGAGGCCTAAAAGTCCCTGGTGAACATTTGCAATTGTTTGTTTTGGAACACATTAAAGTATAGTACAATATTTGAGGTTAAATAAAGACTTATGCCCATCTAGTTCAACCTAATCAGCAATATCCACATTTCCTGCCTAACCATAGATCCAGAGGAAGGCAAAAAAAAAAAAAAAAAAATAAAAGGAAAAAAGGTTTCTCTCTTTTTTTTTTTTTTTTTTTACTATTAAACTTTTACTTTCCATTTATAATAGTAGCAACTCGTGATCTGTATACAACACACACTGTAAAAATGTAAAAAAAAACAAACCAAAAACTGACCAAGCAATGACCCCGTTTAATTTTATTGGCTCTATACAGAGGTAGATCAGTGTGGATACCCATCAAAGTGCTTATATATTTCGGCATGTGTTTATATTTTGATGCACAGAAAGGTTTTTCTAAATTGTTACTGAAGGTAATTCTTTTTATCCATTTAAGAGATGAAACTTATCCACTGACATACAACCAACTTGACCGTTTGCACATTAATCCCCAAATTTACCCTGCAATGGCAGAAATAACCACTACAAGATCTAACTGGTTTTAATTAACCATTAAGGCCAGTGCTAAACAGATTGTTTTTGAAAGGCCCCCCCCCCCTAAAAAAAGAACCATTTTGCTTGATAAACTTCCAATCGCGTTCAAGCAGCTTGTTTCCTGAAACCATTCAGACACAGCACATAATGTCAGGACCATAGTTATGTTGGCTGCCGAAGATTTTCTTAAATAGTTTTACTCGCATTAATCTGATAAAATTCAATATTTTCATGCCTACACAATCTCCCACCATTTACTATTTAGAAGTAAATTTACCACTGCCAGAAACTGGAATTGTACAGAAAGAACACACATGGAAAAGTAATCTTTAACCAAGACTCAAAGTTTGATTTGGGTTCACAGGGACCATTGCTTGATAGATGTTTACCCAGACCAGTTAGCATTTTGGATATTCGATGGATGTGAACCTTGGTTCATCTGGGATACTGACTAGATATCAGGAGGCATAATACATCAATTAATAAAGTGCTTTTACCCATATGTTGACCAATATGATTGATGGTTTATTTCTGCACACACGATACCGCAAAAGAAACATTGAGATGGCTAAACAGCCAGTACCCCCTAAACTACAAATCGGATGTCTCAAAGGGTTTCAGGGGCATACTACCATGTTTGCAGCAGACCCCTAACACAAGAATTAACCTTCTGTAACCTTCATCACACACATGGTACTGGCACCAATTAAATTAATTAAATATTTAATTAATATTTATCGAAAGTCCGAAAATATCGAAAATCCGGGTCTGGGATAGTTCGAGAAATCCGATTGTTCGAATTCGAATAGTTCGGCTCGAAATCGGGTTTGAGTTCTAGTCTATCTCTATTCCTCATATTCCTTATCCCTCATTATGGATTAAAGTACACAATACAAGAGTGACTATGCATGTTTATCTCCATTTTGTTATTATGGTTATAAAAAGTTCAGTTTTGTTGTTACAAGGGTTGTACAGGGTGGACCTGTTGCAAGGACTAAACCACTTGTAACCAAGGTGATCCAAACATCAATGCCTATGTAATATTTCAGGTGAGTATTAATCATCTGTACGACCCTTGTGTATTTTTATTCATCATGCTGTTTATCACCTGCCCCATCATACAAATGTAAAGATGCCTACTACTCTGTAGGTGAAATTCTCCACACCCCCTACCCAGAGGGTTAAGATAATCCAATAAATAAAAGGGCAAGAGGAACACACTACTACTTGTGAAATTACAATGTATTAGTGCAAAAACATCAGAACCAGAGCGGGATTAAGACCAAATGGGGCCCAAGGCACAAGTCAGATTTTTGGGGACCCCCCTAACGTTCCATTGCACAAATATCACTATTGTAACGGCCATGTTATTTGTAAAGTGTGTTAAAGCAAGATTGCAAGTATTTTGTAATATTTATTAAATCATTTAACAACATAAATAACTTGACCACAATGTCAATGACCACTATGTATTTATAGCAGCTTCTTTTAAATAAAGTGCAAACTCTTTAACTTACTAGCCTACAATTCTCTCTATTACACTGTCTGATAATAGACATGTAGGTAGAATACAACACAACATTCAAAACACTTAAAAAACCCAACAATATAAATATATTGACCACCAAATAAAGAGCAATTAAACCCATTCCCCCTCCCCAAGTCCCCCTGCGCCATGGCACCCATCTGATTGCAATCATTGCACTCTGCAGGGGATGTGCTGGTTGCCAGGGGGGATGTGCTGGGTGTGGCAGAGGGGACAATTCCCTCTGGCACCCCAGCATATTCCCCCTAGCACCACCAGCACATTCCCCATCCCTCTCCCCAAGCCCCCCTGGGCCCACCCTGGCACCTATCTGATTGACTGCACTGCACTTGCACACCCATCTGATTGCACTTTGCAGAGGGATAATTCCCTCTGACACCCCAGCACACACACCCTGGCCCCTGGAACCACCAGCACATTCCCCATCCCTCTCCCCAGGGATGTTCTGGGTGTGGTGCTTGCCATCTGATTGGTTGCACCCCCCCAAGACCATGATGGCACCCATCTGATTTCAGTTCACTGGTGGCCAGGGGGGGTGGGTGTTTGCTGGAGGTGGTGCTTGCTGCCTTGCACAGTGCACACCCTTTCGATTCTGATCTGATTGATTTGCACACACACCCCAAGGCCATGATGGAACCCATCTGAATTTGATTGATTAATAAAAAGATGGCTTCTAAGAAAAAGAAGGAGCTACTTCAGAATATTGAAGTGATGAAGCGTATTTTTTATTTGGTGAAATTAATTGGAAAGTAGAGCTTACCATTCCCTGCCCATGGCACAAACGAATCCTTATATAACCTACGTAACAATGCGATTAATCATGGTAACTTATCATGGAATTTATTCTTTTCTAAGCAAATTATGATGTGCCAATGAGAAATCACATCGATAAATGTGTTCAGGAAAGTGAAAAGAGAAGAAAAAATTTACAAGGCAAAACAACTTCTACAGGCAAGAAATCTGTTGGTCGTGGGTCTCTGGTGACTTTTTTTTGTCATATAACACAGTTAAACAATTCTTTATGGCAGTTGTTCAGCACATGAAAAAGCATATTGTGGCAGAAATCGGAACCAAAAGATTTAGCATTCAGGTTGACTCCAACATTGTGGACCAAGCTTCAATTGTTTTGCGCTATGTTAAAGATGAAGCAGTGAAAGAACGACTAATAGCAGGGCTTCCTGTGAAAGATGCTTCAGGTAGAGGCCTGCATGAGTTGATACTTTCATTTTTTTAAAGTATTGGACTCAATTACAAAAAACATTTCTGGAGAGTCTTTTGACAGTGCAGCTAACATGTGAAGTTGTTATGTGGGCCTAAGAGCACAAATATCTTCAGTAGTTCTAGATTCTGTTTATATCTGGTGCTATAGCCACATTCTAAATCTTTGCATATCTGACTGCTGTGATGTGCTAGAAGCAAAGAATTTCTTTGGTCTACTTAATCGCCTGGCAACATTTATCAGAGATTCCCACAAACGAATGAATGTGTGTAGGGAACAACTGGAAAAAAAGCAAGGACAGGAAAAACTACTAAGACTACAGAAAATTGGACAGACCAGATGGTGGGCAAAAGAAAAGGCTCTGAACTGGTTGTTTGGAGACAAGCATCCATTGTATTTGGATACGATTGAAGTTCTCTTTTTAGTTTCACAACTGAGTGACTCAAAAACTTCTTCGGGGGCAACATCACTATATGAAATGTTGTGCAACTATAAAACCATTTTAGTAGCACATATATTTTTGCCTGTGTTTGAGATTGTTGGTCCAGTGTTCAGATACCTACAGACAAGTGACATTGGCTTTCTTGTGGCGTGCAAAATGATTGAAAGTGCAGTCAATCAGCTCAAAAAAATCAACTTTGCCATTATTCAAGAACAGGCCAAAAAAATTGCTAAAAAAATGAATGAAATGATTGCTGAGAGCGACATTATCCCTTCTTTGGAAATTAAATCATCACCAGAAAAAAGAGTAGCAAGAAAAAAAAGAATGCCAGCTGAGGTCTCTTCAGATGAGGGACCTGTAGATGTTATGCAACGCTTTAGAGTTGAGCTTTTCAGACCTATCATGGACCAGATTCTCGAAAGCCTTTCAGAACGCTTTAGTGAAAATAGACAGCTGGTTGCTGACTGCCAATACCTGGACCCACGAGACTTCACAAAAATTCAAAAAGATGCAAAAGTACTTGAGGGTGGTGCACTAAAGCGGATTTGTGAGCTGGCACGAGTTGATGAGCAAGCTCTAATAACCAAGCTTGTTAGCTTTGCTAACCTGTTTCCTCAGCTTATTGGAAATGTCCGTGCAGATGTTGCTTATAAATCTATCTTGTTGATGAAGATGAGGATGAAGAGGAAGAAAAAGAGGAAGAGAAGAACTCTGCATCTAATATTAATCAGGAATATGAGTCTCAGTGTAGTTCCTGCAATAGCTGCTTAATTTGCTGTCATCGTTTATTACTGCAGCACAATCTTTATTCAGTAGCTTATGAGAACCTATCTGTTGTATTTGCTGACTTTGTCATTTACACAAGTGGCATGTAAAAGAGCTTTCAGCAAGCTTAAAATGATTAAGACTGTCCCTCTGCGTTCCTTAATGGGACAGAAATTGCTGGATGCCTTCATGTTAATGTCTGTTGAAAGCTTTTAGATATTGTCCAGTTCTCTGATGTGTAAGAAACTATTAGGGAAAGTTCAACTGTGTTAAGATCCTTGTTAACAATGTGAAATCTTACATTTGAAAAAGTGAAATTATATTAGCATTGTTCTTAATTGCTAAATATGTTATTCTGCCTGTTTTTCAGTTATTATTCCAATTTGAAAAGTGCATTTTCCTTTTATACATAAAAAGTGTCTATTGCTTTATATATCTGGGTGAATAATCCTTTTATTTGCAGTAAAATGTGTTTTACAAAATATTATATTCTATTTGTGTTTTAGCCCTCCAGTCATTAGCCAGTATTGTCTAAAACCTAGTTGATTAGACCATTGCCCGTCCTCCAGTTCAGTAGCCAGTGTTAGTCAGACCTCAGTTTATTAACCAGTTTTAGCTCTTTAGTTTATTAGCTAGCGTTAGTCAGCTCTCAAGTTTCTTAGCCATTGTTAATCATCCCTCCAGTTCATTAGTTAGTGTTAGTCAGTCCTCCAGTTTATCATTATCCAGTGTTAGGCATCCGTCCAGTTTATTACCCAGTGTTAAACCTCCAGTTTTTTAGCTAGTGTTACTCAGACCTCCAGTTTATTATTAGCTAGTGTTAGTCATCCCTCCAGTTAATTATCCATTATTAGTCATACCTCCAGTTAATTATCCAGTGTTAGTCATTTCCTAAACATGTATTATTTCTGTAACTAGACAGCATTTACAACAACAAGATATGTTTTACAGCTTGTAATCGAACATACCTGTAATATACAAACAACAAGATGCCGACTTTCTCCATTACAGTCCTTTTCTGTTTGCTGCCCCACCAGAAACTTTTCTCCATTACAGAGAAATGGTGTTTGCAATAAGCTGTCCCACCAGAAACATTGTCTCCATTACTGTCCTTTTGTGTTTGCAATAAGCTGTCCCACCAGAAACATAGGGGGTTATTCAATAAAAGTTCTTATCGTTTAAAATGCCCCAACCAATCAGATGTTAGCTTTCAAATGTTACATAAGTTCTGATTGGTTGGGGCAAAATTAGCACCATTTTAAACGATAAGAACTTTTATTGAATCTCCCCGATTGTCTCCATTACTGTCCTTTTGTTTGCAATAAGCTGTCCCACCAGAAACGATTCACTATGCCAAACAGTCCTTTCGTGTTTGTAATAAGCTGTCCTATCAGAATATTTTTCTACAGTCTCAAAAGACATTCCTTTAGCAATGTCCCTGGGGTAAAGGTGTCACAAGATGTGTTTTAACAGCCAGGCATTCATCGGTCAAGCCTTTATTGTCTTAGGACAATAATAAGTTCTTACCCAGTCTTTATTGTCCTAACTACAATTAGCACCCTGGGGGTAAAGATGTCACAAGATGTGTTTTAACAGCTAATTGTATTAGCTGTTTAGTAAAATATTAAACATTTGAGTTTAAGAAGTAACAGCAATTCATTTTATTATTGTGTTATAAAATAAAAGTTTTAAACAATAAGTAATTTTTGTTTAATACATGTTCAAGAAGTCAAAATGACACTGTAACTATTCTTTTTTATGTAACTTAATGTATTAAAGGACAATTATACTCACCTTTTCCCCGATCCACTGCAGCATAGTACCCAGGGTGAGGACCTAAAATCGCTAAGTCCTAACCCTGGGTACTTTCCCTAACTCCTGCACTACTTACCGCAAATCTGCTTCGGCGATCCACACTGTTCCACCTCTCTTCTACTGTCAGTGACAGTCGCGAGGCAGCCAATTGGAAGACACGCCTCCTTGCAGAGCGTATCTTCCTATTGGCTGCTATTGGGTTGCTTCCCAACAGATTTGTCATCTTAGGTGATGAAGCGAAGAACGTCAGCTCAGAAGTAGCATGCATGGAATGGGCTAATCCCTTGAGCACCCAGGAAATGCCATTGGTAACACAGGCTAGATAGGTGGTTGTGGTAGGGTTAGGGTTATTATAGAATGGAGTCCCCTTCATGCCAAACTGTGTATTGCCTGCCAAGTGTTAGGGTTCAGAATGTGGTGGATTATGTAGACGGATTAATCGGTGGGACTGGGAGTGACCCGTCTGTCTTGGTTCACATTGGCGCCAATGACAAAGTTAGAGGATGAGGATAGGACCTTAAAAATGATTTATGAGAGCTAGGAGTCAAGATTAAAGCAAGGACCTCCAGGTTAGTATTTTCAGAAATACTACCACTGCTACATGCTAGGCTAGGGATTCAGTGGGTGCTTATGAGAATAAATGCACAGCATATAGCATAGAGTATAGTATACAGTGATGTGAAAAACTATTTGCCCCCTTCCTGATTTCTTATTCTTTTGCATGTTTGTCACACTTAAATGTTTCTGCTCATCAAAAACCGTTAACTATTAGTCAAAGATAACCTAATATGAACACAAAATGCAGTTTTAAATGATGGTTTTTATTATTTAGTGAGAAAAAAAACCCACCAAACCTCCATGGCCCTGTGTGAAAAAGAAATTGCCCCCTGAACCTAATAACTGGTTGGGCCACCCTTAGCAGCAATAACTGCAATCAAGCGTTTGCGATAACTTGCAACGAGTCTTTTACAGCGCTCTGGAGGAATTTTGGCCCACTCATCTTTGCAGAATTGTTGTAATTCAGCTTTATTTGAGGGTTTTCTAGCATGAACCGCCTTTTTAAGGTCATGCCACAACATCTCAATAGGATTCAGGTCAGGACTTTGACTAGGCCACTCCAAAGTCTTCATTTTGTTTTTCTTCAGCCATTCAGAGGTGGATTTGCTGGTGTGTTTTGGGTCATTGTCCTGCTGCAGCACCCAAGATCACTTAAGCTTGAGTTGACGATCAGATGGCCGGACATTCTCCTTCAGGATTTTTTGGTAGACAGTAGAATTCATGGTTCCATCTATCACAGCAAGCCTTCCAGGTCCGGAAGCAGAAAAACAACCCCAGACCATCACACTACCACCACCATATTTTGCTGTTGGTATGATGTTCTTTTGCTGAAATGCTGTGTTACTTCTACACCAGATGTAAAGTTACACGCACCTTCCAAAAAGTTCAACTTTTGTCTCGTCGGTCCACAAGGTATTTTCCAAAAAGTCTTGGCAATCATTGAGATGTTTTTTAGCAAAATTGTGACGAGCCTTAATGTTCTTTTTACTTAAAAGTGGTTTGCACCTTGGATATCTGCCATGCAGGCCGTTTTTGCCCAGTCTCTTTCTTATGGTGGAGTCGTGAACACTGACCTTAATTGAGGCAAGTGAGGCCTGCAGTTCTTTAGATGTTGTCCTGGGGTCTTTTGTGGCCTCTCGGATGAGTTTTCTCTGCGCTCTTGGGGTAATTTTGGTCGGCCGGCCACTCCTGGGAAGGTTCATCACTGTTCCATGTTTTTGCCATTTGTGGATAAAGGCTTTCACTGTGGTTCGCTAGAGTCCTAAAGCTTTAAAAATGGCTTTATATCCATAACTCAGGTGTGATAAACCACAGTTAAGTTGTTTTTTAACAAGGGGGGCAATCACTTTTTCACACAGGGCCATGTAGGTTTGGAGTTTTTTTTCTCACTAATTTTAAACTAATTTTAAAAATAATGATATTTTCCACTGAACTTTTCCTTTAACTACTGCAGTTATACACAGGTAGCAAGGGCAAATAGTTAGGAAAAGAGTGAATAAATGTCAAGCAAAAAACACACACACACACAAAAAGAAACTGAAAGGATAGATGTCCTTTAATTAACTGAACATAATGCTTTTACAAAAATATTATTCTGAAAATGTCAGCTTGCTAGCACATTAAAATTCATTATGCTAAAGATATTTAAATGAGGTAGAATACGCCTATATTTAAAAAAAAAAAAAATCTATATAAACTTAAAGGGTATCTTCACTCGTAAAAACAGATTTTTGAAATTCAGTTTTATTGAAGAACGGGAGGTAAAGGAGCTGTGTCTTACCTCCCGTTCTTCAATAAAACAATCAGGAGCCAAAAGAGAAGGCAAAGAACTTACTCGCTCGCTCCCCAGGCACGTAGTCTGACAGGTCCCAATTTACTCTGTCTTCCATGTGCATCGATCATGCATGGACTGTAGAAGACAGAGTCTGTCGGGACCTGTCAGAGGATGCGCCAGGGAAGCGAGTGAGCAGGAAAGTTCTTTACTTTCCCTCCTGGCTCCTAGTTGTTTTATTGAAGAGGTAAGACAGCTCCTTTACCTCCCGTTCTTAAAAAAAAAAAAAAAAAATGAATATCAAAAATCTGTTTATACGAGTCTCAAGTGACAATATAGTGCATCCTTTTATTTCATTGCATATTTATCTTCCATATTGAGGTATTCCATGTTAGTTAACTTTAGAAGATTCACACAAACAACTTTTCATTCCAACTATACATGGTGTAAAAAAAAAAAAAAAAAAGCTCGCAATCGTAGTTTAAATGAACATGTCCTAAGACTGACAAAATATAGAAATTTTTCAAACCACTGACAGATTGTTTAAGGAAATCAAACAACCAACTAATGTAGTTTTATAGGTCCAAATCATCTGAGTGAGAACGTTGCAAGTGTTTTAACAGCTGAGACCTCTGCGCAAATGTTCGTGGACATTTAACACAGGTGTATGGTTTCTCTCCTGTGTGTGTTCGTCTATGTAAGACAAGATGGGTACTGTGTTTAAATTTTTTTCCACACTCCACACAACAATAAGGCCTTTCTCCTGTGTGTGTTCGTTGGTGGGTAATAAGATGTGAGCTGGAAGTAAAGCTTTTTTTACACTGAATGCAAGCATAAGGTTTTTCACCTGTATGTGTCCTTTGGTGTGTTATAAGATGTGAGCTTTGAGAAAAGCATTTTCCACAATCATTGCAAACATACGGTTTCTCTCCAGTGTGTGTTCTCTGGTGTATTATGAGATATGTGCTAATACTAAAGGTTTTTCCACATTCAGTACATTTAAAAGGTTTTTCTCCGCTGTGGATTCTCTGGTGTTTAAGTAATGTTGAGTTATCGCTAAACCTTTTACTACAGCCAGAACATTTAAATGGTCTCTGCACTTCATGACTTTTTTCGTGTCTTATTAAGTTGGAACGTATGGTAAAGCATTTATCACATTTTCTGCATACAAATAGTGAAACTCCAGTATGCACCTTCTGATGTTTTACTAAATAGGGCTTGTTGGAGTAACTTTTTCCACATTCTGAACACATATATTGTCCATCTCCTTTTTGTTGTTTAAAACCTTTGCTTTTAATCTGTAGCTTCTTGTGAGGTTTAAGTTCCCTTGTTTCCTCCAGTCCATTATTGCCATAAAAGGTAGAGTAATCAATCCCGGAAGAGAGCCTGAGATTATACTGACGAGTCACTTTTAGGCTTCCATTAATGCAGGGTCGGCCTTCCAGGTTATTTTTATTCTGCTCTTCAATAGTTTGGTCTACACTCAATCCTTCTATAGTAGAGCCATCTAGGTTGAACGGGGATGTATACAGATCATCCATTCGAAATCTGGAACCATCTAGAAAGGTATACACTGTGAGGACCTGATTGACCAAAAAAGCACATACATAAAAACAGATGCAAGTTTTAGTGAAGGGTAACTCATCAAAAAAAATGTTTTTGCACTTGCATTACACATATAAAGATATATGCACATGTTGCTTTGCTCAGCAGAAGTATCTCTCCAGATATGGAGTTGGAGAAGCACCAATCATATGCATTTTTAGTAACTGAATTTTTAAAGATACACCACACTATACAGTAACGGATAGCTTTCTGGCTCTTCCCCCAGTCTGCTTTGCCCTTCATTAACCTATTCAAGCCTATATCAGAAATAGGAGGAGTGACAGCGACTGGGTTATCGGGTCCATATAAAGTAAATATTGCACCAAACTTTTATTATTAATCTTTAGTTGTTCTGTAAAAACAAAAAAGTGCATACATGTATAAAATATTATTTGCAGATTAATATTTACTTCAATTAAAGTGCATGTTCACCCCTTCTACAAAAAATAAATATGTTAAGAACCACCCTCCAAAACCCCAATTGTATTGTACTCATGCTTTAATAATGCTCCCCAGGCTGAGAAATTACACTTTCCAGCTCCCAGATGCACTGCTGCAACATGTTCTTTATGTTCATCAGCAGTGGAGGCCTGTTTGGTAATGCCCGCCAGCCATTGGGCGTGAAGTCGCTGTTACAGCTGTGAACATACCCTTTAAACATTCTCTCTTAAAAAAAAAAAAAAAGGCACAGCCACCTGTTTCAAACAGTGATGTTAATTGTGGTCTCCATAAAAGTGCTCTCTATTGAAAAGTACTTTCTCACACCTTTCAAAAAAAAAAAAGTAGGATGATGTCTCAAGCGTCTCTGGATCTTAAAGGGGAAATGTAGTACAAAAATTACTTTAGGTAAATTAATAGGAATTGCTCTCCTGAGAAGTTTTGCAATTTATTTTCATTGTTTATTTTGCATAGATTTATAGATATTTACATTTTTGTGTGTGATATGGCAGCAGCATCACTTCCTGCTCTGAAACCATGTCAGTGGATGACAGTCAATCTGCCCTAAGTCTCCTCCTCCCCTTGCAGCCCCCCTCCTTTGCAAGCCCCCCTGGTCCCTCCCACTCATGGACCCATGGCCCCTCCATTGCAGGTCCCCCTTGGCCCCCTCCCTTACAACCCCCACGTGGCACCCGCCCCCTCAACAGGTGACTTTGTGGCAGAACTCTACCTGAAAAGGCTGTTTTCACATAATGGGAGAGTAGGGCTGTAGATTCTCCTTACCTTCTCTGTGGGGATCTTCTCACAGCAGGAGGGGGGGGGGACTTCCTGTCTCCTGTCCTGTCACTGAAGTCTAAAGGCTGTGCTCGCCTGCGGCAAGGTGGAGGAGCAGCCTTAGGAATGTCACATGTCAGCCTCCCACCCATTAACTTTCTGGTCAGTAATTTCTTTATATCTTGGGCTGTGGAGCTTGTAGAGAGGTAGTTGATGGCTAGTTTTAAAAGGTAAGAAACTGGCCTTTGATCCAACCCCAACTTGTTTGGAGACCACAGTTCCCCTTTAAGTAATTGGCTTGTAACATTACACTTCCTTGTCTGTCCTGATTCGCTACGTTACATACACACGATGACTTGTGTAAAAAAAAAAAAAAAACTCCCCAATTAGTCATGATACCAGTTGTCATGCTCAAACCTGACACTTGGGGCAGACCAGTGAAAAAAAACACTTCTAATGTAACTTTGGTTAGATTGAAGCTGAGAACTTGTATGGAGACCACAGTTCCCCGTTAGCAATGTTCCTTATGCTTATTATTAATGCACAGACAGAAGATTTGCAAGGCAAAATATGCACAATGGAAGAAACTACACAGTGTAGAAAAGGGATGTCCAGCCTGCAGCCCTGCAACTCCTACCATTCCCTGGCTGCAGTAGTACATGAATTAAAAGGACCCATAAAAGTAAATACAGCTATAACACATGCTTTCCAATTAAGACACTACTTGAAAATCCTTCTAGCTACAAGCAGGGTAAGCTACAACTTCTATTTCACTAAATAAAGGGAATTTGCTATCAGCCCATAAATGACCGATAGTCTTGATATATCAAAAGTATCTATACTTCAAGAAGCAAAATGTTTTAAATCCTTAGCTCCTGAAGCGGTTTACAAAACATAAAACAAAGTTTCTTTATCTTTACACAAACTATTTCCAAAGATCAATCTGAAGTGTTGAGCTAATTACATTAAGCTTTGCTTTTATTCAGTAAATGTGTCTATAGATTTAATAGACAGGAATATGTGTGTGCATGCTGCTTACTGGATTTCAGGGATTTCTGGTCTGCCTTCTTGTGGGATAAATACGGAGCATCTCCTTTTTCAATCTTCAATATTACATCTGGTTTCTTGTGCAGATAACCTGTGGACAGTTGTATGTAATTATTAACATGAGAAATGTATATGTACAATACATATAGGCCTTTAACAGTGTTGTCAGGAAAGTGTCTAGTGACTTAGCAAGAATGGGTTAACTATTGGACCAATAAAAATACCATTCCACCCTGGAACAGTCCTACTGTTTATATTACGATTAGTGAAGCATGGACCCAGATCTTCTTTTCCAGACAATGTGGGGCCGAACCGTGTATCTGGAATTCTCTACAGCTAGGGGTCTGGTGGGTACCTAAAGAGGTAATTTTAAGGACAGTCATACAAGTAAAATAAATGTATTTCGGTATTGGAATATGTAAGACAGAAACCAATATTATATTTGTGAATGGGAAGTTAGGCCCATTAAAATGATACCCAACATGTAGACCTTATTCCCTTGCCAGGGCGAGTTACTAATATCTTGGAGATACCAAATAATAGTGGGCACACCAGTCTTGACCAACAAACTATTTATTATAGTGACGTCTCGGTGCTATAGTGGCACCTTCCTCAGATAAGTAAACATAGTGAACACTCAGTGCAACAGTGCTCTATTTATAGGATAACCAATATAGGACAAGATGGCCATCTAGCGGTCAATAATACAATGAATAAAATAAAGTGCTATAGTATACCATAAAATACAAATACAAAGTGCTAGTGCAATGTTAAGCATATATAGTTAAAAAGTGCAAATATATAAAAACAAGAATATAAATAGGCCAACACATTCTCAACAATAAATATAGGTACTATAAAATTGTACAAAATATGTTACATATAAAAAAGATACTATACCCGTATATAGAAATAGTATAATTATCTTTTGGGTAGAAAACAAGCTAAACCCAAATTTATATTGAGTCCCTTGGGCTGAACTGTATCTAATCTATAGATCCATGTGGCTTCCCTACAGAGTAATCTGTTATTTCTGTCTCCTGCCCTGCTATCTATGGGTATGTGATCTATAACCATTGTAATTCTGAAACCTGATGGTTCATCTGACGGAAGTGTGCTGCTACTGGAGGAACCTCTCTATTTTGATGATCAGGGTGTTTGGACAAGGCAATACGTATGTCACTTCTGTGACGTTGGAATCTTTTTTTGAATGGTCCAAATTTTTTGCCTACGTATACTAAAGAGCATGGACATTTCAATATATATACACAAAACTCGGTGTTACAATTATAGAAACCATTGATCTTGAATGTCTTACCCGTGTATGGATGGGTAAAACTGTTACCTAAAATCATGGAGTTACAGATGTTGCAGTTAAAACATTTAAAGCAACCTTTTTTTTTTGGGAGAAAGAGAATGGTTCTTTTCTGTATTTAGTTACTGGGTCTTCTTGAATTAAAAGGTTATAAAGGGATCTGCCTTTTTTGTAAACGCAAAGTGGTTTACTAATATCTTGGGAAACATGTATTACACACAGGTCATGTTTGGTATTACAGGAATTGATAATTAATACTGGAGAGGAATATGTGGTCTACATCCCAGTACAATGTACATATCTACATTTATATGGAATCTGCCTAACTGAGGGGGAATGAATGCTTTTGGCTAGTCGTAAATCTGGACATTCCTAGACACTCCCACCTCATGCATAGCCAAGGAGGGGGGTGGTTCCTCAAGGGGTTTAAAAATCCTTGTAGCCCCTATAACTTTGTTCATACTGAGGGGACATGCTAAAACTGTGTGTATGGACCAGATGTTTCTTCCTGCACCAGGATACAGGACTTCTTCTAGTGAGTAGGGTTTCTGTGAATATTTTTATCCTTTTTATTTTATATAACTGTTGTACCTATTGTATGTTATTTTATCGTAACACCATTTATTTTTGTATAATATGCACTGTCCACCTTTTGGAATATTAATCTAAAATTGAATAAGTTTTGTCTTTGATGCTCTAAAAGAACTCAGTTAGCCTCTGAAGTTTATATGTGGTTGAATGGAATGTTTTGCAGTATAAATGCTAATTAACTCTGTGACTGCTTGTGAAAGACTGATGCTAATTAACCAGTTAGTTGCTGGAGTGAATGGTGTAGTGTTAACCATTTAGCTGCCAGGACAGGGGTGTGCATAGTCATTGAGAGTCTAGAGTGTTTTTTAGGGCGTCTTTAAGGCCCTTAAATGGTGGCAGCTTGTACCAATTGATTGGTCAGATCACGTGCCCAGCGAACTGGCGTTCATGACAAGTGTGAACGAGGATTACAGGAGTTCCATTTCTGTCTGCTCTTCTATTTTTAAATCTGGCAAGTTAGGTCATGAGGAGAAAGGCAGTAACTTGGGAGGGGTGAACGTGGTTCCTAATTTGCAAGCGTTACAAAACCTCTCAGAGACCAGCAGTGAGGCAAAAAATTTGGCTGATTTGGCTTCCTAGGCAATCAGCTTGTTGTTTTAGGGAGTTCATTCAAATTAAAATTGTAACAACCAGAGAGACCACACATACCTGGAAGGAATCATTTTAGTACTATATAAGTGGCAATATTTGGCTACATTTTGGATGGTGGGGGGTGGAAATGCCCTTTAAAGACCATATAAAAATATGTATATAGTGGTTCTAGTAACAGAACCGGGGCAATAGAAAATTAGTACTACTGTTAAAAATGAGCATATCCTAAATAGGTCTTAGCCAGACTCAACTTTCTGGGTTCCCATGATGCAGTCACAAAGTAACTACCCAGAAGGTAAGAGCAACGCCAAGGTAAGTATTGCCTCTCCCTCTAGGAGCACCCCCCTGGGGGTACAGTTGAAAGTTTCTTATCTACTAGATGCCATCACCACTCATCTTTGATACTGTCCCATACCCATAGCCACTGATTCATTTTGTGCACTGCTTATTTGAGGGTGTGCTTCTTGCAGAGTATCTTTCAAAATGTGGCCCATCCAGTCTGATACCGCCTACACTACCCACAAATATACAAAATGCAGCACCATTCTGTGTAGTCGTGGGTGGCGCATCATCTAATCTTGTGCGATCTGTAGGCTGATTTTTTCTTCCTTTTCAATCATGGCTATGATGCAGTTACCGAAGTCCATGATGCAGCTGAAACGGGATAAGCTCTGTCTTTTAATCTTCACTCTGCCCTACTCTTTCCCTGCTGCTGGAGTATTGGTAAGTTTCCATGATCCTTTGATCCTGTGTAACATTTTTTACATCTGATAATTGTCTAGGATGCCCTTACTGTCACAATCATGTGATTCGTGTATATTTATATGGGGAAATGTGATAATATGTATTATTGTATATGATTTTCCAGTCTTAAATGTATTATTGTCTGTCTGGACAAGATAGTTTGTGTATTTGGTAAATGTGAATACAGGTAATTTCATTATGTATAGTAGACCAGGATGAAAGGACATCCTGTGGTCCCAGCTGTCAGGCGCTAACCAGACTTAGCAATCAGCAGGGGTTAATTACAAGGACTTCATCCCCAGTTCACATTCATATTAGAAAGCAAAACCTATATCAAGATTCATATCTCTTTCTGTGAGCATCATTTATGTGAACTGTTCTTAAAACTGGACTCGGGGGTAAAAGCTCTTTCATTTGAATCTAATCACCCTACTTGGTGTGGAATGCGACAGAGACACTTTTGGTTGGTTTATGCGTTAATAAGCAGTTACCATATTGAATTTAGTATCTATGAATTCATCTCGTCGCCCAGAACACGGATTTGTAAGTTGGCGCTTTATGGCACGTTACCCTGTCGGCATACGGGAGTTTTTTTTAGGGACAGCCACCTTGTGGGTGTATAACATGACACATCCGGATCACATCTATTGCACCTCACTCTCCTGTTCCCACCTGCAGGTATTTTGCCAAATAATCCAAATGAATGAGGAAGCGTGCATGCAGAAAGATACTGCTAAGACAAAATTTATTGCAACATGTTTTCGGATCATCACGATCCTTTCTCAAGCAAATTACAACACATTACAAAGTGTCCATGTGTTCAAATTGTGTTGCACAAACAGTCCATATTTATTCTTACCTATTGCAAACATAGAATTATAAAGCATAATTTTCAAACATAAGATTCCAAAACATAATTTCCATCAGCTAACTGTGTCGGTTAAAAACTACATATCATATTCAATTACATAGTATGTTTTAATACATAGGTACTAATGTATTAATATTAAGGACAATTGTGTCCTTCAGACATAACAGTAACAACAAATAAAATGGGCACCAAAAGGAAGGTACATTCCCTGTTTTAATTGCAATTGTGGTAGTGCGGTGATAAAGGGAGAAAAAATAAGTCACCCAACAAAGGGACTCGATATTTCAATGAAACATCATCCACATGTGAGACCAAAGAGGTTATATACATGATTAAATGCCCGTGTGGAATGGTATATATTGGCCAAACACAGAGACAGGTTAAGTCAGAATCCAAAACATAAAGAAACTTAAAATTTTGCCCCTGACACCAATCTGACACTTCTGTCGCAAGACACTTTAAAGAAAAAGGACACACAGGAGCACAATCAGATGGTGTGTCCTAGAGAAGGTTAATACCGATAAGAGGAGGGATGTGAAAAATTATTAATGCAAGCAGAAATGAAATGGATAAAAAAGTGCAAAGTTTACATCCAATAGTCTAAGGACACATGGTCAATTAAACCTTTCCTATACAGAAATGCCTTTGTTCCTATAGGTCATACTTTGATCACTACACTCCAGATAGGTACGTTTATTGGTATTTTAAAATGAATTTGTTCTTATACAGTAAAATGTCTTTTTAAATTGACATAGTAGGCATATACATTTAATATATAGTATTTAAACCCAGATCATATTGTACAATATCACAGATAGGCTTTTGTATATGGTATATTTATGCAAAATGTCACTTATATTTATAAAATGATCATAATTGTTGTTTTAAAACATACTATGTAATTGAATATGATGTGTTTTTTAACGGACCAGTTAACTGATGGAAATGATGTTTTGGAATCTTATTTTTGAAAATTATGCTTTAAAATTCTAGGTTTGCTAGGTATGAAGAATATGGACTGTTTGTGCAACACAATTTGAACACATGGACACTTGATTGGGGTGGAGCTTATTGGTGTTTAAACAGGATTCTTACACGTTTGTAATTTGCTTGAGAAGGATCGTGATTGATCCGAAAAATGTCGCAATAAATTTTGTCTTGGCAGTATCTTTCTGCATGCACGCCTCCTCATTTGTTTGGACCTTGTGGGTGTGTCAGGAAGACCACCTGGAGTGTGTTACACTCCCCTAGCTCAGCTCACCCCTAAACTCACCCCTGAGTTATTTTGAGGGCCAATAACTCTTGACGTTGAACTTTACACGGATTTACCTTCTTTAATTTCATCCTGGAACATTAAGGACTGACATTAAGTATTATTTTCACTTTTTATCCCATTTTGTGTTACTGTTGCTTGTGTTGTATTTTGTCTGTTACATTTTTCTGTAGTTTATTGTTTGCACTGTTTTTGTTCGTATTAAATGATATTCAAATTGTTAGCTGAATCTCGGATTGCTCTAATTACAACTAAGGAACTCTGCCTCTGAGACGCTACATTTTACCAGTTTATTATATTCTGTCATATTCCTACCTGTACGTGGTAGCGTATTATTATTTTTATTGTACAGCTGTGCATGCTGGGTAGGTTGGTGTACCGTTTAAACACCTGGTGCCAGTAACCAGTGGTTCATGGTAAATATATATAAGTGACGGGCAACTCTTGATTGGGTTCTGGGGTTTTCCCAGTGAGCTAAGCGTGCTCAGAGCGCCCCTGGGATTGTAGTGCGTTCGTCACACTTACTGCTCATAGGTGGTAGATATATATATAGGGCCATTTTATCTCCATATATTTAGCTATAAATGTGTTTTGAAACTAATTATCATATTTATATATTATTGCGTGCTGTATGTGAGAGACTGAATGGATATACTGGTATATATCAACTATTATGCAGATTTATACAGGGTATGGGGGGCTGAGTTGTTTTTTTATCAAGTTTTTTGCTCTTTATCTAATAAAGGATTTTTTATTATCAATATACACTGTTTGGCTCCAACATACATATTATACATTCCTCATTAAAATTATGGGATATATGCAACAGACAATACAAACATTTTTGTTTCATCTCTGTGGCCTGCCTTGTGTTTATTATATAATTCACCCCTGCCCTACATACCTTAATGCTGCTAATATTATATTGTTAGTGTCTTGCGATATTTGTCTTTCTGTTAAAATTACACTTAATACAAGTCTATGGAAGCACATTTAAAAGTGGACACAAATTAATCAGATTTTTTTTTATGGTGTTCTACCCACCTTACATTTCCCAGCACCCCCATCAAAATGACAGGTGAGATAAAGATTACAGCATTTGTATCAGTGATCTGCCTTCTGTTTCACTATTGTTCATATTCCCTCTCAATGGGCACAGTTAAAGGGGGAGGGGGTACTTTTTGCCTTTTGATATTCTTTAATGGAGTCTGCAAAAAATTGCAGAAATAAGCAGGGCTGATAAAACAATAATATATCATAGTCATACCCAAAGAAACGAATGTCAGGTAATTTTCCACCATCACTTCCCTGTAAAGCTCCTTCTGTTCTTCTTCTAAACATTCCCATTCATACACTGAGAAATAGACAGCAACTTCTTCAAAGTCAGAGGGAGGCTGATGGATCTGTTAAAGTGTTAAAAGTGTTTTTCGTGATATTTTTTGTGCTTAAAACATGTTTCTAGGCATCACAGGCCCTGATATAGGGTATATATATTCTATATTGCACGACAGTATATTTAAAGGGTAGCAGTGGTCTCCATACAAGTGTCCTCTATTTAAAAGATCTCTTTAAAACAAGCCTAGGATAATATTTCTAGCTTCTCTGGTTCTTAAGTTATAGGCTTGTAAGTTTACACTATGCCAGGATAAACCAGGAAGTGTAACAGTCACATGAAGAAAAAAAAGTAGGAAATAACTGTGCATGCTTGTGCCCTAGACAGGGGGGTTGGAGCAATGGTGCTGGTGATGTCACAGCTCACAGTGGTAGCTGGAAACACCAACCTTTATACTGCCATGGAGTCATTTCAAAGGTAGGAATTGCTCTTTTTAATAAAAGGCACTTGTATGAAGACCATACAAGTGCCCTATGTAATACATAAAATATAATGTTCTGGTTTAAAAGCAAACAGGTTCTGGAACAATGATTACTTACACAAGTCTCTGGTTGCTTTTTTGGAGGCAAAAATCTCCTATTCAAATTATACTAATAAAGGAAACAACCAGAATAAATACCTGAACATCATTGAGAATCCACTTGCTGAAAGCTTTCCCCCTTGAAGACTTCTTTGTGACCAGTTTCTTCCTGAGCATCCTAAGTCTAACAATATTTCAAATTAATTTACAGCATACTTCTGTGCCAATAATGTAAATAAAATGTTAAAAATTTTACTCTAGACTTGCACTTCATCTGCTTTCGCCAAACCCACAGGGTATACTCAATTCCACTAGTCAGTGGCTTAACTACCGCCCCCGCAACCGCAGGGGGGCCCGCCAAAAGCCTAACTCTTCTGCGATCAGCTGTTTTAAAACAGCTGATCGCACGTATGAATGAACATACATGCGATCATCTGTTTAAAGGACCGGAGCAGAACTTCCGGTTCAGTTCAGTAGAACAGCTGATCGAGGAAGGCATCTTGGAGGGAGGATGGGGTCAGGGGCCCGGCCTCCTTTCTCGCAGGGGGCCCTGTCCCTGCAGGTACGCCCCTGCTACTAGTTCTGGTTTGCCCTACATGCTTACAAGATTAGAAACTGCAAACAATCTATTGCAGATCAGGTAACTGAAAACAAGTGAAACTTTAAAGGGTATGTCCATCGTATTTTATAACTTTCTTTTTTACTGAAGAACAGGAGGTAAATGCACTCTTACAGTAGCTCCCGTTCTTCAGTAAATCTTGCAGGAGAGCAGGAGAAACTTACCCGGATTGTTCCAGAGAGACTCCGACATGGCTGGAACCTCCGACGCATTTCCAGTCCTTTACACTTGATGCACATGCGCACACAGTGTAGAGGAGCATGAACGCATCGGAGACTGTCAGAGAAGCCGGCACTGGAGCGGGTCCGCGGGTAAGTTTCTCCTGCAAGATTTACTGAAGAACGGGAGGTCAGAGAGTGCATTTACCTCCTGTTCTTCAGTAAGACAGTAAAAAAGAAAGTTATAAAATACGATGGACATACACTTTAACCGACATTTAGGGCTTTACTTGGCTTCAGAGGTTTGTGGAGTCAAGATTGCAGTAAAGCATTACCAGCCTCTATGTATCTGTATCTATGTAGGGAATCCATTCTATGTCTGCATTATCTGTACAGTAACATAGAGCCTTGTATCTGTATGTAGGGAATCCATTCAGTGTTGGTATTATATGTACTGTCACAAATAGCCCTGTATCTAGGGAATCCATTCAGTATTGGTGTTATTTGTACTGTCACACACGGCCCTGTATCTGTATCTAGGGAATCCATTCAGTATTGGTATTATATGTACTGTCACACACAGCCCTGTATCTAGGGAATCCATTCAGTATTGATATTATCTGTACTGTCACACACCAGCCCCTGTATCTGTAGCTGGGAAAATCCATTCAGTATGTGTATTTGTACGGTTCACAACAGCCCTGTATCTGTATCTTGGGAATCCATTCAGTATTGGTACCGTACAGATAATACCAATACTGAATGGATTCCAGATACAGATAAGGGCTGTGTGTGACCGTACAAATACCCATACTGATGGATTCCCTAGCTACAGATTACCAGGGCTGGGTGTGACAGTACAGATAATACAATACTGAATGGATTCCCTAGATACAGGGCTGTGTGGTGACAGTACATATAATACCAATACTGAATGGATTCCCTAATACAGATAACGGTCTGTGTGTGACATTACAATAAAACCAATACTGAATGGATTCCCTAATACAGATACAGGGCTGTGTGTGACAGTACAGATCATACTCAATACGAATGGATTCCCTAGATAAGATAAGGGCCTGTGTGACATCAAATAACCACAATACTGAATGGATTCCCTAGATACAGGGCTATTTGTGACAGTACATATAATACCAACCTGAATGGATTCCCTACATACAGATACAGGCTCTAGTTTACTGTACAGATAATGCAGACATGAATGGATCCCTACATAAGTAAAGATACATAGAGGCTGGTAATGCTTTACTGCAATCTTGACTCCACAAACCTCTGAAGCCAGTAAACCCTAAATGTCGGTTAAAGTGTATGTCCTCGTATTTTATAACTTCTTTTTTACTGTCTTACTGAAGAACAGGAGGTAAATGCACTCTCTCCCTCCCGTTCTTCAGTAAATCTTGCAGGAGAAACTTACCCGCGGACCCGCCCAGTGCCGGCTTCTCTGCCATTCTCCGACGTTCATGCCTCTACACTGTGTGCGCATGTCTCAAGTGTAAAGACTGGAAATGCTTCGGAGGTTCCAGCCATGTCGAGTCTCTCTGGAACAATCCGGTAAGTTTCTCCTGCTCTCCTGCAAGATTTACTGAAGAACGGGAGCTACTGTAAGAGTGCATTTACCTCCTTTTTTTTCAGTAAAAAAGAATTAAAAATACGATGGACATACCCTTTAAAGTTTCACTTGTTTTCAGTTACCTGATCTGCTAGATATTGTTTGTCAGTTTCTAATCTTTTGTAAGCATGTAGGGCAAACCAGAACTAGTAGCAGGGGCGTACCTGCAGGGACAGGCCCCCCTGCGAGAAAGGAGGCCGGGCCCCTGACCCCCATCCTCCCTCCAAGATGCCTTCCTCGATCAACTGTTCTACTATGAACTGAATCGGAAGTTCTGCTCCGTCCTTTAAACAGATGATCCATGTATGTTCATTCATACGTGCGATCAGCTGTTTTAAAACAGCTGATCGCAGAAGAGTTAGGCTTTTGGCGGGCCCCCCTGCGGTTGCGGGGCGGTAGTTAACCACTGACTAGTGTGAATTGAGTATACCCTGTGTGGGTTTGGCGAAAGCAGATGAAGGTGCAAGTCTAGAGTACATATATGATCTTTTATTTACATTATTGGCACGAAGTATGCTGTAAATAATTTGAAATTTGTTAGACTTAGGATGCTCAGGAAGAAACTGGTCCAAAGAAGTCTTCAAGGGGGAAAGCTTTCAGCAAGGGATTCTCAATGATGTTCAGGTATTTATTCTGGTTGTTTCCTTAATTAGTATAATTTGAATAGGAGATTTTTGCCTCCAAAACAAGCAACCAGAGACTTGTGTAAAGTAATCATTGTTCCAGAACCTGTTTGCTTTTAAAACCAGAACATTATATTTTATTATTACATAGGGCAACTGAAAAAACTAAAGGGTACTGGTCTCCATACAAGTCCTTTTATTAAAAGAGCAATTCCTACCTTTGAAATGACTCCATGGCAGTATAAAGGTTGGTGTTTCCAGCTACCACTGTGAGCGTGACATCACCAGCACCATTGCTCCGACCCCCCTGTCTAGGGCAAAGCATGCACATTATTTCCTACTTTTTTTTCTTCATGTGGACTGTTCCACTTCCTGGTTATCCTGGCATAGTGTAAACTCAGCCTATAACTTAAGAACCAGAGAAGCTAGAAATATTATCCTATTATTGTTTTAAAGAGATCTTTTAAATAGAGGACACTGTATGGAGACCACTGCTACCCTTTAAATACTGTCGTGCAATATAGAAATTATATACCTCTATATCAGGGCCTGTGATGCCTAAAACATGTTTTAAAGCACAAAAAAATATCACGAAAACACTTTTAACACTTAAACAGATCCATCAGCCTCCCTCTGACTTGAAGAAGTTGCTGTCTATTTCTCAGTGTATGAATGGGAAGTTTTAGAAGAAGAACAGAAGGACTTTACAGGGAAGTGATGGTGGAATTACCTGACATTCGTTTCTTTGGGTATGACTATTGAATATATTATTGTTTTATCATCAGCCCTGCTTATTTCTGCATTTTTTGCAGACTCCATTAAGAAGTATCAAAAGGCAAAAGTACCCCCTCTCCCTTTAACTGTGCCATTGTGAGGGAATATGAACAATAGTGAAACAAAGGCAGTCTCACTGATACAATGCTGTAATCTTATCACTCACCTGTCATTTTGATGGGGGGTGCTGGAAATGTAGGTGGGTAGAACACCATAAAAAAAATCTGATTAATTTGTGTCCACTTTTAAATGTGCTTCCAATAACTTGTATTAGTGTAATTTTACAGAAAGACAAATCGCAAGACAACTAACAATATAATATTAGCAGCATTAAGGTATGTAGGGCCAGGGGAATTATATAATAACACCAAGGCAGGCCACAGAGATGAAACAAAATGTTTGTGATTGTCTGTTGCATATATCCCATAATTTTAATGAGGAATGTATAATATGTATGTTGAGCCAAACAGTGTATATTGATATAAAAAACCTTTATTAGATAAGAGCAAAAAACTTGATAAAAAAAACACTCAGCCCCCCATACCCTGTATAAATCTGCATAATAGTTGATATATACCAGTATATCCATTCATTCTCTCACATACAGCACGCAATAATATATAATATGATAATTAGTTTCAAAACACATTTATAGCTAATATATGGAGATATGGCCCTATATATTATCTACCACCTATGAGCATAAGTGTGACGAACGCACTACATCCTCAGCCAGGGGCGCTCTGAGCACGCTTAGCTCACTGCGAAACCCCAGAACCCAACCAAGAGTTGCCCGTCACTTATATTATTTACCATGAACCACTGGTTACTGGCACCAGGTGTTTAAACGGTACACCAACCTACCCCTGCAACAGCTGTATAATAAAACTCATATATGCTACCACGTACAGTAGGAATATGAGAGATATAATAACTGGTGAAATGTAGCGTCTCAGAGGCAGAGTTCCTAGTTGTAATTAGAGCAATCCGAGATTCAGCTAACGATTTGAATATCGTTTAATACGAACAAAAAACAGTGCAAACAATCAAACTACAGAAAAATATAACAGACAAAATACAACACAAGCAACAGTAACACAAAATGGGATAAAAGTGAAATAATACTTAATGTCAGTCCTTAATGTTCCAGGATGAAATTGAAGAAGGTAACGTTGTAAAGTTCAATGTTGTTTCCAGAGTTATTGGCCCTCAAAATAACTCAGGGGTGAGTTTAGGGGTGAGCTGAGCTAGGGGAGTGTAACACACTCCAGGTGGTCTTCCTACACGCCCCACGGTCCAAACGAATGGGAGGCGTCATGCAGAAAGATACTCGCCAAGACAAAATTTATTGCGACATTTTTCGGATCAATCACGATCCTTCTCAAGCAAATTACAACGTTAACATTCCTGTTTTAAATACACCCAATAAGCTCCACCCCAACAAGTGTCCCATGTGTTCAAATGTGTTGCACAAACAGTCCATATTTCTTCATACCTATGCAAACATAGAATTTTAAAGCATAATTTTCAAACATAAGATTCCAAAACCATCATTTCCATCAGTTAACTGTGTCCGTAAAAACTACATATCATATTCAATTACATAGTATGTTTTAAAAACAACAATTATGATCATTTTATTAAATATAAAGTGACATTTTGCATAAATATACCATATACAAAAGCCTATCTGTGATATTGTACAATATGATCTGTGTTTAAATTACTATATATTAAAATGTATCATGCCTACTATGTAAATTAATTAAAGACATTTTACTGATTATAAGAACAAATTCATTTTAAAATACCAATAAACGTACCTATCTTGGAGTGTAGTGAATCAAAAGTATGACCTATAGGACAAAAGGGCATTTCTTGTTAGGAAAGGTTTAATTGACCATGTGTCCTTTGAACCTATTGGATGTAAACTTGCATCTGTTTTATATCCATTCATTTCTGCTTGCATTAATAATTTTTCACATCCCCTCCTCTTATCGTCTATACCTTCTCTAGGACACACCATCTTAGTTGTGCTCCTGTGGTGTCCTTTTTCTAAAGTGTCTTGCGACAGAAGTGGTCAGATTGGTGTCAGGGGCAAAATTTCTAATGTTTCTTTTATGTTTTTGGATTCTGACGTAAACCTGTCTCTGTGTTTGGCCAATATATACCATCCACACGGGCATTTAATCATGTATATACCTGTTCCTCACTGTGGAATTGATGTTTCATTGAAATATCGAGTCCCTTTGTTGGGTGACTATTTTTTCTCCCTTATCACCGCACTACAACAATTGCATTCAAAACAAGGGCATGTACCTTTCCTTTGGTGCCCATTTTATTTGTTTTATGTTATTTGTCTGAAGGACACAATTGTCCTTAATATTTAATACATTGTACCTATGTATTAAAACATACTATGTAATTGAATATGATATGTAGTTTTTAACCGACACAGTTAGCTGATGGAAATTATGTTTGGAATCTTATGTTTGAAAATTATGCCTTTTTAATTCTATGTTTGCAATAGGTAGAATAAATATGGACTGTTTGTGCAACACAATTTGAACACATGGGACACTTTGTAATGTGTTTGTAATTTGCTTGAGAAAGGACGTGATTGATCCGAAAACATGTTGCAATAAATTTGTCTTAGCAGTATCTTTCTGCATGCACTCTTCCTCATTCATTTGATTATTGGCAAAATACCTGCAGGTGGGAACAGGAGAGTGAGGTGCAATAGTGTGATCCGGATGTGTCATGTGTTATACACCCAAAGGTGGCTGTCCCTAAAAAAACTCCCGTATGCCGACAGGGTAACGTGCCATAAGCGCCAACTTACAAATCCGTGTTCTGGGCGACGAGATGAATTCATAGAATACAAATTCAATTGGTACCTGCTTATAACGCATAAACCAACCAAAGTGTCCTTGTCGCATTCCACACCAAGTAGGTGATTAGATTCAAATTGAAAGAGCTTTTTACCCCCCGAGTCCAGTTTTAAGAACATTCACATAAATGATGCTCACAGAAAGAGATATGAATCTTGATATAGGTTTGCTTCTAAATATGAATGTGACTGGGGATGAAGTCTTGTAATTAACCCCTGCTGATTGCTAAGTCTGGTTACGCCTGACAGCTGGGACCACAGGATGTCTTTCATCCTGTTCTACTAATCTATACAAATAAATTACCGTATTCACATTTACCAAATACACAAACTATCTTGTCCGACAGACAATAATACATTTAAGACTGGAAAATCATATACAATATAACAGATTATCCATTTCCCAACATAAATACACGAATCACTGATTGTGACAGAAGGGCATCCTAGACAAGTATCAGATGTAAAAATGTTACACAGGATCAAGGATCATGGAAAACTTACAATACTCCAGCAGCAGGGAAAGAGTAGGGCAGAGTGAAGATTAAAAGACAGAGCTTATCCCGTTTCAGGCTCGCTCATGGACTTCGGTAACTGCATCATAGCCATAGCCATGATGAAAAGGAAGAAAAATCAGCCTACAGATCGCACAAGATTAGATGATGGCCACCCACGCTACACAGAATGGTGCTGCATTCTGTATATTTGTGGGTAGTGTAGGCGGTATCAGACTGGATGGGCCACATTTTGAAGATACTCTGCAAGAAGCACACCCTCAAATAAGGCAGTGCACAAAATGAATCAGTGGCTATGGGTATGGGACAGTACTCAAAGATGAGTGGTGATGGCATCTAGTAGATAAGAAACTTTCACTGTACCCCCAGGGGGTGCTCCTAGGGGAGAGGCAATACTTCCTTGGCGTTGCTCTTACCTCTGGGTAGTTCTTTGTGACTGCATCATGGGAACCAGAAAGTTGAGTCTGGCTAAGACCTCTATTAGGATATGCTCATTTTTAACAGTAGTACTAATTTTCTATTGCCCCGGTTCTGTTACTAGAACCACTATATACATATTTTTATATGGTCTTTAAAGGGCATTTCCACCCCCCACCATCCAAATGTAGCCAAATATTGCCCTGATATAGTACTTAATGATCCTTCCAGGTATGTGTGGTCTCTTGGTTGTTACAATTTTTAATTTGAATGAACTCCCTAAAACAACAAGCTGATTTGCCTAGGAAGCCAAATCAGCCAATTTTTTGCCTTACTGCTGTCTCTGAGAGGTTTTGTAACGCTGCAAATTAGGAACCACTTCACCCCTCCCAAGTTACTGCCTTTCTCCTCATGACCTAAACTTGCCAGATTTAAAAATAGAAGAGCAGACAGAAATGGAACTCCTGTAATCCTCGTTCACACTTGTCACGAACGCCAGTTCGCTGGGCACGTGATCTGACCAATCAATTGGTACAAGCTGCCACCACTTAAGGGCCTTAAAGACGCCCTAAAAAACACTCTAGACTCTCACGACTATGCACACCCCTGTCCTGGCAGCTAAATGGTTAACACTACACATTCACTCCAGCAACTAACTGGTTAATTAGCATCAGTCTTTCACAAGCAGTCACAGAGTTAATTAGCATTTATACTGCAAAACATTCCATTCAACCACAATAAAAACTCAGAGGCTAACTGAGTTCTTTTAGAGCATCAAAGACAAAACTTATTCAATTTTAGATTAATATTCCAAAAGGTGGACAGTGCATATTATACAAAATAAATGGTGTTCCGATAAAATAACATACAATAGGTACAACAGTTTATATAAAATAAAAAGGATAAAAATATTCACAGACCCTACTCACTAGAAGAAGTCATGTATCCTGGTGCAGGAAGAAAATCTGGTCCATACACACAGTTTTAGCATGTCCCCTCAGTATGAACAAGTTTAGAGGGCTACAAGGATTTTTAAACCCCTGAGGAACCACCCCCCTCTGGCTATGCATGAGGTGGGAGTGTCTAGGAATGTCCAGATTTACGACTAGCCAAAAGCATTCATTCCCCCTCAGTTAGGCAGATTCCATATAATGTAGATATGTACATTGTACTGGGATGTAGACCACATATTCCTCTCCAGTATTAATTATCAATTCCTGTAATACCAACATGACCTGTGTGTAATACATGTTTCCCAAGATATTAGTAAACCACTTTGCGTTAACAAAAAGGCAGATCCCTTTATAACCTTTTAATTCAAGAAGACCCAGTAACTAAATACAGAAAAGAACCATTCTCTTTCTTCCAAAAAAAAAGGTTGCTTTAAATGTTTAACTGCAACATCTGTACTCCATGATTTTAGGTAACAGTTTTACCCCATACTACACGGGTAAGACATTCAAGATCAATGGTTTCTATAATTGTAACACCGAGTTTTGTGTATATATATTGAAATGTCCATGCTCTTTAATATACATAGGCAAAAACCATTGGACCATTCAAAAAAAGATTCCAACGTCACAGAAGTGACATACGTATTGCCTTGTCCAAACACCTGATCATCAAATAGAGAGGTTCCTCCAGTAGCAGCACACTTCCGTCAGATGAACCATCAGGTTTCAGAATTACAATGGTTATAGATCACATACCCATAGATAGCAGGGCAGGAGACAGAAATAACAGATTACTCTGTAGGGAAGCCACATGGAATCAATAGATTAGATACGGTTCAGCCCAAGGACTCAATATAAATTTGGGTTTAGCTTGTTTTCTACCCAAAAGATAATTATACTATTTCTATATCGGGTAAGTATCTTTTTTTATATGTAACATATTGTTACAATTTTAAGTACCTATATTTATTGTTGAGAATGTGTTGACCTATTTATTCTTGTTTTTATATATTTGCACTTTTAACTATATATGCTAACATTGCACTAGCACTTTGTATTGTATTTTATGGTATACTATAGCACTTTATTTTATTCATTGTATTATTGACCGCTAGATGGCCATCTTGTCCTATATTGGTTATCCTATAAATAGAGCACTGTTGCACTGAGTGTTCACTATGTTTACTTATCTGAGGAAGGTGCCACTATAGCAACCGAGATGTCACTATAATAAATAGTGCCCACTATTATTTGGTATCTCCAAGATATTAGTAACTCGCCTTGGCAAGGGAATAAGGTCTACATGTTGGGTATCATTTTAATGGGCCTAACTTCCCATTCACAAATATATATTGGTTTCTGTCTTACATATTCCAATACCGAAATACATTTATTTTACAGTATGACTGCCTTAAAATTACCTCTTAAGGTACCCACCAGACCCCTAGCTGTAGAGAATTCCGATACACGGTTCGGCTCCCACATTGCTGGAAAAGAAGATCTGGGTCCATGCTTCACTAATCGTAATGATAAACAGTAGGACTGTTCCAGGGTGGAATGGTATTTTTTGGTCCATAGTTAACCCATTCTTGCTAAGTCACTAGACACTTCCTGACCACACTGTTAAAGGCCTATTGTATGTACTATACATTCTCATGTTAATAAATTACATACAACGTCCACAGGTTATCTGCACAAGAAACCATGTAATATTGAAGATTGAAAAAGGAGATGCCCCGTATTTATCCCACAAGAAGGCAGACCAGAAATCCCTGAAATCCAGTAAGCAGCATGCACACACATATCCTGTCTATTAATCTATAGACACATTTACTGAATAAAAGCAAAGCTTAATGTAATTAGCTCAACACTTCAGATTGATCTTTGGAAATAGTTTGTGTAAAGATAAAGAAACTTTGTTTTATGTTTTGTAAACCGCTTCATGCTAAGGATTTAAAACATTTTGCTTCTTGAAGTATAGATACTTTGATATATCAAGACTATCAGTCATTTATGGCTGATAGCAAATTCCCTTTATTTAGTGAAATAGAAGTTGTAGCTTACCTGTTTGTAGCTAGAAGGATTTTCAAGTAGTGTCTTAATTGGAAAGCATGTGTTATAGCTGTATTTACTTTTATGGTCCTTTTAATTCATGTACTACTGCAGCCAGGGAATGGTAGGAGTTGCAGGGCTGAAGGCTGGGACATCCCTTTGTCTTCACTGTGTAGTTCTCTTCCATTGTGCATATTTGCCTTGCAAATCTTCTGTCTGTGCATTAATAATAAGCATAAGGAACATTGCTAAAGGGACCTGTGGTCTCCATACAAGTTCTCAGCTTCAATCTTACCAAGTTACATTAGAAATGTTTTTTTTTCACTGGTCTGCCCCAAGTGTCAGGTTTGAGCATGACAACTGTATCATGACTAATTGGGGAGTTTTTTTTTTTTTTTACACAAGTCATCGTGTGTATGTAACGTAGCGAATCAGGACAGACAAGGAAGTAATGTTACAAGCCAATACTTAAAGGGGAACTGTGGTCTCCAAACAAGTTGGGGTTGGATCAAAGGCCAGTTTCTTACCTTTTAAAACTAGCCATCAACTACCTCTCACAAGCCCACAGCCCAAGATATAAAGAAATTACTGACCAGAAAGTTAATGGTGGGAGGCTGACATGTGCATTCCTAAGGCTGCTCCTCCACCTTGCCGCAGCGACACGCCTTTAGACTTCATTGACAACAGGAGACAGGAAGTCCCCCCCCCTGCTGTGAGAAGATCCCCACAGAGAAGGTAAGGGGAATCACAGCCCTACTCTCCCATTATGTGAAAACAGCCTTTCAGGCAGAGTTCTGCCACAAAGTCACCTGTGAGTGGGCGGGGCCACGTGGGTCTGTAAGGGAGGGGCCAGGGGACCTGCTAATGGAGGGGCCATGGGGTCCATGAGTGGGAGGGAACCAGGGGGGCTTGCAAAGGAGGGGGGCTGCAAGGGGAGGAGGAGACTTAGGGCAGATTGACTGTCATCCACTGACATGGTTTCAGAGAGAAGCAGGAAGTGAGGGGCTGGGCTGCTGCTGCCATATCACACACAAAAATGTAAATATCTATAAATCTATGCAAAATAACAATGAAAATAAATTGCAAACTTCTCAGGAGAGCAATCCTATTAATTTACCTAAAGTAATTTTTGTACTACATTTCCCCTTTAAGATCCAGCACTTGAGACATCATCCTATCTTTTTTTTTTTTGAAAGGTTGTGAGAAAGTACTTTTCAATAGAGAGCATTTTATGGAGCCACAATTAACATCACTGTTTGAAACAGTGGCTGTGCCTTTTTTTTTTTTTTAAGAGAGAATGTTTAAAGGGTATTTCACAGCTGTAACAGCGCTATCACTCCGCCCAATGGCTGGCGGGCATTACCAACAGGCCTCCACTGCTGATGAACATAAAGAACACGTTGCAGCAGTGCATCTGGGAGCTGGAAAGTGTAATTTCTCAGCCTGGGGAGCATTATTAAGCATGAGTACAATACAATTGGGGTTTTGGAGGGTGTTCTTAACATATTTATTTTTTGTAGAAGGGGTGAACATGCACTTTAATTGAAGTAATTTAATCTGCAAATAATATTTTATAATGTATGCACTTTTGTTAACAAATACAAAGTATATAAAAGTTTGGTGCAATATTTACTTTATATGGACCGATACCCCAGTCGGCTGTCACTCCTCCTATTTCTGATATAGGCTTGAATAGGTTAATGAAGGCAAAGCAGACTGGGGGAAGACCCGAAGCTATCCGTTACTGTATAGTGTGGTGTATCTTTAAAAATTCAGTTACTAAAAATGCATATGATTGGTGCTTCTCCAACTCCATATCTGGAGAGATACTTCTGCTGAGCAAGCACATGTGCAATATCTTTTATGTGTAATGCAAGTGCAAAAACATTTTTTTGATGAGTTACCCTTCACTAAACTTGCATCTGTTTTTATGTATGCTTTTTTGGTCAATCAGGTCCTCACGTTGAGTTCCCTTTCTAATGGTTCCAATTTCGATGGATGATCTGTATACATCCCCGTTCAACCTAGATGGCTCTACTATAGAAGGATTGAGTGTAGACCAAACTATTGAAGAGCAGAATAAAAATAACCTGGAAGGCCGACCCTGCATTAATGGAAGCCTAAAAGTGACTCGTCAGTATAATCTCGGCTCTCTTCCGGGATTGATGACTCTATCCTTTTATGGCAATAATGGATGGAGGAACAAGGGACTTAAACCTCACAAGAAGCACAGATAAAAGCAAGGTTTTAAAAAACAACAAAGGAGATGGACAATATATGTGTTCAAATGTGGAAAAATTACTCCAACAAGCCTATTTAGTAAAACATCAGAAGGTGCATACTGGAGTTTCACTATTTGTATGCAGAAAATGTGATAAATGCTTTACCCATACGTTCCAACTTAATAAGACACAAAAAAGTCATGAAGTGCAGAGACATTTAAATGTTCTGGCTGTAGTAAAGGTTTAGCGATAACTCAACATATCTTAAACACCAGAGAATCCACAGCGGAGAAAAACCTTTTAAATGTACTGAATGGTGGAAAAAACCTTTAGTATTAGCACATATCTCATAACACCAGGAGAACACACACTGGAGAGAAACCGTATGTTTGCAATGATTGTGGAAAATGCTTTTCTCAAAGCTCACATCTTATAACACACACAAAGGACACATACAGGTGAAACAACCTTATGCTTGCATTCAGTGTAAAAGCTTTACTTCCAGCTCACATCTTATTACTCACCACGAACACACACAGGAGAAAGGCCTTATTGTTGTGGAGTGTGAAAAATTTAAACACAGTACCCATCTTGTCTTACTAAGACGAACACACACAGGAGAGAAACCATACACTGTGTTAAATGTCCACGAACATTTGCGCAGAGGTCTCAGCTGTTAAAACACTTGCAAACGTTCTCACTCAGATGATTTGGACCTATAAAACTACATTAGTTGGTTGTTTGATTTCCTTAACAATCTGTAGTGGTTTGAAAAATTTCTATTTTTGTCAGTCTTAGGACATGTTCATTACACTACGATTGCGATCTTTTTTTTTTTTTTTTTTTACAACCATGTAATATTTTGGAATGAAATTTTTGTGTGAATCTTCTAAAGTTAACTAACATGGAATACCTCAATATGGAAGATAAATATGCAATGAAATAAAAGGATGCACTATATTGTCACTTGAGACTCGTATAAACAGATTTTTGATATTCATTTTTTTTTTTTTTTTTTTAAGAACGGGAGGTAAAGGAGCTGTTCTTCACACACAGCCCTGTATCTGTATCTTGGGAATCCATTCAGTATTGGTTTTATTTGTAATGTCACACACAGACCGGTATCTGTATCTAAGGAATCCATTCAGTATTGGTATTATCTGTACTGTCACACACAGCCCTGTATCTAGGGAATCCATTCAGTATTGATATTATCTGTACTGTCACACACAGCCCTGTATCTGTAGCTAGGGAATCCATTCAATATTGGTGTTATTTGTACGGTCACACACAGCCCTGTATCTGTATCTTTTAAGATTTCAAAGGGCATTTGTGACAGTACATATAATACCAACACTGAATGGATTTCCCTTACATACAGATACAAGGCTCTATGTTACTGTACAGATAATGCAGACATAGAATGGATCCCTACATAGATACAGATACATAGAGGCTTGGTAATGCTTACTGCAATCTTGGAATCCACAAACCCTGAAGCCAATGTAAAGCCCTAAATGTCGCGTTAAAGTGTATGTCCATCGTATTTTAATAACTTCTTCTTTTATGTTTACTGAAGCAAAACAGGAGGTAAATGCATCTCTGACCTCCCGTTCTTCAGTAAATCTTGCAGGGAAAACTTACCCGCGGACCCGCTCCAGTGCCGGCTTCTCTGACAGTCCTCGCGATGCGTTCATGCTCCTCTACAAGTGTGTGCGCATGTGCGTACCAGTGTAAAGGACTGGAAATGCGTCGGAGGTTCCAGCCTGTCGGAGTCTCTCTGGAACGATCCGGGTAAGTTTCTCCTGCTCTCCTGCAAGATTACTGACGAAACGGGAGCTTACTGTAAGAGTGCATTTACCTCCGGTTCTTCAGTAAAAAGAAAAGATAAAATACGATGGACATACCTTAAAGTTTCACTTGTTTCAGTTAATCCCTGATCTGCAATAGATTGTTGGCAGTTTCTAATCTTGTAAGCATGTAGGGCAAACCAGAACTAGTAGCAGGGGCGTACCTGCAGGGACAGGGCCCCCCTGCGAGAAAGGAGGCGGGCCCCTGACCACCATCCTCCTCCAATATGCCTTCCTCGATCAGCTGTTCTACTGAACTGAATCGGAAGTTCTGCTCCCGGTCCTTTATCTAAACAGATGATCGCATGTATGTTCATTCATACGTGCGATCAGTCGTTTTAAAACAGCTCGATAGCAGAAGAGTTAGGCTTTTGGGGGCCCCCTTGCGGTTGCGGGGGCGGTGGGAGTTAAGCCACGACTAGTGGAATTGAGTATACCCTGTGGTTTGGCGAAAGCAGATGAAGTGCAAGTCTAGAGTATACATATAGGATCTCACCGTTTTTGTTTTTAACAGTTTTACATTTTTTTACATATTGGCACAGAAGTATGCTGAAAATTAATTTGAAATATTGTTAGACTTAGGATGTCTCAGAAAAAACTGGGTCACAAAGAAGTCTTAAGGGGGAAGCTCTCAGCACAGTGGATTCTCAATGATGTTTCAGGTATGATTTCTGGTTGTTTTCCTTTATTAGTAATTTTGAATAGGAGATTTTGCCTCCAAAAAAGCAACCAGAGACTTGTGTAAGTAATCATTGTTCCAGAACCTGTTTGCTTTAAAAGCAGACATTATATTTTATGTATTACATAGGGCACTGCTATGGTCTTATACAAGTGCCTTTTATTAAAAAGAGCTCAATTCCACCTTTGAAATGACTCCATGGCAGTATAAAGGTTGGTGTTTCCAGCTACCACTGTGAGCTGTGACATCACCAGCACCATTGCTACACCCCCCTGTCTAGGGCACAAGCTGCACAGTTATTTCCTACTTTTTTTCTTCATGTGACTGTTCACACTTCCTGGTTTATCTGGCATAGTGTAAACTTAAAGCCTATAACTAAGAACCAGAGAAGCTAGAAATAGTATCCTAGGCTTGTTTTAAGAGATCTTTTAAATAGAGGACACTTGTATTGGAGACACTCGCTACCATTTAAATATACTGTCGTGCACATATAGAATATATTATACCCTATATATCAGGGCCTGTGATGCCTAGAAACATGTTTTAAGAGCAAAAAAATATCACGAAAAACACTTTAACACTTTAACAGATCCATCAGCCTCCTCTGACTTTGAATGAAGTTGCTGTCTATTCTCAGTGTATGAATGGGAATGTTTAGAAGAAGAACAGAAGGAGCTTTACAGAGCCACAGAAGTGATGGTGGAAATTACATGACATTCGTTTCTTTGGGTATGACTATGATATATTATTGTTTATCAGCCCTGCTTATTTCTGCAATTTTTTGCAGACTCCATTAAAGAATATCAAAAGGCTACAAAAAAGTACCCCCTCCCCTTTAACGTTGCCCATTGGAGGGAATAGAACATAGTGAAACAGAAGGCAGATCACTGATCAACTGACTGTAATCTTTATTCACCTGTCATTTTGATGGGGGTGCCTGGAAATGTAAGGTGGGTAGAAACACCATATAAAAAAAATACTGATTAATGTTGTGTCCACTTTAAATGTGCTTCATAGACTTGTATTAAGTGTAATTTTAACAGAAAGACAAATATGCAAGACACTACCAATATAATATTAGCAGCATTAAGGTATGTAGGGCGGGCAGGGGTGAATTATATAATAAACACAAGGCAGGCCACAGAGATGAAACAACAAAATGTTTGATTGTTCTGTTGCACTATATCCCATAATTTTAATGAGGATGTATTATATGATGTTGAGCAACAACAGTGTATATTGATAATAAAAAATCCTTTATAGATAAAGAGCAAAAAACTTAGAAAAAAACAACTCAGCCCCCCATACCCGTATAAATCTGCATATAGTTGATAGTATACCAGTATACCATTCAGTCTCTCACATACACCACGCCCATAATATATAAATATGATAAGTAGTTTTCAAAACACATTTATAGCTAAATATATGGAGATAAAATGGCCCTATATATATACTCTACCACCTATGAGCAGTAAGTGTGACGAACGCACTACAATCCACCGGGGCGCTCTGAGCACGCTTAGCTCACTGGGCAAACCCAGAACCCAACAAGAGTGCCCGCACTATATATATTTACCTGAAACACTGGTTACTGGCACCAGGTGTAAACGGTACACCAACCTACCCAGCATGCACAGCTGTACAATAAAAATAATAATCGCTAACACAGACAGGTAGGATATGACGAGAATATCAAAAACTGGTAAATGTAGCGTCTCAGAGGCAGAGTTCCTAGTCTGTTGAATTAGAGCAATCGAGATTCAGCTAACATTGAATATCATTTAATACGAACAAAAACGCTGCAAACAATACAACTACAGAAAAATGTAAAAGACAAAATACAACACAAGCACAGTAACAAAAATGGGATAAAAAGTGAAAATAATACTTAATGTCAGTCTTAATGTTCCAGATGAAATTAAGAAAGGTAAATCCGTTGTAAAGTTCACGTTCAAGAGTTATTGGCCCTCAAAATAACTCAGGGGTGATTTAGGGGTGAGACTGAGCTAGGGGAGTGTAACACACTCCAGTGGTCTTCCTGACACACCCACAAGGTCCCCAAACAAATGAGGAGGCGTGCATCGCAAAGAAAAACAAAAATCAGCCTCAGATTCGCAACAAGATTACATGATGTGCCACCCACGGACACACAGAATGTGGCATCCTTTGTATTATTTGTGGGTATTAGTGTAGGAGTTGGCGGGTTATCAACTGGATGGGCCACATTTTGAAGAGTACTAGCAAAAGAAGCACACCCTCAAATAAGACAGGCACAAAATGAATCATGTGGCTATGGGTATGGGGACATATCAAAAGATGGTGTCCGATGGCATCTAGAGATAAGAAACTTTCAACTGTAACCCCAGGGGGGTGCTCCTAGAGGTGAGAGGCAAATACTTACTTGGGCGTTGCTCTTACTTCTGGCGTAGTACTTTTGTGACTGCACTCATGGGAACCCAGACAAGTTGAGTCGGCTAAGACCTATTTAGGATAGCTCATTTTTTAAAATCAGTAAGTATAATTTCTATTGCCCCGTTCTGTTAACTAGAACCACTATATACATATTTTTATATGATTTCCTTAAAGGGCATATGTCCCCCCCCACCATCCAAAATGTAGCACAATATGTGCCACTTATTATGTAACTAAATGATTCCTTCCCCGGTATGTGTGGTCTCTCTGGGTGTTACAATTTAATTTGACTGAATATGAACTCACTTGAAACATTCCAACAATTATTGCTAGGAAGCCAAATCAGCCCAAATTTTTTCGCATCCAACTGCTGGTCTTCCTGAGAGGTTTCTGTAATCGCTTGCCCAACGTTAGGAACCCCGTTTTCACCCTCCCAAGTTACTCATTTTCACCTCATGACCTAACTTGCCAATTTACAAATAGAAGAGCAGACAGAATGGAACTCCTGATCCTCGTTCCACTGTCAGAGTTACCAGTTCGCGTGGCACGTGATCTGACCAATCAATTGGTACAAGTCCCTGCCACATTTAAGGCCTTAAAGACGCCTATCAAAAACACTCTAATCTCTCAATGACTATGCAACCCCATGTCCTGGACAGTCTAAATGGTTAACACTACACCATTCACTCCAGCACAACTGGTATTAACATGCAGCTCCTTTCACACAGTCACAGTTAATTAGCATTATACTGCAAAACATTCCATTCAACCAATATAAACTTCAGAGCTAACTGAGTTCTTTTGCGAGCATCAAAGACCCAAAACTTATTAAATTTTAGATTAATGATTCCCAAAAAGGTGGAAACGTGCATATTATCCAAAAAAAGAAAACTGGTTAGACTAAAATAAATACATAGCTTACAACAGTTATATAAACTAAAAGGTAAAAATATTCACAGAAACCCTACTCACTAGAAGAAGCAGTCCGTATCCTGGTGCCAGGAACGAAACATCTGGCCCATTACCACACAGTTTAGAATGTCCCCTCAGGTATGAAAACCAAAGTCTATAGGGGCTACAAGGATTTTAATTAACACCCCTCTGAGGAAACCACCCCCTCACTTGGCTAGGCCATGAGGTGCGCGAGTCCCCCTTTCAGTGTTTAAGGAATGTACATCCGACTTTAAGACTAGCCAAACAAGCAATCATTCCCCACGTTAGGCAGATTCATATAACATGTAGATATGTACATTGTACGGCGGATGTAGCCCACATTATTCCTCTCCAGTATTAATTATAAATCCCTGTAATACACAAAAAATGACTGGTGTTGTAATACCATGTTTCCAAAGTTATAGTCTAAACCACTTTGCCGTTTACAATTACAAAACAAGGCAGATCCCTTTTATACACCTTTTAATTTCTAAGAAGACCCACGTACACAGTAACTAAAGACAGAAAAGAACAAACCATTCTCCCTTTCTCCCCAAACACCAACAACAAGGTTGCACTTTACCAAATGTTTTACCTAAAACATCGTTCAACTCCCACCTGATTTTTAGCCCCGTAACAGCCTTTTGACCCATCCACTAAACTTTGGGTCTAAGACATCCAAGATCAATGCGGTTTTCTATTAATTGTAAACACCGAGTTTTGTGTTATATATATTGAAATGTACCATGCTCTTTAGTATACGTAGGCAAAAAATTTGGGACCATTCAAAAAAAGATTCCAACGTCACAGACTGACCATAATGTATTGCCTTGTTCCAAACACCCCTGCTCATCAAACAAGAGAGGGTTCCTCCCCCCAGTAGACAGAACACTTACGTCCAGTACTGCAACCTCGGTTTCTATGAATTAAATGGTTATAGATACACATACCACCATAGATAGCAGGGCAGGAGACAGAAATAAACCGATAATCTGTAGGGGAAGCAACATGCGATTATAGATCTAGAACAGTTCAGCCCACCACGCCGCCGACCCTCCATATACAATTGGTCTTCAGATTGTCGACCCCTACCAAAAGATAACTACTACTATTTTTCTACTCTTTTACGGGTATAGTATTTTCCTCTTAATGCTAAACATTATTTTGTAAATTCATAGTACCGCCATATTTCATTGTTGAGAATGGGTTGGCCTTATTTATATTATTCTGTTTTTTATATATTTGCACTTTTCTAACTGATATATGTTAACATTTGCACTAGCACTTTGTATTGGTATTGTATGGTTTAATATAGACTTTATTTCTATTCATTGTATCATTGACAAGCTAGATGGACATCTGTCGATATCTGGTATACTAAAATAGCAGACTGTGAAATGCAGTGTCACTATGTTTATCATCCTTGAGGAAAGGTGCATACTTATAGCCCGAGACCCCGTCCACTATAATAAATACGGTTGTTGGTCAAGATGGTGTGAACACTATTATTGGTCATCTGACACAAATATAGTACTAGACCCCCGCCTGGCAAAGGGAATAAGTGTCTACAGTTGTCCGGAGCATTTTAATGGGTCCTAACAATTCCCATTCCACCCCAAAATATAGACTCATTGGTTTCTTGTCCCTCACCTCTACCCATTACCCTTCCACCCACATACGAAATACATTTATTTTACTTGTATGAATGTCCTTAAAAATTACCTCTTTGGTACCACCACCAGAACCCTAGCGTAGAGAATTCCAGATACCACGGCTTCGGCACCCATCATTGTCCTGGAAAACGAAGATCTGGGTTCCATGGATTCACTATCCGTAATATTAAACAGTAGGAAATCTGTCACCAGGCTTGGAATGCGTATTTATGGTCCAATACCCCGTTAAACCCATTCTTGCTAAGTCACACTAGGAACTTTTCCTGCAACACTGTAAAGGCCTCATTATGTATCTGTACTATACATTTCTTCATGTTAATAATTAACATAACAAACACTGTCCACAGGTTATCTGCACAAGAACCAGCCCAGCCCTGTTAATATTGAAATGGAAACAAGGAGAGAGAAGACGCTCCGTATTTATCCCCAAGACGGAAGAACATGAAATCACATGAAATCCCAGAAGCAGATATGCCTACACACATATTCCGTATATTAACTCTATAGACACAATTTACTAATATAAAGCAAAGTTAATGTAATTGTTTTAGCTCAACACTTCAGATGATTGATCTTGGAACATAGTTTGTGTAAAGATAAACGGGAAAATTTGTTTCATATGTTTTGTAAAACGCTTCAGGAGCTCAGGATTAAAACCAGTTGCTTCTGAAGTATAGCTCACTTTTGACTATATCAAGATATGGTAATTTATGGGCTTGATTAGAAATTCCCTTTATTTAGTGAAATAGACCCCGTGTAGCTTACACTGATTGTAGATAGAACAGGATTTTCATTCAGTGTGTCTTACTGGAAAGAATGTGTTATAGCTGTATTTACTTTTATGGGGTCCTTTTAAGTCATTGTACTAACTGAAGCCAGGGGAAACATGTAGGAGGTGCAGGGCTGAAGGCTGGCAAATACCTTTTCTACAATGTGTAGTTTCTTCCATTGTGCATATTTTGCTTGTCAAATCTTCTGTCTGTGCATTAACCTAATAAGCATAAGGAAAATTGCTACCGCGGGACTGGCGGAACTGTGGTCATCCATACAAGTTCTCCGCTTTCAATCTAACCAAAGTAAATTAGAAGTGTTTTTGTTTTCCACTGGTCTGCCCCAAGTGTCAGGTTGGAGCATGACAACTGGTATCATGAATAATGGGGAGTTTTTTTTTTTTTTTTACCACAAGTCCATCGGTGTACTGTCCTTTGTACACGTAGCGACTATAAGGACAGACACAGAAGGTGTAATGTTCACAAGCCATACTACTTAAAGGGAAATGTGGTGCTCCAACAAGCTTGGGGTTGTATTCAAAAGGCCGTTTCTTACACCTTTTCCAAAAAATAGCCATCCACATACCTCTCTAAAAGTCCCAGCCCTAAGACGATACAAGAAAATTACGGACTCCTACGAAAGTTAAGGTGCGCGCACCCGTGCTGACATGTGACATTATAAGGCTCTGAACTCCACCTTGCCGCAGGCGAGCACAGCCTTCCTAGACTTCAGTGACCCCAGGACAGGAGACCCCAGGAAAGTACCCCCCACCCATACCCTGATGATGCAGAAGATCCCCACAGCGAAGGTCAAGGAGAATCTAAGCCCTCTCGCCCATTATGTGGAAAAACAGCCTGTTCAGGCCCTAGGTTTGGACACAAAGTAACCCGCCGTGAGGTGGGCTCGGGGCACGTGGGTCTGTAAGGGAGGGGGCCAAGGGGGGCCTGCAAAATGGACGGGCCAGGGGTCATGAGTGGGAGGGAACCAGGGGGGCTTGCAAGAGGTAGGGGTTGGGGCTGCTTTTCGGCTGCAAGGGGAGGTAGGGAGGGGACTCCTAGGCAGGTGATCTCGTCATCCACTGACACTGGTTTCGAGCAGTACCAGTGATGTGTGCTGCCATCACTCCACCACACAAAATAATGCTTAATATCTATAACTATATGCAAAATAAAAATGAAAACTAAATTGCACAAAACTTATCAGGAGAGCAATTCACCTATTAATTTACAGAAAGTAATTTTTCGGACAAAATTTACCCTTTAAGATCAGAGACGTTTGAAGACATCATCCTATTTATCTTTTTTTTTGAAAATGCGTTTCCTCCCTTCCTCCCCGCTTTGTGAGAAAAGTACTTTTCAATAGAGAGACAATTTTATGGAGACAAACAATTCAACAGCACTGGTTGGAAACAGGTGGCTTGTGCATTTTTTGTTTTTTAAAGAGAATGCTTAACAGGGATGTCACAAGCCTGTAACAGCTCGACTTTCAGCCCAATGGCGGCGGGCGGCACTTACCAAACACGGGCACTCCCTGAGATTGATACCATAAAGAAGAACTGTTGCAGCAGTGCATCTGGGAGCTGAAAGTGTAATTTCTCAGCTGCGGGCGCATTATTAAAGCATGAGTAACAATACAATGGTGGTGTTGGATGGTGGTTTCTTAACATATTTATTTTTGTAGAAGGCCGTGATGCAACCACCTGCACTTAAGTGACAGTAAATATTAATCTGAAAATAATTTTTATAGATGTATTCGCTACTTTTAAGATTATCAATAAAAGCTTTGGTGCAATATTTTTCTTTTTTCTTACCTTTATACTCCGGAACCCCCGATACACCCAGTTTGCGTAACTCCTCTATTCTGATATAGGCTTGGATAGGCGTGCATGAACCGGGCAAAGCAGACCTGGGGGAAGAGCCAGAAGCTATCGTTACTTTAGTGTGGTGATCTTTAAAAAATCAGTTTTACTAAAAATGACATATCGATTGGTGCTTCGCACTCCCATATCTGGGACGAGATACTTCTGATCGAATATTACAGCGCAACAGGTGCATATTCTTATAGTGTTAATTGCAAGTGCAAAAACATTTTTTTGATGAGTACCCTTCACTAACAACTTGCATCTGTTTTTTATTGTATGTGCTTTTTGGTCAATATAGGCCTCACAGGTTTTTTACTTCTAGATGGTTCACAGATTCTTCGCGAATGGATGATCTGCTATCATATCCCCGCCTTCAACTAGATGGCTCCTATATAGAAGGTTGGTGTTAGACCCCAAACTCTTGAAGAGCAGAAATAAAAATAACCTGGAAGGCCGCACCACTGCATTAATGGAAGAGACCTATAAGTGATCGTACAGAAATCTCCCAGCGCTCTCTTCCGGATTGATACTCCACCTTTTATGGCAATAATGGCACTGGGAGAAAACAAGGGAACGTAAAACCTCACAATAGAAGTACAGATTAAGTTAACCAAGCCAAGGTTTTAACACAACACAAAAGTGGAGATGGAGACAACCACTATGTGTTCAGACTGTGGAAACCAAAGTTACTCCAACAAGCCTACGTCTAGTCAACCACATCAGCCAAGGTGAACTTACCACTCGGAGGTTACAACGATTTTGTATGCAGAAAATGTGATAAATGATGACCATACGTCTCCACAACTAAGAAGACACCGAAAAAGTCATGACCCAAGTGCAGAGAGACCATTTAAGTTCTGGCCCTGTAGTACCAAAGGTTAGCGATAAACATAACAAACAGTACCTTAAACCCCCAGAGAATCCACAGCGGAGAAAAACCTTTTAAATGTATCTGAAGTGTGGAAAAACCTTTAGATAGCACATATCTTCATAATACACCAGAGAACAACACACTGGACGGGAAACCGTATCGGTTTTGCAATGATTGTGGCAAATGCTTTTCTCAAAGCTCACCATCTTATAAACACTACCAAAGGAAAACATACAGGTGAAAAACCTTATGCTTGCATTCCGTGTAAAAAAAGCTTGACTTCCAGCCTCAATCTATACATCCACCAACGACACACACAGGAGAAAGGCCTTATTGTTGTGTGGAGTGTGGAAAAAATTTAAAAACCAGTACCCATCTTGTCTACATAGACGAACACACACAGGAGAGAACACATACACCTGTGTTAACCAATGTCCACGACAATTTTTGCGCATGTACGGTCTACAGCTGTAAAAAAAACTTGCAACGCTTCTCACTACGCATTGATTTGGCACCTATAAAAACTACCTTAGTGGTTGTATTGATTTCCTTTTTAAACAATCTGTCCAGGGGTTTGAAAATTTATATATTTTGTCAGTCTTAGGACCATGTTCATTTAAACTACGATGCGAGCATTTTTTTTTTTTTTTTTACACCATGTATAGTTGAATGACAAAGCTTGTTGGTTTGCGTGAATAGTCTAAAGTAACCATAACATGGAAGACCTCATCAGCGAAGATAAATTTGCAATAGAAATAAAAGGGGATGCCACTATATTGCTCATTGAGACCTCCGTCATAAACACAGATTTCTGATATTCCATTTTTTTTTTTCCTTTTTTAAGAACAGGCCCGAGGTCTAAAGGAGCTGTCTTACATATACTTCAATAAAACCCCAACTAGGAGCAGGAGGGCCGAAAAGTAAAGAAACTTTCCTGCTCACTCGCTCCCCTGGCGCATCCTCTGACAGGTCACCGACAGACTCTGTCTTCTACAAGTCACAGGCGCCGATCGACCCTGCACATGAAGACAGGTAAAATTGGGATTACCTGGCAGGACTACGTGCCTGGGGCAACCCCGGGGCGAGCGCGCGGATAAGGTTCTTCATTCTCTTTTGGCTCCTGTGTTTATGACGAACGGGAGGTCAGGACCAAAGCTCTTTACCCTCCATCTTCACAATAAAAATGAAATTAAAAAAACGTTTTTTCGACTCCCCCATCGTGAAGATACCCTTAAGTTTATACCTAAGATTTTTTTTTTTTTAAACGATTAGGCGTATTCTACCTCATTTAAAATTTGCGCATGAATGAATTTTAATGTGCTAGCAAGTGACATTTTCAGATAATATTTTTTGGTAAAAGGCCTTATGCTTCCAGTTACTTAAAGGACATCTATCTCTTCAGTTTCTATTTGTGTGGGTGTGTGTTTTTTGCCTTGACATTCTATTCATCTTTGTCATAAACTATTTGGCCCTTGCATACCTGTGGTATAACTGCACAGTAGTTAAAGGAAAAGTTCAGCTGGGAAAAATATCACTTTTTTTTAACAGTAGTTCTTTTAAAATAGTGAGAAAAAAAACTCCAAACCTACATAGGCCCCTGTGTGCAAACAACGCCTGATATGCCACCCTTCCTGTTAAAAAATAAACTTTAACTGTGGTTTATCACACCCTGAGTTATGGAATTAAAGCTATTTTAAGCTTTCCCCGGACGTCTAGCGAACCACAGTGAAAGTCTTTTATCCACAAGGCAAATAAAACTATGGAACAGTGATGGACCTCTTCCAGGACGTGGTACGGCCTTTCCGACCAACCCAATTACCCCAAGTCAGCGCAGATGGCGAAACTCATCCGAGAGGCCACAAAAGACCCAGGACCAATCTAAAGAACTGCAGCCTCACCTGCCTCACACTGAAGGTCCCGCCCCCGCCTGTTGTCACGACCTCCAAACCACTAAGAACAGAGACTGGGCAAAAACGGCCTGTTCATGGCCAGATATCCAAGGTTGCTCAAACCACTTTAAGTAAAAAGAAAACTTAAGGCTCGTCACAATTGTGCTAAAACAAACAATCGCTCAATGATTGCCCAAGACTTTTTGGAAAATACCTGTGTGACCCCGTCAGAGACAAAAGTTGAATTTTGGAGGCCCTCTGCGCGTAAACCTTTACATTTCTGGTGTAGCACAGTAACACAGCCATCTTCAAGCAAAGAAATCATACCAACAGCAAAATTATGGTTCGGTCCCGGTGTATGGTGATGGTATGGGGTTGTTTTTTCTTGCTTCCGGAAATGGAAGGCTGTGTGATACATGGAACAACTCCATCTGAATTCTATGTCTCACCAAAAAATCCTTGAAGGAGAATGTCCGCCCTCTGATCGTCAACACTCCAAGCTTTAAGTGATATTCGGGTGCTGCCAGCAGGACAATGACCCCACAAAAAAACCCAGCAAATCCAACCACCACTCTGAACTGGTCGCAAGAAAACACAATGAGACTTTGGTCGGAGTGGCCAGGTCACATCAGCTCCACTGACATCGGGATAATCCGATTGAGATGTTGTGGATGACACTTAAAAGGCGGCCCGTTCACCTGAACTGAACAACACTCAAAATAACAGCTGAATTCAACAAATTCTGCCCCACAAGATGAGTGGCGCCCAAAATTCATCCAGAGCGACTGTTAAAGACTCAGTTGCAAGTTTTTCTTCCCCTATTCGCAAAAGCCTGATTGAGTTATTGTGCTCCAAGCGGTGGCCAACCAGTTATTAGGTTCAGGGGGCAATTTCTTTTTCACACAGGGCCATGGAGGTTTGGTCTGGTTTTTTTTCTCACTAAATCATAAAAACCATCATTTTTAACCAACACTGCATTTTGTGTTCATACCTTAGGTTATCATTCGACTAATGTCTCACGCGTTTTGTGAGTTCTCAGCACCACATGTCACGGTGACACCCATGCAAAGAATAAGAAATCAGGAAGGGGGCAAATAGGTTTTTCACATCAGACGCTTTCTTACCTATCATTTCTTCTTTAACAGGACTTCTTCTAGGAGTAGGGTTTCTGTGAATATTTTTACCTTTTATTTATATAACTGTTGTTAGCTATGTATTTATTTTAATCTAACACAGTTTTCTTTGTTTTGGATAATATGCATGTTCCACCTTTTTGGGGAATCTTAATCTAAAAATTTAATAAGTTTTGGTCTTTGATGCTGTAAAAGAACTCAGTCGTAGCTCTGAAGGTTTATATGGTTGAATGGAAGTGTTTTGCATATAAATGCTAATTAATCTCGTGGACTGTCTGTGAAAGTGAGCTGCATGTTATTAACCAGTTAGTTGCTGGAGTGAATGGTGTAGTGTTAACCATTTGAAGCTGCCAGGACAGGGGTGTGCATAGTCATTGAGAGACTAGGAGTGTTTTTAGGGCGTCTTTAGGCCTTAAATGGTGGTCAGGACTTGTACCAAGTGATTGGTCAGATCACGTGCCCGCGAAACTGGGTAACTCCTGACAGTGTGAACGAGGATCCAGGAGTTCTCATTTCATGTCTGCTCTTCTATTTAAATTGTGCAAGTTTAGGTCATGAGGGATAAATGACAGTAACTTGGGAGGGTGAAACGTGGTTCCTAAGTTGCAGCGTTACAGAAACCTGCTCAGGAGACCAGTCAGTTGGTGCAAAAGAATTGGGTGATATTGGCTTCCTAGGCAATTTGTTGGAATTTTCAGGAGCCTTCATGTCAAATTAAATTGTAACAACCCAGAGAGACCACACATACCGGGTAAGGAACATTTTAGTTACGAATATAATGGGCACGATATTGTGCTACAATTTTGGATGGTGTGGGGGTGGACATAATGCCCTTTAGGACACATATAAAAATATGTATATAGTGGTGTCTAGTTAACAGAACCGGGGCAATAGAAAATTAATACGTGGATTTAAAAAATGTAGGCATATCCTAAATAGGTCTTAGACCATGACTCCAACGTGTCTGGGTTTCCGCATGAGAGCAGCACAAAAGTACAGCCAGAAGGTGAAGAGCAACGCCAATGTAAGTATTGCCGTCTCCCTCTAGGAGCCACCCCCTGGGGGTTACAGTTGAAAGTTTCTTATCTACTAATGCCATCGGACCACTATCTTTGTAATGTCCCATACCCATAGCCACTGATTCATTTTGTGCACTGTCTTATTTGAGGTGTGCTTTTCTTCAGTAGTACTTTCAAAAATGTGGGTCCCATCCAGTCTGATAGAACGCACTCCTACACAGTACCACAAATATACAAATGGATGTCCTCACTCTGTGTAGTGCGTGGGTGGCACAATCATGTGAATCTTGTTGCGATCTGAGGCTGGATTTTTTTTTTTTCTTCTGCATGCACGCCTCTCATTTGTTGGACCCTTGTGGGTGTGTCAGGAAGACCACCTGGAGTGTGTTACACTCCCCTAGCCTCAGCACTCACCCCTAAATCACCCCTGAGTTATTTTGAGGGCCAATAACTCTTGAACGTTGAACTTTACAAGGAGTTACCTTCTTAATTTCATCCTGGAACATTAAGACTGACATAAGTATTATTCACTTTTTATCCCATTTGTGTTACTGTGCTTGTGTTGTATTTTGTCCTTTACATTTTTCGTGGTTGTATTGTTTGCATGTTTTTTGTCGTATTAAAGATATTCAACTGTTAGCTGAATCTGGATTGCTCTAATTACAACAGAAGGAACTCTGCCTCTGAGACGTCTACATTTACCAGTTTATTGATATTCTGTCATATTCCTACCTGACGTGGTAGCTAGCGTATATTATTTTTATTGTACAGCTGTGCATGCTGGGTAGGTTGGTGTACCGTTTTAACACTGGTGCCAGTAACCAGTGGTTCATGGTAAATATATATAGTGACGGGCACTCTTGTTGGGTTCTGGGGTTTCCCAGTGAGCTAAGCGTGCTCAGAGCGCCTGGGGATTGTAGTGCGTTCGTCACACTTACTGCTCATAGGTGGTAGTAGATATATATAGGGCCATTTTATCTCCATATATTTAGCTATAAATGTGTTTTGAACTAACTCATTATTTATATATTATGCGTGGCTGTATGTGAGAGCTGAATGATATACTGGTATACTATCAAACTTATGCAGATTATACGGGTATGGGGGGCTGAGTTGTTTTTATTTTCAAGTTTTTTGCTCTTTATCTATAAAGGATTTTTTATTATCAATATACACTGTTGGCTGCAACAACCATTATACATTACTTCATTAAAATATGGGATATATGCAACAGACAAACAAACATTTTTGTTTCATCTCTGTGGCCTGCCTTGTGTTTATTATTAATTCACCCCTGCCCTACATACCTTAATGCTGCTAATATTATATTGGTAGTGTCTTGCATAGTTTGTTTTCTGTTAAAATTACACTTAATACAAGTCTAGGAAGCACATTTAAAAGTGGACACAAATTAATCAGTATTTTTTTTTATGGTGTTTCTACCCACCTTACATTTCCAGGCACCCCCATCAAAATGACAGGTGAATAAAGATTACAGTCAGTTGTATCAGTGATCTGCTTCTGTTTCACTATGTTCATATCTCTCACAATGGGCACAGTTAAAGGGGGAGGGGGTACCTTTTTGTGCCTTTTGTATTCTTTAATGGACGTTGCAAAAAATTGCAGAAATAAGCAGGGGCTGATAAACAATAATATATCATAGTCATACCCAAAGAAACGAATGTCATGGTAATTTCCACCATCACTTCCCTGTGGTAAAGCTCCTTCTGTTCTTCTTCTAAACATTCCCATTCATACATGAGAAATAGACAGCAACTTATTCAAAGTCAGAGGAGGCTGATGGATCTGTTAAAGTGTTAAAGTTTTTTAAAGGTTTTTCGTGATATTTTTTTGTTTAACACGTTTCTAGGCATCACAGGCCCTGATAAGGGTATATATATATTCTATATGTGCAAGACAGTATATTTAAAGGTAGCGAGTGGTCTCCATACAAGTGTCCTCTATTTAAAAGACTCTTTAAAAAACAAGCCTAGGATATATTTCTAGCTTCTCTGGTTCTTAAGTTATAGGCTGTAAGGTTACACTATGCCCGGATAAACCAGGAAGTGTGTAACAGTCACATGAAGAAAAAAAGTAGGAAATAACTGTGCAGCTGTGCCCTAGACAGGGGGGGTGAGCAATGGTGCTGGTGATGTCACAGCTCACAGTGGTAGCTGGAAACACCAACCTTTATACTGCCATGGAGTCTTTTCAAAGGTGGAATTGAGCTCTTTTTAATAAAAAAGGCACTTGTAGAAGACCATATCAAGGGCCCTATGTAATACATAAAATATAATGGTCTGGTTTAAAGCAAACAGGTTCTGGAACAATGATTACTTACACAAGTCTCTGGTTGCTTTTTTGGAGGCAAAATCTTCCTATTCAAATTATTACTAATAAAGGAAAAAACCAGAAATAAATACCTGAAACATCATTGAGAATCCACTTGCTGAAGAGCTTCCCCCTTGAAGACTTCTTGTGACCCAGTTTTTTCTGAGCATCCTAAGTCTAAACAATATTTCAAATTAATTTACAGCATACTTCTGTGCCAATATGTAAAAAAATGTAAAATGTTAAAAACAAAAAACAGGTGAGATCCTATAGGTATACTCTAGAATTGCACTTCATCTGCTTTCGCCAAAAACCACAGGGTATACTCAATTTCGCCACTAGTCGTGGCTTAACTACCGCCCCGCAACCGCAACGGGGGGCCGCCAAAAGCCTAACTCTTCTGCGATACGCTGTTTTAAAACGATGATCGCACGTATGAATGAACATACATGGATCATCTTGTTTAAGGACCGGAGCAGAACTTCCGGTTCAGTTCAGTAGAACAGCTGATCGAGGAAGACATATTGGAGGGAGGATGGCGGTCAGGGGCGGCATCCCTTTCTCGCAGGGGGCCCTGTCCTGCCGGTACGCCCCTGCTACTAGTTCTGGTTTGCCATACATGCTTACAAGATAGAAACTGCCCAACAATCTATTGCAGATCAGGTTGAAACTGAAACAAGTGAAACTTTAAGGTATGTCCATCGTATTTTATAACTTTTTTTACTGAAGACCAGGAGGTAAATGCACTCTTACAGTAGCTCCCGTTGTCAGTAATCTTGCAGGAGAGCAGGAGAAACTTACCCGGATCGTTCAGAGAGACTCCGACAGGCTGGAACCTCCGAAGCATTTCCAGTCCTTTACACTGGACGACATGCGCACACACGTGTAGAGGAGCATGAACGCATCGCGAGGACTGTCAGAGAAGCCGGCACTGGAGCGGGTCCGCGGGTAAGTTTTCCCTGCAAGATTTACTGAAGAACGGGAGGTCAGAGGTGCAATTTACCTCCTGTTTCTTCAGTTAAGACAGTAAAAAAGAAAAGTTATTTAAATACGGATGACATACACTTTAACCGACATTTAGGGCTTTCACTTGGTTCAGGGTTTGTGAGTCCAGATTGCAGTTAAGCATTACCAAGCCTCTATGTATCTGTGATCTATGTAGGGAATCCATTCTATGTCTGCATTATCTGTTCCAGTTAAAATATGAGACGCTTGTATCTGTATGTAGGGAATCCATTCAGTGTTGTATTATATGTACTGTCACCCAAGCCCTTGTATCTGGGAATCCATTCAGTATTGGTGTTATTTGTACGTCAAACACGGCCCTGGTATCTGTATCTAGGGAATCCATTCAGTATTGGTATTATATGTACTGTCACACACCAGCCGTATCTAGGGAATCCATTCCGTATTGATATTATCTGTACGTCACACACAGCCCGTACTGTAGCTAGGGAATCCATTCAATATTGGTGTTATTTGTACGGTTCACACACAGCCCTGTATCGTATCTTGGGAATCCATTCAGTATTGTTTATTTGTAATGTCACACACAGACCGGTATCTGTATCTAAGGAATCCATTCAGTATTGGTATATTCTGTACTGGTCACACACAGCCCTTTATCTAGGGAATACATTCAGTATTGGTATTTATCTGTACTGACACACACACACACGTATCTGTATCTAGGAATACCATTCAGATTGGTGTTATTTGTACGGTCACACACAGCCCTGTATTGTATCTGGGAATCCATTCAGTATTGGTATTATCTGTACTGTCACACACATCCGTATCTGTATCTAATGAATCCATTCAGTATCAGTATTATCTGTACTGTCACAATATCCTGTATCTGTATCTAAGGAATCCACTTCAGTATCGGTATTATCTGTACTGTCACACACAGCCCTGTACTGTATGTAGGGAATCCATTCAGTATCGTATTATTCAGTATAGTCCCACACAGTCCTTTACCTATATCTAGGGAATCGTTCTGCATTGGTATTATCGTGCTGCACCACACAGCCCTGTATCTGTTCTAGGATTCCATTCAGTATTGGTATTATGCATGTATGTCACATACATTCCCGTGGTATACCAGGATTCCATTCAGCGTCTGGTATTATTTCTACTGTCACAGTACAGTTCCTGTATCTACGGATCCATTCAGTATTGGTATTATCGTGAGGTCACACACAGTCCGGTATCTGTATCTGGAATCCATTCAGTATCGGTATTACTGTACTGTCACACACAGCCCTGTATCTGTATCTAAGAATTCATTCAGTATCGGTATTATCTGTACTGTCACACACACCCAGTATCGTAGCCAGGATCCATTCATATCGTATTATATGTACTGTCACACACGGCCCGTATCTGTATCTAGGGATCCATTCAGTATCGGTATTATTTACTGTCACACACCAGCCCTGTATCTGTATCTAGGGATCCATTCAGTATCTGGTATTATCTGTACTGTCACACACACAGCCCTGTATCTGTATCTAGGGAATCCATTCAGTACTGTATTACGTTGATTCTGTCACAACAGCCCTGTATCTGTATCTAGGAATCCATTCATGTATCGAGTATTATCTGTAAATGTCACATACATGCCCTGTATCTAGGGAATCCATTCAGTATAGTATATCTGTACTGTCACTACATCCCTGTATCTGTATCTAGGGAATCCATTCATTATTGGTAGTATCTGTATGTCACATACAGCCCTGTTACTGTATCTAGGAATCCATTCATTATTGGTATTATCTTCACTGTCCCATACACAGCCCTGTAACTGTATCTAGGAATCCACATTCAGTATGGTATCCTGTACTGTCACACACAGCCCCTGTATCTGTATCTAGGGAATCCATTGCAGTATCTGTATTATCTGTACTGTCACACATAGCCCTGTATCTGTATCTAGTGAATCCATTGCAGTATCTGTTTACACTAATAAACACATTGACAGCAATAGGTGGTTTGTGGATTCCAGTTCAGTTTATTCCGTAGGTCACATAGGATAGGATATTAACCCAACATTATAGTTAACATACAAATTTGCTATTTACATTGAACCTACCTTACAGCTGCACAAACCTTCCTTGACTGTTCAATAAAAAGAAAGTGTGTAGGAGGTAACATTCTCCTTCATCAAAGCATTAAACTATGGGATTTGTAGTATTTTAGTGGTCTCTTTATTTGGTATTCAGTATTGTTAAGAACTACAACTCCCTAGATGCTTCGCTTCAAGTGATATGCCATTCAGCTGTTCAGGAAGCAGGAGTCAGTTAAATAGAGGCTTGGAACACAAACACACAGCTCAAATCTTTATGTGTATCATTAACCCATGTGTATTTATGTGTATCATTAGCCATGTGTAGTTATGTGTATCATTATCTTGTGTATTTACATGTATATTAGCCATGTGTATTTAAGTGTATCTTTAGCCATGTGTATTTACGCTTATCCATGCCCATGTTTATTTACGTGTATTAGCCATGTGTATTTATGTGTATCATAAACCCGTGTGTATTTACGTGTATATTAGCCATGTGTATTTACGTGTATATTAGCCATGTGTATTTAAGTGTATCATTAGCCGTGTGTATTTACGTGTATATAAGCCATGTGTATTACGTGTATCATTAACCCATGATATGTATTTACGTGTATCATAAGCCCATGTGTATTTACGTATATCATTGGCCGATTGATGTGTATTTACGTGTATCATAAGTCCATGGTGTATTTACGTGTATCATTAGCCCAGGTGTATTTACGTGTATCATTAGCCCGTGCGTATTTATGTGTATCATTAGCCCATGTGCCGTGTGTATTTACGTGTATCATTAGCCCGTGTGTATTTACATGTATCTTTGTGAAGGTTCTCATTCATCCAGGTCATGGTATATCTGTTGTATTCAATTAGATCAACTGACTTGAATGTAGTTCTTGAAGACGTTTCGCTAGTCATTCTGACTAGCTTTCCAATTCAGAATGACTTGTAACAGAATCTTGTCAATTATGTACCCTGGAAAATCCCAATTAGCATATCACAGCCAGGTGTTAAGGTTTGATTGGATAGTGGCTAAGGAGGGGTTATAGGAACGCCCAGAGTAAGGTGTTAAAACAGCATTGTACATGGCACAGTTCGAACGTTGGTGTCGCCCCCCCCACCTCTAATTTAGGCTGGATGAATGAGAACCTTCACAGCATATTTCTAATCATTTTGGGGAGAAAACCCTCAAACTTGTACGGCAATATGAAAAGACAGCAAGGAAATTGGCACTATATACAGAAACCACCTGCTATTTAACCTCCGATGCAGACAACAAATGCTAGTACCATGCAGTATACGTCTAGATTCCCTACGGTTAAAGGCTCAGAGCCAAGATACTGACGCAAAAGGCTCAAACACACGCTCCTAATGTGAACGGGTACGACAAACACACATTTTACACCGTCGATGCTTAAATCAACATTAGTCAACTAGAACAGAACCTGGCCTCACAGCTACCTGTGTCCATCTGGGAAGAGTGATGGAGTTCACCAACCACAACACGGCTTTCTCCAGCTGTAAGGGCAAACAAAGGCAACAGAACAATTCTCTATTCTTCTCACTCCCAGAACAGCCCCAAGGAGAACAACTACCTAGGATACAAAAAGGAGGAAGTGTCACTTCATCAACAAGGAGGATGGGTGAGAAACTTGTCTAACAGGACCCTGACCCAGCCAAAATGGAAGTCCTTGCTAAGGCTTGAATTTTCGTCTCCCCTCCCATAAGCCATCCCTGTGGTGGATATTATAGCAGCCAGAAGCCTCTATTCACAGTAATAGATCAAGTCGACTTGTAAGCGAGTACAGCCTAGATGCTATGCAGCCATTAGGTCGTTCTAAGTATCTGCAGCCTTAGCAGTGCTAAAACTCCTTCATCTAACCTGACTACACAGGAAAGAAGAGCCTTAACATCCTCAAGAAAGATTCCAGTATCACCATTCTACCGGCAGATAAAGGAAGATGCACAGTGGTAACTCACACCTCTGACTACCATGATAAGAACCATGCTCCTGGCTGATAACCCACATTGAGGCTTTAACAAGGGATCCCACCACCGTTACAAGAAGATTCAGACTTACTACAACACTTCAAAAGGATAAAGCCATTGACCGAGCAATTATCATCGCCTCTACCCTTGGTGAGGCACATCCAGGCATTATGGACTCCCAAAGATACATAAGGAAGGGGGCCCCACTAAGACCTATAGTCAGCAGCATCAACTCTGTAACATACAAGGTGGCAAAATATCTAGCTAACATCTTAGGACCTGGTGGGAAGTTCTAAGCATCACACCGAAACTCTCAGGATTTCACCAGCAAGATTGAAGATATAGTACTCGGTGTAGAAGAAACTGGTGTCCTATGATGTGACATCTCTCTTAACTTGTATACCCCCAAGGAGTGGTTGACATGGTAGAAAACGGCTGGGCAAGACTGCACTCTTCCAGCAGAACTGATCTCAACCCAGACAGGTGTGTTCCTTGTTGGACTTGTGCCTGAATACCACCTATTTCAAATACAGGGATAAGTTCTATAAGCAAAAACATGGATGTGCTATGGTCTCCAGTTTCACCTATTGTGGCCAACCTTTACAGGAGGAGGTAGAAACACAGGCGCTTAATACCTTTAAGGGCATAGCACCCAGCCACTGGTTCAAATATGTGGATGACACCTGGGTTAAAATCCACCAGAAGGAATACAAGCTTTCACAGAACACATTATTGCGGTAGACCAAAACATTAAATTCACAAGAGAAGAGGTCAAAACACAAACTGGCTTTCTTGGATTGCTTTGGTAGAAGTTAAGGAAAATGTAAACTGGAAGTAGGGTTTACGAAAACACAACACACACAGATCAGTATTTGATGTTTGACTCCCACCACCCTTTAGATCACAAGCTGGGTGTCATCAGAACCCTGCAACACAGAGCCAGAACATCCTCACTAGCACAGAGGCGAAGGCTAAAGAAATTAAACATCTCAGAGGAGCCCTTAAAACTTGTGGATATCCAGACTGGGCCTTTGTCAAAAGAAGTAGAAGGAAAGAAAGAACACAAATACCAAAAGTGAAGGAAAAGCAAGACAGGAGGAAGAACATTGGTCATCCCATATGTAGCAGGGGTCTCCGAGAAATTAAGAAGAATTTCAAAAAACATCGTATCCCGTGTCTGCTTTAAACCGACAACACACTGAGGCAGCATATTGGTACATCCAAAATACCCAATACCGAAACACAAGAAAAGTGACATCATATATGCATGTGCAGTGCAGTGAAGAATGCTTGATTTGTAGTGGGGGAGACCAAACATGCAACTCATCAACTATGCCCCAGCACAGAAGAGCCAATTCCTCGGGTCAGGACTCAGCCGTGTACCTGCATCTTAAGGATAAAGGGACATACCTTTGAAGATTGTAATGTTAACATATTGGGCAAGGAACGGACTGGTTCAAGAGAGGTGTTAAGGAGGCCATTTGTGTGAAAATAAAGAACCAAGCCTAAATAGAGGTGGGGGGGTTCGACACCAACTGTCTGCCATGTACAATGCTGTTTTACACCTTACTCTGGGCGTTCCTATACACCTCTTAGCCACTAATCCAATCACCCCCTTAACACCTGGCTGTGAATGCTAATTGGGATTTTCCAGGGTACATAATTGCACAGATTCTTGTACAAGTCATTCTGAATTGAGAAAGCCAGTCGGATGACTAGCGAAACGTCTTCAAGAACTAAACTTCAAGTCCAGTTGATCAAATTGAATACAACAGATATTTACATGTATCATTAGCCCAGTCACATAGCTCTGCCTTCACTAGTTCACTGTGGCTCCCTGGGCCTATATCTCCTTCTACTACATAGATATGAACATTACACTTACTGTGGGAACATGGAAATGGAAACAAATCTCTCTGCCCAATCCTAAGCAATCAGTACCCAGAGCTCTGCCCACCAGACACCCAGGAATAAGAGGAGGAAATCTGTGCTGAGGGGGAGGAGACAGGATCATAGATCCAGTCTCATTGTAACTGACACAGCTTCCTGTTTTTTTTAAAGTGGTAGTCCGCAGTAAAGATTGTAGGGGAATAGGCACAAGGGCAGTTGATTGCGATTGGGTTGTGTGTTGGGCATATGTCTGGGTCACATACATTCCTGTATCTGTATCTAGGGAATCCATCAGTATGTTGTTATCTTGTACTTCCACATACAGTCCTGTATTCTGTAACCTCTAGGAATCCATTCAGTATTGGTGTATCTGTACGTCGCCATACAGCCCTGTATCTGTATCTAGGGAATCCATTCCGTATGGTATTATCTGTACTGTCACTACAGCCCTGTATCTGTATCTAGGAAATCCATCTCGTATTGGTGTTATCTGTACTGTCACATACAGCCCTGTATCTGTAATCTAGGGAATCCATTCAGTATTGGTTTTATCTGTACGGTCAACATACAGCCCTGTATCTGTATCTAGGGAATCCATTCATATTGTTGTTTCTGTACTGTCACACAACAGGCAATGTATCGGTATCTAGGGAATCCATTCAGTATTGGTGTTATCTGTACTGTCACATACAGTCCTGTATCTGTATCTAGGGAATCCATTCAGTATCAGTATTATCTGTACTGTCACATACAGCCCTGTATCTGTATCTAGGGAATCCATTCAGTATTGGTATTATCTGTACTGTCACATACAGCCCTGTATCTGTATCTAGGGAATCCATTCAGTATCGGTATTTTCTGTACTGTCACACGTAGCCCTGTATCTGTATCTAGGGAATCCATTCAGTATCTGTATTATCTGTACTGTCACACACGCCCTGTATCTGTATCTGGGAATCCATTCAGTATTGGTATTATCTGTACTGTCCACATCAGCCCTGTATCTGTACTAGGAATCCATTCAGTATTGGTATTATCTGTATGTCCCATACAGCCTGTATCTGTATCGGGAATCCATTCAGTAGGGTATTTTCTGTACTGTCACACACGCCCTGTATCTGTATCTAGGGAATCCATTAGTATCGGTATTTTCTGTACTGTCACACACGGCCCTGTATCGTATCTAGGGAATCCATTCAGTATCTGTATTATCTGTACTGTCACACACAGCCCTGTATCTGTATCTAGGGAATCCATTCAGTATTGGTATTATCTGTACTGTCACACACAGCCCTGTATCTGTATCTTGGAAATCCATTCAGTATTTGTATTTTCCCTGGTCCTACACGGCAGTGGTTACACTTGGGTTAATCACTTGGGTTAATCAGTTGAGTGACTGAAATCCCTCCCATAAACTTATAAAGGTAGGATAGGTAGCCCTGCCCCTTTGCCTTTTCAATCCTGTCTTCGTGAGTGCACAGCAGAACAGCTCTTCTCTCTCCCCCTTTGATCGGACTCCACCAGGCTCCCAGCACTTAGGCTGCACAAGACGCGTCCTCTCGCGCGCACCCAAGACTCTCGTGTGCGGCCGCGATGGCGCGCGTGTGACGTCACAAGCGCGACCCGGAAATGGCGCAAAAATTTTAAATATCTGCGTCCTAACAGGGCAATTGCCTGTTTTCCAGTTTCCGACCGCTCCTGACTCAGAAGTGGAAACGCTGCCACACAGACAAGACAGCCTCTGACTTGCTATGTGAGTAATTTGGAGCAAAGCTACCCCTGCAGCTGAACTCTACAAAAAAGGTAACTAAACGAAGTGTTTTTCTCCCCTCATTTACCAGTGCCATACCAAATGAGTTCCAGGGAAGCCAGGAGTTCAGGATCAAGGGGGTGAGCTCACAAACAACAAAGGACAAGGAAACACTTACATTTTTCTTTTAATGTAACTAAACAGCTGGTTTTCTCTCTCTCTTTTTTTCTTTCAACCTCAGCTCCCCCTCCAGACACAGAAGAGATGAACATACTTATCATCACAAAAAGTCAAGACACGAATGTGTCCTGTGCTGCAACCCTGCAGCACATGGGCAAAAACTGTGTGAGGACTGCACAACATTCAGATCCAATACAGCCACATCAAAAGACCAACTATTGAACTCAGTAAAGTCCATGATGGATTCATCTCATTAAAATTTTCAGAAAACATTATGGGACAGGTATCATCAATGATACAAGCCAAGGTCCCCTTGCAAAGGGAAACAACATTGGAACCAGGAGAAATGATCGAGAGCGATAATCAACAGGAAGAAACACAGCCTGAAACAGCCTTAACACAGGAAGTGCTATCCAGTCTGATCAAAAATATGAGAGATACTCTGCAAATATCAGAACCGGAACAACCAGGGCCGTCGGATTTAATGTTTGTCAAAAAAAGCCAAGACACATCCACTTTCCATGTCCACGACCAGTTTTTGGAAGTAATACAGAAAGAATTTTAAAACCCTGATAAGAAATTCCCAGCCTCCCTGAATTTCAATAAGACATACCCATTCAGCCAGACCATCACCAGTACCTGGGATGAAGCCCCAAAAGTAGATACACCCATTATTAAAGCCGCAAGAAAGACTTTCCTAGCCACAGAGGACACATCGGCATTACGTGACCCCATGGACAAAAGACAAGATTCCTATTCCTATTTAAGGACTCCACCCCTTTGCTTAGTTGACAGATCATCAACTGAACTTGGCTCATCTTGCATCCTAATTGTCAGTTCCTGTTCATAGTCCTTGTATCCTGCTCTTCATCGTCCTGTTCCTGTTTCAGCCCCTGTCCCAGTTATTGAGTTCTTAGCCCCTTCCCTCTCCTGTTTTCATTGTTTTCTTTATTATCCTTGCTCTTTTCTTCTGCCTTTAATATCCTGTTTTGTCTTCTCATGTATACAGTCTTGTTTCATTATATTGTACATATAATAAGTCAGTTAGTTATGGTTCTGTTTGTGGAGGTTGGTTTATTCACTGTGGTTGTTTTGTTTTTGTCAATAAACTGGTTGTACTATATTGTTCTCTGGCTGCAACTTTCAATACTTTTCCACCGTCCAGCAGCTTCCCAAATACAGAAAGAAGACTGTATAATAAAGCTGAACTTTCAAAATGTTTATCACCATGTTCCGATACATTATACAGTGATTATCGTGAGTTTCTCGTTTTCTTCATAGACAGTCTTCATTATCAGTACAAATGTCTGCCATTTGGGTTAGCATATCTGAGGCTACAGAATATACAACTGTATGACTATCTATACAGCATACTAACCAAAGCAAAGTCCAAGACATTATTGATCAAACGTCTCAACATGACAATTTCCTGTTAAAATCATCTTTGGATGATAGGATGATAAAAAACAAGAAATCAACTTTAACACCCAGTTAAAAGATGTTTTTTCTAAGGTTAATGAGAAATTTAAAAAGTCAACAAATAGATTTCCGGAAGAAAGAAAGTTGAGGTGTGAGGGGGCCACTGGGAAGGTGGGGTGCTTAGGGGGTCCCACAGCTCAAAATCCAGGGCACCCCTCCCATTACAAAATGTTAAAATATGATTGGTTAATATGTCACCATATGATTAAAAGTATTGAAAAATAAAGTAATTGGTCCTTCAGCAATACTATATAAAGAGGTGCAAACCTGACTTTGGGATCAAAATGCGGTTGGTGGCGGCATCGACAATGTTGATGGTGACGGCGGTTTCGTAACCCTTTGTAATCCCTTAAGATATTTGATTTTGATAAACAGAAAAGTATGTGCTCTACTCGCTACAACTTGGGTTTTGCAGAACCATTATTGCATACATTGCTCATATCAAAACTTCCATTCTGCAAATCCCATACAATAGACCATTTCTTTTGTGATACTTCCATTTTATTAAAACAATCCTGTAAAGACACGTCTTTCATTGAGTTAATGTCTTGTGTATTGGGTTCACTTGTAGGACTTCCTGCATTTACAATTATTGTTGCATCTTATGTCTACATCCTATCTACTTTTCTAAAGATCAATTATTCTACAGGGAGGAAGAAAGCTTTTTCTACATGTACATCTCATCTCATTGTGGTCATCTTGTTCTATGGTGGCACCATGATCACTTACATGAGACCTTCATCTCAATATTCTACCTCACTATCAAAACCATTTTCTATTGTCTACAAGGTCTTGATACCATCAGTCAATCCTTTTATCTACACATTACGAAACAAAGACATCAAACAATATCTTCTGTCTGACATTCAACATTGTTTCTTTAAATCCTACAAGTTATTTAATAACAGTCAAGTAGATAATAAGAGTTATCATACCTTACCCCCCAGTTGTCCAGATGCATTATGTTGCTAGTATTTGTTGCAAAAAAAGGTCACATTAAGGATTGTTCCCTTCTTATTTTTCAGTATATTACTCTCACTTCTGAAATCAGCCTTTTAGTGTAAACTACACTAAACATACACACATGCGATCAAGGGCCGACCCATGACGCACAATGTGTATGCATGGATTTTTCGCTGAATAATAATGCTGAGTATAGGCACTTTGTTGGTTGAGGATCCCACTCGGCCTGTCGGGCAACGATCCCCAACCAACAAAGTGCCCATAGCACGATTGTTGGCTGAAACAGCTGTGCATACACAGCGCGCGTCAAACCCTGTGATCGCACATGTATGAGGCTTAAAAAATTATTTAGAGTATATTTCAGGTTACATTTCAGTGTTGCCTTTTACTTGTTGTTTTACAAAACTCCTTCTGCACATGCTAACTAGTACCATTTGACTCTAGAGTGCCCATCTGCCAGTGTTTCCTAGCCAATCATCAGAGAGAGCAGCAGTATGATGAACTGATTTGGAAGATAGTGCTCAAACTAAAGGATCATTGCCCGACCGGGCGGATCTCCGCACGACCAGCTGTTTCGGCCGATAAAGGGCCGATTATTGGCCAAAACGAACGTTTGGCCACATCGTGCGTCGATGTTCGGGACCTTTTAGTGGGGAGAAGTGGTTAAAGGGTATCTTTACTCTAAAAAAAAAATCGGATTTTCAAAAATAGTACATTTAGATACGACAAGATTCCACTCCTCCAAAACTTTTTTCAGAGTTTAAATCTGACCAGTAGATTCTGAGAAATCATAATTTTAATCACAGAATTTACAGGGAAAGATCTGTCACTCCAGAAGCAGAAATTATAATATGTAACCCATGCTAGACCTCTGTGCCTGTCTGCCAGCACACTTTCTGCAACATTTAAGAGAAGCAGCAGAGAAAATACAGCAGGGGGAGGAGGGGGAGATGTGTAAGCAGAGTAGTGTCCATGGTGAGGCTGTGCAGAACGTATAAGTGTCGCAGACACTACATGAAGGCAGTGAGTAATGGAGTGTGGGGGCAATTCGAAGTACTCACTAAACATTAATAGTTTAATGACAAAGAAAGCACAGATAAATATGTAAGTACCAAAAAAAATGTAAAGCAAAGAGGCAACAAAGTATCCCCCTCGTGAATTACCCTAACTTGAAATACAACAATAGGTACAGTGACTAAAAGTTAAAATTATTATCTTTATTAAATATGCATTAAAATGTAGAGCTATAAAAAACACACAAAAAAGTAGGAACCAAACATAAATCGGTATATTATCAAGGGGAAAGTAACATCAAGTATTCAATTCACATAAGCCATAATAAGGCTAGTAACATAAATGTCAGTGTAAGTAGGAGTATGAAGTCTCCTACGGTACTATTGGTTTCCCTCTGAGAGATAAGGAGACCTAAAAACTCGAGTCTCTAAAGTATTCAGCGTGATTGCTGGTCAAAACAAGAGAGAGGGAACACCTAGGCATAGGGTCCCTATACTGATAATGTAGGTTCCTATATGAGAGGAAGAGACACAGGCACTCCGATTCCAAGTAACTATAGTCAAAAATAGGAAGATCCCTGGTATAGGGTGTGTAGTAGCAGTATGTGGTGTTGCCTGTATTACGCCCCCCTCAGAGCAAACATCATGAGGAGGATCAGGCAGACCAGAACAAACTACAAGGAGACGGGTGCTGAGAGAATCACAAAATTAAAAGTTCCATATCAGCAAGGAACAAGCCCCTGACGCGTTTCGTCCCTCGCTCGGGGACTTACTCATAGCTGGGGAGAGTCGCTGCACTTGGACGTCTATTTATACCCCAGTCATGTGATCTGGGGCTGTTGATTGGTGCCAGTTAAACCAATAGGATTGCGGGTTGTGAACCACACCCCCGCTGCAACTTCCATAATGGGATATGTTCCTTGCTGATATGGAACTTTTAATTTTGTGATTCTCTCAGCACCTGTTTCCTTGTAGTTTGTTCTGGTCTGCCTGATCCTCCTCATGATTTGCTCTGCAGGGTGGCGAATAATACAGCGCACCCACCATACTGGCTACTACAACCACCTATACCAGGGATCTTCCTATTTTTGACTATAGTTACTTGGATCGGAGTGCCTGTGTCTCTTCCTCTCATAAGGAACCTACATTATCAGTATAGGGACCTATGCCTAGGTGTTCCCTCTCTCTTGTTTTGACCAGCAATCACGCTGAATCTTTAGAGACTCGAGTTTTTAGGTCTCCTTATCTCTCAGAGGGAAACCAATAGTACCGTAGAGACTTCCTACTCCTACTTACACTGACATTTATGTTAAGCCTTATTTGGCTTATGTGATGAATACTTGATGTTACTTTCCCCTTGATAATATACCGATTTATGTTTGGTTCCTACTTTTTTGTGTGTTTTTATAGCTCTCCATTTTAATGCATATTTAATAAAGATAATAATTTTAACTTTTAGTCACTGTACCTATTGTTGTATTTCAAGTTAGGGTAATTCACGAGGGGATACTTGGTTGCCTCTTTGCTTTACATTTTTTTTTGTTACGTTCTTATCCCCATTTACCCCTCTTGACCATTCATTGAGCTAGTCTGTGCTTCACACCTTTTTTTGATTTTTTAAATATGTAAGTACCGCCATTTTACTTCTCTCCAATTGTAGTTTCAGAAAATGTAAAGTTGTTTCAGTGAGTATAGTGACCCTTTAATCCTTTGCATATGTATTTCCGAAGCATCCACTTGTTAACGTTTTATAACTGTGAGCCATTCTGCAGCAACAGGCCATGTCTTTTTACATGCTTAATTCTGCAGCAACTTGTCCCATTTATAGAAGTGTTTGTAGTGCTGCAATATATATATCTGTACTTTATATTTCTTCTGGCTTCTTTTCACTAACTGAGATATAGTCAGTAAACCTATACATCTATATTCCCATGTATCCTAATTAACTTGTTAATAGTTCCATCAGTAATTGTAATACAGTAAATAAAAATAATAGATTTTTTTTCAAGTGTCATAGCTTAAATTGACAGTTCCCATTTTTGGTTACTTGCCTTGTATTCATGACCCACAATCGCAATTTAATTTTCTCTTGAATGCGTTTTATTGAAAAATAAATAATAAAGATTTTGTTAATGTTGATATGAACTGTTACGCACATTAATGTATGTGATTTCAGTTCTAATTATGCACATTCATAACAAAGTGATGACAAGTTTATCTAATGTTGTGTGAATTGTGATATAAATTAAAACAATAGTAATGAACACAATTGTTTGTAAATTTATCCTTAAGGTTAAATTATGGTCTATAGTGCATTGTTTCAGGATGGCACCATTATACGGGACAGAAGGCAAGAGAGTTTAAATTGACAAAGTGGCTGAAAAGGTACTGTATGGGGGAAAAACACCAGATTGCTATATAAAAAAGATGGTTCTTTGACCATCAGCTGTTCCCACTATATTTCCATTGTCTTCTGTTCCTCAACCTATACTATCATGTCAATCAAACCCCCAGGACCCCCATGAAGATACTTAAGATGGAACATCAACACCATCTTTAATGGTTTGTGTGGTTTTAACATTACACACAGTTCAAATGCAAACAGAAATGAAAAATTATTTCAACACTGAACATTTGGTTAACTGAGCAGTTAGTTCTACACAAACACCCACAGCAACTAATGTTGTATCTGTTGCTACACAAACAAAGGAAAAGTTTAGTGATGGATAGATAATGGCCTTGGCAATGGCACAACTGAACCTACAGTGATTTTCACCCCTTAACAATTGTTTTTCTTAACAATTGTTAAGAAAAACAAGGCCGGAAACCCAAATGGAAACTTGAGGAGGAATTTATTAAGTAATTGGCGATTATTAAAGAATTTTCTGGTACAAATTGTGATAACATAGTAATTGAGGTTAATAAAGACATAGGTCCATCAAGTCCAGCCTTTTCACCCTCCTTTTTAGCCCTATCTAACAGTTGATCCAGAGGAAAACAGTTAAAAGAAAGGGGGGGGGGGTCCTTCCTGACCCCAAACGGTAATCGGAAAGTATCCCTGGATCACCCAGAACTGCAGTTTAATGAACTTGCCATTACCACATTTGCTGGAAGACAGTTCCACAGTTTCACCGTTCTCACTGTAAAGAAACCTTTCCTAAACTAACGATGAAACTTCTTTTCTTCCAATCTTAAAGGATGTCCACGAGTCCTCTAATATGACCTATTTGTGAGCAATGCACCAGAGAGTTTATTGTATGGCCCATTAATACATTTTTTATAAAGTGATCATATGCCCACACAAACGGTGCTTGTCTAATGTAAACAGCCCTAACTTGTCTAATCTGCCTGCATAGTCAAGCCCACGGATCCATTCAGTATTGGTATTATCGGACGGTCAACACACATCCGGTTAATCTGTTCTCGGAATCCATTCAAGTATCGGTAGTACTGTACTGTCACACACAGCCCTGTATCTGTTATCTAAAGAATTCATTCAGTATCGGTATTATCGTACTGTCACACACACCCAGTATCGGTAGCCAGGATCCATATCATATCGTTATTAATATGTAGCTGTCACACACGGCCCAGTATCTGTTCTAGGACTCCATTCATGATCGGTATTATATGTACTGTCACACACCCAGCCGCTGTACTCTGTATCTAGGGACTCCATTCAGTTATTGGTATTATCTGTACTGTCACAACACACAGCCCTGTATCTGTTCTAGGGAATCCATTCAGTACTGTAATTATCGTCTGAGGAAGTGTCGAAGTGTGAAGCACAAAGGACAGAGGGGGACTGCGGGCCGTGTATCTGTACTAAGGAATCCATTGCATTATCGAGGTATTATCTGTAAAATTCACATACACATGCCCTGTATCTAGGGAATTCCATTCAGTAATCAGTAATGATCTTACTGTCACTACATCCCTGTATCTTTCTAGGGAATCCAGTTCGATTATTGGTCAGTATCTTATGTCACTCACAAGCCCTGTTCTGCAGCTTGGAATCCATTCATTATTGAGGTATTATACATAAAATCACGTCCCATACCAACAGCACACTGTAACTGTATCTAGGAATTACACACAAAATATCAGTAGTGGTATGCCAAATGTGACTGTCACAAACACAACGCACAGCCCTGTAATCCTGTGTCTAGGGAATTCATTGAACAGTATCGGTGGGGTATTAATATGTACTGGCACAACATAGCCCTGGTATCCTGTATCTAGGACATCCATTGCAGTATCTGTTTACACCGAATAAACCACATTGACAGCAATAGGTTGTTTGTGGATTTCCAGTTCAGTTTTATTCCCGTAAGGGGTCCAATAGGATAGGATATTAACCCAACAATTATAGTTACACATACAAATTTGCTATTTCATTACATTGAAACCTACCTTAACAGGCTGCACACACCTTCTTGACGGTTCAAGAAACAGAAAGTTGTAGAGTGGTAACATTCTCCTTCATCAAGCAAAGTAAACTATGGGATTTGGTTAATTTTTAGTGGTCTCTTTTTATTTGGTAATTCAGTCTGTTAAGAATACAACTTCCCTCAGATGCTACCGCTTTCAAGTGATATCCTTCAGCTGTACAGGAAGCAAGGAGTCAGTTTGAAATAGAGGCTTGGGAACACAAACACAACAGCTTCAAATCTTTAATGTGTTCATTAACCCATGGGTATTATGTGTATGCATTAGCCATGTGGTAGTTATGTGTACATTATCTCTTTGTATTTACATGTAGTATTATAAGAGCCATTTTTAGTTTAAGTGTATCTTTAGCCAGTGTATTCCGCTTTATCCATGCCCATTTTATATTACTGTATGTAGCCATGTGTATTTATGTTGTATCATAAACCCGTGGTGGGTAGTTTCCCGTGTAATTAGCCATGTGTTAATCTTAACGTGTATATTAGGCCATGTGTAGTTAAGTGTCAATCATTAGCCCGTGTGTATTTACGTGTAATATAGCCATTGTATTCCGTTGATCATTAACTACCCTGATATGTAATTTAACGTGTTATGCCTATAAGCCCATGTGTTATTTACGTATCATTGCCGATGTGATGTGGTATTTGACGTGTATCATAAGTCCATGTGTATTTACAGTGTAGCATTTAGCCCAGTTGTTATTTACGTGTATCATTATCCGCTTGCCGTATTTTTCGGTATCATTACCCCATTGTGCCCGTGGTGTATTTTACGTGTATCTTAAGCCCATAGCTCAGCGTTTGTATTTTACATGTATCTTTTGTGAATGGTATCTCATCATATCATCCAGGTCAGAGGTATATCTGTTTGTTTGGTATTGCATAAGATCAACTGCACTTGAATTAGTTCTTGAAGGACGTTTCGTCTAGTCATTCTGAACCTAGCTTTCCAATTCACGAAGGACTTTGTAACAAGAATTCTGTGTCAAATTTGTACAACCCCTGGAAAATCCCAATTACCATATCACAGCCAGGTGTTAAAGGTTGATGATAGTGGGCTTAAGAGGTTGTTATAAGGAACGGAGAACGCGGCCGAGTAAGGTGTATAATAAAAACAAAGCATGTAACCACATTGTGGCGACCCGTTTGGTTCGACACCGCCCTTGTGCTCCGACGAAACACTACTCCCAAATGAAACCCACCCCCACCTATTAGAGTTAGGCTGGATGAATAGAACCTTCAACAGCATATTTCTGTCTAATCATTTTGGGGGTGAGACAACCCCTCAAACTTTGTTAACGGCAAATATGAAAAGCCAGCAAGTGAAATTGGCATCTATAACAGAAAACCACCTCTCGATTTAAAACCTCGCCTCGATGCAGACCAACATGCCTGTACCATGCAGTATAACGTCTAGATTCCACACGTTTAAAGGCTCAAGCCAAGATATACTGCAAAAGGCTCAAACACAGCTCCTAAGTGAAAACGGGTACGACAGACACACATTTTACACACAGTTTCGATGCTTAAAAATCACACCTAGTCAAACTAGAACAGAAACCTGGCCTCACAGCTACCTGTGTCCCATCTGGGAAGAGTGATGGAGTTCACCAAACAACACGGCGTTTCTCCAGCATGTAGGGCAAACAAAGCAAACAGAACACTTTCTCTATCTCTTCTGTCTCACTCTCGTCATCCCAGACACGCCCCAACGGAGAACAACTACCTAGGATACAAAAGGAGGGAAGTGTCACTTCACATCAACAAGGAGATGGGTGAGAAACTTGTCTAACAGGAACCCTGACCCACCCGCCATAAATGGAAGTCCCTTGCTAAGGCTTGAATTTGCTCTCCATCTCCCCTAAAAGCCCATATCCCTGTGGTGGATATTATAGCAGAGCAGCCAAGAAGCCTCTATCTCCACAGTAATAAGGTATCACAAGTGGGCGAACAACTTTCGCCTTAAGGTACTCCATGCAGCCTTAGCCATGCTAAAACTGGCACGAACGCAATCTTCAGCCTTAAGGTATCTGCAGCCTTAGCAGTGCTAAAACTCTTCATCTAACCTGACTACACGGAAAAGAAGAGCCTTAACTCCTCAAGAAAGATTCCAGTATCACCATTCTACCGGCAGATAAAGGAAGATGCACAGTGGTAACTCACACCTCTGACTACCATGATAAGAACCCATGCTCCTGGCTGATACCACACATATAGGCTTTAACAGGGAATCCCACCAGCCGTTACAAGAAAGAGTCTAGACTTACTACAACATCTTTCAAAAGGATAAAGCCATTGACCGAGCAATTATCATCGCCTCTACCTGGGAGGCACATCCAGGCATATATGGACTCCCAAAGATACATAAGGAAGGGGGCCCCACTAATGACCTATAGTCACAAGCATCAACTCTGTAACATACAGGTGGCAAAATAATCTAGCTAACATCTTAGGACCCTTGGTGGGAATTTCTAAAGCATCACATCCGAAACTCTCAGGATTTCACATGCAAGATTGAAGATATAGTACTCGGTGTAGAAGAAACTAGGTGTCCATGATGTGTACATCTCTCTTGAACTTGTATACCCACCAAGGAGTCGGTTTGACATGGTTAGAAAACGGCTGGGCCCAAGACTGCACTCTTACCAGCAGAACTGATCTCAACCCAGACAGGTGTGTTCCTTGTTGGACTTGTGCCTGAATACCACCTATTTCAAATACGGGAATAAGTTTATAAGCAAAAACATGATGTGCTATGGATCTCCAGTTTCACCCTATTGTGGCCAACCTTTACATGGAGGAGGTAGAAACACAGGCGCTTAATACCTTTAAGGGCATAGCACCCTCCATGGTTCAAATATGGGATGACCACCTGGGTTAAAATCCACCAAAGGAATTACAAGCTTTCACAGAACACATTATTGCGGTAGACCAAAACATTAAATTCACAGAGAAGAGGTCAAACAACAAACTGGCTTTCTTGGACTGCTTTGGTAGAAGTTAAGGAAAATGTAAACTGGAAGTAGGGTTTACAGAAACCAACACACACAAATCATATTTTGAATGTTTGGACTTCCCACCACCCTTTAGATCACAAGCTGGGTGTCATCAGAACCTGCAACACAGAGCCGAGAACATCCTCACTAGACAGAGGCGAAGGCTAAAGAAATTAATAACATCTCAGAGGAGCCCTTAAACTTGTGGATATCCAGACATGGGCCTTTGTCAAAAGAAGTAGAAGGAAAGAAAGAACACAAATACCAACAAGTGAAGGAAAGCAAGACGGAGGAAGAACATGTCAATCCCATATGTAGCAGGGGTCTCCGAGAAATTAAGAAGAATTTCAAAAAACATCGTATCCCCGGTCTGCTTTAAACCGACAACACACTGAGGCAGCAATTGGTACATTCCAAAATACCCAATACCGAAACACAAGAAAAGTGACATCATATATGCATTGCAGTGCACTGAAAATGCTCTGATTTGTAGTGGGGGAGACCAAACAGCAACTTGCAATCAACGTATGCCCAGCACAGAAGAGCCAATTCTCGGGTCAGGACTCAGCCGTGTACCTGCATCTTAAGGATAAAGGGACATACCTTTGAAAGATTGTAATGTTAACATATTGGGCAAGAACGTGACTGGTTCAAGAGAAGGTGTTAAGGAGGCCATTTGTGTGAAAATAAAGAAACCAACCTAAATAGAGGTGGGGGGTTCGACACCAACTGTCTGCCCATGTACAATGCTGTTTTAACACTTACTCTGGGCGTTCCTATACACCCTTAGCCACTATCCAATCACCCACCCATAACCCTTGGCTGTGAATGCTAATTGGGATTTTTCCAGGGTACATAATTGCCACAGATTCTTGTACAAGTCATTCTGAATTGAAAAGCCAGTCGGATGACTAGCGAAACGTCTTCAGAACTAAACTTCAAGTCCAGTTTGATCAATTGAATACACACAGATATTTACATGTATCATTAGCCCAGTCACATAGCTCGCCTTCACTAGTTCAACTGTGGCTCCCTGGGCCTATATCTCCTTCTACTACATAGATATGAACATTAACACTTACTGTGGGACATAAATGGAAACAAATCTCTCTGCCCAATCCTAAGCAATCAGTTACCCAGAGCTCTGCCCACCAGAACCCCAGGAATAAGAGGAGAAAATCTGTGCTGAGGGGGAGGAGACAGGATCATATCCAGTCTCATTGTAACTGACACAGCTTCCTGTTTTTTTAAAGTGGTAGTCCCAGTAGAAGATTGTAGGGGAATAGGCACAAGGGCAGTTGGAATTGCGATTGGGGTTGGTGTTGGGGGGCATATGTTCTGGGTCACATACATCCTGTATCTGTATCTAGGGAATCCATCAGTATGGTGTTATCTTTACTGTCACACTACAGTCCTGTATCTGTATCTAGGGAATCCATTCAGTATTGGTGTATCTGTACGTCGCCATACAGCCCTGTATCTGTATCTAGGGAATCATTCGTATTGGTATTATCTGTACTGTTCACATACAGCCCTGTATCTGTATCTAGGAATCCATTCACGTATTGGTGTTATTCTGTACTGTCACATACAGCCCTGTATCTGTATCTAGGGAATCCATTCAGTATTGGTTTTATCTGTACGTGTCACACAATACAGCCCTGTATCTGTATCTAGGGAATCCATTCTTATAATTGTTGTTATCTGTACTGTCACACACAGCATGTATCGGTATCTAGGGAATCCATTCAGTATTGGTGTTTATCTGTACGTCACATACAGTCCTGTATCTGTATCTAGGGAATCCATTCAGTATCAGTATTATCTGTACTGTCACATACAGCCCTGTATCGTATCTAGGGAATCCATTCAGTATGGTATTATCTGTACTGTCACATACAGCCCTGTATCTGTACTAGGGAATCCATTCAGTATCGGTATTTCTGTACTGTCACACGGCCCTGTATCTGTATCTAGGGAATCACATTCAGTATCTGTATTCTGTACTGTCACACACGCCCTGTATCTGTATCTGGGAATCCATTCAGTATTGGTATTATCTGTCATGTCCACATCAGCCCTGTATCTGTAGCTAGGAATCCATTCAGTATGGTATTATCTGTATGTCCACATACAGCCCTGTATCTGTACTGGGAATCCATTCAGTAGGTATTATTCTGTACTGTCACACACACGCCCTGTTATCTGTATCTAGGGAATCCATTTGTATCGGTATTTTCTGTACTGTCACACACGGCCTGTATCTGTATCTAGGGAATCCATTCAGTATCTTATTATCTGTACGTCCACACACAGCCCTGTATCTGTATCTAGGGAATCCATTCAGTATTGGTATTATCTGTACTGTCACACACAGCCCTGTATCTGTATCTTGAAATCCATTCAGTATTTGTATTTTCCCTGGCCTACACGGCAGTGTTTACACTTGGGTTAATCACTTGGGTTAATCAGTTGAGTGACAGTGAATCCCTCCCATAACTTATAAAGGTAGGATGGTAGCCCTGCCCCTTTGCCTTTCAATCCTGTCTTCGTGGTGCACAGCAGAACGCTTTCTTCTCTCCCCCTTGGATCGGACTCCACCAGGCTCCCAGCACTTAGGCTGCACAAAGACGCGTCCTCTCGCGCGCGCACCCAGACTCTCGTGTGCGGCCGCAGATGGCGCGCGCGTGTGACGTCACAACGCGACCCGAAATGGCGCAAAAATTTTAAATATCTGCGTCCTAACAGGGCAATTGCCTGTTTTCCCAGTTTCCGACCGCTCCTGACTCAGAAGTGGAAACGCTGCCACACAGACAAGACAGCCTCTGACTGCTATGTGAGTAATTGGAGCAAAGCTACCCCTGCAGCTGAACTCTACAAAAAAGGTAACTAAACGAAGTGTTTTTCTCCCCTCATTTACCAGTGCCATACCAAATGAGTTCCAGGGAGCCAGGAGTTCAGGATCAAGGGGGGTGAGCTCACAAACAACAAAGGACAAGGAAACACTTACATTTTTCTTTTAATGTAACTAAACACGCTGGTTTTCTCTCTCTCTTTTTTTTTCAACCTCAGCTCTCCCCTCCAGACCAGAAGAGATGAACATACTTATCATCACAAAAAGTCAAGACACGAATGTGTCCTGTGCTGCAACCTGCACACATGGGCAAAAACTGTGTGAGGACTGCACAACATTCAATCCAATACAGCCACATCAAAAGACCAACTATTGAACTCAGTAAAGTCCATGATGGATTCATCTCATTAAAATTTTCAGAAAACATTAGGGACAGGTATCATCAATGATACAAGCCAAGTCCCCTTGCAAAGGGAAACAACATTGGAAAACAGGAAAAATGATCGAGACGATAATCAACAGGAAAGAAACACAGCCTGAAAACGCCTTACACAGAAAGTGCTATCCAGTCTGATCAAAAATATGAGAGATACTCTGCAAATATCAGAACCTGGAACAACCAGGGGCCGTCGGATTTAATGTTTGTCAAAAAAGCCAAGACACATCCACTTTCCATTTCCACGACCAGTTTTTGGAAGTATACAGAAAGAATTTTAAACCCTGAGGAAATTCCCAGCCTCCCTGAATTTCAATAGACATACCCATTTCAGCCAGACCATCACCAGTACCGTGGTGAAGCCCCAAAAGTAGTACACCCAATTAAGCCGCAAGAAGACTTTCCTAGCCACAGAGGACACATCCATTACTGACCCCATGGACAAAAGACAAGATTCCTATTCCTATTTAAGGACTCCACCCCTTTGCTTAGTTGACAGATCGTCAACTGAATTGGCTCATCTTGCATCTCTAATGTCAGTTCCTGTTCATAGTCTCTTGTATCCTGCTCTTCACGTCCTGTTCCTGTTTCAGCCCCTGTCCCATTTATGATTTCTTAGCCCCTTCCCTCTCCTGTTTTCATTGTTTCTTTATTATCCTTCTCTTTTCTTCTGCCTTTAATATCCTGTTTTGTCTTCTCATGTATACAGTCTTGTTTCATTATATTGTACATATAATATATGTCAGTTATTATGGTTCTGTTTGTGGAGGTTGGTTTATTCACTGTGGTTGTTTTGTTTTTGTCAATAAACTGGTTGTACTATATTGTTCTCTGGCTGCAACTTTCAATACTTTTCCACCGTCCAGCAGCTTCTCAAATACAGAAAGAAGACTGTATAATAAAGCTGAACTTTCAAAATGTTTATCACCATGTTTCCGATCATTATATGTGGATATGTACCCCCTACTGTAAATTATAAGGATATTATAAGTCACCGAGGAGTTCCGTGACCATATAAAAGCACGAGGCCGCAGGCCGAGTGCCTTTTATACAGGGCACAGAACTCCGATATCCGTATAATCCGTATAATCCGAATCCGAACTCTAATATCCGTATAATTTTCTGTAGGGGGTACATTATCAATTATAATTCACCCCTTTTCGAGTTTTTTTGTGTAGACATTCCCTGTCCGTTCTGTGTTAAACACTGCCTGTCTGTGTTCCTGTTCTCTGTTAAACACTGCCTGTTCTGTGTTCCTGTTCTGTGTTAACACTGCCTGTTCTGTGTTCCTGTTCTGTGTTCAACACTGCCTGTTCTGTGTTCCTGTTCTGTGTTAAACACTGCCTGTTCTGTGTTCCTGTTCTGTGTTCAACACTGCCTGTTCTGTGTTCCTGTTCTGTGTTCAACACTGCCTGTTCTGTGTTCCTGTTCTGTGTTCAACACTGCCTTTCTGTGTTAAGACATTCCCCTCACCTTATTTTACACAATACCTCCTTTTTGCCTCACAGTAACTCTTTGTGGTTTCCCCCTCCTCAACCCCCCCTTTACCTTTCATGGAAGGCAGAGCAGCAGCATCCCGATGTTTCAGTTTCCTCCCCCGCTGTCAGGAAGAGTTACAGCTAATTAAAATTCACTTTACTCCCGCCCCCTCTGCTTCCGCACAGAATTTCCGGGCTGAGATGACTCAGCATGAGGTTGGGTGTGCTGCATACAGACTCCACAGTGAGTAAAAGACACGGGGCATACTACCCTTGTTATAATCGGCGCGCTACTACACAGTAAGCGCGCCGTTATAACAATATATTTACAGTTGGGTCCCATAGGGATCCATGGGAGGGGTGGGTTATACAGTAATTATCGTGCGTTTCTCGTTTTCTTCATAGATAGTCTTCATTATCAGTACAAATGTCTGCCATTTGGGTTAGCATATCTGAGGCTACAGAATTACAACTGTATGACTATCTATACAGCATACTAACCAAAGCAAATCCAAGACATTATTGATCAAACGTCTCACATGACAATTTCCTGTTAAATCATCTTTGGATGATAGGATGATAAAAACAAGAAATCAACTTTAACACCCTTTAAAGATTTTTTTTCTAAGGTTAATGAGAAATTTAAAAAGTCAACAAATAGATTTCCGGAAGAAAGAAAGTTGAGGTGTGAGGGGGCCCCTGGAAGGTGGGGTGCTTAGGGGGTCCCACAGCTCAAAATCCAGGGCACCCCTCCCATTACAAAATGTTAAATATGATTGGTTATATGTACCATATGATTAAAAGTTTTGAAAATAAAGTAATTGGTCCTCACAATACTATATAAAGAGGTGCAAAACTGACTTTGGGATCAAAATGCGGTTGGTGTGCGCATCGACATGTTGATGGTGACCGGCGGTTTCGTAACCCTTTGTAATCCCTTAAGATATTTGATTTTGATAACAAAAAGTATGTGCTCTACTCCTGCTACAACTTGGGTTTTGCAGAACCTATTGCATACATTGCTCATATCAAAACTTCCATTCTGCAAATCCCATACAATAGACCATTTCTTTTGTGATACTTCCATTTTATTAAAACAATCCTGTAAAGACACGTCTTTCATTGAGTTATGTCTTGTGTATTGGGTTCACTTGTAGGGACTTCCTGCATTACATTATTGTTGCATCTTATGTCTACATCCTATCTACTTTTCTAAAGATCAATTATTCTACAGGAGGAAGAAAGCTTTTTCTACATGTACATCTCATCTCATTGTGGTCATCTTGTTCTATGGTGGCACCATGATCACTTACATGAGACCTTCCTCTCATATTCTACCTCACTATCAAAACCATTTTCTATTGTCTACAAGGTCTTGATACATCATCAATCCTTTTATCTACACATTACGAAACAAAGACATCAAACAATATCTTCTGTCTGACATTCAACATTGTTTCTTTAAATCCTACAAGTTATTTATAACAGTCAAGTAGATAATAAGTTATCATACCTTACCCCCCAGTTGTCCAGATGCATTATGTTGCTAGTATTTGTTGCAAAAAAGGTCACATTAAGGATTGTTCCCTTCTTATTTTCAGTATATTACTCTCACTTCTGAAATCAGCCTTTTAGTGTAAACTACACTAAACATACACACATGCGATCAGGGCCGACCCATGACGCACAATGTGTATGCATGGTTTTTTCGCTGAATAATAATGCTGAGTATAGGCACTTTTTGGTGTTGAGGATCCCACTCGGCCTGTCGGGCAACGATCCCCAACCAACAAAGTGCCCATAGCACGATTGTTGGCTGAAACGGCTGTGCATACACCGCGCGTCAAACCCGTGTGATCGCACATGTATGAGGCTTAAAAAATTATTTAGAGTATATTCAGGTTACATTTCAGTGTTGCCTTTTACTTGTTGTTTTACAAAACTCCTCTGCACATGCTAACTAGTACCATTTGACTCTAGAGTGCCCATCTGCCAGTGTTTCCTAGCCAATCATCAGAGAGAGCAGCCAGTATGATGAACTGATTTGGAAGATAGTGCTCAAACTAAAGGATCGTTGCCCGACTGGGCGGATCTCCGCACGCCAGCTTGTTTGGCCGATTATTGGCCCAAAACAACGTTTGGCCCACATCGTCGTCGATGTTCGGGACCTTTTAGTGGGGAGAAGTGGTTAAAGGGTATCTTTCCTCTAAAAAAAAAATCGGATTTTCAAACAATAGTACATTTAGATACGACAGATTCCACTCCTCCAAAACTTTTTTCAGAGTTTAAATCTGACCAGTAGATTCTGAGAAATCATAATTTTAATCACAGAATTTACAGGGAAAGATCTGTCACTCCAGAAGCAGAAATTATAATATGTAACCCATGCTAGACCTCTGTGCCTGTCTGCCAGCACACTTTCTGCAACATTTAAGAGAGAGAGCAGCAAGAAAATACAGCAGGGGGAGGAGGGGAGATGTGTAAGCAGAGTAGTGTCCAGGTGGAGGCTGTGCAGAACGTATAAGTGTCGCACGACACTACATGAAGGCAGTGATAATGGAGTGTGGGGGCAATTCGAAGTACTCACTAAACATTAATAGTTTAATGACAAAGAAAGCACAGATAAATATGTAAGTACCAAAAAAATGTAAAGCAAAGAGGCAACAGTATCCCCCTCGTGAATTCCCCTAACTTGAAATACAACAATAGGTACAGTGACTAAAGTTAAAATTATTATCTTTATTAAATATGCATTAAAATGTAGAGCTATAAAAAACACACAAAAAGTGAACCAAACATAAATCGGTATATTATCAGGGGAAAGTAACATCAAGTATTCAATTCACATAAGCCATAATAAGGCTAGTAACATAAATGTCAGTGTAAGTAGGAGTATGAAGTCTCCTACGGTACTATTGGTTTCCCTCTGAGAGATAAGGAGACCTAAAAACTCGAGTCTCTAAGTATTCGCGTGATTGCTGTCAAACAAGAGAGAGGAACACCTAGGCATAAGATCCCTATACTGATAATGTAGGTTCCTATTTAGAAGGAAGAGACACAGGCACTCCGATTCCCAGTAACTATAGTCAAAAATAGGAAGATCCCTGGTATAGGGTGTGTAGTCAGTATGTGGTGTTGCCTGTATTACGCCCCCCTAGAGCAAACATCATGAGGAGGATCAGGCAGACCCGACAAACTACAAGGAGACGGGTGCTGAGAGAATCACAAGATTAAAATTTCCATATCAGCAAGGAACAAGCCCCTGACGCGTTTCGTCCCTCGCTCGGGACTGACTCATAGCTGGGGAGAGTCGCTGCACTTGGACGTCTATTTATACCCCAGTCATGTGATCTGGGGCTGTTGATTGGTGCCACTTAAACCAATAGGATTGCGGGGTTGTAACCACACCCCCGCTGCAACTTCCATAATGGGATATGTTCCTTGCTGATATGGAACTTTAATTTTGTGATTTCTCTCAGCACCTGTTTCCTTGTAGTTTGTTCTGGTCTGCCTGATCCTCCCATGATGTTTGCTCTGAGGGGGGCGTAATACAGGCAAACACCACTACTGCTACTACACACCCTATACAGGGATCTTCCTATTTTTGACTATAGTTACTTGGAATCGGAGTGCCTGTGTCTCTTCCTCTCATATAGGAACCTACATTATCAGTATGGACTCTATGCCTAGGTGTTCCCTCTCTCTTGTTTTGACCAGCAATCACGCTGAAACTTTAGAGACTCGAGTTTTTAGTCTCCTTATCTCTCAGAGGGAAACCAATAGTACCGTAGGAGACTTCCTACTCCACTTACACTGACATTTATGTTACTAGCCTTATTATGGCTTATGTGAATGAATACTTGATGTTACTTTCCCCTTGATAATATACCGATTTATGTTTGGTTCCTACTTTTTTGTGTGTTTTTTATAGCTCTACATTTTAATGCATATTTATAAAGATAATAATTTTAACTTTTAGTCACTGTACCTATTGTTGTATTTCAAGTTAGGGTAATTCACGAGGGGGATACTTTGTTGCCTCTTTGCTTTACATTTTTTTTGTTACGTTCTTATCCCCATTTACCCCTCTTGAGCCAGTCATTGAGCTAGTCTGTGCTTCACACCTTTTTTTTGATTTTTTAATATGTAAGTACCGCCATTTTACTTCCTCCAATTGTAGTTTCAGAAAATGTAAAGTTGTTTCAGTGAGTATAGTGACCCTTTATCCTTTGCATATGTATTTCCGAAGCATCCACTTGTTAACGTTTTATAACGTGAGCCATTCTGCAGCAACAGGCCATGTCTTTTTACATGCTTAATTCTGCAGCAACTTGTCCCATTTATAGAAGTGTTTGAGTGCTGCAATATATATATCTGTATTTTATTTCTTCTGGCTTCTTTTCACTAACTGAGATATAGTCAGTAAACCTATACATCTATATTCCCATGTATCCTAATTAACTTGTTAATAGTTCCATCAGTATTGTAATACAGTAAATAAAAATAATAGATTTTTTTTCAATGTCATAGCTTAAATTGACAGTTCCCATTTTTGTTACTTGCCTTGTATTCATGACCCACAATCGCAATTTAATTTTCTCTTGAATGCGTTTTATTGAAAAATAAATAATAAAGATTTTGTTATGTTGATATGAACTGTTACGCACTTAATGTATGTGATTTCAGTTCTAATTATGCACATTCATACAAAGTGATGACAAGTTTATCTAATGTTGTGTGAATTGTGATATAAATTAAAACATAGTAATGAACACAATTGTTTGTAAATTTATCCTTAAGGTTAAATTATGGTCTATAGTGCATTGTTTCAGGATGCGCACCATTATACGGGACAAAGGCAAGAGATTTTAAATTGACAAGTGGCTGAAAAGTTACTGTATGGGGGAAAAACCCCAGATTGCTATATAAAAAAGATGGTTCTTTGACCATCAGCTGTTCCCACTATATTTCCATTGTCTTCTGTTCCTCAACCTATACTATCATGTCCAAACCCCCGGACCCCCCATGAAGATACTTAAGATGGAACATCAACACCATCTTTATGGTTTGTGTGGTTTAATAACTTACACACAGTTCAAATGCAAACAGAAATGAAAAATTATTTCACCACTGAACATTTGTTAACTGAGCAGTTAGTTTCTACACAACACCCACAGCAACTAATGTTGTATCTGTTGCTACACAAACAAAGGAAAAGTTTAGTGATGGAAGATAATGGCCTGGCAATGGCACAACTGAACCTACAGTGATTTTCACCCCTTAACAATTTTGTTTTTCTTAACAATTGTTAAGAAAAACAAGGCCGGAAACCCAAATGGAAACTTAGGAGGAATTTATTAAGTAATTGGCGATTATTAAAGAATTTTCTGGTCAAAATTGTGATAACATAGTAATTGAGGTTAATAAAGACATAGGTCCATCAAGTCCAGCCTTTTCACCCTCCTTTTTAGCCCTATCTAACAGTTGATCCAAGGAAAACATTAAAAAGCAAGGGGGGGGGGTCCTTCTTCCTGACCCCAAACGGTAATCGGAAAGTATCCCTGGATCACCCAGAACTGCAGTTTAATGAACTTGCCATTACCACATTTGCTGGAAGACAGTTCCACAGTTTCACCATTCTCACTGTAAAGAAACCTTTCCTAACCTAAAGATGAAACTTCTTTTCTTCCAATCTTAAAGGATGTCCACGAGTCCTCTAATATGACCTATTTGTGAGCAATGCACCAGAGAGTTTATTGTATGGCCCATTAATACATTTTTTATAAAGTGATCATATGCCCACACAAACGGTGCTTGTCTAATGTAAACAGCCCTAACTTGTCTAATCTGCCTGCATAGTCAAGCCCCTCCATTCCTTTCATTATTTTAGTTGCCCTTCTCTGAACTGCTTCCATTTCCAAGATGTGCCTTTTGTATAAGGGATTCCAAAACTGTACCGCATTTTCCAAATTAGTCCTTACCAGTGCTATGTAAAGAGGGAGAATAATATTTTTTTCTCTTGAATCTATTTCCCTCTTTATATAAGACAATATATTGCTAGCTCTAGCCGTGGCTGCCTGACATTGTTTGCTACAGCTAAGTCTGTTATCTACCAGAACCCCCAAATCTTCCATTAGGGATTCACTTAACACAGAGTTATTTATGGTGTAGGTGGCACAGGGGAGGACTGGCCCAGTAGGCTGAGGGGCAAATGCCCCCCCGGGCTGGTCTCCTATGAAAAATTTGGGCTGCCCCAGAAGTAAGTCACATGCTTGAAAGACACAAAGCACACCTATAGCATTAACATGGGCAAGGAACAGGAAACTTCTTCTCCTCCTTTAGATCGTTTACCAGTCAGCCCTTCAGTTCATTAGCAGTGTTAGTCAGCCCTCCAGTTTATTAGCCAGTATTAGTCAGCCCTTCAGTTCATTAACAGTGTTAGTCAGCCCTCCAGCTCATTAGCCAGTATTAGTCAGCCCTTCAGTTCATTAGACAGTGTTGTCCGCCCTCCAGTTCATTATAAGTGTTAATCAGTCCTTCAGTTCATTAGCCAGAATTGTCATCCCTCAATTTCATTAATCCGGTGTTGTCAGCCCTTCAGATTGTTAGCCAGTGTAAGTTAGCCCGCATTAGCAGTGTTGTCAGCCCTCTAGTTCATTTGCCAGTGTAAGTCAGCCCCCCAGCTTATTATTCAGTGTTTGCTAGTTCCCCGGTTCATTAGCTGTTGTTAGTCAGCCCTCCAGTTCATTAGGAAGAAAGGAAACTTTGGGTATAACTTGACTTAGAAAGCGTACCCAGGGGTGAGGACTTAGTGATTCAGGTCCTAACTAGGGCTACTTGCAAAAGAGAGGGAAAATATTTAAGGACTATAATTGTCCTTTAACTACATCATACACTTGAAAATGTAAAATGGGAATAGTGGTTTTAAAAATGGACATAACCAGTGGGCCTGGTCAAAAATGTTGCGATCTAATGTGAAAGGGTCACTTAGTTGTATTTTCCTCCCAGGCCAAAAGGTCCCAGTCCTCCCCTGAGGTGGCACCAGGATTGTTAAACCCCAAATGCTTCACCTTACATTTATTAACAATGAATCTCATCTGCCATTCTGCTGCCCATTTTGATAACCTATCTTGGTCTGTTTGCAACAATTGCACATTGTTTGAAGTTTCCAAAGCTCCACTTAGAACTTTGGCCCACATAGATGTAGCTCCATTGACCACCACTCTGTTTGCCTCTCTCCTCTGCGTTCTGTACAGCCGGAAGCCCTGTCCGTGATTGGCTGCCTCTTAGCCAATCATACAGAAACATAAGTCTAGATTTTCTAAACACTGAAAGTTAGATTATCTAAATTATCTAATTAAGAATAACAAGCAATAAATATATCCATACAATCTCCATATCTTTATTAATAATATTTACTTCAAACTATACCCCCAAAATACCTTATACAATTCCCTTTAATAAAAATAATATAATATAACCCTACACTTGCCGGCAAGTAAATAACTATAGAGCTCAAACAATCTAAAAACCTCTTTAAAAATTATTATAAAAATATTAAAAACAACAGTCAGTAATCATAATAAGTAAATGGATGAATAGTCTCTGTACAACTCTTTATGCAGCTGAAGTAAACTTGAAAAACGAGCTCAGTCTTAATTAGAATGTAACAAAGTCAGATACAATAAAATTACTTCCTTGGATGATAGCAAAAAACTAAATTGTTAAAATCTCTGTGTTGCAACAAAGTAACAAGGAGTCTCCAGGTCTCCTATCTTACACTACAGTTAGCAATGTAAGTCACATAATAACATAAGGCACGCTCCCCGTGTCCTTCAATGTTAGGTGCGTGAACAGTAGCTATGCAGGCTTCTTACATATTCAGTGTGCGTGCCTCTGCGGCTCCTCTCCGATCTTCCTGGTGTCCTTGCTCTGAGAAAGTGCCTAATAAGGAATAGTTTATGGATGGCCTTGAGCAGAGTGACTCGCTATATGTCTGGGTTCCCGCAAGTGGCTTCTGTCGGGATCCTGGCTTGCTAATCCTCCGTTCACTTCTCAGGTGTCTTAGTTTGCACCATGTGGTTTTGGAAGGAGTATCCAGAGGTGTGTCCTACGTGTTTTGGCCAATCAGCTGTCATCAGGGATATCTCCCCTTCTTTTTGGTCTCCTTAAGTACCCTTCCAATTTCTCCTTTTTTCAAAGCTGTTAACCCTTTATGGGTCTATCATTTAAAAGGCTGCTTATACATTTACAGGGTTATTCAATAAAAGTTCTTATAGTTTAAAATGGTGATATTTTAATGGTTGGGGCAAAATTAGCACCATTTTAAACGATAAGAACTTTTATTGAATCTCCCTGTTAGTATCTCCAAATTTAGATTAACTTTTTCTTACTGTATTTAGAGTTGTATTTACAGCAAACATGTATATGAAAAAACAGTATCCAATGTTATAATCCTCATTTATCATTGTTACTATATGCCTAATCACTATTATTACATATGTTTTAGTATAACAATTATAGGTTATATATGAACAACTTTCTATATAATTATACATAAATCTCTAGCATTCCTATATATTATAAAATGTCATATCTTACACACATAAGTAATAATGTTATGCCTATTTCTAACATAATTGTGGGATTATATGATCTACCTATAATCTACCCTGCTATTTATACTTTCTCTCTATGGGGTATATCTCTAATGTATAACCGCTACTTCTATTCTTTCATTAAGTCCCTCTGGTATCAAACTATTGAAGATGTAGATCCAATAAGCTTCTCTATTATTTAACATTCTATTTATGTTCCTCTCTCTTGTTAATATCTTTTCTATGATGATCACTCGTGTGCCATGAAAATTGCTATCATGATACTCCTTAGAGTGGATCGGTACTGAGTTATTTTCTTCACCATTATTAATAGCCCTTCTACGTTCCCCCACTCTCGTGCATACAGATCGGGTGGTCCTACCTATATATAGTAATCCGCACAGGCATATTAATCCATATATGCATCCCTGTGTGTCACAGTTGGTTTTAATTTGTAATTCAATTTTCTTATTGCCATATGTAAATTCTTTCTTCCCATCTTCAATGCATATACATGTTCTACATTTAGATTTATTACACCAAAAATTTCCTGTTTTACCTACTATGTTCTAATCATTACTTAGTTGTGTTCCCTTTGTGGTAATTACTCCATCACTAAATTTAAATCTACTACTTTTAGCTACTAAATTTTGTAAGGACCTCTTTTTCCTGGCTGCAAATTTAGGTCCTTCTTTGATAATATCATCTAAATAAGGGTCTCCTTTCAATAAAAAACAATGTTTTTTTTTATGATATTTATAATTTGGTGATATTGTGTATGGTACAACGTAACAAATCTAATTGCTTCCTTATTTTCTGGTTGATGGATTCTCTCCTTTGGGGTATTTTCTATTTCTCTCATTGCTTTCTCTAGAAGCCCTTTTGGGTATCCCTTCTCTTTAAACCTAGAAGTATCTTGCTTTCTGTATAAAAACTATCTTTGTCTGTACAGTTCCTATAGCTTCACATTATCTGACTCTTGGGTATATTATTCAGCCAACTTATTTTATGATGGCTTTTATAATTAAGGTATCTGTTTACAGATACTTCTTTAAAATACGTACATGATTTAATCTGTCTTTCTTTCCCCCATAATTGTCAAGGTATATTGCTTTCTTATCATATATGTTGAATGTAAATTCTAACCCCATATTGTTGTTATTTAGGGATGTTATCCATTCTTGAAGACATCTATATCTCCATCTCATATCACTATTAGGTCATCTATATATCTGCCATAAAATGTAAGTTCTTTCCTCCTGTTATTATGTACTGTATATGTTTATATTCCCACCTTCCCATTATTAGATTTGCATAGGTGGGTGAGAAAGATGCCCCCATAGCTGCCCCCTTAATCTGCATATAATATTCACTGTGGAACGTAAAATAATTGTGATACAACATGAATCTAACACTTTCCACTAAAAATATTTTTTGTATTTGTTTCATCTCCGTGTATCCTGATAATGCAAATATATAGCTTCAAGTCCCTGTTCATGATTAATATTAGTATATAAAGCTGTAACATCTATAGTGGCCCAAATATATCTGGGTTTTCATTCTATATCTTTAAGATTGTATAATAAATGCTGTGAATTCCAAATCTAGGATTCTAGTTGTTGTACTAATGGCTGCAGTAAAGTATCAACATTTCCGTTTTTTATATGTATATGTATCATTTAATATACGCTAATTCTTCTTAATGTAATTTTACGTATCCATTATAACTATTCCCCCCCTTATCAGCAGGTCTGATAGTTATTGTTTTATTACCCTGTATAGATTGCAAGGCATGTTTTTCTTGATTCGTTAGATTCTGTTTCACTTTTTTCCTATAATTGATTTTTCTAAGGTCTTTATTAATAGCTTTCCCGAATGCCAATATGTGTGCTCCTTGTTCTTTTACTGGATAGAACATAGATTTTGGTTTTATATTGGATTCTTTAATTCTATCATTTTCATTTCTATCTAGGAGTATTTTTAAATTTTCTCCATTTTGCTTATCCATTATTTCTATTTGATTTCCTTTATCTATTTTTTCGGATTTTTTTATTTTTGATATTAAAATATCTTTTTAGAGTTAATTTTTGTAAGTATCTCTGTACGTCCACAAAAGTATCATAACTGGCACTGGCAGTGGGTATGAATTTGAGTCCTTTGTTTAGTAAATTAAATATTCCTATAGATTTTACTTGTTCCTCATTCCTCTTATTTTTCTTTCCCGCTCTTTGCCCTCTCCTTCTGATTCCCTCCTCCGTTTCATGTTTCTGTTCTAAAGAAATGAATCATACCCCTGGGTGGGTTATGATTAAATTGTGTTTTAGGTCTAGCCCCCATATCATGATACTGAGCTGTTTTCTTATTTTCCATTTTATCTTTCCTATTATAACTTATGGGTGTAGGGGAGACTATACTGGGAGGAGTTCTAATATAAGTAGAAGCTGCTTCAGCGTATGTTCTGCTGTTGGTCGATCAATGTTCACTCCTGCTATGCCTAAGCTTTTGAGGACTGGAGTCTCTATTTGATGTAGATGTAATTCTTTCCCTAATGGTAGTGTATCTCTCTTTGTTAAATGACTCGGGGTATTAGTGGGATACTGTTGATGTGTCTTGGATACATCTCTGAGTGTCTGCTTGTCTTCAATCTTTAATGAAAGTAAATCTCTGCATATATTGTATATGCATCACATATTTGAGTATGTGAGCATGTCAGTGCGTGCATGTCTGTGCATGGTAGTGTTTGTTGTGTGTGTGCTGCTTTATGTGTGTAAGCATGTCAGTGCCTGCATGGCTGTGCATGCTAGTGTGTGTTTTGTGGGTGTGTGTGATGTTTTGAGTGTGTGAGCATGTCAGTGCATGGTAGTGTGTGGTGTGTGTGTGCTGTTTTATGTGTGTGAGCATGTCAGTGCATGCATGTCTGTGCATGGTAGTGTGTGGTGTGTGTATGCTGTTTTACGTGTGAGCGTGTCAGTGCGTGCATGTCTGTGCATGGTAGTGTGTGGTGTGTGTGTGCTGTTTTATGTGTGTGAGCATGTCAGTGCATGCATGTCTGTGCATGATAGTGTGTGGTGTGTGTATGCTGTTTTACGTGTGAGCGTGTCAGTGCGTGCATGTCTGTGCATGGTAGTGTGTGTTGTGTGTGTGCTGGTTTATGTGTGTGTGTCAGTGCGTGCATGTCTGTGCATGGTAGTGTGTGGTGTGTGTGCTGTTTTGACTGTGTGAGCATGTCAGTGCATAGTAGTGTGTGTTGTATGTTTTGAGTGTGTGAGCATGCCAATGCATGCTGTCGGTGCATGGTAGTGTATTGTGTGTGTGATGTTTTACGTGTGTGAGCATGTTAGTGTGTGCATGTCTGTGCATGGTAGTGTGTGGTGTGTATGCTATTTTATGTGTGTGAGCGTTGTCAGTGCGTGCATGTCTGTGCATGGTAGTGTGTGTTGTGTGTGTGTGCTGTTTTACTTGTGTGAACATGTCTGTGCATGGTAGTGTGTGTTGTGTGTGTGCTGTTTTATGTGTGTGTGTCAGTGTGTGCATGTCTGTGCATGGTAGTGTGTGGTGTGTGTGCTGTTTTACGTGTGTGAGCATGTCAATGCGTGCATATCTGTGAATGGTAGTGTGGGTTGTGTGTGATGTTTTGAGTGTGTGAACATGTCAGTGCGTGCATGTCTGTGCATGGTAGTTTGTGGTGTGTGTGTGTGTGTTAGTTGCTGGCTATTGAAGAATGGGAGGTAAAGAAGCTGTGTCTTACTTCCTGCTCTTCAATAGAAGAAACAGGATCCAGGAGAGAATATAAGAAACGTACCCGCTTATTTGACTTAATTTACATTATTCTAATAAATTTATTGCAGATTTAATTATGTCTGGAGATGCGGGTAGATTAGTTACAAACTCAGTTCCATCTGTAAATGATGTGGAAGTTGAAATTGGTATGCCATCAAACTCATCCTCAAGCTCAAATAATCATGTGGAATTGTCTACACCATCACACAATGAACGTGTAAGAATTGGATACAATCTAACAATTTTTTTCTAATAAAGTTATACTGTGTTAATATTACATCTACTTTTTTATTGTTTTATAATTTTCTATTATTAAAAAATTAATTTTATAAACTATATTTTTATGTAGTAATAGTGTGACAATATGTAAACATATCCATGTAGTGTATTAGTTATTTTATTATTTGAATTAACCTTTTTATTCTTTTATCAGCTTCAACGGTTATTACATGAACTCAGCCAAGTGAAGTATGTGGGAGCCTTCTTCCCAGACAATCCTGTAAGGATACCGTCAGTAAATAGCAAAAGGGTGATTATGACTCCAGCGACAGTGAAGAATTCGATGATCGGCTGAATAACATTGATTGGTGCGAATGTGGTGGTTGTAGGAGTATGCCAACGGATATCGAATCGCTCTGTTGTTTAGAAGTGAAGGCAATTACAGACAAAATGGATGATGATCTTTTATGTATAACTGATGACCAAAATTTTCTAGACAATTGTTTATCTTAGAGGAGGCAGTTCATGACGTATAGAATGTTGGACCCAAATTTGCATAGGCAACCAAGAACAGCAGATCACATGAGGTAAGAGTATATAAGTATAAATTATACTTACTTATAAGTATATAAGTACGTAATTAAATTAATATTTCACTCCCAAAATGACAGATTACTTTTATCTATTTAAGCCAGGGAGGTAAAGGAGCTGTGCCTTACCTCCTGTTCCTCAATGAATATCTCATGATCCGGGAACGAAGATTCAATAAACCTAACTTTTGTGCACTCCACAGCTGTAAACCTAACAGGACCCTATTGCTTCCTGATTCTGTACAGCTATAACATGCATGCACACTACAGTTACAGAGAACAAAAAAAAAGTCTGAGATTTCACTGTTGCCACGTTGTGTTGAGCACAAGATGTTAATTGAAGAACAGGAGGTAAGGCATAGCTTCTTAACCTCCCGTGTAACTATCTACATATAAAAGTTACCTTTCACTTTGGGAGTGAACGGTTCCTGTAACTGTCTATTCAATTGTCAAAGTTAACATTTTTTACATGCATTGGTTCATAAAAGGGATAGAATAGGGCTATGTACCATACTGCTTCATAAATGTTTATAGGCGCAAAGAAATAAATGTACCTAATTCTCTGTAATAAAATAGAACAATGTGAGTTATTTCATACCTCATTTTCCTCCCATGTTTCTATCAGTACCTAAAAAATGTGTGCACTTTCCTAGACCTTAAAAAACGCAAAATCTGAATTAAATTATAACAATGAAAAATGTTACATTATTTTGTACTTCAAAATATGTAGTAATGTTTTATGAAAGTTAATATTTCATTGTAATATCATAATAATGATTTAAGTCAAATTCTTTTAATGTGTTCTTTTTTTTAAAGGAGATTACGTAAAACAGCTTATCGCTGGTTCACGGTATGGATTTATGGTTATCTAGGAATCAGAAATAGAAAACCTATTCCTGCATGCGTAGTGAAAAAGATAAGAGATACATTCCCAGATCCAAATGGACACTATCAAGGTTTTATGCGAGCAAGGGATTATTTTGCTGAGGATATGGCTCTTGATTAAATTGTTATGCAATGTTAAAGGAGAACTAAACCCAATTTTTTTATACTGTAGAATCTGAAAACAACCCCCCTAAAAACACCAATAAGCTATAAAATCCCACCTCAGTAAATTGTATTAAAGTAAATGTAAGCCTGTTAAGAACTGGATAAAGTATCTGTGTGTATGGGCAGTGTCAGACCACATCTCCGGACCTCAGTCACATGCTTTCTTGCTTTATCTGTCCTGTAAAAGGATTGGCTAGAGATTATTAATGGGTGTGACCAACTGTAACCATTTGTGCCATAGCTAAGGACTGAGCATGTGCAGAACATAATGGTCGTTGACCAAACTGTGTGATACTAGAATGGTGGGAAGTAAAGCACAAACCATATGTATCCTGTATCAAAATGAGAGGTAAGACACAGATTACTGGTTTTATATCAAGGTGTTCTGCCTTCTGGTTCAGTGTTGTTCTGTGGCTTTAGTTGTCCTTTAATTTATATCTACTTGTTTCTTTATATATATATAAATATTATATTATACTTTTTATCATTTATACATGTTAAAATTTAAATATTTTATTATTAGTAGAGATGTCCGAACTTCGCAAAATCCGGTCCGCTCGAGGATCCGCAAATTTTCGGGAAAATTCGAAAATCCGCGAGCGAACCCATTAAAATCAAAGTTCGGCAAAATCCGCATTCGAAAATACGAGCCAATAAGCTATAAAATCCCACCTCAGTAAATTGTATTAAAGTAAATGTAAGCCTGTTAAGAACTGGATAAAGTATCTGTGTGTATGGGCAGTGTCAGACCACATCTCCGGACCTCAGTCACATGCTTTCTTGCTTTATCTGTCCTGTAAAAGGATTGGCTAGAGATTATTAATGGGTGTGACCAACTGTAACCATTTGTGCCATAGCTAAGGACTGAGCATGTGCAGAACATAATGGTCGTTGACCAAACTGTGTGATACTAGAATGGTGGGAAGTAAAGCACAAACCATATGTATCCTGTATCAAAATGAGAGGTAAGACACAGATTACTGGTTTTATATCAAGGTGTTCTGCCTTCTGGTTCAGTGTTGTTCTGTGGCTTTAGTTGTCCTTTAATTTATATCTACTTGTTTCTTTATATATATATAAATATTATATTATACTTTTTATCATTTATACATGTTAAAATTTAAATATTTTATTATTAGTAGAGATGTCCGAACTTCGCAAAATCCGGTCCGCTCGAGGATCCGCAAATTTTCGGGAAAATTCGAAAATCCGCGAGCGAACCCATTAAAATCAAAGTTCGGCAAAATCCGCATTCGAAAATACGAGGATTCTTCGAAAATACGAGGATTCTTAGAAAATACGAGGATTCTTTGAAATTACGAGGATTTTTCGAAAATACGAGGATTCTTCGGAAATACGGACCAAAAATGTCCAAAAATGTGAAAAATCTGTGAAAATTCGAATTTACGAGGATTTCTCATATTTTCCCGTATTTTCAAAAATACGAGAAATCCTCGTAATTTCGAAAATTTTCGAAACCGCGGTTCAGAAAAGTTCGGAAGGCGGAAATCCGGAAAAACCGCGATATCCGCTGTTCACGAACAAGGGAAATCCGGCGCGGATCCAGGTGGTGTTTTATTTAACAGAGTTAATATTGATTTTTGTTATAAATAAATAAACAGGAAAAATACTATTAAGTGATTATACTAAAGTAAGTTTATTGTAAATCTTTAAATACTTTGTTTAAAGTTTATAAGAATTCCCCTTATAAGCACAATGTGTGCTTGGAGTGCTGCCAGCTAACTCAAAACATGCATTGTGTTTGTTTGCTTTTTCACTGTTTAATTTATCTAAGCCCCCTAGCTTCCTCTCAGTGATACTGTACCGCCATCAGAAAGTTGGGGAAAATGTGTTTTATTAGTGAGGATGGCAGAACTTGACCAGCTTCAGAGGCAGGTGCTGGAGAGTATGGGCAGGGAGGGGGCTGGATGGCTGAGGCAGCTGCTGGGCACTGAAGAACCCCCAGGCCCTGTACCACCAGAGGTTCAACCCAGGGAGGAGAGACAAGGCAGGCCTGCAACCAGGCAAAAGGTAGGCCCACCAGGCAGTCACAGGCCCCATCCAAACTCAGCCCTAGCCCTCCCTCCACATCTCGCCGTAAAACTCCTGCCTCTACCGCTTCCAAGCGAGGGGGAGGGGGTTAGCTTCAGAGGCAGGTGCTGGAGAGGATGGGCAGGGAGGGGGCTGGGTGGCTGAGGCAGCTGCTGGGCACTGAAGAACCCCCAGGCCCTGTACCACCAGAGGTTCAACCCAGGGAGGAGAGACAAGGCAGGCCTGCAACCAGGCAAAAAGGTAGGCCCACCAGGCAGTCACAGGCCCCATCCAGACTCAGCCCTAGCCCTCCCTCCACATCTCGCCGTAAAACTCCTGCCTCTACCGCTTCCAAGCGCGGGGGGGTTAGGACAAAGGGGAAAAGATCAACCCCAGCATCCACCAGTAGGGGTACTGCCCAATTGCAGAGAGGTAGCACCCAGGCATCAGGGTGCGAAGGGGCATCAGGTGCCCAGGCGATGGGGGGTCATGGGCAGATCCCTTAGTATTTACCCATCCCTTAGCGAGTTTATAGTACCAGCCGAGCTGCGGGCTGACACCAATGCTTGGAGACAACCACGGACCAGGGATATGACTGAGGAGTGTGAATTGGATTTCGTAGACGCTCGCTCCACTATACGGGCTGCCTCCATGGTCAGGGAGGACCTGGGGAGATGCACGCCAGACATAGTGGGGGCAGAGCCAACGCACAGCAGAGTGGAACCCCCGCAACGCTCCCAAAGAGCTAGGAAGCTCCTCTAGTGATAGATGGAGACGGGGAAGACGCGGCAGATCTCACAGGAGACGCCGTAGGGAGCGTTCAGGTTCCAGTGCTCGCGGGAGTATTGGGCAGTTCTCCCAGTGCCATTCCAGGGCATCTAGGAGGGATGCGCCTGTAAGGGAAGAATACACGTCCTCTGATTCCTCTAATTCTCCACCGCCAAAAAGAGCCCACGGCCGTAGGCACAGAGGGAGGTCCAGGTCTTCCACCAGACGCAGTTCCAGGCGTGAACAAACAACCCAGCATTGGCCCCCGGTTGCCACCCAAGCATCTGCACCACCGGCACCAATGGCGGCTGCCCTGGGATCTCCGACCGGTGAGTTGTCATGTGCTGGGGCTTGGGGTGGATCCGTGGGTGGGCACCAGAATGAGGGTCCTTGGTTGGCAGTGTTAAAAGCCATGTTGGATAAGGCGGGGGCACCCACTTCAGGTACGGACGCCCCAAGCTCTGCCCCAGGGGGAGTTGCATCTCTCCTGCCTGCGAAAGCACCGGCGAATTCGGAATCCTTTAAGGCTCTCACTTGTCATCAGAGGTGAAGGAAAAAATTGGGAAAGGTGAATTTGTGGACATTTGGTCCCTAATCTCAATTGACAGCCCTTTTGTGGAGAGGAGTTTCGAGAAGGGAAAAGAAAAGGAGCCAAAGGTTGCAAAAACTTTTGGGAACTGGGTACAGGCCTTTTGTGTGCTGGCGAGTATCGTGGGAAGGGGCCACCCGGAACAGAGCGCTGATCTCTTCGTCTACCTCAACCAGATCTTTGGAGCATATAAAATTCATGGAGGCTCTGCCTGGTGGAGGTATGATGAGGATTTTTGGCAGCGACTGGCTCTAAGACCTGAGGTCGGTTGGAACTCCAAAGCCACCGACGCATGGATCAGGCTAATGACAGCTCCTAGGGCCCCTTTCCCCCCATCCTCGTCAGCTCAAGCATATTTTAGTCCCATTGCTTCTACTCAGGGCTCTGGCAGGAGAACAGGCCCTTGTTGGCTCTATAACCAAGGCCAGTGTCATTTCGGGCCCGCGTGCAGATTCAAGCATGACTGTTCTGTGTGTGGGGGTACCGGCCATGCAGCAAACCGGTGTTTTCGTCGTTAAAGGTAACAACAGAATTCCTCCTCCTTCAGTGGCCAGGAGAACACCGGTGAACGTGGCCGCGATGGAAGGTTGGCTCGCCAACTACCCCAAGAGGGAGGAAGCAGACCTACTTAGGTCCGGTTTCACAATAGGTTTTCTAATCCCGTTTGTTTATTCCCCGTTTCCCCAGTTATCAAATAATTTAAAATCTGTTCGAGATTTACCAGCAGTAGCAAAAGAAAAGCTGAACTCGGAGGTGAGCCTGGGGCAAGTTGCTGGTCCTTTCTTGGAGCCCCCTTTTTCCAACCTGCGGATTTCCCACCTGGGGGTGGTGCCCAAGAAGGAGCCAGGAAAATACAGGTTAATTCATTATCTGTCCTACCCCAAGGGCTCCAGCGTAAATTATGGTATCTCCAAGGCTTTAACTTCAGTTTTCATATGTTTCCTTTGACAGGTAGAATTAGTCAGAGAGGCAGGGCGGGGGGCAGGGGGGCAGGGCTGGGATGCCAACTCGAGGGTCAATATTTTTATGATATGTGCCTACCCATGGGATGCTCCTTATCCTGTTCTTATTTCGAACTGTTCAGTTCCTTTCTGGAATGGATGGTGTGTTACGAGATGGGATCTGAAGCAATAATTCACTATTTAGATGATTTCCTATATTCGTGGGCCCCGCTGACACTCCACGCTGCGAATTCTCGCTAAACACCTTCAGGATACTTATGGAACATATAGGAGTGCCTCTCCCGGCTGAAAAGACCATAGGTCCAGTTACAATATTATCTTTCCTAGGTATAGAAATTGACACAGACGAAATGGTTTTTCGGCTCCCCCTGCAGAAGATTACTGAGATCAATAGCTTAGTGGGTATGTTTTTAGCGGCCAAGAAGGTAACTTTGCGGCAAGTCCAGTCACTACTAGGCTCCCTAGTCTTCGCTTGCTGAATTATGCCCATGGGCAGAGTCTTTAGCCGCAGATTAGCGTGGGCGACGAGGGGTCTGTCCAGCCCGTCTCATCATATCAGACTCAACAAAGCTCTAAAAGAGGATCTCAAGGTGTGGAGATCCTTTTTACTAACATATAACGGTAAAACCTGCTGTCAGGAGCGAGAGGTTAACAATGAAGCCTTGGAGTTATACATCGACGCCGCAGGGGCACACGGCTTTGGGGCCATATTTGGTAAGGTCTGGTGCACAGAGGCTTGGCCGGAACCGTGGGTGGGCTGGGGATGGTGTAAGAATTTAACTTTACTGGAGCTCTTTCCTATAGTAGTGGCAGTCGAACTATGGGGTGCAGAGATGCGGAATCAGAGGATTTGTTTTTGGTCTGATAACATGGGCGTGTTTCAGGCCATCAGCAATTTCTCCTTTTCCTCTCCTCCAGTTTTAGCATTGTTACGCCATTTAATATTACGTTGCCTGGAGTATAATATCCTCTTCAAAGCCAGGCATATCCCAGGTACCAATAATATGATTGCTGACGCATTATCACGTTTTCAATGGCAGGTTTTTCAGTCTCTGGCACCATTGGCCAACAAGGACCACCACCAGCTGATTCAAGTGTCGGTTGCTCAATCCACTTGGTCCAGTCATGGTAAGGCATGGGGGAATGGGTTGAACTTGTTCAGAACCAGTGTTGGGAGGACGAGCATGTAAGGTGGGATAGTTTAATATCTTACTTATCACAATTGCGTGAACAGGGCTGCTCTGCCTTAGTTGCCCAACGTAGAATGTCAGGTCTGTCCTTTTTCTTCAAACTTTTGGGATGGAAGGATATTACAAAGGAATTCTTGGTTACCTCCATTTTAAAAGGTTGGAAAAAGGAACATGTTTCGAGGGAATCCAGACGCCCTATTTCCTTCAATTTATTGACTCGGTTATGGTCGGTGTTAGAGGAGGTCACTAGGGATGCATATGAATGCTCACTACTCAGGGCCAGTTTTGTGCTGGCGTTTTTCAGGACCATACGAGTAAGCAAACTGGTCCCTCCTAGCAGATCCCGGCAAGGGGGGCTATTACTGGAGGACGTAGTGGTCACAGAGTCCCTTGTACAATTACTTATTTCCAGGTCAAAGACAGACATATTCGGCGCTGGGTCATGTTTTTCGCTATTCCTCTTGCAGTCTCCCTGTTGCCCGGTGGCTAATCTGAAGGCTTACTTACTGGTTAGAAGGACAGGGGTTCAATTTCTGACACACGTCGATGGTTTGCCGTTAACCAGGTTTCAATTTGAAGCCGTTTTGAAGTCCGCACTACGACGCTTGGGCTTAAACCCAAAAGATTTTGCCACCCATTCTTTTCGAATGGGTGCAGCAACAGAAGTCAGTGGCCTGGGTTTTACCAACGCTCAGGTCAAGCGGATAGGCAGATGGCGCTCAGATTGCGTGGCACGTTACATTCGCCCAAACTTGGTTACTGATTGATTTCTCTTCTCAGGTCCAAGTAGGCCCACGTTCTGGATCATCAGGCACTCCTACATTCACTGGGCGGAAAGACGTGCTGAAGTTCGGCCGGGGGGAAAACAGCTTGGATTTCGTGAGGCGAACATCCAGTGGAGAGGCATCAGGGGACAGAATTGGATCAGGCTGCTCCCCGAAATCATAGACATTAGTAGAAGGTGCCGGGGGCCGGTTGGGTTGGTTATACATGCGGCAGGGAATGACCTTTGTACAAACAGATTATCAGACCTTATAGCAAATATTAGGTCTGATTTACTTCGCTTGGGTGAATTTTTTACGTCATCTATAATAGTTTGGTCGGAGGTCATTCCCAGACAACATTGGAGGGGTGCAAGGGATCCTGTAGCGGTAAAAAAAGTCTAGGCGCGCACTTAATACGCTGATTTCTCGTTTTGTTCGTTCGCTAGGGGGTGTGTCCATAAGACATTGTGAGCTCGAAGGTGACAACAGAGCCTTGTTAGGACCTGATGGGATTCACCTTAATGACCTGGGCTTGGAAATATTCCTATGTGGTCTTCAAGATGGGATAGAGAGAGCAGTACGTTTGATGTATAACGGCTCCTAGTGGTGGTCAGATCCTTGCAAATAGGTATGGTATGGTCTACATGCCCTCCTAACGGGAGGCTGGCATACTGACAGGTGGTTTGGAAATGCTTATATATGGTTGTGGGGTTGCTATGGCAACCGCGGTTATGGTAATTTGCAAGGATCATCGACAAAACATCTTATGTCATTACCAATAAAATGCTGTGGCCGTTATTTACACCCAACACCCTTGTCTCTCTCTCGTTATTTTAAGTGCAACCTAGGCCTTATACTGTGTGTAGGTTGGTTAAAATCTGGCGAGGTGGGCGACTCCCTCAATAGTTCAGTCTGCACATGCAGGATAATGCATGCTAAATAGATTTATCTCAGGAAATGTTTGGAATTGTTCCCTGTTGCAGTGGAGGATCATGTGTAAGGTATTTTTGTTCTTTCCTTGTCCCTTGCTCCTGCTCAATTTATGATTGAAATTAATATCCCCTTATTGTCCCCATCTTTAATACATGCATTAAAGAATACTTTAACTTTCTAAGTGAAATGTTCCTTTAAGGACTATTTGGCAACAGCATGTTTGTCATGTGTTTACGCATAGCAATGTCTTTGTGTGCCATACTATGCATGTCAATGTGTGTAGCCCCATTAAAACCTGATTCATTCTGTGGAGGAGTGATCTGTTTTAGCAATATACGGCACAGAAATTTGGTTAAACATGGCATGACATTACTTTGTGAGTTTCCACAATATTTATCAATGTTAAAGGGTCAGTAACATTTTTCTGAGGGAGTTTGTCCTTATTATACATTACCTGTGTGCTCCACTTTTCATGTAATGTAGTCTGTAAAAACAAAAACAGATGTTTATAGGGTATTGTGATTGTGATATCTTGCTACACACAACCATTTTTTTGTGCTGTGTCAATTTTTTGGGAACATTAATACGGTAATGTATGCTCATAGTGTGTATTTCCACATCCATAACAAGGAACTTACAGTGTATTTCCTAAAATTGTGTACATCTCATTTATTGTGCTCATCTAATACAATCTGACGATCAAATTTAGCATCCCACTAAAATTGACTAAGTCATGGGAGTAAGTATTATTTTGTGGATATGTATACACTTAATTCAAACATTGATCACGTTATTATTAACATTATTAAGATCACAACACATGGGATTTGCCTTAGATAACTGAGTCTGTTGGCAAATAATATTTGTTAGGCTAATGAACATTAATTTTTCTCATGTGAATTGTGACATCAAAGATTTTAAGCACATCTAAATGTACAATGGTGTCAATGAAGGTTCATTGTGTTAGTAAACTTTTGTTGCCACCATACACATATTTGCCATAGAAGGCATATCCTTATACAGTCAGTACCAAACACACTGCACAGTCCTTCTTAGTGATATTTTCTTCAAACCTCCTTCCAGTAATTTTGCTAATGAAAATAATTTTTTTTTCAAAAAAAGCAGAAATAAAAATGTTTTGAAACAAAAAGGAACATGTTTATCTTCTTTATTTATTTGTTTACTTTAGAAGATTGTGTTAAGGCAGTCAACAAACAATGCCTAATAATGTGCTTTACATCACTTGGAAGCTACAGTACCTAGAGCTTGGAATCTAAACAGAGATATTCCTATGTTTACACACAACATCGCCAAAAACAAATGACAGAAGATACATTTACAACTCAGATTTGTACAAATGTACTTGATTACATTTTGGGAAAAAGTTTGTATTTTACAATTATATAATAATATCCCTTTTACCAGGTACAACACCCCTATAACAATAGCCCAATACCGACTGAATACACTTTAGTCCATAGATAGAAGCACATACTAATTAAAATGACCTATTTTCATGAAAAATAAAGAATAAGGAGTAATGTACAATACCGCCATTCAAATGAAAACAAATATCCCACAAAGTTTAACAAACCTTGTTTCCTACATTCTTTTACAATTATCACCAGCACACTTTGGATTCAGCCTCAACTTTCGGCCTTCATGACCACAAGCTAGTGGGGTTTGTCCTTGTGTGCGTGAAGCCACATTACTTTTGAGTACAACATCAGCAACGTCCAGAAGGGGTGGAAACCACTTCCTGCACACTCTCCTTTTTGGCAACTTGAGTATTATAACCCATGTTTGCTGCACATAGGCCAGTGCCAATGTAAGACATTGCAGGTTTTGAAATAGTCTTGTTTATTTCTTTCACTGCCTGTGTTAAACTGCCAATGCTTGTAACAAGGTCCACTTGTATGGATTGTTTAAGGTCATTTATTTCCTTGCCTATCTTGTTACAACACTCATCCATCTTAACAAAATAAGCACACTTCAAACTCTCAATTGTTTGTGCAATTATATCATTTTCACTGCACTCTACACTGTCATTGGTGTTATATTCAATTCCATCACTTCCACTTGTGTTGGGGATGTCACTGGACAAATCATTTTCTACTGGCATGGTTGCAGACACATTTTCATCTTCTGTGGGGGGAAACAAAAAACACATTTTAATTTTTTAGTTTGTTATTATTTTTTATTTAAATTATAGTCACAACTTTTTGGTGATTACAAACAATGCGCAGTCATCTATGTGTAGCAAAGTGTACACAGTAAATCTAAGTTAGCCACTATCTGAATGCAGCTACATCTAGCCTTAAGGGTTTGACTATTTTGACTATGTGATGTCTCTTTGTCAGGTCGTTGATCCTCAAACTGCAGATCTCCAGATGTTTGAAAAATACAACTCCCAGCATTCCTCAAATTCAGAGGGAAGCATAGGAAGGCTTGGAGTTGGATTTTTCCAACATCTGTAGATCCTTAGTTTCAACATCAGTGTCATAGGTAAACATTACAATAATACTTAAATGAGCTATGAAATTTGCAAGATCATTAATTTACATTGTCTAATACAAAGTTTGATGTGATTTTCAGTAAAATAATAACATATTACACATGCAGAGTTATTGGTCAAGAACATGGTGAGGCTACCGACGTTCAGTGAAGGAGTTTGGGGAAACAAGGCAGTGCAGTGACCGGAGGAGCTGAGGAGCAGATACAAGGATTCGGAGCAACCATAGGAGTGGCAACGATCTATTACCTGTGTGTCGGGTGAAGAGTGTTGTCCATCCCGGTAGGGGTCCTGGCTTCTCGCGTAAGTCCCGAATGTGCTGGAGAGTGTATGGCCATTAGTTATTCCACCTAGGGAGTGAGAACAGTGATCATTGGTGTTGATTAATATTTTTGGACATCATCTGTTTAGGATTTGCCCATTAGTCACTGGACTCGGTTTTGTGTTACTGAGCCGGATTAGGGATTTGGTTACTGGGGATGCCCAGTGCTATTTTATATTTATGGGTATGCTGTTGCACTTTATATATAACTTATTATGTACTGTAGGGAAGTTTCAAGTAATAAATTGGATGCCAAATAAACGTATTTTGTAGATTTTGGACCTGTATTGTAAGTGCCTTTTTACACAAGGGTCTTTTTTCTGGGGAGCTGTCTTTTGGCCCCCATTTAGGTTTGTACGGTTGTATACCCTTTTAGGCACCGCTAGATATATAGCGTATACATACGGTCCCTTAGTATATCGGTTACTGTGCCACACCAGATCAGTTGCATTACATGCAGAGTTATTACAGTGCCGTAACTCCTGCCCCTGTGAACGTGTGTGGTTCCAGACGATACAAGCCCATGCTGTTTGCATCATCCATTGATTTTGGAACAACTGATCGTAAACATCTTCCCAAACAGATGTTTAAAAGAGTGTACTGGAACCTCCATGTTTCTTACTGAAGTTAGGATCCACTCTTTTAAACATTTGCCCGTCCATATATTTTCTTTCTACGTGCAATCTGAAGATACAAAACATGGGAGGGAGGAGGGGACCCGGGCCTCTGCAGGGAGACAAAGGAGTTAGTTAGTATACATGCCTGCTGGATGTATCTATATCAGAATATCCTGTAATTTGTCTGGTGTTAATAGTATTTAACACCCTCTCTTCCTCTCTGGTCAGTTTTTGCATATCTGCCTGTCCTCCTCCTGTTTACTGCATTTCTCTAACTTGGCTACTTTCTCCTTGGTCCTTCTTCGTGAATCATGCCAGCATTTTAAGTTCATCTATAGTTCTAAATGTGGAAGCAGACGAGTTAACTTTACTTTGAATGTCTTTCCATATTTTCTGCTTAAGTTGCATTGATGTTTTGTTTGATAAATCCCCATACAGACGTTTATAGTTTTTCTCAATCTGTGAAGTCACAAAGGCAAAGTAAAACAAAATTAAAATCAACATCATTAGCCGTACACTATACACATAGTGCATGAATGACACATAGTTATATGTACACACACGCCACTAAACTAGTGTTAGACTAGCGTTAGACTAGTGTTAGAAATGGTTGTTGTTGCATTTAGATCACAAATTGATGTGTGTTATAGTGGATAATGCACCCACAACTTTCAATTATAAGAATATTATGTCACCAAGGAGTCCCATGACCATATAGAAGCACAATGCCGCAGGCCGAGTATCTTTTATACAGGGCACAGGACTCCAAGGTCAACTCGAATCTCCCTTTATTTTCCAGTTGGGAGTGCATTATGCACTAACTAATTTACATTTGGGGTGCATAACCCACTATATAATTTACAGTTGGGTAACATTCTCCACTATCTAATTAACATTTGGGGTACATTATCCATTATATAATTGACAGTTGGGGGTACATTACACAATATATAATTAACATTTGTGGGTACCTTACACACTATCTAATTTCCAGTTGGGGGTACATTACACACTATATAACCTACCCCTGTTATAACCTACCCCTGTAGTGGATTTCTATAAGAGGAACTGTAAGATTATAGCCTTATAATCGTACAGTTCCAGGAGGAGAAGGAAACCAGAAGCCACAAAGGGGTAGGTGATAATAAATAATGCACCCCGAACTGAAATTTAAAGGGATATTAGAAGTCACCAGGGAGTTCCGTGCCCTGTATAAAAGGTACTCGACCGGCGGCCTTGTACTCTTATATGGTCACGGAACTCCTCGGGGACTTATAATATCCTTATAATTTACAGTTGGGGTGCATTATCCACTATCTATTCGCCAATGCTTGACAAGATCAGAATCAGGCAGATTCAATAAATGTTCTTATCGTTAAAATGATGCTAATTTTGTCCTAACCATTCAGATATTATTTAACATTTGAAAGCTAACATCTGATTGATTGGGGCAAAATTATCACCATTTTAAACTATAAACTATATAATAGAACTTTTATTGAATCTCCCTGAATGTATTTATAAATTCCCTGGCACAGATATGTACAGTAATATACCTCATTTGTGTCCATTGCTCATACGCGGTCTGCACAGGTGTATGGGATTAAGTATTGATTGGCTCATTTACAAATGTGATGTGATACAGAAAAACACATGAAACAATCCATTTCTGTTCTGCGTGCATTGACGTTAGCATGAACGTGCGTGTTCACAAGTCTAGTATGGGGTGTTAACCAATGAGAATTGATTGATGCATTGAACACAACCAAACAAATTGCAAAAAAACCCATAGTTGAACTTCTTAGTATTGCATCGTTAGTTGTGTGCAATCAGATCTTGTAGATTTTGCTAATTATTTGGCAAGGTTAAATAGATATGGATCTTATCATATCTTCTGTCTTTCTGGCCAGACCATGGAGAACCAGACGACAACAGGCAAATAGAAATATTGAGGCAAAATTTATAGAGCAAGGGTCATTTTATCAGAACTGACTGATGAGGAAATTGTAAGGCGTTATCGTCTTACAAGACAGCAAATCCTTGATTTGTGCAGTGATTTGTCTACAGATATAGAACCCATATATAGATGAAATAATGCTGTACCAGTTTTGACATGATTATTGGCATGCCTACATTTTTTTTGCGCCTGGCAGCTTTCAAAGAAGCATAGCCATTATTGAAGGCATTGACCAAGCCACATTTAGCTGCAACTTAAACATGGTGATGCAACAAAATTCCCTCAGATGATCACTACCTTAATGAAGCCAAAAACGGATTCTACAAAGTAGCTGGCTTCCCTAATGTTGTAGGAGCCATTGATTGCACCCATGTCGCTTTGGCTCCTCCAAAAGAGGAAGAACAAATCTTTAGGAATCGGAAAAGGTACCACTCCATCAACATCCAAATGATTTGCTCTGCTAGCATGAGAATTTTGGATGTTGTAGCCAAATATCCTGGTAGTACCCATGATTCCTTCATCTTAAGAAATTCAAACATTTATGATCGTTTTGTGGGGTCCAAAGGGGTACCCTGGTTTGTTACAAGAATATCACTCGGAGACCAAAAAAGCTGGAGAATTTAAGCAATCATGGCTGATTAGTAAGTTCACAAATAAGGCCTACCTTCAAGTTGTTAACACTTAAAAGTGAATTGACAGGGACAATTTGAAGAACTTCTACCCTTGATGTTAACAAAAAGTATAGTCTCTTTTAAATGTAGTATGTCCTTTCTCTACATTAACTGCTATTTAGGGTTAAAGAGTAAGGTGTCAAGGTTGTACTACATGCCAAATTGAATAGTGTTAATGTGTCATATTGGCATGTTTCGAGGTAAGTAACAAACAAATGAATCTAGATGGTTTATTGGACAAGCATATGTTAACATATCAGTGTTTGGCTAACATTATTACCCCTGGCATTAGAAAGTATAGGCAAGAATGTTTTTTTCATCATATTTTTGTAAGGTATTATGTATTATGTTTTGTGTATCCTCATAACATAAACACATTCCTAAGCTACATGAACATATTTTATGAGAATTATGTAGCTCTCTATGCCAGCTACATACAGCAAAAGAGAGAGAGAGAGAGAGAGGTAGGTTGGTACATACCAATCTCATTCACACGTTCTTCCAACAAACACTCCATGTAAAGTCAACATGAAGTACACAATCTTATCTGTTGGACAATTGTTCCACTGTATTACTGTATGAACATCATGGATGATCAGAGCTAATGATCCCTACCCATGCAGCATGTAAAACACATTGTCAGAATTATTTTGTGAAAACAACAGCAACAGCTAAAGTTTTAAACACGTAACAACATCATACACCTGCACTAAATACTATTACACAATGCTATTTGGAAATGCTCAAAATTTTACTTCCTACCCCTACCATAACACATAAAATATAACAAGCAACAAGGGTAAAATATTAAGAACATAATGAAAAAACATTCAAAAGGTAAGTTTAAAAATTCGAACATGGGGACATTCTGGCATCTTCACGGCAACGCTGACTCCTTAGCCAATGCCCCACTATCTCCTACGTACAGGTTAGAAAGCTTTTTAACATTAAATTGCAAATGAAGAGCAGAAGAATTAAATATAATAATGTTTAGACAACACTATTAATGAGATGCATTTCCCACATGTTGAAAAAAAATTCAAGAACTTTTAGCATTTCTGAGCAGTCAGACAGGATGAAAGATTGGATTACAATACAATTATTTCTTCTCACATTTGTCTTGTAAATAGAATGGGCATAAGGACATTGTGATTATCAATGACAATTAGGTATTTCCAAATTCTATGGTATTAAAATAACACAGATAAAGATATATGCTACATGACATAAAGATAGACAGCACTAAAGGATGGGATTTACGTCAAACAGAAATACTGTACATGTTCATTCAAAAAATAAAGATGTATTCGGTAATAACTTGGAATCATATCTGACATGTACAGTCACCAAGTTGATAACCCTCAATAGGGCATGCGTACAATACTCGTGCCGTGCGTACAATACTCGTGCTGTGCGTATTGTATTTTTTGTGATAGATGTTGCAGACATGTTCCGGGAATTAAACCAAGTTGTATTCATGAAGCCATGCCCACGGAAGTTGCATCACTGTAAGTACTAAACGGAGCTAAGGTTTGCGTGATGTATTCACACGAAAATGAGGACAACAATTTGGCCTTTTTTTGCGCCAAAAAAACAAGCCATGTTGGTATGTAATATTCAGGATAATAAATAGGGCGCATTGGACAAGTTTTTTGCGTTAAATATACATGTATTAAAAGACGCAAGGAACATATTACATCACTCTAACTTTGCGTTTTGTATTCTTTTACGTTTTATATTGCATCACCCTGTTAGAGATTTCATATTGAAATTTTAATTTAAGCCCTGATACATACTGTATATTGCAACATATATTATTAGTTTCATTTAATTAATTATAGGGTAGCATTCATACTTTATTAAACACTACTTATATTTTCTTATCTAATAATAATAAAATTAATACAAAATTTAGGGTGGGAAGACAGATGATAGATTGACATAAGAAGAGATGATAGACTGACATAACTGGAAAGACACATCACAATTAAGAAAGATAATAGATAACAAAACAAAGTGATGCTCTTGTCTGTTCCCAGTTCCCTTAGTCCTTTGCTGCTATTGATAGAACCATATTTGAGTCTTTTAGAATAGAGCCAAATAAAGAATTAAGGGGGTTATTCAATAAAAGTTCTTATCGTTTAAAATGATGCTAATTTTGTCCCAACCAATCAGATGTTAGCTTTCAAATGTTCTGATTGGTTGGGGCAAAATTAGTACCATTTTAAACGATAAGAACTTTTATTGAATCTCCCTGTAAATGTTTTGCAATTTGTAGGCAACAGAAACAGAAAGCATTGCCAAGTATAAAAATATAGGGGGTTATTCAATAAAAGTTCTTATCGTTTAAAATGGTTTCAAATGTTACACAAGTTCTGATTGGTTGGGGTAAACAATGAGAACTTTTATTGAATCTCCCTGACAGTATTTATGATTTTCATTACACTGTGAATCGTCTGAGCTTAATTTATCATTAGGCTTTTTTCCTCCTTTAACTGCAGTGTTTGGGAACTTACAGACCATATTCAGCATTATGTCTCAAGGACTGACCAAATAAGTAGTACCCAACATGTATTTATGAGAAAAAGATCATGTTAAACAGAATTTGACAGTATACTTTCATTTTGCTAAATCTTTTGACACTGTAGTTCATAGGTGACGAATGAACACACTTAGGTCTGTTGGCCTTGAAAATCATATCAAAAAAGCTTTTACAGGTGGAAATTAATAATTACTTAGGGACGTCTATCAATAATATAAAAAGCAGTGTTGAACACAAGGTCACTGTTTGGTAATAGTAAAGGGCTATGTAGAGCATTGCAAACTGTTTGCACAAATTGCTCTCCCGCAGTTGCCCATAAGTTACCATTGGGGGTTTGACCAAACCTCTTGGAAATGTGTACTCCACCCAAAGTGGGTTATGTGTTCAAGTACTTAGAGCATTTGGTGGCTTATAACATACACCAACAATTGATTTACCCACCTTCTTGCTTCCTGTACACAGCTCTGCCCATATTGTTCCTGCCATATCGTTTATACTCCCATCTATTCCATCTTTTAGATTTAGATTTAATTTCTGTTTAAAATACATACATACTCCCCCTCCTTTCTTATTAAAGGGAATGTCCAGCCTAAAAACAAGTTTGTTTTAAAATGATAATCACCCCCAAAACCTCATTTTCGTGAGGTCCCTACAGTTCCAAGATCCCCCAGAGCTTACTTACCTGACCCGGACACTCGCCGCTTCTCCTCCGTGGCTGGTGCTGACAGCCGCAAACAATCGCCTGACAGCCGCGAACAGGAAGAGAAGCGTCTGTCAGCGCAAAAGTACCCTGCTCCTGTAAGCTTGTAACAGGAGCGGGGGCATGGAATAGCCCCCGAGGGTCCGGGTCAGGTAAGTAAGCTCTGGGGATCCTGGAACTGTAGGAACCTTGCAAAAGTGAGGTTTTTGGGGGGGTCATTTTAAAACAAACTTTAGGCTGGACTTGCCCTTTAACTCTGTCATGTCTAAATAAGAAGTATCCTTTAATATTTACTGTCCAGTCGTGTGAATCACACATCATACCTTTCCTGTAAAGCTATTAGTTCTAGTTCTCCAGTTTTTCCAGCCAGATTTCTTGCATTTGTAAACATACATTTTAGATTATCAATTGATTTACTTCCATACTTGGACGTACATGCCTCCCTATCCTCTATGCTGTCCCGTCCACCGTCTCCTCTCTCCGTTGTGTCATTAGTCCCCTGATCTCTAACTTCTCTATCTACCCCTGTGTAGTTCAACATACCCTCCCCCTCATACCTAGTTTAAAATCTCCTCCAACCCCCTAGCCATCTTCTCCCCCAAAACAGCTTGCACCATCATCATTGAGGTGCAATCCGTCTCTATTAAAGAGCCTGTAGCCAACAAAAAAGTCAGCCCAGTTCTCTAAAAACCCAAACCCCATCTCCTTACACCTCCCTCTTAGCCACTCATTTATACTCCTAAGCTCCCATTGCCTCCCTAGCATAGCATGTCGCTGCAGTAGTATTTCTGAAATCACTACCCTTGGAGTTCCTTACTTTTTTTGGCCCCTAACTATCAGAAATCATTTTTAAGGACCTCACCTCCACCTCTAACATTGTCATTGGCACCAATGTGAACCAAGACCGCCAGGTCACTCCCTGCCCGACCCAATAATCTGTTTACATGATCCACCACATATTGAACCCTAGCACCAGGCAAGCAACCCACTGTTCGGCATGTAGGGTCTTTGGGACAGATTATCCTATCTACCCTTTTAATAATGGAGTACCCTACCACTACCACCTGCCTATCCTTCCTAGCCACCAGTTCTCCCTCCCTTGTATTGGAGATGGTGGTCCCCTGGGTGCTCAAGGGAAAGGCCCGCTCCATACATGCTACTTCCGAGCCATCGTCCTCCACATCTTCTAAAACGGCAAATCTGTTGGGATCAACCAGCTGGAAAGAAGCGTCCCTATCCTTCTATCCTCTACTTTCCCTGGTGAACCTTACAAATCTATCTTCCTTTACCACCCTATCCGCCCCATTTCAACCCTCCTGTTTACTGGCCCCTGTCAGTACCTGCAATTTCCCCTAGATTTGTCAAGCCATGCAATGCTGCAAGTTTCCCCTTTAGATTCTGGACCTCAGATTCCAAATGGACAACCCACTCACATCTGACACATACATAGGTCCCTTGGTGCGGCTGCTCCAAGATTCAATACATGCGGTAGGATGCACATTGCATGGCCCCAACAAAAACATTTGTTTCTTAACGCACCCCTTAAAAACAGACAACCCCCTTTAAAACAGAAAATCCCTTTTCAAGTGAATAGTTGTAATGTGTTTTATGTGATTGGTTTCTTAAAGTTCATTTTACTCAACTGGTTATTTAAATTAATTTCTCTCCTGTATGCCCATCTGATGGTGCCGTCATGAAAACAGTTGTTTATAATTTTTAACCATTGATGCAAATGCATACAAAATGTTAAATTTCAGATCCACCCCCCCAACTAAAATGTGCCCCACTGTGTAGTGTTAAAAGATCTCTTTCTTTTCTGCTGCTGATCTTTTTAGTACAGCAACCTGTCTCAGCCCCAAGAAAAATTATCAAGAAGGCAACACTTCCCCCAACCCTACACCCTATGTTTAAATTCCCCAAATTGGCTCCTAAGCATCAACGAGTCTCAGCCAATCACAGACACATCTGCCAGACCCCCATTGCCATTTAGTCTAGTACTCTGTTCAGCTGACTGTTATAATTAGCTGGATCGTAGAATTTTTTGCAAAATCTAGAATGCATTTCATATCTGTTGTATTCAATTAGATCAACTGTACTTGAAATGTAGTTCTTGAAGACGTTTCGCTAGTCATCTGACTGGCTTTCTCAATTCAGAATGATTTGTACAAGAATCTGTGGCAATTATGTACCCTGGAAAATCCCAATTAGCATATCACAGCCAGGTGTTAAGGGTGTGATTGGATAGTGGCTAAGAGGTGTTATAGGAACGCCCAGAGTAAGGTGTTAAAACAGCATTGTACATGGCAGACAGTTGGTGTCGAACCCCCCCACCTCTATTTAGGCTTGGTTTCTTTATTTTCACATAAATGGCCTCCTTAACACCTCTCTTGAACCAGTCACATTCCTTCGCCAGTATGTTAACATTACAATCTTCAAAGGTATGTCCTTTATCCTTAAGATGCAGATACACGGCTGAGTCCTGACCCGAGGAATTGGCTCTTCTGTGCTGGGCCATACGTTGATGCAGTTGCTGTTTGGTTTCCCCCACATACAAATCAGAGCATTCTTCACTGCACTGCATATATGATGTCGCTTTTCTTGTGTTTAGGTTGTACAATGCTGTTTTAACACCTTACTCTGGGCGTTCCTATAACACCTCTTAGCCACTATCCAATCACACCCTTAACAACTGGCTGTGATATGCTAATTGGGATTTTCCAGGGTACATAATTGCCACAGATTCTTGTCAAGTCATTCTGAATTGAGAAAGCCAGTCGGATGACTAGCAAAACGTCTTCAAGAACTACATTTCAAGTCCAGTTGATCTAATTGAATACAACAGATATACCATGACCTGGATGAATGAGAACCTTCACAAGCATAGAATGCATTTCCTTGAAGGTTTCTTTCTAAAATGTAATTGTAAAGCAAGATTTTCGCAATATTGGTAAATTTAAATAAAAAAGTAAATTAAAAAAGGTGCATACTGACCATCATTATTTTTAATATGTAAATTGCAACATATTTTATTATTGCTGATGACTGAATGAATGCACCAGGATATAACCGTGCAATACTTTGGGGATATTTTATCAAGGGGAGTTTGTGTCAGGCCATAGAATAGCTTGTAGATGGGTCTCATGAGTCTTCATGAAATGAAACTGTGAAGCGATTTTTTTACAATTCTAATCCTATAAATAGAATAACTGTTCAAATGTATTTAATTATCGCAAAACTTTAGCTGCTTATTGTGATATAAAGTGCATCTGGTAAGCTATTTATGTATTGCCTCATAGACACATTTTTATTATTGTTTTTAAGTATTGCATAAAATACAGAATGGCAAAATAAATGTATTTAAGGAATATTTGGTTACAGTACAGAAAATTTTATAAAAAAACTCAAAACTGATGGGTCAGTAAAATAATCACTATTATATATAGGTGTAATATTTACAGTTGCTTCAATATATTCAATTGCTTCAAGATATTTTCAGGTACAAATTCATATCTTATGTTAATGTTTACATTAAAAGCTGCTTTATTTCTTTATCTTTGCCTCTGCGAGATGAAATAACTCTAGACAATTACCTAGAATCTGTTGACTTGAGATCAATTAGTTACACCCACATACAGTATATTGTATATGACAATACTTTTAAGCTTTCGAGACTATGCTTTCTCTCCAGTTTAATGTTTAAAGGGTCACTATGCTCAATCAAACAACTTTACATTATCCGAAACTACAGATTGAGAGAAGTAAAATGCTGGCTTTGTATTAAATTATTCATTTTTACTGAGTGCTCTTAATTGCCTCACCCTCCCTTACTCACTGCCTTCTTGTAGTATCTGCGACACTTGTAAGTTTTACACAGTCTCACCATGGTCACTGCTCTGCTTACAAATCTCTCTTCCTTCTTTTCTCTGCTGATTATCTTAATTGTTGTACAAACTGCACTGGCAGGCAGCTAAAGATCCTAGCAAGAGATCAGGAATAGGTAACATTATAATTTATGCTTCTGGAGTGACAAGGTATTTCCCTGTAAATGCTGTGATTTCAAATGATGAATTCTCAGGATCTAAATATCAGATTTAAATTCTGAAAATAATTTTGGAGTAGTGGGATCTTGCTGTATCTAGGAGGTAAATTTGAAAATTTGATTTTTTTTTTTGCAGTAAAAATACCCTTTAACTTTCTGCTTCTTATTGGTAAAAATAAAAAATCCCTACTAAACCAATATTTATCTTGTTTTATTTTTTTTTAATCAATCAATTTTAAGTCCCACTGGACTGAACTCAACTCTTATGAAAACTAATAACCAAAACAATTCTAATGGGTTTGTTCTTCTGGGTTTCTCAGAATATCCTCTCTTACAGATTCCGTTATTCTGCATATTTCTTCTGATTTATCTTTTGTCTCTACAAGGAAATTTTCTCATCTTAATTGTGACTTACCATGCTTCATTATTGCACATTCCTATGTATTTCTTCTTGTGCAATCTCTCATTTATTGATATTCTAACTTCTTCCATTTCTCAGCCAAAACTTCTTTGTATGCTTTTGATCGGGCCCTACACAATATCTTTCAATGAATGCATATTACAGCTATATTTCTTTTTGTCCTTGGTATGTGCTGAGTTTGTTTTATTAACCATCATGGCCTATGACCGCTATGTTGCAATTTGCAACCCGTTGAGATATTTGATTTTGATGAACAGAAGAGTCTGTGTTCTACTTGTCATCACTTGCTGGATATTTGGTTTTGCAGAACCATTGTCATATACATTGCTCACATCCAAGCTACAATTCTGCCGATCACATACAATAGACCATTACTTTTGCGATCCTTCCATTTTATTAAAACTGTCTTATACAGACACATCTTTCCTGGAGATAATGACATTTATTTTGGGGTCACTTGTAGGAATTCCTGCTTTTACAATTATTGTTGCATCTTATGCCTATATAATTTCCACTGTTCTAAATATACCTTCTTCAGTAGGGAGGAAGAAAGCTTTCTCTACCTGTTCATCTCACCTCATTGTCATCATCCTGTACTATGGTGGCACCTTGATCACATACATGAGACCTTCTTCTCAATATGCAACTTCACTTTCAAAACCATTTTCTATTCTTTACACTGCCTTGATACCATCAGTCAATCCTTTTATATACACCTTACGGAATGAAGATTTCAAACAATATCTTGTGAAAATAGCTAAAAACAATTAAATTACACAATATACTGTATATAATAACACAATTCAGAATGTTGGCTTGATCACGTTTAATTCTACTGGAAATATATTGTTAGTACCTGCTGATTTGATTGGCCCCTGACTGGTATTTTCAAACATGAGCTATATAATGGATACAAAATATTTTTTTTTTTTAAAGAATCAAATATGTGACAATGAACTAAACTGCAAACGTCATTTTTGTTGCAAAGGAATGTGTGGGGGAAATGTTTGCAAAACCAAACGTACATTATTAAATCTCTCTTCTGTAGAAACCTGCTGCATACACTAAAGAATGGGCATAATCATAGCAATGTTATTGGCCAATACACGGTATCAGCTGTGTGGAACACACTGACAAAATCGTTTTCTTAATCGGGCTGGATAAAATTTAGTTTAATCAACATTATTGAGCACAAAATTGGTTTGATTAAAATTGGACAATTTTCATTGTCGGGGGCTGGCTAAAAATTTTTTAACTATATTATTGGCTGAAATTGCTCGATAAAATCAATCCATCTTTTTCCACCTTTAGACTTTAATAAAATAAGGAGGTGGATTTGTGGAGCTATTCTCTATGGGCATATTTATAAAGGTTTGTTGGTTTTTTTTGCCCCGTTATCGACGCCTTTTCGCCAAATTAACCGCCATTCAAAATCGCCAAGTCTGATGTGGCGAAACACATAAGTGGCCATTTATTTAGCCTCCCAATGGGTCCATGGAAGGTGTCAGTACATTGTGGAGTGTTTCTCAATACTAATAAGTTAGACTATTAGGGTTAGGGTGTTAGACTATTTTCCAGCATTTACTACATACTACATTTAATACAATCTGCGATTTCTGATTTTCCTAAGATCACTTTTTTAAGGTTCCAATTTTCTTTATTTACCTATAAAGTCAAATGGGGGTCTAAAGGACATATTTATTAAGGGGCAGTATTTTTGCAATTTTTTTCCCTGTAGACTTTACCACATTTTTTAAACTTTCAACTTTTCTTTTCCTCATAGTTGAGTCAAAATTATGTAGCTAAAAGGAGCACTAATAATACTGAAAATGTGTCAAAAATTTAAGTTCAGAGCATATGATTATAATTAGGTAACATTCCCTGATGGCTTTTCAAATAGTGTCATATTGGTTAATACACACCTTACACCAATCTATTTTATTAATATTAACTTTGTATTGTCTATTTTCAGCGAACTGCAGCTAATTACCAAACCAGTTCCATTAATATAGGAACGTACCATAGTGCTGTGTAAGGAATAGTCATGTTAATGGAACATTTCAGTAAGTAAAAAAATGCCTTAACAATGTTGGGAGGAAACTGCAAAAAATGCAGCAAAAGAAAGAAAAGGTGGCAAAAAGGCAACATTTTACCTATTTATAAATAGCGTTAAATAAAATAACAAAAATAGCTCTGAAACTTCACCTTCTCTGCTATATGCCTCTAAATTCAACATATACATTAGTGTTGGCAAATGTCTGCTTGCAGCCCTGGTCTGGTAATGACCGATGCTAGAGAGCAATTTCGCTTTTTGCTCCGATACCTGATTTAACGCAATGAATAAGGCGAAATTGACAGTGCGCATCGCTGATACTACCGCAAAAGCGAAAATGAGCGGTGTTATAAATATGGCTCTTTGCCATCGCAATGTCCTGCAGTAGCGAAATGGCGAAAATAGCAATTCTTTATAAATAAACCCCCTAGTATAATAATTTTATAAAACAACCAACAGCCACAGCAAAGAAAGAGCTTAGGCATGGCTTGTTGTATCTTTGTTTTTCTTGCTTTCAGTAATCAATTTCATACAAATCCAAGGACTGAATCCAAAAAATATATTGTTTTTTTGTCATTTCAAAACCACAGCGTGCTTCAATACCTCTAAAAACTCTGTTTTATAATTCCCAACATGCCTGCCCGATCAATGGAACAGACCGAGAGTCGGGAAACAAAAGACCGTTATACAGACACATTGGAAAAGTTTCCACATTCCTCAACAACCGGGACAAACCACTAGATCCCACGTGCTATAAATCGTGTATTTATCCTGTTTTTGTGTTTTTACCTCCCCCCCCTCCAAAAAAATGCTGGGATCCTCTTGATGTCCTTGTGGATGCATTTGAAGGTTTGCACACAATACACCTACCCAAAATGTCTGCCTTTTCCAATGAAGACCTCATTATTGTGGGCAAGGGGGACCCACAGTATTAGACACAAGTAAGGACAGAAATATTATAAAGACTCTGAAGTTAACACTACTGTGTGGATGGAAGTGGCAGAGCACCCGGAGAGTGTGATGTACTTACTGAAAAATCAAAGCAGGCTAGAGGTAATCTTATTTGTAATTAGAGATAGCCAAAACTGGTAGGTTTCTTCCGTTTTCAGATTTGGGTAAAATCCCAAAAGATACGACAATGGAACTTACAATCATGACTTTGGAACGCTTTTTGATTTTTGAAAATAGCCTCAATACTCAATAAAAATAGAAAAAGGGTTTCGAAGTCCCAAAATCCAAACAATCCATCTGGTTTCAGGTGGAACATTCGGATTTTAGAGGTTCCGTGTCAGATCTCTATTTGTAATGTGTGAAAAGCTGCATTATAGTGATATATATAAATGCCTCTGGATCCAGTATACTGTACAATCTTAGAAATGTGCGTGCACTCCACACTCTTTTTCAAATATATGCACGCACATTTCTACGAGTGTGTGTGTGAAATTTTTGATTATATGGAACTATGTTTAGCAATATGCCATTGTGGAAAGAGATAGGTGGGGCAAACATCAAGAAAATGTAACATTAGGATGAGTGAACACGTTAGAGCATGCAAGAAGGGCCAAATAGAATGAAGCGCCATAGCGAAACATGTGTTTGAAAAAAAATCAAGGTCATTTTCAAGGATTATCTTTTACAGGGATTGAGGCAGAAAGGTTGGGAGAAAAAGGTGGAAACCTTAATAAAATGCTGCTGAGAAAAGAAACAGTGGGTTATTAAACTTAAAACTTTGATCCCTGATGGTCTAAATGATGATGTGCAGTTCTCTTGTTTTTTGCAATATTTTGTGCAAATTGCATTTGTTTGATTGTGCCCCTAAAGTATCCATATGGGAAGTAATAGGCTTTACCGTAACTATGTTAGCATATAATGAACTAAGGAGTTAGCCATGCAAATCTTGTATTATTAAGTTTCCCTTTATAAATAAAGTTATTGAATTGTATTACATATTAAGATGGCGCACCTCCGTAAGATGTGTGAATAATAGGAGGTCGTGCTAGTGACATCATACCCTGACGAAGCGTCAGGTGGGGGAGCAATAGACGGAGTGATGTATACTAACTTTTTCCTTGGGGAATGGTCAGCTTGTTTGCATATATTACAATGGAGTCTTAGGCCCTAAAACCCGTCCGATGATTTGTATGGGGATGTGGAACAGGTGAAGATTCACTGACTGGTTACGAGCAGTATGTGGACCTATTTGATACACAGTTTTGGCAGACAGCTGCCAGTCACCATAAGTCCCATTTACCCCTCCAATCTGGACCACTCAAATACAGCCTGGGGTCACTGTACCTGGAATTCCTATAGTCCAATTTTTATATATGCAACCTCTACTGACTGGAGGTTTTTGTATTCCATACAATATAGAACTTGGATCAGTCTGTATGTTAGTTCCCCACCTGCTGCTTTTGTCTTTGCTTGTCCTTAGTGTTACTGGGACTTGTGTATAGGGTATTATTGGGGAAAGTAGGAATTTGCTTTATTTGCACAAATGTGTTGCCGTGAAATTAAAGAAGGTATATAAATGTGGTTTTTTTGTAGTGCTGATGTCTATTTAGGGACTTGTTTCCATTCTCTTTGTTAAAGGGAATGTTTGTTTTTTTGTATTTTATTCCCTGTTTGGCACCTCCTTATATTTAAGGAGATACACCAATTGTCATGTCCTATGGGTACATGAGTGACAGAAGGACACCGATCACAGAATGAAATAGGGTGAAGTGCTACACAATTTGTATATCATGTACTAAAGAAGCATAACTTATATAATAAAAACAAATAGACAATTATTCCCTTCAAAGTTTTTTTTTTTATATAAAGTCATATAGGGTCTTATTTTCACAATAGAAACTCAAAGTTATAAACACAATAGTATATATAAAAGAGAAACCAAACATAAAAATATAACAGAAAGTTTATAACAGATATATAACAGATGTACATGATATTTAAATGCTGGAGTCTTGCCACATAACTGCACGTTCTGCACTCTCTGTTCTCTGCACTTTCTGCACTCTCTGTTCTCGGCACATTCTGCTTCTCTTGCAAACTTTAAACACTGCAACTTTCTCTTTTATTGGTGCCCTGCATACTTGGTAAACTGTCCACATATTCTGCAGAAGTGCTACCCTCATTCCCACGTACATAATTGTGCAACAAACATGATGCCTTTACTACTGTGACTGCATTTTCTGGGCTCATCTGGATAGCCCCACGCAGTATCCTGCATTTGTTTGCAACAATGTCAAAAGTACATTCAACTATTCTCCTTGCCATGCTCAGTCTGTAGTTGAATATTCTTTTGGCCTGGTAGAGGGACCTTTGGGAAAAGGCCATATTACATGCTCAGAAAAGGCAGAGGCCTCATCACCAACAAATACTTGGGGGTAACTGTAATTAGAGTTAAGAAAATACCCCCTTATACAGCATTATACACCAATATCTGAACCATAGCCAAACCAGCTTGTGGTAACAAAATCTTTATTGGCAAAGGCATTAACAAATGACTACATACAACAATATAAAGTGAACATAGGGCACTTTATAAATATACTGGTTCAACTCCCCCAGATTTAAATCCAGACACCTTACCCTCCCCCAGTTCAGATGTACAAGTCCTGTGGGGGTCACTCAATCATTCCAGGTGGTACTGGGAGATTTCATACTTGTCTGGCTCGGTAAACCACTATCCTCCAGCAGCTCCGCACCAACAATTCCAGCGCACCAACAGGTACTTCCACATGCTGCATATTGCACCGCTTCTGCGTGGGCTTCATCAGGGCTACATCGGAGGTCCTTCCTTCTCCTTTTATTGGGACTTCGAGGGCGTATCTCATACATTTAGCACATTAATGATACCTTAATGTGGCAGACTGCTGTAACTTTGTACATCACTTCTTATACATTGCTACACTTAGAAACTCTTATCGACATGGTATAACATAGTAAGAAAGTAGTTGAGGTTGAATAAATACATACTTCCATCAAGTCCAAACTCCACATCTACAGCTGTGGATTTGTCACATATAAGGGACTTTGCCGAGGTCTGGGGTTCATGCTACACCCCTATACAGTCATTGTCTTTTCTATAACCAGCACTTTATATTGACTCTATTTTTGTATCTCCAGCAGATATACCTCAGTTGACCACATGTGGCTAGTAGTTTTGTTTTTAACCCTATGTGCACTTTATATTGTTGTGAGTAGTCATTTGTTACTGCATTTGCCAATAACGATTTTGTTGCCAATAGCCAGTTTGGCTATGGGTCCATAGCTATGGTGTTATAGTGTTGAATGCTGTATAAGGGTGTCTTTTCTTAACTCTACTTACAGTTATATTACTTACCCCAAGCACAACCTATTAATCCTAGTGCAATTTCCGAAATCTGGTATTAAGTAACAATAACATACACTCTCTTATATATGTGCAACGGATAAAACCAGCAAAAATGGGTATCCGTATAAATCTTTCTCTTTGATGTACTGCTGTGTATTAGTGGGCAATGGAATGTGTATTTATGTACCACATATACTTGTTTTTTGCTTTATTAGCACATTATTGTTCCATAAAGCTACCAAAAGTGATACCAACGGGATCACAAGCATATAAGATATCTGTAATAGTCATGCAACCTTCCCCCAAACAGGATTTCAAATCCACGTTATGAGAGATGTTACAGTCGTAATGTCGCTTGTATAGTGCAGGGAATTTTGCAGGAATGTCGCAGATAAGAACCACTGATCAGTAAGGTATTAAAGGTAATTAAACGTTCATCAGACCAAATGTGTGATCAGCTAAAGGACAACTAAACTGTAAAAAATTTTTTACTTTTTAAAAACAAAAAGTACCGGGGGCAGTGAGGAAGGATTGATTATTCCTACCACCGAATATGTTTTCGTTGAGAAGCAATAGTATGTATGTGTATGTTTGTAGAATTTTATTTATAAAGTGTTACTTGGGTACATTATAAAATACACACAGGGAGATTCATTAAACGTTCTTATCGTTTAAAATGGTGCTAATTTTGCCCCAACCAATCAGATGTTAGCTTTCAAATGTTAAATAAGATCTGATTGGTTGGGGCAAAATTAGCACCATTTTAAACGATAAGAACTTTTATTGAATAACCCTGACAGTATACAAACAGGGGGATAATTGTTAGCAATTAAACACAAATTAAAAGATTAAAATGACAAAGTTTCATTCACAGGTTAAACATACATATACAGGGTTATTCAATAAAAGTTCTTATCGCTTAAAATGGTGCTAATTTTGTCCCAACCATTTAGACATTAGCTTTCAAATGTTAAATAAAATCTGATTAGTTGGGGCAAAATTAGCAACATTTTAAACAATAAGAACTTTTATTGAATCGCCCTGATAATGCATATATATTATGGATGGATAGAAATAAGTGTGGTGTGTCTTAACACATTAGGAATGAAATCTGCCATTTTGGAGCCTTTGGCATTTCTGTATTAAAGATACCGATGAAGCGAGTAGGAAACCTGGCAGAAGCAGTTTCCTTTATACTGGTACTCATCATGGTAATGAAATTGGGAGTTAGGAATTATCAATCCTACCTCCTTGCCCCAGGCTATTTTTATTTTATCATTTTTGTTTTAATAAAACATTAGTCTGAATTTTAATATTCCTATTTTAAGTGCATATGGAAATAGAAAATCATCAGGATATTTTTGAAGAAATACCTTGCATACAGCCACAAACTCAAGTCAGTGATGAAGAAAATAATGAAACGCCACCATTAAATAAAACAAACCACCAACCTCTCAAAAACAGTTCATTTTGAGGGCTTTGGATTTCCTGTTGAATACTAACTTTTTTTTATTTAATGGAACGTAAAGATGGGGGCCTCTATGGGAGGGTCTTTTTTTCCCTCATATGCAAACCTTTTTATGGGCCATTGTATGTATAAATTTTTTGATAAGCTATTATTTTTAAAGATAACATTGTATCTATTGATATATTGATGATGTGATTATAATTTGGGATGATATGAGTCCAGATTCGAACAAAGTTGAGGCCTTTGTACAATATTGTAATTCTACAACATGGGGTATTAATTTCACCCACAATAGAAACAAAAAGAGTGTAGAATTTCTGGATATAGAATTCAGGGTAATAGGTGATGCCATTACTACTGATATATATCGGAAACCAATTACGGTACCAGAAACGCCATATTGAGGGCTGATAGCTGCCACCCTCAATCGGTAATGCGAGACATTCCCTTTGGCCAATTTCTCAGATATAGAAGGGTCTGTTCTAAAGCCTCGTACACACGTGCAGTCGTGGGTCCCAACCTGCGACGCACGATGTGTCCAAACATTTGTTTTGGCCAATAATCGGCTCGTGTATGGGCCCTTTATTGGCCAAAACGGTCGGTCGTTCGGAGATCTGCCTGGTCGTTCGGGCAATGATCCCCGACCGAACAGCCGTTTTGGACGATAAAGTGCACATACACGAGACCCACGATCGCATGTGTGTACGAACCTTAACTGGGACTGCTTCCAAGAAAAAGCAATGGTCCTATTGCTAGAAGCTATCAAACAGAGATGATAAGAAAGAGCAGTAGGGGCAGATCGGTCCAAGCTACTTAACAAACAAACTGGTAGTGGAAACAGAGTTATGGAGATGATAAACAGAACTCTAATCCTTTGTTTATTAGTAGTAAGTGTCTATTTTGTACATCACATTGTTTATATCTCCTAGGATAGCATGTAGGTGTTATCTGTTTGTTGTTTTTAATATAATGATGACTATTTAAATTATTAGCACGAATTAACAGACTCCGAGCCCCTGAGGAAGTGGCGTCGGGCCACGAAACATGTAGGGCGGAGCTTGGGATGTTCGTTGGTGGTTTGGGTCGCTGTTCTGATGCTTTTAATGATTACGAATATTAACACTCCATTGAAGTCCGGTAGCCTGCCTGGTCCCCCTTTGTTCTTTTGAAGTTGTATCAGTGGAGACCACGGAGGACATGGTCATGCAATCAGGTGTGTGAGCAATGGACGGAGTGGATACAGCAAAAGGAGAGCATAGAGATGTTGTTGTATCTTTGTTTTTCTTGTTATGCTACTGCTTTCAGTAATCAATTTCATACAAATACATATTTTTTTGGTTGGGCATTTCATGCATAGAAGGCAGAGATAAATAAAACGTCTGTTTATTTTTATAGACATTTAAATTAAAGACAATGGGAGGTGAGGGGTCATGGTTAAGGTGGCAAACTGATCAGACATGGGTAAAGGAAGCTCCTCCAAGAAGACAGAATATCCGACTGATTGGCTTTGCAGGAGGGCCACATACCTAAAACCTTCCTAGAACACAGGTTTAAAACCACCTTTGAGGCTGCAAATCTCTTACTTACCTTCAGAGTACCTTCTATAAAACAATTTAAGTTATTCTAAAGATAAGACACAGCACTGTTTATGGTAAACCTTGTAATTTAAAGTTGAACAATAATAGGATAAAAAGCTATAGTGCTGATCCTATCTGTCCCTGCATCTCCTTGCCTCCCTAACCTCTGCCTTTACTGGTATAGTTTATATATAAGAGGGGTCCCCCCAAAGTCACAAGACACAATCTCAATTTCATAAATCCAATGTTAAATATATGTCAATCAAGAAATGTGTGGCAAAAAATTGGCAAAAATGGATTTCTATATGGTATATATGTACAACATATACCGGTTTACTGCATAACTACTATATTACTGTTTTATATGACTGTTAGAAAATTATATGTTAAAAAATAAGAGTACTGTGTTATTTTTTCTATGGACTGTTTACTTCATCAGGTCAAAGCATTACTGATTGTAATACAGTACTACAATACTTTTCTATATTGAAAACTAGCAGTTGTACCCGAAGTTGCCCGTGTACACTTATACATCTGAATACCCAGTAATACAACAGCATTACATGAAACAAAATTGATATTAATGCTGTATAAAAGCTTTTTTCTGTTTACATGTACAAAATAAAAAGTCAATGGAATGTGAAATTGCAAAATTACTATTATTTAATTATATATTTCAAGGACTAATATCAATATAAAATGTGTATAAATAGTATAGGAAGCTGGGTACTGGTATGGGGAAACAGCTAAATACTCAGTAGTGATATCAAATCTAAAAGAGAGAAAGCTGATTTCACAGTAAAACAAAAAAAAGAAAGAATTGTAGGGAGATTCAATAAAATTTCTTATCGTTTAAAATGGTGCTAATTTTGCCCCAACCAATCAGATCTTATTTAACATTTGTAAGCTTACATCTGATTGGTTGGGGCACAATTAGCACCATTTTAAACAATAAGCAGGGAGATTCAATAAAAGTTCTTATCATTAAAAAGGGTGCTAATTTTGCCCCAACCAATCACGTTAGCTTTCAAATGTTAAATAATATCTGATTGGTTGGGATACAATTAGCACCATTTTAAACAATAAGAATTTTTATTGAATCTCCCTGTTTGTGTATTTGGTTAATTTGTATACCAACAGGAATTGAATGAATTATGAGTAGCAGTCATCTGTATTACCTATGTGCTAAACAAGCTTCAGACGTCTACTCCACTAGAGGTAATTAGCAAAATAGGAGTTTATTTCCATTCTAAATAATTATTATACAAGTATTAAAATGTATCTTAGGATCCATATCTCATTCTGCAAACATAATTTAAATAAACCCAGGAGTGTGTACCATTCCTCATGTTCAGAGCACACATTTCTGTGACTGGTTATGGTTTACTAGTTACACAAGGGGGAGCTCTTTTATCATCTAACTTTGGACTTCAATGAGTTATTTTGAGGGCTGACAACTCTGGAAAATCTTTGGACTTTCACAGATCTATTCCTCAGTTTCATCCAAACATAAGGACTGAACCGAAATATAATTTTCACTTTTCCTCCATTTTGTTTTACTGTTGCTTGTGGTTTTTTGTCTATTTTTTCTGTAATCTATTAAAGTTTTTGTTATTAAATGACATTTAAAAACGCCTATCTTAATCTCTGAATGCTGCAATTAAACCAAGGAAACTGCCTCTGTGACACACTGTACATGATAGTAACTGAACAGACATTAAATTAGTTTAGTTATACAGCAGTGCATGCTGGGTAGGTTTGGTACATGTAACACATACGGCAATAACCAATGGTTTTATGGTAAATATATATAAGTGACAGGCAATTTTCAGTTGGAATTAGAAGGTTGTCGAAACATTCTTTATTTTTAGAAAGTCTTCAGCCATTTTTTACAACATACAATGAACTTGCCTTCACAACTTCCAATGGAAGACAGTTCCAATTTTTACCGTTCTCTCAGTGAAAAATCCTTTCCTAACTTAAAGGGTATCTCCACTGTTTTTATAAGTTTTGTGAATCCAGTTCTATTGAAGAACGGGAGGTAAAGGAGCTGTGCCTTACCTTCCGTTTTCAATAGAACACACAGGAGCCAGGAGACAAGGTAAGAAACTTACCCGCTCGCTCGCTCCCCGGCGGCGTGTCTGACAGGTCCCAACGGACCTTGTCTCTTATGCGCATTCGCGATCTATGCGCATAGAAGACAAGGTCCGTCGGGACCTGTCAGACCAAGCGCGGGGGGAGCGAGCTTTGTTATGTAACAAAAGTTCTTATTGCTAAAAATGGTGCTAATCAAATGTTATGTACCATTTGAAAGCTATTTTCGCCATTTCACTTTCGCAGCACATCATAATGACAAATAGCGCTATTTTCGCCATATTTATAAAACGCTTGTTTTCGCTTTCGCCTTTGCAGAAAAGCATCGCTGAGGCGATGTGTGGCGATAGTTTTTGCCTTATTCATTGCATTGTGTGGTAACACTGCGAAAAGAGAGATTGCTCTCTAGTGTAATTTCAGAGCTATTTTTGTCATTTTTTTAAAGCTATTTATAAATAGGTGAAATTTCACCTTTTTGCCCCTTTTCTCCATTTTGTTGCATTTTTTGCAGTTTTACCAGAATTTTCACCAAACATCATTACTTACTGGAATGTTCCATTAACATGACTATTTCTTACACAGCACTATTGATGTTCCCATATTAATGGAACTGGTTTAATAATAAGCATAATAAATAATGTGTCCTATTAATAAAATAGAGAATATTCGCCTTTTGAGTTTTACACTATTTATATCTTTGGCTGAAAAAAACACCAACAGGGAGATTCAATAAAAGTTCTTATCGCTTAAAATGGTGCTAATTTTGCCCCAACCAATCAGATCTTATTTAACATTTGAAAGCTAACATCTGATTGGTTGGGGCAAAATTAGCACCATTTTAAATGATAAGAAATTATTGAAATAACCCTGCAAATGTGTTAGGCTATTTTTAAAATAACAAAGATAGGTATTCAGTGTGTATTAACCAATTTAATACTGCTTTGAAAAACCACCAGGGAGTATTACCTATTTACCATCATATGTGCTGAGCTTTTTCAGCATTATTAGTTCTACTTTTTGCTACATAATTGTCGCTTTTGATAATAATTCAAAGTTAAATAACTTTGATGAAAGGAAAAGTTGAAAGTTTTAAAAAATTATGGTAAAGGCTGGTGGGGAAAAAAAAGCAAAAATAATGCCCTTTATAAATATGTCCCTCAGACCCCCATTTAACTTTATTGGTAAATTATGAAAATCAGAACCTTAAAAAAAAAAAATCTTTAAAAAGCGAAAAATTAACCTTAAAAAGCGAAATCTCAGATCCTATTACAGTAAATGCTGGAAATACCCTAACACCCCCCTGAGTACTTATTAGTATTGAGAAACACTCCACAATGTACTGATACCTTCCATGGACCCATTGGCAGGCTAAATAAATGGCCACTTATGTGTTTTCACCACCTCAGACTTGGCGAATTGGAATGGCTGAACTTAACGCAAAAATACACTTTTCGCCATTTTATAAATATGCTTGAGTGGTTACCGCAGCGATGTATGGCGAAAAGCGAAATGTAGTGGTAATGACCTTTCGCCACTGGTTATCACTGCTTTATATATAGCGAAAAGTCCAAATTAGGCGAAAAGGCTGCGTTAAAGAAGGCGAAAAGTTTAATGAAGCTTTATAAATATGCCCCTTAGTTATCTACATTGGGAGCGGAGACTCTTTCTCTTTATGAACAAAATGATTTTATATGTAAGTATAAACTTCTACCCACAAGACTTTTAAGGAAATTTACCAGGAGCAGCAATTGCTTTATAAATAGCGAAAAGTCCGAATTTGGCGAAAAGGCTGCGTTAAAGAAGGCAAAAAGTTTAACAAACCTTTATAAATATGCCCCTAAGATCCTTTCACAACAGATATTCACTTAACACAGAACCATTTATAGTAATATATACAGTAGTGTGAAAGAGGTAACATGCAGGAAGTAGATTAACTGCTAACAGTAACTTTTTTATCATTCATTTATAGTATAAGCAGCACAATTATTTTTTTTAATCCAAAAATGGAGGAATTTTATTGAAAACAATTTAAAAAACAATCTGGGTTATTCAATAAAAGTTCTTATCATTTAAAATGGTGCAAATTTTTTCCCAACCAATCAGATGTTAGCTTCTTAATGTTAAATAAGATCTGATTGGTTGGGGTAAAATTAGCACCATTTTAAACGATAAGCAGGGAAATTCAATAAAAGTTCTTAGCGTTTAAAATGGTGCTAATTTTGCCCCAACCAATCAGATCTTATTTAACATTTGTAAACTTACATCTGATTGGTTGGGGCAAAATTAGCACCATTTTAAACGTTAAGAGCTTTTATTGAATAACCCTGAAGAACTTGTATTGAATCTCCCTAAATTGTATACAGATATCAGTTATAGTTTAAATATAGATTTGTTGCATATAGTTTCTTTCAGGGTGTATTATGTAAGTTTTTTTAGCTTTGTTTTCATACATTTTGTCAGCTTCTGTGGCCTAAGGTTTAGGGTATGAGTATGACTAAACTAAAGTCCAGTTGATCTAACTGAACACCAAAGATATAACCATAATCTGGAAGAATGAGAACATTTACAGTATTAAGGATCTACAGTACCAGAGTTTTAACCAAAACCTGGTGTAGGCTAGAAACTATTGTTTCCTTGTCACTGAGCTACCAAAATGTCTGCTGGTAAAACCAAGTTTTGATGGGAAAAAATTGGGGTTTTGAAGTGAAATTTCGAAATCTGTGCATCCTTAGTATGAGTGAAATGCCCTCCCAATAGATTAATTAACTATGAAGAATAATGGTGTAAGAAGGGTGAACCTTAAAGGGCATGTTCACCCCCTATTTATTTTAGTATTTTTACTATAGTTTAAACATCCCCAAACCCCATGTTTGCATTAATTCCCTTTCTCCATTTTTCTCCTGAGACAAGTAATTTTACCCCACTCAATGCTCTTTGCTGCCTCCTTTATGCATTTGTAAACTCTACATGAGTAGTGCAGCCATTTTAAATAATTGGCCCTGAGGTCACCCAGACTTTAGGGTAAGATTCCTTCTCTTGGGGCCATACGATAATCTGGTGCAGTGCTCACCAATAGAATGTCTGACGACATCTGGACATCCCTTAAGACTGGAGGAAAAGAAGTTTAGTCTTCAAGTTCAGATGGGGTTTTTCCACTGTGAGAACAGTCATTTGTCTTCCATTACATGTGGCAGATTCATTTGAACTTTTTAGCTGCCTGAGTTACTATAAAGAAAGTGTGTTGCATATTACTGTTACAATAATTTGGAGTTGATCCAGGGATATTTCCAATTACAACTTGGAGTCAGGAAATATTTTACTGTTTTCTTTATTCTTCCTCAAAATCAAATGTTTGGCATGAAATGTGGGTTTTAATTAGTAGGTTGGACTGGATGGACGTATGTTTTTATTCAACCTCAAATATTATACACTATACTATACTACTATACTATACTATACTATACTATACTATACTACTATACTATACTATACTATACTATACTATACTACTATACTATACTGCTTTCACTTATTTCAAAATATGTTTTAGAATGCAAATAGATTGCCTCACATCTTTGTTCCTTAATGTGTAAATAAATGGGTTAACCAATGGAATTACAGCTGTGTAAAGAAGGGAAAATGGTTTAGACTGATTGGCAGAATACTGTGATATAGGCCTTAGGTACATAATCCAAACAGTCCCATAGAAGAGAATAACAACAATGAGGTGTGATGAACATGTTGAAAATGCTTTCTGTCTACTTTGCTCAGAGCGGATTTTCAGGATAGTACACAATATGTAAACATAAGAAATGATCAAGAGAAAGAAGGTAGGAAGCTCTACAAGCAAACCGAAAAGATATGTCATGGTTTCAATGGAAGATGTATCCACACAAGACAACTTTAATAAAACGGACATATCACAAAAGAAATGATTAACAACACGTGATCTGCAGAAAGGTAATTGAGATATCAGCATTGTATGCGGTAATGGATCCAGCATCCCAAAAACCCAGCACAAAGTAGTTAGGAGGACAAAAACTGATCTCCGCATTAAAATATGATATCTTAATGGGTTGCATATTGCAACATAGCGGTCATAGGCCATTGCTGTTAAGGAAAAGAATTCAGTCCCTGTAAAAAACATAAAACAGTATAGCTGGGTCATACAACCTGTAAAAGATATGGCATTGTTTTTTTGCAAGAGCATCGAGAGAAGTTTTGGTTGTGTGATAGAGGAAGACGACATATCGGTGATTGATAAATTGCAAAGAAAGAAGTACATAGGATTGTGCAGTTGAGGAGAGAAGTAGATAAGCATTATAATGAGAAGGTTTCCGAGCAAAGTGAAAATATATATCAGGAAAAAAACAAAGAACAGTGGAATCTGTTTCTCTGGATCACTGAATAAACCCTGAAGAATAAACCCCGTCTGGTTCTGGTGAAACATGGTATATACATCCAGTAATCTATACCTGTAAGTATTTTAAAAAGTGAATGGTGTAAGATTAAATCTCAGGTGATTCTATGTGAACCCATTGCTTATTTTTCTTTCAAGGACAATTCACTCTTATAATGACATCTTTTAGAATAAATGTCTCCTTTAAAATATGTCGATATAACCTACCCCTGTAGTGGATTTCTATGGGAGGAACTGTAAGATTATAGCCTTATAATCTTACAGTTCCAGCAGGAGAAGGAAACCAGAAGTCACAAAGGGGTAGGTTATAATAAATAATGCACCCCCAACTGTAAATTAAAGGGATATTAGAAGTCACCTTGGAGTTCCGTGCCCTGTATAAAAGATACTTGGCCTGCGGCCTCGTACTTTTATATGTTCACGGAACTCCTCGGTGACTTCTAATATCCTTATAATTTACAGTTGGGGGTGCATTATCCACTATATATTATACCTTGCCTTCTGGAATCATTAACTATGCTCCTAGATGCCAACGGAAGTGCATGTAAATAGCTATATTTGTTCATGCACCCTTCAGCAATTTAGTGGACTAGTTATGAGCTTTAGCATGTTCAGAGGAGGAAGCTAGGGGATTAGCATTCAGTCATTAACCGTTATGTCAAGTGTAAAAAACACGACTAACATTTACTAACTGGAAGAAACAGAAAACAGAAACAGGGGCAATGGAACATTGAGCAGCATTTCAGGTTAGTCTTTAATTTTTCAGCTTTCATAGCTTTTGCTATTTATAAAATCTTATAAAAAAGTCCAAGAGGAAAAAAAGTAGTACTTTCCCTTTATTCTAAGTACAAACTAATATTTTTTTTTTAAGATCCAAAAACAACCTTGATAGATGTATTCAAGCACTTAAAGAAGAATTAAAGGAACAAACCAACTCCCTTTCCTTTTGATTTTTCCAGGGTGAGGACCAATGCTATTTCTAGGCCTTTACCCTATTACTGTACAATATTACAATAAATTAAATTTAATAAATAAATACACAGACACAGTTATAACTACTTCAAATACACACATAAACAAGCGTGGGCATTCCGTATTCCCAGACATACCAATAAGGTTGTATGAGTCAAATAAATGTACTTAAATTTGGGCAGGGCCTGATGTGAATGTATACATGTTATTGTAAAGTGCTATGTTGGCGCTATATAAATTCATAATAATAGTAATAAAATTAAAATAAATAAAATTATAAATACTCAAAAAGTGAGATGGTTAAACCAGGTCAACTAGTTTCTCAGATGTTTGTGTGAAAAGAATGGCGAGCACCCCATGGTAAACTATGGGTCAACTAGTTTCTTAGACATTTGTGAGAATGGCGAGGACCACATGGTAAACTATGGGTCAACTACTTTCTTAGACATCTGTAAGAATGGCGAGGATCACATGGTAAACTATGGGTCAACTAGTTTCTTAGACATTTGTAGATGGCGAGATCACATGGTAAACTTTGGGTCACTAGTTTCTGACATTTGTAAATGGCGAGGATCACATGGTAATATGGGTCAACTATTTCTTAGACATTTGTGAGAATGGCGAGCCCAATGGTAAACTTTGGGTCAACTACTTTCTTAGACATCTGTAAATGGCGAGGATCACATGGTAAACATGGGTCAACTATTTCTTAGACATCTGTAGAATGGCAGGATCACATGGTAACTTTGGGTCACTAGTTTTCTTAGACATTGTAAGAATGGCGAGGATCACATGGTAAACTATGGGTCAACTAGTTTCTTAGACATTTGTGAGAATGATTACATGGTAAACTATGGGTCAACTAGTTTCTTAGACATTTGTGAGAATGGCGAGGATTACATGGTAAACCATGGGTCAACTAGTTTCTTAGACATTTGTGAGAATGGCGGGGATCACATGGTAAACTATGGGTCAACTAGTATCTTAGACATCTGTGAGAATGGCGTGGATCACATGGTAAACTATGGGTCAACTAGTTTCTTAGACATTTGTAAGAATGGCGAGGATCACATGGTAAATTATGGGTCAACTAGTTTCTTAGACATTTGTGAGAATGGCGAGGATCACATGGTAAACTATGGGTCAACTAGTTTCTTAGATATTTGTAAGAATGGCGAGGATCACTGGAACTATGGTCAACTAGTTTCTTAGACATGTTGGCGAAATTACATGGTAAACTATGGGTCAACTATTTTCTTAGACTTTGTGAGAATGGCGAGGATACATGGTAAACCATGGGTCAACTATTTTCTTAGACATTTGGAGATGGCGGGGATCACATGACTATTGGTCAACTAGTATCCTTAGACATCTGTGAGAATGGCGTATCACATGGTAACTATGGGTCAACAGTTGTTTCGTAGACATTTGTAAGAATGGCGAGGATCACATGGTAAACTATGGGTCAACTTGTATCTTAGACATTTGTAAGAATGGCGAGGATCACATGGTAAACTATGGGTCAACTAGTTTCTTAGACATCTGTAAGAATGGCGAGAACCCCATGGTAAACTATGGGTCAACTAGTATCTTAGACGTTTGTGGAAAAAGTGTGACAAGGACACACTAGTTGTCAAAATGTCGAAATATTAAAAAACCTTAATGTTAGGAATATTTAGTGTTGGGAAAGGAGATATATTTTGTAATTTTAGACTTTTTACTAATTCTAATAAATAGATGTATGAGAGGAAAGGTACATGAAATCCTAATAAAAGGAGAAGGAAATCGATTTAAATAACATAGTTTCCATAAGTGTGTCATTTACAAGAGTAGATTTTTTTATTTCTTTCAATTTTTACACTGCTGCAAAGACCGACCGCTGTTTTGAATTGAGTTTCTTTGTAGATATTTTGGTTTAAAGGGTGCATTTGGATTTAACTATCCAATATTTGACTACATGCTCATTATAAAAATACATTCATATCATCTTATTAAGCTCTAATATGTGTTTCTGTTTCTGTCTCTCTTACCTTTATTTGGCTGTTGTCCTGCTTTAATGCAAATGCTGCAGTAAGGTCTATAATCATAAGTGTTGCATAGGCTGAATGAAATGCCTATTTAAAGAGAGAAAAGCCCAAAAGAGATTTCATTGTAAACCCATTGTGACCACAGTATCTATTAATAGACAATTCTCAGAAGTTTTTCATGTTAATTAAAAGCAGGAATATAAAAATTGACAAAAACAATGGACGCTATATATATTATTATAGCTTTTAAAAATCTATAACATTGACATTAATGGAACAACTATTAGAAAAGAGAATTCATGGATGTATAAAAATGTAACTAACCAATCAAAAGTCTAACCATTAACATTAAAGGAGATCTACAGACTACAACACATTGTTAGTGATAGAAAAGGCCACATATCATTATGTCTCAATCCTACACAAAAATCCAAAAGCTACAAAACAAGATGTTTCTACTTACCGTATCTTATACATAAACCGAAAATTTTACGAAGAAAAAAAGAGTAGACAAAGTATTTGCCTTAGGGAAATATTTATAAATGATTGCTATTAAATGCGTTTCGCTAACACAGGACATCGCAATGGTAAATAGTGTTATTATTGCCATATTTACAGTATATAGCAGGTCTTTCGCCCCCAAAGAAGTACTGTGCTGCGCTTCAGGAAACATTGCCGTATACTTACAGAATCGCAGGGAAAATAAACATAACATCTACCAATACAAGACCAGGACTGTGACTGAGAATTTGTGTTAAAGGGGGACTTTAGCAGAAAAAAACACTTATGTATATGTGGAAATAATTTTTCAACTTATTTGGTTCAGGTTTCTTTATTATTCTCTCAGCTTTTCTCCCTCAGACAATGAAATGTATATGGTGTTGGCAGATACAATCGTGGAGATACAAAAAGTGAATAGCCCACACCACCCAATGTAATATTGAGTTAGTATGAGCTTGATACTGAAGTAGTGGAGGCCTGCTCCGTTTATAGAGCTGTGCACCCAACGCAATATAAAAAAATGTTTAATGTCATATCATATAGCTGTATACACCACAGTAATATTTCAAGTCCCTAAATTTTAATATACTTAACCAGTATGTCATTCTTGCACGAGTTACCATATCGGCAAGAATAGGTTTTTTTTTAATCATAGCCTTCTTTTAATTAACCTATTAAGGTTTTTTTGTTGATGCAGTTTCACTTCTTCCATGGCTCTGTTCCAGATCCCCACAAATTCCATCCTGTCCTGCCCCAGGCTCCACCCATGGACTACCCAGACTCTGCGTTAGCCCTGCCCTCCTAATGGTTCGTGGACCACAATTTTATTGATTTTTTTTCCATCTGAAAACAGGAAGCATACAGTCCACCTAATAATATGGCTAATCTGGATTACCTCCCATAATTATTTTCTCTCTGTTATTTCTCAGAGAAGCTGTGACCTTTCTGTCCCCCCAGGAAGCTGGCAGCCAACAATGTTATCGTACACAGACCTTCCTTTCTCGCCCCGGTACAGAAGTGGATTTTATTAGCTTTATCTTGTGAAATAGCTTAACCCTCTGCCAACTGCACATTCCTTTGCTGTTTATGAAAAAATAACCCGTCAAAGAACACATCATTTACCAGATTTTCTCTCTTCCCTGTAGAGTCTTTGGAGGATAATGTATTATTTTTTTTTTGGCATGTAATTTTTATTTCTTATATAGCGCTACATATTCCGCAGTGCTTTACAATTATTTACTCAATTTACATCAGGCCCTGCCCAGAAGAGCTTACAATCTAATCACATTATGTAATGTGTTTTTATTCTATCATAGGGGGTGCTGCCTCATAATAATTACTGAGCATGCTTGCCCTCATAAAAAAAAGATTTAACATGAGGGAAAGTCATTTTTTTTAAGTATAGTTGCCCTTTAAATCTATTTATAGACTTATATTTGCATATTTGGAAGCCTTTTGATACATGCCTTAATAGGATTAATTTGCATCTTAGATGCGGCTGACTGTTTGAAAGAAGAAGTAAAATAAAGTGGAGTTTTAATATGACAGTAACAGTAGAATATGTATACTTAAAATTGTCAGCTCCATAACTCCCAATATGCAAGAATCACCATAGCAAGACAACACAGCAGAAGGCCAGTGACAGAGCACATTTCGTATGAGACCACAGCATGTGGAGGTCAGATCTGCTGAAATGAGCTGTCTAGTAAAGTAAGCGGCAGCTGACCAGACCCAGTAATATTCTATCCTTTTGTGTGGTCAGGGAACTCCTTTGGCAGTGTACTAGTCTAACATTATAATGTAAAGGGGCGCAATACCCTTTATCCCTTAAATCTTCTACATACAATTCTTATTTTTATTATTTTTTATTTCTTACTTGTAATGTTAACCATGTTGTTCATATCTAAATCCCCACGTGTTTCATTATTTTTTTATCCTAGCAGAAATCTTTAGGGAATTACACATACCATATTAATTCAGGTTATTTAAGATGCACTTCCTTGTTCCAACAGTGTGATACATTGTAGGTTTCTTGAATCTTCTCTCGAGGTTAATCAACAGGTGTCTTCTTCCATTTCTCTCCCTTTGTGTTTGTTTTATGTCAAAAATGCAATGTATACTTTCATTATAGATGTATATAATAATGTATATAATTTCCAAGTCTCGTGGTTTACTTTAAAAAGTGTTCAAAGGGGAGCATTGACTTTTTGGAGCCAAGAGGGATGTTTTAGTTCATCACATTTCACAGACAGACTAGGAATAAACTGTACATCAAGGATGGTGTAAATAACAGAATTCTCAAGAATTCCCATTTCTGGGACATAAATACAAAAATAATATATTCTTTTTGCTAAAAGTAATAATACATTCACTAACAATGATACATATTATTCCTTTATTTTTTAACAACTGTTTGCACCTTTTATTGTAGATCAATTTATTTTACTATCAATTTATTTCTGCAACTATAACTGTCTTCTTCTAAATATTAAAAGTAAAACTGAACAACATCTGCCTTGGATGCTCTGTAACACCTTTGAAGTCATTTAGTCTTGTGTGTTTTCAGTAATGCTACCTATGCACTGGCTTAAAATTAAACCTATTCAATGTTTGATCCAACATTAATATCAAATAGATTGTAACATCAACCAGTGCAGATTTAGGGTACAGAGTACTGTCTAGAACGTTTGACTGCCAGGAAGGAGTTAAATTGCCATAAAAATTAAGGAGTCAAATTAGGCCATCCATAAAACATCCATTGTAACAGCAGCCAGATACAAATCATTTGCTTAATTAATACTTCCAGGGACTAAACAATAACAGGGTATATATCTGATATTTTAAATATATATATTTTTGTTTTACTAACATTTCTCAATTTTGTTACAAGCATGTCAGTCAATATCTGTTGTATTCAATTAGATCAACTGGACTTGAAATGTAGTTCTTGAAGACGTTGAAGTTCATTTCAAGTCCAGTTGATCTAATTGAATACAACAGATATACCATGACCTGGATGAATGCGAACCTTCACAAGCCATGTCAGTCAATGGCTGTCAATGTTTTAATGTTTTACTCTCTGAAAGGCAAAAACTTTCTTCCTTCCAACAGATTGCAAGAAACATATTTAGGGGTATATTTATATGAAAGGTGGCTTTTTTACTAATGCTTTTCCAATTATCACAATAATCATAATGTCTAGTTAAACCATAACTAAAGTAATATGTTTATAACTATAAAGTAATGTGTTTCTTATTATAACTACAGTAATGTGTTCATTATCATAACTACAGTAATGTTTTTCTTATCATAACTACAGTAATGTGTTTATTCTTATTATATAACTAGTAATGTGTTTATTATCATAACTACATAATGTGTTTATTAATACTACAGTAGTGTTTATTATCATAACTACAAGAGTGTGTTTTTCTTATAACTACAGTAATGTTTTTCTTATCAAACTACAGTAATGTGTTTATTATCATAACTCACGTAATGTGTTTTTATTATAATAACTACAGTAATGTGTTTATTATCATAACTACAGTAATGTGTTTATTACTAATAACTACAGTAATGTGTTTATTATCATAACTACACAGTATGTGTTTATTATATAACTACAAGTAATGTGTTTTTATCATAAACTACAGTAATGTGTTTATATTATAACTTACAGTAATGTGTTTATTATCGTAAGTATTGTGTTTCTTTATTATAACTACACAAATGTGCTTATTATCATAACTACAGTAATGTGTTTGGGGGATTTTACCATAATTAATCATTTGGAAAATGCTCCTGTTTTTATAGTAGCATGCCCAGTTTTTTGAGTAACGCATACCCATTTCTTATGAGTAGAGAAAAAAAAAGATTTCTGCTTCTTTATAAATATGACCTTTATTCTTCTTTTCCTAATGTATTTCCATGTATTTTGACTTTGAATTATAGGACTTCTTAAGAAATATACATGCAAAACGAAAGCCAAATTGAATCTTCTGACTTCATTCTATTGGGATTCACTGTCCTTCCTGAACTACAGTTTACAGTTTTCTTCTTGTTTCTACTAATTTACCTGCTCACCTTGACAGGAAACTTACTAATTATAATCTGTGTTTTTCTAGATCGTCTGCTTCAAAAGCCAATGTATTTTTTTCTGCAAAGCCTGTCTTTGCTTGATATATCTTATTCAACCGTCATTCAGCCAAAATTCCTATCAATTCTGCAGACAGGAAATGGCATTATATCTTTTGTCAACTGTATCACACAGCTCTATTTCTTTATGTCTCTTACATGCACAGAGTTTATTTTGTTGACTGCAATGGCGTATGATCGGTTTGTGGCAATTTGTAATCCACTTCATTATCCTCTTATAATGAATAAAAAGGCCTGTTTCCTGATTGTTACTTTTTGCTGGGTGGCTGGATTTTTGGATCCATTGGCCCACACAATTGCTATATCTCAGTTACCTTTCTGCATGGCACATTTAATTGACCATTTTTATTGTGACTACTCAGTATTACTTAAGCTCTCCTGTGTAAAAACCATGTTGATCGAAGTAATGAGTTTACTTTTTGGATCTATTGTTGGATTTTCTACATTTAGCCTTACCCTGATATCCTATATTTATATTTTCTCCACAATTTGGAAGATCCCTTCTGCTGGTGGAAGACATAAAACATTCTCAACCTGTGTGTCTCATCTCACTGTGGTAATACTCTTCTATGGCACAGTTCTGATTATGTACATGAGACCTACATCCCAATACTCATCCTCCATTGGGAAATCTTTCTCACTTCTGTACACTATCTTAATCCCAATATGTAATCCACTGATTTACACTTTGAGAAACAAAGACGTGAAAACCTCCCTTCAGAAACAAATCAAAATGATCTGTAAACTATTTTAATCTCCACATTTTATTTCACTCTGTTAAAGGGCATGTTTCTGTCAGCACTGTTACACAAACCCCAACCAATCCGTTTGTTGACTTTAATAAGCAATCAGGAAGGAGAACTTTAATCTGAATTATAATGCTGGGTCATCACAATGTTGCCACCTCCATGTTTTTCTTTCTAAGCATGTTAAAGGCTTTGGCATGCACAGGTTGAGTTTGTGTAATAGTGCTGAACAAAATACAGAAAGCTCTGCTGCATCTAATTACATCCTTCTTGATGATAAAGATCCTACTAGGCTAGATCTCTATATGCACATGAAAGAACTGAATTTCATGTTATAATTAATGTTTTTGGGGAAAATTAATATTTAATCTTATCACCTACAATTATTCATATTTTTATTTATTGATCATCAGCATTGTTCAGTAGCATTTTATAATACCTAATGGGAAAATAACCAAAAATAATAAAGTCGTCATGTCAGTAATCTGTTGAGTGTTTTCTTCAAAAGCGTCAGCTGGATAAAAAATTTGTCGTAAGTGTGTCAGTAAAATAAAAACATACACAATTTTATTTTTATCCCTCATCACCCTTTTTTTTATGTTACTTATTTGCATGTCAGTGGGACATTCAGATTTGATCACATCACATAGGCAACTCCTTATACCACAATGTAATCTCCCTGAAATTAGGGAAACTTTTTTCTAGGACCAATTGCAGGATTATGGTAATTAAAGGGCATGCCCACCCCTTTTTTCAATTTTTTTATATATTGTAGCTATTGGTCCCCCAGCCCCAACCGCCATAATAGAAATTTGAGAAAGTCCCGATAGTTACTTACCTTACCTTATGGGGTTAAATTTCAGTTTTGGGGGTGGACATGCCCTTTAATGAATCTGAAGGTTGTTAGCACAACCCTCCCCCTCCTAGCATTCTCTGCAATCTCTAAATCTCTATGGACACAAACATGTTTAGTTCCTAAACTATAAAGACCTTTCAAGCGGTATATAAATAAATTATAGTGCCACAAATAACTCTTTTAATTTTAATAGTACTCAGGGTGAGGATTATTATACTCTTCTTTTCTTCAATTTCAATGGCTGCCATTGAAAAAATTGAAGTCTGGGAAACTTTAAGTTAGACTGGAATGTCTGTCTTTTCTTATAGACCCAGAGCAAATCAGATACTGGTGTTGAACAGCTTGTCTCAGCCAGCCCATAATGTGGACTTTTCTTCTGCACTTCTGTTTATTTTTATAGAAAGAACCACAGGACTTAACCCCCGAAAAAAGGTGACAAAAATCCATATCCGAGTGAAGTTAACAGTGATATACAAGACCAAGGTAGCTTCAAACACCAATGCACTTGTGTAGGATAAAAAAGTTAATGTTACTAATTAAAACCCCTTAGAGTGAAGAGTTAGAGCTTATGCTTTGAGATCACATTAAAATCTTTGTGTTGCATCTCTCTGACCTTCTGAAGTCAGGTGATCTTACCATTGATGGATGGTTTACAATGAACACATCAGGGGCCCATAGTGAGGTTTAAATTAAACTGCAGATGAAGATATTGTCTACTCCTGGTGAAAGCCATTCACTATGTGTTGCACCTTCTGTAGATTCAACAGCCCATTATGCTGGAAGTGACTTAGAAGTCAGGTACAGCTTGTATGCAATGGAAGACAGTGATCTTTTTAAAACATCTGTTGAGAGGGGGACCTTGAACGGAGGTTGTACATTCTAAAGAATGTATTCGATGACAGTAGGTTTCTACTGGGACTGGATCATCTATCTCTGATGATAAAAATGATACAAGACTGGTGAATATAATAAACAGCTGCAGAAACATCTTGCTGATTGCCCGGAGGCCACCAGATCCTTATCTTTCTTTTATTTTGGTTTCAGACAAATCCTGATCAACAAAAATAATAGGAAAAGGACCCACAACCCATAATTCAATTAAAAGTTTGAATAGGACATTTCTCTAAAAAAGGAGAGAAAAAAGAAACTTAAAAAATTGGTGGAAAATGGTGCACCCATTTTTTCTGTAGGAGGGCTGTATATTGGTCACTTTGGACTTTGAATCATAATATAGAAACCAACCAGGGGTTGGAATCCCGCCCCGCGAGATTGGAATCCGGGCTCCTCCCCTCTGGTCCATGATCAGCTGTTTCTAAACAGCTGATTGCACGTATGAAGGAAACACCAGCTGTTTAAAAGACTGGAACTGAAGTTTCTGATTGCAGAGGTTTTGGCGGGCACTCTTACCATCTGGGCCCCCCCAGACAGGGGCGGTAGTTATGCCACTGGCATCAATCATGACCAACCATAAGGATTGTCAGCTGTGGAATACTTTATAATTACGGAGGATGTATGTACAAATAATTTCCATATTTTTTTGCTAAGACTTTTGCGGTTTACTTTGACTTATCTATTATCTTCAAACCAGAGGTACCGCCATGAGTGCCAAATGCATGCCAGCATATGCAACTTGTTTCTGGGGTGGTGGGAGAAAGAAGTGGTCTTCCCTCATCCCACCATGGCATCTGTGTGAACCTTTGGTTTTGATTTATAGATCACATATCCTTTGTATTGGAAAGGCTCTAAAGACAAATTATTTGATTGGCTTAAAGAATTAAAAAAACTATGATTTGAACATCAAATTGACAATGGCCTGTTCCCCTAGGGAGAACATCTTCCTAGATGTAAATTTATTTAATCACAGAAAAAAGTTGTCTAAATATGACCCTTTACTGGAAACCCCCCTCAACCAATATGTTGTTACATTACTCCAGTGCCCACCCCAATACACAGAAAAGAGGCATCCCAAAAGGCCAGTTTCTTAGAGCATGTTGCAATTGCACCACACTTAGTGACTGACAGAGACTAAGGATTTGTCTAAAAGAATCAGAAACCAATGTTACCCTAACAGTGTACACAGAAAATGTATTGCACAATCAAAGGAACTAACACAGCACTCTTTACTTTAACCTAGAAAGAGTAATAAGAGGGATACCCAAGCACTAAGATTCATTACGACCTATGGGGAACAATGGGATGAATTCAAACAGGTCTTGACACGCTTTTGGCCTATAATTGCTGCAGATGAGACAATAAAAGAATTTAATAGCCCTTACCCTCAACTAACAGAAAAACCGGGAAAGAACTTAGGGGATCTTTTGACTAAGGGGCATATTTATAAAGGTTTGTTAACTTTTCGCGTCCGTTTTTCCCGCCATTTTCGCAAAAAAATCACGTTTTCCACGATTTATAAATGGACGGTAAACGGCCGCGAAAAGTTAACGAAGCGTTAACTTTTCGCGGCTATGTGAACAGTTACCACCGCTTCTATTTTTAAATCTGATTGGTTAATGTAAAGCATGTAAACCAAGCATTAAAAAATTGACCATTCAGAAACGGATTAGGGATTTATTATTAAACTTTCCAGGATCTTCCCCACCACTGAATTTAAACGTACATGCCTGTAATTACCAAGCTGTGAACGACTACCCTTTTTGAATATTGGAATAACATCAGCCTTTTTCCAATCCAGAGCCACACCTCCGGACATGAGGTAATCTGCAAAAATAAGAAACAATGGCCTAGATAAAACTGAACTTAGCTCCCTAAGTACCCGAGGATGTATTTTATCCGGTCCAGGAGATTTCAGCTATCCTAATTTCATTATTAATTTTAGCTAGTTTGATTGCTTTCTTACACTCCTTGTTACAGTTTTTATAATCCCTAAAGGCCCTTTCGATTCCCTCGCCTTAAATGTTTTAAATGCCTTTTTCTTCCTTTCCATTTGCCTCTTTACATCGTAATTCAGCCACATGGGTGCGGATTTATTTTGTTTACATTTATTTCCCAAGGGTATAAATTTAGATTTGAACTGTCTTAAAATCCCCTTAAACGCAGCCCACTTCTGTTCAGTATCTTTACCTGATAATACCATATCACAGTTGACATTCTGAAGAGCTATGCTTGTGAAGGTTCTCATTCATCCAGGTCATGGTATATCTGATGTATTCAATTAGATCAACTGGACTTGAAGTTTAGTTCTTGAAGACGTTTCGCTAGTCATCCGACTGGCTTTCTTAATTCAGAATGACTTGTACAAGAATCTGTGGCAATTATGTACCCTGGAAAATCCCAATTAGCATATCACAGCCAAGTGTTAAGGGCAGGATTGAATAGTGGCTAAGAGGTGTTATAGGAATGCCCAGGGTAAGGTGTCAAAACAGCATTGTACATGGCAGACAGTTGATGTCGAACCCCCCCACCTCTATTTAGGGTTGGTTTTTTTTATTTTCACATAAATGGCCTCCTTAACACCTCTCTTAAACCAGTCACGTTCCTTTGCCAATATGTTAACATTACAATCTTCAAAGGTATGTCCTTTATCCTTAAGATACAGGTACACGGCTGAGTCCTGACCCGAGGGAATTGGCTCTTCTGTACTGGGCCATACATTGATGCAGTTGCTGTTTGGTCTCCCCCAAATACAAATCAGAGCATTCTTCACTGCACTGCACTGCATATATGATCCCAGAGGAGCCCTTAAAACTTGTGGATATCCAGACTGGGCCTTTTTCAAAAGAAGTAGAAGGAAGAAAAGAACGAATACCAACAGTGAAGGGAAAAGCAAAACAGGAGGAAGAACATGGTCATCCCATATGTAGCAGGGTTCCCGAGAAATTAAGAAGAAATTTCAAAAAACACTGTATCCCTGTCTGCTTTAAACCGAACAACACACTCAGGCAGCAATTGGTACATCCGAAAGACCCAATACCGAAAAAACCAGAAAAGCAACATCATATATGCAGTGCAGTGCAGTGAAGAATGCTCTAATTTGTATGTGGGGGAGACCAAACAGCAACTGCATCAACGTATGGCCCAGCACAGAAGAGCCAATTCCTCGGTCAGGACTCAGCCATGTCCCTGCATCTTAGGATAAAGGACATACCTTTGAAAATTGTAATGTTAACTATTTGGCAAAGGAACGTGACTGGTTCAAGAGAGGTGTTAAGGACGCCATTTATGTGAAAATAAGAAACCAAGCCTAAATAGAGGTGGGGGGTTCGACACCAACTGTCTGCCATGTACAATGCTTTTTTGACACTTACCCTGGGCGTTCCTATAACACCTCTTAGCCACTATCCAATCCCAATCAATATATTCTGAAAGCTACTTTCAACCTGGGAATTTTGCCTTCCCAAAATTAAAAGTCTTTGTTAAACTTTTCTTTTCATAACATAGTCCAAACGACACTATTTATGGTCATTATTCCATAAGCCTCCAGTTACTTTTATATCTAGAATATACTCAACAATGTTGATATTACCAGATCCAACAGAGCTCCTTTTCTAGTAGGAATTTCAACCACCTGTGAGAGAAAATTATCCTGCATCAAATTCAGGAACTCATCGCCTTTTTCTGTGATGGCAGTTCCACCACACCAATCAATGTCAGGGTAATTGAAGTCCCCCATATTGAGCACACTCCCCAAACTTGCAGCCCTTGCCAACTGCATATGAAGCTGACTCACTTCCTCTCTGCTAATTTGGCGGCTTAACAGACACCAACATGACAACTTCCCCCCCTTTCCTTTTGCCTAATTCCACCCAATGTCTCCACTTTAACATCCATATCACCAGTTATCTCTTCCTTTAAATTTGGCTTCAATACTTTTTTAACATAAACACATACTCCTCCTCCTCCTTTCCTTTTTTCTCTGTCCTGCCTAAACAAGGCGTATCCTTCTAAATTTACTGCACAGTCGTGAGAACTGTTCAACCACCTTTCTGTTATATCCTATTACATCAACTTTTCATTCAACGGCATAATTTCCATTCATCACCCATTTTGTCAGCCAGGCCTCTCACAGTTGTAAACATAATTTAGATTGTAATTATTTCTAACACTTTAATACACATGCCTCCATATCCCCACTAGCAGCCCACCCCCCACTGGCCTTTCTACACCCTGCTTTCCTCCTGGGCTATCTATCCCAGTGAGAATGCTAATACCTTCCTCCCAAACCTAGTTTAAAATCTCCTCCATCCCTCTAGCCATCTTCTCCCCTAAAACAGCACGCTGCACCGCCATCATGAAGTGCAACCCATCCCTACTAAGAGCTTGTAGCCGATAGCAAAGTCTGCCTAGTTCCCTATAAACCCAAACCCTTCTTCCTTACACCACTCTCTTAGCCACGCATTAATGCTCCTAAGCTCCTGCTGTCTCCCTGGCTTAGCACGTGGCTGCGGTAGTATTTCTGAAAACACTACCCTGGAGATCCTTGCTTTTAAATTGGCCCCTAGCTCTCGGTAATCATGTTTAAGGACCTCACCTCCTCCTCTAACTTTGTCATTGGCACCAATGTGAAGCAAGACTGCCGGGTCACATCCGGCCCCATCGAATAATCTGTCTACACAATCCACCACATGCCAAATCCCTAGCACCAGGCAGGCAACACAGTTCGGCATGTAGGGCCTTGGCGGCAGATTACCCTATCTACCTTCCTTATAATGGAGTCTCCTACCACTACCACCTGCCTAGCATTCCTAATCCTAAGTTACTCCCCACTTGTATCAGAGATGGCAGTCCCCTGGGTGCTCAAGGGACTAGCCCCCTCCATACATGCTAATTCCAAGCTGTCCTCCACTTTATCACCTAAGGTGGCAAATCTGGTGGGATGGGCATTCTGGGGAGAAGCAACCCTACCCTTCTGTCCCCTACTTCCCCTAGTAACCCTAACAAAAATACCTCCCCCCTCAACCTCCCTGTCCCACTTCCACCGATGTCTATACTGGCCCCAGCCAGTGCCTACTGTCCCCCCAGATTTGCCAATCCCTGCAAAGCAGCAAGCTGCCCCCTTAGACTCTCCACCTCAGCTTCCAAACGGGCAACCCACTCACATCTGACACAGACATAGGTCCCCTGGAACGTCTGCTCCATGTTCCTATACATGTGGCAGGATGCACATTGCATGGTATCGACAAAACTGTCCCTTCTAATACAAAATACCAGTATTTTTATCTGATCTGCCAACCATCTGTGCTTCTGTGTTACATGAACAACCTTTTTAAAAATTTCTTCCACACGCTCCAGGTTTTTTGTATGATGCCCATGTTTTTAGAGCAACTGATCCCTGTATCAGCTGGAGTGCTTCTGTGTTCCCAGCTGCCATAGCCACTGTGGAAAAAAACACACCCTGTCTTTGTGCATTAGGTGCTGCTGTAGTCAAACCTTGACAATGTATCTGCTAGCACATTGTTTGTCCCTGGGATATGCACTGTTTTAAATGTAATGTTGTTTTTCATGCAACCAAGAACCAAATGCCTCAACAGTGTAACCACGGGGGGGGGGGGAAGAAACTGACAAGTTAATTACATTCACTATACTCATGTTGTCTGTCCAGAAAACTACTTCCTTGTTTGCAAGTGCTTTCCCCTACATTTCTGTTGCCACTATAATCGGGGATTATTCCAGAAATGTTAAGTTGCACGTTAACCCCAACTCAGCCCATTCTCCCGGCCATTTCTCAGCGCACCATTGACCGTCTAGGTATGCTATAAGGCCTGTACTTCCTGCTGCGTGTGTAAAGCCTCAGTTGTTGATTTGACAAAGCTTTCTTATCCCATTAAAATTTTCTAAGAATTTTTCCTATACTGTCAAGTCTTCCTTTAAAGGCTCTGTGATCCTTAGTCTATGTTCATTTCTTTTTATACCGGCTGTTGCTGCTTCCATGCACCTATTAAATGCTCTGCCCATGGGGATAACCCTACATGCAAAGTTCAGTAAACCCAATAATGACTGCATTTTATTTAAGTGTCACTTTCTTGGCCTCTTTCATTTTTACCACTTCTGATCTAGTTTTTTCAACTTTATTCCTTGGCAACCTGCACTGTTCCATTTTTGTGTCTATTTCTATGCCTAAAAAAGGGATCCTAGTGCATGGGTTGTGTCTTTTCTTCCGCTACTGGAACTACAAATTTGCATAATGTGTTTTAATTCACTCACATGTGTCTGAATCTTTTGGACCTGCCAATAGGAAATCGTCCAGGTAATGGGCTATGCTGTCCTTTTGTCCGCAATTAGAACAGGCCTGTTTAAATTTAAAGGTGTTACTCCGTTTGCATTGCCTGTCATTGAATGCCCAGCATTCCTTCCTTACATTTTGATTGAAGCTGTGGTTATACCCGCCTGTATTTTTGGGCCCCTTTTCTCCTGCCCCACGCTCTTCATCCATATTTCCATATCTTTCTGACCAAAAGATATGGAAATATGGACTTCCCACCCTTTTCCCCCTTAATTCCCTATAATATTCTTTCCATGCTTTGCCTCCGTATGTGGTAAAAGTATCTAATATTGAATATGCATATTTTGCCATATTCACACATTGCTCAGGATATTCTGAAGTGATACATGCTGTATAGATCATTAATCCCTTCATCCACTCCACTATAGATTTGTGATGTGCACTGCCTTCCCCCTTCTCATTTGCTTGTCTCTGTCCTTCTTTAGTTATGCTAAACATATCAATGCATATACATTCAATACATATTAATGCATTCTTTTCCCCTGACCCTAACTGTTTAGTATTGTTATTGGGTACTCTAGCAGTTCCTTCAACTTGTGCAAGGGTACAAGTTAGTATTATGTATCCTGCTTGTGTTGCCCTTTGTTTGCTAGCTCCTCCCCCTTTTCTTACTGCAGCCTATGAATACCTAGTTCTTTTGTTGCCCTTCCTACTTGCTTCCCCCCACCCTCCCCTGGTTAATCCCTGGACAACCGAGGGGGAAAAGAGAGCACTGAAGCCATTATGCATTATATGCCTCTATTTTTAGAATCCTTAAGATACAGGTACACGGCTGAGTCCTGACCCGAGGAATTGGCTCTTCTGTACTGGGCCATACATTGATGCAGTTGCTGTTTGGTCTCCCCCAAATACAAATCAGAGCATTCTTCACTGCACTGCACTGCATATATGATCCCAGAGGAGCCCTTAAAACTTGTGGATATCCAGACTGGGCCTTTTTCAAAAGAAGTAGAAGGAAAGAAAAGAACACGAATACCAACAGTGAAGGGGAAAAGCAAAACAGGAGGAAGAACATGGTCATCCCATATGTAGCAGGGGTCTCCGAGAAATTAAGAAGAAATTTCAAAAAACACTGTATCCCTGTCTGCTTTAAACCGAACAACACACTCAGGCAGCAATTGGTACATCCGAAAGACCCAATACCGAAACACAAGAAAAGCAACATCATATATGCAGTGCAGTGCAGTGAAGAATGCTCTAATTTGTATGTGGGGGAGACCAAACAGCAACTGCATCAACGTATGGCCCAGCACAGAAGAGCCAATTCCTCGGGTCAGGACTCAGCCATGTACCTGCATCTTAAGGATAAAGGACATACCTTTGAAAATTGTAATGTTAACATATTGGCAAAGGAACGTGACTGGTTCAAGAGAGGTGTTAAGGACGCCATTTATGTGAAAATAAAGAAACCAAGCCTAAATAGAGGTGGGGGGTTCGACACCAACTGTCTGCCATGTACAATGCTGTTTTGACACCTTACCCTGGGCGTTCCTATAACACCTCTTAGCCACTATCCAATCCCAATCAGATATATTCTGAAGAGCTACTTTCAACCTGGGAAATTTTGCCTTCCCAAAATTAAAAGTCTTTGTTAAACTTTTCTTTTCAATAACATAGTCCAAACGACACTATTTTATGGTCATTATTCCATAAGCCTCCAGTTACTTTTATATCTAGAATATACTCAACAATGTTAGATATTACCAGATCCAACAGAGCTCCTTTTCTAGTAGGAATTTCAACCACCTGTGAGAGAAAATTATCCTGCATCAAATTCAGGAACTCATCGCCTTTTTCTGTGATGGCAGTTCCACCACACCAATCAATGTCAGGGTAATTGAAGTCCCCCATATTGAGCACACTCCCCAAACTTGCAGCCCTTGCCAACTGCATATGAAGCTGACTCACTTCCTCTCTGCTAGCATTTGGCGGCTTATAGCAGACACCAACAATGACATTACCCCCTTTCCTGTTGCCTAATTCCACCCATATTGTCTCCACTTTAACATCCATATCACCAGTTATCTCTTCCTTTAAATTTGGCTTCAATACTTTTTTAACATAAACACATACTCCTCCTCCTTTCCTTTTTTCTCTGTCCTGCCTAAACAAGGCGTATCCTTCTAAATTTACTGCACAGTCGTGAGAACTGTTCAACCACCTTTCTGTTATACCTATTACATCATACTTTTCATTCAACGGCATAATTTCCAATTCACCCATTTTGTCAGCCAGGCCTCTCACAGTTGTAAACATAAAATTTAGATTGTAATTTATTCATACACTTTAATACACATGCCTCCATATCCCCTATGCTAGCCCCACCCCCCACTGGCCTTTCTACACCCTGCTTTCCTCCTGGGCTATCTATCCCAGTGAGAATGCTAATACCCTTCCCTCCCAAACCTAGTTTAAAATCTCCTCCATCCCTCTAGCCATCTTCTCCCCTAAAACAGCTGCACCGCCATCAGTGAAGTGCAACCCATCCCTACTAAAGAGCTTGTAGCCGATAGCAAAGTCTGCCTAGTTCCCTATAAACCCAAACCCTTCTTCCTTACACCACTCTCTTAGCCACGCATTAATGCTCCTAAGCTCCTGCTGTCTCCCTGGCTTAGCACGTGGCTGCGGTAGTATTTCTGAAAACACTACCCTGGAGATCCTTGCTTTTAAATTGGCCCCTAGCTCTCGGTAATCATGTTTAAGGACCTCACCTCCTCCTCTAACTTTGTCATTGGCACCAATGTGATACCCGAAGTTGCCGTTGACACTTATACATCTGAAATACCCAGTAATACAACAGCCATTACATGAAACAAAATTGATATTAATGCGTATAAAAGCTTTGTTCTGTTACATTGTACAAATAAAAAGTTCAATGGAATGGAAATGCAAAATTACTATTATTTAATTAGATATTCTAAGGATAAATCAATATAAAGTGTTAAATAGTATAGGAAGCTGGGGTAAGGTATGGGGAACAGCTAAATACTCAGTAGTGATAGAAAATCATAAAAGAGAGAAAGTGATTCACAGTTAAAACAAAAAAAAGAAAGGCATTGTAGGGAGATTAAATAAAATTCGTATCGTTAAAAGGTGCTAATTTGCCCCAACAACAGATCTTATTAAACATTGAAGCTTACATCTGATGGTGGGCACAATTAGCACCATTTTAAAACAATAAGAAGGGAGATTCAATAAAGTTATATCATTAAAAGGGTGCTAATTTTGCCCCAACCAAATCACGTTAGCTTTTCAAATGTTAAATAATTCTGATGGTTGGATACAATTAGCACCTTTTTAAAAACAATAAGAATTTTTTTGATCTCCACGGTTTGTGTATTGGTTAATTTGTATACCAACAGGAATTGAATGAATATGGAGTAGCAGTATCCGTATTACTATGTGCTAAACAGCTTCGACGTATACTCCACTAGCGGTAATTAGCAAAATAGGAGTTATTTCCATTCTAAAATAAATTATTATACAAGTATTAAAAATGGATCTTAGGATCATATCTCATTCTGCAAAAATAATTTAAATAAACCAGGAGTGTGCTACCAGTCTCATGTTCGAGCACACATTTATGTGACTGGTTATGGTTACTAGCTACACAAGGGGAGCTCTTTTCTACTTAAACTTGGACTTCAATGAGTTATTTTGAAGGGGCTGACAACTCTGGAAAATCTTTGACTTTCACAGATTATACTTCCTCAGTTCATCCAGTAACAGTAAGGACTGAATGAACCGAAATATAATTTTCACTTTTCCTCCATTTTGTTTTACTGTTGGTGTGTGTGGGTTTTTTGTCATTTTTCGTAATCTATTAAAGTTTTTGTTATTAAATGAATTTTAAAAAACGCCTATCGTAATCTCTGAATGCATGCAATTAAATCCAAGGAAACTGCCTGTGACACAATGTACTGATAGTAATGAAAACGACATAAATAGTGTAGTTAGACAGCAGTGCATGAGGGTAGGTTGTGTACATGTACACATGACGGGCAATAACACTGGTTTTATGGTAAATTATATAAAGTGACAGGCCACTTTTCGTTGGAATTAGAGGTTGTCGAAACATCTTTTTTTTAGAAAGTCATTCCAGCCATGTTTACAATATACAATGACTTGCCTTCACCAATTCCAAATGGAAGACAGTTCCATATTTTTACCGTTCTCTCAGTGAAATCCTTCCTAACTTAAAGGGTATCTCCACTCTTTATACGTTTGTGAATCCAGTTCTATGAAGAACGGGAGGTAAGGAGCTGTGCCATTCTTCGGTTCTCAAATAGAACACAACAGGGAGCCAGAGGAGACAGGTAGGAAGAAAATTACCGCCTCGCTCGCTCCCCCGGCGCTTGTCTGACAGGTCCCAACGGGACCTTTGTCTTCTATGGGCATGCGCGATTCTTGGGCATAGAAACAAGGTCCGTCGGGGACCTGTCAGGCCAAGCGGAGGGAGGGTGCGGGGGGAGCGAGGCTTTTGTTAGTAACAAAAGTTCTTAGTGCTAAAAATGGGGCTAATCCAAAGTTATGTACATTTGAAAGCGATTTAGCCCATTTCACCTTTCGCAGCACCATCATAATGACAAATAGCCTATTTCGCCATATTATAAAACGCTTGCTTTTTTCGCTTTCGCCTTGCTTTGAAGAAAAGCACGCTGAGGCGATTTGTGTGGACGATAGTTTTTGGCCTATTCATTGCATGGTGTGGTAACACTGCGAAAGAGAGTGCTCTCTAGTGTATTTCCAGAGCTATTTTTGTCATTTTTTAAAAGCTTATTGATAAATAGGTGAAATTTCGCCTTTTTGCCCGCCTTCTCCATTTTGTGCATTTTTTGCTTTAGTTTTTACCAGAAATTTTTCACCAAACATCTTACTTCTGGAATGTTCCATAACAGACTATTCTTACACAGCACATGGTAATGTTCCCATATAATGGAATGGTTTTAATAATTAAGCCATTACTTCAAATAATGGTCCTATAATAAAATAGAGAAACTATTGCTTTTTGAGTTTACACTATTTATATCTTTGGCTGAAAAAACACACAACTAGGAGATCAATTAAAGTTCTTTATCGCTTAAAATGGTGCTAATTTGCCCAACCCAATCAGATTTATTATAATGTTGAAAAGCTAAATCGGATTGGTTGGGGCAAAATTGCACCATTTTTAAACGAATAAGAACTTTTATTGAAAACCCTGCAAATGGTTGAGGCTTATTTTAAAATAACACAAGATAGGTAGTCAGGGTGTATTTAACCAATTTAATATCTACTTTGAAAACACCACCAGGGAGGATTTACTATTTACCACATATTTGCTGAGCTTTCTCTGCAGTTATTAGTTCTACTTTTTGACTACATAATGTCGCTTTTGAATAATAATTCAAAGTTAAATAAATTGAGGAAAGAAAAAGTTGTGAAAGTTTTAAAAAATTATGGTAAAGGCCTTGGTTGGGGAAAAAAAAAGCAAAAATAAGCCCTTATAATATGTCCCTCCAGACCCCCATTAACTTTATTGGTAACTTATGAAAATCAGACCTTAAAAAAAAAAATCTTTAAAAAAGACGAAAAATTAACCTTAAAAAGCGAAATCTCAGATCCTATACAGTAAATGCTGAAATGGAAAATACCCTAACACACCCCTGGTACTTATTAGTATTGAGAAACACTACACAAAGACTGATCCTTCCATGGGACCATGGCAGGCAAATATAAATGGCCCAATTTATGTGTTTCACCACCTCAGACTTGGCGAATTGGAAAGGCTGAAACTGAACGCAACAAAAATACACTTTCGCCATTTTATAAATATGCTTGAGTGGTTTACCCGCAGCGATGTATGGGAAAGGAATGTATGTAAGGAATGACCCTTTCGCCACTGGTTTCCACTGGGCTTTTATATATAGCGAAAAGTCCAAATAGGGCGAAAAAAAGCTGCGTTAAAGAAGGCGAGAAAAGGTTAATGAAGCTTTATAAATGCCCTTTAGTTATCTAATTGGGAGCGGGACTCTTTCTCTTTATGAAAAAAATGATTTATATGTAAGATATAAACTTCTACACCAACAAAGACTTTTAAGGCATTTACCAGGAGCAGCAATTGCTTTATTAAAATAAGCGAAAAGTTCCGAATTGGCGAAAAAAGGGCTGCCGTTAAAGAAGGCAAAAAGTTAACAAAACATTTATAACATATGCCCCTAAGATCTTTCACAACAAGATATCACTACTTAAACACAGAACCATTTATAGTAATATATACAGTAGTGTGAAAGAGAACGGTGGAACATGCAGGAAGAGATTAACTGCTCACAGTAACTTTTTATCATTCATTTATCAGTTATAAGCAGCACATTATTTTTTTTAATCAAAATGGAGGAATTATTGAAAACCATATTAAAAAACAATAGGGTATTCAATAAAAGGTTCTTATCATAACATGGTGCAAATTTTTTCCCACCAAATCTCAGATGTAGCTTTTAATGTTAAAAAAGAATCTGATTGGTTGGCGGTAAAATTAGCCATTTTAAACGATAAGCAGTGGAAAGTCAATAAAAATTCTTAGCGTTTAAAATGGTGCTAATTTTGCCCCAACAATCAGATCTTATTAGACATTGTAAAGTACATCTGATGGGGTTGGGGCCAAAAAATTAGAACCATTTTAAAGTTAAGAGATTTTATGAATAACCCTGAAGAACTTGTATTGAATGCTCCCTAAAATTGTCTACAGACATCGAGTATAGTTTACATATAGATTGTTGCATTATAGTTTATTCAGGATTATTATTAAGTTTTGTTAGCTTTTGTTTTCAATACATTTTTGTCAAGCTTCTGTGGGCCTAAGGTTTAGGGTATGAGTCAGACTAACTAAGTCGTGATCTAACTGAAACACCAAAGAGTATAACCATAACTGAAGGATGAGGAAAATTTACAGTATTAAGATCTACGTACAGAGTTTTAACAAAAACCTGGTTAGGTCTAGAGAAACTATTGTTTCTGGTCACGTGGCACCAAATGTCTCTGTGGTAAAACAAGTTTTGAGGGAAAAAATTGGGGTTTTGAAGTGAATTTCGAAAATCTGTGCATCCTTCGTATGAGTTGAAATGCACCTCCCAATAGAGATTAATTAACTAGGAAGGAATAATGGTTTGTAAGAAGGTGACCTTAAAGGGCATGTTCACACCCCTATTTATTTTAGTATTTTTACTATAGTTTAAACAGCCCAAACCATGTTTGATTAATTGCCCTTTCTCCCATTTTTCTCATGAGACAAGTAATTTACCCCACTCAATGCTCTTTGCTTGCCGCCTTATGATATTGTAACTTACATGAGTAGTTGCAGCCATTTTAAATAATTGGCCCGAGGTTCACCCAGACTTTAGGGTAAGATTCCTTCTCTTGGAGCCAACGATAATTTGGTGCAGTGCTCACAATAGAATGTCTGACGGACATGCTGACATTCCCTTAAGACTGGAGGAAAAGAAGTTTAGCTCAAGTTCAGTGGTGTTTTTCCACTGTCGAGACAGTCCTTGTCTTCCAGTACATGTGGCAGATTCATTGAACTTTTAATGCGGCTGAGTTACTATAAAGAAAGTGTGTTGCATATTACTGTTACAATAATTTGGAGGTTGCATCCGAGGGATATTTCCAATACCAATGGAGTCAGGAAAATGTACTGTTTCGTTACTCTTCCTCAAAATCCAAATGTTTGGCATAGAATGTGGGTTTTAATTAGTAGGGGATGGAGGGAAGTATGGTTTTATTCAACTCAAATATTAGACACTAGATATACTATATTAACCTAGTACGTCATAGTACTATACTACTATACTAGTACTATAACGAGACTATACTAACGACTACATACTATACTGCTTTCACGTTATTCAAACTATGTTAGAATGCAAATAGATTGCCTAACACTTTTTTGTTCTTAATGTGTAAATAAAAGGGTTAACCAATGGAATTACAGCTGTGTAAAGAAGGGAAAATGCGTTTAGGACTGATTGGCAGAATACTGTGATCTAGGCCTAGTAGTACAGAATCCAAACAGTCCCCATAGAGAGATAACAACAATGAGGTGTGATGAACATGTGAAATGCTTTCTGTCTACTTGGCTCCAGAGCGGATTTTCAGGATGTAACACAATATGTAAACATAAGGAAATGATCAAGAGGAAAGAGGTAAGAGGAGGAAAAGCTCTACAAGCAAACCGAAAAGAGATTGTCATGGTGTCAATGGAAGATGTATACCACACAAGACAACTGTTAATAAAAACGGGACATATCACAAAAAAATGGGCTTACAACAGTGTCGCAGAAAGGTAAATGGATATCGCATTGTATGCGGTTAAGGACCAAGCATCCCAAAACCAGCCAAGTTAGTTAGGAGGACAACAAATGATCTCCGGCATTAAAATTGATATCTTAAGGGTTTGGCAATATGGCAAAACATAGCGTCATAGGCCACTTGCGTTAAGGAAAAGAATTCAGTCCCGGTAAAAAAACATGTAAAAACGTATAGCTGGGTCATACAACCTGTTAAAAGATATGGCATTGTTTTGTGACAGAGCATCGAAGAGAAGTTTTGGTTGTGTAGGTAAGGAAGACGACATATCGGGTGATTGATAAATGCAAAGAACGAGTACATTAGGATTGTGCAGTTGGAGGAGAGAAGTAGATAAGCATTATAAGTGAGAAGGGTTCGAGCAAAGTGAAAATATACTATCAGGAAAAAAAACAACGAACAGTGGAATCGTTTCTCTGGATCACGAAAAAACCCTGAAGAATAACCCCGTCTGGTTTGGTGAAAAATCGGTATCTACATCCAGTAATCTATACCTGTAAGTATTTAAAAGTGAATGGTGGTAAGATTAAATCTCAGGTGATTCTTATGGTGAACCCCATGCTTATTTTTCTTTCAAGGACCAATTCCACTCTATCAGATGACATCTTTAGTAGACTAATGCTCCTTTTAAAATATGTCGATTGAACCTACCCTTGTTGTAGGGATTCTATGGGAGGAACTGTAAGATTATAGCTTTATCATCTTACAGTTCCAGCAGGGAGAAGGAACAGAGTCACAAAAGGGGTCAGGTTTAGGTTATAATTAATCACGCCCCAACTGTAAATTAAAGGGATATTAGAAGTCACCTTGGAGTCAGTTGCCAGGTAGCAAAGGATAATTGGCCTGCGGCCCTCTACTTTTATATGTGCTACGGAACTCCGGTGCTATCTAATATCCTTATAATTTACAGTTGGGGGGTGCATATCCACTATATATTATTTTGACCTTGCCTTCTGAGAATCATTAACTATGCTCTAGAGCAACGAAGTGCATGGAAATGCATATTGTTCAGTGACCCTTCAGCAATTTAGTGGACTAGTTATGAGCTTTAGCATGTTCAGAGGAGGAAGCCTAGGGGATAGCATTCAGTATAACCGTTATGTCAAGTGTATAAAACAAACACGAATAAACATTCTAACGGAAGAAACAGGAAACAGAAAACAGGGGCAATGGAACTTGAGCGCATTTCAGGTTGTCTTTAATTTTTCAGCTTTCATAGCTTTTTGCTATTTATTAAACATTTTATAAAAAAAGTCCAAGAGGAAAAAAAAGTAGTACTTCCTTATTCGAAGTACAAACTAATATTTTTTGTTTAGGATCCAAAAACAACCTTGATAGAGTATTCAAGCACTGTAAGAAGGAATAAAGGAACAAACCACTCCCCTTTCCTTTTGATTTTCAGGGTGAGGACCCCAATGTTCATTTCTAGACTGACCCTTCTACTGTCAATATACAATTAAATTAAATTAATAAATAAATAAATTACACAGACACAGTTATCACTACTTCCAAATACACACATTTAAAAAAGCGTGGGCATTCGTTCCCAGACATACCAATAAGTTGTATGAGTCAAATAATGTACTTACAATTGGGCAGGGCCTTGATGTGAATGTATACATGTTATTGATAAAGTGCTATTGTTGGCGCTATAGAAATTCATAAATAGTAATTAAAATTAAAATAAATAAAATTATTAAATACTCAAAAAAGTGGATGGTTTTAACAAGGTCAACTCGTTTTATCAGATGTTTGTGGTTGAAAAGAATGGCGGTCACCCCATGGAAACTATGGAGTCAACTAGTTTCTTAGAACATTTGTGAGAATGCGCAGGACCCATGGTTAAACATGGGTCAATTACGTTCTTAGACATCTGGTAAGAATGCGAGGATCACATGGTAAACTATGGGTCAACTATTCTTAGACATTTGTAAGCAATGGCGAGGATCACATGGTAAATTTGGGTCACAACTAGTTCTTAGACATTTGTAAGAATGGCGAGGATCACATGTGTAAACATGGGTCAACTAGTTCTAGACTTTGTGAGAAGGCGAGGAACCAATGGTAAACCTTGGGTCAACTACTCTAGACATCTGTAAAGGATTGGCAGGGGATCACATGGTAAAATATGGGTCAAACTTAGTTTCTTAGGACATGTGAGAATGGCAAAGGATTTACATGGTCTAAATTCGTGGGATCAACTAGTTTCATTAGGACATTGTAGAATGGCGAGGATTCACATGGTTAAATAGGGTAACTAGCTTTCTAGTACATTTGTGAGAATGGCGAGAGGAATCACAGGTAAAGTAGTGGGTCAACAGTTTATTTCTAGACATTTGTGAGAATGGCGGGTACACGGATCACATGGTCAACTAGGGTCAACAGTTTCTAGCATATTGTAAGAATGGCGGAGGATCTACATGGGTAAAATATGGGTCAACAGTTTCATTGACATTTGTGAGGAATGATTACATGGTAAATATGGGTCAAACTAGTTTCTTAGACATTCTGGTGAGGATGGCGGGATACATGTAAACCATGGGTCAACTAGTTTCTTAACATTGTGAGATGGATGGCGTGGGGGGATCCCATGGGTAAAACTATGGGTTCAAACTAGTATCTTAGAAATTCTGTGAGAATGGCGTGGACACATGGAAACTATGGGTCAACGTAGTTTCTAGACATTTGTAAGGAAGGCGAGGATTCACATGGTCAAATAGTGGGTCAACTGTGTATCTTAGACATTTGTTAAGAAGGCGAGGAGCACATGGTAAACTAGGGTCAACTAGTTTCTTAGACATCTGAAGAATGGCGGAGACCCCATGGTTAAACTATGGGCAACTAGTATCGTAGCGTTTGTGGAAAAAGTGTGACAGGACACACAGTTGTCAAAATGTCGAAATATTAAAAAACCTTTAAGGTAGGAATATTAGTGTGGAGGAAAGGAGAATATTGTTGTAAATTAGACTTTTTATTTTAATTCTAATAAATAGATTATGAGAGGAAAGGTACATTGAAATCCTAAAAAAGGTAGAGGAAACGATTTTAAATAACATATAGTTTCCATAAGTGTGTTCATACAAGAGTAGATTTTTTATTCTTTCAATTTTACACTGCTGCAAAGACCGAACCGCTCGGTTTGAAGTTGAGTTTCTTTGTAGATATTTGGTTTAAGGGTTGCATTTGGATTAACTACCAAGATTTGACTACATGCTCATTATAAAAATTACAATTCATATCATCTATTTAAGTCTAATAGTGTTTCTGTTCTGTCTCATCTTACCCCCCCTTATTTGGGTCTGTTTGTCTGCGTTTATGCAAATGCCGCAGTAAGGTCTATAAATCATAAGTGTTGCATAGGCTGAATGAAATGCCTATTTAAAGAGAGGAAAAGCCCAAAAGAGATTCATGTTGTATAAAACCCAGTGTGACCACAGTATCATTAAAGACAAATTCTCAGAAGTTTTGTCATGTAATATAACAGCAGGAATATAAAAATTGACAAAACAATGGACGCATATATATATTATAGCTTTTAAAAATCTATAACATTGACATTAAGGAACAAACATAGAAAGAGAATTCATGGAATGTATAAAAATGTACGAACCAATAAAAGTCTAACATAACATTAAGGAAGGAATCTCACGACTACAAAACATTGTTAGTGATCGAGCAAAGGCACATATCATTATGTCTAAATCCCTACACAAAAATCCAAAAGTAGCAAAAAAGATGTTTCTAACTTACCGTATTCTATACATAAACCGAGAAAATTTTACGAAGAAACAAAAGAAGTAGACAAAGTATTTGCCGTTGGGAAATTATATAAATGATTGCTATTAAATGCGTTTCGCTACACAAGGACATCGCAATGGAAAATAGTGTTATTATTGCCATATTTTACCGTATATAGCAGGTCTTTCGCCCACCAAAGAAGGACTGTGCATGCGCTTCAGAGGGAAACATTGCCGTATACTTACAGAACGCAGGGAAAATAAACATAATCTACCAATACAAGGGACCAGGCTGTGAATGAGAATTTGTGTTAAAGGGGACTTTAGCAAAAAAAACATATGTATATGTGGAATAATTTTCAACTTAGTGGTTCAGGTTTCTTTTATATTTCTCTCAGCTTTTCTCCTCAGGCAAATGAAAGTATATGGTGTTGCAAGATATCAATCGGGAGATACAAAAAGTGAATAGCCACACACACCCAATGTAATATTTTGAGTTAGTATGAGCTTGTTACTGAAGTAGGGGAGCCTGCCTCCGTTTATCGAGCTGTGCAACCAAAGCAATAGAAAAAAATGTTTTGTAAGGTGTATATATAGGCTGTATACACCCAGTAATATTCAAGTCCTCAAATTTAATATACTTACACAGTAGTCATTCTGCCACGAGTTACCATATCGCGAAGAACAAGAATAGGTTTTTTTTAAATTAGCCTTCTTTTAATTTAACTATTAAGGTTTTTTTGTGATGCAGTTTCACTCTTCCATGGCTCTGTCCAGATCCCACAAATTCCATCCGTCCGACCCCGGACTCCAACCAGGGACTACCCAAGACATCTGCGTACCCTGCCCTCTAATGGTTGTGGGACCACAATTGTATTGATTTTTTTTTCATCTTGAAAAGGAAGCTACAGTCCACCTAATAATGCTAATTGGAATTACCCAAATTTTTTCGTCTCTGTATTTCTCAGAAGAAGATGGACCTTTCGTCCCCCCAGGAAGCTGGCAGCCAACAATGTTATCGTACACAGGACTCCGTATTCTCGCCCCGGTACAGGAAGTGGACTTTATAGCTTATCTGTGAAATAGCTTATAACCCCTCTGCCAATGCACATTCTTTGCTGTTATGAAAAAAATAACCGATCAAGAACACATCATTGTACCCCAGATTTTCTCTCTGCCCGGTAAGTTTTGGAGATAGTTATTATTTTTTTTTTAGGCATGTAATTTTTATTCTTATATTAGCGCTACATATTCCGCAATGCTTACAATTATTTACTCAATGTACATCAGGCCCTTGCCCCAGAGAGCTACAATCTAAAGTCAATTATGTAATGTGTTTTATTCTATCATAGGGGGTGGTTGTCCTCATCATAATTACTGAGCATTTGCTTGCCCTCATAAAAAAAGATTTTAACTGGGAAAAGTCATTTTTTTAAGAATAGTGCCTCTTTAAATCAGTAGAGACTTATATTTTGCATATTGGACGCCTTTTGATACATGCCTAATAGGATGTAATTTGCATCTGAGATGCGGTGACTGTTTGAAAGAAGAAAGGTAAAAATAACGTGGGAGTTTTAATATGACAGTAACCGTTAGAATATGTATACTTAAAATGTGTCAAGTCATAACTCCCAATATGCAAGAATCACCATAGCAAAGACAACACAGCGAAGCCAGTGACAGGCACATTTCGTATGAGACCACAGCATGTGGAAGGTCAGATCTGCTGAAATGAGCGTGTCGAGTAAAGTAAGCGGCCCACCGCCAGCTGACCCAGACCCAGTTAATATTCTACCTTTGTGTGGTAGGGAACTCTTTGGCAGTGTACTAGTCAAATTATAATGTACAGGGGCGCAGTGGAATACCCTGGACCTTAAATCTTCTACATACAATTCGTATTTTGGTGATTATTTTTAGTCTTACTTGTAATGTACATGTTGTTCATTACTAAATCCCCACGGTTCATTATTTTTGTTACTAGCGAATCTTAGGAATTACACATACCAATTAAGTCAGGTATATTAAGATGACTTCCTGTGTCAACGGGTGATACAGTGTTGGTTGTCTGAACCTTCTCTCGAGGTATAATCAACAGGTGCTCTTCCATTTCTCTCCTTTTGTGTGTTTGAGTCAAAATGCAATGGTTATACTTTCTTTAGATGATGTATATAATAATGTATATAATTTCAAGCTGTGCGTTACTTTTATAAAAGTGTTCAAAAGGGGAGCATTGATTTTTGGAGCCAAGAGGGAGGTTTTAGTTCATCATTTTCACAGACAGGACCTAGGAATTAACTGTTTTTTTTACACAAGGATGGTTGTGTGTACAATAACAGAATTCTCAAAGAATTCCATTCGGGGACATAAATACCAAAAATAATATATTCTTTTTGTCTAAAAGTAAAATACATTCACAGACAATGATTCCAATTGATCCTTTATTTTTTAACAAGTTTTGGCACATTTATTGTAGATCAAGTTATTTACTATCAATATTTGTCTGCAACTATAAATGTCTTCTTTAAATATTCAAAGTAAAACTGAAACAACACTGCTTGGATGCTCGGTAAACAACTTTGAAGTTATTTAGTCTTGTGTGTTCAGTAATGGCGTACCATATGCACTGGCTTAAAATGTAAACCTATTCAATGTTTGATCCAACATTAATATCAAAATAGATTGTAACATAACCAGTGCAGATTTAGGGACAGAGTACGGTCTAGACAGTTGCTGCCAGGAGGAGTTACATTGCCATAAAAAATGAAGGAGCAAATGTAGGCCATCATAAACATCCATTGAACAGCAGCCAGATACAACTCATTTGGCTAATATACTTCCAGGGACTACTTAAAAATAACAGGGTATATCTGATTATGTTTAAATAAAATTTTTTTTACTAACATTTTTCAATTGTTGGTACAAGCATGTCAGTCAATATCTGGTTGTATTCAATTAGATCAACTGGACTTGAAATGTTGTTCTTGAAGCAAGTTGAAGTGTCATTTCAGTCCAGTTGATCTAATGAATACAACAAGATAACCAGACCTGGATGAAGTGCCGAACCTTCAAAGAATGTCAGTATGGCTGTCAAGTGTTATAAGTTTTACTCTCTGAAAGGCAAAAACTTTCTTCTTCCAACAGATTGACAAGAAACCTATTTAGGGGTATTTTATTGGAAAGGTGCGCTTTTGTTACTAATGCTTGTTCCATTATCACAATATCATATGTCTAGTTAAACATAACTTAAAGTAATATGTTTAATAACATAGAAGTATGTGTTCTTTTATAACACTAGTAATGTGTCATTATCATAATACAGTAATTTTTTCTTATCATAACTACCAGTATGTTTAGGACATAACTCAGTAATGTGTATTATATAATAGTAGGTTTTCATAACTTACAGTAATGTGTTTATTGACATAACTTACAGTAATGGTGCTTTCATATACAATGTGTTATATAACACAGCAGTGGTGTGGTTATTCTTATAACTTACGTAATGTGGTTTTCTATAATAACTTACAGTAATGTGTTTATAATCATAACTACAGTAATGTGTTTATTATTTTAACTACAGTAAGTGTTTATTATATAATACAGTAATGTGTTATTTATCTAACTACAAGTAAGATGTGTATTATCATTAACTAAAGTAATGTGTGTTATTATACATAACTACAGTAATGTGTTGATTATCATAATACAGTAGTGTCTGTTATATTATAAACTACAGTAATGTGTGTCATTATCTAAGTATTGTGTTCTTTATTATAACTACACAATGTGCTTATGTCATAAATACAGGAATGTGTTTGGGGGATTTTTTACATAATAATCATTTGGAAAATGCTCCTGTTTATAGTACATGCCCAGTTTTTTGAGTAACGCTACCCATTCTTATTGAGAGAGAAAAAAAAGATTTCTGCTTTCTTTATAAAATATGACCTTATTCTCTTTTCCTAATGATTCCTGTATTTTGACTTTAATTATAGGGACTCTAAGAAATATTACATGCCAAAACGGGAAAGCCCAAATTGATATTTACTGACTTCATGTTATGGGGATATACTGTCCTTCCTGAACTACAGTTAGCCAGTTTATTTTTCTTTTTTGCTTGTTTTCTTACGAATTTACCTGCTCACCTTGACAGGAAAACTTACTTAATTATAATCTGTGTTTTCTGATCGTCTTTGTTCAAAAAGCCAATGTATTTTTTTCTGAAAGCCGGCTTTGCTGATATATCTTATTCAAACCGTTCATTCAGCCAAAATCCTATCAATTTGCAGACAGGAAATGGAATCATTTATCTTTGTCACGTATCACACACTCTATTTCTTTATGTCTCTCGTACATGACAACGAGTGTTATTTTGTTGACTGCAATGGCTTGATGAGGTTTTGTGGCAATTGTGAATCCACTTCATTATCCATCTTATAATGAATAAAAAGGCCTGGTTTCCTGATTGTACTTTTTGCTGGGGTGGCTGGATTTTGGACCATGGCCCACACAATTGATAATCTCAGTTACCTTTCTGCATGGCACATTTAATTGACCATTTTATTGTGGACTACTCAGTAACTAAGTCTCCTGTGTAAAACTGTGACGATCAGGTTGTAAGAAGTATGAGTTTACTTTGTTGATCTATGGTTGGATTTTCTACATTTAGCCTTACCCTGATATCCTATATTTATATTTTTCCACAATTGGAAGATCCCTTCTGCGGTGGAAGAATAAAACATTCCAACCGTGTGTCTCATCTCACTGTGGTAATACTCTCTATGGCACAGTTCGATTATGTAATGAGACCTACATCCCAATACTCATCCTCCATTGGGAAATCTTCTCACTCTGTACAATATTTAATCCACAATATGTAAGCCACTGATTTACACTTTGAGAAACAAAGACGGGAAAAACCTCCCTTCAGAAACAAATCAAAATGATCTGTAAAACTATTTAATCTCCACATTTTATTCACTATGTTTTAAGGGCATGTTTCTGTCAGCACTGTTACACAAAACCCAACCAATCCGTTTGTGACTTTAATAAGCAATCAGGAAGGAGAACTTAATCTGAATTCATAATGCGGGTCATCACAAGTTGCCACCTCCATGTTTTTCTTCTAAGCATGTTAAAGGCTTTGGCATGCACAGTTGAGTTTGTGTAATAGTGCTGAACAAAATACAGAAAAGTCTGCTGCATCTAATTACATCCTTCTTGTGATAAAGATCCTACTAGGCTAGATCTCTATATGCACATGAAAGAATGAATTTCATGTTAATATAATGTTTTTGGGGAAAATTAATATTATCTTATCACTACAATTATTCATATTTTTATTTATTGATCATCAGCATTGTTCAGTAGCATTTATAATACCTAATGGGAAAATAACCAAAAATAATAAAGTCGTCATGTCAGTAATCTGTTGAGTGTTTTCTTCAAAAGCGTCAGCTGGATAAAAAATTTGTGCGTAAGTGTGTCAGTAAAAATAAAAAACAAACACATTTTATTTATACCTCATCACCCTTTTTTTTATGTTACTTATTTGCATGTCAGTGGGACATTCAGATTTGATCACATCACATAGGCAACTCCTTATACCACAATGTAATCTCCCTGAAATTAGGGAAACTTTCTAGGACCAATTGCAGGATATGGTAATTAAGGGCATGCCCACCCCTTTTTTCAATTTTTTTTATATTGTAGCTATGGTCCCCCAGCCCAACCGCCATAATAGAAATTTGAGAAAGTCCGATAGTTACTTTACTTTTATGGGGTTAATTTCAGTTTTGGGGGTGGACATGCCCTTAATGAATCTGAAGGTTGTTAGCACAACCCTCCCCCTCCTAGCATTCTCTGCAATCTCTAAATCTCTATGGACACAAACATGTTTAGTTCCTAAACTATAAAGACCCTTTCAAGCGGTATATAAATAAATTATAGTGCCACAAATAACTCTTTTAATTTTAATAGTACTCAGGGTGAGGATTATTATACTCTTCTTTCTTCAATTTCAATGGCTGCCATTGAAAAAATTGAAGTTGGGAAACTTTAAGTTAGATGGAATGTCTGTCTTTTCTTATAGACCCAGAGCAAATCAGATACTGGTGGTGAAAGCTTGTCTCACCAGCCCATAATGTGGACTTTCTCTGCACTTCTGTTTATTTTATAGAAAGAACCACAGGACTTAACCCCCGAAAAAAGGTGACCAAAATCCATATCCGAGTGAATGAGTAACAGTGATATACAAGACCAAGGTAGCTTCAAAACCAATGCACTTGTGTAGGATAAAAAAGTTAATGTTACTAATTAAAACCCCTTAGAGTGAAGAGTTAGAGTTATGCTGTGAGATCACATTAAAATCTTTGTGTTGCATCTCTCTGACCTTCTGAAGTCAGGTGATCTTACCATTGATGGATGGTTTTCAATGAAACACATCAGGGGCCCATAGTGAGGTTTAAATTAAACTGCAGATGAAGATATTGTCTACCTGGTGAAAGCCATTCACTATGTGTTGCACCTTCGTAGATTCAACAGCCCATTATGCTGGAAGTGACTTAGAAGTCGGGTACAGCTTGTATGCAATGGAAGACAGTGATTTTTTAAAACATCTGTTGAGAGGGGGACCTTGAACGGAGGTTGTAAATCTAAAGAATGTATTCGATGACAGTAGGTTCTACTGGGACTGGATCATCTATCTCTGATGATAAAAATGATACAAGACTGGTGAATATAATAAACAGCTGCAGAAACATGATTGCTGATGCCCGGAGGCCACCAGATCCTTATCTTTTTTATTTTGGTTTTCAGCAAATCCTGATCAACAAAAATAATAGGAAAAGGACCCACAAACCATAATTCAATTAAAAGTTTGAATAGGACATTTCTCTAAAAAAGAGAGAGAAAAAAGAAACTTAAAAAATTGGTGGAAAAATGGTGCCACCATTTTTTCTGTAGGAGGGCGTTGTTATTGGTCACTTTGGACTTTGAATCATAATATAGAAAACCAACCAGGGGTTGGAATCCCGCCCGCGAGATTGGAAACCGGGCGGCTCTCCCTTGGTCCATGATCAGCTGTTTCTAAACAGCTGATTGCACGTATGAAGGAAACACCAGCTGTTTAAAAGACTGGAACTGAAGTTTCGGATTGCAGAGGTTTTGGCGGGGCACTCTTACCATCTGGGCCCCCCCAGACAGGTGGCGGGAGTTATGCCACTGGCATCAATCATGACCAACCATAAGGATTGTCAGCTGTGGAATACTTTATAATAGGAGGAGGTATGTACAAAAATTTCATTATTTTTTGCTAAGACTTTTGCGGTTTACTTTGACTTATCTATTATTTCAAACCAGAGGTACCGCCATGAGTGCAAATGCATGCCAGCATATGCAACTTGTTTGGGGTGGTGGGAGAAAGAAGTGGTTCCCTCATCCCACCATGGCATCTGTGTGAACCTTTGGTTTTGATTATAGATCACATATCCTTTGTATTGGAAAGGCTCTAAAGACAAATTTTGATTGGCTTAAGAATTAAAAAACTATGATTTGAACATCAAATGACAATGGCCTGTTCCCCTAGGGAGAACATCTTCCTAGATGTAAATTATTTAATCACAGAAAAAGTTGTCTAAATATGACCCTTTACTGGAAACCCCCCTCAACCAATATGTTGTTACATTACTCCGTGCCCACCCCAATACACAGAAAAGAGGCATCCCAAAGGCCAGTTTCTTAGGCATGTTTCAATTGCACCACACTTGTGACTGACAGAGACTAAGGATTTGTCTAAAGAATCAGAAACCAATGTTACCCTAAACAGTGTACACAGAAAATGTATTGCAAATCAAAGGAACTAACACAGCACTCTTACTTTAACCTAGAGAAGAGTAATAAGAGGGATACCCAAGCACTAAGATCATTACGACCTATGGGGAACAATGGGATGGAATTCAAACAGGTTTGCACACCTTTTGGCCTATAATTGCTGCAGATGAGACAATAAAAGAATTTAATAGCCCTTACCTCAACTAACAGAAAAACCGGGAAAGAACTTAGGGGATCTTTTGACTAAGGGGCATATTTATAAAGGTTTGTTAACTTTTCGCTGCCGTTTTTCCCGCCATTTTCGCAAAAAAATCACGTTTTCACGATTTATAATGGACGGTAAACGGCGCGAAAAGTTAACGAAGCGTTAACTTTCGCGGGATGTGAACAGTTACCACGCTTCTATTTTAAATCTGATTGGTAATGTAAAGCATGTAAACCAAGCATTAAAAAATTGACCATTCAGAAAGGATTAGGGATTATTATTAAACTTCCAGGATCTTCCCCCCACCACTGATTTAAACGTACATGCCTGTAAACCAAGCTGTGAACGACTACCCTTTTTTGAATATTGGAATAACATCAGCCTTTCCAATCCAGAGCCACACCTCGGACATGAGGTAATCTGCAAAAATAAGGAAAACAATGGCCTAGATAAAACTGAACTTAGCTCCCTAAGTACCGAGATGTAGTTATCGGTCCAGGAGATTTCAGCTATCCTAATTCATTTAATTTAGTAGTTTGATTGCTTTCTTACAATCCTTGTTACAGTTTTTATAATCCCTAAGGCCCTTTCGATTCCCTCGCCTTAAATGTTTTTTAAATGCTTTTCTTCCTTTCATTTGCTCTTTACATCGTAATTCAGCACAATGGGTGCGGTTTATTTTGTTTACATTTATTCCCAAGGGTATAAATTTAGATTTGAACTGTCTTAAAATCCCCTTAAACGCGAGCCCACTTCTGTTCAGTATCTTTACCTGATAATACCATATCACAGTTGACATTCTGAAGAGTCATGCTTGTGAAGGTTCTCATTCACCAGGTCATGGTATATCTGATGTTTCAATTAGATCAACTGGACTTGAAGTTAGTTTTGAAGACGTTTCGCTAGTCATCGACGGCTTTTTAATTCAGAATGACATTGTACAAGAATCTGTGGCAATATGTACCCTGGAAATCCCAATTAGCATATCACAGCCAAGTGTTAAGGGCAGGATTGAATAGTGGCTAAGAGGTGTTATGGAATGCCCAGGGTAAGGGGGCAAACAGCATGTACATGGCAGACAGTTGATGTCGAACCCCCCACCTCTATTAGGGTTGGGTTTTTTATTTTCACATAAATGGCCTCCTAACACCTCTCTTAAACCAGTCACGTTCCTTTGCCAATATGTTAACATTACAATCTTCAAAGGTATGTGCCTTTATCCTTAGATACAGGTACACGGCTGAGTCCTGACCCGAGGAATTGGTCTTCTGTACTGGGCCAACATTGATGCAGTTGCTGTTTGGTCTCCCCCAAATACAAATCAGAGCATTCTTCACTGCACTGCACTGCATATATGATCCCAGAGGAGCCCTTAAAACTTGTGGATATCCAGACTGGGCCTTTTTCAAAAGAAGTAGAAGGAAGAAAAGAACACGAATACCAACAGTGAAGGGAAAGCAAAACAGGAGGAAGAACAGGCATCCCATATGTAGCAGGGGTCTCCGAGAAATAAGAAGAAATTCAAAAAACACTGTATCCCTGTCTGCTTTAAAACCGAACAACACACTCAGGCAGCGCATTGGTAACTCCGAAAGACCCAATACCGAAACACAAGAAAAGCAACATCATATATGCAGTGCAGTGCAGTGAAGAATGCTCAATTTTGTATGTGGGGGAGAACAAACAGCAACTGCATCAACGTATGGCCAGCACAGAAGAGCCAATTCTCGGGTCAGGACTCAGCCATGTACCTGCATCTTAAGGATAAGGACATACCTTTGAAATTGTAATGTTTAACATATTGGCAAAGGAACGTGACTGGTTCAAGAGAGGTGTTAAGGACGCCATTTATGTGAAATAAAGAAACCAAGCCTAAATAGAGGTGGGGGTTCGACACCAACTGTCTGCCATGTACAATGCTGTTTTGACACCTTACCCTGGGCGTTCCTATAAACCCTCTAGCCATATCCAATCCCAATCAGATATATTCTGAAGGCTACTTTCAACCTGGAAATTTTGCCTTCCCAAAATTAAAAGTCTTTGTTAAACTTTCTTTCATAACATAGTCCAAACGACACTATTTTATGGTCATTATTCCATAAGCCTCCAGTTACTTTTATATCTAGAATATACTCAACAATGTTAGATATACCAGATCCAACAGAGCTCCTTTTCTAGTAGGAATTTCAACCACCTGTGAGAGAAAATATCCTGCATCAAATTCAGGAACCATCGCCTTTTCTGTGATGGCAGTTCCACACACCAATCAATGTCAGGGTAATTGAAGTCCCCCATATTGAGCACACCCCAAAAAAGCAGCCCTTGCCAACTGCATATGAAGCTGACTCACTTTCTCTGCTAGCATTTGGCGGCTTATAGCAGACACCAACAATGACATTACCCCTTTCCTGTTGCCTAATTCCACCATATTGTCTCCACTTTAACATCCATATCACCAGTTATCTCTTCCTTTAAATTTGGCTTCAATACTTTTTTAACATAAACACATACTCCCTCCTTTCCTTTTTCTTTCTGTCCTGCCTAAACAAGGTACCTTCTAAATTTATGCCACAGTCGTGAGAACTGTTCAACCACCTTTCTGTTATACCTATTACATCATACTTTTCATTCAACGGCATAATTTCCAATTCACCCATTGCAGCCAGGCCTCTCACAGTGTTAAACATAAAATTTAGATTGTAATTTATCATACACTTAATACACATGCCCATATCCCCTATGCTAGACCCCACCCCCCACTGGCCTTTCTACAACCCTGCTTTCCTCCTGGGCTATCTACCAGTGAGAATGCTAATACCCTTCCCTCCCAAACCTAGTTAAAATCTCCTCCATCCCTCTAGCCATCTTCTCCCCTAAAAAGCTGCACGCCATCAGTGAAGTGCAACCCTCCCTACTAAAAGAGCTTGTAGCCGATAGCAAGTCTGCCTAGTTCCCTACATGTGAAGCAAGACTGCCGGTCACATCCGGCCCCATCGAATAAATGTTCACACAATCCACACATGCAAATCCCTAGCACCAGGCCGGCAAACAGTTCGGCATGTAGGGCCTTGGCGGCAGATTACCCTATCTACCTTCCTTATAATGGAGTCTCCTACCATACCACCTGCCTAGCATTCCTAATCCTAAGTTACTCCCCACTTGTATCAGAGATGGCAGTCCCCGGGTGCTCAAGGGACTAGCCCCCTCCATACATGCTAATTCCAAGCTGTCCTCCACTTTCAACCTAAGGTGGCAAATCTGGTGGGATGGGATTCTGGGGAGAGCAACCCCTACCTTCTGTTCCCTACTTCCCCCTAGTAACACCTAACAAAAAAACCTCCCCCCTCAACCTCCCTGTCCCACTTCCACCGATGTCTATACTGGCCCCAGCCAGTGCTACTGTCCCCCCAGATTTGCCAATCCCTGCAAAGCAGCAAGCTGCCCCCTTAGACTCTCCACCTCAGCTCCAAACGGCAACCCACTCACATCTGACACAGACATAGGTCCCCTGGAACGTCTGCTCCATGTTCCTATACATGTGGCAGGATGCACATTGCATGGTATCGACAAAACTGCCTTCTAATACAAAATACCAGTATTTTTATCTGATCTGCCAACCATCTGTGCTTCGTGTTACATGAACAACCTTTTTAAAAATTCTTCCACACGCTCCAGGTTTTTTGTATGATGCCCATGTTTTTAGAGGAACTGATCCCTGTATCAGCTGGAGTGCTGTGTTCCCAGCTGCCATAGCCACTGTGAAAAAAACACACCTGTCTTTGTGCATTAGGTGCTGCTGTGAGTCAACCTTGACAATGTATCTGCTAGCACATTGTTTGTCCTGGGATATGCACTGTTTTAAATGTGTGTGTTTTCATGCAACCAAGAACCAAATGCCTCAACAGTGTAACCACGGGGGGGGGGGAAGAAACTGACAATAGTAATACTCCACTATACTCATGTTGTCTGTCCAGAAAACAATATTACTTGTTTGCAAGTGCTTTCCCCTACATTTCTCGTTGCCAGTATATAAACCCAAACCCTTCTTCCTTACACCACTCTCTTAGCCACGCATTAATGCTCCTAAGCTCCTGCTGTCTCCCTGGCTTAGCACGTGGCTGCGGTAGTATTTCTGAAAACACTACCCTGGAGATCCTTGCTTTTAAATTGGCCCCTAGCTCTCGGTAATCATGTTTAAGGACCTCACCTCCTCCTCTAACTTTGTCATTGGCACCAATGTGAAGCAAGACTGCCGGGTCACATCCGGCCCCATCGAATAATCTGTCTACACAATCCACCACATGCCAAATCCCTAGCACCAGGCAGGCAACACAGTTCGGCATGTAGGGCCTTGGCGGCAGATTACCCTATCTACCTTCCTTATAATGGAGTCTCCTACCACTACCACCTGCCTAGCATTCCTAATCCTAAGTTACTCCCCACTTGTATCAGAGATGGCAGTCCCCTGGGTGCTCAAGGGACTAGCCCCCTCCATACATGCTAATTCCAAGCTGTCCTCCACTTTATCACCTAAGGTGGCAAATCTGGTGGGATGGGCATTCTGGGGAGAAGCAACCCTACCCTTCTGTCCCCTACTTCCCCTAGTAACCCTAACAAAAATACCTCCCCCCTCAACCTCCCTGTCCCACTTCCACCGATGTCTATACTGGCCCCAGCCAGTGCCTACTGTCCCCCCAGATTTGCCAATCCCTGCAAAGCAGCAAGCTGCCCCCTTAGACTCTCCACCTCAGCTTCCAAACGGGCAACCCACTCACATCTGACACAGACATAGGTCCCCTGGAACGTCTGCTCCATGTTCCTATACATGTGGCAGGATGCACATTGCATGGTATCGACAAAACTGTCCCTTCTAATACAAAATACCAGTATTTTTATCTGATCTGCCAACCATCTGTGCTTCTGTGTTACATGAACAACCTTTTTAAAAATTTCTTCCACACGCTCCAGGTTTTTTGTATGATGCCCATGTTTTTAGAGCAACTGATCCCTGTATCAGCTGGAGTGCTTCTGTGTTCCCAGCTGCCATAGCCACTGTGGAAAAAAACACACCCTGTCTTTGTGCATTAGGTGCTGCTGTAGTCAAACCTTGACAATGTATCTGCTAGCACATTGTTTGTCCCTGGGATATGCACTGTTTTAAATGTAATGTTGTTTTTCATGCAACCAAGAACCAAATGCCTCAACAGTGTAACCACGGGGGGGGGGGGAAGAAACTGACAAGTTAATTACATTCACTATACTCATGTTGTCTGTCCAGAAAACTACTTCCTTGTTTGCAAGTGCTTTCCCCTACATTTCTGTTGCCACTATAATCGGGGATTATTCCAGAAATGTTAAGTTGCACGTTAACCCCAACTCAGCCCATTCTCCCGGCCATTTCTCAGCGCACCATTGACCGTCTAGGTATGCTATAAGGCCTGTACTTCCTGCTGCGTGTGTAAAGCCTCAGTTGTTGATTTGACAAAGCTTTCTTATCCCATTAAAATTTTCTAAGAATTTTTCCTATACTGTCAAGTCTTCCTTTAAAGGCTCTGTGATCCTTAGTCTATGTTCATTTCTTTTTATACCGGCTGTTGCTGCTTCCATGCACCTATTAAATGCTCTGCCCATGGGGATAACCCTACATGCAAAGTTCAGTAAACCCAATAATGACTGCATTTTATTTAAGTGTCACTTTCTTGGCCTCTTTCATTTTTACCACTTCTGATCTAGTTTTTTCAACTTTATTCCTTGGCAACCTGCACTGTTCCATTTTTGTGTCTATTTCTATGCCTAAAAAAGGGATCCTAGTGCATGGGTTGTGTCTTTTCTTCCGCTACTGGAACTACAAATTTGCATAATGTGTTTTAATTCACTCACATGTGTCTGAATCTTTTGGACCTGCCAATAGGAAATCGTCCAGATAATGGGCTATGCTGTCCTTTTGTCCGCAATTAGAACAGGCCTGTTTAAATTTAAAGGTGTTACTCCGTTTGCATTGCCTGTCATTGAATGCCCAGCATTCCTTCCTTACATTTTGATTGAAGCTGTGGTTATACCCGCCTGTATTTTTGGGCCCCTTTTCTCCTGCCCCACGCTCTTCATCCATATTTCCATATCTTTCTGACCAAAAGATATGGAAATATGGACTTCCCACCCTTTTCCCCCTTAATTCCCTATAATATTCTTTCCATGCTTTGCCTCCGTATGTGGTAAAAGTATCTAATATTGAATATGCATATTTTGCCATATTCACACATTGCTCAGGATATTCTGAAGTGATACATGCTGTATAGATCATTAATCCCTTCATCCACTCCACTATAGATTTGTGATGTGCACTGCCTTCCCCCTTTTCATCTGCTTGTCTCTGTCCTTCTTTAGTTATGCTAAACATATCAATGCATATACATTCAATACATATTAATGCATTCTTTTCCCCTGACCCTAACTGTTTAGTATTGTTATTGGGTACTCTAGCAGTTCCTTCAACTTGTGCAAGGGTACAAGTTAGTATTATGTATCCTGCTTGTGTTGCCCTTTGTTTGCTAGCTCCTCCCCCTTTTCTTACTGCAGCCTATGAATACCTAGTTCTTTTGTTGCCCTTCCTACTTGCTTCCCCCCACCCTCCCCTGGTTAATCCCTGGACAACCGAGGGGGAAAAGAGAGCACTGAAGCCATTATGCATTATATGCCTCTATTTTTAGAATCCTTAAGATACAGGTACACGGCTGAGTCCTGACCCGAGGAATTGGCTCTTCTGTACTGGGCCATACATTGATGCAGTTGCTGTTTGGTCTCCCCCAAATACAAATCAGAGCATTCTTCACTGCACTGCACTGCATATATGATCCCAGAGGAGCCCTTAAAACTTGTGGATATCCAGACTGGGCCTTTTTCAAAAGAAGTAGAAGGAAAGAAAAGAACACGAATACCAACAGTGAAGGGGAAAAGCAAAACAGGAGGAAGAACATGGTCATCCCATATGTAGCAGGGGTCTCCGAGAAATTAAGAAGAAATTTCAAAAAACACTGTATCCCTGTCTGCTTTAAACCGAACAACACACTCAGGCAGCAATTGGTACATCCGAAAGACCCAATACCGAAACACAAGAAAAGCAACATCATATATGCAGTGCAGTGCAGTGAAGAATGCTCTAATTTGTATGTGGGGGAGACCAAACAGCAACTGCATCAACGTATGGCCCAGCACAGAAGAGCCAATTCCTCGGGTCAGGACTCAGCCATGTACCTGCATCTTAAGGATAAAGGACATACCTTTGAAAATTGTAATGTTAACATATTGGCAAAGGAACGTGACTGGTTCAAGAGAGGTGTTAAGGACGCCATTTATGTGAAAATAAAGAAACCAAGCCTAAATAGAGGTGGGGGGTTCGACACCAACTGTCTGCCATGTACAATGCTGTTTTGACACCTTACCCTGGGCGTTCCTATAACACCTCTTAGCCACTATCCAATCCCAATCAGATATATTCTGAAGAGCTACTTTCAACCTGGGAAATTTTGCCTTCCCAAAATTAAAAGTCTTTGTTAAACTTTTCTTTTCAATAACATAGTCCAAACGACACTATTTTATGGTCATTATTCCATAAGCCTCCAGTTACTTTTATATCTAGAATATACTCAACAATGTTAGATATTACCAGATCCAACAGAGCTCCTTTTCTAGTAGGAATTTCAACCACCTGTGAGAGAAAATTATCCTGCATCAAATTCAGGAACTCATCGCCTTTTTCTGTGATGGCAGTTCCACCACACCAATCAATGTCAGGGTAATTGAAGTCCCCCATATTGAGCACACTCCCCAAACTTGCAGCCCTTGCCAACTGCATATGAAGCTGACTCACTTCCTCTCTGCTAGCATTTGGCGGCTTATAGCAGACACCAACAATGACATTACCCCCTTTCCTGTTGCCTAATTCCACCCATATTGTCTCCACTTTAACATCCATATCACCAGTTATCTCTTCCTTTAAATTTGGCTTCAATACTTTTTTAACATAAACACATACTCCTCCTCCTTTCCTTTTTTCTCTGTCCTGCCTAAACAAGGCGTATCCTTCTAAATTTACTGCACAGTCGTGAGAACTGTTCAACCACCTTTCTGTTATACCTATTACATCATACTTTTCATTCAACGGCATAATTTCCAATTCACCCATTTTGTCAGCCAGGCCTCTCACAGTTGTAAACATAAAATTTAGATTGTAATTTATTCATACACTTTAATACACATGCCTCCATATCCCCTATGCTAGCCCCACCCCCCACTGGCCTTTCTACACCCTGCTTTCCTCCTGGGCTATCTATCCCAGTGAGAATGCTAATACCCTTCCCTCCCAAACCTAGTTTAAAATCTCCTCCATCCCTCTAGCCATCTTCTCCCCTAAAACAGCTGCACCGCCATCAGTGAAGTGCAACCCATCCCTACTAAAGAGCTTGTAGCCGATAGCAAAGTCTGCCTAGTTCCCTATAAACCCAAACCCTTCTTCCTTACACCACTCTCTTAGCCACGCATTAATGCTCCTAAGCTCCTGCTGTCTCCCTGGCTTAGCACGTGGCTGCGGTAGTATTTCTGAAAACACTACCCTGGAGATCCTTGCTTTTAAATTGGCCCCTAGCTCTCGGTAATCATGTTTAAGGACCTCACCTCCTCCTCTAACTTTGTCATTGGCACCAATGTGAAGTCAAGACTGCCGGGTCACATCCCGGCCATCGAATAATCTGTCTACACAATCCACCAACTGCCAAATCCCTAGCCCAGGCAGGCAACACAGTTCGGCATGTAGGGCCTTGGCGGCAGATTACCCTATCTACCTTCCTTATAATGGAGTCTCCTACCACTACCACCTGCCTAGCATTCCTAATCCTAATTACTCCCCACTTGTATCAGAGATGGCATTCCCCTGGGTGCTCAAGGGACTAGCCCCCTCCATACATGCTAATTCCAAGCTGTCCTCCACTTAATCACCTAAGGTGGCAAATCTGGTGGGATGGGCATTCTGGGGAGAACAACCCTACCCTTCTGTCCCCTACTTCCCCTAGTAACCCTAACAAAATACCTCCCCCCTCAACCTCCCTGTCCCACTTCCACCGATGTCTATACTGGCCCCAGCCAGCCTACTACTGTCCCCCCAGATTTGCCAATCCCTCAAAGCAGCAAGCCCCCTTAGACTCTCCACCTCAGCTTCCAAACGGGCAACCCACTCACATCTGACACAGACATAGTCCCCTGGAACGTCTGCTCCATGTTCCTATACATGTGGCAGGATGCACATTGCATGGTATCGACAAAACTGTCCCTTCTAATACAAAACCAGTATTTTTATCTGATCTGCCACCCATCTGTGCTTCTGTGTTACATGAACAACCTTTTAAAAATTTCTTCCACACGCTCCAGGTTTTTTGTATGATGCCCATGTTTTTAGAGCAACTGATCCCTGTATCAGCTGGAGTGCTTCTGTGTTCCCAGCTGCCATAGCCACTGTGGAAAAAAACACACCCGTGTCTTTGTGCATTAGGTGCTGCTGTAGTCAAACCTTGACAATGTATCTGCTAGCACATTGTTTGTCCCTGGGATATGCACTGTTTTAAATGTATGTTGTTTTTCATGCAACCAAGAACCAAATGCCTCAACAGTGTAACCACGGGGGGGGGGGAAGAAACTGACAAGTTAATTACTTCACTTACTCATGTTTTCTGTCCAGAAAACTACTTCCTTGTTTGCAAGTGCTTTCCCCTACATTTCGGTTGCCACTATAATCGGGGATTATTCCAGAAATGTTAAGTTGCACGTTAACCCCAACTCAGCCCATTCTCCCGGCCATTTCTCAGCGCACCATTGACCGTCTAGGTATGCTATAAGGCCTGTACTTCCTGCTGCGTGTGTAAAGCCTCAGTTGTTGATTTGACAAAGCTTTCTTATCCCATTAAAATTTTCTAAGAATTTTTCCTATACTGTCAAGTCTTCCTTTAAAGGCTCTGTGATCCTTAGTCTATGTTCATTTTCTTTTTATACCGGCTGTTGCTGCTTCCATGCACCTATTAAATGCTCTGCCCATGGGATAACCACAATGCAAGTTCAGTAAACCCATAATGACTGCATTTTATTTAAGTGTCACTTTCTTGGCCTCTTTCATTTTTACCACTTCTGATCTAGTTTTTTCAACTTTATTCCTTGCAACCTGCACTGTTCCTTTTTTGTGTCTATTTCTATGCCTAAAAAAGGGATCCTAGTGCATGGGTTGTGTCTTTTTCTTCCGCTACTGGAACTACAAATTTGCATAATGTGTTTTATTCACTCACATGTGTCTGAATCTTTTGGACCTGCCAATAGGAAATCGTCCAGTAATGGGCTATGCTGTCCTTTTGTCCGCAATTAGAACAGGCCTGTTTAAATTTAAAGGTGTTACTCTCCGTCGCACGCTTGTGCATGCCTGTCATTGAATGCCCAGCATTCCTTCCTTACATTTTGATTGAAGCTGTGGTTATACCCGCCTGTATTTTTGGGCCCCTTTTCTCCTGCCCCACGCTCTTCATCCATATTTCCATATCTTTGGACCAAAAGATATGGAAATATGGACTTCCCACCCTTTTCCCCCTAATTCCCTATAATATTCTTTCCATGCTTTGCCTCCGTATGTGGTAAAAGTATCTAATATTGAATATGCATATTTTGCCATATTCACACATTGCTCAGGATATTCTGAAGTGATACTGCTGTATAGATCATTAATCCCTTCATCCACTCCACTATAGATTTGTGATGTGCACTGCCTTCCCCCTTTTCATCTGCTTGTCTCTGTCCTTCTTTAGTTATGCTAAACATATCAATGCATATACATTCAATACATATTAATGCATTCTTTTCCCCTGACCAACTGTTTAGTATGTTATTGGGTACTCTAGCAGTTCCTTCAACTTGTGCAGGGTACAATTTAGTATTATGTATCCTGCTTGTTTGCCCTTTGTTTGCTAGCTCCTCCCCCTTTTCTTACTGCAGCCTTGAATACCTAGTTCTTTTGTTGCCCTTCCTACTTGCTTCCCCCCACCCTCCCCTGGTTAATCCCTGGACAACCGAGGGGGAAAGAGAGCACTGAAGCCATTATGCATTATATGCCTCTATTTTTAGAATCCTTAAGATACAGGTACACGGCTGAGTCCTGACCCGAGGAATTGGCTCTTCTGTACTGGGCCATACATTGATGCAGTTGCTGTTTGGTCTCCCCCAAATACAAATCAGAGCATTCTTCACTGCACTGCACTGCATATATGATCCCAGAGGAGCCCTTAAAACTTGTGAATATCCAGACTGGGCCTTTTTCAAAAGAAGTAGAAGGAAAGAAAAGAACACAATACCAACGTGAAGGGGAAAGCAAAACAGGAGGAAAACATGGTCATCCCATATGTAGCGGGGTCTCCGAGAAATTAGAAGAAATTTCAAAACACTGTATCCCTGTCTGCTTAAACCAACAACACACTCAGGCAGCAATTGGTACATCCGAAAGACCCAATACCGAAACACAAGAAAAGCAACATCATATATGCAGTGCAGTGCAGTGAAGAATGCTCTAATTTGTATGTGGGGGAGACCAAACAGCAACTGCATCAACGTTATGGCCCAGCACAGAAGAGCCAATTCCTCGGGTCAGGACTCAGCCATGTACCTGCATCTTAAGGATAAAGGCATACCTTTGAAAATTGTAATGTTAACATATTGGCAAAGGAACGTGACTGGTTCAGAGAGGTGTTAAGGACGCCATTTATGTGAAATAAAGAAACCAAGCCTAAATAGAGTGTGGGGTTCGACACCAACTGTCTGCCATGTACAATGCTGTTTTGACACCTTACCTGGGCGTTCCTATAACCCCTCTTAGCCACTATCCAATCCCAATCAGATATATTCTGAAGAGCTACTTTCAACCTGGGAAATTTTGCCTTCCCAAAATTAAAAGTCTTTGTTAAACTTTTCTTTTCAATAACATAGTCCAAACGACACTATTTTATGGTCATTATTCCATAAGCCTCCAGTTACTTCAAAATTTTATTTCAAATTATTTTAAATCAAAATTGTACAATATCATGTTATAACACAGGGTTATTCAATAAAAGTTCTTATTGTTTAGAATGGTGCTAATTTTGCCCCAACCAATCAGATGTTAGCTTACAAATGTTAAATAAGATCTGATTGGTTGGGGCAAAATTAGCACCATTTTAAACGATAAGAAGTTTTATTGAATCTCCCTGTTAGTTTTAATCACAATGCAAATAATATTTGTTGAGAGTGGTTTCTTCAAACTTCATTTACAATTCATTTTTATGAACAGTTTGGTCTTTTTTTCCTGTAAAATGAAAAGACAGTATGAACATTTTTATTTTTGCCGTTTTGCTCTTTAAATTTTACTTGAGTTATTTGCTTGTTAGTGGGGCATTTGAAATTATTCAGGTAAGTTAAGATACCCAGCAACACATAATCCAACCTCTACTATATCTGGAAAGTCTTTTTCTAGGACCAATTAAGGGATTATAGAGTGAATCTGATCAAAAAGACAGGCTGGTGGGGCAAATTGATTTTTTTAAGATACTTGGCAGGTCAGCACACAGTTTTAGACTGGGATCTCTGCCTATGGCGTAATCATGCCCACCATACTCTTCTGGCACGGTAATGGAATAGCCAACTTCAATGGAAGGCCCTTTGTCACACCTCCCTCCCCAGTGCCAGGCTAGATACGCAATCAGTTATTACATTGGTGACTGCCTCTAAGCCTTACTACGCTGCTATTCATTTGTGCAAGTCACATTTGTGCTAAGGCAAGCAGCGTCATAACTATAGATCTGCCTGCTAGATACCACAATCAGCTGGTGGCACCTATATTAGTAATGGTGCATGCAATCAGCTGTTTAAAAAGAGACAATTGTGGTATCTAGCAGGCAGATCTATAGTTATGTCGCTAACTGGGACTGCACAAATGGATAGCAGTGTCTTGGATGCTGTACAGCCACCCGGGGGCCACAAACAATGGGCAGAAGGGCCGGATTCAGTTTGACATGTGTGCTCTAGGATGTTAGCACAACCCACAAAGATGTGTTTCCTTTCTGTAACATTTACATAGCGTCTGAAGAAATAAACAAAAAAAAATAGGACTATAGGTGGGCTGTAAGGCAAGACACAGTGTCTGCAGTTAAGGCTTTTTTATTTTGAAATAAAGCACACACAACATGTTTTGGACCACAGTCCTTTCTCAAGGAGTACACTTCCTGTTAAGGAGTCAGGAAGTGATATTACAAATGAACAGACAAATCACCAATGCAATAACCAACCCCCCGTGAAGATCCAGCTACCCTAGGTAAAAAGTCAATTCACAGAACAATCCAAAACCACCGGTGGTTGGGACTAGAGATGGCCGAACTTTCGAAAGTTTGGTCCATTTTTGAACTATATGGAAAGTTTGAAAACGGACCCATTAAAGTCAATGGGAAGTCAAATAGTTTGAAAAGTTCTAATGAAATACAATTAAAATATCAATGGTAACTTAATGTAAATGGCTGTGGGACCTGGGAAATGGACTGGGGAACATGTTCGAATATCCAGGACATTTGAAAAATCAATTTTATTCTCACTCGCGCTATTTTCGAGCTCGTTCGAGCCTAGTTACCATGTACATTTTACTCGCGGATTCGATTCTCACGTATAGGCTTTAATGGACACTTTACTAGTAGATTTGATGTTCGCGCCTAGATACCATGGACATTTTACTCGCGGATTCGATGCTCGCGTTCGCGCCTAGATACCATGGACATTTTACTTGCGGATTCGCTTCTCGCGTATAGGTTTAAATGGACACTTTACTCGCGGATTCGATGCTCGCGTTCGCGTCTAGATACCATGGATGATTTACTCGCGGATTCGATGCTCGCGTATAGGTATAATAGGCATTTTACGCGCACATTCGAACGGTCAAACATTCAATATTTATCGAAAGTCCGAAAATATCGAAAATCCGGGATATTTCGAGAAGTCCGAATTCGTTTGAATTCGAATACTTCAGCTCGAACTCAGGTTCGAGTTCTAGTCCAACTCTAGTTGGGAGAGGCCTTGTATGACCCCAAGGTGGGGAAAAAGTTCCCATAAAAAGTGCAGTGCACCACTAGGTGGCAAAATCCTGGTACTACCCTTGTGGGTCTGCCAGATAAAGGCCGGGCATATAGTATATACCTGTAAAGAGAACATAACACTATGCATCTACAACAATTTGCACAAAATACAAGAACCATATGCGAATCCGCCATACCATTAGCATTACTACAGAGCAAAATATATGTAAGGCTGACTTGTACCGTAATCACATGATATGTACTTTACAATTAAGATATACCTGTCTGGTGTGGCAAGTGTCTGGAGACTGTTGTGTCAGTTTGTGTACCTGCTTTGAAATTTCTGATACTATTCTTATGTTCTTTCACTGTTTCTCTGACCTGCCTGGAGGACTCTCCCACATATCACAGGGACATATAGAGAGGATTTCCATACTTGAGATTAGTTTTCATTTGTTTCTACGTAAATTGAAATTAATTTTCTGTAAGCGGAAAATTCAGAGCTCTTTCATTCACGAAGTTAGTAATAATTCACTGAATATATTTGAGCAAGTGGTATTATCATGTCAAAAAAATCTTTGATTCACACACCAGGAAAATGGTATCTAACCTTACATATAATGAGCTCAAAGCCCTTAACTCTCTTAAAGGCAATTCTGCCATTATAATAAAACCAGCTGATAAGGGGAGAGCGGAGGTTATCTTGAACAAAACATACTATACCGAAGATGCCCTACGCCAACATGAGACCCCTGGCCACTATGAACCTATTTCACATGACCCTACTGCCAAACTATTAAAAGAGCTCAAATGCTTCATACATGAAGCATATAATAATGCCATAACATCAGGAGTCAGGGACTTTTTAATCATAGAAAACTTAAAAAGATAACTTAAAAGATACCACACACTTATTACAAGCCTTACAGGGCCTATCACTACCATCTACTCCTATCCCAATGGTATGTATTTATGTACAGAGCTTATACACATCCATTCCACAACAGGAGAGAATACACTGTGTAGAACGTGCACTTCTTGATACAAATCTATCACACCATACAATTTAATTTCTTATTGATTGTCTTTCAATGGTACTACAAAAGACTATTTCAGATTTAAAATCTACTCACTACTGGCAGCTCCAAGGTACATCAATGGGTTCTGCTGTAGCCCCATCCTTTGCCAATATCCTTTTGTGGATGACATCCTTTTTGGGCAGGCAACACAGCAGACATAAAGATTATGATGGACAAGGAAAATGCAGCACATCCCATCATCAAGTTTACTTATATGTGCTCTACACAAAAGTGAATTTCCTAGATGTTACTATCAGGCTAGAAAAAGGATGATCAGCACTTTATTCTTATAGAAATAACTTGCTGCTCACATACAGTTTCCATTGTCCTAAGATATTTAGAGCCATTCCAAAAAGCCAAATTATTAGAGCAAGAAATATCTCCTCTAACGACAAAGACACCAGTCAGCCTCTCTCCTTAGAACCAAACTAGAAACCAGTAGAGATGTCCGAACTTCGCAAAATCCGGTCCGCTCGAGGATCCGTGAATTTTCGAAAAAATTCGAAAATCCGCGAACGGACCCATTAAAATGAAAAATTCCCTTGAAATTACTAGATTTTTCGTATTTTTGAAAATTTTCGAAATTACGTGTTTTCGCGTATTTTCAAAAATTTTCGAAAATACGAGAAAACTAGTATTTTCGAAAATATGTATTTTCGAAAATACGAGTAATCCTCGTAATTTCGAAAATTTTCGAAAACACGTATTTATGAAAATAAGAGAAATCCTTGCATCTTCGAAAATTTTCGAAATTCCGTGAAAAATCCGCGAATCGGAAGTTCGGAAGGCGGAAAATCCGCCGTTCGCGAACGGGATAAAACCGCGGCGGATCCGGGTTCGGATCCTCGAACCGGCCATCCCTAGAAACCAGAGGATACTCCAGCAAGAAACAACAGAGGACAAACAAAATGGTGGGTCGTATTCCAAGAAATCAATGGCTGGAATACGACATAGATAAAAATTCCCCTAGAATCCTCTTTGTATTAAGATTGAGAGAGTGGTTTGCCAATTTTGGCCAATACTAGAAAAAGACCAACAATATGGTTGTGTTTTCCCAACCCCCCTGTTTAGCTACAAAAAAGGGTCAAGCATTAGGGACCTGTGCCCCGCAGACATAAAAAAGTAAAAACCCTTCTTCCTCAGTAATCCAAAAATAGGCACATACCTGTGTTAATCATGGATATGTTGTAATTCCATAATAAAAGGAGCTTACATCACACCCGACTCAAGGCTACCACATACAAACACTACATTATGCCACCTCCACCACTAACCAATTTATTTACCTACTTAAATGTCCCTGTGGAATCTGATATGTGGGACAGACCTCCAGGCAGGTCAAAGAAATGGTGAAAGAACACAAGAATAGTATCAGAAGTCTCAAACCAGATACACAAACTGACACAACAGTCTTCAGACACTTTAACACATACACATAACCAATTGAAGTGGTGTTACCACCAAGAGGGGGTAGCCTTAACAAAATCCTATAACGACGTGAAAGCATATGGATAATCCTAAGGGCCTCAATGAGTCATGGTCCCTGAAATGCTTCTTGTAATATCATATTGCAAACCTATAATATTATGGATTATTATCTTGTCATGTAAACTATAGTATAACAACATGTCTTTAACACTATTCTTTCTACAGCTCATAGATATCTGCCTTTTCTGCTTATCCTCCAGACAATACAATAATTTACCATTATGATAACCAAATCTGTACAGTTAACTGCTGTGAAAACTGGGATTTAACCTAGGTGCAAACAAGAACATAAAGTGGGAGATACATTAATGGCCATTAACCAGCCAAATCAGTGTAAACTCTACGCTACCCGATGTATTATTGGGTTAGCATAGGTTTTACACTAACTTAACGGTGTCCCACTTTCAAATTCTTTTTTTAAAAAAACTAAATTGCTGCACAAAGTTGTGTAGCACAAAACCTAACGCAATGCAAAGTTAAGTTTTGCACTACAATGTAGCACAAAACCTAACTCCTTTAGAAAGGAGGTGCCCACCGGTGCTTCTTACCTGACCGTGATCCTGCAATGAGGTAAATCTTACAAAGGAATTACTGTGGCAACTTGGACAGGTAAGTAGCACCAGTTTGCAAATACTAATATGATTGAGACATTAAAAAAAAAAATGATTTATATACTTTTCCTAAACCACCAGTTTAGGACAAAATGTAAGGCTCTCGTTAGGCAAATACGAGAGTTGAGAATCTATATATGATATATATGTGCCTATACTGTATATCAGTTCACATGCATATTTATCTCCCTATTTTTGTACTCGTTAAAGGTGCCTATTCACTGCAGTTTACCCCTGTGATGTTCCGTACAACTATTCATCAAATTCACATTAAAGGCTATGTCCACCCACAAAAATATTTTTTTACATAAGTTTCCCCAAGGGCTCCCAGCCCCAACCGCTATACTTGTATCTTCAGAAAGCCCCCCAAACTCTACTTACCTCCCCTCTTTCCTCCGCCGCGCTCCCGGCCCTCTGCTTGCAAGGAAATGCAAGCAGAGGGGCGGGACCGGCAGCCGCGTCTGTGATTGGCTGAGCGGCAGCCAATCACAGACGCGGATGCCGGCAGCTCACTTCGCCGGAGGAAAGAGGAGAGGTAAGTAAGAGTTTGGGGAGCTTTCTGAGATCAAATATTGCAGTTGGGGCTGGGAGACATGGGGGAATACTGCACTGAGGGTTTTATGGTAGGGGGAGGGATAGTAGAACGGGAGGAGAGGGAGGGAGGAGGGAGGGGGAGGGAGGGGGGAGGGGAAGGCTGCAGTAGCATGGCAAAAATCTACCTGAGGCCAGCTAGCAGGCAGTGTCCTATATGGACCTGCTCGCCTCCTGGTGGGCAGTTTTTGGGACTTTGGGGGGGGACTACAGGAGAACCCTATGGAGCTGGGATGTGAGGTAAGGATTAAACTACACTACATGATGGGGCCAGTAGTTGGGGGGATTATAGTTTTGGGGGTGGACATGCCCTTTAAGCCCAACGCTACAGTCATTGTGCCAATGGTAAAGCATTATCCGGATTGGGGGACATCGCGGGGCAGTAGATGTTACAGATGATTTGACATTTATTGGATCGAACATCGAATTGTTGAGCGTATAGAACAACTGCTTGATATACTAAAATTATCAACTATTATTCCAAAAGGGGAAGGTTTTTTTAGAAGGAGAAAAGAAGAAAAAAACATTTCCTTTAGTCTGTTTATTTGAATGCCAAATCATTAATTAGGCCTCACAGACTTCTCTCTACCCAATCACAAATTAATTTGGTTAAGCAGGAGTACAAGTGTTTTCATTGTACAAAAACTCAATGATCTTGTGTAATCTACAGGCATTTGATGCCTCCGCCTGGTATGCCACGAATTGCAAAGGAGCTAGAGAAAAATCTCCACACCTGGACCTTTAGGGGGCGCAGATGGTGAGTACAGCAAATTTGGTGCACACCCAGTAAAGCCACGCCTTACATGTTATACAATATGGCAGACAAGGGTTGCTCTGTGATGTTCAGCCAAGCTGGTTAGATAACTGACAGAATTTTGTAAACCCCACTTTCCCCCCGTCCTGACAATATGTAACCCCTCCTCAAATGAAGTCACTGAATAAATAACACCTTTGTATTTCTATAGCCCAACCATCCTGCGAGTGTTGGGATTTGCACTCTTGGTGTTGGGAACTAATTAACTTCCATCTGTTTTCACGTCTAATTACATATTTTTGTATTCTGTTTTTCTTTCATTTTTTTCCCTTTTGTCTCTCTTCTTCATTCTCTCTTCTCTTCCATGAATAGAAATATAAATATTTAATAGAATAGGCAGCACTCACGGGTCTTATAATGAATAAAACATATTTATTTAAGTCTCTATAAAATACGCACCAACGCATTTCAGTCCTTCTCGGGACATCACCAGGATGTGACTTGGCGGTACAGAGTAAAATTTATACACACATAAAACATACGGTACTCATATTAATCATATTATCAATGTTTTTTAAAAATTTTTATTATATATTTATGACTTGAGTATGTTTTATGTGTGCATAAATTTCTTTGGGTTGGGAACTAATTAACTAAATAGACAGACTGCCCTCTGTTTTCATTTCTAATTGCTTTTTAGTTTTTTTTTTTCCTTTTCTCTCAATTCTTTTCCATGAATGGATCGTCTCATCTGTGTTGATTGACCTCTACTTCCTGACTTTGGGTGATCTCTACATCTCTTGCAAACTCCTAAATTGCCAATTTATCGATTTCTTACAAAATATTGCATCGGGGTGCATTCATATATGTTCTTTTCCCTTTAATGGGTTTTTGTTTCTTGATTTGTACCTTTTTCTTCTCCTGCTTTCCTTGTTTGTGCCCCTTTTGTGGGGTTTTGTTTTGTCTTTCTCTTTTTCAGATAATTCTTCTAAAAAGAAAAATGTAATAGTCCCTGAGGACAGGAAGGCTGTGCCCTTAGTCACCTGTTGTTGCACCGTCAATAGTAATATAGCATAAAGTGAAGACTCTGGGCATAAAGCTGCAAATAGGTTTATTAGTGCAGTATACACAACACGTTTCAGGTGTTACACCCTTTGAGAAAGGGTGTAACACCCAAAACATGTTGTGTATACTGCACTAATAAACCTATTGAAGTTTTACCCAGAGTCTTCACTTTATGCTATCTTCTAAAAAGACCTTGCATAAAAGCTTCAGGTTGGTGGTTTACAACGACTCACCCAACAAGGAGGAAGAGCAGTGTGCATAAAGCTTGGGCTTGAATTTGGGATACCAGTTTGGATGGCACCCTAAAATACAGAAAGGCCCTGTTTTGTTTTTCTCAAAAGATTTTTGAGGTCAACAATCTACATTGTACATAAAATGTTTGTTTTCAATCTTAAAGGGGGAGGGATGGGAGGAAGGTAGCGTTATGTTTACCTGTCCCTGTACCCTATATTATATTAGAAGCAAGGTGACATCCAAAGGCTTAAACAAACAGCTTCTGCTGCATTATTTTATAGAATAGCCCCCAAAATTACAGTAAATAAAAAAAACCAGTGAGATTAGAGTTATATATCACCATGAGATACAATGTATTATTTCAATAACCTGTGGCCCAAACATCCCTATAATCAGTTACAAAGTCCCCATTTTGTGATAAGATACTTTTAACAAAACTTTGTTTTACAAGCTTCCTTACACGATTTTATGTAAATTGTATTTAAAAAATTGCATTTTATATTTATGACTTATTATAGTAGAGTATTAGAGTATTATATTGGGTATTCGGTTCTAATGCTGGTTGGCTAGACTTGTGTGATATTAAAGGGAACGTTCAAATAAAATGGGAAAAGATTTTTTGCGAATATTGCATAAGTTATTCAAGAAACAACTGACTAACATGCAACTTGTTTTTTTAGGTTTGTGTAAAAAAATGAAATTCAAACAAAAAGACTGGAGGTTCCAGTCTCTTCTGCGGTATGGTAGTACCGCGATACTCACTCCTCCTCCATCGTGGCCACATGGGTGTATCACAGTGGGATTAGACTATGGTGTCCTCACCATAGAAGCTCATTCCAGGCTCTCAATACATGGAAATCCCAAGCAAATCTATGACTGAAACACATTAGACTTGATCTAATGCCTTTCATTGCAACTATAGTAACTTTTAATGCCATGTAGTAAGATAATATTTTTATTAAAATAACTGGTCGCTGGTGGTTTGTAAAGAAACTGGAGGGATTGGTGCTGTGCCTTGCTTGGTATTTCCATTAAAAAAAAAAATAATATAGCTGCCTAATTCTGTCTGGCAGAACCAGTGGTGATAACTTAATGAACCTTTATAAATATAATTCAATGTAATAGTGTAGTTTCCTCCAAAGAAGTAAACAAACAAGCAAACATTCAAATGAAAGCAGCCATAGAAATGTTATAATATACAGAGATTATATCATACCGACTGTATCCATATAGAATAATAAACTTTGTGAGCTTGACCAAGTCTTTTTAATGGATAATATTAATTTTTACATTGATCTCTTTACATAACCAACGTGTTAACGTACCTAGCTTTAATAGGAGAGAAGGAAAGTAGGAGTTCCAAAACTGGCAATGACTTGATAGCTTTTGATGTACATCAGAGCCATTAAGATACAAGGCAACATATTTTTCTTCTTTAGTTGAATAGAGAGGCCAAACAAATCCTTCCCCTACATCTCCATTAGGGGATCTGCAGAGACACTCAAACAAATAAAAAGTAAAATTAGGTTTGAAAACAAAACACTCAAGTGTATATCCCATGCTAACATGAAGAAATATTGGGTTAACATGGTTTTTACACTTATTTTAGGGAACTGTGCCATTTCCAAATCTTTTTGAAAATAGTGCAGCGCTCCTGATACAATACCCAATTGGTTAAGTTTTGTACTACCTGATAGTGTAAAACTTTAGCAGGTACTGTAAGTGGACGGTCAAGCAACCAAACCCCAGCGTTTTACCTTGCGTTCTTATTCAGAGATGCAATACCGGACAGAATTCTGCTTACGTTTAGTATTGTGGAAAGATAAGAAGCAGGGGTTCACAATATTGAATTCCCCTGTATATGTTTTTGTTAACCAAGCTTCTATTTGTTTATTCAACTCACAAACTGTGTTGTTGGACCGCTCCCAGGGGAGACGAGCTGTACGTGAAAAAGTCACTTTATTCTTCATTTCAAATGTAAAATACAATAAAGTAGCTTAGTGTGCACTTCGGAGGGGAGGTGACTTACAAGTTTCACAGCGTTCCTGCTTATGTTTAGAACTTTAATACTGTATATCAATCACACATTCAGGTCAATGCAACAAAGAGCTGCTATAGCGTCTCTTGGTGCATTGCAATCTCATCTACTAACCTACTGAATTCCTTTTTGATGTCTGTCCAATGGCACTTCACATTGCAGACACTCCGGCTCTGCACTAAGTCGTTTAAATGCTGTAAAAGCATCATAGAAGGTGTAGCTTTGCTTAAGAGATACCATGGAAATCCCATCTATACACTGGCAAAAGTGCAGTTTTAGATTTATCATATTGCTTGTCTTTTTTACAGATGTCAAAGTAGCTTTCATTTTAGCCCCCTGTACTTAATAAAACACTTATAAATTTAAACATGTGGATGTTTGTGAAACGTACATTCAATAAACAAAAATGTCAAATATCTTACCCAGTTCGTGCAAAATTTGCCCAGAATTTCATCATCCTTTTGCTTAATAAGTGCTCGTCTTTAGGGTAACTGTCATTATTGATTAATGGCTTTCCAAACAGCACTGCTAGTTCTGCACCATGCAAAGCTCCCATCCATTCTGGCCAAGGATCATTTGATAATCGATGATGGTATTCATAGACAAATACATTGTTCTGATGCTTAACGGCATTTTCTGCAAACATTGTCATTGGACAAGTGAAGTAATAGTCTCGAAGAATCAGTTGCAGGGCTTTATGATTTTCCCCCCCATTGCCTTCATTTTCCCAAACTTTATACTGCTGCAAAATAGATTCCACCCCGAGATCGCCAGCTGATGGGAAAAACATTTTCAGGCTTTCTTGAAGCTTTTCTGAAGTGATGCCGCTGTAACTTTCTAAGCTCACACCAGAAGAACTTAATAAAGTGAAAGGGTTTCCATCATCCTTTGTAATCCCTAGCAAAATGTCTTTTTTGAAAATCTGCTTTAGTGAACTTTCTGGTAGGTCATTAAGAAAGTCATTATCTATAACCGGAAGGAAATTTGTCAGTGCATATACTTCCCTAACTAGTTGTTGCTTATTAATTAATTCTACAGGATCTTTCTGGATTAAGCAAGCCATAATAGCATCATAGTCTTTTGATGGACAGTCTAGTGATTCAGCTAATTTTAGAGTTAAATGCTTTGCTCTCTCTTCAGTATGTATTGTCCAGCTTGATGTTGTCGTTCCACTTTGCATGATGGCTCTAGTGAAGTAAGCATGGCTTACAGGAGATATTAAATGGAAACCAACTGATGCACCCCCAGCGCTATGTCCAAAGATAGTGACACTATCTGGATTTCCACCAAAGGATGCAATATTTTCATGAATCCACTTTAGACCTAACCTCTGGTCAAACAAACCAGCATTTCCTGGTGCCTCCTTGTATCCTGGCAAAGCCAAAAACCCTAATGCACCAACCCTGTAGTTTATTGATACCACAATAACACTTTCTTCATATGCTAGCATGCTTCCATCATATATATCTAATGAAGTTGTGCCAGATTCAAATCCACCTCCATGAATAAATACCATAACAGACATAGGATAAGGTCTGGATGAAGGGACCCATACGTTAAGATGTAGACAGTCTTCATTCATTTCATTATTTACTAACCACATTGCAGTGCCTGGAAATTTTGTGTATTTTTCTCTTTTGTATTGAAAACAAGATTTACCAAATTTGTTGGCCTTGAAAACCCCATGCCATGGTTTTCTCAGATCTGTCTTTTTGAACCGAAGATTACCAGTTGGTGGTTCCCCATATGGTATTCCTAGATAAGCTGTAACATACCCTGACAATATTGGTAACTGGGTACCACTTATCTTTCCTTGTTTTGTTTCAACAATTGGATCATTGTGAGCCTTAATAGGTGCAACAGCTGGTAATATAATCAAACCCCATACTTGAAGAAAAATGGACCATATCATGTCTGTTAAAATAAAAAAAAGTAAAATAGGGATTACATGTGATAAATCTAAAATGATGAAGATTCACTGTATTCAGATTAGTGAAGCCTTCCATACAATGTTTTGCAGACTGCTGTAAAATTCTCTTTCTGGCTTCTGCTCTTTTGCCCCGGATATTTAAAATATCTCATTATGAACCCTTATAATCACTCTTAAATTTCCCATACACTAGCGCTTACCTACAGATGTTCCAGTAGCATTCTGGACAACTGCATGACCCAGTAATTAATGACCTACGTTACAGGTGTAATGCTGATCATAAAACATTATCCAGCCGGGGAATGTTGCAGGTAAGAATGGCTGCAGTATTTGAGATTAAACCCCATTGAGCATTTGTCATTTAGAATTGGCTTTAATGTCTCACAAGTGTATGGGCAGAGTTTAGTCCTGACTAGAGGTGCCCGAATATCCGTTCAGCTCAAGGAAAAATGTTGCCATTCTGCTATTAAAGTCAATGGGGAAATTTTCACCTAAAATAAGGGTTTAAATAGCAGTTGTAACTTACTGTAAATGGCTCTGGGACCTGGGAAATGGTCCGAGGATCACGTCCCCACGGTAAGAACAGCAAAAAAACTGAAGTAGCGCACACACGCGCTACTTCCAGATTCCGTTTTCGGTAATCCTTGAAAAGCCGATTCATGAATCCCCGACCGTTTGAAGATTCTCTTCTAAGAGCCAATGGGGGTCCTGGTTTCGAGCTGCAGAACCCCCAACAAAGGCAGTTGTAAGGACCACAATGGTCCTTCTAAGGACCTGGGAGGGGGGCCAGGGTTGAGTCACGGGACCACTAAATGTCAGGCCGTGGGACTTTCGGCCATTTGGAAATCGAGGACTATCAAACGTTTGAAAATGAATTTCAGGAAAATCTGCAATATCCGCGATTGGTGGATCCCCAAAATCTGCAGCGGTTCTGGGTCCCTAGTCCTAACACCCATTGTCATTTAATAGTGTAGAATGATGGTTTGTAAAATTTACCATTCACATTACACATGGAGTACATTTATCTACCTTTTAGCTGTTTGCAAATGTAGCTGGAGGATACAAATTAAATTGATTAATAATGGGATTACTAAAGATACAATAGGATGAGGAGTGTTAAGCTGGGTCCAACGGTATCAGGGCTTTATCGTTATGTGTGTACGCTCGTTTCCCGAATGAGCGCGCGGCCGCCAAACGATCGGGTCGGCCAAACGCTCATTCGGGAAAGGCCGAAAATTTCCATCGGCCGCGCTAGACTCCCTATAGAGGAGTCTAGCGCGGCCGATGGAAACACACAGTCCCGAGCGTTCTCCTTATGAAGTTCATAGGGAGAAAGCTCGGGACTGTGTGTATGTAGATCTTTGAAAGATGGCAGACAGGATCTTGCAGATCATCTTTCAGAAATCTGTACTGTGTGTACCCAGCTTTAAAGGGATAACAAACTGTAATAAGACAAAACAGACTAGGCACACACGACTACTAAATAAACCATGACTCTCTTATAGAAATGAAAAGTCCCATTATTCAAATCCATTTGGGGGATATAGAAAAACATTTTTTTTAAAGAATGGAACCTACATCCTATAATATGTATGTCAGAGTATATAACCGGCCTTATAAAAACAGTTAAGAAAAGTTAAGTATACTTTCAAATGTTAAATAAGATCTGATTGGTTGGGGCAAAGTTAGCACCATTTTTAATGATAAAAACTTTTATTCAATCTCCCTGAAAGTATCAACTTAGAGAGGTCATTGAATATGAGCACAATGAACTAAAACCAACTAAAAAGTGAACACTAAAAAAAGAATTGATGATTAGCTAAAATGTACAAATGAAAGAGATTTAATTCTGTACTTAGAAAGCATAAGGGAGATTTTAAATGGAAATTATGAATTTAGTATTAATGTTGAAACTTTTGTGGTAGCTGCAGGGGTATCACAAAAGACACCAGCGCAACTGCTTTAAACAATTCAATAGCTGGAATTAAAGTCAAGCGGGGGGATGGATACTATGTATCTGCATGCAATATCAATAAAGAGGTTTTAGCATACATTACCGTGATCACAAGATATATATCATACAATGCACATATGGTCTAAGCCAATGTACAGATGCTAAATGTATGTTGTCAGGCACAAACTTTCATAATCGTATTGGGTTAAACTTCATGGTGGAGAGGTAATCAATGATTGCCATTGCCCTACCCCCAGCTGTAAATGGGTAACTTACTTGCATAGTGTTTTTTCCTTGTAGCTTGTAGCAACAATTACCTAACATCTAACACAGTGATGTCAAAATTCAGCACTCCAGATGTTTGGAATTGATTACTTCCAGCATGCTTTCATTGACACTGAATGAATGACACTGTACACACAATGGACACATATGCATAAGTTCTGTATTATGATCAGAGTTCTTGAATGTCACAATGTCTGTATTTCCCTCTCTCTCTTACCTGCTCTTGCCATATCTGGAGGGATTAGGGAGGTGGGGGCTGCTTGGTCATCTGTTCCTCTTATTTCCTCAGATGATTTACTGCCCAGGTGCTCTCAGTCCTCCGTCTCAGGTTACGGTTGGATTACAATCCTCTTTCACCTTTCCTCTGCAAACGGACACTCCATGCTGTACCTCTCACTTCCGGTTCAGTCTGGTGAGGCATGGAGCTACCTCCCTCCAGTGGTCAGAGCTGGCAGATACAATGGAAAGTACACCCTACAGCTCAATTCTTATAAAGTGCTATATTGAATAAATAATAGATATAAGAGTAAATATTCAAAATATAGAAGGTCATAAAAGGGGGGATAAATAGCTATGTGTTTCACTGTTAGTATTTCAGCTTAATCAGGCTATTAAAATATATTGTTTCAAATGCTGTTTAAAACCACTTGGGATGAACCACTCTGGAAACTTGGAGGGGGGTTTAAACCTCTTGCTGTTAGCCCTTAGATTCATATTATCTACCTAAAAAGGGAGTTAGCTCAATTGCATCACTTAGGCCATTTGGATATATATATAGATTTGTTCCAATTGTAACAGCTTTTTATTTACACCCCCCCCCCCTTTTTTTTCCCCTTTCATTTGAGTAGTGAGGGAGTCCAAAAAAAATGCCTCCTGAAAATGTTTATATAAGAAAGGCATTGCAGTTTCTTCTTTCTTTCTCCCTTCCTTTTTAATTGCTCTTTTATGTTCACCAATTCTAATTTTTAAACTTCTGATGGTTTTTCCCACATATAGTTTTTTTGTATGGACATAGACTACCATATACAACAAATTTGGATCAACAGCAAAACATTTTTTATGGGGGGTAGATCGATTGACGTGTTTATTATAGAAACCTTTAATTTCTGCCACAAATGGACATGTGACAATTATAACACTTATATATACACTTTTTCCCTTCAATCCCTCCATTATGTCTTTTATGCTGAAGTACACTTGGGGATAGAATATTCTTCAGGGAAGTAGGTTTCCTAAAATACATTTTTGGTTATTTTCCAAGTAAGGGGCTCAGTTCCTTTTCCTCATGTAAAATATGTTTTGTTTTTTATTATCTTTACTACTTTGTGTATGTCCTGACTATAGTCTAATATAATTTTGACATACTTATTACTATTAGTTACATCATTCTTCTTTCCCTTTTATTCTTGGATGTTAACAGACTAGAATATTACATTTTTCTTTGTATACATTATCATAGCTACAGTTAATAGAATATCATCTATAAATCGTCACCAAAGTTTGCAATGGTTTTAAAACGTCGGGTTACCCCAGATGTGGGTTTCTTCCCCATTTACCTACATATAGGCCTGCATAACTCGGAGCTAGGGCAGTGCCCATTGTGGTGCCTTTTATTTGCCTATAGAATATATGATCATATTTAAAATAGTTATATTGCAATACAAAATTGATACATTCACCCAGGAAGTTGATTTGTTCATCTTTGACTTTGCCCCATTTCTGTAAAAAATATTTAGCTGCCTCAACTCCCTCTTTATGTGGAATCACTGTGTATAAGGAGGCCACATCAAGTGTAACTAAATAGTCGTTTTCGTGCCAATCAAATGAATTTAAGGTATTAAGAACATCTGTAGTATCCTTCAGATAAGATGGTATATTTTGTACCAATGGCTTGAGGTAGAAGTGAACATAGGTAGATAAGGAAGAGGTTAAACTACCTATTCCTGCAATTATCTGTCAGCCGGGGGAATTGGTTAGGAGTTTGTGAATCTTTGGCAGATGATAAAATGTAACCGTAATTGGATATGGATTTATGATATAGAGTTCTTCTTTTAAAAGCAAATTATTGCCTTTGGGTTTATTAATAATTTTTTTGAGAAGGGGATTACCATATAAGGGGATTACCATATTTTTAATGTATTGGAAACATATATTGATTTTTAATTAATATGTAATTTTTATATTTTTATATTGTAACTTTGTTGTCCCTTTTTTTATTCTTCTAGTACTTACTTACATACAATAATAAATATATTTATATACACACTTTTATTGGAACTTTGTCTCCATATATATATATATATATATATATATATATATATATATATATATATAATTTTTTTGTTTTACGGTCTATTTGTAGATAAACCACAACGCTCCCTTTAATAATACTGTTGCAATGACAATTCCTAAAACTAGATACACATTGTAACAATCTTTCAAAGATGAGAAGGAATCTGTCTTTGATCTTTCAAAGATGCGACCACACACAGTCCAGATTGTTATCCCTATATAAAGTATTGTTTTGTGACTGCCACACACTTAATGATCACAGACAACACCCTATACTACAGTACAGGAAGCCAACCATTACCAAAGAAAATTTTCTGTAATGAATGTTCCCAATGCAGACACTAAATGTTTCTCTGACATCGACAACGGTAATTTCACACATACACATGTCACAGAAAAGGGTCCTTTATCGGTAATGTGTGCACCAAGCGGGAATGTTCCCAACTGCAAATGAGCCAGAATTGAGTGAATGTTACTTTTTAATATATCTACATTAAGTGTTTTTGCTTCTTTAAAAAAAATAAACTTTTTATTTAAAGGACTAGTTTAGTGAAAATAACAACCTCACTTTCATATGTGGCTCCTTTGTCCACAAATCCTCTTGTCAACTTGCTATGATGGTCTCTGCTGTCAGTCTTCCCCTGACAATCCTTAAACTTAACACAGGTGCAACACTAATTAGTGGAGGATAAGCCACATGCACGACATAGAAACCATAAGGAAAGTAAATAAGTACATAGAGAGCAGAGTCTGAAGTGAAAAGTTGACGGATGAGCAGATAAGCTACAAATCCATTAGTTGTTATTTTCACTACAAAGGTTCTTTGAAGTTAAATTAAATTTGCACCTAAATTATTATTCAATAATATTCTTACATGAAAAATTTTTATGTTTTATCATAGCACATTTTTCAATATATTTTGAATCTATAAAACAAAATGCATTTAATGTAAATATCTTGTATCATTATATAACATATCCAGTAGCCACCAGTCATTCCTATTTCAAAGTTCACCAACCTTCTGCAAACAGACTGAAATGAAATGTCAACATTCTTTGTTAGGTTATAATTGTGACAAATCTTCTAGTAATTTTATGGCCTGTATAAAAGGACACAGGTTTCCTCTGTAATGTCTAATGTCCTTTATTACACAGTATATAGGGTTTATTAAGTTATAACCAACATTTACAGGCTTCACATTTTAATCCGCTCTACAACATACTGTACATATGGCTAAAGCCCTTTAACTGTACTATTTTAGATTGTGTATAAAGCCATACATGGGTCAATTTGCCATAAGATTGGATTACATTTCGATAAAAAACAATAAAAAGATTGACTGTTAATTAAAATTAAATCTAACACAGAACCGCCAAAAATTTTTGATTCTTTAGTAAAGTGATTCCTTTATAAGGCCAAAGGCACTTAATTGTGTTTTTACACACAATCCAATGCATAAAAAAAAAGAAGGCTAGTGTTGGCCCAGTTAATCTGGCCACACTAGGTGTGCTGCTGTCCATTGTGCTGCGATACACTTAAGCACATGGGATCATCATTTTTAGTGTGATTCACATGAACTGATAAATTCTTAACTAAAGCAACTCTTAAATTAATGTAATTCCTTTATAATCTTTACTAATATGATTCTTTACTAATTATATTTAAAGGACAACAATATCAAAAAAACAACATCACCCCCATTACATATGCACACTTCCAGCTGCTAAAATTGCTTACTCACATTTACAACCGTGCTGCCCTCCTTTAGATATCACACAGCAAAGATGAGTGCTAACAGCCCGCCTCCTAGATGGCCCAGGGCCATGATTAACATATCACTTGTCATTGGCTGGTGGGAATGTCTGTTACATAGCACAAGAAAAATAATGGGGGAGCACACTAATCAGGTGAATCCAAATGTGTTTATTCAAACAACATACCGTTTCTGGCGCCCTGTCCCTCCCTTCCTCAGGTACCAGTGCGTCCCGAACTTTTGTGTATGTTGTTTGAATAAACACATTTGGATTCACCTGATTAATGTGCTCCCCCATTATTTTTCTTGTGCTATAGAACTATTTGGTCCTTGGAGTGGAGGGCTAGGGGGATAGCACCTACTTATTGTCTGGCAAACAGCCAAAATCGCATGCTAGTTTGAGTGACAGTTACAGGCAGACAGAATCGTTAAGCCCCCTTCACAGCATGGCTAATTGAAGGCAGAGAGAAGCTCGAAATCAGGGAAAAAATGTATGGAGAGGGCTGCATACCTTTACTCTTTTTAAAGCAATTTTAAAAAAATGCATTGAGGCAATATAGTTATCCTTTAAATTGATTTTCCAAAAAAGAGCTCATGTTGTTAATGCAATTGATCGGAATTTCTTAAAAACCTGTTGTACAATTCAACTAATTCTACATTAAATCATTAAATCATTGATCTAATGTAAAAAAAACATTAGCATCAGTTTAAAGGAGAACTAAACTTATTGTTATTAATAATGTGAAAGCTTTTCTCCACAGAACACATGTACAATGTAAGGTTTTTTTCTAGTAAGTTGCATTTCTCCACATGTAAGATATATATTCTATAACTATTAACACTTTCATGTTGTTGCCAGAACAACTCACAGCCCATGTAGTCTTCAAACAGCCTTAACGGTTTGTTTTAAACACTTACATTTCAACACTGTTCTGTTCTGTGTTTTATTTGTCAGTATTTTTTCATTAGAAATAGAAAACAAAAGCAAGTTCCATTTGGTGCAGTATAATATAAATGTCCAATACAGTTCTAGTACATTTTCTACCTATCTGGTTTACTAATCATTAATTACTTTTTAGGATTGATATATTCAGAAGTAAACATAATCAACATTACACAATATCAAAAACTCGTACTATCATTGCATTCCATATATATTTCTGGTTAGACATAAATCATGTTTAAAATCTCCTAAACATTTTTTTCATACACAGCATATAAAAAAGTTAATGTGCCTTAACCTTTGTGTGCATTCAACTTTCCCTGTGTGTTATCCATCTCTGAGAGAGCTCAAGGTGTGAATGGTCAAGACAACCAGTCCCGTCTTTAATTGAAATGTAAGTGAACGTCCGGGTGGACCATGTTTTATTGAAAGTTATGGCATGCTGTAAAGTTTTAATGACATGCTCAGATATCATAATGGTATTCAATCTTGTGATTACTTGACAAAGAGATTTTTTTCCCAATTTGTCCCTATATGAATTTTACTTGTGAGCATTGGAAGTTGTACACATTCATTTTCTCCCATTGACAATACATCTATTGTTTTTGCCATATCGGGTTGGATGGCTATTGCTGTATTATCTTGGTTAACACTTGTTTCCAGAATTGAGTAACTGTTGGGCGCTTCTACCAGATATATATGAAATCTATTGATTAAAGCAAGTTCATGGAGTCCAAACAAGTGAATTATGAGGTGCACCCACTAAAGTCTGTGCCATATCAGGTAAGTATAAATGTATAATGATGAAGGGAGGCACACTCAAGCAGTACTTCAGTTAATAAGTATTGCTTGAGTGTGCCTCTCTTCAGCATTATATATGTATGAAATCCCCTCTGCCACAACATTCGCTAAAGCAATTGGGGCTGATTGCTGAGGTTTTCCTAAGCACTGTAAAACTACCCTTAATAGTTTTTAGGAAGATATCTCACCATTCCTCATCATCCAGGGATTTATTAAGATCAGCTAGTTTCCATTGGATCATAAACGTCTGCTTTGTTAACAATAATTTGTATATCAGTGATTAGGAGCCTCTTCCTGAGTATTCTTTTACACACAATGTCTCAAATTCTGTCAAAGCCCAATGCATGGTTTAAACAGTTCTGTGAAAACTGATTTGATTTGTATATATTGAAAATATAGTCTAGAATTTATATCTCTGTTTGGTAACAGAGTAGATAGTTGTGGTATATACTTCTGTTTCATAGTAAGCGGTGAGCCCTATATAAATGGGCTTGTTTCCATTCTTGGAATTCAATATTTTGAAATCCAGCTGTGAATTGGTCGTTGTTAAGTATAGGGGTGAAAAGTAGAGATGGTAAAAACTCACTAGTTTTGTTACGTTTTCGGATTCCCGGATCTCGGGAAAATCCAAAAGATCCGAAACCAGAACGAAATTTCGATAATTTTCGAATGTATTGAGCTATTTTTGATAATTTTCGAAAATAGTCTCAAACGTTCGAAAATTCTCGAAAATACGATCGGACACCATTTGCGAGTTTCCGATCGTATTTTCAAGGATTTTCGAACGTTTGATGCTAATTATTGAAAATAGCTCCATACATTTGAAAATAAGCAAATATGCGCTCCAAAGTCCAGATGGACGGGTCATTCGGAAACCAGGATTTTCGTGTCGGATCCAGGTTCGTATTGGACCCGGATCTCATCTCTAGTGAAAAGTGAGGGTCTGGATATCTTCAATCTAGTTTGAGATACTTGGGACCAGATCTTTACCTTTGTTCTTGTACCCATCAGAGTGTCTGGCGGTAGTTATACTTTGGCAAAATTAAGATATAGGATTGAGTCTGTATGATATGGGTTTAGACAGTGGCCTTCTATATGTACCCAGTATGGTGGGTTATCAATAAGGTGCCACTGTATTACAGGCTGGAGTTGTGCTGCTATGTAATACATAAATAGGTTTAATACTGTCATTCCCCCATTGAATTTGAATTTCATAATTTGTTGTGAACTAATACAGGGCTTTATAAATCATTTATATTATATAAATATATTTATACAGAGATTGCATTGTTTTTAGGAGGTAGGGGGTATATAACACTATTACACATAGGTCTGTTTAACTACAAATGTCACAAACTGTGTAAAATGCTTAGTATTGTGACAAACGGTATCTTGAATCTTCAAAGGTCTATGTGTATGTGTGTTATCACTATTTAATTAAAATCACCATAATAAATAACACTATACAAAGTATAGCACAACTACTTACTACTGAATTACAAAACAAATGATATATAATTAATAAAGTATACTTGACACCCGAGTATGAATGGAAAACTCAAAATGGTAGGTTAAGCCACACCTCTAAGAGTGCTAAAGGGTCTCCACGTAGACACTAAAAGAAAGTGGAATTTTACTAACATCCAATGAGGTTCTGCTCTACTGTTAACAATCAAACAATTCTCTTAGGTATTGTACATGACAAGACAAAGTGTACGGAAGTTCCTGTATTACACCCAATGATGTGCTTTTTTTAAAAAAATATGTGACAGTCTTAGCCAATTAAAAATGCTTTAGATTTGTACATTTACTCTCCCCTCCCTTCTCCATAGGAAGAAATAAGACAATCCCGTTTCTGTTTGCTAGACAGGAAGTGATGTCTGTTTATGATAAAATGACTTTGCATTTCTCTGAAACTACCCAGCATTCTTAGAGAAATGGACAGTTTTTCCTCTTTTCCACTATTGATATATTTATAACATGAGGCTGTGGGGTACCTTCTGCTATAAGAAGGCACTACTTCATTTTATAATGTGGGGAGCTTTAAGCTCCTTTAGGGGAGAGGTGGGGGTACTTCACCATAATCTTTTAAGCTAATCAGTATCCTGTACCCCCAAGTCCTAACCCCATAGCAACTATACATTTGGAACTCGCTATGGTAAATACTAATAAGTATGAACCTAGCTTGTTAATCTGGATCCTGTATAGGGTTTCAGGTTGCCCAATGGTGCTGTTTAGATTGAACTGCACATTGTGGCAGGATTACCTGGGTCTGTTCTCAGAGCTGCAGGTTTGTTCCACTTAGACTTCATGGGTTATAGCTGGTAGGTAGGTGGAATATGAAAATGAGGGATAGTTTGGTAAGGTTTATGACTCCTACTGCTTTAAATGACCCATATAATCTATCCCTAATCCAATAGTCTAATATATATGGATGTAAGGGAAGGGCAGATGGCTCACTTTTATGTTCAATCCCTTGGGTAGGATTCGCTAATGATAATGTCAGGAAAATGATTTAATTTCAGGATGTATGAAAACGGTTTTCTAGATGTGTTAAAACTAAATTTTCCAGCATTCTGTACAGACAGGGAATGCTGGGTTTTTAAACATGTGAAAAGTTCAGCACCCATGCTCTATATCATTAGACTGTTTTGCATCTGTATACACTCATTAGCCAATGGACATAAAGAAGAAACTTAATGCTAACAGAGAATGCTAGTTGTAGTTTTCAAACATGTGAAAGGTCCCAAGGTTAACACCCCTGCTCTATACCATTAGGCTGTATTACATCTGGACACATGCCTTAGCTACAGGACATTAAGAAGAAACTTACTGCTAACAGAGGATGCTGGGAGTTGTAGTTTTCATACATGGGAAAGGTCCCAGGTTTAACAACCCTGCTCTATACCATTAGGCTCTATTACATCTGGACACATGCCTTAGCTACAGGCAATAAATTAGATTATTTGCATGTCCTCATCCATTTCTCTGGGAGTGTGTTTATATGTGATGGAGGAATTTGAAGTAAAACATATATTTCCCAAGTACAAAGAGAAACTGCTAATTTTCAAATGTTATATAGACCATATCTTTGTCCTGTGGCAGGGGACGAAGGATGAGGCTCTTGTCTTTATTAAATATCTAAATGAGTTAGACACTTCCATTAAGTTAACTCTGGTGGTTGATGAGTTCTCCATTGAATTCTTGGATTTAAGGATATATAAATCCAATAGGAAATTGAACAGCTCCTTATATACTTAGCTGATGGATAAAAATACTATCCTTCATACCAGTAGCTATTACCCTTGGCCCAGAAGAAAGGGGTACTATACTCCCAATTCCTATGATTTTTTCACAATAATACTGAAAAAATTAGAGCTATGGAAAAATTGCAGACGATGACGGGTACATTTAGATCACAAAGATATACTGAGAAAGTGATCAACGAACAAAAAGATAGAGCACTTATATATTTTTACCAGAAACAAACAGTTTCTATAATAAAAAGTCAATACGATGGTTGATTATATCCCATATAGTTTACAATATTGCTAACACATAGTTTAGCAATACGCTGGAAATTGATTTCCATGGATTATAGTCTCACCTTCACTCCCCAGGTTTGCATTTCGGAGTGGTAGAAATCTAAAGAATATAATGGATAAAACAGACATGAATGACATAGAAGAGAATACAGCCAGTACTTTGCTACAATCCCAAAAATTAGGCTGATATAAGTGCCTAGCTGCAAAACTATAACTGGCAGTGAGTTTCCCAATCCTCTAACAGGTAAGAGATATAATACAAAATATAGATTATCATGTCTGAGTAAAAACATGATGTACATTATCACTTGCCCCTGTGGAAAATATTACTACAATCAGGGAAAGAATGGCTAAACACCAAGCATCTGTGAGGAATGCCCTAAAGGCACAACAGAACTGCAAATGAAATCCCAGTTTGGGGAACTTTCGGTTGCAAGACATTTTATAGAAGCCATGCATGATCCTACAACTCTCAAATAGATGGCCATAGACCAGATTCTACAAAAGTCAGGGGAAAATGGAGCGAGAACTCCTAAGGGAAGCATATTAAATTAAGAGACTGGGGACTTGATTAGCTAGAGGAGTAGTTGTTAATGGGGCTTCATCATTATGGACTAAAGTGCTAAGTGGGGTGCCACAGGGTTCTGTGTTGGGGCCGCTTCTATTTAATCTATTTATTAATGATTTGGAAGTGGGTATTGTCAGCAAGGTTTCTGTGTTTGCTGACGACACAAAACTTTGTCGACCATTTAAAACTTCAGAGGATGTGCAATCGTTGCAAGGGGATCTAGATAGATTATCACATTGGGCTGCTAAGTGGCAGATGAAATTCAATGTTGATAAAGGTAAGGTGATGCATTTTGGACTTAAAAATACTTTTGCTACTTATACTATAAATGGCTCTGTGTTAAGTGAATCCCTGTTGGAAAGGGATCTTGGAGTTTTGGTGGATAACAAACTTAAAGGTAGCAAGCAGTGCCAGGCGGCAACAGCCAGAGCCAGCATGGTATTATCTTGTATAAAGAGAGGTATGGATTCAAGGGAGGAAAATGTAATTCTCCCTCTTTACAAAGCATTGGTAAGGCCTCATCTGGAATATGCAGTGCAATTTTGGAAATCTGTGTACAAAAAGGACATCTTTGAAATGGAAAGGGTTCAGAGAAGGGCAACTAAATTAATAAGGGGATTGGGGGAGCTTGAATATGAAGAGAGACTGGAAAAGTTACAATTATGTACGCTGGAGAAAAGGCATACTGTGTATAAATACATTAACGGGCCATACAATAAACTATCTGGGGCATTGTTCACCAATAGAACATGTCAAAGGACACGAGGACATCCCTTAAGACTTGAAGAAAAAAGGTTTAGGCTTCAAGCTCGGAAAGGGTTTTTCACTGTGAGAACGGTAAAGCTATGGAACTGTCTTCAAGTGGACGTTGTAATGGCAGGTTCATTGGTCAGTTTCAAAAAAAAGCTGGATGAGTTTCTGCAAACAAGGAATGTTGCAAGTTACTGGTATTGATACATAAAGTAGAGTTGATCCAGGGAAATTTCCGATTGCCACTTGGAGTCAGGAAGGAATTTTTTCCCCCTTCATAAATTTGGTGGGTTTTTTTTGCCTTCCTCTGGATCAACAGTTAGGCAGGAAATGAGGATATTGCTAGATGGGTTGGACTGGATGGATGTATGTCTTTATTCAACCTCAAATACTATACTATATACTATATACTATCAGGACTCAATGAACAATTATCGTTAGCATGCTTTCTATGATTTGAGGTATGCAGCTCGATCCACCATATAGGTTACCAGTTCTCCTCAAGGTTCATTCATCCTCCAAGATAAGAGTGTAGTATTTAGTGCCTTAGCTTTTAATTGATATATTTCTTTTTTTCTTTCTCCTATATTTCAACCTTCATACATGCCCCCTGAGGTTAAAGAGGATTGCAATAGGGGAATATAGCCTTTAGACCTGCCCCTAGTCGAAAGTGGATTTTTTCGGTCATAGATTTGGATTACCCCTTTGTTAATTTTTGAGTTATGCAGTTGACCCTTTAAGGAGACCTCAGGAGTAAAGGGGTATAAGAGGGTAGGCTCCCCTCAGAGATGCTCTTGAAAGTTTTGTCTAGGCCTCTTGGGGTTAGATAGATCAAACCATTTTTGTGTTTTAAAAGTAGATTAACTGAGTTGGGTGGTTTGATTCACAAAATACCGATACCGCTCTATCGAGTAGTTTTTACTAAGTTTAATGTAGCATTTTATATGCATCTCTGTATTGTTTTAAAGTAGCACTCACGGCACTTTAAAGAACCCAGATTCCAAAAGTTCTTGATATGGGTATTATTGCACACAGCTCAGTGGCTTGGTAATTAAGACGTTAACCACGTAGTAAAAGTTGGGAGGCATGGATGGGGATTACCTGGTGGAGTGTATTTTTTACCTGTATGTAAGGGAGGAACCACCTACAGAATGTGATGTCCTGATGATGACCATCAAGATGGCCAAAACGTGTCAACTACTGGCGTGGTTCCTATTTTAATAAATGTTTTTATTATTATTATTATTATTTATTTTATTTAGTCCAGTGAGTGCTCTGCTTCCGGAGGTGATTATATATACACACACATACGCAGAATGTGGAAGAACTCCTTATGCTAAATTACATTTACATTTTCCTACTGATCTAGTTAATCATTTATAAAAACATATAAAAGATCATCAATGTACATTCCTAAGACCCATACAATATCATAGTATCTGCAAACTTACATTCATTATAAACAAAGGGGTCTACATAGCAGTGATCACATTAATGAAAAGCCTCCCAACCACATCAATGTAACACCAGTGTAGAAGGATCTAACTTTTAATATTTTTTACTTTAATTACACATTTACACTTGCGCACTGGATCAATTTAGCAGGCTGTCTCACTTAGCAAAATTGCCTTCAGGGGCTTCCTTTCAGGGCTAGTTGGTAGCCATGTCTCTACGTACACTCACATACATAGCATACCATTTGATTCAGGGCATTTGGGAGATTTTCTGTTTTTCTTTTTTTTTTTACTGGTCATGGGACTTCAGGTATGATTTACTGCCTTTGAATTTAAATAATTCTATTTCCGAAAATCTGCTAAAAGCATTGTCTATGAAGGACCATGTCCTGAATTCTGATTGTATGTATGGCACCATTTGGTAGCTGAAGGTGTGTAGGTTCCAAAAATATAGTTTGTGTGGGTACATTTCAGATTGGGGGGTGTTTAGTTTGAAAACCGAAAGCTGTTCAAAATGCAGAGAGGACTGAAGTTGCAGGTCTAATTGTCTTTATGCATTGGTTCATTAAGGGCTAGTTGTTAGCCAAATCTCTGTGTGCATCCACACATGTAGCATACCATTAGATTCAGGACATTTGGGAGATTGATTTTTTGCTGGATTTTTTGCTTGTCATGGAAGATTTGGTATGATTTCCAGACTTTGAATCTTTTTTTCTTTCCAGAAAATTTGCTTCAAGCATATTCTATGAAGGACTGAGTCCAGAAATGTGCTTGCATATATGACAAAATAGCACCATTTGGTAGCTGGAGGAATTGCAGATTGCAAAAATGAATTATTTGTGGGTGATTATTCTTTGAGATGGTGTGGGGGGGGGGGTTCGTTTCAAAAACCAAAAGCAGTTCAAAATGCAGAGATTGCTGAATGCATTTGTTACTTAAGGGCCACTTGGCAGCCATTTCTTGGTGTGCACCCACGCATGTAGCATACTGTTTTATTCAGGATGGATTAGGCTTTTATATTTGTGTTGGTTATGAACTTTCCCCCACAATTTTCTGTGAAATTTACCTGTGACTTTGTTGATGATTTGGTATTTCAAGGATAAAAAGAAAAATGTTTTTTTGAACAGCTGCGTCCAGGTATTTGCATTGTGTTAAAAAAAATTAAACTACCTTAGGGTATGTAGTTTCTGGACAGAAAGTGTGGGTAAACTATACATATCTGGTATAGTTGCACTTGGGAGAATCAGAGCTCTTAGAAACAATAAGAATTTTGTGTGTTAACTATAAAATGTTTTTTATTTTTCTAAATACATACGGCAAAAAAGTAAATGTTGCAAATTTTACATTTCCCCCCCAAACTTTTTCACCCCAAAATGCCTAAGCCCCATCCACCTGTGGGTGCCTAAGCCCCCCCCCCCCCACTGACTGATGTCTAAGCCCCGCCCACTCACGGGTGCCTTGTGTTACTCAGACCTCCACCCTACAGAAAACTCTGTGGAAACAGCTTTTTCAGGCAGTGAGAATTCTGTCTGAAAAGGCTGTTTTCACACAGTGAAAGAGAAGGGCTGTAGATTCCCTAACCTTCTCTGTCAGGACTTCACACAGCAGAGAGGAGGGACTTCCTGTCTCCCTCACACACTGAGAGAGTCTGAGGCTGTGCTCACCGGCGGCACTGTGCAGAAGAAGCCTCAGGAATGTCACAAGTCAGCCTCCCACCCTTTAACTTTCTGGTCAGTCATTTCTGTATATCTTGGGCTGTGGAGCACGTAAAGAGGTGGTTGCTGGCTCGTTTTAAAGGTAGGAAACTGGCCTTTCATTTAAACTTAACTTGTTTGGAGACCACAGTTACCCTTTAACACTGTTCCTAGCAAAAGATAGTGTCTAAATGTACTTAAGTTCTTTGTATTTGATGTGTTGGATCCCCTGCTAAAGTGCTTTTCTTAGACGCACACAGGTCACAGGTTCAAATCCCCAGACTTAACTTTTATTTTTTTGTTTCCATTATGTTCCTAGCAAAAGATAAAGATTCTACATATAGTAGTGGTCCACCTAGTATGCCTGGTGGGTTAGAGGTAAGCAATATTTTAGAAGGTAGAGTACATGAGGTTGCAGGTTCAATTCCCCAGACTTTTACTTTACATTTTTACTAAAATGTTAATATTCTGTTTCTTATATCCATGCTAGCTATGAAATACACTGCAAAGGTTACTTTTCTTTAACATATGAAAAGCAAAGGATATAATTTTTACAACAGGAGCATTGAAAAAATTAAATCCCTATTCTGTATCAGGAAGGAGGATCTCCTGCTGTTATATGATTGGCTGTCAGCTTCAAGGAAGCACGGCTGCAACATCCTTGCTTTGATCAGTTAAAACACTACAGAGCATGTGAAGTGTACTGAGAACACTTAGCTGTGTTTTATCCAGGTTAGGTGGATTACGGAGCTGACAACTAGTACACATAGATTCAATAAATCACCCAGCAGCCATAGTAAAGATTGAGGTGAGACACAGCTTGATGTAGGTTTCTAAAATGTGCTGTCTATTGGGACAATGTTGCCGGAGACTCAAGTTCATCTTTAATTAAAAAATAAATACAATACACTAAAAGCATATGGTACTGCTGGTGGCACAAACAGCCACAGAGGATAAGGAGGCTCAGACAAAATTGGTTGCCTATTTTCTTGGTAATCAAATGAATCACTTCTTCCCACAAAAATTATTAAAACACAGGCTACCAAATAGAATGTATTTGAGAACTAAATAATTCATTGCTTGTGAAGGTTCTCATTCATCCAGGTCATGGTATATCTGTTGTATTCAATTAGATCAACTGGACTTGAAGTTTAGTTCTTGAAGACTTTTCGCTAGTCATCCGACTGGCTTTCTCAATTCAGAATGACTTGTACAAGAATCTGTGGCAATTATGTTGGGGTTCAACACCAACTGTCTGCCATGTACAATGTTGTTTTGACAACTTACCCTGGGCATTCCTATAACACCTCTTAGCCACTATCCAATCACACCCATAACACCTGGCTGTGATATGCTAATTGGGATTTTCCAGGGTACATAATTGCCAAAATTCTTGTACAAGTCATTCTGAATTGAGAAAGCCAGTCGGATGACTAGCGAAACGTCTTCAAGAACTAAACTTCAAGTCCAGTTGATCTAATGGAATACAACAGATAAATAATTAATTCAAGAATCCCAGTGCCTAGATATTTCGTTAGGCATTTACGCTATTCCAGTCAATGTCAGGGTAATTAAAATCTATATAAAAACAATATTAAAAAACGCTCCAAACTTTCCTAAATGTATTTGGAGCTGAATCTGTAAGTATTGGTCAATATTTAGATTGGAAGCAGGATGTACTGATAAAGCTGAACAAGCTGCTACGTATGCTGGCCTGGCCATACACTTGCCCATTTATACTTGGATTGCCATCAATGTTACACCATGTTAGCTGTACCGTAAACCGGCCAGGCGTTTTTTGAAACAACTAATAAATATCTGGGCACCTTTAGCCTTGCAGCATGTATATTACAGTAACTACAATGCAGACATATTTATACGAAGGGCTCTTAAAGAGAAATCACAATGAGGGAGTTTACAGATATCAATAAGGGGTGCAGTGTTGTCCTGGGACTTCACAATCGATTCTGCACCCTACGTGTCCTTCGTAAGGGACCAATCAACACGGACTTCACTGTTAGGAAACATTGGACTGGTTGTTGGATATCGGAAGGGTGAGGAAACATGTAACCTGGTATAAATATTGTTACAGGTTACTATAATATACATAAAACATATACTGCATATACCGTCCCATTTTCGGCGGGACATTCCCGTTTTTCGGGTGTTTTCCCCTGTCCCGGCACCCCTCTTTGTTGCCCCATTGTTCTGGTGTCCGGTAAGTTTTTTTTAGCTGAAAACCGGAAGTAAAAGAAGCAGGCTTTAGGACCCTGCAGTTGGAGACTCTCATTTTCCTGCCTGCTGGGGGCGGGGCTATTTGTACAGACCGAAGCTGCTCAGGGATTCAGTATGGAGAGACAGCAAACAGCAAAGGTGCATGTTACAGTGCAAGTTTATCTGGCTGCATCTTCCCTTACAGGGCCAGGGTCAGTGAGGGGTGTCTGTTACTGCTGGTTAGGTACACAGATACACATAATGTGCACATAGCTGTTGTTGGGCCTTAGGGGCTATCTGGGGACAAGACTATGTGTGCAGTGTGTCAGTATATCAGTACATGTGTGTGTCCTGTGTCAGTATATCAGTATCAGTGCATGTGTGTCCGTATATCAGTTTATGTGAGTGTCGTTTGTAGTGTGTGTCAGTATATCTCCATGTGGTGTGTGTCAGTATATCAGTGCATGTGTGTGTCATGTGTGTAGTGTGTGTGGGTTCATATATCAGTGTATGTAGTGTGTGTCGGTATATCAGTGCATATATGTCAGAATATCAGTGCATGTGTGTGTCAGTATGTACGTCGGTGTGTTTTTCTCCGTATGTCAGTCAGCGCATGGAAGTTTCTGTCCATGTATGTGTGTATCTGTATGTCAGTGCATGTTTGTGTGTCATATGTGTGGGTAAGCGTATGTGTGTGTCCTCTTTTTCACGGGGTTTATCCTTTTCACTCCCTTTTGAAGTCCCTCTTTTAGATTTTCAAATGTTGGGAGGTATGTTATTGTATACAGCCTACTACTGTAATTCTACATATAACTTATACTTATTGTATACAGACTACTGTAATATACATATCATTTATACTTATTGTATACAGACTACTGTAATATACATATCATTTATACTTATTGTATACAGCCTACTGTAATATACATATAACAAATGCTTATTTTATACAGCCTACTGTAATATACATATAACATACTTATTGTATACAGCCTACTGTAATATACATATAACATATACTTATTGTATACAGCACGAAGGTTTAATATACATATAACATGCTACTTATGTATACAGCCTACTGTAATATACATATAACATATACTTAATGTATACAGCCTACTGTAATATACATATAAAATACATATACATATGCTTATGTATACAGCCTACTGTAATATACAATATAACATATACTATTGTATAACAGCCTACTGTAATATACATATAAACATATACTTAATGTATACAGCCTACTGTAATATCATATAACATATACTTATTGTATACAGCCTACTGTAATATACATATAATAACATATAACATATGCTATTGTATACAGCCTACTGTAATATACATATAAACATAACTTAATGTATACAGCCTACTGTAATAACATTAAAATACATATAACATATGCTATTAGTTACAGCCTACTGTAATATACATATAACATATACTTATTGTATACAGCCTACTGTAATATACATATAACATATACTTAATGTATACAGCCTACTGTAATATGCATATAACATATACTAATGTAACAGCCTACGAATATACAATAAATACATAAATCATATGCTATGTATACAGCCTACTGTAATACATATAAAATACATATACATATGCTTATTGTATACAGCCTACTGTAATATAACATAAAAATACATATATAACATATGCTTATTGTATACAGCCTACTGTAATAATACATATAAATACATATAAACATATGCTTATTGTATACAGCCTACTGTAATTACATATAAAATGCATATAACATATGCTTATTGTATACGACTACTGTAATATAACATATACTTATTGTATACAGCCTACTGTAATATACATATAACATATACTTATTGTATACAGCCTACTGTAATATACATATAACATATACTTATTGTATACAGCCTACTGTAATATACATATAAAATACATATAACATATGCTTATTGTATACAGCCTACTGTAATATACATATAAATACATATAACATATGCTTATTGTATACAGCCTACTGTAATATACATATAAAATACATATAACATATGCTTATTGTATACAGCCTACTGTAATATACATATAAAATACATATATATGCTATTGTATACAGCCTACTGTAATATACATATAAAATGCATATAACATATGCTTATTGTATACAGACTACTGTAATATACATATGACATACTTAATGTATACAGCCTACTGTAATATACATATAACATATTCTTAATGTATACAGCCTACAGTAATATACATATAACATATACTTAATGTATACAGCCTTTTGTAATATACATATAACATATACGTATTGTATACAGCCTACTGTAATATACATATAACATATACTTAATGTATACAGCCTGCTGTAATATACATATAACATATATTTAATGTATAGAGCCTACTGTAATATACATGTAACATATACTTAATGTATACGCCTACTGTAATATACATGTACCATATCACTTAATGTATACACTACTGTAATATACCGTAACATATACTTAATGTATACAGCCTACTGTAATATGCATATAACATATACTTAATGTATACAGCCTACTGTAATATACATATAAAATACATATAACATATGTATATTACAGTAGGCTGTATACATTAAGAATGTTATTATGTATATTACAGTAGGCTGTATACATTAGATATGTTACATGTATATTACAGTAGCTGTATACATTAAGTATATGTTACATGTATATTACAGTAGGCTGTATAACATTAAGTATATTTTAATGTATATTACAGTAGGCTTATCACATTAATATATGTTATATGTATATTACAGAGGCTGTATACATTAAGTATATGTTTAATGTATATTACAGTAGGCTGTATACAATACGTATATGTTAATGTATATTACAAAAGGCTGTATACATAAGTATATGTTATAGTATTTACAGTAGGCTGTATACATTAAGAATATGTTATATGTATATACAGTAGGCTGTATACATTAAGTATGTCATATGTATATTAGGTCTTATACAATAAGCATATGTTATATGCATTTTATATGTATATTACAGTAGGCTGTATCAATAAGCTATGTATTATTTTTATGTTATATTACAGTAGGCTGTATACAATAGCATATGTTATATGTATTTTATATGTATATTACAGTAGGCTGTATACAATAAGCATATGTTTATGTATTTTATATGTATATTACAGTAGGCTGTATACAATAGCATATGTTTAGATTATTTTATATGTATATACAGTAGGCTGTATCATTAAGTATATTTTTATATGATATTACAGTAGGCTGTATACATTAAGTATATGTTTATGTATATTACTAGCTGTATACAATAAGTATATGTTTATGTATATTATACAGTAGGCTGTATACAATAAGATATGTTATATGTATTTATATGTATATTACAGTAGGCTGTATACAATAAGTATATGTTTATATTATATTACAGTAGGCTGTATACAATAAGTATGTTATATGTATATTACAGTAGGCTGTATAATAAGCATATGTTATATGTATATTACAGTAGCTGTATACAATAAGTATAATTATTTATATTCAGTAGTCTGTATACATAAGTATAAAATGATATGTATATTACAGTAGTCTGTATACAATAAGTATAAGTTATATGTAGAATTACAGTAGTGCTGTATACAATAACATACCTCCCAACATTTGAAAATCTAAAAGAGGACTTCAAAAGGAGTGAAAAGGATAAACCCCGTGAAAAGAGGACACACACTACGCTTACCCACACATATGACACACAAACATGCACTGACATACAGATACACACATACATGGACAGAACTTCCATGCGCTGACTGACATACGGAAAAACACACACCGACACAACTGACACACAATGATGATTTCTGACATATATGCACTGATATACCGACACACACTACATACACTGATATATGAACCCACACACACTACACACATGACACACACTGCACTGATATACTGACACACACCACATGGAGATATACTGACCCACACTACAAACGACACTCACATAAACTGATATACGGACACACATGCACTGATACTGATATACTGACACAGGACACACACATGTACTGATATACTGACACACTGCACACATAGTCTTTGTCCCCAGATAGCCCCTAAGGCCCAACAACAGCTATGTGCACATTATGTGTATCTGTGTACCTAACCAGCAGTAACGACACCCCTCACTGACCCTGGCCCTGTAAGGGAAGATGAAGCCAGATAAACTGCACTGTAACATGCACCTTTCGTTTGCTGTCTCTCCATACTGAATCCCTGAGCAGCTTCGGTCTGTACAAATAGCCCCGCCCCCAGCAGGCAGGAAAATGAGAGTCTCCAACTGCAGGGTCCTAAAGCCTGCTTCTTTTACTTCCGGTTTTCAGCTAAAAAAACTTACCGGACACCAGAACAATGGGCAACAAAGAGGGGTGCCGGGACAGGGGAAAACAACCCAAAAACGGGAATGTCCCCCGAAAATGGGACGGTATATGCAGTATATGTTTTATGTATATTATAGTAACCTGTAACAATATTTATACCAGGTTACATGTTTCCTCACCCTTCCGATATCCAACAACCAGTCCAATGTTTCCTAACAGTAGTCCGTGTTGATTGGTCCCTTACGAAGGACCGTAGGGTGCAATCGATTGTGAATCCCAGGACAACACTGCACCCTTATTGATATCTGTAAACTCCCTCATTGTGATTTCTCTTTAAGAGCCCTTCGTATAAATATGTCTGCATTGTAGTTACTGTAATATACATGCTGCAAGGCTAAAGGTGCCCAGATATTTATTAGTTGTTTCAAAAAACGCCTGGCCGGTTTACGGTACAGCTAACATGGTGTAACATTGATGGCAATCCAAGTATAAATGGGCAAGTGTATGGCCAGGCCAGCAACGTAGCAGCTTGTTCAGCTTTATCAGTACATCCTGCTTCCAATCTAAATTTGACCAATACTTACAGATCAGCTCCAAATACATTTAGGAAAGTTTGGAGCGTTTTTTAATATTGTTTTTATTAGATTTTAATTACCCTGACATTGACTGAATAGCGTAACTGCCTAACGAAATATCTAGGCACTGGAATTCTTGAATGTATTATTTATCTGTTGTATTCCATTAGATCAACTGGACTTGAAGTTTAGTTCTTGAAGACGTTTTCGCTAGTCATCCGACTGGCTTTCTCAATTCAGAATGACTTGTACAAGAATTTTGGCAATTATGTACCCTGGAAAATCCCAATTAGCATATCACAGCCAGGGTTAGGGTGTGATTGGATAGTGGCTAAGAGGTGTTATGAATGCCCAGGGTAATTGTCAAACAACATTGTACATGGCAGACAGTTGGTGTGAACCCCAACATAATTGCCACAGATTCTTGTACAGTCATTCTGAATTGAGAAAGCCAGTCGATGACTAGCGAAAAGTCTTCAAGACTAAACTTCAAGTCCAGTTGATCTAATTGAATACAACAGATATACCATGAAAAAAAAAAAAAGTTATTTTTTTTTTTGTTATTTGAACATTTAAGAGGTATATGTTATAGTATATACAGTAGGCTGTATACATAAGAATATGTTATATGTATATTACAGTAGGTGTATACATTAAGTATGTATATATATACAGTAGTCTGTATACAATAGCATATTTATAGATTTATATGTATATACAGTAGGCTGTATACAATAAGCCATATAACATATTCTTAATGTATACAGCCTACTGTAATATACATATATCATATTCTTAATGTATACAGCCTACTGTAATATACATGTAAAATACATATAACATATACTTATTGTATACAGGCTACTGTAAGAAACCTATAAAATACATACTGTTATATACCAATAAAATACATATAACATATACCGGTACTTATTGTATACAGGCTACTGTAACATACATATAATATATACTTACTGTACACAGGCTACTTTAATATACATATAACATATACTTAAATTATACAGCCTACTGTAATATACATATAACATATGCTTATTGTATACGCCTACTGTAATTACATATAAAATGCATATAACATATGCTTATTGTATACAGACACTGTAATTACAATGACATCCTTAATGTATACAGCCTACTGTAATATACATATAACTATTCTTAATGTATACAGCCTACAGTAATATACATATAACATATACTAATGTATACAGCCTTTTGATATACATATAACATATACGTATTGTATACAGCCTCTGTATATACATATAACATATACTTAATGTATACACCTGCTGTAATATACATATAACATATATTTAATGTATAGAGCCTACTGTAATATACATGTAACATATACTTAATGTATACAGCCTACTGTAATATACATGTAACATATACTTAATGTATACAGCCTACTGTAATATACATGTAACATATACTTAATGTATACAGCCTACTGTAATATACATGTAACATACTTAATGTATACAGCCTACTGTAATATACATATAACATTCTTAATGTATACAGCCTACTGTAATATACATATAACATATTCTTAATGTATACAGCCTACTGTAATATACATATAACATATTCTTAATGTATACAGCCTACTGTAATATACATGTAAAATACATATAACATATACTTTTGTATACAGGCTACTGTAAGAAACCTTAAAATACATACTGTTATATACCAATAAATACATAACATATACCGGTACTTATTTGTATCAGGCTACTGTACATACATATAATATATACTTACTGTACACAGGCTACTTTAATAATACTAAACATATACTTAAATTATACAGCCTACTGTAATATACATATAACATATTCTTAATGTATACAGCCTACTGTAATATACATATAACATATACTTAAAGGACAATTATACTTACCATTTCCCCGATCCACTCCTGCAAAGTACCCAGGGTGAGGACCTAAAACGCTAAGTCCTCACCTCTGGGTACTTTACAAAAGTCCTGCACTACTTACTTGTAATCTCCCTCGTTGCTCCAGTCGGATACTCCCCACTGGCACTGTTAGTGACAGTCCGGAAGGCAGCCAATGGAAAGACACGCCTCCTTGCAGAGCACGTCTTCCCATTGGCTGCTTCGCAACCTGTCACTCAACGTGCCAATGGGGAGGATGCGACAATTGCCACAGATTCTTGTATAAGTCATTCTGAATTGAAAAAGCCAGTTGGATGACTAGCGAAACGTCTTTAAGAACTAAACTTCTAGTCCAGTTGAATACAACAGATACACATTTACAAAGATACAACACGCTGTGTCTCACCTCTCCCTTTGCTGTGGATGCTGGGTGATTTATGAAAATAACCTGTGGGTAATAGTGGTCAGCTCCCATAATTCACCTTTGTGAATTTGTGAGTGTAAGTGTATACAGTACACTTCACAGGAAGCTGCAGCCTTGCTTCTTGGAAGCTGAAAGCCAGTCATGTTACAGCTCAGAGATCATCCCTCCTTCTGACACTGAACACAGATTTCTGTGCCGTTTTTGTGTAAACAGATTACAAATGCTCCTGCCCCTAACAATTATAAATTCCTTTTGCTTTTTATACAAACAAGAAAAGTTTATTTCTTAGTTTATTTCTTCTGCCTCAGTTTATTTCTTTGTAAGAGGCAGAATGTTAACTAGATGTTAACTGTGTCTAAAAGAAAGCTTTCTACCTCTATGCCACAAGGGCTACTAGGTGTGATATACCATCTATACTCGAGTATAAACCAAGGTTTTCAGGCTTTAAAAAAAGCCTGAAAATCTTACCTCGGTTTATACTCGAGTCAGCCTATCTCCTACCTTGTCCGCCGGCCGCGCGATCCGCATCCTCGGTGTGCATCCGGATGATGTCACTACCCGGCGCCTCTCACTTTGCGGCGCCAAGTAGTGACATCATCCGGATGCGCTCCGAGGATGCGGAGCGAGGAGCAAGCGGCCACCGGACAAGGTAGGGGAACTATACACCAGGGCAACATCATAAGTGGCAAATACAAATAAGAGTAAAACCTTCTTTATTTGTGCATATGTATGCACAAATAAAGGAGGATTTACCCCTATTTGCAAGTATTTGCCACTTAAGATGTTTGAAAACTACAACTCCTAGCAATAAAGCATGCTGGGAGTTGTAGTTTCCAAACATCTTAAGTGGCAAATACTACCCCCTCGGTTTATACTCGAGTCAATGTATTTTTCTTCCTTTTTTCCTAAAACTAGGTGCCTCGGTTTATACTCGAGACGGTTTAAACTCGAGTATATACGGTAAGTAAATGTAGAATTTTTATCTTTTGCTAGAAACAAAAAAAAGGAAACCTGGGGATTTGAACCTGTGTCATAATGGTCTGTTTGTTTCCAAACCCAGCACTTTAGCAACGTGCCACAACTGCAGATTCAATAGATGTAAGTAAATTTCACTAAATGTCAGTAAAATCAGTTCACTGTTTTGTATTGCTCCAGGAAGGCTGTCAGCAATTCACACTGGTTGGTAAAAAAAAAAAAAACAACCAGATATCGTATATATAAAGTTTGTACATATGTAAAAACTTTATATTTTTCTAAAAATATGATAGAAACAAACAAACGATAAACTCAGGTAGTAGACTATGTTGTATTGTTTCATAAGTAAGCTAGGCGGATTGTACTTGTGACTTCTTGGGCTGTGTGTTCCTAAAAACAAGGAATTTACATGGTACGCCACCAGCAACTCAACAATGAATACAGGTACAGTACATTTAGAAATTAATCTTTCGCTAGAAACAGAAGCTAGAAACTCTGCGAATAGAGACAGTGAATCCTGGGGTCAGGGGACATAGCTCTTTGAAGCCAACATGGGCTATGAGTGGTACTGGCAACAATATCGAAGCCTCCTTTGTTACAGAATTACTTACATATACTAAATGCAACTTAATAGAGAAGAATCTTTCAATGTATACTGTAGGTGTTCTGGGGAGAAAAGCATTTACATTAGGATTTTAAAAATTGGTTCTCCTTTAATGTTTACAGGCTGCTGCAATATACATATAATAGTTTATCTGTTGTATTCAATTAGATCAACTGGACTTGAAGTTTAGTTCTTGACGACGTTTCGCTAGTCATCGGACTGGCTTTCTCAATTCAGAATGACTTGTACAAGAATCTGTGGTAAATACCTGGAAAATCCCAATTAGCATATCACAGCCAGGTGTTAAGGGCGTGATTGGATAGTGGCTAAGAGGTGTTATAGGAACGCCCAGAGTAAGGTGTCAAAACAGCATTGTACATGGCAGACAGTTGGCTTGGTTTCTTTATTTTCACATAAATGGCCTCCTTAACACCTCTCGTGAACCAGTCACGTTCTTTTGCCAATATGTTAACATTACAATCTTCAAAGGTATGTCCTTTTATCCTTAAGATGCAGGTACACAGCTGAGCCTGACCCGAGGAATTGGCTCTTCTGTGCTGGGCCATACGTTGATGCAGTTGCTGTTTAGTTTCCCCCACATACAAATCAGAGCATTCTTCACTGCAGTGCACTGCGTATATGATGTCACTTTTCTTGTTTTTCGGTATTGGGTCTTTCGGATGTACCAATTGCTGCCTCAGTGTGTTGTTTGGTTTAAAGCAGACAGGGATATGGTGTTTTTTGAAAATTCTTTTTAATTTCTCGGAGACCCCTGCTACATATGGGATGACCATGTTCTTTCTCCTGTCTTGCTTTTCCCCTTCACTGTTGGTATTCGTGTTCTTTTCTTTCCTTCTACTTCTTTTGACCAAGGCCCAGTCTGGATATCCACAAGTTTTAAGGGCTCCTCTGAGATGTTTCATTTCTTTAGCCTTCGCCTCTGTGCTAGTGGGGATGTTCTCAGCTCTGTGTTGCAGGGTTCTGATGACACCCAGCTTGTGATATAAAGGGTGGTGGGAGTCAAACATCAAATACTGATCTGTATGTGTTGGTTTTCTGTAAACCTCTACTTCCAGTTTACCATTCTCCTTAACTTCTACCAAGCAGTCCAAGAAAGCCAGTTTGTTGTTTTGTACCTCTTCACTTGTAAATTTGATGTTTTGGTCTGCCGCATTAATGTGTTCTGTGAAAGCTTTTACTAAAGAACTAAACTTCAAGTCCAGTTGATCTAATTGAATACAACATATATACCATGACCTGGATGAATGAGAACCTTCACAAGCTTATATAATAGTTATTCTTTACAGGTCACTGTAATATGCATGGGATTAATAGATAAATGGTCACATTGTTTATTGGAGGGGATTTCAATGATTAAAATCTATTAGAGTAAATAATAACTATTCCAGTGACACTATTAATATTTATTAATAACACTTTTATCTATTGATATCTATTAAAAAAAACACAATTATCTATTAAGATCTATTACAATAACACTGGTATTATCTATTAATATCCATTACAATGACACTATTACAATAACTGGTATTTTCTATTACAGTAAGTATTATTTTGTATTACAGTAGCACTGCTATTAACTGTAACAGTAAGGTAAAATCAACACAATCAACAGACGGTAACGCATGTGAAAAACACAATTTTTGCAGTATTCCATTATCGAAGCACAGGCGATTGCATGCGCTCCAAAGAAGATTCGCTGTAAACACAAAGTGGCTTACACGTGATCGGAAGCATGTGAGAATTGCACCAGTGTGGCTTAGACTATTAATATATATTACAATCTTTAAATGGTATACCCAGAATGTTACTGTAAATAACTGCCCCACTCTGCTGCTAGCCACATTTGTCTGGTCAAAAATCCTTTCCAATATCTAAATAAATCAGCTAGGGAATATGCTCCGACTGATTCATTTAAATATCTATTATATTTACACTATTGTGTATTACAGTAACACAATTATTATCTATTACAGTAACCCCTGTGATTATGTATTATTGTTTGCCACTGATCTAGGCCTGATCCATCTAGCACCACCCCACACCCCAGGTATCTCCTATTACTAATATCATTATTATGTTATACCCCTAGCATGTCACTATGAGCTGTGGTCTTGTTCACCTGTATTGTAAGTTAACTTCTGTTCTAAACCCTCCTTGCCCATCCTGAAAGAGACAATTTTTGATCCATTCTGCCAGTCCAGTAATTAAAAAGTATATAATTAGATTAATCCTACTCGATCAGAAGCAACTTTTGATTGTCTTGTTTTCAATTGCAGAAGTAATGTTAAGCAAGAAAGCAATTATGGTCAAACAGCAGGAGCTTTCAATGAGTATCGCACTAATCAGGTTATTATCATAGGAAGCACCAATGCAGAGCACTAACTGTGGTATGGAGATATTGTCGGATAGCATTGTGAAACATGCAATGGCTATTATCCATTTAATGACCAGGGAGGTGAGAAGTATCCTTTTTCTATTCATTGTATTTTTATTGCTTTATTGTACACATTAAAAAATAAAGAAAGATTAATTGTGCATAAGATATACGTTCATTTAACACATTGCCCTGAAAGGGAGGCTAAAGGGTAACTAAAGATTCAAGCTGAATAAAACCAATTATGTATAAAGTGCTCTCCTGAAGCCTTTTGCACTAGGTAAGAGTGGACTGTAAACTTACAGGGTAACTTTTATAAGAAAGGCAACTTTGTATTACGACCCTTCTTGCTGCAGCAGAAATCAAGTTCTAAAGTTCCAGGGAATCCTCCAGTTCTTCAGCATGCCAGTGGCATACCGACATTACTTAAGGCACCCTTATGCTCTACAATCACATCAGGGTATGCACTGTAATTTCTTGTTATCAATGAAAAGTCACAGCGCATGCCTCAACCATGAATTGAGGGGCAAAGCATCCAGACCAGTGGCATTGGCATGCTGTAGAGCTGGAGGATTCCACGGACCTTTGGGTCTTCATAACCTGATTGCAGCTGTCGCTAGATATTATTATTATTATTCTTTAACCAGCAGTCCGTAGGACAACAGTATATGAAGTGTTCATTACTAAATGTTTGGGGAGGAAAGAGAAAATTAAGGAATTAATTAAGAAAGAGGGTAATCGCTGCTGTCATGCTATTTCACTTACCCTATAATATTGATTAATGCAAGATTTATGTACATATATAATCCCTTAGTTTGTTCCACAAGATGACACTATTGCTTGTAAAGAAGTAGATGGCAAGAGTCCTGACAAGTTACTCACTGACAAGATAGTGGAACATGCCACACAGATCATCCATCTGCTGGCTAGCAAGGTAAGACCTACTGCAATTATCAGGCTTTGTTAGAACATGAGATACTGGAAGAAATATTCTTCAAAAAAGGCAAGTGCATTTATACTTGGCAACCATTGGCTTTAAAAGGATCAGACATACTTGACATTTATATTTTCACCAGGCAAAGTGGATCTTATGTAAGCAAATAATGAGGGTAGAGAGTGATTAATCCTGCAGAAGACTGAACCTTTCCAGTCAAATTGTTTTTCCGTTTCACTGTTTATCACAAACATGAACTATAACTTTGCTTGTGTTTTATTGGGAGACACTTCATTTTTCCATACATTTAGGATGAAGCTCTCAATTTTACATCATAAAGGAAATTCATAGCAACAAATGAGCTCTGCTGCAGAAACAATAATTAGTAGTAATAACTAATAACGTTTTGATTGGTTATTAAGGGTTGCTTAACAGGAGTAATATCCTCCTGTATTAGGAATTTCCAGCTACTATAGCTTCAGTATATAACACAAGATAAGAACAAACTGTATCTTCTATAGATTATAGGGTTTATGTATTAAGCGGTGCAAAATTTTGCCCATGCTCTTAATCTGCATCAGCCAATCAGGTGTTACCTTTTTATCTGATGATCTCTGATTGGTTTAGTGTTGTATATCCTTATCACATTAGGTATGACACTTGCTTAAATATATATCAACAAATTAATTTATGAAAGCTAGAAAAATAATGGATTTTGTGTTGTTTTCACACTCAGGTTCCGCTATCCTGTGGTAAAGAAGTCCAGAAGAGACATTTATCAAATGTGACTCTTGAATTCCAGAAGTCCATGAACTCATACGGTAATGTTGGTAGTATTGGAAACTATTGGAAGTAGATTTATATATTTTTCTCATAAAAAATATTTGGAAATGTTTTAACAAATATTGCTATTAAGGTGGTAAGTGTTCATATTTTAGAAAAATAAGCACCCTCAATATTAAACCCCACTTTTAACTCTGTGGCCTGCACCTTTTGTATTAATGGCAACTCTATCATTAGTTTTTGCAGTACCTCCATGCGCCTTACTTTCTGGGTTCCCACGATGCAGTAAATCATGTTAAGTGAAAACTGCATCACGGAGACACATAAGGGAGTATTACATCTCTGGATATGGTTTTATTATGTCTTTAGACATTAGATACATTCGACAGTCAAATCTAATGTCTTATAAGTGCATGGTCACTATTAGGCTAATGGTACACTAGGCTATTGCATTTCCATGTTTAGTTTGACTGAAATAGAACCAATTGTTTTCCTCATGTCTAAAATGAAAGCAATTGTATTTTAGTGTTTATGCAGACTTAAAGGGTATCTATACTCTAAAAAATAGAATAAATACAGCAAGATCTCACTGCTTCAAAACTTTTTTCAGATTTTAAATCAGGGCTGTAGATCCTGAGAAATGATCATTTTAATCACAGCATTTACAGAGTAAGACCTGTCACTCCCGGAGCAGATCTTGTAATATGTGACCCATTAATAACCTCTTACTGGGATCTTTAGCTGCCTGCCAGCATACTTTCTGCAACAATTAAGAGAATCAGCAGAGAAAATAATGCAGGGGGAGGGAGGGGGAGATGTGTAAGCAGAGCAGTGTCCATGGTGAGGCTGTGCAGAACTTACACGTGTTGCAGACTCTAAAAGAAGGCAGTGAGTAAGGGAGGGTGGGGGGAATTAGGAGTACTCACTAAACATTAATAATTTAATAACAAAGCAATCACAGATAAATATGTGAGTACCACCATTTTACTTCTCTCAAAATGTAGTTTCAGATAATGTAAAGTTGTTTGAGTGAGTATAGTGACCCATTAAAAGTTCAATTTAGCAAATTGGACCATTGTCAGTGGCTTGGATCTTTATTAATGTGATACAAACAAAAAACCTGAAATATTATATCCTTAAGGTGGCCATACATATATACGATTTTACTTACCCGAACGATAGCTCCCACGACATTAGACCGATCCTGCCTGAAACGCCTTTCCTATTCTTCTATGTGACCAACATGCGATCGCAAAATGTATGGGATTTACGATCGCATGTCGGTCGTATAGAAGAAGGGGAAAGGCGGTTTCTAGCAGGATTGTTCTAATGCTGCGGGATCGCTCGGTCAGTTAAGTAAAATCGGATATTTGTATGGCCATCTTTCCTTGTAGGGCTCCTGTACAATCTTGGAGATAGAGAATAATCTGAGAGGGAAGATGTATACCTGCATTTGATACATATATGCATGCTACATATACTCATTAGCACAATTGCGTAAATACTGACCTAATCTAAGAACTCTACAAAAGGGTTTAGCTGTCCGATGATCTCCAAATTCAATATATTTTTTTTCAATTTCCTTTTAAATGATCAATCAGTCTTTTCTTTGTAAATCATAAAAGAACAAAGTCATGTTTAATCTATTGAATTGATTGAATTATCTGTATATATATTTACTCATTTTATTTTTTACACAGATGCAATTGAAGAAAGAAAAACTACAGATTTATGTCACTCTCCACTTAATTTACCGAACTGGAAAATAAAAAGCCATAGACATGCTCCTGTGTATTGTGCAAGTAAAATGTGGCGTATGTGTAAATCGGAAAGGAAGACAATGCGTCCTGAAAGGAGCGCATCAGTGGATGTCTTGATATGTGACAGTCAACGGCACATGAACACACAATGTGACGAAATGGCCAATGCACCTTCTTTTTTGGATCATTGCAAAAAAAGAAAAACAGATATAATGAAGATTTCCAAGGGCCTGCAGAAATACAGTACCTTGGATTTTGGTACAATAAAAAAAGAGCCTGTAGAAAGAACCAAGGTAAGGCTGATTGCAGAAGAATATTTGGAGCATGAGGAAGGTTTCACAGATAGGATATGCCTAGACAACAGCCAATCAGCACAAGCAGAATTCAGATTGTATGAAGGGAAAAGCTTTAATAATATGTCTTATTTAGCAAAGATAAATTCAGGTAATGGATCTTCAGCCTCCGCCTGCAAGAGAGCCTCAGAACTTGTGAGACCACATGGGAGCATCAGTGAGAAAGTTCCTTATGCCATTACTGAAAGTGGAAAAAGTTTTGTCATTAGTCATGATGAAGTAAAGTTTCAGATATCTCATAATGGAGAGAACCCCCATATCTGCAGTGAGTGTGGAAGCAGCTTTGTGAGTAGTTCAAGTCTTATAAAACATCAGATTATTCACACAGGAAAGAAGCCATATACTTGCAAAGATTGTGGGAAAAGTTTTAGTTTCAGTTCCAGCCTCATTAGGCATCAGCGAGTGCACACAGGGGAGAAACCCTATGTTTGTAAGGAGTGCGGTAAGAAATTCAGTATTAGTACGACTCTGGTTAGACATCGGAGAGTTCATACCGGAGAGCGACCCTATGCCTGCAAAGACTGTGGGAAAAGGTTTACCTGTAACTCTCACCTTGTTATACATCAGAGACTCCATACTGGAGAAAGACCATACACATGTGTTGAATGTGGGAATTGTTTTAGCAATGGCTCCGATCTAGTTAAACATCAAAGGACTCACACAGGAGAGAGGCCATATTCTTGTAGCGAGTGTGGGAAACGCTTCAGCATTATCTCTAACCTAATAACTCATCAGAAGGGACACAAGGGAAAAAGCACAGGTAAAAAGGTTGAGTGAGAAATGAACAGAAACCAAGGACAATAATATGACCACTGTTTACAGAGAAAGCAGCGTTATAACAAATATGTTTGTCCTTCTTTCCTCAAACCAAAACATTTGTTAGGGGATTCATCACATACTTTACAGAAACAAACACAGTGGTGGTTGGGAGTTTTTTTAAAATACATCTAAAATGTTAAATAGTGTAGTCATTGATACAGACCATGTTTTTTTAACTAAAATTCGCAGAATCCCACTGACATACATATGCTAGTTGAAGGGTGCTAGGAGTAGTAGCTACCGTATATACTCGAGTATAAGCCGAGGTTTTCAGGTCTTAAAAATGACCTGAAAAATGAACCTCGGCTTATACTCGGGTCAAGCTGGGACTTACCTTAATTCCGGACGCAGCCGCGAGTCAGGAGAAAACCGCAGTTCCCAGTAGTACTTGCGCACTTCGGCGCGATGACATCATCGCGCACCCGCAAAGCACTACTGGGAACTGCTGGCTTACCATCCTGACTTGCGGCTGCGTCTGTAAGCTCTGCGAAGGCGTCCGGAAGTCTCTGGAAGATGTCCGGAAGGCTCTGCACACCAAACTGTAAGTAATTTCCCATGGCTACCATTAATCCCCAAGGCTACCAGTAATCCCCTGGCTACCAGTTATCCCCATGGCTACCAGTTATCCCCATGGCTACCAGTAATCCCCATGGCTACCAGTTATCCCCATGGCTACCAGTAATCCCCATGGCCCAGTTATCCCATGGCTACCAGTATGCAATAAAATGCACATGGCTACAGAAGGCAGTATTGGCCAATTTCAACCCCTCGGCTTATACTCGAGTCAATGTGGTTTTCCTAATTTTGAGGTAAAAATAGGTACCTCGGCTTATACTCGGGTCGGCTTATACTCGAGTATATACGGTAATAGAATTTGGAGAGATGCAAGATGTCTGCACTTGGATTATGATCTTTAAAACCAAATAGAATATTGTTCGGATTAAAATACAGATTATTGGTTTTTGTAATAACTTGGGCAAAGATGTTTCGATGTTATTAACCCAAGCAACCTAACAGATATTTGGATTATTTCTGAATTACAGTTGAGTGGCGTAAGGGGAACAAGCACATTTTTGCCCTTACTACTAGCACCATTCTACTATAAACATTTCCCCAGAATTCATTAGGAGTTGGTTGCTTTTCTATTACAAAATGAATATTTGCTAACACATAGAGATTGTTTAATGATTTGTAGAGATCTGTTATTCTATTGTTTAACATTGACATGCATTGTATAGAATTGAAATAGTCATAAATAGTCCATATGCACACTGATCCCCAGGTGGGTGCAGCAAGTCCAATTCCCCTACTTCCAGGGAACAAGGCATCAGAAGAATACAGGGTGGACTGCACTCCAAATATAATATTTATTACAAGCCAAACATCAAACAGTATTACAACGTTTCGAGGGTAACACCCCCTTCATGGGGGGATGAAGTGGGTGTTACCCTCGAAACGTTTTACTACTGTTTGATGTTTGGCTTGTAATAAATATTATATTTTGGAGTGCAGTCCACCCTGTATTCTTCTGATTGTATAGAATTTAACCTCAAGTGCACATTTGTTTATCATAAGGCTTATTTAAGAAAAGGTGAACATTCTGCCTTTGCGAAAAAAGCTAAATCAACCAATAATATGTTACCTTTTTATTGGTCTTCTGCAGTTAAAAACATCTGATAACATTTGAAAGGTTGTGTCAGATTACACCACAGACAAGCGATTTCAAATCTAGCGGTAAACGCTAGATTTGAAGCTTTTTAATTTATTTCTAAAGGGTTGAGTTTCCCTCTCTGGGAAATAGTTCACCCCAAATCCATTTGCCAACTTTGACCCTTCAAAACACCATTATATACCGTGGAATTAAAAAAGGAAGTTTTGGTTGGTTTTCTATTTCTGTCTAGTGAATTGTTCCCTTTAGTGATTTGTGATAAATAATATATATAAATAATATATATATATATAATGGTATAAGTGTAATCACCAACAATTGCCATCATGGATCAAGCGGGTTTTCAAAAAAAAAATTTTACATTCTAATTTGGAAAGCTCAGAAGTACCCTATAAAATAAGATTACAAATGTGGGATCTTTTAATAAACATCCATAAAATGTAATGTTTAGAGCATTTACACTGTTTTAAATATTCATGTGATTCAGTAAATAATTTATGAATTGGGATTTGCACATATTCTATTGATAAATACAGAAAGGGGGTATTATTTATTAATTATTAACTTGTATGTTCACATTATTTAGTCGAAGATGTATTAATTGTAATATTCAATTATTCAATTAAGTAAATTAAGCTTGAAAAGTAAAATTACTGTTCTTTCTATTTATTTTACTTGTCTTTTCTTAAGATTTTTTTGGAATGTAGCTCCTTCCACAATTTTTGAGTTATAGAGGCGAAAGTTGTTACAGACATGCTGGATATATCAGAGAATGGCCAAGTAATTAAAGCCCATCTACCACTTCCTTGGTTAAATGCACCTAAGGCATAAGCAAGATTAATTAACATTTTATGATAAGATGCATAATCAGGAAATCAATCAATTGAACAGAATACTAAATAAAAAGATGAATAGTAGTAAATGCTTTGTGGTTCAACCCTTGCATTGGGAGAGTGTTTATCCACTGATAGTAACTGGGCAAATGCTGTAGAATGGTGTTGGAATTTTAGGATTTATTGAATTCTACAAATAGGTAATCGCAGAAATATTGGTCAGTGTTCAGTAGATCTGAGTATACAAGGGATATTATTGTTATATCATAGACATTTTACTGTCCTTGACTAGGTAGCTAGATCGTCACAGCAGTCTGGCACATTATATTTCCATCTTCAGATCACAAATATTGTCTAAAATTGGCACGAGCAAATACAAATGTGTTTTTCTTTTGCCCATACTGTGAGAGGTTCATTCAAATATTACTCTAGTTTGCCTGGGTACTAAGGATACATTCAACCCTGTATTAGTCCCATAAAAAAGTTCCCACCACATCCTGACATTCAGAACCAAATAAAGTTTGCAGACAAAACTCTAAAAAGAGCAAAATAAACCAGAATGTTACATGTTTTTTTTTTTTATTAGAAACTAAACATACACTATTTCACATTGATAATCATATGACATGGGAATATTAACTGCTTTTTTCACCCAGCTTTAACTGCCAGTTGGCCCATTGAAAAGCAGGATACAGGACTTCTAGTGGATTTATTTCATGACAGCTGCCTTAATCTATAGAAAGCTTCAAAGGTAGGTATCTCCTTAAAGGGTATGTCCACCGTTATTTTAACTTCTATGTTTCCAGTTTAACTGAAGGACAGGAGGTAAATGCGATATGTCTTACCTCCTGTCCTTCAGTAAAACTTACAGGAGACCATAAGAAACTTACCCGCGTATCGCTCCAGCGCCGGCCTCACTGACAGTCTCTGCCGTGTCCACGCTCCTATGCACTGTGTGCGCACTGTGGAATGTCAGTGTAGTCGGAGGCTGTCAGCAGCGCTGGATCGTTACGCGGTAAGTTTCTTCTGGTCTGCTGTAAGTTTTACTGAAGGACAGGAGGTAAGACATATCGCATTTACCTCCTGTCCTTCAGTTAAACTGGAAACATAAAAGTTAAAATAACGGTGGACATACCCTTTAAAACCTAAACTTTGGTCTAAAGAGTAAAGTAGAAACAAAGGGTACTTATCTCATCTTCAATAAAGTTTAGTTCTCCTTTAATACATATATTAGATGAAATATATACAGGGTTATTCAATAAAAGTTCTTTTCGTTTAAAATGGTGCTAAATTTGCCCCAGCCAATCAGAACTTATTTAACATTTGAAAGCTAACGTCTGATTGGTTGTGGCAAAATTAGCACCATTTTAAAAGATAAGAACTTTTATTGAATAACCCTGATCTTCTCTTTTTATGTATTATTTTGGTTGATTATTAATAAAACGTGGGTTTCGGTCTTCTGTTTTTTTATTCTGCACTGTAAAAAAAAAAAGGGAATTGTAAAGCTTGCAGAAGGACATTTACAATTGAATCACATTTAAGGGCTAGGCCACACTAGCGCGTTTTTTGCACCGCGATTTTCGCGAACATGGAAATCGCGGGAACGCAAATGTTCCTGCGATTTCGATACACATGCGATTGTGCGTCCGTTCGCATTTTGCGCTGAGCATTTTATTGCGCAATCGCTTGCGTTTTCGCTTTAAAGATAGCGAAAGAGCAAAGCTAAAATAACGTGCGCTAACGCACAGAAAGCGTGCGCGCTTGGTGCGTTGTAGTGTGGCCTCACCCTAAAGCAGTTATTTTATGTACATTATAATGTCCTATAATGCACCCTTTACAGCGTAATATAAGAATAATGTATTACATCACTCAGGATCTCCTTGAACATACAGAAGCACAAGGTACATCGAGGACCTCTGAGGTGATTTAATATTCTTATATTGCACTGTGCATTATTTATATGGTTTGTCCTTTTTTTGAGGCAGTTGGGATAAAAAAAATTTATAATTTATTATGTATTAATTTATTATCATGTTCCTATTATCAGTTCCCCTGCGTGCACTCAAGTATCAACTTGTAATTGACCTGGCTCTGGAGATGCTGGTAGGTGCAGAGATTGACAGGGGTGATGGGTGAGATTTGGATTTGCTTTAATAAATTTGGGCTTACCAACAATAAAATAAACGAATGCCAATAATAATTTATTTTTTGCCATTAATACTATTGTGTTCTTCTGTCACATCACCCTCTCTGGCAATGGCATAGTGTTATACGGCTACAACTTTCCAGTTCCCGAACCTACTCTTCGGTGGACTTCTGGTTTTTGACCATGGACTTGGATTTAATTTTGATTTTTCTTACTCCTTTTGGGCTGTTTAGTTGGACCTATTAGCTGTAGCCGTGACAAATTTAATAAGGAGCAACACTGTTTTTTCTCTAGTTCACTAATGTTGGCCAATTAGTGTGGCCACACTAGGTGCGTTGTGCTGCGATCCACTTATCAAAGCGCATGCAATCTGCATTTTTTGTGCAATCGCATATGCTCTGATTGTGCAATCGCAACACACTCACTAGTGCAACGGAAATGCGTGTGTTAACTTCTACACAGTGTATTGTCAACTGGGCCTAAATCAATAAATTATTGTAAGAAAAAAGATTATAATCATTTTACACTTAAATATGTGATAATTCTAGAAATGTCAATGTAAAGACCCTTGGATATTGTCAACAATTTCAATTATTACCTACAGGACAACTATACTCTTAGTAAACATGGGTAAGGACTATCAATTTCACCTTGGAAGCATCATTAAAAAAAAGAGATAAAACACTCACTGAATGTATATGTAGCTCTAAATCCTTTATTCTCTCCAGAGAAATCACTGTGGAACTTGATAATCATGGAATTCCCAGTTGACACAAAGGCACGAGAAAAAGTTATAATGTGGCAGAATGGGCCCAAAGCCTTTCTACTAGGCGAGGTGAAAAGAAATACATGATCGTGCCTGCAGGATAGTGAATACTCAAGTTCAAATTCAGTGATTTTCAATGAAATCTGTAGGTCAAGAGTAGCAAGAGTCATTTCAGGTATACTGTAAATAATATAATATTTAAACAATACTAACTATTTTATATTCACCCAATTTAAAGGATAATAGGTTTTAGCTAACCTTGTAGAGTCAATGCTATAACTAAATTTGTTAACCTGCATAATGCTATAACCAAATTTTCATTTTGGACAAATCTCATTTAGAAATTATCCTGATTTTCTCTAGTGCTCAAACATACTTAGATTACTAATTCTATGGGGACATTTGAGCAGTAAAGAAAGGCTTTTTATGGAAATCCTAATATTTGTAAAATTCATTTTGTTTGATGATATTTACGTCTGAAAATTGACACAATTCAATTATTATTGTGGATTTATATAGCGCCAACATTTTCTGTAGCCCTTTTTAATTACATGTATACATTTACATCAAGCCCTGCCCCGAAGAGCTTACAATCTAAGAACATTTATTTGACACATACAACCTATCAGTATGTCTTTATGATTGTGGGGGAAACCGGAGAGCCTGGAGGAAACTCAAGCAAGCACGTGAAAAACATACAAACTCCTTGCAGATGTGCCAAGGGTGGAATCAAACTCAGGACTTCAGCGCTGCAAGGCAACAGTGCTAACCACTGAGCCACTGTGCTGCTCATTTCAATGAGTACTGTTGTAAAATCTAAGCTTTCTAAAATCAGGCCCCCCATAAAGTGAGGAGAGAAACACTGTATGAAATGGGTACTTGCTGTGTTTCTATAGTAGCACTTAAGTAAATACTATATCTTCTATAAACATTTTACAAGACTTGTACCAAATATTCAAAAAAAGAAAAGAGATCCACACTATAATCTGTTAGCGCACCTTATAAGCGCAAGTCCAGCCCTCAAATGAAAACTTATAAACAGGTAAATCACCCCCCTTAGTCCTTAAAGGGTATATCCACCCTTAATTACAACTTTTGGCATATAATAGAATACTGCCCCCCACCCCCAACTGCTATAAAAATAATTTCAGAAAGTGCCTAGATGTTTACTTACCTTCCCTCTCTCCTCTGACTCCCGGCCTTCTGCTTGTGAGACACTGCAAGCAGGGGGCGGGACCAGCTGCCGCGTCCGTGATTGGCTGAGAGGCAGCCAATCACGGATGCGGCTGCCGGCTTCTCAGAATGCCGGGAGAGCGAGGGAAGGTAAGTAGAGTTCTGGGGACTTTTTAAAAATAATTTTTATGCGGCTGGGGGAACATATTATATGGGCAAGGGGTTTTATGGGAGGGGGAGAAGGGCTGCAGTACGCACGCCAAACTTCTCCCAGAGGCCAGGTAGGAGGCAGAGTCCTATATGGACTCTGCTATCCTCCTGGTGGGCAGTTTTTGGGACTTTGGGGGGGGGACTACAGGAGAACCAGATGGAGCTAGGATGTGAGGTAAGGATTAAACTACACTACATGGTGGGGCCAGTAGTGGGGGGGGGGGATTATAGTTCTGAGGGTGGACATGACCTTTAACAGTAATAGAAGGATCTACCCATCATGTATACTATGACTAGAAAAAGTTTATAACAAAAATTAATTTTAGATTATTAAATAATAATTTTTTATACAAAAAGGACATCTTGGAAATGCAAAGAGTTCAGAGAAGGGCAACTAAGATAAAGGGAACAGGGGAGCTTGAATATAAAGACAGATTGGATAAGTTACAATGATGTACACTAGAGAAAAGGCATTTGCGTGGGGATATGATTACTGTGTATAAATACATTAACGGGCCATACAATAAACTATCTGGGGCATTGTTCACCAATAGAACATGTCAGAGGACACGAGGACATCCCTTAAGTCTTGAAGAAAAGAAATTTCGTCTTTAAGTTCAGAAAGGGCTTTTCACTGTGAGAACGGTAAAGCTATGGAACTTCTTCCATTGGAAGTTGTGATGGCAGGTTCATTGGATAGTTTAAAAAAAAAGCTGGATGAGTTTATGAAAACAAGGAATGTTGCAAGTTACTGGTATTAATACATAAAGTAGAGTTGATCCAGGGATATTTCCGATTTCCACTTGGAGTCATAATTCTGGTGTGTTTTTTTTGCCTTCCTCTGGATCAACAGTTAGGCAGGAAATGTAGGTTTTGCCAAGTGGGTTGAACTGGATGAACGTATGTTTTTATTCAACCTTGAATCCTATACTATTCTTATTAAGTGCTAGTGTATGTAATAAATAATAAAATGTTCAGCATAGTAGGGGTTTTTTTTTGGGTGGGGGGTTCTGAACAGAGATGACAGGAACAATATGTATGGAAAAGTTAAAAATATTTTATTAGCTCCCCCTAATGCACATTTTCAGGTGCAATCACAATAGCAATTTTAGATTCAGATAATGACACATTTTGGAGGAACAGTTGCATTATTGCCATTGGGTGACATTAAAAGGTCCACAAAAAGCAAAAAGCAAAGTGTTAAAGTCTCACCAACCGATATTACATCGGCACTACTTTAACTCCATTTCAGTGCCCCTTTCAGGCCATCACCCTGAAAGTTTTTGCTGGGCGCAGGCTTTATTCCTTATCTTCTCTAAGGTTTACGATTTGAAAGTTTTTTTCTTTGAAAGTTTCTTTTTTCTAAATACTATTAATGCTCTACCTTTTATACCCTGCTCCACTCAACGTGTATGCTGTGAACTGTCTTTCCCTAGTAATACAAATACTAATGATCAAATACTGTGTCTCCTACTTCCCATTACTTGCCTTCTGGCCAACAGGAGCTGTGATTGTCCAGGTGCAGTCAATGTTAGCAGGGTAGTTTCCAGGGTAACCAGGAGAGGTAAATGTTTTCTTTGGTGCATAAAACGCTCCACCACATGGAACTGCAAAGCAGGCAAATTGAAGAAGTTCCTAAATTAGATGATATGGTAGATATCTGCCAGCTTATCCTCTTAAGTGGTTAAGTACTGTAGTTAAACCATTGTAAATGGATTAGATGGGATTTAAAGCCATGTTGCTCCCAGTGACTTTATTTTAAACTTATTTGTACATTAGAACCTATTGGTTTACCTATAATAGGATTTTTGATGTTTTTAATGAAACAAATTACCACGAAATAGAAAAATGTTAGAAATGGTTCAAACTCTTTTATAATCATAAAATAATTTAGGGTTATATATTAATGTTCTACTACCTATTATAAATTGAATATTTTTATTCATTTGTTAATGTACAAAAATTACAAAATATTTGTTGCTACTTAAAGGATAAATGCACTGTAAAATCAAGTTATGTTCGTTTGGAAGCTGCAGCTTTAAAAATATTATCTATGCCCCTCCAGAGCCTAGCTTTGTGCCTTCAAAGTTGCTGACATCTTGTTACTGGTTTGCTGAATTTTATGCTCCGCCCCTCTGAGATTTCATCTGCACTCTCCTGCTTGAGCCTCAAACAGTAATGCCTGTGAGTTTCGTGCACTCGCCTGCTTGAACCTCAGACAGTAATGCCTGTGAGTTCTGTGCTCGTGCGTGTGCACAGAACTCGCAGGCATTACTGTTTGAGGCTCAAGCAGGTGAAAGCAGAGGAAATCTCAGAGGGTGGAGCTTAACATTCAGCAAACCAGTAACAAGATGTCAGGTAGGGGCATAGGTAAAAAAAAAAAAAAAATATGGCAACATTATTTTTAAAGCTGCAGCTTCCAAATGAACATAACTTGATTTTACAGTGCACTTATCCTTTAACATGTCAGATGGTACCTGAGCTGTATGTTGCCTTAAAGCCAGTTCCAGTAATAGTCCCATCACTGACAAACTCAACCAGCATGTGGCTTGTAGATGCGATCTGTATTGGGAGCAAACTGGTCCCACATGTCCTGTCCACTAACACAGGGGACGTCTTACTGGGACCATCATAAATTCTAATGTAATCAGAGGCACATCCTGGAGAAGGCTGGACATCAAAGGCTTGAAACTGAAGGGAAGCCTACAAATAAAGAAATAAATATGTGAGCAAACTGAATATATTCCTAAATTATTTGCAACCACCGCCAAGATTTAAAATGGTATTATTTTTATCACACTTGGGATGCAAGACAATAAGTGGATAATACCTAATCATTAATGGCATTATTCAAGTTTTTGTCTTAAAGCTGGTACACGGGTTAACAATTTGGCACAATCTAATGTGACAATCAATATTTTGCCTGATTGTGATAAATTAGTTTCTGTAATTTTTGTAGCGTCCAATCATTCCCAAACAATTTTGAGGCAAAATTTAATGAACAGACGTGTGGTTTATCACATCAGATTTTGCAGCCTTCATTGGATTGCTGGATCAGTCACACCAGAATATTGACAAATAAGATGAACTGAAAAAGTCAGTCGGATTACCAGCAAAAACTAACCAGCTAACGGAATACCACAGGTATACCATGACCTGTATGAATGAGAATGGTCAGAATTGTAAGGTCTTGATTGGGCCGTAGTTTATTAGGTCCTTGTATTAAGGTGAAGCAACTTAACAGAAGTTTTTCCTTCTCCTTTAATTTAAAACCGTTCATCCGTGCTCCTACAACAAACTTTGCTCTGCAAAGAAAAAGCATTTTCAAAACATGCACGGCTACAAGGAATTGCTTTCATTTAGGCACCATTGAAATAGTGTTGTCACTTGATATTGAGTAAATGGGCTTGGTTTGCTGTCTCAAATCAAATTCATGCCAATGGTATTACATGAGGTATAGGTAGGATCAATATGGCTGTATTATGGAAGCAAACACTGTATCTGATACAATTAAAAGTAACCACAGGTACCTTTATTTTACAACTGTGTCATTACGATGTATTGACTCAATAACTGATACAATATTGAACAGCCAGCATGGTTCCACTGTAAATAAATGATCACGTCACAGGGGCAGTATTGGTATGTAACAATTATGCACGTTTACAAATAAGGTCCTCAGGTTCTAATGTTTGAGACTAAGAAAAACTCCTTTTTAGGAAACTTGTACACAGGAGCATTGTCATGTTGAAACAGCAAAGGCTCAAACTGTTTCCCACTGCACAGTTTTCTAAAATATCATTGCATGTTGTGGCATTCAGATTTAAGTATTATTTCACACAATGCAACTAGCATCCAATAAACCCAAGATCCAGTAGCATAACTGCAAGATCTAGTTGCATAATTCATCACCCTCTAAGAAGCTTTTCCACTCATCCGGGGTCTTGTAGAGGCTTACTATACTGTATACAGGGACGGATTTATACTTTTTTCTCCCCTAGGCCAGCTAACTTGTATTTCCTGTCCCCCCCCGTACACGGTAATTCATTGGCTGAAGCGGAGCTTTGTGAGTGGGAGAGGGACCTGCTGCCCATAGCAAATCAGCAATCGCTGCACATTTAACAGAGACCGGTAAGGCTCTGTTGTGTGCCAAATAATGTGCGTTGTGTAAATTTAATATGGGGATACATTACGGCCTAACTTTTAAAAAAAAAATTGATTTTATTTTGCTGCCCCTGGTGATTGTGCCACCCTAGGCCATGGCCTAGGTGGCCTAGTGGGAAATCCGGCCCTGACTGTATAGATCAACATAAGTACTAAGTACAGCAATTCTGTTATTATATTAAGTGATATTGTACCTGGCCAGATGGGGTTCTTATCAACCAAACACAGTTTGTATTATTAGGATAATCAGAGGGGTAGTTGGCAGATGTCATAGTCCCATTTGGAAATGGAAGCAAATTTCCACACACATCTAAAAAACAACAAAATAATAATAAACTTTTATTTCTTAATGAATTAATATGTCAAATAAGAATTTAAAGTACTGTATAATACAAATTAAAGATACTCATTTTACATCCAAATTGTATAGGGATTGTTTTGTACAGGAACTGGACTCAATACATAGTTTAGGAAAACATAAGCAAATAAGATCCTTTAAGATCATTTGCTATTAATGGGCATTTTCTATCTGATATGGGAAGGAGCAAAGAAATCAGATTTCCAAATTTTTTTTCAGCTTAGACTTTGGTTCGATTTGGGGCATGTATTTTTTTTGCAGATCAGAAGATTCCTGTATCAGAGCACAAATGCCCAAAATTTAGAAATTTAAATCCATTGGATGATCTTTACCCTTGTAATGTCTGTTATGTTTCACAAAATTCACAAAAAATATCTATTGTGGAGTATTTGCAATATTAAAATGATGATGAAATATGTTTAATTTGCATGAGCAATTCAGACACAGTATTATATTTGGATTTACTAATAGACAGGATAAGATGCTTTATTGTGCTTTATAGTGGATGTAGTTTTCCATTAGTTGACATTTGTTTTTATTTCTTAAAACAGTTTATTTAACTAATTGTCCATATCCACCACCCAGAAACTTCCCACAATGCAACTTATAATGCAATTTACATTCCTTGCATGAAAGGTTATTATATCCCATCTATAGTTTGTTAAAACCTTTTAGTTGTATATATTTTATTTCACAGGGCCTTTACTGGCCCAACTATTTATATGAATAGATCTAAAGAGTCATCAAGAACATGGCCATGGTGTATGACTACAGATATTATATTTTATTGGACACTTACCACAATCATATAGTTTGTTAATTTTAGAGATGTCCAAGATACTCAATCCATCCCTTTGTCCAATAGCAATTGATGAATCATTCTTGGGGGTTATGGTATTTTTTCCTGGGGTATTAGTATATGCATCACTAAGGTGCAGATAAAGAAAAATGATCACAATTTTATCAGTCTATTCATAAAGCAACGGCAATTATTGTTTCCCATTTGTCCATTTAACTCGTATTGTTCTGGCATTTGTCCCTGGTTAAGGCAGGCAAATCTGCTGAAAGAAATTTGTGCTATCCATTTCATAGATAATTATACATAATCATATGGGCTCAGAAAACTTGTTTAACACATATGCACAATTCAACATTTGATAAGAGTGATTAACACTTCCTTACTCTATATGCTCAATGACCCAGGTGTGCAAACCCCGGGCCCGTCACTTCGCACAAGCGTGTCTTAATCAGGAGGATTAAAATGTCTCATATGTTAAACATGTTATGGGTTATTCTCTTACCTTTAAGTCCCTGTGGCCCGGGTGCAAGACGCCCCAAGCCCGTCGCAAGGTAACTGTCCTTCAGAAATCTTCAGAATATTGGAATCTGCACGAACACCGGGAACACAGAAGACAATCCACCGTGAAGTTACAAATAAAAAGCCTTTATTGCCTGGACGCCTTACGCGTTTCGGACACACCAGTCAATCATAGGCATAGATTTTATTTGTAACTTCACGGTGGATTGTCTTCTGTGTTCCCGGTGTTCGTGCATATTCCAATGTTCTGAAGATTTATATCCATTTCATAGACTACTAGGTAAGTTTACCTAACAGAAGCTGATTAGACTTGTGTGAAAGTTTTTCCAACAGTCTGTTGCCACATTATCTTTAGCGGATTTGAAACTGATACTCACTGAAGATGGATGGCACAAGCAAGTGAAGTTCAAATGGTTTCAGTGTATAAGCTGCTAAAAAGGGCATTCATGTATATCTGAGCTGAATAAGGGTCACTACCACAAGTAAAACCGACTTTTTTCTGCATTTTATTGTTTTGGCCAAGAGTGCATGTACAATACAAAGTAACCATCTACACAAAGATTTAGATAATGGTTAAAGATGTTTTTACCATGCGTAGTGCATCACAGAGTTATAGTCATATTCTAGGCCAAGGTTGAAGGTGTCATGTATTTGAAAAGAACTCTCAAAACCTGTAAAAATATAAAAGAAACAGTTATTACAAAGTATTTATCTTATCTAAATCTTTATTCCTTTGATTGCTCAACATCCTGATTTTTCTATTTTTTTTTTTTTAACTCAGGCATGTACATTGATTAAATGGATTTTAAGAGTTTTGGGGCATTTTGCCAACATTTTAATGTGTTTTTGCATAAAATACCCACATTATTGTGGAGAACTGCATTAAATACAACAGCAGTATTCCATGGGTATTCACTTGACAGTTGTTTTTCTGCGAGATGCCACCCTGACAGAAAGTTATGGGGCAGGATACATAAAAAAAGTGATGGTCAAATGAAACTCAAATTAATCAAATTCACAAGATTCGCCATTCTTAAAATACATTTACATTGTTTCTCCCAGTTAAATCTGTATCCTAGGGATCTACTGATTGTTAATTATTCCCATATTAAAGCTAAATTATTCTAGATTATAGAAAAGGTGAACATTATACACAGAAATAAAGCTGGTCTATTAAGGCAGGAGAATATCATTTTATCTCAATACACCCCAAAGACATCTGGATTAAAGAAAAGTCACAAGGAACTACTTAATGGTTAACATGCTATAGTACAACCTTGTTAGTGTTGCTTGAGTGCATGCAGTTTACACACTGTAGATATTTGTACATAGACCGTCTGATGCCAATTTAGTATAATGGAAAGATAGAGGCAGCAGTCAACCAGAGGACTGTGCAACCTACTATGCTGTCTTTCATTCACAAAAACATTTTTTTACTTTTACACATGCACATGCTTAAAATCAGCAATTAGGGCACGGCCACACTGCATCGCAAACGCAATCGCACACGAAATCGCATGCAATTTCATGTGCAATTTCGTTGCATTTGCGCATGCGGTTTCTTCATTAGGTATAGGAAAACACATGCAATCGTGATTAAAAATGCGGAACGCAAATCGCAACGCATCCGAAAACGCGCGTTTTTGGTGCGTTGCCGCGTTTTCAATGATCTGAAAAAACGCAAACGCACAAAAACGCAGCAGTGTGGCCTAGCCCTTACTATCACAATTTCCTTATCACTTATTCCTATTATGGCCCTGGTATTACATTTTACCTATTTGCACCTTCATAAACTTATTTATTTTGGTGAATAAGAAAAAAATACAAAATAATTTATATTTACAAGTAATTATTTAAAATTGTAAAAAAAAAATAAAAAATACAGCCTAAAAAAAGTTTAAGCAATGGTATTTCTGACGAGTCAGTATTTAAATAAATTTCAACACATTCAATGCATGACCGCACATTCCTGGTGAGATGTACTGAGTGTTAATAGTGACGTAGTTATCACGATCACTCCTACTCTGCTCATGGTAGAAGCCAAGGGCATGGTTCAGTTCATGCTGGATGATGCCCCTATGCATGCAGCCATATGAAGCCAACTCCACTCTCTGGCCTCCTCCATTTCTTCCAATCAATGATCCACAGCTGGAAAAAACATAAAGTACTGTAAGACTATGCTAAATACTTAAACAAATGTAAAAAGTTGTATACAGTCCCAGATTCTGGTGATCCCTATTTTTTGGTATGGTGACCGTTTTATTAACAGTAACTCTGTTGCACGTGTGCTTTATATCTTAATTGCTTAATTAGCTTACTTAGGATGAAGGGGAGATCTGGGTGTACTCGACCCCAGATCTGTTGCTAACTCCTTCTTATCCTGTTAGTTAGTGCTGCCGCCATATGTTCTACTTGTGCATGCATCTACATCCAAAACCACAATGCAAACATCTCCCGTAAATCAGGACTCACCCGTATGACTTGGTGGTCCGGGTGCAAGACTACCCCGGACCCTTTCGCTCGGTCCGTGTAATTAGCAAATGTCTCTGTCCTCCGTGGGTGGGCTACAGGTCCGCACTCCTCGATCCGGCAAGAATTTTCCCGGTCACCAGGTTAAAAACTTTAAACTTTATTATAACATTTAAAATCTATCACACGATCAGTCAAATGCCTGACGCGTTTCGAGCGGTACTGAACGCTCTTACTCATAGGCTACAGCATCTCATATCCGTTATAGCTATTTATACTAAAATACACAGTAGCACACTCCCCTCTGCTGTTCCCAAAAGGGAACTGACTTTGTTACATTGTATATGTCTCCCAGAGAGTGTGTAACATATTAGCTAATTAGTTGATACAAATAGATCTGCAGTTAACTCTTAAGATAACTCTTCATAACAAGAAGCAGTTTTATTGTGCATCTTAAGAGTGCGGACCTGAAGCCCACCCACGGAGGACAGAGACATTTACTGTAAGACTATTCCTTAAAGTGCATGATCCCAGTCCAGTTAGGTAAAAAATGATTGAAATGTTGCCATGGCTAGATTTAATCCTTAGCCTTATAACGTTTGTCAACATTTGATTTCAAAATGATCCATGCTAGCCATTTATAACCTGAATGCAGGTTATTTCAATGAATTAATCAGATGTGCTTGGAAAAGGAGGCGTGGAACCGGCCACATCCATAGAAGCATAGGTTAACATTTTTCCTTTTGGCACATCTACCCATTGTCGGGTTTTATCAATCAAATCAACTGTTATGCATGGATGAACACACTTTAGAATCAATAAAAAATGCTTATCCTTCATTAACTGCAATTATTATTTATTCCATTCATTTAAATATACCAGATGAACAGGATACATACAATGTATACTTGAGTGCAGGTATATAAGTATACGTTGTAAATATTGACAATAGATAAAATACAAACAGAGAATCAATAAAAGTTCTTATCATTATAAATGATCCAATCAATCATATATTACTTAACATTAGAAAGCTAACATTTGATTGGTTGGGGCAAAATTGGCACCATTTTTAACAATATGAACTTTTATTGAATAACCCTGATAAGATTTTAATCATTTCATAAAAGCATTAGAAATATAAGCTCAGCCATACCATGGAACACATGGAACAATTACAAACATATGGCTAATTAGTTCCATATGTAATCTATAGAAAGAATCTCCGAATTGCGGGCCTTCAGATGTTTGAAAACTACATTACAACCCCAAACAATACATGGCTGCCTTCCATTGTTGTAGAGTGCTTATAGATGAATGCTGGGCGAAGTTTTCAAACATCTGGTGGCCTTCTGGTTGGAGACCCCCATTCTAGGCATAGAGAAGATCTTGCTCTCCAGTGCTGGACACTAGGATGTATTAGGGCTGGTGCACATTGGTCATGTTAGGCCCAATAATTTTGAAGGACAGATTTACCGATTTATATACAAAATGGTAGTATGATGGTCAAAATTAAGGTGTTTGATATTTAGGCCTGATCAGTTCAAATCCTTGAAAACCACATACCAATGCACCCATTTGACTGTTTCTACTGCTTTTAAGCACTGACATAAATTATTAATCTTGCAGGAAATCACCTTACCAATGTATGTATGTATAATTTTATTTGTAAAGCGACACTTGGGTACACAGCAATGTTAATTATCAAATACAGAGTATACAAACACGGGGATAAGGGCAAGCAATTATACAGATAAATAAAAAGAAAACACACACAAACACATAAGAACACACACATATATATATATATATATATATATATATATATATATATATAATTATATATAAATTGATATAAGTGCAGCATGCCTTGACATATTAGGAATGAGATCACTGCCCCGATTTGTTTGATTGGGTACACCAGCCCTTAAAACAGGAAACATTTAACAGTATCTCTCTCCCGTTTAACAATTTTTTAATTGTTGCTTTATGGGGTGAGTGGGAGGCCCATAGATGTTATCATATTATAACCAGTTTTTATGCATTTCAAGCTAAAATTAAAGTGAGGTGCCAACTTATTAACTAGACTGCAATTTTTTCAGATGAAAGAAAGCTACATAAAAACATATAGATTTAAAACCAATAAAAACTTTACCTTGATTAAAACCAATATCTCAGAACTGCACCAACATTCCCCCTGTACATCCATCAGTTAAAATGCTAACTATATTAGGCATTTATTTTAATACCTTTATTTTTCTTATATTTAGTTGTTTGCATTTTTATGATGAATAATTCCCCCGCACAATACGTATTCTGTAATATTTAAAATATGTTAACAACATTTAAAAAAAAAATCTAAGTTAATTTACCCTCCTTGTAATCAAGATCTGCATTCTGGGATTTTGAAGAACCTACCCACTGTTAGACATGATGTTGAGAAAATCTCTTTCTGTTGTCCATGGTACAAACCTCACACAAGTTAAGGTTTCAAACTCCTGCATGGAAGACTTAAACAAAGCTAAATGATCAGCATCTGAGAAAGAAAGAAATTACATTTACTATTGCACAAGGTATTTTTTTGAAAGTACTGAACAGTATTGTATCTATTGTGTAGAAAAAAATAAACAACTTACTATAGTTGTAAGAAAGATTATAGGGCACAGGAACAGTTGCATCAGTAGACTTAGACCAAAGGCAATTTGTGCATCTTGTAGCACTACGATATTTACTTCTGATGATGTCACCCTCTAGAGTTGGTGTGACCATTCCTGTATCCACCATAAAACAAACATACATATATTTGATTCAAAGTCCATCACAATCAGATGTTGCTCACAATGTTACATACCAGATCATTGTTAATATATATAGTTTGCATTTAGATGCATAACCCAAGACATTTTTGCAATAGTTTCTAACAGGAGAAATATGCACTAATAATTAGTTCAGGTGTTTCAACATGTAATGAGTACTATATATATAGTACTAGCAGTTGTGCCCTGTGTTGCCCATGTACATGTGGGTATAGTGTTTTTTACGTGCAGGTGTGTGTTTGGCTAAGGTGGAGGCGACAGGGGGACAAAGAAGCACACAGTTGGAAATGTACGTCATGTATTTAATAGTTATGAGTTGAGGAGGTGACATTGCTTGAAGAACGTATAGCACATATGTTTATAGCAAAACGTTATATACAACATTATCAGTCTTTCCACTTGGAGATTAATCATACAAGTGTTGTGGTGAAACTACTCTTGAACATGCTACATGTATTTGGCCATAAGAAAAACATGTTGATTTCTACTGAATACCGCAGCACTTGAGTGACTGACGGGCATCACGCTGTTCTTGTGTCTCTGAACCGTGTTATGTGTGGATTCTTTGTCTACGTTGTTTAAGCCAGTCTTCATTCTGTCTGTAAGCTTTGTGTGTTTTTATTAAGTGTGCTCTATTTTTTGGACAGTAGTTAGCAGTATGTCACTTTGGGCCATATATAAAAACCCGCAGTTTCGCAAGTTTGTAACTGTACATCTGCGGCCATAAATGTACATCCGCAAGCATACATTTAGGATGAACATTCATAAATCTACAAACGTTTGTACATACAATGTCATGCGGGAATAAAGTACTGCAACGGTATTGTGCTGCCTCCTAGGTAGATTATGTTAAATCAATGTGTTAGTGTATTCATCTGTATGCTGCCACCTATTGACCATTCTCATTATTGCAACTAGGTAATACAGTTTGTAAAGTTATTAATAGTTTATAGCTACAGGACCAAGAAGTTATATATCTAGGTCATCCTCCATGTTGGTGATCATTCCTCATGGTGTACTAAACTTCTTACCTAAAGCCTTAGAGATCACTTGTCTGTAAGTAAATGTGTTTAATTAACAATTACCGTTTTCCAGTGTATGATTATGTGTATATATACTGATATGTCATTTGTATTGTATTTCAGTTTCACAAAATTATATAATCTATAGAATTGACCAGTAAACATTACAAGAAAGCAAACCTCTTCTGTTTATTGAAGATTCTGATTATTGTTTAGCTGACTGTCTAGTTGTACACACACAGTACAGTGCCGCGAGGGCAGTACAGGTATTCTATTACCATCGCAGATGTAGATTTATGATCACTATCGTACATTTAGATCGCTATTGTAGATTTATAGCAATCATAAATTTACAATCGTTAAAGGCGCTGTATCGCTAAAAAGTTCTACCGTGTCTTTATTAATATGGCCCTTTGTTCGCACTTTAACAATTTATACTTGTACAAGGACCACTTTATATTGACTATTAGACCCCAATAAATAAGGTTACTTTCTGGTCCGAATTGAGAGTGCCATGATGTCTTTGTTCTTTTAGTTGTGTGTGACATGTGGGCAGTCTGGGTCTGATACTTAAGTCCAAGTAATGCAGTTATTGCCCATACGACCCAACCATCCCAGTTTGAGTAGGTGGGAGCATATCTGTGATGTTGCGGTGGGTGGGGACATGGCATTCTGGAGTGTGAATGGTCTGGGGTGTTTCTGTAATGTGTTGGTGTCCAGGAGGCATGGACATTTGGGGGCGTGGATGTGATGTTAAGGGACATGGCCACGGTGTTTGGAAGTGTGGGCCTGACCCTGATCTTTGGGGACATTGGCGCACAGTTTGGGGTTCAAGTTTTATGTTTGTGCTACAGTGTACACTCCCAAGGTACAGGGCTGACGGATGGAGCACCTTCAATGAGACTGGCAAATTGCCATTGTGTGTGCCTAGGCCCAAACTGAATATGTTGGTGTCTTTTGTCAGGTAAGGATATCATTTATTTTTACAGAATCAAGCCATGCAATTATTAGAAGAGGTATGCATCAATGGTTCTATAGCTATATATATATATATATATATATATATATATATATATATATATATATATATACAAGCCTCCTAATAAATACATACAATACAAGAATTGTGGAAGCACCCCAATTAGGCTAATTTACAACTACATTTAGCGGAAGTGCTACTGATCTGGTCAAAACATTTATACAAACATAGAAAAGATAATCAATGCACATTCCTAGGCCCCATACAATATCATATTATCTATTATAGCACTTCCGCTAAATGTAGTTGTGAATTAGCCTAATTGGAGTGCTTCCACAATTCTTGTATTGTGTATGTATATATATATATATATATATATATTATAATATATATTATATATATATATATACACAAACACGCCCCTTTAATCTTTAATGGGAGCCCTCTCCTTTAATATAAAGCACTGGATGGCCTCTTCCCTCATTTTAAAAAGCCAAAGGGCTGGGGGAAAGTGAGAGAGCCTGTTATATGGAACCAGTGTGTAAGAATGAGAAATGCAAAAGTTTGCTAATCGTAATTGAAGTAAAAGAAATTGAAAAGGTTAGACGTTAGGACCTTCCAGACTGGGGTTACCTTGACGTGGTTGGAAGGCTTTTCATTCATGTGATCACAGTAATGTATACTAAAACCCCTTTGTTTATAAATTATGCCAGTGTGCAGATAATATGATATTGTATGGGGCCTAGGAATGTGCATTGATTATCTTTTCTATGTTTGTATAAATGTTTGACCAGATCAGTAGCACTTCCGCTAAATGTAGTTGTAAATTAATATATATATATATATATATATATCCCTTATATTATATAAATAAATGTATAATTTCATGGGGAATACATTGCGTTTTTCGGAGGTACTATGTTGGTGGGTAAAATTTTGGTGGGGGTGGGTAAAAGTAATATACAGTGTTGTGTGTTGTTTAAGCACTAAACAAATAGTTATATCAATATTAACAAATATGTAGTAATGACATATAATAATGACATATATATAATGACAAGTATATAGAAATGTAAATAAGGCAAAATATATAAATAAATAAAAGTACTTAGTAGTCCCCACTCCTGTTTTGTAATGAAATCTTCAAAATGGTGTGTTAAGCCACACCCCAAGAAGCTTTACAGGGAGCTTACAAAATCACTTCCCTTTTAGTGTTGTATCCAATGGTGTGCTTAATATTAGATTGACAGCAGTGTTAGCGAATCAAAACATTTTCTGAGGGTTAGTAGGAAGTGTTAGTAGGAAGTTGCAAGACTTAGGTGTCACTTCCTTTGTAAAACATGTGACAGTCTTATTAAAAACATTCTTCTCATTCTCACATAACTCCACCCCACCCCTCCCCTCTCAATACACAAAAAGGAGAGCTGCTGTTTGCTGGACAGGGAGGGATATCCATATATCAGGAATAGGCAACCAGTAGATCTCCAGATGTTTTGGAAACTACAACTCCCAGAATTCCCTAACTACAGAGTGTTTGTAGAGGAATGTTGGGAGTTGTAGTTTTCAAACATCTGGAGATCTACTGGTTGCTTATCCCTGCTCTATATGATAGGGGGACTGAAAGGAAAAAGTCTCCATACCCATTTCTCTGAGACAATGAAGTGAGTTTGTTAATGGTTTATTACATTATTTAAGCAATAGACCCCATAGAAGCCATGAACCTGTGTCCTAAACTGATAAATGTATTAAGATTGAAACGTGGCAGGATAATCTGGGTTCTTTATAGGACCTCAGATTTACCAATAGTGATCCCTCGCTAACACATTGAACAATAGTGATCCCTCTCTAACACATTGAACAATAGTGATCCCTCTGTAACACATTTACCAATAGTGATCCATCTGTAACACTTACCAATAGTGATCCCTCTCTAACACACTGACCAATAGTGATCCCTCTCTAACACATTGACCAATAGTGATCCCTCTCTATCAGAATCACTGGTGACAGCTGTGAGTTAATGGGGAGGGTGAGTATTGAAAGACAGATTGATAACTTTAATTATAGAATGATCCAATGGATCTCCTATTGATCTATTATTGGTTGGAAATTTAAGGGGAAGATTGATTCAAGCTCTGCACAATAGTTGTATTTCACTGTGGTGTTTCTGCTGACCTATAACACCAGACAATGTTACAATAAATAGATCAAAATATTGATTTAGAGGATGTGAGACTAATAGAACCAAGATTTCATAGGATTTCTTTTATTTTTAATATCTTGCCTTTATTTTTTTTTGTACAAATCCCTCAATTTTATAGTAGTGTGTATAAAGATTTTATATCATCTGTATCCACTTACACCCACATATTTCCCAGTGTGCACCAACGGGCACACTTTTCCTAATATATATAGACTTTAATATATATATATATATATATATATATATATAATATATATATGTTATATGCTATTAAATAAAGTAACTACCGGTAACAGATTAGATTTAACAATTTGACTTATTTCTTTATACCTTTGTTTGCTTCGTATATTCTACTAAAGACATCCAGCGAGTCCCTTTTAGCTGAAAATAGAAGTAGCACTATGATTTATTTTGATAAATGAAAACAGTAAACATAAAGAATCTGTACTTTTATAAATGGAGAATATAGGGTCAAATATTTAATTAACATAACTTGCTAATTCTTTGACTATATAAGATATAACTTATTCTCATTTTATTAAACAAAAAAAATAATAGGCAATCAATTCTTACAAATTGGACACATTATGCAAAATTATATCTGCTGGCTATCAGATCATTCAAATTATACTTCAGCTTAGAAATGGTGTCTCCCATCCTACCAGAACAATTTACTCCGCTCAGGTCCTTCACATGAACAATCTGCCCTCCAATGAGAAGAAATCCGCTGCACTGTGAAAAATTCATTCAAAACAAGCAGCACAGACTCCTGGATGGTACTTATAAAAACATCAATTTATTATCTTCCATTTTAAACGCATACCCAAAGCTTCAGCTGAGGAATGGTAACATATGTCTGACGCACTTCAGGCCATAGCCCTTTTCTATGATTAAGGTCTCTTTATTCTGCAGTGTGTATATTAAAAAAAAAGTTTATTCACAAGGTCATGAGTTTGAATCCTCAAACTTATCTTTATTTTTTGTTTCCATTATGTTCCTAGTACAATATTCTACATGTTCTAATAGATTATATAGTGTCTCTCTTAGCCTAGAGGTAAGAGCTCTGCTTTTAGCAAGACAGAGTAAATGTACATGTTGCCGGCTCTATTCCCCAGACTTACTTTTATTTTTGCTGAAATGTAAGTATTCCGTTTCTTACATCCATGCTATCTTTGATATACACTGCAAAGATTACTTTTCTTTTTGTATGAAAAGTAAAGGATTATATCATTGTTAGGAAAAGAGCATTGAATGTGTTTGAAAACAAAAAACTGAAATTCCTTTTCTGTGTCAGGGAGAGGGAGAGTGCTATAATGTGATTGGCTGTCAGCTTCCTAGTTTTGATCTGTTGAGATCTACAGAGCATGTGCCTGTACGCAGACACTTAGCTGGGGGTTTACCCAGCTAAGGTGGATTGTGGTAGCTGACCCCTAGTACTCACAGGTTATTTTCATAAATCACCCAATGGCCACAGCAAAGGGAGAGGTGAGACACAGCTTGTTGTATGTTTGTGAATGTGTGGGGGGGGTAAGGGGACTTTGTAATTGATTTCTTTAGGTACAGTGCTACACTGGGAACACATATAGCAACTAACTGCAAGATTGGGTGTTAGCTACAGGCTCAGAAAGACCACAGAGAAACAGATAATGCATATTTCTTTTCCTGGTCTTAATGCTGAATCAACTAGCCATGCAGTGATAGAGAAAGTGACATATTGCAACTAACTGCATGATTGGGTCTTAGCTGTAGGCTCAGACATATAGCAACTAACTGCAAGATTGGGTGTTAGCTGCAGGGCCAAAAAGACCACAGAGAAACAGATAATGCTTATTTCTTTTCCTGATCTTAATGCTGAATCAACTAGCCATGCAGTGACAGAGAAATAAGCTTCACTTTTGTAGAATGGCTAGTTTTCACATGTAGTATGCCAAGGGGAGGGTCTGGGAGTGGGTGATTGACAGTTCTTACTGGAACTGACTAGCTGTGCCCCACCCGCTTTAAAAAGTAAAACTACCAGAGATTTTTTTGTAAAAAAAGGGGAAAGGAAGGTCAGAGAAGAAAAAAAAAAACATATTTAAGATTTGTGGTAATTAATTCTTATTTCTGTGTGATTAACGTCGTTGGAAAATGATTTACAGTTTACATGTCCTTTAATAAGGCTTGTTTCTATTTTTGAATCAGAGACCAAAGAGCTTATTGTTCATTTCTGTGGGGGTCAATTTATAGCTCTATCATATTAAATCATTTAAATAAGTAAAATGAAAAACAAAATAGTTTTTTGTACCTGAAATGTACTTAAGGCTAATTAACCTGAACACTAATAAATGCAGATAAAAATGTAAAACAAATAAAAGTGATTGTAACCAGTGTGAGATGGTTTAGTTAACAACCTTGTATATGAATTTCTCTTCAATGTAATTGAATAGAAATGTAAAAAAAAGTAGAGCATTGATTCCACAACTTGTTTTTCTATAAATTCTCCCGTTTTTATGCATTATCAACAGAAAGAAAATATTTAATCAAAATAAAGGGGTAATGGGGAGAAATTAGAAAGAAATTTACGAATTTCTTACCGACTTTTGCCAGATCTGCAGAAATGATCTACAAGAGAAAAAAATAAAAAATTCTATTCTCATCTTCAGTCTAAAAAATTATTTTACAGCAATTATATTACATTTGAAATATTTTCTCCCCACTGTTCATTCTATATTCAGTGTACCCTAAGTGTTTGTTATGCATTGATCTTTCTGTATATTGGTGGGAAGTAAAGCACTAAGCAAGCAACTTTTACTGGTTAAATATTTGAATTCCTCACCTTTGCATGAATAACCCAATCAGACTGGATGATGCAGAGCAGAAAAAAGAAAAATATTCTCCCATCAGCCTTCATGTTTTATTGCTGTATCGTTCTTCTCTAGTAGTAATAGGAACAGAGTTGTTCTCTAGTAGTAATAGGGACAGAGTTGTTCCAGGCTTTTTCAATTTTTGTGTGTGGGGTCAAGTTATGAACCATACGTCTTATAATTTGTAATTCAATTTCACAATAGGAATTTTATATTATAACATCTTGGCATTTCACAATAGGTCTTACAGATTGTTCTTGATGTTTACTAACCACCAATTTCCTCAAATCTGAACACTCAGCACAAAAAAAATGTTTCTAAAAGTATTTTCACATCCTTGTGTAATATTTAAATTTAACATCTCAATAAGAAATGTTCTGTTGGGGGAGGATTACCTTTGTATTCATAAATACACCAACAAAGAAAAGAAGATCAATGTTTATTCCTGGGCTCCATTCAATATCAAAGTATTTTGCAAGAGCAGTTAGTAAACTCAAAGGCATTCTAACTAAGTCAAGGTACCCCCAGTATGGAAGGATACGTCTTTGGTGCACAGATAATAAGATGTTTAACTGCACCTAGGAATGTGGATTGGTCATCTTTTTTGGCCAGACCAGTGGCATTTCCATAATATTTAATTACAGCTTTTCCCTTGTAGTGCTCCCACAGTAAAACATCTGTCGTACCTATTACAATACTGAGCCACTATTGGAACCCTAATCTTAAGGTGGCCATACATTACAAAAGAATATTACGTACATAATTGGGATCTTAAACCGACCGATACTTTGATAGATAAATCCATTTGAAAACTTTCATTTCTGCATAATTTTAAAGCCTATGGTCAAGAATGTAACGGTTTATCAAGTCTAGGGACACCGTTCAAAATGCAAATCAGATTAAGAAGAAGTAGCAGCTTTTTTCTCTTGTATTATTTCTCCTGTTATTAAATAATAATATTAGGGTTGATTTAGTGATTTGCAATTACTATTATTACCAGTTCAAAAAGATATAAAAAGAACGTTGTTTTAAAAAGTTGTTTTAAAAATTATTACCTAGTTAAAGGGCAAGTCCAGCCCCAAAATGAAAACTTACATACAGGTAAATCCCCCCAACCCTAAACGGTAATAGTTTGAAATCAGAAATATATGTCTAATCTGAAATCCTGAACTATGTCTGGTTTTCCCTGTTTCTGCTTCCTGATTCTTCCAGTTATGGATTTGACAGTTGACATCACAGCCAATGACTGAATGTTTATGCCCTAGCTGCCTCTTCTGAGCATGCTCAGGCTCAGTACAGGTCACTAAATTGCTCAGTTTCCATGAGGCATCCAGAAGCATAGCAGACATACAGTAATGAATTCATAGGACAAACTATGATATAACAACATATTTTAAAGAGGCCATTCTTTCTGAAAGATGTTATTATGAGGGTGGAGTTGTCCTTTAAAATCCAATAAAACGTACATTAAATGGATAAAGCCCACTTTTAAATAAATATTTTAAATAATAGTGAAGGTCTAGCCAAGAAGTAGATTCTTAAAAACTTTATTTGGCTTCAAACAGCATAAAAAAAGTATCAAAATAAAATGCCCTGTGCAAGGACACAAAATGGCATAAAAGTGCAAATATTGCTTTAAAAGGGCTCCCCTTGGACAGGCTGTGACCACAGGGGCTAAAATTGTAGGTTCTAGGGTCAACGCGTTTTGCTGCTTAACCTTGAAGCTTTCTCAAGACACTTTGAATTCAACACTTTGAATTGTATGGATAGCCTCACTTTTGAACCCTGGGGCATCAATCAACTAGCCACATGGCATGTGGGTGGAGCCTAAGGGTATATAGTTGTGTGTAGCACTTGATACCAGTTATACCTGAGGAAGGGGCGCAGAGTCCCGAAACGTTGTATGTTGTTTTCGCACTATTAAAGAAATTTTCACTTGCAGTAGTGTGCTCCTCTACTTTTATACCTTGCTTGCCCATACAGTGAGAACAGACAGTAAAGGTCCCATACAGTGAGAACAGACAGTAAAGGTCCCATGCAGTGAGAACAGACAATAAAGGTCCCATGCAGTGAGAACAGACAGTAAAGGTCCGAAACAGTGAGAAGACATTAATTAAAGTTCCCAGTTAGAACAGACAGTAAAGGTCCCATACATATTCTATCCTCTATCTCTCACATTCTCTCTCTCCCTCTCCTTCAGTCTCTGTCCTCTATCTCTCACACACTCTTTCTCTCCTGCAGCCTCTATTCTCTCTCAAACTCTTTCTCCTGCAGTGTATCAACTCTCTCACTTACACTGAACATACACATGCATACTCTACACACTCTCTGACACATACTGTACATACACCCTCACTCACACATACTGTATATATATATATATTCTCTCACATACTGTAGATACACTCTCTCACACATACTGTACATAAAACCTCTCACACACATACAATGGTTGACACCAAATCTGGTAAAATCATTGGCATAAACTCTGATAAATGGTTGGCACCCAGACTCTTATAAATAGTTTGCACACAGATACTGGTAAAATCAGTGGCACAAACTCTGATAAAGGGATGGCACCCAGATGCTAATAAATGGTTGGCACACCGATACTGGTTAAATTATTGGCACAAACTGTGATAAATGCCCTGGTTGAGTTTTACACTATTTATTATATCCAATTAATAAAATAGAGAAAATTCACCTGGGTGAGTTTTACACTATTTATCATATCCTTAATAAAATAGAGAAAATTCACTTGGGTGAGTTTACACATTTATCATACCTATTAATAAAATAGAGAAAATTCCCTGGGTGAGAGTTTACACTATTTATATATCCTATTAATAAAATAGAGAAAATCACCCTGGGTGAGTTTACAATATTATCATATCATTAATAAATAGAGAAAAAATGCCTGGGTGAGTTTACACTATTTATCATATCTCATTAATAAAATAGAGAAAAAATAGCCTGGGTGATTTTACACAATTATCATATCCTATTATAAAATAGAGAAAATTCCCCTGGGTGAGGTTTATACTATTATATTCCTATTAATAAAATAGAGAAAATTCACCTGGGTGAGTTTTACACTGTATATCATATCCTATTAATAAAATAAAGAAAAATTCACCTGGGTGAGTTTTACCAATATATCATTCCTATTAATAAAATAAGAAAATTCCCGGCTGGGTAGTTACACATTTATCATATCCTATTAATAAAATAGAGAAAATTCCCCTGGGTGAGTTTTACACTATTTATATATCCTATTAATAAAATAGAGAAAATTCCCTGGGTGAGTTTTACACTATTTTATCCTTTAATAAAATAGAGAAAATTCGCCTGGGTGAGAGTTTTACACTATTTATCATATCCTATTAATAAAAAGAGAAATTCACTGGGTGAGTTTTACACATTATCATATCCTATAATAAATAAAAAAATAAATAAAAGCGAAAAGGGTTTTCGCATTAAATAGCGCGGAAATTAGTGCGACCTGTGAGGTGGCGAAAAGGAATCTTTTTAACATTTGTGTTGGGATTTTGGATTGTTCCTGATTTTTAATGCACAAAAAACACAAAAGGCATTCATACAAATTGTATAAATGTTTTTGGGACACCATTTTTGGCTTTTTTTATTTAATTTTTTTGGATTTATTTTGTGTTCTTTTTTTTTTTTTTTGGTTTATAGGGGTTTTTTTTCAATTTGGATTTTTGATTTATTTTTTTATTTTTTTTAATATTTAGCTTGGACTTAAATGAGGTCTGCTATTTGTCTTTCTCTTGAAAGCACCTCACCCCCTTTTTCTTGGCTTTAGTGTTTGCAATGTAGGCTAATTTTTTTTTTTTTCTTTAGGGTGAGGCCACACTAGCGCGTTTTTATTGCGTTTGTGCCTGCGTTTTGTGTTGGCGATTGAGCCTGCGATTTTTTACAAAATGGAAATCGCAGGAACGCAAACATTCCCGCGATATCCAATGTGCATGCAACTGCACGTTTGTTTGCGTTTTGTGAACGCATGTGTTCAACATTTTTGGTGCGTATCCATAACGCTAGATGACAAAAATGCACCCGCTAGCGCAATACGCACAAGAATCCTGCACACAATCGCGAGTGCTATTGCACGTAATTGTGTGGGACATTCTGGTGCGTTTTGTGTTTGCATCTGCATTTTGCGCATGCTTTTTTGCCGTCTTGCATTATGAAAACGCATGCGTTAACGCACCAAAAATGTTGAATGCATGTGTTACCAAAACACAAACGGACGTGCAATCGCATGCGCATCGGAAATCGCGGGCGCAAACACAATAAAAAGGTGCTAGTGTGGCCTCACCCTTTAAACAACTCATTCTGTCTGTTCGCCTTCCTAATGCATGTTCGTCTTGCTAATGCGCAATCGCCTTCTGAATGCGCGATTCGCTGCAATACTTTTCGCTCACCTGTTCGCATTTTTCAGACGCAAAGTACTTTCCCCCCGCTTTTTTTATAAATACAGCGAAAAGATGTTCCAAAACGCGGTGTTATTGTGGTGATGTTGGGCGTAAAGACAAAAATATCGATTTTTTTATAAATGTTATTTCTCACAATTGTATTCATGGCCAAAACATTTAAGTTTTTTAAATGAAACAATAGAAGACATATGTGGCTATGCTGAATGGGTCATCAATGTAGGGGAGAGTTATTTTTAAAAAGGTTGTCTTTTGTTTTATGAAGAACACAATATTTCATAGAGTTAAGATTTAATTTGAATGTATCTATGAGGCCAATGTCATATAAAGATCAAACTGCCCTGAAGACCTTCAAAAGTAGCTAAACCTGAACAGATGAGTGACCGTGAATTTACTTATATATAAGACAGGGATAACATTGAAATTTTGGTTGATCCGACTGGATTTCTTAATATAGAACTTGTTTGTTGGCAATCAATACTCTGGAATGTGTCTTAATCGGCACTTAACAGCAAGATGTCAGGGATTTACTAGATGTAAGGTATTGATTGCAAAGAGATATTATTAAACTGCCCAGTGTAACGTGTTAAAGCAGCATTATATGTTGAAGACAATAGAAGTAGAACACCTCTAATTAGGCTTGGTTTCTTTATTTTAACAAACACAGCACATCTTTTTAACCAGTCCTACTCTCTATCTATTATGTTTACATTACAGATTTCAAACCTGTGCTTTTTATCCTTAAGGTGCTCTCTGTACTGTTCTCTATGTTTAATTAGTAATTCACAAAGGGAGTCCTGCAGTGACAGGCTATATTTAACGGCACTTAACTGGCCCCTTTATATTCATGTTTACAGTGTGTCACCTTCAGCTGGCTATAATAGTACAACTATTAGCATCTCAAATTGACTGTGAACTTTAGTTTTTTTTCTTTCTCCTCTATTAGTCTCTGCTCCTTCAGTTCAGTTTCTGCTCTGTCTTTACATTACACATGTGAAAACAAATTTCATTCAAATATTGCACAATGCAAACAAAATGGAGAATCTGAAATATGCATTTCAACCATTTTAATTTGTATTTTAGCTTCCTTATATTCATTCACATATTTTAATCTATAACATTTTTGCTTATTTTCCTATAGCAATTATATTTTGAATACACATTTATAACTTGATTTCGATTCTTGCTGTTCCTTGATTCTCCCTTTAAGTATTATTCACTCATTTCCATCTTCTTTATGTTTTTTTACTGTTTTCAACATAAATAAAAAGTTAGTGTTAGAGAAACTTGCAACCTAAAACACCAATAAGCTATAAAATTCCACTTCAGTAAATTGTAATAAAGTAAATGTAAGCCTTTTAAGAACTGGATGCTTCCTTGCGTCGTCTGACCTTTAAAGGGATTGGCTAGAAATTATTAATGGGTGTGACCAACTGTAACAAGTTTCTGCCACAGAAACTGTTCTGCACTGAGCATGTGCAGAACATAATGGTAATTGACCAAACTGTGTGATAATAGAATGCTGTAAAGTAAAGCAGAAACCATATCCCCATATGTTCCTGCCCGTACCCCATGCTCATCGCAGAACCAGCCCTTTACAGACCCCCGCCCCCCACTCGTACTGCTTCCGCTAACCTTAAACTTTTCTCTCTTGTGGCTGCCATCCTCTGGAATTCTATTCCCCTCTCTGGTAACCAGCACAGTATATGATTGTTTTATTTGCACTGCATACATCTCACTCCAGCACTTATACCCATTCCATTGTATCTGTATGTTACCCACCTAACTAGATTGTAAGCTCTACGGGGCAGGGACCTCATTACCTCTTGTGGCAAATCTCTAGCACTTCTATTTATATAATTTATATATTTATGTACTGAACTATCTATGTATTTGTTCCCCTTGTATGACTTTATTGTATTTCGTTACTGTACAGCTCTGCGTCCCCAAGTGGAGCTTTATAAATAAACTATACATACATATGTTATTTAGGTAAATTTCCCAGCGCCTGTATCAAAATGATAGGTAAGACACAGATTACTGGTTTTATATCAAGGTGTTCTGCCTTTTGGTTCAGTGTTGTTCTGTGGCTTTAGTTGTCCTTTAATTTAGATTGTTAACTATTTGTGATATGAAATATTTAGAGATGAATTGTAACTTAAGATTACAGTACAACAATATTTTTCTTACTACCCTAGAAATAACTAAAGTGATTTATAATTTTCCCTGTTAATTTATTGTTGCTTCTTGCTACATGTTCAGACATGCTTAGTTTTCTTTAAACAGGCAGAGAAACAACCAGGTAGATTCAATAAAAGTTCTTATCGTTAAAAATGGTGCTAATTTTGCACCAACCAATCAGATGTTATCTTGCAAATGTTAAATAAGATCTGATTGGTTGGGGCAAAATTAGCACCATTTTAAACGATAAGAACCTTTATTGAATCTCCCTGCTTATCTCCAATAAGCTACTTTGTATCCCCCTGTGCTGTGAGAAGAAAGAACCAAAAAGCCTGCTGTAATGACTTAAATTATATATCCATTGGAAATAAATAAAAATCATAATTTTAATAATTTTTTGTTGTGCTTCTTTGTCTCAGATTTATTCAATTCTATAAGTCTGCAACATTTTTACATTGTTTAACTTATATCTGTGTACATTGCAAACTCCTATCAGGATACTCACCCAAAAAACAAGGGAAGCAATGAAACCTTTTCTCCCTTTGCTGGAGCCACTGTGGAGCTTGATCATCATGAAATTTTCTTTGGATTTGAAGACAGAAAAGATGGAAAGAAAAACACCACAATACGGCCCAGTAAAATCCAAATCCGTTGTGTTGTAAATATAAAGATAGTCCTTTTTGCAGGGTACATTTTCATCGGTAAATCTTAGTGCTATCTGTTGGTGGAAAGCGAAGGGAAGCAGATATAACAGAGTGTTTCCACATTTTTATAAACAATAGAAAATCATACGCTTAAATGCGTTGCTTGGAACAGGACAGGCACCCGACACAGTACAGTAATACAAAGAATGTGTTCACCATAAAAGGAGAACACATAACACATAAACCCAAACTTCCATCCATTATGATGAAGTATCATTTCTTTACAACATTATGCCTAAAATCAACTATAACTATTTCAGCACCTGTAGGCTAAATTGTAACCATACATAATATTATAGTTTTACATGACAATTATTTACATTACATACTTTATACATACTTTATAAACAGAGGTCTACCTTTTTTTAAATTTAATTTAGATAGGGACTAAACATATTGTTTTGATACATTTTAATTATGGTTGTGTCTGAATTAGTCTTAGATTATTTCAAGATGTTACTGTTCATCATTCCCAGCCTTTAACAATGTTGAACTTTTTGTTTAAATGAGTTTGATTTCCATATCTTCTTACTTTGTATCCAACAGGAGCTGTGATTGTCCAGATACAGTGTATGTTAGGGGGGTAATTTTCAGGGTAACCAGGAGACGTGAATGTCTTGGGCGAAACAGAGTAAGAACCACCACATTGAACTGTGAAATAGGAGAGATAAATATATAAAGCTAATACTGTTTTTGGTTGTAGCATTGGTACCAATGCTACACTATCTATGAACAAGCTATTCTAATGAACCTGCCATTACCACATCTACTGGAAGACAGTTCCACAGTTTTTCAGTTCTTGTAGGAACTTTTCTTCTAATCTTAAGGGATGCTTGCATGTTGTCTTATCTATTGATAAACAATGTGCCAGTGAATTAATTGAATGGCCCATTAATATATTTTTATGTAATCAGATTTACATGCAAGTGCATCTTTTCTAGTGTTAAAGGGCATGTCTGCCCCCAAAATGAACTTTGGAGGTAAGGTAGGTAACCCCTACCCACCCCCAACCGCCACAATATTTCTTTTAAAAAATCCCCAGATTACTACTTACACTGCCTTCTTTCCTGCGGCGATCTGATCTGGCCTCCTGCTTGCGGGAAGAGGTTACTTGCCATACTGCCAAAGGATTTCATGCTTGGTGCAACGAGGATGCATCTGGATGGTGGGAGGGTGTGTATTGTGCATGCCTCAGACCTTGATGAGGACAATGAATCAGCATGGAACAGATGGCTCACAGGCAGCTTCAGTTCAGTTTCCTGAATTTGAAAAGGTATAGCTGGAGAACCATAAGTAGCAGAGATGTATGGTAAGGTTTATTTAAAATACAGAGTGGAGCCAGTATGGGGTTAAATTATAGTTTTGGGGGTGGACATGCCCTTTAATAACCCTGTGTTTAATCTTACTTCATAGCCAATTTCCTCCATTTTCTAAGGGGGGGGGGGGAATTATTTGCCCTTCTTTAAACTCTCTCTTTTTCCAAGTTCACTGTATGGTGATGTTTTAAACTAGCAATAGATCTACCATATATACTTGAGTATAGGCACCTATTGTATCACAGTATTGCTGTAAGTAACTCATCACAGCGTGCTTATAATATGTATTACCTGTGTATGTAATATGTATGACTTTGTATATAATGTATGACTATGTAATTGTAAAGCGCTACGGAAGATTGGCGCCATATAAATCAATAATAATAAGCCAATATGAGTATAAGCCGAGATACTTATTTTACCTGAAAAATGAGTAAAATTTATGGACTCGAGTATAAGCCAATGGTGGACTTTCTCCCATAGACAGCCCCAGAGATAGTTCCACAGGCAGCCCCATAGAAAGCCCCATACACAGATGTGCCCTGCATACCTTTCTGTGCAGCCTGTTTGTTGAATCCTGTTACTTCTATAATTTTTCCCCTTTCCCTTGCAGTCTGGACTGGTCTGAGTGAGCAGGACATCAATTACCTAACCCACCGAATTCAAGAGGAATCTGTGTGTTACAGGGTACAGCATTTGTTTTCCCAGGGCTATGTAATTTTGTCCAGCTGCTCCTTCAAGTATCCATATCAGTCTAGACCCGAGTATAAGCCGAGACCTTCAGTGTGACTTTAAAGGTAAACTTTCTCATCTTATTAAGTATATACGGTACCTAGCTTGAATAAATCCAAAACCTTTTTATGAATTCCCTTCTAATCCCCCCTGTATCTATCTACACTAGTAATAGCCATTGTTAAAATGGCACAGGAAAAGATTGAGAGGAGAAATACTTTGCTGTTTTCTGCTTTTTTTCTGTGAATATCTGATTGGGCCCACACATCACAAACAAACCACAAATACACTTACATTCTGGGGATACAAAAGTTCAACAGCTGAAACATGTAACCGCTGTGAAAAGCACAGGAAGCGGCAGAAAAACTGCTAAATTATCAAAGGCAAGACAAGTATGGCGCCAACCAGGCCACGTCTGTACCAGAAGCAAACAACTTACCACCACAACACCAACTAGAGGATGCACCGGCAGTCACAGACATGGCAAAAGTACTGGAGGCCATTGAACAATGTTAATCCATGTTGATAACCAAACTGGATGAAGTCAAACTGGATATTTCACTTTGCACAGGTAATGCACAGGATATGCATCACCTGTGCAGTAGAGTCACAGAGACAGAATCCAGAATCTGAACCCTGGAAGATCATGTACTACCACTGCAACAAAAATTGGACCAGCATCACTCACTTCTAAACAATTGCAGCAGTGACAGGATGACATGGAAAACAAACTGTGGAGGTGTAACTCAGATTTATGGGACTACCAGAAAAAACAGCCAATTTTGAAAAAAAAAATGCTAATAGACACATTTGGGTGCAACAGCTTTTCGCACACATTTGTGGTGAAACATGCACATCACACAACCCTTAAACCACCTCCACCTGAGAACCATTATCAAATTTCTCAATTATAGAGACCGAGACACAGTATTGAGACCAGAGAGAAGGGAAATATTTCTTACCACAATTCTCTATCACAGTTGCTTTATCTCAAAGGACATAAAAAAACAATGAAACTTCGCTAAAACATGCAATGCTTTACCCGGAGCATTTAAGAATAATTGCAGGAGACAAACCACACTTCTTGGAAAGTCCCAATTAGCATATCACAGCCAGGTGTTAGGGACCTTCTTAATGCAAAGCGTGTTTACATTGTGGCTAAGAGGTGTTATAGGAACTGTCCATGGTAAGGTGTCAAAACAGCATTGTACATGGCAGACAGTTGGTGTCAAAAGCACCCCGCTATTCAGGCTTGGTTTCTTTATTTTTACATAAATGGCCTCCTTGACACCTCTTTTGCATTCAGAAGGTCCTTAACACTTGGCTGTGATAGGCTAATTGGGATTTTGCAGGGTACATAATTGCCAACAGATTTTTGTACAAGTCATTCTGAATTGAGAAAGCCAGTCGGATGACTAGCGAAACATCTTCAAGAACTAAACTTCAAGTCCAGTTGATCTAACAGATATACCATGACCTGGATGACTAACATCCTTCACAAGCGTACTTTGTTAATAGTTTTTACATGTTTGGTACTACATGCATTTTCTTACAGGTCAAAATGATTATGAAAATATGAAATGTAACAACATGCAAACAACTACTTCAATATGCAAGCCTATAATGTAAATATAATAACAAATGTCAATGCTGGGTACAGACTTGAATTCAGCGGTGAGACATGACGCACCAAAAAAATTAACTGGAATGTGAGGGGGTTTCAAAACAGGGTGAAACGAACCACAGTTTTGCAGAACATTAAAAGCAATAAAGAAGACATTATAGTGCTAACCAAAACCCATCTCTGTAACAACCAACAAAGAGCCATTAAAAGACCATGGGTCACTCTCACTTTACCACCTCATCTCGAGGAGTAGCACTACTGATAGCTAAAACAATCAGGTTCAAGCTGCTGAATATCAGGCTAAACCCATTGAGCAAATATATATTTCTTTATGGTTAATTATTTTCTACCCCCTGCCTAATACTTGCATTTTACATCCCCCCACCCTACAACTCCATAGAAGTACAAGCTGGTATACAGTTTATGGCAGAATACCAGACAATAAAAGCAATATGGTGGTGCGATTTTAATACGGTATTAGATTGTCTACACCAAGCAGATTGGGTACCACCAGCCAATCTAATAACTAGGTTAGGCAGACTGCTTCCTTCAATCCTTATGACAGGCATCAATACCCCCAGGTACAGGAATTTTCATGTTACAATGACCAGTCTCTGGCCCCTCAATGATTCAGGATTTCTTCCCAGAATCCTTTTTTGACCACTCGCCATGCTGGGCCATACTAAATTGGGAAACACACCCCACGCAATACACCTGAAGGAATGCAATTCCTACTTCCAAACTAACATAGGCACAGCAAACCCATTCATTACATGAATGAAAGGCTTTTAAAACTACATGCTCAAATGTTACTAACACAAACCATAAATAAGATTAAAAAACAAACACCAATCACAGAACAAACAGTTCTGGGAGCATTAGAACAAGCTAACCGAAACTTCATAGATAACCACACATTAAAAACAGCACAGCAGGTACAACAAGTACCACAAACAATGTCTGTCTGAAAAACGCCAAGATAAAAACATTGTAATCATTTCGACATTATTAACACAGAGAAAGTTGCGGAAACGTTTGGCATATATAGCAAACCAGGAACACAAAGCACCAATAACGCTACCACTTAAAACAAAAGAGGGCACCAGGCTCAAAGATTGGCAGGAGGTAGCCGATTACTTTGCAAAGTTTGATAAAGATCTTTATGTAACTAGCACAATGCGTATGCAGGCAATGATGCAAACATATCTTGCACAGATTACCCTCCCAGTTCTTACACAAATACGAAGAAAATCATTGGAAACCCCAATAACAATGGGGGAAGTCCAATCAGTGATCTCCTTCCTCAACTGCAACAAGGCAGTTGAGGAAGATACAGATGGAGTGCCAGTGGAATTCTACCACCATTATGCAGGGACACTGACACTGCCCCTTTTGAGGCTGTAAGAGTATGTTTTAAATGGAAAATATCCCCAACACCATGACTGAAGCCTTCATTACATTAATACCCAAACCAGAATGCGAAAGTGGAGGAACAAAAAAACACATTACAAATGTTTATTGATACCAGTGATTACAGAATATACTTTATGTATAAAACACATAATTATCTAATATATTGTTTTGATTGTTAAAATGTTTCAATAAAACTACCTCCAAAAGGAGGGAATAAAAAAAAACATAGTTCCAGTCATAAGCTGTCATATAAGCAGGTGCATATTTAGCCCCATGGGCTACCAGGTAGGTTAAATTAAAATGCTTACTGGCTGCATGTGTACAATGAAGACATTAGCACAATTGTACCTGAGCTGTATGTTGCTTTAAAGCCAGTCCCTGTAATTTCTCCATCACTGACAAACTCAACCAGCATCTGGTTAGTGGACGCGATCTGTAGAGGGATTAGACCTGTGCCACATGCCCTGTCCACTAACACAGGGGATGTCTTACTGGGACCATCATAGATCTTGATGTAATCAGAGACACAATCTGGAGAGGACTGGATATCAAAAGCATTAAACTGCAGGGAAACCTAAAATGAAACAAAGAAAAGCTACATAGTCACATAGGGACATATTTATAAACGATAGCTATTTTCGCCATTTCGCTATCGCAATGACAAATAGCGCTATGTTCACTTATTTATAAAACCGTTCAGGGAAAAGTATCGCTGTGGCGATGTGTGGTGATAGTTTTCGCCTTATTCATTTCATTAAGTGTGGTATCACTGCGAAAAGAGAAATTGCTCTCTAGTGTAATTTCAGAGCTATTTTTGTCTTTTTTTTATTTAAAGTTATTTATAAATAGGGGAAATTTCGCCTTTTTGCCCCTTTTCTTTTCCTCTCTCTCTTCTCCCTTTTGTTGCAGTTTTACCAGAATTTTCGCCAAACATCATTACTTACTGGAATGTTCCATTAACTGGTAAATTCAATTGTAGTACCGATGAATTAATAGGAACTTAATATCATTCAAGAAACTGTAGACTTTGCTTTTGAATTTGAATTAGATTAGTTTGGCACTAATTATACTCTAAACCACTCTGTTATTACTTTACCTGCCCAGATGGGGTTTTAATTAACCAAACACAGTTTGCATCATTAGGATAGGCAGAGGGGTAGTTGGCTGATGTCATAGTCCCATTTGGGTATGGGAGCAAATATCTACACACATCTGTAAGAGATAAATATAATTAATGGAATGTTTCTTTGCTGATTGCATTAAATTTTCTTCTGATCTTTAAAAATCACTTCTTATTACAAAATTTTTGTTGCCTCCTGAATCAACTTAGGGCCAAGAATGAGGGGAAGAATGAGGCAGACAGAGAAAGGGGAGATACAATATATTTCGCTATCGCAACCTACGTGCACTCGTTTCCGCAATTTATTAACCACTTTGCGACCGTTAATACATTGCGAAAACGCTAGCGGTAAGTTGCGACCTTTTGCGTGCATTTTAAAGACACCATTGAAGAGGCGTTAATTGTTGCGCATAAAACTAGCTAAAAAAATGGCGTAAAATTCTTTGCATCGCTTTGCGCTGCGCAAAGAAAAAAAATTGCAACATGGCACAGGCAGTGCAAAACCTTTGCTTACATGTTAGTACATAGGTTAGCGCAATTTTAGCGCTTATTTTCTCGTTAGTGCGGGATATTGCATCTCACTGAGAGTGGGAGCATAGAGAGGAGCAAAAAAGAAGTAACACAAAATGAAGAGGAGGAATGCTTGTTTTTATTTTAGTAAATAGTGTGTTAATGTCAGTAAATATTAAAAAATAACATTTGTTAATTTTGTTATTTTTGCTCCAGCCAATCAGATGTTTACCATTTGAAAGCCAACATCTAATTGGTTGCTGCAAAGTTAGCACCATTTTTAAACGATTAACAGGGAGATTCAATAAAAGTTCTTATCGTTGAAAATGGTGCTAATTTTGCCCCAACCAATCAGATGTTAGCTTTCAAATGTTAAATAAAATCTGATTGGTTGGGGCAAAATTAGCACCATTTTAAACGATAAGAATAACCAACAGAAATGTTTAATATTTTTCTGTTAGAACTTTTTAAAGGCTCCACTATTTGATTATTCTAATTTGCAGTAATTTATACAAACAGTAAAATGTTTTTTTTGCAGGAGTTGTATTATAGTTAAGGCAGACCTACACATGCCACGTTTTTCGCTTTGTGTACTGGATGAACATATTATAATTTAATTGCCTACAATCATATCTGTGTCTGCTCACACTTTACACACTACAAACAGAAAGACTGGTTTGCATTATTTTTATTATTTCAAAATAAGAATTTCAAAAACACACAAAAAATAAATAAATGATTGAGCAACCGGCTAAGAAATGTTCCTACTGAACAATGTTAAACTATCTGTTTTGTGGCTAAGATCCAACATTCCCCTTTAAATGGGTACACTATTGAAAAATGCATTGCACAGGGCTTTAGTAGAATCAGAACATATCGCAAAATTGCTGGATCTAGCACGGAACACATCTAGTAATGAATTGTTAATCTAGCACGGAACACATCAGGTTTGTGGCCACTCTGATTGTGATGTTGTAAAACCAGAATAAAGTTGATGATTTAACCCACACTGCGGATACTATTTGTTCATGGTTGATGGGCATCCCACACTATTCGATCAACTGTGTTAGAATCAAGTTTACTTTATTATTCTCCCCCTGCAGCTCTGCACCATGTTTTTACTATAACAATGTAACTAATAAGTATTTGCTGTACTTACTAGTGTATGTATTTTGTACATACTCAGGGAGATTCAATAAAAGGTCTTATCGTTTAAAATGGTGTTAATTTTGCCCCAACCAATCAGATCTTATTTAACATTTGTAAGCTAACATCTGATTGGTTGGGGCAAAATTAGCACCAGTTTAAACGATAAGAACTTTTATTGAATAACCCTGACTGTTTTTAATTTTAGGAAGGAAAACAGACAAAAAAAGAGAGATGCCAGTCAAGTTAACAGTCTCAGTGTCATCACTAGTCTCAGTGCCACCACTAGTCTCAGTGCCACCACTAGCCCAGGCACAACCTTAATGTACCAACCACATATTCCAAAGCACCTAAGGTGAAATATTTTATTTATAATAATAATAATAATAATATACACAACAAGTGTAAAAAGAAAGAGGAAAAATAATTATCATCGTAAACATGACTTGTATGTATGTATAATTTTATTTATATAGTGGCAGTTGCGTACAGAGTGCTGTACATTATAAATACAGAGTATAAAAACAGGGATAAGTGCAAGCCATTATAAAATAAGTCTGGTGTGCATTGACATATTAGGAAAGAAATCCTTGCCCCGAAGTGCTTACAACAGGGACAAAATGCGGATACAAGTGAGGGTAAGGATACAAAATGACAGCTGACAATCATTAATAGAGCTGTTTTTAAGAAATGTAGGATAACAGTTTGGATTTAAAAGAGCTAATAGCTGTCACCAGGGCTGCAGTATCGGGGTTGTGGATTCTCTTTTGGACGCGAGTGACATGATCCGAACTGCTGAGTTGATAGACTGGAGAGGTGACAGACCAGGAGACCAAGTAGCAGAATGTTACGGGTGATTTTAAGGGCATGCATGAATATTTTAGTGGAGCGTGGACAAGTAAATTTGGGTATCATCAGCATATAGGCAATACTTAAAGCCAAAATAACTCATTATTTCTCCAAAAAGTGATAGTAAAAAGGGAGAACAGCAAGGATCCTAAAACCAAGGCTCTTGAGAGAAAGTCTCTTTTAGCAAAAGAGACAGAGAAAGATCTGTTAGAAAGATAAGAAAAAAAAACATGCCACAGCTTGATTTCGGATGTCCAGATAATTTAGAACTTGTGTAAGAGGAAAATGGTTAACAGTATCAAAGGAGGCTGATAGATCGAGGAGAATGAGGGGCGAGAACTGCCCCTCCTTGGCTTTGGCAGTTTGTAGGTCATTTGAGACTTTGCAGAGGGCCATTTCAGTTGAATAACCCGATTGAAATCCTGACTGCAATGGGTCCAATAGGTTATTAGCATGGAAGTAATTAGTAACGCCTGCAGAGGCAAGAGGTTCTAAGGGCATGGCCACACTGCATTGCACCGGAAGCGCTCACACAATGGCACACAATTTCGATTTCTCCTTTTGAGATACAAAATTGAATGCAATTGTGCATAAAATGGTGATCGCATGCGATTGCTTATTGCAAAGAGATGCTCAATTGCATCAAACCCCGAAACCACACAATTTCTGTGCGTGGCCACGATTGCAATGTTAGTAAAAATTTAAGCAAATGGTAAAAGGGAGATGGAGTGTTAGTTTGAGAGACAGGTAGGGTCCAGAGAAGGTTTTTTAAGAAGAGATTTGACATTTTCACATACATATTCTTATAGAAAAATACCACTTGCAAAATACTGTACAAATAGTATACATTTCTAGTTCCAAAGTTTCCATCTTTTTATAAATGTATAGTGAGTAGGGATGGCATAGAACTCGAACCCGAGTTCGAGCCGAACTGTTCGAGTTCGAACAGACCCGGACTTCTCGAACTATCTCGGACGCGGACTTTCGATATTTCCCGGCATTAATACCCAACCAGAATGCGAAAGTGGAGGAACAAAAAAACACATTACAAATGTTTATTGATACCAGTGATTACAGAATATACTTTATGTATAAAACACATAATTATCTAATATATTGTTTTGATTGTTAAAATGTTTCAATAAAACTACCTCCAAAGGAGGGAATAAAAAAAAACATAGTTCCAGTCATAAGCTGTCATATAAGCAGGTGCATATTTAGCCCCATGGGCTACCAGGTAGGTTAAATTAAAATGCTTACTGGCTGCATGTGTACAATGAAGACATTAGCACAATTGTACCTGAGCTGTATGTTGCTTTAAAGCCAGTCCCTGTAATTTCTCCATCACTGACAACTCAACCAGCATCTGGTTAGGGACGCGATCTGTAGAGGGATTAGACCTGTGCCACATGTCTTGTCCACTAATACAGGGGATGTCTTACTGGGACCATCATAGATCTTGATGTAATCAGAGACACAATCTGGAGAGGACTGGATATCAAAAGCATTAAACTGCGGGAAACCTAAAATGAAACAAAGAAAAGCTACATAGACATAGGGACATATTTATAAACGATAGCTATTTTCGCCATTTGCTATCGCAATGACAAATAGCGCTATGTTCACTTTTTATAAACCGTTCAGGGAAAAGTATCACTGAGGCGATGTGTGGTGATAGTTTTCGCCTTATTCATTGCGATAAGTGTGGTATCACTGCGAAAAGAGAAATTGCTCTCTAGTGTAATTTCAGAGCTATTTTTGTCTTTTTTTTATTTAAAGTTATTTATAAATAGGGGAAATTTCGCCTTTTTGCCCCTTTTCTCCCCTTTTGTTGCAGTTTTACCAGAATTTTCGCCAAACATCATTACTTCTGGAATGTTCCATTAACTGGTAAATTCAATTGTAGCACGATGAATTAATAGGAACTTAATATCATTCAAGAAACTGTAGACTTTGCTTTTGAATTTGAATTAGATTAGTTTGGCACTAATTATACTCTAAACCACTCTGTTATTACTTTACCTGCCCAGATGGGGTTTTAATTAACCAAACACAGTTTGCATCATTAGGATAGGCAAGGGGTAGTTGGCTGATGTCATAGTCCCATTTGGGTATGGGAGCAAATATCTACACTGTAAGAGATAAATATAATTAATGGAATGTTTCTTTGCTGATTGCATTAAATTCTTCTGATCTTTAAAAATCAGTTCTTATTACAAAATTTTTGTGTGCCTCCTGAATCAACTTAGGGCCAAGAATGAGGGGAAGAATGAGGCAGACAGAGAAAGGGGAGATACAATATATTTCGCTATCGCCACCTATGTGCACTCGTTTCCGCAATTTATTAACCACTTGCTGCGACCGTTAATACATTGCGAAAACGCTAGCGGTAGTTGCGACCTTTTGCGTGCATTTTAAAGACACCATTGAAGAGGCGTTATTTTTTGAGCATAAAACTAGCTAAAAAAACGGTGTAAAATTCTTTGCATCGCTTTGCGCTGCGCAAAGAAAAAAAAATTTGCAACATGGCACAGGCAGTGCAAAACCTTTGCTTACATGTTAGTACATAGGTTAGCGCGATTTTAGCGCTTATTTTCTCGTTAGTGCGGGATATTGCATCTCACTGAGAGTGGGAGCATAGAGAGGAGCAAAAAAGAAGTAACACAAATGAAGAGAGGAATGTTGTTTTTATTTTAGTAAATAGTGTGTTAATGTCAGTAAATATTAAAAAATAACATTTGTTAATTTTGTTATTTTTGCTCCAGCCAATCAGATTTTACCATTTGAAAGCCAACATCTAATTGGTTGCTGCAAAGTTAGCACCATTTTTAAACGATTAACAGGGAGATTCAATAAAAGTTCTTATCGTTAAAATGGTGCTAATTTTGCCCCAACCAATCAGATGTTAGCTTTCAAATGTTAAATAAAATCTGATTGGTTGGGGCAAAATTAGCACCATTTTAAACGATAAGAATAACCAACAGAATGTTTTAATATTTTTCTGTTAGAACTTTTTAAAGGCTCCACTATTTGATTATTCTAATTTGCAGTAATTTATACAAACAGTAAAATGTTTTTTTTGCAGGAGTTGTATTAAGTTAAGGCAGACCTACACATGCCACGTTTTTCGCTTTGTGTACTGGATGAACATATTATAATTTAATTGCCTACAATCATATCTGTGTCTGCTCACACTTTACACACTACAAACAAAAAGACTGGTTTGCATTATTTTTATTATTTCAAAATAAGAATTTCAAAACACACAAAAAAATAATAAATGATTGAGCAACCGGCTAAGAAATGTTCCTACTGAACAATGTTAAACTATCTGTTTTGTGGCTAAGATCCAACATTCCCCTTTAAATGGGTACACTATTGAAAAATGCATTGCACAGGGCTTTACTAGAATCAGAACATATCGCAAATTGCTGGATCTAGCACGGAACACATCTAGTAATGAATTGTTAATCTAGCACGGAACACATCAGGTTTGTGGCCACTCTGATTGTGATGTTGTAAAACCAGAATAAAGTTGATGATTTAACCCACACTGCGGATACTATTTGTTCATGGTTGATGGGCATCCCACACTATTCGATCAACTGTGTTAGAATCAAGTTTACTTTATTATTCTCCCCTGCAGCTCTGCACCATGTTTTTACTATAACAATGTAACTAATAAGTATTTGCTGTACTTACTGTGTATGTATTTTGTACATACTCAGGGAGATTCAATAAAAGGTCTTATCGTTAAAATGGTGTTAATTTTGCCCCAACCAATCAGATCTTATTTAACATTTGTAAGCTAACATCTGATTGGTTGGGGCAAAATTAGCACCAGTTTAAACGATAGAAACTTTTATTTGAATAACCCTGACTGTTTTTAATTTTAGGAAGGAAAACAGACAAAAAAAGAGAGAGCCAGTCAAGTTAACAGTCTCAGTGTCATCACTAGTCTCAGTGCCACCACTAGTTCGTGCCACCACTAGCCCAGGCACAACCTTAATGTACCAACCACATATTCCAAAGCACCTAAGGTGAAATATTTTATTTATAATAATAATAATAATAATATACACAACAAGTGTAAAAAGAAGAGGAAAAATAATTATCATCGTAAACATGACTTGTATGTATTATAATTTTATTTATATAGTGGCAGTGCGTACAGAGTGCTGTACATTATAAATACAGAGTATAAAAACGGGGATAAGTGCAAGCCATTATAAAATAAGTCTGGTGTGCATTGACATATTAGGAAAGAAATCCTTGCCACGAAGTGCTTACAACAGGGACAAAATACGGATACAAGTGAGGGTAAGGATACAAAATGACAGCTGACAATCATTAATAGAGCTGTTTTTAAGAAATGTAGGATAACAGTTTGGATTTAAAAGAGCTAATAGCTGTCACCAGGGCTGCAGTATCGGGGTTGTGGATTCTCTTTTGGACGCGAGTGACATGATCCGAACTGCTGAGTTGATAGACTGGAGAGGTGACAGACCAGGAGACCAAGTAGCAGAATGTTACGGGTGATTTTAAGGGCATGCATGAATATTTTAGTGGAGCGTGGACAAGTAAATTTGGGTATCATCAGCATATAGGCAATACTTAAAGCCAAAATAACTCATTATTTCTCCAAAAAGTGTAGTAAAAAGGGAGAACAGCAAGGATCCTAAAACCAAGGCTCTTGAGAGAAAGTTCTTTTAGCAAAAGAGACAGAGAAAGATCTGTTAGAAAGATAAGAAAAAAAAAACATGCCACAGCTTGATTTCGGATGTCCAGATAATTTAGAACTTGTGTAAGAGGAAAAGGTTAACAGTATCAAAGGAGGCTGATAGATCGAGGAGAATGGGGGCGAGAACTGCCCTCCTTGGCTTTGGCAGTTTGTAGGTCATTTGAGACTTTGCAGAGGGCCATTTCAGTTGAATAACCTGATTGAAATCCTGACTGCAATGGGTCCAATAGGTTATTAGCATGGAAGTAATTAGTAACGCCTGCAGAGGCAAGAGGTTCTAAGGGCATGGCCACACTGCATTGCACGGAAGCGCTCCACAAGGCACACAATTTCGATTTCTCCTTTTGAGATACAAAATTGAATGCAATTGTGCATAAAATGGTGATCGCATGCGATTGCTTTGCAAGAGATGCTCAATTGCATCAAACCCCGAAACCACACAATTTCTGTGCGTGGCCACGATTGCAATGTTGTAAAAATTTAAGCAAATGGTAAAAGGGAGATGGAGTGTTAGTTTGAAGACAGGTAGGGTCCAGAGAAGGTTTTTTAAGAAGAGATTTGACATTTTCACATACATATCTTATAGAAAATACCACTTGCAAAATACTGTACAAATAGTATACATTTCTAGTTCCAAAGTTTCCATCTTTTATAAATGTATAGTGAGTAGGGATGGCATAGAACTCGAACCCGAGTTCGAGCCGAACTGTTCGAGTTCGAACAGACCCGGACTTCTCGAACTATCTCGGACGCGGACTTTCGATATTTCCCGGACTTTCGATTTATCGAATGTTCGACCGTTCGATAAATCGAAAGTCCGGGAAATATCGAAAGTCCGCGTCCGAGATGGTTCGAGAAGTCCGGGTCCGTTCAAACTCGAACATTCGAATTTATAAAAAATTAACAAAAAAGGTGCCCACATGTACAAAATCACCCAACGGCAGCAAATTGAGCATTGCCACCCACCTGGGTATAAAAGGCAATGCGACGCAGAGCCATTTAGTCAGTTGTGTTTAGGAGACCTGACAGTGTAGGAGTGGAGAGAGATTTTTGCGCTTTTTGAGCTTTCTGTGTGTGGATTTCAGCGTGGTGGATTAGCACTTGTAGTTACCCACCCCTGTATTCACACATCTTGAGACCCAACAGTCCTTTAAGGACTAACCCCCTATAAGTCCTTTGGACAATTTTTGTGTTAGACCTTTTAGAGGTCTAGGTGTCCTGTTTTTTTGTTTGTTTCTGTATCTGTGTGTCAGTGTCTGTGTGTTTGTGTAACTGACAGTGCTGCGTTCAGCAGAAATCAGCAGCTTTTGCTGTCTGATCTGCTGTTTGCTGTCAGTTGTGTGCCTGCCTGGCTCCGCAATAATGTTGTCAAACTCAAGTGAATCTACTGCTACTCAATGGTGCTGTTCCTACAAACCCTATCTCCTTCCCAGCTTTCCCTTGCACGAAGCATACTCTGAGGGAGAGAAGCCAAGAAAGAAGACACCGCACAAGGACTCTTTTAAAAGCCGCCAGGGGTCTCGAAGACACTTTTCAGTGCTGCAGGGGCCCTTACAAGGGCCAGGGAGGGGGGTCCTGGTTTGGGCTGCAGGACCCCTTGAGCCCAAACGGCCCTCCTCAGGGCCGCAAGGGCACTTCTCAGTGCCACCAAGGGCCTGATAGAGCCGGGGAGGGGGGTCCTGGTTCGAGCTGCAGGACTGCTAGAGGGTCCCTCCACCACTCTGGGGTGCTGGGAAGGGTCGCGTGAGGGGCGAGGGCAGGGTTGACATAAGCCCCCTCCAGGGAATGCGACCACCCGCAGCGACGTGGAAGTGCCTCCCGTGGCGGGTGCAACCACCTGCCACGGGTTGGGTGCACCCCCCCTGCTCCAACCCCAGGCGATCTCGGACGTTTTCGCCACCTTCAAGTGAAACGGCCCCTCTCTTTTGTATATGTATATATATATAGAGGGAGTTGTGACGGGGACACTACAACCCTCAGCCCAGGGGTGCTCTGAACACACTTAGCTCACTGCGAAAACCACAAATCCCGACTGGGAGTTGCCTGTCACTTATATATATTTACCATAAACCATCTGTAACTACCACCAGGTGTAATACAATGTACACCAACCTACCGGGCATGCACAGCTGTACAATTAAAATAATGACCATTAGTTTGCTACCACGTACAGGTAGGAATATAACAGAATACAATAGAATATAATATACTGGTAAAAACCTAGCGTCTCAGAGGCAGAGTTCCTTAGTTCTAATTGGAGCAATCAGAGATTCAGCTAACAATTTGAATATCATTTAATATAAACAAAAGCAATGCAAACAATAAACTACAAAAAAATATAACAGACAAAAACACAACATAAGCAACAGTAACACAAAATGGGATGAAATGTGAAATAATACTTAGTTCAGTCCTTAATGTTTCAGGATGAAGAGAAGAAAGTAGATCCGGGTAAGATGGAGTCCAGAGTTACAGACCCTCAAAATAACTCTTATTAGTCCAATATTAGATGGTAAATGGAGAGCTAGTTCTTTGGGTTTCAGAGCCATTTTTATACCCCTGGACAGGGGTGTAACTAGATCGCCACACCCAATGAGAGAAAGGTGTGGGCTGAGCAAGAGGAGTGTAACGCCCTCCAGGTGGTCTCCCTGACACACCCACAAGGTGGCTATCCCTGCCAAATCCTGTATTGCGCCGTGGTTACGCGACATAGCACGCCAACTCACAAATCCGTATCCAGGGCGGTTTGTACATACCAAATTCAATATGGTATTGATCCATAAACCAAACAAAAGTGTCTCTGTCACGTTCCACACAAAGTAGACCTTGGGTGTTTGTATTTCCATGAAACGGCTTTTGATCCTGAGTCCACATCCTGATATATTTTTTCTTTTCACATAGTTATGAACTGGGATATGAATTCCAGGGTTGCTAATCCCCCCCCCCAGGGTCTGGAGTCTGTTTGCACCTGGAAAATACAGACGACTGGGACCACAGGATGTCCTTTCATTTTGGCTTAGTATTAATATTGAAGTTATCTGTTGGGATCTATATTATCCAAATACACAAAATATCTTGTCCAGACAGCAAATAATACACTTAAGAGACAGAGGACTGAACAATCACATACAATACAGATCAAAACATAAGAAATTGGGGAATCATATACAAATATGCTGATTATAACATACATTTCCTCATATAAACATACATTAAGTAAGGCCACTCTATGGTCCTAGTCCAGCATGGTGATGTCATATGCGGATGTTACCGCATGATGGTTTACTTTTCAGTGTTTCTTCCCCTCCTGTGCCTGTTTGTAGCATTGCAACCCCTGGCTCCTACCCCAGCATCCAGCTTCATATCAGTTCCAGCTCCTTACCAGTTTCAGTATACAGCTCCATTGCAGTTCCAGTATCCAGTTCCATTCCAGCTTCTGAGTTCATTCCTGTATCCAACTTTCCAGTATCCTGCTGCATTTTATGTATCGAGTGTTTGTTTCTGCCTCTCGGACTACCATACTCCTAAAGTAAACTTGTGAGTACCCGGGCCTTGGAGGTCGCATTCTTGACACTATATATGTAATCCTTCATTATTTTTCTAATTTTATCCATTAGTTCTGTAAGAAACCTAGTTTTGTTACTTAGATAGTTCATTGCCAGTCACATTTTCCTGATTGATCTAAAGTATCAACAAAATTGAAGTGCCTCCAAGTAAAGACAGAATGAATTTCCTCAGACTCTCTGCTAGATAAAAATTATAAACCTCCTAACCCCATAGAAATTGGTTCTGATCCCTCTACAAAGTAATTCCCTCTAAAATAATTTGTACCTGCTTGAGCAATATTTTAAAGCAGTGATATTTATTAAAGGGTCACTCTACTCACTCAAACAAACCAGATTTTCTGAAACTACAATTTGAGAGAAGTAAAATGGTGGTACTCACATATTTATCTGTGCTTGCTTTATCATTAAATTATTGTTTAGTGTGTGCTCCTAATTACCCCCACCCTCCCTTACTCACTGCCTTCTTGTAGTGTCTGCGACACTCTGCACAGCCTCAACATGGACACTGCTCTGCTTATACATCTCCCCTCCCTCCCCCCTGCCTTCTTTTCTCTGCTAATTCTCTTAATTGTTGCAAAAAGCGTGCTGGCAGGCAGCTAGTAAGAGGTCATGGAAGGGACATATTATAATTTCTTCTTCTGGAATGACAGTTCTTTCACTGTAAATGCTGTGATTTAAAATGACGATTTCTCAGGATCTACAGCTCAGATTTAAAATCCTAAATTTTTTGGAGCAGTGTGAACTTGTTGTATCTAAAGTTACACTTTTTGAAAATTCGATTTTTGTTTTTTAGAGTAAAGTGAGTCAATATTTTTAAACTATTTTCACCAGCAATAAATTATTGAAATTTATAAAAACGGCACCTCTTTATAAATACAGCAAAAATATTGAAACATTTGTTCGTGATTTTCTGGTCATAAAAAGTCATTCAGATAACTAATGAAACATCCTTAATAAACAAAACTCCAGTTAACCAATGAACACCACACATACAAGTCTGAATTTATCATTAGGCACAGTAGGCATGTGCCTGGGGTGTCTGTGTTTGGAGGGGTAGCTGTCAATCTCGCCCCACCAATCCACCCTCGTATAGTCTATTTTCTGCCAAAAAAAAGAAAAAATGGGTGTGATTTAAGGATGTGGTCTATGTTTATGGGTGAGACTAATGGCGCCAGGCTTTTCGGGCCTGAGGTGTAAATCCATATTCACACATATACATACATTGTGGTTTCTTGTCACAGAGATTTTGCTTTTTATAATGACAACAACAATATAGATATAGAACCCACGTGATCAAAATAGCTGTGGTGCATGATCAGCAGAAAGAGCTGTCAGTAGATGTCATCTGATCGACTATATATACACCACAGGTGTGGTCACGGTGTAAGGACAACAGACAGTAATAGAGAACAACAGATCAACGATAAAAAAGTATTCTGTCGACTGAGAGAGGGCAGGTAAGTAAGAATCGGGGGACTTTTTAACAATTATATTAATGCGGTTGGGGCTGGGGGAGCATGCCCTACCACATATCAAAAGTTAAATTTCGGGGTGGACATGCCCTTTAAAAATAGTATCTATAAAGTAGAGATGTAATGTGGGTTCCAATAGAACCAAATTTTCGAATTGAATCTGAGAGTTTCGAAGTCCCGACAAAACTTTCGGAACTCCCAGATTTCATGGAACACAGATTTTTCGAATTTTCAATTTTTATTGAAAGTAGATGATTATCGAAAATCAAAACCTCGAAAGTAATAATCACAAATAGAATGCGGAAGCTCAAAAACAAGCCACTCGTGAGGAAACATAGTTTTAAAATAAGTTATGGTTCTATTTACGGGTTCCCCAGAACATTCCCCAGGTCTCTGTGTCATTTACAGTAACCTACTGTTACTATTTGTCCCTCAAAATGGACAGAAACTTTCAAATTTGTTTCTCTCATAGACTTCTATGGGTCCAAATTTTCGAAATTTCAAAAATTCGAAAACGGAACAAAACACATCTCTACTACAAAATAATGTAGCTATGAAGTTAGATACTTACTGCAATTGTACTGACTATTAATTTTATAGACATCCAGGTTGTTGGTTATAGGGGTTACTTTGACTGATCCTTTAGTCTTACTAATTGCATCCCTAAAACACAAATAAAAAAAACTTAGAGATTCATTAACTTTTACAGCCAACATTAAAAACAAACATACTACATGAAATTGTGCATATTCTCGGCAGCAAAGACTTAAAATTAAACCATGAATAATGCTGGTATCCCCTATTAACTTGTTAGCCACTTGGGATCAATATCACAAAAGTACTTCTGTGGGTTCCTAATAGATTAAAAGTAGAGATGAGTCCAGGTTTTGAAACGAACCTGCAGGGAGATTCAATAAAAGTTCTGATCATTTAAAATGGTGCTAATTTTGCCCCAACCAATCAGATGTTATCTTTCAAATGTTAAATAAGATCTGATTGGTTGGGGCAAAATTAGCACCATTTTAAACGATAAGAACTTTTATTGAATCTCCCTGCTGGTTTCCACAGAGCTTATCAAAAACTCAAAAATTAGGAAACCAAAAATTTGACAACCATGGACAAAAGTCTTAAAATCATACTTCAATTGGGATTTTTGGAATTTTGTTAAGTTCAGCAGAACCGCTGGCAGAATGAAAACACAGCTGTTTTGTTAATCTTTAATGCTAAGTCATTCAAGGAGCACGTAACCAACAAATATATTTGTGGAATAAAAAATCAAGCCATTTATAAAATAATGTCAACTTATTGCCTTTTGTCTTACTTTGGCGTCAGTGAGCTGAAGTTATATTCCTTTCCAGGTTCACTAATGGCAGACATATGAACATTATTAGCTTCATGTTTGACCAAAAAAAAATAAAAAATTTGCGTTAACAGAGCAAAGTGAATTTGAATTTTCTATTATATGTCTATTTTTTTCATTGACATAACATTCAATATTTTGCTTTGTTTATAGACATTCTAGTATAATAATAGCTTGTTGACTATGCATGGAAAAGACTATTAATTTATCTGGAAAACACACATACAGGGAGATTCTATAAAAGTTCTTTTCGTTTAAAATGGTGCTAATTTTGCCCCAACCAATCAGATGTTAGCTTTCAAATGTTAAATAACATTTGATTGGTTGGGGCAAAATTAGCACCATTTCAAAAGATAAGAACTTTTATTGAATCTTCCTGATGATATTCAATTCAATCAGTAAGAAAAACAAGAATTTTGTATAGAATATATAAAGAACCACAATTTATTAATTCTGCACTACCCTTTATAGGATGTGCTAGTCTATGTATTAAAAAGGAGCTGTCATGGACCCGGCCCTCAGACAGAAAATATGGCAACCCTGCCCCAACACACACCTTATACACTTTTGAGGGAGTACATTTACAGTATATAACACAAAGGTAATCATTTATTTACACTAATTAAAGGCCTTATACATTAAATTATTACTTCCCATTGCAAATGTAGTTGTAAATGTAATAGCCAGCGATTATCAACCAATGTGCATTGTTATGCATTGTGTGAATTACCTTTTGGAATATATTTAGTGCCAATAGTGTTTTTATTTGAGCCACGCTTAGGAGGCTTACGGTAGATGCCAATGGCATGGTTCAGTTCATTCTGGATGGCTCCTAGGGACATGCAGTGATTTGAATCCAAATCTACTATCTGGCTACCTCCAATTTTTCCAATGTAGGAACTGCAGCTAAATAAACAATATATTTTTATTAAAATAGAATAAATAATACCATCATTTTAGCCATAATATTAATGTTTTGTTTTGATTTACATGTATTTACTGTGATTTACATGTATTTTACTCTATATAGAGTCTCTACCTGCCATTTGAATAGTTGAGGGGAAACCTACCCTACATCAGACACGATGTTGAGAAAATCTCTTTCTGTTGTCTGATGAACAAATCTCACACAGGTTAGCGTTTGAAACTCTTGCATGGCAGTTTGGAACAATGCTAACTGATCAGCACCTAAGATAAAATAAACATACCTAATGAGACAACAGCACTATATGTACAAAGGTAATTAATGGATATCAGGATGAAACAGCTTCATAAGCTTACTATAGTTGTATGAGAATTTGTAAGGTACATCAACAGTCTCATCAGAAGACTTGAGCCATAGGCATCGTATTCTACAGGTCATGGATCTACGAAGTGTTTCCATAGAAACATTCACTTCACTTTTAACAGATTTGATGCCTGGATTCATCATTAAGAGAAGGTTAAGGTTAAAAAACTAGCCACTTTGGCGAACAATCGGTTGCTAGACACTATAGGGAGATGGGCATCCCCTAGCAAGCTTCAGATGGATGGCTATCGACTCTGAGCCAACCAGAGAGGGCATTGATCGGGGTCGGGCTTTATTAAGAAGAGAAGCTAGGTGGATTAGAACTTTGGACACCCTAGTCCCTAGAGGCCTTAATGAGCAATTGGCCTTATCCTGCTTCCTATAATTTTATTATTTGGGGATTGTTCCCGCCCGCCCCCGCGTGTAGACCCGTCTGGCAGATTTCTGCATATTCTCGGGTCCCACCTATGCCGTGAGTGGAGCGCCTTGGCTCCTCTCTTGTGACATCCGACGGGTGATTGGGTTAATATATATTTAAATATATATTTGATGCACTGACGAGTGTGCCGATTCTTCTCTTTCCCCTTCCCTGTATGAATACTGGGGCTGCTTGCCTGCACCTAATGTTATTGGTGAATCGTAGTCTAGTCCTTAGGGGTATCGGACTCTATGCTCCATTAGGTTACGCTCTGACGAAGTATTGATCTTGTGATTATCTAGTTGCATCTTTGTATCCCTATATCCTTGTATCATATTTAGTGCCTTTTGATCTTTGTAGCTACTCATAATTCTTGATAATTCTTGGAGTATCATTTGTATTATTATGTATCTTTTTATGCTATCTACATGTTTGCAATATTTAAATGTCCACTTATGGGTGACGTTTTAGGGGTGGGGTGGGGGAGGGATAGGGGGAGGGCACTTATCTATTTAAGGAATTATGTTCACAAAATGGAGTATCCTGATGACGGCCGCGTGCTACGGCTGAAACGCGTTGAGTTTGTGTATTACTATGAATTAAAGTTTGTTTTAAAAGTCCAGCGGAGTGCCTCAGCAATCCCTATATACTTACTACACGGAGAGCACCCGGGCAGAAAAAATTAACAGGATAAGCAGGAGTGCGGACGTATGTTGTATGAATATATATATATATATATATATATATATATATATATATAATAAATACCTCCACATCATGATTGCACTCCATCCATCATAATACTTGCCCGGGTGCTGTCCCAATTGTACATACAATATTCAAAGAAGCACGACGCACTCACAGGTCTTGGTAACAACGTAAAAGGATCTTAGCTCTATCACCCTCCATCGGTGGAACACAATCTATAAGCATGCATTTTAATGTCGATAACCCATGTCCTTTGGATTTAAAGTGCCTTGCCACTGGTTGATCCCCAAATTTGCTCATCTTTGTTTCCAATATTTGGCTAGACAAAGACGCTCTTATCGAGCTCCGATGATTGGCAAATCTCTCACGGAAGGAGGTGGTCGTCTTTTTGTTACCAAGACCTGTGAGTGCGTCGTGCTTCTTTGAATATTGTATATATATATATATATATAAATAAGATATGTGTTGTTTGTGCCTGTGGATGGAGGCAGTTGGAAAGGAGTGGAACACTATAAAGCAAAATTTACTATTAGGCACAGTAGACATGTGTCTAAAGGTAGTCATACACAATAATAATAATGCGAAAATCCAGTCGGAATACCCATTATCGTCAGTGTGTAGGGGATGAAACCGACTGACCGCAGTGACGACAAATGACCGTAGTCGGCTTTATAGTGGTCGTGATAGACTGAAAATATGAAAATATCCTTTTGTCGTTATTTGCTCCCTTTACTTTAAGGGATTTTTCTGTGTATGGCCACATGGCCGACCAATCCCTATACCGCATATGGGGATCGGACGGTTCTATGTGTGCAGTTCCTACCGCAGGTGTGCTGACAGATACCAATGTGATCTATCGGCACAATGCGATAGGGTTTACATGTGCATGGCCCTGTGATTGCAGGGCTGCTGTCAATCTCTTTCCCTTTTGATACTCCGTTGTTGCTACTTTAATTTGCAGCACATCAGGATTCTAAAAAGCATCTAATAAATTAAGTTGCTGGGGTTGGATCTTCTTTGCTCCACTTTAAACATTTTGCAATAAATAAATTAAAAATGTAAAGTAATAAAATACTATTAATTATTAAATAAATATAAATAAAATACAATAAGTTGGTAAATACTAGAATTCAACTATTAAACTAATTATTAAATGTAATGCTTGTAACTCAGAAGATATTTGTAAGATATTATGAACGATGCAACAAACCATATACATTACTCACTAGAAGATTAAATGCACAAGTTAGCCAGACAATGCCATCGCTTATACATTCAAGTACAGGTATTCCTATCAATGACCCCAGCAAAATAGCAGATAGGTTTGGTAATTTTCATGCTAATCTATATAACAGGGGAAAACCTCCTGGCTCCTGCATACATAGAGACATGCGCATGCGCACTATAGTTGCTTAAAACCAGGAAGCGTTTGCAACCTGTCAGTTCTTCTTCGAAGGATTACGTCTAAGCTAAATGTCTTCTATCTTAGTCCGTGGACCCTGAGATATTGATTGAAGAACGGAAGGTAAGACATAGCTCCTTAACCCCCTCCCCCCTGGTCTTCAATCAATACATTAAAGGAAAAGTTTGCTTTTCAAGTTAACTATTCCTTTAAAGGGCATGTCCACCCTCTTTACAAACATTTTACATCTTGCAGGGCATACCCTCCCACTCTCAACCGCTATATTCATGGTCTAGGGATGATGGATTCCTTCCCATTCATAACCAATACTTATACATAATAAAGCACAATGACAGGAGAGGTGGGTGAAAAGGCTGCAACACTTTATTTATTTTACAATTACTGTTATTCACTTTTTAACTTTAAATCACCATTTTCAATTTCGAGCCTGCCCCTGTTAAAATCCCAGCAGGCAGCCGTATTTCTTAACTTTCAAATAATGAACCAACTTTTTAATTCCAAGCCTACCCCTGTTAAACTCCCAGCGGGCAGCCCTATAATTAACTTTCCACCTGGAACTTTTTGGCTCAGCCTTGTAATTAAATGAAGCCATGAGCCTCAAACTGATCAACCTTCTCATAAAACTGGCTGCGTCAAGCTCATTTAAAACCTTAAGTTGAGCTTGATCCCATCCAAAATAATGCTTTCTCAATGGCTGATTGTAAATGAGTTAAATATATCTAAACCAAAATCAGAGAGATGGATTCAAGCTCTCTGTGCCGATATGTGCAGAAGTGTAAAGCTCTTGCAAATTTGCTAATTGAAAATTTTATTTTGTGCCTACTTTTCTCCAAGCCTTTTTTGTTTTTTGCCAACCAAACTAAACGTGGAACTATTTCTGACCAAATTAAAATAATTTCTGGCATAAGCATGCGGATGTAAGCTATTTCATCTTTATGATTAAAGAGATTGTGGTGAGCCTACCGATTTCATTACCCCCCAGGTGGACTAAAATGACATCAGGATAACCCCACTTATCTAATAACTCAGATAGGGCTGGTATTAAATTATCCCAGTTAAGGCCTCTTAACCCCAATCCAATAAACTCTGTATTTTGACTTATCCAAATTGAGGTGACAGCCGTACACTCTTTTCTGCTTTCCGATTGGACTAATATATGAAAGAGTGGCCTATTGTCCAAATTGAGATCAAGACGCCTGAAAAAGATAAATGAATTTTTAAACGCCAACACTGGGCGAACATAGATTTTATATCTGTTAGATTGCCAACATCCAGTCTACTTTATAGCTGGTACATCTAACCCTATTAGGGAAGCGTGAGTTGCTGCTCCAATTCTGAATAAATGAGACTTGAAATCCTTATCCGGGATGCCTAAGGACCCCAGACAAAGACCCAAGACTTTGGTTAGCTGGTATTTGGAGACAAAAGATCCACCCCTATGTATAAAAAATAGGCCAAACACCTGAGGGCGAAGACTCTAGAATAATTTGAAATTTTTTTTCTGGAACTGAAGGGACCCAGCCTAGACACTATACCCTTACCTAGTCTATCTGTCTTGGAATGTTTTAGGACAATGCAAAGTTTTTCTTGAACTAGATACAGACACTCATTATCCAGTACGCCTGGTGAGACCCTACTAGGGGATTTTTCTTCACTGACTCTAAGGGGCATTTTTATAAAGAGGTGAAAATAGAGCCAAAAAATTACCGCTGTACATCACGGCCGTGAAAATAGCGATATCACCGTATTTATAACGGTGAGCGCCATCGCCGCGATATGTATCGCGGTCGCGATGTCCTGCGGTAATTTTAAGTCCCTTTGCGGCGATACTGCACTTAGCGCAATGCGCTAAGTTCAATATTGCCAAGAAGGGACTTAAAATCCCTTCCCGGCGCCTCCGCTACAGGGACGGGGCATAAGCCCTCTCCACCCTTGCCCCCTGCAGGTGGTTGCCGCCGTCCCTTCCCAGCAGCCACTTCCAACCCCAGCCCCGCTCGCGGCGAACATATGGAGCGGGAGGCTAGGAGGGGCTGCTGGGAAGGGGCCAGAGCAGGTGGTCACGACCACCTGCCGTGCACCCCAGCCACCTGCCCCGCCGGCCCTAAGAAGGGGCTTAAGGGGTCCCGCAGCTCGAACCGGGACCCCCCTCCCCGGCCCTATCAGGGCCTTTGCGGCACTTACAAGTGCCCTTGCGGCTCTAACGAGAGCCCTTTGGGGATTAGGGGTCCCACAGCTCGAACCGGGACCCCAGTGAGCGGCTCTTAAAAGTGCCCTTGGGCGGCGTCTTCTTTCTTCCAGTCCCGGCAACACCAGCTCAGCTGAGGCCGCCGACCCCCGAGAGGTACCCCTGCAGCCACCAGGGGTACCCCCGGCGACCTCAACGAGGCCGATGTTGCCGGCGTCTTGATCCGTTGCGACGTCTTAGGGCTGGCGACACCAACCCCACTGAGGTCACCGATGCCAGGCAGGCTCACCGCGGTCACCAGTGAGCCTGCTGGCACTGCTGGCCTCAGCAGAGCCGATGTTGCAAGCCGCTTCTTTCTTCAGCCATCTACTGCGATGGCATCTGAGTTCCGCGGTGGAGTGCACCTCTTTATATAGGTTTGCAGAAAATCCCTAATCCATTTCTGATTGGTCAATTTTTTAATGCTTGGTTTACATGCTTTACATTAACCAATCAGATTTCGGAAGAATGGATATTTAATCTGGGAACAGAAGAACCATATGGATTTAATGAAACAATTAATTTTGCATGTTATTTATAATGAGTGTTTCAACCTTGTATGGATGGTGCCACACTGAATAATCCCCCTAAGACTGAATTAGGTTAAAGAAGGTATACTATTTATAGCATATCCCTAGAAAGCCATGCCTGGTATTATGTTGTTCAAAAGAATCGAAAGAAAAAAGAAAATATTGATACATGGAGTATTTTGTTAATATGTATATTATGTATGGAATGATCGGAAGTTTACACACACAGGGTTAATAGAAACAGTTACCGGGTGATAAATGGTTCCTTTGATTGAGAAGGAGTTAAAAAGAAGTGTTGGCGCTGGTGTACCAAATGGTTGGGGACTACTCAAGACAGTTTGCCTATGGTGATATCGGGTGGTGAGGAGCGTAGATTGACAAGGCATGCTCTATGTTCGGCGTGTTTAAGTAATACTGTAGCAGAAACCGGATGAAGATACAGTCGGACTCTAATAGGAGTCAGGAGAGTGGAAAGAGGGACCAGTGCATATTGGGTCCGTGAGTATGGGAGACTGAATATCGCTCAACTAATTGCATGTCAACTGAAGTCCCGGTAAAGTACGCATAACTAACTGTATGACTTTATAACTCGAAAACACGCAGCCTCTATACTTCCTTGCTTCTATCCCACCCTTTGGATCACTTTGCATGTGCTTACTTGCGATTTACTCATAGTTGCTTATTTGTGACCTACTATCTACAGCAGTTTCCAACTGGATGTATTATATGAGAAAGCTGTCTGAAGAACATTGCCCATGAAGGGAATATATCACCCATATTCGGTACCAGGTGCCAGATAGTATTTTAGCCAGTTATCAGGGACGCCCAATTTTATTATATAGATTTTGATATGGTGTTTTTGAGATTCTAATAAAGTGTGTCATATTATATATTATTCCTTTCATTCCGTGTCACTTATATTGTAAGGGGGTGTGGGACTGATTCTATGTAATTTTGGGTCTCAAGGGAGGTGAGTGCTGATAGAGGGGTCTATAAGGGCTATCCTTATTTCTTGTGATAATATATGTATTTTCCCTAGCACCACCCTCATAGGGGTCTCCCAGACCTATTTTTTATATAAGGGAGCGCACCTTGACATTATGTGTCTTGTTTAAAAACTTGTGTTGGACAGCTGTTTTTAATTGAAGAGCAGGAGGTAAAGGAGCTATGCCATATCTCCCATTTCTTCAATTCATGCAACAGGAGCCAGAAACAAAGGGAGGAAACTTACCCACAAGTGTGAGCCACCCATGGCTCATCTGACAGGTCTTGACTGTTTTCAACATTAACTAAACTATAGCATGTATTAATTATAGCTACCATTACAAAAAACATGAGCATCTCTCAATACCATTCAGTTTCCACTAAATAGCACTAAGCTTGTAGCATTTCATTAGCAGATATCACCCTCCAAAAACACAGTGAGAAAAATTGAATCCTGACATTCTCCTAAGTCAATGCTAAAATGTTTAGCGATGGATTAGGTTTCTGCTATCAAAAACTGTATGACGCTCTGATATTACATAACCAATAGTGGATTTTAGTAAGCAAAATAGATTTCTGAAGGGTGCCCTTAAAGTGCAGCCCCAAAAGTATGCATTGGCTCCTTTTAAGTATGTTTGTTGGCAGTGTCTCGTGAGCATTGATGCAAGTGGGACACTGTTTTATAGAATATTGATATTCTGAAAGTGTATTTTTTGTTATTTTTGTTATAAAGTGTATATTTTGTTTAGAAATTATTGAAAACAAAACCAAAAAATAGTTGGTTAAAGGGCATCTATAGTGAAAAAAACACATTGCCCCTTTGCAAAGTTAAATTCATGTACTCTGTGCTGCCTTAATCCTATCTATGTCAGTGACTCTGTTTAACCATGGTGTCAGATCTGTGAGCAGCACTCCCCCATTCCCCCTCCCCTCTGTTACCTCCTCCATGTCTCAACTCCAGCTAACTGACAAGCTTATCATGTGCAGTAGGATTTAAAGGTTCAACATCCTGAAAAACAGACCCACACACAGTGGCCAATAGAAATCAAGCTGTCCTGGAGACATGGAAGAAGGAGATCAGTACAGTTTACGATCTCTCTCTTTGTGACCCATCATCAATCAGTGAAAGCTATTAAGTGCAGCCTTATATCTACCATCAAAGCTACCTCTCTCACCCTGCTAATGCTCTTATCTCTATGTATTACAGAGCAGGGAGGGGGGATCACGTCACAGGGATTTGATTGACAGTCCAAGTAGGAGTAGAGGAATGCAATCACGTATTCTTCTAACTGGTGTAACTCAGTAAAGAGAGGGAATCTGAAAAAAGTGAAGACACTCTGGGGGTTATGGGGAATTATAGAACACATGGAAAGAAAGAAAAAAAAGTTCATTTTCCCACTATAGATGCCGTTTAATTTTGCTTTCTCTGATTATACTTATGCATTGGTTCCTTTTGGAGTTAATTGGTAGCTGTGTCATTGTGCACACCCACATGTGGCATACCATTTGATTCAGAACATGTGGGAGATTGATATTTAGTGAAATTCTTTTACTTATCTTGTTGGCTTGGGAAGGTTTCTAACTTTGAATTATCTTGGGGATCTGTGTTTCTGCGCACATGTGGCATACGGTTTCATTTAGAACGATTTTATGTGGGAGATTGATATTTTGTGGGATTTTTCAAATTATCTTGTAAGTTTGGAAAGATTTCATCATAATTTTTTCTCAATTTTCTTCAGAAAATCTCCTAAAAGCATGAAGGTCTAAGAAGAATTGCATATATAAATGAAAGAATTGGTTTCTAAAAGTATAACGTTTGTGGGGGTTATTTACGAGTCTGAGGGGTGTTTTGTAAGCTGGTTAATTTTTTCTGTAATTGTACGTACAGTATGCACTGGTTTCTTTCTGGTGGTCATGTCTCTGTGTACACTGGACTTGTGGAAGATTGATATTTAATGGGTGTCTTCACTTGTCGTAGAAGTTTGGGCAAAAAAGTGGCAAAGAACTCTTGAACAAACCTCCAGGAGAAACCCAAATTTCCACTAAATATCAATCTTCTGCATGCCTGAAATAAACTTTATGAATCTCCCACATGTCCTGATTCAATCAGTATGCAACATTTGTGATTTTGCACAGAGACACAGTCACCAAGTCACCCCAAAGGTACCAAGGCATAAGTGAAATTAGAGAGAAAAAAAAGTTATTTGTTTTGAATAGCTTCTAGTTTTTACATTTTTTTAAAAAAATATGGTTCAAACCTAGAAATCTCGACCAAACCCCCATTAGAAATAAAAAAAAGTCCTCTAAATATTATTCTCCCACATGTCCTTATTAAAACAATAGCGCACTTGCAAATGGCAAGTTACTGACACCCCGTCCTCGCCCCCCATGGCGGATGCGACCACCTGCGGCAACCCCTTCCCAGCAGCCCCTCCCAGACCCCCGCCCCATACTCTCGCGGGGAGGGGGAGGGAAGGGCCCGCTGGGTGTGTGTGGAGGGCCCCTCCAGCGGGGGTACTGAGAAGGACCTTTGGGGCTTAGGGGTCCCGCAGCTCGAACCGGGACCCCCTTCCCTGGCCCTATCAGGGCTCTTGTGGCACTTACAAGTGCCCTTGCGGCCCTGAGAAGGACCTTTGGGGCTTAAGGGGTCCCGCAGCTCGAACCAGGACCCTCCTCCATGGCCTTTATAAGGGCCCTTGCGGCACTGAGAAGTGCCTTTGGCGAGGGAACCGGGACCCCCAATGAGAGGCTCTTAAAAGTGCCCTTTGGCAGCGTCTTCTTTCTTCCATCCAGCGACACGAGCTCCGCTGAGGCCCTAAAAGGTACCCCGGGCGGGCACCGGTGTTTTTGAGCAGTGAGTATTTGGAGCAGTGAGTGTCAGGACTCCCAGACATAGCTGGAACATTTCAAACACAGCAGTATTGTGCCATACTCAACTTTCACACATTTATGATATCACTGATATAGAGGGAACTTTACAAGTATACGGTAGTGCTCTATCCCAGGGGTGCTTGCTCCCTGGTGGAATCCGCCAGACCTTTGTGCCACTACATTGTTTGTGACCACTTATCCTGAGGACACCTAGGCATAGTAGTTATTATATATTTATTATGTATTCATATTTTTAATCTGATGACATATTGTATGGGGTTTTGTGTTTTCTAAAAAAAATAAAATTGTGACCTTCAAGTGGTGTGTGCTCTTCAAGTGGTGTGCTTGGGATGCCTGTATTCCTGTTTTTCAGATGACTATGCCTGCATAGTCAAGCCCCTCCATTCCCTTTATTATTTTAGTTGCCCTCCTCTGAAGTGCTTCCATTTCCAAGATGTCCCTTTTGTATATAGGATTCCAAAACTGCACCGCATATTCCAAATGAGGCCTAACCAGTGCCTTGTAAAGAGGGAGAATAATGTTTTTCTCTCTTGAATCTATTCCCCTCAATATCATGCTAGCTCTAGCCATTGCTGTCTGGCATTGTTTGCTACAGTTAAGTCTGTTATCTACCAGAACTCCCAAGTCTTTTTCAATTGGTGATTCACTTAACCCAGAGCTATTTATGATGTAGGTGGCACAGGGATTGTTAAACCCCAAATGCATTAGCTTACCTTTATCAACATTGCCACATTGCTGCCCATTTTGATAATATATCTAGGTCTGCTTGCAGTAATTGCATATCATTTGAAGTTTCCAAAGCTCTGCATAGTTTAGTGTCATCAGCAAACACAGACACCTTACTCAATGCCCTGAGGCACAACTACATACGGAGATTCATTTCCACATCCTCTCTGGCATTTGGTGGCTTATAACATACACCAACGGTTAATTTACCCACTTTTTATCATTCCTGTACACAGCACCACCCATATTGTTTGTACCTTATTGTTTATACACCATCTATTTAATCTTTTAAATTTGTTTGTTTGTTTAAATTTTTGTTTAACATACATACAATGTTCCCCTCCTTTCTTATTAACTCTGTCATGTCTAAATAAGGAGTATCCTTCAATATTTACTGTCCAGTCATGTAAATCATTTAGCCATGTTTCTGCTATACCTATCACACCATACCTTTACTTTAAAGCTATTAATTCAAGTTCTCCAGTTTTTCCAGACAGACTTCTTGCATTAGTAATCATACATTTTAGATTACTATTCAATTTACTTCCAAACTTGGACTTACACGCCTCCTTATCCTCTATACTCTGTACTCCATTTCCACCCTCCATTATCTTATATCCATTATCCCTAATCCCTCTATCTATCCCTGCATATCCCAATGTACCCTCCCCCCATAACTAGTTTAAAATCCCCTCTAACCCTCTAGCCATCTTCTCCCCCAAAACAGCTGCACTATCATCATTGAGGTGCAATCAATCTCTACTAAAGAGCCTGTAGCCAACAGAGAAGTCAGCCCAGTTCTCTAAAAACCCAAACCCCATCTCCTTGCATCACCCTCCTAGCCACGTATTTATACTCCTAAGCTCCCGTTTCCCCCTAGTGTAGCATGTGGCTGCAATAGTTTTTATGAAAACACTACCCTTAAGGTCCTTACTTTTAACTTGGTCCCTAACGGAAATCATTTTTAAGGACCTCACCTCCACCTCTAACTTTGTCATTAGCACCAATGTGAACCAAGACTGCTGGGTTCACCACATGTCCAACCCTAGCACCAGGCAGGCAACACACTGTTCACCATGTAGAGATTTGGTGGCAGATTACCCTATCTACATTTCTAATAATGGAGTCCACTGCCACCTACCTATCCTTCCTAGCCCTCAGTTCTCCCTCCCTTGTATTAGCTCCATACATGCTTCTCCTGAGCCATCGTCCTCCACATCTTCACCTAACAAGGCAAATCTGTTGGGATTGACCAGCTACTTCCCCTGGTGACCCTCCAGTTTACTGGCCCCTGCCATTACCTGTATTTCTTCCAGGCTTGCCAGGCCCTGCTCTCGCACAATGTGAATGCAAGGCAGGAAGGCAGAGTTAGGGAAAGCCACACCATGTAAGGTACTTACCTGTCCGTCCGCTCCAGCAACAATCACAAGGCGGTGCTCCGGTCCCAGTGACGCTGATGCTCGCTTGCTCGTCTTGCTCGCTTGGGCGTCACCATGCAGGTACACCGGCCGGCGCGAAGTTTGAAATAGTTTCTCCTCCCTTCCCTAGACGCCCGCTTGTCAATTGTTTTGGCATCTAGGGTTCTGGCAGTTGGTATTGCTGTTACAGTCTCCATTGTTCCAGCATCCAGCTCCATCGTCACAGTCTCCATTGTTCCAGTATCCAGCTTCATTGTCACAGTCTCCATTGTTCCAGCATCCAGCTTCATTGTTCCAGTTTCCATTGTTCCAGTACCCAGCTTCATTGTCACAGTCTCCATTGTTCCAGTATCCAGCTTCATTGTTACAGTCTCCATTGTTCCAGCATCCAGCTTCATTGTTACAGTCTCCATTGTTCCAGTATCCAGCTTCATTGTCACAGTCTCCATTGTTCCAGCATCCAGTTCCATTGTCACAGTCTCTATTGTTCCAGTATTATAATAAACACGTTATGAAGGAATGCTCAGGACATATTCTTTATTGAGTCTATAATTAAGCAGATTAAGGCACCCGCATCCTTGAGACACCAACAAAGATTAATGGACTGAGTGCAATTTTTGCTATGGTTTGTTTTTGTATAAGTTTTATATTTTGTCTTGTACCTAATATAAGTCAGTGCTATACTTTATATATATATATATTGATGGTCATTTAAATGGTAACAGTGAAATAGTACACACCTCATAGCTCCTAAAAACTCAATGCAATCTCCTATGAAGATATAAATATATTTATATAAAATAAAGGATATAGATGTATAATATCCAGCATTGCTTTACCGATATTTAAGTGGAGGTTTTCAGGCATCTTTTAAAGAAAAATAAAAAATAAAAGATCAGAACTAGATCACAACCAGAATTTTCAACATGATTCTGGGAAAATCAGAAAAAACTGCAATCAGTAGTTGCTATGAAGTTCAAAGCCAAAGAGGGCTTAAAGAGTCAAAATAGTATGTCATTAAAGTACATGTGATCCACAAAAAAATGGTGATCGAATGCACTCTGAAAATGGATCACAGCACAGTGCCGGCAATGTGGTTATGTGCTAATGGACCACAACCGTGATTATTAGCATGTGAAAAATGGAGCTGGTGTATAACGCTGAACTACCTCAGTTGGAACAGATGTGTTGGAGGGGTAGCTGTCATCTCGCCCCACCAATCCACCTCGTATAGTCTATTTTCTGCAAAAAAAAGAAAAAATGGGTGTGATTTAAGGATGTGGTCATGTTTATGGGGGACTAATGGCGCCAGGCTTTTCGGGCCTGAGGTGTAAATCCATATTCACACATTACATACATTGTGGTTTCTTGTCACAGAGATTTTGTTTTTTATAATGACAACAACAATATAGATATAGCCCACTGATCAAAATAGCTGTGGTGCATGATCAGCAGAAAGAGCTGTCAGTAGATGTCATCTGATCGACTATATATACACCACAGTGTGGTCACGTTTAAGGACAACAGACAGAATAGAGAACAACAGATCAACGATAAAAAAGTATTCGTCGAACTGAGAGATGGCAGGTAAGTAAGAATCGGGGGACTTTTTAACAATTATATAATGCGGTTGGGGCTGGGGGAGCATGCCCTACCACATATCAAAAGTTAATTTCGGGGTGGACATGCCCTTTAAAATAGTATCTATAAAGTAGAGATGTAATGTGGGTTCCAATAGAACCAAATTTTCGAATGAATCTGAGAGTTGAAGTCCCGACAAAACTTTCGGAACTCCCAGATTTCATGGAACACAGGTTTTTCGAATTTTCAATTTTTATTGAAAGTAGATGATATCGAAACAAAACCTCGAAAGTAATAATCACAAATAGAATGCGGAAGCTCAAAAACAAGCCACTCTGGGAAACAAGTTTTAAAATAAGTTATGGTTCTATTTACGGGTTCCCCAGAACATTCCCAGGTCTCTGTGTCATTTACAGTAACCACTGTTACTATTTGTCCCTAAAATGGACAGAAACTTTCAAATTGTTTCTCTCATAGACTTCTATGGGTCCAAATTTTCGAAATTTCAAAAATTCGAAAACGGAACAAAACACATCTCTACTACAAAATAATGTAGCTATGAAGTTAGTACTTACTGCAATTGTACTGACTATTAATTTTATAGACATCCAGGTTGTTGGTTATAGGGGTACTTTGACTGATCCTTTAGTCTACTAATTGCAATCCCTAAAACACAAATAAAAAAAACTTAGAGATTCATAACTTTTACAGCCAACATTAAAAACAAACATACTACATGAATTGTGCATATTCTCGGCAGCAAAGACTTAAAATTAAACCAGATGAATGCTGGTACCCCTATTAACTTGTAGCCACTTGGGATCAATATCACAAAAGTACTCTGTGGGTTCCTAAGATTAAAAGTAGAGATGAGTCCAGGTTTTGAAACGAACCTGCAGGGAGATTCAATAAAAGTTCTGATCATTTAAATGGTGCTAATTTGCCCCAACCAATCAGATGTTATCTTTCAAATGTTAAATAAGATCTGATTGGTTGGGGCAAAATTAGCACCATTTTAAACGATAAGAACTTTTATTGAATCTCCCTGCTGGTTTCCACAGAGCTATCAAAAACCAAAAATTAGGAAACCAAAATTGACAACCATGGACAAAAGTCTTAAAATCAACTTCAATTGGGATTTTTGGAATTTGTAAGTTCAGCAGAACCGCTGGCAGAATGAAAACACAGCTGTTTTGTAATTTTAATGCTAAGTCATTCAAGGAGCACGTAACCAACAAATATATTTGTGGAATAAAAAATCAAGCCATTTATAAAAAAAAGTCAACTTATTGCTTTTGTTACTTTGGCGTCAGTGAGCTGAAGTTATTCCTTTCCCGGTTCACTAATGGCAGACATATGAACATTATTAGCTTCATGTTTGACCAAAAAAAATAAAAAATTTGCGTTAACAGAGCAAAGTGAATTTGAATTTTCATAATGTCTATTTTTTCATTGACATAACATTCAATATTTTGCTTGTTGTATAGACATTTAGTATAATAATAGCTTGTTGACTATGCATGGAAAAGACTATTAATTTAATCTGGAACACACATACAGGGAGATTTTATAAAAGTTCTTTTCGTTTAAAATGGTGCTAATTTTGCCCCAACCAATCAGATGTTAGCTTTCAAATGTTAAATAACATTTGATTGGTTGGGGCAAAATTAGCACCATTTCAAAAGATAAGAACTTTTATTGAATCTTCCTGATGATATTCAATTCAATCAGTAAGAAAAACAGAATTTTGTATAGAATATATAAAGAACCACAATTATTAATTATGCACTACCCTTTATAGGATGTGCTAGTCTATGTATAAAAAGGAGCTGTCATGGACCCGGCCCTCAGACAGAAATATGGCAACCCTGCCCCAACCACAACCTTATACACTTTTGAGGAGTACATTTACAGTATATAACACAAGGTAATCATTATTTACACTAATTAAAGGCCTTAACATTAAATTATACTTCCCATTGAAATGTAGTTGTAAATGTAATAGCCAGCGATTATCAACCAATGTGCATTGTTATGCATTGTGTGAATTACCTTTTGGAATATATTTAGTGCCAATAGTGTTTTATTTGAGCCACGCTTAGGGGCTTACGGTAGATGCCAATGGCATGGTTCAGTTCATTCTGGATGGCTCCTAGGGACATGCGTGATTTGATCCAAATCTACTATCTGGCTACCTCCAATTTTTCCAATGTAGGAACTGCAGCTAAATAAACATATATTTTTATTAAAATAGAATAAATAATACCATCATTTTAGCCATAATATTAATGTTTGTTTTGATTTACATGTATTTACTGTGATTTACATGTATTTACTCTATATAGAGTCTCTACCTGCCATTTGAATAGTTGAGGGGAAACCTACCCTACATCAGACACGATGTTGAGAAAATCATCTTTCTGTTGTTCGATGAACAAATCTCACACAGGTTAGCGTTTGAACTCTTGCATGGCCGTTTGGAACAATGCTAACTGATCAGCACCTAAGATAAAATAAAATACCTAATGAGACAACAGCACTATATGTACAAAGGTAATTAATGGATATCAGGATGAAACAGCTTCATAAGCTTATAGTTGTATGAGAATTTGTAAGGTACATCAACAGTCTCATCAGAGAATTGAGCCATAGGCATCGTATTCTACAGGTCATGGATCTACGAAGTGTTTCCATAGAACATCACTTCACTTTTAAAAGATTTGATGCCTGGATTCATCATTAAGAGAAGGTTAAGGTTAAAAAACTAGCCACTTTGGCGAACAATCGGTTGGCGACACTATGGGAGATGGGCATCCCCTAGCAAGCTTCAGATGGATGGCTATCGACTCTGAGCCAACCAGAGAGGGCATTGATCGGGGTCGGGCTTTATTAAGAAGAGAAGCTAGGTGGATTAAGAATTTGGACACCCTAGTCCCTAGAGGCCTTAATGAGCAATTGGCCTTATCTGCTTCCTATAATTTATTATTTGGGGATTGTTCCGCCCGCCCCGCGTGTAGACCCGTCTGGCAGATTTGCATATTCTCGGGTCCCACCTATGCCGTGAGTGGAGCGCCTTGGCTCCTCTCTGTGACATCCGACGGGTGATTGGGTTAATATATATTTAAATATATATTTGATGCACTGACGAGTGTGCCCATTCTTCTCTTTCCCTCTCCCTGTATGAATACTGGGGCTGTTGCCTCTACCTAATGTATTGGTGAATCGTAGTCTAGTCCTTAGGGGTATCGGACTCTATGTCCATTAGGTTACGCTCTGACGAAAGTATTGATCTTGTGATTATCAGTTGCATCTTTGTATCCCTATATCCTTGTATCATATTTAGTGCCTTTTGATCTTTGTAGCTACTCATAATCTTGATAATCTTGAGTATCATTTGTTTATTAGTATCTTTTTATGCTATCTACATGTTTGCAATATTTAAATGTCCACTTATGGTGACGTTTTAGGGTGGGGTGGGGGAGGGATAGGGGGAGGGCACTTATCTATTTAAGGAATTATGTTCACAAAAATGGAGTATCCTGATGACGCCGCGTGCTACGGCTGAAACGCGTTGAGGTGTGTATTACTATGAATTAAAGTTTGTTTTAAAAGTCCAGCGGAGTGCCTCAGCAATCCCTATATACTTACTACACGGAGAGCACCCGGGCAGAAAAAATAACAGGATAAGCAGGAGTGCGGACGTATGTTGTATGAATATATATATATATATATAATATATATATATTATAATAATACCTCCACATCATGATTCACTCCCATCCATCATAATACTTGCCCGGGTGCTGTCCCAATGTACATACAATATTCAAAGAAGCACGACGCACTCACAGGTCTTGGTAACAAACGTTCAAAAACACTTATTCGGTCAACATGTTTCAACCTCTATCTAGGCCGTCATCAGAGACTAATACAAACACACCAGCCCAGATTAAATAGCCACCAGTACCCACCCTCCTCAAAACACCCCAGCACCAGTATATATAAAACCATAAAACCCAAAGGACATACCATTAGATCCATACAAAAAGCAATAAGTGTCTATGAATAGCAACACTCTCCCATACCACATGATAATATACCTTACTGTCGAGAGTTTCCAACAATCCAGACAGAGTCAAATCCTCCAGCATCGCTAAGGCAGATCATACCGGGCAGACTCCACTTCCGGGAACGACAGCCGACACTCACAAACAGCCACGTGGGGAGATCACATGATGCTCATCCAGCGGCAGCGCGACTCCATGGCAACTGAACACCATCAACATCAAACCCGGAAGTGTCATCCCCTGCATATCGAGAGCGAGAACAATCAAGTATCCACCCAGATACGTAGTCCAACAGTCACTCAGATATGGACCACAGGGAAGCATAAACACATAGGATCATCCCATAAATGTATAGATGAATCATGCGTGTATACATAGAATAATAAGATATCAAAGAACGCGTACAAAATCTAAAACTGACATATCACACTTATCTATTTACAGAACAGCCAAGTTCATCTCAATAAATATAGAAATCGTTGTAACATAATGGAAGCAGACTCATAAATAGCAGCAAAAAACCATATACTGTTATGTGCAACATTATATCCACTTAATCCTTGGGGTATTATAAAAGCAACTCAGATTATAATTTCATTTAGACCCATGGTGCTACAGTCTGTAGTCTTGAAATCATCGAGCCTCAAGACGTGTAAAAGGATCTTAGCTCTATCACCCTCCATCGGTGGAACACAATCTATAAGCATGCATTTTAATGTCGATAACCCATGTCCTTTGGATTTAAAGTGCCTTGCCACTGGTTGATCCCAAATTTGCTCATCTTTGTTTCCAATATTTGGCTAGACAAAGACGTCTTATCGAGCTCCGATGATTGGCAAATCTCTCACGGAAGGGGTGGTCGTCTTCAATATATAGCAAACCACAAGGACATGTGAGAAGTAGATGACAAAAGAGCTGGTACAAAGTAAGTCTCTGGGTAATAGGGATCCTCTTACCGTTCGTGGATGAGGAAAGCTTGACCCTGTCATCATATATCCACAGGTGGTACAATTGGGACACTAAAGCATCCTTGTTTCAGAGCACCCCAGGGCAGTTTAGTTTTAGGTTTAACATCTTTATTCAGATCTGTCTTAACTAGTAGGTTATGAAGGGTTTTCCCTCTACGGTGTGCCAAACCTTATCCTCGTTGTTGGAAAGGCAGGGATCCGTCACTTTCGATAATTTCCACAATTCATTAGCTTAGTCTTTATAGAAGGACTCAAAGTCAAACCCTTCATAACCTACTAGTTAAGACAGATCTGAATAAAGATGTTAAACCTAAAACTAAACTGCCCTGGGTGCTCCGAAACAAGGATGCTTTAAGTGTCCCAATTGTAAACCTGTGGATATATGATGACAGGGTCAAGCTTTCCTCACCACAACTGGTAAGAGGATCCCTATTACCCAGAGACTTACTTGTACCAGCTCTTTTGTCATCTACTTCTAACATGTCCTTGTGGTTTGCTATATATTGGAAAGACGACCACCTCCTTCCGTGTGAGGATTTGCCCATCATCGGAGCTCGATAAGAGCGGCTTGTCTAGCCAAATATTGGAACAAAAGATGAGCAAATTTGGGGATCAACCAGTGGCAAGGCACTTTAAATCCAAAGGACATGGGTTTCGACATTAAAATGCATGCTTATAGATTGTGTTCCACCGATGGAGGGTGATAGAGCTAAGACTTTACGTCTTGAGGCTCGATGGATTTCAAGACTACAGACTGTAGCACCTAATGGGCTAAATGAAATTAATAATCTGAGTGTCTTTTATAATACCCCAAGGATTATAGTGGATATAATGTTGCTACAGTAACAGTATATGGTTGTTTGCTGCTATTATGAGTCTGCTTCCATTATGTTACAACGATTTCTATATTTATTGAGATGAACTTGGGCTGTTCTGTAAATAGATTTAGTGTGATATGTCAGTTTTAGATTTGTACGTTCTTTGATATCTTATTTATTCTATGTTATACCAGCATGATTCATCTATACATTTATGGGATGATCTATGTGATTTATGCTTCCCTGTGGTCCATGTCTGAGTGACTGTTGGACTACGTATCTGGGTGGATACTTGATTGTTCTCGCTCTCGATATGCAGGGGATGACATCGGGTTTGATGTTGATGGTGTTCAGTTGCCATGGAGTCGCGCTGCCGCTGGATGAGCATCATGTGATCCGCCACGTGGCTGTTTGTGAGTGTCGGCTGTCGTTCCCGGAAGTGGAGTCTGCCCGGTATTGATCTGCCTTAGCGATGCTGGAGGATTTGACTCTGTCTTGATTGTTGGGAAACTCTCGACAGTAGGTATATTATCATGTGGATTGGGAGAGTGTTGCTATTCATAGGACACTTATGCTTTTTAGTATGGATTAAGGTGGTATGTACTTTGGGGTTTTATGGTTTAATATATACTGGTGCTGGGGTGTTTTGAGGAGGGGTGGTACTGGGTGGCTATTTAATCGGGTGGGTGCGGTGTGTTGTATTGTCCTGATGACGGCCTGATAGAGGTTGAAACATGTTGACCGAATAAAGTGTTTTGAACGTTTGTTACCAAGACCTGTGAGTGCGTCGTGCTTCTTTGAATATTGTATATATATATATATATAAATAAGATATGTGTTGTTTGTGCCTGTGGATGGAGGCAGTGGAAAGGAGTGGAACACTATAAGCCAAAATTTACTATTAGGCACAGTAGACATGTGTCTAAAGGTAGTCATACACAAATAATAATGCGAAAATCAGTCGGAATACCCATTATCGTCAGTGTGTAGGGGATGAAACCGACTGACCGCAGTGAGACAAATGACCGTAGTCGGCTTATAGTGGTCGGATAGACTGAAAATATGAAAATACCTTTTGTCGTTATTTGTCCCTTTACTTTAAGGGTTTTTTGTGTATGGCCACATGGCCGACATCCCTATACCGCATATGGGGTCGGCCGGTTCTATGTGTGCAGTTCCTACCACAGGTGTGCTGACAGATACCAATGTGATCTATCGGCACAATGCGATAGGGTTTACATGTGCATGGCCCTGTGATTGCAGGGCTGCTGTCAATCTCTTTCCTTTGATACTCCGTTGTTGCTACTTTAATTTGCAGCACATCTAGGATTCTAAAAAGCATCTAATAAATTAAGTTGCTGGGGTTGGTCTTCTTGCTCCACTTTAAACATGTTGCAATAAATAAATTAAAAATGTAAAGCAATAAAAATACTATTAATATTAAATAAATATAAATAAAATACAATAAGTTGGTAAATACTAGAATTCAACTATTAAACTAATTATTAATGTAATGCTTGTAACCAGAAGATATTTGTAAGATATTATGAACGATGCACACAAACCATATACATTACTCAATAGAAGATTAAATGCACAAGTTAGCCAGACAATGCCATCGCTTATACATTCAAGTACAGGTATTCCTATCAATGACCCCAGCAAAATAGCAGATAGGTTTGGTAATTTTCATGCTAATCTATATAACAGGGGAAAACCTCCTGGCTCCTGCATACATAGAGACATGCGCATGCGCACTATAGTTGCTTAAAACCAGGAAGCGTTTGAACCTGTCAGTTCTTCTTCGAAGGATTACGTCTAAGCTAAATGTCTTCTATCTTAGTCGTGGACCCTGAGATATGATTGAAGAACGGAAGGTAAGACATAGCTCCTTAACCCCCTCCCCTGGTCTTCAATCAATACATTAAAGGAAAAGTTTGCTTTTCAAGTTAACTATTCCTTTAAAGGGCATGTCCACCCTCTTTACAAACATTTTACATCTTGCAGGGCATACCCTCCCACTCTCAACCGCTATATTCATGGTCTAGGGATGATGGATTCCTTCCCATTCATAACCAATACTTATACATAATAAAGCACAATAACAGGAGAGGTGGGTGAAAAGGCTGCAACACTTTATTATTTTACAATTACTGTTATTCACTTTTTAACTTTAAATCACCATTTTCAATTTCGAGCCTGCCCCTGTTAAAATCCCAGCAGGCAGCCGTATTCTTAACTTTCAAATAATGAACCAACTTTTTAATTCCAAGCCTACCCCTGTTAAACTCCCAGCGGGCAGCCCTATATTAACTTTCCACCTGGAACTTTTTGGCTCAGCCTTGTAATTAAATGAAGCCATGAGCCTCAAACTGATCAACCTTCTCATAAAACTGGCTGCGTCAAGCTCATTTAAAACCTTAAGTGAGCTTGATCCATCAAAATAATGCTTTTCTCAATGGCTGATTGTAAATGAGTTAAATATATCTAAACCAAAATCAGAGAGATGGATTCAAGCTCTCTGTGCCGATATGTGCAGAAGTGTAAAGCTCTGCAAATTTGCTATTGAAAATTTTATTTTGTGCCTCTTTTTCCCAAGCCTTTTTTGTTTTTTGCCAACCAACTAAACGTGGAACTATTTCTGACCAAATTAAAATAATTTCTGGCATAAGCATGCGGATGAAGCTATTTCATCTTTATGATTAAAGAGATTGTGGTGAGCTACCGATTTCATTACCCCCAGGTGGACTAAAATGACATCAGGATAACCCCACTTATCTAATAACTCAGATAGGGCTGGTATTAAATTATCCCAGTTAAGGCCTCTTAACCCAATCCAATAAACTCTGTATTTTGACTTATCCAATTGAGGTGACAGCCGTACACTCTTTTGCTTTCCGATTGGACTAATATATGAAAGAGTGGCCTATTGTCCAAATTGAGATCAAGACGCCTGAAAAAGATAAATGAATTTTTAAACGCCAACACTGGGCGAACATAGATTTTATATCTGTTAGATTGCCAACATCCAGTCTACTTATAGCTGGTACATCTAACCCTATTAGGGAAGCGTGAGTGCTGCTCCCATTCTGAATAAATGAGACTTGAAATCCTTATCCGGGATGCCTAAGGACCCCAGACAAAGACCCAAGACTTTGGTTAGCTGGTATTTGGAGACAAAAGATCCACCCATGTATAAAAAATAGGCCAAACACTGAGGGCGAAGACTCTAGAAATTGAAATTTTTTTTCTGGAACTGAAGGGACCCAGCCTAGACACTATACCCTTACCTAGTCATCTCTTGGAATGTTTTAGGACAATGCAAAGTTTTTCTTGAACTAGATACAGACACTCATTATCCAGTACGCCTGGTGAGACCCTACTAGGGGATTTTTCTTCACTGACTCTAAGGGGCATTATAAAGAGGTGAAAAATAGAGCCAAAAAATTACCGCTGTACATCACGGCCGTGAAAATAGCGATATCACGTATTTATAACGTGAGCGCCATCGCCGCGATATGTATCGCGGTCGCGATGTCCTGCGGTAATTTTAAGTCCCTTTGCGGCGATACTGCACTAGCGCAATGCGCTAAGTTCAATATTGCCAAGAAGGGACTTAAAATCCCTTCCCGGCGCCTCCGCTACAGGGACGGGGCATAAGCCCTCTCCACCCTTGCCCCTGCAGGTGGTTGCGCCGTCCCTTCCCAGCAGCCACTTCCAACCCCAGCCCCGCTCGCGGCGAACATATGGAGGGGGAGGCTAGGAGGGGCTGCTGGGAAGGGGCCAGAGCAGGTGGTCACGACCACCTGCCGTCACCCCAGCCACCTGCCCCGCCGGCCTAAGAAGGGGCTTAAGGGGTCCGCAGCTCGAACCGGGACCCCCCTCCCCGGCCCTATCAGGGTTTGCGGCACTTACAAGTGCCCTTGCGGCTCTAAAGAGCCCTTTGGGGATTAGGGGTCCCACAGCCGCGAACCGGGACCCCAGTGAGCGGCTCTTAAAAGTGCCCTTGGGCGGGTCTTCTTTCTTCCAGTCCCGGCAACACCAGCTCAGCTGAGGCCGCCGACCCCGCGAGGTACCCCTGCAGCCACAGGGGTACCCCCGGCGACCTCAACGAGGCGATGTTGCGGCGTCTTGATCCGTTGCGACGTCCTAGGGCTGGCGACACCAACCCACTGAGGTCACCGATGCCAGGCAGGCTCACCGCGGTCACCAGTGAGCCTGCTGGCACTGCTGGCCTCAGCAGAGCCGATGTTGCAAGCCGCTTCTTTCTTCAGCCATCTACTGCGATGGATCTGAGTTCCGCGGTGGAGTGCACCTCTTTATATAGGTTTGCAGAAAATCCCTAATCCATTTCTGATTGGTCAATTTTTTAATGCTTGGTTTACATGCTTTACATTAACCAATCAGATTTCGGAAGATGGATATTTAATCTGGAACAGAAGAACCATAGGATTTAATGAAACAATTAATTTTGCATGTTATTTATAATGAGTGTTTCAACCTTGTATGGATGGTGCCACACTGAATAATCCCCCTAAGACTGAATTAGGGTAAAGAAGGTATACTATTAAGCATATCCCTAGAAAGCCATGCCTGGTATTATGTTGTTCAAAAGAATCGAAAGAAAAAAGAAAATATTGATACATGGAGTATTTTGTTAATATGTGATATTATGTATGGAATGATCGGAAGTTTACACACACAGGGTTAATAGAAACAGTTACCGGTGATAAATGGTTCCTTTGATTGAGAAGGAGTTAAAAAGAAGTGTTGGCGCTGGTGTACCAAATGGTTGGGGACTACTCAAGACAGTTTGCCTATGGTGATATGGGTGGTGAGGAGCGTAGATTGAAGGAATGCTCTATGTTCGGCGTGTTTAAGTAATAATGTAGCAGAAACCGGATGAAGATCAGTCGGACTCTAATAGGAGTCAGGAGAGTGGAAAGAGGGACCAGTGCATATTGGGTCCGTGAGTATGGGAACTGAATCGCTCAACTAATTGCATGTAACTGAAGTCCGTTAAGTACGCATAACTAACTGTATGACTATAACTCGAAAACACGCAGCTCATATATCCTTGTTCTATCCCACCCTTTGGATCACTTGCATGTGTACTTGCGATTACTCATAGTTGCTTATTTGTGACCTACTATCTACAGCAGTTTCCAACTGGATGTATTATATGAGAAAGCTGTCTGAAGAAACATTGCCCATGAGGGAATATATCACCCATATTCGGTACCAGGTGCCAGATAGTATTTAGCCAGTTATCAGGACGCCCCATTTTATTTATAGATTTTGATATGGTGTTTTGAGATTCTAATAAAGTGTGTCATATTATATATTATTCCTTTCATTCCGTGTCACTTATATTGTAAGGGGGTGTGGGACTGATTCTATGTAATTTTGGGTCTCAAGGGAGGTGAGGCTGATAGAGGGGTCATAAGGGTATCCTTATTGTGATAATTAGATTTTCCCTAGCACCACCCTCATAGGGGTCTCCGACCTATTTTTATATAAGGGAGCGCACCTTGACATTATGTGTCTTGTTAAAAACTTGGTTGGACAGCTGTTTTTAATTGAAGAGCAGGAGGTAAAGGAGCTATGCCATATCTCCATTTCTTCAATTCATGCAACAGGAGCCAGAAACAAAGAGGGAAACTTACCCACAAAGTGTGAGCCACCCATGGCTCATCTGACAGGTCTTGACTGTTTTCAACATTAACTAAACTATAGCATGTATTAATTATAGCTACCATTACAAAAAACTGAGCATCTCTCAATACCATTCAGTTTCCACTAATAGCACTAAGCTGTGAGCATTTCATTAGCAGATATCACCCTCAAAAACACAGTGAGAAAAATTGAATCCTGAATCTAAGTCAATGCTAAAATGTTAGCGATGGATTAGGTTTCTGTATCAAAACTGTATGACGCTCTGATATTACATAACCAATAGTGGATTTTAGTAAGCAAAATAGATTTCTGAAGGGTGCCCTTAAAGTGCACCCCAAAAGTATGCATTGGCTCCTTTTAAGTGTGTGTGGCAGTGTCTCGTGAGCATTGATGCAAGTGGGACACTGTTTTATTGAATATTGATATTCTGAAAGTGTATTTTTTGCCGGGTGCATCTCAGAGTTTCTTGGGTGTTTAGAAATTATGAAAACAAAACCAAAAATAGTTGGTTAAAGGGCATCTATAGTGAAAAAAAACACATTGCCCCTTTGCAAAGTTAAATTCATGTACTCTGTGCTGCCTTATCCATACATGTCAGTGACTCTGAACCATGGTGTCAGATGTGAGCAGCACCCCCCATTCCCCCTCCCCTCTGTTACCTCTCCAGTCTCAACTCCAGCTAACTGACAAGCTATCATGTGCAGTAGGATTTAAAGGTTAAACATCCTGAAAAACAGACCCACACACGTGGCCAATAGAAATCAAGCTGTCCTGGAGACATGGAAGAAGGAGATCAGTACAGTTTACGATCTTCTCTTTGTGACCCATCATCAATCAGTGAAAGCTATTAAGTGCAGCCTTATATCTACCATCCAAGCTACCTCTCTCACCTGCTAATGCTTTATCTTATGTATTACAGAGCAGGGAGGGGGGATACATCACAGATTGACAGTCCAAGTAGGAGTAGAGGAATGCAATCACGTATTCTTCTAACTGGTGTAACTCAGTAAAGAGAGGGAATCTGAAAAAAGTGAAGACACTCTGGGGTTATGGGGAATTTTAGAACACATGGAAAGAAAGAAAAAAAAGTTCATTTTCCCACTATAGATGCCGTTTAATTTTGCTTCTCTGATTATACTTATGCCTGGTTCCTTTTGGAGTTAATTGGTAGGGTGTATTGTGCACACCCACATGTGGCATACCGTTTGATTCAGAACATGTGGGAGATTGATATTTAGTGAAATTCTTTTACTTATCTTGTTGGCTTGGAAGGTTTCTAACTTTGAATTATCTTGGGGATCTGTGTTTCTGCGCACATGTGGCATACGGTTTCATTTAGAACGATTTTATGTGGGAGATTGATATTTGTGGGATTTTTCAAATTATCTTGTAAGTTTGGAAAGATTTCATCATAATTTTTTTTCAATTTTCTTCAGAAAATCTCCTAAAAGCGTGAAGGTCTAAGAAGAATGCATATATAAATGAAAGAATTGGTTTCTAAAAGTATAAAGTTTGTGGGGGTTATTTACGAGTCTGAGGGGTGTTTTGTAAGCTGGTTAATTTTTTCTGTAATTGACGTACAGTATGCACTGGTTTCTTTCTGGTGGTCATGTTTCTGTGTACATTGGACTTGTGGAAGATTGATATTTAATGGGTGTCTTCACTTGTCGTAGAAGGTGCAAAAAAGTGGCAAAGAACTCTTGAACAAACCTCCAGGAGAAACCCAAATTTCCACTAAATATCAATCTTCTGCATGCCTGAAATAAACTTATGAATCTCCCACATGTCCTGATTCAATCAGTATGAACATTTGTGATTTTGCACAGAGACACAGTCACCAAGTCACCCCAAAGGTACCAAGGCATAAGTGAAATTAGAGAGAAAAAAAAGTTATTTGTTTTGAATAGCTTCTAGTTTTTACATTTTTTTAAAAAAATATGGTTCAAACCTAGAAATCTCGACCAAACCCCCATTAGAAATAAAAAAAAAGTCCTCTAAATATTATTCTCCCACATGTCCTTATTAAAACAATAGCGCACTTGCAATGGCAAGTTACTGACACCCCGTCCTCGCCCCCCATGGCGGATGCGACCACCTGCGGCAACCCCTTCCCAGCAGCCCCTCCAGACCCCCGCCCCATACTCTCGCGGGGAGGGGGAGGGAGGGCCCGGTGGGTGTGTGTGGAGGGCCCTCCAGCGGGGGGTACTGAGAAGGACCTTTGGGGCATGGGTTCCGCAGCTCGAACCGGGACCCCCTTCCGGCCCCATCAGGGCTCTTGTGGACTTACAAGTGCCCTTGCGGCCCTGAGAAGGACCTTTGGGGCTTAAGGGGTCCCGCAGCTCGAACCGGGACCCTCCTCCATGGCCTTTTTTAAGGGCCCTTGCGGCACTGAGAAGTGCCTTTGGCGAGGGAACCGGGGCCCCCAATGAGAGGCTCTTAAAAGTGCCCTTTGGCAGCGTCTTCTTTCTTCCATCCAGCGACACGAGCTCCGCTGAGGCCCTGAAAGGTACCCCGGGCGGCACCGGTGTTTTGAGCAGTGAGTATTTGGAGCAGTGAGTGTCAGGACTCCCAGACATAGCTGGAACATTTCAAACACAGCAGTATTGTGCCATACTCAACTTTCACACATTTATGATATCACTGATATAGAGGGAACTTTACAAGATACGGTAGTGCTCTATCCCAGGGGGGTGCTCCCTGGTGGAACCGCCAGACCTTTGTGCCACTACATTGTTTGTGACCACTTATCTGAGGACACCTAGGCATAGTAGTTATTATATATTTATATATATTCATATTTTTATCTGATGACATATTGATGGGGTTTTGTGTTTTCAAAAAAAATAAAATTGTGACCTTCAAGTGGTGTGTGCTCTTCAAGTGGTGTGCTTGGGATGTCTGTATTCTGTTTTTCAGATGACTATGCCTGCATAGTCAAGCCCTCCATTCCCTTTATTTTAGTTGCCCTCCTCTGAAGTGCTTCCATTTCCAAGATGTCCCTTTTGTATATAGGATTCCAAAACTGCACCGCATATCCAAATGAGGCCTAACCAGTGCCTTGGAAAGAGGGAGAATAATGTTTTCTCTCTTGAATCTATTCCCTCAATATCATGCTAGCTCTAGCCATTGCTGTCTGGCATTGTTTGCTACAGTTAAGTCTGTTATCTACCAGAACTCCCAAGTCTTTTTCAATTGGTGATTCACTTAACCCAGAGCTATTTATGATGTAGGTGGCACAGGGATTGTTAAACCCAAATGCATTAGTTACCTTTATCAACATTGCCACATTGCTGCCCATTTTGATAATATATCTAGGTCTGCTTGCAGTAATTGCATATCATTTGAAGTTTCCAAAGCTCTGCATAGTTTAGTGTCATCAGCAAACACAGACACCTTACTCAATGCCCTGAGGCACAACTACATACGGAGATTCATTTCCACATCCTCTCTGGCATTTGGTGGCTTAAACATACAACAACGGTTAATTTACCCACTTTTTATCATTCCTGTACACAGCACCACCCATATGTTTGTACCTTATTGTTTATACACCATCTATTTAATCTTTTAAATTTTGTTTGTTTAAATTTTTGTTAACAATACATACAATGTTCCCCTCCTTATTAACTCTGTCATGTCTAAATAAGGAGTATCCTTCAATATTTACTGTCCAGTCATGTAAATCATTTGCCATGTTTCTGCTATACCTATCACACCATACCTTTACTTTAAAGCTTAATTCAAGTCAGTCCAGTCCAGTTTTTCCAGACAGACTTCTTGCATTAGTAATCATACATTTTAGATTATATTCAATTTACTTCCAAACTTGACTTACACGCCTCCTTATCTCTATACTCTGTACTCCATTTCCACCCTCCATTATCTTATATCCATTATCCCTAACACCTCTATCTATCCCTGCAATCCCAATGTACCCTCCCCCATAACTAGTTTAAAATCCCCTCTAACCCTCTAGCCATCTTCTCCCCCAAAACAGCTGCACTATCATCATTGAGGTGCAATCATCTCTACTAAAGAGCCTGTAGCCAACAGAGAAGTCAGCCCAGTCTCTAAAAACCCAAACCCCATCTCTTGCATCACCCTCCTAGCCACGTATTATACTCCTAAGCTCCCGTTTCCCCTAGTGTAGCATGTGGCTGCAATAGTTTTTATGAAAACACTACCCTTAAGGTCCTTACTTTTAACTTGGTCCCTAACGGAAATCATTTTTAAGGACCTACCTCCACCTCTAACTTGTCATTAGCACCAATGTGAACCAAGACTGCTGGGTTCACCACATGTCCAACCCTAGCACCAGGCAGGCAACACACTGGTCACCATGTAGAGATTTGGTGGCAGATTACCCTATCTACATTTCTAATAATGGAGTCCACTGCCACCTACCTATCCTTCCTAGCCCTCAGTTCTCCTCCCTTGTATTAGCTCCATACATGCTTCTCCTGAGCCATGTCCTCCACATCTTCACCTAACAAGGCAAATCTGTGGGATTGACCAGCTACTTCCCCTGGTGACCCTCCAGTTACTGGCCCTGCCATTACCTGTATTTCTCCAGGCTTGCCAGGCCCTGCTCTCGCACAATGTGAATGCAAGGCAGGAAGGCAGAGTTAGGGAAAGCCACACCATGTAAGGTACTTACCTGTCCGTCCGCTCCAGCAACAATCACAAGGCGGTGCTCCGGTCCCAGTGACGCTGATGCTCGCTTGCTCGTTGCTCGCTGGGCGTCACCATGCAGGTACACCGGCCGGCGCGAAGTTTGAAATAGTTTCCCTCCCTTCCCTAGACGCCGCCTTGTCAATTGTTTTGGCATCTAGGGTTCTGGCAGTTTGTATTGCTGTTACAGTCTCCATTGTTCCAGCATCCAGCTGTATCGTCACAGTCTCCATTGTTCCCGTATCCAGCTTCATTGTCACAGTCTCCATTGTTCCAGCATCCAGCTTCATTGTTCCAGTTTCCATTGTTCCAGTACCCAGCTCATTGTCACAGTCTCCATGTGTCCAGTATCCAGCTTCATATGTTACAGTCTCCATTGTTCCAGCATCCAGCTTCATTGTTACAGTCTCCATTGTTCCAGTATCCAGCTTCATTGTACAGTTCTCATTGTTCCAGCATAGTTCCATTGTCACACTCTCTATTGTTCCAGTATTATAATAAACACGTTATGAAGGAATGCTCAGGACATATTCTTTATTGAGTCTATAATTAAGCAGATTAAGCACACGTCTCCATTGTTCCAGTATCCAGCCTCATTGTCACAGTCTCCATTGTTCCAGTATCCAGTCATTGTCACAGTCTCCATTGTTCAGCATCCAGCTCCATTGTCACAGTCTCCATGTTCCAGCATCCAGCTCCATTGTCACCAGTCTCCATTGTCCAGCATCCAGCTCCATTGCACAGTCTCCATTTTTTCAGTATCCAGCTTCATTGTCACAGTCTCCATTGTTCCAAGTATCGGTTTCATGTACACAGTTCCATTGTTCCAGTATCCGGTTTCATTGTTCACAGTCTCCATTGTTCCGTTCCTCAGCTTCATTGTTACAGTCTCCATTGCTTCCTCCTTCATCTGACTAAACGTGAGTCTTCCTTGATTCGTGTTCCAACTGAGGTAGTTCAGCGTTACACACCAGCTCCATTTTTCTCTACTGGTGCTGTTTAGTTTGAACTGCACATTGTGGCAGAATTGCCTGAGTCTATTGTCAGACCTGCAGGTTTATTCCACTTAGACCCCCTGGATTCTAGCTGGCAGGCAGGTGGAATAGGAAAGGGAGGGCAAGATTACAAAGGTTTATGACTGCCTAAAGTGACTTATATAATCCATTCCTATTCCAAAAGTGTAATACGGTTTTCCAGATGTATAACAATGAAAATTTTCAGCATTCTGTGCAGCCAAGGAATGCTGGGAGTTGTAGCTTTTAAAAAATGTCAAAAGTTCAACACCCATGCTCAATATCATTAGGCTGTATTGCATCTGGACACATTCATTAGCCAATGGACATAAAGGAGAAACTTATTGCTAACAGAGAATGCTGGGATTAATAGTTTTCAAACATGTGAAAGGTCACAAATTCCACATCCCTTCTGTATACTATTAGGCTGTATTGCATCTGGACACATCCTTAGCTACAGGACATTAAGAAGAAATTTTATACAAACAGAATGCTGGGAACTGTAGTTTAAAAAACATGTGAAAGGTCACAAGTTCAACACCCCTTCTGTGTACCATTAGGCTGTATTGCATCTGGACACATACCTTAGCTACAGGAGATAAAGAAGAAACTTACTGCAAACAGAAAATGCTGGTATTAGTAGTTCCCAAAACATGTGAAAGGTCACAAGTTCAACACCCCTTCTCTATACCATTAGGCTGTATTGCATTTGGACATATACATTAGCTACAAGACATTAAGAAGTAACTTACTGCAAACAGAGAATGCTGGGATTTGTAGTTATCAAACATGTGAAAGTTTACAAGTTTAATACCCCTGTTCTCCATAAGGCTGTATTACATCTAGACACATGCATTAGCTATAAATCAGATACTTTGCATGCCCCACCCATTTCTCTAGGTAAGCTGTGAGTGAGAAATATGGGTTTATATGTTAGATTATTAGGGCATATTATAATAACATGAGGTTGTGAGGTACCTTCTGTTATAAGAAGGCTCTATTTCATTGTATGCTCCGCAGGGAGCTTTCAGCTCCCTTAACCCCACCTCACCTTACCTCTCTTTTTCATTCCCGATTCCCCCCCTCCCCACATTTTCTCCACCCTCCCCCTCCTTCTTCTTTAACTCCCCATCTCATTCCACTTCCCTTTTTCCCATCTGCTGTCTGTCTTAGTGGACGGATATTTAAGAGTGTATGGGTCTAATTTTTTTCAGCCTCTGATGAAGTGGGATCCCATGAACCGCGTCAGGCTGTCTGCTGGGTATTGGAACCCCTGACGATGTTGCTGTATCATTTATTTATGCATTTGAAATAAAGGAATGACTTTTATCCACACTTGAGCTGCATGTCCCACTCCGTTCTTATTGATCATTATCATTGCGTGCCGACGCGGGAGCACCTAATCAGTTGGGATTCATTGCACCCTGTGTGAAGCCGGAGTGCCGCCAACGGATCGTAAGTACTATATTGTGTATCTATGCCGCGAAGGAGCTTAAAATTACCGCACACAGTCGCGGCCACGATACATGCAGGGAATGGCGCTCGCCGTTATAAATAGGCGATAGCCTATTTTCGCGGCCGCGATGTGCGGCGGTAATTTTTTGGCGCTGTTTTCGTTCCTTTATAAAATTGCCCCTAAGCCTTTCCTTTCATATTGGTGCACAAATTTATATTTGCAGACATATAGTGGATCCAGTGGTGGTTTGACACAACATTTTTATTACTGCCATTATCAATATGACACCATTGGACTTTGCCGCTAGGTGATGATATCATCTTGCCTCATGCCAGATATTACACATTGCAACACTCAGGTTAGCATGTGTTTTAATATCTCATCAAGTTTTTTTTTTGGTGTTAAACATATTGGGGATCCATAACATTGACTAAATTATTAGTTGTTAGTTCTTATTTAATGAACGTTTTATTAAAAGGAAACTCCTTTTGAAAATCATAATTTTAGAAGCCCATAGAAAAATCAAATTTTATTACAGTAATACAAGAAATGGACAAAATTTAAATACAAATATGTTTTACACAGAATGTTATTTTTGGTTTCTAAGGAGGGCCATTAGTGAGAGCGGTTTATAAACATTCTAGTACTGAGATTTCTTTGATTTTACTACCACTGGATCCTTGTTGATCATTTAAGGGGGAGGATCTAAGGATTTTACCCCATGGGAACTTTATAAACAGTACACATCACAGAAACGAAAAGATTTACCTTGCAAAGGTGTTGGACTGGGACCCATCAAGAAGCTTCAGGTGAGCAGGCCATTCTTATTATCTACAGCTCTTTCTTCATTCATCCACATACTTTCTTTTCCTGAGTCCTTTTTTTCCATTCAATTCGTCATTCAGAATATAATTTCGATGTAGCAATAAGTCATTGTAGTCCAAAACATCTAACATTATAGTCTATGAGTGTATTTGTATTGTGTTCATCAGACCAGTCCCGATAAAATACAATAAAGAATCAGTGTTGTGAATTTGTATTCTTGCTTGCTATGTATGATTCAGAGATCCCTTATTCAGTAATAATTATAACAACAATGTGCTGCAAATAATCATAGCATAGAACTGCACAAAGCTTTAAAGGGCATATCCACTCCTCATACAAAGTTCTATACTTTCACCCCCCCCCAAAACCACAATATTTACTCACCTGTCATATGTTTCTGAATTAAGATTTTTAGTCTGTTGTACTCTGCCCCTTCTTCCAAGGTCCTTGTCTTCTCTTAAAGCTTTACAAGCTTGTTATGAGCTTGGACATCTCAGAGGACATGGCTCGGTCATCAGCACGGCCATATTGTTCTCTTCCCAGCAGAAGCAGACAAAGGCCAGAAGAGGCAAATATACCATTTATTTGATCCTGAACATTTGACAGGTGAGTTTGGCAGAAAAAAAACCCAATATCATTCCTTACCTGAAGCGCACATGTTGTGTGCTAGGTCCAAAGGAGTGATAGAATTACTTTTCACAAATGTCTTGTTTTTAATGCTTAAATATTGTTTTTTTGTTTTTTTCTTCTTTTAATGGCACAATTGTAAACAGATTATAAAAAGGGGTGACTGGACCATATTAGTTTGAAGAATTATAATTTAAAGGGAAGGCACAGAATTCTACATTTCAAAACTACAAGCTTGAATTTCTTTTTCTTTATCTTAGAATTTCCAGTTCACACCCTTTAGTTTGACACAAACATTTGTTTATACATCATACTTAAAGGATATTTACAGTGAAAAGGGCAGCATGGTGGCTGAGTGGTTAGCACTGATGCCTTGCTGTGTCCAGAGTTCGATTCCACCCTTGAACACATCTGCAAGGAGTTTGTAAGTTCTCCCCATGCTTGCGTGGGGTTTGTGTGTCAAATAAATGTTTTTACATTTAAAGCTCTTTTGATGTAAATGTATACATGTATTGAAAAGCGCTATGGAAGATGTTGGTGCTATAAAAGTCATAATAATACAAGGCACTTGATTGAAAAGGGGACAGATCAACAAAAAATGGTAGTGATAGTTGGAACAGTTATAGTTTTCAGTAATGGGCAAATTTCCCAAGTACATATCCATTAAACTTAGCATCTTGATCTTCAGTCTCTCCCATTAAATGATATTAACATTTTTCAGTTAAAGGAGAACTATAGTGTGTATAGTTTTCTTTAAAACAATTAAAATGAAAAGTACTAGGGCCAGGGATATAGGACTGCTAGTTTCTACCTCCCGTAAGCCTGCTGGTTTTAGCACTATCTTTAATATGGAATAGTCTAGGACTAACCTGGCAATGAAGAGGCATGATCTGGAACCCGATGTGGCCAGACATGTAACTCTGGAGCTCCGGCTAAGGTGGGAGAATAAGTTGTCAACCAGCCACTCAATTGCATCTGAAAGGCATACCCACGGAGACTTAAGTGATCTATAGCCATGGAGTTCCGTACCCTGTATAAAAGGTACTCGGCCTGCAGCCTCGTACTTTTATATGGTCACGGAACCTTCTCTGTGACTTCTAATATCCTTAAATTTACGTTGGGGGTACATTATCCACTATATAACTCACTATAATTAACTCATTGACCTATAAATTAGCACTATTGAATATCTGTTTATCAGAATTACCGCAATTCACAAACAATTATTTTCCATATACTTATCATTACTAGAATGTTTTGGTAAATAAAATGGTAAATTTCCAAATACTGGAAAGCCATGAAATACCTAAATCAAAGAATTAATGTCAATCTTAAATCAAAATATGCGATATGAAAAAACCTTCTTCATCTCACAAAACATTATGAAACCTTTTACAAAAACTGGAAATTCGGTACATAGACCAATGTACAATGTGATTAAAGATATATATACTTTCTAACTCTCTGCTAATCCAACAGATACAAGGACTAAATGTGCTCTCAATATTGTTTACTGTTACTGTTAACAATTTTATTTTTTTTTACTTAAACTCAATAAAAAAGATATTATATAGAAAAAAACTGGCAAATGAAAATGTATGTGCTATAGATCCTCAACTAAATTATATTAGGAAGTAGGAATAATCATAATCAACCCTACTCCCAGCCCCAGGTACTTTCCATTTTTTTTTTAATTAAAAAATGACTTTTTAGAATATAGTTATCCTGCAAGCAAACACATGCAATGCTTTAAGATACCCTAGACACACGAATTTCATAATTCTGTGGTAATAATTCTGAAGGTATATGGTGAAATTTATAGAATGTTCTTACCACTGAAAGAGCATAATAGATAACTTAGTCATGCGGTAATCCTAATGTTCCACTCAACAAATATTTTAGCAATAATACACATCAATAAATATGTCCATTTTTACTGAATTTCTACTGCAAATTAACAGTCAAAATATATTTCAAACTGCAGCATTTCAGCTACATAAATCTTCAACCTGTCTGATCTAGTCAAAAAGTACCACATAGGGGAATACATAACAGTTTAACTACTTAGCCAAATCCATCCCTGATAATTCAGCCAATTGGAGAACTGCAAAAACAGCATCAGTAAATCAGCACGATTAAAGTCTTTTTAAGGCTGTTTTTGAATAAAGGTAATGCCTAGTAAACACAGGAAGATCTATCCCCATATTCCACTTGACTAAACAATAGACCAATCGAAAAAAAACAATTTAAATTTTGGATTGTAGATTGGGAAGCAAATATCTTGTGTGTGTGCCAGACTTGTGTGTGTGTGCCAGACAAAGTGCAATTTTCAATACTTTAAGGGGCTGTGCTTTAAAGGCATCTATAGTGAAAAAAAACACACTGGCCCATTGCAAGTTAAATTCATGTACTCTGTGCTTCCTTTATCCTATCTCTGTCAGTGACTTTGTTTGGCATAAGATCTCTCTGCAGCACTCCCCCCTTCCCCTCCCCTCGTTACCCCTCCATGTCTCAACTCCGGCTACTCAACAAGCTTATCATGTGCAATGGAGGTAAAAGTTCACACATCCTGAAAAACACACCCACTCACAGTTGCCAATAGAAAGCAAGCTGTCCTGGAGACACGGATCTCTCTGTGTCCTGATCTCTCTCTTTGTGACCCATCATCAATCAGTGAAAGCTATCAAGAAGGGGGGTCAAGTGCAGCCTTATCTCTGCCATCAAAGCTACCTCTCTCCCCTGCTAATGCTGTTATCTCTGTTTGTTACAGAGCATGGAGGAGGGAGGGACTTGAGCAGGGAAGAGGATCACGTCACAGGGATTTGATTGACAGTCCAAGTAGGAGTAAGGAATGAAATCACGTCTTCTTCTAACTTGTGTATCTCAGAACAGAGGGGAATCTGAACAAAGTGAAGACACTCTGGGTTGGGGGAATTATATAGAACACATGGAAGGAAAGAAAAAAAGTTCATTTTTCTCACTATAGATGCCCTATAGCATTTTTGCCTGAAAATCGTCCAAAAACCCACGTTACTACTCTATGAAATATTGGGTTAGATAGTTTTGAACTACTTTTGTGCTGGCCACACCATGTCCAAAAATTTTATGAAAAAAGCATGGCACAGCCAATGCAGTATTGGCTTAGTTAAGATTAGCACAACAATTTTGTGATAATCTTAATGCCATTACTACCGTAGCGTGCAGACCTGCTGTAAAGAAAAGTTACTTCTTACTTGACCGGGATCCCACAATGCAGTAAGTCTTGTGAGAGACTTTAAAGCATCATGGGATCACGGTCGGTAAGATGCAACTGTTTTTTTACTGCCGGTAACGGGGGAGATTCAATATCGTAAAATAAGTGCAAAACTCGTGCAAACCAGGCTAACATGGGCTATGAACTTATTTTATGGGGGCTGCACCATTTCCAAATATTTGTGGAAATAGTGCAGCATTACTGACACAATTCCCATTTAGTTACGTTTTGCGCTACCATATAAATTTGTAAGGGGATGAAAAGGACATTAACCCCTGTGTATTATCTTGCAGAGAACCCGCAGTGCAATAATGATTTTAATCACGTATTGAATTGTGGGATTGTGACAAGGTAAGACACAGGGTTTCGCGATATTGAATCAAAGTAAAGTATTTAATTGCTGATTTGACACATAACATAGGCCACAGTTATTTACATGAATTTGTTTTTCTGGCAAGGTTTATTTTTGTGACAAAAAAAAATGTATATCTGCTTAAACAATTAGGGGTGGAATGTTATAAAGGGCACTATTGACAAATACGTGAAAACACTTCACTACCCAGTGTAATGTCAGGATAGCATGGGGGCTTTGACTGAGGGCTGAGCTGCTTTCAAAAGGTTGGGCACCCATGAAATTCAGTTAAGGTTAGCGATACTAACATAGCAAAAAACTTAAAGTAAAGAATGTTGGGCAATACTCCTGCAATGTAGTAAGTGTCGCACATTAATAACTACATCACAGGGAGCGATACTGCATTGCCCCCAAGGTATTTTCCATTATATAAAAGTATAAAATGTATTTTCTTTTTTCCTATTGATTCATTACTTTACTGTTTGTGGTGTAACAGAAACATAATGGTCTCTACTTATCTGACAGCTTTGCTATTCACGATGGACAAGTGTTTGTAAGTAATGGACAGAAAAATACATTATTCGTGTTATATTAGCTTTAGCTTGGACAGTTGTATCTTAAATACAAGTTCATCCCCCAAACCCCAAGACAATAATATGAAATATTTACTCTGTTCTAACATGTTCCTGAAGATAAGTACCCTTCCAATCTCTACCCCTTGGTATTTTGGTTGTTCAGGGAGTTAAACATAACAATAGATTTTACATTGGGGAAACTTGCCCTTAAAGGTAGATCTAAATTACAAACCAATAAGAACATGTGCTCTGTAAAAAGTTTATGTTCCTATTGGTTGGACTACTGAACAATGGAGGGGCAGCACTGGTGACCAGCACAGCTGATATCTCCTTTCAATTTAATTGATATGAAACACCATTCCTGAATAAAACACACAAGAAGACGAGGAGAAAGTGTTTTAATTGGCATTTCCACCTTAAAACCAAAAAGAGTGACTTGTAAGTTATCAACTTGCAACCCAAACTGCTGTCCCCCAGATTATTATATGCATGTGTAACCAGATACTAAATGTTAAGTTCTATTACTGGTAAAAGTTTCTGTATTATGATATGTATGTTTGCTATGTGTAGATTCAGTGGATATAAAATATTTACACAGGGATTTTAAACTGTTGTCAAACAGTCACTAGTATCCAGGTGAACCAAATAGGATTAACCTGCGGTCTGAGAATAGACCAAGGCAATCCTGCCATAATGTGTGGTTCAAACTGAATGGCACCATTGGGCAACCTGAGACCCTAAACAAGATCCAGATTACCATGCTAGGTTCATACTTATTAGTATTTACTACAGTAAGTTCCACATTTATGTCTGCTTGGGGTTAGGACTTAGCACAGGATACATGCTGAACAATGTTTGCCTTGCCTGCTGGTGCTGGGTTTGACATGTGGTGGTTTGAGTAGACCGATTATTGGTGGGGGCTGGGAGTGACCCAGTATTTTTGAGGTGGAGGTGAGTCCTTAAAATGATTTCTGAGCGTTGGGGCCAAGTTAAAACTAAGGACCTCAGGGTAGTTTTCAAAATACTACAGCAGCCTGTGCTATGCTAGGGAGGCAACGGGAGCTTAGGAGTATAAAGGAGGGGTTGGTGTAAGGCTCTTTAGTAGAGATGGACTGCACCTCAATGATGATGGTGCAGCTGTTTTGGGGGAGATGATGTCTAGAGGGTTGGAGGAGATTTTAAACTAGGTATGGGGGGGGAGGTACATTTGGACTAACAGGGTAGACAGAGAGATTAGTGATCGGAGGGCTAATACGATAATGGAGGGTGAAATGGGGGGGATAAGGAGGCATGTATGTCCAATTTTGGAATTAATTGATGATCTAAAATGTTTACAAATGCTAGAAGTCTGTCTGTAAAAAGCGGAGAACTAGAACTAATAGCTTTAAAGGAAAGGTATGATGATCAGTATAGCAGACCTTGGCTATGATTCACACGACTGGACAGTAAATATAGAAGGGATCCTCTTATTAGACATGACGAGTTAAAAAGAAAGGAGGGGGGAGTATGTATGTAAAGTAATAAAAGTTGAGGCCAAAAGTTTTGCAAAGAAACCTAGGGATAAAATATGTGGGATTAAACGACTAGAGCACAATCATGGAACGCATATGGTGAAGTGGGTGGATTTATGTTAATTAAGAGAGAATAGGCAGTAAATTCAGGTTGTGTGGCTAATTAAATACACATACGAAAATGCCAGTAGTGTATAATCAGCATGGCATGTGTCTTATGGGCATGTGGTTGGGATTTATTCTGACATAGATTGGATAAGAACGGCCAGCAACAAAGGATCAAGTCTAAATCTTTTATGAGAATTTCTTCACAGATGGCAGATTTCCTACTAAACAGGATGCTTTGTTGGATGTGGTGATATCTAATATACCTGAGCTCATTTTGATAAGGGTATGAGAAGCTTAGGGTAAAGTGATCATGGCATAGTTTCATTAATATAGGTTCCAAAAAACAAAAGTGCTCTGGGTTAACAAACTTTTAACTTTAGGAAAGCTAATTTTATGCTGTTGAAGGAATCCTACTCATAGACTGGGGGAATGTTCCTAGGTAAGGATATTGAGCAGAAGTGGACCACTTAAAGGGATATTAAACCATTTTATTTCTAAATTTATACCTTTAGGGAACAAGTGTAAAAAAATAGGTCCTCTCCTACCTGGCTTAATGCCCAGCTAAAGGGAAATGGAAAAAAAAGAAAAAGGCTTTTAAATTTTTGAACTCGGAGGGAACCGAACAGGCTTACGAGGAGTATAAAAGCTGTAATAATGAGTGCGAAAGCAATTAAACTACCTAAATAGAAAATGAAATACGGATAGCAGAGCAAAGCAAGTTTAACCCCAAAATGTTTTTTTTAAATATATCAATAGTAAAAAGATGAGAGCCGAGAATGTGGGACCATTAAATAAAGGGACTGACATGGTTATAGAGGATGCTGCAAAGGCTAAATGCTAAACCATTTTTCCCTTTGGTATTCACTATAGAGAATCCTAGTCCTTATAGTAGGGACTGTAATAATATAAAGGGTAAAATAATGAATATTCACTCTGACTGGCAGAGGATATGGTATGTATGGAACCTATTAGACAAAGTTAATTTCATACAGGTAGATTGGGCTACTTCCGTGCTATGGTGTGGTAGGGAATGTCTCCTTGAGTAGGGTGGCTGCATGAAAGTTGTCCCTGAATGTTTATAAAATCTTTAAAAGTATCTTGGGGGTATGGTAGGAATAGGGTTAAAAACAAAATAAAAATAAATAGGTTAAGATCAAGATCTCTGTAAAAAATCAGTTTAAAATGACACTTCCATATATTAATTCTTAAAACACTCACTTGTGCCTATCCACCACTAGGGGCACTGCAGGATTTCCTCTGTGCTGTTTCGATGCTTGCTTGGTCTTTATGCCCCACAAACCTCTGCACACAGAATAAGGTTGTGAGGTAGTTTCCTACATGTTTTGCTGTTTAATCCCTACAGCTTCATCAGGGATAAAATTTTAAAGTGCCATTTGTGTTCCATTTGCTGTCTGTTTGTGTTCCGCAGCCATCTTGGATTTTTTTCTTCTTTATAAAGTCTATTTTTGCCCTTTAGAGTTATTTTAATAGTTATTTTTGTATATTTAACCTTGGAGGTGTCTCCTGGTCCAAAATACTGTATATGTTGGTTTAACAGTAGAGTTAAAACAAAGAACAGGTTGTACAGAATTACTGGGTGAGAGAGGATGAGGGGAAATCACTGCTTGTTATAAGCATGGTAGATATCTGGACTCTCATTACAATTACACGATAAAATAGTTTAAATGTTAAAATAATGGAAAAATTATTTATAAAAAATAATAAAAATATAATAATAATAATAATAATAATAATAATAGGGACAAAAAGATATAAAGATTCAAAGATATAGAATTAAAAAGGCAGTATGATGGCAGAGATGATTAAAAGATAGATATAAAAAAATGGAAGGTCATAATTATGCTAAAATTACAGAATATAAAAATTAATAAAAAAAATTCTCTCTTGAGATATAATGATAATGATTAAAAAGATATATAAAAATATTTTAAAAATTATAAACTATTGTATATGATATAACAGTGGTATGAATAAATAAATGAATAAAAGAAATACTTTCTTTTAGAGGATAATTGTATGGTAAGTTCATTGAATAGCTTTAAAGTGGGCTATATACGTTTCTAAAACTATAAAAATATGAGAGTTACTGGTATTAAATACTGCAGTTGTGGTTGATCCAGGATACTTCCGATTGCCATTTGGAGTCAGGAAGATTCCCCCCCCCTTTTTTTTTAGCTGTTTTTTTTTTTTTTTTGCCTTCCTATGGATCAACTGTTAGTTAGTGTTAAAAAAGAAGTTTGAAAAGGTGGACTTGATGGACGCATGTCTTTATTCAGCCTCAATTACTATGATACTGATTAGCTTTAAAGGTGAGGTGGGTTAAGGGAGCTGAAAGCTCCCTGCGGAGGCATGACAATTGAATAGAGCCTTCTATAACAGAGGTACCTCACAACCTCATGTATTATAATATGCCCTAATAATCTAACATATAAACCCATATTCTCACTCACAGCTTACCTAGAGAGAAATGGGTGGGGCATGCAAAGTATCTGATTTATAGCTAATGCATGTGTCTAGATGTAATACAGCCTTAGGAGAACAGGGGTATTAAACTTGTAAACTTTCACATGTTTGATAACTACAATCCCGCATTCTCTGTTTGCAGTAAGTACTTCTTAAGTGTCTTGTGTAGCTAATGCATATGTCCAAATGCAATACAGCCTAATGGTATAGAGAAGGGGTGTTGACTTGTGACCTTTCACATGTTTTGGGAACTACTAATACCAGCATTTTCTGTTGCGTAATGTTCTTCTTAATCTCCTGTAGCTAAGGTATGTGTCCAGATGCAATACAGCCTAATGGTAACAGAAGGGGTGTTGACTTGTGACCTTTCACATGTTTTTTAAACTACAGTTCCCAGCATTCTGTTTGTATAAAATTTCTTCTTAATGTCCTGTAGCAAGGATGGGTCCAGATGCAATACAGCCTAATAGTATACAGAAGGGATGTGGAATTTGTGACCTTTCACATGTTTGAAAACTATTAATCCCAGCATTCTCTGTTAGCGTAAGTTTTCTCCTTTATGTCCATTGGCTAATGAATGTGTCCAGATGCAATACAGCCTAATGATATTGAGCATGGGTGTTGAACTTTTGACATTTTTTAAAAGCTACAACTCCCAGCATTCCTTGCTGCACAGAATGCTGAAAATTTCATTGTTATACATCTGGAAACCGTATTACACTTTTGGAATAGGAATGGATTATATAAGTCACTTTAGGCAGTCATAAACCTTTGTAATCTTGCCCTCCCTTTCCTATTCCACCTGCCCGCCAGCTAGAATCCAGGGGGTCTAAGTGGAATAAACCTGCAGGTCTGACAATAGACTCAGGCAATTCTGCCACATGTGCAGTTCAAACTAAACAGCACCAGTAGAGAACCTGAGACCCTACAGGGTCCAATTAACGTGCTAGATTCATACTAATAAGTATTTACCACAGCAAGTTCCAGATTTATAGTTGCTATAGGGTTAGGACTTGGGAGCACAGGATATTGAGTTGCGCGCGGTTCGGAAGTTCCGCCTTCCTTATTCCGGGGACCCGGAAGAAGAAAGACAGGACTTCCGAAATGCGCGTAGGTATCTTCAGTGCTGGAGTGGTTCTGCTGATGGTAGGAACTTTTGCCTGATTTAGCTACAGGAGTGGTAATGTATGAATATGCTTACGCCAGCTTGATTGAACAGCCTTACTAACTTTGCTTGTGCTATTGACATTTATCGCTTCTACGTTGCTCATGTCTGCTTTGTTTTTTTTGTGCAGGCTCCTGCACTACTTAGGAATATAATGCTTACCCGACCAGGTGGAAGAGGGTTGAGCGGAGGGGCATTAAATCTTTATCTCCATATGCTGCTTTAACTATACCTACTATTGTGCTTTACTTACTGGTTCTAGTTTTACTGGGGACGCCCAGTTTATTGATGTGTCGTATGGAGGTTGATTTTATTCTATCTATTTGTATTGATATTGTATTGTAGAGATGGGGTTTTTGTACAGATTTTATAAAGAGTTGTATTTTAGTGGAACTTTCCTGACTTAGATTTGTGTCTCCATAGCATATTTGCCTGTAGACTTAGATTTCTCCCCTTTGGAGATTAACAGAATGAGTGCCTCCTATTAAGAGTATAGTGGGTGGTTCTTAGTTCTTTAGCTGTGTTTGCTTCTAATATAATTTTCTATATAGTATCAAAGATAATCCTCAAATGCGTTCAAGTGTTAAAAATACTATACCAATCAAGTATATTGTCTCAGATAAATGAAATGTTATTACAACAGGACACAAGAAGGAATTGTTCTATGAATCCCCAATACGTATGATAGGTTTTCTTAAATAATTTATTTTTTATAGCACTTTATGGTAATCACACTTTATGGAGTACCATGCACATATGTATAAAGATTGTATAAACACTCCAAAAATTGTGATAGTAGAAATGTATTATGATGAATAACATGTGAGAGGGGTTAATAATAAGTAGTGTTTTAATTGGAGGGCTGGCACTAAGGTGTGTGTCAATGTCTATATTATTGTGGATCACTGTGTGTCACAACTATTTTGATGAAGGTGCTTAATGTAGCACCGAAACATTAATAAACACGTTATGAAGGAATGCTCAGGACATATTCTTTATTGAGTCTATAATTAAGCAGATTAAGGCACCCGCATCCTTGAGACACCAACAAAGATTAATGGACTGAGTGCAATTTTTGCTATGGTTTGTTTTTGTATAAGTTTTATATTTTGTCTTGTACCTAATATAAGTCAGTGCTACTTTATATATATAATATGATGGTCATTTAAATGGTAACAGTGAAATAGTACACACCTCATAGCTCCTAAAACTCAATGCAATCTCCTATGAAGATAAATATATTTTATAAAAATAAAGGATATAGATGTATAATATCCAGCATTGCTTTACCGATATTTAAGTGGAGGTTTTCAGGCATCTTTTAAAGAAAAAAAAAATAAAAGATCAGAACTAGATCACAACCAGAATTTTCAACATGATTCTGGGAAAATCAGAAAAAACTGCAATCAGTAGTTGCTATGAAGTTCAAAGCCAAAGAGGGCTTAAAGAGTCAAAATAGTAGTGTCATTAAAGTAAATGTGATCCACAAAAAAATGGTGATCGAATGCACTCTGAAAATGGATCACAGCACAGTGCCGGCAATGTGGTTTGTGCTAATGGACCACAACCGTGGATTATTAGCATGTGAAAAATGGAGCTGAGCTGGTGTATAACGCTGAACTACCTCAGTTGGAACAGAGTACAGGAAGACTCACTTTAGTCAGATGAAGGAGGAAGCAATGGAGACTGTAACAATGAAGCTGGATACTGGAACAATGGAGACTGTGACAATGAAACCGGATACTGGAACAATGGAGACTGTGACAATGAAACCGGATACTGGAACAAGGGACTGTGACAATGAAACGGATACTGAAACAATGGAGACTGTGACAATGGAGCTGGATGCTGGAACAATGGAGACTGTGACAATGAAGTGGATACTGGAACAATGGAGAGTGGACAATGAAGCGTGATACTGGAACAATGGAGACTGTGTTAATCTGCTAATTATAGACTCAATAAAGAATATGTCCTGAGCATTCCTTCATAAGGTGTATTATAATACTGGAACAATAGAGACTGTGCAATGGAACGGATGCTGGAACAATGGAGACTGTGACAATGAAGCTGGATACTGGAACAATGGAGACTGTAACAATGAAGCTGGATGCTGGAACAATGGAGACTGTAACAATGAAGCTGGATACTGGAACAATGGAGACTGTGACAATGAAGCTGGGTACTGGAACAATGGAAACTGGAACAATGAAGCTGGATGCTGGAACAATGGAGACTGTGACAATGAAGCTGGATACTGGAACAATGGAGACTGTGACGAGGAGCTGGATGCTGGACAATGGAGACTGTAACAGCAATACCAAACTGCAAGACCCTAGATGCCAAACAATTGACAAGCGGGCGTCTAGGGAAGGGAGAGAAACTATTTCAAACTTCGCGCCGGCCGGTGTACCTGCATGGTGACGCCCAAGCGAGCAAGACGAGCAAGCGAGCATCAGCGTCACTGGGACCGGAGCACCGCCTTGTGATTGTTGCTAGAGTGGACGGACAGGTAAGTACCTTACATGGTGTGGCTTTCCCTAACTCTGCCTTCCTGCCTTGCATTCACATTGTGCGAGAGCAGGGCCTGGCAAGCCTGGAAGAAAATACAGGTAATGGCAGGGGCCAGTAAACTGGAGGGTCACCGGGGAAGTAGCTGGTCAATCCCAACAGATTTGCCTTGTTAGGTGAAGATGTGGAGGACGATGGCTCAGGAGAAGCATGTATGGAGCTAATACAAGGGAGGGAGACTGAGGGCTAGGAAGGATAGGTAGGTGGCAGTGGACTCCATTATTAGAAATGTAGATAGGGTAATCTGTCACCAAATCTCTACATGGCGAACAGTGTGTTGCCTGCCTGGTGCTAGGGTTGGACATGTGGTGAACCCAGCAGTCTTGGTTCACATTGGTGCTAATGACAAAGTTAGAGGTGGAGGTGAGGTCCTTAAAAATGATTTCCGTTAGGGACCAAGTTAAAAGTAAGGACCTTAAGGGTAGTGTTTTCATAAAACTATTGCAGCCACATGCTACACTAGGGGGCAACGGGAGCTTAGGATATAAATACGTGGCTAGGAGGGTGATGCAAAGAGATGGGGTTTGGGTTTTAGAGAACTGGCTGACTTCTCTGTTGGCTACAGGCTCTTTAGTAGAGAGATTGCACCTCAATGATGATAGTGCAGCTGTTTTGGGGGAGAAGATGGCTAGAGCGGTTAGAGGGGATTTTAAACTGTATGGGGGGAGAGGTACATTGGGATATGCAGGTAGAGTAGATATGAGGGATTAGGGATAATGGATATAAGATAATGGAGGGTGGAAATGGAGTACAGAGTATAGAGGATAAGGGGCATGTAAGTCCAAGTTTGGAAGTAAATTGAAGTAATCTAAAATGTATGATTACTAATGCAAGAAGTCTGTCTGGAAAAACTGGAGAACTTGAATTAATAGCTTTAAAGTAAAGGTATGGTGTGATAGGTATAGCAGAAACATGGCTAAATGATTTACATGACTGGACAGTAAATATTGAAGGATACTCCTTATTTAGACATGACAGAGTTAATAAGAAGGAGGGGAACATTGTATGTATGTTAAACAAAAATTTAAACAAACAAACAAATTTAAAAGATTAAATAGATGGGTTATAAACAATAAGGTACAACAATATGGGTGGTGCTGTGTACAGGAATGATAAAAAGTGGGTAAATTAACCGTTGGTGTATGTATAAGCCACCAAATGCCAGAGAGGATGTGGAAATGAATCTCCGTATGTAGTTGTGCCTCAGGGCATTGAGTAAGGTGTCTGTGTTTGCTGATGACACTAAACTATGCAGAGCTTTGGAAACTTCAAATGATATGCAATTACTGCAAGCAGACCTAGATATATTATCAAAATGGGCAGCAATGTGGCAATGTTGATAAAGGTAAGCTAATGCATTTGGGTTTAACAATCCCTGTGCCACCTAATCAAAATAGCTCTGGGTTAAGTGAATCACCAATTGAAAAAGACTTGGGAGTTCTGGTAGATAACAGACTTAACTGTAGCAAACATGCCAGACAGCAATGGCTAGAGCTAGCATGATATTGAGGGGAATAGATTCAAGAGAGAAAAACATATTATTCCTCTATACAAGGCACTGGTTAGGCCTCATTTGGAATATGCGGTGCAGTTTTGGAATCCTATATACAAAAGGGACATCTTGGAAATGGAAGCACTTCAGAGAGGGCAACTAAAATAATAAAGGGAATGGAGGGGCTTGACATGCAGGCATAGTCATCTGAAAAACAGGAATACAGCGATCCCAAGCACACCACTTGAAGAGCACACACCACTTGAAGGTCACAATTTTATTTTTTTTAGAAAACACAAAACCCATACAATATGTCATCAGATTAAAAATATGAATAATAATAAATATAATAACTACTATGCCTAGTGTCCTCAGGATAAGTGGTCACAAACAATGTAGTGGCACAAAGGTCTGGCGGATTCCACCAGGGAGCAAGCACCCCTGGGATAGAGCACTACCGTATACTTGTAAAGTTCCCTCTATATCAGTGATATCATAAATGTGTGAAAGTTGAGTATGGCACAATACTGCGTGTGTTTGAAATGTTCCAGCTATGTCTGGGAGTCCTGACACTCACTGCTCCAAATACTCACTGCTCAAAAACACCGGTGCCCGCCCGGGGTACCTTTAGGGCCTCAGCGGAGCTCGTGTCGCTGGATGGAAGAAAGAAGACGCTGCCAAAGGGCACTTTTAAGAGCCTCTCATTGGGGGTCCCGGTTCCCTCGCCAAAGGCACTTCTCAGTGCCGCAAGGGCCCTTATAAAGGCCATGGAGGAGGGTCCTGGTTCGAGCTGCGGGACCCCTTAAGCCCCAAAGGTCCTTCTCAGGGCCGCAAGGGCACTTGTAAGTCCACAAGAGCCCTGATAGGGCCAGGGAAGGGGGTCCCGGTTCGAGCTCGGGACCCCTAGCCCAAAGGTCCTTCTCAGACCGCAGGGCCGTATCCGCAAAGCCCGATAGGGTGGGAGGGGTCCCAGCTGAGGCGGGACCCTAAGCCCAAAAGCACTTCTCAGTACCCCCGCTGGGGGCCCTCCACACACACCCAGCGGGGCCCTTCCCTCCCCCTCCCCGCGAGAGTATGGGGCGGGGGTCTGGGAGGGGCTGCTGGGAAGGGGTTGCCGCAGGTGGTCGCATCCGCCATGAGGGGCAGGACGGGGTGTCAGTAACTTGCCATTTGCAAGTGCGCTATTGTTTTAATAAGGACATGTGGGAGATAATATTTAGAGGACTTTTTTTTATTTCTAATGGGGTTTGGTTGAGATTTCTAGGTTTGAACCATATTTTTAAAAAAATGTAAAAACTAGAAGCTATTCAAAACAAATAACTTTTTTTCTCTCTAATTTCACTTATGCCTTGGTACCTTTGGGGTGACTTGGTGACTGTGTCTCTGTGCAAATAATCAAATGTTGCATACTGATTGAATCAGGACATGTGGGAGATTCATAAAGTTTATTTCAGGCATGCAGAAGATTGATATTTAGTGGAAATTTGGGTTTCTCCTGGAGGTTTGTTCAAGAGTTCTTTGCCACTTTTTTGCCCAAACTTCTACGACAAGTGAAGACACCCATTAAATATCAATCTTCCACAAGTCCATGTACACAGAAAATGACCACCAGAAAGAAACCAGTGCATACTGTACGTACAATTACAGAAAAAATTAACCAGCTTACAAAACACCCCTCAGACTCGTAAATAACCCCCACAAACTTATACTTTTAGAAACCAATTCTTTCATTTATATATGCAATTCTTCTTAGACCTTCACGCTTTTAGGAGATTTTCTGAAGAAAATTGAGAAAAAAATTATGATGAAATCTTTCCAACTTACAAGATAATTTGAAAAATCCCACAAAATATCAATCTCCCACATAAAATCGTTCTAAATGAAACCGTATGCCACATGTGGCGCAGAAACACAGATCCCCAAGATAATTCAAAGTTAAAACCTTCCCAAGCCAACAAGATAAGTAAAAGAATTTCACTAAATATCAATCTCCCACATGTCTGAATCAAAGGTATGCCACCATGTGGGTGTGCACAATGACACAGCTACCAATTAACTCCAAAAGGAACCAAGGCATAAGTATAATCAGAGAAAGCAAAATTAAACGGCATCTATAGTGGGAAAATGAACTTTTTTTTCTTTCTTTCCATGTGTTCTATAATTCCCCATAACCCCCAGAGTGTCTTCACTTTTTTCAGATTCCCTCTCTTTACTGAGTTACACCAGTTAGAAGAATACGTGATTGCATTCCTCTACCCTACTTGGACTGTCAATCTGTGAGTGATCCCCCCTCCCTGCTCTGTAATACATAGAGATAAGAGCATTAGCAGAGGGTGAGAGAGGTAGCTTTGATGGTAGATATAAGGCTGCACTAATAGCTTTACATATAGTAACATAGTAACATAGTAACATAGTAACATAGTAATTAAGGTTGAATAAAGACATTCGTCCATCAAGTCCAACCTATTCCCTTTTTTTTTTTTTTTTTTTTTTAACCCTACCTAACAGTTGATCCAGAGGAAGGCAAAAAACCCAGCTAAAAAAGGGGGGGAAAAATTCCTTCCTGACTCCAAACGGCAATCGAAAAGTATCCCTGGATCAACCAATCTATATGCATTAATACCAGTAATTCTCAATATTTTTAGTTTAGAAACTTATCCAGCGCTTTTTTAAAGTTATTCAATGAACGTGCCATTACCACCTCTGCTGAAGACAGTTCCACAGTTTCACCGTTCTCACTGTAAAGAAACCTCTCCCTAACTTGAAGATAAACTTCTTTTCTTCCAACCTTATAAGGATGTCCACGAGTCCTCTGAATGACCTATTAGTGAACAATGCACCAAGAGTTCACTGTATGGGCCATTAATATATTGTATAAGGTTATCATGTCCCACCGCAACCGCCGCTTCTCCAATGTAAACGCCCTAACTTGTCTAATCTGCCTGCATATTCAAGCCCCTCCATTCCCTTATTAATTAGTTGCCCTTCTCTGAACTGCCTCAATTTCCAAGATGTCCCTTTTGTATATGGATTCCAAAACTGCACCGCATATTCTCCAAATGTGGCCTTACCAGTGCCTTGTAAAGAGGGAGAATAATATTTTTCTCTCTTGATTCCATTCCCCTCTTTATACAAGACATATATTGCTAGCTCTAGCGTGTTTGCTACCTGGCATTGTTTGCTACAGCTAAGTCTGTTATCTACCAGAACCCCCAATCTTTTTCCATTTCAGATGCACTTAACACAGAGTTATTTATGGTGTAGGTGGCACAGGGATTATTAAATCCCTGTGCTTTCACTGATTGATGATGGGTCACAAAGAGAGAGATCGTAAACTGTACTGATCTCCTTCTTCCATGTCTCCAGGACAAGCTTGTTCTATTGGCCACTGTGTGTGGGTCTGTTTTTCAGGAAGTGGACCTTTAAATCCTACTGCACATGATAGCTTGTCAGTTAGCTGGAGTGAGACATGGAGGAGGTAACAGAAGGGAGGGGGAAGGGGGAGTGCTGCTCACAGATCTGACAACCATGGTTAAACAGAGTCACTGACATAGATAGGATTAAGGCAGCACAGAGTACAGAATTTAACTTGCAAAGGGGCAATGTGTTTTTTTCACATAGATGCCCTTTAACCAACTATTTTTTGGTTGTTTTCAATAATTCTAAACAAAAATATACACTTGATACCAAAAAAACAAAAAAATCACTTTCAGAATATCAATATTCTATAAAACAGTGTCCACTTGCATCAATGCTCACGAGACACTGCCAACAAAAATACTTAAAAGGAGCCAATGCATACTTTTGGGGCTGCACTTTAAGGGCACCCTTCAGAAATCTATTTGCTTACTAAAAGCCACTATTGGTTATGTAATATCAGAGGTCATACAGTTTTTGATAGCAGAAACCTAATCCATCGACTAAAACATTTTTATTTTCTCACTGGTGTTTTGGAGGGTGATATCTGGGTAATGAAATGCTACAAGTTAGTGCATTTTAGTGGAAAAGAATGGTATGAGAGATGCTCATGTTTTTTGTAATGGTAGCTATATTAATACATGCTATAGCTAGTTAATGTTGAAAACAGTCAAGATCTGTCAGATGAGCCATGGGTGGCTCACACTTGTGTGGGTAAGTTTCCTCCCTTTGTTTCTGGCTCCTGTTGCATGAATTGAAGAAATGGGAGATATGGCATAGCTCCTTACCTCCTGCTCTTCAATTAAAAACAGCTGTTCCAACACAAGTTTTTAAACAAGACACATAATGTCAAGGTGCGCTCCCTTATATAAAAAATAGGACCTATGAGGGTGGTGCTAGGGAAAATACATATATTATCACAAGAAATAAGGATAGCCCTATAGACCCCTCTATCAGCACACTCACCTCCCTTGAGACCCAAAATTACATAGAATCAGTCCCACACCCCTTACAATATAAGTGACACGGAATGAAAGGAATAATATAAATATGGACACACTTTATTAGAATCTCAAAAACACCATATCAAAATCTATATAATAAAAATGGGCGTCCCTGATAACTGGCTAAAATACTATCTGGCACCTGGTACCGAATATGGGTGATATATTCCCTTCATGGGCAATGTTCTTCAGACAGCTTTCTCATATAATACATCCAGTTGGAACTGCTGTAGAAGTAGGTCACAAATAAGCAAACTATGAGTAAATCGCAAGTAAGCACATGCAAAGTGATCAAAGGGTGGGATAGAAGCAAGGTAAGTATAGAGGCTGCGTGTTTTCGAGTTATAAAGTCCTACAGTAGTTATGCGTTACTTTACCGGACTTCAGTTGACATGCAATTAGTTGAGCGATATTCAGTCTCCCATACTCACGGACCCAATATGCACTGGTCCCTTTTCCACTCTCCTGACTCCTATTAGAGTCCGACTGTATCTTCCTCGGTTTCTGCTACAGATTTACTTAAACACGCCGAAACATAGAGCATGCCTTGTCAATCTACGCTCCTAACCACCCGATATCACCATAGGCAAACTGTCTGAGTAGTCCCCAACCATTTGGTACACCAGCGCCAACACTTCTTTTTAACTCCTTCTCAATCAAAGGAACCATTTTCACCGGTAACTGTTCATTAACCCTGTGTGTGTAAACTTCCGATCATTCATACATAATATACATATTAACAAAATACTCCATGTATAATATTTTCTTTTTTCCGATCTTTTTGAACAACATAATACCAGGCATGGCTTTCTAGGGATATGCTATAAAATGTATACCTTCTTTAACCTAATTCAGTCTTAGGGGGATTATTCAGTGTGGCACCATCCATACAAGTTGAAACACTCATTATAAATAACATGCAAATAATAATTGTTTCATTAAATCCAATATGTTCTTCTGTTCCCAGATTAAATATCCATTCTTCGAAATCTGATTGGTTAATGTAAAGCATGTAAACCAAGCATATAAAAAATGACCAATCAGAAATGGATTAGGGATTTTCTGCAAACCTATATAAAGAGGTGCACTCCACCGCGGAACTCAGATGCCATCGCAGTGATGGCTGAAGAAAGAAGCGGCTTGCAACATGGCTTGCTGAGGGCCAGCAGTGCAGCAGGCTCACTGGTGACCGCGGTGAGCCTGCCTGGCATCGGTGACTCAGTGGGGTTGGTGTCGCCAGCCCTAAGACGTCGCAACGGATCAAGACGCCGGCAACATCGGCCTCGTTGAGGTCGCCGGGGGTACCCCTGGTGCTGCAGGGGTACCTCTCGGGGGTCGGGGCCTCAGCTGAGCTGGTGTTGCCGGGACGGAAGAAAGGAGACGCCGCCCCAAGGGCACTTTTAAAGAGCCTCACTGGGGTCCCGGTTCGAGCTGTGGGACCCCTAATCCCCAAAGGGCTCTCGTTAGGGCCGCAAGGGCACTTGTAAGTGCCGCAAAGGCCCTGATGATGCCGGGCGGGAGGGGGGGTCCCGGTTCGAGCTGCGGGACCCCTTAAGCCCCTTCTTAGGGCCGGCGGGGGCAGGGGGCTGGGGTGCACGGCAGGTGGTCGTGACCACCTGCTTGGCCCCTTCCCAGCAGCCCCTCCTAGCCTCCCGCTCCATATGTTCGCCCGCGAGAGGGGCTGGGGTTGGAAGTGGCTGCTGGGAAGGGACGCGGGGCAACCACTGCAGGGGGCAAGGGTGGAGAGGGCTTATGCCCCGTCCCTGTAGCGGAGGCGCCGGGAAGGGATTTTAAGTCCCTTCTTGGCAATATTGAACTTAGCGCATGCGCTAAGTGCAGTATCGCCGCAAAGGGACTTAAAAATACCGACGGACATGCGACCGCGATACATATCGCGGCGATGGCGCTCACGTTATAAATACGGTGATATCGCCATTTTCACGGCCGTGAGTACAGCGTGTAATTTTTTGGCTCTATTTTCACCTTTTATAAAAATGCCCCTTAGAGTCAGTGAAGAAAAATCCCCTAGTAGGGTCTCACCAGGCGTACTGGATAATGATGTCTGTATCAGTCAAGAAAAACTTTGCATTGTCCTAAAAACATTCCAAGACAGATAGACTAGGTAAGGGTATAGTGTCTAGGCTGGGTCCCTTCAGTTCCAGAAAAAAAATTTCAAATTATTTAGAGTCTTCGCCTCAGGTGTTTGGCCTATTTTTATACATAGGGGTGGATCTTTGTCTCCAAATACCAGCTACCAAAGTTTGGGTCTTTGCTGGGGTCCTTAGGCATCCGGATAAGGATTTCAAGTCTATTATTCAGAATTGGGAGAGCAGACTCACGCTTCCCTATAGGGTTAGATGTACCAGTATAAAGTAGACTGGGATGTTGGCAATTAACAAGAATATAAATCTATGTTCGCCCAGTGTTGGCGTTTAAAAATTCATTTATCTTTTTCAGGCGTCTTGATCTCAATTTGGACAATAGGCCACCTTTCATATATTAGCCAATCGGGGAAAGCAGAAAAGAGTGTACGGCTGTCACCTCAAGTGATAAGTCAAAATACAGAGTTTATTGGATTGGGGTTAAGAGGCCTTAAACTGGGATAATTTAAACCAGCCCTATCTGAGTTATTAGATAAGTGGGGTTATCCTGATGTCATTTAGTCCAACCTGGGTAGGTAATGAAATCGGTAGGCTCACCACAATCTCTTAACATAAAGATGAAATAGCTTACATCGCATGCTTATGCCAGAAATTATTTTAATTTGGTCAGAAATAGTTCCACGTTTAGTTTGGTTGGCAAAAAACAAAAAAGGCTGGAGAAAAGTAGGCACAAAATTAAATTTTCAATTAGCAAATTTGCAAGAGCTTTACACTTTGCACATATCGGCACAGAGAGCTTGAATCCATCTCTCTGATTTTGGTTTAGATATATTTAACTCATTTACAATCAGCCATTGAGAAAGCATATTTGGATGGGATCAAGCTCACTTAAGGTTTTAAATGAGCTTGACGCAGCCAGTTTTATGAGAAGGTTGATCAGTTTGAGGCTCATGGCTTCATTTAATTACAAGGATGAGCCAAAAAGTTCCAGGTGGAAAGTATTATAGGGCTGCCCGTGGGAGTTTAACAGGGGTAGGCTTGGAATTAAAAAGTTGGTTAATTTGAAGTTAAGAAATACGGTGCTGCGGGATTTTAACAGGGGCAGGCTCGAAATTGAAAATGGTGATTTAAAGTTAAAAAGTGAATAACAGTAATTGTAAAATAAATAAAGTGTTGCAGCCTTTTCACCCACTCTCCTGTTCATTGTGCTTTATTATGTTAAGTATTGGTATGAATGGGAAAGGAAATCCACATCCTAGACCAGAATATAGCGGTGAGAGTGGGAGGGATGCCCTGCAAGATGTTAAAATTTTTGTAAAGAGGGTGGACATGCCTTTTAAAGGAATAGTTAAATTGAAAAGCAAACTTTTTTATGTTAATGTATTGATTGGAAGACCGAGGGGGGAGGGGGTTAAGGAGCTATGTCTTACCCTTTCCGTTCTTCAATCAATATCTCAGGGTCCACGGGACTAAGATAGAAGACATTTAGCTTAGACGTAATCCTTCGAAGAAGAACTGAAGGTTGCAAACGCTTTCTGGTTTTTAGCAACTATAGTGCGCATGCGCATGTCTCTATGTATGCAGGAGCCAGGAGGTTTCCCTGTTATATAGATTAGCATGAAAATTACCAAACCTATCTTTTTGCGATTTGCGGGGTCTTGATAGGAATACCTGTACTTGATGTATAAGCGATGGCATTGTCTGGCTAATTTGCATTTAATCTTCTAGTGAGTAATGTATATGGTTTGTTGCATCGTTCATAATATCTTACAAATATCTTCTGAGTTACAAGCATTACATTTAATAATAGTTAATAGTTGAATTCTAGTATTTACCAACTTATGTATTTATTTATATTATTGATAATTAATAGTATTTTTTACTTTACATTTTTAATTTATTTATTGCCAAATGTTACAGTGGAGCAAAGAAGCAAGGCAGAAGAAGATACCAACCTCCCCGCAAACTAATCTTATTAGGATCTTTTTAGACATCCTGATGTGTGCCAAATTAAGTGAGTATATGCTCCGCAGGGAGCTTTCAGCTCCCTTAACCCCACCTCACCTTATCCTATAAAGCTAATCAGTATCATAGTAATTGAGGCTGAATAAAGACATGCGTCCATCAAGTCCAACCTTTTCAAACTCATTTTTTAACACTACCTAACAGTTGATCCATAGGAAGGCAAAAAAAAAAAAAACAGCTAAAAAGGGGGGGAATCCTTCCTGACTCCAAATGGCAATCGGAAAGTATCCCTGGATCAACCACAACTGCAGTATTTAATACCAGTAACTCTCAATATTTTATAGTTTTAGAAACGTATATAGCCCACTTTTAAAGCTTACCATTACCACATCTGTTCTCACTGTAAAGAAACCTTTACTAACATTAAGATGAAACTTCTTTTCTTCCAATCTTAAAGGATCCCCAAAGGTTCTCTGATATGACCAATTAGTAAACAATGCATCAGAGAGTTTATTGTATGGCCCATTAATATATTTATAAAGTGATCATATCCCCTCGCAAATGCCGCTTCTCTAATATAAACAGCCCTAACTTGTCTAATCTGTCAAGCCCCTCCATTCCCTTTATTATTTTAGTTGCCCTTCTCTGAACTGCTTCCATTTATTTGGGATTGCAAAACTGCGACGCATATTCCAAATGAGGTCATACCAGCATATTCCAAATGAGGTCTTACCATTGCCTTGTAAAGAGGGAGTACAATGTTTTTTTCTCTTGAATCTATTCCTCTCTCTATACAAGACAATACTGATAGCTCTAGCCGTTACTGTCTGACATTGTTTGCTACAGTCTGTTATCTACCAGATCCCCCAAATCTTTCTCCAGTCGAGATTTACTTAACACAAACTAATTTATGGTATGGTGGCACAGGATGTTAAACCCAAATGCATCACCTTACTTACCAACATTGAATCTCATCTGCCATTCAGCTGCCATTTGATAATTATCTAGGTTGCTTGCAGCAATTGCACATTCATTTGAATTTCCAAAGCTCTGCATATTTAGTGTCATCAGCAAACACTGAGACCTTGCTCTCAATGCCCCCTTTAAGCATTTATAATCAGATTAAAAAGAAGTGGCCCAGTACGGAACCTTGAGGCACTCCACTGTAGCCCACATAGATGTAGCTCCAATGACCACCACTCTCTATTTGCGATCCATAACCATTCTCTATCCATTAACAAATGTTTTCTTCGAGGCCAACAGTCCTCAGTTTATACTCTAGTCGCTATGTGGCACAGTATCAAAAGCTTTTGCAAAATCCAAATATACCACATCCACTGCTGTGCCTGAATCTAACGTCTTACTCACTTCTTCATAAAAACCAATTAAATTGTCTGGCCATGATCTATTTCTCATAAATCCATGCTGACTACTCATAAAAGATCAGTTTTGGGACAAAGCCAAGGATATGATCCATAACAAAGTTTCCATTCACTTATCCAAAGTCCACAAGTCCAATTATCCTCTAAAAGAAAGTATTTCTTTTATTCATTTATTTATTCATACCACTGTTATATACCATATACATAGTTTAATAATTTTTAAAATATTTTTTTATATATCTTTTTATATCATTATCTTTATATCTCAAGAGAGAATTTTTTTTTATAATTTTTATATTCTGTAATTTTTAGCATAATTATGACCTTCCATTTTTTTATATCTATCTTTTTAATCATCTCTGCCATCATACTGCCTTTTTAATTCTATATCTTTGAATCTTTATATCTTTTTGTCCCTATTATTATTATTATTATTATTATTATTATATTTTTTATTATTTTTTTACAATATATTTTTCCATTATTTTAACTATTTAAACTATTCTTATCGTGTAATTGTAATGAGAGTCCAGATATCTACCATGCTTATAACAAGCAGTGATTTCCCATCATCCTCTCTCACCCAGTAATTCTGTACAACCTGTTCTTTGTTTTAACTCTACTGTTATAACCAACATATACAGTATTTTGGACCAGGAGACACCTCCAAGGTTAAATATACAAAAATAACTATTTAAAAATAACTCTAAAGGGCAAAAATAGACTTTATAAAGAAGAAAAAAATCCAAGATGGCTGCTGGAACACAAACAGACAGCAAATGGAACACAAATGGCACTTTAAAATTTTATCCCTGATGAAGCTGTAGGGATTAAACAGCAAAACATGTAGGAACTACCTCACAACCTTATTCCTGTGTGCAGAGGTTTGTGGGAGCTATAAAGACCAAGCAAGCATCGAAACAGCACAGAGGAAATCCTGCAGTGCCCCTAGTGGTGGATAGGCACAAGTGAGTGTTTTAAGAATTTTAATATATGGAAGTGTCATTTTAAACTGATTTTTTACAGAGATCTTGATCTTAACCTATTTATTTTTTACTTCTTGTTTTAACCCTTATCCTACCTATACCCCCAAGATACTTTTAAAGATTTTATAAACAATTCAGTGGACAACTTTCAGTGCAGCCACCCTACTCAAGGAGACATTCCCTACCACACCATAGCACGGAAGTAGCCCAATCTACCTTTATTGAAATTAACTTTGTCTAATAGTTTCCATACCATACCATATCCTCTGCCAGCCAGAGTGAATATTCATTATTTATACCCTTTATATTATTACAGTCCCTACTATAAGGACTAGGATTCTCTATAGTGAATACCAAAGGGAAAAATGGTTTAGCATTTAGCCTTTGCAGCATCCTCTATAACCATGTCAGTGCCTTTATTTAATGGTCCCACATTCTCGGCCCTCATCTTTTTACTATTGATATATTTAAAAAAACATTTTGGGGTTAAACTTGCTTTGCTCTGCTATCCGTATTTCATTTTCTATTTTAGCTAGTTTAATTGCTTTCTTGCACTCATTATTACAGCTTTTATACTCCCTGTAAGCCTGTTCGGTTCCCTCCGAGTTCAAAATTTTAAAAGCCTTTTTCTTTTTTTCCATTTCCCTTTTTAGCTGGGCATTAAGCCAGGTAGGAGAGGACCTATTTTTTTACACTTGTTCCCTAAAGGTATAAATTTAGAAATAAAATGGTTTAATATCCCTTTAAAAGTGGTCCACTTCTGCTCAATATCCTTACCTAGGAACATTTCCCCCCCAGTCTATGAGTAGGATTCCTTCAACAGCATAAAATTAGCTTTCCTAAAGTTAAAAGTTTTTGTTAACCCAGAGCACTTTTGTTTTTTGCAACCTATATTAAATGAAACTATGCCATGATCACTTTTCCCTAAGCTTCTCATTACCCTTATCAAAATGAGCTCAGGTATATTAGATATCACCACACCCAACAACGCACCCTGTATAGTAGGAATTCTGCCATCTGTGAAAGAAAATTCTCATAAAGAAGATTTAAGAACTTGATACCTTTTGTGGTGCTGGCCATTTCCTTACTCCAATCTATGTCAATGTAATTAAAATCCCCCATAACCAGAACATGCCCCATACCAGCAGCCTTCGCCTACTGCATATGGAGATTTATTTCCACATCCTCACTGGCATTTGGCTGCTTATAAATACACCAACAATGAATTTACTGCTTTCTTGCTTCCTGTACATAGCTCCACCCATATTGTTTCTGCCTTATCGTCTATACCCCCATCTATCGCATCTTTTAAATTTGGCTTCAATTCTTGTTTAACTTACATACATACTCCCCCTCCTTTCTTTTTAACTCTGTCATGTCTAAATAAGGAGTATCCTTCTATATTTACTGTCCAGTCGTGTGAATCATTTAGCCAAGGTTCTGCTATACTGATCACATCATACCTTTCCTTTAAAGCTATTAGTTCTAGTTCTCCGCTTTTTACAGACAGACTTCTAGCATTTGTAAACATTTTAGATCATTCAATTTACTTCCAAAATTGGACATACATGCCTCCTTATCCTCCCCCATTTCCACCCTCCATTATCGTATTAGCCCTCCGATCACTAATCTCTCTGTCTACCCCTGTGTAGTCCAAATGTACCCTCCCCCCCATACCTAGTTTAAAATCTCCTCCAACCCTCTAGACATCATCTCCCCCAAAACAGCTGCACCATCATCATTGAGGTGCAGTCCATCTCTACTAAAGAGCCTTACACCACCCTCATGCATTTATACTCCTAAGCTCCCGTTGCCTCCCTAGCATAGCACAGGCTGCTGTAGTATTTTTGAAAACTACCCTTGAGGTCCTTAGTTTTAACTTGGCCCCTAACGCTCAGAAATCATTTTTAAGGACCTCACCTCCACCTCAAAACTACTGGGTCACTCCCAGCCCCACCCAATAATCGGTCTACTCAAACCACCACATGTCAAACCCTAGCACCAGGCAGGCAAAACATTGTTCAGCATGTATCCTGTGCTCCCAAGTCCTAACCCCATAGCAGACATAAATGTGGAACTTACTGTAGTAAATACTAATAAGTATGAACCTAGCATGGTAATCTGGATCTTGTTTAGGGTCTCAGGTTGCCCAATGGTGCCATTCAGTTTGAACCACACATTATGGCAGGATTGCCTTGGTCTATTCTCAGACCTGCAGGTTAATCCTATTTGGTTCACCTGGATACTAGTGACTGTTTGACTAACAGTTTAAAATATCCCTGTGTAAATATTTTATATCCACTGAATCTACACATAGCAAAACATACATATACATAATACAGAAACTTTTACCAGTAATAGAACTTAACATTTAGTATCTGGTTACACATGCATATAATAATCTGGGGGACAGCAGTTTGGGTTGCAAGTAGATAACTTACAAGTCACTCTTTTTTGGTTTTAAGGGTGGAAATGCCAATTAAAACACTTTCTCCTCGTCTTCTTGTGTGTTTTATTCAGGAATGGTGTTTCATATCAATTAAATTGAAAGGAGATATCAGCTGTGCTGGTCACCAGTGCTGCCCCCTCCATTGTTCAGTAGTCCAACCAATAGGAACATAAACTTTTTACAGAGCACATGTTCTTATTGGTTTGTAATTTAGATCTACCTTTAAGGGCAAGTTTTCCCCAATGTAAAATCTATTGTTATGTTTAACTCCCTGAACAACCAAAATACCAAGGGGTAGAGATTGGAAGGGGTACTTATCTTCAGGAACATGTTAGAACAGAGTAAATATTTCATATTATTGTCTTGGGGTTTTGGGGGATGAACTTGTATTTAAGATACAACTGTTTCCAAGCTAAAGCTAATATAACACGAATAATGTATTTTTCTGTCCATTACTTACAAACACTTGTTCCCATCGTGAATAGCAAAGCTGTCAGATAAGTAGAGACCATTATGTTTCTGTTACACCACAAAACAGTATAATGAAATCTAATAGGAAAAAAGAAAAATACATTTTATACTTTTATAATAATGGAAAATACCTTGGGGGCAATGCAGTATCGCTCCCTGTGATGTAGTTATTAATGTGCGACACTTACTACATTGCAGGAGTATTGCCCAACATTCTTTACTTTAAGTTTTTTGCTATGTTAGTATCGCTAACCTTAACTGAATTTCACTGGGTGCCCAACCTTTTGAAAGCAGCTCAGCCCTCAGTCAAAGCCCCCATGCTATCCTGACATTACACTGGGTAGTGTAAGTTTTTCACGTATTTGTCAATAGTGCCCTTTATAACATTCCACCCCTAATTGTTTAAGCAGATATACATTTTTTTTTGTCACAAAAATAAACCTTGCCAGAAACCAAATTCATGTAAATAACTGTGGCCTATGTTATTGTGTCAAATCAGCAATTAAATACTTTACTTTGATTCAATATCGCGAACCCCTGTGTCTTACCTTGTCACAATCCCACAATTCAATACGTGATTAAAATCATTATTGCACTGCGGGTTCTCTGCAAGATAATACACAGGGGTTAATGGTCCTTTTTCATCCCCTTACAAATTTACTAGGTAGCGCAAAACGTAACTAAATGGGAATTGTGTCAGTAATGCTGCACTATTTCCACAAATATTTGGAAATGGTGCAGCCCCCATAAAATAAGTTCATAGCCCATGTTAGCCTGGTTTGCACGAGTTTTGCACTTATTTTACAATATTGAATCTCCCCCGTTACCGGCAGTAAAAAAACAGTTGCATCTTACCTGACCGTGATCCCATGATGCTTTAAAGTCTCTCACAAGACTTACTGCATTGTGGGATCCCGGTCAAGTAAGAAGTAACTTTTCTTTACAGCAGGTCTGCACGCTACGGTAGTAATGGCATTAAGATTATCACAAAATTGTTGTGCTAATCTTAACTAAGCCAATACTGCATTGGCTGTGCCATGCTTTTTTCATAACATTTTTGGACATGGTGTGGCCAGCACAGAAGTAGTTCAAAACTAACTAACCCAATATTTCATAGAGTAACGTGGGTTTTTGGACGATTTTCCGGCAAAAAATTTCTATAGGGCATCTATAGTGAGAAAATGAACTTTTTTTTCTTTCTTTCCATGTGTTCTATAATTCTCCCCAACCCCCAGAGTGTCATCACTTTGTTCAGATTCCCTCTCTGTTCTGAGATACACAAGTTAGAAGAAGACGTGATTTCATTCCTCTACTCCTACTTGGACTGTCAATCAAATCCCTGTGACGTGATCCTCTTCCCTGCTCAAGTCCCTCCCTCCTCCATGCTCTGTAACAAACAGAGATAACAGCATTAGCAGGGGGAGAGAGGTAGCTTTGATGGCAGAGATAAGGCTGCACTTGACCCCCCTTCTTGATAGCTTTCACTGATTGATGATGGGTCACAAAGAGAGAGATCAGGACACAGAGAGATCCGTGTCTCCAGGACAGCTTGCTTTCTATTGGCAACTGTGAGTGGGTGTGTTTTTCAGGATGTTGAACTTTTACCTCCTATTGCACATGATAAGCTTGTTGAGTAGCCGGAGTTGAGACATGGAGGAGGTAACCGAGGGGAGGGGGAAGGGGGGAGTGCTGCAGAGAGATCTTATGCCAAACAAAGTCACTGACAGAGATAGGATAAAGGAAGCACAGAGTACATGAATTTAACTTCGCAATGGGCCAGTGTGTTTTTTTTCACTATAGATGCCTTTAAAGCATCAGCCCCTTAAAGTATTGAAAATTGCCACTTTGTCTGGCACACACACACAAGTCTGGCACACACACAAAGATATTTGCTTCCCAATCTACAATCCAAAATTTAAATTGTTTTTTTTCGATTGGTCTATTGTTTAGTCAAGTGGAATATTGGGCATAGATCTTCCTGTGTTTACTAGGCATTACCTTTATTCAAAAACAGCCTTAAAAAGACTTTAATCGTGCTGATTTACTGATTGGCTGTTTTTGCAGTTCTCCAATTGGCTGAATTATCAGGGATGGATTTGGCTAAAGTAGTTAAACTGTTATGTATTCCCCTATTTGTGTTACTTTTTGACTAGATCAGACAGGTTGAAGATTTATGTAGCTGAAATGCTGCAGTTTGAAATATATTTTGACTGTTAATTTGCAGTAGAAAATTCAGTAAAAATGGACATATTTATTGATGTGTATTATTGCTAAAATATTTTGTGAGTGGAACATTAGGATTACAGCATGACTAAGTTATCTATTATGCTCTTTCAGTGGTAAGAACATTCTTATAAATTTCACCTATATTACCTTCAGAATTATTACCACAGAATTATGAAATTCTGTGTCTAGGGTATCTTAAAGCATTGCATGTGTTTGCTTGCAGGATAACTATATTCTAAAAAGTCATTTTTTAATTAAAAAAAAAATGGAAAGTACCTGGGGCTGGGAGGTAGGGTTGATTATGATTATTCCTACTTCCTAATATAATTTAGTTGAGGATCTATAGCACATACAATTTTCATTTGCCAGTTTTTTTCTATATAATTATCTTTTTTTTTATTGAGTTTTATAGTAAAAAAAATAAAATTGTTAACAGTAACAGTAAACAATATTGAGAGCACATTCAGTATCTGTTGGATTAGCAGATGTTAGAAAGTATATATATCTTTAAATCACATTGTACATTGGTCTATGTACCAGAATTTCCAGTTTTTGTAAAAGGTTTCGTAATTGTTTTGTGAGATGAAGAAGGTTTTCTCATATCGCATATTTTGATTTAAGATTGACATTAATTCTTTGATCTTAGGTATTTTCATGGCTTTCCAGTATTTGGAAATTTACCATTTTATTTACCAAAACATTCTAGTAATGATAAGTATATGGAAAATAATTGTTTGTGAATTGCAAGGTAATTCTGATAAACAGATATTCAATAGTGCTAATTTATAGGTCAATGAGTTAATTTATAGTGAGTTATATAGTGGATAATGTACCCCCAACTGTAAATTATAAGGATATTAGAAGTCACAGAGAAGTTCCGTGACCATATAAAAGTACGAGGCTGCAGGCCGAGTACCTTTTATACAGGGTACGGAACTCCATGGCTATAGATCACTTAATGTCTCCGTGGGTATGCCTTTCAGATGCAATTGAGTGGCTGGTTGACAACTTATTCTCCCACCTTAGCCCGGAGCTCCAGAGTTACATGTCTGGCCACATCGGGTTCCAGATCATGCCTCTTCATTTGCCAGGTTAGTCCTAGACTATTCCTATATTAAAGATAGTGCTAAAGCCAGCAGGCTTACTGGGAGGTAGAAACTAGCAGTCCTATATCCCTGGCCCTAGTACTTTTCATTTTAATTGTTTTTAAAGAAAACTATACACACTATAGTTCTCCTTTAACTGAATAAATGTTAATATCTAATTTTAATGGGAGAGACTGAAGATCAAGATGCTAAGTTTAATGGATATGTACTCTGGGAAATTTGCCCATTACTGAAAACTATAACTGTTTCCAACTATCACTACCATGTTTTGTTGATCTGTCCCCTTTTCAATCAAGTGCCTTGCTATTATTATAGACTTTATATAGCACCAACATCTTCCATAGCGCTTTTCAATTACATGTATACATTTACATCAAAAGAGCTTTAAATGTAAACACATTTATTTGACACACAAACCCCACGCAAGCATGGGGAGAACTTACAAACTCCTTGCAGATGTGTTCAAGGGTGGAATCGAACTCTGGACACAGCAAGGCATCAGTGCTAACCACTCAGCCACCATGCTGCCCTTTTCACTGTACATATCCTTTAAGTATGATGTCATAAACAAATGTTGTGTCAAACTTAAAGGGTGTGAACTGGAAATTCTAAGATAAAGAAAATAGATAATTCAAGCTTGTAGTTTTGAAATGTAGAATTCTGTGCCTTCCCTTTAAATTATAATTCTCTAAACTAATATGGTCCAGTCACCCCTTTTAATAATCTGTTTACAATTGTGCCATTAAAAGAAGAAAATAACAAAAAACAATTATTTAAGCATTAAAAACAAGACATTTGTGAAAAAAGTAATTCATATCACTCCTTTGGACATAGCACACACATGTGCGCTTCAGGTAAGGAATGATATTGGGTTTTTTTTCTGCCAAACTCACCTGTCAAATGTTCAGGATCAAATAAATGGTATATTCTGCCCCTTCTTCTGGCCTTTGTCTGCTTCTGCTGGGAAGAAGACAATTATGGCCGTGCTGATGACCGAGCCATGTCCTCTGAGCATGTCCAAGCTCATAACAAGCTTGTACAGCTTTAAGAGAAGACAAGGACCTTGGAAGAATGGGGCAGTGAACAACAGACTAAAAATCTTAATTCAGAAACATATGACAGGTGAGTAAATATTGTGGTTTTGGGGGGGGTGAAAGTATAGAACTTTGTATGAGGAGTGGATATGCCCTTTAAAGCTTTGTGCAGTTCTATGCTATGATTATTTGCAGCCACATTGTTGTTATAATTTATTACTGAATAAGGGATCTCTGAATCATACATAGCAAGCAAGAATACAAATTCACAACACTGATTCTTTATTGTATTTTTATCGGGACTGCGTCTGATGAACACAATACAAATACACTCACTAGACTATAATGTTAGATGTTTTGGACTACAATGACTTATTGCTACATCGAAATTATATTTCTGAATGACGAATTGAATGGAAAAAAAGGACTCAGGAAAAGAAAGTAATGTGGATGAATGAAGAAAGTAGCTGTAGATAATAATGAATGGCCTGCTCACCTGAAGCTTCTTGATGGGTCCCAGTCCAACACCTTTGCAAGGTAAATCTTTTGTTTCTGTGATGTGTACTGTTTATAAAGGTTTCCCATGGGGTACAATCCTTAGATCCTCCCCTTTAAATGATCCAACCAGGATCCAGTGCGTAGTAAAATCAAAGAAATCTCATGTACTAGAATGTTTATAAACCGCTCTCACATAATGGCCCTCCTTAGAAACCAAATAAACATTCTGTGTAAACCATATTTGTATTTAAATTTTGTCCATTTCTTGTATTACTGTAATAAATATTTGATTTTTCTATGGGGCTTCTAAAATCTATGATTTTCAAAAGGAGTTTCCTTTTAATAAAACGTTCATTAAATAAGAACTAACAACTAATAATTTAGTCAATGTTATGGATCCCCAATATGTTTAACACCAAAAAAAAATACTTGATGAGATTAAAACACATGCTAACCTGATGTTGCAATGTGTAATATCTGGCATGAGGCAAGATGATATCATCACCCTAGCCGGCAAAGTCCTACTGGTGTCATATTGCATAATGGCAGTAATAAAAATGTTGTGTCAAACCACCACTGGATCCACCTATATGTCTGCAATATAAATTTGTGCACCAAATATGAAAGGAAAGGCTTAGGGGCATATTTATAAAGGAACGAAAACAGCGCCAAAAAATTACCGCCGCACATCGCGGCCGCGAAAATAGTGCTATCGCCATATTTATAACGGCGAGCGCCATTCCCGTGATATGTATCGTGGCCGCGATGTGTTGCGGTAATTTTAAGCTCCTTCGCGGCGATAGATACACAATATAGTACTTACGAATCCGTTGGCGGCACTCCGGCTTCACACAGCTGGTGCAATGAATCCCAACTGATTAGGTGCCTCCCCGCATCGGCACGCAATGATAATGATCAATAAGAACGGACGTGGGACATGCAGCTCAAGATGTGGATAAAAGTCATTCCTTTATTTCAAATGCATAAATAAATAGATACAGCATACATCGTCAGGGGTTCCAACTACCCAGCAGACAGCCTGACGCGTTTCATGGGATTACCCACTTCATCAGAGGCTGAAAAAAATTAGACCCATACACTCTTAAATATCCTGTCCACTAATTACATCACAGATGTTAAAGGTGAGTATTAAAGGTGAGTTTTAAAGGTAAGTTTCAGAGGTAAACTAGGGGGCAGGTACAACATGGGCTAAAACATACAATTATACACAGATTAAAAACCACAAATATTTGAACATGCCAAAAAATCAGCTTATAAATAAAAATATAAATATAAATATATATCTATATATTATTATTTAGATGATATGTGAACTAAGTCTGGGTAGAGGACTAAAAGGTTGGCTATCTAGGTCAAGTGTAATGTATAGAAAAATAAATGCAAACGTAAATAGATTCAATTCAATAAAGATATAAATATATAAATATATACATATATATACATACCAATGCATATGTGAAATAAGTTAATGATAATAATAGTAATATTGTTTCATAGGGTATATACATGAGAATACTATATTAAACATATATATGAATAGATATAAATACTTGTAAATAAATAAAAAACAAGTAGCCCGACCTTATACATCACTATTAGATACAGGGCTATTGAGGAAAAGGCAAAATAAAGAAAAGCAAAACATACTGCTCAAAATGAGGACGTAGAAACCTTACAATATAAGAAAAAGTATACAGTATATCAAATATGTACAAAAAATGCATAAAGTATGTGTTACTCTAGAAAGACATAGAATTCATGTACTTGTTGCCATGTGTACAATATATGCATGAATCGACCTATACAATGATTAATATACAATATGCTGAGATACCGAAATGGGGGACCAGAAGGGTGAACTATATTTGCGTGACCATGATAGTTATATAGATGGATATACATTAGTTAGCTAAATATCGAAAAAGCAGCTTAGTTCAAACTCTCTGTTCAGTCCATTTGGATGAATCGTGTTTAGTTTATGTATCCATCGTGCCTCTAATCTCATTAAACGTTTATTTTTATCCCCTTTTCTAGGTCCTCCTAGAATCCTATCTATTATAGTGAACGTGATATTAGCTATACCTGTATGTTTTTCTATAACATGTTTAGATATAGCTGAAGTGATATCTCCTCTTTTTATGGCATATAGATGTTCAGATATACGTACATTTGCCGTTCTAATTGTTTTACCTATATACTGGGCCCCACATACACATGTAGCTAGATAAATAATATAAGTGGATCTGCAATTCCCATATATTTTTATATTATATGTACGTCCAGTCGAACTACTGGAAAAGATCTTAGTGGGTTTTACAATTTTACATGTAGCACATCTTATGTGGCCACAAGGATAACTACCACAGATTCTCATCCAATTATTCCCCCCAATGGGTTTGCTACTGAATAAGCTGGGGGATACATATGATGCCACAGTTTTCCCTCTACGAAAGGAGAATTTGGGATGGTTTCCTAAACGGGATCCCAAAACTGGGTCCCCAAGTAAGTAATGCCAATGTTTTCTTATTATTTGGCATATTTTGTTTGCATGTTGAGTGTAGGTCATGACCACATATGGGGTGTCACGTTTATACTCATACATATTATTCATATTATTCACATTACTCATACATTTTCCACTTCTATCTCCATCTTTGTTTAAATTTATATTGTTGTTATTACTGTTTTTCTTATGATTTTTCCCATTTTTACATAATAATAAACCTTCTCTATTTTTGGAGACAGCTTTCTCATATGCTACTTTGATAAGTGAGGTATTATACCCCCGTTCTAGTAATCTGTCCCAAAGTTCCATAGCGCTATCCTGGAAAGTTTGCCACGAGGAACAAATTCTACGTATTCGTATGAATTGTCCATATGGTATCCCACGTATAGTACTAGTGGGATGGTTAGAGTTGGCCCTCAATAATGTATTGCGTGCAATGGGTTTGCGATATAACTCCGTGGTTATCTTTTCTTTATCATTACTAAATGTTATATCTAGAAAATCCATATGTTCTTTTTTAATGGACATGGTAAATGTGAGTCCGAATTCATTATTGTTGCAATACCTTAGGAATGAGTCCATATCATTAGTATCTGCTGCACATATTAAGAGAAGGTCATCTATGTACCTAAAATATTTAATTATATATCTGGAATGTACATTGTCCAGGGTATATATGTGGCGCTTCTCCCAGTACCCCATGAGGAGGTTGGCATACGATGGCGAGAAAACCGCCCCCATCGCAGCCCCCCTCCTCTGGAGATAGTAGGTGCCATCAAACATAAAGTAGTTTGTATTTAATAAATGTTCCAGTGCCTTAATAATAAAGGTATTTTGTATGGGCGGATATAATTTATGATGGTCCAACCAATATTTGATAGCCTCGATCCCTTGTTGTGTGTTATCGAGGTATATAGTGCATTGACATCCATCGTAACCCATAAATAGGAACAATGCCATTTGATATCCTTAATTTTGTTAATTACATCGGTAGTATCTTTAATGTAAGAGGGCAATTTAAACACCATTGGTAATAACAATTTGTCTATATACTGGGCCAGATGTTCATTAATGGACCCTATGCCCGATACTATGGGGCGACATTGAACATTTGTAATCGATTTGTGGACCTTGGGGAACATGTGAAAAATGGGGACCACAGGATATTCAACCTTGAGATATTTGCTTTCCATTTGGTTCAATACACCCCATTCCATACCAAGGTCCACCAAATCATAGAGACTACATTTAAAACGATTTGTAGGGTCGTCACTTAGTTGAGTATAGGTATCCTTGTCTAATAGCTGTCTATTGGCCTCCTGGACATAATAGTCAGTATCTACAACGACTATAGATCCTCCCTTATCTGAGGGACGGATCACGATACTCTTGTTCTGGGCCAAATTAGTTAGGGTCTTATTTATTTGTTTATTGGTTGTAGATTTAAATTTATCTCCTAGAAACTGGAGTTTATTAATATCCCTATATATCATTTTTTGGAATGTGTCTATATATGGACCCTTGCTGTTTAAAGGGCAAAATTCTGAAGGGTTACGTAAATTTACATGTTGAACAACAGGAGATGGATCCATGCTTGGCATAAGATCCATTAGATTTATAATGTTAATATGATCCTTTAAATTATAATCAAAATCATAAATAGGTGCAATAAGAATGTTATTGTATCGATTTGATGTATCACAATTATTTGGAATATCATTACAAATATTCATATTCAAAAGTTCCTCATTTTGATCCTCAGATCCAGTATGATATTCATCAACATTTGTAAAATGTCTTTTTAGAATTAGCCTTCTAATGAATCGATTTATGTCCACAAGAGTGTCAAAGATACGTATTTCTGATTGGGGGACAAAATTAAGACCCAATTCTAGTACATCCAATTCTTTCTTAGTAAGTACATATCTTAATAGATTTATTACATTGGAAACTTCATTGTTGATAGTCTCACCCTCCGGTGATTCCATTACGCATTCCATTGCGTGTGGTCATTCTCCTGCGTTGTATATGTTCCCCTGCGACTCCGTCCTCTTCCTCGTCTGATCTTCCTCTGTAGTGGGTATTTTTGTATCTCTGATGGATTATAGATCGTCTCTCTCCGTGCATCGGGGTACGTTTCCCCATGTAGATCCTTGATGAACTGTTGTCTAAAAAAGAAGAAGAAGAAGAGGAGGATGGGGGAGGAAGAGATAGAGATGGTATGGGGGAGTCATCATCTTCCTGGTCTCGGTCGGATAGTGCTGGATTCCTGAAATGGACTTTGCGTGAAGTACGATTACTTGTTCCCTGTCTGTAATCCGGTGTCTGAGATGTATCCCACTGTGTTTGTCGACTTCTAGTGGTGAGTTTAGGTGTAGTATATAACTGTTTCCTTGGTGTATGGGGAGTTTTGTATTGGCTCCAATTATACACGTTATTCAGTTCATAGTCTTTTTTTATCTCTGACAAATTTGCGGTGTTTAACTTGTTTTAATTTCAGTTCCATTTTGTTTATTCTGTCATTGATCTCATATAGGACTTTATCATATGTATCCTCATTATCCTTCTTTAGAAACTCACTGATACCTTGTATTTCAACCTGAGTGGTTCTATATATTTCAGAATTGTAAGCCAAAATTAATTCCATTAATTTGAAAGAACAATCAGAGAGAATTACATTCCAATTTTCCATAAATTCCTTATTAATGTCTGTAAATGTGGGGAACTTTTTTATCCTCAATCCCCTAGGAATATGTCTGGCTTTTAAATAATTCTCCATCGTGCTCATGTCCCACCATAATTTAGTTTCATTAATCATATTCTTTTCAAGTTGTTTATACATATGCATATAGTCCCCTTTAGAGCTATCTGGGTCAATATCACCAATATATTTTTCAGAGAATACCTGTTCGGCTTGGCGTCTCCTCCATTCTTTTATATTCGGTCGTATAACCGGCTCATTAGAGGGTTCCTGCACTGACCTAGTTTGTCTTCTTGTCTCCATATCGATGCAGTGTATTGTCAGAATATCGTGTTGTATCAATCAGTAAGACGGGTGCTACAACGCCACAACGAATGCGTGTACTTCGGGGAAACACACGGCCATAGATACACAATATAGTACTTACGAATCCGTTGGCGGCACACCGGATTCACACAGCTGGTGCAATGAATCCCAACTGATTAGGTGCCTCCCCGCATCGGCACGCAATGATATAGGTGTATAGTATCGCCACGAAGGGACTTAAAATCCCTTCCCGACGCATACGCATACCCCACCCGCCCACAACCCCCCGCGGCGGCGGAGACCACCCGCCGCGCTTCCCAGCAGCCTCCCAACCCGTTCCGCTTCGGCAATCTCGGACAAGGGAGGCTAGGAGGGGCTGCCGGGAAGGGGCCGCAGCAGGTGGTCGCGACCACCCGCCGCGCACCCCCACCCCAGCAACCCCTCCAAGCCCCCCGCCCCGGCCGCTCCCGGGGAGGGGAAGGGAGGGAGCCGCTGGGAGGGGTGGAGGCTCCCTCCAGCGGGGCCCTGAGAAGGGCCTTTTGGGGCTTAAGGGGGGTCCCGCAGCTCGAACCGGGACCCCCCCTCCCCGGCCCTTGTAAGGGCCTTTGCGGCTCTGACAAGAGCCCTTGCGGCTCTGATAAGAGCCCTTTGGGGCTTAGGGGTCCCGCAGCTCGAACCGCGATGGCATCTGAGTTCCGCGGCGGAAAGCTCCTCTTTATATAGGTTTGCAGAAATCCATAATCCGTTTCTGATTGGTCAATTTTTTAATACTTGCTTTACATGCTTTACATTAACCAATAAGATTTCTGGAAAGTTCTGAAATCTGATTGGTTAATGTAAAGCATGTAAAGCAAGTATGCCATCAGATGCCAGATGCCATCGCAGTAGATGGCTGAAGAAAGAAGCGGCTGGCAACATCGGCTCCGCTGAGGCCGGCGGTGCCAGCGGGCTCACTGGCGGCCGCAGTGAGTCTGCCTGGCATCGGCGACCTGAGTGGGGTTGGTGTCGCCAGCCCGAAGACGTTGCCCAAGGGCTCTTTTAAGAGCCGCACACTGGGGGTCCCGGTTCGAGCTGCGGGACCCCCACCAAAGGCACTTGTCAGTGCCGCAAGGGCCCTTATAAGGGCCGGGGAGGGGGGTCCCGGTTCGAGCTGCGGGACCCCTTAAGCCCCAAAGGGCTCTTGTCAGAGCCGCAAGGGCACTTGTCAGAGCCGCAAAGGCCCTTACAAGGGCCGGGGAGGGGGGGTCCCGGTTCGAGCTGCGGGACCCCCTTAAGCCCCAAAAGGCCCTTCTCAGGGCCCCGCTGGAGGGAGCCTCCACCCCTCCCAGCGGCTCCCTCCCTTCCCCTCCCCGGGAGCGGCCAGGGCAGGGGGCTTGGAGGGATTGCTGGGGAGGGGGTGCGCGGCGGGTGGTCGCGACCACCTGCTGCGGCCCCTTCCCGGCAGCCCCTCCTAGCCTCCCGTTCCGAGATTGCCGCGAGCGGGGAACGGGTTGGGAGGGGCTGCTGGGAAGCGGCGGCGGGTGGTCTCCGCCGCCGCGGGGGGTTGTGGGCGGGGTGGGCGGGCCTCCCGGGGCCTTTGATCTTTGTAGCTACTTCATAATTCTGATAATCTTGGGTATCATTTGTATTCCTCTACTGACTATCTTTTTATGAGATCTAAAACATGTTTGCAATATTTAAAGTCCACTTATGGGTGACGTTTAGGGTGGGGGAGGGGGGGATAGGGGGAGGGCCACTTATCTATTTAAGGAAGTATGTTCACAAACTGGAAGTATCCTGATGACGGACGCGTGCTAAGGCTGAAACGCGTTGAGTTTGTGTATTGTACTATGAATTAAAGTTTGTTTTAAAAGTCCAGCGGAGTGCCTCAGCCAATCCCTATATACTTACTACCACGGAGAGCACCCGGGCAGAAAAAAATTAACAGGATAAGCAGGAGTGCGGACGTATGTTGTATGATATATAATTATATATATATAATAGATATATATATAATAAATACTCCACATCATGATGCACTCAATCCATCATAATACTTGCCCGGGTGCTGTCCCAATGTACATACAAATTCAAAAGAAGCACGACGCACTCACAGGTTTCTTGGTAAACAGTTCAAAAACACTATTCGGTCAAACATGTTTCAACCTCATCAGCCGTCATCAGGACTATACAACACACCCAAGCCCCCAGATTAAATAGCCACCGTACCCACCCTCCTCAAAACACCCCAGACCCAGTATATATTAAAAACCATAAAACCCCAAAGTACAAACCCCTAGATCCATACTAAACAGCAATAAGTGTAGATGAATAGCAACACTCTCCCATACCACATTGATAATATACCTTCTGTCGAGAGTTTCCAACAATCAAGACAGAGTCAACTCCTCAAGCATCGCAAGGCAGATCAATAACCGGGCAGACTCCACTTCCGGGAACGCAGCCGACACTAACAAAACAGCCACGTGGGCAGAATCACATGATGGCATCCAGCGGCAGCGCGACTCCTGGCAATGAACACCATCAACATCAAACCCGGAAGTCATCCCCTGCATATCGAGAGCAGCACAATCAAGTATCCACCCCGATACGCTAGTCCACAGTCACTCAGATATGGACCACAGGGAAGCATAAATCACATAGGCTCATCCATAATGTATAGATGAATCATGCGGGTCTACATAGAATAATAAGAATCAAAGAAACTGGTACAATCTAAAACTGACATATCACACTTAAATCTATTCTACAGGAAACAGCCCAAGTTCATCTCAATAAAATATAGAAAATCTTGTAACATAATGGAAGCAGACTATATAAATAGCAGCAAACAACCATATACTTTACTTGTAGCCACATTATATGCCACTTTACCTTGGGGTATTTAAAAAGCAAACTCAGATTATTAATTTCATTTAGCCCATTAGGGCACAGTCTGGAGTCTTGAAATCCATCGAGCCTCAAGACCGTAAAAGATCTTACGCTCTATCACCCTCCATCGGTGGAGGGAACACAATCTATAAGCATGCATGTTAATGTCGATAACCCATGTCCTTTGGATTTTAAAGTGCCTTGCACTGGTTGATCCCCAAATTTGCTCATCTTTGTTTCCAATATTGGATAGACAAGACGCTCTATCGAGCTCCGTGATTGGCAAATCTCTAACGGAAGGAGGTGGTCGTCTTTCCAATATATAGCAAACACAAGGAATCGTTAGAAGTAGATGACAAAGAGCATGGTAAAGTAGTCTCTGGGTAATAGGGATCCTGTACAGTTCGTGGATGAGGAAAGCTTGAACCCTTGTCATATATAGCAAGGTGGTACAATTGGGCATCTTTACGCATCTTGTTTCAGAGCAACCCAGGGCAGTTTCGTTGTAGTTTTTTTTTTAACATCTTTATTTCAGATCTGTCTTAACTAGTAGTTATGAAGGGTTTCCCTCTACGGTGTGCAAACCTTATCCTATGTTGTTGGAAAGGCAGGACCTCACTTTCGATAATTTCCACAATTCATGAGCTGTAGTCCTTTATAGAAGGGACTACAAAGTCAAAAACCCTTCATAACCTATAGTAAGACGATCTGAATAAAGATGTTAAACCTAAAACTAAAAACTGCCCTGGGTGCTCCAAAACAAGGATGCTTTACGTGTCCCAATTGTACCACCTGTGGATATATGATGACAGGGTCAGCTTCTCATCCACGAATGTAAGAGGAATCCCTATTACCCAGAGACTTATTGACCAGCTCTTTTGTCATCTACTTCTAACATGTCCTGTGGAGTTTGCTATATATTGGGAAAGACGACAACCTCCTTCAGTGTGAGAGATCGAGATTTGCCAATCAGGAGCCTCGAAAGAGCGGCTTGTCTATAGCCAAATATTGCGAAACAAAGATGAGCAAATTTGGGGATCAAACCAGTGGCAAGGCACTTTAAATCCAAAGGAAATGGCGTTATCGACATAAAATGCATGCGTTTAAATAGATTGTGTCCAACCGATGGAGGGCTGATAGGGCATAAGATCCTTTACGTCTTGAGGCGCGAGGGATCTTCAGACTACAGATGTGACCCTAAGGGCTAAATGAATTAATATCTGAGTTGCTTTTTATAATACCCCAAGGATTAAGTGGATATAATGTTGCTTACAGTAACAGCCCAATATCGTGGTTGTTTGCCTGACCTATTATGAGTCTGCTTCAATTATGGTACACGATTTCTATATTATTGAGATGAACTGGGCTGTTTCTGTAAATAGATTTATTGTGTGTATAGTCAGGTTTAGATTGTCACCGTTTCTTTGATATACTTATTTATTCTATGTATATAACAGCATGATTATCTATACATTTAGGGATGATTCCTGTGATTATGAGTCCTGTGGTCTGTATGAGTGACTGTTGGACTAAGTATCTGGGGATGATACTTGATGTTCTCGCTCCGATATGCAGGGGATGACACTTCCGGGTTGTGTTGATGGGGCAGTGACCATGGAGTTCAAGGCTGCCGCTGGGTTTTTTTTTTTTGAGGCATCAGTGATATCGCCCACGTGGCTGTTTGTGAGTGTCGGCTGTCGTTCCGCCGAAGTGAGTCTGCCCGGTATTGATCTAGGCTTAGCAGCAGCGGGAGGATTGACTCTGTCTTGATTGTTGAGAAACTCTCGACAGTAAGGTATATTATCTATCTTGGTTATTGGAGAGTGTTGCTTATTCATAGGACACTTATTGCTTTTTCCGTATGCGATCTAAGGTGGTATGTACTTTGAGGGTTTTATGGTTTAATATGATAACTGGTGTGGGGTGTTTTGGGAGGCGTGCTGGTACTGGGGGGATATTTAATCTGGGTGGCTGGTGTGTTGTAGTAGTCTGATGACGGCCTGCTATAAGGTTGAAACATGTTTGAGAACGAATAAAGTGTTTTGAACTTTGTTACCAAAGACCTGTGAGGGCGTCGTGCTTTGTGAATATTGTATATATATTATATATTAGATAAATAAGATATGTGTTGTTTGTTGCCTGGGATGGAGCCAGTTGGAAAGGAAGTGGAACACTAATAAGCACAAAATTTACTATTAGGCCACGTAGACATGTGTCTAAAGGTAGTTCATACACAATAAATAATAATGCGGAAAATCAGTCGGAATACCCATATCGTAGTGTTAGGGGATGAAACCGACTGAGCCGCCAGTGACGGACAAAGACCGTAGTGGCTTTATAGTGGTCGGTGATAGACTGAATATGAAAATCTCTTTTGTCGTTATTTGTCCCTTACTTTAAGGGGATTTTTCTGGTATGGCCACATGGCCGACCAATCCCTATACACGCATATTGGGCATCGGACGGTTTCATGTGTGGCAGTTCCTACTCACAGGTGTGTGACAGATATCCAATGGATCTATCGGCACAATGCGATAGGCGTTTACATTGTGGCCCTGTGATTGCAGCTCTGCTGTCAATCTCTTTCCCTTATGATACTCGTTTTGCTACTTTAATTTGCAGACATCATCAGATTTCTTAAAAAGCATCTAATAAATTAAGTCTGGGGTGGTTAGGATTTCTTGACCACTTTAAACAGTTTGCAATAAATAAATATAAAAATGTTAAAGCAAATAAAATTACTATAATTATTAAATAAATATAAATAAAAACAATATAAGTGTAAAATACTCAGAATTCAACTATTAAACTCATTATTATAATGAATGCTTGTAAACTCAGAAGATATTTGAAGATATATAACGATTGACACAACTAACACAAAACCATATACATTACTCACTAAGAAGATCAATGCACAAGTTAGCCAGACAATGCCATCGACTTTTATACATCAATACAGGTTATTTCCTATCAATGACCCCAGCAAAATGCAAATGGTTTGAGTTAATTTTCATTGCTAATGCTAATCTAACAGGGGACAGGAAACCTCCTGGAGCTCCTGCCATACATAGGACATGACGCATGCCGCACTATAGTTGCTTTAAAACAGGAAGCGTTTGAAGACCTGTCAGTTCTTCTTGTAAGGATTCAGTTCTAAGCTAAATGTCATTCTATCTTAGTCCGTGGACCTGAGATATATGATTGAAGAAGGAAGGTAAACTTAGCTCCTTCACCCCCTCACCCTGCATCCTTCAATCAATACAATTAAAGAAAATTTGTTTTTCAAAGTTAACTATTCCTTTTAAAGCGGCATGCTTCCACCCTCTTAAAAACATTTTACATCTTGCAGCCGGCATACAACTCCACTCTTCAACGTATATCAGGTATAGGGATAGAGAGTCCTCCGATCATAAAAAACCCAAATACTTATACATAATTAAAGAGACATAACAGGAGAGGAGTGGGTGAAAAAGGCTTGCACAACACTTTATTTATTTTACAATATTACTGATTATAACTTTTAACTTTAAATACCATTTTCCAATTCGAGCCTGCCCACTGTTAAAATCCCAGCAGCAGCCGTATTTCTTACTTTCAAATAATGAACCAACTTTTTAATTCCCAGCCAACCCCTGTTAAACTCCCAGCGGGCCCTAAGCCTATTAATTAACTTACCACCTGGAACTTTTGGCTCAGCCTTTTAATTAAATGAAGCCATGAGCCTCAAAAATGATCAAACCTTCTATATAAACTCGGCCGTCAAGCTCATTAAAACCTTAAGGGAGCTTGATCCCATCCAAAAATAATGCTTTCTCAATGGCTGATGTAAATGAGTTAAATATATCTTAACCAAAAATCAGAGAGATGGATTCAAGCTCTCGTGTGCCGATATGTGCAGAAGGGTAAAGCTTTGACAAACTGTGCTAATTGAAAATTTATTTTGTGCCTACTTTCTCCAAGCCTTTTTGTTTTTGCCAACCAAACTAAACGTGGAACTATTTTGACCAAATTAAAATAATTTCTGCGCATAAGCATGCGGATGTAGCTATTTCATCTTTATGATTAAGAGATTGTGGTGAGCCCGTACCGATTTATTACCCCCAGAGTGGAAAAATGGACATCAAGGATAACCCCACGTTATTAATAACTCAGATAGGGCTGGTATTAAATTATCCCAGGTAAGGCCTCTTACCCCAATCCAATAAACTCTGTTTTGACTTATCCAATTAGAGGTGACAGCCGTACACTCTTTCTGCTTTCCGATTGGACTAATATGAAAGAGTGGCCTATTGTCCAATTGAGTCAACCGCCTGCAAAAGATAAATGATTTTAACGCCAAAACTGGGGAACATAGATTTATAGTCTGTTAGATTGCCACACAGTCTTGTAGCTTGGTACATCTAACCCCATAAGGGAAGCGTGAGGCTGCCTCAATTCGAATAATGAGACTTGGAATCTTATCCGGGATGCATAAGGACCCCAGACAAAGACCCAAGACTTTGGTTAGCTGGTATTTGGAGACAAAAGACCACCCCTATGTATAAAAATAGGCAAACACCTGAGGGCGAAGACTCTAGAATAATTTTGAAATTTTTTTTCTGGAACTGAAGGGACCCAGCCTAGACACTATACCGTTACCTAGTTCTATCGTCTTGGAAGGTTTTAGGACAATGCAAAGTTTTTCTGAACTGATACAGACACTCATTATCCAGTACGCCTGTGAGACCCTACTAGGGGATTTTCTTACTGACCTAAGGGGCATTTTTATAAAGAGGTGAAAAAGAAGCCAAAAAATTACCGCTGTACATCACGGCGTGTGAAAATAGCGATATCACCGTATTTATAACGGTGAGCGCCATCGCCGCGATATGTATCGCGGTCATCGCGATGTCCTGCGGTAATTTTAAGTCCCTTGACGGCGATACTGCAATAGCGCAAGCCGCTAAGTTCAATATTGCCAAGGAGGGACTTAAAATTCCTTCCCGGCGCCTCCGCTCCGGGACGGGGCATAAGCCCTCTCCACCCTTGCCCCCTGCAGTGGTTGCTGCCGTCCATTCCCAGCAGCCATTCCAACCCAGCCCCGCTTCGGCGAACATATGAGCGGGAGGGGCTAGGAGGGCTGCTGGGGAAGGGGCCAGAGCAGGTGGTCACGACCACCTGCCGTGCACCCCAGCACATGCCCCGCCGGCCCTAAGAAGGGGCTTAAGGGGTCCCGCGAAGCTCGAACAACGGGACCCCCTCCCCGGCCCTATAGGGCCTTTGCGGCACTTACAGTGCCCTTGCGGCTCTAACGAGAGCCCTTTGGGGATTAGGGTTCCCACAGCTCGAACCGGGGACCCCAGTGAGCGGCTCTTTAAAAGTTGCCCTTGGGCGGCCGCGTCTTCTTTCTTGCCAGTCCAGGCCCAACACCAGCTCAGCTGAGGCCGCCGACCCCCGGAGGTACCCTGCAGCCACAGGGGTACCCCCGGCGAATAACGAGGCCGATGTTGCCGGCGTCTTGATCCGTTGCGACGTCTTAGGCTGGCGACACCAACCCCATGAGGTCACCGATGCCAGGCAGGCTACCGCGGTCACCAGTGAGCCTGGCTGCACTGCTGGCCTCAGCAGAGCCGATGTTGCAAGCCGCTTCTTTGCTTCAGCCATCTACTGCGATGCATCTGAGTTCCGCGGGGAGTGCACTCTTTATATAGGTTTGCAGAAAATCCCTAACCATTTCTGATTGGTCAATTTTTTAATGCTGGTTTACATGTTACATTAACCAATCAGATTTCGAAGAATGGGATATTTAATCTGGGGACAGAGAAGAAACATAGGGATTAATGAAAACATTAATTTTGCATGTTATTTATAATGAGTGTTTCAACCTTGTATGGATGGTGCCACACTGAATAACCCCCTAAGATGAATTAGGTTAAAGAAGGTATACTATTTATAGCAGATCCCTAGAAAGCCACTGCTGGTATTATGTTGTTCAAAAGAATCGAAAGAAAAAAGAAAATATTGGATACATGGAGTATTTTGTTAATATGTATATTATGTATGGAATGATCGGAAGTTTACAAACACAGGGTTAATAGAAACATTACCGGGTGATAAATGTTCCTTTGATGAGGAAGGATGTTAAAAAGAAGTGTATGGCGCTGGTGTACCAAATGGTTGGGGACTACTCAAGACAGTTTTGCCTATGGTGATACGGGTGGTGAGGAGCGTATAGTATGACAAGGCATGCTCTATGCTTGCGTGTTTAAGTAATACTGTGCAGAAACGGATGAAGATAACAGTCGGACTCTAATAGGAGTAGGAGAGTGGAAAGAGGGACCAGTGCATATTGGGTCAGTGAGTAGGGAGACTGAATATCGCCTCAACTAATGCATGTCAACTGAAGTCCCGGTAAAGTACGACATAACTAACTGTATGACTTATACAGCTCGAAAACACGCAGCCTCTATACTTCTTGCTTCTATCCCACCCTTTGGATCACTTGCATGTGCTTACTTGCGAATTTACTCATAGTTGGCTTATTTGTGACCTACTATCACACAGCAGTTTCCAACTGGATGTATTATAGAGAAAGCTGTCTGAAGAAACATGTCCCATGAAGGGAAATATCACCCATATTCGGTACCAGGTGCCAGATAGTATTTTAGCACAGTTATCAGGGACGCCCAATTTATGTTATAGATTTGATATGGTTGTTTTTGAGATTCTGAATAAAGTGTGTCATATTATATTATTATTCTTTCATTCCGGGTCACTTATATTGTAAGGGGGTGTGGGACTGATCTATGTAATTTTGGGTCTCAAGGGAGGTGAGTGTGATAGAGGGGTCTATAAGGGCATCCTTATTCTTGTGATAATATATGTATTTTCCTAGCAACCACCCTCATAGGGGTCTCCCGACCTATTTTTTATATAAGGGAGCGCACTTGACATATGTGTCTTGTTTAAAACTTGTTTGGACAGCTGTTTTTAATTGAAGAGCAGGAGGTAAAGGGCTATGCCATATCTCCCATTTCTTCAATTCATGCAACAGGAGCCAGAACAAAGGGAGGAAATTACCCACAAGTGTGAGCCACCCATGGCGCATCATGACAGGTCTGACTGTTTTCAACATTAACTAAACTATAGCATGTATTAATAAGCTACCATTACAAAAACATAGAGCTCTCTCAATACCATTCAGTTTCCACTAAATAGCACTAAGCTTGTAGATTCATAGCAGATATCACCCTCCAAAAACACAGTGAGAAAATTGAATCCTGACATTCTCCTAAGTCAATGCTAAAACTGTTTAGCGATGGATTAGGTTTCTGCGCTATCAAAACTGTATGACGCTCTGATATTACATAACCAATAGTGGATTTTAGTAAGCAAAATAGATTTGAAGGGTGCCTTAAAGTGCAGCCCCAAAAGTATGATTGGCTCCCTTAAGTATGTTTGTGGGCAGTGTCTCGTGAGCATTGATGCCAAGTGGGACACTGGTTTTATTGAATATTGATATTTGAAAGGTATTTTTTTGCCGGGGCATTCAGAGTTTCTTGGGTGTTGAAATTATGAAAACAAAACCAAAAAATAGTTGGTTTAAAGGCAATCTATAGTGAAAAAAACACATTGCCCCTTTGCAAAGTTAAATTCATGTACTCGTGTGCCTTAATCCTATTATGTCAGTGACTCTGTTTAACCATGGGAGTCAGATTTGAGCAGACTCCCCCATTCCTCCCCTCTGTTACCTCCTCAGTCTCAACTCCAGCTCTAACTGACAAGCTATCATGTGCAGTAGGATTTAAAGGTTCAACATCCTGAAAAACAGACCCACACACAGTGGCCAATAGAAATCAAGCTGTCCTGGAGACATGGAAGAAGGAGATAAGTTACAGTTACGATCTCTCTCTTTGTGACCCATCATTAATCAGTGAAAGCTATTAAGTGCAGCCTTTATATCTACCATCAAGCACTATCTCACCCTGCTAATGTATTATCTCTATGTATTACAGAGCAGGGAGGGGGGATCACATCACAGATTGACAGTCCAAGTAGGAGTAGAGAAGCAATCACGTATTCTTCTAACTGGTGTAACTCAGTAAAGAGAGGGAATCTGAAAAAAGTGAAGACAATCTGGGGGTTATGGGAATTATAGAAACACATGGAAAGAAAAGAAAAAAAAACGTTTCATTTCCACTATAGATGCCGTTTAATTTTGCTTTCTCTGATTATACTTAGGCCTTGGTTCCTTTTGGAGTTAATGGTAGCGGTTGTCATTGTGCACACCACATGTGGCATACCGTTTGATCAGACATGTGGGAGATGATATTTAGTGAAATTCTTTTACTTATCTTGTTGCTTGGGAAGGTTTTAACTTTGAATTATCTTGGGGATCTGTGTGTTTCTGCGCACATGTGGCATTCGGTTTTATTTAGAACGATTTATGTGGGAGATTGATATTTTGTGGATTTTTCAAATTATCTTGTAAGTTGGAAAGATTCTTCATAATTTTTTTCAATTTTCTTCGAAAAATCTCCAAAAGCGTTGAAGTCTAAGAAGAATGCATATATAAATGAAAGAATTGGTTTCTAAAAGTATAAGTTTGTGGGGGTTATTACGAGTCTGAGGGTGTTTTGTAAGCTGGTTAATTTTTTTCTGTAATTGTACGTACAGTATGCAATGGGTTCTTTCTGGTGGTCATGTTTCTGTGTACATGGACTTGTGGAAGATTGATATTTATGGGTGTCTTCACTTGTCGTAGAAGTTTGGGCAAAAAAGTGGCAAAGAAATCTTGCAACAAACCTCCAGGAGAAACCAAAATTTCCCACTAAATATCAAACTTCTGCATGCCTTAAATAAACTTTAGAATCTCCCACATGTCCTGATTCAATCAGTATGCAACATTTGTGATTTGCACAGAGACCAAGTCACCAAGTCACCCCAAAGGTACCAAGGCATAAGTGAAATAGAGAGAAAAAAAGTTTATTGTTTTGAATAGCTTCTAGTTTTTTACATTTTTTTAAAAATATTGGTTCAAACTAGAAATCTCGACCAAACACCCCATTAGAAATAAAAAAAAAGTCCTCTAAAATTATTCCCCACATGTCCTTATAAAACATAGCCGCACTTGCAAATGGCAAGTTACTGACACCCCGTCCTCGCCCCCCATGGCGGATGCGACCACCGCGGCAAACCCCTTCCCGCAGCCCCTCCCAGACCCCCGTCCCCATACTCTCGCGGGAGGGGGAGGGGAGGGCCAGCTGGGTGTGTGTGGGGCCCTCCAGCGGTGGGTACTGAGAAGGACCTTTGGGGCATAGGGGTCCGCAGCTCGAACCGGGACCCCCTTCCCTGGCCCATCAGGGCTTTGTGGCATTACAAGTGCCCTTGGGCCACTGAGAAGGACCTTTGGGGCTTAAGGGGTCCGCCAGCTCGACCCGGGACCTCTTCCATGGCCTTTATAAGGCCCTTGCGGCACTGAGAAGTGCCTTTGGCGAGGAACCGGGACCCCCAATGAGAGAGCTCTAAAAGTGCCCCTTGGCAGCGTCTTCTTTCTTCCATCCAGCGACACGAGCTCCGATGAGGCCCTGAAAGGTACCCCGAGCGGGCACGGTGTTTTTGAAGCTGAGTATTTGGAGCAGTGAGTGTCAGGACTCCCAGACATAGCGGAACATTTCAAACCAGCAGTATTGTGCCATACTCAACTTTCACACATTATAATATCACTGATATAGAGGGAAACTTTACAAGTATACGGTAGTGCTCTATCCCAGGGTGCTTGCTCCCTGGTGGAATCCGCCAGACCTTTGTGCCACTACATTGTTTGTGACCACTTATCCTGAGGACACTAGGCATAGTAGTTATAATATTTATTATAATTCTATTTTTAATCTGATGACATATTGTATGGGGTTTTGTGTTTTCTAAAAAAAGATAAAATTGTGACCTTCAGTGGTGTGTGCTCTTCAAGTGGTGTGCTTGGGATGTCGTATTCCGTTTTTCAGATGACTATGCCTGCATAGTCAAGCCCTCCATTCCCTTTATTATTTGTAGTTGCCTCCTCTGAAGTGCTTCATTTCCAAAGATGTCCCTTTGTATATAGGATTCAAAAACTGCACCGCATATTCCAAATGAGGCCAACCAGTGCCTGCTAAAGAGGGAGAATAATGTTTTTCTCTCTTGAACCTATTCCCCTCAATATCATGCTAGCTCTAGCCATTGCTGTCTGGCATTGTTTGCCTTACAGTTAAGTCTGTTATCTACAGAAATCCAAGTTTTTTCAATTGGTGATTACTAACCCAGAGCATTTATGATTTAGGTGGCAACAGGGATTGTTAAACCCCAAATGCATTAGCTTACCTTTATCAAACCTGCCACATTGCTGCCCATTTTGATAATATATCTAGGTTCGCTTGCAGTAATTGCATATCATTTGAAGTTTCCAAAGCTACTGCATGTTTAGTGTCATCAGCAAACACAGACACCTTACTCAATGCCCTGAGGCACATACATACGGAGATTCATTTCCAATCCTCTCTGCATTTGGTGTATAACATTACACCAACGGTGTTAATTTACCCACTTTTTATCATCCTGTACACAGCCACCACCCATATGTTTGTACCTATTGTTTATACACCATCTATTTAATCTTTTAAATTTGTTTTGTTGTTTAATTTTTGTTAACATACATACAATGTTCCCCTCCTTTCTTATTAACTCTGGTCATGTCTAAATAAGGAGTATCTTCATATTTACTGTCCAGTCATGTAAATCATTTAGCCATGTTTTCTGCTATACCTATCACACCATACTTTACTTTAAAGCTTTAATTCAAGTTCAGTCCAGTCCAGTTTTCCAGACAGACTTCTGCATTAGTAATCATACATTTTAGATACTATTCAATTAATTCCAAACTTGGACTTACACGCCCTTATCCTCTATACTCGGTACTCCATTTCCACCCTCATTATTTATATCCATTATCCCTAATACCTCTATCTATCCTGCTATACCAATGACCCTCCCCCCATAACTAGTTTAAAATCCCCTCTAACCCTCTAGCCATCTTCTCCCCCAAACAGCTGACATATCATGAGGTGCAATCAATCTCTACTAAAGCGACGGTAGCCAACGAGAAGCGCAGCCCAGTTCTCTAAAAACCCAAACCCCATTCTCTTGCATCACCCTCCTAGCCACGTATTTATACCTAAGCTCCCGTTTCCCCCTAGTGTAGCATGTGGCTGCAATAGTTTTTATGAACACATACCCTTAAGGTCCTTACTTTAACTTGGTCCCTAACGGAATCATTTTTAAGGACCTCACCTCCACTCTAACTTTGGATTAGCACCAATGTGAACCAAGACTGCTGGGTTCACCACATGTCCAACCCTAGCACCAGGCAGGCAAACACACTGTTCACCATTGTAGAGATTTTGGTGGCAGATTCCCTATCTACAATTTCTAATAATGGAGTCCACTGCCACCCTACCTATCCTTCCTAGCCCTCGTTCCTCCCTTGTATTAGCTCCATAAATGCTTCTCCTGAGCCATCGTACCTCCACATCTTCACCTAACAAGGCAAATCTGTGGGATTGACCAGCTACTTCCCCTGGTGACCCTCCATACTGGCCCCTGCCATTACTGTATTTCTTCCAGGCTTGCCAGGCCCTGCTCTCGCACAAGTGAATGCAAGCAGGAAGCAGAGTAGGGAAAGCCACACCATGTAGAGGTACTTACCTGTCGTCCGCTCAGCAACAATCACAAGGCGGTGCTCCGCGTCCCAGTGAAGCTGATGACGCGCTTGCTCGTCTTGCTCGCTTGGGCGTCCATGCAGGTACACCGGCCGGCGCGAAGTTGAAATAGTTTCTCCTCCCTTCCCTAGACGCCGCTTGTCAATGTTTTGGCATCTAGGTTCTGGCAGTTTGTATTGTTATACAGTCTCCATTTTCCAGCATCCAGCTGTATCGTCACGTTCTCCATTGTTCCAGTATCCAGCTCATTGTCCAGTCCTCCATTGTTCCACATCCAGCTTCATTGTTCCAGTTTCCATTGTTCCAGTTACCCCAGCTTCATTGTCACAGTCTCCATTGTTCCAGTATCCAGCTTCATTGTTACCAGTCTCCATTGTCCAGCATCCAGCTCATTGTTACAGTCTCCATTGTTCCAGTATCCGCTTCATTGTCACAGTCTCCATTGTTCCAGCATCCAGTCCATTGTCACAGTCTTATTGTTCCAGTATTATATAAACACGTTATGAAGGAATGCTCAGGACATATTCTTTATTGAGTCTATAATTAAGTCAGATTAAGACAGTCTCCAGTGTTCCAGTATCCAGCTCATTGTCACAGTCTCCATTTTCCAGTATCAGCTTCATTGTCACAGTCTCCATTGTTCCGCATCCAGCTCCATTTGTCACAGTTCCATGGTTCCAGCATCCAGCTCCATTGTCACAGTCTCCATTGTTTCCAGCATCCAGCTCCATTGTCACAGTCTCCATTTTTCAGTATCCAGCTTCATTGTCACAGTCTCCATTGTTCCAATCCAGCTCCATGTCCAGTCTCCATGTTTCAGTATCCGTTTCATTGTCACAGTCCCATTGTTTCCAGTATCGGTTTCATGGTCACGTCTCCATTGTTCCAGTATCCGGTTCATTGTCACAGTCTCCATTGTTCCAGTATCCAGCTTCATTGTTACAGTCTCCATGCTTCCTCCTTCAATTCGGACTAAACGTGAGTCTTCCCTGTATTCTGTTCCAAACTGAGGTAGTTCAGCGTTACACACCAGCTCCATTTTTCTCTACTGGTGCTGTTAGTTTGAACTGCACATTGTGGCAGAATTGCCTGAGTACTATTGCAGAACCTTCATGTTTATTCCACTTAGACCCCCCTGGATTCTAGCTGCAGGCAGGTGGAATAGGAAAGGGAGGGCAAGATTACAAAGGTTATGACTCTTACTGCCTAAAGTGACTTAATAATCCATTCCTATCCAAATGTAATACGGTTTTCCAGATGTATAACAATGAAAATTTTTCAGCATTTGGTGCAGCCAAGGAATGCTGGGAGTTGTAGCTTTTTAAAAAAATGTCAAAAGTTAACACCCATGCTCAATATCATAGGCTGTATTGCATCTGGACACATTCATTAGCAATGGACATAAAGGAGAAACTTATTGCTAACGAGAATGCTGGGATTAATAGTTTTCAAACATGTGAAAGGTCACAAAATTCCACATCCCTTCTGTATACTATTAGGCTGTATGCATCACATCCTTAGTACAGGACATTTAAGAAAATTTATACAAACAGAGGCTGGGAACTGTAGTTAAAAAACATGTGAAAGAGTCACAAGTTCAACACCCCTTCTGTGTACCATTAGGCTGTATTGCATCTGGACACATACCTTAGCGACAGGAGATAAAGAAGAAAGAAAACTTACTGCAAACAGAAAATGTCGGGTATTAGGTAGTTCCCAAAACATGTGAAAGGTCACAAGTTCAAAACACCCCTTCTCTATACCATTAGGCTGTATTGCATTTGGACTATACATTAGCTACAGACATTAAGAAGTAACTTAACTGCAAACAGAGAATGCTGGTATTTGTAGTTATAAACATGTGAAAGTTACAAGTTTATACCCCTGTTTTCATAAGGCTGTATTACTCTAGACACAGCATGGCTCTAAATCGATTACTTTGCATGCCCCACCCATTTCTCTAGGTAAGCTGTGAGTGAGAAATATGGGTTTATATGTTTAGATATTAGGGCATATTATAATAACATGAGGTTGTGAGGTACCTTCTGTTATAAGAAGGTCTCATTTCATTGTATGCTCCGCAGGGGAGCTTTCAGTCCCTTAACCCCACCTCACTTAACCTTTAAAGACATCAGTATCATAGTTAATTGAGGCTGAATAAAGACATGCGTCCATCAAGTCCAACTTTTCAAACTTCTTTTTTAACACTACTAACAGTGATCCATAGGAAGGCAAAAAAAAAAAAAAAAAACAGCTAAAAAAAAAGGGGGGGGAATCCTTCCTGACTCCAAATGGCAATCGGAAAGTATCCCGTGATCAACCACACTGCAGTATTTAATACAGTAACTCTCAATATTTTATAGTTTTAGAAACGTATATAGCCCACTTTTAAAGCTATTTCAATGAACTTACCAACAATTATCCTCTAAAAGAAAGTATTTCTTTTATTCATTTATTTATCATACCACTGTTATATACCATAGACATAGTTTAATAATTTTAAAAATGTATATAACTTTATATCATTACAATACTCAAGAGAGAATTTTTATAATTTTTATATTCTGTAATTTTTAGCATAATTATGACCTTCCATTTTTTATATCTATCTTTTTAATCATCTCTGCCATCATACTGCCTTTTTAATTCTAATCTTTGAATCTTTATATCTTTTGTCCCTATTATTATTATTATTATTATTATTATATTTTTTTATTTTTTTACAATATATTTTCATTATTTTAACTATTTAAACTATTCTTACGTGTAATGTAAGTGAGAGTCCAGATATCTACATGCTTTATAACAAGCAGTGATTTCCCATCACCTCTCTCACCCAGTAATTCTGTACAACCTGTTCTTTGTTTTAACTCTACTTTTAACCAACATATACGTATTTTGGACCAGGAGACACCTCCAAGGTTAATATACAAAATAAACATTTAAAATAACTCTAAAGGGCAAAAAATACAAAAAAATGACTTATAAAGAAGAAAAAAATCCAAGATGGCTGTCTGGAACACAAACAGACAGCAAATGGAACACAAATGGCACTTTTAAAATTTGTATCCCTGATGAAGCTGTAGGGATTAAACAGCAAAACAGTAGGAACTACCTCAAAACCTTATTCCTGTGTTGCAGAGGTTTGTGGGAGCTATAAGACCAAGCAAGCATCGAAACAGCACAGAGGAAATCCTGCAGTGCCCCTAGTGGTGGATAGGCACAATGAGTGTTTTAAGAATTTAATATATGGAAGTGTCATTTTAAACTGATTTTTTACAGAGATCTTATCTTACCTATTTATTTTTTACTTCTTGTTTTAACCCTTATCCTACCATAACCCCCAAGATACTTTTAAGATTTTATAAACAATTCAGTGGACAACTTCGTGCAGCCACCCATCAAGGAGACATTCCTACCACACCATAGCACGGAAGTAGCCCAATCTACCTGATTGAAATTAACTTTGTCTAATAGTGTTCCATACCATACCATATCCTCTGCCAGTCAGAGTGAATATTCTTATTTATACCCTTTATATTATTACAGTCCCTACTATATAAGACTGGATTCTCTATAGTGAATACCAAAGGGAAAAATGGTTTAGCATTTAGCCTTTGCAGCATCCTCTATAACCATGTCAGTCCCTTTATTTAATGGTCCCCATTCTCGGCTCTCATCTTTTTACTATTGATATATTTAAAAAAAAATTTTGGGTTAAACTTGCTTTGCTCTGCTATCCGTATTTCATTTTCTATTTTAGGTAGTTTAATTGCTTTCTTGCACTCATTATTACAGCTTTTATACTCCTGTAAGCCTGTTCGGTTTCCCTCCGAGTTCAAAATTTTAAAAGCCTTTTTTTTTTTCCATTTCCCTTTTTAGCTGGGATTAAGCCAGGTAGGAGAGGACCTATTTTTTTACACTTGTTCCCTAAAGGTATAAATTTAGAAATAAAATGGTTTAATATCCCTTTAAAGGGGTCCACTTCTGCTCAATATCCTTACCTAGGAACATTTCCCCCCCAGTCATGAGGGATTCCTTCAAAACATAAAATTAGCTTCCTAAAGTTAAAAGTTTTTGTAACCCAGAGCACTTTGTTTTTTTGCAACCTATATTAATGAAACATGCCATGATCACTTTACCCTAAGCTTCTCATTACCCTTATCAAAATGAGCTCAGTATATTAGATATCACCACATCAACAACGAATCCTGTTAGTAGGAATCTGCCATCTGTGAAGAAAATTCTCATAAAGAAGATTTAAGAACTTGATACTTTTGTGGTGCTGGCCGTTTCATTACTCCAATCTATGTCAGGTAATTAAAATCCCCCAAACCAGAACATGCCCCATACCAGCAGCCTTCGCTACTGATATGGAGTTATTTCCACATCCTCACTGGCATTTGCTGCTTATAAAACCACAATGAAATTACTGCTTTCTTGCTTTGTTACATAGCCCACCCATATTGTTTCTGCCTTATTCTAACCCCTCTATCGCATTTAAATTTGGCTTAATCTGTTTAACTTACATACATACTCCCCTCTTTCTTTTAAACTATGTCATGTCAAATAAGGAGATCCTTATATTTACTGTCCAGTCGTGTGAATCATTAGCCAAGGTCTCTATACTGATACATCTACCTTCTTTAAAGTATTAGTTCTAGTTCTCCGCTTTTACAGACAGACTCTAGCATTTGTACATTTAGATCATTCAATTTACTTCCAAAATTGGACACATGCCTCCTTATCCTCCCCCATTTCCACCCTCATTATCGTATTAGCCCTCGATCACTAATCTCTCTGTCTACCCTGTGTAGTCCAAATGTACCCTCCCCCCCATACCTAGTTAAAATCTCCTCCAACCCTCTAGACATCATCTCCCCCAAAACAGCTGCACCATCATCATGAGGTGGCAGTCCATCTCTACTAAAGAGCCTTACACCACCCTTCATGCATTTTTCTATACCTAAGCTCCGTTGCTCCCTAGCATAGCACAGGCTGCTGTAGTATTTTGAAAACTACCCTTGAGGTCCTTAGTTTTAACTTGGCCCCTAACGCTCAGAAATCATTTTTAAGGACCTCACCTCCACTCCAAAACTACTGGGTCACTCCCAGCCCCACCCATAATCGGTCTACTCAAACCACCACATTCAAACCCCAGCACCAGGCAGGCAACAACATTGTTCAGCGTATCCTGTGCTAAGTCCTAACCCCATAGCAGACATAAATGTGGAACTTACTGTAGTAAATACTAATAAGTATGAACCTAGCATGGTAATCTGGATCTTGTTTGGGTCTCAGGTTGCCCAATGGTGCCATTCAGTTGAACACACATTATGGCAGGATTGCCTTGGTCTATTCTCAGACTGCAGGTTAATCCTTTGGTTCACCTGGATACTAGTGACTGTTGACTAACAGTTTAAAATATCCCTGTGTAAATATTTTATATCCACTGAATTACACATAGCAAAACATACAAACATAATACAGAAACTTTTACCAGTAATAGAACTTAACATTTATATCTGGTTACACATGCATATAATATACTGGGGGACAGCAGTTTGGGGTGCAAGTAGATAACTTACAAGTCACTCTTTTTGGTTTTAAGGGTGGAAATGCCAATTTAAAACACTTTCTCCTCGTCTTCTTGTGTGTTTTATTCAGGAATGGTGTTTCATATCAATTAAATTGAAAGGAGATATCAGCTGTGCTGGTCACCAGTGCTGCCCCCTCCATTGTTCAGTAGTCCAACCAATAGGAACATAAACTTTTTACAGAGCACATGTTCTTATTGGTTGTAATTTAGATTACCTTTAAGGGCAAGTGTTCCCCAATGTAAAATCTATTGTTATGTTAACTCCCTGAACAACCAAAATACAAGGGGTAGAGATTGGAAGGGTACTTATCTTCAGGAACATTTAGAACAGAGTAAATTTTCATATTATTTGCTTGGGTTTGGTTTTGGGGGATGAACTTGTATTAGAACAACTGTTTCCAAGCTAAAAGCTAATATAACACGAATAATGTATTTTTCGTCCATTACTTACAAACACTTGTTCCCCGTGAATAGCAAAGCTGTCAGATAAGTAGAGACCATTATGTTCTGTTACACCACAAAACGTATAATGAAATCTAATAGGAAAAAAGAAAAATACATTTTATACTTTTAAATAATGGAAAATACCTTTGGGGCAATGCAGTATCGCTCCCTGTGATGTAGTTATAATGTGCGACACTACTACATTGCAGGAGTATTGCCCAACATTCTTTACTTTAAGTTTTTGCTATTTGTTAGTATCGCTAACCTTAACTGAATTTCACTGGGTGCCCAACCTTTTGAAAGCAGCCAGCCCTCAGTCAAAGCCCCCATGCTATCCTGACATTACACTGGGTAGTGTAAGTTTTTCACGTATTGTCAATAGTGCCCTTTAAACATTCCACCCCTAATTGTTTAAGCAGTATAACATTTTTTTTTGTCACAAAAATAAACCTTGCCAGAAACCAAATTCATGTAAATAACTGTGGGCTATGTTATTGTGTCAAATCAGCAATTAAATACTTTACTTTGATTCAATATCGCGAACCCCTGGGTCTTACCTTGTCACAATCCCACAATTCAATACGTGATTAAAATCATATTTTGCACTGGGGTTCTTGCAAGATATACCAGGGGTTAATGGTCCTTTTTCATCCCCTTACAAATTTACAGGTAGCGCAAAAACGTAACTAAATGGGAATGTGTCAGTAATGCTGCACTATTTCCACAAATATTTGGAAATGGTGCACCCCCATAAAATAAGTTCATAGCCCATGTTGCGCTGGTTTGCACGAGTTTTGCACTTATTTTACGATATTGAATCTCCCCCGTTACCGGCAGTAAAAAACAGTTGCATCTTACCTGACCGTGATCCCATGATGCTTTAAAGTCTCTCACAAGAACTTACTGCATTGGGGATCCCGGTCAAGTAAGAAGTAACTTTTCTTTACAGCAGGTCTGCACGCTACGGTAGTAATGGCATTAAGATTATCACAAAATTGTTGTGCTAATCTTAACTAAGCCAATACTGCATTGGCTGTGCCATGCTTTTTTCATAAAATTTTTGGACATGGGTGGCCAGCACAAAAGTAGTTCAAAAACATCTAACCCAATATTTCATAGAGTAACGTGGGTTTTTGGACGATTTTCAGGCAAAAATGTCTATAGGCATCTATAGTGAGAAAATGAACTTTTTTTCTTTCCTTCCATGTGTTCTATAATTCTCCCCAACCCCCAGATGTCTTCACTTTGTCAGATTCCCTCTGTTCTGAGATACACAAGTTAGAAGAAGGACGTGATTTCATTCCTCTACTCCTACTTGGACTGTCAATCAAATCCCTGTGACGTGATCCTCTTCCCTGCTCAAGTCCCTCCCTCCTCCATGCTCTGTAACAAACAGAGATAACAGCATTAGCAGGGGGAGAGAGGTAGCTTTGATGGCAGAGATAAGGCGCACTTGACCCCCTTCTTGATAGCTTTCACTGATTGATGATGGGTCACAAAGAGAGAGATCAGGACACAGAGAGATCCGTGTCTCCAGGCAGCTTGCTTTCTATTGGCAACTGTGAGTGGGTGTGTTTTTCAGGATGTTGAACTTTTACCTCCTATGCACATGATAAGCTTGTTGAGTAGCCGGAGTTGAGACATGGAGGAGGTAACCGAGGGGAGGGGAAGGGGGGGGGGGGGAGTGCTGCAGAGAGATTTATGCCAAACAAAGTCACTGACAGAGATAGGATAAAGGAGAACAGAGTACATGAATTTAACTTCGCAATGGGCCAGTGTGTTTTTTTTCACTATAGATGCCTTAAAGCATCAGCCCCTTAAAGTATGAAATTCACTTTGTCTGGCACCACACACAAGTCTGCACCACACAAAGATATTTGCTTCCAATCTACAATCCAAAATTTAAATTGTTTTTTTTTTCGATTGGTCTATGTTAGTCAAGTGGAATATTGGGCATAGATCTTCCTGTGTTTACTAGGCATTACCTTTATTCAAAAACAGCTTAAAAGACTTTAATCGTGCTGATTTACTGATGGTGTTTTTGCAGTTCTCAATTGGCTGAATTATCAGGGATGATTTGGCTAAAGTAGTTAAACTGTTATGTATTCCCCTATTTGTGTTACTTTTGACTAGATCAGACAGGTTGAGATTTATGTAGCTGAAATGCTGCAGTTTGAAATATATTTTGACTGTTAATTTGCAGTAGAAATTCAGTAAAAATGGACATATTTATTGATGTGTATTATTGCTAAAATATTTGTGAGTGGAACATTAGGATTACAGCATGACTAAGTTATCTATTATGCTCTTTCAGTGGTAAGAACATTCTTATAAAATTCACCTATATTACCTTCAGAATTATTACCAAGAATTATGAAATTCTGTGTCTAGGGTATCTTAAAGCATTGCATGTGTTTGCTTGCAGGATAACTATATTCTAAAAAGTCATTTTTTTAATTAAAAAAAATGGAAAGTACCTGGGGCTGGGAGGTAGGGTTGATTATGATTATTCCTACTTCCTAATATAATTTAGGTGGGATCTATAGCACATACAATTTTCATTTGCCAGTTTTTTCTATAAATTATCTTTTTTTTATTGAGTTTTATAGTAAAAAAAATAAAATTGTTAACAGTAACAGTAACAATATGAGAGCACATTCATTTAGTCCTTGTATTGTGGATTAGCAGATGTTAGGAAGTATATATCTTTAAATCACATTGTACATTGGTCTATGTACCAGAATTCCAGTTTTTGTAAAAGGTTTCATAATTGTTTTGTGAGGAAGAAGGTTTTCTCATATCGCATATTTTGATTTAAGATTGACATTATTCTTTGATCTTAGGTATTTTCATGGCTTTCCAGTATTGGGAATTTACCATTATTTACCAAAACATTCTAGTATGATAAGTATATGGAAATAATTGTTTGTGAATTGCAAGGTAATTCTGATAAACAGATATTCAATAGTGCTAATTTATAGGGCAATGAGTTAATTTATAGTGAGTTATTAGTGGATAATGTACCCCCCAACTGTAAATTATAAGGATATTAGAAGTCACAGAGAAGTTCCGTGACCATATAAAAGTACGAGGCTGCAGGCCGAGTACCTTTTACAGGGTACGGAACTCCATGGCTATAGATCACTTAATGTCTCCGTGGGTATGCCTTTCAGATGCAATTGAGTGGCTGGTTGAAAACTTATTCTCCCACCTTAGCCCGGAGCTCCAGAGTTTACATGTCTGGCCACATCGGGTTCCAGATCATGCCTCTTCATTGCCAGGTTAGTCCTAGACTATTCCTATATAAAGATAGTGCTAAAGCCAGCAGGCTTAAGGGAGGTAGAAACTAGCAGTCCTATATCCTGGCCCTAGTACTTTTCATTTTAAGTTGTTTAAAGAAAACTATACACACTATAGTTCTCCTTTAACTGAATAAATGTTAATATCTAATTTAATGGGAGGGACTGAAGATCAAGATGCTAAGTTTAAGGATTGTACTCTGGGAAATTTGCCCATTACTATGAAAACTATAACTGTTTCAACTATCACTCCATTTTTTGTTGATCTGTCCCCTTTTCAATCAAGTGCCTTGCTATATTTATAGACTTTATATAGCACCAACATTTCCATAGCGCTTTTCAATTACATGTATACATTACATCAAAAGAGCTTTAAATGTAAACACATTTATTTGACACACAAAACCCCACGCAAGCATGGGGAGAACTTACAAAATCCTGCAGATGTGTTCAAGGGTGGAATCGAACTCTGGACACAGCAAGGCATCAGTGCTAACCACTCAGCCACCATGCTCGCCTTTTCACTGTACATATCCTTTAAGTATGATGTCATAAACAAATGTTGTGTTCAAACTTAAAGGGTGTGAACTGGAAATTCTAAGATAAAGAAAATAGATAATTCAAGCTTGTAGTTTGAAATGTAGAATTCTTGCCTCCCTTAAATTATAATTCTCTAAACTAATATGGTCCAGTCACCCCTTTTAATAATCTGTTTACAAGTGGCCATAAAAAGAAGAAAATAACAAAAACAATTATTTAAGCATTAAAAACAAGACATTTGTGAAAAAAGTAATTCATATCACTCCTTTGGACATAGCACAAACATGTGCCGCTTCAGGTAAGGAATGATATGGGTTTTTTTTCTGCCAAACTCACCTGTCAAAGTTCAGGATCAAATAAATGGTATATTCTGCCCCTTCTTCTGGCCTTTGTCTGCTTCTGCTGGGAAGAAGACAATTATGGCCGTGCTGATGACCGAGCCATGTCCTCTGAGCATGTCCAAGCTCATAACAAGCTTGTACAGCTTAGAGAAGACAAGGACCTTGGAAGAATGGGGCAGTGAACAACAGACTAAAAATCTTAATTCAGAAACATATGACAGGTGAGTAAATATTGTGGTTTTGGGGGGGGTTGAAAGTATAGAACTTTGTATGAGGAGTGGATATGCCCTTTAAAGCTTTGTGCAGTTCTATGCTATGATTATTTGCAGCCACATTGTTGTTATAATTTATTACTGAATAAGGGATCTCTGATCATACATAGCAAGCAAGAATACAAATTCACAACACTGATTCTTTATTGATTTTTATCGGGACTGCGTCTGATGAACACAATACAAATACACTCACTAGACTATAATGTTAGATGTTTGGATACAATGACTTATTGCTACATCGAAATATTATTTCTGAATGACGAATTGAATGAAAAAAAAGGACTCAGGAAAAGAAAGTATGTGGATGAATGAAGAAAGTAGCTGTAGATAATAATGAATGGCCTGCTCACCTGAAGCTTCTTGATGGGTCCCAGTCCAACACCTTTGCAAGGTAATCTTTCTCGTTTCTGTGATGTGTAATGTTTATAAAGGCTTCCCATGGGGTAAAATCCTTAGATCCTCCCCTTTAAATGATCCAACAGGATCCAGTGCGTAGTAAAATCAAAGAATCTCATGTACTAGAATGTTTATAAACCGCTCTCACATAATGGCCCTCCTTAGAAACCAAATAAACATTCTGTGTAAACCATATTGTTTATTTAAATTTGTCCATTTTTGTATTACTGTAATAAATATTTGATTTTTCTATGGGGTTCTAAATCTATGATTTTCAAAAGGAGTTTCCTTTTAATAAAACGTTCATTAAATAAGAACTAACAACTAATAATTTAGTCAATGTTATGGATCCCCAATATGTTTAACAACAAAAAAAAATACTTGATGAGATTAAAACACATGCTAACCTGAGTGTGCAATGTGTAATATCTGGCATGAGGCAAGATGATATCATCACCCTAGCCGGCAAAGTCTACTGGTGTCATATTGCATAATGGCAGTAATAAAAATGTTGTGTCAAACCACCACTGGATCCACCTATATGTCTGCAATATAAATTTGTGCACCAAATATGAAGGAAAGGCTTAGGGGCATATTTATAAAGGAACGAAAACAGCGCCAAAAAAATACCGCCGCACATCGCGGCCGCGAAAATAGTGCTATCGCCATTATTTAACGGCGAGCGCCATTCCCGTGATATGTATCGTGGCCGCGATGTGTGCGGTAATTTTAAGCTCCTTCGCGGCGATAGATACACAATTTAGTACTTACGAATCCGTTGGCGGCACTCCGGCTTCACACAGCTGGTGCCAGAATCCCAACTGATTAGGTGCCTCCCCGCATCGGCACGCATGATAATGATCAATAAGAACGGACGTGGGACATGCAGCTCAAGATGTGGATAAAAGTCATTCTTTATTTCAAATGCATAATAAATAGATACAGCATACATCGTCAGGGGGTCCAAATACCCAGCAGACAGCCTGACGCGTTTCATGGGATACCCACTTCATCAGAGGCTGAAAAAAATTAGACCCATACACTCTTAAATATCTGTCCACTAATTACATCACAGATGTTAAAGGTGAGTATTAAAGGTGAGTGTTTAAAGGTAAGTTTCAGAGGTTAAACTAGGGGGCAGGTACAACATGGGCTAAAACATACAATTTACACAGATTAAAAACACACATATTTGAACATGCCAAAAAATCAGCTTATAAATAAAAATATAAATATAAATATATATCTATATATTATTATTTAGTGATAGTGAACTAGTCTGGGTAGAGGACTAAAAGGTTGGCTATCTAGGTCAAGTGTAATGTATAGAAAAATAAATGCAAACGTAAATAGATTCAATTCAATAAAGATATAAATATATAAAATATAACATATATATACATACCAATGCATATGTGAAATAAGTTAATGATAATAATAGTAATATTGTTTCATAGGGTATACATGAGAATACTATATTAAACATATATATGAATAGATATAAATATTGTAAATAAATAAAAAACAAGTAGCCCGACCTTATACATCACTATTAGATACAGGGCTATTGAGGAAAAGGCAAATAAAGAAAAGCAAAAATACTGCTCAAAATGAGGACGTAGAAACCTTACAATATAAGAGAAAGTATATATCAAATATGTACAAAAAATGCATAAAGTATGTGTACTCTAGAAAGACATAGAATTCATGTACTTGTTGCCATGGTACATATATGCATGAATCGACTATACATGATTAATATACAATATGCTGAGATACCGAAATGGGGGACCAGAAGGGTGAACTATATTTGCGTGACACATGATAGTTATATAGATGGATATACATTAGTTAGCTAAATATCGAAAAAGCATTAGTTCAAACTCTCTGTTCAGTCCTTGGATGAATCGAGTTTAGTTATGTATCCATCGTGCCTCTAATCTCATTAAACGTTTATTTTTATCCCCTTTTCTAGGTCCCTACGAATCCTATCTATTATAGTGAAAGTGATATTAGCTATACCGTATGTTTTTCTATAAACATGTTTAGAATAGCGAAGTGATATCTCCTCTTTTTATGCATATAGATGTTCAGATATACGTACATTTGCCGTTCTAATTGTTTACCTATATACTGGGCCCCACATACACATGTAGCTAGATAAATAATATAAGTGGATCTGCAATTCCCATATATTTTATATTATATGTACGTTCAGTCGAACACTGGAAAAGATCTAGTGGGTTTTACAATTTTACATGTAGCACATCTTATGTGGCCACAAGGATAACTACCACAGATCCATCCAATTATTCCCCCCAATGGGTTTGCTACTGAATAAGCTGGGGGATACATATGATGCCACAGTTTTCCCTCTATGAAGAGGAATTTGGGATGGTTTCCTAAACGGGATCCCAAAACTGGGTCCCCAAGTAAGTAATGCCAATGTTTCTTATTATTTGGCATATTTTGTTTGCATGTGTGAGTGTAGGTCATGACACACATATGGGGTGTCACGTTTTTACTCATACATATTATTCATATTATTCACTACTCATACATTTCACTCTATCTCCATTTTGTTAAATTTATATTGTTGTTATTACTGTTTTTCTTATGATTTTTCCCATTTTTCATAATAATAAACTCTCTATTTTTGGAGACAGCTTTCTCATTGCTACTTTGATAAGTGAGGTATTATACCCCCGTTCTAGTAATCTGTCCCAAAGTTCCATAGCGTATCCTGGAAAGTTTGCCACGAGGAACAAATTCTACGTATTCGTATGAATTGTCCATATGGTATCCCACGTATAGTAACTAGTGGGATGGTTAGAGTTGGCCCTCAATAATGTATTGCGTGCAATGGGTTTGCGATATAACTCCGTGGTTATCTTTTCTTTATCATTACTAATGTTATATCTAGAAAATCCATATGTTCTTTTTAATGGACATGGTAAATGAGTCCGAATTCATTATTGTTGCAATACTTAGGAATGAGTCCATATCATTAGTATCTGCTGCACATATTAAGAGAAGGTCATCTATGTACCTAAAAATTATTATATATCTGGAATGTACATTGTCCAGGGTTATATGTGGCGCTTTCCCAGTACCCCATGAGGGGTTGGCATACGATGGGAGAAAACCGCCCCCATCGCAGCCCCCTCCTCTGGAGAGTAGGTGCCATCAAACATAAAGTAGTTTGTATTTAATAAATGTTCCAGTGCCTTAATATAAAGGTATTTTGTATGGGCGGATATAATTTATGATGGTCCAACCAATATTGATAGCCTCGATCCCTTGTTGTGTGTTATCGAGTGTATATAGTGCATTGACATCCATCGTAACCCATAAATAGGAACAATGCCATTTGATATCCTTAATTTTGTTAATTACATCGGTAGTATCTTTAATGTAAGAGGGCAATTTAAACACCATTGGTAATAACAATTTGTCTATATACTGGGCCAGATGTCATTAATGGACCCTATGCCCGATACTATGGGGCGACATTAACATTTGTAATCGATTTGTGGACCTTGGGGAACATGTGAAAAATGGGGACCACAGGATATTCAACCTTGAGATATTTGCTTCCATTTGGTCAATACACCCATTCCATACCAAGGTCCACCAAATCATAGAGACTACATTTTAAAACGATTTGTAGGGTCGTCACTTAGTTGAGTATAGGTATCCTGTTCTAATAGCTGTCTCTATGGCCTCCTGGACATAATAGTCAGTATCTACAACGACTATAGATTTCCCTTATCTGAGGGACGGATCACGATACTCTTGTTCTGGGCCAAATTAGTTAGGGTCTTATTTATTTGTTTATTGGTGTAGATTTAAATTTATCTCCTAGAAACTGGAGTTTATTAATATCCCTATATATCATTTTGGAATGTGTCTATATAGGACCCTTGCTGTTTAAGGGCAAAATTCTGAAGGGTTACGTAAATTACATGTTGAACAACAGGAGATGGATCCATGCTTGGCATAAGATCCATTAGATTTATATGTTAATATGATCCTTTAAATTATAATCAAAATCATAAATAGGTGCAATACGAATGTTATTGTATCGATTTGTGTATCACAATTATTGGAATATCATTACAAAAATTCATATTCAAAAGTCCTCATTTTGATCCTCAGATCCAGTATGATATTCATCAACATTTGTAAAATGTCTTTTAGAATTAGCCTTCTAATGAATCGATTTATGTCCACAAGAGTGGTCAAAGATACGTATCTGATTGGGGACAAAATTAAGACCCAATTCTAGTAAATCCAATTCTTTTCTAGTAAGTACATATCTTAATAGATTTATTACATTGGAAACTTCATTGTTGATAGTCTCACCCTCCGGTGATTCCATTACCTCCGGTTGCGTGTGGTCATTCTCCTGCGTTGTATATGTTCCCCTGCGACTCCGTCCTTTTCCTCGTTGATCTTCCTCTGTAGTGGGTATTTTTGTATCTCTGATGGATATATAGATCGTCTCTCTCCGTGCATCGGGGTAAGTTTCCCCATGTAGATCTGATGAACTGTTGTCTAAAAAAGAAGAAGAGAAGAAGAGGGATGGGGGAGGGAGGAGAGATAGAGATGGTATGGGGGAGTCATCATCTCCCGGTCTCGGTCGGATAGTGCTGGATTCCTGAAATGGACTTTGCGTGAAGTACGATTACTTGTTCCCTGTCTGTAATCCGGTGTCTGAGATGTATCCCACTGTGTTTGTCGACTTCTAGTGGTGAGTTTAGGTGTAGTATATAAACTGTTTCCTTGGTGTATGGGAAGTTATGTATTGGCTCCAATTATACACGTTATTCAGTTCATAGTCTTTTTTATCTCTGACAAATTTGCGGTGTTTAACTTTGTTTATTCCAGTTCCATTTTGTTTATTGTCATTGATCTCATATAGGACTTTATCATATGTATCCTCATTATCCTCTTTAGAAACTCACTGATATCTTGTATTTCAACCTGAGTGGTTCTATATATTTCAGGATTGTAAGCCAAAATTAATTCCATTAATTTGAAAGAACAATCAGGAAGAATTACATTCCAATTTTCCATAAATTCCTTATTAATGTCTGTAATGTGGGGAACTTTTTTATCCTCAATCTAGGAATATGTCTGGCTTTTAAATAATTCTCCATCATGCTCATGTCCCACCATAATTTAGTTTCATTAATCATATTCTTTTCAAGTGTTTATACATATGTTATAGTCCCCTTTAGAGCTATCTGGGTCAATATCACCAATATATTTTTCAGAGAATACCTGTTCGGTTGGCGTTCCTCCATTCTTTATTTTCGGTCGTATAACCGGCTCATTAGGGGTTCCTGCACTGACCTAGTTTGTCTTCTTGTCTCCATATCGATGCAGTGTATTGTCAGAATATCGTGTTGTATCAATCAGTAAGCGGGTGCTACAACGCCACCAACGAATGCGTGTACTTCGGGGAAACACACGGCCATAGATACACAAATAGTACTTACGAATCCGTTGGCGGCACACCGGATTCACACAGCTGGTGCAATGAATCCCAACTGATTAGGTGCCTCCCCGCATCGGCATGCAATAGTATCGTATAGTATAGTATCGCCACGAAGGGACTTAAAATCCCTTCCCGACGCCTAGCATACCCCACCCCGCCCACAACCCCCGCGGCGGCGGGAACCACCCGCCGCCGCTTCCCAGCAGCCCCTCCCAACCCGTTCCCCGCTCTCGGCAATCTCGGAACGGGAGGCTAGGAGGGGCTGCCGGGAAGGGGCTGCAGCAGGTGGTCGCGACCACCCGCCGCGCACCCCCTCCCGGCAACCCCTCCAAGCCCCCGGCCGCTCCCGGGGAGGGGAAGGGAGGGAGCCGCTGGGAGGGGTGGAGGCTCCCTCCAACAGGGCCCTGAAGGGCCTTTTGGGGCTTAAGGGGGTCCCACAGCTCGAACCGGGACCCCCCCTCCCCGGCCCTATCAGGGCCTTTGCGGCACTGACAAGTGCCCTTGCGGCTCTAACAAGAGCCCTTTGGGGCTTAAGGGGTCACGCAGCCTTGTAAGGGCCCTTGCGGCACTGACAAGTGCCTTTGGCGGGGGTCCCGCAGCTCGAACCGGGACCCCCAGTGTGCGGCTCTTAAAAGAGCCCTTGGGCGGCGTTTCTTTCTTTCAGTCCCGGCGACACCAACCCCACTCAGGTCGCCGGCTAGGCAGGCTCACTGCGGCCGCCAGTGAGCCCGCTGGCACCGCCGGCCTCAGCGGAGCCGATGTGCCAGCCGCTTCTTTCTTCAGCCATGTACTGCGATGGCTTTGGTTCCGCGGCGGAAACTCCTTTATATAGGTTTGCAGAAACCCTAATTCATTTCTGATTGGTCAATTTTTAATGTGGTTGCATGCTTACATTAACCAATCAGATTACTGGAAAGTTCTGAAATCTGATTGGTTAATGTAAAGCATGCAAACCAAGCATTAAAAAATTGACCAATCAGAAATGAAATAGGGGTTTCTGCAAACCTATGTAAAGAGGTGCACTCCGCTGCGGAACTCAGATGCCATCGCAGTAGATGGCTGAGAAGAGAAGAAGAAGAAGCGGCTGCAACATCGGTCCGCTGAGGCCGGCGGTGCCAGCGGGCTCACTGGCGGCCGCAGTGAGCCGCCTGGCATCGGCGACCTGGTGGGGTTGGTGTCGCCAGCCCGAAGACGTCGCCCAAGGGCTCTTTTAAGAGCCGCACACTGGGGGTCCCGGTTCGAGCTGCGGGACCCCCGCCAAAGGCACTTGTCAGTGCCGCAAGGGCCCTTACAAGGGCCAGGGATGGGGTCCCGGTTCGAGCTGCGGGACCCCTAAGCCCCAAGGCACTTGTCAGTGCCGCAAGGGCCCTTACAAGGGCCGGGGAGGGGGGTCCCGGTTCGAGCTGCGGGAACCCTTAAGCCCCAAAGGGCTCTTGTCAGAGCCGCAAGGGCATTGTCAGTGCCGCAAAGGCCCTTACAAGGGCCGGGGAGGGGGGGTCCGGTTCGAGCTGCGGGACCCCAAGCCCCAAAAGGCCCTTCTCAGGGCCCCGCTGGAGGGTGCCTCCACCCCTCCCAGCGGCTCCCTCCCTTCCCCTCCCGGGAGCGGCCGGGGCGGGGGGCTTGGAGGGGTTGCGGGGAGGGAGGGGTGCGCGGTGGGTGGTCGCGACCACCTGCTGCTGCCCCTTCCCGGCAGCCCTCTCGCCTCCCGTTCCGAGATTGCCGCGAGCGGGGAACGGGTTGGAGGGGCTGCTGGGAAGTGGCGGGCGGGTGGTTTCCGCCGCCCGCGGGGGGTTGTAGGCGGGGTGGGCATGTCTCCCGGGGCGGGTGCGACCACCCGCCGCGGGTTGCCTGCCCATCCCCGCCGCGGGAGGCTAGTATCGGCTAACGCGCACCTTCAAGGTGGCGAAGTAAAAAAGCCGATACTAGCAGAGCGAAACCAGTACCGCCGCTTTATAAATAGAAGCGGCGGTAACAGGTAAGTATTGCCACGAAGGGTTAACGCTTCGTTAACTTTTCGCTGCCGTTTTCGGACATTTATAAATCGTGTTAAACGCGATTTATGCGTTAATGTCCATGAAAACGGCCGCGAAAAGTTAACGAACCTTTATAAATATGCCCCTTAGTTTCGGATTTAGCCAATCATGGAGCTCGAGTAAGAGCGGCTTTGTCTAGCCAAATATGGAAACAAAGAGTGAGCAAATTTGGGATCAAACCAGTGGCAAGGCACTTTAAATCCAAAGGACAATGGCCGTTATCGACATAAAAGCATGCTTGTATAAGATTGTGTTCCCACCGATGGAGGGCTGATTAGAGAGTAAGATCCCTTTACGTCTTGAGGCGCGAGGGATCTTCACGACTACAGGACTGTGCACCCTAAGGGCTAAATGAATTAATAATCTGAGTTGCTTTTATAATACCCCAAGGTATTAGTGGATATAATGTTGCTTACAGTAACAGCCCATATCGTTGGTGTTTGCCTGCCTATTATGAGTCTGCTTCATTATGGTACAACGATTTCTATATTATTGAGATGAACTTGGGTGTTTCTGTAAATAGATTTAGATTGTGTTAGTCAGGTTTAGATTTGACACCGTTCTTTGATATCATTATTTATTCTATGTATATAACCAGCTGATTCATCTATACATTTAGTGGATGATTCCGTTGTGATTTATGAGTCCTTGTGGTCTGTATGATGACTTTGGGACTAACGTATCTGGTAGATACTTGATTGTTCTCGCTCGACGATATGCAGGGGATGACAATTCCGGGTTTGGTTGATGGGTCAGTTGCATGGACATGTTTGAGTTCGGCTGCCGCTGGGTTTTTTTTTTTAGCGCATCAGTTGATCGCCCACGTGGCCTGTTTGTGGTGTCGGCTGTCGTTCCGCGAAGTGAGTTCTGCCCGGTATTGATTTGCCTTAGCAGCTCGGGAGGATTTGACTCTGTCTTGATGTTGGAAACTCTCGACAGTAGGTATATATTATCATGTGGTTATTGGGAGATGTTGCTATTCATAGGGACACATTGCTTTTTACCGTATGCGATCTAAGGTGGTATGTACTTTGAGGGTTTCTATGGTTTAATAATTATACTGGTGTGGGGTGTTTTGAGGAGGGTGCGGTACTGGGTGGGGTATTTAATCTGGGTGGCTGGTGTGGTTGATTAGTCATGATGACGGCCTGTATAGAGTTGAAACATGTTATTGAGACACGAATAAGTGTTTTGAACGTTTGTTACCAAGACCTGTGAGTGGCGTCGTGCTTCTGTTGAATATTGTATATATACTTATATTATATAAATAGATATGTGTTGTTGTGCCTGTGGATGGAGCCAGTTGGAAAGGAAGTGGAACACTATAAAGACAAAATTTTCTATTAGGCCACAGTAGACAGTGTCTAAAGGTAGTCATACACAATAATAATAATGCGGAAAATCCAGTCGGAATACCCATTATCGTCAGTGTTAGGGGATGAAACCGACTGACGCATCAGTGACGGACAAAGACCGTAGTCGGCTTTATAGTGGTCGTGATAAGACTGACCATATGAAATATCCTTTTGTCGTTATTTGATCCCTTACTTTAAGGGTGGATTTTTCTGTGTATGGCACATGGCCGACCAATCCCTATACGCATATTTTGGCGTCGCCGGTTTCTATGTGTGGCAGTTCCTACTCTACAGGTGTGCTGACAGATATCCAATGGATCTATCGGCCACAATGCGATAGGCGTTTACAGTTGCTGGCCCTGTGATTGCACGGCCTGCTGTCAATCTCTTTCCCTTATTGATACCGTTGTTGCTACTTTAATTTGCAGACATCATCAGATTCTAAAACGCATCTAATAAATAAGTGGGGGTGTTGCGATCTTCTTGCATCACTTTAAACAGGTTTGCAATAAATAAATAAAAAATGTAAAGCCATAAAATTACTATAATTATTAAAATAAATATAAATAAAAACAATAAGTGTAAAATACTAGATCTTCAACTATTAACTACATTATTAATGAATGCTTGTAAACTCAGAAGATATTTGAAGATATATGAACGATTGACAAACTAAACAAAACCATATACATTACTCACTAGAAGATCAAATGCACAAGTTAGCCAGACAATGCCATCGCTTTATACATTCAATACAGGTATTCCTATCAAGACCCCAGCAAAATCAGCAAATGGTTTGGTTAATTTTCATGTTGCTAATTATATTAACAGGGGGGACAACCTCCTGGACTCCTGCCATACATAGGACATGACGCATGCCGCACTATAGTTGCTCTAAAACAGGAAGCGTTTTGGCACAACTGTCAGTTCTTCTTGAAGGATTAGTCTAAGCTAAATGTATTCTATCTTAGTCCGTGGACCCTGAGATATTGATTGAAGAACGGAAGGTAAACTAAGCTCCTTCACCCCCTCCCCCTGGTCCTTCAATACAATAACATTAAGGAAAGTTTGCTTTTTCAAGTTAACTATTCCTTTAAAGGGCATCGCTTCCACCTCTCTTAAAACATTTTACATCTTGCAGGGCATAACTCCACTCTCAACGACTATTAGTCAGGTTAGGGATGAGATCGAGTCCTTCCATCATAAAAAAAACAAATACTTTACATAATTAAAGACACATAACAGGAGAGGGTGGGTGAAAAAGGCGCCCAACACTTATTTATTTTACAATTACTGATTATTAACTTTTAACTTAAATACACCATTTTCCAATTTCGAGCCTGCCCCTGTTAAAATCACAGCATGCAGCCGTAATTTCTTACTTTCAAATAATGAACCAACTTTTTAATTCCCAACCATACCCCTGTTAAACTCCCAGCGGGCCCCAGCCATACCTATAATTAACGTTACCACCTGGAACTTTTGGCTCAGCCTTAATTAAATGAAGCCATGAGCCTCAAAACGATCAAACCTTCTACATAAAACTGGCTGCGTCAAGCTCATTAAAACCTTAAGTGAGCTTGATCCCATCAAAAATAATGCTTTCTCAATGGCTGATTGTAAATGAGTTAAATATATCCTCACAAAATCAGAGAGATGGATTCAAGCTCTCGGTGCCGATATGTGCAGAAGTGTAAAGCTCTTGACAAATTTGCTAAATGAAAATTTATTTTGTGCCTACTTTCTTCCAAGCCTTTTTGTTTTTTGCCAACCAAACTAAACGTGGAACTATTTCTGACCAAATTAAAATAATTCTGGCATAGCATGCGGATGTAAGCTATTTCACTTTATGATATTAAGAGATTGTGGTGAGCCCTACCGATTCATTACCCCCCAGAGTGGACAAAATGGACATCAGGATAACCCCACTATTAATAACTCAGATAGGGCTGGTATTAAATTATCCCAGTTAAGGCCTCTTACCCAATCCAATAAACTCTGTTTTGACTTATCCAATTGAGGTGACAGCGTACACTCTTTTCGCTTTCGATTGGACTAAATATGAAAGAGTGGCCTATTGTCCAAATTGAGATCAGACGCCTGCAAAAGATAAATGAATTTTAAAGCCAACACTGGGCGAACATAGATTTATATCTGTTAGATTGCACATCCGTCTACTTTAGCTGGTACATCCTAACCCCTATAGGGAAGCGTGAGTTGCTGCCTCCAATTTGAATAATGAGACTTGAAATCCTTATCCGGGATGCATAAGGACCCCAGACAAAGACCCAAGACTTTGGTTAGCTGGTATTTGGAGACAAAGATCCACCCCTATGTTATAAAAATAGGCCAACACCTGAGGGCGAAGACTCTAGAATATTTGAAATTTTTTTTCTGGAACTGAAGGGACACAGCCACTAGACACTATACCGTACCTAGTCTATCTGTCTTGGAAGTTTTAGGACAATGCAAAGTTTTTCTTGAACTAGATACAGACACTCATTATCCAGTACGCCTGTGAGACCCACTAGGGGATTTTTCTCACTGACTCTAAGGGGCATTTTTATAAAGAGGTGAAAATAGAGCCAAAAAAATACCGCTGTACATCACGGCCGTTGAAAATAGCGATATCACCGTATTTATAACGGTGAGCGCCATCGCCGCGATATGTATCGGGTCTCGCGATGTCCTGCGGTAATTTTAAGTCCCTTTGCGGCGATACTGCCACTAGCGCAAGGCCGCTAAGTTAATATTGCCAAGAAGGGACTTAAAATCCCTTCCGGCGCCTCCGCTCACGGACGGGGCATAAGCCCTCTCCACCCTTGCCCCTGCAGTGGTTGCTGCGTCCATTCCCAGCAGCCACTTCCAACCAGCCCCGCTCGCGGCGAACATATGGAGCGGGAGGGGCTAGGAGGGCCTGCTGGGAGGGGCCAGAGCAGGTGGTCACGACCCTGCCGTGCACCCCAGCACCCCCGCGGCCCTAAGAAGGGGCTTAAGGGGTTCCCGAAGCTCGAACCGGCCCCCGCTCCCCGGCCCTATAGGGCCTTTGCGGGCACTTACAAGTGCCCTTGCGGCTCTAACGAGAGCCCTTTGGGGATAGGAGTGGGGGGCCCCACAGCTCGAACCGGGGACCCCAGTGAGCGGCTCTTAAAAGTTGCCCCTTGGGCTGCGCGTCTTCTTTCTTCCAGTCCGGCCAACACCAGCTCAGCTGAGGCCGCCGACCCCGGAGGTACCCTTGCAGCCACCAGGGGTACCCCGCGCGACCTCACGAGGCCGATGTTGCCGGCGTCTTGATCCGTTGCGACGTCCTAGGCTGGCGACACCAACCCCACGAGGTCACCGATGCCAGGCCAGGCTCACCGCGGTCACCAGTGAGCCTGTGTGCACTGCTGGCCTCAGCAGAGCCGATGTTGCAAGCCGCCTTCTTTCTTCAGACCATCTAATGCGATGCATCTGAGTTCCGCCGGGGAGTGCACCTCTTTATATAGGTTTGCAGTAGGAAATCCCTAACCATTTCTGATTGGTCAATTTTTTAATGCTTGGTTTACATGCTACATTAACCAATCAGATTTCGGAAGAATGGATATTTAATCTTGGAACAGAGAACATAGGATAATGAAACAATTAATTTTGCATGTTATTTATAATGAGTGTTTCAACCTTGTATGGATGGTGCCACACATGAATAATCCCCCTAAGACTGAATTAGGTTAAAGAGGTATACTATTTATAGCAGATCCCTAGAAAGCCACCTGCTGGTATTATGTTGTTCAAAAGAATCGAAAGAAAAAAGAAAATATTGAGATACATGGAGTATTTTGTAATATGTATATATGTATGGAATGATCGGAAGTTTACAACAACAGGGTAATAGAAACAGTTACGGGTGAAAATGTTCCTTTGATTGAGAAGGAGTTAAAAAGAAGTGTTGCGCTGGTGTACCAAATGGTTGGGGACTACTCAAGACAGTTTTGCCTATGGTGATATCGGGTGGTGAGGAGCGTAGATTGACAAGGCATGCTCTATGCTTCGGCGTGTTTAAGTAATACTGTCGCAGAAACGGATGAAGATACAGTCGGACTCTAATAGGAGAGTCAGGAGAGTGGAAAGAGGGACAGTGATATTGGGTCCGTGAGTATGGGAGACTGAAATCGCTCAACTAATGCATGTCAACTGAAGTCCCGGTAAAGTACGACATAACTAACTGTATGACTTTATACGAAAACACGCAGCTCTGAAACACGCAGCCTCTATACTTCTGCTCTATCCCACCCTTGGATCACTTTGCATGTGCTTACTGCGAATTTACTCATAGTTGGCTTATTGTGACCTACTATCACAGCAGTTTCCAACTGGATGTATTATATGAGAAAGCCGTCTGAAGAAACATGCCCATGAAGGGAATATATCACCCATATTCGGTACCAGGGTGCCAGATAGTATTTAGCACAGTTATCAGGGACGCCCAATTTAGTATATAGATTTTGATATGGTGGTTTGAGATTCTTAAATAAAGTGTGTATATTATATATTATTCTTTCATTCCGTGTCACTTATATTGTAAGGGGGTGGGACTGATCTATGTAATTTTGGGTCTCAAGGGAGGTGAGTGCTGATAGGGGGTCTATAAGGGCTATCCTTATTTCTTGTGATAATAATGTATTTTCCTAGCACCACCCCATAGGGGTCTCCCAGACCTATTTTTATATAAGGGAGCGCCACCTTGACATTATGTGTCTTGTTAAAAAAATTTGTTTGGACAGCTGTTTTAATTGAAGAGCAGGAGGTAAAGGAGCTATGCCATATCTCCCATTTCTTCAATTCATGCAACAGGAGCCAGAACAAAGAGGAGAATTACCCACAAGTGTGAGCCACCCATGGCTTCATGCTGACAGTCTTTGACTGTTTTCAACATTAACTAAACTATAGCATGTATTAAATAGCTACCATTACAAAAACATGAGCATCTCTCAATACCATTCAGTTTCCACTAAATAGCACTAAGCTTGTAGCATTCATAGCAGATATCACCCTCAAAAAAAACAGTGAGAAAATTGAATCCTGACATTCTCCTAAGTCAATGCTAAAATGTTTAGCGATGGATTAGGGTTCTCGCCTATCAAAACTGTATGACGCTCTGATATTACATAACCAATAGTGGATTTTAGTAAGCAAAATAGATTTCTGAAGGGTGCCTTAAAGTGCAGCCCCAAAAGTATGCATTGGCTCCTTCTTAAGTATGTTTGTTGGCAGTGTCTCGTGAGCATTGATGCAAGTGGGACACGGTTTTATTGAATATTGATATTTGAAAGGTATTTTTTTGCCGGGGCATCTCAGAGTTTCTTGGTGTGAGAAATTATGAAAACAAAACCAAAAATAAGTTGGTTTAAAGGAATCTATAGTGAAAAAAACACATTGCCCCTTTGCAAAGTTAAATTATGTACTCTGTGCTGCCTTATCCTATTATGTCAGTGACTCTGTTTAACCATGGTGTAGATCTTGAGCAGACTCCCCCATTCCCCTCCCCTCTGTTACCTCCTCCAGTCTCAACTCCAGCACTAACTGACAAGCTATCATGTGCAGTAGGATTTAAAGGTTCAACATCCTGAAAAACAGACCCAAACACAGTGGCCAATAGAAATCAAGCTGTCCTGGAGACATGGAAGAGGAGATCAGTACAGTTTACGATCGCTCTCTTTCTTGTGACCCATCATCAATCAGTGAAAGCTATTAAGTGCAGCCTTATATCTACCATCAAGCACTCTCTCACCCTGCTAATGCTTTATCCTATGTATTACAGAGCAGGGAGGGGGGATCACATCACAGATTGACAGTCCAAGTAGAGGTAGAGAAGCAATCACGTATTCTTCTAACTGGTGTCAACTCAGTAAAGAGAGGGAATCTGAAAAAAGTGAAAGACAACTCTGGGGGTTATGGGAATTATAGAAACACATGGAAAGAAAGAAAAAACAGTATTTTCCCACATAGATGCCGTTTAATTTTGCTTTCTCGATTATACTTAGCCTTGGTTCCTTTTGGAGTTAATGGTAGCCGGTGTATTGTCATTGTGCACACCCACATGTGGCATACCGTTTGATCAGACATGTGGGAGATGATATTTTGTGAAATTCTTACTTATCTTGTTGGCTTGGGAAGGTTTCTAACTTGAATTATCTTGGGATCTGTTGTTTGCGCCACATGTGGCATACGGTTTCATTTAGAACGATTTTATGTGGGAGATTGATATTTTGTGGGATTTTTCAAATTATCTTGTAAGTTGGGAAGATTTCATCATAATTTTTTTCAATTTTCTTCAGAAATCTCCTAAAAGCGTTGAAGTCTAAGAAGAATGCATATATTAAATGAAAGAATGGTTTCTAAAAGTATAAGTTTGTGGGGGTATTACGAGTCTGAGGGTGTTTTGATAGTGCGTGGTTAGTTTTTCTGTAATTGTACGTACAGTATGCAACTGGTTGTTCTCTGGTGGTCATGTTTCTGTGTACATGGACTTGTGGAAGATTGATATTTATGGGGTCTTTCACTTGTCGTAGAAGTTTGGGCAAAAAAGTGGCAAAGAACTCTTGAACAAACCTCCAGGAGAACCCAAATTCTCCACTAAATATCAATATTCTGCATGCCTAAATAAACTTTATGAATCTCCCACAAGTCCTGATTCAATCAGTATGCAACATTTGTGATTTGCACAGAGACCACAGTCACCAAGTCACCCCAAAGTACCAAGGCATAAGTGAAATTAGAGAGAAAAAAAGTTATTTGTTTTGAATAGCTTCTATTTTTACATTTTTTTTTTAAAAAAATATGGTTCAAACTAGAAATCTCGACAAACCCCCATTAGAAAATAAAAAAAGGCCTCTAAAATACTCCCACATGTCCTTATAAAACAAGCCGCACTTGCCAATGGCAAGTTACTGACACCGTCCTCGCCCCCCATGGCGGATGCGACCACCTGCGGCAAACCCCTTCCCAGCAGCCCCTCCCAGACCCCCGCGCCCCATACTCTCGCGGGAGGGGAGAGGGAGGGCCCAGGGGTGTGTGTGGGGGCCTCCAGCGGGGGTACTGAGAAGGACCTTTGGGGCATAGGGGTCCGCAGCTCGAACCGGGACCCCCTTCCCTGGCCCTATCAGGGCTCTTGTGGCCACTTACAAGTGCCCTTGCGGCCATGAGAAGGACCTTTGGGGCTTAAGGGGTCCGCCAGCTCGAGACCGGGCCGCGGACCCTCCTCCATGGCCTTTATAAGGCCCTGCGGCACTGAGAAGGGCCTTTGGCGAGGGAACCGGGAACCCAATGAGAGGCCCTTAAAAGTGCCCCTTTGGCAGCGTCTTCTTTCTTCCATCCAGCGACACGAGCTCCGCTGATGGGCCCTTGAAAGGTACCCGAGGCGGGCACCGGTGTTTTTGAGCAGTGAGTATTTGGAGCAGTGAGTGTCAGGACTCCCAGACATGCGCGAACATTTCAACACAGCCAGTAGTATTGTGCCATAATCAACTTTCACACATTTAATATCACTGATATAGAGGAGAAACTTTACAAGTATACGGTAGTGTCTATCCCAGGGTGCTTGCTCCCTGGTGGAATCCGCCAGACTTTGTGCCACTACATTGTTTGTGACCACTTATCCTGAGGAACACTAGGCATAGTAGTTATTATATTTATTATATATTCTATTTTTAATCTGATGCATATTGTATGGGGTTTTGTGTTTTCTAAAAAAAAGAAAAATTGTGACCTTCAGTGGTGTGTGCCTTCAAGTGGTGTGCCTGGGATGTCGTATTCCGTTTTTCAGATGACTTGCCTGCATAGTCACGCCCTCCATTCCCTTTATTATTTTAGTTGCCCTCCTCTGAAGTGCTTCCATTTCCAAAGATGTCCCTTTTGTATATAGGACTCCAAACTGCACCGCATATTCAAATGAGGCCTACCAGTGCCTTGCTAAAGAGGGGAGAATAATGTTTTTTCTCTTGAATCTATTCCCCCTCAATATCATGCTAGCTCTAGCCATTGCTGTCTGGCATTGTTTGCTACTTAAGTTAAGTCTGTTATCTACCAGAAACTCCCAAGTCTTTCAATTGGTGATTCACTTAACCCAGAGCATTTATGATGTAGGTGGCACACAGGGATTGTTAAACCCCAAATGCATTAGCTTACCTTTATCAACTTGCCACATTGCTGCCCATTTTGATAATATATCTAGGTTGCTTGCAGTAATTGCATATCATTTGAAGTTTCCAAAGCTTGCATAGTTTAGGGTCACAGCAAACACAGCACACTTACTCAATGCCCTGAGGCCAACTACATACGGAGATTCATTTCCACATCCTCTCTGGCATTGGTGGCTATAACATTAAACAACGGTTTAATTTACCCACTTTTTATCATCCTGTACACAGCCACCACCCATATTGTTTGTACCTTTGTTTATACACCATTATTTAATTTTTAAATTTGTTTTGTTGTTTAATTTTTGTTTAACATACATACAATGTTCCCCTCCTTTCTTATTAACTCGGTCATGTCTAAATAAGGAGTATCTTCAATATTTACTGTCCAGTCATGTAATCATTAGACCATGTTTTCTGCTATACTATCACACCATACCTTTACTTTAAAGCTTTTAATTTAAGTTCAGTCCAGTCCAGTTTTTCCAGACAGACTTCTGCATTAGTAATCATACATTTTAGATACTATTCAATTACTTCCAAAAATCTGGACTTACACGCCCCTTATCCTCTATACTCGGTACTCCATTTCCACCCTCCATTATTCTATATCCATTATCCCTAATCCCTTATCTATCCTGCATATCCAAGTTACCCTCCCCCATAACTAGTTTAAATCCCTCTAACCCTCTAGCCATCTTCTCCCCCCAACAGCTGAACTATCATCATTGAGGTGCAATCAATCTCTAATAAAGAGCCTGTAGCCAACGAGAAGTCAGCCCAGTTCTCTAAAAACCCAAACCCCATTCCTTGCATCACCCTCCTAGCCACGTATTATACTCCTAAGCTCCCGTTTCCCCCTCGTGTAGCATGTGGCTGCAATAGTTTTTATGAAAACATACCCTTAAGGTCCTTACTTTTAACTTGGTCCCTAACGGAAATCATTTTTAAGGACCTCACCTCCACCTCTAACTTTGTCATTAGCACCAATGTGAACCAAGACTGCTGGGTTCACCACATGCCCAACCCTAGCACCAGGCAGGCAACACACTGTTCACCATGTAGAGATTTGGTGGCAGACCCTACTCACATTTCTAATAATGGAGTCCACTGACCACCTACCTTCCTTCTAGCCCTCAGTCTCCCTCCCTTGTATTAGCTCCATACATGCTTCTCCTGAGCCATCGTCTCCACATCTTCACCTAACAAGGCAAATTGTGGGATTGACCAGCTACTTCCCCTGGTGACCCTCCATTTACTGGCCCCTGCCATTACCCGTATTTTCCCAGGCTTGCCAGGCCCTGCTCTCGCACAAGTGAATGCAAAGGCAGAGAGGCAGAGTTAGGAAAGCCACACCATGTAGAGGTACTTACCTGTCCGTCCTCCGCTCCAGCAACAATCACAAGGCGGTGCTCCGCGTCCCAGTGACGCTGATGCCCTCGCTTGTCGTCTTGCTCGCTTGGGCGTCACATGCAGGTACACCGGCCGGCGCGAAGTTGAAATAGTTTCTCCCCCTTCCCTAGACGCCCGCTTGTCAATTGTTGGCATCTAGGGTTCTGGCAGTTGTAGATGGCTTACAGTCTCCATTGTTCCAGCATCCGCTGTATCGTCACAGTTCTCCATTGTCCAGTATCCAGCTTCATTGTCACAGTCTCCATTGTTCCACATCCAGCTTCATTGTTCCAGTTTCCATTGTTCCAGTAACCCAGCTCATTGTCACAGCTCCATTGTTCCAGTATCCAGCTCATTGTTACAGTTCATTGTTCCAGCTCCAGCTCATTGTTTAAGTCTCCATTGTTCCAGTATCCAGCTTCATTGTCACAGTCTCCATTGTTCCAGCATCCAGTTCCATTGTCACAGTCTTCTATGTTCCAGTATTATAATAAACCCGTTATGAAGGAATGCTCAGGACATATTCTTTATTGAGTCTATAATTAAGTCAGATTAAGCACAGTCTCCATTGTTCCAGTATCCAGCTCATTGCCAGTCTCATTGTTCCAGTATCCAGCTTCATTGTCACAGTCTCATTGTCAAGCATCCAGCTCCATTGTCACAGTCTCATGTTCCAGCATCCAGCTCCATTGTCACAGTCTCCATTGTTCCAGATCCAGCTCCATTGTCACAGTCACATTTTTTCAGTATCCAGCTTCCTTGTCACAGTCTCCATTGTTCCAGTATCCAGCTCCATGTCACAGTCTCCATTGTTTCAGTATCCGTTTCATGGTCACAGTCTCCATTGTTCCATATCCGGTTTCACTGGTCACAGTCTCCATGTTCCAGTATCCGGTTCATTGTCACAGTCTCCATTGTTCCAGTATCCAGCTTCATTGTTACAGTCTCCATTGCTTCCTCCTTCATCATGACTAAACGTGAGTCTTCCCTGTATTCTGTCACAATGAGGTAGTTCAGCGTTACACACCAGCATCCATTTTTCTCTACTGGTGCTGTAGTTTGAACTCGCACATTGTGCGCAGAATTGCCTGAGTCATTGCAGAACCTGCAGTTATTCCACTTAGACCCCCCTGGATCTAGCTGCAGGCAGGTGGAATAGGAAAGGGAGGGCCAGAACAAAGGTTTATGACTCTTACTGCCTAAAAGTGACTTATTAATCCATTCCTATTCCAAAGTGTAATACGGTTTTCCAGATGTATAACAATGAAAATTTTCAGCATTCTGTGCAGCCAAGGAATGCTGGGAGTTGTAGCTTTTTAAAAAATGTCAAAAGTTTTCAACACCCATGCTCAATATCTAGGCTGTATTGCATCTGGACACATTCATTAGCCAATGAGACATAAAGGAGAAACTTATTGCTAACAGAGAATGCTGGGATTAATAGTTTTCAAACATGTGAAAGGTCACAAAATCACATCCCTTCTGTATACTATTAGGCTGTATGCATCACATCTTAGCTACAGGACATTAGAAGAAAATTTTATAAAACAGAATGGCGGAACTGTAGTTTAAAAAACATGTGAAAGGTCACAAGTTCAACACCCCTTCTGTGTACATTAGGACTGGTATTGCATCTGGACACATACCTTAGTGCTACAGGAGAGATAAAGAAGAAACTTACTGCAAACAGAAAATGTCGCGGTATTAGTAGTAGTTCCCAAAACATGTGAAAGGTCACAAGTTCAAACACCCCTTCTCTATACCATTAGGCTGTATTGCATTTGGACATATACATTAGCTACAAGACATTAAGAAGTAACTTAACTGCAAACAGAGAATGTGGTATTTGTAGTTACAAACATGTGAAAGTGTACAAGTTTATACCCCTGTTTCCATAAGGCTGTATTACATCTAGACACAGCATAGCTATAAATCAGATACTTTGCATGCCCCACCCATTTCTCTAGGTAAGCTGTGAGTGAGAAATATGGGTTTATATGTTTAGTTATTAGGGCATATTATAATAACATGAGGTTGTGAGGTACCTTCTGTTATAAGAAGGCTCTATTTCATTGTATGCTCCGCAGCGGAGCTTTCAGCTCCCTTAACCCCACCTCACCTAACCTTTAAACTAATCAGTATCATAGTAATTGAAGCTGAATAAAGACATGCGTCCATCAAGTCCACCTTTTCAAACTTCTTTTTTAACACTACTAACAGTTGATCCATAGGAAGGAACAAAAAAAAAAAAAAAACAGACTAAAAAAAAAGGGGGGGGGAATCCTTCCTGACTCCAAATGGCAATCGGAAAGTATCCCTGATCAACCACACTGCAGTATTTAATAACATAACTCTCAATATTTTTAGTTTTAGAAACGTATATAGCCCACTTTTAAAGTATTCAATGAACTTACCATACAATTATCCTCTAAAAGAAAGTATTTCTTTTATTCATTTATTTATCATACCATGTTATATACCATATACATAGTTTAATAATTTTTAAAATATTTTTATAATACTTTTATATCATTATCATTATATCTCAAGAGAGAATTTTTTTTTATTTTTTATATTCTGTAATTTTTAGCATAATTATGACCTTCCATTTTTTATATCTATCTTTTTAATCATCTCTGCCATCATAATGCCCTTTTTAATTCTATATCTTTGAATCTTTATATACTTTTTGTCCCTATTATTATTATTATTATATTATTATTATTTTTTTATTATTTTTTACAATATATTTTCCATTATTTTAACTATTTAAACTATTCTTATATGTAATGTAATGTATGAGAGTCCAGATATCTACCATGCTTAATAAAGCAGTGATTCCCATCATCTCTCTCACCCAGTAATTCTGTACAACCTGTTTTTGTTTTAACTCTACTGTTTAACCAACATATACAGTATTTGGACCAGGAGACACCTCCAGGTTAATATACAAAATAAATATTTAAAATAACTCTAAAGTCAAGGGCAAAAATAGACTTATAAAGAAGAAAAAAACAAGAGGCTGCTGGAACACAAACAGACAGCAAATGGAAAAACACAAATGGCAATTTTAAAATTTTATCCCTGATGAACGTAGGATTAAACAGCAAAACATGTAGGAACTACCTCACAACCTTATTCCTGTGTGCAGAGGTTTGTGGGAGCCATATAAGACAAGCAAGCATCGACAAGCACAGAGGAAATCCTGCAGGCCCTAGTGGTGGATAGGCACAAGTGAGTGTTTTAGAATTTTAATATATGAAGTGCATTTTAAACTGATTTTTTACAGAGATCTTGATCTTACCTATTTATTTTTTTCTTGTTTTAACCCTTATCCTACCATACCCCCAAGATACTTTAAAGATTTTTAAACAATTCAGTGGACAACTCGTGCAGCCACCCTACTCAAGGAGACATTCCTACCACACCATAGCACGGAAGTAGCCCAATCTACCTGTATTGAAATTAACTTTGTCTAATAGTTTCCATACAATACCATATCCTGCCAGTCAGAGTGAATATTCATATTTATACCCTTTATATTATTACAGTCCCTACTATAAGACTAGGATCTCTATAGTGATACCAAAGGGAAAAATGGTTTAGCATTTAGCCTTTGCAGCATCCTCTATAACCATGTCAGTCCCTTTTTAATGGTCCCACATTTCGGCTCTCATCTTTTTACTATTGATATATTAAAAAAAACATTTTGGGGTAAACTTGCTTTGCTCTGCTATCCGTATTTCATTTCTATTTAGGTAGTTTAATTTTTCTTGCACTCATTATTACAGCTTTATTACTCCCGTAAGCCTGTTCGGTTCCCTCCGAGTTCAAAATTTTTTAAAAGCCTTTTTCTTTTTTCCATTTCCCTTTTTAGCTGGGATAAGCCAGGTAGGAGAGGACCTATTTTTTTACACTGTCCTAAAGGTATAAATTTAGAAATAAAATTGGTTTAATATCCCTTAAAAGTGGTCCACTTCTGCTCAATATCCTTACTAGGAACATTTCCCCCCCAGTCTAGGTAGAGTAGGATTCCTTCAAACACATAAAATTAGCTTTCCTAAAGTTAAAAGTTTTTGTAACCCAGAGCACTTTGTTTTTTTGCAACCTATATTAATGAAACTATGCCATGATCACTTTACCCTAAGCTTCTCATTACCCTTATCAAAATGAGCTCAGGTATATTAGATATCACCACATCAACAACGCATCCTGTTAGTAGGAATTCTGCCATCTGTGAAGAAAATTCTCATAAAGAAGATTTAAGAACTTGATACTTTTGGTGCTGGCCAGTCATTACTCCAATCTATGTGCGTAATTAAAATCCCCATAACCAGAACATGCCCCATACCAGCAGCCTTCGCTACTGCATATGGAGATTATTTCCACATCTCACTGGCATTTGCTGCTTTAAATACACCAACAATGAATTTATGCTTCTTCTTCCTGTACATAGCTCCACCCATATGTTTTTGCCTTATGTCTAACCCCATCTATCGATCTTTAAATTTGGCTTCAATTCTGTTTAACTTACATACATATCCCCCTCCTTTCTTTTAACTGTCATGTCTAATAAGGAGTACCTTTATATTTACGCAGTCGTGTGAATCATTTAGCCAGGTCTGACTATACTGATCACATCATACCTTCTTTAACTTAGTTCTAGTTCTCCGCCTTTTACAGACAGACTTCTAGCATTTGTAACATTTTAGATCATTCAATTTACTTCCAAAATTGGCACATATGCCTCCTTATCCTCCCCCATTTCCACCCTCCATTATCGGATTAGCCTCCGATCACTAATCTCTCTGTCTACCCCTGTGTAGTCCAAATGTACCTCCCCCCCCATACCAGTTTAAAATCTCCTCCAACCCCTAGACATCATCTCCCCCAAACAGCTGCACCATCATCATGAGGTGCAGTCCATCTCTACCTAAAAGAGCCTCCTACACCACACCCTCATGCATTATACTCCTAAGCTCCGTGTTTGCCTCCCTAGCATAGCACAGGCTGCTGTAGTATTTTTGAAAACTACCTGAGGCCTTAGTTTTAACTTGGGCTACGCTCAGAAATCATTAAGGACCTCACCTCCACTCAAAATACTGGGTCACTCCCAGCCCCACCCAATAATCGGTCTACTAAACCACCACATGTCAAACCCCAGCACCAGGCAGGCAACAACATTGTTCAGCATGTATCCTGTGCTAAGTCCTAAACCCATAGCAGACATAAATGTGGAACTTACTGTAGTAAATATAATAAGTAACCTTAGCAGGTAATCTGGATCTTGTTAGGGTCTCAGGTTGCCCAATGGTGCCATTCAGTTTGAACACACATTATGGCAGGATTGCCTTGTCTATCTCAGACTGCAGGTTAATCCTATTGGTTCACCTGGATACTAGTGACTGTTTGACTAACAGTTTAAAATATCCCTGTGTAAATATTTTATATCCACTGAATCTACAAACAAGCAAACATACATATACATAATACAGAAACTTTTACCAGTAATAGAACTTAACATTTAGTATCTGGTTACACATGCATATAATAATCTGGGGGACAGCAGTTTGGGGTTGCAAGTAGATAACTACAAGTCACTCTTTTTTGGTTTTAAGGGTGGAAATGCCAATTTTAAAACACTTTCTCTGTCTTCTTGTGTGGTTTTATTCAGGAATGGTGTTTCATATCCTTAAAATGAAAGGAGATATCAGCTGTGCTGGGCACCAGTGCTGCCCCCTCCATTGTTCAGTAGTCCAACCAATAGGAACAAAACTTTTTACAGAGCACAGTGTCTTATTGTTGTAATTTAGATCTACCTTTAAGGGCAAGTTTTCCCCAATGTAAAATCTATGTTATGTTTAACTCCCTGAACAACCAAAATACCAAGGGGTAGAGATTGGAGGGTACTTATCTTCAGGAAATATTAGAACAGAGTAAATATTTCATATTATTGTCTTGGGGTTTTGGGGGATGAACTTGTATTTAAGATACAACTGTTTCCAAGCTAAAGCTAATATATACACGAAAATGTATTTTTCTGTCCATTACTTACAAACACTGTTCCCATCGTGAATAGCAAAGCTGTCAGATAAGTAGAGACCATTATGTTCTGTTACACCACAAAACAGTATAATGAAATCTAATAGGAAAAAAGAAAAATACATTTTATACTTTTATAATAATGGAAAATACCTTGGGGGCAATGCAGTATCGCTCCCTGTGATGTAGTTATTAATGTGCGACACTTACTACATTGCAGGAGTATTGCCCAACATCTTACTTTAAGTTTTTTGCTTTGTGTAGTATCGCTAACCTAAATGAATTTCACTGGGTGCCCAACCTTTGAAAGCAGCTCAGCCCCCCTCAGTCAAAGCCCCCATGCTATCCTGACATACACTGGGTAGTGTAAGTTTTCACGTATTTGTCAATAGTGCCCTTTATAACATTCCACCCCTAATTGTGTTAAGCAGATATACATTTTTTTTTGTCACAAAAATAAACCTTGCCAGAAACCAAATCATGTAAATAACTGTGGCCTATGTTATTGTGTCAAATCAGCAATTAAATACTTTACTTTGATTCAATATCGCGAACCCCTGTGTCTTACCTTGTCACAATCCCACAATTCAATACGTGATTAAATCATTATTGCACTGCGGGGTTCTTGCAAGATAATACACAGGGGTTAATGGTCCTTTTTCATCCCCTTACAAATTTACTAGGTAGCGCAAAACGTAACTAAATGGGAATGTGTCAGTAATGCTGCACTATTTCCACAAATATTTGGAAATGGTGCACCCCCATAAAATAAGTTCATAGCCCATGTTAGCCTGGTTTGCACGAGTTTTGCACTTATTTACGATATTGAATCTCCCCCGTTACCGGCAGTAAAAAAACAGTTGCATCTTACCTGACCGTGATCCCATGTGCTTTAAAGTCTCTCACAAAGACTTACTGCATTGTGGATCCCGGTCAAGTAAGAAGTAAATTTCTTTACAGCAGGTCTGCACGCTACGGTATAATGGCATTAAGATTATCACAAAATTGTTGTGCTAATCTTAACTAAGCCAATACTGCATTGGCTGTGCCATGCTTTTTTCATAAATTTTTGGACATGGTGTGGCCAGCACAAAAGTAGTTCAAAAATATCTAACCCATATTTCATAGAGTAACGTGGGTTTTTTGGACGATTTTCAGGCAAAAATGTCTATAGGGCATCTATAGTGAGAAAATGAACTTTTTTTTCTTCCTTCCATGTGTTCTATAATTCTCCCCAACCCCCAGAGTGTCTTCACTTTGTTCAGATTCCTCTCTGTTCTGAGATACACAAGTTAGAAGAAGGACGTGATTTCATTCCTCTACTCCTACTTGGACTGTCAATCAAATCCCTGTGACTGATCCTCTTCCTGCTCAAGTCCCTCCCTCCTCCATGCTCGTGTAACAAACAGAGATAACAGCAATAGCAGGGGGGAGAGAGGTAGCTTTGATGGCAGAGATAAGGCTGCACTTGACCCCCCTTCTTGATAGCTTCACTGATTGATGATGGGTCACAAAGAGAGAGATCAGGACACAGAGAGATCCGTGTCTCCAGGACAGCTTGCTTTCTATTGGCAACTGTGAGTGGGTGTGTTTTTCAGGATGTTGAAACTTTTACCTCCATTGCACATGATAAGCTTGTTGAGTAGCCGGAGTTGAGACATGGAGGAGGTAACCGAGGGGAGGGAAGGGGGGGGCGGGGGAGTGCTGCAGAGAGATCTTATGCCAAACAAAGTCACTGACAGAGATAGGATAAAGGAAGCACAGAGTACATGAATTTAACTTGCAATGGCCAGTGTGTTTTTTTTCATTAGATGCCTTTAAAGCATCAGCCCCTTAAATATGAAATTGCACTTGTCTGGCACACACACACAAGTCTGGCACACACACAAAGATATTTGCTTCCCAATCTACAATCCAAAATTTAAATTGTTTTTTTTTCGATGGTCTATTGTTTAGTCAAGTGGAATATTGGGCATAGATCTTTCCTGTGTTTACTAGGCATTACCTTTATTCAAAAACAGCCTTAAAAGACTTTAATCGTGCTGATTTACTGATGGCTGTTTTTGCAGTTCTCAATTGGCTGAATTATCAGGGATGGATTTTGGCTAAAGTAGTTAAACTGTTATGTATTCCCCTATTTGTGTTACTTTTGACTAGATCAGAAAGGTTGAAGATTTATGTAGCTGAAATGCTGCAGTTTGAAATATATTTTGACTGTTAATTTGCAGTAGAAATTCAGTAAAAATGGACATATTTATTGATGTGTATTATTGCTAAAATATTTGTGAGTGGAACATTAGGATTACAGCTGGACTAAGTTATCTATTATGCTCTTTCAGTGGTAAGAACATTCTATAAATTTCACCTATATTACCTTCAGAATTATTACCACAGAATATGAAATTCTGTGTCTAGGGTATCTTAAAGCATTGCATGTGTTTGCTTGCAGGATAACTATTTCTAAAAAGTCATTTTTTAATTAAAAAAAAATGGAAAGTAACTGGGGCTGGGAGGTAGGGTTGATTATGATTATTCCTACTTCCTAATATAATTTAGTTGAGGATCTATAGCACATACAATTTTCATTGCCAGTTTTTTTCATATAATTATCTTTTTTTTTATTGGTTTTTATAGTAAAAAAAATAAAATTGTTAACAGAACAGTAAACAATATTGAGAGCACATTTTAGTCCTTGTATCTGTGGATTAGCAGATGTTAGAAAGTATATATATCTTTAAATCACATTGTACATTGGTTATGTACCAGAATTTCCAGTTTTTGTAAAAGGTTTCATAATTGTTTTGTGAGATGAAGAAGGTTTTCTCCATATCGCATATTTTGATTTAAGATTGACATAATTCTTTGATCTTAGGTATTTTCATGGCTTTCCAGTATTTGGAAAATTACCATTTTATTTACCAAAACATTCTAGTAAATATAGTATATGGAAAATAATTGTTTGTGAATTGCAAGGTAATTCTGATAAACAGATATTCAATAGTGCTAATTTATAGGTCAATGAGTTATTTATAGTGAGTTATATAGTGGATAATGTACCCCCAACTGTAAATTATAAGGATATTAGAAGTCACAGAGAAGTTCGTGACCATATAAAAGTACGAGGCTGCAGGCCGAGTACCTTTTATCAGGGTACGGAACTCCATGGCTATAGATCACTTAATGTCTCCGTGGGTATGCCTTTCAGATGCAATTGAGTGGCTGGTTGACAACTTATTCTCCCACCTTAGCCCGGAGCTCCAGAGTTACATGTCTGGCCACATCGGGTTCCAGATCATGCCTCTTCATTGCAGGTTAGTCCTAGACTATTCCTATATTAAAGATAGTGCTAAAGCCAGCAGGCTACTGGGAGGTAGAAACTAGCAGTCCTATATCCCTGGCCCTAGTACTTTTCATTTTAATTGTTTTAAAGAAAACTATACACACTATAGTTCTCCTTTAACTGAATAAATGTTAATATCTAATTTAATGGGAGAGACTGAAGATCAAGATGCTAAGTTTAATGGATATGTACTCTGGGAATTTGCCCATTACTGAAAACTATAACTGTTTCCAACTATCACTACCATTTTTTGTTGATTGTCCCCTTTTCAATCAAGTGCCTGCTATTATTATAGACTTTATATAGCACCAACATCTTCCATCGCTTTTCAATTACATGTATCATTACATCAAAAGAGCTTTAAATGTAAACACATTTATTTGACACACAAACCCCACGCAAGCATGGGGAGAACTTACAAACTCCTTGCAGATGTGTTCAAGGGTTGGATCGAACTCTGGACACCAGCAAGGCATCAGTGCTAACCACTCAGCCACCATGTGCCCTTTTCACTGTACATATCCTTTAAGTAGATGTCATAAACAAAGTTGTGTCAAACTTAAAGGGTGTAACTGGAAATTCTAAGATAAAGAAAATAGATAATCAAGCTTGTTGTAGTTTTGAAATGTAGAATTCTGTGCCTTCCTTTAAATTATAATTCTCTAAACTAATATGGTCCAGTCACCCCTTTTATAATCTGTTTACAATTGTGCCAAAAAGAAGAAAATAACAAAAAACAATTATTAAGCATTAAAAACAAGACATTTGTGAAAAAGTAATTCTATCACTCCTTTGGACATAGCACACACATGTGCGCCTTCAGGTAAGGAATGATATTGGGTTTTTTTTCTGCCAAACACCTGTCAAATGTTCAGGATCAAATAAATGGTATATCTGCCCCTTCTTCTGGCCTTTGTCTGCTTTGCTGGGAAGAAGACAATTATGGCCGTGTGATGACCGAGCCATGTCCTCTGAGCATGTCCAAGCTCATAACAAGCTGTACAGCTTTAAGAGAAGACAAGGACCTTGGAAGAATGGGGCAGTGAACAACAGACTAAAAATCTTAATTCAGAAACATATGACAGGTGAGTAAATATTGTGGTTTTGGGGGGGGTGTGAAAGTATAGAACTTTGTATGAGGAGTGGATATGCCCTTTAAAGCTTTGTGCAGTTCTATGCTATGTTATTGCAGCCACATTGTGTTATAATTTATTACTGAATAAGGGATCTCTGAATCATACATAGCAAGCAAGAATACAAATTCACAAACATGATTCTTTATTGTATTTTATCGGGACTGCGTCTGATGAACACAATACAAATACACTCACTAGACTATATGTTAGATGTTTTGGACTACAATGACTTATTGCACTCATCGAAATTATATCTGAATGACGAATTGAATGGAAAAAAAGGACTCAGAAAAGAAAAGAAAGTATGTGGATGAATGAAGAAAGTAGCTGTAGATAATAATGAATGGCTGCTCACCTGAAGCTTCTTGATGGGTCCCAGTCCAACACCTTTGCAAGGTAAATCTTTTCGTTTCTGTGATGTGTAACTGTTTATAAAGGCTCCCATGGGGTAAAATCCTTAGATCCTCCCCTTAAATGATCCAACCAGGATCCAGTGCGTAGTAAAATCAAGAAATCTCATGTACTAGAATGTTTATAAACCGCTCCACATAATGGCCTCCTTAGAAACCAAATAAACATGTTGTAAACCTATTTTGTATTTAATTTTGTCCATTCTTGTATTACTGTAATAAATATTTGATTTCTATGGGGCTTCTAAAATCTATGATTTTCAAAAGGAGTTTCTTTAATAAAACGTTCTTAAATAAGAACTAACAACTAATAATTTAGTCAATGTTATGGATCCCCAATATGTTTAACACCAAAAAAAAATACTGATGAGATTAAAACACATGCTAACCTGATGTTGCAATGTGTAATATCTGGCATGAGGCAAGATGATATCATCACCTAGCCGGCAAAGTCCTACTGGTGTCATATTGCATAATGTGCAGTAATAAAAATGTTGTGTCAAACCACCACTGGATCCAACCTATATGTCTGCAATATAAATTTGTGCACCAAATATGAAAGGAAAGGCTTAGGGGCATATTTATAAAGGAACGAAAACAGCGCCAAAAAATTACCGCCGCACATCGCGGCCGCGAAAATAGTGCTATGCCATATTTATAACGGCGAGCGCCATTCTCCCGTGTAGTATCGTGGCCGCGATGTGGTGCGGTAATTTTAAGCTCCTTCGCGGCGATAGATACACAATATAGTACTACGAATCCGTTGGCGGCACTCCGGCTTCACAAAGTGGTGCAATGAATCCCAACTGATTAGGTGCCTCCCCGATCGGCACCAATGATAATGATCAATAAGAACGGACGTGGGACATGCAGCTCAAGATGTGGATAAAAGTCATTCCTTTATTTCAAATGCATAAATAAATAGATACAGCATACATCGTCAGGGGTTCCAACTACACGCAGACAGCCTGACGCGTTTCATGGGATACCCACTTCATCAGAGGCTGAAAAAAAAGACCATACACTCTTAAATATCTGTCCACTAATTACATCACAGATGTTAAAGGTGAGTATTAAAGGTGAGTTTTAAAGGTAAGTTTCAGAGGTAAACTAGGGGGCAGGTACAACATGGGCTAAAACATACAATATACACAGATTAAAAACCACAAATATTTGAACATGCCAAAAAATCAGCTTATAAATAAAATATAAATATAAATATATCTATATATTATTATTTAGATGATATGTGAACTAAGTCTGGGTAGAGGACTAAAAGGTTGGCTATCTAGGTCAAGTGTAATGTATAGAAAAAAAAATGCAAACGTAAATAGATTCAATTCAATAAAGATAAAATATATAAATATATTACATAATATACATACCAATGCATATGTGAAATAAGTTAATGATAATAATAGTAATATTGTTTCATAGGGTATATACATGAGAATATATATTAAACATATATATGAATAGATATAAATACTTGTAAATAAATAAAAAAAAAGTAGCCCGACCTTATACATCACTATTAGAACAGGGTATTGAGGAAAGGCAAATAAAGAAAAGCAAAACATACTGCTCAAATGATGACGTAGAAACCTTACAATATAAGAGAAAGTATATATCAAATATGTACAAAAAATGCATAAAGTATGTGTTACTCTAGAAAGACATAGAATTCATGTACTTGTTGCCATGTGTACAATATATGCATGAATCGACCTATACATGATTAATATACAATGCTGAGATACCGAAATGGGGGACCAGAAGGGTGAACTATATTGCGTGACCATGATAGTTATATAGATGGATATACATTAGTTAGCTAAATATGAAAAAGCAGCTTAGCTTAGTTCAACTCTCTGTTCAGTCCCTTGGATGAATCGAGTTTAGTTTATGTATCCATCGTGCCTCTAATTCATTAAACGTTTATTTTTATCCCCTTTTCTAGGTCCTCCTAGAATCCTATCTATATAGTGAACGTGATATTAGCTATACCTGTATGTTTTTCTATAACATGTTTAGATATAGTGAAGTGATATCTCTCTTTTTATGGCATATAGATGTTCAGATATACGTACATTTGCCGTTCTATTGTTTACCTATATACTGGGCCCCACATACACATGTAGCTAGATAAATAATTAAGTGGTCTGCAATTCCCATATATTTTTATATTATATGTACGTCCAGTCGAACTACTGGAAAAGATCTTAGTGGGTTTTACAATTTTACAGTAGCACATCTTATGTGGCCACAAGGATAACTACCACAGATCTCATCAATTTTCCCCCCAATGGGTTTGCTACTGAATAAGCTGGGGGATACATATGATGCCACAGTTTTCCCTCTATGAAAGGAGAATTTGGGATGGGTTTCCTAAACGGGATCCCAAAACTGGGTCCCCAAGTAAGTAATGCCAATGTTTTCTTATTATTTGGCATATTTGTTTGCATGTGTGAGTGTAGGTCATGACCACATATGGGGTGTCACGTTTATACTCATACATATATTCATATTATTCACATTACTCATACATTTTCCACTTCTATCTCCATCTTGTTTTAAATTTATATTGTTGTTATTACTGTTTTTCTTATGATTTTCCCATTTTTACATAATAATAAACTCTCTATTTTTGGAGACAGCTTTCTCCTATGCTACTTTGATAAGTGAGGTATTCACCCCGTTCTAGTATCTGTCCCAAAGTTCCATAGCGCTATCCTGGAAAGTTTGCGAGGAACAAATTCTAAGTATTCGTATGAATTGTCCATATGGTATCCCACGTATAGGACTAGTGGGATGGTTAGAGTTGGCCCTCAATAATGTATTGCGTGCAATGGGTTTGCGATATAACTCCGTGGTTATCTTTTCTTTATCATTACTAAATGTTATATCTAGAAAATCCATATGTTTCTTTTTAATGGACTAGGTAAATGTGAGTCGAATTCATTATTGTTGCAATACCTTAGGAATGAGTCCATATCATTAGTATCTGCGGCACATATTAAGAGAAGGTCATCTAGTACCTAAAATATTTAATTATATATCTGGAATGTACATTGTCCAGGGTATATATGTGGCGCTTCTCCCAGTACCCCATGAGGAGGTTGGCATACGATGGCGAGAAAACCGCCCCCCATCGCAGCCCCCCTCCTCTGGAGATAGTAGGTGCCATCAAACATAAAGTAGTTTGTATTTAATAAATGTTCCAGTGCCTTAATAATAAAGGTATTTTGTATGGGGGATATAATTTATGATGGTCCACCAATATTTGATAGCCTCGATCCCTTGTTGTGTGTTATCGAGGGTATATAGTGCCTTGACATCCATCGTAACCCATAAATAGGAACAATGCCATTTGATATCCTTAATTTTGTTAATTACATCGGTAGTATCTATGTAAGAGGGCAATTTAAACACCATTGGTAATAACAATTTGTCTATATACTGGGCCAGATGTTCATTAATGGACCCTATGCCCGATACTATGGGGCGACATTGAACATTTGTAATCGATTTGTTGACCTTGGGAACATGTGAAAAATGGGGACCACAGGATATTCAACCTTGAGATATTTGCTTTCCATTTGGTTCAATACACCCATTCCATACCAAGGTCCACCAAATCATAGAGACTACATTTAAAACGATTTGTAGGGTCGTCACCTAGTTGAGTATAGGTATCCTTGTCTAAGCTGTCTATTGGCCTCTGGACATAATAGTCAGTATCTACAACGACTATAGATCCTCCCTTATCTGAGGGACGGATACGATACTCTTGTTCTGGGCCAAATTAGTTAGGGTCTTATTTATTTGTTTATTGGTTGTAGATTTAAATTATATCTCTAGAAACTGGAGTTTATTAATATCCCTATATATCATTTTTTGGAATGTGTCTATATATGGACCCTGCTGTTTAAAGGGCAAAATTCTGAAGGGTTACGTAAATTACATGTTGAACAACAGGAGATGGATCCATGCTTGGCATAAGATCCATTAGATTTAATGTTAATATGATCCTTTAAATTATAATCAAAATCATAAATAGGTGCAATACGAATGTTATTGTATCGATTTGATGTATCAAATTATTTGGAATATCATTACCATATTCATATTCAAAAGTTCCTCATTTGATCCTCCGACAGTATGATATATCAACAATTGTAAAATGTCTTTTTAGAATTAGCCTTCTAATGAATCGATTTATGTCCACAAGAGTGTCAAAGATACGTATTTCTGATTGGGGGACAAAATTAAGACCCAATTCTAGTACATCCAATTCTTTCTTAGAAGTACATATCTTAATAGATTTATTACATGGAAAATTCATTGGTGATAGTCTCACCCTCCGGTGATTCCATTACCTCCGGCTGCGTTGGTCATTCTCCTGCGTGTATATGTCCCCTGCGACTCCGTCCTCTTCCTCGTCTGATCTTCCTCTGAGTGGGTATTTTTGTATCTCTGATGGATTATAGATCGTCTCCGTGCATCGGGGTACGTTTCCCCATGTAGATCCTTGATGAACTGTGTCTAAAAAAGAAGAAGAAGAAGAGGAGGATGGGGGAGGGAGAGATGAGATGGTATGGGGGAGTCATCATTTCCTGGTCTCGGTGGATAGTGCTGGATTCCTGAAATGGACTTTGCGTGAAGTACGATTACTTGTTCCCTGTCTGTAATCCGGTGTTGAGATGTATCCCACTGTGTTTGTCGACTTCTAGTGGTGAGTTTAGGTGTAGTATATAACTGTTTCCTTGGTGTATGGGAAGTTATGTATTGGCTCCAATTATACACGTTATTCAGTTCATAGTCTTTTTTATCTCTGACAAATTTGCGGTGTTTAACTTGTTTTAATTCCAGTTCCATTGTTATTTATGTCATGATCTCATATAGGACTTTATCATATGTATCCTATTATCCTTCTTTAGAAAATCACTGATATCTGTATTTCAACTGAGTGGTTCATATATTTCAGAATGTAAGCCAAAATTAATTCCATTAATTTGAAAGAACAATCAGAGAGAATTACATTCCAATTTTCCATAAATTCCTTATTAATGTCTGTAAATGTGGGGAACTTTTTTATCCTCAATCCCTAGGAAATGTCTGGCTTTTAAATAATTCTCCATCATGCTCATGTCCCACCATAATTTAGTTTCATTAATCATATTCTTTTCAAGTTGTTTATACATATGCATATAGTCCCCTTTAGAGCTATTGGGTCATATCACCAATATATTTTTCAGAGAATACTGTTCGGCTTGGCGTCTCCCATTCTTTTATTTTCGGTCGTATAACCGGCTCATTAGAGGGTTCTGCATGACCTAGTTTGTCTTCTTGTCTCCATATCGATGCAGTGTATTGTCAGAATATCGTGTTGTATCAATCAGTAAGACGGGTGCTACAACGCCACAACGAATGCGTGTACTTCGGGGAAACACACGGCCATAGATCACAATATAGTACTTACGAATCCGTTGGCGGCACACCGGATTCACACAGCTGGTGCAATGAATCCCAACTGATTAGGTGCCTCCCCGCATCGGCATGCAATAGTATCGTATAGTATAGTAACGCACGAAGGGACTTAAAATCTTCCCGACGCATACGCATACCCCACCCGCCCCACAACCCCCGCGGCGGCGGAGACACCCGCCGCCGCTTCCCAGCAGCCCCTCCCAACCCGTTCCCCGCTCTCGGCAATCTCGGAACGGGAGGCTAGGAGGGGCTGCCGGGAAGGGGCTGCAGCAGGTGGTCGCGACCACCCGCCGCGCACCCCCTCCGGCAACCCCTCCAAGCCCCCCGGCCGCTCCCGGAGGGGAAGGGAGGGAGCCGCGGGAGGGGTGGAGGCTCCCTCCAACAGGGCCCTGAGAAGGGCCTTTTGGGGCTTAAGGGGTCCACAGCTCGAACGGGACCCCCCTCCCCGGCCCTATCAGGGCCTTGCGGCACTGACAAGTGCCCTTGCGGCTCTAACAAGAGCCCTTTGGGTAAGGGGTCACGCAGCCTTGTAAGGGCCCTTGCGGCACTGACAAGTGCCTTTGGCGGGGGTCCCGCAGCTCGAACCGGACCCCCAGGTGCGGCTCTTAAAAGGCCCTTGGGCGGCGTCTTCTTTCTTTCAGTCCGGCGACACCAACCCCACTCAGGGCGCCGATGCTAGGCAGGCTCACTGCGGCCGCCAGTGAGCCCGCTGGCACCGCCGGCCTCAGCGGAGCCGATGTTGCCAGCCGCTTCTTTCTTCAGCCATGTACTGCGATGGCTTCTGAGTTCCGCGGCGGAAACTCCTCTTTATATAGGTTTGCAGAAACCCCTAATTCATTTCTGATTGTCAATTTTTTAATGCTTGGTTTGCATGCTTTACATTAACCAATCAGATTACTGGAAAGTTCTGAAATCTGATTGGTTAATGTAAAGCATGCAAACCAAGCATTAAAAAATTGACCAATCAGAAATGAATTAGGGGTTTCTGCAAACCATGTAAAGAGGTGCACTCCGCTGCGGAACTCAGATGCCATCCGAGTAGATGGCTGAAGAAGAAGAAGAAAGAAGCGGCTGGCAACATCGGCTCCGCTGAGGGGCGGTGCAGCGGGTCACTGGCGGCCGCAGTGAGCCTGCCTGGCATCGGCGACCTGAGTGGGGGTGGTGTCGCCAGCCCGAAGACGTCGCCAAGGGCTCTTTTAAGAGCCGCAACTGGGGGTCCCGGTTCGAGCTGGGGACCCCCGCCAAAGGCACTTGTCAGTGCCGCAAGGGCCCTTACAAGGGCCAGGGATGGGGTCCCGGTTCGAGCGCGGGACCCCTAAGCCCCAAAGGCACTTGTCAGTGCCGCAGGGCCCTTACAAGGGCCGGGGAGGGGGTCCCGGTTCGAGCTGCGGGACCCCTTAAGCCCCAAAGGGCTCTTGTCAGAGCCGCAAGGGCACTTGTCAGTGCCGCAAAGGCCCTTCAAGGGCCGGGGAGGGGGGGTCCCGGTTCGAGCTGCGGGACCCCCTAAGCCCCAAAAGGCCCTTCTCAGGGCCCGCTGGAGGGTGCCTCCAACCCTCCCAGCGGCCCCCTTCCCCTCCCCGGGAGCGGCCGGGGCGGGGGGGCTTGGAGGGGTTGCCGGGGAGGGGGTGCGCGGTGGGTGGTCGCGACCACCTGCTGCTGCCCCTTCCCGGCAGCCCTCCTAGCCTCCCGTTCCGAGATTGCCGCGAGCGGGGAACGGGTTGGGAGGGGCTGCTGGGAAGTGGCGGCGGGTGGTCTCCGCCGCCCCGGGGGGGTTGTAGGCGGGGTGGGCATGTCTCCCGGGCGGGTGCGACCACCCGCCGCGGGTTGCCTGCCCATCCCCGCGCGGGAGGCTAGTATCGGCTAACTTCGCACCTTCAAGGTGGGAAGTAAAACAGCCGATACTAGCAGAGCGAAACCACGTACCGCCGCTTTAAAATAGAAGCGGCGGGGTAACAGGTAAGTATTGCCACGAAGGGTTAACGCTTCGTTAACTTTTCGCTGCCGTTTTCGGACATTTATAAATCGTGTTAAACGCGATTTATGCGTAAGGTCAATGAAAACGGCCGCGAAAAGTTAACGAACCTTTATAAATATGCCCCTTAGTTTAACAGGGAGATTTAATAAAAGTTCTGATCATTTAAAATAGTGCTAATGTTGCACCATCCAATCAGATGATGACTTTCAAATGTTAAATAGGATCTGATTGGTTGGGGCAAAATTAGCACCATTTTAAATGATAAGAACTTTTATTCAATCTTCCTGTAAATGTTTGCCATTAGTTTGTTTTTTATTTTATTAAAGGACATCTATAGTGGAAAAATGAACTTTTTTTCCCTTTCTTTCCATGAGTTCTATAATTCCCCACAAACCCCAGATTCCCTCTCTGTCCTGAGATACACCAGTTAGAAGAATACGTGATTGCATTCCTCTACTACTACTTGGACTATCAATCAAATCCCTGTGACTGTTCCTCCCTCCCTGTTCTGTAATAAACATAGAGATAAGAGCATTAGTAGGGGGAGAGAGGTAGCTTTGATGGTAGATATAAGGCTGCACTTGACCCCCCTTCTTAATAGCTTTCACTGATTGATGATGGGTCACAAAGTGAGAGATCATAAACTGTACTGTTCTCCTTCTTCCGTGTCTCCAGGACAGCTTGCTTTCTATTGGCTACTGTGTATGGGTGTGTTTTTCAGGATGTTGAGCTTTTAACTCCTACACATGATAAGCTTGTCGGTTAGCCGGATTTGAGACATGGAGGAGGTAACAGAGGGGAGGGGGAAGGGGGGAGTGCTGCACAGAAATCTGACACCATGGTTAAACAAAGTCACTGACAGAGATAGGATTAAGGCAGCACAGAGTACGTGAATTCAACTTTGCAAAGGGGCAATGGGTTTTTTTCACTATAGATGCCCTTTAACCTTGTCCAGACACATCAAGGAGACCTCAGTGTAGGAAGTGGATAGAAATCCGAGGGTGGATTTGTGATTGAAGAAGATATTGCACTTTATCCAGGTTATCGTGACTTTTTACACAGTAAAAAAAGTATATATGCAAAAATAAAGGTGAAGTTCACAGGCAGCATAACAAAAAATGCTCATCTTCATATTATTGCCTCTATTTTATTTATTTTGCAAATGTTTTCTGCAGTTTAGACTTTCTCAGTAATATGTACATTAGATCCTGATTATTCTCAAGAGAATTGTCAGTATCGTTAGTAGCACCTCCGTTGCTACAATTTATGAGAGAGAAGAATTTTATGGGGACTGCATTTTTAATGCAAAAATGGAGCTTAATTGCACATAAGGGTGCCCATTGGGATAGTGGCAAGCTAGGATTATGTTTGTGACGGTTCATTCAGGTCATGGTATATCTGTGGTATTTGGTGGGATCAAGTTTAGTTCCTGTAGATGTTTTTTGTTAGTGAATTGAAAATGGCCATTTTCATGGAAGTCTAATGACTAGCAACTTCAAGTCCAGTTGATTCAATTGAAAACCACAGATATGTAGTTCTTACCATGTCATTTAATTAGTTGTAATTGTCTTAGGCTGGGTACACACAGGGAAATTATTTGTCCTGACCGAGCGTTCACTACTAGTAAGTGCTCAGTCTGGCCAAATGACTGTCAGTTGTGGCAACCGTGTTGCTTGGTTGCAGCCGCCTCGCACGCGGTACAATATTTTCGAATGACCGACTGTTACACGCCACTATCGGTGGGTCAGCCGAAAATATCTTGTCGTGTGTACCCAGCCTCAGGTAACACAACCCCCAGTGAGAAGATGATGGACAAGGAGAAGTGCAAATACATAGGACCTAGAGAGCAAATAATAATCTGCTTCTTACCAAACTTAAATTGACTGCTTGTATGTAATATGGCCGTGCCCTATAGGTGTTAGGATAAGGCATTTAAATAGGCATGGCTATATAATATGAAAGACTATGAAAAACTTGAAATGAAAAAACTTTAATATAAAGGCGAATAAGAAATAATAATGTGCGCTTCAGGTAAGGAATGATATTGGGTTTTTTTCTGCCAAATGTTCAGGATCAATTAAATGGTATATTCTGCCCCTTCTTCTGGCCTTTGTCTGCTTCTGCTCTAGGGGGAAGCCTAAGGGAAGACCCCGGTGAAGAAGGAAATCCTGTGATGTCACTGGGGTCTCCCTTATTGCACGGACTACCTCCTTCCTCCTGGTCCCAGCTGCTGCTCCCGGCTCTGCAGGTAAGTGCTGATATCTCCCGATCCCCCCCTCGGATTTGGTTGAAACCGAGGGGGGATAGAGGGGGCTAGGGGGCAGTTGAATGCTGCCCCCCGATCGCCCCTAGCGTGGGCAGATTTTTTTTGTTTTAAAGGGGAAGCCACAGATAGTATATTCACTATCTGTGGCAGTTTGAGCCTTTCCTGTACAGATCGTCAATATACAATCTGTGGCAGTGAAAGGGTTAGAGACAAAAAGTATGCTTGTTTTTCCTTAGGGCATATTTATAAAGGAACGATGTTAGCGCAAAAAAATTACCGCCGCACATCGCGGCCGCGAAAATAGCGCTATCGCCGTATTTATAACGGCGAGCGCTATTCCCGCGATACCTATCGCGGCCGCGATGTGCTGCGGTAATTTTAAGCCCCTTCGCGGCGATACTGTATAGTATCCCTTCCCGACGCCGCTCCTACCCCGCCCACACCCCCCGCGGCGGCAGCGGCGACCACCCATGTGGTTTCAGTGGACAAGTCCGGAAGAAGGACCATTTCCCAGAAGTCCGAATAATGGTCAACTAATAGCGGGTATTCATTGCCTACTTAATTGAATATGTCCATACAAATGATCTCCCATGGACGTGTCGGTATCTCATACAACATCACGAGCTTGTCTGTAGCACGCTTCACCTCCAATCTGGCTGGAGTGCATGCGTAATAACATCTCTGCTCTCAGTGACTTTGGCACTATGACCCTTGGGCCTTTGTACAAGATTCCATTTTGTACAGTGATCTCATCCCTTATACTCGTACAGTTGCAGGAACTGATTTCCTTTCCGTTTGGCCACCCACTCAAGACACAGTTAGAGCTTGTAAAGTTGCATCACCATCAGTGTGCTGTATGGTTTGATGCAGACGCTAAGCAGATAGTCCGCTTGATTGATGTCAGCAAAGAATCTTTGTTCCTGTAACAACAGAAAAATAGTTTGATGCTCATGCGCACCTCCAGGTGTCACATTATCAAACATAGCTCTGCTCAAGGCATCACTGATATACATTCCACATCCTAGCTTGTAGACAACATTGAGAATGTAATGCTGTAATGTAGGCATCATGCTCTGCAAACGCTTGGGAGCACACAAAAAGGGTTTTTGAATATTGCTATCATAGGTTTGGGGTCAGCTGTAATGGAATCCCGCCCAAAAAGATAATGATGGAAGCACTGGCAATCAAATACAATACTTAAGCATTCCTTCTCAATTTGAGCATAGTTTTGTTCAGCTGGTAAAAGAGCTCTGGATGCATATGCGACTGGCTGACCTTCTTGCAAAAGACAAAAACCTAGGCCATTTTTGCTAGTCACTTTGTATTGTAACAGTCTTTGTGACATCATAGTATTTCAACACTGGTGCAGATGTGATCAAGCGTTTAATCTCCTCTACCGTCTGGTCCTTCTGTACAATGCTGTACAATGCTGGTCCTTCTGTACAATGCTGTTTTAACACCTTACTCTGGGTGTTCCTATAACACCTCTTAGCCACTATCCTATCACACCCTTAACACCTGGCTGTGATATGCTAATTGGGATTTTCCAGGGTACATAATTGCCACAGATTCTTGTACAAGTCATTCTGAATTGAGAAAGCCAGTCGGATGACTAGCGAAACGTCTTCAAGAACTACATTTCAAGTCCAGTTGATCTAATTGAATACAACAGATATACCATGACCTGGATGAATGAGAACCTTTACAGGTCATGGAAATATATACTTTGGTGTTACGGTTGTTTTTTGTTGACTAAGGGGCATATTTATAGAGAGCGATAGTGGCTATATAGCTCCAATAATATCAGGTGCTATTACTCAAACCACTGCAAACCCACACTACCCGATGCAATATCGCCTTCATTTACTGCATTCCAACAATTACTTACAGGAGCAATAAGAAACTAGAGCTGATTGATAATTCCAGCCTTTCCTAAAAGAAGTTGCTGTTTTGTAAAACAATCTGAAAGTTTAGAAACATAATTTAATTACTACTTTCCTGCCCTTAATATACCAAAGTGAAAACATTTTGCCACCTGTATTAATTCTTGGTAAATAATCTCCTCTACTTTGAAATCTGCAAGTATCACCTGCCGATGTTCCCCAGCCTAAACCACTAGTTTTGCAATCAAAATGAAAGCATAATGCAATTTGACATAATCCTGACTTTTTGGATAATTAATATTCTATACTACTTCAGCTGCTCTCTGTGCTGCTTTTATAGCCTCTTCTTCATTTTTTTTTACTTGCCCTTGGATAATATATAGAATTCTATACCTTTTCAAATATAATATTCTGGTGTTAAAATATCAAAATTACTATTCCAGGGATTCTCAAACGGTGTGCCTCCAGAGGTTTGAAAACCACAACTCCCAGCATTCCTCAACTACAGGGAAGCTAGGGAATGCTGGGAGTTGTAGTTTTTATATATTTGGAGGCACACCCGATTCCTCTTATAGCCTTTCAGTTAATAACTGAAGTACAAGCTTTCACAGAACACATTAATGCGGTAGACCAAAACATCAAATTCACAAGGGAAGAGGTACAAAACAACAAACTGGCTTTCTTGGACTGCTTGGTAGAAGTCAGGGAGAATGGTAAACTGGAAGTAGAGGTTTACAGAAAACCAACACACACAGATCAGTATTTGATGTTTGACTCCCACCACCCTTTAGATCACAAGCTGGGTGTCATCAGAACCCTGCAACACAGAGCCGAGAACATCCCCACTAGCACAGAGGCGAAGGCTAAAGAAATGAAACATCTCAGAGGAGCCCTTAAAACTTGTGGATATCCTGACTGGGCCTTTGTCAAAAGAAGTAGAAGGAAAGAAAAGAACACATATTTTCAAATATCATATTCTGGTGTTAAAATATCAAAAATAGTATTCCAGGGATTCTCAAACGGTGTGCCAACAGAGGTTTGAAAACCCCAACTGCCAGCATTCCTCAACTACAGGAAAGCTAGGGAATGCTGGGAGTTGTAGTTTTTATATATTTTGAGGCACACCCGATTCCTCTTATAGCCTTTCAGTAAATAACTGTGTAATAATCCTACCAGAATACAGTAGAATATGGTTATGCCTATTAATGTAATTAGAAGGATGTGTCAGACAAAACAGAAGATAATGCAATCCGTAGAGGGCTGAGAAACCAACTTTAATATGTTATATATTAATAATACCATATTGAATATTAATATGTTCAATATTCTAAGCTCAATGAATCAAATAATGAAAAAAGAGTGCAGTGGTAAAGATGTTTACTCAGCATAAACTGGGTAAATTTGCGTAACAACATGTATTGCATTGTGTTTATCAAATAAAAATAACTGATTTGGGAACGTTCTGTTCTGTCTTTGTTGCAGGTTCCTGTTTGGATTATTTACAGACTGATCTCTGAGTTTCTTAAGAATCTCTAAATAAACTTTTGAAAAGTCATTCTTCTAGTTAAAGGGCATGTCCACCCCCAAAACTATAATCCCCCCAACATTCTGTGGGAAGAAGACAATTATGGCTGTGCTGGTAGTCATTACAGTCAATCACTAATTGCTGATGACCGAACCGCGTCCTCTGAGCATAACAAGCTTGTTCAGATTTAAGAAAAGGCAAGGACCTTGGAAGAATGGGGCAGTGAACACTGGACTGAAAATCTTAATTTAGAAACATATGACAGGTGAGTAAATATTGTGGTTTTGGGGGGGTGAAAGTATAGAACTTTGTAAGAGGAGTGGATATGCCCTTTAAAGCTTTGTGTAGTTCAATGCTATGATTATTTGCAGCTACATTGTTATAATTTATTACTGAATAAGGGATCTCTGAATCATACATAGCAAGCAAGAATACAAATTCACAACACTGATTCTTTATTGTATTTTTATCAGGACTGGGTCTGATGAACAGAATACAGATACACTCAGTAGACTATAATGTTAGATGTTATAGACTACAATGACTTAGGGTGAGGTCACACTGCAACACACAGGAATCGCGCACCAAATTGCGAGCGTTATCGCACGCGATTGTGTGTGCGATTCTTGTGCGGTTTGCGTTCACGTTCGCGTTTTGCGCATGCGTTGTCACCTTTTTGCATGCATGCGTTAACGCATCAAAAATGGTGAACGCATGCGTTACCAATTCGCGAACGGACGCGCAATCGCATGCGCATCGTAACTCGCAGGAATTTTCGCGTTCCCGTGATTTCCATTTTATTGAAAATCGCAGACGCACACGCGAGCGCGTAACGCGTGCGCAAACGCGCGAAAAACGCGCTAGTGTGGCCTAGCCCTTATTGCTACAAATATGGTATGCACATCAAAATTATATTTCTGAATGTAGAATTGAATGGAAAAAAAGGACTCAGGAAAATAAATTAATGTGGATGAATGAAGAACATAGCAGTAAATAATAATGAATGGCCTGCTCACCTGAGGTTTGCATCAAGGTAAATCTTTCTCGTTTCTGTGATGTATACTGTTTATAAAGGCTTCCCATGGGGTACAATCCTTAGATCCTCCCCTTTAAATGATCCAACCAGGATCCAGTGTGTAGTAGAATCAAAGAAATCTCATTAATTAATTAGCAGCAGCAATAAAATGTCTTAGAAACCAAATAAACATTCTGTGTAAACCGTATTTGTCTTTAAATTGTGTCCATTCTTCGTGTTACTGTAATAAATATTTGATTTTTCTATGGGGCTTCTAAAATCTATAATTTTCAAAAGGAGTTTCCTGTCAGCTTTAATAAAATGTTCATTAAAGAATTAACAACTAATAATATATAGTTTTGTCAATTTATGGATCCTATAAAATCACATAAGTTACAGAAAAAAATCACGTTACTATGATGCTGTATACAGCAGTTATGACATCATGGTAGGGTGTCCTGTAAGCTTCAACACTTGGACAGCACATTTTAGTAGGTGTTAAGTTTAAGCTACTATGTAGCACTAATTAAACTCTAATTTAACCCTTTTTTTGTATTAATAAATGAACATTGTGAATTTTGATGAGACACAGCAATAATTTGTTCTATAGGTTAAGTCTCATAGGTGGCTTTGAATATCTTCCACTGTGGGTGAAGACTGGCCCGTGTACACAAATTCCTTTAGCCCTCTTGAAAGTTATTGGGTTCTTCTCACTTTCTACTGGTATGTTTGTGGCTTGATTGCTGTTAGGTGTACCTGCTTACTCAGAAAAGTCAGTACCATGGTCTGAGGCATTGCCCCCAGGTACAGTCAATAGGACCAGTGCCCTGTTGACTAGATGAGTTGGTCTGTCAATGAGATATGTGTGTGTAGGTTTTTCTGCAGTTTGTAAATCCACACAATTGCGGCGATATAGAGTGCTGTCAACGTCCACAAGGTAGAGCAGATGGTGCAAACTTTTGCAAAAAAGTATCCATTCTCCAATGGCCTGTCCGATCCCCAGGTAAAGGTTTCATACAGATTTGTTCTCCAATGTTCAATTCCGGCAAATCCCTGGCCGGTGTATCATATCGAGCCTTTGACACTCTTCAGATTTTTAAGCCTTAACTTTTCTGCCAAACCTTGTATGACACACGGTTCGAGAAGCTTATTTGCTTCCGGTAAGTAGGTCTTTAACCTCCTTGACATCAGTCTTTGTGCTGGACCAATATCCATGCCTTTGGTTGGACTGTTTCTCCAGTGCAAGATGTCTTTCCATGACTCATTACCATCACATCTTAACAATCTTTACAGCTGCTTCAGCTTTGCCGTTCACCTGTGGATGATGTGGCGATGATGTAACATGTCAAACTCCCATTCAATGGCAAATCTGCAGGCTTGAGAACGAGAGCCATTATCAGAGATCACTTTATTAGGTTGGCCCTAATATGCAAACTGAGCCTTGCACGCTTAATTTGTGTTTCAGTGGAAAGTCCGGAAGAAGGACCATTTCCCAGAAGTCCGTATAATGGTCAACTAATAGTGGTATTCATGCCTACTAATTGAATATGTCCATACAAATGATCTCCAGGACGTGTCGGTATCTCATACAACATCACGAGCTTGTCTGTAGCACGCTTCACTCCAATCTGGCTGGAGTGCATGCGTAATAACATCTCTGCTCTCAGTGACTTTGGCACATGACCCTTGGGCCTTTGTACAAGATTCCATTTTGTACAGTGATCTCATCTCTGAAGACAATACCCGTACAGTTGCAGGAACTGATTTCCTTTCGTTTGGCACCCACTCAAGACACAGAATTTAGAGCTTGTAAAGTTGCATCACCAGTGTGCTGTATGATTGATGCAGACGCTAAGCAGATAGCCGTTGATTGATCAGCAAAGAATCTTTGTTCCTGTAACACAGAAAAATAGTTTGATGCTCATGCGCACCTCCAGGTGTCACATTGTCCAACGTAGCTCTGCTCAAGGCACACTGATATACATTCCACATCCTAGCTTGTAGCATCATTGAGAATGTAATGCTGTAATGTAGGCATCATGCTCTGCAACCTTAATTTATTTGAAATTTAAATATGTCTATTCATGTTTCTCAAAGCCACCAGCAGAAAAGAGCAGACTGCATCTGCTCTTTTTCTTATGCCAGACTTAACTAGGAAAAGGACTTTTCAAAAGTTTATTTAGAGATTTTAAGAAACTCAGAGATCAGTCTGTAAATAATCCAAAAAGGAACCTGCAACAAAGACAGAACAGAACGTTCCCAAATCAGTTTAGTTTTATTTGATAAACATAATGCATTCTTTTTCATTATTTAATTAATTGAGCTTAGAATATTGGAGTATCTGTGTATTTAAATTTATAACATCTCTGTAGTGTCTAAATTTATTAAAGGTGGTTTTTCTCTGCCTCTACGGATTGCATTATTCTGTTTGTCTGACACATCCTTCTAATTACATTAATAGGCATAACCATATTCTACTGTATTCTGGTAGGATTATTACACAGTTTATTACTGAAAGGCTATAAGAGGAATCGGGTGTGCCTCAAAATATATAAAAACTACAAACTCCCAGCATTCCCTAGTTTCCTGTAGTTGAGGAATGCTGGCATTGGGGTTTTCAAACCTCTGTTGGCACACCGTTTGAGAATCCCTGGAATACTATTTTTGATATTTAACACCAGAATATGATATTTGAAAAGGTATAGAATTCTATATATTATCCAAGGGCAAGTTAAAAAAATGAAGAAGAGGCTATAAAAGCAGCACAAAGAGCAGCTGAAGTAGTATAGAATATTAATTATCCAAAAAGTCGGATTATGTCAAAATGCATTATGCTTTCATTTTGATTGCAAAACAGTGGTTTAGGCTGGGGAACATCGGCAGGTATTACTTGCAGATTTCAAAGTAGAGGAGATTATTTACCAGAAATTAATACAGGTGGCAAAATGTTTCACTTTGGTATATTAAGGGCAGGAAGTATTAAAATTATGTTTCTAAACTTTCAGATACTGACCTCAGATGGTTTACAAAACAGCAACATTCTTAGGAAAGGTTGGAATTATCAATCAGCTCTAGTTTCTTATGCTCTGTAAGTAATTGTTGGAATGCAGTAAATGAAGGCGATATTGCATCGGGTAGTGTGGGCTTGCAGTGGTTTGAGTAATAGCACCTGATATTATTGGAGCTATATGCCACTATCGTCTCTATAAATGTGCCCCTTAGTCAAACAAAAAAACAACCGTAACACCAAAGTATATATTTCCATGACCAAAATCTATTTGGTGAACAAAATGAACATGGGTTGAACAAGAATATTTTTGTATACAAAAGTGATAAAAAGTAACATTATGTTGGCACAAAGAAAAATTTGGTAGACCAAATAAATCTTGTAGCGCAAGTGTTATGTTTTTAGTACACAATATAAACTAAGGGGCATATTTATAAGGTTCGTTAACTTTTGCGGCCGTTTTCGGCCATTAACGCATATATCGCGTTTACCGCGATTTATAAAGGCCCGAAAACGGCGCGCGCGAAAAGTTAACGAAAGCGTTTTAACCTTTCGCGCCGATACTTACCTGTTACCGCCGCTTCTATTTATAAAGCGGCGGTACTGGTTTCGCTCGGCTAGTATCGGCTGTTTTACTTCGCCACCTTGAAGGAGGCGAAGTCAGCCGATACTAACCTCCCGCGGCGGGGATGGGCAGGCAACCCGCGGGTGGGTGGTCGCACACCCGCCCGGGAGGACACGCCCACACCCCACGGCGGCAGCGGCGACCACCCGCCGCCGCCGCCACTTCCCAGCAGCCCCTCCCAAACCCATTCCCCGTTCGCGGCAATCTCGGAACGGGAGGCTAGGAGGGGCTGCCGGGAAGGGGCCGCAGCAGGTGGTCGCGACCACCCGCCGCGCACCCCCTCCCCGGAACCCCTCCAAGCCCCCGCCCCGGCAGCTCCGGGGAGGGGACGTGAGGAGCCGTGGGGGGGTGGAGGCTCCCTCCAGCGGGGCCTGAGAAGGGCCTTTTGGGGCTTAGGGGGTCCGAGCTCGAACCGGGACCCCCCCTCCCCGGCCCTTATAAGGGCCCTTGCGGCACTTACAAGTGCCCTTGCGGCTCTGACAAGAGCCTCGCTTTGGGGTTAAGGGTCCCGCAGCTCAACCGACGGACCCCCCTCCCCGGCCCTTTAAGGGCCCTTGCGGCAATGACAAGTGCCCTTGCGGCTCTATAAGAGCCCTTTGGGGTTAGGGGTCCCGCAGCTCGAACCGGGACCCCCCCCCGGCCCTTACAAGGGCCCTTGCGGACTTACAATGCCCTTGCGGCACTAATAAGTGCCTTTGGCGGGGGCCCGCAGCTCGAACCGGGACCCCCAGTGCGGCTCTTAAAAGAGCCCTTGGGCGACGTCTTCGGGCTGGCGACACCAACCCCACTCAGGTCGCCGATGCCAGGCAGACTCACTGCGGCCGCACAGTGAGCACGTGGCACCGCGGCCTCAGCGGAGCCGATGTTGCCAGCCCGCTTCTTCTTTTCTTCAGCCATCTACTGCGATGGACATGAGTTCCGCGGCGGAAAGCTCCTCTTTATATAGGTTTGCAGAAATCCTAATCCGTTTTGATTGGTCAATTTTTAATACTTGCTTACATTAACCAATCAGATTTTGGAAAAGTTCTGACATCTGATGTGGTTAATTGTAAAGCAAGTATTAAAAATTGACCAATCAGAAACGGATATGGATTTCTGCAAACCTATATAAAGAGGAGCTTTCCGCCGCGGAACTCAGATCCATCGCATAGTAGAGGCTGAAGACGAAGAAAGAAAGAAGCGGCTGGCAAAATCGGCTCCGCTGAGGCCGGCGGTTGCCAGCAGGCTCACTGGCGGCCGCCGTGAGGTCGCCTGGCATCGGCGACTGAGGGGGTTGGTTTGTCGGCCAGCCGAAGAGTGCGTCGGGTTAAGACGCGCGGCAACATCGCCGCGTTGAGGTCGCGGCCGCCCGCCGGGGGTACCCTGGCGGCCGCAGGGGTCCTCTCGGGGGTTGGCGGGGCCTCGGCGGAGCTGGTGTCGCCGGGACTGGAAGAAAGAAGACGTCGCCCAAGGGCTCTTTAAGAGCCGCACTGGGGGTCCCGGTTTCAGCTGCGGGAACCCCCGCCAAAGGATTGTCAGTGCCGCAAGGGCCCTTGAAGGGCCGGGGGAGGGGGGGTCCCGGTCGAGCTGCGGGACCCCTAAGCCCCAAAAGGCCCTTCTCAGGGCCCGCTGGAGGGAGCCTCCACCCCCCAGCGGCTCCCTCCCGTCCCCTCCCCGGGAGCGGCCGGGGGCGGGGGGGCTTGGAGGGTTGCCGGGGGGGGGGTGCGCGGCGGGTGGTCGCGACCACCTGCTGCGGCCCCTTCCCGGCAGCCCCTCTCTAGCCTCCCGTTCCGAGATTGCCGCGAACGGGGAACGGGTTGGGAGGGGCTGCTGAAGTGGCGGCGGCGGCGGGTGGTCGCCGCTGCCGCCGCGGGGGGTTGGGGCGGGTAGGGGTAGGAGCGGCGTCGGGAAGGGATACTATACAGATCGCCGCGAAGGGGCTTAAAATTACCGCAGCACAATGCGGCCGCGATTAGGTATCGGGGAATAGCGCTCGCCGTTATAAATACGGCGATAGCGCTATTTTCGCGGCCGCGATGTGCGGCGGTAATTTTTTTTGCGCTAACATCGTTCCTTTATAAATATGCCCTAAGGAAAAAACAAGCATACTTTTGTCTCTAACCCTTCACTGCCACAGAGATTGTATATTGACGATCTGTACAGGAAAGGCTCAAACTGCCAACGATAGTGATATAATATCTGTGGCTTCCCCTTTAAAACAAAAAAATCTGCCCACGCTAGGGGCGATCGGGGGGCGCATCAACTGCCCCCTAGCCCCCTCTATCCCCCTCGGTTTCATCCAAATCCAAGGGGGGGATGGGAGATATCAGCACTTACCTGCAGAGCCGGGAGCAGCAGCTGGACCAGGAGGAAGGAGGTGAGTCCGTGCAATAAGGGAGACCCAGTGACATCACAGGATTTCCTTCTTCACCGGGGTCTTCCCTTAGGCTTCCCCCAGATGCCCTGGTGGGGTAGTGGAGGTACTGCACTGTGATTCAGATCACAGTGCAGTACCTGGATAATAAAGCTGTCAGTGTGACAGCTTACTATACTTTTTGTGAACAGAACTCAGAGTTCCCTGCACCAACAAGGACTTTTTGTTTTTTTACTTGCCAAGTGGGTTTAGGTAGGATTTCAACCATTGAGTAGAGATGGTCGAACATGTAAATGGCTGTGGGACCTGGGAAATGGTCTGGGGAACATTTTCGAATATCCAGGACATTCGAAAAATCAATTTTACTCTCATTCGCGCTATTTTCAAGCTCGTTCGCGCCTAGGTACCATGTACATTTTACTTGCGGATTTGATGCCTGCGTATAGGCTTTAATGGAGACTTTACTCGCGGATTCGATGTTTGCGCCTAGATAACATGGACATTTTACTCGCGGATTCGATGCTCGCGTATAGGCTTTACTCGCGTTCGCGCCTAGATACCATGGACATTTTACTCGCGGATTTGATGCTCGCGTATAGGTTTTAATGGACACTTTACTCACGGAATCGATGTTCGCGCCTAGATACCATGGGCATTTTCCTCACGGATTCGATGCTCGCATATAGGTAAGACCTTCCCTGTTGGCACCGGGCAGCAGTTTATGAATGTGATGCAGCTCTATCCTCAGTGAGAATGTCGGCAAAAGCTGGCGCTAGTTCTTTAGTGGCTACGAGAAGCATCTGCGAAAACCTTGGTCCGCAGATAATGCATCCCACAAAACAAGTTATGTGGTATCCCTTTTGAAGGGGATTTTCTCTTTGGCCCTGGACTTGAAGAAGTCATAGGCAAGAGGAATGAAGATAAACTGACATCCTTACCTCAGGACAGGAGACCCTTTAAAAGAGAGTCTTATTCCTCGTGGATCATACAAAAGTAGAGGCTTTAGATCAGGAAGAGACCGTTTCCTTGCATTCAACAAATCAAAGCAAAACAGGGGTAGGATCTAAACCCTTTTCACAATGATGCCAGTCCGGTGGGAGGTCGCCTGTCCGCATATTACCAAAGATGGACCAACATTACCTCGGACAAGTGGGTTCTAGAAGCAATAGAGGATACTCACTAGAATTTTCTAGAACATACCCCCACAGATATTTAACCTCAACATTCCAAATGGGGGAAAAAAGAATTGCCCTATACAAGAAATAAGAAAACTAAATCGCAAAAGGTTCTGATTCCTGTTCCCAGCCAAGAAGATTCAAAGGAGTGTCTAAGACACTTGAACAAGTTTATAAGAAAAACCATTTCAAAATGAATCTGTAATCAACTATCATCAACACTTACTCGGGAGATTTTCTCACCTCTTTGGACTTAAAAGATGCCTACCTGCATGTTCCCATCCGGCAATGTCATCAAAGGTATCTGAGGATTGCCATCCATAGACAAGAGACAGAACTTCTACAATTTACCGCTCTACCCTTTGGTATTACCTCGGCGCCAAGGTTTTCACAAAAAATAATGAGTGTAGTAGCGCTCATCTTAGGCGCTGGGAAAAGGTCATTCCATACCTGGATGATTGGTTGCAAAAAGGGCAAGCTCAGACTAATCCTGAAACAAAATATTGCAATACCACCGTACGCTTCAAGAGTTGGGTAGTTAATAAAATGTGAAGAAATCTCATTGGTTCCAGAGAGGAAGAGAAGTTCTTAGGCGTCCTTTTCGATAAAACACAAAATCCTAATCTTGCTACAGGGGTAGGCACACCTAAAGGCCGCCCATTTCAGTTCCCCTAAAAACAATGCTGGAGGTTCTATGCCTTTTTCATCTGCAATAGAAGGAGTTCCTTGGGGAGAGCCCATATGAGACCCTACAACTTCATTTCTTTCGGTATGGAACAGGCAAACGTCGTCTCTTCACCACATATATCAGATTCCGGAGAAGATAAAAAAACTCTCTAAGTGGTGGATGTCCGAAGCAATCTCCAGAGGGAATGCTTTATCTCCCCACCCCCCCCCCCCCCAGCGATAATCTGACACCAGATGCCAGCAACTGGGGATGGGGTGCTCACTTTCAAAACATCTCCAAGCAGGGCAGAGGCAGTTACAGATCACATTTCTATCTTTCAATTCAGGAACTTCAAGCGGTTTGGGAAGCCCTGAAGCTTTCAAGAATATTATTTCAGGGAACAGAGTTCAGATACAAACAGACAACCGACTAAGCTGCGTACATCAATCATCAAGGAGAACTCAGAGCCTAACTTGGTACACCTCTCGCTGAAGATAATCCTGGGCAGAAAAATTCTTCGGGAATTAACTGCCATCTACATAAAGGGTCCTGCCAACCAAGGCAGACAGCCTGAGTGGCATCAACTGGATCCAACAAGTGGAACTGAATTCAAAAATATTCAATACAATCTGATCATCAAATGGGAACTCAGAAGTGGATTTGATGGCCTCTGCAAAAAACCCAAAACGAACATACTACTCCCTGTCCGAGGATCCCAAATCTCTTGGAAGAGACGCCTTCTCAGTCCGGTGAATTTCGTCTGGCATACGTATTTCCCCCCTTGCCACAATTCCGGAATCTTAAAAAAGATAAGAACAGACAAATGTCAAATAATCATGATAGTCCTGCTTGGCCTCGCAGGTCATGGTTTTAGGACCTAGTAACAGATGTCTGTTCGACCCGCCTGGAGTCTTCCATTTCGAGAACCTTTCTCAGGTCAGATACTCATCCCAGTCCTATAGACCTGAAGCTCTACGCATGGTTTCTGAAAGGGATATATGTTACAAAGGGGACTGTCCTCTGCTGCTATAGAGACTTTATTACTCAGCAGGAAAACCTTCCACCTCGGTATATACCAAAAAGCTGGACCAAGTTTCAATCCTGGTGCCAGGGAAAAGAAAAAGATTGGTCAATTCCCCACATCCCTTTCATTATAGATTTCTAGTCGAAGGCCTTACAAAAAGGTTTTTCTCCAACACTCTCAAAGTCGCAAATCTCCGCTCTAGGTGCATTTTTTAATATCGGTCTAGCAAATGACCTATTAGTAAAAATATTTTTTAAAGCAGCTCAAAACAAAGTTTGTGCCAATCTCCCTTTGAGCTGTTGGAGGAAATTCCAATTAATACTCACTTGGAAACTACTTTCTAATGCACTTTCATCTGCTAGAAGAATAAGTTGAGATACAGGCTCTCAATTGCAGGGGAACCTTACCTTATCATAAAGAAGAAGGTATTCACTTGAAACTGATCCAGCTTTCGACCAAAGGTTTCTTCAACCTTCCATAGAGACCAAGAAATCTTCTTCTCCCTCCCTGAACAAGCCGGAGAGGATGCTTTTAACCTTTGTGATGTAAAAAGATATGTAGTCACTTCCTAGCAAGGACTAAATCTTTTCGTTTGTGAGTTCTTGCGGTCACATACTTAAAGGGAAGAGAGGTTATAAAGCTACCAAAGCCACTATTGCCAGGTGGATGAAATGGCTATTAATCAGCCTACAATGCAGCCAATGTCTATTCTACTCCAGATTATGCTCATTCAACAGAGGAATATCTAATTCTTGGCAGATATGCCAAGTGGCTACCTGGGCCTCTTTCATACCTTGTGAGCATTACAAGTTGATGCGCTCATGAGAGGGAGCGCATTTGGAACGTGGTGTCCTCAGTAACGTCCATTAATCTCTCACCCTCCCTTAATTTCACTACTGTGATATCTCTTGGTTAAGCTGCCTTTGGGGTGATATAGGAAAGCTTGAATTATACTTACGTAAATCCATTTCCTTGAACCCAAAGGCCGCACACTCCGCCCAAATAAATTGTTGATCATTTTTTTCTACTGGTTTGTTGTTCACTGCTGTTGGATAACACTAAGGGGCAGGATCAGGAGGGTCCTTTATGATTGGAACGTCCTACCAGGGTGGAGTAAGGCTATAGATTGGTTAAGGCTGCTTTGGGGTTCAAGGAAATGGAATTTAGTAAGTTAAATTCAAGTATTCCTGAATCTACACACTTAGCTATGTAACATGTAGTTTTTCATTCAATCATCAATGCTGTTGGCGCAGTTCTTCAACAAAAAACAAATTCAAAAGGTAGAAATCATGCCAAACCTCATGGAATGTAAAAATAGTTACTAAATATCAATCTCCCAAGTGTCCTGTATCAAACAATATGCCTATGATGGTTAACACGTGGACGTGGAAGCGAATAGACCACAAGTAGACAATGCATGAGCTCAGAAAAATCAAAATATTCAGGCAACTCTGAATTTTAATTGTCTGCAATTTTTCCTTACAAAACACCCCCCCCCCCACAACTATATATCCTGAAATTATGGTGTGGCGCAGTTCTTCATAGAAGTTCGCACTTTTCGCAGATTTTCAGAAAAATTACAATAATCAACTTTTGAGGTAGAAATCATGCAAATTCAAAGAAATGTTTAAAAAAAGACAATATAATATCAATCTCCATATGTCCTGGATTAAACGGTATGCCATATGTGTGGTTACACACGCCGACATGGAAGCGAAAGCCCACGAAGTGAGACATGCATGATGACTCAGAAAAAGCGAAAATATTCAGCCAACTCCGAATTTGAACAGTATGCAGTTTTTTCCACAAAACCCCATAACTCAGAAATACTCCCCACAAACTATATATCCTGAAATCTACCACCTTCAGCTGTAGTTTGTTCATTCATACATTCAATGGTTTGGGCGCAGTTCTTCATAGAAGTTTGCACTTTTCTGAAAAAATTAAAGGATAAGTGCACTGTTAAATCAAGTTATGTTCATTTGGAAGCTGCAGCTCTAAAAATACCGTTGTCATTTTTTTTTTTTTACCTATGACCCTCCAGAGCCTAGCTTTGTGCCATGGAAGTTGCACAAACTCACAGGCATTACTGTTTGAGGCTCAAGCAGGAGAGTGCACGGAACTCACAGGCATTACTGTTTGAGGCTCAAGCAGAGAGTACACGAAACTCACAGGCATTACTGTTGAGGCTCAAGCAGAGAAAGACGAGGAAATCTCAGAGGGGCGGAGCTTACATTCAGCAAACCAGTAACAAGATGTCAGCAACTTTCAAGGCCAAAGCTAGGCTCTGGAGGGGCATAAGAAAAAAAATATGGAAAGTGGATTTTAAAGCTGCAGCTTCACAATAAACATAACTGATTTTACAGTGCACTATCCTTTAACCAAAAAAAAACAACTTCAAAAGGTAAAAATCATGCCAAAACCTCATGGAATGTAAAAAAAAAAAATTACCAAATATCAATCTCCAAATGTTCTGAATCAAATGGTATGCCATATGTGTGGTTACACACGTGGACGTGAAGTGAATAGCCACGTATTGAGACAATGCACGATGGCTCAAAAACAGCAAAAATTTCAGTCAACTCTGAATTTGAACAGTCTGCAGTTTTTCCCACAAAACACCCCGTAACGTAGAAATAAACCCCACAAAGTATATTCCTGAAATCTACACACCAGCTATAATACTGCAGTTTGTTCATTTACCATAATAGTGTGGATGCAGTTATTGTAGAAGTTCGCAGTTTTTGGAAAAAATTTACCAAAACAACTTCAAAGGGAGAGAAATCATGCCAAAACCTCATGGAATGTAAAAAAAGTTACAGTTATCAATCTCCCAAATCTCCTGAATCAAACGGTATGCATATGTGTGGTTTAACACACGCGCATATGGAAGCAAAAAGCCACAAAGGAGACAATGCACGATTGCTCAAAACAGCAAAAATATACAGGCCCACTCTGAATTTGACAGCTGCAGTTTTTCCCCACAACTATATATCCTCGCATCACACACCTTAGCTATGTAACAATGTAGTTTGTTCATTCATACCATCAATGGTGTTGGTGCAGTTCTTTGTAGAATTTCACACTTTCCGCCGATTTTTGAAAAAATTAACAAAATCGACTTTCAAAGGTAGAAAATCATGCCCAAATTTCATGGAAGGTAAAAAAAAGTCTCCAAATATCAATCCTGCAAATGTCCTAAATCAAACGGTATGCCTATGCATGGTTAAACACGCGGAGTGGAATCGACTACCACGAAGTGAGACAATGCACGATGGCTCAAAACAGCAAAATATTCAGCCAACTTGATTTGAACAGTCATTTTTCCCCAAAAACACCCCGTAACTTAGAAATACCCCACCAAACATAATCCTGAAATCTACACACCCTCAGCTATGAAATGCTGCGTGTTCATTCATACATCAAAGGTGTGGGTGCAGTTCTTTGCAGATTTTCGCACTTTTCTGAAAAATGAACAAAAAAAAACCTCAAAAAGGTAAAAATATGCAAAAACCTCATGGAATGTAAAAAAAGTTACCAATATCAATCTCCACAAATGTCCTGAATCAAACGGTATGCCAATGCATGGTTACACATGTGCACGTGGAAGTCAAAAGCCCACAAATTGAGACAATGATGATGCTCAAAACAGACAAAATATTCAGGCAACTCTAAATTTGAACAGTCTGCAGTTTTTCCCACAAAACACCCCACAAACTATAATTCCTCAAATCTGCACACTTTCAATTACATAAGTGTCATTTGTTCAATTATATATCAATGGTGTGGCACATTTCATCATAGAAGTTTGCAGATTTTCTGAAAAAATTATCATAAATCCACTTTCGTAGGTAGAAATCATTCCAAAATCCATGAAATGTAACAAAAAGTTCAAATATCATTTCCAAATGTCCCGAATCAACGTATGCATATTCATGGTTACACATACGTTTGTGGAATTGACTAGCCCCAAAGTGAGCCAAATCACAATGGCCCAGATATACATAAGAATTCCAGACGCGTGATTATATCGAACTCCTGTGCTTTAGGAGATTTTGGGAAAAAATAAAATAAGAGGACTCAATGGTAGAGATGGACTAGAACTCGAACCCGAGTTCGAGTCAAACTATTCGAATGAATTCGGACTTCTCGAACTATCCCGGACCCGGATTTTCGATATTTTCGGACTTTCGCTAAATATCGAATGTTCAAACGTTCGAAATCGAATCCGCGAGTAAAGGGGCGATTAAAACCTATATGCGAGCATCGAATCCGTGAGTAAATGCCAGGTATCTAGGCGCGAACATCGTTTCCGTGAGTAAAGTGTCCATTAAAACCTAAACGGAGCATCAAATCCGCGAGTAAAATGTCCATGGTATCTAGGCGCGAACGCGAGTAAAGCCTATACGCGAGCATCGAATCCGCGAGTAAAATGTCCATGTTTCTAGGCGCAAACATCGAATCCGCGAGTAAAGTCTCCATTAAGCCTATACGCAGGCATCAAATCCGCAAGAAAATGTACATGGTACCTAGGCGCGAACGAGCTTGAAATAGGCGAATGAGAGAAAATTGATTTTCGAATGTCCGGTATTCGAAATGTTCCCCAGACCATTTCCCAGGTCCCACAAGCATTTACAGTTCGACCATCTCTACTCAATGGTTGAAATCCTACCTAAACCCACTTGGCAAGTAAAAAACCCACTAAATGGCAATCTCTCACATGTCCTGAATCAAACGGTATGCCATATGGGTGGGTGCAAACAGAGACGGGGCCACCAATAGCTCAAATGGACCCATGTGTAATTGAAATTACAAGAAAAAATCAAAAGCGCCACAACCACCCCCACCCTCACTCCCCCTTTTTGTGGTATTAGTGAAAACCAGTAGTAAGGAGAGTCACACAAGTTTTTGCACACTTTACTGATCCTAAAAATTCAATCTGGTCTTTTTTTTGTAACTCTGCAAATTTCCTACTAAAATAGGCTTAGTTTCCTTGAAATCGGAAATAAGGATCCGCGTTTACTTTACTGATATCACCGGGGCATTGGGAAGCTTGGGAAGACAAAGTTTTTGCTATTTAAGTTTTAGAGTAAAAAAAAAATCCCTTTTTTTTTGGATCATTCCCAAAGATGATCATCAAATCATCTTAGGGAATGATAACAAACTTGGAATATGTGCATAAATATTTATTTTCCAATTCGAAATCCGATTGTAAAAATCAATTCCCGGAAATCATTTTCCAGGAAGTGATTTTTCATTCAAAGATCAATAATTTGGTGATCAGAAGTGATCACCAAATTTTGATCTCTGTCTCCATTTTTTTCCTAAGTTTTGCTAAGTAGCAAATAGCAAGACTTAAAAAAATTCCTTTTGTGCATGGAATCTGAGTTCTGTTCACAAAAAGTATAGTAAAGCTGTACACTGACAGCTTATTATACCAGGTACTGCACTGTGATCGAATCAAGTGCAGTACCTCACACACCACCAGGGGCATCTAGGGGAAGCCTAAGGGAAGACCCCGGTGAAGAAGGAAATCCTGTGATGTCACTGGGGTCTCCCTTATTGCACGGCTACCTTCCTTCCTCCTGGTCCAGCTGCTGCTCCGGCTCTGCAGGTAAGTGCTGATATCTCCCGATCCCCCCTTGGATTTGGATGAAACCGAGGGGGGAGTAGAGGGGGCTAGGGGGCAGTTGAATGCTGCCCCCGATCGCCCCTAGCGTGGGCGAATTTTTTTTGTTTTAAAGGGGAGCCACACAGATAGTATATTACACTATCTGTGGCAGTTTGAGCCTTTCCTGTACAGATCGTCAATATACAATCTGTGGCAGTGAAAGGGTTAGAGACAAAAAGTATGTGTTTTTCCTTAGGGCATATTTATAAAGGAACGATGTTAGCGCAAAAAAATTACGCCGCACATCGCGGCGCGAAAATAGCGCTATCGCCGTATTTATAACGGCGAGCGCTATTCCGCGATACCTATCGCGGCCGCGATGTGTGCTGCGGTAATTTTAAGCCCTTCGCGGCGATACTGTATAGTATCCCTTCCCGACGCCGCTCTCCTACACCCGCCCACACCCCCCGCGGCGGCAGCGGCGACACCCGCCCCGCCGCCATCCAGCAGCCCCTCCAACCCGTTCCCCGTTCGCGGCAATCTCGAACGGGAGGCTATGAGGGGCTGCCGGAAGGGGCCGCAGCAGGTGGTCGCGACCACCCGCGCGCACCCCCTCCCGGCAACCCCTCCAGCCCCCGCCCCGGCCGCTCCGGGGAGGGAGGGAGGGAGCCGCTGGGGGGTGGAGGCTCCCTCAGCGGGGCTGAGAAGGGCCTTTTGGGGCTTAGGGGGTCCCGCAGCTCGAACGGGACCCCCCTCTCCCGGCCCTTACAAGGGCCCTTGCGGCACTGACAAGTGCCTTTGGCGGGGGTTCCCGCAGCTGAAACCGGGACCCCCAGTGCGGCTCTTAAAAGAGCCCTTGGGCGACGTCTTCTTTCTTCCAGTCCCGGCGACACCAGCTCCGCCGAGGCCGCCGACCCCGAGAGGTACCCTGCGGCGCCAGGGGTACCCCCGGCGGGCGCGGCGACCTCAACGAGGCCGATGTTGCCGGCGTCTTATCCGACGCGACGTCTTCGGGCTGGCGACACCAACCCCACTCAGTCGCCGATGCCAGGCAGACTCACTGCGGCCGCCCGTGAGCCTGCTGGCACCGCCGGCCTCAGCGGAGCCGATGTTGCCAGCCGCTCTTCTTCTCTTTCTTCAGCCATCTACTGCGATGGCATCTGAGTCCGCGGCGGAAAGCTCCTCTTTATATAGGTTTGCAGAAATCCAAATCCGTTTCTTGGTCAATTTTTAATATACTTGCTTTACATTAACCAATCAGATTTCAGAACTTTCCAGAAATCTGATTGGTTAATGTAAAGAAGTATTAAAAATTGACCAATCAGAAACGGATTATGGATTTCTGCAAACCTATATAAAGAGGAGCTTTCCGCCGCGGAACTCAGATGCCATCGCAGTAGATGGTGCTGAGAAAAGAGAGAAAGAAGCGGCTGGCAACATCGCTCCGCTGAGGCCGGGGTGGCCAGCGGGCTCACTGGGCGGCCGCAGTGAGTCTGCCTGGCATCGGCGACCTGAGTGGGGTTGGTGTCGCCAGCCCGAAGACGTCCCCAAGGGCTCTTTAAGAGCCGCACTGGGGTCCCGGTTCGAGCTGCGGCCCCCGCCAAAGGCACTTATTAGTGCCGGCAAGGGCACTGTAAAGTGCCGCAAGGGCCCTTGTAAGGGCCGGGAGGGGGTCCCGGTTCGAGCTGCGGGACCCCTAAGCCCCAAAGGGCTCTTATAAGAGCCGCAAGGGCACTTGTCAGGCCGCAAGGGCCTTATAAGCGGCCGGGGAGGGGGGTCCCGGTTCGAGCTGCGGGACCCCTTAAGCCCCAAAAGGCTCTTGTCAGAGCCGCAAGGGCACTTGTAAGTGCCGCAAGGGCCCTTATAAGGGCCGGGGAGGGGGGTCCCGGTTCGAGCTGCGGGACCCCCTAAGCCCAAAGGCCCTTCTCAGGGCCCCGCTGGAGGGAGCCTCCACCCCCCCAGCGGCTCCCTCACTCCCCTCCCCGGGAGCTGCCGGGCGGGGGGCTTGGAGGGGTTGCCGGGAGGGGGGTGCGCGGCGGTGGTCGCGACCACCTGCTGCGGCCCCTTCCCGGCAGCCCCTCCTAGCCTCCGTTCCGAGATGCCGCGAACGGGGAATGGGTGGGGAGGGGCTGCTGGGAAGTGGCGGCGGCGGCGGGTGGTCGCCGCTGCCGCGTGGGGGGTGTGGGCTGTGTCTCCCGGGGCGGGGCGACCACCCACCGCGGGTTGCCTGCCCATCCCCGCCGCGGGAGGTTAGTATCGGCTGACTTCGCCTCCTTCAAGGTGGCGAAGTAAAACAGCCGATACTAGCCGACGAACCGTACCGCCGCTTTATAAATAGAAGCGGCGGTAACAGTAAGTTATCGGCGCGAAAGGTTAACGCTTCGTTAACTTTTCGCGGCCGTTTTCGGGCCTTTATAAATCGCGGTAAACGCGATTTATGCTTAATGGCCGCGAAAACGGCCGCGAAAAGTAACGAACCTTTATAAATATGCCCCTTAGTTTATATTGTGTACTAAAAACATACACTTGCGCTACAGATTTATTTGGTCTACCAATTTTCTTTGTGCCAACATAATGTTACTTTTTACACTTTTTGTATACAAAAATATTCTGTTTCAACCCATGGTTCATTTTGTTCACCAAAATAGATTTTGGTCATGGAAATATATACTTTGGTGTTACGGTTGTTTTTTGTTGACTAAGGGGCACATTTATAGAGAGCGATAGTGGCTATATAGCTCCAATAATATCAGTGCTATTACTCAAACCACTGCAAGCCCACACTACCCGATGCCAATATGCCTTCATTACTGCATTCCAACAATTACTTACAGGAGCAATAAGAAACTAGAGCTGATTGATAATTCAACCTTTCCTAAAAGAAGTTGCTGTTTTGTAAACCAATCTGAGGGTCAGTATCTGAAAGTTTAGAAACATAATTTAATTAATACTTTCCTGCCCTTAATATACCAAAGTGAAAACATTTTGCCACCTGTATTATTCTTGGTAAATAATCTCCTCTACTTGAAATCTGCAAGTAATACCTGCCGATGTTCCCCAGCCATAAACCACTAGTTTGCAATCAAAATGAAAGCATAATGCAATTTGACATAATCCTGACTTTTTGGATAATTAATATTCTATTACTACTTCAGCTGCTCTTTGTGCTGCTTTTATAGCCTCTTCTTCATTTTTTTAACTTGCCCTTGGATAAATATAGAATTCTATACCTTTTCAAATATCATATTCTGGTGTTAAAATATCAAAAATAGTATTCCAGGGATTCTCAACGGTGTGCCAACAGAGGTTGAAAACCCCAACTGCCAGCATTCCTCAACTACAGGAAAGCTAGGGAATGCTGGGAGTTGTGTTTTTATATATTTTGAGGCACACCCGATCCTCTTATAGCCTTTCAGTAAATAACTGTGTAATTAATCCTACCAGAATACAGTAGAATATGGTTATGCCTATTAATGTAATTAGAAGGATGTGTCAGACAAAACAGAAGATAATGCAATCCGTAGAGGGCAGAGAACCACCTTTAATAAATTATAGACACTACCAGGAAGATGTTATAAATTTAAACACAGATACTCCAATATTCTAAGCTCAATTAATTAAATAATGAAAAAGAATGCATTATGTTTATCAAATAAAAATAAACTGATTTGGAACGTTCTTGTTCTGTCTTTGTTGCAGGTTCCTGTTTGGATATTTTACAGACTGATCTCTGATTTTCTTAAAATCTCTAAATAAAACTTTTGAAAAGTCCTTTTCCTAGTTAAAGGTCTGGCATAAGAAAAGAGCAGATGCAGTCTGCTCTTTTCTTGGCTGTTGGCTTGAGAAACATGATAGAAACTATTAAATTTCAAATAAATTAAGGTTGCGAGCACTGATGCCTACATACAGCATTACATTCTCAATGATGTCTACAAGCTAGGATGTGGAATGTATATCAGTGAGCCTTGAGCAGAGCTAACGTTGGACAATGTGACACCTGAGGTGCGCATGAGCATCAAACTATTTTTTCTGTTGTACAGGAACAAATATTCTTTGCTGACATCAATCAAGCGGACTATCTGCTTAGGTCTGCATCAATTCATAAGCACACTGGTGATGCAACTTTACAAGCTCTAAAGTCTGTGTCTTGAGTGGTGGCCAAACGGAAAGGAAATCAGTTCCTGCAACTGTACGGATATTGGTCCTCAGAGATGAGATCACTGTACAAATGGAATCTTGTACCAAAGGCCCAAGGGTCATAGTGCCCAAGTCACGAGAGCAGAGATGTTTTACGCATGCACCTCCAGCCAGATTGGAGGTGAAGCGTGCTACAGACAAGCTCGTGATGTTGTATGAGATACCGACACGTCCATGGGAGATCATTGTATGGACATATTCAATTAAGTGGCAATGATACCCACTATTAGTTGACCATTATACGACTCTGGGAAATGGTCCTTCTTCCGGACTTGTCCACTGAAAACAATTAAGCGTGTGCAGGCTCAGTTTGCATATTATGGCCAACCTAATAAAGTGATCTCTGATAATGGCTCTCAGTTCTCAAGCCTGCAGATTTGCCATTGAATGGAGTTTGACCATGTTACATCATCGCAACATCATCCACAGGTGAACGGCAAAGCTAAGCAGCTGTAAAGATTGGTTAGATGAGGGGGTGTGTGGGGGTTGGCTGGGTTGGGTGTGGGTGGTAAACCATCACATCTTAAACAATCTTAATTGCTTAACTTTTGCAGTTCACCTTGGATGATGTGGCGATGATTAACATGGTCAAACTCCCATTCAATGGCCAAAATCTGCAGGCTTGAGAACTGAGACCGCCATTCTCAGAGATCACTTTATTAGGGGCCATAATATGCAATGAGCCTGCACCGACTTAATTGTGTTTCAGGTGGACAAGTCCGGAAGAAAGAAGGACATTCCCAGAAGTCCGTATAATAGGTCAACTAATAGGGGATTCATTGCCTACGTAATGCTATGTCCATACAAATGATCTCCACCATTGGACGAGGTCGGTTATCTCATACAACATTCAAGAGCTTTCTTGTAGCAAGCTTCACCTCCAATCTGGCTGGAGTGCATGCGTAAAAAATAACATCTCTGCTCTCAGTGACTTTGGCAAGACCCTTGGGCCTTTGTACAAGATTCATTTTGTACAGTGATCTCATCTCTGAAGGACCAAATTCCCGTACAGTTGCAGGAACTCGATTCCTTCCGTTGGCACCCACTCAAGGACACAGACTTTAGAGCTGTAAAGTTGCCATCACCAGTGTGATGTATGAATTGATTGCAGACGCTAAGCAGATTAGTCCGCTTGATTGATGTCGCAAAAGAATCTTTGTTCCTGTAACAACAGAAAAAATTAGTTTGATTGCTCATTGCGCCACTCCAGGTGTCACATTTGTCAAGTTAGCTTCTGCCTCAAGGCATCACTGATCTAAATTCCACATCTAGCTTGTAGACATCATTGAGAATGTAATGCTGTACTGTAGGGCATCATGCTCTGCAAACCTTAATTTATTTGAAATCTAAATCTGTCTATTCATGTTTCTCAAAAGCCAACAGCCAAGAAACGAGCAGACTGCATCTGCTCTTTTCTTATGCAGGACTTTAACTAGGAAAATTGAATTTTTCAAAATTTATTTATTGAGATTTTTCACGAAAAACTCAGAGAATCAGTCGGTAACTAATCCAAAACAGGACCTGCAACAAAGACAGAAACAGAACGTCCCAACTCAGTGTATGTTATTTGATAAACATAATGCATTCTTTTTTCATTATTTAATAATTGAGCTTTAGACTCTAGGGAATATTGGAGTATTCTTGTGTATTTCAATTTATAACATCTTCTGTAGTGTATAGTAAATTTAGTAAAGGTGGTTGTCTCTGCCCTCTACGGATTGCATTATCTTATGTTTGTATGACACATCTTCTTAATACATTAAATAGGCATAACCATAGTTCTACTGTATTTGTAGGATATTACACAGTTATTTATGAAAGGCTATAGAGGAATCGGGTGTGACTCCAATATAGAAAACTACAAACTCCAGCCATTCCTAGTTTCCTGGAGTGGGATGATGGCAGTTGGGCTTGGGTTTTCAAACCTCTGTTGGCACACCGTTTTTGAGAATCCTGGAATACTATTTTTGATATTTTAACACCAGAATATGATATTTGAAAAAGGTAAGAATTCTATATATTATCAAAGGGCAGTTAAAAAATGAAGAAGAGGCTTATTAAGCGCACAAAGAGCAGCTGAAGTAGTATAGAATATTAATCTCCAAAAGTCAGGATTTATGTCAATTGCATTATGATTTCATTTTGATTGCAAAAACTAGTGGTTTAGGGCTGGGGACATGGCAGGTATTACTGCAGATTCAAAGAGAGGAGATTATTTACCAAGATTTAATACAGGTGCAAATGTTTTCACTTTGGTTAGTAAGGGCAGGAAAGTAGTAATAAAATTATGTTTCAAACTTTTCAGATACTGACCTCAGAGTGGTTTAAAAAACCGCAACTCTTTAGGGAAAGGTTTGGAATTATCCATCAGCTCTAGTTTCTATTGTCCTGAAACGTATTGTTGGAATGCAGTAAATGAAGGCCGGATATTGCATAGGGTACAGTGTGGGCTTGCAGTGGTGTTGAGTAATGCACCTGAATTATGGAAAGCTAATATAGGCCACTATCGCTCTCTATAAAATGTGCCTTAGTCAACAAAAAACAACCGTAAACACCAAAGTATTATTTTCCATGACCAAAATCTATTTTGGTGAAACCAAAATGAACCATGGGTTGAAAAAGAATATTTTGTGTATACAAAAAAGTGATAAAAAGTAACATTATGTTGGACAAAGAAAAATTTGGTAGACCAAATCAATCTTTGTACGCAAGCAGTGTAGGTTTTTAGTACCACCAATATAAACTAAGGGGCATATTTATAAAGGTTCGTTAACTTTTCGCGGCCGTTTTTCGCGGCCATTAAAGCAGTAAATCGCGTTACCGCGATTTTATAAAGGACCGGAAAACGGGCCGCGAAAAGGTAAACGAACGTACCTTTCGCGCCGATACGTACTGTTACCGCCGCTTCTATCTTAAAGCGGCGGTACTGGTTTCGTCGGCTAGTATCGGCTGTGGTTTACTTCGCACCTTGAGGAGGCGAAGTCAGCAGATAATCTAACCTCCGCGGGGGGATGGGCAGGCAACGCGGGTGGGTGGTCGCACCGCCCCGGGAGACACGCCCACACCCCCCACGGCCGGGCAGCGGCGACCAACCCGCGCCGACGCAATTCCCAGCAGCCATCCAACCATTCCACGTTCGCGCCAATCTCGGAACGGGAGCCTAGGAGGGGCTGCCCGGGAAGGGGCCGCAGCAGGTGGTCGCGACCACCCGCCGCGCACCCCTCCCCGGCAACCCACTCCAAGCCCACGCCCCGGCAGGCTCACGGTGGAGGGGACGTGAGGGAGCCGCGGGGGGGGGGAGGCTCCCTCCAGCGGGGCCCTGAGAAGGGCTTTTGGGCTTCGAGTTAGGGGCGTCCCGCAGCCGAAACCGGACCCCCTCCCCGGCCCGTATAAGGGGCCTCTTTGCGGCACTTACAAAGTGCCCTTTCGGCTCTGACAAGAGCCTTTTTGGCTTAAGAGGGGTCCGCAGCTCGAAACCGGGATCCCCCCTCCCCGGCCCTTATAAGGGCCCCCTTGCGGCACGTGACAAGTGCCCGCCCTTGAGGCTTCTTATAAGAAGCCCTTTGGGGCTTAGGGGTCCCGCAGCGCGCAGATCGAACGGGACCCCCCTCCCGGCCCGTACAAGGGCCCTTGCGGCACTACCAAGTGCCCTTGCGGGCACTAAGGAAGTGCCTTTGGCGGGGGTACCGCAGTCGAAACCGAGGACCCCCAGTGAGGCTCTTAAAAGAAGCCCTTGGGCGGACGTCTTCGGGCTGGCACACCCAACCCCACTCAGGTCGCGATGGCAGGCGCAGACTCACTGCGGCCGCCAGTGAGCACGCTGGCACCGCCGGCCTCAGCGGAGACGATGTTGACAGCCGCTTCTTTCTTTCTTTCTTTCAGCCATATACTGCGATGGCATCTGAGTTCCGCCGGCGGAAAAGCTCCTCTTATTAGGTTTGCCAGGAAATCCATAATCCGTTCTGTTGGTCAATTTTTAATTACTTGCTTGACATAACCAAATAGATTCTGGAAAGTTCTGAAATCTGATTGGTTAATGTAAAGCAAGTATAAAAATGACCAATCAGAAACGGATATGGATTTCTGCAAACCTATTAAAGAGGAGCTTTCCGCCGCGGAAGGAACTCAGATGCCATCGCAGAGATGGCCTTGAAGAAGAAGAAAGAAGCGGCTGGCAAACAGTCGGATCCGCGATGAGGAGGCGGGTTGGCCAGGAGGATCACTGGCGGCCGCAGTGGTTTGCCTTTGGCATCGGCGACCTGAGTGGGTTGGTTGTCGCCAGCCCGAAGACGTCGCGTCGGATCAAGACGCAGCAACATCGCTCGTTGAGGTCGCGGCGCCCGCCGGGTACCCTGGCGGCCGAAGGGGTACCTCTCGGGGGTCGGCGGCCTCGGCGGAGCTGGTGTCGCCGGGAAGGGAAGAAGAAAGACGTCGCCCCAGGCTCTTTTAAGAGCCGCACTGGGGTCCCGTTTCAGCGCGGGACCCCCAGCAAAGGCACTTGTCAAGTGCCGCAAGGGCCTGGAAGGGCCGGGGAGGGGGGGTCCCGGTTCGAGCTTGCGGGCCCCCCTAAGCCCCAAAAGGCCTTCTCAGGGCCCCGCTGGGAGGGAGCCTCACCCCCAGCGGTCCTCCCGTCCCCTCCCCGGGGAGCGGCCGGGGCGGGGGGCTTGGAGGGTTGCCCGGGGGGAGGTGGAGTGCGACGGCGGGGGGTCGCGAAACCACATCCTGCGGCCCCTTCCCGCAGCCAATCTAGCCTACGTTCCGAGATTGCCGCGAACGGGGAAGGGTTGGGAGGGGCTGATGGGAAGTGGCGGGCGGCGGCGGGTGGTCGCGCTTGCCGCCGCGGGGGGTGTGGGCGGTGGTAGGAGCGGTCCTCGGGAAGGGATACTATACAGTATCGCCGCGAAGGGGCTTAAAATTACAAGCAGCACATCGACGGCCCGATAGGTACGCGGGATAGCGCTCGCGTTATAAATACGGCTGATAGCGCTATTTCGCCGGGCCGCGATGTGCGGCCGGGTAATTTTTGCCGCTAACATCGTTCCTTTATAAAAGGCCCTAAGGGAAAAACAAAGCCATACTTTTTGTCTTCAACCCTTTCACTGCCACAGATTGTATATTGACGATCTGTACAGGAAAGGATCCAAACTGCCACAGATAGTTGAATATAATATATGTGGCTTCCCCTTTAAAACTAAAAAAAATCTGACAACGCTAGGGGAGATCGGGGGGGCAGCATTAAACTGCCCCCTAGCCCACTCATCCCCCTCGGTTTCATCCAAAATCCAAGGGGGGGATCGGGAGATATCAGAATTACCTGCAGACGGGCGCCGCAGAGGGACCAGAGGAAGGAGGGTAGTCCGTTCGCTAATAAGGAGAGACCCCAGTGACATCAACGGGATTTCCTTCTTCACCGGGGTCTTCCCTTGGCTTCCCCCTAGATGCCCCTGGTGGTGTCGTGGAGGGTACGACACTGTGATTCAGATCACAGTGCAGTACCTGGTTAATCTAAAGCTGTCAGGTCGGCAGCCTTTTACTATACCTGTTTGTGAACAACTCAGAGTTCCATGCACAAAAAGGAATTTTTTAGTCTTTGATATTTGCTACTTAGCAAAACTTAGGAAAAAAATGGAGACAGAGATCAAAATTTGGTGATACTTAATGATCACCCACAACTATTGATCTTTGGATGAAAAAATCACTTCCTGGAAAATGATTTCCGGGAATTATTTTCATAAGGATTTTCGAAGTGGAAAATAAAATATTGATGCACATATCCAAGTTGTGTTAGTCAGGCCTAAGAATTTGAGGATCATCTTGGGAATGATCCAAAAAAAAAAAAGGGATTTTTTGTTTTACTCTAAAAACTTAAAATTAGCAAATTAAATTTGTTTCGACAAGCGTCCCAATGACCCCGCGGGTTTGGAGGTTGGGTGATATCAGTAAGCTAAAGTAAAAGCGGATCCTTTATTTATACGATTTCAAGGGGAAACTTAAGCCTATTAGTAGGAAAATTTGCTCCAGAAGTTACAAAAAAAAAGAACCAGATGAATTTTTAGGATCAGTAAGGTGGGCCAAACAACTTGGGCTTTCTTAATAAAACTGGTTCACTAAAATACCACAAAAGAGGGGAGTGAGGGATAGGGGGTGGTTTGTGGCGGCTTTTGATGTTTTTTCTGTAATTTCAATTAAACAGGGTCCCATTGGAGCTAGTTGGTGGCCCCGTCGCGGTTGGCACCCACCCAATAGGCATACGTTGATCAGGAATTGTGAGAGATTGCCCTTTAGCTGGGTTTTTTACTGCCAAGTGGGTTTAGTTAGGATTTCAACCATTGCGTAGAGATGGTCGAACATTTGTTAAAATGGCGTGTGGTGACCTGGGCAGGGAAATGGTCTGGGGACATTTTCGATATACCAGACAAATTCGAAAAAATTCAATTTACTCTCAGTCGCGCTATTTTCAAGCGAGTTCGCCGCACCTAGGGTACCATGTAATTTACTTGCGGATTTTGATGCCTGCGTTATAGGCTTTATTGGAGACTTTACTCGGGATTACATGTTAAGTGTTTTCGCCTAGCATAACATGACATTTGACTCGACGGATTCGATTGCTCGCGTATAGGCTTTACTAGAGTTCGCCGCCTGAGATCCTATGGACATTTTTACTCGCGGAGGGGGGAGGGGCGGGGATTTGATGGCTCGAGTTTAGGTTTTAATGGACACGTTACTCACGGACTCGAGGTTCGCGACCTAGATACCATTGGCATTTTACTCACGGATCGATGCTCGCTTAGGTTTTAATCGACCCTTTACTCGCGGGAATTCGATGTTAGAACGGTTTTGATTTGCACATTCGATATTTAGCGGAAGTCCGAAAATATCGACAAATCCGGGTCGGGATAGTTCGATGAAGTCCGAATTCATTCGAATAGTGGACTCGAACTCGGGTTCGAGCTTCTAGTCCAATCTCTACCGACCATTGAGTCCTCTTATTTTATTTTTTCCCAAAATCTCCTAAAAGCACGGAGTTCTATGAATAACAGCGTCTGGAATTCTTCATGTATATACGTGGGCCATTGTGATTTGGCTCACTTTGGGGCTAGTCAATTCCACAAACGTATGTGTAACCATGAATATGGCATACCGTTTGATTCGGGACATTTGGAAGATTGATATTTGGAACTTTTTGTTACATTTCATGGGATTTTGGAATGATTTCTACCTACGAAAGTGGATTTATGATAATTTTTTCAGAAAATCTGCAAACTTCTATGATGAAATGTGCCCACACCATTGATGATATAATTGAACAAATGACAGCATTATGTAATTGAAAGTGTGCAGATTTGAGGAATATATAGTTTGTGGGGGTGTTTTGTGGGGAAAAACTGCAGACTGTTCAAATTTAGAGTTGCCTGAATATTTTTGCTGTTTTTGATGCACAATGTCTAAATCAAACGGTATGCCAATATGCATGGTTAAAACACGCGGATGTGGAATCGACACCCCGAAGTGAGACAATGCACGATGGTCAAAAACAGCAAAATATTCAGCAACTCTGATTTGAACAGTCGCATTTTTCCCCAAAACACACGTAACTTAGAAATACCCCACCAAACTATATATTCCTGAAATTACACACCCTAGCTATGAAATGCTGCGTGTTCATTCATACCATCAATAGTGTGGGTGCAGTTCTTTGAGATGTTCGCACTTTTCTGAAAAATGAACAAAAAAAAACCTCAAAAAGGTAAAATCATGCAAAAACCTCATGGATGTAAAAAAAGTTACCAATATCAATCTCCCAAATGTCCTGAATCAAACGGTATGCCAATGCATGGTTACACCTGTGCACGTGGAAGTCAAAAGCCACAAATTGAGACAATGCACTGATGCTCAAACAGCAAAAAATTCAGGCAACTCTAAATTTGAACAGTCTGCAGTTTTTCCCACAAAAACCCCACAACTATATATTCCTCAAATCTGCACACTTTCAATTAATTAATGCTGTCATTTGTTCAATTAATATCAATGGTGTGGCACATTTCATCATAGAAGTGCAGATTTTTTGAAAAAATTATCATAAATCCACTTTCGTAGGTTAGAATCATTCCAAATCCCATGAAATGTAACAAAAAGTTCAAATATCATCTTCCAAATGTCCCGAATCAAACGGTATGCCATATTCATGGTTACACATACGTTTGTGGAATTGACTAGCCCAAAGTGAGCCAAATAACAATGGCCCCACGTATATAATAGAATTCCAGACGCGTGTTATTCATAGAACTCCGTTCTTTAGGAGATTTTGGGAAAAAATAAAATAAGAGGACTCAATGGTAAGATGGACTAAATCGAACCCGAGTCGAGTAAACTATTCGAATGAATTCGGACTTCCGAACTATCCCGGACCCGGATTTTCGATATTTTCGGACTTTCGCTAAATATCGAATGTTCAACCGTTCGAAAATCGAATCGCGAGTAAAGGGTCGATTAAAACCTATAGCGAGCATGCGAATCCGTGAGTGTAAAATGCCCATGGTATCTAGGCGCGAACATCGATTTCCGTGAGTAAGTTCCATTAAAACCTAAACGCGAGCATTCAAATCCGCGAGATAAAGTCCATGTTATCTAGGCGCGACGCGAGTAAAGCTATACGCGAGCATCGACACGCGAGTAAATGTCCATGTTATCTAGGCGCCAAACATCGAATCGCGAGGAAAGTCTCCATTAAAGCCTACGCAGGCATCAAATCGCAAGTAAATGTACATGGTACCTAGGCGCGAACGAGCTTGAAAATAGCGCGAATGAGAGTAAAATTGATTTTTCGAATGTCTGGATATTCGAAAAGTTCCCAGAACATTTCCCAGGTCCCACAGCATTTACAGTTCGACCATTATACTCAATGGTGAAATCCTACCTAAACCCACTTGGCAAGTAAAAAACCCACTAAATGGCAATCTCTCACATGTCTGAATCAAACGGTATGCCATATGGGTGGGTGCAAAACAGAGAAGGGGACACCAAGTAGCTCAAATGGGACCATGTGTAATTGAAATTACAGAAAAAATCAAAAGCGCCACAACCCAACCCCCACCCTCACTCCCCCTTTTTTGTGGTATTTTAGTGAAAACCAGTAGTAAGGAGAGTCACACAAGTTTTTGCACAACCTTTACTGATCCTAAAAATTCAATCTGGTCTTTTTTGTAATCTGCAAATTTCCTACGTAAAATAGGCTTAGTTTCCACTTGAATGGAGTAAATAAGGATCCGCGTTTACTTTACGATATCACCGGGGCAATTGGGAAGCTTGGGAAGACAAAGTTTTTGCTAATTTAAGTTTAGAAGTAAAAAAAAAATCCCTTTTTTTTTTGGATCATTCCCAAAGATGATCATCAAATCATCTTAGGAAATGTAACAAACTGTGGAATATGTGCATAAATATTATTTTCCAATTCGAATCCGATTGTAAAATCACATTCCGGAAATCATTTTCCAGGAAGTGATTTTTCATTCAAAGATCAATAATTTGGTGATCAGAAGTGATCACCAAATTTTGATCTCTGTCTCCATTTTTTCCTAAGTGTGCTAAGTAGGCCAAATAGCAAGAACTTAAAAAAATTCCTTTTTGTGCATGGAACCTGAGTTCTGTTCACAAAAAGTAAGTAAAGCTGTCACACTGACAGCTTTATTAACCAGGTACTGACTGTGATCGAATCAAGTGCAGTACCTCCACTACACACCAGGGGATCTAGGGGAAGCCTAAGGGAAGACCCCGGTGAAGAAGGAAATCCTGTGATGTCACTGGGGTCTCCCTTATTGCACGGACTACCTCCTTCTCCTGGTCCAGCTGCTGCTCCCGGCTCTGCAGGTAAGTGCTGATATCTCCCGATCCCCCCCTTGGATTTGGATGAAACCGAGGGGGGATAGAGGGGCTAGGGGGCAGTTGAATGCTGCCCCCGATCGCCCCTAGCGTGGCAGATTTTTTTGTTTTAAAGGGGAAGCCACAGATAGTATATTACACTATCTGTGGCAGTTTTGAGCCTTTCCTGTACAGATCGTCAATATACAATCTGTGGCAGTGAAAGGGTTAGAGACAAAAAGTATGCTGTTTTTCCTTAGGGCATATTTATAAAGGAACGAAGTTAGCGCAAAAAAATTACGCCGCACATCGCGGCCGCGAAAATAGCGCTATCGCCGTATTTTAACGGCGAGCATATTCCCGCGATACCTATCGCGGGCCCGCGATGTGCTGCGGGTAATTTTAAGCCCCCTTCGCGGCGATACTGTATAGTATCCTTCCCGACGCCGCTCTCTACCCGCCCACACCCCCCGCGGCGGCAGCGGCGACCACCGCGCCGCCGCCACTTCACAGCAGCCCCTCCCAACCCGTTCCGCTTCGCGGCAATCTCGGAACGGAGGCTAGAGGGGCTGCGGGAGGGGCCGCAGAGGTGGTCGCAGACCCCCGCCGCGCACCCCCTCCCCCGGCAACCCCTCCAAGCACCCGCCCCGGCCGCTCCCGGGGAGGGGACGGGAGGGAGCCTGGGGGGGTGGAGGCTCCCTCAGCGGGGGCCTGAGAAGGGCCTTTTGGGGCTTAGGGGGTCCGCAGCTCGAACCGGGACCCCCCTTCCCCGGCCCTTAAAGGGCCCTTGCGGCACTGACAAAGTGCCTTTGGCGGGGGTCCCGCAGCTGAAACCGGGACCCCCAGTTGCGGCTCTTAAAAGAGCCCTTGGGCGACGTCTCTTTCTTCCAGTCCCGGCGACACCAGCTCCGCCGAGGCCGCCGACCCCGAGAGGTACCCTGCGGCCGCAGGGGTACCCCCGGCGGGCGCGGCGACCTCAACGAGGCCGATGTTTGCCGGCGTCTTATCCGACGCGACGTCTTCGGGCTGGCGACACCAACCCCACCTCAGGTCGCCGATGCCAGCAGACTCACTGCGGCCGCCGTGAGCCTGCTGGCACCGCCGGCCTCAGCGGAGCCGATGTTGCAGCCGCTTCTTTCTCTTTCTTCAGCCATCTACTGCGAAGTGGCATCTGAGTCCGCGGCGGAAGTCCTCTTATATAGGTTTGCAGAAATCCATAATCCGTTTCTGATGGTCATTTTTAATACTTGCTTTACATAACCAATCAGATTTCAGACTGTTCCAGAAATCTGATTGGTTAATGTAAAGAAAGTATTAAAAATTGCCAATCAGAAACGGATTATGGATTTCTGCAAAACTATATAAAGAGGAGCTTTCCGCCGCGGGAACTCAGATGCATCGCAGTAGATGGCTGAAGAAAGGAAAGAAGCGCTGGCAACATCGGCTCCGCTGAGCCGGCGGTGGCCAGCGGGCTCACTGGCTGGGCCGCAGTGAGTTGCCTGGCATCGGCGACCTGAGTGGGGTTGGTGTCGCCAGCCCGAAGACGTCGCCACAAGGGCTCTTTAAGAGCCGCCACTGGGGGTCCGGTTTCGAGCTGCGGCCCCGCCAAAGGCACTTATTAGTGCCGCAGAAGGGCACTGTAAAGTGCCGCAAGGGCCCTTGTAAGGCCGGGAGGGGGGTCCCGGTTCGAGCTGCGGGGACCCCTAAGCCCCAAAGGGCTCTTATAGAGCCGCAAGGGCACTTGTCAGTGCCGCAAGGGCCTTTATAAGCGGCGGGGGAGGGGGGTCCCGGTTCGAGCTGCGGGACCTTAGCCCCAAAAGGCTCTTGTCAGAGCCGCAAGGGCACTTGAAGTGCCGCAAGGGCCCTTATAAGGGGGGGAGGGGGGTCCCCGTTGAGCTGCGGGACCCCCTAAGCCCAAAAGGCCCTTCTCAGGGCCCCGCTGGAGGGGCCTCCACCCCAGCGGCTCCCTCACTCCCCGTCCCCGGGAGCTGCCGGGGCGGGGGGCTTGGAGGGTTGCCGGGGAGGGGGTGGCGGGGGTGGTCGGACCACCTGACTGCGGCCCCTTCCCGGCAGCCCCTCCTAGCCTCCGTTCCGAGATGCCGCGACGAAGGGAATGGGTGGGAGGGGCGGCTGCTGGGAAGTGGCGGGGCGGCGGGTGGTCGCCGCTGCGCCGTGGGGGGTGTGGCGGTTGTCTCCGGGGCGGGCGACACCCCACCGCGGGTTGCCTGCCCATCCCCGCCGCGGGAGGTTAGTATCGGCTGACTTCGCCTCCTTCAAGGTGGCGAAGGTAAAACAGCCGATACTAGCCGAGTCGAACCAGTTACCGCCGCTTTTAAATAGAAGCGGCGGTAACAGGTAAGTATCGGCGCGAAGGTAACGCTTCGTTACTTTTCGCGGCCGTTTTCGGGCCTTTATAAATCGCGGTTAAACGCGATATTGGTTAATGGACCGCGAAAACGGCACCGCGAAAAGTTAACGAACCTTTATAAATATGCCCTTAGTTTATTGTGTACTAAAAACATACACTCGCTACAGAGTATTTGGTCTACCAAATTTTCTTTGTGCCAACATGATGTTACTTTTTATCACTTTTTGTATACAAAAATATTCTGTTTCAACCCATGGTTCATTTTGTTCACCAATAATTTTGTCATGGAAAATATACTTTGGTGTTACGGTTGTTTTTTGTTGACTAAGGGGCACATTTATAGAGAGCGATAGTGGCTATATAGCTCCAATATATCAGTGCTATACTTCAAACCACTGCAAGCCCACACTACCCTGAATGCAATTAGTTCATTTACTGCATCCACAAATTACTTACAGAGGCAATAAGAAACTAGAGCTGATTGATAATTCCAACCTTTCCTAAAAGAAGTTGCTGTTTTGTAAACCAATCTGAGGTCAGTATCTGAAAGTTTAGAAACATATTAATAATACTTTCCTGCCCTTAATATACCAAAGTGAAAACATTTGCCACCTGTATAATTCTTGGTAAATAATCTCCTCTACTTTGAAATCTGCAAGTAATACTGCCGATGTTCCCCACCTAAACCATCTGTTGCAATAAAATGAAAGCATAATGCAATTTGACATAATCCTGACTTTGGATAATTAATATTCTATACTACTTCAGCTGCTCTTTGTGCTGCTTTATAGCCTCTTCGTCATTTTTTTAACTTGCCCTTGGATAAATATATAGATTATATACCTTTTCAAATATCATACTTCTGGTGTTAAAATATCAAAAATAGTATTCCAGGGATTCTCAACGGTGTGCCAACAGAGGTTTGAAACCCCAACTGCCAGCATTCCTCAACTACAGGAAAGCTAGGGAATGCTGGGAGTTGTAGTTTTTATATTTTTTGAGGCACACCCATTCTTATAGCTTTCAGTAAATAAACTGTGTAATATAACCTACCAGAATCTTAGATTAGAATATGGTTATGCCTATTAATGTAATTAGAAGGAATGTGTCAGACAAAACAGAAGATAATGCATCCGTAGAGGGCAGAGAACCACCTTTAATAAATTAATAGACACTACAGGAAGATGTTATAATGAAATACCACAGATCTCCAATATTCTAAGCTCAACTTAATTAATAAATAATGAAAAAGAATGCATTATGTTTATCAATAAAAATAACACTGATTTGGAACGTTCTTGTTCGTTTTTGTTGCAGGTTCCTGTTTGGATTATTTACAGACTGATCTCTGGTTTCTTAAAATCTCTAAAAACTTTGTAAAAGTCCTTTTCCTAGTAATAGTCTGGCATAAGAAAAGAGCAGATGCAGTCTTGCTCTTTCTTGGCTGTTGGCTTGAGAAACATGAATAGACATATTTAAATTTCAATAAATTAAGGTTTGCGAGCATGATGCCTACCTTACAGCATTACAATTCATCAATGATGTCTACAAGCTAGATGTGGAATGTATATCAGTGATGCCTTGAGCAGAGCTAACGTTGGACAATGTGACACCTGGAGGTGCGCATGAGCATCAAATATTTTTTCTGTTGTTACAGGAACAAAGATTCTTTGCTGACATCAATCAAGCGGACTATCTGCTTAGAGTCGCATCAATTCATACAGCACACTGGTGATGCAACTTTACAAGCTCTAAGTCTGTGTCTTGAGTGGTGGCCAAACGGAAAGGAAATCAGTTCCTGCACTGTACGGAATATTGGTCCTTCAGAGATGAGATTCACTGTACAAATGGATCTTGTACAAAGGCCAAGGGTTCATAGTGCCAAAGTCACTGAGAGCAGAGATGTTATTACGCATGCACTCCAGCCAGATTGGAGGTGAAGACGTGCTACAGACAAGCCGTGAGTTGTATGAGATACCGACACGTCCATGGGAGATCATTTGTATGGACATATTCAATTAATGGCAATGATACCCACTATTAGTTGACCATTATACGGACTCTGGGAAATGGTCCTTCTTCCGGAACTTGTCCACTGAACCAAAATTAAGTGGTGCAGGCTCAGTGTGCATATATGGCCAACCTAATAAAGTGATCTCTGATATGGCTCTCGTTCCAAGCCTGCAGATTTGCCATTGAAGGGAGTTTGACCATGTACACATTCGCACATCATTCACAGGTGAACGGCAAAGCTTAAGCAGCTGTAAAGATGTTAAGATGTGATGGTAATGAGTCATGAAAGACATCTTGCACTGGAGAAACACAGTCCAACCAAAGGCATGGATATTGGTCCAGCACAAGACTGATGTCAGGAGGTTAAAGACTTACTTACCGGCAGCAAATAAGCTTCTCGACCGTGTGTATAAAGGTTTGGCAGAAAAGTTAAGGACTTAAAAATCTGAAGAGTGTCAAAGGCCTCGATGTTACACACGGCCAGGGATTTGCCGGAATTGAACATTGGAGAACAATTGTATGAACCTTTACCTGGGATCGGACAGGCCATTGGAGAATGGATACTTTTTTGCAAAAGTTTGCACCATGCTCTTACCTTGTGGACGTTGACAGCACTCTATATCGCCGCAATTGTGTGGATTTACAAACTGCAGAAAGACCTACACCACAATATCTCATTGACAGACCAGACTCATCTAGTACAACAGGGCACATGTGCCTATTGACTGTACCTGGGGGCAATGCCTCAGACCAATGGTACTGACTTTTCTGAGTAAGCAGGTACACCTAACAGCAATCAAGCACAAAACATACCAGTAGAAAGTGAGAAGAACCCAATACTTTCAAGAGGGCTAAAGGAATTTGTGTACACGGGCCAGTCTTCACCCACAGTGGAAGATATTAAAGCCACCTATGAGACTTAACCTATAGAACAAATTATTGCTGTGTTCCTCATCAAAATTCACAATGTTCATTATTATAATACAAAAAAGGGTTAAATTAAGTTTAATTAGTGCTACATAGTAGCTTAACTAACACCTACTAAAATGTGCTAGCAAGTGTTGAAGCTTACAGCACCCTACCATGAGTCATAACTGCTGTTACAGCATCATAGTAACGTGATTTTTTTATGTAACTTATGTGATTTTATAGGATCCATAAATTGACAAAACATATATTATTAGTTGTTAATTCTTTAATGACATTTTTTTAAGCTGACGGAAAACTCCTTTTGAAAATTAGTAAGATTTTAGAAGCCCCATAGAAAATCATATTTATTCATACAGTAACACGAAGAATGGACACAATTAAAGACAAATACGGTTTACACAGAATGTTTATTTGGTTTCTTAAGACATTTTTATTGCTGCTGCTAATTAATAATAGAATTTCTTTGATTCTACTACACCACTGATCCTGGTTGGATCATTTAAAGGGGAGGATCTAAGGAGTTGTACCCATGGGACGCCTTTATAAACAGTATACATCACAGAAACGAGAAAGATTTACCTTGATGCAAACCTCAGGTGAGCAGGCTTCATTTTTATTTACTGCTATGTTCTTCATTCATCCACATTAATTATTTTCCTGAGTCCTTTTTTTCCATTCAATTCTACACTTCAAAATTAATTTTGATGTATACATATTTGTAGCAATAGGCTAGGCCACACTAGCGCGTTTTTCGCGCGTTTGCGCAGCGTACGCGCTCACGTGTGCGTCTGCGATTTTCAATAAATGGAATCACGGGAACGCGAAATTCCTGCGAGTTACGATGCGCATGCGATTGCGCGTCCTCCGTTCGTGAATGGTAACGCATTGCGTTCACCTTTTTGATGCGTTAACGCATGCATGCAAAAAGGTGACACGCATGCGCAAAACTCGAACGTGAACGCAAACCCACAAGAATGCCAACACAATCGCGTGCGATAACGCTCGCAATTTGGTGCGCGATTCCTGTGTGTTGCAGTGTGACCTCACCCTAAGTCCATTGTAGTCTATAACATCTAACATTATAGTCTACTGAGTGTATCTGTATTCTGTTCATAGACCCAGTCCTGAAAAAATACAATAAAAATCAGTGTTTGTGAATTTGTATTCTTGCTTGCTATGTATGATTCAGAGATCCCCTTATTCAGTAATAAATTAAACAATGTAGCTGAAAATCAATTAAGCATTGAACTACACAAAGCTTAAAGGCATATCCACTCCTCTTACAAAGGTTATACTTTCACCCCCCCAAAACCACAATATTTACTCACCTGTCATATGTTTCTAAATTAAGATTTTCAGTCCAGTGTTCACTGCCATTCTTCCAAGGTCCTTGCCTTTTCTTAAATCTGAACAAGTTGTTATGCTCAGAGGACGGCGGTTCGGCTCACAGCTTAGTGATTGACTTGTAATGACTACCAGCTGGGGGATTGATATTTGGGAACTTTTTTTTACCTTTCATGGAATTTGGGCATGATTTCTACCTTTGAAAGTTGATTTTTGTTCATTTTTTTCAGAAAATCTGCGGAAAGTGCGAAATTCTACAAAGAACTGCACCAACACCATTGATGGTATGAATGAACAAACTACATTGTTACATAGATGAAGGTGTGTAGATTCGAAAAATATATAATTTGTGGGGGTGTTTTGTGGGGAAAAACTGCAGACTGTTCAAATTCAGAGTTGCCTGTATATTTTTGCTGTTATTGAGCAATCATGCATTGTCTCACTTTGGCTTTTTACTTCCATGTGCGCGTGTGTAACCACATTACCGTTTCATTCAGGACATTTGGGAGATTGATAACTGGTAACTTTTTTTACATTCCATGAGGTTTTGGCATGATTTCTTCCCTTTGAAGTTGTTTTTGGTTCATTTTTTCCGAAAACTGTGAACTTCTACAAATAACTGCACCCACACTATTGATGGTATGAATGAACAAACTGCAGTGTTACATAGCAGAAGGTGTGTAGATTTCAGGAATATATGAATACTTTGTGGGGGTTATTTCTAAGTTAGGGGGGTGTTTTGTGGGAAAAACTGCAGACTGTTCAAATTCAGAGTTGACTGAATATTTTTGCTGTTTTTGAGCCATCGTGCATTGTCTCAATACGTGGCTATTCACTTCCACGTCCACGTGTGTAACCACACATATGGCATACCATTTGATTCAGAACATTTGGGAGATTGATATTTGGTAATTTTTTTTTTTTTACATTCCATGAGGTTTTGGCATGATTTTTACCTTTTGAAGTTGTTTTTGGTTAAAGGATAAGTGCACTGTAAAATCAAGTTATGTTTATTTGGAAGCTGCAGCTTTAAAAATACCATTTCCATATTTTTTTTTACTTATGCCCCTCCAGAGCCTAGCTTTGTGCCTTGAAAGTTGCTGACATCTTGTTACTGGTTTGCTGAATGTTAAGCTCCGCCCCTCTGAGATTTCCTCTGCTTTCTCCGCTTGAGCCTCAAACAGTAACTGCCTGGTAGTAGGTCCTGCACTGCTCCTGCTTTGAGTCCTCAAAAAACAGTAAATCCTGTGGAGTCCGTGCCCCTCCTGCTTTGACTCAACAGTTAATGCCTGTGACTTCGCGTGCACGTGCCGTAGGATGTGCTCGTGCTCTAACTCACAAGCATGTACTGTTTGAGGCTCAAGCAACTCTCGCCACATGTTCTGAACTCAAACGGTATGATCCAATGTGTGGGTGTACACACGTGGACGTGGAAGCGATAGGCCACTGTAGAGACAATCACCGATGGCTCAAAAACAGCACAACTATTCAGAATCAACTCAACTCTGGAATTTGAAAGTCTGCAGCTCGTTTTTCCCACAAAAAACACCCCCCCTAACTTAGACATAACCCCCACAAAGTTTCATATATTCCTGAAATCTCACACCTTCTGCTTCTTATGAACACTGCATTGTGTTCATTCCATACCATCAATATGGGGGCAGTTTAATTTGTAGAAGTTCACAGTTTTCGGAAAAATGAACCAAAAACAACTTCAACAGGGGAAGAAACATGTGCCAAAACCTCATGGAAATGTAAAAAAAGTTACCAGTTTATCAATCTCCCCAATGTCCTGAATGACGGTAATGTTGTTACACACGCGCACAGGAGAGTACAAAGCCAAGTGAACAATGCATAATTGCTCAATAACAGCAAAATATACAGGCAACTCTGAATTTGAACAGTCTGCAGTTTTTCCCGCCACAAAACCCCCCCACAAATTATATATTATTTCGAATCTACAAAAACACCTTCAATCGATGTACATGTAGTTTGTTCATTCATACCATCAATTGTGTGTTTGGCAGTTTTTGTAGATTTTTCGCAGCTTTCGTTTCAGATTTTCTGAACAAAATGAACAAAAATCAACTTCAAAGGTAAAAATCATGCCCAAATTCCATGAAAGGTAAAAAAAAGTTCCCCAAAACAATCCCCCAAATGTCTGCATCAACGGTAATGCCATATTTGTGGTTTACAACACGCGGACGTGAAATCAACTAGCCACGAAGTGAGACAATGCACGCAAGGCTCAAAAACAGCAAAATTCCAGCCAACTCTGAATCTGACAAGTCCGCATTTTTTCCCCACAAACCACCCTGTAACTTAGAAATAACCCCACAAACTATATATTCCTGAAATATACAAACCTTCAGCTATGAATGCTGCAGTTTGTTCATTCATACCACTCAATAGTGTGGGTGCAGTTTCTTTGTAGATGTTCGCACTTTTCTGTAAAATGAACAAAAAACAACTTCAAAAGGTAGGAATCATGCAAAAACCACCTCTGATGTAAAAAAAAAAAGTTTACCAAATATCAATCTCCAAATGTCCTGAATCCAACGGTAACCATATGCGTGGTTACACCGCGGCCGTGGAAGCAAAAAGCCACAAATTGACACAATGCATGATTGTCTCAAAAACAGCAAAAATTTCAGGCAACTCTGAATTTGCAGTCTGCAATTTTCCCCCCACAAAACAACCCCCACAACTAATCAATATTCCTCAATCTGGCCACCACTTTCAAGTACGGAATGCTGTCATTTGTTCAATTATACCATCATGGTGGGGCACAATTTTCATCATATAATTTCACAGATTTTCTGCAAAATGAACAAAATCCACTTTTCGACGGTAAATCATCCTCAAATTCCATGAAATGTAACAAAAAGTTCCAAATAATCAATCTTCCAAATGTCCCGAATCAATGGTATGCCCTATTTCAAATGGTTGACACATACGTATGGGAATCCGACTACCACAAGTACCAAATCACAGTGGCCCGAATTGACACACCGCTTTTCAGATTTGTCAGACTAAAACGCCCCTCTATATTAGAATACCCCCCAAAACTTATTATGTTGAATCTACAATCGCCTTCAGCTATGCAACAGTGTCATTCTTATATGCGGTGCACACAGAGAAATGGCCACCACATATGCTCAATTGGGAGGCATGCCCAAGTACAATTAACAAGAATAAAACAAAGTGTTCTATAATCTTGAACAGCCAACGCTTTTTTCAAAGGAAACAGCCTGAAACTTGGAATACCCCCCACAAACTATTTTTTTGGAATCTACACTCCTTTCAATACATACACTGAAGAATTCCAGATGCAGTAATCTAAAATGAAATCTGTTGGGTTTTTAGGGGATTTTGTGAAAAATAAAAATTAGTTGATTCAAAGGTTGAAATCCTTCTAAACCAACTTGACACGCAAAAATCCCACTACACTATCAAATCTCCCACATGTCCTGAATTCAAACTTTATGGCCATATGCGTGGGTGCACACATACGACGTGGCCACCAACCTGCTCAATAGGGGGGCATGCCCAAGTGCATTACAAAAAAAATCAAAGTGCTCTGTAATTTGAACAGCCTATGCTTTTTAAAATGAAACGGTTCCGAAACTTGGAATAACACCCCACAATCTATATATTTTTTGGAATCTACACTCCCTTTAGCTAACGTTTACGGTTGCGCAGGCTTTCATACATACATGTAGAATTCCAGACACGTAAATCCAAAGAACTCTTTGTTTTAAGGGAAGATTTGTGAAAATAAAAGTTAGATTCAAATGTTTAAATCCTATCTAAGAACCCCTTGAACAGCAAAAAACCCACTAACATGTCTATCTCTCCCACATGTCTGTCATCAAACTGTAATGCCATATGTGGTGGGTGCAACATAGAGGCGTGGCCAACGCAACTAGCTCAAATGGACGCAAGCACACGTTCAATTACAAGAAAAAATCTAAGTGCTCTGTAATTTGAACAGCCTATGCTTTTTTACAACGAAACCGCCTTTTCAACTTGGAATAACCCCCACAACTATATATTTTAAATCTTAAACACACCCTTCAGCTACAAAACGTGTCATGCTTCGTATATACATGAAGAAGTCGCCAAGTACGCTGTATTTCATAGAACTCTTCCTGCTTTATAGGAGATTTGGGGAAAATAAACAATAAGAGTACTCAATGGTAGAGATGGACTAAACTCCGAACCCGAAGTTCGAGTCGAACTATATCGATCGACTGAATTCGGACTTCTCGACTATCCCGGACCTGGATTTTCGATATTTTCGGATCTTTCGCTAATATGGAACGAGAATGTTCAAAAACCGTTCGAAATCGAATCCGCGAATACAGGGTCCATTAAAACCTAGTATGCGAGCACGAATCCGTGAGGAAAATGCCATGGTATCTAGCGGCGACACTCGATTTCCGTGAGTAAAGTGTCCATTAAAACCTATACGTCGAGCATCAATCCGCGAGTAAAATTTCCATTGTGAATCAGGCACTAACGCGATAAAGCCTTACGCGAGCATCGAATCCGCGAGTAGCTTGAAATGCGCGAATGAGAGTAAAATTGATTTTTCGATGTCCGTTGGATATTCCAAATGTTCCCCAACATTTCCCAGGTCCCACAGCCATTTACATGTTCGCCCATCTCTACTCAACTTGGTTGGAAATCCTAACCTAACCCACAGAATTGGCAAGTAAAAAAAAACACTAAATGACCACCATGTCCTGAATCAAACGTACCGCCATATGGGTGGGTGCAAACAGAGAGGGGCCACCAAACTAGCCTCCAATGGGACCCATGTTAATTGCTGATTACAAAGAAAAATGAAAAAGCCGCCACAATCACCCCCCCACCCTCCTCCCCCTTTTTTGTGGTGTATTTTAGTGAAAACCGGTTATCGTAAGGAGAGTCACACAAGTTTTTGCACACTTTACTGATACCTAAAAATTCAAATATGGTCTGTTTTTTTGTACTACTCTATGCAAAATTTCCCTACTAAAATAGGCTTAGGTTCCTTGAAAATCGGATAAATCAATGTCTTGCGTTTACTTTACTGATTATACCGGGTGCGTTGGGAAGCTTGGAGAACAACTTTTTTGCTAATTTTTAGTTTTAAGAGTAAAAAAAAAAAAAAAAAATCCTTTTTTTTTTGGATCTTCCGAAAGATGATCATCAAATCATCTTAGGATGATAACAAACTTTGGAATATGGGCATAAATATTTATTTTCCAATTCTAAAATCCGATCGTAAAAATCAATTCCCGGAATCATTTTCCAGGAGTGATTTTTCATCAAAGCTCAATATTTGGGTGACCACCAATTATGTGATCACTAAATTTTGATCCTCTGTCCCCATTTTTTTCCTAGATTTTGCTAATAGCAAATATCAAGACTTAAAAAAAAAATCCTTTTTTGTGAATGGAACTCTGAGTTCTGTTCACAAAAGTATAGTAAAGCGTCACACGGACAGCTTTATTCACCAGGTACTGCACTGTATCTGATGGAGATCGCAGTGCAGTACCCTCCACTACAACACCACCAGGGCATCTAGGGGGAAAGCCTAAAGTGGAAAGACCCGTGAAGAAGGAAATCCTGTGATGTTCACTGGGGTCTCCCTTATCGCACGACGGACTAACTCCTTCCTCCTGTCCGGCTGCTGCTCCCGGTCTCAGGTATGCGTGATATCTCCTGATCCACCCCCTCGATTTGTTGAAACTGAGGGGGGATAGAGGGGGCTAGGGCAGTTAAATGCTGCCCCTCGACCCCTAGTCGTCGGCAGATTTTTTTGTTTTAAAGGGAAGCCACAGATAGTAATATTCACGATCTGTGCAGTTTGAGCCTTCCTGTACAGATCGTCAATATACAATCAATGCATTGAAAGGGTTAAAGACAAAGTATGCTTGTTTTTCCTTAGTTTATATTGTGTACTAACAACATACACGTGCTGCTACAAGATTTATTTGGTCTAACCAATTTTCTTTGTCCAACGTAATGTTTTACGACTTTTATCACTTTTTGTTTGACAAAATATTCTGTTCAACCCCATGGTTCATTTTGTTCACCAAATAGATTTTTGGTCATGGAAATATACTGTTTGTATTCATTATATCCACTGGACTTGAAATGTGTTCTTGAAGACGTTTCGCTGTCATACCGACTGGCTTTTCTCAATTCAGATGACTTGTACAAAATCTGTGGCAATTTTTACCCTGGAAAATCCCAATTAGCATATCACAGCCAGGTGTTAGGGTTGATTAATAGTGGCTAAGAGGGTTTTGTAAGGAAAAATTGCAGACAATTAAAATTCAGAGTTGCCTGAATATTTTTGATTTTTCTGAGCCATCATGCATTGTCTAACTTGTGGCTATTCGCTTCCACGTCCACGTGTGTAACCATGCATATGGCATATTGTTTGATACAGGACACTTGGGAGATTGATATTTAGTAACTATTTTTTACATTCCATGAGGTGTTGGCATGATTTCTACCTTTTGAATTTGTTTTTTGTTGAAGAACTGCGCCAACAGCATTGATGATATGAATGAAAAAACTACATCGTTACATAGCTAAAGGTGTGTAGATTTCAGGAATACCTTGAATTTATACTTACATAAATTCCATTTCCTTGAACCCCAAAGGCAGCCTTAACCAAGAGATATAGCCTTAGCTCCACCCTGGTAGGACAGTTCCAATCATAAAAGGACCCTCCCTGATCCTGCCCCTTAGTGTTAGTCCAACAGCAGTGAACAAAAAACAGTAGAAAAAAAATGATGCAACAAATTTATTCGAGCGGGAGTGTGCTGCCTTTGGGGTTCAAGGAAATGGAATTTACGTAACCTCTTAGCCACTATCTAATCACACCCTTAAACACCTGGCTGTGATATGCTAATTGGGGATTTTCCAGGGTACATAATTGCCACAGATTTTGTACAAGTCATTTGAATTGAGAAAAGCCAGTCGGATGACTAGCGAAACGTCTTCAAGAACTACATTTCAAGTCCAGTGATCTAATGTGAATACAAACAGATATATTTCCATGACCAAAATCTATTTTGGTGAAACAAAATGAACCATGGGTTGAAACAGAATATTTTGTATACAAAAAGTGATAAAGAGTGTAACATTACGTTGGCACAAAGAAAATTGGTTATGACCAAATAAATCTTGTAGCGAGTGTATGTTTTTAGTACACAATATAAACTAAGGAAAAACAAGCATACTTTTTGTCTTTAACCCTTTCACTGCCATGATTGTATATTGACGATCTGTACAGGAAAGGCTCAAACTGCCACAGAGTCGTGAATATACTATCTGTGGCTTCCCTTTAAAACAAAAAAAATCTGCCACGAGCTAGGGGCGATCGAGGGGCAGCATTTAACTGCCATAGCCCCTCTATCCCCCTCAGTTTCAACCAAATCCAGAGGGGGGATCAGGAGATATCAGCACTTACCTGCAGAGCCGGGAGCAGCAGCCGGGACCAGGAGGAAGGAGTTAGTCCGTGCGATAAGGGAGACCCAGTGACATCACAGGATTTCCTTCTTCACCGGGGTCTTCCCTTAGGCTTCCCCCTAGATGCCCTGGGGTGTTGTAGTGGAGGGTACTGCACTGCGATCTCCATCAGATCACGTGCAGTACTGGATAATAAAGCTGTCACGTGTGACAGCTTTACTATACTTTTTGTGAACAGAACTCAGAGTTCCATTCACAAAAAAAGGATTTTTTTTAAGTCTTGCTATTTGCTATTAGCAAAAACTAGGAAAAAAAGTGGGGACAGAGATCAAAATTTGGTGATCACATAATTTGGTGGTCACCAAATTATTGATCTTTGAATGAAAAATCACTTCCTGGAAAATGATTTCCGGGAATTGATTTTTACGATCGGATTTTTTTTAGAATTGGAAAATAAATATTTATGCCCATATTCCAAGTTGTTATCATTCCCTAAGATGATTTGATGATCATCTTTCGGAATGATCCAAAAAAAAAAGGGATTTTTTTTTTTTTTTTACTCTTAAAACTAAAAATTAGCAAAAAAAGTTGTCTCTCCAAGCTTCCCAATGCCCCGTTAAATCAGTAAAGTAAACGCAGATCATTATTTATCCGATTTCAAGGGAAACTAAGCCTATTTAGTAGGAAATTTTGCAGAGTATACAAAAAAAGACCATATTGAATTTTAGATCAGTTAAAGTGTGCAAAAACTTGTGTGACTCTCCTTACTAACCGGTTTTCACTAAAATACCACAAAAAAGGGGGAGTGAGGGTGGGGGTGGGTTGTGGCGGCTTTTGATTTTTTCTTGTAATAGCAATTACACATGGGTCCCATTTGAGCTAGTTGGTGGCCCCGTCTCTGTTTGCACCCACCCATATGGCGTACCGTTTGATTCAGGACATGTGGTCATTTAGTGTTTTTTTTTACTTGCCAAGTGGGTTAGGTAGGATTTCAACCATTGAGTAGAGATGGGTCGACATGTAAATGGCTGTGGGACCTGGGAAATGGTTGGGGAACATTTTCGAATATCCAGGACATTCGAAAAAATCAATTTTACTCTCATTCGCGCTATTTTCAAGCTACTCGCGGATTCGATGCTCGCGTAAGGCTTACTCGCGTTGTGCCTTGATACAATGGACATTTTACTCGCGGATTTGATGCTCGACGTATAGGTTTAATGGACACTTTACTACGGAATCGATGTTCGCGCCTAGATACCATGGAATTTTCCTCACGGATTGATGCTCGCATATAGGTTTTAAGGACCCTTTATTCGCGGATTCGATTTTCGAACGGTTTGAACATTCGATATTTAGCGAAAGTCCGAAAAATATCGAAAATCAGGTCCGGGATAGTCGAGAAGTCCGAATTCATTCGATATCGAATAGTTCGACTCGAACTTCGGGTCGAGTTTAGTCCATCTCTACCATTGAGTCCTCTATTTATTTTTTCCCAAAATTCCTCAAAGCATGGAGAGTTCATGAATACAGCGTCTTGGATTCTTCATGTATATACGAAGCAATGACACCGTTTGTAGCTGAAGGTGTGTTAGATTAAAAATATATAGTTGTGGGGGTATTCCAAGTTGAATAGGCGGTTTCGTTTTAAAAAAGCATAGGCTGTTCAATTACAGAGCACTTAGATTTTTTCTTGTAATTGCACTTGTGCTTGCGTCCCATTTGAGCTAGTTCGTGGCCACGCCTCTATGTGCACCCACACATATGGCATTACGTTTGATGTCAGACATGTGGGAGATAGACATGTTAGTGGGTTTTTTGCTTGTCAAGTGGGTTTTTAGATAGGATTTCAACACTTTGATATCTAACTATTTATTTTTCACAAAATCTCCTAAAAACAAAGAGTTCTTTGGATACTGTGTCTGGAATTCTACATGTATGATGAAAGCCTGGCACCGTAACGTAGCTAAAGGAGTGTAGATTCCAAAAAATATATAGATTGTGGGGTGTATTCCAAGTTTTCGGAACTGTTTCATTTTAAAAAGCATAGGCTGTTCAAATTACAGAGCACTTGATTTTTTTTGTAATTGCATCTGGGCATGCCTCCCATTGAGCAGGTTGGTGGCCACGTCTATGTGTTGCACCCACGCATATGGCATAAGTTTGATTCAGGACATGTGGGAGATTGATATTTAGTGGGATTTTTGCTTGTCAAGTTGGTTTAGAAGGATTTCAACCTTTGAATCAACTAATTTTATTTTTCACAAAATCCCCTAAAAACACAGATTTCATTTAGATTACGCATCTGGAATTCTTCATGTATGTATCTGAAGGAGTGTAGATTCCAAAAATATATAGTTTGTGGGGGGTATTTCCAAGTTTCAGGGCTGTTTCCTTTGAAAAAGCGTTGGCTGTTCAAATATAGAACACTTTGTTTTATTCTTGTTAATTGTACTTGGGCATGCCTCCCATATTGAGCATAGTGTGGTGGCCATTTCTCTGTGTGCACCGCATATAGAATGACACTGTTGCATAGCTGAAGGCGTGTAGATTCCAACAAATATAGTTTTGGGGGGTATTTCTAATATAGAGGGGCGTTTTAGTCTATGACAAATCTGAAAAGGGTGCTGTAATTGGGCCACTGTGATTTGGCTCACTTGTGGCTAGTCGATTCCACATACGTATGTGTAACCATGAATATGGCATACCATTTGATTCGGGACATTTGGAAGATTGATATTTGGAACTTTTTGTTACATTTCATGGAATTTTGGAATGATTTCTACCTTCGAAAGTGGATTTTTGTTCATTTTTTCAGAAAATCTGTGAAATTCTATGATGAAATGTGCCCACACCATTGATGGTATAATTGAACAAATGACAGCATTCCGTACTTGAAAGTGTGCAGATTTGAGGAATATATAGTTTGTGGGGGTGTTTTGTGGGGGGAAAATTGCAGACTGCAAATTCAGAGTTGCCTGAATATTTTTGCTGTTTTGAGCAATCATGCATTGTGTCAATTTGTGGCTTTTTGCTTCCACGTGCACGTGTGTAACCACGCATATGGGTTACCGTTTGATTCAGGACATTTGGGAGATTGATATTTGGTAACTTTTTTTTTACATTCCATGAGGTTTTTGCATGATTTCTACCTTTTGAAGTTGTTTTTGTTCATTTTACAGAAAAGTGCGAAACATCTACAAAGAAACTGCACCCACACTATTGATGGTATGAATGAACAAACTGCAGCATTCATAGCTGAAGGTTTGTATATTTCAGGAATATATAGTTTGTGGGGGTTATTTCTAGTTACAGGGGTGTTTTGTGGGGAAAAAATGCAGACTTTTCAGATTCAGAGTTGGCTGGATATTTTGCTGTTTTTGAGCCTTCGTGCATTGTCTCACTTCGTGGCTAGTTGATTTCACGTCCGCGTGTTGTAAACCACAAATATGGCATACCGTTGAGGCAGGACATTTGGGGGATGATATTTGGGAACTTTTTTTTACCTTTCATGGAATTTGGGCATGATTTCTACCTTTGAAAGTTGATTTTTGTTCATTTTTTCAGAAAATCTCCGAGAAAGTGCGAAATCTACAAAGAACTGCACCAACACCATTGATGGTATGAATGAACAAACTACATTGTTACATAGATGAAGGTGTGTAGATTCGAAAAATATATAATTTGTGGGGGTGTTTTGTGGGGGAAAAACTGCCAGACGTTCAAATTCAGAGTTGCCTGTATATTTTGCTGTTATTGAGCAATCATGCATTGTCTCACTTTGGCTTTGTACTTCCATGTGCGCGTGTGTAACACATTACCGTTTCATTCAGGACATTTGGGAGATTGATAACTGGTAACTTTTTTTACATTCCATGAGGTTTTGGCATGATTTCTCCCTTTGAAGTTGTTTTTGTTCATTTTTCCGAAAACTGTGAACTTCTACAAATAACTGCACCCACACTATTGATGGTATGAATGAACAACTGCAGTGTTCATAGCAGAAGCAGAAGGTGGTAGATTTCAGGAATATATGAATACTTTGTGGGGGTTATTCTAAGTTAGGGGGGTGTTTGTGGGAAAACTGCAGACTTTTCAAATTCAGAGTTGATGATGAATAGTTTTGCTGTTTTTGAGCCATCGTGCATTGTCTCAACGTGGCTATTCGCTTCCACGTCCACGTGTGTAACCCACACATATGGCATACCGTTTGATCAGAACATTTGGGAGATTGCTTGAGCCTCAAACAGTAAATGCTTGTGAGTTCCGAGCACACGCACGTGCACGGAAATCACAGGCATTAACTGTTTGAGCTCAAGCAGGAGAGTGCACGGAACTCACAGGCAATTACTGTTGAGGCTCAAGCAGGAGAGTGCATGGAACTACCAGGCATTACTGTTTGAGGCTCAAGCAGGAGAAAGCAGAGGAATTCAGAGGGGCGGAGCTTAACATTCAGCAAACCAAGTATACAAGATGTTCAGCACTTCAAGGGCACAAGACTAGGCTAGGAGGGGCATAGGTTAAAAAAAATATGCAATGGTATTTCTAAAGCTGCAGCTTCCAAATGAACATAAGTTGATTTTACAGTGCACTTATCCTTTAATTTTTTCAGAAAAGTGCAAACTTCTACGAAGAACTGCGCCCAAACCATTGAATGTATGAATGAACAAACTACAGCGTTAGCTGAAGGTGTGTAGATTTCAGGAATATATAGTTTGTGTGGTGTATTCCTGAGTTACGGGGTTGTTTTGTGGAAAAACCTGCAGACTGTTCAAATTCGGAGTTGGCGGAATATTTTCGCTTTTTCTGAGCCATCATGCAATGTCTCACTTCGTGACTTTTCGCTTCCATGTCGGTGTGTGTAACCACACATATGGCATACCCTTTGATTTAGGGCATTTGGGAGATTGATATTTGGTAACTTTTTTTAATTTCATTGAATTTTGGCATGATTTCAACCTTCAAAAGTTGATTATTGTTAATTTGTTTTGGAATAGTGCGAACTTCTACGAAGAACTGCGCCCACACCATTGATGCCATGAATGAACAAACTACAGTGTTACATAGCTGAAGGTGTGTAGATTTCAGGAATATATAATTTGTGGGGGGTGTTTTGTAAGGAAAAATTGCAGACAATTCAAATTCAGAGTTACCTGAATATTTTTGATTTTTCTGAGCCATCATGCATTGTCTAACTTCGTGGCTATTCGCTTCTACGTCCGCGTGTGTAACCACACATATGGCATACCGTTTGATTCAGGACATTTGGAAGATTGATATTTGATAACTTTTTTTTTACATTCCATGAGGTTTTGGCACAATTTCTACCCTTTGAAGTTGTTTTTGTTAATTTTTTCAGTAAAGTGCGACATTCTACGACGAACTGTGCCCACACCATTGATGGTGTGAATGAACAAACTACAGCGTTACATAGCGAAGGTGTGTTGATTTCAGGAATATATATTTTGTGGGGGGAATTTCTGAGTTACGGGGGGTGTCTTGTGGAAAAAACTGAAGACTCTTCAAATTCGGAGTTGGCTGAATATTGGCATGATTTCTACCTTTTGAAGTTGTTTTTTGTTCATTTTTTCAGAGAAGTGCGAACTTCTACGAAGAACTGCGCCCACACCATGGATGGTATGAATGAACAAACTACAGCGTTACATAGCTGACGGTGAATATATAGTTTGTGGGGGGTATTTCTGAGTTACGGGGGTGTTTTGTGGAAAAAAACGAAGACTGTTCAAATTCAGAGTTGGCTAAATATTTTCACTTTTTCTGAGTGCATTGTCTTACTTTGTGTCTTTTCGCTTCCACGTCCCCATGTGTAACCACACATATGGCATACCGTTTGATTCAGGACATTTGGGAGATTGATATTTGGTAACTTTATTTTACATTTCATGAGGTTTTGACATCATTTTTACCTTTTGAATGTTGTTTGATGTTAATTTTTTTTAGAAAATCTGCGAAAAGTGCAAACTTCTATGAAGAACTGCGCCCAAGAACTGTGGTATGAATGAACAAACTACAGTGTTACATAGCTGAAAGTGTGTAGTTCCGGAATATACAGTTTGTGGGGGGGTAATATGAGTTTGGGGGGTGTTTTGTGGGAAAAACTGTAGACTGTTCAAATGCAATCTGGCTAATTGTTTTTGCTGCTACTGACATTTGGCATTGGTCCCGCTCTGGGTTAGTGGTACTCATGTTCTGGGTACACCCATGAATGTGGCATACCTTTGTATCGGGGAGGGGTTAGCTTCATATTTGAAATGCGGTGTGAAATTTTCCTCTGCGGTTTCAGTTGGGAAAAAAAGGAAAATGTGAGAAAATAACTTACAATTGGATGAAGAGCTGCGTCCGGGTATCTGCATTTTGATTGAAACTAACCTCACTCGTAAAATCCTGTGGGTATGTAGTTTCTAAAAATGTCTTACTTGTGGGGATATTTTAGTTAATTCGGTAGATATTCAATGTTAACCGTCAGAAGTGGTTATACATTTTAATTTGGTGTAATATTCTTGAAGGTGCAGTACCTACATATATCTGGTATCGTTGTACTCGGGAGTATCAGAGCTTTTAGAAACAGTAGGATATTTGTGTGTAACCTTAAAATAACTATAAATAAAAATGCGTAACCTTAAAATAACAATTTTCAAATTTAAATTTTTTTCCCCATATTTTAGCCATAATTCCAGTAAAATGTCCAGAAAAGTTACAAAATTCTGTTACCATGTTAAAGCAGACTTTGTGCTGAAAAAAACAATGTATAATATTCCTGATTTACTGCAAGGTTTCCTACTGTAAAATTTGCTGGCACACAAAAAAAAAATTAAATTCAGCTGCCACTGAAAGGGTTAAAATGCAATTTTGTACACCAAGAATTATGTTTGGTAATGGTAAATGGCAAGTTTTCCCTTTTAACTGTTTAAAAAATATAATCTGGTGAATTGTTTGCTTTCCCTTAAATCCCTTCAGAAAAATGTGTACACTTAATGACTCTCTTGCCCTTAATATATTTCCCTTAAAACTCTTTAATAAGAAATATATGGTATATGATACACTTCCCCTTTAAAAATGGTAATTGTCATACATTACCTAAATATAAATAAATTCTGGTAAATGGAAAACGTTTACTTTAATCTCTGCTATAAGAAAATAATACTAAATGGCACAGTCCTTATTTTCTTTTTATCGGCAAGGCCCCGCTAGGCAGCATGCAAGAATTGCACAATGCAGCAAAATCACAACGTTGCGCGATTCATGTGCGTGCGATACGATTGCTTTGATGTTACTCTATCACAGCGCATGCGATGCACACCAAAAATGGTGATCGCATGCTAATAGGGTCGACAGCAGAGATAGTAGGGCCATCCCCATCCTCTTCTATTGGTATGCGCTGAGCCCTGCGTTAAAGCAGCGCACAGTGCACACCAAAATAGGCTAGTGGGGTCTAGCCCTAACTCCTTACTTTACAGACATCTCACCCTGCCAAATGTAGCTTCTGCCAGGGTGGGGTATCGTGTGGTGAAGACGGGAAGGGAGCGTGGCATAAGACATCTGGGGGTGGAGTGGAGGCGGAGTTAGGGCATGGAGAAGGAGCCTTCAAATTCTTGAAAATAAGGCAGCGCAGCCTATGTAACCTTCAAATGAACCTTTAGATTTGCCACATTAGGTTCCCCACCTGTCTGGTTAAAAAAAGTAAAAGGACGAACAGAAGGGAAAAAAGATACAAAGTCAGGCAGGTGGGGAAACTAATGTGCAAATCTAAAGGTTCATTTGAAGGTTACTAATACATGTATCATTTCACTAATTCACTGAACTTTTGACCAAATATAAAAGATGGACCAAATGTATAAAACGCACAAAATTTACAAATTTGGTCTATAGAAATACAGGGTTATTCAATAAAAGTTATTATTTTTTAAAATGGTGCTAATTTTGCCCCAACCAATCAGATGTTAGCTGTCAAATGTTAAATAAGATCTGATTGGTTGGGGCAAAATTAGCACCATTTTAAACGATAAGAACTTTTATTGAATAACCCTGATAATTTGGTGAACATAATTGCTCTACAGAAATTATTTGGTGAACTGAATTGATAGACTAGTTTTACAAACATTATTGGGTGAACAATTTGTTTTACATAAATAATTTGTTAAACAGAAAAGGCAAGTTTGTTCCACGGAAATTATTTAGTGGACAAAATTCTTCCACAGAAATTGTTTGGTGAACAGAAATTGATAGACTTGTTTTACAGAAATATTTGGTGAACAAATTTGTTTTACAGAAATTATTTGGTGAGCATTATAAGATTGTTGTGTTTTATAAACATAGATGCCGATGCAGAACCAGAAGCAGCATTACTTACCTTTACGAGATCCCTCAATGTTGTAAATCCCTTTGCGGGATTTACTGAATCTCAGGATCCCTGTCAGGTAAGAAGCACCGCTCTGTGCCTCTGCCTTAGGGCACGACCACACTGCGCTGCAAACGCAATCACACACGGAATCGCATGCGATTTTGTTGCATTTGCAACTATTGTTCTGGTGTGGCACTGAAACCGAATAATGAAGGGACCCGGTGTAAACACTAAATATCTAGTGATGCCTAAGAGGGTTTATTAACATGTAAACCTGGTCAGAGGTCATAGGCAACCCCTTAAAAAAGACCCTACTAAAACAAGGCACTTACAATATGGATCAAAAAATACAAAATACGTTTATTAGCATCCATTTGTTACCACAAAACATAATACATATTTATTACATTACAATCACATAACTACCCCCATAACCTTCAGTATCTATATAGATATAAACCTAAAAACAGGTTACTGTGTGTCCCCAGACACCAATTGCTGAATCCGGCACCATTAAGCAGCATCCATCCAGTGAATATAGGCCGAAGTGGACAAAGTCCACAGTGTACAGTGAAAAAAGTACCAATAGTCGAAATATATCCTCCCTACCGAGAGTGGCTAGCCATATATTGTACAATACATTCGGGACTCATGTGAGAATCCAGGACCCCTAACGGGACGGACCACACTCTTCATCCGATACTCCGATGATAGCTTGCTGCCTCTCCTCTGGTCATTACGGATCTTTTAATCCCCGTTCCTCCAGTCACTGCATGATCGCTTTCCTGGATGCCGGTAGCCTCACCATTTATAGCTAGTTCTTTCCCTCCTATACCCTCTGCTCCCTCCCCCCTCGCCTCTTCTAAAAAAGAGGGGGTCGTGGAGTTTAATACCCCGGGGATAATATACATTCTTAGAGAAATTATTATTCTCTTTCGTTGTTCGTGAAGGTCGGTTAGGAATCTGGTGGGCCAAACCAAAGGAATATCCAAAAACATACACCTCAGAGAGAGAAGGGGTATGGAAGAGAAAACAGAGAGAAAAAGAAAAGATAGCAGAGGAAGAACAGAATATACAACAGAAAAAGAAAGGTTACCCCGATACAAAAAGTAGAAAATAAGGAGGGAAGTTTAATATCTAAGGAAGAACTAAAAAAGAAGGGCATTTTTAATTTATCGGATAGATGCATTAATATGGTTGAATCCAAACTTTTGAGCAAAGGTTTAAAATTTGCTCCCCAAATGAAAACGGACAAATTTAATGTCTATATTGGGTTACATAAATTTATGCGCACTTTGAGTTTAAAAAAGTACTTCCTGAATCTAAATCAGAAAAAAGAAGAACTGATTGTAAAATCCCTAAAACAAACAGGGATCCTTAATCCTACGAAACAAGATATTGAATCAGTAACTATATTAGAAAATCTATCTATAGAACCAGATTCTTTAAGTACCACCGGTTTTCATCCTAATTCTACTTTTAATCCTGTAGGATGGAGAGGCTCTGCAGTTGAACTGTTTGGGAAATCTGTTGAAACGGATTTAAGGAAATTGAAAAGTAAAGAGATCAGATATTCAGATAACTTAACTAAGGAGGAGAGGATAGCTATGGAGACCCTCCGCAATGATAGCAGCATTGTTGTAAGGATGGTGGATAAAGGGGGTAGTACGGTAATCCAGAATAAAAAGGATTATTTAAAAGAAGCTTTTCACCAGTTGGAAGATGGAGTAACCTACGAAAAAGTATCTAATAACCTGATAGGTAAAGTTAATAATCTTCTTAAGGGAATTCTCCAAACTGCTTTAAGTAAGGGAACTATCTCTACTAAGGAGTTTGAGCTCCTATGGACTCCTACTCCTAAGATTCCCATTTTTTACCATCTTCCCAAAATCCACAAAAGCTTGGTGGACCCCCCTGGAAGACCAATCATTTTAGGAATAGGATCCCCTACTGGAAATCTTTCTCGTTTTGTTGATTATTTTTTAGCGCCTCTAGTTAGGAAATTGCCCTCATACCTAAAGGACACTTCGGATGTGCTAAAATATATTCAGTAATCCCCCATGAGGAGGGTATAAAAGCATCGGAATACTTTTTAAAAAAGGAGGGGATCTTCTCAGATTCTCTGATTGAGTTCCTTATAACATGTATTGATTTTATATTACAACATAATTGCTTCATGTTTGAGGGTAATTTCTATTTCCAGCGTCTAGGAACAGCGATGGGAACGGTTTTCGCTCCCAGCTATGCAGGACTTTTCGTGGGACACTGGGAGGATAGGTGCATCTGGGGTACCTACATGTCCCCACACGAGTCTATATATTGGAGGAGATATATAGATGATATTTTATTCATATGGGGAGGTACCCCAGATGCACAGAATTACTTCCTGATGGAGATTAATAAATCATAAGAAAGATTCAAAGAAAAGGGCTATAAAGAAGATATTATAGAGAAAGCTATCGAAGGGGCAACAAATAAAAATAGAAAACGACTATTAACTGGTGGAAGGAAGAAAGATAATCAGTTCGAACAAAAACCTGCTATTATTTGTGATTTTAATAAGGATGGTTCTAAAATTATAAGAAAACATTGGTCATTATTACAAGGGGATAAGAAACTGATAGATTTGATAGGAGACACCCCTAATGTTATCTTCAAAAGACCATGCAATCTGAAAAATATCCTATCCCCCACTTTACTCCCCACTCAGAATGCAGGAGGATTGAGAGATTTCTCTATGAATGTACTTAAGGGAATGTTTAAATGTGGTGGGTTTGTAAGGAATGTCAGTTTGTCACGGTTACATGGAATAATATCAAAATAGGAGAGATAACTCACAAATGGAAGGGTTTCTTTAATTGTAAGTCTAGTAAAGTTGTTTATGGTATCAGATGCACATGTCACTTTTGGTATATAGGGAAAACTAGGAGGAAACTTTACATCAGAATTGGTGAACACAGGAGGGCTATTTCGAAACTTAATAAGGAAAGTATAAATTTGGGTCTGAATTGTCCCTATTTTTACAAATATTATATGGAAACACACAATTCTTCGTTTAAAGATAGTATTTTTATGGCACTTAATAATACTGATCAAAGAAGTATGATCAGAGGAGGGAACATAGATAGAGCTTTACTGCGATTGGAACAACGATATATTTTTGAATTTAATACCATGCAACCTAAAGGTCTTAACGAATATATGGAATTGGCTCCCTTCCTATGATATTGTGATATGGATAAGGTGTATTCAATTCAGTTTTATAAAGGGTGGATTACTAGCACTCCTTAGTACACTCAATATATGTGGGGGAATTAGTGCAATGGAAGAATGACATTATTGTGTATATCCATTAGATAATTCTGAGAATGAATAGAATGTTTAATAATAATATATAATTCACAGCATACTAATTATATACAGATGTATTAATCGGAGTTAGACCCACAATTAAGGACAGCCCTATAAAAAGACACGAACTACAGACTGACGTCACTGCCTGATGAAGCTCTGATCGGAGCGAAACGCGTAGCATTCAGTGACGTTACCGGAAGAGGAAGTTCTTAATCAGGACACAGTACTAACGTGGAACTACGCTCTTCTGTATTAACAAACCGCCGATTGCCATGGCTGAACAACGCTCACCAAACCTTGCAGGTATCCACTTAGGAAGGATCCCATGAGTCGGAACGACCGCAGACACATTGGAGTGTACAGGGGACCAGGTGTCCATGTGGAATAGCGCCGAGATATGATCAGAAGGAGCGGTGATGTATAGTTCTACTTGAAATTTGAGATTAAGTTTTATAGTGTGCACACTTGAACTAATTCTGGATTACGACTGGATATTCATATCTTTGGAGAGGATTATCCAATTGAAAACTTTCACGGACTGTGTCTGTCCATCATTTCAGGGGCTGTACCCATATCTATTTTTGATAATAATTTTTTATACTTTTTAGGACGTCTTAAATATATATTTATATTATGTACCCAGGTTGTGTATGATTACATAGGGATTTATAGCTGGACAGCTAGTTTTATTTAGTCAATAAATGGTTTTTATATGTGTGATTATCGATCTTATCTAGTTCTTTATAACACGTGGTGTTAGTTTTATTTCTTGGATATACTGAGATCCCTGGCTGCTGGTTCCAGCAATCAGGAATTTCTGTGTTTATTTTTCCCAGTTGGGGATTTCTGGGTTACACCCGTGTGGGTATTTAGTGGTTGTACATTTTTATTTTTTGTCACTGTACATTCTGTTCACAAAAAAGGTTTTAATCATCAAAATATACATTTTGGTGTATTTTTTTTTTTTTTGTTACCACCGAATTTCTTTGGACGACTAAATATAGTTTTCAAAACAAAACATTGTTTTTTGTTGACTAAATACATTTTGTTACCATCGAATTTCTTTTGGTTGACTAAATATAGTATTGTCACCAAGATGTTGTTTTTTGTTGACTAAATGTGTTTTGTTACCACAGAACTTATTTTGTCGACTAAATATAGTTTTGTCCCCAAAATGTTAGTTTTGGTTCACTAAATGTATTTTGTTACCACTGAATTTCTTTTGGTCACCAAAGTGTGTTTTTTGTTACAAAATGATTTAGGAACAAACAACACCCCATAGTTGTTATACCACTGATAAGGTGTGCACTAGTAGAAAACTCATAATGTGTGCAGAGATGTTTTAGACAGAATAGTCTAGACCACTGTTTTTTATCTTTTCAGATTCACTTTGGTCTGGGGATGTGCCGCTGGATTGGAAAAAAGCCAATGTAATACCAATATTCAAAAAAGGTAGTCGTTCACAGTCTGGTAACTATAGACCTGTAAGCCTAACATCAGTGGTAGGGAAGGTGCTGGAAACGGGATTGTATCCTTGACTTTGTCTCCAGAACTGATCTTATTAGTAGTAGTCAGCATGGATTTATGAGAAATAGATCATGCCAGACAAATTTAACTGGTTTTTATGAGTAAGAATTTAGATTTAGGCACAGCAGTGGATGTGGTATACTTGGATTTTGCGAAAGCTTTTGATACTTTACTACATAGACGACTAATGTATAAACTGAGGACTGTTGGCCTAGAAGAAAACATTTGTTCATGGATAGAGAATTGGTTATTGGATTGCAAACAGAGAGTGGTGGTAAATGGAGCTACATCAATGTGGGCTAAAGTTCTAAGCGGAGTGCCTCAGGGTTCTGTACTGGGGCCGCTTCTTTTTAATCTGTTTATAAATGACTTAGAAGGGGCCATTGAGAGCAAGATCTCTGTCTTTGCTGATGACACTTAACTATGCAGAGCTTTGAAAACCTCAAATGATGTGTAAGTGCTGCAAGCAGACCTAGATAGATTATCAAAATGGGCAGCAGAATGGCAGATGAGATTCAATGTTGATAAACGTAAGGTGATGCATTTGGGATTTAATAATCCCTGTGCCACCTACACCATAAATTTTGGGATTTAATAATCCCTGTGCCACCTACACCATAAATAACTCTGTGTTAAGTGCATTTTTAATGGAAAAAGATTTGGTGGTTCTGGTAGATAACAGACTTAGCTAGCAAGATATTGTTTTGTATAAAGAGGAATAGATTCAAGAGAGAAAAATATTATTCTCCCTCTTTACAAGGCACTGGTAAGGACTCATTTGGAATATGCGCTGCAGTTTTGGAATCCCATATACAAAAGTGACATCTTGGAAATGGAAGTAGTTCAGAGAAGGGCAACTAAATTAATAAGGGGAATGGAGGGGCTTAAATATGCAGGCAGATTAGACAAGTTAGGGCTGCTTACATTGGAGAAGCGACGTTTGCGTGGGGATATGATAACCTTATACAAATATATTAATGGGCCATACAATAAACTCTCTGGTGCATTGTTCACTAATAGGGGGACATCGTGGACATCCTTTGAGGTTGGAAGAAAAGAAGTTTCTTCTTCAGGTTAAGAAAGGTTTCTTTACAGTGAGAACGGTGAAACTGTGGAACTGTTTTCCATTGAATAGCTTTAAAGGTGGCCTGGATAAGTTTCTAAAGCTAAAAAATATTGAGAATTACTGGTATTAATACATATACTGTAGATCTTATGATCCAGGAATACTTTCCGATTGCCGTTTGGCATCAGGAAGGAATTTTTTCCCCCTTTTAGTTGTTTTTTTTGCCTTCCTCTGGATCAACTGTTAGGTAAGGTTAAAAAAAATGAATAGGTTGGACTTGATGGAAGTATGACTTTATTCAACCTCAATTACTATGTTACTATGTAGTGAATCAACAGACAGGTAAAAGAGCACTTTATTGGTCGTATTAAGCACTTTGTTTGAATTTTCTCTTACTTATCACTCTACTCTTAAATTCCAGTACACATGCAGTATAGACTGGGATACATATTTTAAAGGAGAACTAAAGTCCCCAGACAACATTGTCTTAATAGACAGAGCATATTCAGAAACACACAACAAGCTGTGTCTCGTCACTCCATTTAATGTGGATGCTGGGTGATTTATGAAAATAAACTGTGAGTACAAGTGATCAGCTCCCATAATACACATTTACAGGAAACTGCAGTCTTGCTTCCTGGAAGCTGACAGACAATCATGTTACAGCTCAGAAACCCCTCCCTCTGACACAGAACTCAGATTTCAGTGCAGTTTTTTTGTAAACACATTACAAATGCTCCTGTCCCTAACAATGATAAATTCCTTTTCTTTTCATACAAAAAAGAAAAGTAATCTTTGCAGTGTATGTCTTGTCTAGCATGGATGAAAGAAATAGAACATTTAAAATTTCAGCAAAAAATAAAAGTAAGTTTGGGGAATCGAACCTGCAACCTTCTATACTATGTCTTTCTACCACTAGGTCACTAGGGCTAATAAGTAACTATGTGGTACATGTGGAGTCTTTATCTTTTGCTAGACACATAATAAATAAGAACAAATTCCCCATGTTGAAGGGAGCATGGGGAATCGAACCTGTGTCCTAATAGTCTATTATTTTACTAACACAGCACTTTAGCAGAACTTGCAATAGATACTGTAGATGTACATTTCAGTAAATGTCAGTAAAATCCATTCACTATTTTGTATTACTACTGGGAGACTGTCAGCAATTCACGCTGGTTGGTGAATTAATAACAAAGCTGCTATATATAAAGTTTGTACACATGTAGAAACTTTATATTTTTCTAGAAACATGGAAACAAACACAGCATTTACATGGTGCGCCACCAGCAACTCAACTGTGATCTCAGGTACATTTAGAAACTATCTTTCACTAGAAAGTGAAGCTAGAAATTTTGTGCACAGAGACAGTGAATCCTGGGGTCAGGGGGCATGGCTCTTTGAAGCCAACATGGACTATGGGTTGTTCTGGCAACAACATGGAAGCCTCCTTTGTTACAGAATCTATTACTTATATCTACTAAATGCAAATAACTAGAAAAGAATCTTTCAATGTACAGGTGTTCTGTGGAGAAAAGCTTTCATATTATGATTTTTAAAAATTAAGTTTAGTTCTTTAATTTAGTGTTGTTTACATGAAATGGACAAGCTTGGATGTTTCCATTAACAGGTTTATTTTGAGAAATCCAAATCAATGATACTTTTTATTTGCACAGTTAATAAATAAACATTTAGTAAATAATCATTATTTCTTGTGATCGTATTCTTTTTATTAAGCACAGGATTTTTTGATCTCCATTTTCTTTATTTTTTGGGCACTGTAAACAATAAAAAAAGATGGGTTAAAGTTTTGTTGTACTTGGGATATATTACAAAGTCAATGCATGTCTCTTAGTTTTTCAGGAGAACTTTGGTCTCCAAACAATTTAAGTTTAAATGAAAGGCCATCAACCACCTTTCTACATGTTCCACAGCCCAAGATATACAGAAATGAGTGATCAGAAAGTTAATGGGTGGGAGGCGGACATGTGACATCCCTAAGGCTTCTTCTGCACAGTGCTGCCAGCGAGCACAGCCTCAGACTCCCTCAGTGTGTAAGTGAGAAAGGAAGTCCCTCCTCCTTTCTGCTGTGTGAAGTCCTGACAGAGAAGGTAAGGGAATCTACAGCCCTTCTCTTTCACTGTGTGAAAACAGCCTTTTCAGGCAGAGTTCTCACTCTGTTCTCATTCTGATTCTACAGAGTTTTCTGGGGGTGTTTGTGTCTGAGTAACCTGCGAGCGGGCGGGGCCACATGGGGCTGTAAGATAATGGGCCATGGGGGGCCTGCAACAGGAGGGTCCATGAGTGGGAGGGACCAGGGGGGGCTGCAAAGGGGAGGAGGAGACACAGGACAGTTTCAGAGCAAGAAGCAGGAAGTGCAGGGGACCTGGTGATGCTGCTGCCACATCACACACAAAAATGTAAATATCTTCAAAACTATGCAAAATAAACAATGGAAATAAATTGCAAAAATTTTCAGGGGAGCAATTCCTATCAATTTACCTAAAGTGGTTTTTGGACCACAGTTCTCCTTTTACCATGTGTATTGGGTTATGTCTATAGAATGAACTGTTAATCCCTATCACGATACTCACCGAATCTATAGGTAGCACTGAAACCTTTCATCTGATTGCTGAAGTCACTGTGAAATGTGAGTTTCATGAAATTCGCTTTGGATGTGATGGCAGAATAGAAATTTATAGGACCACAATAGGGCCCCATCACGTCATAATAGGTTGTGTTGTAAATGTACAGATTGTCATTCTTGCAGGAGGATGAAATCTCAGCTTGAAAGTCAGTGATCTTTAGTGAAATCTGTCATTCAAAAGAAGTCAATGGAGATGTAAGCTTTCAAAATAATGTTAAATATGATGCTATGAAATACCATTAAAGGGACATTATATTACTAGAAAATACCATTAAATGCAGACATTTTCAATACAAAGAATAATACAGCCATAGAATAGTTAACAAGTGTTTTTATATCTGTATTAACAGGCAGTCAGGACAAAGTGTACAAATGGCCGTTTCGGCTGATAATCGTGCCGTGTATGGGCACTTTGTTGGCTGAAGTGGCCGCTCAATTCTTTCAAATAAAATGTCTTTTTAAACATTCATATTTAAATAAATGGTTCCAGAGCATTATTACTTCAAAGATGGAGTTTCTGGGAAAACATTTTCCCTTTAAATTAAAGAACTATAGCAAAAAAATACACAAAATCCCCGGGTAAATACAATATTCTACCTCTTTAATTCCAGATCAGCATTTATAAGAAGTACATAACATCTATCATGTATTTCCCTTTCTTGCCTCTGCACCTTTTCCAAAGGAAACAGCTTTGTGAAAAACAAAGTGACAAGTGGCTTACGCTCAGCATTTATCTGGCATCAGGTCACCTGAAATACGTTCTCAGGGAGATGTGCAAAGCCAGAAACACACAGAAAGTGTGATGGGAAGGGGGGGGGGTCCAGTATTGACAAAGTTGTGGTTTGATTATCATTTTTTAAAAATAATTTTAGAATAAATAGGGTTGTGAGTGATATTTACTTATATAAGGGCAACATGTAGGGATAAAATTATTTTCTTATTTATTACCAAATACTAAATTGAGCAGTTGATCATCTAAGAATATGTCATTCCCATAATTATGTAATTTTTTTATTGGGTGTTTATCAGCCTTTCAGCTCTGAATGTTTAATTTATGTTCCCGTCACATATCTTTCACATTGTATCTCGTTACCTTGTATCCAACTGGGGCTGTGATTGTCCACGTACAGTCCACATTAGGAGGGTAATCCCCAGGGTAACCAGGAGTAGTGAAAGTCTTGCCTGAGACATAATAGGCTCCACCACATTGAACTGTAAGACAAGAAAATAAATGGTGTAACCCTATTGTACCTGACAGGTTCCATTGTGATATATTAGAATCTATATTATCTTATGGTCAACTTAATGTAACATAATGTAGTTTATCAATAAATACTACAAATAATTTAATTGGGTGGCCCAATCCAATGTCAGCAGGATATTTATTATAAGACTCCTCCCACCACATACATAGAGAAACAGGTGGTCTGTTTGTTATTTATTCTGGATTTGTTTATAGGCCATTTTGTGTTTCCCACCATGTGGTTTTATAAAAGTGAGGATGTTGCAAAAACAAAAGCATTGGCTACAGGGTTATCATTTATTGACTGATGCTTATATTGGATTGACATGGCTATTTGTTTGGGCTCATATGAATATGTTAGCCAATCAGGTTTCTTAGTCAAATGGTTTTAATGAACAAGCTGTCTGGAATTCTGATTGGTCAAAGGCAACAGACATTAAACAATTCACCCCCTATATATATTGTCCATGTCTCATTATGCACAGTCACCTCTGCTCTGGTGTATTTTGGTATTTTGACCTGTTTGGTTGGTACTGGGTTCTGCAACATGCCTGATAACTGTTAATCATTGTGTATATTGCCATCATTATTCAGAAACCTGTTGACTAGCTGTATACATATAGCTTCAGTTCATGGACACTTCATCAGTTTATGTTTTTACAGTTGTCATCAGCAGTAATAATTATGCTTATAAACGTATAAATGAAAATGTATTTTAAAAGACCTGCATCAGACAGATCAAGATTCGACTTTCACAGAATATCTAATACAAATCACACTTATTTGGTAATACGTGTCAGTTGTACCTGAGCTGTATGTAGCTTTGAAGCCGGTTCCTGCAATAGCTCCATCACTGACAAACTCAACAAGCATCTGGTTGGTGGATGCGATCTGTAGAGGGATTAGACCTGTGCCACATGCCTTGTCCACTAACACAGGGGACTTCTTACTGGGACCATCATAGATCTTTACGTAATCAGCGGTGCAGCCAGGAGAGGACTGGACATCAAAGGCTTGAAACTGAAGCGACACCTACAGGAAAAAAGAGACTTGGATTAAATATTGCAAGTGGCAAAGTTGCGAGTAGGAAATGCCGCAAACCTTCTCTAATGCGGAGTTTGTATGGCAATGCTTCTATATATGTTCCTTGCCACTCCTGTTCACAGCAGTGGAAGGTTAACACCATGGGAATTCTGATTTGCCCTTCTACTCGATGGAAACATGTGCTTGCAAGGGGTTCAGGATCGAGGGGGTGAATTTCAAAACATGTACCACACTAACTGAATGTGCCTGATCTTAAGAAACCATTGTCAAATATACCAAATTACATGGACTTTAGAAATCTAAGTAGGCTTGGGGCCTATAGCAGATTGTTAGGAAACCACACGGCTTTTCCAGCCCTGCAATACAATAAAGTATAACCTATTGCCTTGCAATGCAATATATCTTAGTTAGCCAATAAAGGTATCCCCTTATACCACCATTTTTATTTTTATTCAAAAGGGTTACCCTGTTAACATTTGACTGGCTAACACTGTATACCACCTTTTTTATATATACACATATATACATAACTTATTATAATAAAGTATAACCTATTTCCTTGCAATGCAATAATGCAAATATTATTACCTTGTAAACCAATAAAGTGTATCATTACCCTGCGATATAATAAGGTGTAAGTTTATTACTCTTCAATACAATTCTATATAATTTATTACCATGCACTTCAATAAATTATAATCTATTACTCTGCAATGCATTGCAATACTGTATAGTTTACAGTTGCCCGCTTTGCAACACTGTATAACCTTCGGTTTCGCTGCTTTGAAATACTGTATAATCTACAGTTGCACTCCTTTGCAATACTGTAATCTATGATTGTCCTGCTTAGCAATACCGTACAATCTAGTTACCCTGCATCTCAATACTATATAATCTAGTTACCCTGCATCTCAATACTATATAATCTAGTTACCCTGCATCTCAATACTATATATCTTGTTACCCTGCTCTCAATACATATAATTGTTACCCTGCATCTCAATACTATATAATCTTGTTACCCTGCATCTCAATACATATAATACTTGTTACCCTGCATCTCAATATATAATCTTGTTACCCTGTCTCAAACTATATAATCTTGTTACCCTGCATCTCAATACTATATAATCTTGTTACCCTGCATCTCAATACTATATAATCTTGTTACCCTGCATCTCAATACTATATAATCTTGTTACCCTGCATCTCAATACTATATAATCTTGTTACCCTGCATCTCAATACTGTCACAAACCCCCCGGTCCCAAAACGCCCCAACCACCTATCCGTTACCGGAAAGCACACTCCAAGCAACCGACAGGCGGACGGAACAGATCAGACCTGGTGGGTTTGGTGAACAAAACTATATATACACAATTAATATTACAAATATCAATATACTCACTGCCACCACATCCCGATTAAACAGCGGAATGACCTGTTACCTATTTGGGGATATCCACACCCCACTTCTAACAACCTGTAAGAAAATGGTTATTCACACCTAATATTCTATACACAGTTATACCGTATCTCTATATACCTACACAATACTTCTCTATAGTAGCGTACTTCGAAGACACAGGTTTGTTTTGGGATATACTCAGAATAGGACAATAGCCTATAAATGATTTTATATCTTTATTAAAAGTTGTTAAAATAGTGCATAAAAAATTAAAGAAAAATAAAATAAATCAATGACATAAAGCAGTTACACAAGGGAGGGTAGAATGGGTAAAAGAAGAAATACTTAGAGGTAATTGGCATCGAATAGTCCATGGAAGAGTCCAGAAATTGATAATCCAGTTATTGGAAAATAATAGTCCAAATGATAAGTCCGCGTTAAGCCAATACGGTCTGTCCAGTTGGCTAGATGTTATTCCAGATGTTCTTGTAGATGGTATGACAGACTCCTTGGGATGAGACCCAGTTCCATTTTTACCTTTCTTCAGAAAATGGGAGTGGTTGGTCCCTAGAGGGGTGGACTTGGTTCTGCCCCCGAAGGTTGTCTCCAAGTGTTGGAGGGAATTTCAAATATCAAACTCCCCCCCAGTCCATAATCCATGAACCATACATGTCACATTCAAAATAATATCATGATGGTTTATAACTAATTTTTTCCAACAGAACAAGACCAAATACGACATATCTGGGGTATCCTAGACCTAAGAAGGATAATATCCCAAGTTGCTTGGGCGATGATTGTGTCAGGTCTCTATAAATGTAGAAGAATTAACTGGATAAACTGGGGGTATTTATGAAAACTGAAATAATTCTACATCCGGAATTATTAAGGAATATGAATTGCCTTTGATCTTCCAGTTGGTTTCTGTTCAATTCTCTACTAGGAGATTCCCTGCTAGTTCTGGGGTCTCTTGTCTGGGACTTTGTTTGTTATTATGGGGAATTCACACTTCCCCCATTGAAGTTAGACCTCTGCTAAGTCAGCTAATTTAACACCAAATGGCCCTGGCTTTGGGGAAAACATGAATTAACTCTGCGATTACCAGAACAGTGAAACAATGTGGAAGCTACCATGCTGCTTGATCATGCCATCATTAGGGTAAAATAATTGAAAATGGGTGGGGTGCAATTTCAGATATCGTCTATGGCGTTTTACATTGAATATCTGTTCGTCACACTCCCTCATAGCTGTCGCATAGGGATTGGTTTGCACAACCTAGACCGTTGCGACCAACTTCCCTTGGCGCCATGGTGGCTTTCTCTTTATGACATGTTACATCACATTGCTGGGAAACATATTTTCTTTTTTTGTGGTTTTACCCTCCCTCCAGTCACAATGCTATAGGCACGAGCTGTGCTGGCGTTGGATCCATTTTGTTACCCATGGCAGACTGGTCACCCTCTATACGCTGTATTAACAATGGATCATCCCAACACAACCATCTTCCTGACCTGGTACCACAACTTCATTCTCATTACCTGCTGGATAAACCATGTCAGCACTGAGGGCTTTGTCATTAACATCACCCCCTGGTGTGTTGGGTAAACAAAGGGCTGGAAATAGTGGCTGCTGCGTTCACTAAGCATCTGGACTCTATTTCCCAGAATGCCCTGTTGGCTAAATCCCAGGTTAACACTGTTTGTACCAACATTTTTACAATTTTTACACTCTTCACCACCCTCCTGCACAATACTTTCTGGTTCCTCTTGAGACAGAGACCATACCTGGGCTCTCCCAGTACAGTCAGATCTCTGGGTGTTACCTGGAAAACAATCCCTGTTTCCCTACACAATCCTTATAAGATTTAACAGGTTCTTTGGGTAGTTCTACCTGCCCAAAGCTGCCCTTGTCTCCTTCAGTCTGGACAACATGTCCTCCCCCTCTACAATCACTGACTTGGGCTTAACTGGTTCTGGCACTGTCGGACTCCTGCTCTGGTCTCCCAGCCCTCCTTCCCGTTACTCTGCACTAAGCACTAGATCGAACCAGGGAGATCTCTGGGAAAATGCTATCCTCCTTTCCTCCCTCTCTAGTCATACACTCGGGCCTTACGGTTCTGGCACTATCGGACTCCTACTTGGTCTCCCAGCTCCTTTCCCAGTCACTCTGCCCTATGTAACCTGAATGAACCAGGGTGATATCCAGGGGAAACCAACATTCCCTACTGCTCTCTCTGAAGGTCCCCAACTCATTCAGTGTGCTGTCAGTCTGCGTGTTATCTCAGAGTCTGCATCCCAAGTTCCAGCCAACTGTCCTGTGGGTAGTGGGTGAGCTTGGGAGGGTTGAGTCAACTGGATCAGAACATGAACGAACTTGTAAATAGCGTCTCCCTGCTCTGATTCACATGACCGTCCCTCAGTCCTTCCAACCAGGGAGTGACCGTTAACACAGGTAACACATTTTCATTTATAACATTCACATTTTTAACATGTAACATACATATATTAGACACTTTATCACCTCCACACAAAACATGGAGGGCTGCCCCCTCTGGTAGGGACTCAGAAGCCTTTCTCCTGGGTGACTCCAGACTGGGGTTACTGTTAGTGGGTCGATCCAGGGGCCACTACCAGTTTCAGCCAGTTGCCCTGTGACACAGGGGGTCAAACTGCTGACAATCTACATGTCTGAGGTCAGAGCTGAAATGGATATCTTGGACTTCCTCTTCCAACACTGAACCCCTGACCTTAGCAGTACTACCAGTAAACTGCTACTTCTGGTACAACATTATCCACAAGTACAATCATTGGCATCCTTAACATATTTATACATGATTCCTATCCACAGATACAGGCTTAATGTTAGATACAAATAATTACCAAATTGCACATTTACCCAGTACCTGTGAAATAGCCCTGTCAAACCCTTCCCTGTCCAGCTGTTCTAACGCACGGTAGCACAAACTTTGTGTGAGTTGAACCTTTAGCTTCGGACTCGGGATGCTTTCGGCGGTTTGATACTGGGCCACTAATGTGCCTAAATCGGTCCCCAACAACACTGGGACAGGGATATCATCCGAGATACCCACCTACTTTCTCTTGCTTTCCAACCCCCAGGCGATTTCACTCGGGCCTGGGCAATGTTTGGAAGGGTGCCCCCTATTCCCGTGAGGGTCAGGTGCTTATCCAGGAGGATGTTTTCTTTTGTAACACGGTTAGAGTGAACCAAAGTGATGTCTGCTCCGGTATCCTGAAGCCAGTAACAATCGGTCGTTCACTGTAACCATCTGGTGATTTGGAGTGCGGCGTGGATTTCCTTTTGTACGGACCGGAACCTTGTACGATAACCTCTGGGGTCAACTGGTACTGGCTATGATAGCAGCCTTGATAGCTCCATAATCGTTATCACTTTCCTCCGGTAACTCTATAAACGCATCCAGGGCTTTGTAGCGCAGACGTGGAGTCAGATGTCTGGCCCAATCCTCCTGAGGCAGACGATACTGACGGCAGGCTTCTCAAAAGAGCGTAAGAACAAATCAATGTCTGTATCCTTCTCCATGGCTGCAAATTTAAACTTGTGACTCACTGGCAAACTTGTTCCTCCTGCTCCAGGAGAACTTGGTGATGAACTGTGGGCGGATGGCGCAGTTTGGCCATTTCCAGTTATTATTGTCGTACAGCTTGTCGCTCTGCACTCTCACGCTCAGCCCGTCGCTCCTCCATTTCGGCTTGCTGCTGACGCTGGCGTTCCAGAAATTGCAGGTACTCCATTGGGTTAGTGCGCTTAACTTTTGCAACACTGCCTGGAGCTGAGGAGACTCTGTAGCTGCAGACATACACATGGGTAATGGGGGATACAGTCTTGATGGTATTCCAGGCTGGACAATATCATTTGAATCCAGGTCGTAGTGAGTGATTCCTGTGTAGGCTCATCCAGCATTTCCTGTGCTTGGAAATCTGCCTCCATTTATCACGAATCAGCTCCTCCCTCCTTTTCCGATAGGAATCAATGTGTCTGCTTTGGCAAACAACGATTAAGTCATCCAGACTCATGTTTCTATAATTCACGGATTCAGACATTTTGCAAGTAGAAAAAGTAGAGAAAAAGATTTTGGGGAAGGTCCCTGTGGGTTTACCTGTTCAGATATATTTCTAATGCACCGTATTAACCACAGAACTGGGTTCTGCTCTACAGAGTTACTTAGTTAACACTGTATTATTAGAGATTCTGAGTGATAAACACCAAATATCCCAAACGCTGCCAACCATTGTCACAAACCCCCCGGTCCCAAAACGCCCCAACCACCTATCCGTTACCGGAAAGCACACTCCAAGCAACCGACAGGCGGACGGAACAGATCAGACCTGGTGGGTTTGGTGAACAAACTATATATTACACAATTAATATTACTAAATATCAATATACTCACTGCCACCACATCCCGATTAAACAGCGGATGACCTGTTACCTATTTGGGGATATCCACAACCCTACTTCAACAACGTAAGAAAATTGGTTCAAACTAATATTATATCACAGTTTATACGTATCTCTATATACCTACACAATACTTCTCTATAGTAGCGTACTTCGAAGACACAGGTGTGTTTGGGATATACTCAGAATAGGACAATAGCCTATAAAATTTTATATCATTTATTAAAAGTTGTTAAAAATAGTGCATAAAAAATATAAAGAAAAATAAATAAATCACTGAACATAAAGCAGTTACACAAGGGAGGGGAGAATTGGGTAAAAAGAAGAAATACTTAGAGGTAATTGGCATGAATAGTCATGAGAAGAGTCCAGAACTTGATAATCCAGTTATTGGGAAAATAATAGTCCAAATGATAAGTCTGCGTTAAGCCAATACGGTCTGTCCAGTTGGCTAGATGTTATCCAGATGTTCTTGTAGAGTATGACAGACTCCTTGGGATGAGACCCAGTTCCATTTTATCCTTTCTTCAGAAAATGGGAGTGGTCTGGTCCCTAGAGGGGTGGAATGGTTCTGCCCCAGAAGGTTGGTCCCAAAGTTTGGAGGGAATTTCAAATATCAAACTCCCCCCCAGTCCATAATCCATGAACCATACATGTCACATTCAAAATAATATCATGATGGTTTATAACTAATTTTCCAACAGAACAAGACCAAATAAGACAATCGGGGTATCCTAGACCTAAGAAGGATAATATCCCAAGTTTGCTTGGGCTATGATATTGTGTCAGGTCTCTATAAATGTAGAATTAATTACTGGATAAACTGGGGTTATTTGAAAACCTGAAATAATTCTACATCCGGAATTATTAAGGAATATGAATTGCCTTTGATCGCCAGTTGGTTTCTGTTCAATTCTCTACTAGGAGATTCCTTGCTAGTTCTGGGGTCTCTTTGTCTGGGACTTTGTTTGTTTATATGGGGAATTACACCTTCCCCCATTGAAGTTAGACCTCTGCTAAGTCAGCTAATTTAACACCAATGGCCCTGGCTTTGGGGAAAACATGAATTAACTCTGCGATTACCAGAACAGTGAAACAATGTGGAAGCTACCATTGCTTGATCATGCCATTAGGGTAAAATAATTGAAAATTGGGGGTGCAATTTCAGATATCGTCTATGGCGGTTTACATTGAATATCTGTTCGTCAAAATACTATATAATCTTGTTACCCTGCATCTCAAACTATATATTGTTACCGCATCTCAAATAATATAATCTTGTTACCCTGCATTCAATACTATTAATCTTGTACCCTGCATCTCACTAATATATAATCTTGTTACCCTGCATCTCAATACTATATAATCTTGTTACCTGCATCTCTCAATACTATATAATCTTGTTACCCTGCATCATCCAATACTATATAATCTTGTTACCCTGCATCTCAATACTATATAATCTTGTACCCTGCATCTCAATACTATATAATCTTGTTACCCTGCATCTCAATCTATATATCTTGTTACCCTGCATCTCAATACTAATAACTTGTTACCCTGCATCTCAATACTATATAATCTTGTTACCCTGTATCTCATACTATAAATCTTGTTACCCTGCATCTCAATACTATATAATCTTGTTACCCTGTCTCAATACTATATAATCTGTTACCTGCATCCAATACTATATAATCTTGTACCGATCTCATACTATATAATCTTGTTACCCTGCATCTCAATACTATATAATCTTGTTACCCTGCATCTCAATACTATATAATCTGTACCCTGCTCTCATACTATATAATCTGTTACCCTGCATCTCAATACTATATAATCTGTTACCCTGCATATCAATACTATATAATCTTGTTACCCTGCATCTCAATACTATATAATCTTGTTACCCTGCATTCAATACTATATAATCTTGTTACCCTGCATTTCAATACTATATAATCTTGTTACCCTGCATTTCAATACTATATAATCTTGTTACCCTGCATCTCAATACTATATAATCTTGTTACCCTGCATCTCAATACTATATAATCTTGTTACCCTGCATTGTAATACTGTATAATCTAGTCACATGGCTTTACTATACTGTATAATCTTCAATTCCCTGCATTGCAATACGATATAATCTACAGTTATCATGCATTGCAATATTGTATAATCTACTGTTCCCATGCATTGCAATACTGTATAAACTACAGTTACCCTGCATTGCAATACTGTATAATCTAGTAACCCTGCATTGCAATATTGTATAATCTAGTAACCCTGCATTGCAATATTGTATAATCTAGTTACCCTGCATTGCAATACTGTATAATCTAGTCGACTGGCTTTACTATACTGTATAATGTACAGTTCCCTGCACTGCAATACTGTATAATATACTGTTGTGATGCATTTCAATACTGTATAAACTAGTTACCTTGCATCGCAATGCTGTATAATTTAGTCACCCAGTATTGCAGTTTTGTAAAATCTATAGTTACCTTGCATTGCCACACCGTATATTCTGCAATCAATCTGCAGTTTTCTTGCCATAATGTATAATCTGCAACTACCTTGCACTGCCGCAATTTATAAACTGCAATAATTTTGCATTGCCATAAAGTATAATCCAAAGTCATCTTGCATTACCATAATGTATAATCCAAAATCACCTTGTATTGCCATAATGTATAATCTGCAGCTTCCTTGCATTTACACAATATATAATCTGTAGTTATCTTACATTGCCTTAATATATAATTTGCAGTTGCTTTACACTGCCATAACGCATAAACTATAGTTACGTTGCATTTCCCTAGTGTAGATTTGCAGTTGCTTTGCTATAATGTATAACCTGCAGTTACCTTGCATTGCCATAATGTAGAGAACTGCCATTACGTATAATCTACAGTTACTTTGCATCGCCATAACGTGCAATCCGCAGTTACCTGGTATCATCACAATTAATAATCTGCAGTTCCCTGCAATGTCAGAATGCATCTACAGTTTCCATGCAATACCATAACGTGTTATTGGCAATTAACCAGTTATGCCGTAACGTGCATCCTGCAATTGTATTACACAATCGCAGTTACATGCTGTGTCTGGAAGTTTCTGCTTGGACAACCTAACATATTCCAAACATATTTGGAGCTCTGCAACTATAAAACAGCAAAGAAAACCCCTTCAATAATTTTCCCTTCCCCCACTACTCCAGTCTTGGATGCCTAGAGTTCAAAGCAGATATCTCCCATTCATGTATATTCAACTGCTCAGAATTTGAGGAAAACAATAGGAGTATTTCCATCACTGAAATATTTCAAACCTCAATTGAAAGGGAGAGCGGTAAAAAATTATATCAGACAATACCACTGTAGTGGCCTATATCAACAATAGGGGTAGAACAAGGAATCATTCCCTATGGACAGTAGCCAAACAACTTCTGTCATGGGTAGAACTTCATTTTCCTGGGGATCTGCTCGATGCACATCCCAGGAACAGCCAACAACAAAGCAGACTCTCTCAACAGACAGAAGATATGTCCAAACGAATGGCAACACCACCCAGAGATACTTACTATGATAACCAAAAAATGGGGTTACCCTTTTATGGACCTCATGGCAATAACAAATGCTTTCTCCTTAAAATGGAACCAACACATATTCTACATTTTCCCATCTCTTTCCTTGATCCACAGGGTTCTGAAGAAAATTATTACAAAACAACCTATTACAAAATATGGTAGACATTCTATAAATAGTATCAGAACAAAAACACCTGTCCTGTTTCTAGCAAACTAGAAATTATTATTGAATTCCTTCAGGCAGACTTTATAAAGATTTAAATCTTTCAACCCTGAAAACCCAAATAACAGCCATCTCAGCAATGACAAATATCCAGTGGGCCTTGGATCCACTGATCATACAGGGTTTCCAAGATGTAAAACACATAAAACCTCAGATCAGACAGAAAGTACCCCAATGTGATCTCCCACTAGTACTTCAAATGTTACAAGAATCCCCTTTCGAGCCTGTTGAATCAGCCTCAATGAAAAAATTACTTGGAAAACAAGGTTCCTGGTAGCAATAACATCAGCCAGGGGAGTCGCAGAAATAATATCGCTCAGGAAATCAGAATCCCTTCTTGGGATTCTTCCCAGAAAAGGTTATTCTAAGTCCTGACACCACCTTTTTATCAAAAGTAGTGTCTCACTATCAGCTAAATCAATTGTTTGGCCAACATTTGACCAACAACTCCAAGAAAGACAAAATTTGATTTCCCATTCATTGGATGTAGGCAGGTCTCTGAGGTATTACCTAACCAAAACGGAAACTTTCCAGAAAACCAATTTCTTCTTTACCCTTTTTCAGGCAATAAGAAAGGGAATCAACCTCCAAAGTCAACAATAGCCTCATGGATTTAAGGCACCAGTAAACAAACCGACAACAATAGGGCAGAGTCCTTACCCTCAAGTGTTATGATACACTCTACCAGGTCCCTAACAACATTCTAGGCCTTCCACACTCAGACATCACCTGAAGAAATATGCAAGGCGGCAACCTGGTCAACCATGTCCACCTTCATCAAACACTATAAGGCAGACACTTTAGTTGCAGATCAAGCAGGTTTTGGCAGGAAATTCCTGTCAGCAGCATCATCTACTTAAATAAATTTATATATTTTCCTAGCATAAGAATTTGTGCCCTCCCTTCATATTTAAGCTTTTGTACATCCTTTTTGTGACCAATGCTGTGTAGGATCATTGAAAACTGAAAATCAAATCATACTTACGGAGATTTTCTTTTCCTGGTCCGTAACACAGCAGTGGTCAGCTACCCTCCCTTCTCTAATTTCTTATTTTTCAGACATCCATTCAAAAACACGAAGAGGTGGGGCTTCTGGTATCCTTTTATTTGCTATTGGAGGGATTCCTGTATCTAGAGCAGCAGGTGGGATTAACCCTTTTGTGACCACTGCCGTGTTACAGACCAGGAAAAGAAAATCTCCGTAAGTATGATTTTGAGTTTTACAGCAAAACTAACAATGGTGACTTACTGTAAACGGCTGTGGCACCTGAGAAATGATTTGAGGAACATGTCACTATGACCAAAACTTGCTAAAATACTTCTTAAACACGAGCGGGCAATTGTCGGGTTTTGCGCAAGCTACATTCGAGGGTTACAGCCATTTCCAGGGTTACCAAACAATACTTTTGAGGGTTACCGAAAATAGAACCATAAATTTGAGGGTTACTGAAATCAGACGATACTTTCGAGGATTACCGAAAACTAACAATACTTTCGAGGGTTAGCGAACTATACATTTGAGGGTTAGCGATAAAGATCGGTACATTCGAGGGTTACCGAAAATGAATGATATTTTCAAGGGTTACCGAAAATCGAAGGCTACATTCGAGGGTTAGTGAACGATACATTCTAGGGTTAGTAAAAGCGATCCATACATTTGAGAGTTATCGAAAACGAACAATACTTTCGAGGTTTAGGGAACGGTACATTCTAGGGTTAGTAAACGGTTCTTAAATTTGATAATTATCGAATTTAGGATAATTAACTCATAAAGTTTGGCTCAAACTTGGGTTAGAGTTTGGTATTGTGTCCATCTCTAATCATCTCCTGTATCTTCCTAGAGAACCAAAGTAAATTCAGATGCACAAATGTAATTGTATGATAAAGCAATCACTGCAGGTTCTCTTAAAATTCTGAATAATGAATTCTATTATTAATATTTTGTTTATTGTTTGTTTATCCCAGTAATCATAGAGTTCAAATAAATAAACTGTACACTCTATAAATGGGATTTTATTTAACAAGGAGCTGCTATTTCTTATTTGGTACAAAGCTTGGGAGCAATATTGGACAATTTTCAATTGGTGAGGACACTCGCCTAAAGGTGGCAATTCTTTGTCCCGACCGTTCAGCTCTTCCGATGGTTCGTCTAGGACGAAGGACTGTCGGTAAAGGACCACACAAAGTTTTCTGATCGTTCATTTGTCCGATTCGGATGAACCAATGGTTGGAGGTCGGTCACAACTGAATGATGACACCATCCAATATTTTGGCCCAACAAACCCATACACTAAAATGTCGGTTGGTCGGACTGAATTATTGGATTTAGTTGCTGCTGGAGAATTTGCAGTAATGGGAGTTTGGGATTATAAATCTCTAGGCGAACAGTACAATTAGTAACTATCAAAAAGACAGTCCCGGTATTATTCACATGCTTCTAACCACACTATTGTCACATACAGTGAACTCACTTGGTGTGTTGTGTGGTCTGGGTGAATGAACCCCAGACCGGTCGCTTCAGTACATATCACTCGTTGAGGAGAAATCCCTCCTACTTGTATCATTGGTTAGATAATATAACATGAGTAAGCAACAAAGACTCACCCCTTCCTTCAGGTGGACCAGGTGCTGGATCGCCCTGGACCCTTCACTAGGTCCGTACAAACTGCAATACCAAAAATGAAGAAGATCGATCCGCACTCCCACTCTTCAATCCAGGTATTCGGCAGTAATGATAAAAATACAGGCTTTATTTGAACAACTTTAAAAACAGTGAGATGCCTGACGTGTTTCGAACTTGGTCTACGCTCTTGATGTACTCCCAACATATTGTGTGTTGCACGTTTTTACATGTGCTGTCTTACAATTTATATATTACTTATTCTGGTACTCTTTACCTGTGATGGTACTCTTAAAACTAGTACTTTTTTAAATGTACTTACAAGTTATACATCTATTCGCTCTGCATTTGTAGGTGCCCATAGTTTGTAACCATAAGTTTCCATCTTGTGTATGCTCTTGCAACATGCTGTGAGATAAGATGTCACCCAAAGACCGTGCTTTTTTCGGGATACATTGATAGCCCTGTTGGAGGGCCTCCCTTAGCAAATCATCTTCAAACAAAAACAGGTATTTCTTTGTTATTATATTTTAATTTGTCTGTATTGTGGGCTGTATTTGGTAATAAACTTTATACTTTCCCTCTGTGTTTTATTAATTCTTTAACTTTTTTTTTACTATGATTAGGATCTTGATTTTCTTTTTGTTTGTTTCTACTGGTCTGATAATAATTATCCACTTTTCATTTAATACTCTTAAGGGAAGTATTGTTATACCCTCTAGATGTTAATCTCTTCATTAAATCCTCAGCTGCCTGCTGATATTCCTGTTCCTTAGAACAGTTCCTTTTTATGCATATGTATTGTCTATATGGTATGGAGTTGATGCATGCCAGAGGATGACAAGAATCATCTCTCAATATGATATTTTTTGCTATAGGCGTTCTGTAAGCCTTAGTATATAAACAATCATTATGGGAATGTATGGTTAATTCCAAAAAGTCTAATGTTTGACCTCCAAATGTCCATGTAACGGTTAGATTAAATTCATTGTCATTTAGATCTGATATGGTCTTAGAACATTCTTCCTCAGACCCTGACCAGATCCATAGTAGGCCATCTATGTATCTTCTATCGGCGCCCAACATACCTGAACATAGTGACCTTTGTTTAACGTCTGCATTCCTGATATTACAGGTCTGCCTTTAACTTCTTTTAGAGACTTATGTACCTTGGGTACATGATAAAAAATAGGTGTAACTGGATGTTTAGGTACTAAATACTCTTGCATCTTACTATTAAAAAAAACTATTGTGATCCCTTCTTGTACATGATTAGTGAGAATTTCTTTATACTTAGATGTCAGATCTGCAGTGAGTGTTCGATATATTTTAGTGTCCTGTAATTGGTAAAAAGATTCTTTTTGATAATCTTCTTTATTTTGTATTACTACGGACCCTCCTTTGTCTGCTTTGCGTATAACTATGTTATTGTCTTTTTTGAGATCGGAAAGAGCTTGTCTTTCTTTATTATCTAAATGAATCCAACTTTTTTTATTTTGATGTGCTACTTTGGCCTTTTGAATGTAATTCGGTAAGATCTCTTTTTACTAATGATTGAAATCTATCTACGCATTAACAGGGTTATTCAATAAATGTTCTTATCATTAAAAATGGTGCTAATTTTGCCCCAACCAATCAGATGTTAGCTTTCAAATGTTAAGTGATATCTGATTGGTTGGGGCAAAATTAGCACCATTTTTAACGATAAGAACTTCTATTGAATCTCCCTGTTAGTGCATAGATGGATTGAATAAAAAGTAGATTTCTTTTTCCACAGGTTTTCTAAGTCTAACGGGGCTGCCATCTTATTAAGATCCAGTAAGATTTCCCAATCTTGGAGAGCTCTTGTATCTCTTTCTATTGTCACTGAGTTTTCTAAATTTAAAAGGGAATTGGTGTCATTGATCTCATGTCATTGTTAGTATGTTCTTAGCTACGTCCCATCCTTGTTCTTCCCTTTTAGTTAGAATTGCCCATTTTTTAATATTACTTTCCTCACAAATTTGTACTAACATCTATATTTTAACATAAGGGATTTTGACTCAATATTTAGTTTATTTCTAATGTGCAAAGTTTCCGTGTGTATATTTAACCAGTAGGAGGCGATTGAAGGAGGAAGTGAAGGTATTTAAACCTACTGGAAACTAGATTCTTATTGCCCATGATTAAGAGCATGGACCACGTTCAAAACTCGTTAGGCATCTCACTGTTTTAAATGTTGTTCAAATAAAGCCTGTATTTTAATCATTACTGCCGAGAACCTGGATTCAAGAGCGGGAGTGCAGATCGATCTTCATTTTTGGTATTACATTATAAATCTCTAACTATGGGCTGTAGAAAACAGAAACCATCACCAATGTTAAGTTCATATTGCAGTCTCTATTATTCAGATGTAAACCAATCCGTAATGATTACAACCACAGCTATTCCACATATTTAATATCTGCTAATAATGCTGCCTTGCTATAATGGGATATTTTCATAGCACCAAACACAACCCCTGTGTGCACAGTCTATATTTACTAGCTACCAACTGATATTACTTTACCTGCCCGGATGGAGTTCTAATTAACCAAACACAGTTTGCATCATTAGGATAGGCAGAGGGGTAGTTGGCTGATGTCATAGTCCCATTTGTGTAAGGAAGTAAATTTCCACACACACCTAAAAGAAAAAAATACAAAGAAATGTGAATAAAACATTACAGGTCTTTATAATAACATAGAATAGGGAGGATCCAGGGACTTGTCCCTTAAAAGAACAACTACCTACCCTTTCTTCCTATTAAAAAGCATACAGGTAAGAGTCTAAACTGCTAGATCCTCACTCCTAGGTTTATCATGAAACAGATGTTTCATTTACTTTAATTGCTCATTGGTTTGTCCAGTTCCACCCCCTCTCTCAGTCCTGGACCTGGCCAATAAAAGGGCTTGCTTCTTGCAGAGCACAACTTCACATATTGTAGGTCTTGGTACAGATGGAGGGAGGCCCCACCCTGGAGCTGAACTGGAGCAGCAAGTGAAAATTAAATGAAACCGCTAATCAATACTAAGCTCAAGGGTGAGAAGTTTAGGTCATTGCCCTGGGTAATGTGGTATTGCACTTTAATGGCAAACACCCGTATGTAGCATATTAAGCAACAATTCAGGAAAGCAGTTCATTCATAATTAAACTCAAGGAGAAATACAAAGCGGATTGATTTTTCTTAATTTAAATAATAGGAACAATTTTTAAGACCTACAAGGTCATTGTAAAGATGCCCACTTACTGCAATTATACAGCCTGTTGATTTTAGAAACATCCAGGACACTCAGATCACTTCTTTGTCCAATATAAACAGGGGTGCTGGATTTAGGGGTTATGGTGTCTTTTCCTGGGGTGTTAGTAAATGCATTACTAAGACAAAATAACATGACATATTAATATTAATGCATAGGGATCACTTAAAGGCAATATGAAGAAAATATAGGCAAATATGGCAAAATATAGGAAAATATGGCATTTATTAACGGACTATTAGTGGAGTTATACCCTATAGTTTATTATAGACTAGGACAAGGTAGATAAAGTGAAATCATCACATTCAGTCTTACCGTGCTTGATGCATAACTGAATTGTAGGAAAATTCCAGGCCAAGGTTATTAGGGTCCATTTTATTGGAATCCCATAGGTTTCCCGTTAATTCTGTAAACAGAAAGATACAAATCTATATACTTTTACCCATGAGCCCTAATCATGTAGCGTTTATTTTATTTTAGAGCAAAGGAAATTTACAGATTAAGCATAAAGCCGCTCTTCAGGCTGTTATAAAGGTTAGTGTGACTTTCATACTGGGTTTGCAATCACTGAGCATCTGGCGTGTCTGACCCCGTCTGCTGCTTCCATGATCTGAAAAAGCAGCAGAAGGACATAGATGGAACAAAGGCTGGTAAGTAAACCCATTGAGGTCTAGGTATGGGGACATTTCAAGCTGGATAATCCTTTTTTTCCAATGTCAAAGTTCAGTTCATGGAACAGCAGCAGGAGGGAGGGAGGAGGATCAGAAGAACAGTTAAAGACAGAAACGTATTACACCAGGGAAAGGCTCCTACTCTTAAGTTTCCTATAATGTATTTCAACCATGCAGGACAACCATATGCAGCAGCGAAGTTAGGGGCCATTTAACACTACACTGCGTGCACAGCATTGGGGCAAAATTCAGTTGTGGGGTGGGTGGACACCCAATCACAATACACCTGGAGATGCTATCAGCAAATTACATGTTTTATGGAAGAATTCCATGTGCACATAGAATAAACCCTATCTATTCATTTAAAACATCAACCATGTCATTGTTTTAATGAAGGCCACTCCATTATAAATGAGGGTGTACTCTAAATAATGCATTGATCACTTATCTTTCCACACTTATTGTCACGAACGTGAGTGTCATGTAAACTTCCATAGGTAAGATGTATGATGGCAGCATTCATTTTCAAATTTTTCCAACCTTACTAGCAGTGTCAAGTAGTATGGCAACTCTCACATGGTCCAATTGTCAGGTAGTCAAAGAGTTAACCAAATCTCTGCCTGACCATTTGGAAAAGACTGAGTTTATTTGTTCAACCCAGCAGGGTGCCTGCTTCAAAGGCAATAGGTGTTAAATATCACACCAGTAAACAGTATGGCTCTAGACTTTTTGGCATGGTAGCAGCAGAGGGTCTGCTACTTGAAACAAAGCTAAAATCAAATGTCAGTTCAAGGCAATTCATATTTCTTAATAATTCAGGATAAAGAATTATGTAATATTTTTTCCTATACTCTCAGTTTATACTGGAATCCAAGCTGCATGTATACATATCTTCCAAAGCATTGTATTGTGAGAAATACTTAAGATATTTTACTTCTTGTTCACACCAGCTCCAATATATGTCATGTTTGGTATCCTTTTACTGGGAAAAATTAGGGAATGACAACCATGTTAATATTTTAAATGTGACATGCACAGTATAGACTAGAGGGAAAATAGAAAAAATTCCCTCCAAAAATAGGAAACACCTCTCAGGCAGGGGCCAGACCGCTCCCTTTTTCAGGAGAAATGATAAATTGGAATAGTGGACTCATCCCAACAGTTTGTCATAACATCAACTTTAGGAACATCTAGCCAATCAGACGGACCATATATTCCATCAGGGAATATCATATTGGAGAAACAATTTTCCTGGACTGTGCTTATGGACTTTTTAGATGCCATTTATTCTTAAGTATTCTTTCTTTTATCCCATTTACTCTCACCTGTGTTACCTTTTATGTTCAGTAATTTAACCTAGCATTTTTCTCAAAAGGTATAAAGTTCTTAAATTTCCTATATGAGCATTTTCTTTCACAGATGGTAGAAGTTCCTACTAGAAAGAATGCGTTGTTGGATCTGGTGATATCTAATAACCCAGAGCTCATTTTGGAGATGAAGGTAATGGGAAGCTTAGGGAATAGTGACCATGATATAGTGTCATTTAATATAGGTTGCAGAAAACTAAAGTGCACTGGCTTAACAAAAACTTTTAACTTTAGGAAAGCTAATTTTATGCTTTTAAAGGAATCGCTCCTGCTCATAGACTGGGGGGAACTGTTTCTAGGTAAAGATACTGAGCAGATGTGGACCACTTTTAAAGGGATATTAAACTATAACATTTCCAAATCGGTACCTTTAGGAAACAAGTGTAAAAAAATTAGGTCCACTCCTGCATGGCTTAATGCTCAGGTAAAAAGGGAAATGGAAAAAAAGAAAAGGGCTTTTAAAATTTTGAAAGCAGAAGGCACAGAACAGGCTTACAGGGACTTCAAAAGTTGTAATAAAGAGTGCAAGAAAGCAATTAAACTAGCTAAAATAGAAAATGAAACACGGATTGCCGAACAAAGCAAGTCCAACCCCAAGATGTTTTTTAAGTATATAAATGGTAAAAAAATGAGGACTGAGAATGTGGGACCATTAAATAATGGAGCTGAGGTGGTTGTAGAGGATGCCGAAAAGGCTAATCTGCTAAACCGTTTTTTTACATCGGTTTTTACTGTTGAGAATCCTTACAGTAGGGATTGTAACAATGTGCAGGGAGGAAATGAAGAGTTTTCACATTAGATAACAGAGGATATGGTACGGAATCAATTAGACAAAGTTAATATCAATAAAGCGCCAGGACCAGATGGATTGCATCCTAGGATTTTAAAAGAGCTTAGTTCAGTTCTAGCAAGACCACTGTGTCTCATCTTTTCAGATTCGCTTTTGTCTGGGGATGTGCCGCTGGATTGGAAAAAAGCCAATGTAATACCAATATTCAAAAAAGGTAGTCGTTCACAGCCTGGTAACTATAGACCTGTAAGCCTAACATCAGTGGTAGGGAAGGTGATGGAAACTTTGTTACGGTATCATATCCTTGACTTTGTCTCCAGAGCTCATCTTATTAGTAGTAGTCAGCATGGATTTATGAGAAATAGATCATGCCAGACAAATTTAATTGGTTTTTATGAAGTAAGAATTTAGATTCAGGCACAGCAGTGGATGTGGTATACTTGGATTTTGCCAAAGCTTTTGATACTGTGCCACTAGGTGACAAATGTATAAACTGAGGACTGTTGGCCTTGAAGAGAGTGGTGGTAAATGGAGCTACATCTATGTGGGCTAAAGTTATAAGCGGAGTGCCTCAGGGCTCTATACTGGGGACGCTTCTGTTTAATCTGTTTATAATCTGTTTATAAATGACTTAGAAGGGGGCATTGAGAGCAAGATCTCTGTGTGTGCTGATGACACTAAACTATGCAGAGCTTTGGAAACTTCAAATGATGTGAAAGTGTTGCAAGCAGACCTAGATAGATTATCAAAATGGGCAGCAGAATGGCAGATGAGATTCAATGTTGGTAAATGTAAGGTGATGCATTTGGGATTTAATAATCCCTGTGCTACCTACACCATAAATAACTCTGTGTTAAGTGAATCCCTAATGAAAAAAGATTTGGGGGTTCTGGTAGATAACAGACTTAGCTGTAGCAAACAATGCCAGACAGCAACGGCTAGAGCTAGCAAGATATTGTCTTGTATATGAATGGATTCAAGAGACAAAGATATTATTCTCCCTCTTTACAAGGTTTTGGAATCCCATATACAAAAGGGACATCTTGGAAATGGAAGCAGTTCAGAGAAGGGCAACTAAATTAATAAGGGGAATGGATGGCTTGAATATGCAGGCAGATTAGGCAAGTTAGGGCTGTTTATATCAGAGAAGCGACGTTTGCGTGGGGGATATGATAACATTATACAAATATATTAATGGGCCATACAATAAACTCTCTGGTGCATTGTTCACTAATAGGTCATATCAGAGGACACGTGGACATCCTTTAAAGTTAGAAGAAAAGAAGTTTCATCTTCAGGTTAGGAAAGGTTTCTTTACAGTGAGAACGGTGAAACTGTGGAACTGCCTTCTAGCAGATGTGGTAATGGCAAGTTCATTAAATAGCTTTAAAAAAGGCCTGGATAAGTTTCGAAAACTAAAAAATATTGAGAATTACTGGTATTAACACATGTAGATCTGTTTTTGCTGGGTTTTTTTTGCCTTCCTCTGGATCAACTGTTTGGTAGGGTTTAAAAAAAAAAAATAGGGTGAATAGGTTGAACTTCATGGACTTGATGTCTTTATTCAACCTCAATTACTATATTACTATGTGACAACTTTGTTTACAACCCTGCTGCTGTATATGTAATCACCTGGATGATTGGTCTCTATACAGGAAATAGGAATGAGAATATGTAATTTGTTAGTAACTAGAATTGGCACCTTTGCCTTTGAAAGACAACTCTACCCTCATAATAACATCTTTTACAAAGAATGGCCTCTTTAAAATATGTTGATATATCATACTATATCCTCTGGAATCATTACTGAATGCCTGCTATGCTTCTGGGTGCCTCATGGAAACTGAGCAAATTATTGACCTGTATTGAGCCTGTACTGAGCCTGGGCATGCTCAGAAGAGGTAGACAGGGGATTAACATTCAGTCATTGGCTGTGATGTCAACTGTCAAATCCATAACTGACAGTTGCTAACTGGAAGAACCAGGAAGCAGAAACAGGAGAAACAGGACATTGTGCAGGATTTCAGGTTAGACTTATATATTTCAGATTTCAAACTATTACCGTTTACGGTTTTGAGGGGTGATTTACCTGTATGTAAGTTTTCATTTTGGGGCTGGACTTGCCCTTTAAGATGCAAACCTATATAAATACATGACAAAAGGCTGGTTACCATTTCTTTTAGAAACGTGATGCAGGCTTCATTGATTTCATTGTAACCATATAGCATGTACAGTATTTAATGGCCCTTAGTACTGCATCATGTAGATTCCATACATGGTAAAGGCAAATGTGGCAACCTTATTAGTAACTTAGAAATAATGAAAGTTGCTTGTGTATTGTATACCCATATTGTTCAAAGGAGGATGAATAGTCTGACATTTTGTGGAAAATCAAGTAGAAATGTTTTTGCAGTAAAACTTGTAATTTAGCCCCTAATATGGTTATTTGCTAAATGAACCTTGTCCTCAATACCTTCGACCTTTCGGTAACTACAATATTGGTTAATCTCTACTTTGTAATGCTTTTAATAATAACCAGCAATAGTTGATAGGTAAAATAAGCTACTGGAGTTTACATACTACATACATTACAGTATAGGTTTGTCAGGGCCAACCCTAAAAAGAAAAACGTCTGGCTCCATTCTACAACGCATTCAGCTGTCTATGGTATAAAAAGTGTTTATATCTCACATAACAGAATGTAATTAGCCCCTATCAGTCTCGGTTCTATCATTTCATTAACGGGCATCTATAATGGAAAAATAGGTTATTTTAAATTGACCATAACTGGAAACTACAATTCTTCCCAACCACCACTGTATCATTTTTTGTTGATCTGCCCCCTATTTCTTTAGATATCCAATCTAAAACTTCTTATATTTCAGCTGTCAATCAAGTTCCTTGCTCTCAAAAACTATTCTTCTGTGAGTAGTTTTAGCTGGAATGGTGACAGAGATTGACAGTTGGAATGCTGTGTGCAGGCTTGACAGTTGGTTTGTAGGGAAAAAGTCAGGTCGTGCTACTTACATGTATTCAATTATAGATAAAGATGAAGCAAAGTCACTTTTTCAGTATAGTGTCCCTTTAAACAAATTAAAATGTGCAGCTAAAAAAAAAAGACAAGATATGTGCTCATTTTTATTTTGATATTTTAACAATTTCAATTCTATTTTTTACACACATTTCAATATTTTTTTAACATTTTTCTAAAGCCATTATATTTAAATTAATTGAATAACTAATTTTGTTTTATATATTCCAGCTGTTCCTTGATTCATCTTCCTTGAATTTTCTTCCACCTTGTTTATTTTGTCACTGTATTCAACAGAAAGACATAGTGATAGAAAAACAGTTTTAATTATAAAGATGCAGATATTAAAGAGCATTGAGATTGTTTAACTATGGCGGAGATTTACCCAGAGCCACTATCACTTCTGTAAATAAGGTGTTACCCATAGCGCGACTTGGACTCCTGCTGGCGCTAAAAAGTTTTGCTACATCTAGTGCAAACCCCTAATTGAATACCTTTCGCTGGCTGTGCAGGTGTCTTTTGTGATACCCACGCAGCCAGTGCAGGGCCGTCTCTAGACATTTTGGCACCTGAAAAAAAATTCTAAATGCTGCCCTCCCTTGCTGCGCCACCGGAAGGGGTGTGGTTTTATAATTGGAAGTGGGTGATGCTTTGCCCGGAAGTGGGTGTGACTTGTCTAGACATGGGAGGGGCTTTATACACATGACTGGCAAATAATGCCCACAATGACTGGTATTAGATGCCCACAGTGACTGTTAAATGATGCCCAACATTGATTTTTGATCTGCAGGGCTGGAAAACATTGATTTTGATCAAATGAATTGCCAGCCAGAAGGAAGGGGGAGGAGTCATAGCTGCATTCTGTTGTGCAATGAAAGTCATGACTTCACTTTCTATTTAAAGTGGCAGTACCTCCCGAAAATGTGTGTTTTTTTACAAACAGCATTTTTGGAACCCCCCTGGCATCTGGGCCCCGGCACATGGAATTTATTTTTATTTTTTTATTTTTCTTCTATCAAAACTTCTGTCTCCCTACAGGGTGCTGCTCTGTAATGTGCTTCACCATGTCTCATTAGAGAGGGGGCCCTGAGCCAGTGCGATGGAGGAGTGGTTTAAATTAGCTTAATATCACATAAAATAAAACTTAACAGGTGTTTTATTTCGATGTAAAACCCCTCCTCCTGCTATGCACACAGGGATTACGGCATTGCGCTAGTGCAGTCAGGTAAGAAAAGCCAGAGATCGATTTCTTTGCCCCCTAAGTCTCCAATAAGCTGCTCTGCATCCCCCCGTGCTTTGGGGAGGAATAGTAAGAGTTATTGCAGATAGTTATTTAACAGATAGACAGGGAGATGCAATATCCCGCACTAACGATAAAATAAGCAATAAAATCACGCCAACCGCATGTACTAACGTGTTAACAAAGGTTTTGCACTGCCTGCACAATATTTTTTCTTTGCGCAGCGGAAAGCTATGCAATAAATTTTGCACTCGTTTTTTGCACGTCAATTAACGCCTCTTCAATGGTGTCTTTAAAATACACGCAAAAGGTCGCAACTTACCGCTAGCATTTTCGCAATGTATTAACGGTCGCAAAGTGATTAATACATTGTGGAAATGAGTGGGTTGCGATAGCAAAATATGTATATTACATCTGCCCCATTGTGTATTTGTGGGCAGGAAAACAAAAAAAGTCCATAATTTAAAAATGTTTTGGTATATACAGTAGGTCGTGAAAATTGTGTTTTAGCCTAACACTTTCTATATTATCGTGTATAGTGTCTGTCCTTTCTTATAGACCATGATGGGTATGTCTTACTGTATCACTCAGTTCTGTGTCCCCAGTACTTTTACAGGCCAGTACTATTACTAGTGATACATGATGGCCTGAGGAAAGGGGCCAAGGCCTCCCAGAACATTGTCATTTGCACAATAAATCGTGAGTTTCTGCAAATGGTGTGCTCCTCTCATCTTTATACTTATTTTTATCACTAGCACTTTATTATGCACAGGCACTTTTAAGAATATAATCGGCCTGTATTAGAGATGTTTTATCATGTAACACTTTTATTGCACATGCACTTTGTGATACCCATTTTTCGTATATAGTGTAACTTTTTACATTTGTTAATATTTGTTAATATGTTATGAAATTGTATTGGTTTGTTTCATTGCTCACCATTAGATGTCAGTCACAGACTCTACTGCTCCACTCTATATAAACCTCTGTTGGGCTCACTTTATTACGTCATGTCACCCTGAAAATTCACCTGTTAATAAACACAATTGTCTGGTGTGCGCTATCAGTGATTGTCTACTTCAATTGCCTACCACTGGCTGTGGTATCTTAAAGCAGTCCAGGTCACACTTCAGCACACCGCTGTTGGCTTTATGCCAGACAAGTTCGTAGGTGCAATCCCCCAGCCCTCTACTCCTAGGGCCAAACAATTCTTTAGCACTAGAAAATACATGGGAGCACACTACATATGGTGAATCCAAAATTTTATTGTGTAAAACAACAACGACATTTTGGGACGCCCTGTCCCTTCCTCAGGTACCTGAGAAAAGGACAGGGTGTCCCAAAATGTTGTTGTTGTTTTACACAATAAAATTTTGGATTCACCATATGTAGTGTGCTCCCATGTATTTTCTAGTGCTGTGGTATCTTAGCAGCACCCAGCATATACTACATCCTTATTGAACAGTGGTGCAGGGGACCTTACCTTTATCACTTAAATGTATAGGTAGCACTGAAACCTTTCATCTCATCACTGGAGTCACTGTGGAACTTGATCATCATGAAATTTGCTTTGGATGTGATGGCAGAATAGAAATTTATAGGACCACAATACGGCCCCAGAGCATTTGAATAGGTTGTGTTGTAAATATACAGATTGTCATAAATGCAGCCATATCCAGTCTCAATGTTAAAGTCATTAATATTTAGTGATACCTGTGATTAAAAAGCAAATGAATGCAGATATAACAGAACATTTAGAAAGAGTATTTTATCAGCAATAATAAACTGTGTGCTAGGAAACATTGTCTGGTCAGGACAGGGGCCACACACATTACACTAATAAAAGGAATATGTGTGCATCATAGAAAGAGCCTAGACTTCATAGGAGTAGAAACTCTCCCACGTCCCACCAATTGTGACCAAGTACCATATCATTGCTCTACATCACCCAAAAGGAGACACATTTAACCTGTCACCACATGATATCCACAGATTAGGTGTGGATGAAGCTTGATTTTAGTTTAAATAGAGCCCAAACATATTCTAATTATGCTTGTGTCACTGTTGAATAAAACAGTGTCTGCTTAATATATATTACATTTCTCCACGTTGATTATTCCCATAGTGTTTGTGTAATCAGTGTTGGACTGTTAGTTTATGGAACTTTGATGTTACCTTTTTTCCAACAGGGGCTGTGATAGTCCAGGTACAGTCCATGTTGGGTGGGTAATTCCCAGGGTAACCAGGAGAGGTGAAAGTCTTGCCTGAGACATAATAGGCTCCACCACATTGAACTGTGAAATAGAGATAAATATGTATAGCTAATATAGGTTTTGTATAGTTTTTATACCAACACATGATGTAGGCCATTATAACTTATTGCCATTTAAATGGCCTACTATCAATCATAAACACACTGAAAGGCATCTCTATATCTACTAAACCTGTAACTTTAAAGGAAGTACATAATTATTTAATGCAAATTATTTGTTGGAATAATGTATTCGCCCATCTGAAAATGGCCTTACTCACACTTAACAAAAAGTCTGTAGTGATTCATTGTGACAAATCTTTCAGCTGAAGTCGTTATCATGACCTGAGCTGAAAAAGCTCCCGTGAGATTAAGGCGGAGCGAAACGCGTCCTACCATGTGACGATAGTATTCGATTTTATCCCACTTCTCTTCCTTGCACTGTGTCTCCATTATTGGTCGTAAGTAGGGGAACCCCCATGATGTAGACTGATTTGACTTAGTGTTACCACTTGACTGATACTGGTATTATATATTGATATTCATTTGCACAGTTGTATGATGTTTACATTAATTATACCTTAAGAGAATACTGGGTAATTTTTAATTGTTTTTAATGCATATATCCCTACCATTTATAATAAAGGATTTTTAGCTTTACACGTTATTTATGCCTTTCTCATTTAGAGTGTTGCCGACCAGACTCTTTTCTTCTATCTTTCTAGTTTCTTATTGCTTTCTGGGTCTAGCACCTCCCTAAATAGGTTCATACACTCTCAGTGCCCTAACTTATTCTTTCTTTCTGATTATCATGACCTAGTTCTTGTCATAAGCTGCCATATTTAGCCCATCGCTATATGGTATATAAATCTGCTAGACGACTTATTTCCATCTACACTGATTGTTGTACCAGGTAGGTTAAATTAAAGAGGTTGTGGGCTGGGGGTGTACAATGCAGAGGTAAGGCACAAATGGACATAATAAACCTGTTTTACCTGAGCTGTATGTTGCTTTAAAGCCAGTTCCTGTAATTGCTCCATCACTGACAAACTCAACCAGCATCTGGTTAGTGGACGCGATCTGTAGAGGGATTAAACCTGTGCCACATGTCTTGTCCACTAACACAGGGGATGTCTTACTGGGACCATCATAGATCTTGATGTAATCAGAGACACAGCCTGTAGAGGACTGGACATCAAAGGCTTGAAACTGCAGGGAAACCTATAATGACACAACGAGAATGTAGGAAAACTTTATTATAAGATGAGGAATATCATAGAAAGATTATCAAATTATAGGATAATTGTGCTCCCGAACCACATATTTCCAAAAGGATACAAGGAGTTCATCTTCCCATTAGCTATGTCCCAGACTAAAGAAGGGGGTCTGGACCGAAATGCAGGTGCAACGTAAAGTAAATATTAAGAGATAAAGTATCTATGGCACACCCAGGGGTTTAGTTCTTTACCCTGGGTACCTTTAGTAGGATGCACAAGGTAGAAAGAAGGATGTTTAATTTCCTATTACCTGCAGGTTGAATTTTACAGTGTAACCATACATTTCTGATTGTATAGAGCAGCATTGTTGTTATACAAAAAAAAAAAAAATTACATCAACAATCTAATGTGGGTAGATAAAAAAAGCTAAAGCCACCTATGGACAGCCAAAGTGTTTGTAAGCGTTTTTAAAATACCTCTGTAATTTACAATGCAAGAAAAGGCAGAGTATTTAGGTGAAATTCTGTTTAATTCTGTTATTTCTCACGCTCAATGAAGTTTCTAGCCTCCCTTCCTCTCACAACCTGCTAAATTGGCAGTAAACTACTGGGTGCAGTGGTGTAACATCAGGGCTCGCGACTGCGGGGAGGGCTCAGGGGGTAAAAGAGCCCGCAATCCCCTTCCCAAATGATCCATTATGAGCTTTTTTGAAACAGCTGTTTGCGTGTATCTTTACTTCATATGAGGGATCAGCTGCTTAAGCAGCTGATCACGGGTTTTCTGAGTGGGATGTCAGAGGCCCAGCCCCTGCAGTTACACCCCTGTCTGGGTGGCTTTCTGGTGACCTCTCTGTGATCAATACTGTACATTTTAAAACCTGGGAAGGCAGGGGCGCTTCTAGGTTTTTTGGCACCTGAGTCAAACTTTGTAAAAAGGCACTCCCAATCTTTATTAGGTGGTGCACGCATCCCCCAATCCCCCACAGTGAGGAGGGGCGAAAATTCAAACCAATTGTAATAGAAATGGCCCTTTTACATAGAATGATTAAATAAGTGCCCGGCTGGTTTAGTTACTTATATACCTCTGTAATATCTGAGTGTCAAATTTAGATAGCAAATACTTCATAGCAAGGGGGAACTTGAATTTCTTTTTTAAAGGGACAGTTTTTTCCCCCTCTGCCGCCTTTCCCTTCAACCCAGAGGGGCTACCTGAGACAAATGTCTCACTCTGCCTCATTAGAAAAGTGGACCTGCGATGCAATATTGGGCGCAAAATGCCCAAGTCAGTGTAAAACCCACGCAATCCGATGTATCATCAGGTTACCGTGGGTTTTACACTGAGTTTGCATTGCCTGCGCCATTTCCGAGAATGCTCGGAAATAGCGTGGCGCAGGCGATGCAAAACCGCCCTTAGTAAAGTTTTGCGCTACCATGTAGCGCGAAACTTTACGCCACTGAATAGGAGGCGTTAGCCGGCGCACTTACCTAGCAGAGATCCCGCGATGTACAAAATCTCGCACAGGGATTTTTGCATCGCGGGAACTCGGGCAGGTAAGCTGCGTCGGAAAAAAATATTGCATCGCCCCCTTAGAAGGAGAAATTAGCAAATATTACAAACCTACAGAATTCCAGACAATTTTATCTAAAATTCTGCTGAATTCTTTTTGCCTTATTATAAAGGAATAAGTTCATTTTCAGTTTCAATTCTGACTTCAAGGTAAATTCTGGACATTAAACCATATGTACAGTATGTAAAGTAAAATGAAGAATATAGAATTAATAGAAACCAAATGTCATTTACGGATCACAAATTAACCATTTTAAAGTTACTGTACCTGCCCAGATGGGGTTCTAATTAACCAAACACAGTTTGCATTATTTGGATAGGCAGAGGGGTAGTTGGCTGAAATCATAGTCCCATTTGGGTATGGGAGCAAATTTCCACACACATCTAAAAGAGAGAAATTGATTAATGGAACTGCAGTATTATTTTATTCCAAAAAAATGTATTTTTTCATTATTTAGAAATATTTTTTGACACTTAAATCAATGTTAAGACCCGGGGCTGTTACTCACACTAGTTGTATATCAGTATAGTGCCAATATTGTAATTGCCAGTGGACCTGGAAGAAGGCATAACCCAAAAAGTGAGATACAGTGTGGACTGACAATCTGAGAGTGGGTGACAGAGTAGAGAGAGAGTGAGACGGTCACATAATACAGAAGGGTTGGGATGCTTAAAACCGAGGGGGGAGGCCAAAGTGAAAAATGAGGCTAATGTTTGTATTTACAAATAAAATTATTGTCAGTTTGACAATAAAAAGTTTAATAAAAATGTCTCCATTTTTATATTTTCCCGGAGCTACATTTTTCCGACACTGTCCCTGTTCAGACCCAGGTTATGTACAGTAGTTGAGTTTAGCTTTGATGAAATTCAAAGCAGGAGCCAAATAATTTGTCACATTATGAGAATTATGGGGTACTTATAGACCCTGATCCCTCACTGGTAGGTCCAGCCTCTCCTACTGTTATGAGCTCACACAGAAGCAGGAGAGACTATTTCTCACATTTGCCACACAAAAACTTTTGAGAGGAGCAACGGATTGGGGGTCAAGCTTCCATGTGGTGATAGTACCACCAACACGCCCTTTTTATGGGAGGTCCTATGCCTTTAATATAAAGCACTGGATAGATGGCCTTTTCCCTCTTTTTAAAAAGCCAAAGGGCTGGGGGGGAGTGAGAAAGCCTGTTATATGGATCCAGTGTGCAAGTATGAGAAATGCAAACGTTTGCTAATGGTTATTGAAATAAAAAAGGTTAGACGTTAGGACCTTCCAGACTGGGATTACCTTGACGTGGTTGGAAGGCTTTTCATTCATGTGATCACAGTAATGTATACTAAAACCCCTTTGTTTATAAAGTATGCGCAGATAATATGACATTGTATGGGGCCTAGGAATGTGCATTGTATAAATGTTTGGCCAGATCAGTAGTATTTACAAATGTAGTTGTAAATTAGCCTAATTGGATTGCCCTACACAATCCTTGTATTGTAGGGTCTGTAAGAATCCTAGCATTGGATGAACTAGTAATTATAATTAAAACTAGGTTTGGAGGGAGGGGTGCAGTACAAGAATCTAATATGGAGCTAGAGGTCCCCTTTAAAAATAGAATAAAATTATAAAAAAATGTATCTCTGCAACACGGATATGTAGTTGGAGACTTACCACAATTATACAGCCTGTTAATTTTAGAGATGTCCAGGATACTCAGCCCATCCCTTTGTCCAATAGGAACAGTTGGGTCAGGTATAGGGGTTATGGTGTCTTTTCCTGTAGTGTTACTAAATGCATCGCTAAGGCAGAAATTACAAAAAAATCATATAAATGTATGAAGGCTACATTAAAACTGAGCAAAATTTCCAAAAAAAGACCCAAAATCATAAGCCACAGGAACCCCAAGGGATCAGTATCATTAAGAAGAATAGGAAGCAGAGAGAAGTGCAAAGCGATGTTATCCTGAAGCCAACTTGCTGCCTTTTGTCTTACCGTGCATAATGCATCACTGAGCTGTAGTCATATTCCAGTCCAAGGTTATTAGTATCGTATTTAACAAAATTAATTTGGTCTCCTGTGAAAGAGTGAAAAATTTTTACTTTAACACAATTAACACAACAAATTAAATTTAAAGGATATGTACACTGGGCAGGAAACTATAATTTTTCCTAATTCTCAATTTTTTTGTCTTATCTTGAGCAAAACAAGTACGGTACTGGATTGAAGGCATGCAGCAACACACATACACCAGAGTAAGTGTTACATGTATTCATTTATAGATTGAAATTAGAAAAAGTCATTTTTTCAGTGGGTTATTTGGTTTGAGTCTTTAGCCTTATTTTTAGAGTTTCATTAAATTATTTGATATACTTACAGTAGTTTGTTTTTGTCAAAATTTTTGTTAATGCAATAAATGGAACAAATGGCCTTATTAGATGGATCCCCATTGATTTTAGCAAAAAACAAAAACCTTAACAATTTATACAACATGCATGAATTTTTTTTTTTAAACAAAATATTACATTTTGATTTTCAGGTTTGAACCTTGGGTTATAAGCTATCCTTATAGATAGCAGTGTATAAGTAATATCCTTCAGTTAGCTATCAATTTCAAAGAAGGTTTCAATGAAATGTTTACTCAAAAAGAAAATTAACAACAAAAAGAGAAACTTCCCATCTCATTATGTGATCTGGCTCGTGCAATACATGCATAGAAAGGTCATTTTATAAACAAGCTCTGCTCCCAGAGCATATTTCTATCATTGTAAACCAATGTGCTATTCTGGGGATCTATGAAAAGAGAACATTGTTGTGAGCATGCTCAGGCTTTCTATTTATAGGCACGCCAGAGCTTGTTTATAAATTAAAACTTTCCGTGCATCCATATGCTATGATAAACATATCATATAGAGTGGGATGTGTTGGCTCATTTTAATTATTAATATTTACAAAAGGTTTGTTCATTTTTGCTCTGCATTATGTTCATTACCTGGTGAGATGTACTGAGTGTTAATAGTGACGTAGTTATCACGATCACTCCTACTCTGCTCATGGTAGAAGCCAAGGGCATGGTTCAGTTCATGCTGGATGACCCCTCTGTACATGCAGCCATATGAAGCCAACTCCACTCTCTGAGCTCCTCCCATTTTTCCAACATAGGAACCGCAACTACAAATAAGTAAAAAAAAATAATAACATACGTACACTTCAGTAAAAATTATACAGGCACATGGATAAACCAAGATTCACATTAATCCATAAAACGTTTAGATTGCATAAAACATTCCGCTACATCTTAATTGATCTGTATTTTTATGAAATAATAACAAAAAGTAAAGCCTTCCTAAAGACTCTACCTGCCATTGGGATTGTTGATGGGAAACCTACCCTCCATCAGACATGATGTTGAGAAAATCTGTTTCTGTTGTCCGAGGAACGAATCTCACGCATGTTAGCGTTTGAAACTCTTGCATGGCAGATTGGAACAATGCTAACTGATCAGCACCTAAGGGAAAGATATATTAACATGCCTTAAGATGTAACAGGACTATATGTACAAAGGTAATTAATGCATATCAGGATGACACAGTAGCGGACACTTACTATAACTGTATGAGAAATTGTAAGGTACAACTACAGTCCCATCAGAAGAACTGGGCCAAAGGTATTGTATGTTGTTGATGGCGCTACGACCTGTGTTCTGGAAAATGTCCCCTTCACGTGTTACAAACTTACTACCTGGATTTGTCATTAAAAGAAAGAACTAATTACTGCAAATACAAACGTGTATGTTAGAAATTAGTTTATGCTTAAAGGAAAACTATACTGTAAAGATTAACTTTTTTAAAAATGAAAAGTACCTGGGGCAGGGAGGTAGGATTGATTATTCCTACCTCCCGATATTGTTTCGTTGGGGGGCCATAGCACATACAGTTTTCATCTGCCAGGTTAGTGCCCTGGGCCTTCCTGTATTAAAGATAGTGCTGAAGCACTCAGGAAGACTGGCAGAAACAGTTTTCTTAATGGATGTTCAGTATTATAGCTGACCATCAAACATTTCCTTACCTTTATTGGCTTTGAGTATCCTGCTGACAACATCTATAGAGCCGTGTGACCCCTCCTTTTCTGCAATTAAGTTAAGCAATTAGACTGCATTGTTATAAAGCAAATTGATATATCACTGGCAATATTGCTAAAATTGGCTTTGCCCTTCTGGTCAGATGATATATTTTCAATGTAACTATTTCCAATATATTTGTTGCACTTCAACACACAGAATGTAATAGGCAAGGATATATAAGGATTGTTCTTCCTTTGTCATCTAAAGGCACCAATAATATGCTGGGTTTCATTATTTTACCATATTAGGCACACACAAGCTAATTGATTGGTTACATTTGGCCTTTCCATAAAAATTCACTGGCATCATTATTTTGCTTGTGCAATGTAATGTATAATATTAAATTTAAATGAACGTAAACTATCCAATTAGGCATCACATATAAACCACCTATATATTTCACCTTACCTTACTTTTAGCAAAGATTTTTGAGATTCTGACTTTCCTGTCCAAATCACTGTTCTTATTTTATAGGGTTTATTAAAGATGTCTGCCTCAAACCAATGTTACATTAGGTATTCTTACCTGCATGCAGAGATTCTATTGCTGTCAATAAGCCTTCATAAGGCAGCACCGTCTGAAAAGCTGCATATATTGAAAATGTAAGTTGTAAATGACTAATTGTTATAAATGGTTTCCAATTTTAAAATACCATATCTTTCAAATGCAGCATTTACCTTTTCCTTAAGGTTTATGCCAAAGGTGCTCAATCCAAGGGCCAAGGGACCATGGGGTTGGCAATGGGCGGGGCCTGGATGGATTACATTAATGTTTCTGTGCTATGCAGAACACCTTCATCAGGATTAAAAACACCAACACTAAATCTTCATATACTTTTAACCAACAATATCACAACCACCAACAGGAAACATGCTGGGGATGAAGGGTGTGCCTGGTGGGATGGGCAGGCGTGTATACATACATGTGTGCGTATACAGCGTCAATGGCCACCAATGAAATACTGAAATTCAGGATAGGTTTCAGTGGATGTGTGGTATGTAGCACCAGTTTTCTCCCCAGAAACTGTTTCCAGCTGGGAGGCATGAAAAAGTAGCCGGGTAGGGCAGAACTGGGAAATTTGGTGAGATCTGAGATGTTTAACTCTTTCAGTGCCAACAAACTTTCCTATTAATACTTTCAGTGCCAGCACTTTCCTAGAGTATTAGTTACCTGTTACTGCCGCTTCTATTTATAAAGCGGCGGTAACTGTTTCGCACTGCTAGTATCGGCTGTTTTGCTTCGCCACCTTGAAGGTGGCAAAAGCTGCTGATACTAGCCTCCCACGGCGGAGATGGGCAGGCAACTGGAAGAAAGAAGACGTCGTCCAAGGGCTCTTTTAGGAGCCGCTCACTGGGGGTTCCCGTTTCGAGCTGTGGGACCCCTGCCAAAGGCACTTGTCAGTGCCGCAAGGGTCCTTACAAGGGCCAGGGAGGGGGGGTCCCGGTTCGAGCTGTGGGACTCTTTAAGCCCCAAAAGGCCCTTCTCAGGGCCCCGCTGGAGGGTGCCTCCATCGCTCCCAGTGGGTCCTTTACCTCCCCGGGAGCGGCCAGGGCGGGGGGCTTGGAGGGGATGCTGGGGAGGGGGTGCACGCCAGGTGGTCGCAACCACCCGCTGCGGCCCCTTCCCGGCAGCCCCTCCTAGCCTCCTGTTCCGAGATTGCCACGAGCGGGGAAGGGGTTGGAAGGGGCTGCTGGGAAGCGGCGGTGGTGGTCTCCACCGCCACGGGGGGGTTAGGGGCGGGGTGGGCATATGCCCCGTCCCCTTAGCAGAGGCACCGGGAAGGGATTATAAGTCCCTTTGCGGCGATACTGTACTTAGTGCATTGCGCTAAGGGCAGTATCACCGCGAAGGGACTCAAAATTACTGAAGGACATCGCGGCCGCGATACATATCGCGGCAATGGCGCTCGCCGTTATAAATACGCGATATCCTGCGGTAATTTTTTTGCGTTATTTCCGATTTTTTTATAAATATGCCCCTAAATATCCCTTATGTTAAAATATAGATGTTAGTACGTCATTACAAAATTACGTACCTCAATTTTTAATAATCTTTTAATTCTATCTCTGTTTCTAGTATCCTTGGGTATAGAATTGTCCTTCCTTGGACTGCCAAACTATTTATGTTACTATGCATTACATGTACCAAAATGTCTTGCCACTGGACTTGTTAAGGGTTATTTATTGTTATGTCCTTTATTGTGTTCTTCTCATCCTCGTCCTTTAAAACATCTTGATGTACTCACAACTATTTATGTTGCACGTTTTGTATGATGATATGATAAATGATCAAATGTTTATCACAAACAGTTGTGTAAAATTACACTATGCACTTACGACAAACCTTTGTTATAACGTCTGCATTCCTGAATGTATCGGTCCTGGCCTTTACTTCTTTCAGAGACTTATGTACCTTGGGTACATGATAAAAAATAGGTGAACGGATGTTTAGTACTAAATAATCTTGCAATCTAACTATAAAAAACTATTGTGATCCGCTCTTGTAACATGATAGTGAGAATTTCTTTATACTTAGATGTCAGAATCTGCAGTGAGTGTTCGATATATTTTTAGTGCCTGTTTGGTAAACAAGATTCTTTTGATCATCTTCTTTATTTTGTATTACACGACCCTACTTTGTCTGCTTTGGCGTCTAACTAAGTATAGGGCTCTTTTTTGAGATCGGAAAGAGCTTGTCTTTCTTATTATCGAAATGAATCCAACTTTTTTTATTTTGATGTGCTACTCTACTTGGCCTCTTGATGTATTTGGGTAAGATCTCTTTTACTGAATGATTGAATCTATCAAGGCATGTATTGCGTAGATGGATTGGATAAAAAGTAGATTTCTTTTTCCACAGGTTTTCTAAGCCTAATGGGGCTGCCATCTTATTAAGATCCAGTAAGATTTCCAATCTTGAGAGCTCTTGTATCTCTTTCTATTGTCACTGGAGTTTTCCAATATAATTAAAAAGGGAATTGGTGTCATTGATCTCTGTTGTGGTTCTTAGCTACGTCCATCCTTGTTCTTCCCTTTAGTCGAATTGCCCATTTTTTAATAACTTTCCTCACAAATTTGTACTAACATCTATATTTTAACATAGGATTGACTCAATATTTAGTTTATTTCTAATGTGCAAAGTTTCCGTTTGTATATTTAACCAGTAGGAGGCGATTGAGAGGATTGAAGGTATTTAAACCTACTGGTGGAAACTAGATTCTTATTGCCCCATATTAAGAGCATGACCCGTTCAAAACTCGTTAGGCATCTCACTGTTTTAAATGTTTTTCAAATAAAGCCTGTATTTAATCATTACTGCCGAGAACCTGGATTCAAGAGCGGGAGTGCAGATCGTCTTTCATTTTTGGTATTACGATTATAAACTCTAACTATGGGCTGTAGAAACAAGAAACCATCACCATGTTAAGTTCATATTGCATTCTCTATATTCAGATGTAAACAACAATCCTAATGATTACAAGCCACAGCTATTTAATATTGTCCTATAATGCTGCCTTGCTATAAATGGGATATTTCCATACACCAAACAACCCCTGTGTGCACAACCCCTATATTTACTAGCTACAAACTGATATTACTTTACCTGCCCGGATGGAGTTCTAATCAACCAAACACATTTTGCATCATTAGATCAGAGGGTATTGGGCTGATGTCATAGTCCCATTTGTGTAAGGAATAAATTTCCACACACACCTAAAAGAAAAAAAAAGAAAGGTGAATAAAACACAGGTCTTTATAATCCATAGAATAGGGAAGGTCCCGGGACTTGTCCCTTAAAAGAACAACTACCCTACCCCCTTCTTATTAAAAGCACACAGGGTAAGAGTCTAAACTGCTAGTTATCCTCACCCCTAGGTTATCATCAACAGATTTTTTTATTTACTTTAATTGCTCACTGGTTTGTCCGTTCCACCCCCTCTCTCAGTCCTGGACCTCCTGCCAATGAAGGGATGCTTCTTGCAAGCACAATACTTCACATATTGAGGTCAGATGGAGGGAGGCCGCACCCGGAGCAGAACTGGAGCAGCAAATGAAAATGAAATGAACAGCTAATCATACTAGCTCAAGGGTGAGAAGTTTAGGTCATGCCCTGGTAATGTGGTATTGCACTTAAAGGGCATGTTCCACCCCCAAAACTATAATCCCCCCCACTACTGGCCCCACCATGTAGTGTAGTTTAAAATCCTTACCTCACATCCCATCTCCATAAGGTTCTCCTGTAGTTCCCCTGCAAAGTCCCAAAACTGCCCACCAGGAGGATGGCAGAAGTCCATATAGGACTCCCCTCCCCCTCCCTCTCCCTCCCTCTCCCCTCCGTTTTTTGCTATCCCTCCCCCTAGCATAAAACCCCTTGCCATATAATAGAACAACTTCCCCAGCCCCAACCGCATAAAAATAATGTAAGAAAGTGACCAGAACTCTACTTACCTTTCCCTCCCTGGCAAACAACACGTATGTAGCATATTTAGAACAATTCAGGAAAGCAGTTCCATTATAATTAACTTAAAGAAATGCAAAGCGGATTGATTTTTCTTAATTTAATAATAGGAACAATTTTTAGACCTACAAGGTCACTATAAAGATGCCCACTTACTGCAATTCAAGCCTGTTGATTTCAGAACATCCAGGACACTCAGACCATATCTTTGTTAATATAAACAGGGGTGCTGGATTTAGGGGTTATGGTGTCTTCCTGGGGTGTTGTAAATGCATCACTAAGACCAAATAACATGAAATATTATATTAATGCATAGGGATCACTTAAAGGCAATATGAAGAAAGAGGCACGTTAAGGAAAGTGGGCACTGCCCCGTAAAATATGGCATTAATAACGGTACTATTAGTGGAGTTATACCCATAGTTTATTATAGACCGGAACCATGTGTGATAAAGTGAAATCACCACAATTCAGTCTACCGTGCGTAATGCAATAAGTGAAATTTAGTCAGATTCTGGCCAAGGTATTAGTGTCCATTTTATTAATGGAGTTCCATAGGTTTCCCGTAAAGTCTGTAAACAAAAGATACAAATCTATATACTTTTACCCATGAGCCCTAATCTGAGCATTTCTTTTATTTAGGGCAAAGGAAATTTACAGAGTTAAGCATAAAGCCGCTCTTCAGGCTGTTATAAAGGTTAGTGTGACTTAACTACTGGTTTTGCAATCACTGAGCATCTGGACTGTCTGACCCCGTCTGCTGCTTCCATGATCTGAAAAAATCAGCAGAAGGACATAGATGAACAAAGGTGGTAACAAAAACGTAAACAACCGTTAAAAACCCTTGAGGTCTAGTATAGGACATTTCCAAGCGGATAATCCTTTTTTCAATGTCAAAGTTCAGTGGCAGAACAGCAGGCAGGAGGGAGGGGGGAGGATCAGAAGAACAGTTAGAGACAGAAAACGTATTCACCAGGAAAGGCTCCTACTCTTACGGGGCATGTCACCCTTAAAAATTGTTTTTAATATGATGTTCCCCCATGTTGGCAGCCCCAACCGCATATATTTTATTTTCCAAAAAGCCCCAAACTCTTACTTACTCCCCCTCGTTCCTTCCTCCGCACTGCCGGCCCTCTGCGTTGCCGAGAATGCAAGCAGAGGGTCGGGCCAGCAGTCGGCCCTGTGATTGCTGACGCAGGCCAATCACGGACGCGGCTGCCGTCGTTCATGCAGCGGAGGAAAGAGGAGAGGTAAGTAAGAGTTTGGGGAGCTTTGGAAATAAAAAATATGCGGTTGGAGCTGCCAACATGGGGGACATCATATTAGGGGGTTTTATATGCTAAGGGGAGGGATAGTAGAACGGGATGGGGAGAGAGAGGGAGGGGGGGGAGGGGGAGAAGGTGGCAGTACGCATGGCAAATATCTACCAGAGGCAAGGTAGCCAAGGCATAGTCCTGCTAGCCTCCTGGTGGACAGTTTTTGGGACTTTAGGGGGGTCTACAGGAGAACCCCTATGGAGCTGGGATGTGAGGTAAGGTACCTACACTACATGGTGGGGGGCCATTACTGGGGGGATATAGTTTTTGGGGGTGGGACATGCCCTTTAAGTTTCCTATGATGTGTTTCAAAACCATGCAGGACAACCATATACAGCAGGTAAGTTAGGGCCCATTTAACACACACACCGCCACCCGCGTGAAGCTCTGGGGCAAAATCCAGTTTGGGGTGTGGTGACACCCCCATCACAATACACCTGAGATGCTATCAGCAAATTACATGTTTTATGGAAGAATTCCATGTGCACAATAGAATAAACCCTATCTATTCTTTAAAACATCACACCATGTCATTGTTTTAATGAAGGCCACTCCATTATAAATGAGGGTGTACTCTAAATAATGCATTGATCACTTATCTTTCCACACTTATGTCACGAACGGTGAGTGTCATGTAAACTTCCATAGGTAAGATGTATGATGGCAGCTTAATTTTAAAATTTTTCCAACTTACTATCAGTGTCAAGTATATGGAACTCTCACATGGTCCAATTGTGTCAGGTAGTCAAAGAGTTAACCAAATCTCTGCCTGACCTTTTGGAAAAGACTGAGTTTATTTAATTCAACCAAGCAGGGTGCCTGCTTCAAAGGCAATAGGTGTTAATATCACACCATAAACGTATGGCTCTAGACTTTTTGGCATGGTACAGCAGGGGTCTGCTACTTGAAACAAAGCTAAAATCAAATGTCAGTTCAAGGCAATTCATATTTCTAATAATTCAGGATAAAAGATTGTTAATATTTTTTCCTATACTCTCAGTTTATACTGGAATCCAAGCTGCATGTATACATATCTTCCAAGCATGTATTGTGAGAAATACTTAAGATATTTTACTTCTTGTTCACACCAACTCCAATATATGTCATTTTTGGTATCCTTTTATTGGGAAAAATTAGGGAATGACAACCATGTTAATATTTTAAATGTGACATCACAGTATAGACTAGATGGAAAATAGAAAGTTCCCTCCAAAAATAGGAACACCTCTCAGGCAGGGGCCAAACCGCTCCCCTTTTCAGAGAAAGAATAAATTGGAATAGTGGACTCATCCCAAAGGTTTGTCATAAAATCAACTTTAGGAACATCTAGCCAATCGGACAGACCATATATTCCATCAGGGAATATCATATTGGACTTTGTAATTTTTTCCCCATGTTGGAGAAACAATTTTCCTGGACTGTGCTTATGGACTTTTTAGATGCCATTTATTCTTAAGTATTCTCTCTTTTATCCCTTTACTCTCGCCTGTGTTACCTTTTATGTTTCATAATTTAACCTAGCATTTTTCTGTATCTTTTTATGCACTCTTTTGTTACCTTTTAATACATTATGTAAAATTATTTAAAGGGTAACTTTGGTCTTAAATTCTTCCAAACAAGTAAGGATTATATAAAAAGCTTTCCATCATACCTTCAAAATAAAATGTAAATCACATCTCACACTCACAATACACATAAATTTTGTGAGAAGTTATTGTTTGAAAGGTTCAGCATAATTATTTCCTGCTTGAACACTTCCTGATTTCAACCATTTGACCAGCTTGAAGTCATGTGGGCAGCCTCTGCCTGCATTAATAGGCTCCCCTTCTCAACTGTCATTTTTTCCCCCCAGATGCTTCCTGATTTTCCCAGCATTAAGTCTAAACTGAGCATGCTTCTCCCCTGGGGCGAAGAGGTGGGAAAGAGATCAGGTGATGTCACTCAACCTACTGGAAGCAGGAAGTTTGAACATTCACCTTAATGTCATTTCTCACAGGCTCCACCAGCCAAAATGTTGATTGTCTGCTCATATTAAAGGAAAAATGCTCATATTAAGGAAAATATTCCATGGGACTTATTTAATAAAAAAAGTTTTAAAAGTTTATTCCATATATCGACGTGTTTCAGCCCCCATACAGGCCGTCATCAGGATACTCATGTTTACCCACAACCCCTTTTATAAAAACCACAATAACACCCCTCCCCCAACCACCAACCCCTCACCTGTGTATAAACATCCTAGGAATCCTGTTACAGGTCCGGCGATCCCAATTCGCACCGCCATTTCCCCTCCACAACGGAGCACACAACGGCAGCCTACCCAAACTGCTCCGATGGTACACACACATCACATCGTGTTTCATCAGAACATACGCATCGGGTATTGTCATCCACGTAAATTCACACAAGACGTGTAGTACAGGTCACTATGGGTTCAACCTCAACTAGTTAACTAACCCCTTGCACTCTAAGCCCAACATCAATTGAATCACCATGGAGATAAAATGGGAAAAAAACGGCACGGGTAGCGTCACAATCTGTATACAGAGACCCAACACTAAAGCTGAATAAAATGTTACTTAACTCTCAGAAAATTAAAAACAAAATATATACATATAGATAGGAAAATCACGTGATCATATTGCCATAGCTATATCAATTCTCATAATCAAAAACATATATTCAACCAGATATAAATGTTTCCAATAAATACATTGTAGTTCATCTTAAAGGAAACAACCATTGTGCTATTTCATTCAGTCCCTTAGGAGTTTGCAATCTAAGTATCCATTAGACTCAAGTTTCACCAGAGATTTCTCACGGTCAGTACAGTGCTAGTCAGTGGTATATGATCAATGGGCATACTTTCAGAGAGAATAAATTGTGGCCCATTTTTTTAAAATGAACTTGCCACTGAAAGATCACCAAATTTATTTCTCTTCTCATCCAACCTACCAAGTAATGCAAAACGTATGGAACTACGGTGGTTTGCCATCCTTTCACAAAATGAGCTAATAGTGTTTCCAATATAGTAAAGTCCACAAGGACAAGTATAGTATAGTATTTGAGGTTGAATAAAGACATACAAAAAAGTCAGATAGTAGACGACGAAAGTGCTAGTGCAAGTCAGTCTATGTTTAATTGGAATTCGTTGACCAGTGTGTGGATGTGGAAAGTCTTTGCCCAAACTGTTGCATGTAGTACAATTGGGACATCTGTAACAACCCAATTTAGGTGACCAATATTTAGTAGGACTATCTCTCTGTATAGGTGATAAGTCAGTTTTAACCAGGAGGTTCCTCAAATTTAAAATATTGGTCACCTAAATTGGGATGTTACAGATGTCCCAATTGTACTACAAGCAACAGTTTGATTTCGGGTAAAGACTTTCCACATCCATATATATACACAAAAGACTCCAGCACTCAACTACACATACAATTATAAATGAATGGGATAAAAGAATTAGACATGTATGCAAGCAATGAAGGGTAATAACCTGCACTGTAGTTCAAATGGATACCTTTAGTTACATTGTTTGTACAAACATGTGTCAGCTGATGCGCCACTCCAAGGCAGTAACCAAGCATCAGTCCTAACCTAGTGAAAAAATATACATTCCCTGGGGCAACAAGACCATCCCTGCATCTCTCTTTATTTAGTATGATCTATTTTAGGGACTCACAGATGGAGGGTGGAAACTTTGATAAGATAATAGTTGGTTTCTATCAGTTTTTTTAGTATATAATTCAGTTGTAAGACTTCCATCCAACACCACCAACACATCTAAAAAACAGATCTTATTTTTGTCATAATGTAATGTGTACTTAATACTGTCATGTACATTGTTAAGCTCCTCATGGAAGCTCAACAAGGATCCAATGTGGCCCTGCCATAATAGTAAGACGTCATCTATATAACGCCACCAAGACAAACAATGTCTGGAGAAAGATGGTAAAGTATAGATGACGTCCTCCTAAAGCCAAGCCATAAAGGCATTGGCATATGCCGGGGCCACATTGGACCCCATGGCAGTCCCTCTCAACTGTTTGTAGAACTTGCCATCAAAAGAGAAATAGTTCTCATAAAGTATAATTTCCAAACAACGTTTGAAAAATTCAATTTGCGTAACATTATACATATTACATTGTCTCAACCTTAGTTCTACTGCCCTCATCCCCTCTATATGTGGAATGGAGGTGTATAGTGATGATACATCCAGGGTGACCAACCATACATCCTCCCAATTAACTATTTTCAATTACCTTAATTTATGAAGAAAATCTCCTGTATCTTTCAAATATGACTGTACACCCTGTATCAGGGGCGCCAGAATCCTGTCCAGCATGGTGGCTAGGGGGCAACTATTATCTTATTAAAGTTTCCACCCTCCATCTGTACGGAGGACTATTCCGGTGGGGCAATTTTCAATATAGTAAGTGATCCTAAAACCCAATGTACCCAGTTGGGAGATATGGCAAAGAAATCTCAATGTAGGGGTTATCCCAAGCATGTTTTGGAAGGGGCATTACATAAAGTTCAGAATAGACCTCCAGCTAAAAACAAGTTATCTAGTACTAGCCGTATTCCACTGATAATGGAGTATGGGATGGGAAGTGAGCGAATAGGGCAAATAGTAAAGGAAGAATTGGCACATACTAAGTAAAGCATATCCAGATGTGCAAGAATTTCTGGAACCTCCACTGATATCATATAGAAAAGGCAAGACATTGGGAAACAAGTTGGTGCGGTCGACGTTCCGCTCTGAGAAACCGCGGAAGGAGACATTTCTAGGATCCAAAAGACAGGGTATGTACCCTTGTTTGCACTGTACCCAATGTATGTGTGTACACAGGGGGACACAGTTTGTAGACCCACACTTTTTCTGGGTATTTGAAATAAGGGGGTACCATACATGTGACACAAAATTTGTTGTATACGTGTTGTGGTGCCCATGTAATCTGTTATATGTGGGCGAAACCACTCAATGGCTCAAAGTCATACATACCAGCAAATCCAAGTTCCGTTCTTATTAGACTTAAAGATAAAAGTTGCCAGTGTCAAAGCACTTTGGAAGCAGCATATGATCAGGAACTACGATCTTCATGGCTGGAAATGGTACCTACCCAGTGAGGAGGGGAGATAGGGACTCAAATTAAAAACAACGGGAGGTCTGGTGGGTCAAGAAATTAAATACTTGGCTCCATCGGCTAAACAGGGATTATGACTATATTTGTTCTTATAGTTAGATCCTGAGTCCTTCCTCCTATAAACCAGGTGGATATTCAGGATATGGTTTCCTAACTGGAATAATGGAGTGATCTTTAATTCCAACTCTTTTTGGTATGTAAATTTGTATGTTTATATATATGACATGATTGGTATGTCATTACCTTGAGTCTTAGGTCCATTGGATAAAGAGAAGGGTTAAAATGGATTAAGATATTTTGTGCAATGATTGTCATTTGGAATATGTCACTTCCTGTTGGTGTATTTAATATGGATGATGTCATGGATATGTTTATCTTTTTTGAGCTTGAAGAAGGGAGCACATGGCCCCGAAACGTTGCTCAATTTGGTGATGTGGATATAATAAACGTCTAGCGTTGTCCTGAGTGCTGACTTTCCAGATATATCATCTATTGGGAACATACAGCCATATTCCCTTGGGCATAGCACCGGACCATGTGGACTGATTGGTGGAGTGCTGTAAGTACATAAAAAAAAAAAAAAAATAATATATATATATTATAATATATTATATATATATCTATAGGCACTCAGGTTTAACAACCAGTATATAAAAATGCACCAATACGAAACGCACCACAGGAGCGCCGGAGTCCCCTAACCGAGCAGGAAACTAGGAAGAGAAGAATCGCCCGAGATCATGTCGTAACCACGACAGTGACTTCGGCTCCTACCCTCCTTGTAATAATATAATAAATACAAACCTGGGTATACCACGACAATATGGCTAAAAACATAAAGAAGGGCAATTATTCATAAAACACATAATAGTATTATAGCTGGCCAGCTACAAACAAAATTCCTCCCTTCCTAAAGTATCTAAACCAATAAAAATAGTTCCAACATACACTATATATAAAAATAGCTCATGATACAATTAAAGAGCATCACTAGAATACGTAGCAAGTTCAAGCGGAGTACCGTGTAGCGTAATCTGTGGATCCTAGAGTTTGTAAAAAAATGGCAAATCCTTATGAATCTTAATTCTCGTATAGTCAGTCAAAAGTGTGCACACATAAAAATCATGAGGTGGTTATGGTTAGCACAAGATATAGGTAATACTCACCACCTCTTTGATATCCTTTCCCTCCGCGTTCTTTGGACTCCTTAACTTCCCGGGCACTTGATACCTTTGCAGTGTCTATAGTTTGTTTGTATCCGACTTGCGTCGGGTCCAAGTTAGTTAGATATGTCGTATAGCAACGAACGTGGAGACTCGTGGTGGTGTGTAGTCCAATTTTGAATTTCGATCTTGCTAGTGCTAAGCACTCCTCCTTCTGTGGTCACTATGACGTTTCACTCCTCAAGCTTCATCAGATAGTGACACCCACCTTCCACCAGTTTGTTAAAAGGACCCCATTTGCGATTTATTCATGGTCCTCTACCTAATTATCCTTTAGTGTGATTACTCGCTCTCCGTTTCACAAATGTGTTTCTCATCAATATATTAAAGAATTCCGTGTTAAGACAGTTCCATGACCCTACTTAGGGCAAGTTATACAAAATTCGTTCTATAGACCGCAGTGCCAATTCTGCTCCTGCTGTTGTTTCTTTAAGTCCCGTATCATGGAGCATCTATTGTTCCATACCATGATCTTCACATCAAAGAAATAGATTATGTATATATCTGTAATTTCTTTGCATACTAATTAACAGGACATCTCTTATTTTAATATCGTAGCCTTCATATCGGAGAGGATTAATATATATCGGTGTTTCGTCAATATTAATATTAACTAACAACGAATATATATTCTCCTAATATATTTGTGTTAGGATTAATTAGACAACAATGTAACAATATTCTGATATAGCCTGTTATTAACTATTTATATTATGGCCTTTTACTTATGCAAACATTAACTCTCTAACCCCCATAAAGACTACGACCGATGTATAACCCACTACTTAGGTCCATAAGTCCTCTATTTTTGTCATCCCAGGATGTATCATGGTAAGTATGCTTTATTACAGAAAGGGAGCCAGTTTCGCTGTCATTTAGACCTCTCGTTTCATACTTTCATATTCAAAAATTATCTCTGCTCCATCCTTAAGAGCTCTCTATCAAGATCCCCCCCTCTCATAGTGCTTTTTTGACTCAACCCTCCCAGCGCCAAGGCGATGTGTCTTCCCCAAAAGATGATTCGTGTTTCTCTATAAAGTGTCTATAAAATAAGGATAAAATGGGATTCCTCTTTCCATCCTGTTTTGTTTTTATAATGGCTCTTCTGTGTTCCCCAATTCCACGTTTAACCGTCTTTTAAGTCTTCCCCAATATACCATAATCACTCTACATTTAACCCTATATCACTCCCTTAGACTTACAGTTATAAAAATTCTGCCACCTGTGTATATGATCATTATTGGTCCATAATCCCTTTTAGTGATGCATATATTAACTCATACAACTCCCACATTTAAACATCCACTTTCAGTACATCTTGTAAGATGTTATTCCCCTAACATTAAGGGGGTTATCCACGAGTAGAGACTAGGAGTAATATTTTTTAAACTATTCGGTTTCCTAAAAAATATTGGGGGTGGTTTTCCCACTATCCTGCCAAATCCTATCTCAGTAATACAGACCAGTGTTTTTTCAGATTTTTTTAATTTCCCTTCATCCTTATTGTAGTCACATAATCATTGCTGGTTTAGATGGTATTTACCCTTTTGTTTTGTCTAATTTCTAATTTTCTTTGCCTTTTTATAGTATTTTTCTTTCGTTTTGGGATAAGAGTTCCTTCCTATCTTTTTTCCCGCTGGACAATTTTGCCTTTTCAATTAGACTTCTTTCATAACCCTTTTCTTGGAACCTCTTTTCCTAAAAAAGCAGCTTGTTCCAAGAAAGTTTCCTTACTAGAGCAATTTCGTCGAAGTCTTACATACTGACTTTTGGGGATTCCTTCTAACCAGTACGTTTATTGCACTAGTATAGTCAAGTAGGTGTTATATCCACCTCCTTAAAAGGGTTTTTAGTTTAAGGGTACTTCCTGTGCCTCAATGCTCAAGTCAAGAAAAGTTCCACCCTTTATTGCTTGACACATTTTGGAAACTCACAGAGATTAAATAAGGTGATATGTAGAACCCTGGTGCTACTAGAAAATTTAAATAAAATACAGTCCAAAATAGAACTTTGTGCCTAAGGAGAGGCAGGACTCAGTCAGTAAATGGTCCAATTGTCCCGGAAGAGAACCTGGCAATACGGTCCCTGGGGGATGATAAACAATTGGGCAGATAAAGGTGGTGCTATTGGGTATAATAAGGGGGTATAATAAGGAAGTTGTGGAACAACAGGTCCAGCGGGCGATCATTAAATTGTGGTAGTGGTCAATAATACCACTGCGAATACCACTAACGCACACACTAGGAACAAAACCACCTAACCTTTGGTGGTCGTGCATTACGGCCTTCTACTCTCCATTAAGTAGAACTCTAAAGAAAGCATTAAAACCAGATGGAGAGAGTACTGACCGGGACCCTAACCTGCCTGTCAAGGACATTGGGTACCCCCTTATTTTCATAAGAAGGAACGCAATTTTGAAATATTCTATGCGACAAGTTTTAGGGAAACAAACCATATCAAGCGAAGACTTGGCTCCCAAATAAACACAGAGGGGTGCTTCAATATGCCCTGGCTGCGTGGCATGCAATAGTGCCCTCACGCGGCAGTGATTTTCCCTCACCCCCAGACTGGCCAGTCGAATTAAGATCAGGGGCCGCTTTAAATTGCCCTTAGCCGATAGTGGTTATATTATCACTTGCCCTTGTGGCAAATATTATGTGGGCAAGACTACGACCTCCCTGCGTGAACGCATGGCTAACCACCGGCAAGCCATTAGGGCAGGTGGACAGACTATGACCACCAGTGTACATCAGGAGGGGAGGTGGAGAAATTTGGGCGAAGCAGTCAGTCGCATGTCACTTACGACTTGCAAAACATCCTATAGCTTCATCAGTGGTGGTGGCTATAGACTTTGAACCCCCAAGGAGGCTGTGCCGTAAACGAGCCCTCTTACAACGGGAAGCTCATTGGATAAAAGACTCTGCACCTTCACACTAGAGGAATGAATGAACAACTCGCCCCTTAAACTGCTTTTTTAAAGACATACCCAGCTATACTAAGCCCAACTTTTTAGTACTTTTATTAAGTGTTATTTGTCTTAGCCCCCCCATTAACCATCATTACTAGTATTACTACTCATTTATTCGGTCACCATTTTATGCTCGTGGTGGGCACAAGAGATAGTTGAATGGCCCCATCACATCCCTTTTATGTCCTTCTCTGGCTAGTACCTATTCCATCCTCTCTATATTGACTTATGCAATTTCGGCAGATTTAATAGTTACTTTAATATGTTTTTAGATGTAGATTTCAGTATATGTTTTTATTCTGTCTAAGTGGGACTGTTGTGATTTAGACATTCTTACTTTTTAGTCACTTAAGCACTTTAATACGCATGGAGCACTGTACCCTAATATTGAGACTACGTGTCCTCTTATGCCCACAGGGTTGTGGTCACTTTCAGATGGTTTTATCTCTATATAGTGTGTATATATTTAACTTATTCTATTAGGGCATTGTTTCCTCATGTTCTGTTTCATCTTTCTATTTAGCCCAGCACTAGCACTTTTTTATCTTACCTCATTCGCACCTAGGCACTTTTCTCCCACAGGTATCTCCGGACTGCCTTTGTAGCGCCTCCGGGTTTGCCTGTCACACGGATACTTGCCATGGTGGTCGGCTCCGACCCCCGTGTGTAGGAGCTGTTTTTCGTTCTGCCATCGGGGCGTGGCTATGTTTGGGTGTCACTAATACGTAGCCTTCACATACTTTATCACGTGGGGGGCGGGTAGGGGGTGTGTTTGTGGGAGTACTGTTAGTTTTAAATGCATTAGTTGCCATTTTTGTGTAACCCTGATGACGGCCCAGTAGCATCGGGCTGAAACGCGTAGGTTGATTTGAGATGGTCCCAAGGCCAGTGAGGGGGGGAGACCGGAAGCTGAAACTTCACCAGAGAGAGGTATGGTGGATTCATAGGCTTCGGTCTCTCGCCCCCAGTGGTTTAAATAGGGACTATGATTTATATCTTTTTCTATAGATCTGTTTATGTATACCCAGGTGTGTTGTCTTTCTCTTGAGCTTCCACTAGATGGAGGCACTGGTATTGTACTAGGTTTTGGGTTTGGACTGTGTGGGGAGGTGTAGGGGGAGGAGTTATAGGTAGGTCATTTCCTGTTATACCCTTCAAATCAGGATGTACCTTATGTGTAATGTACCAGTGAATTTTCCCACCTGAGGAAGGGGACTGTGTTTCCCCGAAACGTTGTGGTGTGGCTGATACATACGTTGATATGAAATAAAAGATTGAAGTAATTATCTGAGTGCAGTGTTTTGGACAATTATCTATGTGGGACAATCCAGCCGGATCCCCTAACACTAGCACCAATACAACGCTGGAGGTGGAGTGCTGTTAATATTCTATGATATATATATATATATTTATTTATCTTTCCCAGTGTAAATTTCTTTGGCAAATAATAACTAGAGATGGCTAACTTCATAAAGTTCGGTCCGTTTTCGAACTTTCAAAAAAAAAACTGACCCATTAAAGTCAATTAGAGGTAAATAGTTCGAAAAAATGTAAACTTACTGTACAGGTCTCTGGGACCTGGTAGATGGTCTGGGGAAGACGTCCATGCGCGGCTGTTTCGGTGGTTCGAGGTACAAATCTCACACAGGTTAGTGATTCAATTTCCTGCATGGCAGACTGGAACAATGCTAACTGGTCGGCACCTATGGACGGGTGAAATAGAAACATCCAACGAGTTATTAATGGGCAGTTCAAAGGAACAATTAGGCTGGATACATACAAATGGACTTTTTTCCAGACTGAGCATCCGCTACTAGCCACAGTTTGTGGGACGATTGCACGCAATTTACCGATGTATCCGATCACCAATAGACATCGGTCGCGGCCAAAACCAGCAAAAAAATTCAGCCTGACCAACCGATACACATCACATCAATTGACATGAAAAATCTGCCCGTGTGTACTCAGCCATAGTCAATCAACATAAAGAGAGAAACTTACTATAGCTGTAGGAGAAGGTGTAAGGCACCAAAACTGTCCCATTAGAAGACGGCCAAAGACACGATGAACAGTGGATGGCTCTACGTCCTGTACAAAGGAACAATTAGGCTGGATACATATGAATGGACTTTTTGTCCAGACTGAGCATCCGCTACTAGCCACAGTTTGTATCCGATATAGCCACACGCAATTTACCGATGTATCCGATCACCATTCGACATCAGTCGTGGCCAAAAACAGCAAAAAAATTCAGCCTGACCAACCGATACATGGAAGTATCAATTGACATGAAAAATCTGCCCGTGTGTACTCAGCCATAGGCAATGAACATAAAGAGAGAAACTTACTATAGTTGTAGGAGAAGGTGTAAGGCACCGAAACTGTCCCATTAGAAGATGGCCAAAGACACAATACACAGTGGCTGGCTCTACGTACTTGTTTCCCAAAAACGTCTCCTTCATGGGTAATAAATGTACTGCCTGGATTTAGTGTTAGAAGAAAAAACAGTCATTAAACTTTTCAGTATTAATAACTTCCAAGGGAAGTAAAGATACCGGTAGTAACAAACTGAAGTTGTACACTAAAGTGAAATTATATTTAATTCAAGCCAAAGCAAACATCAAAATACAATGTTTTGGGGGAATGTTCCCCCTTTCTCAGGCGATGTGGAAGCAAAAACAAAGTTAGTTTATATACCGGATATATATATATATAGAAATAGTATAGTATACATCCACACAGAGTGCAACTAGAGACCAAATTAATTCAATACATACAAATAATAGCCTAGTGCACATCCAATTAATTTGCTTTTATTTTACTTTACCATTGTATTGCAACTTAAAAAGCCTGCCCTTCTCCTTTACCATTGTATTGCAACTTAAAAAGCCTGCCCTTCTCTCTGGATAAATTAAAGCAATTAGTTCAGGCTTTTTAAGTCGCATTACAATGGTAAAGTAAAATGTAAGCAAATTAATTGGATGTGCTCTAGGCTTCTAATTTCTGTATGTATTGAATTAATTTGGTCTCTAGTTGCACTCTGTGTGGATGTATACTATACCATTATTATATATATATATATATTGCTTGTTGCATTTGGGGTTTGACCAAACCTCTGGGAAATGTGTACTCCACCCAAAGTGGGTCATGTCAAGTACTTAAAGCTGGAGAGCTAATCCCAAAAAAGCAAGCGAAAGAGCAGCAGGGACTTTCATCTCATAAAAGGCAGGTACTGGTATAGTGATTCAGTGCAGATTAAAGTGCATCCAGTGATTCAGTGCAGATTAAAGTGCTTCTTCTATCTTATCCTTCTGTGGCTCCTGATCAATTGATTAAAGAATGAAAGTGAACTATTCCTTTAAACAGCACAGAACCACTGGATGTATTTTAATCCTGATCAATTGATTGAAGAACGGAAGGTAAGGCATAGCCTCTTAACCTCGGTCTTTAATCAATACATTAAAGGAATAGTCCACTTTTCAAGTGAACTATTCCTTTAAACTTGATCATAGTCCTTATTCAATATATACCCACTAGAGGAAGAGAATTCCTCTCTTGATCTATTAAATAAGAGTACTGTGATACTTTTTCTAAGGACAGTTTTATTTGACAAGCGTTTGAGGGCTATACCCTCTTCATCAATTTATGTAATATACTGTTGCTAAATGAAAAAGCTAAAATGTAACAATTTAGTTTAATGTATACTCATCTACATTCTATAATAAGGCTTAAGTGGTATAGAGTATAAAGCTAATTAAAATAACATTTCTATAAATTAAATTGAGAAACTCAAAACCCTCTCTCCCCAAGGGCTGAATGAAGAGATAAACTACTGTTATGTAGAACTGCAGTTTCATGAATTAGATATTGTAATACATCTCGATAATAGATTTACCACCTGTATTTTTGTTGCTCTGGAGTCCAATTTGTATAATGCTGATGTAATTATTGTCCCATTATATCGGTGGAATGGGGTGGTGGTTAATTACAGTAAACATTTCTGATTTGGTTTTTTGTTGTCTCAAAAAACTTGCTGAAAACATTTACAGGTTCTGTGAACATCTTGCTTTCTATTGTAAGTAAAAATTTAACAGTTAATAAAGGTTTCATCATCATAAAATGGGACCTACAGTCTTACTATTCTATGTTATAGTGGTACAGTATAATGTGTGTATTAGTACAGTATAGTGTGTGTATTGGTACAGTATAGTGTGTGTATCGGTACAGTATAGTGTGTGTGTATCGGTACAGTATAGTGTGTGTATCGGTACAGTATAGTGTGTGTATTGGTATAGTATAGTGTGTGTATTGGTACAGAATAGTGTATGTATTGGTATGATAGATTGTGTGCATTGGTGCAGTATAGTTTGTATTAGTACAGAATACACAGTGTGTGTATCGGTGTAGAATCTTATGTGTATTGGTGAATAATAGTGTGCACATTGGTGAAAATAGTGTGTCTTCGTACAGTAGAGTGTGTGTATTGGTGCAGTATAGTGTGTGTATTGGTGCAGTATAGTGCGTGTATTGGTGTAGAATAGTGTGTGTATTGGTGTAAAATAATGTGCACATTGGTGCAATATAGTGTGTCTTCATACAGTAGAGTGTGTGTATTGGTGCAGTATAGTGTGTGTATTGGTATCGAATAGTGTGCGTATTGATGTAAAATAGTGTGCATATTGGTGCAATTTAGCGTGTCTATTGGTACAGTAGAGTGTGTATATTGGTACACTAGAGTGTGTGTATTGGTGTAGAATAGTGCGTGCATTGCTATTTGAATGGCAGCCAGGGAGGGATCAGAAGAGAGGGAGGGGGGGAAGGGCTTCCCCACGCATGCCCCGGTACTCCCAGGGGACAGTGAGGAGGCGGAAACCTTTTACACAAGTGCTTGGTGGGTTTCCTCCGGGCACTCCGGTTTCCCCCACAATCATAAAGACATACTGATAGGTTGTATGTGTACATAAAGTGATTAGATTGTAAGCTCTTCAGGGCAGGGCCTGATATGAATTGAGTAGATAATTGTAAAGCGCTGTGAAATATGTATGTATATAAGAAATAAAATACATACAAGAAGACAGCTCCTACTCTTCACTTTCTGGCACTTTGGACAAACACTACAGGAGAACCTTTTGGAGCAGAGATGTGGGGCCAGTAGTGTGTTAAATTTTAGTTTGGGGCGTGGACATGCCCTTTAAATAATTTAAGTCTAGATTAAGATAAGGAAAAGTAATTTTTTTAAAGTATAGTTGCCCTATAATATTTTTAACCAGTCTATGCATAATATGTACCAGGGTTTTTTGTACCTATACATATCCGGGCCTAGGTTACTATTACTGGGCAACACGGTGGCTCAGTGATTAGCTCTGATGCCATGCAGTGCTGAAGTTCTGACATGGAGATGCAATAACCTATGGTAGTGGGAAAACAAATGCTAATGTGCGCAGTGCAATGCAAATGCAATAATTTTTTGCTGTCTTTTGCGCTAGTTTTGTGTGTGAAAAAGAGCGCCTTTTCAATTTTGTCTTTAAAAGGGAACTGTGTTCCAAAAATGGCTTGAGGTAAATTGATAGGAATTGCTCCCCTGAGAATTTTTGCAATTTATTGCCATTGTTTATTTTACATAGTTTTGAAGATATTTAGATTTTTGTGTGTTATATGGCAGCAGCACTTCCTGCTTCCTGCTCTGAAACTGTCAGTCAATCTGTCCTGTGTCTCCTCCTCCCCTTTGCAGCCCCCCTGGTCCCTCCCTCTGCCTGAAAAGGCTGTTTTCACACAGTGAAAGAGAAGGGTTGTAGATTCCTTACTTCTCTGTCAGGACTTCACACAGCAGAGAGGAGGAGACTTCCTTTCTCCCTCACACATGAGGGAGTCTGAAGCTGTGCTCGTGGTGGCACTGTGCAGGAGAAGCCTTAGGAATGTCCCATTAGCCTCCCACCCATTAACTTTCTGCTCAGTCATTTCTGTATATTTTGGCTGTGGAGCACGTGGTTGATGGCTTGTTTTAAAGTAGGAAAGTGGCCTTTACTTAACTTGTTTGGAGACCACAGTTCCCCTTTAAGGTCATAGACGTTCAATGGGGAGGTGCAGTGGTATATATTCTTATATAAAATCTCTTAACTGCGTAGTTAAGAGGCTTTTATAAGGATATATTCCACTGCATATATATATATATATATATATAGTAGTATAGTATAGTATTGAGGTTGAATAAAGACATATGTCCCATCCAGTCCAACCCATCTAGCAATATCCTCTTTCCTGCCTAACGGTTGATCCAGAGGAAGGCAAAAAACCCACCCAATTTATGAAGGGGGAAAAAATTCCTTCCTGACTCCAAGTGGCAATCGGAAATTTCCCTGGATCAACTCTACTTTATGTATCAATACCAGTAACTTGAACACATTCCTTGTTTGCAGAAACCATCCAGCTTTTTTTTTGAAAATGACCAATGAACCTGCCATAACAATGTCCACGGAAGACAGTTCCATAGCTTTACCGTTTCACAGTGAAAAACCTTTCCGAGCTTGAGCCTAACCTTTTTTCTTCAAGTCTTAAGGGATGTCCTCGTGTCCTTTGACATGTTCTATTGGTGAACAATGCCCCAGATAGTTTATTGTATGGCCCGTTAATGTATTTATACACAGTAATCATATCCCCACGCAAGCGCCTTTTCTCCAGCGTACATAATTGTAACTTTTCCAGTCTCTCTTCATATTCAGCTCCCCCAATCCCCTTATTAATTTAGTGTGCCCTTCTCTGAACCCTTTCCATTTCAAGATGTCCTTTTTGTCCACAGGATTCCAAAATTGCACTGCATATCCAAATGAGGCCTTACCAATGCTTTGTAAAGAGGAGAATACATTTTCCTCCCTTGAATCCAACCTCGCTTATAACAAGACAATACCATGCTGCTCTGGCTGTTCCACCTGGCACTGCTTGCTACCTTTAAGTTTGTTATCCACCAAAACTCCAAGATCCCTTTCCAACAGGGATTCACTTAACACAGAGCCATTTATAGTATATAGTACACAAGTATTTTTAAGTCCACCTTACATTTATCAACATTGAATTTCATTCTGTCACTTAGCAGCCCAATGTGATAATCTATCTAGATCCCCTGCAAACGATTGCACATCCTCTGAAGTTTTAATGGTCGACAAAGTTTTGTGTCGTCGGCAAACACAGAAACCTTGCTGACAATACCCACTTCCAAATCATAATAAATAGATTAATATATTATACTTAATAATGCATAATGCCAGAAAAGACATACACCCAGCATATGGGATACAAGAAGAAGCAAATAAAGACTTTGGTAGAAATATACAGGGAGATAAAATATGATTAATAATTTTTAGCTAAGGTTGTGTAAAAGTTTGCCAGTGCTATTTTTGTGCAGCAACTGTGGCTATGGTTTCATGATTCCTCAAAAAAGAGACAGCAGACTTTGTAACCAAAATAGACGCAGGCTCCTGCCTGTAGTTTATTTAACGGTAAACTATAGAAACTGAACAGAAATCCCAGCTCTTCTGAGTGTCAAGTATAATCAGATAGTCCTTGGGTTACCAAAACTAACCTATTTGACTATTTGTCTAATATAAATAGAACCAGGAGCCTGCTAGCAGAGCTACACTCCCTTTAGATTTTTCTCCCAAACACCACACACAACCACACAAAGGCAGACTGCTAAATAGTCCATCTGTGGACCTAACTGGCTAGGAAACCCACCCACTCTTTTCTTAGACAGACTCCAGGGCCCTGCTAACTGGGTTTTGTTAAAACCTCACTACAGAACACCATTCTGACTTCCCCTGGAGCCTTAGCAAAGCCATAACTGCAGCCTGGATGGTATTTAACTATCACTAAATCTTTAGAAGGACAGTTCCTCTTAACCATAACTTTAATTGGTAAATTAATTACACAGGCAAAGTTTTGCACATCATATGCATGTGCCCCTAACTTTTGGGAAATTGATGGCATGAATCAATCATCCTGCATTGCTGCCTGGATAGTGGACCACTTGGTAAGTAGTTGAACCAATGAGAACACAAGTTTCCTGCATACCACTAAATCACCTTTGATTTTGATTTTTCCTTTAGAATAAATGTTTAGTTTCTAAGAAAAAAAAGCTAAAATAAATTGAATAAAGACTTTATTTTGATCAATCAGGAAAACACAGGAAAGCCATCCGTTAAGTAGGAGCCACAATGTTTCAGTTACACCATGTAATAGTATAGAGAATTCTGGTGGGATAGAAGACATATTACTTTAAGTATTAATGTAATATGCACCACTTTAATTTAAACACCACTTAATTAAGCACCACTTTATATTAAACTTCTCTGTACTTACTAGGTCCAATCATCCTTTTGTAATTCTGTTTAAAACTGTACCATTTAGAGTAAGAAATTCCAAGCAAAACACACAAGTTTCATTAAAGGGCATTTATAATGAAATGTATACATTGCTCCAATCCAGACATAAAAGTAGGTAGTGTATGCTGCCTTATTCCCACCTTCCTCTGTGGCTCCATGTATGCACACAGTTTGATTAACTGCAGAGCTCCCCACTCCCCTTCCCCTCTCACATAGTCCAGCTGTGAATCAAGCCTGTGAAACAAGCAGCTCATGCGCATTAATCCTCCTACAAATCACTCTAACCTTTGTAAACAAAAAAACCCTCGGTATGTATGCCTGTAGAGAGGAAGTCTCGCTGTTGTTCTGGAAATATTTGCAGCATAAGTAGTGGGAGGGGGTTAGGAGAGACCCGAGTCCTGCCTTATCACTGCAGCCTGATCTCCCTTTGTAATAAATTGGTGAAAGCTGCTTCATTCTCCTTCCCTTTACTTCAGTTTTTAACCCAGTATTTGCCAAGCATTTTTAGTGAGCAGGAAGGAGTCATTGGGAGGCTGTAAAACTAGTGTGAGCCTACACATTACACCAGCATGCTGTTAGGAGATTTGATTGACAGCTCTAGCAGGAGTGGTGTATTGAAAGGTTGACTTCTTTTAAATTATATATTTTGGGACAGAGGAGGAAACTGGAGAAAATAAAGGTACTCTGGGGGTTGGGGGGAATTATAGAACACAGAAAGAAAGAAAAAAAATCAATTTTCCCATTATAGATGCCCATTAAGGATTAGCAGATTATTATTTTTTTTACTAAAGCTGGGTACTTATTCTCAGATTCTTCCTCCTGACAGACCACTTAGCACTTCCAACCGCTCAGCCAGATTGAAGACTGTCAGTACTGGCAAAAGTAGTCACTATTTTTGGATGCGTCTGATTGGCCGATTGAGATGAACAAACGGCCAGTGGTCGGTTGCTGCCAAACAAAGGAAGCCTCCAATATTTTGGGCCGAACATCCGAAACACTGAAATGTTGGTTGGTCGGGCCGAGTTATTGGATGGTGTGTACTCAGCTTTAAAGGAGAACTAAAGTCTCCAGACATTGTCCCAATAGACCAAGTGCATTCAAAAGTTACAAAAAGCCATGTCTCACCTCTCCCTTAGCTGTTGCTGCTGGGTGATTTATTAAATTAACCTGTGGGTACTAGGGGTCAGCTCCCATAATCTACTTTAACTGGGTGATCCAGCTAAATATACACAGTACTCTTTACACACTCTGTAGTTACTCTGTATTTCACAACAGATAAAAACAATGAAGCTTCAGCCTTGCTTCCTAGAAGCTGACAGCCAATCATATACCAGCATAAAGACCCACCTCTATTAGTCACAGATTATGTTACAGCAGATTCTGCCTCTCAGACACACACACAAAGATTTAACAGTGATGAAAACAAACATAGTTAATGGACCCCGAACTGCAAAGGAGAGGAGTGTGTTACTTATTTTTAGTCCAGACATATAACCAACATTTAACTATAGGTTTAACATCCCCCACAAACCCCATTTCCTCAATACATATCTACCCCAAATATGCCTGTGGAAATACTTACAAGACCAGGCCTCTTGCCGAAAAGCTCCTGTTAATTGCTCTGCTCAGGGGTTGAGGGATCATGGGCGATATTTATAAAACCTCGCTATCGTTATCGCAAAAATGATGATCGTTATCGGTAAATACCGATCGTTATCGTAAAATAACGATTGGTATTTACCGATAACGCTCGCTGTTTTACGATAGCGATCGGTATTTTGCGATATTGGAAAATACCCATCGCTATCGTAAAATACCGAGCGTTATCCGTAAATACCGAGCGTTATCGGTAAAAGCTGATCGTTATTTTACGATAACGATCGGTATTTACCGATAACGATCGTTATTTTTGCGATAACGATAGCGAGGCTTTATAAATATCGCCCCATGTCTTGTAATTATTTCCATAGTATAAAGTTTTACCTGTTCTGATGACAGGAAGAATTCAGGACCAATGAGGAAAGACATCCAATAAAGAAGCAGGTGTCAAGGTAGGAGCAGGCACAGTCAATGGCGGAGAATCCAAATACAGCAAACAGACACAAACAAACAGGATCCTGGAACAAACAGTCCAAAGGCAGGCAGGCACAGGCAGGATCATCAGGAACAGGACACAAAGAAGGAAAACTTGGCTAAGAATCTGGAACTTGAATTAAGCAAGGTGTCAAACAGGAACAACAAACGCAACACAGGAACTAGGGGAAAGCGATGCTATTTTCGGGCATCAGTCCACAGGATCTGGCTCAATTTGAATCTTTGCACAGCGGCGCACTTCCGTGACTTCATGCACATTGCTTAATAATGTAGGTGCGCTGAAGCCCGAGCATCGCCATCGTGGATGAGGCGGAACGGACGGAAAGGTAAGTATTGTTACTGACAGTAACCCCTTGCCCAAGCATTTCCACTAGATGAGAAATTGCAAGGTGTCCTTGGAGAGCCTGGAGTCAAGGATTTTTTCTGCTTAGTATTCCTGTTAACCATTGACTATAACTGGAGCTGGAGAGGGCTGTGAGGAAGAAAAATGGTTAGCAGACACAGATTTATGAAGAGAAACATGAAACACATTGGGGATTCTCATCTCAGGAGGGAGTTGTAATCGGAAAGCTGCAGGGTTGATGACCTCGATGATAGGGAAAAGACCAATGAATTTGCATCCCAGTTTGGAAGAGGGGAGTTTGAGATTAATGTTTTTGGTGGAAAGCCATACTTTACCCCCACAAGGGGAAGGTCTCTGTCTTTTATCAGCATAAGTCTTCTGTACAAAAGAACTATTTTAAAGGTAAGATTTGTTAGCATTCCAGATTGCAGACATATAAGCAGCGTTGTCATTGACTGCAGGGACCTCTGTAAGGAGGAAGTCCTGAGAAAAGGCAAATGGATGTTGTAGATAAGCTGTAAGAATGGGTGACTTCCCTATAGAGGAATGGGCTGTATTATTATGGGCGATCTCAGCCTAAGGTAACAAATCTGACCAATCATCTTGGCAAAGATAAACATGGCATTAGAAGAATTGTTCTAAGACCTGTTTGAATGGTTCTACTGCTCCATTAGTTTGGGGGTTGTAAGCAGAAGAAAATTGAAATGAGATTCCAAGGATTTTTCAAAGGTACCTCCAGAATTTAGCAACAAATTGAGTACCTCTATGAGACAATTTCGACTGGCAGACCATGGAGGCAAAACATGTGAGAGATGAAGCGTTGAGACAGTTCAACAGCAGAAGGGAGGACATTTGCCGTTTTGCTGAACCGATCCATTACAACCCAAATTAACTTATTACCCTCTGGAAGAGGGAAGTTCTCCAACAAAGTTAATGGCAAGGTGATTCCATGGGCGAGAAGGAATGGCCAGTAGCACAGATAACACAAGCGGACACATAATCTTTAATGTCTTTTTGCATGGATGGCCACCATACCAAGTGGCTAAGAAGTTGTATTGTCCTGGATGGCTGGCCTGTTTAGAACTACGGGTTTGTTGAAGGATGGTTAAAACAATGTTCTTCTGGAATAAAGACCATACCGACGGGATTTTCAGTGGGTGCAGAGGATTGATTGGCTAGTAGTTGGGAGGCAATAGGTGAATTTATGGCTGCAACAATTTTTGAATTTTCTTTCTGGTTAGGTAGGGTCTCAGAGGGAGAGAAATTTCTGGATAAGTCATCAGCCTTCTTGTTTCTTCCAAGGACAATTTGATGACTAATAATTCTCTATTACCCACATCTTAGTTTTTCTCAGATGCTGAGAATTTTTTATAGAAGTAGGTATAGAGCTGAAGTCTCCCGTCAACTTTGAGGCACTGAGATAAAATACCTCCTCCGATATTAGAGGTGTCTACTTCGATAAAGAAAGGAAGAAGAGGATTGGCATGACTGAGCATATGGGCTGAACAGAAGGAGTTCTTAATGGATTTAAATGCTTCTAAGGCCAGGATAGGATTAAGGCAAGGATAGGGGCAACACGAGAGGAGAATCCATTGATGAACTGCCTATAGTTGTTGGTGAAACCAATAAATCTTTGGATGGCTTTGGTGCTGGTAGGTAATGGCCAATCTTTGATGGCAGCAATCTTGGTTGGGTCCATCTGAAATGCCTCTTGGGAGATAATGTAGCCTAGGAAAGGAATTTTAGGGCTTTCAAAGAGGCATTTTTCTAGTGTGGCATATAGAAAATATTCTCTAAGATGGGAGAGAACTTCTTTTACCTGGTCTTTGTGGGTATGTAGATCTTATGATAAAATTAGTATATCATCCAGGTATACTTCTACCTACCAGTCTAAAAGTTCTCTGAGGCTGAAGGACATTATTTATCCAAAAAAAGAAGTAACTGGCACTCTCTCGTAGTGTAGAAAAATTTTACTAAAATCCCTTTATTAGGCAATTTAAACATGGGGAAAAAGTACACAGTGTATAAACCGAAGGGCATGACTAGATAATCATAATGCCAGTCTCAAATATTGAATGCTGTCTCAATGCCATTCATCCCTAAGACAGATACCAATGAGATATTGAGCCCCTTGTAGATCGAGTTTGGTGAAAACTCTGGCAATTCTGAATGGTTCAAATAATTTTGTAATCAGGGGCAGAGGATATCGATTTTTGACAGTGATTTTATTTAGACCTCTATATTCGATGCACGAATGAAGGCCACCATCCTTTTTTTCAACAAAGAAGAATCCTGCAGGAGACGAGGATGGACAGATAAAACCCCATTGGAGGTTATCTTGGATATATTCCTTCATAGATTGAGTCTCTAATGGAAAGAGGATAAGAACGACCCTTTGGGTTCATGGTTCCTGGGAACAGCTAGATAGTACAGTCGTATTTACGGTGGGGAGGAAGGGTTTATTCTGAATTTTTACAGAAGAAATCCTCATAGGGGCATAGTTATAAAGGTTTGTTAAATTATTCGCCTCAGTTATCGCCGGACTTTTCACAATTTATAAAGCAGTGATAACCAGTGGCGAAAAGTCATTACCGCTACTTTTTGCTATTTCATTTTTCACCAGTCATTGATGCGGTAACCACTCTAGCACATTTATAAAATGGTGAAAAGTGTTTTATACTATATATATATAAAGTAGAAATCTTGTTTGTATGTATCTATGTACAGTATGTGCTCACCTCACAGCCACATCCCTGAATGCATCCATATAACAGTGACACCCTCTGAAAGGGCCAACACCCGTGAGGTCCAGTTTGAACAATAAAAAAGCCTTCACGTCACTTGCAGAGTGTGGTTCCCCAATTCAGTAACTCAGATGAAGGGCCTGGGCTCTGTGTGCTGCCCGATTTCAACAACACAGACACAGAGTCCACTTCAGTGACACAACAACAGTGTAATGTACAGCTACACAACTCAGAGAGCTGCACACACAGAACAACAGCATTCCCTTAAGGTCTGTAAGAGATCACAATTTGCTCCTGGAAGGTTTCAAATATAAACCCTAGAAAGACTGTTACTGTTGGTGATATGAACCACATTTATATACAAATATAAACCCTGGAAAGACTATGTTACTATTGGTAATATGAATCACATTTATATACAGATATTAACCCTGGAAAGACTATGTTACTATTGGTGATATGAATGACATTTATATACAAATATAAACCCTGAAAATACTATGTTACTATTGGTGATACACATCACATTTTTATACAAATATAAACCCTGGAAAAACAATGTTACTATTGGTGATATGAATGACATTTATATACAAATATAAACCCTAGAAAGACTGTTACTGTTGGTGATATGAACCACATTTATATACAAATATAAACCCTGGAAAGGCTATGTTACTATTGGTGATATGAATGACATTTATATACAAATATAAACCCTAGAAAGACTGTTACTGTTGGTGATATGAATGACATTTATATTACAAATATAAACCCAGAGCGTACGTTGTGATGAGACATTAATAACGAAGACTATGTATACTATGGTGATATAAATTACATTTATATACAAATATAAACCCTGGAAAGACTATGTTATTATTGGTGATACAAATCACATTTATATACAAATATAAACCCTTAAAAGACTTTGTTATTATTGGTGATACAAATCACATTTATTTAAAATTTAAACCCTGGAAAGACTATGCTACTATTGGTGATTAGAGATGGTCAAACTATTGAAGTTCGGTCCGTTTTCCAAACATTTGAAACTGATTGGGAAAGTTCGAAAGTTCGAAAACGGACCCATTAAAGTCTATGGGAGGCAAATAGTTCAAAAAGTTCGAGTCAAATACAACTAAAATATTAATGGTAACTTAATGTAAATGGCTGTGGGACCTGGGAAATGGTCTGAGGAGCATGTTCCAATATCCAGGACTTTCGTAAAATCGATTTTACTCTCACAAGCGCTACTTTCGTGCTCTCGCATGCGAACGTTTGAGGTAACATGTACATGTTACTCGCGGATTCGATACTCGCGTATAGGCTGTAATCGAGACTTTACTCGCGGATTCGCGTTCGCGCCTAGATACCATGTACATTTTACTTGCAGATTCGATTCTCACGTATAGGCTGTAATGGAGACTTTACTCGCAGATTCACGTTCGCGCCTAGATACCATGGACATTTTACTCGTGGATTCGATGCTCGTGTATAGGCTTTAATGGACACTTTACTCGCGGATTCGATACTCGAACGTTCGAACATTCGATAAATCATCGAAAGTCCAGGAAATATCGAAAGTCAGAGTCCGGGATAGTTCGAAAAGTCCGGGTCCATCCGGAACTTGAAAGTTTGTCTCGAACTCAGTTTCCCTATTGGTGATATGAATGACATTTATATACAAATATAAACCCTGGAAAGACTATGGGGCATATTTATAAAGGATTGTCTTTTTCGCCAAATAATTAGCGCAGCACATCGCAGCGAAAGAAAATGGCAAATACGCATGTGCACGTATTGCGCGCGAATTGAAAAACGCGAAAATGGCAAATACGCATGCGAAAATGGCAAATACGCATGCGCGCGTTGAAAAACGCGAAAATGGCAAATACGCATGTGCACGTATTGCGCGCGAATTGAAAAACGCGAAAATAGCAAATACGCATGTGCACGTTTTGCGCGCGAATTGAAAAACGCGAAAATGGCAAATACGCATGCGCGCGAATTGAAAAACGCGAATACGTATGTGTAGCGCGACAAAATTAAGTCGCACTTTTATCCATATTGACGCGCGATTAGCGCGTTTTTCGCCCGCGAAAAATGACCCAATGAGCGCAAACACGCCCTATTTCCCAACCCTTAAAAAGATCACACCCTTCACATACACCATGTGGCCGTAGGTTCTTTTGTAAAATGGAAAAAGAACAGCGAGGCGGAGGAAAGAGAACCCACAAAAGCAAACACACTGAAGGTGAGTACCTTGGGAAATGTTGTTAGTTTTAAACCCAAACAAGTGTGCTATCTCATTCCTACATTTGTCAAGAAATGATCTATATGTGTTAGCTTTATTCTAGAAGGTTGCCTCTTTGGAAAGGCCACATTTGTTTGAGGTTTAACCAAAACAAATGCATTAATGGTCGCTTAAAGTAGTGTATATGGAAGGAGAGCGAACGTGACTACATGGAACAGTGACTTGATATAGTGCGTCAAACCCTCTGTGTGTAATAGAGGGGAGCAGCCTAACGCAGTTGGGGGGGGAACAATACATTCCTATTGATTATTCATTCTACTGGTCCTACACAAATAGCATGAAAAAAGCGATTGCGCATTCAAAAGGCTATCGCTATCGCTATTCGCTAAAAGCCAAAGATGAAAAGCGAAGACGAAAGACGCGGACTTTGAAGATGCGGAAAATAGAAGTGTCATTAATTAGATAGCAATGCTGTATTGTTCTGAGCAATGTAAAAATATTCATTTATACACATTGAGACAATATTGTGCATCAAATATTATTTCACAGCATACGCTCTTTAATTCACTTCCCGAATTTCGCCTTCCCCAGAATTTGGTTGATTATTCGCTTTTTTTGTTTCTTTTCCGCTAGCGACATTCGCTTTTTATGCCGGACGTGCGCCACAGGCAAGGAGGATTGTTGTTCTCGCTCTAGATACACAGCCACCATGACTAGGAGGTATCTGAGGGTGATGGTGAGGGACCAAGGGATTTTTGGCTTCCAAAGGCAAAGGAAGTTGTATGCAAAAATGGCTACCATAATTTAATGTTATGGTCTTGGCCACACACCCCTCAGCTTTTAACCTTACCTGCATATGAAGTGGGGATTGGATATTGATTAAAATACACTAGAATATTGTTTCAGCTGCCCATATATTCTGAACACCAATTGGACATCTCATCTCTAAAATAGACAAGTATTTTGCACGCCAATTTGATATCTTGATCAAATGTCATTTTAAAAAGTAGCTAAATGATGTAGAGGTAGAAACATGACAATTGTTAGATCAAATCAAAATCTGTATTTGGGTTTTCCCCGGAAATTCTCATTATATAATAATTACAAACATACAAAAATATAACAGTAAAAAAAAAAATTACACTTTAACATAAAAATATCGTTGTCGCTCCAAGCGAGTCATGCGCCTCTAACAGCTGCAGCTCGGATTTGACAATTTGGAGGTCATTGCTAATTGATATTAGCATATCCATGACCCTGTCTGTTGGTGGGGGTGAGGCTGCAGATGAAAAGTCCAGCAGTAGAGGTGGGGATGGGGCACCATCTGGGTCAGGCTGTCCCTCTTCTTCCTCCTCCTCCTCAGCCCTTTGCTCAGTATCTAGGATGTAGACAAACATACATTTGTTGATAATTCAAAGGCAATCTTAGCTGACATTATGAAGTTTAAAGTAATAGATAGGACGCCTTTTGTGCTGTGTATGTCCCGTGCTAAGACTAACCAGCACTAGCAATGTTTCATCAATTGCTAAGAGACAGCTGTGGTTAGGAAAGGCAGAGCACGTCATGGCTTTCACCATTGCATGCAATGCTAGTCCTTTGCAAAATGCATACACTAGGAAAAGGGAGCACAGCGCAATGGACAACAACACATGCCATACACATTGACATGCATTCTACTGCATTGGTCACATGATAAAAAATTGCAAAGGACAAGCGTAAGCACATGCTAAACACACTGGTCTGGAGTAGTGTGGCCTTCAGAGTAAGTTCAGACTACTATTTACTGTTGTACGTTGTAAGCGGTCACGATAACGGGCTGAGTGCACTACAATCGCACAATGTGGTATACAAATAATAGGTATTGCATGCTCTACAATTGATGGATGGCACGTGCAGCACACGGCAGTGCACTAGTGTGCATTTTTGAAAGGGCAATACGATTTGTACAAGGCCACACTAATGCACTTATTAGGCATTAGAAAACATATTTGTTACCATGTAAATAGCGGGTCCACAAAATTGTTTGATGCACATGTGATTAAGCATCTGTTTCTGTTTAGGAAGCGCATGCAATCAGCAATTTTGGTCCACAATTGCATGCATTTCCATAACATTAAATGTCACAATTGCATGCAGAAAGGCACACAATGCACCAGATTTGTGCACATAATAATGTCCAAAATGACGTACATGCTTTAATTACATTGCAGTGCGTACTCAGACTAAAATCGCATTAGTGTGGCCTAGGCTAAATTTTGATAGAAAAAACCAATTGGGTTCCTTATTTTTTTCTTGCATTTGCATAATGACATATTATATTTTTTATGTTTTCTCAATAATAATGCTAAAGTGACAAGTTTCAAAATTTTTGTTTTACTTTTGAAATTAAATGACAAAAATATAAATAATGGAAAAAAATAGACCTTCTGGCATTCTTCGTCTTATGCCTTCTACATATTGTGGCCTTCTTCTTTTAAGGTCGCTCCAGCTGCGCTGCAGGACCTTCAATGAAATATCCACACCATATTTTTGTCTTATTTTCGATCTTAGCCGCTCCATAATTCTTCTCTTTTTTTCTTGCCTATGATTGGTACCCAAAGGCATAGTATCATACCTCTTTTTGGTGAGGTACTTCACCATGAGCTTGATGTACCTCCTAGTCATCTCGCCTTCTAGTTCGCTCTGTGTGTGAAAACAACACGCCCCTTTCTAAGACGCACACACGCCAGTAAAAGCGAAAAAGAAACTTTTCGCCTTTCCGAGAGCGAGTTCGCCTTTCGCGGCGGTTTGTTTAGCGAATTTCGCGTTCTGTTCGCTTTTCGTCTTGCGCGCGCGTGAGTGCGCTTGGGAAGTGGGCGTGACGTTTTCGCTCTCTATTCTTTGCCAAGATGACCAGGCAATACCTAAAGTTGATGGTCAAGTTTCTGACCAAAAAAAATTATGATTTGCCTGTTGGGACTCCTAACAGGCTTGAAATAAAAAGGGCTATAATGGAGAGCCTGCAGAGAAAAATCTCCAGGAAATATGGGCTGGATATTTCTTTAAAAAATCTCCAGAGGAACTGGAGCGACCTTAAGAGGAGGAGGCCCAGATATGTGCAAGATATAAGGAGCAGGATGTCTCATGGTAGGTTTCAAATACATATTAATATTGTGACAAATATATTCCTACATGTAATTTGTCAGGTTTAAAAGAGAAACTAGTAAGTTTATATAATTTGTCATTAAGCAAATATAATCCTCCCAATGTTTAAATGCAGATTCCATTGTGCACATCTTGCACATATCATGTGCCCTAGGCTGGGTACACACCAGCCAAGATTTGCAGACAACAGGCTGATTCACAGCACTTTGGTTGCAAAATCTTGGCTGCTCTGGAGCAGGCAGCGGCAACACAAATCGATTGTTCATTCAGCAGAATTGGCTGAACAAACGATCGGATGTGCATGAAAATTCCCATCGATCACGTGATTCCCTATGGAAACACACAATTGAGCATTTGCAAATTCAAACCCCCAAAAAATTGCTGCAAGACCAAAGGACGTTTGTCCCGGCCAAGCACTCACTCAGTAACAATACTCCCTCTGGTGCACATCAGAAGAGATTAGAGTCTGACCACTTCCCAGCACTTTTGGGTGTTTATCTGAAAATAGATGCTGGTGTGGGGCAGCCAGACGCGTCCAACATCGATAATTTATTTGTCCAGATCGGGCAGGGAATAATTTTAAACAATCAATGGACATTTGCACCGGCTGAGCACTCACTCATAGCAATCGCTCAGTTGGAACAAATAGTCCTTCTGTGTTTACCCAGCCTTAAACAAACACATAACACAAAGGACAATCTAATTTATATACAAATATAAACCCTGGAAAGACTATGTTACTATTGGTGACATGAATCACATTTATATACAAATATAAACCCTGGAAAGACTATGTTACTATTGGTGATATGAATGACATTTATATACAAATATAAACCCTGGAAAGACTGTGTTACTATTGGTGATATGAATGACATTTATATACAAATATAAACCCTGGAAAGACTATGTTACTATTGGTGATATGAATTACATTTATATACAAATATAAACCCTGGAAAGACTGTTACTATTGGTGATATGAATGACATTTATATACAAATATAAACCCTGGATAGGCTGTGTTACTATTGGTGATATGAATCACATTTATATACAAATATAAACCCTGGAAAGACTATGTTACTATTGGTGATATGAACCACATTTATATACAAATATAAACCCTGGAAAGACTGTGTTACTATTGGTGATATGAATCACATTTATATACAAATATAAACCCTGGAAAGACTGTGTTACTATTGGTGATATGAATGACATTTATATTACAAATTAAACCTGGAAAGACTATGTTAATACTTGGTGATATTGAATTCCATTGATATACAAATAAAACCCTGGGAGGAAGACTATAGGGGCATATTTATAAGGTTCGTTAACTTTGCGGCCGTTTTCGCGGCCATTAACGCATGAATAGTCGCGTTTACCGCGATTTTTAAAGGGCCCGAAAAACGGCCGCGAAAAGTTAACGAAGCGTAACCCTTTGCGCCGATACTTAACCGCTACCGCCGCTTCTCTTTATAAATCGGCGGGGTACTGGTTTCGTCGGCTAGATCGGCTGTTTAACTTCGCCCTTGAAGGAGGCGAAGTCAGACCGATACTAACCCGCCCGCGGCGGGGGATGGGCAGGCAACCGCGGCGGGTGGTCGCACCCAGCCCCCGGGAGAACACGCCCACCACGCCAACCACCCCCGCGGCGCAGCGGCGACCACCCGCCACCGCCGCACTTCCCAGCCAGCCCCTCCCAAACCGTTCCCTTCGCGGCAATCTCGGAAAGGGAGCAGAGGGGCTGCCGGGAAGGGGCCGCAGCAGGTGGTCGAGACACCCGCCGCGCACCCCCTCCCCGGCAACCCCCTCCAAGCCCCCCGCCACGGCCGCTCCCGGGGAGGGGAGGGAGGGAGCCGTGGGGGAGGGAGGCCCTCCAGCTGGGCCCTGAGAATGGCCTTTTGGGGCTGTGTAGGGGGTTTGTTTGTGTTTTCTGTCCGTCAGCCCAGCCCGAACAGGGACCCCCCTCCCCGGCCCTAAGGGCCCTTGCGGCACTTGACAAGGGACCCCCCAGTGCGGCTCTTAAAAGAGCCCGTGGGCGACGTCTTCTTTCTTCCGTTCCCGCGACACAAGCTCCGCGAGGCGCCGACCCCGAGAGGTACCCCTGCGGCCGCCAGGAGGTACCCCAGGCGGGCGCCAGGCGACATCAACGAGGCCCGCTGGTTGCCGGCGTCTTGATCCGACGCGACGTCTTCGGGCTGGCGACACCAACCCCAATCAGGTCGCCGATGCCAGGCAGGACTCACTGCGGCCGACCAGTGAGCCGCTGGCACGCCGGGCCTCAGCGGAGACGAATGTTGCCAGCCGCTTCTTTCTTCTTTCTTCAGGCCATCTACTGCGAATGGCATCTGAGTCCGCGGCGGAGGAAAGCTCCTCCGTTAATAGGTTTGCAGGAAATCCATAATCCGTTCTGATTGGTCAATTTTTTATACGTGCTTTTACATTAACCACATCAGAAATCTGATGCGGCGGGGCGGCGGCGGGTGGTCGCCGCTGACGCCGCGGGGGTGTGGAGGGGTGGGGCGTATGCCCCGCCCCCTTAGGAGCGGCGTCGGGAAGGGATTTTAAGTCCCTTCGCGGCGATACTATATAGTATCGCCGCGAAGGGGCTTAAAATTACCGCAGCACATCGCGGCCGCGATAGGTATCGCGGGAATAGCGCTCGGCGGTAATTTTTTTGCGCTAACATCGTTCCTTTATAAATATGCCCCTATGTTACTATTGGTGATATGAATGACGTTTATATGCAAATATAAACCCTGGAAAGACTATGTTGCTATTGGTGATATGAATCACATTTATATACAAATATAAACCCTGGAAAGACTATGTTACTATTGGTGATAAACCAAACAAATATTGCGACCACCAAATGTCACGTCCAAGCCTCCTGGACTCCACAACCTCACAGGCATGCCCCTAGACTGTCCATACCCTAGAATGTCGTGAGACCACAACATCGCAGACATGCCCTATCCACCTACTCAAACTGGGATGGTTAGGGGGTATAGACTACATGGGAATTACCTGGACTTAAGCACCAGACACACACTGCCCACATGTCACACACTTCACAGATAGTTACAACTAAAAGACAAAAGACATCATGGCACTTTTAATTCGGACCAGAAAGTAACTTTATTGATTGGAATATAATAGTCAATATAAGGTGGTCCTTGAGCAAGGATAAAGTGTTAAAGTGACATACTGGTAACTATATAAAAAAATAGAGCACTTAATAAAAACACACAGAGCTTAGATAGCGCAACAGAATGAAGCCCGACTTTAACAACACAGACAGTTGCAATCAACATGTTTTCCCCATGGTAAATTCCATGTAGCATGTTTACCACATTTGAAAATTAAGTGGAAAAACTGATAACGTTGTATATAAAATCTTGCTATAAACATAAGTGCTATGCATCCTGAAAGAAATGTAACCTCCTCAACTCATAACTATAAAATGAATACAGATGATGTTGAGAGCAGCTGCTCCAGAGGAGGAGATGGAGCCAGAGGAGGAGGGGGAGGAGCAGGAGCTGCCGGAGAGGGAGGAGGGGGAGGAGCAGGAGTTGCCGCAGAAGGAGGAGCAGGAGCTGCCAGAGGAGGAGGAGCAGGAGCTGCCAGAGGAGGAGGAGGGGGAGGAGCTGCCAGAGGAGGAGGGGAGAGCAGGATCTGCCGCAGCTGGAGGAGGCCGGAGGAGGGGGAGGAGCAGGAGCTGCCACAGCAGGAGGAGGCTGCCAGGGAGGAGGGGGAGGGAGCAGGAGCTGCGCAGCTGGAGGAGCTGCCGGAGGAGGAGGAGGGGACCAGGAGCTGCCGCCGCAGCAGCAGGAGGAGCTGCCAGAAGAGGACCTGCCACAAGCAGGATAAATTACTGCAGCTGGTATCCCAGCTAACGAAGGAAGTCCAGTTGCTGCGTCCCAGCAACTGGACCTCTTTGATGTACTTATGTGCTGACAATGGCCTATTGAAAAAAAAATTAGCGAGACTGGAGAGGAGGAAGAAAGCCTTTTTTAATGCACCACAATAGTGGGATTATATTTTATGTTGTTTTATTTACTTTCTGTAAATAGTTTTATTCTGGCCTCAAAAAGGCTGCAATTTAAAAAGTTGAAGCCAATGTAAAGTTGTCCGTCTCTTTCTATTCATAAAATTGAAATGCTAATTGATTGTGAAATCAAGTGGCCATGACTCTAATCAAACCTTCATTCTCCCCTGATCCCCCATTGAAGGCTTCCAACCGGTGGGCCAGGAGGAAGGAATGTCGGTCACTGCCAAAGAGACACATCCAACAGATAGGCGGGACCAATTGATGTGTGGTCCATAGAGGGAAATGATTGCTCCTGATTGTGGACATGACAATTGTTCTTGCTCAATTGGAAAAAACAGACCTTGGGCGATAGGTCAGGCCGACATACAATAATTGCCCGACCACCAAAACACCTGAAATGACAGTCGGTCAGACACAAATCTTGGATAGCTTTAGATAGATGAGAGGTTTGATGAAATGTCTGTACTAGTGTATGTGCAGATTATAAGCTTTTACATACATCAAGTTCCTAAGGAAGATATATTTTTTTAATGTAAACCCAAATATGTTGTTAATTTTGTTGACAATGAAAATATAAGCATTCCTGACAGCACACTGCACATGCACACTGCACACTGAGGCAGGTAATGTTATATTTGTCATTGGAAAAGCTTGTAGGGCCTGTTGCTTTACAGAATTCAGGTGTAAGGGAAAAGAGATAAGTGGTATACTTTGTACTCAACATTAAAATGCCGGGATTGGTGAGAATCTGACTACCATATGGGAGTATTTTGAAAGGTGGTGCGTATGCAGATTTGTCAATACTGTATCTTTAAATGACATATGCTTTTTGTTTATGTGGGTAGTAGAAATTTCCAAAAATGCAGGTTTATAGTCTGGTAATGTATCATGGTAATTTAAACATGTTCGCACAGTCCAAGGAGTTATGAGGTGGGATGAGATTGCATTTGTGCAGAAGAAAATATTTTACTGCCACAGAAGTTACCGAAACAAATTCAAAATGGTAGCTCCATGTTTGTGGAAACTTACAACATGTAGGTATAGGAAGGCACACAGGGAATCTTTCAATAATAAGAGGTATACAATAGTATTTATCCATTACACTTAAAAATTACACATTACAAATTGCCACCTTGTGTAACACACGATGGATCAAGTATTCGTGAAAATAAGGTATTTAGATCTGCCTCCAAAACAACAATCCTGTGGCTAAATGGCCATCTGATCAGTCATATGATTAGTTTTTGGACTTCTGCTAACAGGGTTTGTTAGTGAGTAATAGTTTGCTACATTGAGATGAACCGAAGCTCATCGAATCTGCAGGACAAAACTGTCTCAAAAGGTCTGAATGGGCAGTGTTAGTTTCTGGCCAGGCTTTAAAAACACACACAATTGGCATGCACTAAACACACATGATTGGGTGACAATTCTGGCATGTTGCAGTGTGGCCTCTCAATCAAACTTAGTATTGTTGATTTTAAAGTGGTAACATTTGGAGGCCAAGAAGTTATAAAAATTCAGAATCATTGTCACCAGCATTCTGGTTCAATGTCATTTGTAGTAGTTTGAAGTGAAACAAAATTGTGATAAGAAATTTTTAAAAAAAAACTGTTGACTCCAAAAATTAATAGAACTAAAGCTGACCAATACACAATTAAGACACATCAAGACTTAAATACGAACGCGCATTATAAACAGAACCGCGAATTATATAAAAGTGACCGGGGGCGTTCAAAAATATGAATGCACATTACAAAAGCGAACACGCATACAAAAAGCAATCGCGCATTCAAAAGACGAACACGCATTAGGAAAGCGAACGCGAAACAGTTAAGACATTTGTCTAAATGGCTTTACATTTTGTGCCTTAAAAAAAGGAACCAATCCAAATTCCGAACAGACAGGCTCCAAACATGCCTTTTCGCTCAAACAATGACTTTTCACCACCTCAGGGTCGCGCTAATCTTTCGCTCTTTTTACCGCCAAAACCACTTTTCGTTCTTTTATAAATAGCGTTATGTCTTTTCGCTCCCTTTTCGCTAAATTACCGTGCGATTGTGTGGCGAAGTAAGGCGGAAAGGGTTTTGGAGATAGCATGGCGGGGAAACGGTTTCGCCATTCGTTAACGCTACCTTATAAATAGCGTTAAACTGTTTTTTTGGCGAAAAAACCATGCGAAAAGCGAACGCGAAACTTTTCGCCACTTTTCGCTCTTTTATAAATATGCCCCTATGTAATATTGGTCATATGAATCACATTATATACAAAGAAAACCCTGAAAGACTATGTTATGATTGGTGATATGAATCACATTATATACAAATATAAACCTGGAAGACTATGTTACTATTGGTGATTGAATCACCAGTTATATACAAAATAAACCCTGGAAAGACTATGTTACTATTGGTGATATGAATCACATTTTTATATACAAATATAAACCCTGGAAAAGACTATGTACTATTGGTGATATGGATGACATATATACAAATATAAACCCTGGAAAGACTATGTTACTTTTGGTGATATGAATGACATTTATAACAAATATAAACCCTGGAAAGACTATTTTACTATTGGTGATATGGATGACATTATATACAATATAAAACCCTGGAAAGACTATGTTACTATGGTGATAGAATCACATTTATATACAAATATTAAACCTGGGAAAGGGACTATGTCATTACTATTGGTGATATGAATGACATTTATGTACAAATATTAACCCTGGAAAGACTATGTTACTATTGGTGGTATGAATGGACATTTATATACACAAATAAAACCCGGAAAGACGTGTACTATTGGTGTATGAATGACATTTATATACAAATATAAACCTGGAAAGACTATGTTACTATTGGTGATATTGAATTCATTGATATACAATATAAAACCCTGGAAAGACTATGGGGCATATTTATAAGGTTCGTTAACTTTGCGGCCGTTTTCGCGGCCATAACGCATAAATCGCGTTTACCGCGATTTTTAAAGGGCCCGAAAAACGGCCGCGAAAAGTTAACGAAGCGTTAACCTTTCGCGCCGATACTTAACCGCTACCGCCGCTTCTATTTATAAAATCGGCGGGGTACTGGTTTCGTCGGCTAGTATCGGCTGTTTTACTTCGCCCTTGAAGGAGGCGAAGTCAGCCGATACTAACCCGCCCGCGGCTGGGGGATGGGCAGGCAACCGCGGCGGGTGGTCGCACCGCCCCGGGAGAACACGCCCACCCCGCCAACCACCCCCGCGGCGGCAGCGGCGACCACCCGCCACCGCCGCACTTCCCAGCAGCCCCTCCCAAACCGTTCCCCCATTCGCGGCAATCTCGGAACAGGGAGGCTAGAAGGGGCTGCCGGGAAGGGGCCGCAGCAGGTGGTCGAGATCACCCGCCGCGCACCCCCTCCCCGGCAACCCCTCCAAGCCCCCCGCCCGGCCGCTCCCGGGGAGGGGAGGGAGGGAGCTCGGGGGGGGGAGGTCCCTCCAGCGGGGCCCTGAGAATGGCCTTTTGGGGCTTAGGTGGGGTCCGCAGCAGCCCGAACCGGGACCCCCCTCCCCGGCCCTATAAGGGCCCTTGCGGCACTTGACAAGGGACCCCCCAGTGCGGCTCTTAAAAGAGCCCTGTGGGCGACGTCTTCTTCTTCCAGTCCCGGCGACACCAAGCTCCGCGAGGCCGCCGACCCCGAGAGGTACCCCTGCGGCCGCCAGGGGTACCCCGGCGGGCGCCGGCGACTCAACGAGGCCGCTGTTGCCGGCGTCTTGATCCGACGCGACGTCTTCGGGCTGGCGACACCAAACCCACTCAGGTCGCCGAGCCAGGCAGACTCACTGCGGCCGCCAGTGAGCCGCTGGCACCGCCGGGCCCTCAGCGGAGCCGATGTTGCCAGCCGCTTCTTCTTCTTTCTTCAGCCATCTACTGCGATGGCATCTGAGTTCCGCGGCGGAGGAAAGCTCCTCCTTATATAGGTTTGCAGAAATCCATAATCCGTTCTGATTGGTCAATTTTTTATACTTGCTTTTACATTAACCAATCAGAAATCTGACTGCGGCGGGGCGGCGGGGGTGGTCGCCGCCTGCCGCCGCGGGGGTGGGCGGGGTGGGGCGTATGCCCCGCCCCCTTAGGAGCGGGCGTCGGGAAGGGATTTAAGTCCCTTCGCGGCGATACTATATAGTATCGCCGCGAAGGGGCTTAAAATTACCGCAGCCACATCGCGGCCCGCGATAGGTATCGCAGGGAATAGCGCTCGGCGGTAATTTTTTTGCGGCTAACATCGTCCTTTAAATATGCCCCATGTTACTATTGGTGAATGAATGACGTTTATATGCAAATATAAACCCTGGAAAGACTATGTTGCTATTGGTGAATGAATCACATTTTATATACAAATATAAACCCTGGAAAGACTATGTTACTATGGGATGAAACCAAAACAATATTGCGACCACCAAATGTCACGTCCAAGCCTCCTGGACTCCACAACCTCACAGGCATGCCACTAGATGTCCTACCCTAGAATGTCGGAGACCACAACATCGCAGGACATGCCCTATCCACCTACTCAAACTGGGATGGTTAGGGGGTATAGACTACATGGGAATTACCTGGACTTAAGCACCAGACACACACTGCCCACATGTCACCCACTTCACAGATAGTTACAACTAAAAGACAAAAGACCATCATGGCACTTTAATTCGGACCAGAAAGTAACTTTATTGATTGGAATATAATAGTCAACTATAAGGTGGGCCTTGAGCAAGGATAAAGTGTTAAAGTGACATACTGGTAAACTATATAAAACAAATAGAGCACTTAATAAAAACACACAGAGCATTAGATAGCGCAACAGAATGAAGCCCGACTTTAACAACACAGACAGTTGCAATCACAGTTTTCCCCATGGTAAATGTCCATGTAGCATGTTTACCACATTTGAAAATTAAGTGGAAAAACTGATAACGTTGTAGTATATAAAATCTTGACTATAAACATAAGTGCTATGCCATCCTGAAAGAAATGTAACTCCTCAACTCATAACTTAAAATAAATGACTACATTACCTACTGTACACTTCTTTTCCCCGTCTTCCATGTAAGCCAAAAACTTACCTGCACGTAACAAATACTATACCACATGTTACATGGGGCAACTCCGGGTGTAAAACTGCAAGTTTACCAATGAAGTCAAATGGGGGTCTAAGGGACATATTTAGAAGGGGCATTTTCGCCACCAGCAGTTCAACCACATTTTATAAACTTTCAACTTTTCTATAAAGTTTATTAAAAAAAAAAATGTGAAACTTTCATCAAAGTCGGAAAAATTACATAGCAAAAAAAAAGTAGCACTAATAATGTTGAAAATGTGGCAAAAAGTTCCGCGTATATGATGGTAAATAGATAAACATCCATGGTGGATTTTCAAAGTAGAATCAAATGGTTAATACACACTGAACATCTATATTTGTTATTTAAAAATAACCAACACGTGTGGGGAGATCCAATTTCTGGCCGCCCGCGTTACTTACCTTAGCCCGATCCCGCGATACAATAACTGAATATAAACAAGATTACGTCAGTTATTGCATCACGGGATCGGGCTAAGGTAAGAGCGTGGGTTAACGCCTCCACATAGTACGTTAAGTGTCGCGCTACTATGTAGCACAAAAATAAACGTAGGGGGTAGGGGTTGTTATATAATAAGTATGATAAATAGTGTAATTCTCACCAGGCAAATTTTCACTTTTTTATTAATAGGATATGATAGTGTAAAACTCACCCAGGTGAATTGTCTCTATTTGATTAATAGGATATGATAAATAGGTAAAAACTCACCAGGCGAATTTTTCTAGATTTTTAATAGGATATGATAAATAGTGTAAACTCACCCAGGTGAATTTTCTCTATTTATTAATAGGATATGATAAACAGTGTAAAACTCACCAAGGCGAATTTTCTGTTTATTAGTAGATAATAGTGTATGTAAAAACTCACCCAGGCGAGTTTTTCTGTGTTATTATTTAATGCATGATAATAGTTGTAAATCTCACCCACGCAAATTTTAACTTTTTATTTAAAATGGATTGATTAGTATAAAACTCACCCAAGTGAATTTTCTCGATTTATTAATGGATATGATAAATTGTGTAAAACACACCCAGGCGAATTTTCTCTATTTATTAATAGGATATGTAAATAGGCCAAAATCACCCAGGTGAATTTCTCTATTTTATTAATAGGATATTGAAAAACAGTGTAAAACTACCCAGGCGTATTTTCTTTTTTATTAATAGATTGATAGTGTAAAAATCATCCAGGAGAATTTTCCTTCTGTTTATTAATAGGATTTGATAAATAGTGTAAAAATCACCCAGGTGAATTTCTCTGTTTTATTAATAGGATATGATAAATAGTGAAAACTCAACCAGGGCGAATTTTCTATATTTATTAATAGGATATGATAAATAGTGAAACTCACCCAAGGCAAATAGTCTCTATTTTATTAATAGGATAATTTTTTAGTTCATATTAACCAAGTTCCATTAATATGGGAACGTTACCCATAGTGCTGTGTAAGAAAATAGTCATGTTAATGGAACATTCAGTAAAGTAATGATGTTTGCCTGATAATTCTTGGTTAAAAACTGCCAAAAAATGCAACAAAAGGGAGAAAAAGGGGCAAAAAGGCAAATTCACCTATTTATAAATAGTTTAAATAAAATAAATTAGCTATGAAATTTCACCTTCTCTGGTCCGACGCTAAAGAGCGATTTCTCTTTTAGCCGTGATACCAGACTTAACACAATGAATAAGGTAAAAGTGGTTAGTGCAAACTGCAAACAGAATCCACTCAAGCACACTAAAGTTTGCAATTGTCTGTAGGTCCAGATGTGTGAATGGTGGTCGCGATGTAGAACAGGATTAAATGCACCATCCGCACCATTAAATCCTGAAATTCTCGATACATTTTTTTTTTTTTTTAGTACCGGCTGTGACCAGTAGGTGTAAGCAAGAAAAACAAGTTGCTTGAATGGAATGGAAGACAGAGCGTCAATGAAAGATCACCTGACCTCCCAGCACACTGCTCCTTCCTGGTTTCTATGTGCAGCATGTTATAGAACAGGTCAGTGTTTCCAATCCCCCTCTTCTCTGTAACACCAGTAACTTCATTGATACGTGGAGAGGTGGGGATTTCAGCTCTGCAGCAAGAACTGTTACCGGCTGTCCAAAGTGCAGGGAAAGTTCATCACTGACCTATAGTTACAGATGGAACATGTTTTACGTGACACTTTGTGATCCAAGCTTCACTCATCCTCACAGCCCTCTACCCTCAGGGTTAATATAATCTAATATATGTAGAAAAATGGAGTACACTACTTAACACAATAACAGGGAGATTCAATAAAAGTTCTTATCGTTAAAAATGGTGCTAGTTTTGCCCCAACCAATGAGATCTTATTTAACATTTCAAAGCTAACATGTGATTGGTTGGGGCAAAAGTAGCACCATTTTTAACGATAAGAACATTTATTAAATCTCCCTGTAAGTGATTATTTATTAAGCAAACAGATACAACGTTTCAGGGAATGTATAGAGTTATACCTGAGGAAGGGGACTATACATCCCCTGAAACGTATCCTTTTGCTTAATAAATAATCACTTATTGTGTTAAGTAGTGTGCGCCTCCCTTTTTCTACAGAAGTTGTTATTGCACATTGCCAATACTACCATCACTCATCGCTGCAGCGATACTTTTCTGTGAAATCAAAAATGATCGTTTTTGTTAATACAGGGAAAATAGCACTCTATGTCATTGCAATGTCCTGTGATAGCGAAATGGTGAAAATAGTGATAGAACTAACAGGAATAGGGGTAGGAGAATGAAGGCAATTGTTTTAACAAAAGGAACTCCACTGAGAAATGTGATTAGTGTGCTAATCTATGCTGGGATTGTTATGACATATCCAGATGAGACCCAAACATTTGGAGTAGAGGGACATTCAATAAAGAAAAATGAGATGCTTTCCTGATGTAGAGGACTGACCCATAAAAGCACTGAGAAATAATGTTTAAAGGGAATGGCTTGTCATCAATAGAAAACACATGAAGAGGGGTGGATAGAGGCAGGAGAGGAATCTTTAACTGTTTGGTAAATGAAGAATCCAGAAAATTACAAGCTACCCCACAATCTAGAAGCTCAAAGGTTAAAGAATTGAGTTTAAGTTGAACCGGAAGAAAGAAACTAGAAGAGTGTTGCAGGGTGAAATTAGGTATTCTGCCCAGATGGGTCACCCCACTCAAATCTGGGCATTGGTGTTTCCCTGTTTCAGAGGGCAATGCTTAGCGTAGTGACCTTTTCTTCTGCAATAGAGACATAGACCGGCAGTGTGTCTTTGCAACTTCACATAAATTGTGTATGCCTAGGGCACTACCCTAGGACCATAATTGAATAGCCAATCAATATAGCATTGAGAAATGCACACTATATTCAGATGCTCATGAACACATTTATTGGTGAACTACATACAACGTTTTGGGAATCACATTGATGAAGGGGACAACATGATCTCCGAAACGTGTGGTTCACCAATAAATGTGTTCTGAATATAGTGTGCATTTCTCAATGTTTTATTGTTCAGTCTTCACAACTTCTCCTCCTCAGAAGCCCACTCCAGGGGTTTCTCTTCCAATAGAGAAATGATATACCCCACTTTGGCTTTTTCTGACACATAGTGGGAGGGCTGCAGTTCAAACTGTATAAGACACTGGTTTACAAAACCCCTACAGGTTTGAGGTACACCATTGTTGCTCCTTATGGGCCCCAGCTGGCAGCAGGGGAGACTGCGCTGCAGGAGCTGCACTGGCTCCAGGGGAAACAACGGGATTCCGTGCTAGAAGAGTATAAAGTGCCCATCCAATCCTATTCTGTTCATCTTCATATGCATGCGTACGGCCGTCATACATTGTTAAATCTATGGATGTTTCCTCAGGTGGGTCCATGACCTGAAAATACTGTGAGGTTTTACATGGTCTGATGACAGGAAGAAGTTATGACCAACGAGGAAGTAAATCTAATAAAAAAGCAGGCCTTTAAGCCAGGAACATGGAACATGCACAGTCAATGGAAGAGGTTCCAAGTACAAAGTCCAGGAAACAAAAACAAACAAACAGGATCCTGGAACAAACAGTCCAAAGTCAAGCACAGGCAGGATCACCGGGAACAGGACACAAAGAAGGCTTGGCAAGAATCAGGAACTCGATTAAAGCAAGGAGTCAAACAGGAACAACAAACCCAGCACAGCAACTAGCGGAAAGCAAGGCTATTTTCGGGTCCAAAGCTCTTCCCCTTAAAGACCCAAGAGTAGAGCTTGTGGGGGATACTCCTTTTTATTCAGCCAAACCTATAATTGAGTTGCTACTTAGTTTATATACCTTTTTTTTTCCCAATAAATTTTATTGATAGTAAGAATTCTGTTATATAATCTACATGTAGGCATACTTTGGTATATTATATATGGCAATACGTTAATAAAATTGTTTACTAACTTGCTATTTCCTTCTACTCATTTTGAAAATTTGATGGAGAGGTGGTGGGTGGGGAAAGGTGTTGGGAGAAGGGTTAGATGGATAGGGAAAAGGGGGGAAAGGGGTTGGATGTCCCAGTGGTAAGTGAAGGTTGGTGAGTAGGATAGGATGGGGGGAGTTGGGGGTATGTAGGGGATAGAACAGTGAAAGGGTTATGCATAAAGTTCTTATCGTTTATAAATGGTGCTAATTTTGCCCCAACCAAATTAGATGTTAGCTTTCCAAATGTTAAATTAATATTGATGGTTGGGGCCAGATTATTAGCACCTTTTTTAACGATAAGAACGTGTATGAATCCCCGGTATATACCTTGATTTGCATAATTAATTTATATTAAAAAAATTTATACTTGTTCAATTAAAAACTGTATTATAATGACAATTTCTTAATGGTTACCGTTCCATCTGATCAGGGTATTCAGTTGGTATCAGCATGGAAGGTTATCTGGTTAAAGCTGCGAGTTTGGGTACTCACTTTTTAGAGAAATTTTTGTGGTTCGGTTACCTCATTGTGGCGGGTCCAGGTCTCCCCGTGCTTGCTTGTTGGGGCAGGAGAAACACCTGGCTGTCCACCCGTTACCGTGGATAGAGTGGCTCGGTTTCTTTTTCCATATTGTAGTAGTCAGACATCCCACATTTAGATATTAGCTAAGTGTTTATCATTTGGTGTATAGGGATTCATTGTAATAAAGCCACATATTTTATTTATTAATTGCTGTTTGGAAGGGGCAGGTGATTTCCAAGAAGCGGCTATCAAAGTTCTGTCAGATGTGCAGATGTAGTGATATAATTTGTTTCCTTCTCGGTTGAGGTTTGGGGAATTCATATCAAACAAAGCTTCCCATGGATTTGGGAGGAGTGATGTTTTTATGACATGATTAATTATTTCATAGCAGTCTCCCCAGAATTTATTGACCTCTGGTCACGTCCACCAGCAGTGGTACTGGTCCGCTTCTATTTGGCATTGTCTGAAGCATAGGAGGGAATTTGTAGGTATTGGTTATGTACCAGCCTTGGAGTATTTTGAAACTTTTCTCTTGGAGTATCACATTGTTAGAACTCTTCCTAGATTGGAGTTCTATTGAACTCCATTGTTTGTCAGTGAGTGTATTAGCTATCCATGTCTCCCATTTGAGCTGGGTTGGTAGTTTTTGGAAGGGTTTGTGGTTGAGTAGAGCGCAGTATATTAGTGTGATTTTGTTGTGGCAGGTCTTAAAGTGGGATTTGTTCTAGGGTTGATTTGGCTGGTGTTGGGCTTTTGGCTGTGTGTGTATTTGTATATTATATTAATGGTGGGTCATTATCATAATTGATCAATTCAGATGTGATTAGCCTGACCAAAAGTGGGTATTGTATAACACCAGTTTCTTATTCTTAAAATAATGGTTGTTCCTCTGTATTACAAAAATGTTTTGAAAAAAACACTATAGGATAGGCATGTCCCATTTGAATTCTATACCAGTGTTATACACAAGTATGCTTGAGATGGTGCTTCTAGGGGTTGTTTCAGCGGAATAAAACCTTGAAAAACATGCACTAAGGTTTCATGATCACCTGCTGAGTGTATCTGTCACAAGATCAATCAGATTGCTTCTAATCTCACACAGTCTCATAGATATGGTGTTCAGTCTGCCAATATCACCTATAAATGCTTTAGATCAAACACAGCGTCTCACAGATTGCATTCTATCTGTTTAAACTTTAAAGCATTTCTATATGGTATATCTCTATCTATAAGTAAATAAAACAGTCAGAGCTGATTAATCCTGAACCACATGTTTGTTAATATTCTGCAACATATATGTTTTAATAGTGTTTTCAATTCATTACATAAGTAATTTGTTTTTAATTAAATGTGTATTAATTTATTTTTAAAAAAGCATTTAATTTATCACTTTATCAGGAAACCTATGATGGTTTTTAATTATTTTTCTAATAGTTAGATTGTAAGCTCTTTGGGACAGGGATCTCATTCCTAATGAATCAAGAATACAGATGATGTTGAGAGCAGCTGCTCCAGAGGAGGAGATGGAGCCAGAGGAGGAGGGGGAGGAGCCCAGGAGCTTGCCGGAGAGGGAGGGAGGGGGAGGAGCAGGAGTTGCCGCAGAAGGAGGAGCAGGAGCTGGCCAGAGGAGGCCAGGAGCAGGAGCTGCCAGAGGGGAGGAGGGGGAGAGCTGCAGAGGAGGAGGGGAGAGAGGATCTGCCGCAGCTGGAGGAGAGCCGGAGGAGGGGGAGGAGCAGGAGCTGCCACAGCGGAGGAGGCGCCAGCGGAGGAGGGGGAGGGAGCAGGAGCTGCGCAGCTGGAGGAGCTGACAGGAGGAGGAGGAGGAGGACAGAGCTGCCGCCGCAGGCAGCAGAGGAGCTGCCAGAAGAGGACATGCCAAAGGCAGGATAAATTATGCAGCTGTATCCAGCTAACGAAGGAAGTCCAGTGCTGCGTCCCAGCAACTGGCCCTCTTTGATGTACTTATGTGCTGACAATGGCCTATTGACAAAAAAAAAATTAGCGAGACTGGAGAGGGAAGGAAAAGAAAGCCTTTTTTAATGCACACAATAGGGGATTATATTTTATGTTGTTTTATTTACTTTTTGTAATAGTTTTATTCGGCCTCAAAAAGGCTGAATTTTAAACAAGTTGACGCAATGTAAGTGTCCGTCTCTTTCGTATCATAAAATTGAAATGCTAATTGAGTCGTGAAATAAGATGGCCATGACTCTAATCAAACCTTATTCGTCCCCTGACTCCCCCATTGAAAGGATTCAACCGGTGGGCAGGAGGAAGGAATGTCGTACTGCCAAAGAGGGACACATCCACAGCTAGGCGGGACACAATGTTATGTGTGGTCCATAAGGGTAAATGATTGCTCTGATTTGTGGAAATGAACAATTGTCTTGCTCAATTGGAAAAAACAGACCTTGGGCGATAGGTCAGGCCGACCATACAAATAATTCTTCCCGACCACCAAAACCCTGAAATGACAGTCGGTCAGACAAGAATCTTGGATAGCTTAGATAGATGAGAGGTTTGATGAAATGTCCTGTATCTAGTGTATGTGCAGATTATAAGCTTTTACGATACATCAAGTTCCTAAGAAGATATACTTTTTTAATGTTGTAAACCCAAATATGTTGTTTAATTTTGTTGACAATGAACAAATATAAGCATTCCTGACAGCACACTGCACATGCAACTGCACACTGAGGCAGGTAATGATTATATTTGTCATTGGAAAAGCTTGTAGGCCTGTTTGCTTTACAGAATTCAGTGTAAGGGAAAGAAGAGATAAGTGTATACTTTGATTACTCAACATTAAAATGCCGGGATTGGTGAGGAATCTGACTACCATATGGGAGATTTTGAAAGGTGGTTGCGTAGTGCAGATTTTGTCAATACGTATCTTTAAATGACATATGCTTTTTGTTTAAATGTGGGTAGCTAGAAAATTTCCAAAAATGCAGGTTTATAGTCTGGTAATGTATCATGTAATTTAAACATGTTAGCACATCCAAGGAGTATGAGGTGGGATGAGATTGCATTTGTGCAGGAAAAAGAAAATATTTTACTGCCACAGAAGTTTACCGAAACAAATTCAAAATGGTAGCTCCATGTTTGTGGAAACTTACAACATGTAGGTATAGGAAGGCACACAGGGGAATCTTTCAATAATAAGAGGTATACAATAGTATTTATCCATGACACTTAAAATTACACATAAAAATTTGCCACCTGTGTGTAACACACGATGGATAAGTATTCGTGAAAATAGGTATTTAGATCTGCCTCCAAAACAACAATCCTGTGGCCTAAATGGCCATCTCGATCAGTCAATATGATTAGTTTTTGGACTTCTGGCTAACAGGGTTTGTTAGTGAGGTAAATAGTTTGCTACATTGAGATGAACCGAAGCTCATCGAATCTGCAGGAAAAACTGTCTCAAAAGGGTCTGAATGGCATAGTGTTAGTTTCTGGCCAGGCTTTAAAAACACACACAATGGGCATGCACGAACACACATGATTGGGTGACAATTTATTGGCATGTTGCAGTGTGGCCTCTCAATCAAACTTAGTATTGTTGATTTTAAAGTGGTAACATTTGGAGGCCAAGAAGTTAAAAAAATTCAGAATATGTCACCAGCGATTCTGGTTCAATGTCATTTGTAGTAGTTTGAAGTGAAACAAAATTGTGATAAGAAATTTTAAATAAAAAATGTTGCTCCAAAAATTAATAGAAACTAAAAGCTGACCAATACACCAATTAAGCACATCAAGAATTAAATACGAACGCGCATTATAAAAGAGACCCGCGAAGTATATAAAAGTGACCGGGGGCGTTCAAAATATGAATGCACATTACAAAAGCGAACACGCAGTACAAAAAGCAACGCGCATTCAAAAGACGAACAAGCATTAGGAAGCGAACGCGAAACAGTTAAGACATTTGTCTAAATGGCTTACATGTTTGTGCATTAAAAAAATGGAACCACCAAATTCCGAACAGACAGGCTCCAAAATGGCCTTTTCGCCTCAAACAATGCCTTTTCACCACCTTCAGGGTCGCGCAATCTTTCGCTACTTTTTACCGCCCAAAACCTTTTCGTTCTTTTCTAAATGCGTTATGTCTTTTCGCCTCCCTTTTCGCTAAACTTACCAGTGCGATCTGTGTGGCGAAGTAAGGCGGAAAGGGTTTTGGAGATAGCATGGCGGGGAAACGTTTCGCCATTCGTTAACGCTACCTTTATAAATAGCGTTAACTGTTTTTTTGGCGAAAAAACCATGCGAAAAGCGATACGACGAAACTTTTCGCCACTTTTCGCTCTTTTATAAATATGCCCCTATGTAATATGGTTAATATGAATCACAGTTATTACAAGAAAACCCTGGAAAGACTATGTTATGATTGGTGATATGAATTCACATGTATATACAAATATTAAACCATGGAAGACTAGTTACTATTGGTGATTGAATCACCAGTTATATACAAAATAAACCCTGGAAAGACTATGTTACTATTGGTGATATGAATCACATTTTTATATACAAATATAAACCCTGGAAAAGACTATGTAATATTGGTGATATGGATGGACAGTATATACAAATATAAACTGGAAAGACTATGTTACTTTTGGTGATATGAATGACATTTATATACAAATATAAACCATGGAAAGACTATTTTAAACTATTGGGCATGGATGACATTATATACAATTAAAACCCTGGAAATACTATGTACTAATGGTGATAGGGAATCACATTTATATACAAATATAAACCGGCGGAAAGGGGACTATGTTACTATTACTATTGGTGATATGAATGACATTTTGTACAAATATTCACCCTGGAAAGACTATGTTACTATGGTGTGGTATGAATGGACATTTATATACCAAATAAAACCCGGAAAGACGTGTGACTTAATTGGTGGATGAATGACATTTATATTACAAATTAAACCTGGAAAGACTATGTTAATACTTGGTGATATTGAATTCCATTGATATACAAATAAAACCCTGGGAGGAAGACTATAGGGGCATATTTATAAGGTTCGTTAACTTTGCGGCCGTTTTCGCGGCCATTAACGCATGAATAGTCGCGTTTACCGCGATTTTTAAAGGGCCCGAAAAACGGCCGCGAAAAGTTAACGAAGCGTAACCCTTTGCGCCGATACTTAACCGCTACCGCCGCTTCTCTTTATAAATCGGCGGGGTACTGGTTTCGTCGGCTAGATCGGCTGTTTAACTTCGCCCTTGAAGGAGGCGAAGTCAGACCGATACTAACCCGCCCGCGGCGGGGGATGGGCAGGCAACCGCGGCGGGTGGTCGCACCCAGCCCCCGGGAGAACACGCCCACCACGCCAACCACCCCCGCGGCGCAGCGGCGACCACCCGCCACCGCCGCACTTCCCAGCCAGCCCCTCCCAAACCGTTCCCTTCGCGGCAATCTCGGAAAGGGAGCAGAGGGGCTGCCGGGAAGGGGCCGCAGCAGGTGGTCGAGACACCCGCCGCGCACCCCCTCCCCGGCAACCCCCTCCAAGCCCCCCGCCACGGCCGCTCCCGGGGAGGGGAGGGAGGGAGCCGTGGGGGAGGGAGGCCCTCCAGCTGGGCCCTGAGAATGGCCTTTTGGGGCTGTGTAGGGGGTTTGTTTGTGTTTTCTGTCCGTCAGCCCAGCCCGAACAGGGACCCCCCTCCCCGGCCCTAAGGGCCCTTGCGGCACTTGACAAGGGACCCCCCAGTGCGGCTCTTAAAAGAGCCCGTGGGCGACGTCTTCTTTCTTCCGTTCCCGCGACACAAGCTCCGCGAGGCGCCGACCCCGAGAGGTACCCCTGCGGCCGCCAGGAGGTACCCCAGGCGGGCGCCAGGCGACATCAACGAGGCCCGCTGGTTGCCGGCGTCTTGATCCGACGCGACGTCTTCGGGCTGGCGACACCAACCCCAATCAGGTCGCCGATGCCAGGCAGGACTCACTGCGGCCGACCAGTGAGCCGCTGGCACGCCGGGCCTCAGCGGAGACGAATGTTGCCAGCCGCTTCTTTCTTCTTTCTTCAGGCCATCTACTGCGAATGGCATCTGAGTCCGCGGCGGAGGAAAGCTCCTCCGTTAATAGGTTTGCAGGAAATCCATAATCCGTTCTGATTGGTCAATTTTTTATACGTGCTTTTACATTAACCACATCAGAAATCTGATGCGGCGGGGCGGCGGCGGGTGGTCGCCGCTGACGCCGCGGGGGTGTGGAGGGGTGGGGCGTATGCCCCGCCCCTTAGGAGCGGCGTCCTTGGGAAGGGATTTGAAGTCCCTTCGCGGCGATACTATATAGTATCGACCGCGGAAGGGGCTTAAAATTACCGCAGCCACATCGCGGCCCGCGATAGGTATCGCAGGGAATAGAGCTCGCGGTAATTTTTTTGCGCTAACATCGGTCCTTCTACATATGCCCCATGTTACTATTGGTGAAGGGAATGACGTTTATATGCAAATATAAACCTGGAAAGATATGTTGCTCTTGGTGATATGAATCCATTGATATACAAATATAAACCCTGGAAAGCCTATGGTACTATGATGATAACCAAACAATATTGCGACACCAAATGTCACGTCAAGGCCTCCTGGACTCCACAACCTCACAGGCATTGCCACTAGAGTGTCCTACCCTAGAATGTCGTGAGACACACATCGCCAGGACATGCCCTATCCACCTACTTCAAAATGGGATGGTTAGGCGGGTATAGACTACATGGAATTACCGGACTTAGCACCAGACACACACTGCCACATGTCACCCACTCACAGATATTACAACTAAAAGACAAAAGACATCATGGCACTTTAATTCGGACCAGAAAGTAACTTTATTGATTGGATAAATAGTCACTATAAGGTGGGCCTTGGAAGGCTAAAGTGTTAAGTGACATACTGGTAACTATATAAAAAAATAGAGCACTTAATAAAAACAAACAGAGCTTAGATAGCGCAACAGAATGAAGCCCGACTTTAACACACAGACCAGTTGCAATCAACGTTTCCCCATGGTTAAAGTCCATGTAGCATGTTTAACACATTTGAAAATTAAGTGGAAAAACTGATACGTTGTATGTATATAAAATTTGCTTATAAACATAAGTGATATGCCAATCCTGAAAGAATGTAACTCCTCAACTCATAACTATAAAATAAATGACTTACAGTACCTACTGTAAACTTCTTTTCCCCGTCTTCCATGTAAGCCAAAAACTTACCTGCACGTAACAATACTATACCACATGTTACATGGGCAAACTCCGGGTAAAACTGCACGTGTACCAATGCAGTCACATGGGTCTAAGGACCATTTAGATAGGGGCATTAGTTTCGCCACCCAGGGACAGTTAACCACATTTATAAACATTTCAACTTTTCGTATAAAGTTTATTAAAAATGTGAACTTTCATAAAAGTCGGAAAAATTACATGCAAAAAAAAAGTAGCACTAATAATGTTGAAAATGTGGCAAAAAGTTCCGCGTATATGATGGTAAATAGATAAACAATCCATGGTGGATTTTAAAGTAGAATTCAAATGGTTAATACACACTGGAACTCTATATTTGTTATTTAAAAATAACCGAACACGTGTGGGGAGATCCAATTCTGGCCGCCCGCGGTTACTTACCTTAGCCCGATCCCGCGATACAATAAACTGAAATAAACACGATTACGTCAGTTATTGCATCACGGGACGGGCTAAGGTAAGAGCGTGGGTTAACGCCTCCAAATAGTACCGTTAATTGTCGCGCACTATGTAGCACAAAAAAAAACGTTAGGGGGTAGGGGTTGTTAAGTAATAAGCTATGATAAATAGTTGTTAATTCACCAGGGCAATTTTCATTTTTTATTAATAGGATATGATCGTGTAAACTCACCAGGGCAATTGTCTCATTTATGAATAGGATATGATAAATAGGTAACTCACCAGGCGAATTTCTAGATGTTCTTAATAGGATATGTAAATAGTGTACAACTCCACCCAGGTGAATTTTCTCTATTTATTAATAGGATATGATAAACAGTTGTAAACTCACCCAAGGCGAATTTTCTGTTTATTAGTAGATAACTAGTGTAATGTAAAAACTCACCCGGCGAGTTTTTCTATGTTTTATTTAATGCATGATAATAGTTGTAAATCTCACCCACGCAATTTTAACTTTTATTTAAAATGGATCTGATTAGTATAAAACTCACCAAGTGAATTTTCTCGATTTATTAATAGGATATGATAAATTGTGGAAAACACACCCAGGCGAATTTTCATATATTTTCTTAATAGGATATGTAAATAGGCAAAATCACCCAGGTGAAATTTCTCTATTTTATTAATAGGATATTGAAAAACAGTGTACAAACTACCCAGGAGTATTTTCTTATTTTTTATTAATAGATTTGATAGGGTAAAAATTCATCCAGGAGAATTTTCCTTCTGTTTATTATAGGATTTGGATAAATAGTGTAAAATCACCCAGGTGAATTTTCTCTGTTTTATTAATAGGATATTGATAAATAGTGAAAACTAACACAGGGCGAATTTTCTTATTGTATTAATAGGATATGATAAATAGTGAAACTCACAAGGCAAATAAATAGTCTTATTTTATTTAATAGGACTAATTTTTTAGTTCATATTAAGATTCCAGTAATATGGGAAACGTGTGACCCATAGTGCTGTGTAAGAAATAGTCATGTTAAGGGAAACATTTCAGAAAGTAATGATGTTTGCCCCTGATAATTCTTGGTAAAACTGCCAAAAAATGCAACAAAAGGGAGAAAAAGCGGGCAAAAGGCAAATTTTCACCTATTTATAATAGTTTAAATAAAATAAATTAGCTATGAAATTTACCTTCTCTGGTCCGACAGCTAAAGAGCGGATTTCTCTTTTAGCCGTGATACCAGACTTAACCCAATGGAATAAGTAAAAGTGGTTAGTGCCAAACTTGCAAACAGAATCCACTCAAGCACACTTAAAGTTTGACAATTGTCTGTAGGTCAAGATGTGTGAATGTGGCGCGATGATAGAAACAGAGATAAATGACACCATACGCACATTAAATCCTGAAATTATCGATTACATTTTTTTTTTTTTTAGTACCGGCTGTGACCAGTAGGTGTAAGCACGAAAAACAAGTTGCTTGAATGGAATGGAAGACGAGCGTCAATGAAAAAGATCACTGACTCCAGCACCACTGCTCCTTCTGGTTCTATGTGCAGGGGGCCAATTTTGGTTATAGAAACAGGTCAGTGTTCCAATCCCCTCTTATCTGTACAACCAGTACTTCAATTTGTAGTGCGATGTGGGGGATTTCAAGCTAGGCAGCAAGAACTGTTACCGGCGTCAAAAAGTGCAGGGGAAAGTTCATCACTGACCTATAGTTACAGATGGGAACATGTTTTACGTGAACTTTGTGATCCCAGCTTCATCATCCTCACAGCCCTCTACCCTCAGGGTAATTAATCTAATTGATATGTAGAAAAAATGGAGAGTAACACTACTTAACACAATAACAGGGGAGATTCAATAAAAGTTCTTATCGTTAAAAATGGTGCAGTTTTGCCCAACCAATGAGATCTATTTAACATTTCAAAGCTACATGTGATTGGGTTGGGCAAAAGTGCACCATTTTTCACGTAAGAACATTTTATTAAATCTCCCTGTAAGTGATATTTATTAAGCCAAACAGATTACAAAGTTCAGGTGAATGTATAGAGTATACCTGAGGAAGGGGGGACCTATACATCCCTGAAACGTTATCCTTTGCTTAAATAAATAATCAATTATTGTGTTAAGTAGTGTGCGCCTCCCTTTTTCTACAGCAAGTTGTATTGCACATTCCCAATCTACATCACTTAATCGCTGCACGATTACTTTTCGGTTGAAATCAAAAATGATCGTTTTTGTTAATACAGGGAAAAAGAGCAATCTATTGTCATTGCAAGTCCTGCTGATAGCGAAATGGTGAAATCGTGATAGAACTAAACAGGAATAGGGGTAGGAGAATGAGGCAATTGTTTTAACAAAAGGAATTCCATGAGAAATGTGATTAGGGTGCGAATATAGCTGGGATTGTTATGACATATCAGATGCGACCCAAACTTTGGAGTAGAGGACATTCATAAAGAAAAAAGAGAGGCTTTCCTGATGTAGAGGACTGACCCATAAAAGCCACTGAGAAAATAATGTTTAAAGGGGAATGTTGTCAATCAATAGAAAACACATGACGAGGGGTGGATAGAGGAGGAGAGAATCTTTAACTGTTTGGTAAATGAAAATCCAGAAAATACAAGATACCCCACAATCTAGAGCTCAAAGGTTAAAAGAATGAGTTTAAGTTTGAACGGAAGAAAGAAACTAGAAGAGGTTGCAGGTGTAAACTAGGTATTCTGCCCAGCATGGGTCACCCACTCAAATCTGGGCATGGTTGTTTCCCTGTTTCAGAGGGCAATGATCTAGCGTAGTGACCTTTTCTTCTGCAATAGAGAATAGACCGGCAGTGTGTCTTGCAAACTTCACCTAAATGTGTATGCCTAGGGCACACCCTAGGACCATAATTGAATAAGCAAATCAATATTAGCATGAGAAATGCACAACTATATTCAGATGCTCATGAACACATTTATTGGTGAACTAATTACAACGTTTGAGGAATTCAAATGATGAAGGGGACAAACATGATCTCCGAAACGTTTGGTGGTCACCAATAAATGTGTTTGAATATAGGTTGCATTTATCAATGTTTTATTGTTCAGTTTCACAACGTCTCCTCTCAGAAGCCAACTCCAGGGTTTCTCTTCCAATAGAGAATGATATACCCACTTGGCTTTTTTGACACATAGTGGGAGGCTCTGCGTTCAAACTGCTAAGACACTGTTTCCAAAACCCACAGGTTGAGGTACACCATTGTTGCTCCTTATGGGCCCAAGCTGGCAGCAGGGGAGAGGGGAGACTGCGCTGCAGGAGCTGCCAATGGCTCCAGGGGAGGGAAACAACGGATCCGGCTAGAAAGGATAAAGTGCCCATCCAATCCTATTCTGTCATCTTCATATGCATGCGTACGGCCGTCATACATTGTTAAATCTAGGGAGTTTCCTCAGGTGGGTGCCATGACCCTGAAAGAAATCCCTGTGAGGTTTTACTGTCTGTGACAGGAAAGAAAGTTATGACCAACGAGGAAGTAAATTAATAAAAAGCAGGGCCTTTTTAAGCCATGAACATGGAAACATGCACAGTCAATGGATAGAGGTCCAAGTCAAAGTCCAGGAACAAAACCAAACAAACAGGTCTGGAACAACCTCCAAAGTCAAGCCACAGGCAGGATCACCGGGAAACAGGACACAAGAAGGCTTGGCAAGGAAAGAATCAGGAACTCGATTAAAGCAAGGAGTCAAACAGGAAACAACAAACCCAGCACAGCAACTAGCGGAAAGAAAAGGCTATTTTCGGGTCAAAGCTTTTCCCCTAAAGACCAAGCGTAGAGCTTGTGGGGGATAATCTTTTTATTCAGCCAAACCTATAATCTGAGTGCTATGTAGTTTATATTACCTTTTTGTTTTCCCAATTAAATTTTATTGATAGAAGAATTCTGTGTATATAAATCTACATGTAGGCATACTTTGGTATATTATATATGGCAATACGTTAATAAACATTAGTTTCTAACTTGCTATTCCTTCTACTCATTTTGAAAATTTGATGGAGGTGGTGGGGGAGGAAAGGGTTGGGAGAAGGTTAGATGGATTAGGGAAAGGGTGGGAAAGGGGTCTGGAATTGTTCCAGTGGTAAGTGAAGGGGTGGAGGAAGGAATGGGGGGTTAGGGTGGGTATGTAGGGGATAGGAACAGTGTAAAGGGTTATTCAATAAAAGTTCTTATCGTTTATAAATGGTGCTAATTTTGCCCCAACCAAATTAGATGTTAGCTTTCCAAATGTTAAATTAATATTGATGGTTGGGGCCAGATTATTAGCACCTTTTTTAACGATAAGAACGTGTATGAATCCCCGGTATATACCTTGATTTGCATAATTAATTTATATTAAAAAAATTTATACTTGTTCAATTAAAAACTGTATTATAATGACAATTTCTTAATGGTTACCGTTCCATCTGATCAGGGTATTCAGTTGGTATCAGCATGGAAGGTTATCTGGTTAAGCTGGCTCAGTTTGGGTACTCTACATTTTTAGAAGATAGAATTTTTTGTTTGGTTCGACGTTACCTCAAAATCAAGTGGGGTGGCGGGTCCAGGGGTCTCCCCGATAGGCTTGCCTTATGTTGCCGTGGAGGAAGAGAAAACCTGTGCTGCACACGTTACCGGCGGGTTCTCTGATGAGTGGCTCTTTTCTTTTTCCATATTGGTAGTAGGTCTAGACATCCACAATATATTAGATGATATAGCTATAGCTATGGTTTCTCATTATGGCTGTATAGGGATTTGCATTGTAATAAAGCCCCATAGTTTTATGCTATTATTTGCTGTTATGGAGTAAGGGGGGCAGGGTGATTATCCAATAGAAGGGCTATCAAAGTTCGTCAGTGGCAGATGTAGTGGATATAATTTGTTTCTGCGTCTCAGGGGGGGGGTTGAGGTTGGGGAATTACATCAACAAAGGCTTCCCAATGGGATTTGGGAGGGTGGAGTAATTGATTTTATGAATTATTAAGTTTATTTCATAGCGTCTCCCAAAGAATGGTAAATAGTTGACTCGTGGTCAGCGTACATCCACAGTGGTAGTGGGTCCGCTTCTATTTAAGGCATATGGTCTGATAAAAGGCATGGGGGAGGGAAGTTTGTGGAGGTATGGGTTAGTACCAAGCACGTATGGAGTATTTAGATACTTTTCTCTTGGTATCTGTTAGTACGTCCATCATGGATGTTGTTGGAATCGCATTGTTTCGTCAAATGTGGTGTTGTAGCTATCCTACTGGGTTCCGTCCCTTTGAGCTGTGTTGGTAGCTGTGTATTGGAAGGTTCCGTGTCTCGAGATGAGCTGTTAAGGTCCGTGGGTTAGATACGCTGAGATATGTGTGCTGAGTTGTGTTAGGCAAGGATCTTAAAGAGATGCGGGATTTAAGGTTCTAGGGTTGAGGGTTTGCTGGTTTTGGGGCTTTTGGCTTGTGTGTGTAATTAAATGTAATTATATATTAGAGTGGGTCATATTGTCATAATGATCATTCCAGAGATTGAATGATTAGCACTGATCACCAAAGTGGGGTAAAATTGGTTACGACACTCGGAGTAGTTCGTTATTCTTGAAAATAATGGTGGTGGTCCTTCTGTATTGACAAAAGAAATAGCTTATTCGAAAGAAAACACTACTAGGAGAGGACAAAGGTCAACCATCGATTGAATTTCTATATACCAGATGTTGTATACCACAAGTGATGCTTGAGATAGGTGCTTCTAGGGGTTGTTATGGGCAGCGGATAAAACCTTGGAAAACATCAATAGAGGTTTTAATGATACCTGACTGAGGTTCTGGTCACAAGATCCAATCAACAGATATAGACTTCTAATCTGCCACACAGTCTCATAGGATTATGGATTGTAGTGCAAGCGTGCTGCACAATATCAACCTGGATAAATGCTTTAGATCAAACACAGCGTCTCACAGATGCATTCTATCTATTTAAAAACTTTACACGCATTTCTATATGGTATATCTCTACTATAAGTGAATAAAACAGGGTCAGAGCTGATTTGTAATCCTGAACACATGTGTTGTTAATATTCTGGCAAACATATATGTTTTAAATGGGTGTTTTCAGATTCATATAACAGTAGTAATTTGGTGTTTATATACAATGGGCTATTTAATTTTAGATTGTTTAAAAAAGCCATTGGGGTATCACGTTATCAAGGAAAACCTATTGATGGTTTTAAAGCTTATTGTTTCTACTAGGTTAGATTGATAACTGCTTTTGGGACAGGGATCTCATTCCTAATGAATCAGGCAGCCGCACATTACGATCAAGTTGTCCTACTTTCATTTTTTCTCACTAGATATGTATTAACTAAACCTATGTATGACCATCTTGTATATTAATATTTTATATAACCGTATCTGGTTAAATGTTGCTTGCAAACTTATGCACCATGTTTGTATAGCTCCTGTGTTTATAATAGTGTACAGCGCTGTGTCCCACAGTTAGGTGAGGATGCTTATAATAAAAATTATACATAGCATAACGCTGTAATGTGATTACAATACAAATTTGCAAATAATAAAATAAACTATGTCCATAAAGACTGGTTGTGTCCTAATTGTGAAACCTTACAATCAGCTTTGCATGAAATTCAAAGTATATACCGGAAACTAAAGCCGATTCTGAGCTTGGGGCCTGAGGCCCTGAACACCTGACAGTCGTAAAATGATTCACTTTTTGCAGCACTTATGCAACACTGTGTGTTCAAGTGTAGAGTAAGATAAAGCGAATAACAAATAAGAAAAAAAGGTATGGTGACGGCAAAGTAGGCAACTATTAAGACAGAGTTCACATTTTTAGGTTGAGTTACATAGATTGTAACGTATAAAGGGTAGTAGCTTCATTTGATAAAATAACGCCAAAAAACGCAGGTGATGATATTAAACTATAATCACGCATATAGAATGAGAACCAAAAAACCACAAAAATTAAAATTTTCCCATAGTTCTCCTGTAATTTGACAAAAACGTCTTCCCCTTTCTAGTAGTAAGCTGAATACTGGTTTTCAGCCAGATATGTGTTTAATTCCTAGCATCATACATAACATGTATGTGCCCATGTGTGGTAAAAAATGCAAACTAATTGGGTTGACAGATTCTGTTTTGGAATGGGCATAACAATTAATGGTTTGGCGGAATAATTCAACGTTTTGCTTTAAAAAAAATTTATTTTCAGAGTTTCTTGAGTGTAGGTGATAATTTGCATTTCAATCAGAAGCGCGCCATTTAAAAAAACAAACAAAACCTAGATATTAAGGTTAATTTACTCAATTTAAATTAACTACAGGCGCCCATTACTAGAAGTCAGACTCATTAAGAGGGGAAAAATAATCAAAAAATGAAAGCTGATTGACTACTGGAATCTACTTGCAAGTTTTTATCATTTCTCCAACATCTCTCCCAATGAACTTAACAATTAGACCAAAATACAAAATATGGTTAACCGTAAAATCTGGATAAAAGGAGAACTTACCAATTTCCTCTAACACACAAGCCAGAAATTGCTTATTTAATAATGTATCCTTTGTTTTCCTATCTAATCCCTAATATAGACAGGCTAAGTGTGATCTACCCAGGAAGAAAGACAGAAATTCTCCAATGAGCTACTTTTTAGCTCTGTGCTTAAGACAAGGGGGAAGTAAATATGGGGGTTTGGGAATTTCTGCTGTGAAATATGTTAAAATTACATAGAAAGAAAGAAATGATACAGTATATGATTTTAAGTCAGTCCTAGTGCCACTCAATGCAAACCTATGAAGGAGAATTCAAATTTTTGTAAGGCAAACTTCCATTATAAATAATGAGATGCATTGACATAACACAGACATGGACACATGTAAGGGCCATTCTCACCTATTTCTTCAAGCTATTTTATGAACAATGTACAAATAGCCCAGTCCAACACAGGGGCGTAACTGCAGGGGCCTGGGTTCCCCTACAAGACTGGAAGCCGGGTCCCTAACTCCCCCTTTGCTCCCCCTTTTTGGATTGTGGGTCCTCTTACCTGACGCCCCAACACACACACAGTCACAGGCCCAGCTGGCCCTAAAGGTACGTCACTGGTCCAACAGTGTAACTATGTGTTTTTAATACTTGCACAGGTATCTATGAAACTTTTAGAAAGCCTGCAGTCACAATGAAAGAGGAGTTTGTTAAAGGGGGACAGTTTTGTTGTTTTGGTAATCCTGGCACGCACAACTTCTAGTTTCTTTCTAGTTTACATGGCTGAAGTAAGCTTATTTGAGGTTTTACCAAGTAGGGATATGGAAAGCACAGAAGTAATGGAGGTTAACTCATGTGATTAGTCCAAGTCTATTTACTCATACTAAGCAAAGTCCAATTTCATCATAACTTCCAATCATCGGGGCCTATAGGGTGACACAATGCTAAAAAAAAGAGCAGATAAATACAATAAAAAATTGGACTAAAATAGAATTCTAAAGGGTAATTTAATATACCACTTTGATAGAGGTATATTGAATTACCATTTTGGATTCTGTTTTAGTCTGTTTTTATAATGTATCTTTTTACTTATGCTATTGTAAGCCCCACTGGAGTTAATCCTCCTCTGCAAATCGTAGTTATAGTTTCCGCTGTGATTCTATGCAGAGAGCAGAGTGAGAGACACAGGTTCCTTTGCTATGACTCATAGGAAGAGGCACAGTCTCCTGGTCTGCTGCCTGGATAGTCTCATGGTGAAACCTACAATGATGAAACTGGGAAAACTATATAGAGGAGGATTAACTACGTACAGCAGCTGAGTGAATTTTAGAAGAATATATTCCACTGTTGCTCCCTATTTAAATTCCCGAGCCTTATGTGTTATAAGGTTGATTCAGTCAAAACATAAGTCATAAAGAAATATAAAAGAAATATAAAAGTATTATTGTTTGGTAAGAAACATGTAAAAATGTCAACAACCATGTACACTTCTGATGTGAAATCTAAAAGTAAAATGTTCTTGCATAAGGAGGCTACAGAACAGAGAAGTGTAAGCCCTGAAATAAGGTGGCATTTTCAGTTTCCCTTGTGCTTTAAAGGGGAAGTTCAGTGCAAATACATATACTTTTAAGGGAAAGAAGCAACATATTTCCATCTCAGTGACCTTAAACTGCCCATTCAGCATTTAGTCTGTGTATAAATAAATGCTTCTGAAAAATACTGACTTCTTGTTTGCAGGACCCTTAATAGTGTCCATTATGGACTAGCCCATGAGTTGCTCAGTAGAAATCTGTTTCGAGCCTAACTCTTCTTTAACATTCGTGAATATATATATATATATAGAAATGCAACAAACAGGTAAGCACACCTTTCATTTAAACAGCAGCCGGGGGTTGCCATCAAAAATAGCAATATGAAGGAAAAAGATGTCACTCACGGGTCTTTTGACGAAAACAGCTTTTGTACAATCACATCTACGCGTTTCAGCCCAATGTGCGAGCCGTCATCAGGAAGCATCCTGATGACGGCTCGCACATGGGCTGAAACGCGTAGATGTGATTGTACAATAAAAAGCTGTTTTCGTCAAAAAGACCGTGAGTGACATCTTTTCCTTCATATATATATATATATATATAATATATATATATATATATATATATATATTATCCCTTATATATATAAATAAATTTATAATTTCATGGGGAATACATTGGGTTTTTCGGAGCTACTATGTTGGTCGGGGTTGGTAAAAGTAATATATAGGGACAGTGTATATGTGTTGTTTAAGCACTAAATAAATAGTTATACCAATATTAACAAATATGTAGTAATGACATTAAGGTATATAGAAATGTAAATAAGGCAAAATATATAAATAAATAAAATTAGTAAGTAGTCCCCACTCCTGTTTTGTAATGGGATCTTCAAAATGGACCATTAAGCCACAGGGAGGCAATGGAAGCTTACAAAGGAACATATTTCTCACTTCCCTTCTAGTGTTGTATCCAATAGTGTGCTTAATATTAGATTGACAGCAGTGTTAGCCAATCAAAACATTTTCTGAGTGTAAGTAGGAAGTGTTAGTAGGAAGTTGCAAGACTTACATGTCACTTCCTTTGTAAAACATGTGACAGTCTCTCACCCCACCCCTCCCCTCCCCTCTCAATAGACACAAAGGAGAGATGCTGTTTGCTAGACAGTAAGAGATATCTATATGTCAGGGATAGGCAACCATTAGATATCCAGATGTTTTGGAAACTACAACTCTCAGAATTCCCTAACTACAGAGTGCTTGTAGAGAAATTCTGGGATTTGTAGTTTGAATTCCCAGACTACAGAGTGTTTGTAGAGGACTGCTGGGAGTTGTAGTTTTCAAAACATCTGTAGATCAACTAGTTGCTTATCCCTGCTCTATATGATAGTTGGACTGAAAGGAAAACATCTCCATACCCCCTTCTCTGAGACAATGAAGTGAGTTTGTTAATGGTTTATTACAACCAATAGTGATCCCTCTCTATCACATTGACCAATAGTGATCCCTCTCTATCACATTGACCAATAGTGATCCCTCTTGCCTGGTGCTAGGGTTCGACATGTTGTGGATCATGCAGACAGATTATTGGGTGGGGCAGGGAGTGAACCGGCTACCAGACCACATTCCTTTAGCTTTCTTAATAGCTGCAGTCATGTCTGTGATTGGCTGCCTCCAGCCAATCAAAGACCAACGCAGCTGCTGGTCCAGCCCCTAACTTCATTCCCTGAACTATCATTAGAGGACAATGGCTGGTAAGTATGGGCACTTTTACAAATTTAATCATCATTTAGTGTATGCCTACACACAGCAAAAAGTTATTTTAAGAAGGCTGAAAATCCCTTAAACACCAAGACGCAAAGCACTGTATTGGGAGACAATAGATGTGACACGCCCCACTTCTTATTCAGGCTTAGCTTCTTTATGTTACATAAAGTGCCTTTTTATTAACTTCTCTTTTAAACCATATTCCTCTTTGTCTCAAATTAGTATTTCCTTAAGAAGCAGGTACATGGCCTATGGCCGAAGGGACTGTTTTTTTTGTGCGAGCCAAAAGTGGTGCAGTGCTATTATTTTGCAAAACCAGAGCACTCGTCACTTTACTGCTGTACTCTTCTTGTTTTTTGTGTTGGTTGTGTCCTTATATCCTTATATCCACATATGTTAAAGGACTCCTCTGAGATGTTGAATTTTTCTAAACCTTAGACTCTGTGCTAGTGAGGATTCCCCGCCTTGTTGTAGGCAGAGACTAAATACCACTTTGCACCACAACTTATGTGCCATTTGGCAAGAAACATGACACTTTTTAAACAACCAAGTCGAATAGACTTGGGGTTTGACATCTACTCGGCTTCTACATATATTCTGTTTTTGATGCCTTACCCTGAGCAGTTAAATGACACCCTTAGCTACAATGCAATCAATGCTTTAACAGAGGGATTGTAACTGACACTTGGCTGTTTTTTTTGTAGATTGAGATATATCCTAGGGCATTTATTGCCTTATCTTGTATATGTCATCTGAATTAAAGAGGCGTCCAGTGACTAGTAAATGTCAGAACTAAACTTAAAAAACTGTTGATATACTGAATACCATGGGTATATCTGAGGAATGAGACCTTTACAAATGTGTTAAGATCACGTCAGGATATATTTGGTCCCAGAACCTCCATAGATGGATTTAATTATGCACAAAATCATGGGCCAGGAAACAAATAAGTGGTAAAATAACATTATGACTGAAGGCAATTGAGTGTAGATATCCAGTCAAAGCCATCTTCATTTGAGGGAAATCTGCTGTTCGGTACACACATTGGATCACATAGTAAGAAAGCAATACTAAAAAAAGTTTCCATATGGCAGGCCATTTTTTTTTAAATATGATATTGGAACTCAGAACAACCACTTTTTAAGAACTCTAAACAGCCCCGAGGGCGAAGAAAACAATTGTGAACTCTTACATTAGTGTGAAAAAATCTGAACTCATTGAAAGTTACTCTACCTTTTTCTAAAAAAAGATATGAACAGATTTGAACTTTGCAAGAGTCCTTTCTGAATTTCGTGTAACTCAGGAAACAATACTTCCTTCTTTCTTGGTATAATCAGCTATGATTCACTCAGACATGAATTAGACGGTGTACAATATGGCAAACTACAAAACCCAGTAATCTTTATATAGGTTTTGCAGCAAACCCTAATCCTTTTCTGATTGGTCATTTCTCAATGCTTGGTTTACATGGTTTAAATTAACAATCAGATTTCGAAAATTTCGGAGCTGGTGTCGACGGATGGAAGAAAGAAGACGCAGCCAAGGGCTCTTTTAAGAGGCCGCCGGGGTCCTGGTTCACTGCGGGACCACACCACCAAAGTACTTCTCATGCCACAGGCCTTACAAGGGTGAGGGGTCCCCAGCTCGAGCTGCGGGACCCATTAACCCAAAAGGCCCTTCTCAGGGCTGCAAGGGACTTCTCAGTGCCGCAAAGGCTAATAGGCTGGAGAGGGGGTCCCGGTTCGAGGACCAATAAGCCCCAAAAGGCTCTTGTAGAGCCGCAAGGCACTTGTAAGTGCTGCAAGCTGCGGAACCCTAAGCCCCAAAGGCCCTTTTCAGGCCCCCGCTGAAGGTCCTCCACCCCCCTAGCAGGCCCTTCCCCCCGCACAGGTCGGGGGGCTAGAAACAAGACTGCTGGGAGAGAGGGAGTGGGCGGGGGGAGGGGGGGCGAGGGCATACACCCCGCCCACCCCTGAATGGCGGATGCGATGCGACCACCTCGACCCTTCCCAGCAGCCTCTCCCAGCCTCCTGTTCCGTACTATCACCGGGAAGTGAATTGAAGTCTTTCTCGGTGGTATTGTACTTAGCGCATCGCGAAGGTACTTAAAATTAACCGCCTCACATCATGGCCACCTTTATAAATATGGGATATCGATATTATTGCCGCTGCGATGTGCGGCGGTAATTTTTTGGGCGCTGTATCGGCCCTTTATAAATATGCCCCCTAGACACACCCCTTAGTGCCACCTCTCCACTTAACACACTACTTATTATTAACCCTTCACATTGACGCAGGTCAGTGTGTACACGGCGGATGTGCGCATGGAGCGACAGGCATTAACAATAGAGGCTAACCATTCAGGAGCAGCTCAAATCTCAGAGGAGCCAAGCTAACTATTCACCTAAAGAAAACAATGTCAACAAGTTTCATCTACAAAGGCTCTGATTGGCTTAGGGAAAATATGGCAAATGTATTTTTAAAGCTGCAGCTTCCAATTGAGCAAAACTTCATTTACAATGTACTTGTCCTTTAAACAGAAAAAGGCAAATACAAAATTGTAAAATAAAGATTATATGAACATTACCTTGATTATGTGAATAAATTGTATTTGGTGCAGTAGATAGGACTTTGGCAGTAAAATAAAAAACAACTATCTGGGAGATTCAATAAAAGTTCTATTCATTTAAAATGGTGCTAATTTTGCCCCAACCAATCAGATGTTAGCTTTCAAATATTAAATAAGATCTGATTGGTTGGGGCAAAATTAGCACCATTTTAAACGATAAGAACTTTTATTGAATAAACCGATTATCTTTAAAATTTTAAATAACTGAGAACCTACTATTTACTCTAATACAGAGCAATGGAGGCCATTCTTTAAATGTCCACCCTTTCCCCAACTTTTAGGATTGTAGTCTCTCTCCCCCAGCCCCAAATCCATATTACTATGTCAATAAACTTCCCCTGATCTTTATTACCTTCCCTCTTTTCTACGCCGCATTGCCCGCCTTCTGCTGCATGGAACTGCAAGCAGGGAGCTGGACCGCAGCAGCGTCGTGATTGGCTGAGAGGCAGCCAATCACGGACGCGGCTGCCGGCAGTTCAGGACCCGGAGAAAGAGTGAATGGTAAGTAAGATCAAGGGACTTTCTTGACATAATAATATGGCATTTGGGGCTGGGGGAGGGAGACCTGCGTAACCACAAAGGGAATTACATTAGGGGAAGGGAGACCAAAACATGAGGGAGGTGGAGGGCTGCACTGGGCATGTGCAAATTCTCCGGAGGAGAGACAGGAGGGCAGAGTCCTATATGACTCTGCTAGGCTCCTGGTGGACACTTTTGGGACTTTGGAGGGGTATAAGTAGCACAAGTATTTTTAAGTCCAAATGCATCACACTTACATTTATCACATTGAATTTCATCTGCCATTTAGTGCAGCTCACTGTGATAATCTATCTGATCCCCTTGCAACGATTGCCATCTCTGAAGTTTTTAATGGTCAACAAAGTTTTGTGTCGTCAGCCCAGAGAACCTTGCTGACAATACCCATCTCCAAATCATTAATAATAGATTAAATAGAAGCGGCCCCAACACAGAACCCTGTGCACCCCACTTAGCACTTTAGTCCTAATGATGAAGCCCTTAACAACTACTCTCTGCATCCTATTCTTTAACCATTTTTTGTACATGGATGAAAATTGGTTAAAGAATAGGATGCAGAGAGTAGTTGTTAATTTTGCACTTTCTTACTTCTAGACATTTAAGGATATTATTGCCATTTTTTAGCAGAGAATGCTGGCTCCCCTCCCTGTAGTACATCAAGGCTGTGACTGCTGACATCACAACCATTAATTGACTGCTGTTTCACCTGCTGCCTCCCTCTGCATATGCTAAAGATATAAAAGCTCTTTGAGCAGAGGGAAGAGGCAGAACCTTTGCCAGATAGAATAAGAACTAACATTTAGTATCTGGTTACAAATGCATGTAATAAAGGGAAAAGCAGTTGGGGTTGCAGTAGATAACTTACAAGTCACCCGTTTTATTTTTAATTTTTGGTTTTAAGTGTGGAAATGCCCATTAAAACACTTTCTCCTGTGTGGTTTATCCAGGAATGTTGTGTTCATATAAATTGAAAGAATCAGCTGTACAATCTTTGCTGGTTCCAGTGCTGCCCCGCCCTCCATTGCTCAGTAGTCCAACCAACAAGAACATAAATGTTTTACAGAGCTCTGCACACATGTTCTTATGGTTTACAATTAGATCTACCTTTAAGGCAGTTTTCCCCAATGTAAAATCTATTGTTATGTTCAACTCCCTGAAACCCCAAAATACCAAGGGGTAGAGATTGGTAGGAAAATGTATCTCTGGAACATATTAGAACAGAGTAAATATTTCATATTAATGTCTTGGTTTGGGAGGGGTTAACATACAGTAATTTAGATTTTAAATGGGGGAAACTTGTATTTAAGATACAACTGTTTCCAAGCGAACGCTAATATAACACCAATAATGTAATTTTCTGACCAGTCAGTTACTTACACACCCTCATTAGTCCATCATGAATGGAAAGCTGTGGAGACCTTAGTGTTTCTGTTACACCCCACGATAGGATAATGAAATCTAATAGGAAAAAAGAAAAGACATTTTGTATTTTCTTATATTTTATTATGGCAAATACCTTGGGGGCAAGGACACTTACTACATTGCAGGAGTATTGCCCAACATTATACAAACAAGTTTTTTGCTATGTTAGTATCGCCTAACCACTGAATTTCCACTGGGTGCCCAACCTTTTGAAAGCAGCTCAGCCCTCAGTCAAAGCCCCCATTGATCCTGACATTACACTGGGTAGTGTAGTTTTTCACGTATTTGTCAATAGTGCCCTTTATAACATTCCCACCCCTAATTGTTTAAGCAAGATATAACTTTTGTGAAAGGCCATTTGTGTCACAAAAATAAAAGTTGTCAGAAACCAGATCATGTAAATAACTGTGGCCTATGTTATTGTGTCAAATCCGCAATTAAATACTTTATTTTGATTCAAAATCGCAAACCCCTGCGTCTTACCTTGTCACAATCCCACAATGCAATACGTGATTAAAATCATTATTCACCGCGGTGTTCTCAGCAAGATAAGACACGGGGTTAATGTTCCTTTTCATCTTCTTACTAAAATTTACTAGGTAGCGCAAAACATAACTAAATGGGTATTGTGTCAGTAACGCTGCACTATTTCCACAATATTTGGAGCAGCCCCCATGAAATAGTGCATAGCCCATGTTAGCCTGGTATTACATTGGGTTGCATGGGTTTGCACTTATTTATGATATTGAATCTGGCCCTTACAGGCCGATGCTGTAAAAAAAACAGTTGCATCTACCTGACCGATGATCCCGCGATGCTTTAAGTCTCTCACAAGACTTACTGCATTTTGGATCCGTTCAGGAAAGAAGTAACTTTTCTTACAGCATTGGGTCTGTACGCCACAGTGGTAATGCATTAGCACAAATTACTGCGCTAATCTTAACTAAGCCAATACTACTGCAATACTTGACATGGTGCGGCCAGTGAAAAGTAGTTCAAAACCCACACTACCCAATATTTAGATTATCATGGTTTTGGACAACTTTCAGGAAAAAACTGCCTTTAAAGCATCAGCCCCTATATTAAAAATTGCCGCTTTGTCTTTGCCCTGAAGTCTGGTACACACACAAAGATTTTTGCTGCCCATCTACAATCCAAATTTGAATTGTTTTTTCCATTGGTGTATTGTTGGTAATTCAGTCAAGTGGATTATTGGGCATAGATCTTCCTGTGTTTACCAGGTATTACCTTTACAAAAACTGCCTTAAAAGATTTTAATTATGCCGAGTTACTGATTGGCTGTTTTTTTTGCAGTTCCCAATTGGCTGAATTATCAGGATGGATTTGGCTGAAGTAGTTAAACTGTTATGTATTTCCCCTTTGTGCTACTTTTTGACTAGATCAGGGTAAAGGTTTATGTGGCTGAAATGCTGCAGTTTGAAATGTTTCTTGACTGTTAATTTGCGTAGAAAATGCAAAAAAAATGTTTTCAAAATTGACATATTTATTGCCGAGTATTAGTGCTAAAAATATTGTATGCACTTTCAGCAACCAATTGCTGTTAGGGTATTGTTACATTATCTAGAAATTTTCGTGCAAGAATGTCTCTTATATGACAACTACAAAACACCTTATCATATATTGTGGATATTCACCCCTACATTTAAAATATACCGAAATATACAGTTTCCCTTGCTTAGTAAGATATGCAGCTGTAAACTTCATGGTTACTACTAATCAGTGTGCTCTCTTGTGGTAAATGAGTGGAACATAAGTATCACAGCATGACTAAGAATCTCATTATGCGATTTCAGGGGTGAGAACATTCTATTATAATTTTCACCTATATTACCTTTAGAATTATTACCGCAGAATTATAATATTCTGGTTTTAGGGTATCTTAAAACATTGCATGTGTTGCTTAAAGGATAACTATATTCTAAAAATTTATTTTTTTAAAAAATGGAAAGTACCTGTGGTGGGAGGTAGGGTTGATTATTTGCCATTTTTTTTCTATATAATTATTGTTTTTTTTTATTGTAAAGACAGTAAATAAAAATGTAAACAGTAACAGTAAGTAATATTGAGACACATTTAGTCCTTGTATCTGTTGGATATATATATCCAAAGTAAATATATATCTTTCAAATCACATTGTACGTTGTCTATGTACCCTATAATTCCCAGTTTTTGTTAAGGTTTGTAATTGTTTTGTGAATGAAAAGGTTTTCTCATATTGCATATTTTGGCTTAACATTTACGTTAATTCTTTGATCTTAGGTATTTTCATATATTTCCATATATTACCATAACATTCTAGTAATGAATAAGTATATGGAAAAGAATGTTTGTGAATTGTAAGTATTCTGATAAACAGATATTCAATAGTGTTAATTTATGGGTCAATGAGTTAATTAATAGTCAGTTATATATTCTGTATAAGTTTCCCACCTTGTTCTATAGCTTTCTTATTTTATTACATGACCACAGGATATGTAGAAAGTTGGCTGGTTAATTGCAGTTTCTCCAACATAATGAGGATGAGTCTTTATACCACTTTACTGTTAGTGCGGGGGTAATGTAAATTCTATATAACATTTTCCCAGTGAGAGTGCATTTGAAAGTTTGAATTATAATGAATATTTGCTTCCATTGGGGGGGCGCCACACGGGCCTTTTGGGGCTAATGGGTCCCGCAGCTCAAATCTGGGGCCCCCCTCCTGGAACTTATAAATGCCTTTGCGTCACTTAGAAGTGCCCTAGGTCACTGACAAGTGACTTGTTGGGTGTCCTGCAGCTCAAACCAGACTCCATTGGCTCTAAGAAGAGCCCTTGTGATAGGGGGTCCCGCAGCCCGAACCAGACCCACCCTTGTGGCCGCATGACATTGTCACTGGTGTTTGTGACATTGGTGAATTTGGTGTTGCTGCCATTTTGCAGCGGCGTTGAAAAGAAAGATGACGGAGACCTGAAATATGGTATGCACGTCAAAACTATATTTGAATGAAGAATTGAATGGAAAAAAGGACTCAGGAAAAGGAAGTAATGTGGATGAATGAAGAAAGTAGCAGGAGATAATAATGAATGGCCATGGCCTGCTCACCTGAAGGTTCTTGATGGGTCCCATCCAACACCTTTGCTCAAGGTAAACCTTTCTCATTTCTGTGATGTGTACGGTTTATAAAGGCTTCCCATGGGTACAATCCTTAGATCCTCCCCGTTAAATGATCCAACCAGATCCAGTGCTTAGTAAAATCAAAGAAATCTCATTAATTAATTAGCAGCAGCAATAAAATGTACTAGAATGTTTATAACTGCACTCACACATGGCCTTTCTTAGAAACCAAGTAAACATTCCGTGAAAACCGTATTTGTTAAAATGGTGTCCATTCTTTGTGTTACTGTAATAAATATTAGATTTTTCTATGGGGCTTCTAAAATCTATGATTTTCAAAAGGAGTTTCCTGCCAGCATTAATAAAACATTCATTAAAAGAACTAACAAACATAATAAATTATGTTTTGTCAATTTTATGGATCCCTAATATGTTTAACACCAAAAAAAAAAAAAATTACTCAGAATTTTGCTAAAGCTGAATTTTGAACCATTATGCTGTAACACAGTTATGACATGACAGTAGGGTGTCCTGTAAGCTTCAACACTTGGACACCACATTTAGTAGATGTTGATTTTTAAGCCTCTATATAGCACTGATTAAATTCTGATTTAACATTGGGTTCACAGCATAAATGAGATTGAAACACATGCTAACCTGATGTTACAATGTGTAACATAAATGGGTACCTAAATAAACATTAATATCTGCACGAGGCAAGATGATATCTTCACCCCAACTGGCAAAAGGATATGATAAATAGTGCAAAACTCAAAGGCGAATTTTCTCTATTTTTATTATAGACATTTTTTAGAATTGCTTATTTTCAGCAAACTGCTTACCAAACTAGTTCCATTAATATGGGAACATACCTAGTGCTGTGTAAGAAATAGTCATGTTAATGGAACATTCCAGTAAGTAATGATGTTTTGGTGAAAATTCTGCTAAAACTGCAAAAAATGCAACAAAAGGGAGAAAAGGGGCAAAAGGCAACAATTCACCTATTTATAAATAGCTTTAAATAAAAAAGTGACAAAAATAGCTCTGAAATGACACTGAGAGCAATCTCTCTTTTCCAGTGATGTGATCGCCTCACATCGCCGCAGCGAAAACAAGCGTTTTATAAATAACTGGAAAATAGCGCTATTGTCATTGCGATGTCATGCGATAGCGAAATGGTGAAAATAGCGACCGTTTATAAATATGCCCCTTAGTCTAATAACGTGATTTAATAAAAGTTCTATCGTTTTAAAATGGTGCTATTTTTTGCCCTAACCAATCAGATGTTAGCTTTGAAATGTTAAATAGAATCTGATTGTTTGGGGCAAAATTAGCACCATTTTAAACGATAAGAACTTTTATTTAATTTTCAATAAACATTTTATAAATGTTTACCATTAGTTTGTTTTTTATTTTATTAACCTTGTCACACACATCAAGGAGACCTCAGTGTAGGAAGTGGGTAGAAATCCGAGGCAGTTTTTTGATTGAAGAAGATATTGCACTTTATCTAGGTTATCGTGACTTTTATACTTACATACAGTAAAACAAAGTATCACTAGTAGCACCTCCGTATGCTACAATTTATGAGAAAGAAGAATTTATGGAGACTGCATTTTTAATGCAAAAATGGAACTGGGACAAGAGGGTAAACACACTTAATTGCACATTAGGGTGACCATTGGGATAGTGGTAAGTTAGGATTATGTTTGTGAATGTTCATCTAAGTCATGGTGTATCTGTGGTATTCCGTTGATCAAGTTTAGTTCCTGAAGATTTTTTTCATTAGTGAACCGAAAAAATGGCTAATGACTAGCGAAATGTCTTCAGAACTAGACTTCAATCCAGTTGATTCAATTCGATACCATAAATATGTAGTTCTTACCATGTCATATGATTTGTTGTTTCTTGTCTTAGGCACTAGGCTAATAGCGAGCATTCGGTAGGGGAACAAATACTGTCAGTTGCGGCACAGTACCGTGGCAGACAGTTCACACAACCAATCGTGTGGTCCCATAGGGAACCACGCGATAGGACGTGATTTACCAATGGGCACACAGAGCTCAGTCACGCCCCCCCGCACACACTTAAGATATTTTTGGATGACCAACCGATATACGGCACTATCTCGGTCAGCCAAAATATCTTACCGTGTGCCCAGCCTTAAGTAACACAACCCCCAGTGAGAAGATAATGGACAATAAGCAGAAGTACAAACACATAGAGAGAGAAAAATAATAATCTGCATCTTACCAAACATAAATGACTGTTTGTATGGTAATATGGCCATGCCCTACAGGTTTTCGGATTAGGGCATTCAAATTGGCATGGCTGTATAATATGAAAGACTATAAAAACTTGAAATGAGAAAAATTAATAAAAAGGTGAATAAAAAAGATAATTTATAAATTTGTATAACTAAAGTGAGTGTGACGGGATTCCTGCAAGTGGGACATTCTAATTATACTGTTAAGGTGTAGCTATTGGTTTAATTGGTTAAGGGCTGTTGAAACTTTGGTTTTGAGCCTCATTTAAGTCATTTCTCCAGAGCGATCAGCTCTTGAGCGAGCTTCTTTCAAAGGGATTTAATGTTTTAAAGGGTTTTGTCTGTTTTTAAGGGAGAGCATTAAGAAACAAAGCGTTTAGAACAAGAAAGGGTTTAAGAACAAGTGTGTATTGCTGCTGTTTCTCTTGTTGTGTTATTGCTGTTGCTGTGTATTTCTATTTAGTATGGACAGTTTTGTTGGGGCCATGCAAAGTGCATCCTGCCGCATGTATGGGATATTGGAGCAGCCGCCCCAGGGGACCTATGTATGTGTCAGATGTGAGTGGGTTGCCCATTTGGAATCTGAGGTCCAGAATCTAAAAGGGAAACTTGCAGTATTGCAGGGCTTGACAAATCTGGGGGAATCGCAGGTACTGGCAGGGGCCGGTAAACTGGAGAGTGGAAATGGGGCAATAAGTTGGTAAAGGAAGATAGATTTGTAAGGGTCCCAGGGGAAGATAGGGACGGAAGGGTATGGTCGCTTCTTCCCAGTTGGTCGATCCCAACAGATTTGCCATGTTAGGTAAAAATGTGGAGGACGATGGCTCAGAAGTAGCATGTATGGAGTGGGCCGTTCCTTTGAGCACCCAGGGGGTGGCCATCTCCATTGCAAGGGAAGGAGAATTGGGGGCTAGGAAGGATAAGCAGGTGGTAGTGGTAGGGGACTCCATTATTAGAAGGATAGATAGGGTAATCTGTCGCCAAGACCCTACATGCCGAACATGGTGTTGTCTGCCTGGTGCTAGGGTTCGACATGTTGTGGACTGAATCTGCGAACTATATCACAGAACTAAATCTGTAAACCACAGAAATGAATCTGCGAACTATACTAATATGCATAGTTGGACTGACAGGAAAATCTCCATACCCCCTTCTTCTGAACAATTGAGGAGTTTGTTTAATGGTTATTACATTATTTAAGCAATAGACCCCATAGAAGCCATGAACCTGTGTCCTGAATGATAAAATGGTAATAAGATTGAAACATGACAGGATGTTGGGTTCTTTATTAGGAACTCAGATTTACCAATAGGGATGGCTCGCTAACACAATTTACCACATGTGATCACGCTCTCTATCACATTGACCAATAGTGATCCCTCTCTTAACACGTTACCAATGTGTCCATCTGTAACCACATTTACCAATAGTGATCCCGTCGCTACACACATTGACACATAGTGATCCCTCTCCTAACACATTTACCATAGTGATCCCTCTTCTATCACATTGTACAATAGGTGTCCTCTCTAACACGTTTACCCAATAGTGATACCCTCTGTGTAACACATTTACAATAGTGATTCCTTTCATCTAACACATTGACCAATAGTGATCCCTCTGTAACCACTTGTACCAATAGTGATCCCTCTGGGTAAACCATTTACCAATATATGATTCCTCTCTAACACATTTTCTAATCATGACCCTCTCTAAAACATTTACCAATAGTGATCCTCTCTATCACTTGACCAATAGTGCTCCTCTCCTAACACGTTTACCAATTAGGACCCTCTCTATACATTGACCAATAGGATCCCTCTCTAATACATTACTAATATGATCCCCTCTACACATTTACAATAGTGATCCCTCTCTATCACATTGAAATTGAACCCCCTAAACTACATAGTGAATCCTCTCTGTACACATTTACATATGAATCACCTCTGTAACACATTTTTACCAATATAGTGATCCCTCTGTAACACATTTTACCAATAGTGATCCTCCGTAACACATTTACATAGTGAGCTCATCTCTAACATTTACTAATAGGGACCCTCTAACACCTTTACCATAGTGATCCCTCTCTATCAACATTGACCAATGTGATCCCTCTTAACACGTTTACCAATAGTGATTCCCTCTCTATCACATTGACACCATAGTGATCCCTCTCTAATATACATTCTAATAGTTGAATCCTCTAACACATTTTAACCAATAGTGACCCTCGTCTATCACCTTGCTAAGTGATCCCCTCCATAACACATTTACCATAGAAAATCCTCTCTATCACATTGACCAATAGTGATCGCTCTCATCACATGACCAATAGTATCCCTCTCTAAAACATTGACCAATAGTGACCCTCTCTAAATATTAACCAATAATGATCCTCTCTAACAACTTTACCATAGTGATCCCTCTACCCCCCCACCAAACCCCACATTTCAAATAGTGATCCCCGTAACAAATCACTGGGACAGCTGTAGTTAGGGACTAGGCAACATTGTTGCACCTTTCACGCTTTGCTCACAACATTTTTCGCTCGCGATTGCGCCCCTTCTGGATGGTGTCTACGTTGTCCCCATACCATTTTTCCAGTTCCACAGTGCGAACGGATGTTTTAGCAGTTTGGCCATCCTCCAAAACCCTGGATTTAAATATCATCCTGTTAGATTTATCAAAAACAATTGATAAACAAACAGAAAAATGTGATAGTGTTACTAACACAATATAAGATGGATAATGTCTGTTCTTATCTTGTGTTTAGCGTCACCACTGTATCTTTTAACATGTCATTCTAAACACTGACACTTCCAGTACAATCGCAAAGATGTGTGTATATATGTCCCTCTATACCTATGGGGTACACGTAATAGGTGAAGCAGGCTAAACAATGGTGGAGGGTGCACTCTCCTACACTGTGGGTGTCAGACGACCTGTTAGGTTCTTCCCTTAGGAACGCAGTGCTTTGCCGGAGAAAAAAAGTAAGATGAGGGTCGGCACTCCAAATCATAAGAAAATATTTATTAAACCAACACATATTCACGTTCACGTGGTGAGTAGACTATGTGTGGTTTATAATAAATATTGTTTTTATGATTTGGAGTGCGACCCCTCAGCTACTCTTTTGCCACTCCTAATAGGTTCCCTTCTGCCTTGTATATTGGTAAAATATTCATTTAAGGGGATGTTGACCCTAATAGAACCAGATTCATAGGATGTCCTTTTATTTTAACATCTTGCCTTCATTTTTTTTTGTACAAATACCTAATTTTATAGTGTGTATATAAAGATTTTTATATCATCTGTATCCACATTATAGCTAACACACAACCACATATTTAACCACTGTGCAACAAACCGGGCCACCTTTTGCTAGTACTATATATATCTATATAATAATAAGCTATATATATAGATTATATATTTATACATAATTATATATTTAAACAATCACTTACATGCTGCTGCTTGCAAGTGAGAAAAGCAACCTGCCAGATTTAATGCAAATAGGATGGGTGACCCTCTTGCAACATAGAGGATGGACAATTTTTCTCCTCATTCATTTAGTGATCTCACCATGATAATCACTAACAATGTTAGTAACTGGCCTCCACACATGCTAGCTGGAAATTATTTAACTGTCTGTATGGGCATTTTAGCTAAGGGGCATTCTACCCTCAAAACAAAATTTAACCCACTACTTGGCCCCATTGTGAAGTAGTGAATCGACAGGAAACTAAAGAGTATGGCGCTGTCCTTGTGTAAAAGGTTTCTGGCCTCCTCCCTGTACCGTTGGACATTGCAGGGAGCCGTTTCTTTCTCCCCCTCTCTCGCCGGATCCCTCGCTGCCATGCTGCCTTCCTCGCAGCATTAAAAAAAGTGTTTTCTGTAGTTAGGCCTACCCTGCCCACCCTAACCGCCCATGTTGATTAGGAAAAAAAAGCAGAACAACATGCTGACATTGCGTTGTTTACCCCTGTGCTCTGGATTTTCCGGAAGCATGTCTGTGATTGGTGCCTTTTATCAAATCACAGACGCGGTGGCCGGGAAACAGAGGGCCAAAAGATGTAGACAGCGTGGGAGCGAAGGGCTGTTAGTATGTTTTGCGCTTTGCTTCTTTTTTTTTAGAATTTCACATGGTCGGTTGGGTGTGACGCGGTGGGCTACAATATTGTAAAAAAGCTTTCTTTTGTGGCGAAGCTCCCTTTAAAAGGGCTCTCCCGTTAATAAAAAACGTACTTACCAGAACCACATTCCTGTAGCTTTCTTAATAGCTGGCAGTCATGTCTGTGATTGGACGTGCCTCTCAGCCAAATCAAAGAACCAAACGCAGCTGCTGGTCCAGCCCCTACTTCATCCCTAAACCTCATGTAGAGGAAACAATGGCTGGTAAGTAAGTTTGGGCACTTTTTGCAATTACTCCGAGCAGTTAGTGTATGCCTACACACCAGAAAAAGTTATTTTTAAAGGCTGAAAATCCCTTAAACTACCAAGACGCAAAAAGCCAGCATTTATATGTGGGAGACAATAGATGTTGAACGCCCCATTCTATTCAGGCTTCGCTTCTTTATTTTCATAAATGCCTTTTTATTAACTTCTTTTTAAACCATTATTCCTCTTTGTCTCAATGAGTATATCCTTTAAGAAGCAGGTACATTGGCCTTAATGGCCGATAAGGACTGTTTTGTTTTGCTGAGCCAAAAGGGTTGCGTTGCAGTTCTATTTAGTTTTTGTCCAAACCAGCACTCGTACTTTACTGCATGTAGCTCTTCTTGTTTTTTGGTTGGTTTTCCTTATTCCTTATTCACACTATTTTAAGACTCCTGAGATGTGAATTTTTTAAACCTTAGACCTCTGTGACTATGAGGGATTCCCCGCCGTGTTGTAGAGCAGAGACTAAATACCGTTGCAACCAACTTTGCCATTTCAAGGAAACATGACACTTTTAAACAACCAAGTCGAATAGACTGGGGTTTTGACATCTATGGCTTCTACATATAATTCTGTTTGATGCCTTAACCTGAGCAGTTAATGACCCTCTTAGCTACAATGCAATCATGCTTTAACAGAGGGATTGTACTGACACTTGGCTGTTTTTTGTAGATTGAGATATTCCTAGGGCATTTATTGCCTTATCTTGTATATGTCATTCTGAATTAAGAGGCTGTCCAGTGACTAAGTAAATGTCAAGAACTAACTTAAAACTGTTGATATACTGAATACCATGGGTAATTCTGAGGAATGAGAACTTTACAAAATGTGTTCAGATCACGTCAGGATATATTTTGGTCCCGAACCTCCATAGATCTGATTTAATTATCACAAAATCATGGCCAGGAACAAATAAGTGGAAATAAGCATTATGACTGAAAGCATTGAGTGTAGATACCCAGTCAAAGCCATCTTCATTTGAGGGAATCTGCTGTTCGGTTACCACGACTTGGATCACATAGTAAGAAAGCAATACTAAAAAAAAAGTTTCCATATGGCAGGCCATTTTTTTTTTAAATAGATATTGGAACTCAGAACAACCACTTTTTAGAACTCTAAAACAGCCAGAGGGCGAGAAAACAATTGTGAGAATCTTACATTAGTGTGAAAAAAACTGAACTCATTGAAAGTTACTCCTAACTAACCTTTTCTAAAAAAAGATATGAACAGATTTGAACTTTGCAAGAGTCCTTTCTGAATTTCGTGTAACTCAGGAAACAATACTTCCTCTTTCTTGGTATAATCAGCTATGATTCCTCAGAACATGAATTGACCGTGTACACATATGGCAAACTTAACAAAACCCAGTAATCTTTATATAGGTTTGCAGCAAACCCTAATCCTTTTCTGATTGGTCAATTTCTCAATGCTTGGTTTACATGGTTTAAATTAACCAATCAGATTTCGAAAATTTCGGAGCTGGTGTCGACGGATGGAAGAAAAGACGCAGCCAAAGGGCTCTTTTAAGAGCCGCCGGGGTCCTGGTTCAGCTGCGGGACCACCACCAAAAGGACTTTCATTGCCACAGGGCCCTTACAAGGGTAGGGGTCCCAGCTCGAGCTCCGGACCTTAAGCCCCACAAAGGCCCTTCATCAGGCTGCAAGGCACTTCTCAGTGCCGCAAAGGCTAATAGGGCTGGAGAGGGGGTCCCGGTTCGTAGGACCATAGCCCCAAAAGGCTCTTGGTAGAGCCGCAAAGGCACTTGTAAGTGCTGCAAATCTGCGGGAACCCTAAGCCCCAAAGGCCCTTTTCAGGCCCCCGCTGAAGGTCCTCCACCCCCCCTAGCAGGCCCTTCCCCCGCGCGCTCGGGGGGCTAGGCAGAGCTCTGGGAGAGGGAATGTGCGGGGGAGGGGGGCGAGGGCATACACCCCGCCCACCCCTGAAGTGGGGATGCGACCACCTGCGACCCCTTCCCAGCACCTCTCCCAGCTCCCCTGTTCCGTAATATCACCGGGAAGTGAATTGAAGTCTTTCTCGGTGGTATTGTACTTAGCGCATCCGAAGGTTACTTAAAATTACCGCCTCAATCATGGCCACCTTTATAATATGGGATATCGATATATTGCCGTGCGCGCTGCGGCGGTAATTTTTGGCGCTAGTATCGGCCCTTTATAAATATGCCCCCTAGACACACCCCTTAGTGCCACCTCTCCACTTAACACCCTACTTATTATTAACCCTTCACACTTGACCGAGGTCAGTGTGTACACGCGGATGTGCGCATGAGCGACGGGCATTACAATAGAGGCTAACCTTCAGGGGAGGGGCAGCTCAAATCTCGAGGAGCCAAGCTAACTATTCACCTAAGACAACAAGATGTCAACAAGTTTCAATCTACAAAGGCTCTGGATTGCTTAGGGAGAAAAATATGGCAAATGTATTTTTTAAAGCTGCGCTTCCAATTGAGCAAACTACTTCATTTTACAATGTACTTGTCCTTAAACTGAAAAAGGCAAATACTAAAATTGTAAAATAAGATTAATGAACATTACTTGATTTATGTAAATAAATGTATTTGGTTTGGTGCAGTAGATAGGACTTTGGCAGTAAAATAAAAAACAAACTATCTGGGAGATTCAAAAAGTTCTTATCATTTAAATGGTGCTAATTTTGGCCCCAACCATCAGATGTAGCTTTCAATATTAATAAGATCTGATTGGTTTGGGGCAAAATTAGCACCATTTTAAACGATAAGAACTTTTGATTGAATAAACCTGATTATCTTTAAAATTTTAAATAACTGAGAACCTACTATTTACCTATAAGAAGCAATGGAGGCCTTCTTTAAATGTCCACCCCGTCCCAACTTTTAGGATATTTGTAGTCTCTCTCCCCCAGCCCCAAATGCCATATTATATGTCAATAAACTCTCCCCTGATCTTTATTACCTTCCCTCTTTTCTACGCGCCGGCATTGCCCGGCCTTCTGCTTGCATGGAACTGCAAGCAGGGAGCTGGACCGGCAGCAGCGTCCGTGATTGGCTGAGAGGCAGCAATCACGGACGCGGCTGCCGGCAGTTCAGGACGCCGGAGGAAGAGTGAAGGTAAGTAAAGATCAAGGGACTTTCTTGACTAATAATATGGCATTTGGGGCTGGGGGAGGGAGACCTGCAGTACCACAAAGGGAATTACATTGGGGAAGGGAGACCAAAACATGAGGGGGTGAGGGCTGCACTGGCATGTGCAAATTCTCCCGGAGGAGAGACAGGAGGCAAGTCCTATATGACTCTGCTAGGCCCTGGTGGACACTTTTGGGACTTGGAGGGGTATAAGTAGCACAAGTATTTTTTAAGTCCAAATGCATCACCTTACATTTATCAACATTGAATTTCATCTGCCATTATTGCAGCTCAATGTGATAATCTATCTAGATCCCCTTGCAACGATTGCACATCCTCTGAAGGTTTTTAATGTCAACAAAGTTTGTGTCGTCAGCAAACACAAACCTTGCGGACACACCCCTTCCAAATCATTATAATAGATTAAATAGAAGCGGCCCCAACACAGAACCCTGTGGCACCCCACTTAGCACTTTATCCATATGATGAAGCCCCCATAAACAACTACTCTCTGCATCCTATTCTTTAACCAATTTTCATTTGTACATGGATGAAAATTGGTTAAAGAATAGGATGCAGAGAGTATTTTGTTAATTTTGCACTTTTTACTTACTAGACATTTAAGGATAATATTGCCATTTTTTTAGCAAGAATGCTGGCTCCTCCTCCCATGTAGTCAATCAAGGCTGTGACTGCTGACATCACAACCAGTAATTGACTGCTGTTTCACCCTGCTGCCTCCTCTGCTATGCTAAAGATTATAAAAGCTCTTTGAGCAGAGGGAAGAGGCAGAATCCTTTGCCATAGTAATAGAACTTAACATTTGATCTGGTTACAATCATGTAATAAAGGGAAAAACAGTTGGGGTTTGCAGGTAGATAACTTACAGTCCACGCCTTTTATTTTTATTTTTGGTTTTAACGTGTGGAATGGCCCATTAAAACACTTTCTCCTCCTGTGTGTTTATCCAGAAATGTTGTTTCATATAAATTGAAAGGAGATTCAGCTGTACATCTTTGCTGGTTCCAGTCTGCCCCCTCCATTGCTCAGTAGTCCAACCAACAAACATAAATGTTTTACAGAGCTCTGCACACATGTTCTTACTGGTTTACAATTTAGATCTACCTTTAAGGCAAGTTTTCCCCAATGTAAAATCTATTGTTATGTTCAATCTCTCGAAACCCCAAAAAAACAAAGGGGTAAAAGATTGTAGGAAATTATCTTAAGGAACATATTAGAACAGAGTAATATTTCATATTAATGTCTTGGGGGTTTTGGGAGGGGTTAACATCATATTTAAGATTTTAAATGGGGGGAGAACTTGTATTTAAGATCAACTGTTTCCAAGCGAACGCTAAATAACACCACAAAAGTGTAATTTTCTCGACCAGTCATTACTTACAACACACTCATTAGTCCCATCATGAATAGGAAAGCTTGTTAGACACTTATGTTTCTGTTACAACAACCACACATAGGATATGAAATCTAATAGGAAAAAAGAAAAGACATTTTTGTATTTTCTTATATTTATATTAATGGCAAAATTACCTTGGGGGCAAGGACACTTACTACATTGCAGGAGTTTTTGCCCAACATTATTAACAACAAGTTTTTTGCTATGTAGTATCGCTAACCTTAACTGAATTTCACTGGGTGCCCAACCTTTTGAAAGCAGCTCAGCCCTCAGTCAAAGCCCCCAATGCATCCTGACATTACACTGGGTAGTGTAATTTTTCACTTATTTGTCACTATGCCCTTATAACACATCCACCCCTAATTGTTTAAGCAGAGATTAACTTTTGTGAAGGGACATTGTGTCACAAAAATAAAAGTTGTCAGAAACACAGATTCATGTAAATAACTTGGCCTATGTTATTGTGTCAAATCAGCAATTAAATACTTATTTTTATTCAAAATCGCAAACCCCTGCGTCTACCTTGTCCCAATCCCACAATGCAATACTTGATTAAATCATATTGCAACCGGGGTTCTCACAAGATAAGACCCGGGGTTAATGGTCCTTTTTTCATCTTCTTAACAATTTACTAGGTAGCGCAAAACATAAACTAAATGGGTATTGTGTCAGTAACGCTGCACTATTTCCACAAATATTTGGAGCAGCCCCATGAAATAAGTGCATAGCCCATGTTAGCCTGGTATTACATTGGGTTGCATGGGTTTGCCTTATTTATGATATTGATCTGCCCTTACGGCCGATGCTGTAAAAAAACAGATTTGCATCTTCGACCGTGATCCCGCTATGCATTTAGTTCAACAAGACTCTGCATGTGGTCCTGGTCAGGAAGAATAACTTTTCTTTACAGCATTGGGTCTGTACGCCACTAGTGTAAATTGCATTAGCACAAAATTACTGCCTACATCTAACTAAGCCCATACTGCATACTTGGACATGGTGCGGCCAGTGCAAAAGTAGTTAAAAAACCCACACTACCCCAATATTTAGAGTATCATGGTTTTGGACCAACTTTCAGGAAAAACTGCCTTAAGCATCAGCCCCTTAGTATTAAAAAATTGCCGCTTTGTCTTGCCCTGAAGTCTGGTACCACACAAAGATTTTTGCTGCCCATCTACAATCCAAATTTGAATTGTTTTTTCCATTGGTGTATTGTTGGGTAATTCATCAATGTGAATTATTGGGCATAGATCTTCCTGTGTTTACCAGGTATTACCTTTATTCAAAACTTCCTTAAAAGAGATTTTAATTATGCCGAGTTACTGATTGGCTGTTTTTTTTGCAGTTCTCTCCAATTGGCTGAATTATCAGGGATGGATTTGGCTGAAGTATGTTAAAACTGTTATTATTCCCCCTTTGTGCTACTTTTTGACTAGATCAGGGTAAAGGTTTTATGTGGCTGAAATGCTGCAGTTTGAAATGTTCTTGACTGTTAATTTGCAGTAAAAATGCAAAAAAAAATGTTTTCAAAATTGACATATTTATTGCCGAGTATTGTGCTAAAAATATTGTATGCACTTTCAGCAACCAATTGCTGTTAGGGTATTGTACATATATCTAGAAATTTTCGTGCAAAGAATGTCTCTTTATATGACAAGCTACCAAAACACTTATCATATATTGTGTAATATTCACCCCTACATTTAAAATATATACCGAAATATACAGTTTCCCTTGCTTAGTAAGATATGCGCTGTAAACTTCATGGTTACTTCTCAATCAGTGATGCTTCTTGTGGTAAGATGGTGGAAAATAATTATCACACGCATGAACTAAGATATCTATTTGCGATTTCAGGGGTGAGAACATTCTTATTAAATTTTCAACCTATATTACCTTTAGAATTATGTACCGCCAGAATTATAATATTCTGTTTTTAGGGTATCTTAAACATTGCATGGTTTGCTTAAAGGTAACTATATTCTAAAAATTTATTTTTTTTAAAAATGGAAAGTACACTGTGGCGGAGGTAGGGTTGATTATTTGCCAGTTTTTTTTCTATATAATTATTGTTTTTTTTTATTGTAAAGACGTAAATAAAATTTAAACAGTACCAGTAAGTAATATTGAAACACATTTAGTCCTTGATCTGTTGATATATATCCAAAGTAAATTATATATCTTTCAAATCACATTGTACGTTGGTCTATGTACCCTAATAATTCCCAGTTTTTGTTAAAGGTTTGAAATTGTTTTGAAATGAAGAAGGTTTTCTCATATTGCATATTTTGGCTTACATTTACGTTAATTCTTTGATCTTAGGTATTTTCATATATATTCCATATATTTACCATACATTCTAGTAAGATAAGTTAAGTGAAAAGAATTGTTTGTGAATTGTAAAGTAATTCTGATAACAGATATTCAATAGTGTTATTTATGGGTCAAGCAGTTAATTAATGTCAGTTATATATTCTGTATAAAGTTTCCCACCTTGTTCTATAGCTTTCTTATTTTTATTACATGACCACAGGATATGTGAAAGTTGGCTGGTATATTGCATTTTTTCTCCAACATAATGAGGATGATTCTTTATACCACTTTACTGTTAGTTGCTGGGTAATGTAAATTCTATATAACATTTCCCAGTGAGAATGCATTTAGAAAGTTTGAATTATAATGATATTTGCTTCCATTGGGGGGGCGCCAACAAGGGCCTTTTGGGGCTTAATGGTCCCGCAGCTCAAATCTGGGGCCCCCCTCCCTGAACTTTAAAATGCCTTTGCGTCACTTAGAAGTGCCCTAGTGGCACTGACAAGTGACTTTTGTTGGGTCCTGCAGCTCATAACCAAGACTCCATTGGCTCTAAGAAGAGCCCTTGTGATAGGGGGGTCCCGCAGCCCGAACCAGACCCACCCTTGGGCCGCAGTGACATTGTCACTGGTGTTTGTTGTGACATGGTGAATTTGGTGTTGCTGCCAATATTGGCAGCGGCGTTGGAAAAGAAAGATGACGAGACCTGAAATATGGTATGCACGTCAAAACTAATTTTCTGAATGAAGAATGAAATGGAAAAAGGACTCAGGAAAAGGAAGTAAATGTGGATGAATGAAGAAAGTAGCAGGAAATAATATGAATGGCCATGGCCTGCTCACCTGAAGGTTCTTGATGGGTCCCAGTCCAACCCTTTGCTCAAGGTAAACCTTTCTCATTTCTGTGATGTGTACGGTTTTATAAGGCCCCATGGGGTACAATCCTTAGATCCCCCCGTTAAAGATCTCCAACCAGGATCCAGTGCGTATTAAAATCAAAGAAATCTCATTAATTAATTAGCAGCAGCAAAAAATGTACTAGAATGTTTATAACTGCACTCACAAATGGCCTTCTTAGAAACCAAGTAAACATTCCGTGTAAACCGTATTTGTCTTAATTGTGTCCATTCTTTGTGTTACTGTAATAAATATTAGATTTTTCTATGGGGCTTCTAAAATCTATGATTTTCAAAAGGAGTTTCCTGGCAGCATTAATAAAACATTCATTAAATAAGAACTAACAACTAAAATAAATTATGTTTTGTCAATTTTATGGATCCCTAATATGTTTAACACCAAAAAAAAAAAAAACCAATTTTTGCTAAAGCTGAATTTTGAACCATTATGCTGTAAACAGCAGTTATGACATGACAGTAGGGTGTCCTGTAAGCTTCAACACTTGGACACCACATTTTAGTAGATGTTGATTTTAGCCTCTATATGCACTGATTAATTCTGATTTAACATTGGGTTCACAGCATAAATGAGATTGAAACACATGCTAACCTGATGTTACATGTGTAACAATAAATGGGTAACCTAAATAAACATTAATATCTGGCACGAGGCAAGATGATATCTTCACCCAACTGGCAAAAGGATATGAAATAGTGCAAACTCAAAGGCGAATTTTCTCTATTTTATTAAGGACATTTTTTAGAATTGCTATTTTCAGCCAAACTGCTTACCAACTAGTTCCATTAATATGGGAACATACCATATGTGCTGTTAAGAAATGTCATGTTATGAACATTCCAGTAAGTAATGATGTTTGGTGAAAATTCTGCTAAAACTGAACTGCAAAAAAGCAACAAAGGGAGAAAAGGGGCAAAAAGGCAACAATTCACCTATTTATAAATAGCTTTAAATAAAAAAAGTGACAAAAATAGCTCTGAAATGACACTAGAGAGCAATCTCTCTTTTCGCAGTGATGTGATCGCCTCACATCGCCGCAGCGAAAACAAGCGTTTATAAATAACTGGAAAATAGCGCTATTTGTCATTGCGATGTCATGCGATAGCGAAATGGTGAAAATAGCGACCGTTTATAAATATGCCCCTTAGTCTAATAACGTGATTTAATAAAGTTCTTATCGTTTTAAAATGGTGCTAATTTTGCCCTAACCAATCAGATGTTGCTTTGAAATGTTAAATAGGATCTGATTGTTTGGGGCAAAATTAGCACCATTTTAAACGATAGAGAACTTTTATTTAATTTTCAATAAACATTTTATTAAATGTTTACCATTGTTTGTTTTTTATTTTATTAACCTGTCCACACACATCAGGAGACCTCAGTGTAGGAAGTGGGTAGAAATCCGAGGGCAGTTTTTTGATTGAAGATATTGCACTTTATCTAGGTTATCGTGACTTTTTATACTTACAGTAAAACAAAGTATCACTAGTAGCACCTCCGTATGCTACAATTTATGAGAAAGAAGAATTTTATGGGACTGCATTTTTAATGCAAAATGGAACTGGGACAAGAGGGTAACACACTTAATTGCACATTAGGGTGACCATGGGATAGTGGTAGTTAGGATTATGTTTGTGAATGTTTCATCTAAGTCATGGTGGTATCTGTGGTATTCCGTTAGATCAAGTTTAGTTCCTGAAGATTTTTTTCATTAGTGAACCGAAAATGGCTAATGACTAGCGAAATGTCTTCAAGAACTAGACTTCAAATCCAGTTGATTCAATTCGATACCATAAATATGTAGTTCTTACCATGTCATATGATTTGTTTTTCTTGTCTTAGGCTACTAGGCTAATAGCGAGCATTCGGTAGGGGAACAAATGACTGTCAGTTGCGGCAACAGTGACCGTGGCAGACAGTTCACACAACCAATCGTGTGGTCCCTAGGGAACCACGCTAGGACTGATTTACCAATGGGCAACAGAGCTCAGTCACGCCCGCCCCGCACACACTGTAAGATATTTTGTGGATGACCAACCGAATACGGCACTATCAGTCGGTCACCGAAAATATCTTACCGTGTGCCCAGCCTTAAGTAACACAACCCCCAGTGAGAAGATAATGGACAAATAAGCAGAAGTACAAACATAGGAGAGAGAAAATAATAATCTGCATCTTACCAAACATAAATTGACTGTTGTATGGTAATATGGCCATGCCCTACAGGTTTTCGGTATTAGGGCATTCAAATTGGCATGGCTGTATAATATAAAGACTATGAAAAACTTGAAATGAGAAAAATTTAAAAGGTGAATAAGAAAAGATAATTTAATAATTTTGTATACTAAGTGAGTGTGACGGGATTCCTGCAGGGGACATTACAATTATTACTGTTTAAGGGTGTAGCTAATTGGTTTAAATTGGTTAGGGTGTTGAAACTTGGTTTTGAGCCTCATTTAGTCATTTCTCCAGAGCGATCAGCTCTTGAGCGGCTTCTTTCAAAGGGATTTAATGTTTTAAAGGGGTTTGTCTGTTTTTAAGGGAGAGCATTAAGAAACAAAAGCGTTTAGAACAAGAAAGGGTTTAAGAACAAGTGTGTATTGCTGTTTTCTCTTGTTTGTATTGCTGTTTGCTGTGTATTTTCTATTTAGTATGGACAGTTTTGTTGGGGCCATGCAAAGTGCATCCTGCCGCATGTATGGGATATTGGAGCAGCCGCCCCAGGGACCTATGTATGGTCAGATGTGAGTGGGTTGCCCATTTGGAATCTGAGGTCCAGAATCTAAAAGGGAAACTTGCAGTATTGCAGGGCTTGACAAATCTGGGGGAATCGCAGGTACTGGCAGGGCCGGTAAATGAGAGTGGAAATGGGGCAGATAAGTTGGTAAAGGAAGATAGATTTGTAAGGGTCCCAGGGAAAGTAGGGACGGAAGGTATGGTCGCTTTTCCCAGTTGGTCGATCCCAACAGATTTGCCAGTTTGGTAAAAATTGGAGGAGACGATGGCTCGAAGTAGCATTTATGGAGTGGGCCTTCCTTTGAGCACCCAGGGGGTGGCCATCTCCATTGCAAGGGAAGGAGAATTGGGGGCTAGGAAGGATAAGCAGGGTGGTAGTGGTAGGGGACTCCATTATTAGAAGGATAGATAGGGTAATCTTTCGCAAGACCCTACATGCCGAACAGTGTTGTTGTCCTGCTGGTGCTAGGGTTCGACATGTTTGGATCATGCAGACAGATTATTGGTGGGGCAGGGAGTGAACCGGCGGTCTTGGTTCACATTGGTGCCAATGACAAAGTTAGAGGTAGGTGAGGTACTTAAAAATGATTTCCCGAGAATTAGGGGCCAAGTTAAAAGTAAGGACCTCAGGGTAGTGTGATTTTCAGAAATACTACCAGCCGCCACGTGCTACGCTAAGGAGGCAACGGGAGCTCAGGAGTATAAATGTTGTGCTAGGGGTGGTTGTAAGGAGATGGGGTTTGGTTTTTTTAGAGACTGGGCTGACTTTTCTGTTGGCTACAGCTCCTAAGAGATAGAATGCACCTCAATGATGATGGTAAAGCCTGTTTTGGGGGAGAAGATGGCTAGGGGGTTGGAGGGAGATTTTAAACTAGGTATGGGGGGGAGGTATGTTGAACTACACAGGGGTAGATAGAGAAGTTAGGGATCAGGGGCTAATAACCAACGAGGAGGGGGCATAAGGATAAGGAGGCATTTATGACCAAGTATGGAAGTAAATCACTGATAATCTAAATGTATCTTTACAAATGACAAGATGTCTGGCTGGAAAAACTGGGAACTAGAACTAATAGAACTTAAAGAGGTATGATGTAACTTGTATAGCAGAAATGTGGATAAATAATTCACACGACTGGACAGTAAATATTAAATGCTCCTTATTTAGACATGACAGAGTTTATAAGAAAGGAGTAGGAGTATGTATGTATGTTAAACAGGAAATTGAAGCCAAATCTATAAGATGGAATAAATGGGGACATAAACGATACAGCAGAAACATATGGGTAGAGCTGTGTACAGGACGCAAGAAGGTAGGTAAATTAATTGTTGGAGTATGTTATAAGCCACCAATGCTGTGGAGGAGGTGGAACTTAATCTCCATATGCAGTTGGCGAAGGCTGCTGGTATGGGGCATGTTTTGGTTTGGGGGATTTTAACTACCCTGACATAGATTGGAGTAAGGGAACTGCAGCACCTCAAAAGGTATAAAAGTTCTTAAATTTCCTATATGGGAATTTTCTTTTACAGATGGTTGAAGTTCCTACTAACAGAATGCGTTTGTTGGATCTGTGATATCAAAACCTGAGCTCATTTTGGAGATGAAGTTAATGGAAGCTTAGGAAATAGTGACCATGATATAGTGTCTATCTGTTGTATTCAATTAGATCAACTGGACTTGAAGTTTAGTTCTTGAAGACTTTTCGAGTCATGTTCATCCGACTGGCTTTCTCAATTCAGTGTCATTTAATAAATAGGTTGAAAAAAAACTAAGTGCACTGGTTAACAAAACTTTAACTTAGGAAAGCTAATTTTATGCTGTTAAAGGAATCACTCCTGCTCATAGACTGGGGGGGGAATTGTTTCTAGGTAATATACTGAGCAGATGTGGACCCTTTTAAAGGGATATTAAACTATTAGATTTCTAAATTTGTACCTTTAGGGAACAAGTGTGAAAAAAATGAGGTCCACTCCTGCATGGCTTAATGCTCAGATAAAAAATGGATTGAAACTTTTCCCACATCAGAAGGAAATGGAAAAATAAAAAATGCTGTTACGGCAGAATAAGACGTAGGAGAAAGCAAACTGATGAAAGCAAGGAATACCTTTATTGCGCATACAATTACTTGCAAGCACTGCCTCAGTCACAGCAACGTGGTCACTATAGAGAGAGAGAGAGAATGAAAGACCTTGGGCCTTTTATAGGCCTTAGGTGCTAAATAATACGTCACACATAATGAGGCAATATATATTACGGTACATTATGGCAGGAGGAGGGACAAAGAATACATATTCTAATACATAAGTATAACATAATGGCTATGGCCATCCCCTTCCGTCCATGAATGGTCATCCCTATTCCGGTTAAACATCCTTCCTTTACCTCCAACATTCCAATAACTACAGAGTAACTATTTGTACCCTCACCCCAAAGTCGGTTTGGACACTAGAATGATATCTGACCCTCTGCATTGTGTAATCTTGGTCTTTCTACAGCCAGAGACAGGAAGGCTCCGATCGTAACTTACAATATGGCAGATTGTACTCTCTTTGAACCTAAATCCTCCAGCACCTGCTTCCATTACACATGGTTTCTCACAGTGCCTCATATCTTCATTAATACAGTTTTACTTGTAACCCTTAACATCCCTTTAGGTTCCCTTCAGCAATCCTTTGTCATACACATTATAGAAATTTCCCTTACATTCGACCCTTGAACATAAATTTTCACAATAAACAAAAGGGAATTTGATCATATCTTAATCTTATAACATGTTATCCCCCAAAATGTCATTAAGATCATCCTCATTATATGCAATCCCAGGATACATGGGTTCATATATTTCACTTGGGAATCATTCTTGATTGGGACAATAGGTAGGGTTTTCGTTTTTACCTGGGGTATTTTTGTATATTGGCCAACCAATGTAGGAGCATGGCCCACAGTATGAAAGTATAGACACATAACATAACCCAAGAAGAATTAGAATCGGCACCAATGTCTGTACTAACATACCTCCTCAGGGCCCAAAATGTGTCATGGAACCATCTGTAGCACTAGCGCCTGCAGATGTGCTCAGTGCAACATATACTGACAGATTGTCCAGTATTGTAGCAGTATTATTTAAAGCCCTTCACATACCTCTCTCTGGTAAGTGCCCATAGCGGGACACTATCAGCTATTATCTCAGTCTATGGGAGGCGATATTGTGCACCTGCATAATGCACTCTGGTATAAATCTTTTCATACTGGCCAAACGTTGGCCTTTGGAGATGTGGAAGCCCATGGGCTGGATCTGCAATGAACGCTTAGAATAGCCCACATCCATGCCTTTCCCGTCAACAGTGAATTCCAGAAATCTACATCATTACAATATTTCCTGAATTCCTCTACATATACAGTACTTCTAGTTTGTTGCGGTTGACCTAATTGGTAATTCCTAACAAAGATTTTTGAGGTGTGAGATGTCAGGGAATGACCATGGTAACTTACAACTTCCTAGAGGCATCTTTGTGTTAATATTTCTCCGTGTCAACTTAACGTTTGTTACCTGTACATATAGGGAGGGATTAAAGTTTTATTATTTTTCTTCAATCAGTGACCTGCCATGCTTCCAGAGCAGTATAAGTAATAGCCAAATGCACGGTTGTCCACCTGTGTCATTGATGGTTATCCAATGGTATCACTCCATCAACTGAGGCTGGCTCTGGGAAGCACATAAGATGATTTACAGGTGAATGTCTACATCCCTCTAGAAGACCTAATTATACCATTGTTCTCCTGCCATGCTAATGTCACAAACAAATCCTAGTGTTTGTACCAACTTGGGTTGGACCCTTTTGACACACAAAACTATTTCTCAACAGGCCCCTCAGTGGTAATACCTAACACATCAACATTTGAGTCACATTATTGTTAGAAACATTTGTCACATCCCTTCCCCTTGCTATAAAAGTTCTCATGTTTGTCCATTACAGTTGATTACTTTGTTTTACTGAGTTCACACCTGTTGTTATGAAAAACTGGTAAAGTCTCTGAGTCTTGTCTGTAACTTGATAAGTGCTTCCCAACATCCTATCAGGCATCTCCTTAATACTCCATGGACTGCTCCTTGCAGTGGCTCCTCTAAATCCATCTGGATTTTTTTGGTGACTGATGGTGGTTGGGGTTATAGGTGGTACTTTGAATGGTTCCCCATATTAAGGGTTTTCCATCCTTTTCGTTAAAGTCTCTGGTCACAATTCAGTCTCCTGGGGCAAGATCATGTAGCTGTCCCTCTGTACCAGTTGGCAGATTTGCCTTTACCCCTGATGGAGAGAAGACAGAATTTAGAAAATTTACACAACATTGGAACATTTTCCTTCTCCTATTAGTCAGTGGTAGAACAGGTTCCAATAGTTTATCCCTGTCTGTATATACTGAATAAACATAAGTTGTGTCAGGTTGTTTCTCACTAGCACTCTGGATTTCACATTAATACCTGCAGCCAATGTAAATCTTCTCTTTTTCTACTGCTCCTCCCATGGTTGGGTGATATGATAACTATATCGTAGATCTTTACCAAGCTTCTACAATGTTGAGTACAAGATGTTTCCATTATCACTATTTAGGCTAGGGATTCCCTAATTAACTGTTTGGGCTACTATTAACGCCTCAGCTTCTGATGTGGGAAAAGTTTCAATCCATGTGGAAACATGTCCCCATTATTAGACAATTTTCTGCCCTGCTACTGTGTCAGGTCAATGAATTTTATCTGTAAATGGTCAAATGTGACCGAACTTAAAGAGACACTGAGCGCAATTGTACTATTTAATTAAGTATATTGGAAGACAGCTTCCAAGAATCCTTAAAAGCACTCTCACACTTGAATCAAAATTAAAATACACAATTTATTGGCACAAATCAATAAGATAACCCACACCCTTCCTATGTACTGAACCTCCCTCCCCCCATCAAAACACTATTTCTATATTATCAAAAGCCGGGCGTCCCGGCTAAATGAACCGTGAATAGAAAGTCAATAAACGAGTCTCTAGAACGGTATCTGAGCCAGTGCTGTGTGATATAAAGGCCAAAATATGTAGTGAGAAATCAGTGTAGCCAATTGGAGGGTATCCTCACAGGTCCACCTGGTGGGCAACGCAACGCTGTTGCTAATAATTGACACCAAGGAATATCCACACACACGATATCCTCATAGGGCACATAGATAGTGGAAGACAGTCGTGACCTTCATACAGGAGCATATAGGATTTCAACATTCATTGTAATTAAACTTTAACTTACCCGGACTTAGAACGGACTTACTAGACCACGATGGTAACTTTGGCTGTCAGCTTCGCTGTTCCATTCCAGCCTCTCCTTAGGCCACTCTTCATCCGTGCTTCACCCGTATCGTAATTTGTGTATTCTCCTCCTGGGTCCGTCTCCACTTGTGAATCACACCAAGCATAGGCTCCAGACACCTCAAACAAACACCGACGCACGTTTCGCTTGCTATGTAACTTATGCGCAGCTTCGTCAGGGTCTCTCGAGACTTCATCACGAGCCTGTATTAAGTTAGTTTCCCCAATGGGGCGGGTCAGGGCTAATAAGCTCTGTTTTTAAAGGAACAGTACATCCACCACATTGATAGAGATGGGTCAATTGCTCTACACCATGGCGTACACCCCCATGAGAATAATCTCATAAATATCAAACACTTGTTCCCTTTTATCAACACTGAGATACCTGAAAACACCCTCAAAAACCTCAAGATCGTGAGGGCCTCCTAACAACAGAAAAACAACCTCTACAAGAAACACCCATAATGTATATTGTCATTTAAGCCATATGGATGTTCCTGCGAAGGTTGTAGATCCATCTACTTTCATTTGCAGGAGTATGGATCAACATTACCTCCCCTTTGACCCAAAGCTATATGTTGGATACCCATGAAAGTGAATAATACTCGATTTTCTTTATGGTGGTCTAGTATGTCTTCCCATTGCGCTTCTATCTATTTGACCATTTAAGGTGGCCCTAACATGTTCAGCAATCCGTATATCAACCTTCTCTTGGTTTGCCCAACATATCTCATTCCGCATATGCACTGCAATAGATATATTACCTGAGTACTTTGACAGGTTATTAAGCTTGTTACTTTATACAGCTTCCCTTCTAACCCTTCAAAGTCAGATTCTTGTTTCATAAATTTGCACATTTTCACCTTCCACAACATCTGTTCCCTTTTGCGGGGGGAAGGTCCAACCAACTCCGAATATTCACCTCAAAAAACTCGGGGATAACATATCCTTACGGTTTTTTACCTCTTCTTTGCTGTCATCTGCGGGTAACCACCCCACACAGTCCCTAAGGATATCGTCCTCACTCAGGAGAAACCAATATTTTTCCATAGCTTCCTAACTCTAGACCATTCATTGTGGTACCAGTAGTATAAACCGAATCGGGGTCTTGTCTTTTTTGTTATTTTCCCTCTCTTGGCATCCTTGTTATATATAAATCTGACCTTTGTTTTTGTTGGGCTTGCCTGAAACCTTTTTGAATGACTTTTTTGTTATAAACCCCTCTTTTGGAATCTTACTTTCATCTCCTCAGACTGTTCCCAAATCTAACTTCTGAGGAGCAATTACGTTTATGCGCTGGATTGGCCCTTGGAATACCTTGAATCAAATTGGTGTGGGTGGTGACTGAGGCATGCAACAGTGAATTAACCGCCGTCTCTTTTCTAAAGGTCTCTGTGACAAGGGTATCTCCCTCTTTTTTAATACACAGGTCTAAAAATGTAACTGAAAAAGGGTCCCAATTTGCCGAAGTTTGATATTTTTGTTGTTCTTTTTAGTACTCAATGAAATTTTTAAGTAATGCCTCGATCCATTCCATATCATTAGAAATATCATCCACATAGCGGATCCACTACCACATTATTATCTCCTCCAAGGATTTTATAGCATCATTGACATCGGTGTTTTCCCACATTCCCAGGTGTAGGCAGGCATCGTGGGCGCGCAAACAGCGCCATAGCCGTGCCTCTTATCTGGCAATAATTCTTCCATTAAATAGGAAGCATTATTTTCCAGGATAAACCAATCATACACTAGGTCCTTTCTATGTCTTCACTGTCCCTTGCAAACTTTCTTCTTTTCTTTCTTTTAATCTCTATTTGCATCATTTCTACTTCCTTTTAAGGGACTCATTACTGATTAAAATCTTGATCTTCCTTAAACCCCTCCAGTTTGACTTTTAACTCCTCTACCTGTTCACTCAAGAGTTTTATGTCTTTTAGATCCTCTTTTATTATCTCATCTTAGTCTTAATGAACATTCTGTTAGTTCTTCTTCTCCCAATCTTGTTTGAAGAACCATCACTTTCCTTTACTAAATTCTCTCTTGGGTTTAGCCTCATCTTAACCCTCTTGGAACCATCTTATTCTTAAGATAATTTTCTAGGCTAGACACTTCCCACTTTAAACGCAATTGTTGGAGAATATGTTTTCGTATCTCTTTTTGTATGTCTTGAAAGTGATATCATCCACCTTCTGGGTTATCAGAGATGTCTTCACTGTCAAAACTTCCGACATATCTGAATCCCATCCAAGCCCTAAGGGTAAACGCCATGTTGAGCGACTTGTCCCACACTCAAATTGAACTAAAAAATATTCAAAGGTTGTGCAACCCAGTCACAAAGAAAGGGCAGAGACAACGCTACCAACAAATAGCTCAATAATTAACACTTGACTGGTGCACTACCATACTTTCATATGCTACAAGATATGTGTTCCCGTAATCGAGTGGTGCTAAGGTTTTAGCGCAATTTTAATATAAGTATAGATTGGAAGACAGCTTCCAGAAATCCTTAAAAAGCACTCTCACACTTGAATCAAAATTAAATCACAATTTATTGCACAAATCAATAAGATAACCACACCCTTCCCTATGTACTGAACCTCCCTCCCCCCATCAACCACACTATTTCTATATTATCAAAAAGCCGGCGTCCCCGACTAAATGAACCGGGAATAGAAAGTCAATAAACAAGTCTCTAGAACGGTATCTGAGCCAGTGCTGTGTGTATAAAGTAATCAATCAGGCCAAAATAGTAGTGAGAAATCAATGTAGCCAATTGGAGGGTATCCCACAGGTCCACCTGGTGGCACACAACGCTGTTGCTAATAATTGACACCAAGGAATATCCCCACACACGATATCCTCATATGGCACATAGACAGTCGTGACCATCATACAGGAGCATATAGGATTTCAACATCTTGTAATTAACTTTAACTTAAACGGACTTACTAGACCACGATGGTAACTTTGGCTGTCAGCTTCGCTGTTCACATTCCAGCCTTTTCCTTAGCCACCGCGCTTCACCCGGTATCGTAATTGTTGTATTCTCCTCCTGGGGTCCATCTCCACTTGTGAATCACACCAAGCATAGGCTCCAGACCCCTGCAAACAAACACCGACGCGCGTTTCGCTTGCTATGTAACTTATGCGCAAGATTCGTCAGGGTCTCTCGAGACTTCATACGAGACCTGTATTAAGTAGTTTCCCCAATGGGGCGGGTCAGGGCTAATAAGCTCTATTTTTAAAGGAAACAGTACATCCACCACAATTGATAGAGATGGGGTCAATTGCTCTACACATGGCGTACACCCCCATGAGAATAATCTCATAAATATCAATACACTTGTTCCCTTTTATCAACACTGAGATACCTGAAAACACTCTCAAAAACCTCAAAGATCGTGAGGGACTCCTAAACAACAGGAAAAACAACCTGCTACAAGAAACACCCATAAGGTATATTGTCATTTAAGCCATAGGGATGTTCGTGCGAAGGTTGTAGATCCATCTACTTTCATTTGGGAGGAGTATGGATTCAACATTACCTCCCTTTGACCCAAAGCTATATGTTGGATACCCATGAAAGTGAATAATACTCGATTTTCTTTTTGGTCTAGTATTTGCTTCGCCATTGCGCTTCTCTATTTGACCATTTAAGGTGGCCCTACATGTTCAGCAATCCGTATATTCAACACTTCTCTTGGTTTGCCCACATATCTTATTCCGCATATGCACTGCAATAGATAATTACCTGAGTTGCCAACCATGTGTCAACCTGTAAGGAAAAGAAAGATACAGTTAAATGGTTTTCCGTCAGGGCCCACCAGATACCATTAGTGAAGGAACATTCACATTTGCCATAAACGCTTTCCTTAGTGACACTCAGCTATAGAGTCAGAGAAGGTTTTAACAGCAGCTTTAGCACCTACATCAGCTTCCAGCATTCCTGTTGAAACCACATTTTATTGTTGGTATATGCAGAACGCTCACAAACTGACATTTTTTAGGCAACAATGGATAATAAAATCAGAGAGAAAGAGTGCTGACAAGGTGTGCCATGGGTCCAATAGGGGAACCCACTCATGCCTGGTGCACATTCACCTACTGAGACCAAACTAGAGAAAGAGGAAAAAAAAAAAAACAATATTTATTTTCAACATCAAAATTTTACACATTTAAAATGTCTGTTAACTTTAAAATGAAGTTACAATCAATCAATGTACGAAACATTAACTTAGTAAGGTCAGCACATCACCTGTAGGTAAAAGAATTTCAGGGTCAAGAACAGTACAATATTCATAATAAAATTCAGGCGCATTTCGCAAGCCGGCATCGTATAGCAACCCGCGTACTGCAGATAAATTGTTTGTCTTAAGTTCTCACAAGACCTTTAAGAAGATTAACTCCTTGTATGCCACAAGGGTGCGGAAGCAAACAATGCCTACTTAGCTGCTTCTAACGCCCTCTGTGCGGCTGGGACCAGCATTTAGAACAGTAAAAATAATTAATAAATAAAAATATCGACCAGTCGTGGTTAATAGCCATGGCCCTGCAAGAAAACTAAACATGAGCTCATAAAACCAGCATGAATTAGAACAAATAGTGAGTGTGACAAGCATGAATTAGAGAACAATTGGCATCAGCTGTGCAAATAAGATGTCATCTCTACAAGGACATGGCATCTTCTTACTATTATTTAGCAGCAATTTTAGTTTGTTTTATCTGTATAAATGATAGATTCTGTTAGGAACTATATTAACTGATTGTACATTACAGAAATCACAATACTGGCCCACGGCCAAAGGGCATCATTTAATATTTCCAACTGCAGTGGTTGTTACTTTATATTTATTGACGACAGGTGATTTATTTATTCGTATGCATCTAATCAGAAATGACATTTACATCGAGTCTATCTTTCTACCAATGGTCATGCATGCTTCCAGGTTATCATAAGAAACCTTTCTTTATACATCTGGACATACAGGGTCCCAATTTATTGCCCACTGGCTCCCATCTCCGTTTGCCAGGAATTTGTTTTAAAGATCCTAAATTTAACACAGGGATGTATTTCCGTACTGATCCCACTCTCAGAGCACACACATTCCTTTTCCAGTACATAAACCTTTCTAGCTCTGCTCCCTTGTCACAGCACAGTTACATGCAGTGTTGTCCTTTGACATGTGGCTAGTGCAGATACATTCTGACACCCTCTCCCTTGTTTCATGAACACTGGCAATGTTATAGGCATTTCCTTTTACTTCTGCAAATCATTTCCATTACTGATATACAAATTCCTTTTAATTGACATAAAATAACATTTCTGAAAAATTCCTTTCCCTTTCCGTTCTTACTTCTCTAATCAGCTGTCAATAACAATGCCCAGTGTATAATAAACCTTATGACAGATTGATTTGACATTGATTGATAATAAAAAAATAATTAATCAATTACCCCTATGGAGTTGCTCAGGGCCACTGGCCCAGTGTGGCATTTCTTGACTGTATTGCCTGTCACCCACATTGAATATGAAAACCAAAAAGATATTAGCTGTCCATCAATCATTAGTACACACATGGCATAATTCTAGACATTCCTACTAATACATGGTTGTTATACCCTTATTAGATTAGATACATACAGTTATATATGTGTGTATACGTGTATGGGTGTGACTCACTCAGGCTGCTGGATCTAAGATTGCTTAGATCCTACAGCCATAGAAAACCTCCTCTTTGTCAAATTTCTTCATAGTCACTAATTTGTAAACTCTGGCAGTCTCTCATCCGATGGTTCATACTACCAATATGGTAACATCCATGTTTTCTTAAATGTCTATTTACCCCATTCTGGAGTCCCATACCCCTTCTCTGATGCTCACTGTTATTGCAGCTCTTTCATAGGACATCATTGGGATCATTCTCACAGCATCTGGCATACAGAGCATATTGTTGTAAGTCGGTAATGCTGCCTGTGCTTGCCATCATACGATAGTCCTTAACTAGTCCTGAAAGGTTTCCATAGCCCAGGATGAACATATTACCAGAAATCCTCCCAGGTTCCAGGAGGGACTGGAAGTTGCTTTGGTCTGTCCAGTGCTGAATTTGCTGAATATATTTCAGTCGTCGAGCCAATATTCAGTCACTGACCCCCCCCTGGCCTGCATACAGCCTAATTCTGTCAATGGATTTGGAAGGCTGATGAGGGGGGGAAGTGATAGGTGCCAATTGTAGTCAGGTTTACTTACTGCCTGGTGATTCACTGGGATGATGGTTTGAGGTTGTTGTTGCTCCTGTCCTGTTGCGGCTGCTGTGACGTTACTGGTTTCTGGCAGGGGTAGGTTCAGTGCAGCAGGGAAATCCTGAGTAGTACATTTTCCATAAGGTTTTGTGGAATTTGGATCTGCTTTCCAGCGGGCGAATGGAGAGGAGGGTCTCATGGAGCTGAGATCTGTGGAAAGAAAACCTGGGATGGTGTGTTAGTGTTACATCCCCCCCATTACAGATACATGGTGTATCCCGCAACACATCATTCATCACATTTTACATTCTTCCATTCTCCAGCCCCACTGCCTTCTTCTTGACCTATTCATTCTTTGCATCTACTCGCACCACCTGGCAACCTACATACTTGTCCCATATCAAAACTGCCTTCTTTGGGAAAACCAACTCCTCCACCCACCTTTGAAAATTCACCACTGCCTGTGGACCATATTTATAGAGCATGTACTTGCATGAGGAGGGAGACAGGGGTCCTGAGAACCTTGAGTGTCAGATTAGCCGGATTTGTAATTTTATTTCCCATTTTGTCTAATTTAATTTCACTGCAGAACACCAAGCTTGCTAATTTTACGGCAGACCACCAAGTCTGCTGTCCTAACCACAGAACTGAATCTGCTGATCATCCCACAGAACTAAATATGTAAACCACAGAACTGATCTGTGAACTATACCACAGAACTAAATCTGTACCACAGAACCTAATCTGTGAACTATACCACAGGACTAAACCTGAAACCACAGAATTGAATCTGCGAACTATACACAGAACTAATCTGTACCACAGAACTGAATCTGCGAACTATACCGCAAACTAAATCTGTAAACCACAGAATTGAATCTGCGAACTATACCAACAGACTTAATCTGTAAACCACAGAACTGAATCTTGCACTATACCACAGAACAAATCTGTAAACCAAACTGAATCTGCGAACTATATCACAGAACTAATCTGTAAACCACAGAAATGAATCTGCGAACTATACCACAGAACTAAATCTGTAAACCACAGAACTGAATCTGCGAACTATACCACAGACTAATCTGTAAACCACAGAAATGAATCTGTCGAACTATACCACAGAACTAAATCTGTAAACCCCAGAACTGAATCTGCAAACTATACCACAGAACTAAATCGGTAAACCACAGAACTGATCTCGCAAACTTACCACAAACTTAATCTGTAAACCACGAACTATCTGTGAACTATACCACCGAACTACATCTGTAAACCACGAAACCGAATCTGTGAACTATCCACAGACTAAACCTGTAACCCAGAATTGAATCTGCGAACTATAACCACAGAACTTAATCTGTAACCACAGAACTGAATCTGGCGAACTATACCGCAGAACTAAATCTGACCCACAAAATTCAATCTGCGAACTATACCACAGAACTTAATCTGTAACCACAGAACTGAATCTGTGCACTATACCACAGACTAATCTGTAAACACAGAACTGAATCTGCGAACTATATCACAGAACTAAATCTGTAAACCACGAACTGAATCTGCTGATCATACACAGACAAATATGTAACCACAGAACTGAATCTGTGAACTATACCACAAACTAAATCTGTAAACCACAGAACCTAATCTGTGAACTATACCACAGGACTAAACCTGTAAACACACAGAATTGAATCTGCGAACTATACCACAGAACTTAATCTGTAAACCACAGACTGAATCTGCGAACTTACCGCAGACACATCTGTAAACCACAGAATTGAACTGCGAACTATACCACAGAACTTAATCTGTAACACCACAACTGAATCTTTGCACTATACCACAGAACTAAATCTGTAAACCACAGAACTGAATCTGCGAACTATATCACAGAACTAAATCTGTAAACCACAGAATGAATCTGCGAACTACCACAGAACTAAATCTGTAAACCACAGAACTGAATCTGCGAACTATACCACAGAACTAAATCTGTAAACCACAGAAATGAATCTGTGAACTATACCACAAACAAATCTGTAACCCCAGAACTGAATCTGCAAACTATCCACAGAACTAAATCTGTAAACCACAGAACTGAATCTGCAACTATACCACAAACTAATCTGTAAACCACAGAACTGAATCTGTAACTATACCACCGAACTACTCTGTAAACCACAGAACCGAATCTGTGAACTATACCACAGGACAAACCTGTAAACCACGAATTGAATCTGCGAACTATACCACAGAACTTATCTGTAAACCCCAGAACTGAATCTGCGAACTATACCGCAGAACTAAATCTGTAACCACCGAATTCAATCTGCGAACTATACCCCAGAACTTAATCTGTAAACCACAGAACTGAATCTGTGCACTATACCACAGACCTAAATCTGTAAACCACAGAACTGAATCTGCAACATATCACAAACAAATCTTAAACCACAGAAATGAATCTGCGAACTATACCACAGAACTAAATCTGTAAACCACAGAACTGAATCTTGCGACCCAATAGTGATCCCTCTCTATCACATTGACCAATAGTGATCCCTCTCTAACACATTTACCAATAGTGACAGCTGTGAGTTAGGGCTAGGCAACAGTAGTGCACCTTTCACGCTTTTGCGCACACATTTTCGCTCGCGATTGCGCCCGCTTCTGGATGTGTGTCTACGTTTTCCCCAGACCATTTTCCAGTTCCACAGGTGGAACGGATTTTAGCAGTTTGCCATCTCTCAAAACCCTGGATTTAAATATCATCCTGTATAGATTTATCAAAACGATATCGATAAACAGAAAAATGTGATAGTGTTATATAACAAATACAAGATGGATAATGTCCGTCTTATCTAGATGTTAGGCTGCACTTAATGTATATTTAACATGTATTTCTAAAGCACTGACACTTCCAGTACAATCCAAAATATGCGTCTATATATGTCCCCTCTAATACCTCGGGGTACACCTAATAGGTTCCCTTTGACAGGTGGTCACCCAGGGTCCCTGATATAGTTGATAATAATGTATAATTATGCCCTAATCAGATATATCTAATTAATGGCCAAAGAGTTAAAATGGTTAGGGACGGACATACAAGGCTCTAGAGGTTTGGACTATACGGCTCTAGAGGGGTAGGACTAACCAGCTCTAAGTATTGTTTGAACCAAAGTTTAAACGGAGGAGATCTGGGGACTAAGGGTATTCTGGGGAAATCTGGATACAAGAATATGGGAGTACAAGGTTTAAGTGAAGGGTGTAAAGTTAAGGTTCTATGTCTCCTTAATGAAAAACACTATAGTGCTGGGAGGGAGACATACCTCTTTCTGAAGTCTCTTGTTTCCATGAATGTACGCCCAACATATGTTATGGATTAGGTAACATTCCACAGTGTGATGTCATTTTGCCTAATAAACCAGTGAACAGGTCTCTGTAAGGGGGGCTACTGACATACACAGGATCTGTCAGTCTCTCTGCATATGCAATAAAGCCTCCTCTTCTTTTTCCAATTTGGTCTCTAGAAGTGACTTATTATTATTATTATTATTATTATTATTATTCCTGGGGTGACAAACAGGTACCCTGTATGGACTGACGTTCACCTTCTGCCCCTATATATTGTGTAAAATATTCATTTAGGGGATGTAACACTAATAGAACCAAGATTTCATAGGATTTCTTTTATTTTTAACATCTTGCCTTTATTTTTTTTGTACAAATCCCTAAATTTTATAATAGTGTATATAAAGATTTTATAGCATCTGTATCCAAAGACACCCACATATTTCCTGCTTGGCAAGTGGAAAAGCAACCTGCTCAGATTTAATGCAAATAGGATGGGTGACCTCTTGCAGCATAGAGAGAATGACAATTTTCCCCTCCAATATCATTAAGTGATCCACCAGGATTAATCACTAAACAATGTTAGTAATGGCTTCCACACATGCTATCTGGAAATTATTTAATGTCTGTATGGGCATTTTAGCTAAGGGCATGTCTACCCTCAAAACTAAAATTTAACCCACTACTGGCCCCATTGTGAAGTAGTGAATCCAGGAAACTAAAGAGTAGGAGCTGTCCCTGTGTTAAAAGGCTTCTGCCTCCTCCCTGTACCGTGACATGTGCAGGGGAGCCCTTTCTCCCCCTCTCTCCGGATCCCTCCATGGCTGCCCTTCTTCCTAGCTTAAAAAAAAGCGCTTTCTGTAGTGTAGGCCTACCCTGCCCACCCCTAACCGCCATGTTAGATTAGTAAAAAAAGCAGCACAAACATGCTTACATTGCTTTGTTACCCCTGTGCTCTGCATTGCCAGCAGCCATGTCTGTGATTGGCTGCCTTTTATCAAATCACAGACGCGGCTGCCGGGAAACAGAGGGCCAAAAGGAGACAGCCGTGGGAGCGAAGGGCTGTTAGTATGTTTGTGCTGCTTTTTTTTTTTAGAAATTTCACATGGCGGTTGAGGGTGGACAGCGGTGGGCTACAATATGTAAAAAAGCTTTCTTTTGGGTGAAGATACCCTTTAAAGGGTAAAAAATGCCAGAAACGTACTTACCAGACCACGTTCCTTTAGCTTTCTTAACAGCTGGCAGTCATGTCTGTGATTGGCTGCCTCTCAGCCAATCAAAGACCAAACGCAGCTGCTGGTCCAGCCCCTAACTTCATTCCCTGAACTATCATTAGAGGAACAATGGCTGGTAAGTAAGTTGGCACTTTTTTACAATTTAATCCATGCAGTTAGTGTATGCCTACACTACAGCAAAAAGTTATTTTTAAGGCTGAAATACCCTTTAAACTACCAAGACGCAAAAGCAGCATTATATGTGGGAGACAATAGATGTTGAACGCCCCACCTCTATTCAGGCTTAGCTTCTTTATTTTACATAAATGCCTTTTTTAACTTCTCTTTTAAACCATTATTCCTCTTTGTCTCAAATTAGTATTTCCTTAAGAAGCAGGTACATGGCCTTATGGCCGAAGGGACTGGTTGTTTTGTGCTGAGCCAAAAAGTGGTGCAGTTGCTATTTAGTTTTGTCAAAACCAGAGCACTCGTCACTTTACTGCATGTAGCTCTTCTTGTTTTTTGTGTTGGTTTTTCCTTATATCCTTATATCCACTAATTTGAAGGACTCCTCTGAGATGTTGAATTTTTCTAACCTTAGACTCTGTGCTAGTGAGGATTCCCTGCCGTGTTGTAGAGCAGAAACTAAATACCAGTTGCACCAACTTATTGCCCATTTCAAGGAAACATGACACTTTTTAAACAAACCAAGTCTGAATAGACTTGGGGTTGACATCTACTGGCTTCTACATATAATTCTGTTTTGATGCCTTAACCTGAGCAGTTAAATGACACTCCTTAGCTCCAATGCAATCAATGCTTTAACAGAGGGATTGTAACTGACACTTGGCTGTTTTTTGTAGATTGAGATATATCCTAGGGCATTTATTGCCTTATCTTGTATATGTCATTCTGAATTAAAGAGGCTGTCCAGTGACTAGTAAATGTCAAGAACTAAACTTAAAAACTGTTGATATAACTGAATACCATGGGTATATCTGGAGGAATGAGAACCTTTACAAATGTGTTAAGATCACGTCAGGATATATTTTGTCCCAGAAGCCTCCATAGATGTGATTTAATTATGCACAAAATCAATGGGCCAGGAAACAAATAAGTGGTAAAATAAGCATTATGACTGAAGCAATTGAGTGTAGATATCCAGTCAAAGCCAATCTTCATTTGAGGGAAATCTGCTGTTCGGTACCACATTGGATCACATAGTAAAGAAAGCAATACTAAAAAAAAGTTTCCATATGGCAGGCCATTTTTTTTTTAAATATGATATTGGAACTCAGAACAACCACTTTTTTAAGAACTCTAAAACAGCCAGAGGGCGAGAAAAGCAATTGTGAAATCTTACATTAGTGTGAAAAAAATCTGAACTCATTGAAAGTTACTCTACCTTTTCTAAAAAAAAGATATGAACAGATTTGAACTTTGCAAGAGTCCTTTCTGAATTTCGTGTAACTCAGGAAACAATACTTCCTTCTTTCTTGGTATAATCAGCTATGATTCACTCAGACATGAATTAGACAGGTGTACAATATGGCAAACGTAACAAAATCCAGTAATCTTTATATAGGTTTGCAGCAAACCCTAATCCTTTTCTGATTGGTCAATTTCTCAATGCTTGGTTTACATGGTTTAAATTAACCAATCAGATTTCGAAAATTTCGGAGCTGGTGTCGACGGATGGAAGAAAGAAGACGCAGCCAAAGGGCTCTTTTAAGAGCCACCAGGGGTCCTGGTTCAAGCTGCGGGACCACCACCAAAGGCACTTCTCAGTGCCACAAGGGCCCTTACAAGGGGTGAGGGGTCCCAGCTCGAGCTGCGGGACCCATTAAGCCCCAAAAGGCCCTTCTCAGGGCTGCAAGGGCACTTCTCAGTGCCGCAAAGGCCCTAATAGGGCTGGAGAAGGGGGTCCCGGTTCGAGGACCCATAAGCCCCAAAGGGCTCTTGCTAGAGCCGCAAAGGCACTTGTAAGTGCTGCAAAGCAGCGGGAACCCTAAGCCCCAAAAGGCCCCCGCTGAAGGGTCCCTCCACCCCCCCAGCAGGCCCTTCCCCTCCGCGAGCAGGTCGGGGGGCTAGAAGGAGCTGCTGGGGAGAGGGAATGTGGCGGGGGGAGGGGGGCGAGGGCATACACCCCGCCCACCCCTGAAGTGGCGGATGCGACCACCTGCGACCCCTTCCCAGCAGCCTCTCCCAGCCTCCTGTTCCGTACTATCACCGGGAAGTGAATTGAAGTCTTTCTCGGTGGTATTGTACTTAGCGCATCGCGAAGGTACTTAAAATTACCGCCGCACATCATGGCCACCTTTATAAATATAGGGATATCGATATTATTGCCGCGGCAATGTGCGGCGGTAATTTTTGGGCGCTAGTATCGGCCCTTTATAAATATGCCCCCTAGACACACCCCTTAGTGCCACCTCTCCACTTAACACACTACTTATTATTAACCCTTCACATTGACGCGAGGTCAGTGTGTACACGGCGGATGTGCGCACGGAACGACAGGGCATTAACAATTGCGGCTAACCATTCAAGAGGCAGCTCAAAATCTCAGAGGAGCCAAGCTAACTATTCACCTAAAGACAAACAAGATGTCAACAAGTTTACATCTACAAAGGCTCTGGATTGGCTTAGGGGAAAAAATATGGCAAATGTATTTTTAAAGCTGCAGCTTCCAATTGAGCAAAACTTCATTTTACAGTGCACTTATCCTTTAAACATGAAAAAGGCAAATACTAAAATTGTAAAATAAGATTATAGAACATTACCTTGATTATGTGAATAAATTGTATTTGGTGCAGTAGATAGGACTTTGGCAGTAAAATAAAAACACACTATCTGGGAGATTCATAAAAGTTCTTATAATTTAAAATGGTGCTAATTTTGCCCCAACCAATCAGATGTTAGCTTTCAATATTAATAAGATCTGATTGGTATTGGGGCAAAATTAGCACCATTTTAAACGATAAGAACTTTTAGTGAATAACCCTGATTATCTTTAAAATTTTAAATAACTGAGAACCTACTATTTACTCTAATAAAGAAGCAATGGAGGCCATTCTTTAAATGTCCACCCCTTTCCCCAACTTTTAGGATATTGTAGGTCTCTCTCCCCCAGCCCCAAATGCCATATTACTATGTCAAGAAAGTCCCCTGATCTTTATTTACCTTCCCTCTTTTCTACGCCGCATTGCCCGGCCTTCTGCTTGCATGGAACTGCAAGCAGGGAGCTGGACCGGCAGCAGCGTCCGTGATTGGCTGAGAGGCAGCCAATCACGGACGCGGCTGCCGGCAGTTCAGGACGCCGGAGGAAAGAGTGAAGGTAAGTAAAGATCAAGGGACTTTCTTGACATAATAATATGGCATTTGGGGCTGGGGGAGGGAGACCTACAGTACCCCAAAGGGGAATTACATTAGGGGAAGGGAGACCAAAACATGAGGGTGGACACTTTTTGGGACTTTGGAGGGGCATAACAGGGCAGCCATTTTGAGCTGGGATGTAAGGTAAGGATTTTTATGCACTACACAGTGGGGCCATTAGTGGGTTAAATTATAGTTTTGGGGATGGACATGCCCTTTAAAGGAGAACTTATAGTCTTTCATGGCATGTTCACATTTAAAACATGGGTCAATTTAGTTACCTGCCACTAACCACAACTGATATATTTTGCACTTTATTACTTACCAGACATTTAAGGATAATTATTGCCATTTTTATAGCAGAGAATGCTGGCTCCTCCCTCCATGTAGTCAGTCAAGGCTGTGACTGCTGACATCACAACCAGTAATTGACTGCTGTTTCACCTGCTGCCTCCTCTGCATATGCTCAAGATTATAAAAAGCTCTTTGAGCAGAGGGAAGAGGCAGATACCTTTGCTAGATAGTAATAGAACTTAACATTTAGTATCTGGTTACAAATGCATGTAATAAAGGGAAAAAGCAGTTGGGGTTGCAGGTAGATAACTTACAAGTCACCCGTTTTATTTTTAATTTTTGGTTTTAAGTGTGAAAATGCCCATTAAAACACTTTCTCCTGTGTGTTTATCCAGGAATGTTGTTTCATATAAATTGAAAGGAGATATCAGCTGTACAATCTTTGCTGGTTCCAGTGCTGCCCCCTCCATTGCTCAGTAGTCCAACCAACAAGAACATAAATGTTTTACAGAGCTCTGCACACATGCTCCTATTGGTTTACAATTTAGATCTACCTTTAAGGGCAAGTTTTCCCCAATGTAAAATCTATTGTTATGTTCAACTCCCTGAAACCCCAAAATACCAAGGGGTAGAGATTGGTAGGAAAATGTATCTTAAGGAACATATTAGAACAGAGTAAATATTTCATATTAATGTCTTGGGGTTTTGGGAGGGGTTAACATACAGTAATTATAGATTTTAAATGGGGGATGAACTTGTATTTAAGATACAACTGTTTCCAAGCGAACGCTAATATAACACCAATAATGTAATTTTCTGACCAGTCAGTTACTTACACACACTCATTAGTCCCATCATGAATAGGAAAGCTGTGGAGACCATTATGTTTCTGTTACACCACACGATAGGATAATGAAATCTAATAGGAAAAAAAGAAAAGACATTTTGTATTTTCTTATATTTATATTAATGGCAAATACCTTGGGGGCAAGGACACTTACTACATTGCAGGAGTATTGCCCAACATTATTAACAACAAGTTTTTTGCTATGTTAGTATCGCTAACCTTAACTGAATTTCACTGGGTGCCCAACCTTTTGAAAGCAGCTCAGCCCTCAGTCAAAGCCCCCATGCTATCCTGACATTACACTGGGTAGTGTAAGTTTTTCACGTATTTGTCAATAGTGCCCTTTATAACATTCCACCCCTAATTGTTTAAGCAGAGATATAACTTTTGTGAAAGGGACATTTTTGTCACAAAAATAAAAGTTGTCAGAAACCAGATTCATGTAAATAACTGTGGCCTATGTTATTGTGTCAAATCAGCAATTCAATACTTTATTTTGATTCAAAATCGCAAACCCCTGCGTCTTACCTTGTCACAATCCCACAATGCAATACGTGATTAAAATCATTATTGCACCGCGGGTTCTCAGCAAGATAAGACACGGGGTTAATGGTCCTTTTTCATCTTCTTACAAATTTACTAGGTAGCGCAAAACATAACTAAATGGGTATTGTGTCAGTAACGCTGCACTATTTCCACAAATATTTGGAGCAGCCCCCATGAAATAAGTGCATAGCCCATGTTAGCCTGGTATTACATTGGGTTGCATGGGTTTTGCACTTATTTTATGATATTGAATCTGGCCCTTACAGGCCGATGCTGTAAAAAAACAGTTGCATCTTACCTGACCGTGATCCCGCGATGCTTTAAAGTCTCTCACAAGACTTACTGCATTGTGGGATCCTGGTCAGGAAAGAAGTAACTTTTCTTTACAGCATTGGGTCTGTACGCCACAGTGGTAATTGCATTAGCACAAAATTACTGCGCTAATCTTAACTAAGCCAATACTGCAATACTTGGACATGGTGCGGCCAGTGCAAAAGTAGTTCAAAACCCACACTAACCCAATATTTAGAGTATCATGGGTTTTGGACAACTTTCAGGAAAAAACTGCCTTTAAAGCATCAGCCCCTTAGTATTAAAAATTGCCGCTTTGTCTTTGCCCTGAAGTCTGGTACACACACAAAGATTTTTGCTGCCCAATCTACAATCCAAAATTTGAATTGTTTTTTCCATTGGTGTATTGTTGGGTAATTCAGTCAAGTGGATTATTGGGCATAGATCTTCCTGTGTTTACCAGGTATTACCTTTATTCAAAAACTGCCTTAAAAAGATTTTAATCATGCCGAGTTACTGATTGGCTGTTTTTTTTGCAGTTCTCCAATTGGCTGAATTATCAGGGATGGATTTGGCTGAAGTAGTTAAACTGTTATGTATTCCCCTATTTGTGCTACTTTGTGACTAGATCAGGGTAAAGGTTTATGTGGCTGAAATGCTGCAGTTTGAAATGTTTCTTGACTGTTAATTTGCAGTAGAAAATGCAAAAAAAAAATGTTTTCAAAATTGACATATTTATTGCCGAGTATTAGTGCTAAAAATATTGTATGCACTTTTCAGCAACCAATTGCTGTTAGGGTATTGTTACATTATCTAGAAATTTTCGTGCAAAGAATGTCTCTTTATATGACAAGCTACAAAACACCTTATCATATATTGTGGTAATATTCACCCCTACATTTAAAATATATACCGAAATATACAGTTTCCCTTGCTTAGTAAGATATGCAGCTGTAAACTTCATGGTTACTTATCTAATCAGTGATGCTTCCTTGTGGTAAGATGAGTGGAACATAAGTATCACAGCATGACTAAGATATCTATTATGCGATTTCAGGGGTGAGAACATTCTTATTATAATTTTCACCTATATTACCTTTAGAATTATTACCGCAGAATTATAATATTCTGGTTTTAGGGTATCTTAAAACATTGCATGTGTTTGCTTAAAGGATAACTATATTCTAAAAATTTTTTTTTTTTTAAAAATGGAAAGTACCTGTGGCTGGGAGGTAGGGTTGATTATTTGCCAGTTTTTTTCTATATAATTATTGGTTTTTTTTTATTGTAAAGACAGTAAATAAAAATGTAAACAGTAACAGTAAGTAATATTGAGAACACATTTAGTCCTTGTATCTGTTGGATATATATATCCAAAGTAAATATATATCTTTCAAATCACATTGTACGTTGGTCTATGTACCCTATAATTCCCAGTTTTTGTTAAAGGTTTGTAATTGTTTTGTGAGATGAAGAAGGTTTTCTCATATTGCATATTTTGGCTTAACATTTACGTTAATTCTTTGATCTTAGGTATTTTCATATATATTCCATATATTTACCATAACATTCTAGTAATGATAAGTATATGGAAAAGAATTGTTTGTGAATTGTAAAGTAATTCTGATAAACAGATATTCAATAGTGTTAATTTATGGGTCAATGAGTTAATTAATAGTCAGTTATATATTCTGTATAAAGTTTCCCACCTTGTTCTATAGCTTTCTTATTTTATTACATGACCACAGGATATGTAGAAAGTTGGCTGGTATATTGCAGTTTCTCCAACATAATGAGGATGAGTCTTTATACCACTTTACTGTTAGTGCTGGGGTAATGTAAATTCTATATAACATTTTCCCAGTGAGAAGTGCATTTAGAAAGTTTGAATTATAATGAATATTTGCTTCCATTGGGGGGGCGCCAACAAGGGCCTTTTGGGGCTTAATGGGTCCCGCAGCTCAAATCTGGGGCCCCCCTCCCTGGAACTTATAAATGCCTTTGCGTCACTTAGAAGTGCCCTAGTGGCACTGACAAGTGACTTTGTTGGGTGTCCTGCAGCTCATAACCAAGACTCCATTGGCTCTAAGAAGAGCCCTTGTGATAGGGGGGTCCCGCAGCCCGAAACCAGACCCACCCTTGTGGCCGCAGTGACATTGTCACTGGTGTTTGTGACATTGGTGAATTTGGTGTTGCTGCCAATATTGGCAGCGGCGTTGGAAAAGAAAGATGACGGAGACCTGAAATATGGTATGCACGTCAAAACTATATTTCTGAATGAAGAATTGAATGGAAAAAAGGACTCAGGAAAAGGAAGTAATGTGGATGAATGAAGAAAGTAGCAGGAGATAATAATGAATGGCCATGGCCTGCTCACCTGAAGGTTCTTGATGGGTCCCAGTCCAACACCTTTGCTCAAGGTAAACCTTTCTCATTTCTGTGATGTGTACGGTTTATAAAGGCTTCCCATGGGGTACAATCCTTAGATCCTCCCCGTTAAATGATCCAACCAGGATCCAGTGCGTAGTAAAATCAAAGAAATCTCATTAATTAATTAGCAGCAGCAATAAAATGTACTAGAATGTTTATAAACTGCACTCACACAATGGCCTTTCTTAGAAACCAAGTAAACATTCCGTGTAAACCGTATTTGTCTTTAAATTGTGTCCATTCTTTGTGTTACTGTAATAAATATTAGATTTTTCTATGGGGCTTCTAAAATCTATGATTTTCAAAAGGAGTTTCCTGGCAGCATTAATAAAACATTCATTAAATAAGAACTAACAACTAATAATAAATTATGTTTTGTCAATTTTATGGATCCCTAATATGTTTAACGCCAAAAAAAAAAAAAAATTACTCAGAATTTTGCTAAAGCTGAATTTTGAACCATTATGCTGTAAACAGCAGTTATGACATGACAGTAGGGTGTCCTGTAAGCTTCAACACTTGGACACCACATTTTAGTAGATGTTGATTTTTAAGCCTCTATATAGCACTGATTAAATTCTGATTTAACATTGGGTTCACAGCATAAATGAGATTGAAACACATGCTAACCTGATGTTACAATGTGTAACATAAATGGGTAACCTAAATAAACATTAATATCTGGCACGAGGCAAGATGATATCTTCACCCCAACTGGCAAAAGGATATGATAAATAGTGCAAAACTCAAAAGGCGAATTTTCTCTATTTTATTAATAGGACATTTTTTAGAATTGCTTATTTTCAGCAAACTGCTTACCAAACTAGTTCCATTAATATGGGAACATACCATAGTGCTGTGTAAGAAATAGTCATGTTAATGGAACATTCCAGTAAGTAATGATGTTTGGTGAAAATTCTGCTAAAACTGCAAAAAATGCAACAAAAGGGAGAAAAGGGGCAAAAAGGCAACAATTCACCTATTTATAAATAGCTTTAAATAAAAAAAGTGACAAAAATAGCTCTGAAATGACACTAGAGAGCAATCTCTCTTTTCGCAGTGATGTGATCGCCTCACATCGCCGCAGCGAAAACAAGCGTTTTATAAATAACTGGAAAATAGCGCTATTTGTCATTGCGATGTCATGCGATAGCGAAATGGTGAAAATAGCGACCGTTTATAAATATGCCCCTTAGTCTAATAACGTGATTTAATAAAAGTTCTTATCGTTTTAAAATGGTGCTAATTTTGCCCTAACCAATCAGATGTTAGCTTTGAAATGTTAAATAGGATCTGATTGTTTGGGGCAAAATTAGCACCATTTTAAACGATAAGAACTTTTATTTAATTTTCAATAAACATTTTATTAAATGTTTACCATTAGTTTGTTTTTTATTTTATTAACCTTGTCCACACACATCAAGGAGACCTCAGTGTAGGAAGTGGGTAGAAATCCGAGGGCAGTTTTTTGATTGAAGAAGATATTGCACTTTATCTAGGTTATCGTGACTTTTTATACTTACAGTAAAACAAAGTATCACTAGTAGCACCTCCGTATGCTACAATTTATGAGAAAGAAGAATTTTATGGAGACTGCATTTTTAATGCAAAAATGGAACTGGGACAAAGAGGGTAAACACACTTAATTGCACATTAGGGTGACCATTGGGATAGTGGTAAGTTAGGATTATGTTTGTGAATGTTCATCTAAGTCATGGTGTATCTGTGGTATTTCGTGAGATCAAGTTTAGTTCCTGAAGATTTTTTTCATTAGTGAACCGAAAAAATGGCTAATGACTAGCGAAATGTCTTCAAGAACTAGACTTCAAGTCCAGTTGATTCAATTCGATACCATAAATATGTAGTTCTTACCATGTCATATGATTTGTTGTTCTTGTCTTAGGCTACTAGGCTAATAGCGAGCATTCGGTAGGGGAACAAATGACTGTCAGTTGCGGCAACAGTGACCGTGGCAGACAGTTCACACAACCAATCGTGTGGTCCCATAGGGAACCACGCGATAGGACGTGATTTACCAATGGGCAACAGAGCTCAGTCACGCCCGCCCCGCACACACTGTAAGATATTTTTGGATGACCAACCGATATACGGCACTATCAGTCGGTCAGCCGAAAATATCTTACCGTGTGCCCAGCCTTAAGTAACACAACCCCCAGTGAGAAGATAATGGACAAATAAGCAGAAGTACAAACACATAGGAGAGAGAAAATAATAATCTGCATCTTACCAAACATAAATTGACTGTTTGTATGGTAATATGGCCATGCCCTACAGGTTTTCGGATTAGGGCATTCAAATTGGCATGGCTGTATAATATGAAAGACTATGAAAAACTTGAAATGAGAAAAATTTAATAAAAAGGTGAATAAGAAAAAGATAATTTATAAATTTGTATAACTAAAGTGAGTGTGACGGGATTCCTGCAAGGTGGACATTACTAATTATACTGTTAAGGGTGTAGCTAATTGGTTTAAATTGGTTAAGGGCTGTTGAAACTTTGGTTTTGAGCCTCATTTAAGTCATTTCTCCAGAGCGATCAGCTCTTGAGCGAGCTTCTTTCAAAGGGATTTAATGTTTTAAAGGGGTTTGTCTGTTTTTAAGGGAGAGCATTAAGAAACAAAAGCGTTTAGAACAAGAAAGGGTTTAAGAACAAGTGTGTATTGCTGCTGTTTCTCTTGTTGTGTATTGCTGTTGCTGTGTATTTCTATTTAGTATGGACAGTTTTGTTGGGGCCATGCAAAGTGCATCCTGCCGCATGTATGGGATATTGGAGCAGCCGCCCCAGGGGACCTATGTATGTGTCAGATGTGAGTGGGTTGCCCATTTGGAATCTGAGGTCCAGAATCTAAAGGGAACTTGCAGTATTGCAGGGCTTGACAATCTGGGGGAATCGCAGGTACTGGCAGGGGCCGGTAAACTGGAGAGTGGAAATGGGGCAATAAGTTGGTAAAGGAAGATAGATTTGTAAGGGTCCCCAGGGGAAGTAGGGACGGAAGGGTATGGTCGCTTCTTCCCAGTTGGTCGATCCCAACAGATTTGCCATGTTAGGTAAAAATGTGGAGGACGATGGCTCAGAAGTAGCATGTATGGAGTGGGCCGTTCCTTTGAGCACCCAGGGGGTGGCCATCTCCATTGCAAGGGAAGGAGAATTGGGGGCTAGGAAGGATAAGCAGGTGGTAGTGGTAGGGGACTCCATTATTAGAAGGATAGATAGGGTAATCTGTCGCCAAGACCCTACATGCCGAACAGTGTGTTGTCTGCCTGGTGCTAGGGTTCGACATGTTGTGGATCATGCAGACAGATTATTGGGTGGGGCAGGGAGTGAACCGGCGGTCTTGGTTCACATTGGTGCCAATGACAAAGTTAGAGGTGGGGTGAGGTACTTAAAAATGATTTCCCAGAATTAGGGGCCAAGTTAAAAGTAAGGACCTCAGGGTAGTGATTTCAGAAATACTCCCCGCAGCCACGTGCTACGCTAAGGAGGCAACGGGAGCTCAGGAGTATAAATGTGTGGCTAGAGGTGGTGTAAGGAGATGGGTTTTGGGTTTTTAGGAACTGGGCTGACTTTTCTTGGGCTACAGGCTCCTAATAGAGATGAATGCACCTCAATGATGATGGTAAAGCTGTTTTGGGGGAGAAGATGGCTAGGGGTTGGAGGAGATTTTAAACTAGTATGGGGGGGAGGGTATGTTGAACTACACAGGGGTAGATAGAGAAGTTAGGGATCAGGGGCTAATAACACAACGGAGGGGGGAGCATAGAGGATAAGGAGGCATTTATGACCAAGTATGGAAGTAAATCAACTGATAATCTAAAATGTATCTTTACAAATGCAAGATGTCTGGCTGGAAAAAAACTGGGAACTAGAACTAATAGAACTTAAAGGAAAGGTATGATGTAACTTGTATAGCAGAATGTGGATAAATAATTCACACGACTGGACAGTAAATATTAAATGCTCCTTATTTAGACATGACAGATTTTATAAGAAAGGAGTAGGAGTATGTATGTATGTTAAACAGAAATTGAAGCCAAATCTATAAGATGGAATAAATGGGGACATAAACGATACAGCAGAAACAATATGGGTAGAGCTGTGTACAGGACGCAAGAAGGTAGGTAAATTAATTTTTGGAGTATGTTATAGCCACCAAATGCTGTGGAGGAGGTGGAACTTAATCTCCATATGCAGTTGGCGAAGGCTGCTGGTATGGGGCATGTTTTGGTTATGGGGGATTTTAACTACCCTGACATGATTGGAGTAAGGAACTGCCGCACCTCAAAAGGTATAAAGTTCTTAAATTTCCTATATGGGAATTTCTTTTACAGATGGTTGAAGTTCCTACTAGACAGAATGCGTGTTTGGATCTAGTGATATCTAATAACCTTGAGCTCATTTTGGAGATGAAGTTAATGGGAAGCTTAGGGAATAGTGACCATGATAGTGTCTATCTGTTGTATTCAATTAGATCAACTGGACTTGAAGTTTAGTTCTTGAAGACGTTTCGCTAGTCATCCGACTGGCTTTCTCAATTCAGTGTCATTTAATAATATAGGTTGAAAAAAACTAAAGTGCACTGGGTTAACAAAAACTTTTAACTTTGGAAAGCTAATTTTATGCTGTTAAAGGAATCACTCCTGCTCTAGACTGGGGGGAATTGTTTTCTAGGTAAATATACTGAGCAGATGTGGACCACTTTTAAAGGGATATTAAACTATTAGATTTCTAAATTTGTACCTTTAGGGAACAAGTGTGAAAAAATGAGGTCCACTCCTGCATGGCTTAATGCTCAGATAAAAAATGGATTGAAACTTTTCCCACATCAGAAGGAAATGGAAAAATAGAAAATGCTGTTCGGCAGAATAAGACGTAGGAGAAAGCAAACTGATAAAGCAAGAATACCTTTATTGCGCATACAATATACTTGCAAGCACTGCCTCAGTCACAGCAACGTGGTCACTATGAAGAGAGAAGAGAGAATAAAGACCTTGGGCCTTTATAGCCTTAGTGCTAAAATATTACGTCACACATAATGAGGCAATATTATTACGGTACATTATGGCAGGAGAGGGAACAAAGAATCCATATTCTAATACATAAGTAAACATAATGGCTATGGCCATCCCTTTCCGCTCCCATGAATGGTCATCCCTATTCCGGTGTAACCATCCGTTCCTTTACCTCCAACATTCCAATACTACAGAGTAACTATTTGTACCCTCACCCCAAAGTCCGGTTTGGACACTAGAATGATATACTGACCCTGCATTGTGTAATCTTGGTCTTTCTACAGCCAGAGACAGGAAGGCTCCGATCGTAACTTACAATATGGCAGATTGTACTCTCTTTGAACCTAAATCCTCCACACCTGCTTCCATTACACATGGTTTCTACAGTGCCTCATATCTTCATTAATACAGTTTTTACTTGTAACCCTTAACATCCCTTTAGGTTCCCTTCAGCAATCCTTTGTCATACACATTATAAGAATTTCCCTTACAATTCGACCCCTTGAACATAAAATTTTCACAATAAACAAAAAGGGAAATTTGATCATATCTTAATCTTATAACATGTTATCCCCAAAATGTCATTAAGATCATCCTCATTAATGCAATCCCAGGATACATGGGTTCATATATTTCACTTGGGAATCATTCTAGTGATTGGGACAATAGGTAGGGTTTCGTTTTTACCTGGGTATTTTTTGTATATTGGCCAACCAATGTAGGAGCATGGCCCAAGTATGAAAGTATAGACACATAACATAAACCCAGAAGAATTAGAATCGGCACCAATGTCTGTACTAACATACCTCCTCATGGCCCAAAGTGTCATGGAACCAATCTGTAGCACTAGCGCCTGCAGATGTGCTCAGTGCAACATACTGACAGATTGTCCTATTGTAGCAGTTATTTAAAGCCCTTCACATACCTCTCTCTGGTAAGTGCCCATACCGGGGACCTATCAGCTATTATCTCAGTCTATGGGAGGCGATATTGTGCACCTGCATATGCACTCTGGTATAAATCTTTTCATACTGGCCAAACGTTGGCCTTTGGAGATGTGGAAGCCCATGGGCTGGATCTGCCAAGAACGCTTAGAATAGCCCACATCCATGCCTTCCCCGTCAACAGTGAATTCCAGAAATTCTACATCATTACATATTTCCTGAATTCCTCTACATATACAGTACTTCTAGTTTTGTTGCGGTTGACCTAATTGGTAATTCCTAATCAAAGATTTTTGAGGTGTAGAAGTGTCAGGGAATGACCATGGTAACTTACACTTCCTTAGAGGCATCTTTGTGTTATATTTCTCCGTGTCAACTTAACGTTTGTTTACCTGACATATAGGGAGGGATTAAAGTTTATTATTTTTCTTCAATCAGTGACCTGCCATGCTTCCAGAGCAGTATAAGTAAAGCCAGAATGCACAGGTGTGTCCACCTGTGTCATTGGATGGTTATCCAATGGTATCACTCCATCAACTGAGGCTGGCTCTGGGAAGCACATAAGGCATGATTTACAAGGTGAATGTCTACATCCCTCTGAGAAGACCTAATTATACCATGTGTTCTCTGCCATGCTAATGTCACAAACAAATCCTAGTGTTTGTACCAACTTGGTTTGACCCTTTTGAACACCAACTATTTCTCAACAGGCCCCTCAGTGGTAATACCATAACACATCAACATTTGAGGTCACATTATTGTTAGAAACATTTGTCACATCCCTTCCCCTTGCTATAAAAGTTCTCATGTTTGTCCATCAGTTGAATTACATTTGTTTTTACTGAGTTCACACCTGTTGTTATAGAAAAACTGGTAAAGTCTCTGAGTCATTGTCTGTAACTTGATAAGTGCCTTCCCCAACATCCTATCGGGCATCTCCTTAATACTCCATGGACTGCTCACTTGCAGTGGCTCCTCTAAATCCATCTGGATTTTTTTGGTGACTGATGGTGGTTGGGGTTATAGGTGGTACTTTGAATGGTTCCCCATATTAAGGGGTTTTCCATCCTTTTCGTTTAAAGTCTCTGGTCACATTCAGTCTCCTGGGGCAAGATCATGTAGCTGTCCCTCTGTACCAGTTGGCAGATTTGCCTTTACCACCTGATGGAGAGAAACAGAATTTTAGAAAATTTACACAACATTGGAACATTTTCCTTCTCCTATTAGTCAGTGGTAGAAGCAGGTTCCAATAGTTTATCCCTGTCCTGTATATACTGAATAACATAAGGTTGTGTCAGGTTGTTTCTCACTAGCACTCTGGATTTCACATATTACCTCTGCACCAATGTAAATCTTCTCTCTTTCTACTGCTCCTCCCATTTTGGGTGATATGATAACTATATCGTAGATCTTTACCAAGCTTCTACAATGTGTGAGTTAACAAGATGTTTCCATTATCACTATTTAGGCTAGGGATTCCCTAATTAACTGTTTGGCTACTATTAACGCCTCAGCTTCTGATGTGGGAAAATTTCAATCCATGTGGAAACATGTCCCCATTATTAGACAATATTTTCTCTGCCCTGCTACTGTGTCAGGTCAATGAATTTTATCTGTAAATGGTCAAATGTGACCGAACTTAAAGAGACACTGAGCGCAATTGTACTATTTAATATAAGTATAGATTGGAAGACAGCTTCCAAAGAATCCTTAAAAAGCACCTCACACTTGAATCAAAATTAAAATACACAATTTATTGGCACAAATCAATAAGATAACAAAACCCTTCCCTATGTACTGAACCTCCCTCCCCCCATCAAAACACTATTTCTATATTATCAAAAAGCGCGGCGTCCCCGGCTAAATGAACCGTGAATAGAAAGTCAATAAACAGAGTCTCTAGAACGGTATCTGAGCCAGTGCTGTGTGATATAAAGGCCAAAATATGTAGTGAGAAATCAGTGTAGCCAATTGGAGGGTATCCTCACAGGTCCACCTGGTGGGCAACGCACACGCTGTTGCTAATAATTGACACCAAGGAATATCCACACACCGATATCCTCATATGGCACATAGATAGTGGAAGACAGTCTGTGACCTTCATACAGGAGCATATAGGATTTCAACATTCATTGTAATTAAACTTTAACTTACCCGGGCTTAGAAACGGACTTACTAGACCACGATGGTAACTTTGGCTGTCAGCTTCGCTGTTCACATTCCAGCCTCTTCCTTAGGCCACTCTTCAGTCCGTGCTTCACCCGGTATCGTAATTGTTGTATTCTCCTCCTGGGTCCGTCCCCTTGTGAATCACACCAAGCATAGGCTCCAGACACCTGCAAACAAAACAACCGACGCACGTTTCGCTTGCTATGTAACTTATGCGCAAGCTTCGTCAGGGTCTCTCGAGACTTCATACGAGACCTGTATTAAGTAGTTTTCCCCAATGGGGGGGTCAGGGCTAATAAGCTCTGTTTTTAAAGGAACAGTACATCCACCACAATTGATAGAGATGGGGTCAATTGCTCTACACATGGCGTACACCCCCATGAGAATAATCTCATAAATATCATACACTTGTTCCCTTTTATCAACACTGAGATACCTGAAAACACCCTCAAAAACCTCAAAATACGTGAGGGACTCCTAAACAACAGGAAAACAAACCTTCTACAAGAAACACCCCATATGTATATTGTCATTTAAGCCATATGGATGTTCCGTGCGAAGTTGTAGATCCATCTACTTTCATTTTGCAGGAGTATGATTCAACATTACCTCCCCTTTGACCCAAAGCTATATGTTGGATACCCATAAGTGAATATATACTCGTTTTTCTTATGGTGGTCTAGTATGTGCTTCGCCATTGCGCTTCATCTATTTGACCATTTAAGGTGGCCCTAACATGTTCAGCAATCCGTATATTCAAACCTTCTCTTGGTTTGCCCAACATATCTTCCGCATATGCACTGCAATAATATATTACCTGAGTACTTTGACAGGTTAAGCTTGTTACTTTATACAGCTTCCCTTCTAAACCCTTCAAAGTCAGATTCTTGTTTCATAAATTTGCACATTTTTACACCTTCCACACATCTCTGTTCCCTTTTGCGGGGGAAGGTCCAACCAACTCCGAATATTCACCTCAAAAAACTCGGGATACATATCCTTAACGTTTTTTTAACTCTTCTTGCTGTCATCTGCGGGTAACCACCCACACAGTCCCTAAGGATATCGTCCTCACTCAGAGAAACCATATTTTTTCCATGATCTTCCTACTCTAGACCATTCATTGTGGTACCTAGTTATAAACCGAATCGGGGTCTTGTCTTTTTGTTTATTTTCCCTCTCTTTGGCATCCGTTATATATAAATCTGACCTTGTTTTTTGTTGGCTTGCCTGAAACCTTTTTGAATGACTTTTTTGTTATAACCCCTCTTTTGGAATCTTACTTTCATCTCCTCAGACTGTTCCGCAAATCTAACTTCTGAGGAGCAATTACGTTTATGTCGCTGGAATTGGCCCATTGGAATACCTTGAATCAAATTGTGTGGGTGGTGACTGGAGGCATGCAACAGTGAAAATTACCCGCCGCTCTTTTTCTAAAGGTCTCTGTGACAAGGGTATCTCCCTCTTTTTTAATACACAGGTCTAAAAATGTAACTGAACAAGGGTCCCAATTTGCCGTAAGTTTGATATTTTTGTTTCTTATTTAGTACCTCAATGAAATTTTTAAGTAATGCCTCTGATCCATTCCATATCATTAGAATTCATCCACATAGCGGATCCACATTACCACATTATTATCTACTCCAAGGATTTTTTATAGCATCATTGACATCGGTGTTTTCCCACATTCCCAGGTGTAGGCAGGCATACGTGGGCGCAAACGCCCATAGCCGTGCCTCTTTTGGCAATAATATCTTCCTTAAATGGGAAGACATTATTTTCCAGGATAAACCAATCATACACTAGTCCTTTCTATAGTCTTCACTGTCCCTTGCAAACTTTCTTTCTTTCTTTTCTTAATCTCTATTTGCATCATTTCTACTTCCTTTTAAAGGACTCATTACTGATTTAAAATCTGGATCTTCCTTAAACCCCTCCAGTTTGACTTTTAACTCCTCTACCTGTTCACTCAAGAGTTTTAGTCTTTTAGTATCCTCTTTTATTATCATCATCATTAGTCTTAATGAACATTCTGTTAGTTCTTTCTCCCAATCTTGTTTGAAAGAACCATCACTTTCCTTTACTAAATTCTCTCTTGGGTTTAGCCTCAATCTTACCCCTTGGAACCATCTTATTCTTAATGATAATTTCTAGCTAGACCTTCCCACTTTAAACGCAATTGTTGGAGAATATGTTTTCGGTATCTCTTTTTGTATGTCTTGAAAGTGATATCATCACCTTCTGGTTATCAGAGATGTCTTCACTGTCAAAAACTTCCGACATATCTGAATCCCAATCCAAGTCCCTAAGGGTAAACGCCATGTTGAGCGACTTGTGCCCAAATCAAATTGAACTAGAAAAATATTCAAAGGTGTGCAACCCAGTCACAAAAGAAAGGCAAAGACAACGCTACCAACAAAAGCTCAATAATTAGACACTTGACTGGTGCACTACCATACTTCCATATGCTCCAGATATGTGTTCCCCGTAATCGAGTGGTGCTAAGGATTTAGCGCAATATTTAATATAAGTATAGATTGGAAGACAGCTTCCAGAGAATCCTTAAAAAGCACTCTCACACTTGAATCAAAATTAAATACACAATTTATTGGCACAAATCATAAGATAACCACACACCCTTCCCTATGTACTGAACCCCCTCCCCCCATCAACCCACTATTTCTATATATCAAAAAGCCGGGCGTCCCCGCACTAAATGAACCGTGAATAGAAAGTCAATAAACAGAGTCTCTAGAACGGTATCTGAGCCAGTGCTGTGTGATATAAAGTAATCAATCAGGCCAAATATGTAGTGAGAAATCAATGTAGCCAATTGGAGGGTATCCTCACAGGTCCACCTGGTGGGCAACACAACGCTGTTGCTAATATTGACACCAAGAATATCCCACACCACGATATCCTCATATGGCACATAGACAGTCGTGACCATCATACAGGAGCATATAGGATTTCAACATCATTGTAATTAAACTTTAACTTAAACGGACTTACTAGACCACGATGGTAACTTTGGCTGTCAGCTTTCGCTGTTCACATTCCAGCCTTTTCCTTAGGCCACCCGCGCTTCACCCGGTATCGTAATTGTTGTTTCTCCTCCTGGGTCCATCTCCACTTGTGAATCACACCAAGCATAGGCTCCAGACACCTGCAAACAAACAACCGACGCCGCGTTTCGCTGCTATGTAACTTATGCGCAAGATTCGTCAGGGTCTCTCGAGACTTCATACAGACCTGTATTAAGTAGTTTCCCCAATGGGGCGGGTCAGGGCTAATAAGCTCTATTTTTAAAGGAACAGTACATCCACCCAATTGATAGAGATGGGGTCAATTGCCTACACATGGCGTACACCCCCATGAGATATCTCATAATATCAATACACTTGTTCCCTTTTATCAACACTGAGATACCTGAAAACACTCTCAAAAACCTCAAAAGATCGTGAGGGACTCCTAAACAACAGGAAAAACAACCTGCTACAAGAAACACCCATAAGGTATATTGTCTTTAAGCCATATGGATGTTCCGTGCGAAGGTTGTAGATCCATCTACTTTCATTTGGGAGAGTATGGATTCAACATTACCTCCCCTTTGACCCAAAGCTATATGTTGGATACCCATGAAAGTGAATAATACCGATTTTCTTTATGGGGGTCTAGTATTTGCTTCGCCATTGCGCTTCTATCTATTTGACCATTTAAGGTGGCCCTAACATGTTCAGCAATCCTGTATATTCAACCTTCTCTTGTTTGCCCAACATATCTTATTCCGCATATGCACTGCAATAGATATATTACCTGAGTTGCCAACCATGTGTCAACCTTGTAAGGAAAAAGACAGATACAGTTAAATGGTTTTCCGTCAGGGCCCACCAGATACCATTAGTGAAGGAACTTTCACATTTGCCATAAACGCTTTCCTTAGGTGACACTCACTATAGAGTCAGAGAAGGTTTTAACAGCACTTTAGCACCTACATCAGCTTCCAGCATTTCCTGTTGAAACCACATTTTATTGTTGGTATATGCAGACCGCTCACAAACTGACATTTTATTAGGCAACAATATGGATAATAAATCAGAGAGAAAGAGTGCTGACAAGGTGTGCCATGGGTCCAATAGGGGAACCCACATGTGGATCATGCAGACAGATTATTGGGTGGGGCAGGGAGTGAACCGGCGGTCTTGGTTCACATTGGTGCCAATGACAAAGTTAGAGGTGGAGGTGAGGTCCTTAAAAATGATTTCCCGAGAATTAGGGGCCAAGTTAAAAGTAAGGACCTCAAGGGTAGTGATTTCAGAAATACTACCGCAGCCACGTGCTACGCTAAGGAGGCAACGGGAGCTCAGGAGTATAAATGTGTGGCTAAGAGGGTGGTGTAAGGAGATGGGGTTTGGGTTTTTAGAGAACTGGGCTGACTTTTCTGTTGGCTACAGGCTCCTCAATGATGATGGTAAAGCTGTTTTGGGGGAGAAGATGACTAGGGGGTTGGAGGAGATTTTAAACTAGGTATGGGGGGGAGGGTATGTTGAACTACACAGGGGTAGATAGAGAAGTTAGGGATCAGGGGGCTAATAACACAACGGAGGGGGGAGCATAGAGGATAAGGAGGCATTTATGACCAAGTATGGAAGTAAATCAACTGATAATCTAAAATGTATCTTTACAAATGCAAGATGTCTGGCTGGAAAAAAACTGGGAACTAGAACTAATAGAACTTTAAAGGAAAGGTATGATGTAACTTGTATAGCAGAAATGTGGATAAATAATTCACACGACTGGACAGTAAATATTAAATGCTCCTTATTTAGACATGACAGAGTTTATAAGAAAGGAGTAGGAGTATGTATGTATGTTAAACAGGAAATTGAAGCCAAATCTATAAGATGGAATAAATGGGGACATAAACGATACAGCAGAAACAATATGGGTAGAGCTGTGTACAGGACGCAAGAAGGTAGGTAAATTAATTGTTGGAGTATGTTATAAGCCACCAAATGCTGTGGAGGAGGTGGAACTTAATCTCCATATGCAGTTGGCGAAGGCTGCTGGTATGGGGCATGTTTTGGTTATGGGGGATTTTAACTACCCTGACATAGATTGGAGTAAGGGAACTGCCAGCACCTCAAAAGGTATAAAGTTCTTAAATTTCCTATATGGGAATTTTCTTTTACAGATGGTTGAAGTTCCTACTAGACAGAATGCGTTGTTGGATCTAGTGATATCTAATAACCTTGAGCTCATTTTGGAGATGAAGTTAATGGGAAGCTTAGGGAATAGTGACCATGATATAGTGTCTATCTGTTGTATTCAATTAGATCAACTGGACTTGAAGTTTAGTTCTTGAAGACGTTTCGCTAGTCATCCGACTGGCTTTCTCAATTCAGTGTCATTTAATAATATAGGTTGCAAAAAAACTAAAGTGCACTGGGTTAACAAAAACTTTTAACTTTAGGAAAGCTAATTTTATGCTGTTAAAGGAATCACTCCTGCTCATAGACTGGGGGGAATTGTTTCTAGGTAAATATACTGAGCAGATGTGGACCACTTTTAAAGGGATATTAAACTATTAGATTTCTAAATTTGTACCTTTAGGGAACAAGTGTGAAAAAATGAGGTCCACTCCTGCATGGCTTAATGCTCAGATAAAAAATGGATTGAAACTTTTCCCACATCAGAAGGAAATGGAAAAATAGAAAAATGCTGTTACGGCAGAATAAGACGTAGGAGAAAGCAAACTGATGAAAGCAAGGAATACCTTTATTGCGCATACAATATACTTGCAAGCAGCTGCCTCAGTCACAGCAACGTGGTCACTATGAGAGAGAGAGAGAGAATGAAAGACCTTGGGCCTTTTATAGGCCTTAGGTGCTAAAATAATACGTCACACATAATGAGGCAATATATATTACGGTACATTATGGCAGGAGGAGGGAACAAAGAATACATATTCTAATACATAAGTATAACATAATGGCTATGGCCATCCCCTTCCGTCTCCCATGAATGGTCATCCCTATTCCGGTGTAACCATCCGTTCCTTTACCTCCAACATTCCAATAACTACAGAGTAACTATTTGTACCCTCACCCCAAAGTCCGGTTTGGACACTAGAATGATATACTGACCCTCTGCATTGTGTAATCTTGGTCTTTCTACAGCCAGAGACAGGAAGGCTCCGATCGTAACTTACAATATGGCAGATTGTACTCTCTTTGAACCTAAATCCTCCAGCACCTGCTTCCAGTACACATGGTTTCTCACAGTGCCTCATATCTTCATTAATACAGTTTTACTTGTAACCCTTAACATCCCTTTAGGTTCCCTTCAGCAATCCTTTGTCATACACATTATAAGAAATTTCCCTTACAATTCGACCCCTTGAACATAAAATTTTCACAATAAACAAAAAGGGAAATTTGATCATATCTTAATCTTATAACATGTTATCCCCAAAATGTCATTAAGATCATCCTCATTAATGCAATCCCAAGGATACATGGGTTCATATATTTCACTTGGGAATCATTCTAGTGATTGGGACAATAGGTAGGGGTTTCGTTTTTACCTGGGGTATTTTTGTATATTGGCCAACCAATGTAGGAGCATGGCCCACAAGTATGAAAGTATAGACACATAACATAAACCCAAGAAGAATTAGAATCGGCACCAATGTCTGTACTAACATACCTCCTCATGGCCCAAAAGTGTCATGGAACCAATCTGTAGCACTAGCGCCTGCAGATGTGCTCAGTGCAACATATACTGACAGATTGTCCAGTATTGTAGCAGTATTATTTAAAGCCCTTCACATACCTCTCTCTGGTAAGTGCCCATACCGGGGACACTATCAGCTATTATCTCAGTCTATGGGAGGCGATATTGTGCACCTGCATAATGCACTCTGGTATAAATCTTTTCATACTGGCCAAACGTTGGCCTTTGGAGATGTGGAAGCCCATGGGCTGGATCTGCCAATGAACACTTAGAATAGCCCACATCCATGCCTTTCCCGTCCACAGTGAATTCCAGAAATTCTACATCATTACATATTTCCTGAATTCCTCTACATATACAGTACTTCTAGTTTTGTTGCGGTTGACCTAATTGGTAATTCCTAATCAAAGATTTTTGAGGTGTGAGAAGTGTCAGGGAATGACCATGGTAACTTACAACTTCCTTAGAGGCATCTTTGTGTTAATATTTCTCCGTGTCAACTTAACGTTTGTTACCTGTACATATAGGGAGGGATTAAAGTTTATTATTTTTCTTCAATCAGTGACCTGCCATGCTTCCAGAGCAGTATAAGTAATAGCCAGAATGCACAGGTTGTCCACCTGTGTCATTGGATGGTTATCCAATGGTATCACTCCATCAACTGAGGCTGGCTCTGGGAAGCACATAAGGCATGATTTACAAGGTGAATGTCTACATCCCTCTGAGAAGACCTAATTATACCATGTGTTCTCCTGCCATGCTAATGTCACAAACAAATCCTAGTGTTTGTACCAACTTGGGTTTGACCCTTTTGAACACACAAACTATTTCTCAACAGGCCCCTCAGTGGTAATACCATAACACATCAACATTTGAGGTCACATTATTGTTAGAAACATTTGTCACATCCCTTCCCCTTGCTATAAAAGTTCTCATGTTTGTCCATACAGTTGAATTACATTTGTTTTTACTGAGTTCACATCCTGTTGTTATAGAAAAACTGGTAAAGTCTCTGAGTCATTGTCTGTAACTTGATAAGTGCCTTCCCCAACATCCTATCAGGGCATCTCCTTAATACTCCATGGACTGCTCACTTGCAGTGGCTCCTCTAAATCCATCTGGATTTTTTTGGTGACTGATGGTGGTTGGGGTTATAGGTGGTACTTTGAATGGTTCCCCATATTAAGGGGTTTTCCATCCTTTTCGTTTAAAGTCTCTGGTCACAATTCAGTCTCCTGGGGCAAGATCATGTAGCTGTCCCTCTGTACCAGTTGGCAGATTTGCCTTTACCACCTGATGGAGAGAAGACAGAATTTTAGAAAATTTACACAACATTGGAACATTTTCCTTCTCCTATTAGTCAGTGGTAGAAGCAGGTTCCAATAGTTTATCCCTGTCTGTATATACTGAATAAACATAAGGTTGTGTCAGGTTGTTTCTCACTAGCACTCTGGATTTCACATATAATACCTGCAGCCAATGTAAATCTTCTCTCTTTCTACTGCTCCTCCCATGGTTGGGTGATATGATAAACTATATCGTAGATCTTTACCAAGCTTCTACAATGTTGAGTTAACAAGATGTTTCCATTATCACTATTTAGGCTAGGGATTCCCTAATTAACTGTTTGGCTACTATTAACGCCTCAGCTTCTGATGTGGGAAAAGTTTCAATCCATGTGGAAACATGTCCCCATTATTAGACAATATTTTCTGCCCTGCTACTGTGTCAGGTCAATGAATTTTATCTGTAAATGGTCAAATGTGACCGAACTTAAAGGAGACACTGAGCGCAATTGTACTATTTAATATAAGTATAGATTGGAAGACAGCTTCCAAAGAATCCTTAAAAAGCACTCTCACACTTGAATCAAAATTAAAATACACAATTTATTGGCACAAATCAATAAGATAACCACACCCTTCCCTATGTACTGAACCTCCCTCCCCCCATCAACACACTATTTCTATATTATCAAAAAGCCGGGCGTCCCCGGCTAAATGAACCGTGAATAGAAAGTCAATAAACAGAGTCTCTAGAACGGTATCTGAGCCAGTGCTGTGTGATATAAAGGCCAAAATATGTAGTGAGAAATCAGTGTAGCCAATTGGAGGGTATCCTCACAGGTCCACCTGGTGGGCAAGCAACGCTGTTGCTAATAATTGACACCAAGGAATATCCACACACACGATATCCTCATATGGCACATAGATAGTGGAAGACAGTCGTGACCTTCATACAGGAGCATATAGGATTTCAACATTCATTGTAATTAAACTTTAACTTACCCGGGACTTAGAAACGGACTTACTAGACCACGATGGTAACTTTGGCTGTCAGCTTTGCTGTTCACATTCCAGCCTCTTCCTTAGGCCACTCTTCAGTCCGTGCTTCACCCGGTATCGTAATTGTTGTATTCTCCTCCTGGGTCCGTCTCCACTTGTGAATCACACCAAGCATAGGCTCCAGACACCTGCAAACAAACAACCGACGCACGTTTCGCTTGCTATGTAACTTATGCGCAAGCTTCGTCAGGGTCTCTCGAGACTTCATACGAGACCTGTATTAAGTAGTTTCCCCAATGGGGCGGGTCAGGGCTAATAAGCTCTGTTTTTAAAGGAACAGTACATCCACCACAATTGATAGAGATGGGGTCAATTGCTCTACACATGGCGTACACCCCCATGAGAATAATCTCATAAATATCAATACACTTGTTCCCTTTTATCAACACTGAGATACCTGAAAACACCCTCAAAAACCTCAAAAGATCGTGAGGGACTCCTAAACAACAGGAAAAACAACCTTCTACAAGAAACACCCATAATGTATATTGTCATTTAAGCCATATGGATGTTCCGTGCGAAGGTTGTAGATCCATCTACTTTCATTTTGCAGGAGTATGGATTCAACATTACCTCCCCTTTGACCCAAAGCTATATGTTGGATACCCATGAAAGTGAATAATACTCGATTTTCTTTATGGTGGTCTAGTATGTGCTTCGCCATTGCGCTTCTATCTATTTGACCATTTAAGGTGGCCCTAACATGTTCAGCAATCCGTATATTCAACCTTCTCTTGGTTTGCCCAACATATCTCATTCCGCATATGCACTGCAATAGATATATTACCTGAGTACTTTGACAGGTTATTAAGCTTGTTACTTTATACAGCTTCCCTTCTAACCCTTCAAAGTCAGATTCTTGTTTCATAAATTTGCACATTTTACACCTTCCACAACATCTGTTCCCTTTTGCGGGGGGAAGGTCCAACCAACTCCGAATATTCACCTCAAAAAACTCGGGGATAACATATCCTTACGGTTTTTACCTCTTCTTGCTGTCATCTGCGGGTAACCACCCACACAGTCCCTAAGGATATCGTCCTCACTCAGGAGAAACCAATATTTTTCCATGATCTTCCTAACTCTAGACCATTCATTGTGGTACCTAGTTATAAACCGAATCGGGGTCTTGTCTTTTTTGTTATTTTCCCTCTCTTTGGCATCCTTGTTATATAATAAATCTGACCTTTGTTTTTGTTGGGCTTGCCTGAAACCTTTTTGAATGACTTTTTTGTTATAACCCCTCTTTTGGAATCTTACTTTCATCTCCTCAGACTGTTCCGCAAATCTAACTTCTGAGGAGCAATTACGTTTATGTCGCTGGAATTGGCCCATTGGAATACCTTGAATCAAATTGTGTGGGTGGTGACTGGAGGCATGCAACAGTGAATTAACCGCCGTCTCTTTTCTAAAGGTCTCTGTGACAAGGGTATCTCCCTCTTTTTTAATACACAGGTCTAAAAATGTAACTGAACAAGGGTCCCAATTTGCCGTAAGTTTGATATTTTTGTTGTTCTTATTTAGTACCTCAATGAAATTTTTAAGTAATGCCTCTGATCCATTCCATATCATTAGAATATCATCCACATAGCGGATCCACATTACCACATTATTATCTACACCCAGGATTTTTATAGCATCATTAACATCGGTGTTTTCCCACATTCCCAGGTGTAGGCAGGCATACGTGGGCGCGCAAACAGCGCCCATAGCCGTGCCTCTTATCTGGCAATAATATCTTCCATTAAATAGGAAGACATTATTTTCCAGGATAAACCAATCATACACTATGTCCTTTCTATAGTCTTCACTGTCCCTTGCAAACTTTCTTTTCTTTCTTTTCTTAATCTCTATTTGCATCATTTCTACTTCCTTTTTAAGGGACTCATTACCTGATTTAAAATCTTGATCTTCCTTAAACCCCTCCAGTTTGACTTTTAACTCCTCTACCTGTTCACTCAAGAGTTTTAGTCTTTTAGTATCCTCTTTTATTATCATCATCATTAGTCTTAATGAACATTCTGTTAGTTCTTTCTCCCAATCTTGTTTGAAAGAACCATCACTTTCCTTTACTAAATTCTCTCTTGGGTTTAGCCTCAATCTTAACCCTCTTGGAACCATCTTATTCTTAAGATAATTTTCTAGGCTAGACACTTCCCACTTTAAACGCAATTGTTGGAGAATATGTTTTCGGTATCTCTTTTTGTATGTCTTGAAAGTGATATCATCACCTTCTGGGTTATCAGAGATGTCTTCACTGTCAAAAACTTCCGACATATCTGAATCCCAATCCAAGTCCCTAAGGGTAAACGCCATGTTGAGCGACTTGTGCCAACAAATCAAATTGAACTAGAAAATATTCAAAGGTGTGCAACCCAGTCACAAAAGAAAGGCAGAGACAACGCTACCAACAAATAGCTCAATAATTAGACACTTGACTGGTGCACTACCATACTTTCATATGCTACAAGATATGTGTTCCCCGTAATCGAGTGGTGCTAAGGATTTAGCGCAATATTTAATATAAGTATAGATTGGAAGACAGCTTCCAGAGAATCCTTAAAAAGCACTCTCACACTTGAATCAAAATTAAAATACACAATTTATTGGCACAAATCAATAAGATAACCACACCCTTCCCTATGTACTGAACCTCCCTCCCCCCATCAACACACTATTTCTATATTATCAAAAAGCCGGGCGTCCCCGACTAAATGAACCGTGAATAGAAAGTCAATAAACAGAGTCTCTAGAACGGTATCTGAGCCAGTGCTGTGTGATATAAAGTAATCAATCAGGCCAAAATATGTAGTGAGAAATCAATGTAGCCAATTGGAGGGTATCCTCACAGGTCCACCTGGTGGGCAACACAACGCTGTTGCTAATAATTGACACCAAGGAATATCCACACACACGATATCCTCATATGGCACATAGACAGTCGTGACCATCATACAGGAGCATATAGGATTTCAACAGTCATTGTAATTAAACTTTAACTTAAACGGACTTACTAGACCACGATGGTAACTTTGGCTGTCAGCTTCGCTGTTCACATTCCAGCCTTTTCCTTAGGCCACCGCGCTTCACCCGGTATCGTAATTGTTGTATTCTCCTCCTGGGTCCATCTCCACTTGTGAATCACACCAAGCATAGGCTCCAGACACCTGCAAACAAACAACCGACGCGCGTTTCGCTTGCTATGTAACTTATGCGCAAGATTCGTCAGGGTCTCTCGAGACTTCATACGAGACCTGTATTAAGTAGTTTCCCCAATGGGGCGGGTCAGGGCTAATAAGCTCTATTTTTAAAGGAACAGTACATCCACCACAATTGATAGAGATGGGGTCAATTGCTCTACACATGGCGTACACCCCCATGAGAATAATCTCATAAATATCAATACACTTGTTCCCTTTTATCAACACTGAGATACCTGAAAACACTCTCAAAAACCTCAAAAGATCGTGAGGGACTCCTAAACAACAGGAAAAACAACCTGCTACAAGAAACACCCATAATGTATATTGTCATTTAAGCCATATGGATGTTCCGTGCGAAGGTTGTAGATCCATCTACTTTCATTTGGCAGGAGTATGGATTCAACATTACCTCCCCTTTGACCCAAAGCTATATGTTGGATACCCATGAAAGTGAATAATACTCGATTTTCTTTATGGTGGTCTAGTATTTGCTTCGCCATTGCGCTTCTATCTATTTGACCATTTAAGGTGGCCCTAACATGTTCAGCAATCCGTATATTCAACCTTCTCTTGGTTTGCCCAACATATCTTATTCCGCATATGCACTGCAATAGATATATTACCTGAGTTGCCAACCATGTGTCAACCTTGTAAGGAAAAGACAGATACAGTTAAAATGGTTTTCCGTCAGGGCCCACCAGATACCATTAGTGAAGGAACATTCACATTTGCCATAAACGCTTTCCTTAGGTGACACTCAGCTATAGAGTCAGAGAAGGTTTTAACAGCAGCTTTAGCACCTACATCAGCTTCCAGCATTTCCTGTTGAAACCACATTTTATTGTTGGTATATGCAGAACGCTCACAAACTGACATTTTATTAGGCAACAATATGGATAATAAAATCAGAGAGAAAGAGTGCTGACAAGGTGTGCCATGGGTCCAATAGGGGAACCCACATCATGCCTGGTGCACATTCACCTACTGAGACCAAACTAGAGAAAGAGGAAAAAAAAAAAAAAACAATATTTATTTTCAACAACAAAATTTTACACATTTAAAATGTCTGTTAACTTTAAATGAGAAGTTACAATCAATAAACAATGTACGAAACATTAACTTAGTAAGGTCAGCACCATCACCTGTAGGTAAAAGAATTTCAGGGTCAAGAACAGTACAATATTTCATAATAAATTCAGGCGCATTTCGCAAGCCGGCATCGTATAGCAACCCGCGTACTGCAGATAAATTTGTTGTCTTAAGTTCTCACAAGACCTTTAAAGAAGATTAACTCCTTGTATGCCACAAGGGTGCGGAAGGCAAACAATGCCTACTTAGCTGCTTCTAACGCCCCCTCTGTGCGGCTGGGACCAGCATTTAGAACAGTAAAAAATAAATTAATAAATAAAAATAATCGACCAGTCGTGGTTAATAGCCATGGCCCTGCAAGAAAACTAAACATGAGCTCAATAAAACCAGCATGAATTAGAACAAATAGTGAGTGTGACAAGCATGAATTAGAGAACAATTGGCATCAGCTGTGCAAATAAGATGTCATCTCTACAAGGACATGGCATCTTCTTACTATTATTTAGCAGCAATTTTAGTTTGGTTTTATCTGTATAAATGATAGATTCTGTTAGGAACTATATTAACTGATTGTACATTACAGAAATCACAATACTGGCCCACGGCCAATAGGGCATCATTTAATATTTCCAACTGCAGTGGTTGTTACTTTATATTTAATTGACGACAGGTGATTTATTTTATTCGTATGCATCTAATCAGAAATGTACATTTACAATCGAGTCTATCTTTCTACCAATGGTCATGCATGCTTCCAGGTTATCATAAGAAACCTTTCTTTATACATCTGGACATACAGGGTCCCAATTTATTGCCCACTGGCTCCCATCTCCGTTTGCCAGGAATTTGTTTTAGTACAGATCCTAATATTTAACACAGGGATGTATTTCCGTACTGATCCCCACTCTCAGAGCACACACATTCCTTTTCCAGTACATAAACCTTTCTAGCTCTGCTCCCTTGTCACAGCACAGTTACATGCAGTGTTGTGACCTTTGACATGTGGCTAGTGCAGTGATATACATTCTGACACCCTCTCCCTTGTTTCATGAACACTGGCAATGTTATAGGCATTATCCTTTTTACTTCTGCAAATCATTTCCATTAACTGATATACAAATTCCTTTTAATTGACATAAAATAACATTTCTGAAAAATTCCTTTCCCTTTCCGTTCTTACTTCTCTAATCAGCTGTCAATAACAATGCCCAGTGTATAATAAACCTTATGACAGATTGATTTGACATTGATTGGATAATAAAAAATAATTAATCAATTACCCCTATGGAGTTGCTCATGGCCACTGGCACAGTGTGGCATTTCTTGACTGTATTGCCTGTCACCCACATTGAATATGAAAACCAAAAAGATATTAGCTGTCCATCAATCATTAGTACACACATGGCATAATTCTAGACATTCCCTACTAATACATGGTTGTTATACCCTTATTAGATTAGATACAATACAGTTATATATGTGTGTATACGTGTATGGGTGTGTACTCACTCAGGCTTGCTGGATCTAAGATTGCTTAGATCCTACAGCCATAGAAAACCCTCCTCTTGTTCAAATTTCTTCATAGTCACTAATTTGTAAACTCTGGGCAGTCTCTCATCCGATGGTTCATACTACCATAATGGTAACATCCATGTTTTCTTAAATGTCTATTTACCCCATTCTGGAGTCCCATACCCCTTCTCTGATGCTCACTGTTATTTGCAGCTCTTTCATAGGACATCATTGGGATCATTCTCATCAGCATCTGGGCATACAGAGCATATTGTTGTAATGTCGGTAATGCTGCCTGTGCTTGCCATCATACGATAGTCCTTAACATAGTCCTGAAGAGGTTTCCATAGCCCATGGATGAACCATATTACCAGAAATCCCTCCCAGGTTCCAGGAGGGACTGGAAGTTGCTTTGGTCTGTCCAGTGCTGAATTTGCTGAATATATTTCAGTCAGTCGAGCCAAATATTCAGTCACTGACCCCCCCCTGGCCTGCATACAGCCTAATATCTTGTCAATGGATTTGGAAGAGGCTGGATGAGGGGGGGGAAGTGATAGGTGCCAATTGTAGTCAGGTTTACTTACTGCCTGGTGATTCACTGGGATGATGGTTTGAGGTTGTTGTTGCTCCTGTCCTGTTGCGGCTGCTGTGACGTTACTGGTTTCTGGCAGGGGTAGGTTCAGTGCAGCAGGGAAATCCTGAGGTAGTACATTTTCCATAAGGTTTTGTGGAATTTGGATCTGCTTTCCAGCTGGCGAATGGAGAGGAGGGTCTCATGGAGCTGAGGATCTGTGGAAAGAAAAACCTGGGGATGGTGTGTTAGTGTTACATCCCCCCCATTACAGATACATGGTGTATCCCGCACACACACTTCATTCATCCACATTTTACATTCTTCCCATTCCTCCAGCCCCACTAGCCTTCTTCTTGACCTACTACATTTCTGCATCTCACCCCGCAACCTACATACTTGTCCCATATCAAAACTGCCTTCTTTGGGAAAACCAAACTCCTCCACCCACCTTTGAAAATTCACCACTGCCTGTGGACCATATTTATAGAGCATGTACTTGGCATGAGGAGGGAGACAGGGGTCCTGAGAACCTTGAGTGTCAGATGTAGCCGGATTTGTAATTTTATTTCCCATTTTGTCTTAATTTCACTGCAGAACACCAAGCTTGCTAATTTTACCGCAGACCACCAAGTCTGCTGTCCTAACCACAGAACTGAATCTGCTGATCATACCACAGAACTAAATATGTAAACCACAGAACTGAATCTGTGAACTATACCACAGAACTAAATCTGTAAACCACAGAACTATCTGTGAACTATACCACAGGACTAAACTGTAAACCACAGAATTGAATCTGCGAACTATACCACAGAACTTATCTGTAAACCACAGAACTGAATCTGCGAACTATACCGCAGAACTAAATCTGTAAACCACAGAATTGAATCTGCGAACTATACCACAGAACTTAATCTGTAAACCACAGAACTGAATCTGTGCACATATACCACAGAACTAATCTGTAAACCACAGAACTGAATCTGCGAACTATATCACAGAACTAAATCTGTAACCACAGAAATGAATCTGCAACTATACCACAGAACTAAATCTGTAAACCACAGAACTGAATCTGCGAACTATACCACAGAACTAAATCTGTAAACCACAGAAATGAATCTGTGAACTATACCACAGAACTAAATCTGTAAACCCCAGAACTGAATCTGCAAACTATACCACAGAACTAAATCTGTAAACCACAGAACTGAATCTGCAAACTATACCACAAAACTTAATCTGTAAACCACAGAACTGAATCTGTGAACTATACCACCGAACTACATCTGTAAACCACAGAACCGAATCTGTGAACTATACCACGGACTAAACCTGTAACCACAGAATTGAATCTGCGAACTATACCAAAGAACTTATCTTAAACCACAGAACTGAATCTGCGAACTATACCGCAGAACTAAATCTGTACACCACAGAATTCAATCTCGAACTTACCACAGAACTAATCTGTAACCACAGAACTGAATCTGTGCACTATACCACAGAACTAAATCTGTAAACCACAGAACTGAATCTGCGAACTATATCACAGAACTAAATCTGTAAACACAGAACTGAATCTGCTGATCATACCACAGAACTAAATATGTAAACCACAGAACTGAATCTGTGAACTATACCACAGAAACTAATCTGTAAACCCAGAACCTAATCTGTGAACTATACCACAGGACTAAACCTGTAAACCACAGAATTGAATCTGCGAACTATACCACAGAACTTAATCTGTAAACCACAGAACTGAATCTGCGAACTATACCGCAGAACTAAATCTGTAAACCACAGAATTGAATCTGCGAACTATACCACAGAACTTAATCTGTAAACCACAGAACTGAATCTGTGCACTATACCACAGAACTAAATATCTGTAACCACAGAACTGAATCTGCGAACTATATCACAGAACTAAATCTGTAAACCACAGAAATGAATCTGCGAACTATACCCAACTAATCTGTAAACCACAGAACTGAATCTGCGAACTATACCACAGAACTAAATCTGTAAACCCAGAAATGAATCTGTGAACTATACCACAGAACTAAATCTGTAAACCCCAGAACTGAATCTGCAAACTATACCACAGAACTAAATCTGTAAACCACAGAACTGAATCTGCAAACTATACCACAAAACTAATCTGTAACCCACAGAACTGAATCTGTGAACTAACCACCGAACTACATCTGTAAACCACAGAACCGAATCTGTGAACTATACCACAGGACTAAACCTGTAAACCACAGAATTGAATCTGCGAACTATACCACAGAACTAATCTGTAAACCACAGAACTGAATCTGCGAACTATACCGCAGAACTAAATCTGTACACCACAGAATTCAATCTGCGAACTATACCACAGAACTATCTGTAAACACACAGAACTGAATCTGTGCACTATACCTATACCACAGAACTAATCTGTAAACCACAGAACTGAATCTGCGAACTATATCACAGAACTAAATCTGTAACCACAGAAATGAATCTGCGAACTATACCACAAACTAAATCTGTAAACCACAGAACTGAATCTGCGAACTATACCACAGAACTAAATCTGTAAACCACAGAACTGAATCTGCGAACTATACCACAGAACTAAATCTGTAAACCACAGAACTGAATCTGCAAACTATACCACAAAACTTAATCTGTAAACCACAAGAACTGAATCTGTGAACATACCACCGAACTACATCTGTAAACCACAGAACCGAATCTGTGAACTATACCACAGGACTAAACCTGTAACCACAGAATTGAATCTGCGAACTATACCACAGAACTTAATCTGTAACCACAGAACTGAATCTGCGAACATATACCGCAGAACTAAATCTGTACACCACAGAATTCAATCTGCGAACTATATACCACAGAACTTAATCTGTAAACCACAGAACTGAATCTGTGCACTATACCACAGAACTAAATCTGTAAACCACAGAAATGAATCTGCGAACTATACCACAGAACTAAATCTGTAAACCACAGAACTGAACTGCGAACTATACCACAGAACTAAATCTGTAAACCACAGAACTGAATCTGCGAACTATACCACAGAACTAATCTGTAAACCACAGTACTGAATCTGCAAAACTATACCACAAACTTAATCTGTAAACCACAAAACTGAATCTGCGAACTATACCACAGAACTAAATCTGTAAACCACAGAACTGGATCTGCAAACTATTAGCACTCTGTTTTCCAGCGAGCACTAACTTATAAGTATTCTTATTTTAAAATTCTGGTAATTCCACCCATCCTAGTAACCTAGTGGATTCCAATTACCCTAACAATTTAAACAGTTTAAATTTAGTTTACTACTACCCATACAGCTTTAATAAACTAGCTAATGGCAAACTGACAGCTAACTGCTTTAAAGAGACCCTGTAATCTGAATAGTATATTTCTCTAGGAGGTTGTACTCCTACCTCTTTTCTGCATGGTAACATCCAACTGACCTCCTACATAGGTGAATGCGACAAAACATGGTAATAATAATTTCGTATATAGCGCTACATTTCCACAGTACTTTCCGATTATTTGAAGTTATGCCCCTGTTGACAGCTGACTGCTCCTCTTGTAGTGAAGAACGGTAGTAGTAGGACTCTCTTCTACCTCCAGAGAAATATGAACTCATTTAAAAAAAATAGTTTCTTTTAACCTAATTTATTTGAAATTAAATACAGTATGTCCATTCATGTTTCTCAAAGCCAACAGACCCTAAAAAATCACTTATATGCTGCTCTTTTTTCTTATGTCAGACTTTAAAGGGTATGTCCACCCTAAAATATCGTCATTTCGGCGGAGGGAAAGAGGAGAGGTAAGTAAAGTTTGGGGAGCTTTCTAAACATATAAATATAGCGTTGGGGCTGGGGGGACAGGGGCAATACTATATTTAGGGTTTTACACAGGGGGAGGGATCCTGAGAGGGAGGGGAGAAGGGTTGCAGTAAGCATGCCAAACTTCTCCCGGAGGCCAGGTAGGAGGCAGAGTCCTATATGGACTCTGCTATCCTCTGGTGGGCAGTTTTGGGGACTTTGGGGGGGGACTACAGGAGAACCATATGGAGCTGGGATGTGAGGTAAGGATTACACTACACTACATGATGGGGCCAGTAGTTGGGGGATTATAGTTTTGGGGGTGGACATGCCCTTTAACTAGAAGAATGACTTTTCAAAAGTTTATTTAGAGATTCTTAAGAAACTCAGAGATCAGTCTGTAAATAATCCAAACAGGAACCTGCAACAAAGACGAACAGAACGTTCCCAACCAGTTATTTTTATTTGATAAACACAATGCAATACATGTTGTACGCAAATTTACCAGTTTATGCTGAGTAAACATCTTTACCACTGCACTCTTTTTTCATTATTTATTCATTGAGCTTAGAATATTGAACATATTAATATTCAATATGGTATTATTAATATATAACATATTAAAGTTGGTTTCTCAGCCTCTACGGATGCATTATCTTCTGTTTTGTCTGAACATCCTTCTAATTACATTAATAGGCATAACCATATTCTACTGTATTCTGGTAGGATTTATTACACAGTTATTTACTGAAAGGCTAACGGGAATAATAGGAATCAGGTGTGCCTCCAGATGTTTGAAACTACAGCTCCAGCATTCCCTAGCTTCCCTTTGTAGTTGAGGAATGCTGGGAGTTGTAGTTTCAAACATCTGGAGGCAAACAGTTTGAAATCACAGAATATGATATTTGAAATGGTATATGGATAAGATGTGAGTGGGTTGCCCATTTGGAATCTGAGGTCCAGAATCTAAAAGGGAAACTTGCAGTATTGCAGGGCTTGACAAATCTGGGGGAATCGCAGGTACTGGCAGGGGCCGGTAACTGTAGAGTGGAAATGGGGCAGATAAGTTGGTAAAGGAAGATAGATTTGTAAGGGTCACCAGGGGAAGTAGGGGACGGAAGGGTATGGTCGCTTCTTCCCATTTTGGTCGATCCCAACAGATTTGCCATGTTAGGTAAAAATGTGGAGGACGATGGCTCAGAAGTAGCATGTAGGCTTCTAAAATCTATGATTTTCTAAAGGAGTTCCTGGCAGCATTAATAAAACATTCTTAAATAAGAACTAACAACTAATAATAAATTATGTTTTGTCAATTTTATGGATCCCTAATATGTTTAACACCAAAAAAAAAAAAATTACTCAGAATTTGCTAAAGCTGAATTTTGAACCATTATGCTGTAAACAGCAGTTATGACATGACAGTAGGGTGTCCTGTAAGCTTCAACACTTGGACACCACATTTTAGTAGATGTTGATTTTTAAGCCTCTATATAGCACTGATTAAATTCTGATTTAACATTGGGTTCACAGCATAAATGAGATTGAAACACATGCTAACTGATGTTACAATGTGTAACATAAATGGGTAACCTAAATAAACATTAATATCTGGCACGAGGCAAGATGATATCTTCACCCCAAACTGGCAAAAGGATATGATAAATAGTGCAAACTCAAAAGGCGAATTTTCTCTATTTTATAATAGGACATTTTTTAGAATTGCTTATTTTCAGCAAACTGCTTACCAAACTAGTTCCATTAATATGGGAACATACCATAGTGCTGTGTAAGAAATGTCATGTTAATGGAACATTCCAGTAAGTAATGATGTTTTGGTGAAAATTCTGCTAAAACTGCAAAAAAATGCAACAAAAGGGAGAAAAGGGGCAAAAGGCAACAATTCACCTATTTATAAATAGCTTTAAATAAAAAAAGTGACAAAAATAGCTCTGAAATGACACTAGAGAGCAACCTCTTTTCGCAGTGATGTGATCGCCTCACATCGCCGCAGCGAAAACAAGCGTTTATAAATAACTGGAAAATAGCGCTATTTGTCATTGCGATGTCATGCGTATAGCGAAATGGTGAAAATAGCGACCGTTTATAAATAGCCCCTTAGTCTAATAACGTGATTAATAAAAGTTCTTATCGTTTTAAAATGGTGCTAATTTTGCCCTAACCAATCAGATGTTAGCTTTGAAATGTTAAATAGGATCTGATTGTTGGGGCAAAATTAGCACCATTTAAACGATAAGAACTTTTATTTAATTTTCAATAAACATTTATAAATGTTTACCATTAGTTTGTTTTTTATTTATTAACCTTGCACACACATCAAGGAGACCTCAGTGTAGGAAGTGGGTAGAAATCCGAGGGCAGTTTTTTGATTGAAGAAGATATTGCACTTTATCTAGGTTATCGTGACTTTTTATACTTACAGTAAAACAAAGTATCACTAGTAGCACCTCCGTATGCTACAATTATGAGAAAGAAGAATTTTATGGAGACTGCATTTTTAATGCAAAAATGGAACTGGGACAAAGGGTAAACACACTTAATTGCACATTAGGGTGACCATTGGGATAGTGGTAAGTTAGGATTATGTTTGTGAATGTTCATCTAAGTCATGGTGTATCTGTGGTATTCCGTTAGATCAAGTTTAGTTCCTGAAGATTTTTTTCATTAGTGAACCGAAAAAATGGCTAATGACTAGCAAATGTCTTCAAGAACTAGACTTCAAATCCAGTTGATTCAATCGATACCATAAATATGTAGTTCTTACATGTCATATGATTTGTTGTTCTTGTCTTAGGCTACTAGGCTAATAGCGAGCATTCGGTAGGGGAACAAAGACTGTCAGTTGCGGCAACAGTGACCGTGGCAGACAGTTCACACAACCAATCGTGTGGTCCCATAGGGAACCACGCGATAGGACGTGATTTACCAATGGGCAACAGAGCTCAGTCACGCCCGCCCCGCCACACACTGTAAGATATTTTTGGATGACCAACCGATATACGGCACTATCAGTCGGTCAGCCGAAAATATCTTACCGTGTGCCCAGCCTTAAGTAACACAACCCCCAGTGAGAAGATAATGGACAAATAAGCAGAAGTACAAACACATAGGAGAGAGAAAATAATAATCTGCATCTTACCAAACATAAATTGACTGTTTGTATGGTAATATGGCCATGCCCTACAGGTTTTCGATTAGGGCATTCAAATTGGCATGGCTGTATAATATGAAAGACTATGAAAAACTTGAAATGAGAAAAATTTAATAAAAAGGTGAATAAGAAAAAGATAATTATAAATTTGTTAACTAAAGTGAGTGTGACGGGATTCCTGCAAGGTGGACATTACTAATTATACTGTAAGGGTGTAGCTAATTGTTTAAATTGGTTAAGGGCTGTTGAAACTTTGGTTTTGAGCCTCATTTAAGTCATTTCTCCAGAGCGATAGCTCTTGAGCGAGCTTCTTTCAAAGGGATTTAATGTTTTAAAGGGGTTTGTCTGTTTTTAAGGGAGAGCATTAAGAACAAAAGCGTTTAGAACAAGAAAGGGTTTAAGAACAAGTGTGTATTGCTGCTGTTTCTCTTGTTTGTGTATTGCTGTTGCTGTGTATTTCTATTTAGTATGGACAGTTTTGTTGGGGCCATGAAAGTGCATCCTGCCGCATGTAGGGATATTGGAGCAGCCGCCCCAGGGGACCTATGTATGTGTCAGATGTGAGTGGGTTGCCCATTTGGAATCTGAGGTCCAGAATCTAAAAGGGAAACTTGCAGTATTGCAGGGCTTGACAAATCTGGGGGAATCGCAGGTACTGGCAGGGGCCGGTAAACTGGAGAGTGGAAATGGGGCAGATAAGTTGGTAAAGGAAGATAGATTTGTAAGGGTCACCAGGGGAAGTAGGGGACGGAAGGGTATGGTCGCTTCTTCCCAGTTGGTCGATCCCAACAGATTTGCCATGTTAGGTAAAAATGTGGAGGACGATGGCTCAGAAGTAGCATGTATGGAGTGGGCCGTTCCTTTGAGCACCCAGGGGGTGGCCATCTCCATTGCAAGGGAAGGAGAATTGGGGGCTAGGAAGGATAAGCAGGTGTAGTGGTAGGGGACTCCATTATTAAGGATAGATAGGGGTAATCTGTCGCCAAGACCCTACATGCCGACCAGTTGTGTGTCGAACTATACCACAGAACTAAATCTGTAAACCACAGAACTGAATCTGCGAACTATACCACAGAACTAAATCTGTAAACCACAGAGAACTAAATCTGTAAACCACAGAACTGAATCTGCAAACTATACCACAAAACTTAATCTGTAAACCACAGAACTGAATCTGTGAACTATACCACAGAACTACATCTGTAAACCACAGAACCGAATCTGTGAACTATACCACAGGACTAAACCTGTAAACCACACAAATAAATTAATCCAATTGTTCATTTTTACAGACCATCATTCCAATCTCCTGGCATTCATATATGCTGTTAAATATGTGAGAAGAGGACTAAGACAGTAGCCATCATTGGACACTTATTATCATCTATAACATACACAATAGGGCTAAGGCTTCCCATGCACTTTTACATAAGGAAGGGTTAAAGGCTTCGGAATCTGCAATTCAGGTACTGCAAAGGATTAAAGAAGAAGATAGTTAGACTCTTCCCCAAATAGCCAAGGCCATCAAAAAGATGAAAAATAAGATATACAAGTATCACAATTTTCAACTTAAAATACATAAAAATACAAAAAAGAAGCTTTAATTTTGTTCTAACAGTAAGGTACAAGGGACAGGCAGTCATAAGATTTCTATAATTAGTTTAAAAAAGTGACTGTAAAGATCCAACACAGAAACAAGCAATACAAAGTTCTTGTTTATACCAAGTATTTCAAAGTAATAACTTTAGATTATATTTCAAAAAGCTTAGAAATGTTTAAAGGGGAACTGGGGTCTCCAAACAAGTTACGTTTAAATGAAAGGCCAGTTTCCTACATTTTAAATGAGCCATCAACCACCTCTCTACGTGCTCCACAGCCCAAGATATAAAGAAATGACTGGCCAGAAAATGAATGGGTGGGAAGCTGACATGTGATATTCTTAAGGTTTCTCCTGCACAGTGCTGCCAGCGAGCACAGCCTCAGGCTCCCTCAGTGTGTGAGGGAGACAGGAAGTCCCTCCTCCTCTCTGCTGTGTGAAGTCCTGACAGAGAAGGTAAGGGAGGTCTGAGTAACCCACGGCACCTGTGAATGTGCGGGGCTTAGACACCCATGAGTGGGTGTGGCTTAGACACCCACAAGTGGGCAGGGCTTAGACACCCGTGAGTGGGCAGGGCCACAGGGGACTGTAAGATAATGGGCCATGGGGGGCCTGCAACTGGAGGGACCATGGGTCTATGAGTAGGAGGGACCAGGGGGGCTGCAAAGGGAGACACAGGACAGATTGACTGACAGTTTCAGAGCAGGAAGCAGGAAGTGCAGGGGACCTGGTGATGCTGCTGCCATATCACACACAAAAATGTAAATATCTTCAAAAATATGCAAAATAAACAATGGAAATTGCAAAAATTCCCAGGGAAGCAATTCCTATCAATTTACCTCAATTTACCTAAAGTCATTTTTGGACCACAGTTCCCCTTTAATACCAATAGTGTAAAGGCCATAGTGTAAAATATGTCTGTATTATTTTATGATAAAATATTGACATGTTCGCCCAGAACATTGCGGTATAAGTAGCAATGGACATTGTCTACCAATTTTATATAAGTTCCATATAAGATAGTTAGCCACAATGTTAACAATTTATGGGCTTATTTAAAGGTTACCTGTCTACTACAATTAGATTGTTTACTGCAACTTAAGAGCAATGGGTTAAGAACTTAAATACAGTAATCCCTTTACAGGGAACTTTACTCAGAGCTGCAATTGCTCTGGGCAAATCTCCCAGAAGAGATATACCAGAGGTTGTTCGGATATGGGTGAATCTCACCCAAATGTAATTGGCGTTAAATACTTACTGTATGTGCACACAGCTGTAAATAGGTTTGTGGAAGCTGCGCTTTTGTCTGTTATGATGCTTGCACAGCCGCTGCAACCTAGAGGTTAAAGTCAAGCTAACTGATCGTAAATTGTATACAAGCAACCTACACTAAGGTAGGGTTTCTCAAAGGGTGTGCCGGGGCAGATTGGTGGGACTTCAAAGAGACATTGGTGTGCCACAGAATTAGTGGAAATTGTTTCACCAGTATAACCTACATTTTTTAAATTTTTACTATAAACATATATATTGTAATAAAATGACAACACAGTTAATGTAGTGTAACTTTACTGATTTAAATATAATATACTGTATAAAATGCATATAATATGGGTAATTACAACTTTAAATCCAACATTAAGAATAAAATTGTGTCTCGAGAAAAATTTGCATTGCCAAGTGCGCCATGGTCTGAAACAGTTTGAGAACCACTGACCTATGGGGTAAAGTCACGCTATCCAATCGTAAATTGTAGACTATGTAAGCTAAGTAACCCTGCAATGTGTATATATGAATTGGTGTGATGTAATTTCCTGTTTTACACTATATAATGTTTGCTAACCCTCGATTCAGCGATAACCCTCAAATGCGGCGATAACCCTCGAATGTGGCAATCAATTCCAGTAACCCTCAAAAATTCAACGTGGAAGCCCGAAAATAGCCCGATCATGAAAAAAGATACAGGGCCATCACCGAGAGCTGCTATCAGCAACCCGGTGCAAAGACACCGGCGATATTTTATGCCGATAGTGGCTCTCGTGCATCGCTAAGTGGTGGTATCTATTTCGGCACTGGCGTTTGTTGGTGTTTAAAGTGCCGCAATAGAATGCCGCTTTCTGCATGTAACATTGCTTGCGGCAGCTGTGCAGCTAACTTCTGTGTTAGCCAAAAAGTCGCCACAATGAAGGAGTTTAAGCCACAATAACCGATTTAACATTGGTTACCGTTAACTCAGCTTTATGGATATCCTCAGGTATTTACATAGAAACTGAACATATTGTATGTTATTGTAAATAATAAAGAGCCCTGTTTATTATTTGCAATAAGTTGGTATATAAGCAACAAAATAATTAAAAAAAATGTATGGGCTTGATAGAAAAAAGCTTTATATTCAAATTAAGATTCAAAAGAAATGTTAGTGTAACTACAGACAGTGTCACGCAAAAATGTGGGAAGTATAGGTAGAAAGGGGAGACAGACTGGCAAGCCAAGCAGCCTGTTCTGCTCTATTGAAAGTAAGGTTGACAAGTGAAGTAAACGAGGCTCACAGAAGTAATATTTGTGTTTTATTGTAAACTACACATCAATGTACAACATTTCAGTGGGACAGGCCCCCTTCCTCAGGTGAGTGACTGGGAGTCACCCCCTCTGACATCTATTAGCAACTTGGAAGGATGAATCCTTAAAGAATGTCTTGTGGAGCCTCTATTCACAATAGATAATTTTATAAATGTTTAATTTTATAATTTATAGGCCATAAGTAAATCTAGCCATACATGTAACTATGGTAAGCTGGTTGTACAAATGGTAGATTTTTTTTTAAAAAATTCTAAAATGTATGCAAATTGATACCCTGATGTTGGCACTAATTTTCAACATGCCCAATCATAATTGTGGTCAATAAACCACACTATGTGTTAACACCTGCAGGGCGATGCACCAACGGGCTCACTGCTCCTGTTAGTCCTGATGTTATATCTGTTAGTGTCACAGAGTATGGTAGGGCTTTCTAATGTAATGTACCAGTTGCACCAATATGTTTTTAGTGTTTTCTAAAAATAGAGAAGCGTATAAATAACCATTTTCAAAAAAAACTTCTGAAATTTGCCACGCTCATGTGCTAAGCCACACCCACAGACCAAACCACGACCACATATTAAGCCACGCCCACTTTGCCGCGGCGGCGCGCTACGCGCGCCACTCAACCTAGGTGCAGCATTCAAAAGTATTTTCAGGTGCCAAAAACCCTAGGGACACCCCTGTCTGGGGCCCATCCAAGGCTTTGCTGGGGGGTCCCACTGAGCTGTAATTACACCCTGGTTAGGTAATGTATGAAAACCATGTTACACCTGGTAGACTTTATTACAGCGCACAGTACAGTCTCTTTAACAGCTCTCAATCAGCCCTAATTCAGGAAATCTCACAAATCTGACTGGTTACTTCCTTGATCAGGTGATCCAGCATTTGCAAACAATGTGTGTCTGGGAATTGTAGTTCTGGTGAAAAGCATTCCTTCACTCTTTGTTGCTTTTAAAACCACATTTCCCAGAGTTCAACGAGAGCAGCTTGTACAATAAACCCCACCTCTCTTTTAAAAAAGAAAAAAAAAGCAGATGGACAAAAGGTAGAGTGCTAGTAGGTAGGTGGTTATTTCCCATTCTAAATGACAAACCCTGTGACTATGATTCTGTTGTGTATAAGGGACAGTGTGGGGGGAGTACACAGAGAAATGGACTGTGAATGGAAGGGAGACACATGTACAGAGACCAGTGGAAAGTGGTCACATGGATCATGGTCTGTAAACAATAATAACATTTATCCATTACAGGGTCAATGCCTTGAGTCCTCCAAAGCAGGATGGCAAACTTGCAGCCCTCCAGCCCTGGCTGCTAGGGAATGTTGGGAGTTGTAGTTTTTAAAACATCTGGGAGGGCCGCAAGTTTAATATCCCTGCTTTTACATTTATTCAGGTTTAAACCATCTAGAATGGGGGTGAGTAAGCATTCCATTGGGTGTCACAGTGTTTTGGAATATTGGTATTACAGATTAGATGTAGAGTGTTAATTGAAGTATACAGCACGGTAGGTTGGTGATACTGGATATATTTATATGTGAGATACATAGTGGATAATAACTGTAAATTATAAGGATATTAGAAGTCACAGAGGAGTTCCGTGACCAAATAAAAGCACAAGACTGCAGGCTGAGTACCTTTTATACAGGGCACGGAACTCCAAGGTGACTTCTAATATCCCTTTAATTTACAGTTCGGGGTGCATTATTTATTATAACCTACCCCTTTGTGGCTTCTGGTTTCCTTCTCCTCCTGGAACTGTAAGATTATTAGGCTATAATCTTACAGTTCCTCCCATAGAAATCCACTACAGGGGTAGGTTATAGTGATATTAACGTATATTTAACTCCAGCATCGAACTTTAATAGGCTGCTCAGTTAAAGGGTATGTCCAGCAAAAAAGTAAGTATGTTTCTAAATGATTTACTGAAGAACAGGAGGTAAATGCACTATCTCTTACCTCCCGTTCTTCAGTAAATCTTCCGGGGGTGGAGGAGACACTTACCCGCGTACCCGCTCCAGCGCCGAAACTCCTGTTCTTAAGTAAATCATTTAGAAACATACTTACTTTTTTGCTGGACATACCCTTTAATGGTCTTTATTAGAGACATTCAAACAGGAAGGAGACTCCACGCAAAAATTCTTCATTTATCTCAGTGCAACATGTTTCGGACTGACCAAGATCCTTTCACTTATGCCTGAGAAAGGATCTTGGTGGATCCGAAAAATGTTGCACTAAAATAAATGAAGAGTTTTATATATATAGGACTCTGCCTCCTATCTGACCTCCGGGAGAAGTTTGGCATGCGTACTGCAGCCCTTCTCCTCCTCCCTCCCCCTAGCGTAAAACCCTTTTGATATAACATTCTCCCTGTCCCCCCAGCCCCAACCGCTATATTTTTATTATTAGAAAGTGCCCCAATCATTACTTTTGTTGTAACACATGTGTGGGCCTAGGCACTCCTTCAGGCAATGTGCCAGTATCTTTCAGGTGCTGCTTCCCTCAGTCCTCTACCTTCAGGACTCCAAGCTATAGCACAAGCATAAAAAGTTTGATGGAACTTTTTATCAGGGGATGAAGGAGACATAGCGTTCTCCGAAACGTTGTGTATGTTTGTGTGATGCAAACAGAACATTTTCTGATTAACAGAGTGCGCTTCCATCAAACTTTTTATGCTTGTCCCAAACATTACTTACCTTCCCTCTTTCCTCCGCCGCACTGAACTCCTGGCAGCCGCGTCCATGATTGGCTGCCGCTCAGCCATTCACAGACGCGACTGCCGGTCCCACCCCTCTGCTTGCATTTTCTCGCAAGCAGAGGGCCTGGCAGTGCGGCTGAGGAAAGAGGTAGGGTAATTAAAGTTTGGGGCACTTTCTAATAATCAAAATATAGCGGTTGGGGCTGGAGGGACAGGGGGAATGTTATATCAAAAAAAAATTTCAAGGGTGGACATGCCCTTTAATTACTGCCTGTGGAGTCTCCTTACTATTCAGTTCAATTGCTGGGACCGAGGCAGTGGGGAGTTGGGACCCAACTAAAGGGAGTTACAGGTGTGGGATGCGCCTAACCTAGTGAGATTAGGAGACATTAACTGGGAGATAAATGTTAATACATTTTAAGGTGCAAAATTCCCCCCCATTGACTGACTGCTGCTGCAAACTTTCATGCCTCCTCTGGCCATACACCTCAACATTTCATCACATTACATCATTGTTTGATCCTACATGAATTTCGAGTGGAACAACAGTTTTACCTGACGACTTTCCCACAACTTTTCCAGGCCATATCATGCATTGATGGTAATTACATCGCATTTTGATCAGGGAGAATGTTTGTATTGTATGGCCAGCTTTTAGCCATCATTGAGGAGGTGAGGACCTGAAAGACTAGTGCCAGTGGAGAGAGGTTAGTATAATGGTCTCCAGGGACAGCATTGAGGTAAATATAACAAGCTCAGGTTTGGTGGGGCCGGGTAGGTAAGTATAGATTTTATTGCTGAGGGTGGACATACCCTTTAACAAATAGTTGTACTTTTGTGGCCCAGGGCCAAACCAATTGACACATTGCTTTTTACCATTAGATATATCCCAGATTGAGGTGGGTATTGACCAATACAGTTGCCCATTAAGTCCTATATTAGGTGTGCAAAGGTAGAAATATTTCTCATAAATAGTTTGTCAATGTGTCTTGGCAATCATTTCTCTGTGGCCTGAAATAGATTCTGAACAAGTTGCCTTTGTTGGGCATTTTAACTTCTCATGAAGCAAAAGTTTTGAAATCTTCAAGGCAATTAAAACAAGCTGCCTATGCACGTTGCATAAACAAGAAGTCATTTCCGTGTCAGAAGGTAGCACCAAAACATTTGGGGAAAAATACTTTCTCATCAAGACTATGAGATATATTCAACTGTTACCAGTCAAGTCTAGAAATATGAGTCAAAACTTAGAATAAGTGGAGAGCTAAATACAGCAAGATGACCAACGTCTCTGATTGTTCAGTGTGTCATGTGTGGCTTCCTGGAAGAAAATATAGATCTACTATTTAATGTGTCTATATGTGGTGCTAGGAAGTTACTGAGAAGAAAAATGGTTATGTGACTACTAATTTGAGTTTATTTCTTGACTGATCTAGATATGGCAGAGCAATGGAGTCTTAAAGTAGAAGAGTGCAGTACTGATGTTTTGGAAGAACGGGGTGTTAAAGTAGAAGAGTGCAGTACTGGTGATTTGAAAGTACGGGGTATTAAATTAGAAGAAATCAATTCTGATGATTTGGAGGATTGGGGAAGTCTTGTGGATGGGATTTTTTTACGACGAAATGAGAAGATAGAACCTGAGGCACGGAACAATGAAGAAAAAGAACCTGAGGCACGGAAGAGTGAAGAAAAAGAACCCAAGGCATGGAACAGTGAAGAAAAGAAAAAAAAAAAACAGGAAGTGATAAAACAAAAGGGGCCAAGAAGAAGACGACAAGCTTATCTCAGGTGTAGAAGTTCACCTTGTAGTGACAGGCTGAGAAACATGAAGTTTACAGAGGATGAAAATGATGTGCTGGTCACCAAAGTGATGGAGAACTATCGCAAATTGTACGGCGATGATGCATCAAGGACATCAAGTTTTGAGAAGAAGCGGATCTGGCGTGGCATTCTAGATTCAGTTAACCGCCTTGGTGTGAGTGTCCGTAATGTGGACAATTGTAAAAAGAGGTTTGCTGACTGCAAACGATTTGTTAGGACTAAAATGAACAGGAACAGGCACCATGGTGGAAAACGTCCACCCTTAAATGTTTACTATGCAGAATGGGAGGAGAAAATAAAAGAGATTGTATGCCCCCTAGGTGATGTAATCCCAGGAGTCATTGATTCTGCTGACCCTTGCACATATGAAGGTCCAGGTACTGTATATACATATATTTTAGATATAGGGTCCTATGTCAGATTAATGCAACCATTAAAGGGCATGTCCACCCCCAAAACTATAATTTCCCCCACCACTGGCCCCAATGTGTAGTGCAATAAAATCCTTACCTTACATCCCCACCCCAAATGGTTCTCCACCCAACCCCCCCCCCCCCCCAAAGTCCCAAAAACTGGCCACCAGGAGCATAGCAGAGTCCATATAGTACTCTGCCTAGTCCATATAGGACTCTGCCTCCTGTCTCCCCTCCGGGAGAATTTTGCCATGCGCAGAAGAGCCCCCTCCCTCTCCCTCCAATTTTTGTCTCCCTCCCCCTAGCTCCAAACCCCTTTCCCATATGATAGTTATAGATCCCCCAGCCCCGACCGCATTAGTATTATAGTCAGAAAATCCCCCAATCTTTACTTACCTTACCTCTCTCCTTCGCCGTTCCACACTATCGTCTGTGATTGGCTGCCTCTCAGCCAATCACAGACGCGGATGCCGGTCCCGCCCCCTGCTTGCAGGGATTGTGCGGCGAAGGAGAGAGGTAAGGTAAGTAATGATCGGGGGACTTTCTAACTATAATACTAATGCGGTTGGGGCTGGGGGATCTAGACCTATCAAATATAAAAAGTTATTTTAAAGGGCGGACATACCCTTAAAATTCTTGGATCACAAAATTTCTTTACTATGGTGAGGGTCTCGGACCACAAACGTATTTAAAGTGAATGTAGCATCTAGTCTTTTTTAAGTCTTTAACGCCAAATTGCAGAGAGAGCAAATACACCTTAAAGGGCATGTCCCTTCCCCAAAATATAATTAAATCCACTACTGTCCCCACTGTTTAGTTTAAAATGATCCTTACCTTACATAGTAACATAGTAACATAGTAATTAAGGTTGAATAAAGACATTCGTCCATCAAGTCCAACCTATTCCCTTTTTTTTTTTTTTAACCCTGCCTAACAGTTGATCAAGAGGAAGGCAAAAAACCCCAGCTAAAAAAGGGGGGGAAAAATTCCTTCCTGACTCCAAACGGCAATCGGAAAGTATCCCATGATCAACCAGATCTATATGCATTAATACCAGTAATTCTCAATATTTTTTAGTTTTAGAAACTTATCCAGGCCTTTTTTAAAGTTATTCAATGAACTTGCCATTACCACCTCTGCTGGAAGACAGTTCCACAGTTTCACCGTTCTCACTGTAAAGAAACCTCTCCTAACTTGAAGATGAAACTTCTTTTCTTCCAACCTTAAAGGATGTCCACGAGTCCTCTGATATGACCTATTAATCCTACATCCCAGCTCCTTATGGTTCTTCTGCAGTGTCTTTCCAAAGTCCAGGAAACTGAGGAGTATTAGCTGTCTTCCTGTGGGAAAGGTTTCTGCCTCTGATGCCTTCTCTCAGTTGTTTCAGGCATGCTCAGGGGAGCCCTTTCCCTCCTCCCTCCCACCATCCAGATCCATCCTCTGCAAAGGAGATTTTTATTGTTTAATCCTTTAAGTATAATGTAGCTCCCCCCTGTCCAGACCCAAAACGCTACATTCTTTTATTTAAAAATCAAACCAAATCATACTTGCATGCCTTCGTTTCCACAGCATTTCCATTGCCGGTAGCCACATCTGTGATTCGCAGCCTCTCAGCTAATCACAGACACGGCTGCCAGTCCGGCCAGTTTGCATCTTGCCGCAAACAGGGAGCAGAAAGGCGAGCCGCGGGAGTGAAGGCATGTAAGTATGATTCGGGTTTGATTTTTGAAGAACTATGGTAATAGAGCATTCAGGTTTAAAGGGTATGTCCACCCTAAAAATAATTTTTTAATATAAGATTTCCCCTGCCAGCCCAGCCCCAACCACTATATTTATATGTTTAGAAAGCTCCCCAAACTCTACTTACCTCCCCTCTTTCCTCCGCCACGCTGCCGACCCTCTGCTTGCGAGAAAATGCAAGCAGAGGGGTGGGACCGGCAGTCGCGTCTATGATTGGCTGAGCGGCAGCCAATCACGGACGCGGCTGCCGGGAGCTCATTTCGGCGGAGGAAAGAGGAGAGGTAAGTAATGTTTGGGGAGCTTTCTAAACATATACATATAGCGGTTGGGGCTGGGGGGACAGGGGCAATACTATATATTAAGGGTTTTACACAAGGGGGAGGGAATCCTGAGAGGGAGGGGGAGAAGGGCTGCAGTGCGCATGCCAAACTTCTCCCGGAGGCCAGGTAGGAGGCAGAGTCCTATATGGACTCTGCTATCTTCCTGGTGGGCAGTTTTTGGGACTTTGGGGGGGACTACAGGAGAACCATATGGAGCTGGGATGTGAGGTAAGGATTACACTACACTACATGATGGGGCCAGTAGTTGGGGGGATTATAGTTTTGGGGGTGGACATGCCCTTTAAGTTTGATTTTGGAGTGGACATGCCCTTTAAAGACTTGAAACCTGCCTATCATTCCCTGTTATATTTGGCCTTTCTCTCATTCCTATTTTATTGTTTGCTAATGACCACTTTTTTCTCTAAAGCTGGTACACACATTAGGGATATAAGGCCAATCCCTTTGGTACCGGCAGGATTGGCCCTATATTGCTAATGTGTGTACCGCTGAAACAACCATTTCCGATGCTGACAAACATTCAGCATCAGTAACAGTCATTCTGACCAGAAAATTTCCCTTGTTCAGAGTCAGACCCCTGTACTAAAGTATAGGGAGTCGCCCATGATTGTAGGGAGTATGACAGTCATGCCTATACTTTATATGGGGAGAAAGCTTGTGACTGTGTGTACTACCATCTTTCAAAGTTGACTGACAGAATCTTGCAGATTCTGTGTGTCATCTTTGACAGATTGGTACAATGTGTACCCACCTTAGATCTAGCCACCTAACAATCTGATCTTATGACATTGAAATGTATACTTGTGTGTGACAATGAATGAGATAACCAGTTCAATCTTGTTATTGGACATGGTGCAGTGATATCCCCAATATCTAAAATACACACATTCGATCTCAGGGGCTGATCCATGACGCATGTGTATGACCGTTTCAGGCGACAGTCTTGCCGTGTATGGGCGCTTTGTCGTCCGAAGTGGCCATTTGGTCGGGGCTGTTTGTCTGATCCACTGGGCAGATCATGAAATGAGCCCCAACCGTACAGCCCTTTCGGCTGACAAAGGGACAATACATGGCACAATTATCGGGCAAAACGTCACCTTAACGTTAGGAGAGATGGTCATGCATGCACAGAGCAATCGGTGATAAGCCAATGCACGAGTAACCCTTGATAGCTCACTGCTAGCTAGCGGCCACCCAGGAAGGTAGTAATAGGCTTTCCTAGAATCTAAAATAAATTTTAAAATCCATTTTTGGACTGTAGTTGCCCTTTATTTATTTTTACAGGAACAAACCATATCATTGGGCAATTAGGGGAAAGGTTTAAAACATACTTTTAACTTGAGGCCACACTACAACCCAAGAAAAAAAAGTCTTATAACCAGTTTTAACCTCCATTTATTTTTCTATGTCACTGCTCCAGGTTTATTTTCTTAAAGGGGAATTAAAGTTATCAGATAAGCACATTCACAATGATACTGCAACCTATGTTTCATCTCTCCCTTTGCTGTGGTTTTTGGTAGATTAATTCAGCATCCAGTTTTTTATTTTGGTAAAAGGCTAATGTATACGCAAGCATATATTTTGTCCTGACCAACTGGTGGGTCAGAACTTTGTTGGTCACGACAAACGTTGTCACTACTGATTTTTCAACGCGTCCGATCATGCTGTCCATAGAAGCCCACGTGATCAGCCATGATTTTTCACCGTGTCTGATTTATTCGGAAGGAAAAAAAAGTTAAATTAGCTGACTATTTAGTATTATCCCTGATAGGCTGTTCTTTGTGCCACCAATGCTGTCTGGCAAATAAACTGCAGAGAAACAGCAGCTTTTATAGTTTTATCATGGGTTTCCACATTGGAGACCTCTGTATAGATGATACTCTGTGAATAGAAACATTAAATACTGGGGTCAGGGGGTGTAGCCAGTTGGTGCACATGCTCACAAAGCTGTTTGAAGACTACATGGACAAAGATGTGTACTTGAAACAACAATGAAGAATTCTTAATTACAGAATCCACTCCATACATGTACCTAAATACATCTTACTGGAGTAGTATTTTGCAATCAGAATTTAGGTTTATTTCTTCTTTTAATTTATTAGCATTTACTGTCCGCTACTTGTAAATCTAAATGGTAACCATTTTTCTTTTGCTTTTATGGGTGGTATTAAAGTCACTGCCCCCTACTTCTAGCTCATGGGCTAAAAAAGTTTGCTCTAATTTACAAATGGTTACAGTAACTTTAAGACAGCACTTATATTGCACAGCTGGCATTTAAATTTACAGACAGCCTGAATTGCATTATTAAATCTCCTTTGTGCGAGGCAATACCGAGCATATTTCGAAAAATTCTCTCCTTTAGGTGGTCTTCTTTACTAAAAAAAAAATAAAAAATGTTAAGTTAAACTGAATATAATTACCGGTAAGGGTGTTCGTGTAGTGAAAAAAATGTGCTCAAGATTTACATAGGATGATATTTTAAAGGGTTACTAATCTCGAATTTAAAAACTGCTTTAAATATTAAATCAAAATCTGATCCTTAAAAAAAAAAAAAAAAGTCTAGGGAAAATGTGTTTAAGGCTGGAAATCTCCTTTAAATCTTTCATTGGACATTAATCCTTTTTTTGGTAGTGAAATGTATAGAGGTTTATTGAAGGTGATGAAATTTTAGCATAATAATTTTAATGGTAGAATCACATGTCAAAAAAAGCTGGTATTTGAATGACTTTGGGAGCCAATGTAAATAAAGCACTTTAATGAATTTACCATCAATTTTAATTGATAAAATGAATCTCTGGTTCTGTAGATCTACTGATTCTTTTCATGCTAATTATGTACGCACTACTAGTAAAGCTTCATACACACGTGCAATTGCAGGTGCCAATCTGCGATGCAGAATGTTTATGAACATTCCTTGTTGCCCACAATCTTGCTGTGTGTGGGCGCGTTGTCATCCGAAATGGACATTCAGTCAGGCCTCCTCCAATTCGTCTGGCTTAAGTTTTCCAGGAGTGTGTATATAGGAGGCCTAAAATTAATTTTGCACCAATATGTTTCACTGTTAAGATGGTGAAACTACTTAAAGTGTAAAAGTGGTCTCATTGGCGTAGCTACATATCACAGGGCCCCATAGCAAAATTTAAGATGGGGGCCCCCCAACCCACATAAAAAACAGTTTGATGCAGTTCAACCTTTCCCGATCAAACTGCAGGCAGGTTTTTTAAAAGACATGTCCACCCTCATAAGTTCAGCCCTACAAACCTTGTTTTCATTGGATGCTCCAAGGCTCAGATATTCTGCTTACAAAACCCCACTTCCACACCTCCACTGTTGCAGTTGTAAGCTTGTTAGTTACAAGCGTGCACAGCAGCAGAGGAGGATCATTTTGTTACGGCTGTCAGCCTTTGGCATTAACATCACCATCACGACCATGACTGATGGGCATTACCACAATAAAGAGAGGAACTGCAGTTATGTAAGTAGAATATATGAGCCTTGGATCATCTTTGAAACTAAAACAAAAATGTGGTTTGTGGGGCTTAAAAAATTTTCTTAGGAGGATGGACATGCCTGCAGGGGACCTAGTCGGGCCCCCTTTGGCTCTGGACATCTATGGTTGCTATAGTAATCCCAATGCCCCTGTGTGGTCTCTTCTGTTTAACAGAGATCTTTTGGGTTTTTGAAACCAGCCTAGGACGATGTCTCTAGCTTCTCTAGATTTTTAGTTATAGGCTTGTAAAGTTACAGTTCCTGGTTTATCCTGTCTGTCTATCTGTGACAGTCACATGATGTTCTGTGTAAGAAGCATCCCCCCCCCCCCCAATTGATCTAAAGTGGGTGGGGCTTATAATGCAGCTAATGATGCCCAGTGCGCATGCTCCAACCTTAAACTTGGAGCAGAGTCTACTGTAACTTTGGATAGACTGAAGTTAGAAGCAGGGATCATTTAAAGAGGTAGTAGTGTGCTCTTTTTATTCAAGGCCACTTGAATAAAAAGTTCACCTTTAATGAATATCTGACAAATCTCTAAATAGATGTTTTTAAAGATTTTATTTTGTTAGCATTTTTTATTATATAAGATACTTTAAGCTGGGTACACACATCAAAGATCTCTGAAAGACGACAGACAGAATCTGCACAAACATGTCTGCCATTTTTCAAAGATCTCCCTACACACAGTCCTGAGCGTTCTTCCTATGTAAAGCATAGGGAGAAGGCTCAGGACTGCACTTTTCCCACAGCCGCGACCAACTCCCCTATAAAGTGAGGTAGCCGAGGGAAAATATCAAAGCACTTCCGAATGATCACAAGGCCGACAGTGAACGTTCCTCGACCTTACAATCGTTCGGAAATGCGCTCCACACACTAAAGATAAAGCGCCGATATCGTCGCATCTGATGGTATCTGCTCTTTATCGTTATTGTGTGTATCCACCATAATGCACCATCCCTTAACAATGGCTAGCAGCTAAAAAGACTGTGGTATTGCAGGCTTTGCGTTAACCTTTGTGGCAAGTTTTAATGTGCCCTACATTTTAACAACATGAGATACAGTAAAGGACACCCGAGTAATAATATCATTTATTTTTATACAGGTCATTGGTCTTCCCAGGGAAATACGACACCAGAGGCCCAGTTGTCTCCCGAGGAAAATTTCACTCCAGATGTCCCAGTTCTTTTCGATACTCGAATGCAAACAGAACCAGAGACACAAGCTGCAAATAAAGAATCAAGAGCCTCTAGAAAGCATAAGGATTTAAGTGTAGAGGTAGAAGTAGAAGTAGAAGAGGAGGAAGAAGAAAGTTCATCGCAAGAGGAAAGTGACCATCAGCATTCTACTGAGGAAGCTGATCTTCCCGAGATGGAGCAACTACTACTAAAGGGTCAGGAATTTTTCCGACAGACTCTGCGTCGACAGTTACATTCCGTACGGCAGGAAGTTAGGGATTTCAAACGCGAACATACAAAGAGGATGGACTCTTTGCTTACTCTTCATCGTGAACATTTAATAGTGGAGGAACAGAGGAATGAGATACTGTCTCAGTTGGTGGCCACAGTGAACAATCTGGCAACCAGTCTAAACACTGGAGATGCTGGTAAAACGCAGCAAAACACACAACCCTCCATTGCTGCAACATCTGCAAGCACAGGGGAAAACTCAACTATGAAAGGTTCTTCTGGGAACGCCATAACTCAGTCTGTTGATGACGTAAGGAACAATGCAAAAAAATTTATTAAAACCTTTTCTTGGTATTACGGATATAATACCAATAAAAGGACAAAATAAATAGCTTTATTTTATTTATTTTTTTTAAATGGTTGCCTTTAAATCGTAATACTATATAAATAAATATATATATTAAAATTAATGTTTAAAGAATCTTCCAGTAGTTTTGTATGAACTAATCCATGTTGTAAATGGATTTTTTTAATTTGTTTTTTGAGGTCAAACTGCGTGCACGAGAGGGGACAAAGTCAAGATTAGAGTAATGGCACTCAAGCAAAAATACCTTGCCATGGTAACTAAAAAAACAAAAAAACCCCAATCAAATGGGGGGTAGGAAAAACAGCTCCTACCTCCCAAAGTATTAAAGACTCCATGTGGAGCCTAAAAATTTTTGCTCCACTCACGGCTCCTTCTCAGCTATTGCTTTTTAGCCATACCGTGCCTTTAATGATTTGTTTAACGATCCTTAAAGGACAATTATACTCACCTTGTCCTTTAATTTACAATCGATACCGTTAATTATCGTAGATTTACGATCCCCATAGAACAACATTGCGGTAGTTTACTAATGCGTGGTATTCTGCGACCGAACAGTCGTTAATTAATGATCGGCGTAAATGTATGACGGCGGACATACATTTACGCCGAACATTAATTAACGACCATTCGGTCGTAGAATACAATGCATTAGTTATCTACGATAATCAATTACGTGCGATATCGCTTACAAGAAGGGCCCATAGTTTTGTATTTATATATTCTTTATAGACAAGATTTACATAGAAGACTACATTTACATACACCAATCACCTCCTTTAAGACCAAAACCAATCTGTAGCTGGTGTCTCTTTGGGGATGAATTCTGGCTTCTCCAAGTACAATACTCACCTAACTCTTATTGACTGTAATCAAGAACTTCTAGAAACGACGAGAGGCACAAGAGAATCATGACCAATCATAGCCAGTTCAGCAGTACAACAGTGAATTAAACCTTGCATTTTAATTAGTCAGATTTGTTGAATGTACAGCGTCAGTGTATTTAGAAGGCAACTTTCATACAGGTAAATCACCCCCCAAAACCCTAAACGGTAATAGTTTGAAATCTAAAATATATACGTCTAACCTGATATCCTGCACAATGTCCTGCTTCCCCTATTTCTGCTTCCTGGTTCTTCCAGTTAACTGTCAGTTATGGATTTGACAGTTGACATCACAGCCAATGACTGAATGCTAAACCCTCAGCTGCGCATGCGTTTTCGCGTTATGGAAACGCGGCGTTAACGCACCAAAAATGGTGAACGCATGCATTACCAAAAAGCGAACGGACGCGCAATCGCATGCGCATCGGAAATCGCGGAAATTTTCACGTCCCCGCGACTTCCATTTTAGCTAAAATCGCGAAACGCGCGAAAAACGCGCTCGTGTGGCCTAGCCCTAACTGTCAAGCCTGCACACAGCATACAGCATTCCAACTCTCAAAACTCTGTCACCATTCCAGCTACAGTAAAACTACTCACAGAAGAATAATTTTTGAGAGCAAGGAACTTGATTGACAGGTGAAATATAAGAAGTTTTAGATTGGATATCTTAAGAAATAGGGGGCAGATCAACAAAAAAATGATACAGTGGTGGTTGGGAAGAATTATAGTTTCTAGTTATGGTCAATTTAAAATAACCTATTTTTTGGTATAGATGCCCTTTAAGTCATAATAACTGATATAATATCAGCTAGTGCCACTTTAAGTCCTTTGTTGCGGTGGCTGCTAAGCAAAAGCAGAAGTAAACCACACACACCGCAAGCAATGCTATATGCGAATAGCAGCTTATTAAATTATTATTAGTGCACTCTGGGTCTTCTTCGAATTGCTTTATTGTTTATGGCATTTATAAAGCTTGCACTTCAATGAATAAAGCAGTTTGAATAACACCCAGAGTGCAATAATACTTTATAGTCTATACACAATGGATTAAATTAGTAGCAGCAGGCCATTCTGGGAAGTGATGGAGATGAGTGTATACAATTCATGTAATTTATTTATATATGTATCCCTAATACCTTAAAAATGATCATGGACGGTGTCCTCTTATTTGATTGGCAGTAAGGGCAAGGCCACACCAGACCATTTTAATACGCAATCTGATCGCCACACAAGCTGCAATGTGATCTGTTCATTGGAGCACACATAATCTGCATTTTTTGCGCAAAAGCATGCGCTCAGATTGCACAAGGCACGCGCTTGAAAACACCTGTTAGTTTGCGTGTCCATTTCCAGAACGCTCGGATGCGTTAGTGTGGCCTCTGCCTAAGCCTGCTGTGTTTAATGTATTTATTTTCTTCTATAGCATTACACATATTACTCAACAATGTAAAAACAAACACAACCTACCAGTGTGTCTTTTACAATTGTACAAACATATTCCTTTGATCTTAATCCGGTGGTAACCAATCAGAATGTATGGAAATGATTAATGCAGATTGATAGCACAGACAAATTTCTGCACCTTTTGTTATATAAGTTTTACACTGCTTCTAAATAAAATTAAGACCAACGTGAACCAATGTGATTAATTCTCTGTAATCCTTTTTTTAATCTAATTATTGAAACGTAATGAAAATACCAAAATAAATCTAGTATCTTCCATCTCCTATGAAAAGGAATTTATTCCTTGCACAGAATAATATTTTTGCATATACATTTTAGTTATTTTCCCCCAAAACACAAATATTTCTAAAACTACTGAACCAATATGGCTGTTATTAGTAAAAAGGCATGGCAGGATTATAGAGCCATGAAATCAAGGGCAAGGCTTCAGATAATGTAGAAATGTCTCCTTGATTAGCCATGGTACTGTAATAGTAAATATACATGTAATTAAAACATTAAGACTTTAGCTTATAAGCAGAAAGACTTGTTTAGATAATAAAAATAACATTCAGATCAGTCCCGTGCTGTACAGGTGTATGGCCATCTATTACTAGATCTCAGCTGTTCAATTAAATAATGCCTATCAGGGAGAACTCAGTCCAGAATCACATTGGGCCATCCAGCAGAATCCGATCCCACTAAAACATTGGCCCATGTGTTCCACGGTGTGCAACAAGTCTGTTGTGGGTGAATTGTTTTCATAATACAAGGATTACAAAGCTTTACATGTTTTAATTTTAAAGGAGAACTATACGACAAAATGTCCTCACCCCTGAGCTGCCTTTAGATTGTCCAAAAAAGCCACGAAAAGCCATCTTGGAGTGGCCGTCTGTCTCTGCCATCTAATGGGAAGATCCACTCTACAAGGATCATTTCTTCACATTGGGCAGTTCATGACAACTTCTAGACTCCTACAAAGAGCTGGTCTTTCACAGCTTTGTTTGGGATGACTTAGGCAAACTGAGGGGTTTTAGCACCCCATCTTGGGTAGTACAAGGGGAGGGTTGTTGGGACATTGTTGAAAGATTCATAAAATAAACATTTCCTAGGCCCAGATTATGTTTCTATAGACTAGGAAGCCTAGCGTTCCTCGGCCCTTATTCATTTTTATCACTTTTATGGAAAGAGGTAGATGAGGAGACTCAGACACCAAACATCTGTTAGATGCAGATGTTTATTTGTGGTTACAGCACTACAAATGCCTGATCAGTGAAAACACAAAAGCCTCATGCATTATCTGGTGACACCTGGCTATTAAGTAGACCAGGGCAGATTGTTGCCTTTACCGTAATAGTTTTTTCAAGTCGTCCAGCCGCAATTGAACCTACCAAGACGGGATCCATAGGGTCTCCTTTTGCCAGGAGGCTTCTAAAGGCCCTCCAATATTGACCACCCTGTCAACCCCCAGCTGCCACCAGGGAGTCTCCAGGAAGGGTTTGATTGGAAAACTGAAGGTCCTAAAAAGGACCCCGCCTGTCCCGCTAATGTCTAGGAACAAAACAAATAACAAATTTTGTGGAAATTGGGTAATAAGCGCTATAAGTGAATAAATAATTTAATCAAGGAAAATTAATTAAGGGATATCAAATAGGGCCCAAGCCATAGCCGACTGGGCCAAAAAAATATTCCGCCTCCGGGAAGGTGAAACCAGGAAGGGGTCTCTAGTGTACAGTAGTGTAAAGAAGAGACACCTTCTCCCCTCCTTGGCCTATGATCTTGACTAAGTGTAGTGTGCAGACCCATTCTTTCCAGGCAGGTTTGGGACAGGGATGCCCTCCCTCTCAACCTTCAACTGATAAGAACAGATACTACACTTGATCTTAGCCAAAAGGTAGAGAAGCGATTTAAACCCACAATACCCAATGTAATATCAGGTTATAGTTTTCACTCCTTTTGGTTTTGTAAAACCCTCACATATTGATTACTACATGGCCGAAGCACAGTATAATTACTGTGGGGATTAGTGGGGAGCAATATTATATGATATTAAAAAAACACATTTCCAGAAACATTATTATAATGTTATACAAAAGTGTAAGTATTAAAGCAAGCATAATGATTGTCTTAAAGCATTTGATATGATACGATATCAGAATACCTCAATATCACTCAGATGCTTTCTTAAAGGGCATGTTCACCCCCAAAATTAAAATTTAACCCCATACTGGCCCCACTCATCTTATATCTCTGCTTCTTATGGTTCTTCTGCAGTGCCTTTTCAAAGTCCAGGAAAGTGAAGAGTTGAAGCTGTCAGTGAGTCATCCGGTCCCTGCTGCTTCCCTAACCTCATCAAAGACTGTGACATGCGCAGGGGAGACCCCCCCCCTTCCCCCCCACCATCCGGGTCCATCCTCTGCAGCCGTGGCACCTAGTGTGAAACCTTATGGTAGGTATCCCCTGCCCACCCCCAACCACCAAACTATTTCTTTAAAAAAATTCTCATATTGCTACTTACAGACCCTTCTCTCCCGCAGTGTCTTCAATGACAGCAGCCACGTCTGTGATTAGCTGCCTCTCTCCAATCACAGACACGGCTGCTGGTGAAGAGAGAAGGGGCTGTAAGTAGTGATCTGATCATATTTTTAAAGAAATAAATCAGGATGGGGTTGGGCAGGGGTCACATACCTTATGCTAAAACTTAATTTTTAGGGTAGATATGCCCTATAAATATCAGGATAATACGATCGGATAATACTTCTCAGTGCGGTCCTTTGCTGCACTGAGAAGCCGGCAGCCGCGTCCGTGATTAGCTGCCTCGCAGCCAATCACAGACACGTCTGCCAGTCCTGCCCCCTGCTTGCATTTCCGTGCAAGCAGAGGCCGGGTAGTGCAGCGAAGGAGCGAGGCAGGGTAAGTAACTATCTGGGGACTTTCTAAGAAAATTTTTATAGCAGTTGGGGCTGGGGGTACATTTACTATTATATACTAAAAATGTAAATTAAGGGTGGACATACCCTTTAACTGGAAAGCAAAATCCCACGAAACAATATATATATAAAAAAAAATAGTGTGTGTTTTGTCTTCCTCTGGATCAACTGTTAAGCAGGGATTATGAGTAAGGTAAAACGGTTGGACTAGATGGGCGTGTGTTTTTATTCAACTTCCAATACTTTGTTACTATGTAATTAATATTTATCAGTATGAACAGAAATCACATTGGATCCCCCATCAGTATGTGATTAAAGCTGCATTAACCGAGAAAAAGGTTCACATGGCTAAATCTGTTTTTATTAACATTTTCATTGTAAAGAAGAATTAGACAATCAAAACCGTTGCTCTTTAGTGTGTATTCAGGTTTATTATATTGGGAAATATGTATATTCAATGAATTCTTACCTACCGTAATAGATATTCTTAAATCTCTTCCATGATTCCTTGGTTAAAAGCTTTAAATAAATGGATAATTACTTATCTTAATATTAATTACCCTCCGTGCAAATTCCATTAGCATCTAATGAGAGACTAAATGATAAAGTATCAGTAATGCATCATTTACGGTATGGTCCCTTACCTTTGTCCATCATTACCTACTATACACTCCACAATAAATGTGTTACACCCCTGTAATTACAATGACTAGACCCTGAGGATGTATTTCTCCTCTCCTGATTGGATGGGTTTAAGGATATAAGGCTGTTCAGAGACAGGGTTGACATAGAATAAGAAGGTAACATTGAAGGAAAGCACAATCTACACAACGCTGTGATGGATCGGAGAGTATCCATCATCCTGCTGGCCTGCCTGACACAATGTGCCGTGGGTTTACCCCTACAGGTGAGATAACTCTGCCAAGAAGCTTGGTTGAATGTGCACACCAGTATTTTAATTTTTAACATAGCTGTATAGGCAAATAGATTTGTGTAGACATGTGAACAGAACAATATTATATTGTTTATAACATTACAATTTCCTATTTCTAAAAAATTCAACCAATGGAATTAATGCATTTATTCATTTATTTTTATTTTAGGTGTTTTTCCCTGGTGTTGAAAATCTTGGTTAGTGATCATTTTCCTTACACTTGATATGATCTTTTTTCTTCTTCTCCAACCTCTTATTAAATTAGGTTCAGGTGATTTTAAGTATACTGAGGACCTAAAACTGCAATGTTTTTGATCACTAACATAAAAATTGATGCTATCGCAGGTGCTGCTTCTCTTCATTTCCCAAGCTGCTTTGCTGCTGGCGATACCTAGCTCTATAGATAACCATCAGCAGAGAAACAGGCACAATAACTGCCTAAACATACTTTAAAGGGCAAGTCCAGCCCTCAGATGAAAACTTCACCCCCCAAAACCCTAAACTGTAATGGTTTAAAATCTGAAATATATAAGTCTAACCTGAAATCCTGCACAATCTCCTGTTGCCTCTGATTCTGTTTCCTGGTTCTTCCAGTTAACAACTGTCTGTTATGGATGTGACATCGCAGCTAATGACTGTTCCTCTTCTGAGCATGCTCAGGCTCAGTACAGGTCACTAAATTGCTCAGTTTAAATGAAGCATCCAGAGGCAGAGCAATCATATAGTAATGAATTCAGAAGACAAAGTAGGATATATTAACATATTTTAAAGAGGTCATTCTTTCTAAAATATGTTATTATGAGGGTGGAGTTGTTATTCTGCCTGATTGCCTGTCTTACTTCCAACAAACACCATTTATAGTGAATTATTTGTGCAAGTGGATGGAAGCACAGTTGGAAGTAATTAAACCCAAGCACTGGAAAGTAGAACATTGTGTGATTTATAACCATCGGCAGAGTACCATGGGAAACTGGAGCAGAAGCAACATCCATTAGCAGATACTTTACTTTATGTATTTGCTTTTTAAAGTTAGAAATATAGCAATTTAAGCCCCAAATGAATTATCTCTATTTATTGGTTCTACTGAAAACATAAAATGACATCTATTACAAAGACTATTCTACTGTCCACCATTCATACTTTTTATTCCCTGTGTTTAATGAATGCGATTCTTTGTCTCTCTATATATTGCATTTTGGCTATTAGAGACCTTTGGTTATAGTCTTTGGTCTATAATCTCATAATGTCAGTCTGTTATTTATTCTCCCCTAATGATCTTTATAGGATTTTTAGGTTTGTGTTTTCTATTTTTTTTTCTCACAGAAAAAGATGTGCCAGACTTTCAGAATATTGTCAGCGCCATAGAAAAACTAAGTTCAGGTACTATGTCATAGCCTGGGACAATGACATCACAAATATATTGACCGCTTACAGCAGTTCATTGTTTTTTTATATACTTTCTGCATCACAGAGGGTTAAATAAACAGGGATTACAGTCAGTTCCACGTAGCTTGGTTTTTGTCAACCCCCTACCATATTTACTATTTATTCCTAATTTAATTACTGCCATAGGATACTCTGCCTCTACTTATTTGTGTATCATCAATTGAAGTCTTGGTCTATAGTCTTATAATGTCAATATGTTATTTATTTTCTCTTTCTGAACATTATATGATTTTAACTTTTAGTACCACCTGCTCATAACTGATCTTCCTATGGTTCTTTATATACAGTATTTGAGTCTGAGTACATTCTACCATTCAAACTACTTATTCCTACATACTGTATAATCTTGTGTAATCTAGTTACTGTGATTCTCTCTTCCATATATTGTGTATTGATTAGACTTGGTCTATAATCTTATTTTGTCAGTCTGTTATTTCTTCTCTCTTACTAATCGGTATATGATTTTCTTGTTTGTCTGTGTTTTCTATATTTGTTTCCAACAGAAAAAGATTTGCCAGATTTCCAGAATATTGTCAGTGCCATAGAAAAACTAAATTCAGGTACTATGTCATAACCTGGGCCAATGACTACAGTAATGTGTTAAAAGCTTGATAGCAGATCATTGTGTCTTTTTACTGATTAGTACTGATCATTATCTGGTTTCTCTTTGTCTAAATTCTCACTATTACCAGAAAAGGACGTGCCAGATATCCAGAATATTGTCAGTGCAATAGGAAAAGCAAAATCAGGTACTTTGTCCTAACTACTATGTTCTATGTCACAATTCTAACTCCAGTTACTATGTCCTATATCACAATTCTAACTCCAGATACTATGTCCTATATCACAATTCTAACTCCAGATACTATGTGATATATCACAATTCTAACTCCACGTACTATGTCCTATAATAAATTCTAATTCTCTAGATAAGGGATTAGATGGTAGATAAGGGGCTAGATGGTAGATAAGGGGCTAGGTGGTAGATGAGGGGCTAGGTGGTAGATAAGGGGCTAAATGGTAGATAAGGGGCTAGGATGTAGACGAGGGGCTAAATGGTAAATAAGGGCATAGGTGGTAGATAAGATAATTGGCTAGATGGTAAATAAGGAGATAGATGGTAGATAAGGGTCTAGGTGGTATATAAGGGTCTAGGTGGTAGATAAGGGACTAGATAGTAAATAAGGGGCTAAATGGCAGATAAGGGGCAATGTGGTAGATAAGAGGCTAAATGGTAGATAAGGGGCTATGTGGTAGATAATTGGCTAGATGGTGGATAAGGGTCTAGGTGGTAGATATGGGGCTAGATGGTATTATTTGAACATTTTCTTTAATCTAACAGATATTTATAGATTTATTTATTAGATATCTGCAGTAAGCATCTACAGATCTTTCTTTTAACTTGAGAGCTGACCAAGTAACCAAGTCTGATAAAACTGCTGACACAGCAAAGCTGACCATATCTGCACTAATTTAATAACTTCCTAAGGTTTTGCATTTATATGTCCCTTTCAGTTATAGGAATCGTATTGGAAATATCTAATATACATCATATAAATAAGACATTTCTTTAATTGCAGCTTTAGGTTGGGCTTTAAATGAAAAACATTTAGGGGTCACATTATGAAGGGCACTGTCATCCAAAGAAGTAATAAGTGTGGTCATAATACATTATGTCATGTTAGTATCACATCATAGTTGTACAATACTAATTGTTATTGGTATGTTATGACCACGTTGTAAAATGCGGTAGTGAATTATCAGTATTTTACGTCACAGTGATGGAGTACTGCAATGTAAAAAAACAGAGCAATTGTTTGGGAGACTTTATCTAAAGGAGAAGGAGGAAAACGTTGGAACCCTATCTATTTCCCGGTCCCCCCTATGGTTGCATAGGTTGCTCCCGTAGTAAATTACACCTCAATGTGATAACTAGGTCCTGCATATCATTGTCTTTTGTTCAACCTGTATATAATTATCAAGATTGCCTTTTCTAGTAGTAGTAACTCTAAACTAATGTTTTTAATACATGTAGATCTTAAGGATACATTGTCTAACAAAGACTCGTTTAATGAAGATAGTCGACCAGGTAAGAACACAACAGGAGCCAGAGCAAACACCAGTAGATGACCTGTATAAATAAAATAATACAATATAGATCAATATAGATCATGAATTAGAATGTCCATTGATATTATCAACATCTAATCCAGTTAAAGTAAAAATAAGTTACTGGATGTAATAATAATAATAATAATTTCTGGTTTATGGTTTACAATATTTTGGGAAAAAAATTGTAATATTATGCACATTTTCCCAGTGTTCTAAACTTTCTTCCTAGTTAATGGGTCTCTGGTTAAACACACTATTCTGCACCAGTACACACAGTATACTGCACCAATACACATACTTATAGACGCTATACTGTGTCAATACACGCATACTATACTGCTCCAATACACACACTATTCTACACCAAAACACAACTACACAGTACCAATAACACAATATGCAGATGTATCTGATAATTAGTATACCGAAAAATTACACTGTAGATCACATTTTCTGATGATGAAATCTTATTAATTGCTATTTTTTATTTGCAGCAGAAAGCAAGATGTCCGCAGAACCTGTAAATGTTTTCAGCAAGATATTTGAGACAAACAAAGGTAAAAAACAATCAGAAATGTTTTGCTCTAATTTACCCTAATTCACGGGCAATAAATGGCACCCACTCTGTTCCTCCCATACTTCCCAACTTGATAAGGGGACAGAACATGCTCCTAAAAATGGATTTTCCACACCCAAATCAGGATGGGTGGGGGGTGAAATGATAGTCAGGAAAATCTTCAAACCCTCCTCCAAATAACAATGATACATCCGAATAATTACAAATAGAATTATCACACCATTAAATATGTTTGACATATAGATGTTAATAAAGGAAAACTGTATTGTCCAAGCTTCACATTTCTCAGTCTGGAATATATTGATTGGAAAAAGGGCTTATATAGAGCATGTCTTCCCATTGGTTAGGCCCTGGGCCAGAAGGAGGACGGAGCACAACACTACAATACATTAAATAAGGTACTTTCCGTGCACACACACATGCACGGAACTCACAGGCATTACTGTTTGAGGCTCAAGCAGGAGAGGGGCGGAGTTTAACATTCAGCAAACCAGTAACAAGATGTCAGCAACTTTCAAGGCACAAAGCTAGGCTCTGTAAGTGCATAGGTAAAGAAAAAAATATGGCAACAGTATTTTTAAAGCTGCAGCTTCCAAATGAACATAACTTGATTTTAGAGTGCACTTATCCTTTAAATAAGATTTTTCCACTGTACCCGTAGCAATGTAAAAATAATGTGTTCCTGAATAGGAAGCAACATTTAATACAAACAAGTGAACTAAACTTATAATACAGGTTGAACCCTGCTTGGTAAAATTTATTATTGTGATGTAGTTAATATTAAATTTATGAAACTGCAACAAACATGCTGCAGTACATTGCACAGAAACGAGGGTCCTTCAGAAATAAGTAATTTTCCGATTTACTACTGTGTAGGTTAATATAGTACAGACTATAGTGATCCTCTACTTCCTTCCACTGGGACAGACATGCTCAGTGTGCTTCACACATAAGGATTTACAGTGATACAGCATTTTAATCAGTAATGCTTGTGTTATGAATTTGGAAACAATCTGTGACAACCTGGACTATAACAGCTTTATAATAATATAATATAATAAAATATTTTCCATACATTCCTAATTTTGTCATGCTTTATTAATATTAAAAAGGTCAATTCATTATTTTTTATAGCACTAAATCCAGGCAGTAAGTTCATTACCCATGAAGGTGACGTTTTTGGGAATCAAGGACGTAGCGCCATCAAGTGTTCATCGTGTCTTTGGCCGTATTCTGATGGGACCGTTGCTGTGCCTTACACCTTCTCCTACAGCTATAGTAAGTGTCTCTCTCTGGGTTGATTAACTAATTAAACCTTTGAACTGCCCATTAATAACTCGTTGAATGTTTCTATTTCACCCCTCCATAGGTGCCGATCAGTTAGCATTGTTCCAGTCTGCCATGCAGGAATTTGAATCACTAACCTGTGTGAGATTTGTACCTCGCACCACCGAAACAGATTATCTGAACATCATGTCTAACGGAGGGTAGGTCCTACCACAATATGGTATGCCAAGGATAGATTTGAACCCGCAAGGTATCTGTGCCTATCAGTGAGCTACCCTCACTCACTCATTACCTCCCCTTTGGCCCTTAACTGGTAGAACAAAAGAGGTAGCCAGTGCCCGATGTCTGGGTAGAAAAAAGTATAAATAATATAATGATACACTGTTCAATCTGCAGTTTCTAAGCTAAGTTTCTATGCTAACTATAACCCCCCCCCCCCCCTCAGCAGCCCACATCCACCCCCCCTCCCCAGACCGCACCTCTCCCCCCCCCCCTGCAGCGCACCACTTCACCTTGCAGCATAAATCCCCATCGCGGCGCATTCTGATGTATGCCACTTGGTAGCTGACAAGCGGTGGTGCGCTGTGTCTGTTGTGCGGCCGTCAAACTGCAGGTTAGTATATAGGATAAGTGTGGGAGTCATAGATCTCCTTTAAAGTAAAAAGTTAAGCAATTTTACTTTTAAGAAATGTATTGTTCCAAGCAGAATTGCACCAGACCATGTTATGGTATCAGAGACTTTATCATTTATGATTTTACACAGTTGTGGATCCTATGTTGGAAAAACGGGAGGAGCTCAGAGAGTGGAATTGGCTTCATATGGCTGCATGTACAGAGGGGTCATCCAGCATGAACTGAACCATGCCCTTGGCTTCTACCATGAGCAGAATAGGAGTGATCGGGATGATTACGTCACTATTAACACTGAGAATATTATACCAGGTAATGCACGCAATATATAAAGAGCATATTAATATACTTTACAAAGTATTATACACAATAATAAATGAGAGTGTTGCATAATACTCTAGGACAACAAAATACTAATAATAACCTAAGCTGAGCTGATTCATTGCAATAACATAAACTAAACCTTGTATTAACCTAACCCATGGACAGTTGCCTTCCTATTCTACCCATCCTCCTTTGCAGTAGAAATAAACTCTGGCCACTGTCCTGACCCATGTTTTTAAAGGAAGAGGATAGATAATAGTAGATTCATGAACCACCAGATCATGGTTAAGCCATAAGTTTTATATAATTATGTTACCGTTACATGGGAATCCAACTCAGATAACTTGTGTTTAGCTTTAATTAGCTTTTATACTGTAAACAAAGCTGTTGTGATTGTTACATTGGAAAGGGCTTGGAAGAATAGATATACCATAAAGTAATGCATTATTTATACTACACCCTCCTCTATAATGGAGTGGCCTTTATTAAAACACTGAAATTATTGATGTTCCAGATGTTTTGAATGAATAGACAGGATCTACTCTATGTGCAGATAGTGTTCTTTCATAAAACATGTAATATGCTGGTAGCATCTCCAGGTGTATTGTGATTGGGTGTTAAAGAGACATTTCTCTACAATAAAAGAAAATACTACATGATTAGGGCTCATGGAATGAAGTTGATAATTATCTTTCTACTTACATGGCCATTTTTTACATTTACAGAATACCTTCCTAATTTCGGGAAACTGGACACTGATAACCTTGGCCTGGAATATGACTATAATTCAGTTATGCATTACGCACGGTAAGACTGAATGTGGTGATTTCACTTTATCTACCTGGTCCTGGTCTATAATAAACTATAGGGTATAACTCCACTAATAGTCCGTTATTAATGCCATATTTTACCGGGGCAGTGCCCACTTTCCTATAACGTGCTCTTTCTTCATATTGCCTTTAAGTGATCCCTATGCATTAATATTAATATTTCATGTTATTTTGTCTTAGTGATGCATTTACTAACACCCCAGGAAAAGACACCATAACCCCTAAATCCAGCACCCCTGTTTATATTGGACAAAGATATGGTCTGAGTGTCCTGGATGTTTCTAAAATCAACAAGCTGTATAATTGCAGTAAGTGGGCATCTTTACAATGACCTTGTAGGTCTTAAAAATTGTTCCTATGATTTAAATTAAGAAAAATTAATCCGCTTTGCATTTGTCCTTGAGTTTACTTATGTATGACCTCTAATGTTTATTCATATTTCTTTGTATTTCTCTTTTAGATGTGTGTGGAAATTTACTTCCTTACACAAATGGGACTATGACATCAGCCAACTACCCCTCTGCCTATCCTAATGATGCAAACTGTGTTTGGTTGATTAGAACCCCATCCGGGCAGGTAAAGTAATATCAGTTTGTAGCTAGTAAATATAGGGGTTGTACACACAGGGGTTGTGTTTGGTGCTATGGAAATATCCCATTATAGCAAGGCAGCATTATAGGCAACATTAAATAGCTGTGGCTGTAATCATTACTGATTGGTTTACAGCTGAATAATAGAGACTGCAATATGAACTTCCCATTGGTGATGGTTTCTGTTTTCTACAGCCCATAGTTAGAGATTTATAATCCAAAACTCCCATTACGGTAAAGTCTCCAGCAGCTACTAAGGCGAGTGTTTGACAAACCTTTTAATTTTGTTCTATTCAAAATTCAGTCCAATTCAAAATTCAGTTCAATTCCCAAATATAGTAGGAGGTGAGGACATAAATTTTAAAAGGACATTTTGAATTGAACTTAAAGGGTATGTCCACCCTTGAAAATATTTTTTATATGTTATTCCCCCCTGTCCCCCCAGCCCCAACCGCTCTATTTATTTTACTTTACTTACCTCCCCTCTTTCCTCCGCCGCGCTGCCAGGCCCTCTGCTTGCGAGAAAATGCAAGCAGAGGGGCGGGACCGGCAGTCGCGTCTGTGATTGGCTGAGCGGCAGCCAATCACGGACGCGGCTGCCGGGAGTTCATTGCGGCGGAGGAAAGAGGGGAGGTAAGTAAAGTTTGTGGCACTTTCAAATAAAATAAATAGAGTGGTTGGGGCTGGGGGGACAGGGGGAATGACATATGTAAAGGGATTAACATTAGGGGGAGGGAATCCTAATCGGGAGGGAGAGGGAGGGGGAGGGAGGGGGAGAAGGGCTGCAGTACGCATGCCAAACTTCTCCCAGAGGCCAGGTAGGAGGCAGAGTCCTATATATCCTCCTGCTGGGCAGTTTTTGGGACTTTGGGGGGGACTACAGGAGAACCATATGGAGCTGGGATGTGAGGTAAGGATTAAACTACACTACATGATGGGGCCAGTAGTGGGGGGGATTATAATTTTGGGGGTGGACATGCCCTTTAATTAATGTCCTCACCTCCTACTATATTTGGGAATTGTTCAATTTCCCTTCCAAGCTTTGGACCGTATAAGAAATAGCAGCTCCTATTTAAATAAAATCCCAACTTATTTATTTGGACTCTGTGATTACTGGGATAAACAAACAATAAATAAAATAAAATTAATAACAGAATTCAATGCATTTTTGAGACCCTGCGTTGATTCCTGTATGATACAATTTCATTTGTGCATCTGAATTTACTTTCGGTTTCTTGGAAGATACGGGAGATGATCACTTACAATATTTGAAGTATTTTAGGCTGCTCTATTTTCCTGTAGGTGTCGCTTCAGTTTCAAGCCTTTGATATCCAGTCCTCTCCTGGCTGCACCACTGATTACATCAAGATCTATGATGGTCCCAGTAAGAAGTCCCCTGTGTTAGTGGACAAGGCATGTGGCACAGGTTTAATCCCTCTACAGATCGCATCCACCAACCAGATGCTGGTTGAGTTTGTCAGTGATGGAGCTATTGCAGGAACCGGCTTCAAAGCTACATACAGCTCAGGTACAACTAATGTTTTGTATGAGCCAATAAGTGTAATTTGTATTTATTATTTTATCTGTGAAAGTCAAATCTTGATCTGTCTGGTGCAGGTCTTTTAAAATACATTTTCATTTATAAGCTGGGCATGCTTATATACCAATCAGACCGGTCAAACTACCAAAATATATCAATGAAGGTTGAGGCAGAGCAGAGGTGACTGTGCATAATGACATATAGGGGATGAATTGTTAAAAACTTTGACAGATCAGAATTCCAGCCAGCTTGTCTAATTAAAATCCATTTAGCTAAGAAACCTGATTGGCGTAACCTATTGATATAATGAGAACCCTCTAGCACATTGCTTTTGTTTATGTGACCATGTAACATTTCCTCTTGTGTCTTAACTTCTGGTTATGTCAGATCCAAACTTTTATAAACCCTTACAGATTTTCTAACAGGCGCAAATCAGGTATTGAACATTGGTAGGGATATTTACCCAGAGCGACTGCGGCTCTGGGCAAAACTCCCCCTAAAGACTTATATTGCAGATATACATTACCACACTCCAGGCTATTTCCCGTGTACAGTTATGGAACAGAGGGCCAAAGGTTCACTCCAAGAGTACCACGGTTTAATGGCTTGCCTTCATTTGGCTAGGGTTTACATTCGGTGACTTGATGCATTTAGAACACCCAGCTCATTATGATAGGTGCAAACTGGGAGAAATATTCATAAGTTTTATAAACTTATGTGTATTGTGACCCCCAGCGTTCTGGGTGCAGCCAGTATTAGACCCATTGCTTAAAGCTACGTTCACACTGTCTGATTTTTTATGCAGCGGAACATCGTACAAGCGATTTAGTGCGATGTTCCACTTTGTTAAAGCATAGCGGTGGCCCTCATTTTCAATGGGGCCGCTGTGCATTAACCCACAAAACTAATGCATACAGCGCACGCAACTCACTGGATCTTAGCACATGGGTGTGAACAGACCACTTGTTTCACTATGTTAGTTGTGCGAGGAGTCTTATAATATATATCCTGCTCCATCTGCACACATTGGATTGGGCCACCCAATTAAATTATTTCCCCCCAGCCCCAACCGCTCTATTTATTTTACTTTACTTACCTCCCCTCTTTCCTCCGCCGCGCTGCCAGGCCCTCTGCTTGCGAGAAAATGCAAGCAGAGGGGCGGGACCGGCAGTCGCGTCTGTGATTGGCTGAGCGGCAGCCAATCACGGACGCGGCTGCCGGGAGTTCATTGCGGCGGAGGAAAGAGGGGAGGTAAGTAAAGTTTGTGGCACTTTCAAATAAAATAAATAGAGTGGTTGGGGCTGGGGGGACAGGGGGAATGACATATGTAAAGGGATTAACATTAGGGGGAGGGAATCCTAATCGGGAGGGAGAGGGAGGGGGAGGGAGGGGGAGAAGGGCTGCAGTACGCATGCCAAACTTCTCCCAGAGGCCAGGTAGGAGGCAGAGTCCTATATATCCTCCTGCTGGGCAGTTTTTGGGACTTTGGGGGGGACTACAGGAGAACCATATGGAGCTGGGATGTGAGGTAAGGATTAAACTACACTACATGATGGGGCCAGTAGTGGGGGGGATTATAATTTTGGGGGTGGACATGCCCTTTAATTAATGTCCTCACCTCCTACTATATTTGGGAATTGTTCAATTTCCCTTCCAAGCTTTGGACCGTATAAGAAATAGCAGCTCCTATTTAAATAAAATCCCAACTTATTTATTTGGACTCTGTGATTACTGGGATAAACAAACAATAAATAAAATAAAATTAATAACAGAATTCAATGCATTTTTGAGACCCTGCGTTGATTCCTGTATGATACAATTTCATTTGTGCATCTGAATTTACTTTCGGTTTCTTGGAAGATACGGGAGATGATCACTTACAATATTTGAAGTATTTTAGGCTGCTCTATTTTCCTGTAGGTGTCGCTTCAGTTTCAAGCCTTTGATATCCAGTCCTCTCCTGGCTGCACCACTGATTACATCAAGATCTATGATGGTCCCAGTAAGAAGTCCCCTGTGTTAGTGGACAAGGCATGTGGCACAGGTTTAATCCCTCTACAGATCGCATCCACCAACCAGATGCTGGTTGAGTTTGTCAGTGATGGAGCTATTGCAGGAACCGGCTTCAAAGCTACATACAGCTCAGGTACAACTAATGTTTTGTATGAGCCAATAAGTGTAATTTGTATTTATTATTTTATCTGTGAAAGTCAAATCTTGATCTGTCTGGTGCAGGTCTTTTAAAATACATTTTCATTTATAAGCTGGGCATGCTTATATACCAATCAGACCGGTCAAACTACCAAAATATATCAATGAAGGTTGAGGCAGAGCAGAGGTGACTGTGCATAATGACATATAGGGGATGAATTGTTAAAAACTTTGACAGATCAGAATTCCAGCCAGCTTGTCTAATTAAAATCCATTTAGCTAAGAAACCTGATTGGCGTAACCTATTGATATAATGAGAACCCTCTAGCACATTGCTTTTGTTTATGTGACCATGTAACATTTCCTCTTGTGTCTTAACTTCTGGTTATGTCAGATCCAAACTTTTATAAACCCTTACAGATTTTCTAACAGGCGCAAATCAGGTATTGAACATTGGTAGGGATATTTACCCAGAGCGACTGCGGCTCTGGGCAAAACTCCCCCTAAAGACTTATATTGCAGATATACATTACCACACTCCAGGCTATTTCCCGTGTACAGTTATGGAACAGAGGGCCAAAGGTTCACTCCAAGAGTACCACGGTTTAATGGCTTGCCTTCATTTGGCTAGGGTTTACATTCGGTGACTTGATGCATTTAGAACACCCAGCTCATTATGATAGGTGCAAACTGGGAGAAATATTCATAAGTTTTATAAACTTATGTGTATTGTGACCCCCAGCGTTCTGGGTGCAGCCAGTATTAGACCCATTGCTTAAAGCTACGTTCACACTGTCTGATTTTTTATGCAGCGGAACATCGTACAAGCGATTTAGTGCGATGTTCCACTTTGTTAAAGCATAGCGGTGGCCCTCATTTTCAATGGGGCCGCTGTGCATTAACCCACAAAACTAATGCATACAGCGCACGCAACTCACTGGATCTTAGCACATGGGTGTGAACAGACCACTTGTTTCACTATGTTAGTTGTGCGAGGAGTCTTATAATATATATCCTGCTCCATCTGCACACATTGGATTGGGCCACCCAATTAAATTATTTGTAGTATTTATTGATAAACTACATTATGTTACATTAAGTTGACCATAAGATAATATAGATTCTAATATATCACAATGGAACCTGTCAGGTACAATAGGGTTACACCATTTATTTTCTTGTCTTACAGTTCAATGTGGTGGAGCCTATTATGTCTCAGGCAAGACTTTCACCTCTCCTGGTTACCCTGGGAATTACCCTCCTAATGTGGACTGTACGTGGACAATCACAGCCCCTGTTGGATACAAGGTAACGAGATACAATGTAAAAAGATATGTGACGGGAACATAAATTAAACATTCAGAGCTGGAAGGCTGATAAACACCCAATAAAAAAAAATCATTTAATTATGGGAATGACATATTCTTAGATGATCAACTGCTCAATTTAGTATTTGGTAATAAATAAGAAATAAAGGACAAATAATTTTATCCCTACACGTTGCCCTTGTAAACATGACTCACAACCTTATTTATTATTTTTACGAAATTATATTCACATCACAACTTTGTCAATACAGGACTGCCCCTTTCCCATCACACTTTGTGTGTCCTCCTGGCTTTGCACATCTCCCTGAGAACGTATTTCATTTTTGTGGCAGTAGAAGCGAGTGTTAAAGGTGATCTGATGCCAGATAGAGATGTTCGAAATTGTGAAAACGGACCCATAGATGTCTATGGGAGCAAAACGTTGAACGTTTCTGTCCATTTTGAGGGACAAATAGTAATAGTCGGTTACTGTAAATGACACAGAGACCTGGGGAATGGTCTGGGGATCTTTCCTCTCGATCAGGCTGTTTTCGAGCTTCCGCATTCTATTTTCGAGACTTACCGAAACCGATCGTTACTTTCGAGGTTTATAGAAATTTAGATTTTTGATAATCATCTACTTTTGATTTTCTATTCGAACCCACATTACATCTGTAATGCAAGATAAATGCTGAGCGTAAGCCACTTGTTACTTGGCCTCTACATAGTGTTTCCTTTGGAAAAGGTGCAGAGGCAAGAAAAGAGAAATACATGATAGATGTTATGTACTTCTTGTAAATGGAGATCTGGAATTAAAGAGGTAGAACATTGTATTCACCAGGGGATATTGTGTATTTATTTTCTATAGTTCTTCTTTAATTTAAAGGGTATCTCCACTCATAAAAACAACTTTTCTTCCATTGATCTATCATAGTAAGATTTCCGTGTACCTGTAATGTCAGCATCCATGCTTCTCTCCTGTGCAAGTTATTTACTTTTGTTATCCGGAACGCTGTGCAGGACATAGCCCCACCCATTATGCACTCCCTCCTGCGAGTGCACTAGCCAACATGCGCGCTCCATTCCCGCATGCGCAGTAAGTCCGGTGCTCAGTCGGGCACTGAAAGGAAATGGGAATGTAAGAGTTACGTTCCCATGGCAACTAGTAATGTGCCGGCACTTGTGCGTCTGGGGAACGCATGAAAGTTGTTCTGGCTCTGGCTGCTTTACACTCCCAACCCCCTTTCACCAGCTTTTACCTGCACTCTCTGAACACTATTGTGCAGAGGCAGGGAGGAAAGTTTTTTTTTATAACAGGGGTCATGGCTTGCATGTGACTAATAACACATCCAGCACAGGAATGAGTACAATTTTTCTAGGCTGCTGCAGAGATTCAGAGGAGAATTAGGGGGGGGGGGGGGAGAAAGGTAGGGGGAGGGGTGGGGGATGGAGTACATTTTTTTGGACTGGAGATACCCTTTAAAGGGAAAATATTGCCCTAGAAAAATGTTTTTCAGGAAACTTCTTTAAAGTAATAATGCTCTGGAACAATTAATTTAAAGGGCATGTCCACCCCCAAAACTATAATTTAACTCACTACTGGCCCCACTGTGTAGTGTAATAAAATCCTTACCTTACATCCCAGCTCCAAATGGCTGCCCTGCTATGCCCCTCCAAAATCCCAAAAACTGCCCACCAGGAGCCTAGTAGAGTCCATATAGGACTCTGCCTCCTGTCTCTCCTCCAGGAGAATTTGCACATGCCCAGTGCAGCCCTCTCCCACCTGTTTTGGTCTCCCTCCCCCTAGTGTAATTCCCCTTTGGGGTACTTTAGGTCTCCCTCCCCCAGCCCCAAACGCCATATTATTATGTCAAGAAACTCCCCGGATTTTTACTTACCTTCCCTCTCTCCTCCAGCATTCTGAACTGCCGGCAGTCACGTCTGTGATTGGCTGCCTCTCAGCCAATCATGGACGCGGCTGCCGGTCCAGCCCCCTGCTTGCAGTTCCATGCAAACAGAAGGCCGGGCAGTGCGGCGGAGGATAGAGGGAAGGTAAGTAAAGATCGGGGGAGTTTCTTGACATACTAATATGGTGTTTGGGGCTGGGGGAGGGAGACCAACAATATCCTAAAAGTTGGGGAAAGGGGTGGACATGCCATTTATAAATGAATGCTCAAAAAAACATTTTAATTGAAAGAATTACAAATTTACAGGGTTATTAAATAAAAGTTCTTATCGTTAAATATGGTGCTAATTTTGCCCCAAGCAATCAGATATTGACCAATCAGATGTTAGCTTTCAAATTTAAAATATTTATATTCATATTTAACGCTGTTTTGAAAACTTCTGTTATATCTCCATTGACTTCTTTTGACTGACAGATTTCACTAAAGATCACTGACTTTGAAGCTGAGATTTCAACCTCCTGCAAGAATGACAATCTGTACATTTACAACACAACCTATTATGACGTGATGGGGCCGTATTGTGGTCCTATAAATTTCTATTCTGCCATCACATCCAAAGCGAATTTCATGAAACTCACATTTCACAGTGACTTCAGCAATCAGATGAAAGGTTTCAGTGCTACCTATACATTCGGTGAGTATCCTGATAGGGATTAACAGTTCATTCTATAGACATAACCCAATACACATGGTTAACCCTGAAAAACCAAGAGACATGCGTTGACTTTGTAATATATCCCAAGTACAATATTAAAATGTAACAAAACCTTAACCCATCTTTTTTTATTGTTTACAGTGCCTAAAAAATAAAGAAAATGGAGATCACAAAATCCTATTGCTGTACCACAAAGGGGACACAAAATCCTGTGCTTCATAAATAGAATACGATCACAAGAAATAATGATTATTTACTAAATGTTTATTTATTAACCGTGCAAATAAAATTATTATTGATTTGGATTTCTCAAAATAAAACCTGTTAATGGAAACATCCAAGCTTGTCCATTTCATGTAAACAACACTAAATTAACATGTGTATTCCAGTCTATACTGTATGTGTACTGGAATTTAGAAGAATAGAGGAGTGATTAGTAAGAGGAAATTCAAACCAAGGGCTTAATACGACCAATAAAAGTGCTCTGTAAAGATCTTTTACCTGTCTGTGGATTCACTATTCTGTCTAACACATTTCTGCACACAGTTTGAGTTTTATAGTAGTGCACACCTTTACAGTGGTGTAACAAACGACCCCCAACTCACATGTGTTTTCCTCTATGCAGGGCTCCAAAACTCTATATAGCTAAACACAGCCATGCATTAAAGTAAGTGCATGTGACCAAGGACCCTTTTTAAAGTTCTTGCCTTGTGGGAAACTAATTCATAGTTACACCCATGCGCCTTAGAGAGTTATTGTCTTCAATTGAAAAATACTTTTTTTGTGCTTGAAAATTATCACTGACATATTAATTTCAATGGACAGGGATTCACATTAAAGAGCATTATGTCCAAACAGAAATAATTCAGGTAGGCTCCCCACAAACACCAATAAATGGATAAAAAGTACTACTTTATTTGAAACATATTTAAAAGGGAAAAGTTGGAACACACCGTACAAGTAAACCAAAAAGCATGGAGGACAAGCTCCGTACCACGCATTTCGTGGCATTGACCACCTCAGGGGCATTAAAGGGCATGTCCGCCCTTAAAACAAAAAAATGGTGACTTGTCAGATATCTGCCTGCAACTCCAACTGCTATTTTACCAGCTTATAAAATGCATTTGTAAAAAGATAGTTAACCAGTTCTTTTCTGTTCTGGAAAAGATATCTGTATGTATATATGTATGTATGGATAATTTTATTTATAAAGCGCCACTTGGTAACGCAGCGCCGTACATTATATAATACAGAGAATACAAACAAGGGGATAAGTGCAAACCATTATACAGATACAGTTTACTCACGAATCTCGTCGGCGGCACTCTGGTCCCAACCCCTGGTGCTGTGTTTCCGAATGGTGCCTCCCCGCACCGGCACAAACAGTATAGACAGCTTCCAATAGTAGTTAGGACACGCAACTCAGGGGGGGAATAAAAAGTCTTAATTTTATTTCAAACACATAAGATCAAAATCCAACAACTAGGACTAACAGACAGCCTGACGCGTTTCATGGGACCAACACTCTGATGAAGTGGGTGGTCCCATGAAACGCGTCAGGCTGTCTGTTAGTCCTAGTATCCTGTTGGATTTTGATCTTATGTGTTTGAAATAAAATTAAGACTTTTTATTCCCCCCCTGAGTTGCGTGTCCTAACTACTATTGGAAGCCATTATACAGATAGATAAAAATTAAGTTAAATACAATTTCACACATCGGTTAAGAAAGCATATATATAAAAATTATGTATAAATGGATATAAGTGCAACAAGCCTCGACACATTAGGAATGAGATCCCTGCCCTGAAGAGCTTACAATATTAATCTTTCTGGTCACATGAATTATTCCTTAACTTCCTTACATGTGTTTCCTCTCCCACCTTCTGTCTCATTTTAAAAACATTTAGCTCTTTTTGGATTCATCTATTTCCTTTTGTATCCTAACTATGTTTTCCCTTATCACATTGATTTATTTCTCCTTGTATTCAACCATCATAGACATTAGGGGGGTCAATGTACAGATGTGAAGGAACGTTTGTAAATATACAAACTTTCTTTCATAAAATACCCCGTGGTAACAAAATACCACAATGGTATTGAATGAGCGACCATATATCTACAATCGCGGGTGTAAATCTATGAACGTGACCGTAGAGTTACGACAGCAATTGAACATTAGCCATTGTGGCAACGATCCTTAAGGGCCCGGTTTTGCCAAATAGCGATACTGCGCCTTTATTAATAACTTACCTCTCAAGAACAGTCATTTAAAAATGTGTTCCATCTCTTTATATATAATTTATCTGTGGTCTGGAATGTGGGTTTTATCCCAGTCAGTGTTTTTATTGGTTGTTGGATTAATTGGTTTTGTACCTCACCTTTAAACATGGAAGGAGCACTAACATCCATTGTAGCCTATGATTAAGGACGAATCTTGGTTGATGTTCACAACGGGCTCTAATGAGCATTTTAATATAATGATGAAATAAAGTTATTTCTTTCCCCATTGACTCCGTAGTAATTAATTTGTGTGAGTTACAAGGGACTGGGCGTTTTCCAGCTGTACCTGCACATGGATCTCCCAAGTTCCTGCTGGGACAGCAGGTGATCAGACATATGGGAGGGTTATCCCTGGATTTAAGCCACACGCATGTAAATATCTTCTACAGCAATGTCGTTTTCAGCACAAAAAGTGAATAAATAAAAAGAAAATCCTGTAATACGTTTGGATTTCTAGATTTTTTAACTTTTAAAGTAAATGTAAATTATATTATAATAAATACAATTAAGGATGGACATGGGCTGTTTTCTCCTACATTTTTACATGTGTTATTATAAAAAACATGTGAAAGGATTATCCACCTGTCTGTCTCAGGCAAAGCTTATTATGCGTGGCTTATTGATTAGCTATGGCAATGTTTTCAACCTTTTAAGTCTTGCGGAAACTTGGAACACTTTTCATGTGTCCGGAAACCCCAATGTATGAAATGATTAAAGGGCATGTCCACCCCCAAAACTAAAATTTAACCCACTACAGGCCCCTCTCTGTGGTGTTAAAAAATCCTTACCTTACATCTCTGCTCCAAATGGTTCTCCTGCAGTGCCTGTTTAAAGTTAAGAAAAGTGAAGAGTAGCTGTCAGTGAGTCATCTGGATGCCTGCTGCTTCCTATGGGCATATTTATAAAAGTCTGTTATTTTCAGACTTTAATTACTGCCGCACATTACCGCCATATTTAATAAGACAATCATTATCGCAGTGAAAAGCAATGTGCTAAGTATAATATCGTGACAAAGAGAGTTCAAATCCCGACGTATGGGGAAGGGGGCTGAGAGGGGCTGCTGGGAAAAGGTTTGTGCTGTGGGTGTATTTCAGCAAACCAAAAAAAACCCCACAGAGCTCATAGACATGCCCAAGGGCTCTTCTAAGAGTTGGTGTTGGCGACATCAGCGGAGTTGGTGTCGCCGGCTGAAAAGAAAGAAGGCATTGGATGAAGACGTTGACAACATCAGCTACGTTGATGTCGCCAGCGCCAGAGGTGTTGGATCTATCTTTGCTGCCTGGTGCCCTACCTATAAAAGCATTTTCTCTAGTGTAGAGCACCCTAGCCCACCCCCACCACTATTTTTGTCGGATGGGGGTGGGCTACTCTACTTACATTCTGTTCTCCCCGGTGATCTGTATTGCCGTCAGCCATGTCTGTGATTGGCTGCCTCTCAGCTAATCACAGCTGCGGCTGCCGGTCCAGCCCCCTGCTTGCAACTTCCAGCAAGCAGAGGGCCGAGAACAGAGCCCAGGAGCATCTAGCATAGAGAACCATAGGTGTCCCCTAGGTAAGCTATGGCAACTGCAACAATATATAAACTATGTAAAGTTAATTTAAAAAGTTAAATATAGTCTAAGAAGTTGCGTGAAATATTTAAAATATTCTACAGTTTTATTCAAGGACAAGAATGTTAAAATTATTATTCTTTGTAGAGTAGAAGACAGACAAATCTGGGAGGTAATTCCATGGGTGACAAAATAGAAGATGAACCTGCACTCTCTCATGTTACTGTTCCCTGGTGGTGTAAGTCCTTGGATGCCCGGCCATGTTTCAACTCTACAAAGTTTTTAGGGGGATTACAGGTGCCCTGAATCACGGTACAGACATGAACAGTAAGTGTTTGGGGGGAAAGGTGCTAAACTGATCACATAGACAATGATAGAGGCCACAGAGTAATCCATAGCAAGTCTGAGAATTGTGTTTCTACTACAGGAGATTGATTAGAGATGGCCGAACTTCTTAAAGTTCGGTTCATTTTTGAATTATAGAACTTCAGTAAAAGTTCTATAGTTCGAAAACAAACCCATTTAAGTCAATGGGAGAAAATAGTTTTAAAAATTCTATTAATTAAATACAGTTAAAATAGCAATGGTAACTTACTGTAAATGGCTCTGGGACCTGGGATATGGTCTGGGGAACATGTTTACATCACCAAAACTTGTTTAAACTAGTTGGGTAATTGTGAGGGTTTCGCTACATTTGCCAATAGGAGGGTTATCTAACAATAAATTTGATGGTTACCGTACAAACCATTACATTCAAGGGTTCCCGAGCGAACGATTGGAGGGTTACCGAATGAACCGTTACCTTTGAGGTTAATGAACGATACATTCAAGGGTTAACAAACCAAGCGCTACATTAGAGGGTTATCGCCGAGACGGTACATTCGAGGGTTAACAAAAATGTGATAATTAACCAAAATAAGTCAGTGAGTTCAAAAAACCCAAACTGGTTGGTAGTACGGGAATTTCGAGTTCGAGTTCATCCGAACTATTACAGTTCAGGTCAAACTCCGGTTTGAGTTCTAGTCCATCTCTAAGATACTGATTATACTGACAGTGCATTTATTATTAATTATTATTGACATAAAGTATATTTATTATTTAATAAATAACAAAGTGTATTTATTATTTATATGTTATTATGTAATATACAGTATATACTCGAGTATAAGTCAAATTTTTAAGGCTTTAAAGTTAGCCTGAAAACCTAACCTCGACTTATACTCGGGTCAAGTCCTAATTTAGATCCAAATTCTGCAATTTTGGATAGTAACCAGTAGGTGGCGCTGTTTTAACCTGCATAGAAAGTTACAGGAGTTGATCTGCCTTTACACTTCCTGTACTGCTGCGTCCTGTAGTCTGGCTGCTGGACTCATTCAGCACTGTCACTGCTCATCTGGATGCTGTAAATCTGATGGGTCTCCTCAGTTTGGGGCAAAAAACAGCTGCTAGTACAGTGCAAATGACAGCTTAAAACTACAACTTTAGAGTCCTTTACTATATGGGGGTCAGCGGGCCCTTTACTATATGGGGTCAGAGGGCCCTTTACTATATGGGGGTCAGAGTGCCATTTACTATATGGGTGTCAGGAGAATTGTAAATGATGGTAAGCTTAATTAAAAGTTTACTGAACCTTGCCACTCCACATGTTTAGAAACTGCAACTCCCAGCAACAAAGCATGCTGGGAGTTGTAGTTTCCAAACATCTGGAGTGCCAAGGAATTGGAGGTTACTGGTACAGGATATGGCTATTACTGTATGAGATTCATGTATGGGAATTCTGCTGTCCATTTAAAAGACAACTAATTTCTACCCTCGGCTTATACTCGAGTCAATCAGTTTTTATAAATTTTTCAGGTAAAAATAGGTACCTCGACTTATACTCGGAACGACTTACACTCGAGTATATACGGTATGTTAACGTCTATAAACAATTAATAAAGTTTCTGTGAAATATCCGAAATTAGTTACGCAAACTTTTGAATCTTTGTAACAAAACAAGGAATACGCAATTTCTGACGATGTTTCTTGTTTTTACCATTTCTAATTATAGATCACTGAAAATTGGTCTTGTTTCATTGTAATAACCGTGACTAAAAACCCAAGGCACTACTTGTTTTTATTCTTTTGATTGGCTGAGCACATGTATATAAGGTACTTTTGTCATTGCGCTGATAACCAATCACAGTCTAATCCTTTGTAGGAAAGAAATACAATTTGGGCATCAAGATGGATGTGAAAACATCCATTATTCTGCTGGCCTGCATAATAAAATGTTCTATCTGTTTGCCTGTCCAGGTGAGGTCGCATTTCATATAACTATTTATTTACTTTAATTTATTAACAATGTTACTATTAATTTTTTCTTGCGTGTATGGCTTATTTGGATGTTAATTGACAAAAAGGATGAATCAATATTTAATTCACAGGTCTATTGAAAATCGATCATGACACAAAAATGTAACAGAAATAAGAAAACATTTTTACAAAAATATTTCTTTTGTAGGTTTTTTTCCCAGCTCCTGAAAAACTTGGTAGGTGATATTTTGATTTATCTAATGACCATGGATTAATCACAATTATTTTTGTTTTGCATTACACTCTTAAATCATTCTATAGGACAAACAAAATTTAAAATCAGTAATGATTGGAAAACAGGAATTTTGTCTCCGATGATCTGATACCTCATTCTCTTTCTGACGTTAATTCTTTTACATTTTCTGTTGACTTTATATATTTGTCTTTAGCAGAAAGAGATTCCAGCTCTGTCCTTGACACTCTCCAACAAGCAGGAAAATCAAAAACAGGTACCAAGCATTCCCAAAAGATTAGCCTTGTTCAGTGTGACATTTTTTTTAAATGTATTTGGCTTAAAAAACCCTTATTGCTGTTTTTTCTTCTCCTTTTCTTTTATTCTTTCCATTTTTTTATTGTGTTTCTTACCAGTTTTCAAGCTACAGACACGAAATTTAGTACAAACATGCAGGACATACAGCAAAAGGTGTGCTAAGGAATTTGATAAAGCGTTCCTAAGCTATTGTTTCATTTCCAGATATTTTTTTACCCATTCACTTTGAGTGGACATGGAATTAAAGTCCACCTGCCACCCTCTTGATTAAATGCAGCTGAGGTATAATCAAGCCTGATTACCACTTTTTGATTTGATACACCTGATCAGAGGCAAAAGCCAAATTTGAACTTTCTTTATTTGATAAATATGATTGGAGTTTTCTAACTTACAGTTAGTTTAAGTTGTACATTGTATACAAATAAAGGAATTTCCCCTTGTTCCTGGATGCACCTGGAAGAAATTCTCTATGATTCTCTATCTATTATTTAAAAATAAAAACACAATAATAAAAATACATATATTTACTCTAAGAAAAGTTGGGAGTAGATATATATAAAAAAGTTTTAAAACTCACAGCACACAGAGACACACACATTACTAGAGCTTTGTGTAACCATAGTGCGTTGACTTTCAAAATGTAACCTTTCAAACCAACTTTACAATTTATACTTTTCCTTTCGAGTTGGCAAATTAAATATCTTCTGTGTGTTCATAAAAAAGGAACTTGCCAGAATTTAGAATTTACCAGTTAGAGGGCTGGTTGCCTACTTAATAAAGATACATTACTTACATTGCTCCACTATATATTGTTCTTTTTTAATTTTTTATAAACTTGTTAAAATTCCACCGGCAATAAAAATGGTAAGCTAAATAGTAAAAATATGTTCTTATATTTTAATTACATCTCCTTTATATTCTATATTTGAAAGTTATTTGATCATTTTAGCAATTCTACTCATGTCTACAAATTTGGGGTCTATTGTCTGACCAAAATTGATCTCAATGCAAAAGAAAATGAAGAAAAATAGTTTAAAATAAATGTAATATAAAGTACTTTAATAAAAATAAATGAATGCCTTTTAAATAATGTGCTTAAATTGTCTATGTAAATAATGTAAGCCATCTTGATTTTTTAATTTACTTAATCAAGTTATGAAGTTAGTGCACATTTTATGGAAATTTAGTGGGTTAGTTAATATCAAATTCATGTTTTAATTAGAAATGGGATCCGGGTCCAACACAGAACCCCTCGGTTCCAAAATCCGAATGTTGCAATCGGAAACCTGGGCGAATAGTTTGGATTTCAGGACTTTCGTGACTTTGGAGCGCATTTTAGATGAATATCGAACATTCAAGGCTATTTTCAATAATCCTCAAAAATAGCCTTGAACATTCAATTATCCTTAAAAATACGATTGGAAAGTCGAAAGTATTTTCCGATTGTATTTTCGAGGATTATTGTTCAAGGCTATTTTTGAGGATTGGATCAAAATAACCTTGAACATTCGATATTCATCGAAAAATGCGCTCCGAAGTCCCTAAATTACGTTCTGTTGTCGGATCTTCGGGATTTTCCTGAGATCCGTAAATCCGAAAACGTAATGGATCTTACCAGTTTCGGTCATCTCTAGTTTTAATGTGGTTACATTTATCAATGCTAACAGTTCTGTCATCTTTGTATTACAGTAATCTTTTTTGCATTCCCGATCCACAAATAAGATAATTTGTATCTGTTTGAAAACATTTATTGTGAAATCACAATAAATATTATTTCCTTGTGAATCATTCTTCCTTAAATCTGTAATATTGCATTATATATGTTTGAACTTGTTTGCAGAAAATGAGAAGTCTCAAAGCTCTGAAGATGTCATCAGCAAAATATTTGAGATAAATAAAGGTAAAAAAAACAGTCAGTTATCATTTTTGCTTTGTATTGCTTGTTTACATATTTTATGGAATTGCTGGTCTAGAACTCTGGGCATTAGCTGTATTCCTTCTATTACAGAGACTTCTATATAAGAAGAAAAAATAATAATTGATAGGGTCATGAGTAATGATTAACGAATCTGTCAAACCAAAGTTCTATGTTAAAACTAGGACATTTCGACATCAAAACTTGATTAAAAAGGTTGAAATTTTTGCAGTATAACACGCATAATCTCATAACCTAAAGTTTCACCCAAAACCAAACTGCAACATTCCTAGTCATGAAGTCTAGGAGACTTCTGCATTGTAAAACAAGATTAAGATGATTTGGATTCAGGGATGACAATTAGCTGAAATCTCTGCTTACATTTTCTGCTCGTATATGGTGCATGTTTTACCAATAAAGAATTTTAAATGACTCATGGACATCATTTAAGATTGGAAGAAAATAAGTGTCATCTTCAGAGTAGAAAAGTTTCTTTGGATGTCTTCCAGCAGATGTGGTCATGGCAAGTTCATTGACCAGCTTTACAAGTGGGCTGGATAAGTTTCTAAAATTCAATAATATTGAAAATTACTGGTGTTTATACATATGGTTCTGGTTGATCAAGGGATCTTTTCTAATTACCATTTAGATTCAGGAAAGATTTAATTTAAAGCCATACTAACTAAGCAGACCCTTAATTTATAAGAAGCATATTGCTTTTAGTATAGTAACTAAGGTTGATTATTTTCACATGCATTTTTATTTCCCATTTTTAGATCTTGACATACTTATTCTATTTAAAATAATTGTCTTTTGTGTTAATAATATAGGGAGTCATTTTGCTACCTATGAAGGAGACATTTTGAAGAAAAAAGGACGTAGTGCTGAAAACTGCACAGATTGCCATTGGCCTAAGATTGATGGAAAAGTTATCATACCTTACAACTTCTCCTACAACTACAGTAAGCCTATTCCTCTGCCTGAATTGATTAATTAACTTTGCCCATTATAATCTTGCAGTTTCTCAGTGAAAATTTCTATTTTACACTTAGGTGACAATCAATTGGCTTTGTTTAAGTCGGCCATGCAAGAGTATGAATCCTTAACCTGTGTGAGATTTGTACCTCAAACAACAGAAACATCTTTTCTGAACATTGTGTCTAGTGGCGGGTAGGTTTTACAGTATCTTGTATGTAGATAGCTAGCTAAACAAAGGGTTATTTAAATAACAAGGAAGCCTATTAAAAACTAATGGTGGCCATACAAACATATTGATTGGCAGTTTCCACATCTGGGATTTTCCTGATATTGACAAGGTGAATGGGCATTTAGTACATGTATATAACCTCATATGCTCACACATGTTTTCTTATACAAATGATTAGTTAATATTACTGCACCTTAGTTATTTAAGTCAATAATAAAATGTATCTAACTGAACACAACAGATATACCATGACTTTTTGATGAATAAGAACCAGTCCAGTTGATCTAACTGAACACAACAGATATAAAAATTTATTGTGAAAGCACAATAAATATTATTTCCTGTGAATCATTCTTCCTTAAATCTGTAATATTTGCATTATATATGTTTGAAATTGTTTGCAGAAAATGAGAAGTCTCAAAGCTCTGAAGATGTCATCAGCAAAATATTTGAGATAAATAAAGGTAAAAAAAACAGTCAGTTATCATTTTTGCTTTTATTGCTTGTTTACATATTTTATGGAATTGTGGTCTAGAACTCTGGGCTAGGCATAGCTGTATTCCTTCTATTACAGAGACTTCTATATAAAGAAGAAAAAATAATAATTGATAGGGTCATGAGTAATGATTAAGAATTGTCAAACCAAAGTTCTATGTAAAAACGGACATTTCGACATCAAAACTTGATTAAAAAGGTTGAAATTTTTGCAGTATAACACGCATAATCTCAAAACCTAAAGTTTCACCCAAAACCAAACTGCAACATTCTAGTCATGAAGTAGGAGACTTCTGCATTGTAAAACAAGATTAAGATGATTTGGATTCAGGGATGACAATTAGCTGAAATCTCTGCTTACATTTTCTGCTCGTATATGGTGCATGTTTTACCAATAAGAATTTTAAATCTCATGGACATCATTAAGATTGGAAGAAAATAAGTGTCATCTTCAGAGTAGAAAAGTTTCTTTGGATGTCTTCCAGCGATGGGTCATGGCAAGTTCATTGACCAGCTTTACAAGTGGGCTGGATAAGTTTCTAAATTCAATAATATTGAAAATTACTGGTGTTATACATATGGTTCTGGTGATTAAGGGATCTTTCTAATTACCATTTAGATTCAGGAAAGATTTAATTTAAAGCCATACTAATAAGCAGACCCTTAATTTATAAGAAGCATATTGCTTTTAGTATAGTAACTAAGGTTGATTTTTCACATGCATTTTTATTTCCCATTTTTAGATCTTGACATACTTATTCTATTTAAAATAATTGTCTTTTGTGTTAATAATATAGGGAGTCATTTTGCTACCTAGAAGAGGACATTTTGAAGAAAAAAAGGACGTAGTGCTGAAAACTGCACAGATTGCCATTGGCCCAAGATTGATGGAAAAGTTATCATACCTTACAACTTCTCCTACAACTACAGTAAGCCTATCTCTGCCTGAATTGAATTAACTTTGCCCATTATAATCTTGCAGTTTCTCAGTGAAAATTTCTATTTTACACTTAGGTGACAATCAATTGGCTTGTTTAAGTCGGCCATGCAAGAGTATGAATCCTTAACCTGTGTGAGATTTGTACCTCAAACAACAGAAAAATTTTTCTGAACATTGTGTCTAGTGGCGGGTAGGTTTTACAGTATTGTATGTAGATAGCTAGCTAAAAAAAGGGTTATTTAAATAACAAGGAAGCCTATTAAAAACTAATGGGGGCCATACAAACATATTGATTGGCAGTTTCCACATCGGGATTTTCTGATATGACAAGGTGAATGGGCATTTAGTACATGTATATAACCTCATATGCTCACACAATGTTTCTTTATACAAATGATTAGTTAATATTACTGCACCTTAGTTATTTAAGTCAATAATAAAATGTATCTAACTGAACACAACAGATATACCATGACTTTGATGAATAAGAACCAGTCCAGTTGATCTAACTGAACACAACAGATATACCATGACCTGGATGAATAAGAACCAGTCCAGTTGATCTAACTGAAAAAAATTTATTGTGAAAGCACAATAAATATTATTTCCTGTGAATCATTCTTCCTTAAATCTGTAATATTTGCATTATATATGTTTGAAATTGTTTGCAGAAAATGAGAAGTCTCAAAGCTCTGAAGATGTCATCAGCAAAATATTTGAGATAAATAAAGGTAAAAAAAACAGTCAGTTATCATTTTTGCTTTTATTGCTTGTTTACATATTTTATGGAATTGTGGTCTAGAACTCTGGGCTTAGGCATAGCTGTATTCCTTCTATTACAGAGACTTCTATATAAAGAAGAAAAAATAATAATTGATAGGGTCATGAGTAATGATTAAGAATTGTCAAACCAAAGTTCTATGTAAAAACGGACATTTCGACATCAAAACTTGATTAAAAAGGTTGAAATTTTTGCGTATAACACGCATAATCTCAAAACCTAAAGTTTCACCCAAAACCAAACTGCAACATTCTAGTCATGAAGTAGGAGACTTCTGCATTGTAAAACAAGATTAAGATGATTTGGATTCAGGGATGACAATTAGCTGAAATCTCTGCTTACATTTTCTGCTCGTATATGGTGCATGTTTTACCAATAAAGAATTTTAAATCTCATGGACATCATTAAGATTGGAAGAAAATAAGTGTCATCTTCAGAGTAGAAAAGTTTCTTTGGATGTCTTCCAGCGATGGGTCATGGCAAGTTCATTGACCAGCTTTACAAGTGGGCTGGATAAGTTTCTAAATTCAATAATATTGAAAATTACTGGTGTTATACATATGGTTCTGGTGATTAAGGGATCTTTCTAATTACCATTTAGATTCAGGAAAGATTTAATTTAAAGCCATACTAATAAGCAGACCCTTAATTTATAAGAAGCATATTGCTTTTAGTATAGTAACTAAGGTTGATTTTTCACATGCATTTTTATTTCCCATTTTTAGATCTTGACATACTTATTCTATTTAAAATAATTGTCTTTTGTGTTAATAATATAGGGAGTCATTTTGCTACCTAGAAGAGGACATTTTGAAGAAAAAAAGGACGTAGTGCTGAAAACTGCACAGATTGCCATTGGCCCAAGATTGATGGAAAAGTTATCATACCTTACAACTTCTCCTACAACTACAGTAAGCCTATCTCTGCCTGAATTGAATTAACTTTGCCCATTATAATCTTGCAGTTTCTCAGTGAAAATTTCTATTTTACACTTAGGTGACAATCAATTGGCTTGTTTAAGTCGGCCATGCAAGAGTATGAATCCTTAACCTGTGTGAGATTTGTACCTCAAACAACAGAAAAATTTTTCTGAACATTGTGTCTAGTGGCGGGTAGGTTTTACAGTATTGTATGTAGATAGCTAGCTAAAAAAAGGGTTATTTAAATAACAAGGAAGCCTATTAAAAACTAATGGGGGGCCATACAAACATATTGATTGGCAGTTTCCACATCGGGATTTTCTGATATGACAAGGTGAATGGGCATTTAGTACATGTATATAACCTCATATGCTCACACAATGTTTCTTTATACAAATGATTAGTTAATATTACTGCACCTTAGTTATTTAAGTCAATAATAAAATGTATCTAACTGAACACAACAGATATACCATGACCTGGATGAATAAGAACCAGTCCAGTTGATCTAACTGAACACAACAGATATACCATGACCTGGATGAATAAGAACCAGTCCAGTTGATCTAACTGAATACAACAGATAAACCATGACCTGGATGAATAAGAACCAGTCCAGTTGATCTAACTGAACCAACTGGACGGTTCTTATTTCATCAAAGTCATGGTAATATCTGTTGTGTTCAGTTAGATACATTTTATTATTGACTTAAATAACTAAGGTGCAGATATTAACTAATCATTTGTATAAGAAAACATGTGTGAGCATATGAGGTTATATACATGTACTAAATGCCCATTCACCTTGTCAATATCAGGAAATCCCGATGTGGAAACTGCCAATCAATATGTTGTATGGCCACCATTAGTTTTTAATAGCTCCTTGTTATTTAAATAACCCTTTGTTTAGCTAGCTATCTACATACAAGATACTGTAAAACCTACCCCCACTAGACACAATGTTCAGAAAAGATGTTTCTGTTGTTTGAGTACAAATCTCACACAGGTTAAGGATTCATACTCTTGCTGGCCGACTTAAACAAAGCCAATTGATTGTCACCTAAGTGTAAAATAGAAATTTTCACTGAGAAACTGCAAGATTAAAATGGGCAAAGTTAATTAATTCATTCAGGCAGAGGTATAGGCTTACTGTAGTTGTAGGAGAAGTTGTAAGGTATGATACTTTTCCATCATCTTAGGCCAATGGCAATCTGTGCAGTTTTCAGCACTACGTCCTTTTTCTTCAAAATGTCTCCTTCATAGTAGCAAAATGACTCCCATATTTATTAACACAAAAGACAATTATTTTAAATAGAATAAGTATGTCAAGATCTAAAAATGGGAATAAAAATGCATGTGAAAATAATCAACCTTAGTTACTATACTAAAAGCAATATGCTTCTTATAAATTAAGGGTCTGCTTAGTTAGTATGGCTTTAAATTAAATTTTCCTGAATCTAAATGGTAATTAGAAAGTCCCTTGATCAACCAGAACCATAGTTAAAACACCAGTAATTTTCAATATTATTGAATTTTAGAAACTTTCCAGCCCACTTGTAAAGCTGGTCAATGAACTTGCCATGACCACATCTGCTGGAAGACATCCAAAGAAACTTTTCTACTCTGAAGATGACACTTATTTTCTTCCAATCTTAAATGATGTCCATGAGTCATTAAAATTCTATTGGTAAAACATGCACCATATACGAGCAGAAAATGTAAGCAAGATTTCAGCTAATTGTCATCCCTGAATCCAAATCATCTTAATCTTGTTTTTACAATGCAGAAGTCTCCTAGACTTCATGACTAGGAATGTTGCAGTTTGGTTTTGGGTGAAACTTTAGGTTATGAGATTATGCGTGTTATACTGCAAAAATTTCAACCTTTTTAATCAAGTTTTGATTTCGAAATGTCCTAGTTTTAACATAGAACTTTGGTTTGACAGATTCGTTAATCATTACTCATGACCCTATCAATTATTATTTTTTCTTCTTATATAGAAGTCTCTGTAATAGAAGGAATACAGCTAATGCCCAGAGTTCTAGACCAGCAATTCCATAAAATATGTAAACAAGCAATAAAAAGCAAAAAATAACTGACTGTTTTTTTTACCTTTATTTATCCAAATATTTTGCTGATGACATCTTCAGAGCTTTGAGACTTCTCATTTTCTGCAAACAAGTTCAAACATATATAATGCATATTACAGATTTAAGGAAGAATGATTCACAAGGAAATAATATTTATTGTGCTTTCACAATAAATGTTTTCAAACAGATACAAATTATCTTATTTGTGGATCGGGAATGCAAAAAAGATTCCTGTAATACAAAGATACAGAACTGTTAGCATTGATAAATGTACCACATTAAAACTAGAGATGACCGAAACTGGTAAGATCCATTACGTTTTCGGATTTACGGATCTCAGGAAAATCCCGAAGATCCGACAACAGAACGTAATTAGGGACTTCGGAGCGCATTTTTCGATGAATATCGAATGTTCAAGGTTATTTTGATCCAATCCTCAAAAAGCCTTGAACAATAATCCTCGAAAATACAATCGGAAAATACTTTCGACTTTCCAATCGTATTTTTAAGGATAATTGAATGTTCAAGGCCATTTTTGAGGATTATTGAAAATAGCCTTGAATGTTCGATATTCATCGAAAATGCGCTCCAAAGTCACGAAAGTCCTGAAATCCAAACTATTGCCCAGGTTTCCGATTTGAAACATTCGGATTTCGGAACCGAGGGGTTCTGGTTTGGACCCGGATCCCATTTCTAATAAAAACATGAATTGGTATTAACTAACCCACTAAATTTCCATAAAATGTGCACTAACTTCATAACTTGATTAAGTAAATTAAAAAATCAAGATGGCTTACATTATTACATAGACAATTTAAGCACATTATTTAAAAGCATTCATTTATTTTTATTAAAGTACTTTATATTACATTTATTTTAAACTATTTTTCTTCTATTTTCTTTTGCATTGAGATCAATTTTGGTCAGACAATAGACCCCAAATTTGTAACATGAGTAGAATTGCTAAAATGATCAAATAACTTTCAAATTAGAATATAAGAGATGTAATTAAAATATAAGAACATATTTTTACTATTTAGCTTACCATTTTTATTGCCGGTGGAATTTTAACAAGTTTATAAAAAATTAAAAAAACATATATATGGAGCAATGTAAGTAATGTATCTTTATTAAGTAGGCAACCAGCCCTCTAACTGGTAAATTCTAAATTCTGGCAAGTTCCTTTTTTATGAACACACAGAAGATATTTAATTTGCCAACTCGAAAGGAAAAGTATAAATTGTAAAGTTGGTTTGAAAGGTTACATTTTGAAAGTCAACGCACTATGGTTCACACAAAGCTCTAGTAATGTTGTTGTCTCGTGTGCTGTAGTTTTAAAAACTTTTTATATATATCTACTCCCAACTTTTCTTAGAGTAAATATATGTATTTTATTATTGTGTTTTTATTTTTAATAATAGATAGAGAATCATAGAGAATTTCTTCCAGGTGCATCCAGGAACAAGGGAAATTCCTTTATTTGTATACAATGTACAACTTAAACTAACGTAAGTTAGAAAACTCCAATCATATTTATCAAATAAAGAAAGTTCAATTTGGCTTTTGCCTCTGATCAGGTGTATCAATCAAAAAGTGGTAATCAGGCTTGATTATACCTCAGCTGCATTTAATCAAGAGGGTGGCAGGTGGACTTTAATTCCATGTCCTCAAAGTGAATGGGTAAAAATATCTGGAAATGAAACAATAGCTTAGAAACGCTTTATCAATTCCTTAGCACACCTTTTGCTGTGTGTCCTGCATGTTTGTACTAAATTTCGTGTCTGTACTTGAAAACTGGTAAGAAACACAATAAAAAATGGAAAGAATAAAAAAGGAGAAGAAAAAAACAGCAATAAGGGTTTTTTAAGCCAAATACATTTAAAAAAAATGTCACACTGAACAAGGCTAATCTTTTGGGAATGCTTGGTACCTGTTTTTGATTTTCCTTGCTTGTTGGAGTGTCAAGGACAGAGCTGGAATCTCTTTCTCGCTAAAGACAAATATATAAAGTCAACAGAAAATGTAAAAGATTAAAGTCAGAAAGAGAATGAGGTATCAGATCATCGAGACAAAATTCCTGTTTTCCAATCATTACTGATTTTAAATTTTGTTTGTCCTATAGAATGATTTAAGAGTGTAAGGCAAAACAAAAATAATTGTGATTAATCCATGGTCATTAGATAAATCAAAATATCACCTACCAAGTTTTTCAGGAGCTGGAAAAAACCTACAAAAGAAATATTTTTTAAAATGTTTTCTTATTTCTGTTACATTTTTGTGTCATGATCGATTTTCAATAGACCTGTGAATTAAATATTGATTCATCCTTTTTGTCAATTAACATCCAAATAAGCCATACACGCAAGAAAAAATTAATAGTAACATTGTTAATAATTAAAGTAAATAAATAGTTATATGAATGCGACCTCACCTGGACAGGCAAACAAATAAACATTTTATTAGGCAGGCCAGCAGAATAATGGATGTTTTCACATCCATCTTGATGCCCAAATTGTATTTCTTTCCTACAAAGGATTAGACTGTGATTGGTTATCAGCGCAATGACAAAAGTACCTTATATACATGTGCTCAGCCAATCAAAAGAATAAAAACAAGTAGTGCCTGTGGTTTTTTAGTCAGGTTATTACAATGAAACAAGACCAATTTTCAGTGATCTATAATTAGAATGGTAAAAACAGAAACATCGTCAGAAATTGCGTATTCCTTGTTTTGTTACAAAGATTCAAAAGTTTGCGTAACTAATTTCGGATATTTCACAGAAACTTTATTAATTGTTTATAGACGTTACATACCTTATATACTCGAGTGTAAGTCTTTCCGAGTATAAGTCGAGGTACCTATTTTTACCTGAAAAATTTATAAAAACTGATTGACTCGAGTATAAGCCGAGGGTAGAAATTAGTTGTCTTTTAAATGGACAGCAGAATTCCCATACATGAATCTCATACAGTAATAGCCATATCCTGTACCAGTAACCTCCAATTCCTTGGCACTCCAGATGTTTGGAAACTACAACTCCCAGCATGCTTTGTTGCTGGGAGTTGCAGTTTCTAAACATGTGGAGTGGCAAGGTTCAGTAAACTTTAATTAAGCTTACCATCATTTACAATTCTCCTGACACCCATATAGTAAATGGCACTCTGACCCCCATATAGTAAAGGGCCCTCTGACCCATATAGTAAAGGGCCCGCTGACCCCCTATAGTAGAAAGGACTCTAAGTTGTAGTTTTAAGCTGTCATTTGCACTGTACTAGCAGCTGTTTTTTGCCCCAAACTGAGGAGACCCATCAGATTTACAGCATCCAGAGGACAGTGACAGTGCTGAATGAGTCCAGCAGCCAGACTACAGGACGCAGCAGTACAGGAAGTGTAAAGGCAGATCAACTCCTGAAACTTTCTATGCAGGTTAAAACAGCGCCACCTACTGGTTACTATCCAAAATTGCAGAATTTGGATCTAATTAGGACTTGACCCGAGTATAAGTCGAGGTTAGGTTTTCAGGCTAACTTTAAAGCCTTAAAATTTGACTTATACTCGAGTATATACTGTTAATTACATAATACATATAAATAATAAATACACTTTTTATTTATTAAATATAATATACTTTATGTCAATAAATTAATAATAAATGCACTGTCAGTATAATCAGTATCTTAGAGATGGACTAGAACTCAAACCGGGTTTGACCTGAACTGTAATAGTTCGGATGAACTCGAACTCGAAATTCCCGTACTACCAACCAGTTTGGGTTTTTTGAACTCACTGACTTATTTTGGTTAATTATCACATTTTTGTTAACCCTCGAATGTACCGTCTCGGCGATAACCCTCTAATGTAGCGCTTGGTTTGTTAACCCTTAATGTATCGTTCATTAACCTCAAGTAACGGTTCATTCGGTAACCCTCCAATCGTTCGCTCGGAACCCTTGATGTAATGTTTGTACGGTAACCATCAAATTTTGTTAGATAACCCTCCTATTGGCAAATGTAGCGAAACCCTCACAATTACCCAACTAGTTTAAACAAGTTTTGGTGATGTAAACATGTTCCCCAGCCATATCCCAGGTCCCAGAGCCATTTACATAAGTTACCATTGCTATTTTAACTGTATTTAATTAATAGAATTTTTAAAACTATTTTCTCCCATTGACTTAAATGGTTTGTTTTCGAACTATAGAACTTTTACTGAAGTTCTATAATTCAAAATGAACCGAACTTTAAGAAGTTCGGCCATCTCTAATCAATCTCCTGTAGTAGAAACACAATTCTCAGACTTGCTATGGATTACTCTGTGGCCTCTATCATTGTCTATGTGATCAGTTTAGCACCTTTCCCCCCAAACTTACTGTTCATGTCTGTACCGGTGATTCAGGGCACCTGTAATCCCCCTAAAAACTTTGTAGAGTTGAAACATGGCCGGGCATCCAAGGACTTCACCACCAGGGAACAGTAACATGAGAGAGTGCAGGTTCATCTTCTATTTTGTCACCCATGGAATTACCTCCCAGATTTGTCTGTCTTCTCTACTCTACAAAGATAATAATAATTTAACATTCTTGTCCTTGAATAAAACTGTGAATATTTAAATATTTCACGCAACTTCTTAGACTATATTTAACTTTTTAAATTAACTTTACATAGTTTATATATTTTGTGCAGTTGCCATAGCTTACCAGGGGACACCTATGGTTCTCTATGCTAGATGCTCCTGGGCTCTGTTCTCGCCCTCTGCTTGCTGGAAGTTGCAAGCAGGGGGCTGGACCGGCAGCCGCAGCTGTGATTAGCTGAGAGGCAGCCAATCACAGACATGGCTGACGGCAATACAGATCACGGGGAGAACAGAATGTATAGAGTAGCCCACCCCCATCCGACAAAATAGTGGTGGGGGGTGGGCTAGGGTGCTCTACACTAGAGAATGCTTTTATAGGTAGGGCACCAGGCAGCAAAGATAGATCCAACACCTCTGGCGCTGGCGACTCAACGTAGCTGATGTTGTCAACGTCTTCATCCAATGCCTTCTTTCTTTTCAGCCGGCGACACCAACTCCGCTGATGTCGCCAACCCAACTCTTAGAAGAGCCCTTGGGCATGTCTATGATCTCTGTGGGGTTTTTTTTGTTTGCTGAAATACACCCACAGCACAAACCTTTTCCCAGCAGCCCCTCTCAGCCCCCTTCCCCATACGTCGGGATTTGAACTCTCTTTGTCACGATATTATACTTAGCACATTGCTTTTCACTGCGATAATGATTGTCTTATTAAATGGCGGTAATGTGCGGCAGTAATTAAAGTCTGAAAATAACAGACTTTTATAAATATGCCCATAGGAAGCAGCAGGCATCCAGATGACTCACTGACAGCTCACTCTTCACTTTTCTTAACTTTAAACAGGCACTGCAGGAGAACCATTTGGAGCAGAGATGTAAGGTAAGGATTTTTTAACACCACAGAGAGGGGCCTGTAGTGGGTTAAATTTTAGTTTTGGGGGTGACATGCCCTTAATCATTTCATACATTGGGGTTTCCGGACACATGAAAAGTGTTCCAAGTTTCCGCAAGACTTAAAAGGTTGAAACATTGCCATAGCTAATCAATAAGCCACGCTAATAAGCTTTGCCTGAGACAGACAGTGGATAATCCTTTCACATGTTTTTTATAATAACACATGTAAAAATGTAGGAGAAAACAGCCCATGTCCATCCTTAATTGTATTTTATAATATAATTTACATTTACTTTAAAAGTTAAAAAATCTAGAAATCCAAACGTATTACAGGTTTTCTTTTTATTTATTCACTTTTTGTGCTGAAAACGACATTGCTGTAGAAGATATTTACATGCGTGTGGCTTAAATCCAGGGATAACCCTCCCATATGTCTGATCACCTGCTGTCCCAGCAGGAACTTGGGAGATCCAGTGCAGGTACAGCTGGAAAACGCCCAGTCCCTTGTAACTCACACAAATTAATTACTACGGAGTCAATGGGGAAAGAAATAACTTTATTTCATCATTATATTAAAATGCTCATTAGAGCCCGTTGTGAACATCAACCAGATTCGTCCTTAATCATAGGCTACAATGGATGTTAGTGCTCCTTCCATGTTTAAAGGTGAGGTACAAAACCAATTAATCCAACAACCAATAAAAACACTGACTGGGATAAACACCCATTCCAGACCACAGATAAATTATATATAAAGAGATGGAACACATTTTTAAATGACTGTTCTGTGAGAGGTAAGTTATTAATAAAGGCGCAGTATCGCTATTTGGCAACACCGGGCCCTTAAGGATCGTTGCCACAATGGCGAATGTTCAATTGCTGTCGTAACTCTACGGTCACGTTCATAGATTTACACCCGCATTGTAGATATATGGTCCTCATTCAATACCATTGTGGTATTTTGTTACCACGGGGTATTTTATAAAGAAAGTTTGTATATTTACAACGTTCCTTCACATCTGTACATTGACCCCCCTAATGTCTATGATGGTTGAATACAGGAGAAATAAATCAATGTGATAAGGGAAAACATAGTTAGGATACAAAGGAAATAGATGAATCCAAAAAGAGCTAAATGTTTTTAAAATGAGACAGAAGGTGGGAGAGGAAACACATGTAGAAGTTAAGAATAATTCATGTGACCAAAAGATTAATTTGTAAGCTCTTCAGGGCAGGGATCTCATTCCTAATGTGTCGAGGCTTGTTGCACTTATATCCATTTATACATAATTTTTATATATATGCTTTCTTAACCGATGTGTGAATTGTATTTAACTTAATTTTATCTATCTGTTAATGGCTTCCAATAGTAGTTAGGACACGCAACTCAGGGGGGGAATAAAAAGTCTTAATTTTATTTCAAACCCATAAGATCAAAATCCAACAGAATCTAGGACTAACAGACACCTGACGCTTTTCATGGGACCACACCCACTTCATCAGAGTTTGGTCCCATGAAACGCGTCAGGCTGTCTGTTAGTCCTAGTATCTTGTTGATTTTGATCTTATGTGTTTGAAATAAAATTAAGACTTTTTATTCCCCCCCTGAGTGGCGTGTCCTAACTACTATTGGAAGCTGTCTATCTGTTTGTGCCGTTGCGGGGAGGCACCATTCGGAAACACAGCACCAGGGGTTGGGACCAGAGTGCCGCCGACGAGATTCGTGAGTAAACTGTATCTGTATAATGGTTTGCACTTATCCCCTTGTTTGTATTCTCTGTATTAATATAATGTACGACGGCGCTGCGTTACCAAGTGGCGCTTTATAAATAAAATTACCATACATACATATACATACAGATATCTTTTCCAGAACAGAAAAGAACTGGTTAACTATCTTTTACAAATGCATTTTATAAGCTGGTAAAATAGCAGTTTGGAGTTGCAGGCAGATATCTGACAAGCCACCATTTTTTGTTTTAAGGGCGGACATGCCCTTTAATGCCCCTGAGGTGGTCAATGCCACGAAATGCGTGGTACGGAGCTGTCCTCCATGCTTTTGGTGTTTACTTGTCGGTGGTTTTCCAACTTTTCCCTTTTAAATATGTTTCAAATAAAGTAGTACTTTTTATCCATTTATTGGTGTTTGTGGGGAGCCTACCTGAATTATTTCTGTTTGAACATAATGCTCTTTAATGTGAATCCCTGTCCATTGAAATTAATATGTCAGTGATAATTTTCAAGCACAAAAAAAGTATTTTTCAATTGAAGACAATAACTCTCTAAGGCCATGGGTGTACCTATGAATTAGTTTCCCACAAGGCAGAACTTAAAAAGGGTCCTTGGTCACATGCACTTACTTTAATGCATGGCTGTGTTTAGCTATATAGAGTTTTGGACCCTGCATAGAGGAAAACACATGTGAGTTGGGGGTGTTTGTTACACACCACTGTAAAGGTGTGCACTACTATAAAACTCAAACTGTGTGCAGAAATTGTTAGACAGAATAGTGAATCCACAGACAGGTAAAGATCTTTACAGAGCACTTTTATTGGTCGTATTAAGCCCTTGGTTTGAATTTCCTCTTACTAATCACTCCTCTATTCTTCTAAATTCCAGTACACATACAGTATAGACTGGAATACACATGTTAATTTAGTGTTGTTTACATGAAATGGACAAGCTTGGATGTTTCCATTAACAGTTTTATTTTGAGAAATCCAAATCAATAATAATTTTATTTGCACGGTTAATAAATAAACATTTAGTAAATAATCATTATTTCTTGTAATCGTATTCTATTATGAAGCACAGGATTTTGTGTCCCTTTTGTGGTACAGCAATAGGATTTTGATCTCCATTTTCTTTATTTTTTAGGCACTGTAAACAATAAAAAAGATGGGTTAAGGTTTTGTTACATTTTAATATTGTACTTGGGATATATTACAAATCAACGCATGTCTCTTGGTTTTCAGGGTTAACCATGTGTGTATTGGTTATGTCTATAGAATGAACTGTTAATCCCTATCAGGATACTCACCAATGTATAGGTAGCACTGAAACCTTTCATCTGATTGCTGAAGTCACTGTGAAATGTGAGTTTCATGAATTCGCTTTGGATGTGATGGCAGAATAGAAATTTATAGGACCACAATACGGCCCCATCACGTCATATAGGTTGTGTGTAAATGTACAATTGTCATTCTTGCAGGAGTTTGAAATCTCAGCTTCAAAGTCAGTGATCTTTAGTGAAATCTGTCTCAAAAAGTCAATGGAGATATAACAGAAGTTTTCAAAACAGCGTTAAATATGAATATAAATATTTTAAATTTGAAAGCTAACATCTGATTGGTCAATATCTGATTGCTTGGGGAAAATTAGCACCATATTTAACGATAAGAACTTTTATTTAATAACCCTGTAAATTTGTAATTCTTTCAATTAAAATGTTTTTTTGAGCATTCATTTATAAATGGCATGTCCCCCCCCTTTCCCCAACTTTTAGGATATTGTTGGTCTCCTCCCCCCCCAGCCCCAAACACCATATTAGTATGTCAAGAACTCCCCCGATCTTTACTTACCTTCCCTCTATCCTCCGCCGCACTGCCCGCCTTCTGTTTGCATGGAACTGCAAGCAGGGGCTGGACCGGCAGCCGCGTCCATGATTGTGAGAGGCAGCCAATCACAGACGTGACTGCCGGCAGTTCAGAATGCTGGAGGAGAGAGGGAAGGTAAGTAAATCCGGGGAGTTTCTTGACATAATAATATGGCGTTTGGGGCTGGGGAGGGAGACCTAAAGTACCCAAAGGGGAATTACATAGGGGAGGGAGACCAAAACATGTGGAGAGGGCTGCACTGGGCATGTGCAAATTCTCTCTGGAGGAGAGACAGGAGGCAGAGTCCTATATGGACTCTACTAGGCTCCTGGTGGGCAGTTTTGGGATTTTGGAGGGGCATAGCGGGCAGCCATTTGGAGCTGGATGTAAGTAGGATTTTTACACTACCAGTGGGGCCAGTAGTGAGTTAAATTATAGTTTTGGGGGTGGACATGCCCTTTAAATTAATTGTTCCAGAGCATATTACTTTAAGAAGTTTCCTGAAAAAACATTTTTCTAGGGCAATATTTTCCCTTTAAAGGGTATCTCCAGTCCAAAAAAATGTACTCCATCCCCCAACCCTCCCCCTACCTTTCTCCCCCCCCCCCCCCTAATTCTCCTCTGAATCTCTGCAGCAGCCTAGAAATTGTACTCATTCCTGTGCTGGATGTGTTATTAGTCACATGCAAGCCATGACCCCTGTTAAAAAAAAACTTTCCTCCCTGCCTCTGCACAATGTTTCAGAAGTGCAGGTAAAAGCTGGTGAAAGGGGGTTGGGAGTGTAAAGCAGCCAAAGCAAACAACTTTCATGCGTTCCCCAGACGCACAAGTGCCCGCACATTACTAGTTGCCATGGGAACGTAACTCTTACATTCCATTTCCTTTCAGTCCCGACTGAGCACCGGACTTACTGCGCATGCGGGAATGGAGCGCGCATGTTGGCTAGTGCACCGCAGGAGGGAGTGCATAATGGGTGGGGCTATGTCCTGCACAGCGTTCCGGATAACAAAAGTAATAACTTGCACAGGAGAGAAGCATGGATGCTGACATTACAGGTACACGGAAATCCTATGATAGATCATGGAAGAAAAGTTGTTTTTATGAGTGGAGATACCCTTTAAATTAAAGAAGAACTATAGAAAATAAATACACAATATCCCCTGGTGAATACAATGTTCTACCTCTTTAATTCCAGATCTCCATTTACAAGAAGTACATAACATCTATCATGTATTTCTCTTTTCTTGCTCTGCACCTTTTCCAAAGGAAACACTATGTAGAGGCCAGTAACAAGTGCTTACGCTCAGCATTTATCTTGCATTACAGATGTAATGTGGGTTCGAATAGAAAATCAAAGTAGATGATTATCAAAAATCTAAATTTCATAAACCTCGAAAGTAACGATCGGTTTCGGTAAGTCTCGAAAATAGAATGCGGAAGCTCAAAACAGCCTATCGAGAGGAAAGATCCCCAACCATTCCCCAGGTCTCTGTGTCATTACAGTACCGACTATTACTATTTGTCCCTCAAAATGGACAGAAACGTTCAACGTTTTGCTCCCATAGACATCTTGGTCCGTTTTCACAATTTCGAACATCTCTATCTGGCATCAGATCACCTTTAACACTCGCTTCTACTCGCCCAAAAATGAAATACGTTCTCAGAGATGTGCAAAGCCAGGAGGACACACAAAGTGTGATGGGAAAGGGCAGTCCTGTATTGACAAAGTTGTGATGTGAATATAATTTCGTAAAAATAAATAAGGTTGTGAGTCATGTTTACAAGGGCAACGTGTAGGGATAAAATTATTTGTCCTTATTTCTTATTTATTACCAATACTAAATTGAGCAGTTGATCATCTAAGAATATGTCATTCCCATAATTAAATGATTTTTTTTTATTGGGTGTTTATCACCTTCCAGCTCTGAATGTTTAATTTATGTTCCCGTCACATATCTTTTTACATTGTACTCGTTACCTTGTATCCAACAGGGGCTGTGATTGTCCACGTACAGTCCACATTAGGAGGGTAATTCCAGGGTAACCAGGAGAGTGAAGTCTTGCCTGAGACATAATAGGCTCCACCCACATTGAACTGTAAGACAAGAAAATAATGGTGTAACCCTATTGTACCTGACGGTTCCATTGTGATATATTAGAATCTATTTATCTTATGGTCACTTAATGTAACATAATGTAGTTTATCAATAATACTATAAATAATTTAATTGGGTGGCCCAATCCAATGTGTGCATGGAGCAGGATATATATATAAGACTCCTCGCACAACAACATAGTGAAACAAGTGGTCTTTTCACACCCATGTGCTAAGATCCATGGAGTTGCGTGCGCTGTATGCATTAGTTTTGTGGGTTAATGCACGCGGCCCCATTGAAAATAGGGCCACCGCTATGCTGAACAAGGTGGAACATCGCACTAAATCGCTTGTACGATGTTCCGCTGCATAAAAAATCAGACAGTGTGAACGTAGCTTTAGCAATGGGTCTAATACTGGCTGCACCCAGAACGCTGGGGGTCACAATACACATAAGTTTATAAAACTATGAATATTTCTCCAGTTTGCACCTATCATAATGAGCTGGGTGTTCTAAATGCATCAAGTCACCGAATGTAAACCCTAGCCAAATGAAGGCAAGCCATTAAACCGTGGTACTCTTGGAGTGAACCTTTGGCCCTCGGTTCCATAACTGTACACGGGAAATAGCCTGGAGTGTGGTAATGTATATCTGCCAATATAATCTTTAGGGGGAGTTTTTGCCCAGAGCCGCAGTCGCTCTGGGTAAATATCCCTACCAATGTTCAATACCTATTGCGCCTGTTAAAAAATCTGTAAGGGTTTAATAAAGTTTGGATCTGACATAACCAGAAGTTAAGACACAAGAGGAAATGTACTGGTCACATAAACAAAAGCAATGTGCTAGAGGGTTCTCATTATATCAATAGGTTACGCCAATCAGGTTTCTTAGCTAAATGGATTTTTAATTAGACAAGCTGCTGGAATTCTGATCTGTCAAAGTTTTTAACAATTCATCCCCTAATATGTCATTATGCACAGTCACCTCTGCTCTGCCTCAACCTTCATTGATATATTTTGGTAGTTTACCGGTCTGATTGGTATATAAGCATGCCCAGCTTATAAATGAAATTGTATTTAAAGACCTGCACCAGACAGATCAAGATTTGACTTTCACAGATAAAATAATAAATACAAATTACACTTATTGGCTCATACAAAACATTAGTTGTACCTGGCTGTATGTAGCTTTGAAGCCGGTTCCTGCAATAGCTCCATCACTGACAAACTCAACCAGCATCGTGGTTGGTGGATGCGATCTGTAGAGGGATTAAACCTGTGCCACATGCCTTGTCCCTAACACAGGGAATCTTACTGGAGACCATCATAGATCTTGATTAATCAGTGGGTGCAGCCAGGAGAGGACTGGATATCAAAGGCTTGAAACTGAAGCGACACCTACAGGAAAATAGAGCAGCCTAAAATACTTCAAATATTGTAAGTGATCATCTCCCGTATCTTCCAAAAACCGAAAGTAAATTCAGATGCACAAATGAAATTGTATCATACAGGAATCAACGCAGGTCTCAAAAATGCATTGAATTCTGTTATTATTTTTATTTTATTATTGTTTGTTTATCCCAGTAATCACAGAGTCCAAATAAATAATTGGGATTTTATTTAAATAGGAGCTGCTATTTTCTTATACGGTCCAAAGCTTGGAAGGGAAATTGAACAATTCCCAATATAGTAGGAGGTGAGGACATTAATTAAAGGGCATGTCCACCCCCAAAATTATAATCCCCCCCACTACTGCCCCATCATGTAGTGTAGTTTAATCCTTACCTCACATCCCAGCTCCATATGGTCTCGCTGTAGTCCCCCCCAAAGTCCCAAAAACTGCCAGCAGGAGGATATATAGGACCTCGCCTCCTACCTGGCCTCTGGAGAAGTTTGGCATGCGTACTGCAGCCCTTCTCCCCCTCCCTCCCCCTCCCTCTCCTCCCGATTAGGATTCCCTCCCCCTATATGTTACTCCTTTACATATGTCATTCCCCCTGTCCCCCCAGCCCCAACCACTCTATTTATTTATTTGAAAGTGCCACAAACTTTACTTCCTCCCCTCTTTCCTCCGCCCGCATGAACTCCCGGCAGCCGCGTCCGGTGATTGGCTGCCGCTCGCCAATCACGACGCGACTGCCGGTCCCGCCCCTCTGCTTGCATTTTCTCGCAAGCAGAGGGCCTGGCAGCGCGGCGAGGAAAGAGGGGAGTAAGTAAAGTAAAATAAATAGAGCGGTTGGGGCTGGGGGGACAGGGGGAATAACATATAAAAATATTTTCAAGGGTGGACAACCCTTTAAGTTCACTAAAATGTCCTTTTAAAATTTATGTCCTCACCTCCTACTATATTTGGGAATGAACTGAATTTTGAATTGGACTGAATTTTGAATAGAACAAAATTAAAAGGTTTGTCAAACACTCGCCTAGTAGCTGCTGGAGACTTTACCGTAATGGGAGTTTTGGATTATAAATCTCTAACTATGGGCTGTAGAAAACAGAAACCATCACCAATGGGAAGTTCATATTGCAGTCTCTATTATTCAGCTGTAAACCAATCAGTAATGATTACAGCCACAGCTATTTAATGTTGCCTATAATGCTGCCTTGCTATAATGGGATATTTCCATAGCACCAAACCCAACCCCTGTGTGTACAACCCCTATTTCTAGCTACAAACGGATATTACTTTACCTGCCGCTGGGGTTCTAATCAACCAAAACAGTTTGCATCATTAGGATAGGCAGAGGGGTAGTTTGGCTGATGTCATAGTCCATTTGTGTAAGGAAGTAAATTTCCACACACATCTAAAAGAGAATACAAAGAAATATGAATAAACATTAGAGGTCATACATAAGTAAACTCAAGGACAAATGCAAAGCGGATTAATTTTTCTTAATTTAAATCATAGGAACAATTTTTAAGACCTACAAGGTCATTGTAAAGATGCCCACTTACTGCAATTATACAGCTTGTTGATTTTAGAAAACATCCAGGACACTCAGACCATATCTTTGTCCAATATAACAGGGGTCTGGATTTAGGGGTTATGGTGTCTTTTCCTGGGTGTTTAGTAATGCATCACTAAGACAAAATACATGAAATTTAATATTAATGCATAGGATCACTTAAAGGCAATATGAAGAAAGACACTTTATAGAAAGTGGGCACTGCCGCCCCGGTAAAATATGGCATTAATAACGGACTATTAGTGGAGTATACCCTATAGTTTATTATAGACCAGGACCAGGTAGATAAAGTGAATCACCACATTCAGTCTTACCGTGCGTAATGCATAACTGAATTATAGTCATATTCCAGGCCAAGGTTATCAGTGTCCAGTTTCCCGAAATTAGGAAGGTATTCTTTAAATGTAAAAAATGGCCATGTAAGTAGAAGATAATTTCAACTCACTTCATTCCATGAGCCCTAATCAAGTATTATTTTCTTTTATTGTAGAGAATGTCTCTTTAACACCCCAATCACAATACACCTGGAGATGCACCAGCATATTACATCTGTTTATGAAAGAACACTATCTGCACATAGAGTAGATCCTTTCTATTCATCAAAACATCTGGAACATCAATAATTTCAGGGTTTTAATAAAGGCCACTCCATTATAGAGGAGGGTGTAGTATAATAATGCATTACTTTATGGTATATCTATTCTTCCAAGCCCTTTCCAATGTAACAATCACAACACTTTGTTTACAGTATAAAAGCTAATTAAAGCTAAACACAAGTTATTGAGTGATTCCCATGTAACGGTAACATAATTATTAAACTTATGGCTTAACCATGATCTGGTGGTTCATGAATCTACTATTATTTATCCTCTTCCTTTAAAAACATGGGTCAGGACAGTGGCCAGAGTTTTATTCTACTGCAAAGGAGGATGGGTAGAATAGGAAGCAACTGTCCATGGGTTGGTTAATACAAGGTTTAGTTTATGTTATTGCAATGAATCAGCCAGCTTAGGTTATTATTAGTATTTTGTGTCTAGAGTATTATGCAACACTCTCATTTATTATTGTGTATAATACTTTTAAGTATATTAATATGCTCTTTATTATTGCGTGCATTACCTGGTATAATATTCTCAGTGTTAATAGTGACTGTATCATCCCGATCACTCCTATTCTGCTCATGGTAGAAGCCAAGGGCATGGTTCAGTTTCATGCTGGATGACCCTCTGTACATGCAGCCATATGAAGCCAATTCCACTCTCTGAGCTCCTCCCGTTTTTTCCAACATAGGATCCACAACTGTGTAATCATAAATGATAAAGTCTCTGATACCATAACATGGTCGGGTGCATTCTGCTTGGAACAATACATTTCTTAAAAGTAAAATTGCTTAACTTTTTTACTTTAAAGGAGATCTATGACTCCCACACTTATCCTATATACTAACCTGCAGTTTGACGGCCGCACAACAGACACAGCGCACCACCGCTTGTCAGCTACCAAGTGGATACATCAGAATGCGCCGCGATGGGGATTTATGCTGCAAGTGAAGTGGTGCGCTGCAGGGGGGGGGGGAGAGGTGCGGTCTGGGGAGGTGGGGTGGATGTGTGCTGCTCGGGGGGGGGGGGGGGTGGGGGTTATAGTTAGCATAGAAACTTAGCTTAGAAACTGCAGATTGAACAGTTGTATCATTATTTATTTATACTTTTTTTTACCCGACATCGGGCACTGGCTACCTCTTTTGTTCTACCAGTTAAGGGCCAAGGGGAGGTAGATGAGTGAGGGGTAGCTCACTGATAGGCACAGATACCTGCGGGTTCAAATCTATCCTTGGCATACCATATTGTGGTAGGACCACCCTCCGTTAGACATGATGTTCAGATATCTGTTTCGGGTGCGAGGTAACAAATCTCACACTAGGTTGTGTCTCAAATTCCTGCATGGCAGACTGACAATGCTAACTGATCGGCACCTATGGAGGGGTAAATAAAACATTCAACGAGTTATTAAGGGCAGTTCAAAGGTTTAATTAGTTAATCAACCCAGAGAGAGACACTTACTTAGCTGTAGGAGAAGGTGTAAGGCACAGCAACGGTCCCATCAGAATACGGCCAAAGACACAGATGAACAACTTGATGGCGCTACGTCTTGTTGATTCCCAAAAACGTCACCTCATGTGTATGAACTTACTGCCTGGTTAGTGCTATAAAAAATAATGAATTGACCTTTTTAATATTAAAAAGCATGACAAAATTAGGAATGTATGGAAAATATTTTATTATATTATATTATTATAAAGCTGTTATAGTCCAGGTTGTCACAGATTGTTTCCAAATTCATAACACAAGCATTACTGATTAAAATGCTGTATCACTGTAAATCCTTATGTGTGAAGCACACTGAGCATGTCTGTCCCAGTGGAAGGAATAGAGGATCACTATAGTCTGTACTATATTAACCTACACAGTAGTAAATCGGAAAATTACTTATTTCTGAAGGACCCTCGTTTCTGTGCAAGTACTGCAGCATGTTTGTTGCAGTTTCATAAATTTAATATTAACTACATCACAATAATAAATTTTTACCAAGCAGTGTCAACCTGTTTATAAGTTTATTTTCACTTGTTTGTATTAAATGTTGCTTCCTATTCAGGAACACATTATTTTTACATTGCTACGGGTACAGTGGAAAAATCTTATAAAGGATAAGTGCACTCTAAAATCAAGTTATGTTCATTTGGAAGCTGCAGCTTTAAATACTTTGCCATATTTTTTCTTTACCTATGCACTTAAGAGCCTAGCTTTGGCCTTGAAAGTTGCTGACATCTTGTTACTGTGTTGCTGAATGTTAAACTCCGCCCCTCTCCTGCTTGAGCCTCAAACAGTAATGCCTGTGAGTTCCGTGCATGTGTGTGTGCACGGAAGTACCTTATTTAATGTTTGTATTGTTGTGCTCCGTCCTCCTTCTGGCCCAGGGCCTAACCAATGGGAAGACATGCTCTATATAGCCCTTTTTCCAATCAATATATTCCAGACTGAGAAATGTGAAGCTGGACAATACAGTTTTTCCTTGTTATTAACATCTATATGTCAACATATTTAATGGTGTGATAATTCTATTTGTAATATTCGGATGTATCATGTTTTTGGAGGAGGTTTGAAGATTTTCCGACTATCATTTCACCCCCCACCCATCCTGATTTGGGTGTGGAAAATCCATTTTTAGGAGCATGTTCTGTCCCCTATCAAGTTGGGAAGTATGGGAGGAACAGAGTGGGGTGCCATTTATTGCCCGTGAATTAGGGTAAATTAGAGCAAAACATTTCGATTGTTTTTACCTTTGTTTGTCTCAATATCTTGGAAACATTTACAGGTTCTGCGGACTCTTGCTTTCTGCTGCAAATAAAAATAGCAATTATAGATTTCATCATCAGAAAATGTGATCTACAGTGTAATTTTCGGTATACTAATTATCAGATACATCTGCATATTGTGTTATTGTACTGTGTAGTGTGTTTTGGTGTAGAATAGTGTGTGTATGTGGGCAGTATAGTATGCGTGTATTACACAGTATAGGCGTCTCTAAGTATGTGTATTGGTGCAGTATACTGTGTGTACTGGTGCAGAATAGTGTGTTTCCAGGAGACCCATTAACTAGGAAGAAGTTGTGAACACTGGGAAAATTGCATATATTACAATTTTTTCCCAAAATATTGTAAACCATAAACCAGAAATTATTATTTTATTATTACATCCAGTACTTATTTTTACTTTAACTGGATTAGATGTTGATAATATCAATGGACATTCTAATTCATATCTATATTGATCTATATTGTATTATTTTATTTATACAGGTCATCTACGGTGTTTTGCTCTGGCCTGTTGTGTTCTTACCTGTCGACTATCTTCATTAAACGAGTCTTTGTAGACAATGATCCTTAAGATCTACATGTATTAAAAACATTAGTTTAGAGTTACACTTACTAGAAAGGCAATCTTGATAATTATATACAGGTTGAACAAAAGACAATGATATGCAGGACCTAGTTATCACATTGAGGTGTAATTTACTACGGGAGCAACCTATGCAACATAGGGGGGACCGGGAAATAATAGGGTTCCAACGTTTTCTCCTCCTTCTCCTTTAGATAAAGTCTCCCAAACAATTGCTCTGTTTTTTTACATGCAGTACTCCACACCTGTGACGTAAATACTGATAATTCACTACCGCATTTTACAAGTGGTCATAACATACCAATAACATTAGTATTGTACAACTATGATGTGATACAACATGACATAATTTATATGACCACACTTATTACTTCTTTGGATACAGTGTGCCCTTTCAAATGTGACCCCTAATGTTTTTTCATTTAAAGCCCAACCTAAAGCTGCAATTAAAGAAATGTCTTATTTATATGATGTAATTAGTATATTTCCATACGATTCCTATAACTGAAAGGGACATATAAATGCCAAAACCTTAGGAAGTTTTTAAATTAGGTGCAGATATGGTCAGCTTTGCTGTGTGCCAGTTTTATCAGACTTGGTTACTTGGTCAGCTCTCAAGTTAAAGAAAGATCTGTAATGCTTACTGCAGATATCTAATAAATAAATCTATAAATATCTGTTAGATTAAAGAAAATGTTCAAATAATACCTCGCCCCATATCTACCACCCTAGACCCTTACTCCACATCTAGCCAATTATCTACCACCACATAGCCCCTTATCTACCATTTAGCCTCTTATCTACACATGCCCCTTACTGCCATTTTAGCCCCTTATTTACTATCTAGTCCCTTATCTACCACCTAGACCCTTAATTACCACCTAGCCCTATCTACCATCTATCTCCTTATTACCATCTAGCCAATTATCTTATCTACCACCTATGCCCTATTTACCATTTAGCCCCTCGTCTACACATCCTAGCCCTTTATCTACCATTAGCCCCTTATCTACCACCTAGCCCCTCATCTACCACCTAGCCCCTTATCTACCATCTAGCCCTATCTACCATCTATCCCTTTCTAGAGAATTAGAATTTATTATAGGACATAGTACGTGGAGTTAGAATTGTGATATATCACATAGTATCTGGAGTTAGAATTGTATATAGGACATAGTATCTGGAGTTAGAATTGTGATAAGGACATAGTAACTGGAGTTAGAATTGTGACATAGAACATAGTAGTTAGGACAAGTACCTGATTTTGCTTTTCCTATTGCACTGACAATATCTGGATATCTGGCACGTCCTTTCTGGTAATAGTGAGAATTTAGACAAAGAGAAACCAGATAATGATCAGTACTATCAGTAAAAGACACAATATCTGCTAATCAAGCTTTTAACACATTACTGTAGTCATTGGCCCAGGTTATGACATAGTACCTGAATTTAGTTTTTCTATGGCACTGACAATATTCTGGAAATCTGGCAATCTTTTTCTGTTGGAACAAATATAGAAAACACAGACAAACAGAAAATCATATACCCGATAGTAAGAGAGAAGAAATAACAGACTGACAAAATAAGATTATAAGACCAAGTCTAATCAATACACAATATGGAAGAGAGAATCACAGTAACTAGATTACACAAATTATACAGTATGTAGAATAAGTAGTTTGAATGGTAGAATGTACTCAGACTCAAATACTGTATATAAAGAACCATAGGAGATCAGTTATAGCAGGTGGTACTAAAAGTTAAATCATATAATGTTCAGAAGAGAAAATAAATAACATATTGACATTATAAGACTATAGACCAAGACTTCAATTGATGATCCACAATAAGTAGAGGCAGTATCCTATGGCAGTAATTAAATTAGGAATAAATAGTAAATATGGTAGGGGGTTGACAAAAACCAAGCTACGTGAACTGACTGTAATCCTGTTTATTTAACCTCTGTGATGCACGAAAGTATATAAAAAAACAATGAACTGCTGTAAGCGGTCATATATTTGTGAGTCATTGTCCCAGGCTATGACATAGTACCTGAAACTTAGTTTTTCTATGGCGCTGACAATATTCTGAAAGTCTGGCACATCTTTTTCTGTGAGAAAAAAAATAGAAAACACAAACCTAAAATCTATAAAGATCATTAGGGGAGAATAAATAACAGACTGACATTATGAGATTATAGACCAAAGACTATAACCAAAGGTCTCTAATAGCCAATCAATAATAGGAGAGACAAAGAATCGCATTCATTAACACAGGGAATAAAAAGTATAATGGTGGACAGTAGAATAGTCTTTGTAATAGATGTCATTTTATGTTTCAGTAGAACAATAAATAGAGATAATTCATTGGGCTTAAATTGCTATATTTCTAACTTTAAAAAGCAAATACATAAAGTAAAGTATCTTCTAATGGATGTTGCTTCTGCTCCAGTTTCCCATGGTACTCGTCCGATGGTTATAAATCACCAATGTTCTACTTTCCAGTGCTTGGGTTTATTACTTCCAACTGTGCTTCCATCCACTTGCACAAATAATTCAACTATAAATGGTGTTTGGTTGGAAGTAAGACAGGCAATCAGGCAGAAAAACAACTCCACCCTCTAATAACATATTTTAAAAGAATGACTCTTTAAAATATGTTAATATATCCTACTTGTCTTCTGAATTCATTACTTATGATTGCTCTGCCTCTGGATGCTCATTTAAACTGAGCAATTTAGTGACCTGTACTGAGCCTGAGCATGCTCAGAAGAGGAACGTCATTAGCTGCGATGTCAACATCCATAACAGACAGTTGTTAACTGGAAGAACCAGGAAACAGAATCAGAGGGCAACAGGAGATTGTGCAGGTTTAGGTAGACTTATATATTTCAGATTTTAAACATTAAGTTTAGGGTTTTGGGTGGGGTGAAGTTGTCATCTGAGGCGACTTGGGCCGCCTTAAAAAAGTATGTTTTGGAGCAGTTATTGTGCCTGTTTCTCTTGCTGATGTTATCTATAGAGCTAGGTATCGCCAGCAGCAAAGCAGCTTGGGAAATGAAGAGAAGCAGCACCTGCGATAGCATCAATTTTTATGTTAGTGATCAAAAAAACATTGCCAGTTTAGGTCCTCAGTATACTTAAAACCCACTGAACCTAATTTAATAAGAGGTTGGAAGAAGAAGAAAAAAGATCAATCCAAGTGTAAGGAAAATGACACTAACCAAGATTTTCAACACCAGGGAAAAACACCTAAATAAAAATAAAATAAACTGAATAAATGCATTAATTCCATTGGTTGATTTTTAGAAATAGAAATTGTAATGTTATAAACAATATAATATTGTTCTGTCACATGTCTACACAAATCTATTGCCTATACAGCTATGTTAAAAATTAAAATAACTGGTGTCACATTCACCAAGCTTCTTGGCAGAGTTATCTCACCTGTAGGGGTTAAACCCACGGCACATTGTGTCAGGCAGGCCAGCAGGATGATGGATACTCTCCGATCCTCACAGCGTTGTTAGATTGTGCTTTCCTTCAATGTTACCTTCTTATTCTATGTCAACCCTGTCTCTGAACGCCTTATATCCTTAAACCATCATCAGGAGAGGAGAAATCTCCTCAGGTCTAGTCATTGTAAGTTACGGGTTAACACATTTATTGTGGAGTGTATAGTAGGTAATGATGGACAAAGGTAAGGACCATACCGTCAAATGATGCATTAACTGATACTTATCATTTAGTCCTCATTAGATGCTAATGGAATTTGCCCGGAGGGTAATTAATATTAAGATAAGTATTATATCTTTTTAAGCTTTTAACCAGAGAATCATGGAAGAGATTTAAGAATATATCTATTACGGTAGGTAAGATTCATTGAATTACTTTCCCAATATAATAAACCGTGAATACACACTAAAGAGCCAACGGTTTTGATTGTCTAATATCTTTTACAATGAAAATTTTAAAAAAACGATTTAGCCATGTGAACCTTTTTCTCGGTTAAGCAGCTTTAATCACATATGATGGGGGATCCATGTGATTTCTGTTCATACTGATAAATATTAATTACATAGTAACAAAGTATTGAAGTTGAATAAAAACACACGCCCATTTAGTCCAACCCGTTTTATATATCCTTACTCATAATCCCTGCTACAGTTGATCCAGAGGAAGACAAAACACACACTATTTTTTTTATATATATATTGTTTCGTGGGATTTTGCTTTCCAGTTAAAGGGTATGTCCACCCTTAATTTACATTTTGAGTTATATAATAGTAAATGTACCCCCAGCCCCACTGCTATAAAAAAATTTTCTTAGAAAGTCCCCAGATAGTTACTACCCTGCTCCTCCTTCGCTGCACTACCGCCTATGCTTGCACGGAAATGCAAGCAGGGGGCTTAGGACTGGCAGACGTGTTGTGATTGGTGCGAGCAGCTAATCACGGACGCGGCTGCCGGCTTCTCAGTGCAGCAAAGGACGCACTGGAAGTATTATCCGATCGGATTATCCTGATATTATAGGGCATCTACCCTAAAAATTAGTTTTAGCATAAGGTATGTGACCCCCTGCCCATCCCCATCCTATTTATTTCTTTAAAAATATGATCAGATCACTACTTACAGCCCCTTCTCTCTTCACCAGCAGCCGTGTCTGTGATTGGAGAGAGGCAGCTAATCACAGACGTGGCTGCTGTCATTGAAGACACTGCGGGAGAGAAGGGTCTGGTAAGTAGCAATATGAGATTTTTTAACAGAAATAGTTGGTGGTTGGGGGTGGGCAGGGGATACCTACCATAAGGTTCACACTAGGTGCCACGGCTGCCAGAGCTGGACCCGGATGTGGGGGGGAAGGGGGGGGTCCCCCTGCGCATGTCACAGTCTTTGTGAGAGGTTAGGGAAGCAGCAGGGACCGGAGACTCACTGACAGCTTCAACTCTTCACTTTCCTGACTTTGAAAAGGCACTGCAGAAGAACCATAGAAGCAGAGATATAAGATGAGTGGGGCCAGTATGGGGTTAAATTTTAATTTGGGGGGAACATGCCCTTTAGAAAGCATCTGAGGATATGAGGTATTCTGATATCGTATCATATCAAATGCTTTAAGACAATCATTATGCTGCTTATACTTACCTTTGATAACATTATAATACTGTTTCTGGAAATGTGTTTTTTTAATATCATATAATATTGCTCCCACTATCCCCACAGTAATTATACTTTGCACCTTCGGCCATGTAGTAATCAATATGTGAGGGTTTTACAAACCAAAAGGAGTGAAAACTATAACCTGATATACATTGGTATTGTGGGTTTAAATCGCTTCTCTACTTTGGCTAAGATCAAGTGTAGTATCTGTTCTTATCAGTTGAATGTTGAGAGGGAGGGCATCCATCTAACTGAACACAACAGATATACCATGACTTGGATGAATAAGAACCAGTCCAGTTGATCTAACTGAAGGATGCCCCCCTCTCAACATTCACTGATAAGAACAGATACTACACTTGATCTTAGCCAAAGTAGAGAAGCGATTTAAACCCACAATACCAATGTATATCAGGTTATAGTTTTCACTCCTTTTGGTTTGTAAAACCCTCACATATTGATTACTACATGGCCGCAGGTGCAAAGTATAATTACTGTGGGGATAGTGGGAGCAATATTATATGATATTAAAAAAACACATTTCCAGAAACAGTATTATAATGTTATCAAAGAGTAAGTATAAGCAGCATAATGATTGTCTTAAAGCATTTGATATGATACGATATCAGAATACCTCATATCCTCAGATGCTTTCTAAAGGGCATGTTCCCCCCAAATTAAAATTTAACCCCATACTGGCCCCACTCATCTTATATCTCTGCTTCTATGGTTCTTCTGCAGTGCCTTTTCAAAGTCAGGAAAGTGAAGAGTTGAAGCTGTCAGTGAGTCTCCGGTCCCTGCTGCTTCCCTAACCTCTCACAAAGACTGTGACATGCGCAGGGGGACCCCCCCCTTCCCCCCCACATCCGGGTCCAGCTCTGGCAGCCGTGGCACCTAGTGTGAACCTTATGGTAGGTATCCCCTGCCCACCCCCAACCACCAACTATTTCTGTTAAAAAATCTCATATTGCTACTTACCAGACCCTTCTCTCCCGCAGTGTCTTCAATGACAGCAGCCACGTCTGTGATTAGCTGCCTCTCTCCAATCACAGACACGGCTGCTGGTGAAGAGAGAAGGGGCTGTAAGTAGTGATCTGATCATATTTTTAAAGAAATAAATAGGATGGGGATGGGCAGGGGGTCACATACCTTATGCTAAAACTAATTTTTAGGGTAGATGCCCTATAATATCAGGATAATCGATCGGATAATACTTCTCAGTGCGTCCTTTGCTGCACTGAGAAGCCGGCAGCCGCGTCCGTGATTAGCTGCTCGCACCAATCACAACACGTCTGCCAGTCCTAGCCCCCTGCTTGCATTTCCGTGCAAGCATAGGCGGTAGTGCAGCGAAGGAGGAGCAGGGTAGTAACTATCTGGGGACTTTCTAAGAAAATTTTTTTATAGCATTGGGGCTGGGGGTACAATTTACTATTATATAACTCAAAATGTAAATTAAGGGTGGGACATACCCTTTAACTGGAAAGCAAAATCCCACGAAACAATATATATTAAAAAAAATAGTGTGTGGTTTTGTCTTCCTCTGATCAACTGTTAGCAGGGATTATGAGTAAGGAATTAATAAAACGGGTTGGCTAAGATGGGCGTGTGTTTTTATTCAACTTCAATACTTTGTTACTATGTAATTAATATTTATCAGTATGAACAGAAATCCATGGATCCCCCATCAGTATGTGATTAAAGCTGCATTACCGAGAAAAAGGTTCACATGGCTAAATCTGTTTTTATTAAACATTTTCATTGTAATAGAGATATTAGACAATCAAAACCGTTGGCTCTTAGTGTGTATTCAGGTTTATTATATTGGGAAAGTATATTCAATGAATCTTACCTACCGTAATAGATATATTCTTAAATCTCTTCCATGATTCTTGGTTAAAAGCTTAAATAAGATATAATACTTATCTTATATTAATTACCCTCCGTGGCAAATTCCATTAGCATCTAATGAGGACTAAATGATAAGTATCATAATGCACTCATTTGACGGATGGTCCTACCTTTGTCCATCATTACCTACTATACACTCCACAATAAATGTGTTACCCGGTATTACAATGACTAGACCCTGAGGAGATTTCTCCTCTCCTGATGTGATGGGTTTAAGGATATAAGGCGTTCAGAGACAGGGTTGACATAGAATAAGAAGGTAACATTGAAGGAAAGCACAATCTACACAACGCGTGTGAGGATCGGAGAGTATCCATCATCCTGCTGGCCTGCCTGACACAATGTGCCGTGGGTTTAACCCCTACAGGTGAGATAACTCTGCCAAGAAGCTTGGTGAATGTGCACACATATTTTAATTTTTAACATAGCTGTATAGGCAATAGATTTGTGTAGACATGTGACAGAACAATATTATATGTTTATAACATTACAATTTCTATTTCTAAAAAATCAACCAATGGAATTAATGCATTATTCAGTTTATTTTATTTTTATTTAGGGTTTTCCCTGGTGTTGAAAATCTTGGTTAGTGATCATTTCCTTACACTTGATTGATCTTTTTTCTTCTTCTCCAACCTCTTATTAAATTAGGTTCAGGTGCGGTTTTTAAGATACTGAGGACCTAAAACTGCAATGTTTTTTGATCACTAACATAAAAATTGATGCTATCGCAGGTGCTGCTTCTCTTCATTCCCAAGCTGCTTTGCTGCTGGCGATACCTAGCTCTATAGATAACCATCAGCAAGAGAAACGGCACAATAACTGCTATCCAAAACATACTTATTTAAAGCGGACCAAGTCAGCCTCAGATGAACAACTTCACCCCACCAAAACCCTAAACTTATGTTTAAAATCTGAAATATATAAGTCTACCTGTAAACCTGCACAATCTCCTGTTGCCCTCTGATTCTGTTTCCTGGTTCTTCCAGTTAACAACTGTCTGTTATGGATTGACATCGCAGCTAATGACTGTTCCTCTTCTGAGCATGCTCAGGCTCAGTACAGGTCACTAAATTGCTCAGTTTAAATGAGCATCCAGAGGCAGAGCAATCATAAGTAATGAATTCAGAAGACAAGTAGGATATATTAACATATTTTAAAGAGTCATTCTTTTAAAATATGTTATTAGAGGGTGGAGTTGTTTTTCTGCCTGATTGCCTGTCTTACTTCCAACCAAACACCATTTATAGTTGAATTATTTGTGCAAGTGGATGGAAGCACAGTTGGAAGTAATAAACCCAAGCACTGGAAAGTAGAACATTGGTGATTTATAACCATCGGACGAGTACCATGGGAAACTGGAGCAGAAGCAACATCCATTAGAAGATACTTTACTTTATGTATTTGCTTTTTAAAGTTAGAAATATAGCAATTTAAGCCCAATGAATTATCTCTATTTATTTTCTACTGAAACATAAAATGACATCTATTACAAAGACTATTCTACTGTCCACCATTATACTTTTTATTCCCTGTGTTAATGAATGCGATTCTTTGTCTCTCCTATTATTGATTTGGCTATTAGAGACCTTTGGTTATAGTCTTTGGTCTATAATCTCATAATGTCAGTCTGTTATTTATTCTCCCCTAATGATCTTTATAGATTTTAGGTTTGTGTTTTCTATTTTTTTTCTCACAGAAAAAGATGTGCCAGACTTTCAGAATATTGTCAGCGCCATAGAAAAACTAAGTTTCAGGTACTATGTCATAGCCTGGGACAATGACTCACAAATATATGACCGCTTACAGCAGTTCATTGTTTTTTTATATATTTCGTGCATCAAGAGGTTAAATAAACAGGATTACAGTCAGTTCACGTAGCTTGGTTTTTGTCAACCCCCTACCATATTTACTATTTATTCCTAATTTAATTACTGCCATAGGATACTGCCTCTACTTATTGTGGATCATCAATTGAAGTCTTGGTCTATAGTCTTATAATGTCAATATGTTATTTATTTTCTCTTCTGAACATTATATGATTTAACTTTTAGTACCACCTGCTATAACTGATCTCCTATGGTTCTTTATATACAGTATTTGAGTCTGAGTACATTCTACCATTCAAACTACTTATTCTACATACTGTATAATTTGTGTAATCTAGTTACTGTGATTCTCTCTTCCATATTGTGTATTGATTAGACTTGGTCTTATAATCTTATTTTGTCAGTCTGTTATTTCTTCTCTCTTACTATCGGGTATATGATTTTCTGTTTGTCTGTGTTTTCTATATTTGTTCCAACAGAAAAAGATTGCCAGATTTCCAGAATATTGTCAGTGCCATAGAAAAACTAAATTCAGGTACTATGTCATAACCTGGGCCAATGACTACAGTAATGTGTTAAAAGCTTGATTAGCAGATATTGTGTCTTTTACTGATAGTACTGATCATTATCTGGTTTCTCTTTGTCTAAATTCTCACTATTACCAGAAAGGACGTGCCAGATATCCAGATATTGTCAGTGCAATAGGAAAAGCAAAATCAGGTACTTGTCCTAACTACTATGTTCTATGTCACAATTCTAACTCCAGTTACTATGTCCTTATCACAATTCTAACTCCAGATACTATGTCCTATATACAATTCTAACTCCAGATACTATGTGATATATCACAATTCTAACTCCACGTACTATGTCCTATAATAAATTCTAATTCTCTAGAAAGGGATAGATGGTAGATAGGGCTAGATGGTAGATAAGGGGCTAGGTGGTAGATGAGGGGCTAGGTGGTAGATAAGGGGCTAATGGTAGATAAAGGGCTAGGATGTGTAGACGAGGGGCTAAATGGTAAATAGGGCATAGGTGGTAGATAAGATAATTGGCTAGATGGTAATAAGGAGATAGATGGTAGATAGGGCTAGGTGGTAATTAAGGGTCTAGGTGGTAGATAAGGGACTAGATAGTAAATAAGGGGCTAAAATGGCAGTAAGGGGCATGTGTAGATAAGAGGCTAAATGGTAGATAAGGGGCTATGTGGTGGTAGATAATTGGCTAGATGTGGAGTAAGGGTCTAGGGTGGTAGATATGGGGCGAGGTATTATTTGAACATTTTCTTTAATCTAACAGATATTTATAGATTTATTTATTAGATATCTGCAGTAAGCATTACAGATCTTTCTTTAACTTGAGAGCTGACCAAGTAACCAAGTCTGATAAAACTGGCACACAGCAAAGCTGACCATATCTGCACCTAATTTAAAAACTTCCTAAGGTTTTGGCATTTATATGTCCCTTTCAGTTATAGGAATCGTATGGAAATATACTAATTACATCATATAAATAAGACATTTCTTTAATTGCAGCTTTAGGTTGGGCTTTAAATGAAAAAACATTAGGGGTCACATTTGAAAGGGCACACTGTATCCAAAGAAGTAATAAGTGTGGTCATATAAATTATGTCATGTTGTATCACATCATAGTTGTACAATACTAATGTTATTTGGTATGTTATGACCACTTGTAAAATGCGGTAGTGAATTATCAGTATTTACGTCACAGGTGATGGAGTACTGCATGTAAAAAAACAGAGCAATTGTTTGGGAGACTTTATCTAAAGGAGAAGGAGGAGAAAACGTTGGAACCCTATTATTTCCCGGTCCCCCCTATGTTGCATAGGTTGCTCCCGTAGTAAATTACACCTCAATGTGATAACTAGGTGCCTGCATATCATTGTCTTTTGTTCAACCTGTATATAATTATCAAGATTGCCTTTCTAGTAAGTGTAACTCTAAACTAATGTTTTTAATACATGTAGATCTTAAGGATCATTGTCTACAAAGACTCGTTTAATGAAGATAGTCGACAGGTAAGAACACAACAGGCCAGAGCAAAACACCGTAGATGACCTGTATAAATAAAATAATACAATATAGATCAATATAGATATGAATTAGAATGTCCATTGATATTATCAACATCTAATCCAGTTAAAGTAAAAATAAGTACTGGATGTAATAATAAAATAATAATTTCTGGTTTATGGTTTACAATATTTTGGGAAAAAATTGTAATATATGCAATTTTCCCAGTGTTCACAACTTCTTCCTAGTTAATGGGTCTCCTGGAAACACACTATTCTGCACCAGTACACACAGTATACTGCACCAATACACATACTTAGAGACGCCTATACTGTGTAATACACGCATACTATACTGCCCACATACACACACTATTCTACACCAAAACACACTACACAGTACAATAACACAATATGCAGATGTATCTGATAATTAGTATACCGAAAATTACACTGTAGATCACATTTTCTGATGATGAAATCTATAATTGCTATTTTTATTTGCAGCAGAAAGCAAGAGTCCGCAGAACCTGTAAATGTTTCCAAGATATTGAGACAAACAAAGGTAAAAACAATCGAAATGTTTTGCTCTAATTTACCCTAATTCACGGGCAATAAATGGCACCCCACTCTGTTCCTCCCATACTTCCCAACTTGATAAGGGGACAGAACATGCTCCTAAAAATGGATTTTCCACACCCAAATCAGGATGGGTGGGGGGTGAAATGATAGTCGGAAAATCTTCAAACCTCCTCCAAAAACATGATACATCCGAATATTACAAATAGAATTATCACACCATTAAATATGTTGACATATAGATGTTAATAACAAGGAAAAACTGTATTGTCCAGCTTCACATTTCTCAGTCTGGAATATATTGATTGGAAAAAGGGCTTATATAGAGCATGTCTTCCCATTGGTTAGGCCCTGGGCCAGAAGGAGGACGGAGCACAACAATACAAACATTAAATAAGGTACTTTCCGTGCACACACACATGCACGGAACTCACAAGGCATTACTGTTTGAGGCTCAAGCAGGAGAGGGGCGGAGTTTAACATTCAGCAACACAGTAACAAGATGTCAGCAACTTTCAAGGCCACAAGCTAGGCTCTTAAGTGCATAGGTAAAGAAAAAATATGGCAAAGTATTTTAAAGCTGCAGCTTCCAAATGAACATAACTTGATTTTAGAGTGCACTTATCCTTTAATAAGATTTTTCCACTGTACCCGTAGCAATGTAAAAATAATGTGTTCCTCGAATAGGAAGCAACATTTAATACAAACAAGTGAAATAAACTTATAAACAGGTTGACACCTGCTGGTAAAATTTATTATTGTGATGTAGTTAATATTAAATTTATGAAACTGCAACAAAATGCTGCCAGTACATTGCACAGAAACGAGGGTCCTTCAGAAATAAGTAATTTTCCGATTTACTACTGTGTAGGTTAATATAGTACAGACTATAGTGATCCTCTATTCCTTCCACTGGGACAGACATGCTCAGTGTGCTTCACAATAAGGATTTACAGTGATACAGCATTTTAATCAGTAATGCTTGTGTTATGAATTTGGAAACAATCTGTGACAACCTGGACTATAACAGCTTTATAATAATATAATATAATAAAATATTTTCCATACATTCCTAATTTTGTCATGCTTTTTAATATTAAAAAGGTTCAATTCATTATTTTTTATAGCACTAACCAGGCAGTAAGTTCATACACCATGAGGTGACGTTTTTGGGAATCAACAAGACGTAGCGCCATCAAGTTGTTCATCGTGTCTTTGGCCGTATTCTGATGGGACCGTTGCTGTGCCTTACACCTTCTCCTACAGCTATAGTAAGTGTCTCTCTCTGGGTTGTTAACTAATTAAACCTTTGAACTGCCCTTAATAACTCGTTGAATGTTTCTATTTACCCCTCCATAGGTGCCGATCAGTTAGCATTGTCAGTCTGCCATGCAGGAATTTGAACACAACCTGTGTGAGATTTGTTACCTCGCACCCGAAACAGATATCTGAACATCATGTCTAACGGAGGGTGGTCCTACCACAATATGGTATGCCAAGGATAGATTTGAACCCGCAGGTATCTGTGCCTATCAGTGAGCTACCCCTCACTCATCTACCTCCCCTTGGCCCTTAACTGGTAGAACAAAAGAGGTAGCCAGTGCCCGATGTCGGGTAAAAAAAAGTATAAATAAATAATGATACAACTGTTCAATCTGCAGTTTCTAAGCTAAGTTTCTATGCTAACTATAACCCCCACCCCCCCCCCCCCCCGAGCAGCACACATCCACCCCACCTCCCCAGACCGCACCTCTCCCCCCCCCCCTGCAGCGCACCACTTCACTTGCAGCATAAATCCCCATCGCGGCGCATTCTGATGTATCCACTTGGTAGCTGACAAGCGGTGGTGCGCTGTGTCTGTTGTGCGGCCGTCAAACTGCAGGTTAGTATATAGGATAAGTGTGGGAGTCATAGATCTCCTTTAAAGTAAAAAAGTTAAGCAATTTTACTTTTAAGAAATGTATTGTTCCAAGCAGAATGCACCCGACCATGTTATGGTATCAGAGACTTTATCATTTATGATTACACAGTTGTGGATCCTATGTTGGAAAAAACGGGAGGAGCTCAGAGAGTGGAATTGGCTTCATATGGCTGCATGTACAGAGGGTCATCCAGCATGAAACTGAACCATGCCCTTGGCTTCTACCATGAGCAGAATAGGAGTGATCGGGATGATACAGTCACTATTAACACTGAGAATATTATACCAGGTAATGCACGCAATAATAAAGAGCATATTAATATACTTAAAAGTATTATACACAATAATAAATGAGAGTGTTGCATAATACTCTAGACACAAAATACTAATAATAACCTAAGCTGAGCTGATTCATTGCAATAACATAAACTAAACCTTGTATTAACCAACCCATGGACAGTTGCTTCCTATTCTACCCATCCTCCTTTGCAGTAGAATAAAACTCTGGCCACTGTCCTGACCCATGTTTTTAAAGGAAGAGGATAAATAATAGTAGATTCATGAACCACCAGATCATGGTTAAGCCATAAGTTTAATAATTATGTTACCGTTACATGGGAATCAACTCAGATAACTTGTGTTTAGCTTTAATTAGCTTTTATACTGTAAACAAAGTGTTGTGATTGTTACATTGGAAAGGGCTTGGAAGAATAGATATACCATAAAGTAATGCATTATTATACTACACCCTCCTCTATAATGGAGTGGCCTTTATTAAACCCTGAAATTATTGATGTTCCAGATGTTTTGATGAATAGAAAGGATCTACTCTATGTGCAGATAGTGTTCTTTCATAAAACAATGTAATATGCTGGTGCATCTCCAGGTGTATTGTGATTGGGGTGTTAAAGAGACATTCTCTACAATAAAAGAAAATAATACTTGATTAGGGCTCATGGAATGAAGTGAGTTGAAATTATCTTCTACTTACATGGCCATTTTTTACATTTAAAGAATACCTTCCTAATTTCGGGAAACTGGACACTGATAACCTTGGCCTGGAATATGACTATAATTCAGTTATGCATTACGCACGGTAAGACTGAATGTGGTGATTCACTTTATCTACCTGGTCCTGGTCTATAATAAACTATAGGGTATACTCCACTAATAGTCCGTTATTAATGCCATATTTTACCGGGGCGGCAGTGCCCACTTTCTATAAAGTGTCTTTCTTCATATTGCCTTTAAGTGATCCTATGCATTAATATTAAATTTCATGTATTTTGTCTTAGTGATGCATTACTAAACACCCAGGAAAAGACACCATAACCCCTAAATCCAGACCCCTGTTATATTGGACAAAGATATGGTCTGAGTGTCCTGGATGTTTTCTAAAATCAACAAGCTGTATAATTGCAGAAGTGGGCATCTTTACAATGACCTTGTAGGTCTTAAAAATTGTTCCTATGATTTAAATTAAGAAAAATTAATCCGCTTTGCATTTGTCCTTGAGTTTACTTATGTATGACCTCTAATGTTTATTCATATTTCTTTGTATTCTCTTTTAGATGTGTGTGGAAATTTACTTCCTTACACAAATGGACTATGACATCAGCCAAACTACCCCTCTGCCTATCCTAATGATGCAAACTGTTTTGGTTGATTAGAACCCCAGCGGCAGGTAAAGTAATATCCGTTTGTAGCTAGATATAGGGGTTGTACACACAGGGGTTGGGTTTGGTGCTATGGAAATATCCCATTATAGCAAGGCAGCATTATAGGCAACATTAAATAGCTGTGGCTGTAATCATTACTGATTGGTTTACAGCTGAATAATAGAGACTGCAATATGAACTTCCCATTGGTGATGGTTTCTGTTTTCTACAGCCCATAGTTAGAGATTTATAATCCAAAACTCCCATTACGGTAAAGTCTCCAGCAGCTACTAGGCGAGTGTTTGACAAACCTTTTAATTTTGTTCTATTCAAAATTCAGTCCAATTCAAAATTCAGTTCATTCCCAAATATAGTAGGAGGTGAGGACATAAATTTTAAAAGGACATTTTAGTGAACTTAAAGGGTTGTCCACCCTTGAAAATATTTTTATATGTTATTCCCCCTGTCCCCCCAGCCCCAACCGCTCTATTTATTTTACTTTACTTACTCCCCTCTTTCCTCGCCGCGCTGCCAGGCCCTCTGCTTGCGAGAAAATGCAAGCAGAGGGGCGGGACCGGCAGTCGCGTCGTGATTGGCTGAGCGGCAGCCAATCACCGGACGCGGCTGCCGGGAGTTCATGCGGGGGACGGAGGAAAGAGGGGTGGAAGTAAAGTTTGTGGCACTTTCAAATAAATAAATAGAGTGGTTGGGGCTGGGGGGACAGGGGGAATGACATATGTAAAGGAGTAACATATAGGGGGAGGGAATCCTAATCGGGAGGAGAGGGAGGGGGAGGGAGGGGGAGAAGGGCTGCAGTACGCATGCCAAACTTCTCCAGAGGCCAGGTAGGAGGCGAGGTCCTATATATCCTCCTGCTGGCAGTTTTTGGGACTTTGGGGGGGACTACAGCGAGACCATATGGAGCTGGGATGTGAGGTAAGGATTAAACTACACTACATGATGGGGCAGTAGTGGGGGGGATTATAATTTTGGGGGTGGACATGCCCTTTAATTAATGTCCTCACCTCCTACTATATTGGGAATTGTTCAATTTCCCTTCCAAGCTTTGGACCGTATAAGAAAATAGCAGCTCCTATTTAAATAAAATCCCAATTATTTATTTGGACTCTGTGATTACTGGGATAAACAAACAATAATAAAATAAAAATAATAACAGAATTCAATGCATTTTTGAGACCTGCGTTGATTCCTGTATGATACAATTTCATTTGTGCATCTGAATTTACTTTCGGTTTTTGGAAGATACGGGAGATGATCACTTACAATATTTGAAGTATTTTAGGCTGCTCTATTTTCCTGTAGGTGTCGCTTCAGTTTCAAGCCTTTGATATCCAGTCCTCTCCTGGCTGCACCCACTGATTAATCAAGATCTATGATGGTCCCAGTAAGATTCCCTGTGTTAGGGACAAGGCATGTGGCACAGGTTTAATCCCTCTACAGATCGCATCCACCAACCAGATGCTGGTTGAGTTTGTCAGTGATGGAGCTATTGCAGGAACGGCTTCAAAGCTACATACAGCCAGGTACAACTAATGTTTTGTATGAGCCAATAAGTGTAATTTGTATTTATTATTTTATCTGTGAAAGTCAAATCTTGATCTGTCTGGTGCAGGTCTTTAAATACATATTTCATTTATAAGCTGGGCATGCTTATATACCAATCAGACCGGTAAACTACCAAAATATATCAATGAAGGTTGAGGCAGAGCAGAGGTGACTGTGCATAATGACATATTAGGGGATGAATTGTTAAAAACTTTGACAGATCAGAATTCCAGCAGCTTGTCTAATTAAAAATCCATTTAGCTAAGAAACCTGATTGGCGTAACCTATTGATATAATGAGAACCCTCTAGCACATTGCTTTTGTTTATGTGACCAGTACATTTCCTCTTGTGTCTTAACTTCTGGTTATGTCAGATCCAAACTTTATAAACCCTTACAGATTTTTTAACAGGCGCAAATAGGTATTGAACATTGGTAGGGATATTTACCCAGAGCGACTGCGGCTCTGGGCAAAAACTCCCCCTAAAGATTATATTGGCAGATATACATTACCACACTCCAGGCTATTTCCCGTGTACAGTTATGGAACGAGGGCCAAAGGTTCACTCCAAGAGTACCACGGTTTAATGGCTTGCCTTCATTTGGCTAGGGTTTACATTCGGTGACTTGTGCATTTAGAACACCCAGCTCATTATGATAGGTGCAAACTGGAGAAATATTCATAGTTTTATAAACTTATGTGTATTGTGACCCCCAGCGTTCTGGGTGCAGCCAGTATTAGACCCATTGCTAAAGCTACGTTCACACTGTCTGATTTTTTATGCAGCGGAACATCGTACAAGCGATTTAGTGCGATGTTCCACCTTGTTAAGCATAGCGGTGGCCCTATTTTCAATGGGGCCGCGTGCATTAACCCACAAAACTAATGCATACAGCGCACGCAACTCCATGGATCTTAGCACATGGGTGTGAAAAGACCACTTGTTTCACTATGTTGTTGTGCGAGGAGTCTTATAATATATCCTGCTCCTCATGCACACATTGGATTGGGCCACCCAATTAAATTATTTATAGTATTATTGATAAACTACATTATGTTACATTAAGTGACCATAAGATAAATAGATTCTAATATATCACAATGGAACCGTCAGGTACAATAGGGTTACACCATTATTTTCTTGTCTTACAGTTCAATGTGGGTGGAGCCTATTATGTCTCAGGCAAGACTTCACTCTCCTGGTTACCCTGGAATTACCCTCCTAATGTGGACTGTACGTGGACAATCACAGCCCCTGTTGGATACAAGGTAACGAGTACAATGTAAAAAGATATGTGACGGGAACATAAATTAAACATTCAGAGCTGGAAGGTGATAAACACCCAATAAAAAAAAATCATTTAATTATGGGAATGACATATTCTTAGATGATCAACTGCTCAATTTAGTATTGGTAATAAATAAGAAATAAGGACAAATAATTTTATCCCTACACGTTGCCCTTGTAAACATGACTCACAACCTTATTTATTTTTACGAAATTATATTCACATCACAACTTTGTCAATACAGGACTGCCCTTTCCCATCACACTTTGTGTGTCCTCCTGGCTTTGCACATCTCTGAGAACGTATTTCATTTTTGGGCGAGTAGAAGCGAGTGTTAAAGGTGATCTGATGCCAGATAGAGATGTTCGAAATTGTGAAAACGGACCAAGATGTCTATGGGAGCAAAACGTTGAACGTTTCTGTCCATTTTGAGGGACAAATAGTAATAGTCGGTACTGTAATGACACAGAGACCTGGGGAATGGTTGGGGATCTTTCCTCTCGATAGGCTGTTTTGAGCTTCCGCATTCTATTTTCGAGACTTACCGAAACCGATCGTTACTTTCGAGGTTTATGAAATTTAGATTTTTGATAATCATCTACTTTGATTTTCTATTCGAACCCACATTACATCTGTAATGCAAGATAAATGCTGAGCGTAAGCATTGTTACTGGCCTCTACATAGTGTTTCCTTTGGAAAAGGTGCAGAGCAAGAAAAGAGAAATACATGATAGATGTTATGTACTTCTTGTAAATGGAGATCTGGAATTAAAGAGGTAGAACATTGTATTCACCAGGGGATATTGTGTATTTATTTTCTATAGTTCTTCTTTAATTTAAAGGGTATCTCCACTCATAAAAACAACTTTTCTTCCATGATCTATCATAGGATTTCCGTGTACCTGTAATGTCAGCATCCATGCTTCTCTCCTGTGCAAGTTATTACTTTTGTTATCCGGAACGCTGTGCAGGACATAGCCCCACCCATTATGCACTCCCTCCTGCGGTGCACTAGCCAACATGCGCGCTCCATTCCCGCATGCGCAGTAAGTCCGGTGCTCAGTCGGGACTGAAAGGAAATGGAATGTAAGAGTTACGTTCCCATGGCAACTAGTAATGTGCGGCACTTGTGCGTCTGGGGAACGCATGAAAGTTGTTTGCTTTGGCTGCTTTACACTCCCAACCCCCTTTCACCAGCTTTTACCTGCACTATCTGAAACATTGTGCAGAGGCAGGGAGGAAAGTTTTTTTTTAACAGGGGTCATGGCTTGCATGTGACTAATAACACATCCAGCACAGGAATGAGTACAATTTCTAGGCTGCTGCAGAGATTCAGAGGAGAATTAGGGGGGGGGGGGGGAGAAAGGTAGGGGGAGGGTTGGGGGATGGAGTACATTTTTTTGGACTGGAGATACCCTTTAAAGGGAAAATATTGCCCTAGAAAAATGTTTTTTCAGGAAACTTCTTAAAGTAATATGCTCTGGAACAATTAATTTAAAGGGCATGTCCACCCCCAAAACTATAATTTAACTCACTACTGGCCCCACTGTGTAGTGTAAAAATCCTACTTACATCCAGCTCCAAATGGCTGCCCGCTATGCCCCTCCAAAATCCCAAAAACTGCCCACCAGGAGCCTAGTAGAGTCCATATAGGACTCTGCCTCCTGTCTCTCCTCCAGAGAGAATTTGCACATGCCCAGTGCAGCCCTCTCCACATGTTTTGGTCTCCCTCCCCTATGTAATTCCCCTTTGGGTACTTTAGGTCTCCCTCCCCAGCCCCAAACGCCATATTATTATGTCAAGAAACTCCCCGGATTTTACTTACCTTCCCTCTCTCCTCCAGCATTCTGAACTGCCGGCAGTCACGTCTGTGATTGGCTGCCTCTCACAATCATGGACGCGGCTGCCGGTCCAGCCCCTGCTTGCAGTTCCATGCAAACAGAAGGCGGGCAGTGCGGCGGAGGATAGAGGGAAGGTAAGTAAAGATCGGGGGAGTCTTGACATACTAATATGGTGTTTGGGGCTGGGGGGGGAGGAGACCAACAATATCCTAAAAGTTGGGGAAAGGGGGGGGACATGCCATTTATAAATGAATGCTCAAAAAAACATTTTAATTGAAAGAATTACAAATTTACAGGGTTATTAAATAAAAGTTCTTATCGTTAAATATGGTGCTAATTTTCCCCAAGCAATCAGATATTGACCAATCAGATGTTAGCTTTCAAATTTAAAATATTTATATTCATATTTAACGCTGTTTTGAAAACTTCTGTTATATCTCCATTGACTTTTTGATGACAGATTTCACTAAGATCACTGACTTTGAAGCTGAGATTTCAAACTCCTGCAAGAATGACAATTGTACATTTACACACAACCTATATGACGTGATGGGGCCGTATTGTGGTCCTATAAATTTCTATTCTGCCATCACATCCAAAGCGAATTCATGAAACTCACATTTCACAGTGACTTCAGCAATAGATGAAAGGTTTCAGTGCTACCTATACATTCGGTGAGTATCCTGATAGGGATTAACAGTTCATTCTATAGACATAACCAATACACACATGGTTAACCCTGAAAACCAAGAGACATGCGTTGATTTGTAATATATCCCAAGTACAATATTAAAATGTAACAAAACCTTAACCCATCTTTTTTATTGTTTACAGTGCCTAAAAAATAAAGAAAATGGAGATACAAAATCCTATTGCTGTACCACAAAAGGGACACAAAATCCTGTGCTTCATAATAGAATACGATTACAAGAAATAATGATTATTTACTAAATGTTTATTTATTAACCGTGCAAATAAAATTATTATTGATTTGGATTTCTCAAAATAAAACTGTTAATGGAAACATCCAAGCTTGTCCATTTCATGTAAACAACACTAAATTAACATGTGTATTCCAGTCTATACTGTATGTGTACTGGAATTTAGAAGAATAGAGGAGTGATTAGTAAGAGGAAATTCAAACCAAGGGCTTAATACGACCAATAAAAGTGCTCTGTAAAGATCTTTACCTGTCTGTGGATTCACTATTCTGTCTAACAATTTCTGCACACAGTTTGAGTTTTATAGTAGTGCACACCTTTACAGTGGTGTGTAACAAACACCCCCAACTCACATGTGTTTTCCTCTATGCAGGGCTCCAAAACTCTATATAGCTAAACACAGCCATGCATTAAAGTAAGTGCATGTGACCAAGGACCCTTTTTAAGTTCTGCCTTGTGGGAAACTAATTCATAGGTACACCCATGGCCTTAGAGAGTTATTGTCTTCAATTGAAAAATACTTTTTTTGTGCTTGAAAATTATCACTGACATATTAATTTCAATGGACAGGGATTCACATTAAAGAGCATTATGTTCAAACAGAAATAATTCAGGTAGGCTCCCCACAAACACCAATAAATGGATAAAAAGTACTACTTTATTTGAAACATATTTAAAAGGGAAAAGTTGGAAAACCACCGACAAGTAAACACCAAAAGCATGGAGGACAGCTCCGTACCACGCATTTCGTGGCATTGACCACCTCAGGGGCATTAAAGGGCATGTCCGCCCTTAAAACAAAAAATGGTGGCTTGTCAGATATCTGCCTGCAACTCCAAACTGCTATTTTACCAGCTTATAAAATGCATTTGTAAAAGATAGTTAACCAGTTCTTTTCTGTTCTGGAAAAGATATCTGTATGTATATGTATGTATGGTAATTTTATTTATAAAGCGCCACTTGGTAACGCAGCGCCGTCGTACATTATATTAATACAGAGAATACAAACAAGGGGATAAGTGCAAACCATTATACAGATACAGTTTACTCACGAATCTCGTCGGCGGCACTCTGGTCCCAACCCCTGGTGCTGTGTTTCCGAATGGTGCCTCCCCGCAACGGCACAAACAGATAGACAGCTTCCAATAGTAGTTAGGACACGCCACTCAGGGGGGGAATAAAAAGTCTTAATTTTATTTCAAACACATAAGATCAAAATCAACAAGATACTAGGACTAACAGACAGCCTGACGCGTTTCATGGGACCAAACTCTGATGAAGTGGGTGTGGTCCCATGAAAAGCGTCAGGTGTCTGTTAGTCCTAGATTCTGTTGGATTTTGATCTTATGGGTTTGAAATAAAATTAAGACTTTTTATTCCCCCCCTGAGTTGCGTGTCCTAACTACTATTGGAAGCCATTAACAGATAGATAAAATTAAGTTAAATACAATTCACACATCGGTTAAGAAAGCATATATATAAAAATTATGTATAAATGGATATAAGTGCAACAAGCCTCGACACATTAGGAATGAGATCCCTGCCCTGAAGAGCTTACAAATTAATCTTTTGGTCACATGAATTATTCTTAACTTCTACATGTGTTTCCTCTCCCACCTTCTGTCTCATTTTAAAAACATTTAGCTCTTTTTGGATTCATCTATTTCCTTTGTATCCTAACTATGTTTTCCCTTATCACATTGATTTATTTCTCCTGTATTCAACCATCATAGACATTAGGGGGGTCAATGTACAGATGTGAAGGAACGTTGTAAATATACAAACTTTCTTTATAAAATACCCCGTGGTAACAAAATACCACAATGGTATTGAATGAGGACCATATATCTACAATGCGGGTGTAAATCTATGAACGTGACCGTAGAGTTACGACAGCAATTGAACATTGCCATTGTGGCAACGATCCTTAAGGGCCCGGTGTTGCCAAATAGCGATACTGCGCCTTTATTAATAACTTACCTCTCACAGAACAGTCATTTAAAAATGTGTTCCATCTCTTTATTATAATTTATCTGTGGTCTGGAATGGGTGTTTATCCAGTCAGTGTTTTTATTGGTTGTTGGATTAATTGGTTTTGTACCTCACCTTTAAACATGGAAGGAGCACTAACATCCATTGTAGCCTATGATTAAGGACGAATCTTGGTTGATGTTCACAACGGGCTCTAATGAGCATTTTAATATAATGATGAAATAAAGTTATTTCTTTCCCCATTGACTCCGTAGTAATTAATTTGTGTGAGTTACAAGGGACTGGGCGTTTTCCAGCTGTACCTGCACTGGATCTCCCAAGTTCCTGCTGGGACAGCAGGTGATCAGACATATGGGAGGGTTATCCCTGGATTTAAGCCACACGCATGTAAATATCTTCTACAGCAATGTCGTTTTCAGCACAAAAATGAATAAATAAAAAGAAAACCTGTAATACGTTTGGATTTCTAGATTTTTAATCTTTTAAAGTAAATGTAAATTATATTATAATAATACAATTAAGGATGGACATGGGCTGTTTTCTCCTACATTTTTACATGTGTTATTATAAAAAACATGTGAAAGGATTATCCACTGTCTGTCTCAGGCAAAGCTTATTAGCGTGGCTTATTGATTAGCTATGGCAATGTTTCAACCTTTTAAGTCTTGCGGAAACTTGGAACACTTTTCATGTGTCGGAAACCCCAATGTATGAAATGATTAAGGGCATGTCACCCCCAAAACTAAAATTTAACCCACTACAGGCCCCTCTCTGTGGTGTTAAAAAATCCTTACCTTACATCTCTGCTCCAAATGGTTCTCCTGCAGTGCCTGTTTAAAGTTAAGAAAAGTGAAGAGTGAGCTGTCAGTGAGTCATCTGGATGCCTGCTGCTTCCTATGGGCATATTTATAAAAGTCTGTTATTTTCAGACTTTAATTACTGCCGCACATTACCGCCATTTAATAAGACAATCATTATCGCAGTGAAAAGCAATGTGCTAAGTATAATATCGTGACAAAGAGAGTTCAAATCCCGACGTATGGGGAAGGGGGCTGAGAGGGGCTGCTGGGAAAAGGTTTGTGCTGTGGGTGTATTTCAGCAAACAAAAAAAAACCCCACAGAGATCATAGACATGCCCAAGGGCTCTTCTAAGAGTTGGGTTGGCGACATCAGCGGAGTTGGTGTCGCCGGCTGAAAAGAAAGAAGGCATTGGATGAAGACGTTGACAACATCAGCTACGTTGAGTCGCCAGCGCCAGAGGTGTTGGATCTATCTTTGCTGCCTGGTGCCCTACCTATAAAAGCATTCTCTAGTGTAGAGCACCCTAGCCCACCCCCCACCACTATTTTGTCGGATGGGGGTGGGCTACTCTATACATTCTGTTCTCCCCGTGATCTGTATTGCCGTCAGCCATGTCTGTGATTGGCTGCCTCTCAGCTAATCACAGCTGCGGCTGCCGGTCCAGCCCCCTGCTTGCAACTTCCAGCAAGCAGAGGGCGAGAACAGAGCCCAGGAGCATCTAGCATAGAGAACCATAGGTGTCCCCTGGTAAGCTATGGCAACTGCACAAAATATATAAACTATGTAAAGTTAATTTAAAAAGTTAAATATAGTCTAAGAAGTTGCGTGAAATATTTAAATATTCACAGTTTTATTCAAGGACAAGAATGTTAAATTATTATTATCTTTGTAGAGTAGAGAAGACAGACAAATCTGGGAGGTAATTCCATGGGTGACAAAATAGAAGATGAACCTGCACTCTCTCATGTTACTGTTCCCTGGTGGTGAAGTCCTTGGATGCCCGGCCATGTTTCAACTCTACAAAGTTTTTAGGGGGATTACAGGTGCCCTGAATCACCGGTACAGACATGAACAGTAAGTTTGGGGGGAAAGGTGCTAAACTGATCACATAGACAATGATAGAGGCCACAGAGTAATCCATAGCAAGTCTGAGAATTGTGTTTCTACTACAGGAGATTGATTAGAGATGGCCGAACTTCTTAAAGTTCGGTTCATTTTGAATTATAGAACTTCAGTAAAAGTTCTATAGTTCGAAAACAAACCATTTAAGTCAATGGGAGAAAATAGTTTTAAAAATTCTATTAATTAAATACAGTTAAAATAGCAATGGTAACTTATGTAAATGGCTCTGGGACCTGGGATATGGGCTGGGGAACATGTTTACATCACCAAAACTTGTTTAAACTAGTTGGGTAATTGTGAGGGTTTCGCTACATTTGCCAATAGGAGGGTTATCTAACAAAAATTTGATGGTTACCGTACAAACATTACATCAAGGGTTCCGAGCGAACGATTGGAGGGTTACCGAATGAACCGTTACTTGAGGTTAATGAACGATACATTAAGGGTTAACAAACCAAGCGCTACATTAGAGGGTTATCGCCGAGACGGTACATTCGAGGGTTAACAAAAATGTGATAATTAACCAAAATAAGTCAGTGAGTTCAAAAAACCCAAACTGGTTGGTAGTACGGGAATTTCGAGTTCGAGTTCATCCGAACTATTACAGTTCAGGTCAAACCCGGTTTGAGTTCTAGTCCATCTCTAAGATACTGATTATACTGACAGTGCATTTATTATTAATTTATTGACATAAAGTATATTATATTTAATAAATAAAAAGTGTATTTATTATTTATATGTATTATGTAATTAACAGTATATACTCGAGATAAGTCAAATTTTAAGGCTTTAAAGTTAGCCTGAAAACCTAACCTCGACTTATACTCGGGTCAAGTCCTAATTAGATCCAAATTCTGCAATTTTGGATAGTAACCAGTAGGTGGCGCTGTTTTAACCTGCATAGAAAGTTTCAGGAGTTGATCTGCCTTTACACTTCCTGTACTGCTGCGTCCTGTAGTCTGGCTGCTGGACTCATTCAGCACTGTCACTGTCCTCTGGATGCTGTAAATCTGATGGGTCTCCTCAGTTTGGGGCAAAAAACAGCTGCTAGTACAGTGCAAATGACAGCTTAAAACTACAACTTAGAGTCCTTTCTACTATAGGGGGTCAGCGGGCCCTTTACTATATGGGTCAGAGGGCCCTTTACTATATGGGGGTCAGAGTGCCATTTACTATATGGGTGTCAGGAGAATTGTAAATGATGGTAAGCTTAATTAAAGTTTACTGAACCTTGCCACTCCACATGTTTAGAAACTGCAACTCCCAGCAACAAAGCATGCTGGGAGTTGTAGTTTCCAAACATCTGGAGTGCCAAGGAATTGGAGGTTACTGGTACAGGATATGGCTATTACTGTATGAGATTCATGTATGGGAATTCTGCTGTCCATTTAAAAGACAACTAATTTCTACCCTCGGCTTATACTCGAGTCAATCAGTTTTTATAAATTTTTCAGGTAAAAATAGGTACCTCGACTTATACTCGGAAAGACTTACACTCGAGTATATAAGGTATGTAACGTCTATAAACAATTAATAAAGTTTCTGTGAAATATCCGAAATTAGTTACGCAAACTTTTGAATCTTTGTAACAAAACAAGGAATACGCAATTTCTGACGATGTTTCTGTTTTTACCATTCTAATTATAGATCACTGAAAATTGGTCTTGTTTCATTGTAATAACCTGACTAAAAAACCACAGGCACTACTTGTTTTTATTCTTTGATTGGCTGAGCACATGTAATAAGGTACTTTTGTCATTGCGCTGATAACCAATCACAGTCTAATCCTTTGTAGGAAAGAAATACAATTTGGGCATCAAGATGGATGTGAAAACATCCATTATTCTGCTGGCCTGCCTAATAAAATGTTTATTTGTTTGCCTGTCCAGGTGAGGTCGCATTCATATAACTATTTATTTACTTTAATTATTAACAATGTTACTATTAATTTTTTCTTGCGTGTATGGCTTATTTGGATGTTAATTGACAAAAAGGATGAATCAATATTTAATTCACAGGTCTATTGAAAATCGATCATGACACAAAAATGTAACAGAAATAAGAAAACATTTTAAAAAATATTTCTTTTGTAGGTTTTTTCCAGCTCCTGAAAAACTTGGTAGGTGATATTTTGATTTATCTAATGACCATGGATTAATCACAATTATTTTTGTTTTGCCTTACACTCTTAAATCATTCTATAGGACAAACAAAATTTAAAATCAGTAATGATTGGAAAACAGGAATTTTGTCTCGATGATCTGATACCTCATTCTCTTTCTGACTTTAATCTTTTACATTTTCTGTTGACTTTATATATTTGTCTTTAGCAGAAAGAGATTCCAGCTCTGTCCTTGACACTCCAACAAGCAAGGAAAATCAAAAACAGGTACCAAGCATTCCCAAAAGATTAGCCTTGTTCAGTGTGACATTTTTTTTAAATGTATTTGGCTTAAAAAACCCTTATTGCTGTTTTTTTTCTTCTCCTTTTTTATTCTTTCCATTTTTTATTGTGTTTCTTACCAGTTTTCAAGTACAGACACGAAATTTAGTACAAACATGCAGGACACACAGCAAAAGGTGTGCTAAGGAATTGATAAAGCGTTTCTAAGCTATTGTTTCATTTCCAGATATTTTTACCCATTCACTTTGAGGACATGGAATTAAAGTCCACCTGCCACCCTCTTGATTAAATGCAGCTGAGGTATAATCAAGCCTGATTACCACTTTTTGATTGATACACCTGATCAGAGGCAAAAGCCAAATTGAACTTTCTTTATTTGATAAATATGATTGGAGTTTTCTAACTTACGTTAGTTTAAGTTGTACATTGTATACAAATAAAGGAATTTCCCTTGTTCCTGGATGCACCTGGAAGAAATTCTCTATGATTCTCTATCTATTATTAAAAATAAAAACACAATAATAAAATACATATATTTACTCTAAGAAAAGTTGGGAGTAGATATATATAAAAAGTTTTAAAACTACAGCACACGAGACAACAACATTACTAGAGCTTTGTGTGAACCATAGTGCGTTGACTTTCAAAATGTAACCTTTCAAACCAACTTTACAATTTATACTTTTCCTTTCGAGTTGGCAAATTAAATATCTTCTGTGTGTTCATAAAAAAGGAACTTGCCAGAATTTAGAATTTACCAGTTAGAGGGCTGGTTGCCTACTTAATAAAGATACATTACTTACATTGCTCCATATATATGTTTTTTTAATTTTTTATAAACTTGTTAAAATTCCACCGGCAATAAAAATGGTAAGCTAAATAGTAAAAATATGTTCTTATATTTTAATTACATCTCTTATATTCTAATTTGAAAGTTATTTGATCATTTTAGCAATTCTACTCATGTTACAAATTTGGGGTCTATTGTCTGACCAAAATTGATCTCAATGCAAAAGAAAATAGAAGAAAAATAGTTTAAAATAAATGTAATATAAAGTACTTTAATAAAAATAAATGAATGCTTTTAAATAATGTGCTTAAATTGTCTATGTAATAATGTAAGCCATCTTGATTTTTTAATTTACTTAATCAAGTTATGAAGTTAGTGCACATTTTATGGAAATTTAGTGGGTTAGTTAATACCAATTCATGTTTTTATTAGAAATGGGATCCGGGTCCAAACCAGAACCCCTCGGTTCCAAATCCGAATGTTTCAAATCGGAAACCTGGGCAATAGTTTGGATTTCAGGACTTTCGTGACTTTGGAGCGCATTTTCGATGAATATCGAACATTCAAGGCTATTTTCAATAATCCTCAAAAATGGCCTTGAACATTCAATTATCCTTAAAATACGATTGGAAAGTCGAAAGTATTTTCCGATTGTATTTTCGAGGATTATTGTTCAAGGCTTTTTGAGGATTGGATCAAAATAACCTTGAACATTCGATATTCATCGAAAAATGCGCTCCGAAGTCCCTAATTACGTTCTGTTGTCGGATCTTCGGGATTTTCCTGAGATCCGTAAATCCGAAAACGTAATGGATCTTACCAGTTTCGGTCATCTCTAGTTTTAATGTGGTACATTTATCAATGCTAACAGTTCTGTATCTTTGTATTACAGGAATCTTTTTTGCATTCCCGATCCACAAATAAGATAATTTGTATCTGTTTGAAAACATTTATTGTGAAAGCACAATAAATATTATTTCCTTGTGAATCATTCTTCCTTAAATCTGTAATATGCATTATATATGTTTGAACTTGTTTGCAGAAAATGAGAAGTCTCAAAGCTCTGAAGATGTCATCAGCAAAATATTTGGATAAATAAAGGTAAAAAAAACAGTCAGTTATTTTTTGCTTTTTATTGCTTGTTTACATATTTTATGGAATTGCTGGTCTAGAACTCTGGGCATTAGCTGTATTCCTTCTATTACAGAGACTTCTATATAAGAAGAAAAAATAATATTGATAGGGTCATGAGTAATGATTAACGAATCTGTCAAACCAAAGTTCTATGTTAAAACTAGGACATTTCGACAATCAAAACTTGATTAAAAAGGTTGAAATTTTTGCAGTATAACACGCATAATCTCATAACCTAAAGTTTCACCCAAAACCAAACTGCAACATTCCTAGTCATGAAGTCTAGGAGACTTCTGCATTGTAAAAACAAGATTAAGATGATTTGGATTCAGGGATGACAATTAGCTGAAATCTTGCTTACATTTTCTGCTCGTATATGGTGCATGTTTTACCAATAGAATTTTAATGACTCATGGACATCATTTAAGATTGGAAGAAAATAAGTGTCATCTTCAGAGTAGAAAAGTTTCTTTGGATGTCTTCCAGCAGATGTGGTCATGGCAAGTTCATTGACCAGCTTTACAAGTGGGCTGGAAAGTTTCTAAAATTCAATAATATTGAAAATTACTGGTGTTTTAACTATGGTTCTGGTTGATCAAGGGACTTTCTAATTACCATTTAGATTCAGGAAAATTTAATTTAAAGCCATACTAACTAAGCAGACCCTTAATTTATAAGAAGCATATTGCTTTTAGTATAGTAACTAAGGTTGATTATTTTCACATGCATTTTTATTCCCATTTTTAGATCTTGACATACTTATTCTATTTAAAATAATTGTCTTTTGTGTTAATAAATATGGGAGTCATTTTGCTACTATGAAGGAGACATTTTGAAGAAAAAGGACGTAGTGCTGAAAACTGCACAGATTGCCATTGGCCTAAGATGATGGAAAAGTATCATACCTTACAACTTCTCCTACAACTACAGTAAGCCTATACCTCTGCCTGAATGAATTAATTAACTTTGCCCATTTAATCTTGCAGTTTCTCAGTGAAAATTTCTATTTTACACTTAGGTGACAATCAATTGGCTTTGTTTAAGTCGGCCAGCAAGAGTATGAATCCTTAACCTGTGTGAGATTTGTACTCAAACAACAGAAACATCTTTTCTGAACATTGTGTCTAGTGGGGGTAGGTTTTACAGTATCTTGTATGTAGATAGCTAGCTAAACAAAGGGTTTTTAAATAACAAGGAGCTATTAAAAACTAATGGTGGCCATACAACATATTGATTGGCAGTTTCCACATCGGGATTTCCTGATATTGACAAGGTGAATGGGCATTTAGTACATGTATATAACCTCATATGCTCACACATGTTTTCTTATACAAATGATTAGTTAATATCTGCACCTTAGTTATTTAAGTCAATAATAAAATGTATCTAACTGAACACAACAGATATACCATGACTTGATGAATAAGAACCAGTCCAGTTGATCTAACTGACACAAAACAGATATACCATGACCTGGATGAATAAGAACCAGTCCAGTTGATAACTGATACAACAGATAAACCATGACCTGGAATGAATAAAGAACCGTCCCAGTTTGATCTAACTGAATACAACAGATATAAACCATGACCTGGATGAATGAGTACCACAGACACAATATGATAGAAATTTAGCATTTTTACACTTGCCATGCACTTGGATGATGGTTTAATGTTGTATCTAATTCTTTTAATATTGACTTTTTTTTAGCTGTGCATCCTACATTGGGAAAACTGGAGGAGCCCAGACAGTGGAGTTGGCTGCATATGGCTGCATGTACAGAGGGATCATCCAGCATGAACTGAACCATGCAGTCGGTTTCGTCCATGAGCAGAGTAGGAGTGATCGTGATAATTATGTCATTATTAACACAGAGTACATCACACCAGGTAATGCATACAATGCCGAGCAAATATGAACATTCTATGTATAAGTACTCTATGTAAATTATCTAAAAATCCTACCAAATATTGTCCCTGAACTGCACATTGAAAGGTCCCTACATGGTTTCTGTGCTCCAGATGCTTCACTTATTGGCCGTTTTTTTTAACCACTCCCCAATGGGAATAAACAGATAAAATGGCAGATGAAGTTTCCACCTCAAAACTGTTCTTAAAGAGCTTTTGTATTGCACAAATGTGTAATTTTGTTCAGAACCTGCAACAGAACGGACAGCCTCCCTAAAAATGTATGACTGCATCCTAATTAACCTCTCCTGGACCGCCTCCTTCGCCTCACATAAAATCCAGAGTACCTTCCTCCTCCAAAGCCAGTAAGCCAATGTTCTTAAGCTAACAATGAAAAGTTGTCGCACTGATGTTAGTTGTGGTAGCCACATACATTTGTTTCTATTTGCTTACAGAGTGGATGATAGTAGAAAGAGGTAGGCTGGTGAAAGGCTTCCTCATAATACACAGGGTCAGCGCATCACTGCGCATGCGTGAATTTATGATTGATTGTTGTAGCCTGTGATATCATACTTATGCAATAATGTGGGTTAATGACTCATTTCCCATTATAAATTGCAGTGATATAATATCATTTAAATGGGTGGACATATCCTTTAAAGGAGAACAATTGTCTAAAAAACATTTATGATGAATTAAAACCCAGAAACTTCTGATGAAAATGATATCCTTGCTAGTTAGTTAGCCCTAACTAAAGTAGTGGAAACATCATTGATAGATTTCCTTAGGCTGGTTTCACACTATACAATATTTCCAGCCAACCAACCAACCGATATTACAGTGTATCAGTCAGTCGGCTGGAAATATTATATGGTGTAGTTGGGGATGGACGAACAGGCAATCCGGGAAGGTTATTAAATCAAGGGCAATCGTGCCGTTCCCTATGGGGCTGCTACTTTTGCTGTGACTGACAGTGATTTGTCCTGGCTGATTGTGTGTACCCAGCATAAGATTTTTACTAATTTAACCATTAAAAAGGGAATTCAATTAAAATGACATTGAACAATGCCGATATTTAAAGAAGTCCATTCCAAAAAAATCGGACTTAAGCTGCCAATCAAAATAATGTATCACTTTATATTTAATTCCTAAATAATGATACATCTGTTAAAGCCCGCCCCCTATCATTTCCAATTTTACTCCCCTTCCTTTTAACACAGCAAGATAAAAAGTAGCTGATTGGTGAATTCATCTCTCAATTACTGTGTGTATCACATCGAGCATGCCTCAACCCAACAAGCTAGGGGAGGGGGGACATAACTGCAGTTTGTTTTGTTTTGTTACATTTACAGTACCAGTAACTGTGTATTTTTGATAAGGGTTTGCAACAAAGACAAGAGATACATTTTTTTAAAAACAGTTTCAGGGGAAAATATTTTTTAGGTGGATCAGTGAAAACATTCACTGTGGTAAATAAATGGTGAACAACTAAACAAACAATGAATGATGGGTGAATGTACTTACTATATAAACATTATAATGCTTCAAGAACACTTGGCTGCACTTCCAAAATAAAATGTAGAAAAACATTCTATATTTATATACAAAGACAGAAAGTAAAAAAAAAAAACGTTATAAATTCCCCTCAAATTAATAGTAGGTAATTATTGATAGGTACACAGTAATCATAGTCATTTGCAATCGTATACACAAAAGTCATGTATAGTAAATGTGAGTCTGTGTATCATCATGGATGAACTTCCCAACTAACAGGTACTGCTACTGGAAGTATAAGCATAGCGCTATGAGACTGAATACTGGATTCAGTACGACACATTTTACTTTGAGAGCAGACAGTTTTTTTTGTTTTTTAAGGATTATATGGTTATCACTGGACTACTGGTACCCACCAAACTATATGGTTATCACTGGACTACTGGTACCCACCCAACTATATGGTTATTACTGTACTACTGGTACCCACCAAACTATATGCTTATCACTGGAATACTGGTACCCACCCAACTATATGGTTATCAATGGACTGCTGGTACCCACCCAACTATATGGTTATTACTGGACTACTGGTACCCACCCAACTATATGGTTAACACTGGACTACTGGTACCCACCCAACTTGGGTTAGATTTATCTCTTGTGTCCCTGAATGTCTTGCATTTATGTCATGTAAATTTAAGGGAAATTTCTTATAATGTGAATGACAAAGGATTGCTGAAGGGACTCTAAATAGATAGGGTTACAAGTAAAACTGTATTAATGGAACTGTGAGAAACAGTGCAAAACAATATGTACTGGTAGTAGGTGCTGGAGGATTTAGGTTCACGGGAAGAGCAATCTGCCATATTGTAAGCTACGATCAAAGCCTTCCTGTCTCTATGAAAAGGGTCAGTATATAATCCACATGGCCAGATGGAACTGTTATTTGAATGTAGGAAATGAGGAAATGGATGGTTGTTCTGGAATAGCCTTTCATGGGTTATTGTACTTATGTATTAGAATATGTGTTCCTTGTCCCCTACATTATTTAACATAATGTATTAATCTTGCCTCATTATGTGACATATTATTTTAGTACCTAGGGCCTATTAAAGGCCTCAATGTCTTTTGTTCTCTCTATCTCCCTAATAATGACAACTGTTACTGTGTGGCAGAGGGAGCTGCTTGCAAGTATATTGTATGCATGTTTCTTTCTTTCTTTCATCAGCTTGTTTCCTCCCAAGTCTTATTTTGCTGTACAAGTAAACATCTAGAAAAAAAAAAAGGCTGATGTGTCCAAAGTATTTACTATAAATACATTTACTATTACTATAACACGCAGTGGTCTTTATGTTATTACAGGATACCTATCTAATTTCGTGAAATCCAATACTGATAACCTTGGACTGGAATATGATTATAAATCGGTTATGCATTACCCACGGTAAGGCAAACAGTAGTCATCATAAAAATTCACCTATAGTTTGATGAATATAGATCAGGTGACTTAAAGGGCATGTCCACCCCCCACCCCCCAATTAAATTTCCCCCCACTGCATAGTGTAAAATATCTTTACCTTTCTCCTCTGCTCCATATGGTTGTCCTGCAGTGCCTGCTGAAATTCCAGGAAACTGAAAAGTAGAAGCCCGTCTGAGTGTCATCCGGTATCTGCCCCTTCCCTGCCCTCCTAGAGGACTCTGGCATATGCAGGGGAGCTCTCCCTCCCACCTTCCGCATCCTTTGGCGCTGCATCCTTTGGCGCTTTTAGAAATAAATATACTTTTCTGTAGTGTAGGAACCCCCCCATAACCACCAACCCTAAACGCTAGGATTCTAACTTTATAAAGTTCCCAGAAATAGACTTACCCACCTTTGTTCCTTTGGCTCTCTCATTAACTGGCAGCCGCGTCTGTGATTAGCTGAATCTTAGCTAGCAGAAGCAGCTGCCAGTCCAACCCCTATTGCTACCTATTACTATTACTACCCCGGAAGTAGTAGTATAGGCAGATCTGTTGTATTCAATTAGATCAACTGGACTTGAAGTTTAGTTCTTGAAGACGTTTCGCTAGTCATCCGACTGGCTTTCTTAATTCAGAATGACTTGTACAAGAATCTGTGGCAATTATGTACCCTGGAAAATCCCAATTAGCATATCACAGCCAGGTGTTAAGGGCATGATTGCATAGTGGCTAAGAGGTGTTATAGGAACGCCCAGGGTAAGGTGTCAAAACAGCATTGTACATGGCAGTACATGGGGGGCACCTCTATTTAGGCTTGGTTTCTTTATTTTCACATAAATGGCCTCCTTGACACTTCTCTTGAACCAGTCACATTCCTTTGCCATTATGTTAGCATTACAATCTTCAAAGGTATGTTCTTTATCCTTAAGATGCAGGTACACGGCTGAGTCCTGACCCGAGGAATTGGCTCTTCTGTGCTGGGCCATATGTTGATGCAGTTGCTGTTTGGTCACCCCCACATACAAATCAGAGAATTCTTCACTGCACTGCACTGGGTATATAATGTTGCTTTTCTTGTGTATCGGTATTGGGTCTTTTGGATGTACCAATTGCTGCCTCAGTGTGTTGTTCGGTTTAAAGCAGACAGGGATATGTGTTTTTTTGAAAATTCTTCTTAATTTCTCAGAGACCCCTGCTACATATGGGATGACCATGTTCTTTCTCCTGTCTTGCTTTTCCCCTTTACTGTTGCTTTAATTTTATTTTCTTTCCTTCTACTTTTTTTGAGATGTTTCATTTCTTTAGCCTTCGCCTCTGTGCTAGTGGGGATGTTCTCAGCTCTGTGTTGCAGGGTTCTGATGGCACCCAGCTTGTGATCTAAAGGGTGGTGGGAGTCAAACATCTTCCCTTGTAAATTTCATGTTTTGGTCTACCGCATTAATGTGTTCTATGAAGGCTTGTACATCCTTTTGGTGGATTTTAACCCAGGTGTCATCCACATATCTGAACCAGTGGCTGGGTGCTATGCCCTTAAAGGTTTTAAGCGCCTGTTTTTCTACGTCCTCCATGTAAAGGTTGGCCACAATGGGTGAAACTGGAGATCCCATAGCACATCCATGTTTTTGCTTATAGAACTTATCCCTGTATTTGAAATAGGTGGTATTCAGGCACACTGGAAGTAGATGTTTACAGAAAACCAACACACACAGATCAGTATTTGATGTTTGACTCCCACCACCCTTTAGATCACAAGCTGGGTGCCATCAGAACACTGCAACACAGAGCTGAGAACATCCCCACTAGCACATAGGCGAAGACTAAAGAAATGAACCATCTCAGAGGAGCCCTTAAAACTTGTGGATATCCAGACTGGGCCTTTTGTCAAAAGAAGTAGAATGAAAGAAAAGAACACGTATACCAACAGTGAAGGGGAAAAGCAAGACAGTAGAAAGAACATGGTCATCCCATATGTAGCAGGGGTCTCCAAAAATTTAGAAGAATTTTCAAAAAATACTGTATCCCTGTCTGCTTTAAACTGAACAACTGAGGCAGCAATTGGTACATCCGTAAGACCCAATACCGAAACACAAGAAAAGTGACATCATATACGCAGTGCAGTGCAGTGAAGAATGGTCTGATTTGTATGTGGGGGAGATTAAACAGCAACTGCACCAAGGTATGGCCCTGCACAGGAGAGCCAATTCCTTGGGTCAGGACTTAGCCGTGTACCTGCATCTTAAGGAAAAAGGACATACCTTTGAAGATTGTAATGTTAACATATTGGCAAAGGAACGTGATTGGTTCAAGAGAGGTGTTAAGGAGGCCATTTATGTTAAATTAAAGAAACCAACCCTAAATAGAGGTGGGGGGGTTCGACACCAACTGTCTGCCATGTACAATGCTGTTTTGGCACCTTACTCTGGGCGTTCCTATAACACCTCTTAACACCTGACTGTGATATGCTAGTCATTCTGAATTGAGAAAGCCAGTCGGATGACTAGCGAAATGTCTTCAAGAACTAAACTTCAAGTCCACTTGATCTAATTGAATACAACAGATATACCATGACCTGGATGAATGAGAACCTTCACAAGCGTAGTATAGGCAGAGGCCGAGGGAACGAAGGTGGGTAAATTTGAACTTTTAATGTTAAAACCCTACCATTTTTCTCTACAGAAAGTTTTAGATTTGGGGGTGGAAATACCCTCTAACCTAGAAATTTATTTTGCACAGGTTATTTTTAGTGCTTTCTTTACTAAATCTCTATACGTTAATATGATGTCTCCTTATTTGTGTATCCCTTGGGGTTCCTGTGACTTATGATTTTGGGTCTATTTTTGGAAATTTTGCGCAGTTTTAATGTAGCCTTCATACATTTATATGATTTTTTTTAAATTTCTGCCTTAGCGATGCATTTAGTAACACTACAGGAAAAGATACCATAACCCCTATACCTGACCCAACTGTTCCTATTGGACAAAGGGATGGGCTGAGTATCCTGGACATCTCTAAAATTAACAAGCTGTATAATTGTGGTAAGTCTCCAACTACATTGGCAAGTTCTAAAAAACAAAATGTTAATTTACATGCATTTTCTTCCCAAGAGAATTTGAAACATTTTCTTAAACATTTGTGGATAAAACCATTGTCCAGTTTATACACGTAAAGTTGTTTTTCCCAATCTGTGTGATCTGCAAAATCCATAGGTCACAATTATATTACCATTACTGGTTTGGATGGAGATACGTATGGCTGTGTTTACTCCCAGAGGGCGCTAGAGGGTTGTTCATTCTAGGATGGGTCAAAATGGGGTAGTCAACGGAGAAAATATTTCAGTCATGGACTATGCATAACTAGGGGATAAAAAGCACAACCTACCTGCATTTGTTCCCCCAATGTATTCACCACATTGCAAGCGTTGAAAAATCATGAAAACGTGAGCTCTAAGTTTCAAACTTAAAGCCAGAAATGATTTATTAAGCGAAAAACAAGCGCAAAAAACTTTGCTAAAATTAACTTGTGGTATTTCAAAAAAAAAGAATGGTGCAGGCAGAGCAAAATGAGTGCAAATCCCTTGCTAACATAGGATGGGTTTGGCATTTATTTTTCTGTTGCATCTCCATTAACCTATTATAATACAGATTATTAAATACACCTATATTAACGTGCAATTTCACTGAAGATCTACACATAACCTTCTGCATATAACAATTTTTATTTTCATTTAATGTGTTGTTCTTTCAGATGTGTGTGGAAATTTGCTCCCTTACACAAATGGGACTATGATTTCAGCCAACTACCCCTCTGCCTATCCTAATAATGCAAACTGTGTTTGGTTAATTAGAACCCCATCTGGCCAGGTACAGTAACAATCAACATGATTAGTATAGTTTAGTATAGTATTTGAAGTTGAATAACATACAGTACTTCCATCAAGTCCAACCTACTCAGCAACACCCCCAACAGTTGATCCAGAGGATTGTGATTAATTGATTGGGACCACATGCTTAACGGATCATGTGATATGTAACGCTATATGCGGCCAGGGTATTTTGGGATCTCACTTTATAAAGGGTATGTCCATCGTAATTTTAAGAAGGGGGGTCAAGTGCAGCCTTATATCTACCATCAAAGCTACCTCTCTCCCCCTGCTATTGCTTTTATCTCTATGTTTATTACAGAGCAGGGAGGGGGGATCAAGTCACAGGCATTTGATTGACAGTCCAAGTAGGAGTAAAGGAATGCAATCACGTATTCTTCTAACTGGTGTATCTCAGGACAGAGAGGGAATCTGAAAAAAGTGAAGACACTCTGGGGGTTGTGGGGAATTATAGAACACATGGAAAGAAAGAAAAAAAAGTTAATTTTCCCATTATAGATGCCCTTTAAGTTTCTTTTTAACTGTTTTACTGAAGAACAGGAGGTAAATGCATCTCTTACCTCCCGTTCTTCAGTAAATCTTACAGGAGAGCAGGTGACACTTACCGGGGATCGTTCCAGCGCTGCAAGAGACGCATCTGAAAGCCCCCAACGCATCCCCAGTCCTTTGCACTGTGCGCGCATGTGCACACAGTCTGAAGGAGCGTGGACGCGGCGGAGACTGTCAGAGAAGCCGGCGCTGGAGCAATCCGCGAGTAAGTTTCACCTGCTGTCCTGGAAGATTTACTGAAGAACAGGAGGTAAGAGGCATTTACCTCCTGTTCTTCAGTAAAACAGTTAAAAAGAAGCTTAAAATTACGATGGACATACCCTTTAAGCTTGATGAATGGATTGGATTATCACGAAATGTTACTTTCTATGTGGGATTCTTTATCCTTTTAAAAATATTAGAAGTGTTGCACCTTTTTCTCTATTTTGTTTATATATATTGGGGTTAATATATTCTTAGGCTTTTCCTATATTTCATTTCATTTTTTTGTAGGTGTCGCTTCAGTTTCAAGCCTTCGATATCGAGTCCTCTCCTGGCTGTGTCTCTGATTACATCAAGATCTATGATGGTCCCAGTAAGACATCCCCTGTGTTAGTGGACAAGGCATGTGGCGCAGGTCTAATCCCCCTACAGATCGCATCCACCAACCAGATGCTGGTTGAGTTTGTCAGTGATGGAGCTTTTACTGGAGTAGGCTTTAAAGCTACGTACAGCTCAGGTACATCTAATATGGCAAATTTAAGAAGAAGAAAAAAAGAGATGCAAAAGTTTATCTGTGTTGATTAATGGTACATTGGAGTTTTAATGGCAGAACATTTGGATTTACTCATGTCTGGATAGAGAAATTGTGTGGTTACATACATTGGAACAGATTGGCCCCAGAAGTCCCAATATGAGAGCAGTTTTACAGTTTACCAGTTACATATATTTTACTGCACCTCAAAACTCTCCTCATATTGTTTACGGAATTCAGAAATACGGGGCTTACTGGAAGGAACCAGGTTTGGGCATTTCTGTTCCTAGTGGGGCTGGAAAACTTGGGGTCATGGTCAAAAAGGTCCAGTTTTTCCATAATAAAATAAGAATGTTGGAGGGATTTCCGAGTTTACGAGTACAGTAGTTAAACCAACATGTTCACACACTGAAGTCAGACCTATTGGAATTGCCAGACTAGCCTTTAGTTTATGTCTTTGGGGTAACTAAGACACCTTTAGACCTGAAAGAGAGATGATGTAGTTTAAAAATAAATAACTACATTTAATTATTAGTTTACAGATAATCACATTTTGAACAAGCTCATTACCTACACTTTTTATTACATAACATTTAGATGATATTTTTGTGTTTGGCAGTTCAATGTGGTGGAGCTTATTATGTCTCAGGCAAGACTTTTACTACTCCTGGTTACCCTGGGAATTACCCTCCTAATGTGGACTGTACGTGGACAATCACAGCCCCTGTGGGATACAAGGTAAGCTTTATACTGTATGTACATTCCATTAACTGAGAGCATTGGTAATACTGTGAGGAAAAATACACATTATATATCTTCCCTTTAAACTACTATTGACCTCTAACATCTGCAGTTGAGAGTCACCGCAAGGACATAGACCATCTGTTTCAGCCATTTTCCTGATGGTTGTTATAAAACAGTAATAATCTGCATTTCCATTGTAAGATTCATCTCTTCCTCATGACACCCACATTCTTTCCCAAGCTTGTGATGGAGGGGAAATGGGTGGAAAATAGGTGATATATGGAATCCCTCACTTTGTAGGAGCAAACCTAAGTTTGATAGGGTGAAAAGAGTCATTGTTTTTATTTACTTGTTTACTACTATGTTAACACCAAAGCTAAATGTTTTAAAGGAAAAAAATACCTACCCCCCCCCCCCCGAAAATGTATAATTACTTCCCCCACCGCCATAAACCTTAGGATCACAAACTTTACTTTCCTGTTCAACATTCCTGAGGCTTGATATCAATTGTAGACTCCGCTATCCTCTTTCGCAAAGTTGCCACTTCCTCTTTAAGCAGAACTAGCTTGCACAGGAGGCAGCACGATCTGCAGCAGTCAGCCATTACCTGGGACTTCATCTACCATGGCCAAGATAGATTGCTATGTTGTAACAGAGTAGGAGGAGAGCGGAGGACTGAAAACAATATCAAGCTTTATGGTAAGGAAAGTTTGCGGTTTATGGGGGTGTGGAAGGTAAGTATAAAGTTTCATAAAGCGTGAGCAAAGACATTAAGGAATTAGAATTTATTATATGTATATATTGTGATCATGTTCTTAACACATAGTACAAAGTCTCTTTCATATCCGTTTTCTCTGCTCTTAAACCACAGGTATCACTAAAGTTTATGGACTTTTCCCTTGAGAGTGCAATTAACTGTATGTACGACAATCTATACATTTACAATGCCACTGTTAACGTGGCAGCCACTTCTCCAATACTGGGACCATTTTGTGGCCTAAGAACATTTACTTCCCCTTTTTCATCCAAAGAAAATTTTCTAACATTGAAATTTCACAGTGATGTCTTGTATGAGAGTAAAGGCTTCAATGCAACAATTACATTCGGTGAGTATTGCAATATTGTTGTGACTTCAACACTGAATAAATTGGGAAATGCCTCATTTTATTGTCAACCTGATTAAACTGTAATGGCATTAGCTACAATACAAGTGGTCAGATAAAACCAGTAATTCCCCCCATTCTTTCAAGAACCGGCACCCCCCCTAACCTCCCCCCCTGCACCTCTCCTCCCTGCACCTCTCCCCCACTGCACCGTTCCCCCTTGCACCTCTCCCTCTGCACCTCCCCCCTGCACCTCTCCCCCTGCACCTCTTCCCCCCTGCACCTTTTTCCCCTGCACCTCTCCCCCTGCACCTCCCCCCTGCACCTCTCCCCCTTGCACCTCTCCCCCCTGCACCTCTCCCCCTGCACTTTTCCCCCTTGCACCTTTCCCCCTGCACCTCTCCCCCTGTACCTCTCCCCCCCCCCCCCCCCCCCCCCCCCCACCTCTCCCCCCCAGGCACCTCTCCCCCCTGCACCACCACCACCCCTACACCTCTCCTTCAGGATGCATCTTTCCCTCTCACGGCGCATCTCTCCCTTGCAGCACACTCCGATGTTGTTCCTGGTTACTGAAGTGTGGTAGTGCGCCGGGTGCATCTGTGAAACTGAGAATTAGTATTTAGGATCACTACTGATTAATACATGGATCTTTCATGAGGCAAGTTGTTGAGTTTGTTTGGCACTAACTATTATTTTATTTTCCTAACAGTGAAGCCGAAATAAAGAAAACGGAAACATTACATTGGTGCGAGAAAGTGAAGATAAAAGGGATTGGGCAAAATCATATATTGTATAAACAGAATATCCTTAGAAATTATACTAGAAATGAAAGATTTTAAAAATCACGGGTGGAATTAGAATTAGGACAGAATTCTTATATTGTGTGAAAATCAAAATAAAATTGTTTGAAAAATATGAACTTGTCCTTTTTTTAACTTTTCTTTTCTATACAGTTTTATATGGATGCAACAAGTAACATAAAATAGATGAGAATGGTGCATGGGAAACAATTCAATATCTTGTGTATTCAGTTAGATCAACTGGACTTGAAGTTTAGTTCTTGAAGACGTTTCGCTAGTCATCCGACTGGCTTTCTCAATTCAGAATGACTTGTACAAGAATCTGTTGGTAATAAATACCCCGGAATGTCCCAATTAGCATATCACAGTGTTAGGGACCTCCATATAACACCAAGGTGTTAAGGACCTCCATATAACAGCAAGGGGTCAGGGACCTCCATATAACAGCAAGGGGTCAGGGACCTCCATATAACAGCAAGGCAGTTGATCTAACTGAATACAACAGATAAACCCTGACCTGGATGAATGAGTACCACAGACACAATATGATAGAAATTTAGCATTTTTACACTTGCCATGCACTTGGATGATGGTTTAATGTTGTATCTAATTCTTTTAATATTGACTTTTTTTTAGCTGTGCATCCTACATTGGGAAAACTGGAGGAGCCCAGACAGTGGAGTTGGCTGCATATGGCTGCATGTACAGAGGGATCATCCAGCATGAACTGAACCATGCAGTCGGTTTCGTCCATGAGCAGAGTAGGAGTGATCGTGATAATTATGTCATTATTAACACAGAGTACATCACACCAGGTAATGCATACAATGCCGAGCAAATATGAACATTCTATGTATAAGTACTCTATGTAAATTATCTAAAAATCCTACCAAATATTGTCCCTGAACTGCACATTGAAAGGTCCCTACATGGTTTCTGTGCTCCAGATGCTTCACTTATTGGCCGTTTTTTTTAACCACTCCCCAATGGGAATAAACAGATAAAATGGCAGATGAAGTTTCCACCTCAAAACTGTTCTTAAAGAGCTTTTGTATTGCACAAATGTGTAATTTTGTTCAGAACCTGCAACAGAACGGACAGCCTCCCTAAAAATGTATGACTGCATCCTAATTAACCTCTCCTGGACCGCCTCCTTCGCCTCACATAAAATCCAGAGTACCTTCCTCCTCCAAAGCCAGTAAGCCAATGTTCTTAAGCTAACAATGAAAAGTTGTCGCACTGATGTTAGTTGTGGTAGCCACATACATTTGTTTCTATTTGCTTACAGAGTGGATGATAGTAGAAAGAGGTAGGCTGGTGAAAGGCTTCCTCATAATACACAGGGTCAGCGCATCACTGCGCATGCGTGAATTTATGATTGATTGTTGTAGCCTGTGATATCATACTTATGCAATAATGTGGGTTAATGACTCATTTCCCATTATAAATTGCAGTGATATAATATCATTTAAATGGGTGGACATATCCTTTAAAGGAGAACAATTGTCTAAAAAACATTTATGATGAATTAAAACCCAGAAACTTCTGATGAAAATGATATCCTTGCTAGTTAGTTAGCCCTAACTAAAGTAGTGGAAACATCATTGATAGATTTCCTTAGGCTGGTTTCACACTATACAATATTTCCAGCCAACCAACCAACCGATATTACAGTGTATCAGTCAGTCGGCTGGAAATATTATATGGTGTAGTTGGGGATGGACGAACAGGCAATCCGGGAAGGTTATTAAATCAAGGGCAATCGTGCCGTTCCCTATGGGGCTGCTACTTTTGCTGTGACTGACAGTGATTTGTCCTGGCTGATTGTGTGTACCCAGCATAAGATTTTTACTAATTTAACCATTAAAAAGGGAATTCAATTAAAATGACATTGAACAATGCCGATATTTAAAGAAGTCCATTCCAAAAAAATCGGACTTAAGCTGCCAATCAAAATAATGTATCACTTTATATTTAATTCCTAAATAATGATACATCTGTTAAAGCCCGCCCCCTATCATTTCCAATTTTACTCCCCTTCCTTTTAACACAGCAAGATAAAAAGTAGCTGATTGGTGAATTCATCTCTCAATTACTGTGTGTATCACATCGAGCATGCCTCAACCCAACAAGCTAGGGGAGGGGGGACATAACTGCAGTTTGTTTTGTTTTGTTACATTTACAGTACCAGTAACTGTGTATTTTTGATAAGGGTTTGCAACAAAGACAAGAGATACATTTTTTTAAAAACAGTTTCAGGGGAAAATATTTTTTAGGTGGATCAGTGAAAACATTCACTGTGGTAAATAAATGGTGAACAACTAAACAAACAATGAATGATGGGTGAATGTACTTACTATATAAACATTATAATGCTTCAAGAACACTTGGCTGCACTTCCAAAATAAAATGTAGAAAAACATTCTATATTTATATACAAAGACAGAAAGTAAAAAAAAAAAACGTTATAAATTCCCCTCAAATTAATAGTAGGTAATTATTGATAGGTACACAGTAATCATAGTCATTTGCAATCGTATACACAAAAGTCATGTATAGTAAATGTGAGTCTGTGTATCATCATGGATGAACTTCCCAACTAACAGGTACTGCTACTGGAAGTATAAGCATAGCGCTATGAGACTGAATACTGGATTCAGTACGACACATTTTACTTTGAGAGCAGACAGTTTTTTTTGTTTTTTAAGGATTATATGGTTATCACTGGACTACTGGTACCCACCAAACTATATGGTTATCACTGGACTACTGGTACCCACCCAACTATATGGTTATTACTGTACTACTGGTACCCACCAAACTATATGCTTATCACTGGAATACTGGTACCCACCCAACTATATGGTTATCAATGGACTGCTGGTACCCACCCAACTATATGGTTATTACTGGACTACTGGTACCCACCCAACTATATGGTTAACACTGGACTACTGGTACCCACCCAACTTGGGTTAGATTTATCTCTTGTGTCCCTGAATGTCTTGCATTTATGTCATGTAAATTTAAGGGAAATTTCTTATAATGTGAATGACAAAGGATTGCTGAAGGGACTCTAAATAGATAGGGTTACAAGTAAAACTGTATTAATGGAACTGTGAGAAACAGTGCAAAACAATATGTACTGGTAGTAGGTGCTGGAGGATTTAGGTTCACGGGAAGAGCAATCTGCCATATTGTAAGCTACGATCAAAGCCTTCCTGTCTCTATGAAAAGGGTCAGTATATAATCCACATGGCCAGATGGAACTGTTATTTGAATGTAGGAAATGAGGAAATGGATGGTTGTTCTGGAATAGCCTTTCATGGGTTATTGTACTTATGTATTAGAATATGTGTTCCTTGTCCCCTACATTATTTAACATAATGTATTAATCTTGCCTCATTATGTGACATATTATTTTAGTACCTAGGGCCTATTAAAGGCCTCAATGTCTTTTGTTCTCTCTATCTCCCTAATAATGACAACTGTTACTGTGTGGCAGAGGGAGCTGCTTGCAAGTATATTGTATGCATGTTTCTTTCTTTCTTTCATCAGCTTGTTTCCTCCCAAGTCTTATTTTGCTGTACAAGTAAACATCTAGAAAAAAAAAAAGGCTGATGTGTCCAAAGTATTTACTATAAATACATTTACTATTACTATAACACGCAGTGGTCTTTATGTTATTACAGGATACCTATCTAATTTCGTGAAATCCAATACTGATAACCTTGGACTGGAATATGATTATAAATCGGTTATGCATTACCCACGGTAAGGCAAACAGTAGTCATCATAAAAATTCACCTATAGTTTGATGAATATAGATCAGGTGACTTAAAGGGCATGTCCACCCCCCACCCCCCAATTAAATTTCCCCCCACTGCATAGTGTAAAATATCTTTACCTTTCTCCTCTGCTCCATATGGTTGTCCTGCAGTGCCTGCTGAAATTCCAGGAAACTGAAAAGTAGAAGCCCGTCTGAGTGTCATCCGGTATCTGCCCCTTCCCTGCCCTCCTAGAGGACTCTGGCATATGCAGGGGAGCTCTCCCTCCCACCTTCCGCATCCTTTGGCGCTGCATCCTTTGGCGCTTTTAGAAATAAATATACTTTTCTGTAGTGTAGGAACCCCCCCATAACCACCAACCCTAAACGCTAGGATTCTAACTTTATAAAGTTCCCAGAAATAGACTTACCCACCTTTGTTCCTTTGGCTCTCTCATTAACTGGCAGCCGCGTCTGTGATTAGCTGAATCTTAGCTAGCAGAAGCAGCTGCCAGTCCAACCCCTATTGCTACCTATTACTATTACTACCCCGGAAGTAGTAGTATAGGCAGATCTGTTGTATTCAATTAGATCAACTGGACTTGAAGTTTAGTTCTTGAAGACGTTTCGCTAGTCATCCGACTGGCTTTCTTAATTCAGAATGACTTGTACAAGAATCTGTGGCAATTATGTACCCTGGAAAATCCCAATTAGCATATCACAGCCAGGTGTTAAGGGCATGATTGCATAGTGGCTAAGAGGTGTTATAGGAACGCCCAGGGTAAGGTGTCAAAACAGCATTGTACATGGCAGTACATGGGGGGCACCTCTATTTAGGCTTGGTTTCTTTATTTTCACATAAATGGCCTCCTTGACACTTCTCTTGAACCAGTCACATTCCTTTGCCATTATGTTAGCATTACAATCTTCAAAGGTATGTTCTTTATCCTTAAGATGCAGGTACACGGCTGAGTCCTGACCCGAGGAATTGGCTCTTCTGTGCTGGGCCATATGTTGATGCAGTTGCTGTTTGGTCACCCCCACATACAAATCAGAGAATTCTTCACTGCACTGCACTGGGTATATAATGTTGCTTTTCTTGTGTATCGGTATTGGGTCTTTTGGATGTACCAATTGCTGCCTCAGTGTGTTGTTCGGTTTAAAGCAGACAGGGATATGTGTTTTTTTGAAAATTCTTCTTAATTTCTCAGAGACCCCTGCTACATATGGGATGACCATGTTCTTTCTCCTGTCTTGCTTTTCCCCTTTACTGTTGCTTTAATTTTATTTTCTTTCCTTCTACTTTTTTTGAGATGTTTCATTTCTTTAGCCTTCGCCTCTGTGCTAGTGGGGATGTTCTCAGCTCTGTGTTGCAGGGTTCTGATGGCACCCAGCTTGTGATCTAAAGGGTGGTGGGAGTCAAACATCTTCCCTTGTAAATTTCATGTTTTGGTCTACCGCATTAATGTGTTCTATGAAGGCTTGTACATCCTTTTGGTGGATTTTAACCCAGGTGTCATCCACATATCTGAACCAGTGGCTGGGTGCTATGCCCTTAAAGGTTTTAAGCGCCTGTTTTTCTACGTCCTCCATGTAAAGGTTGGCCACAATGGGTGAAACTGGAGATCCCATAGCACATCCATGTTTTTGCTTATAGAACTTATCCCTGTATTTGAAATAGGTGGTATTCAGGCACACTGGAAGTAGATGTTTACAGAAAACCAACACACACAGATCAGTATTTGATGTTTGACTCCCACCACCCTTTAGATCACAAGCTGGGTGCCATCAGAACACTGCAACACAGAGCTGAGAACATCCCCACTAGCACATAGGCGAAGACTAAAGAAATGAACCATCTCAGAGGAGCCCTTAAAACTTGTGGATATCCAGACTGGGCCTTTTGTCAAAAGAAGTAGAATGAAAGAAAAGAACACGTATACCAACAGTGAAGGGGAAAAGCAAGACAGTAGAAAGAACATGGTCATCCCATATGTAGCAGGGGTCTCCAAAAATTTAGAAGAATTTTCAAAAAATACTGTATCCCTGTCTGCTTTAAACTGAACAACTGAGGCAGCAATTGGTACATCCGTAAGACCCAATACCGAAACACAAGAAAAGTGACATCATATACGCAGTGCAGTGCAGTGAAGAATGGTCTGATTTGTATGTGGGGGAGATTAAACAGCAACTGCACCAAGGTATGGCCCTGCACAGGAGAGCCAATTCCTTGGGTCAGGACTTAGCCGTGTACCTGCATCTTAAGGAAAAAGGACATACCTTTGAAGATTGTAATGTTAACATATTGGCAAAGGAACGTGATTGGTTCAAGAGAGGTGTTAAGGAGGCCATTTATGTTAAATTAAAGAAACCAACCCTAAATAGAGGTGGGGGGGTTCGACACCAACTGTCTGCCATGTACAATGCTGTTTTGGCACCTTACTCTGGGCGTTCCTATAACACCTCTTAACACCTGACTGTGATATGCTAGTCATTCTGAATTGAGAAAGCCAGTCGGATGACTAGCGAAATGTCTTCAAGAACTAAACTTCAAGTCCACTTGATCTAATTGAATACAACAGATATACCATGACCTGGATGAATGAGAACCTTCACAAGCGTAGTATAGGCAGAGGCCGAGGGAACGAAGGTGGGTAAATTTGAACTTTTAATGTTAAAACCCTACCATTTTTCTCTACAGAAAGTTTTAGATTTGGGGGTGGAAATACCCTCTAACCTAGAAATTTATTTTGCACAGGTTATTTTTAGTGCTTTCTTTACTAAATCTCTATACGTTAATATGATGTCTCCTTATTTGTGTATCCCTTGGGGTTCCTGTGACTTATGATTTTGGGTCTATTTTTGGAAATTTTGCGCAGTTTTAATGTAGCCTTCATACATTTATATGATTTTTTTTAAATTTCTGCCTTAGCGATGCATTTAGTAACACTACAGGAAAAGATACCATAACCCCTATACCTGACCCAACTGTTCCTATTGGACAAAGGGATGGGCTGAGTATCCTGGACATCTCTAAAATTAACAAGCTGTATAATTGTGGTAAGTCTCCAACTACATTGGCAAGTTCTAAAAAACAAAATGTTAATTTACATGCATTTTCTTCCCAAGAGAATTTGAAACATTTTCTTAAACATTTGTGGATAAAACCATTGTCCAGTTTATACACGTAAAGTTGTTTTTCCCAATCTGTGTGATCTGCAAAATCCATAGGTCACAATTATATTACCATTACTGGTTTGGATGGAGATACGTATGGCTGTGTTTACTCCCAGAGGGCGCTAGAGGGTTGTTCATTCTAGGATGGGTCAAAATGGGGTAGTCAACGGAGAAAATATTTCAGTCATGGACTATGCATAACTAGGGGATAAAAAGCACAACCTACCTGCATTTGTTCCCCCAATGTATTCACCACATTGCAAGCGTTGAAAAATCATGAAAACGTGAGCTCTAAGTTTCAAACTTAAAGCCAGAAATGATTTATTAAGCGAAAAACAAGCGCAAAAAACTTTGCTAAAATTAACTTGTGGTATTTCAAAAAAAAAGAATGGTGCAGGCAGAGCAAAATGAGTGCAAATCCCTTGCTAACATAGGATGGGTTTGGCATTTATTTTTCTGTTGCATCTCCATTAACCTATTATAATACAGATTATTAAATACACCTATATTAACGTGCAATTTCACTGAAGATCTACACATAACCTTCTGCATATAACAATTTTTATTTTCATTTAATGTGTTGTTCTTTCAGATGTGTGTGGAAATTTGCTCCCTTACACAAATGGGACTATGATTTCAGCCAACTACCCCTCTGCCTATCCTAATAATGCAAACTGTGTTTGGTTAATTAGAACCCCATCTGGCCAGGTACAGTAACAATCAACATGATTAGTATAGTTTAGTATAGTATTTGAAGTTGAATAACATACAGTACTTCCATCAAGTCCAACCTACTCAGCAACACCCCCAACAGTTGATCCAGAGGATTGTGATTAATTGATTGGGACCACATGCTTAACGGATCATGTGATATGTAACGCTATATGCGGCCAGGGTATTTTGGGATCTCACTTTATAAAGGGTATGTCCATCGTAATTTTAAGAAGGGGGGTCAAGTGCAGCCTTATATCTACCATCAAAGCTACCTCTCTCCCCCTGCTATTGCTTTTATCTCTATGTTTATTACAGAGCAGGGAGGGGGGATCAAGTCACAGGCATTTGATTGACAGTCCAAGTAGGAGTAAAGGAATGCAATCACGTATTCTTCTAACTGGTGTATCTCAGGACAGAGAGGGAATCTGAAAAAAGTGAAGACACTCTGGGGGTTGTGGGGAATTATAGAACACATGGAAAGAAAGAAAAAAAAGTTAATTTTCCCATTATAGATGCCCTTTAAGTTTCTTTTTAACTGTTTTACTGAAGAACAGGAGGTAAATGCATCTCTTACCTCCCGTTCTTCAGTAAATCTTACAGGAGAGCAGGTGACACTTACCGGGGATCGTTCCAGCGCTGCAAGAGACGCATCTGAAAGCCCCCAACGCATCCCCAGTCCTTTGCACTGTGCGCGCATGTGCACACAGTCTGAAGGAGCGTGGACGCGGCGGAGACTGTCAGAGAAGCCGGCGCTGGAGCAATCCGCGAGTAAGTTTCACCTGCTGTCCTGGAAGATTTACTGAAGAACAGGAGGTAAGAGGCATTTACCTCCTGTTCTTCAGTAAAACAGTTAAAAAGAAGCTTAAAATTACGATGGACATACCCTTTAAGCTTGATGAATGGATTGGATTATCACGAAATGTTACTTTCTATGTGGGATTCTTTATCCTTTTAAAAATATTAGAAGTGTTGCACCTTTTTCTCTATTTTGTTTATATATATTGGGGTTAATATATTCTTAGGCTTTTCCTATATTTCATTTCATTTTTTTGTAGGTGTCGCTTCAGTTTCAAGCCTTCGATATCGAGTCCTCTCCTGGCTGTGTCTCTGATTACATCAAGATCTATGATGGTCCCAGTAAGACATCCCCTGTGTTAGTGGACAAGGCATGTGGCGCAGGTCTAATCCCCCTACAGATCGCATCCACCAACCAGATGCTGGTTGAGTTTGTCAGTGATGGAGCTTTTACTGGAGTAGGCTTTAAAGCTACGTACAGCTCAGGTACATCTAATATGGCAAATTTAAGAAGAAGAAAAAAAGAGATGCAAAAGTTTATCTGTGTTGATTAATGGTACATTGGAGTTTTAATGGCAGAACATTTGGATTTACTCATGTCTGGATAGAGAAATTGTGTGGTTACATACATTGGAACAGATTGGCCCCAGAAGTCCCAATATGAGAGCAGTTTTACAGTTTACCAGTTACATATATTTTACTGCACCTCAAAACTCTCCTCATATTGTTTACGGAATTCAGAAATACGGGGCTTACTGGAAGGAACCAGGTTTGGGCATTTCTGTTCCTAGTGGGGCTGGAAAACTTGGGGTCATGGTCAAAAAGGTCCAGTTTTTCCATAATAAAATAAGAATGTTGGAGGGATTTCCGAGTTTACGAGTACAGTAGTTAAACCAACATGTTCACACACTGAAGTCAGACCTATTGGAATTGCCAGACTAGCCTTTAGTTTATGTCTTTGGGGTAACTAAGACACCTTTAGACCTGAAAGAGAGATGATGTAGTTTAAAAATAAATAACTACATTTAATTATTAGTTTACAGATAATCACATTTTGAACAAGCTCATTACCTACACTTTTTATTACATAACATTTAGATGATATTTTTGTGTTTGGCAGTTCAATGTGGTGGAGCTTATTATGTCTCAGGCAAGACTTTTACTACTCCTGGTTACCCTGGGAATTACCCTCCTAATGTGGACTGTACGTGGACAATCACAGCCCCTGTGGGATACAAGGTAAGCTTTATACTGTATGTACATTCCATTAACTGAGAGCATTGGTAATACTGTGAGGAAAAATACACATTATATATCTTCCCTTTAAACTACTATTGACCTCTAACATCTGCAGTTGAGAGTCACCGCAAGGACATAGACCATCTGTTTCAGCCATTTTCCTGATGGTTGTTATAAAACAGTAATAATCTGCATTTCCATTGTAAGATTCATCTCTTCCTCATGACACCCACATTCTTTCCCAAGCTTGTGATGGAGGGGAAATGGGTGGAAAATAGGTGATATATGGAATCCCTCACTTTGTAGGAGCAAACCTAAGTTTGATAGGGTGAAAAGAGTCATTGTTTTTATTTACTTGTTTACTACTATGTTAACACCAAAGCTAAATGTTTTAAAGGAAAAAAATACCTACCCCCCCCCCCCCGAAAATGTATAATTACTTCCCCCACCGCCATAAACCTTAGGATCACAAACTTTACTTTCCTGTTCAACATTCCTGAGGCTTGATATCAATTGTAGACTCCGCTATCCTCTTTCGCAAAGTTGCCACTTCCTCTTTAAGCAGAACTAGCTTGCACAGGAGGCAGCACGATCTGCAGCAGTCAGCCATTACCTGGGACTTCATCTACCATGGCCAAGATAGATTGCTATGTTGTAACAGAGTAGGAGGAGAGCGGAGGACTGAAAACAATATCAAGCTTTATGGTAAGGAAAGTTTGCGGTTTATGGGGGTGTGGAAGGTAAGTATAAAGTTTCATAAAGCGTGAGCAAAGACATTAAGGAATTAGAATTTATTATATGTATATATTGTGATCATGTTCTTAACACATAGTACAAAGTCTCTTTCATATCCGTTTTCTCTGCTCTTAAACCACAGGTATCACTAAAGTTTATGGACTTTTCCCTTGAGAGTGCAATTAACTGTATGTACGACAATCTATACATTTACAATGCCACTGTTAACGTGGCAGCCACTTCTCCAATACTGGGACCATTTTGTGGCCTAAGAACATTTACTTCCCCTTTTTCATCCAAAGAAAATTTTCTAACATTGAAATTTCACAGTGATGTCTTGTATGAGAGTAAAGGCTTCAATGCAACAATTACATTCGGTGAGTATTGCAATATTGTTGTGACTTCAACACTGAATAAATTGGGAAATGCCTCATTTTATTGTCAACCTGATTAAACTGTAATGGCATTAGCTACAATACAAGTGGTCAGATAAAACCAGTAATTCCCCCCATTCTTTCAAGAACCGGCACCCCCCCTAACCTCCCCCCCTGCACCTCTCCTCCCTGCACCTCTCCCCCACTGCACCGTTCCCCCTTGCACCTCTCCCTCTGCACCTCCCCCCTGCACCTCTCCCCCTGCACCTCTTCCCCCCTGCACCTTTTTCCCCTGCACCTCTCCCCCTGCACCTCCCCCCTGCACCTCTCCCCCTTGCACCTCTCCCCCCTGCACCTCTCCCCCTGCACTTTTCCCCCTTGCACCTTTCCCCCTGCACCTCTCCCCCTGTACCTCTCCCCCCCCCCCCCCCCCCCCCCCCCCACCTCTCCCCCCCAGGCACCTCTCCCCCCTGCACCACCACCACCCCTACACCTCTCCTTCAGGATGCATCTTTCCCTCTCACGGCGCATCTCTCCCTTGCAGCACACTCCGATGTTGTTCCTGGTTACTGAAGTGTGGTAGTGCGCCGGGTGCATCTGTGAAACTGAGAATTAGTATTTAGGATCACTACTGATTAATACATGGATCTTTCATGAGGCAAGTTGTTGAGTTTGTTTGGCACTAACTATTATTTTATTTTCCTAACAGTGAAGCCGAAATAAAGAAAACGGAAACATTACATTGGTGCGAGAAAGTGAAGATAAAAGGGATTGGGCAAAATCATATATTGTATAAACAGAATATCCTTAGAAATTATACTAGAAATGAAAGATTTTAAAAATCACGGGTGGAATTAGAATTAGGACAGAATTCTTATATTGTGTGAAAATCAAAATAAAATTGTTTGAAAAATATGAACTTGTCCTTTTTTTAACTTTTCTTTTCTATACAGTTTTATATGGATGCAACAAGTAACATAAAATAGATGAGAATGGTGCATGGGAAACAATTCAATATCTTGTGTATTCAGTTAGATCAACTGGACTTGAAGTTTAGTTCTTGAAGACGTTTCGCTAGTCATCCGACTGGCTTTCTCAATTCAGAATGACTTGTACAAGAATCTGTTGGTAATAAATACCCCGGAATGTCCCAATTAGCATATCACAGTGTTAGGGACCTCCATATAACACCAAGGTGTTAAGAGTGTGATTGAACACCTGGCTGTGATATGCTAATTGGGATTTTCCAGGTACATAATTGCCACAGATTCTTGTACAAGTCATTCTGTGAGAAAGCCAGTCGGATGACTAGCGAAACGTCTTCAAGAACTAGATTTCAAGTCCAGTTGATCTAATTGAATACAACAGATATACCATGACCTGGATGAATGAGAACCTTCACAATTATATGACATCATTATCAAAAATATTTGTACTTATGTATACCCTTACCAAAGAGGTATTTATATGTATGAATAGGAAAAAAAGAGAGATGGATAGACACACACCTACTTGTAGAAAGCTCACTCAGTTTTTTTGTAGAAAATTCTCCCCCCTGTTTATTTTCCACATAACACACTTGCTGGCCCTGCCCCCACCAGGAAGTTTTTCATTTGCCTATGGGGAGGGGAGGGGGTAAATCCATATGCTGTTTTTTTTTTTTTTACACAGCTGCTTTCTTCCTGCAAATGGTACTTTTTTTGGATTGGATAAGACTGCCACATGTTTTACAAACAGCACATGATTGGGTGTTATACTAAAACCTAAGTGAAATTACAGTTCCTTTCAGTTTTAATTCATCTAAACACACGCAGACCTTTTTGTGTCTAATCCTTTCATTTTGACTATTCCATATTAAAATAAGGGGTTTCAGCTATGTACGTACATTTATATTTTGTCATGTACTAATACAGGTATAACTTATGTACATTTATTTATGGTGATTTAGATGGTAATAGTGAGAAATGACACACATACATATACACCTCTTCAATATTTAATATTATATACCCACCTTATTGGTAGCAAATAGTCAATGCATTTTTATATGAAAATATAAATATTTTTATACAATAAAAAGAAAAAGAAACGTGATTGCATTCCTCTACTCCTACTTGTAATGTCAATCAAATCCCTGTGACGTGACACTCCCTCTTCCCAGCTCTGTTACAAACATAGAGATAAGGGCATTAGCAGGGGGAGAGAGGTAGCTATGATTGCAGAGATAAGGCTGCACTTGACCCCCCTTCTTAAAAGATTTCATTGTTTGATGATGCATCACAAAGAGGGAGATTGTGTTGTAGCAGTAAATTGTACTTTTCTCGTTCTTCTGTGTCTCCAGCACAGCTTGCTTTCTATTGGCCACTGTGCATGGGTGTTTTTCAGGATGTTTAACTTTTAACTCCTACTGCACATGAGAAACTTGTTGGGCAGCCGGTGTTTAGACATGGAGGGGGTAACAGAGGGGAATTCAGCAACATAGGTTATGGGCCCAGGCACGCTCCTTGTGGCTATTAGCCAGTTAGTAGCAAGGTGCTCCTCCACCAAGTCCTCTATCAAGGACTCACTGCTATAGCACAATCACAAATTGATGTGAGGCGCACACTTGAATTCCAATCAAAGGTTGTTTATTTCAATCACATACACAACATTTTAGGGACCACTTTGTCCATTTCATCAGGTGTAACACAAACACAATTCAAAACCCCATTATAAAGCCCACATGGTTAGAGGCCCCTCCTTCCGTACCCAGGGGGGAGTGGCCACATTCTTAAATGGTGCATCAAACGTGCTAATTTGTTTCAACTTAACAGTGAAGTCAATATGTAGATCAAAAGAATCAAAAAAAGTCCATTTGCAAATCTGTTCATATTCTACAATGGTAGTCCATCAGAATAATCATTGATCCCATTTTGTTTAGTGTTAGATGTGTCCCTGTAAAGTGAAAAGCAAAAGGAGAAAAAAGAGAAAGTTCTCCTTGATGTTTCCAGTGAAAAAAGATTCATTGAATAAAATATGATAAAATAAAGTCTATTTACATGTTTAAAATATCAGTTTCTGAATATACTTCATTGTGTCATTTACTTACTCAACACAAGATGGCAACATTATTCACTTTACCAAGTTTCAACATTGTATCTGTTAGGTTTTATTTCTAAATTACATATAGCAGCACCAAGTTACATAAACCAGAAAGAGTTCACTATAACCTATAGATAGCTGTTCAGACCAGACTCTTCATTCAGGCCCCAGGGGTTTAGGGTCTTAAGTTTATCTATCCACATGGCCTCCTTTTTTAAAAGTTGTTTATTGTAAAATATCACCCCCCTCTTCTGTGTTACTACACACTACTTCTAACAGCTTAGAATATCACAACATATAACACACATTTTAAGCAAATAGGGGGAATAGTCAAAAAACATTGGAAAATCCTACAGGCTGACCCAGAAAATGGCAGGCTATTTACAAATCCGCCTCTTTTAGCATACAAGAAAGCTACGAATCTAGGTAACCACCTAGTAAGAGCGGACCTAACATCCACATATAAGAGAAACTGACTTTTCTTGGGATACCTCAAAAGGGGACATTCCCCTGTTTAAACTGTGGTAACTGCAATTCCATAATAAAAGGTAATAACGTACATCACCCCAGTAAAGGGACAAAGATACAGTTAAAAGATTTCGCCACATGTAATACCAAAGGGGCAGCCTATCTGTTAAAATGCCCCTGTGGTAAGGGCTATGTGGGCAAAACAAAAAGCGAAATAAAAACAAGAATAAGTCAACACAAAAGGGATGTTAAGAACTACTATGGTACTAATTCAAGGTATGAAACACCTATTAGCAGACATTTTTTCCAGCACAAACATCAGGTAAGCCAATTGAAATGGTAGATGTTAGAAGTAGTGAAAGAACACAGCAGAGGGGGTGATACCAATAAACAACTTTTAAAAAAGGAGGCCACGTGGATAGATAAACTGAAGAGTCTGGTCTGAACAGCTATCTATAGGTTATAGTGAACTCTTTCTGGTTTATGTAATTTGGTGCTGCTATATGTATTACTTTTACTATGTGTATTAAGAATATTGTAACAAATTGTAAATATAGCAATTGTAAAAATTGCCGCAACCTAACAGATACAATGTTGAAACTTGGTAAAGTGAATAATGTTGCCATCTTGTGGTGAGTAAGTAAATGACACAATGAAGTATATTCAGAAACTGATATTTTAAACATGTAAATAGACCATTTATCATATTTTATTTAATGAATCTTTTTTCTCTGGAAACATCAAGGAGGACTTTCTCTCTTTTTGCTTTTTACTTTACAGGGACACATCTAACACTGAACAACATGGTGTCAAGGATTATTCTGATGGACTACCATTGTAGGATATGGACAGTTTTGCAAATGGACTTTTTTTGATCCTTTTGATCTACATATTGACTTCACTGTTAAGTTGAAACAAATTAGCACGTTTGATGCACCATTTAAGAATTTGGCCTCTCCCCCGTGGGTAGGGAAGGGGGGGGCTCTCACCATGTGGGCTTTATAAGGGGATTTGAATTGTGTTTGTGTTACACCTGATGGAAGGGACAAAGTGTTCACTAAAACGTTGTGTATGTGATGGAAATAAACAACCTTTGATTGGAATTCACGTGTGCCCCTCACATTAATTTGTGCTTGTGCGGTAACAGAGGGGAGGAGGAAGGGGGGAGTGCTGCAGAGAGTTCTGACACGGAAAAGCAGAGTCACTGACAGAGTTAGGAGAGAGGCAGCACAGAGTACATGAATTTAACTTGGCAAAGGGGCCATGTGTTTTTTTCACTATAGATGCCCTTTAATATCCATGATTACATAATCTGCTCCACCAAGATATCTTTACAATATTTGATTGCTGGGTACCAGTTTGGTTTTTCTGAGATATTAATAAAACAAAGTATTACTTTAATAGCCTATCTTTTTGACTATGTAAGAATTTTAATAGTATTGTGTTGTGGCTTGCAGTTTAACCGCAGACATCACTGCAGACGTTGTGGAAGGCTTGTGTGTAGTTCCTGCTCCATGAACAGGATGGTGGTAGAGGGTTGTCGTGAAAACCCTGCACGAGTTTGTGACCAGTGCCACGCCTATTTCTCTGCTAAGTAAGTAATCTCGGTTGGCTGATGTTGAATTTAAATTCTTGTGGTTTATAGGTTACATCGGTACTTTTCTCTAGCTGTAATGTCAAGTAACATAGTAACATAGTAACATAGTAATTAAGGTTGAATAAAGACATTGTACTCAACTAAGAATGACTGAGACAATGAATTCACTAAGGATCCTCCAGTAAACATGTATTCATGACTTGCTAACTGGTCATTATGCATAATTTCCCAGGTATAAAATGGCTTTAGTGATTTTACATTACAGATCAATATTCCAGTTTCCATTTCTATTTTTTTTTTGTTTGTTTCTAATAATGTCTATAACGATTGAAGTGGTAATGATCAAGGAAAAATAAATGAATACTATCAGGGTTATTCAATAAAAGTTCTTATCGTTAAAAATGGTGCTAATTTTGCCCCAACCAATCAGAAGTAAGCTTTTAAATGTTAAATAAGATCTGATTGGTTGGGGAAAAATTAGCACCATTTTAAACGATAAGACCTTTTATTGAATAACCCTGTATATGTATTGGATTTAATACTATTTTATTTTAATATTGTACTAGGAAAAAGTTGCATTGGTCTGTTAATACAATGTTTTTGTTTATATTTCAGTGCTGGTAAAACAGATGAAGAGTTGGAAAATATGGAAGGTAATCTTATTTTTGGATTTCTGTAAACACTATTATCCAGAACGTACTTACACCAGTTGGTGAAATTCACGATTATCCATTAGGGTCCCCACTGTTCCTTTAATTTAGCATCTAGAAAGTTCAGTCATTTCCAGGACCTTGTTATAAAATGATTTCCTTTTTTGAGAGTTTCAATAGGCTCCTACTTGTTACATTTGCGAGGTATTGTTTGATCTTGTGTTGATCTTGACTTATGAATAGCTTTCTGGCTAAATTTTTGGGGCTTGATTAAATAATTCATAACGATGGCTGCAAGCATTAGATCAAATAAGTACAAATACAACATGATCTATAATAAATTGTTAGAATTATAATTATATAGCATATAACAGGAAAAAAATGGCATGTCAACACACTTATGGGGCATTATAGGGAGCTGCTATCGGTCTCAATTGCCATCAAGCTGATAGCGGGTCTCTCTGCATCGCGAATAGGGTTAACCCATTATGAATCTTTAACGTCAGCTATTTGTTGGCATTAAAGAGCCGCCATCGGCTATCGGTACTTCACCCTATTAATATTTTATGTTGGTGCTGGAAATCTAAACCTTTGTTTCTCCATTTATAGGAAATCCAATCATTTGTACTCTGTAGAATGAACTGTAGGGTGCAAATCCCTTGCAGAATATACATAGAGATGCTGTAAAGAATGCATATCTATCCCGTGAGGGAAATTGGAATTCACTAGAAATAATAATCCCATTTTATTTAGCAGAAAGGCAGGGGGAAAACCTAGATTTGGCAGAGGTCCTGAAGTTATCCAAGACGGCAGAAATACAGTGGTTGCTCACTCTTAATGCACAAGAAAATGAAGTTGAGAGAAGCGAATTTTACTATGAGCAGGTATGTAAAGGGTTCATAGTTTGTTTCAAATGCCCCCTTCTTGTACACCGCAACATATACGTTGTTACTGTCTGATTATCTCAATGTTATTTATTAGACACTTGTCATGCTACGTTATAGTCAGGTTTATCAAATAATTGTATTTCATTGATAGAAGTGTATCATTAACATGGGTTGAATTGTGGTGTCTCCAAACCCCAATCTTTACTCCTTCAATAGAAAAGTAAAGCTGTTGTTGATGAGATGGCTTCCCCTCCCGATTTAATGGAAAAGTCTCTTTTTATTTGACCATGGCTTCCTTTTTAATCCTTTTTAAAAGTGCAAACTCATCAGATGCAATCAGATGTAAATTAGTTTAAACTAATCAACACATTGTATCTCTGATTAATTGGTTAAGCTGGGTACATACATTAAAGATTTGTTGTTAAAGAAAGATTCTATTGGAGATTTGATGGGACTAATAGAAATTTTCAGTTATGGCTGATCGATCCTATGTCTGCCAGCAAGTTTTAGCTAAATATAGTCAATAGTCTCAAATTCTGTTAGAGCCAATGAGATTTGCCTTTTATCACACCCAGTTTTATTATGGAATATGTCTATGGCATTTTACATTTGGGGGGTGATTAGAAGTGTTGCACAGTGATTCTTTTCATCCTCAACATTTTAGAAGTTGGTTATAGCAACATTTTGTACAGTTGGCACCGTTATCTTAGCTATGTTTTAAGGGTGGGCTACTTAAGCTTTAGCTCAGTTGTAGGGATCAGTTGGAGGATGTCTTTAAGGCATGTCGTCAGTTAACTGAACATAAAATTAGATGAACTATATGGACCTGCCTCTGTGCAGGGTAATGTTTATTTAAGATGCTTAATACGAAGAATTAACAAATGTAAACTTAACCTTTGGAGTAAAGTGTATACGGCTAGTGTCCAGCCAATGTTTGCCTTGCAATACTGGTTTTTGTCTTTCATTGTTTTTGCTCTATTGAATACAGGCGCCAAGTGCCTCTTTATGCTCGGCCATCCTAAACTTGCACTCTAAGAGTGAGGAGTGTGGGTATCAGCTGATTGAACGTTGCTGCATGTTGTCCAAGGGCCTGACTAACCCGGAGATGGACAGTCGGCTCCTCCTAGACATCATGAAAAATTTACTGTTTAGTGCCAAGATAATCTTTGTGAAAGCAGCACGGAGCCATGACCTTGCCCTGTGTGACAGGTATGAATATGTCTCTGCTATTCGTTTTTTCTTTAAGGGGTTTTATTTTTTCCTTGCTAAATACATTCTGCTGTTCAGTGCTGCATATCCAAGCATTGCTCCCTTAGATACAAACATACAACATACATCTCTCAATTAGATCTCATTGGGGCAGTCAGTATCTCGATATTTCTCTATGTCTCAATGAAAGAAGCTCATGTATTGCTATATTGCTGTCAGCACTTGCAACCAATCCAATACAGGAAAGGATCCTCCCAGTGTTTGCCACTTCTTTTACAGGGTAACCCTTTTGAAATAAAAATTAACAAAAGTGGTATAAAAGCGATACCTTTATTGGCACCACAGCTTCATTGTATTCAGCTTCAAAAAGGAACTAGAATGTTCTGAAAGCTTGCTATGATTATCTTAGTTAGCCAATAAAGGTATCACCTTTATACCATTTTGTTATTTTTTTATTTCAAAAGGGTTACCCGTGAAAGATTTTGACTGGCTAACACGGTACACCACCTTTCCCTGCGTCCACTTCTTTTAGTAATATAACTGTACGATTGTAATGCATAGACACAAAGGTGAAAATGTAGAGGGTACAAAAACTCCTCACCATATCAGTTTATAGAGTAGTGTATCTATAGATACTTTATATACTATTTATTGCTAATTGTTGTTTCCGCAGCTACAGCAGCAAAGTAGATTTGCTGAAAATTTTGGTTGCAGCTAATTACCAGGATATTCCATCGCTCGATGAGATCGTACGGCCCGCAGCAGTCACGCGGCTGAGAAACAGACTGCTGGAGGCAGAGTACTATAATCTTGCTATCGAGGTAATTCTTATAGAAATGGATTGGTGTCTTACTGCAAGTATCTGATTGCTGTCTGGCTTTTTAAGCCCCTCCCTCTAAAATATATTCTCCAAGTCAGTTTCTGCATGAGTATAATTCTCCCTTAAAGGACATATCCACCCCACCCACTGCTGGCCCCACTGTGTATTGTTACAAAAGCCTTACCTTTACTCTCAGCTCCATATTGTTGTCCTGTAGTGCCTGTGCAAAGTTCAGAAAACTGAAGAGTAGGAGCCTTCCTGTGTGTAATCCGTATCTGCCCCTTCACTCACGTATAATAAGAAATGGAAGGGGGTTCCAAACAGTACTTGGACTGCAAAACAAAAACTTTTATTGCGATATGTTTCGGACTGCAAGGAGTCCTTTTTTGCTTGACTCTAAGCCAATCAAAAATGCAGCTGGAGGGCTAGCCCCTATTGCTACTCCGTTTCCGAAAGTAGTATTAGAAGCAGAGGCCGAGGGAACGAAGGTTGGTAAGTCTGATTCGGTTAGGGTTGGGAGGGGGTCCCCTACACTACAAAAAAGGGTAGATTTTGTGGTGGAGATTACCCTTTAATAAACTTATATTAATTGAGATTTACAATACTGAAATCTGCATTAACTCTAGGGAGATTCAATATTATAAAAATGCACTAAAGACCCGATCCAACTCAGTGTTAAGTTTCGCCATACAAGGTAGAGAAAATTGCAATATATATGTGAATTTTGAAGGGAGGCACACTCATAGAGAATTATTCATATTAATAATTTACTCATGTACTGAAAACCAGGTACAAAACGTTTCGGGGGGTCCAACCCCCTGGTTTTCAGCACATGAATAAATTATTGATATGAATAACTCTGAGTGTGCCTCCCTTCAAAATTCAAATATATATTGCAATTTACCATTGTGGCACGGATTAATAGAGGGAGCACCTCAGAACTTACTGTTGAACAACTCCACAGACTTTACTAAAAGTCGAGTAAATTGCCTTGGGTGCTCTGCGTTGTTTCCACAAACATTTGAAAACAGCCCAGTACCATAAAATCTGTGTAAAACCCACGTTAACTCGATATGAAACCGGGTTAATGTGGGTTTTACACTTATTTTAGGGGTATTAAATCTCTCTCCCTTAGTGTTAATCTTTATTGTTTTATCAGATGATTAAAAACTACTGGCACACAGCCATCAATTTGTGTGAAGAATCAAATTCAACACATTTGCACAAACTATGTCTCTGTAGAGAGGACACATAATTTATTAGCATCTCTTTCATTAATGTCCTTGTATATAAATTTAAAGGGCATGTCCACCCCCAAAACCAAATTCTCCCCCACTACTGGCCCCACCGTGTAGTGTGTAAAAATCCTTACCTTACATCCCTGCTCCAAATGGTTCTCCTGGAATGTCCCTCCAAAGTCCCAGAAAGTGAACACAGGGAGCCTGGCTGCAGGGAAATTGTTTCTGCCTCTGAGGCCGTTCCTCTGTGGCTTGCTCAGTGCCCCCCCCCCTTTTCCTCCCTCCCGATCCATTGTAAAAAAAAAAAAAAGGTCAGCTGAACAGTAATTATTGCCTCTCAGCCAATCACGGATGCAATGCATGCAAGCAGAGGGCCTGTGAATGCCGCGGGAAAGAGGCTTTGTAAGTAATGATCGGCTGACTTTTTTTACAAGACACTATAGGGGTTGGGGGTAGGGGAAGGGAGCCCTACCCTACAGAAAAATTTGGAAAATGGGGTGGACATGTGTCCTTGTGCTTTTGGAATGATTAATGGAGGCTCATTGTGATAATTCTAGGAAATCTTGTAGTATACCTACATATATATAGTATACTGCTAATGCAGTGTCTATAGAATTTTTACATTTATATCCTTTAACATTTTAACTAGGTATCTACAAAAACAGGTCTTGATCCTGCAGGTGTGTGGCAAGCATGGGGAATGGCGTGCCTTAAATCTGACAATTTACCTGGGGCAAGGGAGAAATTCAACAGGTGCATGAAAGCCCCTCTGGATCTGAATCAAAAAAATACAAGACCAAGTTTACTGGAGGATGTGATACAGTACCTGGAATCGGCAGCCAAACCCATTCTTCTGGTGGTAGGTAGACTATATGTTTATGAAAGTTGGCATCAAAACGACAATTGAGCAACAAATGTTTATTCTCAATTCTTCACTATCCCACAAGTTTTCTGGGTCAGTGGTAGATTTAAACATTATGATTGGACATGGTTACAGAGTAATGCATTCTGGGTCCTCTAGAAAGAAATAAATAAAGGGGGTTTTATTTATCAGTTAATTTCCTAGGACTGTGAATAACTGCAGATGTGCGCACGGTTATTGAGAGAAGTGTTGGGATGTCAATAGTTGTGGTGGTGGTACTCTGGCTTATTGGTTTAGAGTGAAGCAGTGTGATGTCCATAGTTGTGTAGGACGTGTTGGTTGGTACTCTGGTTTATTAGTTCATATTGAAGCTGACTCGAACAACAACCACAACCATGTTGTTGAAGCCAAACAAATATGAAAGAAGTTGTACGTTAAAAAAAGGCTAGTTGACTAAAAAGGAAAGGGGGAGCCTTAATGGACTTGTTTCCTATTGCCCATGGGTCAGTTTCTGAACAAATTATAATTACAATGGATGTTGGTTATTCTCCTGTCTAACAGAATGAAACGATGCTTCCTTCACACTATATCACCTTTTGGTGCAGTAACATCTCTGGGTAACAGACCTTTGATTGATGTGCCTAGAGAAAGCTGAAGCAATAAAAATTCATGCTTTTACTCATTTATGTATGTAATAAGTTTAGGGGAAATGATAATAAAAAGAAACTTCCCTTACAGAAAGATGATGACTATTTTGCCACGCTGAAAGAGCTCGAATCTACCTTGAAAACCCGATGTATATGGTTTGAAATGATGCCCGAGGGAAAAATCCAGAATAACACCTACTATCAGGAATGTTTGTATTACCTGCACACATATGGAACTCACCTTGCTATTATTCAGTTCTATATGCGCCATGACCTCATGCGGGAAGCCTTGCTGCATCTCTTAAACAAGGTAAATTGGCTTACATACGTGTTATACGTTTGCTGTTCCTTTAATACAAAAAAGTGCATTTCTCCTTATGAAAATTATCTGTTATTATATTATACCGTATATACTCGAGTAAGTAAAGTCGAATTTTTAAGGCTTTAAATTTAGCCTGAAAACCTAACCTCGACTAATACTCGGGTCAAGTCCTAATTTAGCTCCAAATTCTGCAATTGTGGATAGTAACCAGTAAGTGGCGCTGTGTTAACCTGCATAGAAAGTTACAGGAGCTGTTCTGCCTTTATACTTCCTGCTTCCTGTAGTCTGGCTGCTGGACTCACTCAGCACTGTCACTGCTCTCTGGATGCTGTAAATCTGATGGGTCTTCTCAGTTTGGGGCAAAAAACAGCTGCTAGTTCAATGCAAGTGACAGCTTGAAACTACAACTCTCAGGTGACATTTTTAACTATTGGGGTCAGAGTGCCCTTTACTATAAGGAGGTCAGAGGGCCCTTTACTATATGGGTGTCAGGAGAATTGTAAATGATGGTAAGCTTAATTAAAAGTTTACTGAACCTTGCCACTCCACATGTTTAGAAACTGCAACTCCCAGCAACAAAGCATGCTGGGAGTTGTAGTTTCTAAACATCTGGAGTGCCAAGGAGTTGGAGGTTACTGGTACTGGATGTGGCTATTACTGTATGGGATTCCTGTATGGGAATTCTGCTGTCCATTTAAAGGGCAACTAATTTCTACCCTCGGCTTATACTCAAGTATATACGGTAACGTTTTATTAATTTGCCATTATACTGTTTTATTTCTTGTTTTTCTTTTAGGGCTGATTCACTCTATGCCTGTTTTTTAAGCATTTAGTACATCATAATGCAGAGACATTAATTTTTCTATACAATTCAATATGTCCTGTTCCCACCAGTGTGTTGTCATCGCTGCGATAACACACAGCTGCATGCGTTTTTACGCATTGCGAACACCAAAACAAGTCAATGGGACTTTAGAGCAAATGGCATAATAATACTTATTACACCGTTTGTGTGCATTGTTCCCACAATTACTAGCTTGTGGCCTTTTTTTTGACCAAACAGAAAAAAGTTCAAAAACACACACAACGTTGCATGAAAACGTATTTGCATTATTAAGCATTTTACAGTTGCAGATTCCCTCATGTCCAGTGGTGTGCCTCTGGATTGGAAAAAGGCTGATGTTATTCCAGTATTCAAAAATGGTAGTCGTTCACAGCCGGGTAATTACAGGCCTGTAAGTTTAACTTCAGTGGGGGGGAAGATCCTGGAAAGTTTAATAAGGGAACATATTCTAGAGTATGTTTCAAGGACTGACATTATAAGTAGTAACCAGCATGGATTTAGGAGGAATAGATCTTGTCTAACTAACTTGCTTGGCTTTTATGAGGAAGTAAGTAGAAATTTAGATTCTGGCATAGCAGTAGGTGTAGTTTACTTGGATTTTGCAAAGGCTTTTGATATAGTCCCCCAATAGGCGGCTAATGTATAAGCTGAGGTCTGTTGGTCTGGGGAGTCACATTTGTACATGGATAGAAAATTGGTTAATGAATAGGATGTAGAGAGTAGTTGTAAATGGGGCTCCATCATTATGGGCTAAAGTGCTAAGTGGGGTGCCATAGGGTTCTGTGTTGGGGCCGCTTCTATTTAATCTTATTTATTAATGATTTGGAAGTGGGTATTGTCAGCAGGGTTTCTGTGTTTGCTGACGACACAAAACTTTGTCGACCATTAAAAACTTCAGAGGATGTGCAATCATTGCAGGGGGATCTAGATAGATTGTCACATTGGGCTGCTAAGTGGCAGATAAGATTCAATGTTGATAAATGTAAGGCGATGCATTTTGGACTTAAAAATCCTTGTGCTGCTTATACTATAAATGGCTCTGTGTTAAGTGAATCCCTGTTGGAAAGGGATCTTGGAGTTTTGGTGGATAACAAACTTAAAGGTAGCAAGCAGTGCCAGGCGGCAACAGCTAAAGACAGCATGGTATTGTCTTGTATAAAGAGAGGTATGGATTCAAGGGAGGAAAATGTTATTCTCCCTCTTTACAAAGCATTGGTAAGGCCTCATTTGGAAAATGCAGTGCAATTTTGGAATCCTGTGTACAAAAAGGACATGTTTGAAATGGAAAGGGTTCAGAGAAGGGCAACTAAATTAATAAGGGGATTGGGGGAACTTGAATATGAAGAGAGACTGGAAAAGTTACAATTATGTACGCTGGAGAAAAGGCGCTTGCGTGGGGATATGATTACTGTGTATAAATACATTAACGGGCCATACAATAAACTATCTGGGGCATTGTTCACCAATAGAACATGTCAGAGGACACGCGGACATCCCTTAAGACTTGAAGAAAAAAGGTTTAGGCTTCAAGTTCGGAAAGGGTTTTTCACTGTGAGAACAGTAAAGCTATGGAACTGTCTTCCAGTGGACGTTGTTATGGCAGGTTCATTGGTCAGTTTCAAAAAAAAAGCTGGATGAGTTTCTGCAAACAAGGAATGTTGCAAGTTACTGGTATTGATTCATAAAGTAGAGTTGATCCAGGGAAATTTCCGATTGCCACTTGGAGTCAGGAAGGAATTTTTTCCCCCTTCATAAATTTGGTGGGTTTTTTTTGCCTTCCTCTGGATCAACAGTTAGGCAGGAAATGAGGATATTGCTAGATGGGTTGGACTGGATGGACATTTGTCTTTATTCAACCTCAAATACTATACTATACTGTGAGCGAAGCCTTATTCATCCTATATTTTTGACTGTATCTCTTCCCACAGTTTTAGAGAAATAAAGTACAGTCATGTGGTACACATAGGATAAGTGTGCTATCTGAGTTATTGGGGAATATCGGTAACATTCATTTTTTTGGACATTAACTTTAAAGGGTATGTCCACTGAAGTTGGCATTACAGTCGGTCAGGACAGACGGAAAATATCTGTTGGTTGGTAACGGCTCCCTTCTCTTTAGTAAAGCTAGCTGACCCGATCGTTCTTGGTAAGGCCGCATGGCTGACTGATCCCCACACTGCATATGGGGATCAGTCGGGTCAATGTGTGCGGTTCCCACCACATGTGTGCCGACAGATACCAATGTGATCTGTCGCCACACATGCTGTGAAAATCACGTGTATGGCCACCTTTAGTTACACTCAGGGAGATTTAATAAAAGCTCTTATTGTTAAAAATGGTGCTAATTTTGCCCCAACCAATCAGATCTTATTTAACATTTGAAAGCTAACATCTGATTGGTTGGGGCAAAATTAGCACCATTTTTAACAATAAGAACTTTTATTGAATCTCCCCGACTGTCTTTCTGACACATATGCTTATGCCTTACCTTACATTACAAAATAAAAGTACAATAATACATATACATTTTTGCTCAAATTTACATGCCCTCTTTCATCACAATAGATTTTTTTTTTTAGTTTTAAAACTCACAGCACACATAGATCCTTTACCAGGAGGAGGCTTAACAAATGTTTATTTTTGCAGGATTGCCACGTAGATATTTTCATTGAAGGAATATTTGTGCCAAGTTATGAAAATGGTAAGTTACACATGTTAGAAAATCTCCTGGAATCGATTGATCAGAGTCTAGAAAGCTGGAGCTCCTGCCTGATTGAAGCCTGCAAACACCTTCAGCAGAAGAACTTCTATAACATCCTGTATGAACTGCAGCAGTTTATGAAGGTATTGTTTACTTAGTACTCAGTATGTTACACAAAGAGCTTTGGGACAGGTGTTCTTTGAAAAGTTAACTGTTCATCAAAATGTTATTTCTGTTCATGTAATCCCAGTTAGTATGTTTATATTGCTTCCAGGGATAATGCAATTCGTTGGGTTTCCTAGGGACTTACTATACACACGCCACCAGATTTAGACATTTATTTTTCTATCCTATTGTGTAATAATGAGATATCAACTGTAGCACATTTTCATATACTGAATGGTATTGTTATAGTTATCTGGTATAGTTATTTAATGGTCTTTGACTGTTGTGTGTGAGAAATCTACAAAAGCAACACAATCCATAATAGAGAAAAGAAGAAAAAAGAGAGGATTAAAAAGAAAGAATATGCCAAGCTAAGGAGTACAATGTTTGCTAAATAACTAGCCTTGTGGCTGAGAGTACTTTATACTTTCAGTAAAGGAACGTGGCCTTTTTCCTCCAAATAAACTACTGTATATACTCGAGTATATGTCGATCCGAGTATAAGCCAAGGTATCTATTTTTACCTCAAAAATTTATAAAAACTGATTGACTCGAGTATAAGCCAAGTGTAGAAATTAGTTGCCCTTTAAATGGACAGCAGAATTCCCATACATGAATCCCATACAGTAATAGCCACATCCAGTAACCTCCAACTCCTTGGCACTCCAGATGTTTGGAAACTACAACTCCCAGCATGCTTTGTTGCTGGGAGTTGCAGTTTCTAAACATGTGGAGTGGCAAGATTCAGTAAACTTTTAATTAAGCTTGCCATCATTTACAATTCTCCTGACACCCATATAGTAAAGGGCCCTCTGACCCCCTTATAGTAAAGGACTCTCTGACCCCAATAGTTAAAAATATCACCTGAGAGTTGTAGTTTCAAGCTGTCACTTGCATTGAACTAGCAGCGTTTTTTTGCCCCAAACTGAGAAGACCCATCAGATTTACAGCATCCAGATGAGCAGTGACAGTGCTGAGTGAGTCCAGCAGCCAGACTGCAGGAAGTGTAAAGGCAGATCAGCTCCTGTAACTTTCTATGCAAGTTAACACAGCGCCACCTACTGGTTACTATCCACAATTGCAGAATTTGGAGCTAAATTAGGACTTGACCCGAGTATAAGTCGAGGTTAGGTTTTCAGGCTAACTTTAAAGCCTTAATAATTCGACTTATACTCGAGTATATACGGTATAATATAATAACATAATTCTCATATGGAGAAATGCACTTTTTTGTATTAAAGGAACAGCAAACGTATAACACGCATGTTAGCCAATTTACCTTGTTTAAGAGATGCAGCAAGGCTTTTTAAAAGTCTTAAAAATTAGACTTATACTCGAGTATATACGGTAGTTGCAAATAACTCAATTTAACATTGTTAGGCTGGGTGCCACTAGCGAGTGTTCAGCCTTGACAAATCACTGTCGGTTATGGCAAAAGCAGCCACACCTTATAATATTTCCAAACAACCAATACACAGTAATATCGTCTGGCCCGAAATATTTTATGGTGTGTACCCAGCCTTAGATTTTGAATCTAAACTAATCTAAGATCTTTATCTTAGAAAACCAAGATGCACGTAGTCCAGTTTTTGTATAAAGAAAAAACTCTGAATTAATCTAATTATTGTGTACATGTGTATACCTAGCTTTTAATGAGATAATTAGATTGGGGAACAGTTTAGGTTTTACTCCACTCTGGGATATCTCTTTGGCATTTTTGAAAATACTATAATGGTCTAGAACAGATTTGCATAATAATGGATTAGGAACAAGAAAGGAATTAAAGGGCATCTATAGTGGGAAAATGAACTTTTTTTTCTTTCTTTCCATGTGTTCTATAATTCCCTACAACCCCCAGAGTGTCTTCACTTTTTTCAGATTCCCTCTCTGTCCTGAGATACACCAGTTAGAAGAATACGTGATTGCATTCCTCTACTCCTACTTGGACTGTCAATCAAATCCCTGTGACTTGATCCCCCCTCCCTGCTCTGTAATAAACATAGAGATAACAGCATTAGCAGGGGGAGAAAGGTAGCTTTGATGTTAGATATAAGGCTGCACTTGACCCCCCTTCTTAATAGCTTTCACTGATTGATGATGGGTCACAAAGTGAGAGATCGTAAACTGTACTGATCTCCTTCTTCCGTGTCTCCAGGACAGCTTACTTTCTATTGGCCACTGTGCGTGGGTGTGTTTTTCAGGATGTTGAACTTTTAACTCCTACTGCACATAAAAAGCTTGTCGGTTAGCCGGAGCTGAGACATGGAGGAGGTAACAGAGGGGAGGGAGAAGGGGGGAATGCTGCACATAGATCTGACACCGTGGTTAAACAGAGTCAGTGACAGATATAGGATTAAGGCAGCACAGAGTACATGAATTTAACTTTGCAAAGGGGCAATGTGTTTTTTTCACTATAGATGCCCTTTAAGCTAGTCTTGTCTTCTACAGTAAGTGAAAATTATTTTAAAATAGAAATATATAGCTTTTTATTTATTGTAGAGACAGTGTCTTTTTTTAAATATGTGGGTTAAAGTTACTATATTTACTGATTCTTTTTCAGGACCATGTACGGGCTGCCATGACTTGTATTCGTTTTTTCACATACAAAGCTAAGAACTACCGTGAACTAGGGGACAACCAGACCTGGTTGGTTAAATCCAAGGACCATCTTAAGATTTGCTTACAAGAAGTGTCTCGGGGAAACCACAAGAGAAAGTCTTTTGACACATTTAGAAAGAAAATGTCTACTTCTGACATTTCCAGGTAAGTTGTTACAAAAAAGAAGAAACTCTTTATAGATATGTCCTTGAAAATGGGAAATGGCTTAGCTGCAACACCTGTGAAGGGCAACAGGAGAACAGATTTATTCTTAGTTGAATGTCTTGGGTAACTGATAATTTTATGGCATTACTAATTCTTATATTCATTCTTAGCATTAAAGGACAACAATATCAAAAAAACATCATCACCCCCATTACATGTCCACACATCCAGCAGCTGAAATTACTTACTCACATTTACAACCGTGCTGCCCTCCCTTAGATATCACACAGCAAATATGAGTGCAAAAAGCCCACCTTCTAGACGGCCCAGGGCCATGATTAACATAACACTTGTCCTCTGCCGGTTAAACAAACTTTAAATGTCCTGTTGCTAGGATACAGCCTACACAATGAAGCTGATCAAGGATGGGTGAAGGACTGTTTTCTCGCATGCCATCTTTGAGTGACAGTTTTATTATGCCCCCTTCACAGCATGGCTAATTGAAGGCTAATAGAAAGCAGAGAGAAGCTCGAAATCAGGAAAAAAATGTACGTTAAGAGGTAGGGTCACTGCTCATGGCAGACATACAGGAACATATCCACCCTGATACGTCCCCCGAAACATTGGATTGCTTTGTGTCTGAATAAACTTTATGGGTTTTCCCCATTTTACCACCTGTTCATCCAAGTAGCATTCTGGTTCCACTTTTTATCACTATTTTATGTTTATCACAGACATATCAACACTGTTGAGTTACAAATGGCCATTACAAAGTTTCTGCAAAGATGCGAGAGTTCGGGAACATCCCAAGTCCATGACAAGCCACCTCCTACACTATTTGGAGGTGGTGCCATGATAGTTGATGTAGCCTGCAGGGTAAGTTGTTTTGGTTTGCATATTTTACTTTGCTGATAATCATCCTTAACAGTAATAATTAGTAATATAAATGTATATTATATTTATTTGTTAGAAATGTTGAAAAAAAATATTGCTTGAAATACAATTGATCGTTTAGTTTACTTTTTATTTTTTTATCTGCAGGTTATTTTAGGAGGAAAGAATGTGGAAGAAGGGTTTGGACTTGCTTTTCGAGTTATCCAGGTATAATGATCTTCCTGTGTATGGTCTCACATGGTGTTTTCTATATAGAGGCAGAAAGTTGCACACAATTTAAACAAACCTGTCGATGTTCTTAGGTACTTCTATGGTAAATACAAACATAGTTTTGGGCTTAGAATATAAGGACGTTTTATCATTTTATTGGAGTCTATAGTGTTAATGTTAACAGGAAGTCGGACAGTGTCAAAGCATTAGTGACATTCCCTTAATATAAAAAAAAACCTTTGGTATAATTCTTTTATATATAAATCACAAACATTAAAATGACAAATATACTGACAAAGCCCACCTCCACTCCTTAAAATTTTCCTGGGTGTGAACCTGAACTTCTCGATCCTCACCCCTGGGTTAACCTTTAATCACAGGTAATCCTTAATTGAAAGTTCAGATCACTAGACTAGGCAAGATGCACGTTTACCCATTGGACAGATCCCAGCCTCACATGGGGGCCGGGCTAAAACAGTCCAGCGACTGGAACTTTACATTAAGGATTCCCTGAGAATAATATTAAACCTCAACAAAAAGAGGTAGTCGCACTCCAAAGTGAAGGTGTTTATTGCAGTCCTCACATATTACATCACAATGTTTCGAGAGGTAATTTTCCCATCCTCAGGTAATATTTTCCTCTGTACTTAAAGCGAAGTTGTGGGATTTGCTAGTATAGTTGTCCAAATGAAAATGCCCAGTAAACCCAAAGCCACTATCAAAGACCTTTTTAGCAGTGATGTATAATATATATAATGGTAGTGGCGCACACACATAGTTTTAATTAAGCTTTATTGTTGCACAGTCTTTCAGAAAACAAACCAAGACTATACACCTGAGAAAAAGGTCTTACCCTAAACATTGTGCACTCATTTTACAATAAACCTTTTCTCTTCTACGCTTTGATTTTATGCTATAGCTTCTTCTGAATAGAAGGTCATTGTAATTTTTAATATTTTGTAGGACTTTCAGCTGGATGCAACCAAGGTGTATAGCAAGGTTTGCAAGCAGCTGGTACAAAAGGAGCATTACTCTGAGATCTTACAGCTTGTTAAGTGTGTCAGTGAATCGGGCATAGCTGCTGAGAATGATTGTGATCAGATTTTACTGAGATGTGTTGAAGAAATGGCGGATATGACGTCTGATGTAAGTCATGGTTATTTCAATAAGAATTGTATAATAATTTTCACTCCAAAGCAACTTTTTCTAATAACTGAATTATGGAGGTTGCTGTTAATATCACAAAGGGTATAATTGTGGTATATTGTCTTCCCCTCTAGGAGCTTGAAAAACTAATTCAAGGAATGAGAAATGATGAGAACAAGGTAATTTCTATCTATTTGGTTGACAAAATGGGTGGCAACTGAGCAATACAAAATAATAAGTACAATTTTCTGCTCTGAATCCTTGACAGCTGAGGAAATATTTAACAATTAAACAATTGTGATTGGGCCACATGCAGGCAGCTTCCTGGGCACCCCGACAGAAAGAGAGGTTTCTGGTTCATAATCCAGGGAGAAATGTTCTTTAAAGTGGCGATCCTCAATTACTCAAATTCTTGTCATGCCAAACTTTATAAAAGCAGTAACTAAATCCCATGTGCAAAGGTATGTACTTGGGTATTGTTAGGTAATTTACAAGGGGCACAAATGTGCTTTAAAGAATATCACATGAAGACCAAATTGATAAGTAAAATAAAGCTTTATTTGTATGCGAGGAGAACACAATATACAAAGTCTGAGATGATATTCTAGAAATTACATAGCAGGTCTACACCTTAAAGTGTATCTTTAATCTAGATACAGCAACATCCCACTACTCCAAAACTTTGAGTCTGAGAAACCATCATTTGAAATGCCTGCCAGCTCACTTTCTGCAACAATTAAGAAAATTAACAGAGAAAAGGAAAGATAAGGGGGGAGGGAGGGAGATGTTTAAGCAGAGCAGGTTCCATGGTGAGGCTGTGCAGAACTTACAAGTGTCGCAGACACTACAAGAAGGCAATTAGTAAGGGAGGGTGGGGGCAGTTAGGAGCACTCACTAAACATTAATAATTAAATGACAAAGCAAGCACAGATAAATATGTGAGTACCACCTTTTTACTGAAATTGTAGTTTCAAAACCTATAATGTAAAGTTGTTTGAGTGAGTTTATTGACCCTTTAAACTGGCTTGTCTTTAAACAATTTGCTCTATAGCTAATGTATTATTTGATTGATTTTAGGCAATAAATTAGTCTGTCTGTTCAGCAGATTTTGTTTAATTTAAATACAGAGTTCATAGTGCCTACTTGGCTTTATCTTGAATGGAAGTTGTCTTGTAGGTAAAACGCCCCAGTCTTTACTGAGCAGGTATTTTGCAGAATGGACAATTGTCTTGTAACAAGGGCTTCAAATATAAGATGAATTAGTTAAAATATAACCTGTCACAGTCAGCGTTACAGACATACTGACTTCCAGACCTGGAAGCTGCAGAGGAGACATCAGAGATATGGCAAAGAATCTAGTTGTGTAAATAGTAGAAGTAGAAGCAGTTTTGATAAAGGTATAGTGAAATTTTGCTAAAAGTTAGTATTAATAGTGGACATGACCTTTAACATGGTGCTAAAAGTCAGTAGTGAGATTGGACATGCCCTTTAACATGGTGCTAAAAGTTAATAGTGAGAGTGGACATGCCCTTTAAGTCTTTTAAGATCTGCTGTTCTTTTCAGATTAAGGCGTTTTTGACCTGCCGTATGATGCGTTCTGCCTATCTGACAGCAGTCAAGCAAGAGCACGAGAGAGCCATCCAGCTGGTCCAGGAAGTGTGGCAGGCAGCCCACAGACTGAATGACATGGTTGTACAAGGAATATGCTCTAAATGGCTTCTAGAGCATCCACCCAGATCTAAGCATAGCTCAAGGAAGTAAATGTTGTTTTTCTTTTTTACATCAGGATAAAATTATATTTTCTGTAGGAAGGGATACAGCCTGGTAAGTTACATGAAAGGCTCTTCACGTTTTTTCCAACAGCACTTCCATATATGAAACCTAATCTCTGCAGATCATAAATCTCTACAAAGCTTTGTTCAGTTCCTGCTCTAAGAACCAACCTCTACCTCAATAAAGATGGTTTTACCATCATAGATTTAAAATGTAAGTAAGTGTTTAATAGAAATCTGCAAAGCAATGTTACCTTTTATAAAGACTGGCAAGTTATTATTTACAGGTTAGCATGGGCATAGCTACAATACTCTGCAACCACCCCCGCAATGCAGAGCGTAATTGAACAGTTTCAAACAGATGATTGCCCAATCCCCTGCAGGGGCAGTAGTTACACTGCTGCAGGTTTGTAAACCTGTATAAAGATTGTTTTTGTGTATATAAAGTGACAATGTTTATGGAAATAAAAGGTTTATCTTACTATTTACTAAAAGGGACATTTACCAGAATCCTGAAACTATGTACCTTATGATGCCTTGCATCCCATCTACTGTAAAACATGCACAGGCACTAAATATTCACATGTTTTACCTGCTTTGGTCTTATTGCAAAATCAAACTGACATAAAACACAATACTACACAGAACAGGGGTGCCCAAGCAGATTCAGACTGGGCACTGCACTAACGACATCTAAGCCAGTGGCTTGGCTGCTTTCGTGACTCTGACACTGACCTGTCCCTGGTCTTACCAGACTTCACACAACCCACCCAACAGTCCCACAGGCTGTGTTTCCCACATGTGGTCCATGTGACATGGGTTGTGCACCTGTGTTTTAGCTTCTCGCCTAAAATGAGCAGTCAAGCAAACAATAGAACAGGTCAGGTTAGATATAACAGTTTATTTTCTTTGCAGTTTTGACTACTACACTACTAACTGCTTGGTGTCAATTCTCAGTTGTTAATATATCCTACATTATAGAACTTTCATGAAGAGATGACCGAATCCGGTAAGGTAGTTCTGTTTTGGGATTTACAGATACCGGGAAAAGTTTCTTAAATCCGAAAACAAAACGTACTTTCGGGACTTTAGAGCATATTTTAGATCATTAACGAACGTTCAAGGATGTTTCAGATAATCTTCGAAAATAGCCTTTAAAGGGTATGTCCACCCAAAAATAAACTTTTTATATGTTCTTTATATAATAGCACCAACCTCAAACGCCATGTTCATTTTTCTCAAAATCATTTGCTTTGCCTGATATTTAATGAGATATTTATCAGGCTGCACTTCCTCTCCACTTCCACTTTAGATGACCCTGAGCTGCAGCTTAGAAAAAAAAAATAAATCTTGCCTGTGTTTGTGTGTGTGTCTCTCTCTCTATCTCTCTCTCTGGGCTGGCTGGCTGCAGCTGTTGATCCTGGATTTCTTCAGTACACATAACTTTACAGCTGTGATTGGTTGAGAGGGAAAATCCAGGGATCCAGGGGTCAGATAATTACTGATGCAACTTCCTCTGTTCTCACTGCTGGATGCTAACAGACATGCTCAAGAACATGAAAAGAACAGAGGCAAGGTAATGTAACCTGTCTCTGTTCATCGCTGTATTGGTCCATGCTGCAGGATTAAGCCAGCTACAAAGGTACTTTTGGAACTTTCAAACTTTTGAACCACTGGACCGATTTACATGCTGTAAAGTTTGTTTTGGAGCACTTATTTGGGCCAAATAAATATAAAAAGTTAGTTTTGGGGGTGGACTTGCCCTTTAACATTCGATAATAATTGAAAACGCGCGCTGAAATCCCATAATCTGAATGTTCCGCTCGGTTTCGGATAGAACATTCAGATTTCAGAACCAAGGGGTTCCGTGTTAGACCAGGATTCAATCTTTACTTTCATGTAGTCATTTTACAATTCATGGGTTTCAGGGCATCATTATGTACTGTACATGTTTTGTGGATTCTGTAAATAAATATCTTTAACTTTACACATATAAGGTCCATAAAAAACATTTTTTCTCTGCATATACATTTTTTGCCTAATTAAATACAATTATTTTCCATAAACACTTCATTTGGAAGCAAATATAACAGCAAAGAAACATGGATAAAACCAGTTACCAGTATGCTGTTTATGTATTTTTATCCACACCAAACTCACGTAACATTTTCTTGCCATAAATGTACCTTCCAACATCAGAAATGTTAGGGGCAGAAGAGCTGAGCTATGAGTGTATGTAGCTATTCACTAGGGAAGTCTCTGGTGAGACCATTATTGATAGGCTTGGAGCTATTGTCTGCACCTACATTTATAGTAGGGTTAACTACTGTTAGCAATACAAATAGAGCCCCCGTCACTTTTCCAGGGTTCATCTGTCTAACATATAGCAGTTAAATAACGATTTTATAAAAATGTCTGACCTGTCGGGCAACAGTCATTTCCCTGTAATAGTTTAAATGCAGAGAAGGAATGTTTCTAGCCCAGAGGTATTCATAATGAAACCAGAATATATTTCTATGTTTTTTTTCATAGTTGCACTGATTGTGTCTTTGGATTTATTATAGTCCTTTTTTGTTCTCAAAACAGTTTTGGACAATATGTGTTTAGAACAGTAACTGCTATAGTGATATTAGATTTAGATTATTTTGTGCAAGTACATATTAAAATTCTTGTTGGATAATTAAATAAAAGGGAAACTGACCTGCAGCAAAGCTAAAGAGAAGAGAGAGGAGGATCCTATTGACACACACTGGTTGTGTGCTAAACGCTGCCTTAAAGTAGCTCTGCAAAAAAGGAAGGGGCTGTGGGTAGGCAGTTTTATACTGGGTATACATTTTTTTGTGAAAAAAACTATTAATTATTAAACTATTAACTATTAATGAAAGTAATCAAATCATTATAGGGAATTATTTCAGTAGTCTGTTTGTGTGTACAACTGAATTAAGCGGGAATTAAATCTAGGACCCCTCTGGGAATGAATGTGGGAATTAAAAAAATAAAAGTGGAGTAGCATTCTAAGCCCAATTTGTTGAGGGTTCTGGGAAGTCTTATTTTCCTTTGGTGTAAACCATTTCATTAATTTATTTTGCATGTTTTGGATGTTGAATAAACCGAGGTTAACTAACCGGTACCTTTGTAGACTAAAAAAAAAGGGAAAGTGTAAACAGTAATAGGCATTCTGGGTATCCCCCCAGTACCGCACTATTATTGTATGACTATAAATGCAGATGCTTTTAGATTAGATGTGCCAATATCTGTAGGGTTGATCTTTAGACCCTGTCACTATCTCTTGAGGAAACCCTAGTAATCTCTCAGGGAAACCTATGGGTCCTTGGACCTCGGTGTAAGAAAAATTGCTCTAGACTAATTGTTTGAGGTGCATCTTTTTGTTATTTAGTTGTGTGGGCCTTTTATCACCTAGAGTGAATATTCATCAGTGTAGAAACAAGTGTATGTGTGCCACTAAATATCTATGTGCAATATTTGTTTGGTCTTAAAACACATCTCAAACTGGTCAGAAATTAGTCAAAAATGTATTGTGGAAAAGTGTCCAATCATTGACTGTGGGGTTAAATTTCTATTTTGTCCCCCTCATTTTAATTGATTGTAATTAGAGGTCGCATAACTGTAGTGAATAATCATATTTGTTCTTCCTATACAAAATGCTGCCTAGGATATTATTTGGTTTGCTTTGAGCTACAACTGAACAAGTTTGAGAGGTTGGAACACTGACTATCCGCTTAACTTCTTAAGTTCTATGCTACAAAAATAATTTGTAGATAGAATAATAATAATAAAAACCTAAGCATATTATGAGAATATAATCTTTTGATTATCGGACCCTTGTTAGAGGTTTTTTACAGTTATAATATCTATGCAATTAAGCATTTTCTCTGTGTTCTTGAATCTTTTTCACATTTGTTGTTTCTTATCTGTTTTGCACTGTGAACTTTGGCACTTTATAATCTTATACTTTTTTGTAATCTATTTTTCTAATCAAATGCAATTACATAAAAATGTCTTGTGGCACTGTAGAGAACATCTCTATAACCAATTAAAAACATTCACAGATGATTTGTGATGCCTGTTTTATATTTATTTATTTGGTAAAATGTTTTTTAAATTTTAAAATCTTTTTATGAAGAGTGAATTAGTGAGCATTGACTAGAAAATGCATAGTAATGCATTGGCTAGAAAATCTCTTACAGTTGGAAAAGCACAGTTGATCTCCATTGTAGCCTATTAGACAGGATTTTGTCTTGCATCCCAAAGAGATTAATAATTAATTGTTAAACCATGATTTGAAATTAAATTTTTTGGGGTATGATGCAATATATTTTCTAATCACAACTTACCTGCACTTTTATCCACTTGGTGAATATTAACACATTGTTTTTAATGTGTAAATAGCAATCTTCCTCTGAGCTGTAACACCCTATTAAATAGGCATTCTTGCTTTAAGGTTCCTTGCTGTAATATGCTGATTGGTACTTTCCAAGGTTATTAATTGGGAACAGATTATTGTGGAAGTTTACTGAATTGAGAAAAAAACATTGGATGACTAGTAAAACATCTTCAAGAACTAAACTTCAAGTCCAGTCGATCTAACTGAATGCAACAGATATTTTTACATGTACTAAATTTTTATAAAGTAGCTCTGTTGGGATAGTTGCTTTGCTTTTAGGTTGCAGGTTTAATTTTTTTACTGAAATATTAATATTCTGTTTCTTACATCTATGCTATATAAGAAATAAAGTGCTACGTTGAATTTTCTTTTTTGTATGACCAGAAAAAGAATTGTTAGAGACAGGAGCATTTAAAGGGCATGTCCACACTCCATTTTGACATTCATTCATATGGTAAGGCATACCCTCCCACACCCAACAGCTAAGTTAGAATTTTCAAAATCGCCCCCAAACTGTACTTGGATCGCCTGGTTCCAGTGTCGCTCTGGTCCAGCTCCCCAGCCTGACTGAAATACAAGCAGGGGGCCAGACCGGCAGCCGCGGCTGTGATTGGCTGAGAGGCAGGATTCATTTCTTACAAACACAATGCAGTTAGTCCAATGCACCCTGTATTTCATTCCGATTCCTGTCTGTTTGCGTGGGTTTATGGACTCTGTTATTGTGGCCTTTTTGGTATGAAAAACCTTTCCCTATCAAAGAAATATGCATCACTTGCACCAAAAATGTCCACACAATATATGAGCTTGCTGCACATGGTTACAAACTGGGTTAAAGTAACTTAAACAATAACTGCTGTAAATGCATCACCCTGAGAGAGCCTGCAAAAGAAAGAGCCCACCAAATGAGTGTGTCAGCTCAGTTTTTTTTATAGTGTGCTTCCTATATTAATGTTTGGCAACAGTTAAACTCTATCGGGGAGATCCAATACGGCAGCTCGCGTAACTTACCTTAGCCCGATCCCACGGTACAATAACTGACGTAAACGAGATTACGTCAGTTATTGCATCGCGGGATCTGGCTAAGGTAAGAGCGTGGGTTTAACGCCTCCTACCCAGTGTCGTTAAGTGTCGCGCTACTATGTAGCGCAAATCTTAACGGCAGGGATTTTGGATCGTTAGCCCAGCGCTGTTTCCAAAAACATTTGGAAGCGGCGCTGTGCTCTAAATTCTGTCTAAAACCCACGTTAACCCGAAATTTTTTCGGGTTAACGTGGGTTTTAGACGAAAAAGGGCCATATTGTATCTCCCCCTATATTGTTAAATATAATAATACAGCGTTTGGGTTTAATTGTCTTAAGGACTTTCACATGAAATTACCTTCTAAAATGAATTCTGTCACAAGTGAATTTCTTTTCCCATGTTGTCTACATGTTTGTGTTTCCACTGGGATCACATTAGACAATGCACAAAAACAAACACATATTATTAACAGCAAAGAGCACTATAAATATGTGATTAGCTACCTGCTTAACCAGACCATCCTTCTCCTGGCAAAACATCAGCAGTTAAATCTTGATAAAAAAAAAAAAAAAACAACCCCTTCAAAGAATTAGCTAAGCATATTAATGGTAAGTGCTAAACATATTAACATGGCTGCAGGTTCACCATCTTCTATTATTGCAGGCTGAATGCACTCTAATCTTTAAACAAAACGTAATATTAGACAATGAAAATCCGATTAAATGTAGACGTTTATTAAAGACAAAGTGGGTAACGTGTATAAACTATAGTAACTTAATATTTTAAATATGTGTTCAAGTTCGCTTTGTCTAATATTTCATTTTATCTAATGTTTAGAGACCTTTCGGTGTAATAAATATGTTGTAATAACTGGAATATTAGATTTGCCACATACCTGCAGCCAGCCCAGCTAATGTTTCTGGATATGCGCATAAAGAACAAATATTCAACATTAAATTTAATTCAGCCTACCTATGGGAGAACATTATACCTATTTTTATTTCTCCTTCTTTCTCACAACGGCAGTCCTGGGAAAGGATTTCACATGCCTATTACTTTTTATATAATATTCATTCGGTGACTGAGAGTATGGATCTAATTAGAATTTGGTTTGCCTTCCTTACAAATAAATAAATAGATATTTTAAGAAAATAAAGACATTCTGTGTGCTGAAAGATTTGTCTATATGCCTGATTTTTATAGGACAATACATATAGAGCAAACCATCCTTAAAGATCAAGGTTAGTTACCTACATGTTCAATTAACACCCAAATTGACTATTTTCTATAAAGTTTGCCGCCGTGTTTGGAACAATTTCTGAGAAAAGTAAACAAATCCCTAATATCGTTTTTATATGGATTTAGGAAATCAGACACACATTAAACTGGTTCTGCTTCTGGGATTTCAGGCACTTCATAACTTTAGTATATTATTCTTCATACTTATAGCTATTCTGTTCAGTCTTACTGTAACTGGAAATGCAATGATAGTTACTTTAGTGTCTTGGAGTTCCAGCCTTCACCATCCAATGTTCTTCTTTCTTAAACAACTCTCTGTATCAGATATAATGCTCACTATTGCTATTGTGCCTAATCTGTTACATGGGATATTAAAGGGACAGATAACCATGTCTTTTACTGCCTGCATAGTTCAGTTTCATTTCTTTAGTACTGCCATTGCTTCAGAATGCCTTCTTCTTGCTGTGATGTCTTATGACAGGTATTTGGCCATTTGTGAGCCACTGAGATACATATCTATTATGCACACCGCATTTCGCACTTGGCTTGTTCTAATCTGTTGGTTTTCAGGCTTCATAGCTACATTAGTGGTAGTCCTATTGATTAACAGGTTAAAGTTTTGTGGACCGAACACCATTAATCATTTTTTCTGTGACTTCACTCCTATTCTTGAACTTTCTTGTTCAGACGTTTCAGCCTTGAAGTTGGGACAAATGTTATTGTCTGCTCCCCTGACAATGATTCCAGCAATATTCATCACTGCAACATATATATGTATATTTATTACTATATTAAGAATTCCATCTATGTCTGGAAGGCAAAAAGCCTTTTCAACTTGCAGCTCACACTTGGCTGTTGTAGGTATGTTTTATGGATCATTGATTGCTCTCTATGTTGTTCCTTCTGGTGGAAATTTATTCAGTGCAGACAAGGTCCTCTCTTTGCTCTACACTGCTTTTATACCATTATTTAATCCAATTATCTACAGCCTGAGGAACCAGGAAATCAGAAGGGCCTGGATAAAACTTATCAGTACAAGAAATTAGATTGTTCAAGCAAATCGTAAAAACCAAGATTTAGCTTACTTTTTAAAGCATTAGAATTGGATACGTTAAGAAGAAAACAGGACAATGCTCCAAAAGTAACTAGGGGCTATATTTATATACCACGGGTTATTTAATGTACTATCGCAGTTGTAATTGTACAGCCGGGATAGTACATTTACGACCGAACACTCGGCCGTAGAATACCATACGGTAGTAAATTACCACAATGGTATTCTATGGGGATTGTAAATCTACGATTTTGTTATTGTAGATTTATGATCGGTAATATACAATCGTTATTGTAAATTTATGATAATGATGGTAAATGAACGATCAGTTTAACGAACATCAAACCTATCGTTAAGGGCTCGGTATCACTAAAAAAATTTTTTTTCTATCTATAAATATGGCCCTAGGTTCTTTACACAAGAGGATATTAGAGTACTAGAGTCCTACCAGGTTTAACTTTTAGATGAGATCTCATTATTGGTGTCCTATTGATAAAATTCTGCTAAAACACATTCAAAAGTTTTTATCATTAAAAATGGTGCTAATTTTTAATGATAAAATTTTTAACATTTGAAAGCTAACTTCTGATTGGTTGTGGCAAAATTACCAAAAAAATTTATAAGAACTTTTATTGAATCTCCCTGACTGTCTATACACTTTGGCAATTTATTATTATTTAACATGATTAAGAATGCAACCTTGGTGTTAACTTTAAAAAATATTATACAATGTTTCAGGTAATATAATAAAGAAACATTGCGTGTCTAAAAATCAGTTATTTTATAAATACATATATGTGAAATAGATATTATTACTGTCAAACTAATTGAAACGAAATGTTAAAACTAAAGAATTGATTTACTATATATTTGAAATTAACAGGATAGTAAGGGAATTGGAAATTTATTCTTATGGGTTTGGCTAAACCATAATCACTAAAAAATTGCTAACAAGGGCGGTTTTAACAACTATGGTTGAACTTGAAATAGGGGGATTAGAACCTTTTAAATGGAGAATGTACCTGTTGGGTGGATATGTTTGTGATTAAGGGTCCTGTGGAGGCCTGAAACATTTCAGACACATGTGCTGCCCTTGTTTGGAAAACAGTTTGAATTTTAATTTATTTCAAGAAGAGATGAAGTTTTAGAAATGTAAAGAAGTCCTGCTGTTTGACCTTTGGAGGACGGTGCAGCGGGGAATCCACTAATATTTTTTTTGGTGCACAAATGTTTTTGACCAAAATAATAAATACATTTTCCTAAGCTATTTTCCATTTGTGGCATAGAAAAGACAATGATATTGTAGGTGATTTGAGATTTACTATTGGAGATTGTTATATAAGGGATTATATGCTACCTACAGTGTAATACAGGAATGTTATGCCCTCGAGGAATTCCATGACCTTTTATACAGGGCAAAGTAACGAGGTGAAGTAAATCCATATATTACACTGCAGATAGTGTATTAATACATAAGGCCAGCCAAACAAATAAAACAGGACACATAGTCTCTCCCCCCCTCCCCCCCCCCCCCCCCTCCCTGCCTTTCCCCCTTCCTGTATTAGTAATTAATATAGGGAGCCATTTTTTCAGTATTTAAATAGTTAATTACCATTATTAATGGAAAGAAAAGCAAGGACTGAACATGCAAGGACTGAACATAGTCTCTCTCACCCTCTCTCCCCTCCACTTGTTTCATTTATTGAATTATGATGTAGATAAGGAGGAGCGGAATAACACATATGTCCTTCATACAAGGACTGGATTGGTTAGTACTGAAAACTCAATTCAAATGTGCAACCTGCCTGTCGCTAAATTGCTTGTCAGTCCTTAGAATCTTTAATACATTAATTCCAATGTACTCATTGAAGTGTAAATTCAAAGATCAGATCAAATTTGGTACTCACCATTTCCCCTTGGTGGCTCGGGTGCCTCCCACCCCGAACTCTTCGCATGGTTCAAAAAGCCAACACTGAAAATAGAGAGGGGTTTGTGCACCTCCGATATTTCAAATACTCTTGCATCAGGATAGGTTAAAATCAATATTTTATTACCATTCCATTAAAAACTAAGAAAACAGCACACATGGTTGGGTCAACAGAAGATGCCTAACTCTTTTCAGATGGACCTCCAATTGAAGTTTTACATCTAGGTGTAGGATCGGTGGTGAGTTGGTCATAGGTGGAAACATCTTGTATTTGTCTTAATGCTTCCTATCACAGATACCCCCTTATCTGTTGTATTTTGCCACTATTTATTATTCTGTTTATTATTCCTTAAATCACTACTCCCTTTTAAGGTTCTAAGCTCTAACTCCACTAATTCTTGAAATTTGTGTGTGGACTACGTAAATGAATCCAATAAAATGTTTGGCTACTCTCTGTGTTAATATTCATTTCCTAATAAACTTATTAATATCTTTAATGGTATCCAATAATTAAATGTTCCCGTAGGGAAGAAAGACAAACATTTCTCAAGTACATTTACTACAGTTTCTGTTACAGCTTATCTGGACAGATTTACCCCATCTCAGAGGGTAGTTTGCTTCTCTCATCTCCATTTTCTGTATCTAAAGGGATCCCCTGTTCCCTATTGGCACTGAATGTTGTCTTATCCATGCTGTCCTTGGGATCCACCCGTCAACAGTCACATGTGCAACTCCTTCTCTGTAGAAACATGTTCCTTCTCGGGTGGCTTATCCATATGTTTGGAGGATGTTCGTCTCACCCTCTGCCCCATTCGGGAGTTGCTAAAAGACACAGATGAAGAACAAGAAGAGGCACCATCTGATGAATAATCCTAATCCGTGTCTATGTCGCTACCGCTCAGGGAGAAACTCTTATTACCATATGTTAACTATTTTAAAATAGATCTAGTTGGTCTGTACATTTTTATAATAATTGTTATTAGGATTAAAGGCTATATTTGATATGCTTCTCTAGACAGTATTATGCGTATAATCTAATTTGTCTTGGCTATACTTTCTCCCTTTAGTATCCATAATTTCTTTTTCCACTCTATCAACACTTTTCCCCATATCCTTTCCATAAGTATTTCACAATTTGTATCTTCCTTTAATGATTTAATTAAATCTTCCTGTACTATAATTTGTTCTTTGATGCCTTGTAATGTATGTGTTTTATAAGTAAGTATGGTATCCATTAGCTTAAACAAACAATTTGACAACACTCTGTTCCACTGGTTCATAAACTCATTAACTTCCTTTACAAACAAGGTAGGAAACTTTCTTATCCTTAGTCCTGTTAGTCCTAAAGAATTGACTTGGTTGTCTGCTCCACCTTAACTAAATTGTAACTTAATCAAAGGGAGGGGGAGAGAGAAAATGCCTGGTGCTTCCTTTACTTTATATTAAGATGGAAAAAATGGATTCCTATATAAATTACTAATATGGGGTGGTGGAGAGACGGGGAGCTGAAGTGGAAGACAGGAAGTCACTCAGACCATAATAAGGATTTTCACCACTGCTCCTCCCCATTCTAAATCCCTAGCCTTATGTATTATAATGACCTATCTTTCATATTAGAGTTGTATAGATAGAGCAGCCCTCCAGTACTTTTAGAATTTATGCAGTGCCATTTATATTTTAGCTTTAGTTCTCCTTTAAAGAAGATCATTATTTTTTGTTTAATTTTAAAAACTGCTGTTTTAATATATTACAGGAAAACTAAACTTGTAAGTTGCATTTACATACAAGTAGACTCTGTAACTAAGAAGGCTTCTAGTTTATTGCTTTAAATTAGCCTTTTAAGTTTGTGCACCAATTGGCAGCACCCCCTGTCCCCAGTATTCACTCTCTCTATTCACAGTATTTTCTATACAGATGTCTCCACACCAATATGGAAGTTTCTTATAAGACTTTGAAATTATATTTACCAAAGGCTTTGTGACTGATATTGAATAGAGTTTCTACAATTAACAATAAGACCATGTCCCCAGCAAGCACTGAATAAAATGGCAAAAATCAGCACACTTGGAGCGCAAATTTTTGAAAACATGGTAAATTGAGGCAATCATAAATATTTACACAACCCACTGCAAACTACAAATGACCCAAAACTAAGCTATATCGCCCAAAACTGATTTTCCTGATTGCATATCTTGGTAAATAACCCTTTAAATGTACCTTTTTTCCCCCTTCATAAATTAGATGGGGTTTTTTTTGCCTTTCTCTGGATCAACAGTTAGGCAGGAAATGTGGGTATTGCTGGATAGGATGGACTGGATGGACGTATGTCTTTATTCAACCTCAAATACTCTACTATACTATACCTTTGTTTAAGAGTTATGTGTAAACCAATCATAGTTTCCGAAGATTTCAACAATCATAAACTATGATCTAATGATTTAAGAAAACTAAAAATCTTTAAATTCAACAAATTTGTGTGCAACTTATATTACAAGTATACTATTACTTAATAAAGGTTGAGGAATGGGAGTAAAGGTTGTACTGTAGGTCAACAGAAAATAGGACAAATACTGGTGTAGCATAACCTTAGGGACATCCTATTCACCTAGAATATTGTACATAATCATCTTTGCGAATCCAAGAATATTTGCTTAAGATCTATGCAGTCTATAGATTATCAAACCGTTTCATTGAGTCATGCAATATATATTGCATCAGTAGCATAACTACATCAATCCTTTGGGATTACAAATAACCGCTTGAAGTACTTACCTGCCATTTGCTCCTGGGGACACCTGGAAAGTATTTTAGCCCCCTGCAATCACATGATCCTTTAACAAGTTGGATTTTTAAAGGGTTGGATTTATAGGATTTTGTAATTTGTTTATGGGATTTTTGTATGTATATGATAAATAAAGTAATTATCATATAGGTTTTATTGGTGATATTAACCGGTAACTTGACTGTGAGTGATTAACCATTAGCCACTACAGGCTGAATTCTAATTATCCCTTACAAGCGTAAGAGTGCCCTAATAGGTGTCCTTTGTCTCGTTATATTTATTAATATATATAGCATTTGTCTTTTAATCGTAATAATATTGATTCTGCATCTTACAAGATTTATATCCAAGGAGGAACTTCTCCAAAGTGAATTTTGGCAGCCAGCCCAACATATTCAATTAGCCTGTTCTGGGACCTGAGACTTCTGATACTACACATAGTAACAGGGGCACTTTGGGTTTAGGCTTAATAGGTGTTGTAGATACCCCAATATAATAGAATGATTAATTTTCCTTCTGCCATCCATGCTGGCTAGGAAATAATAATTTTCTTGTGCTGCATGTCAGACATGTTTAATTTACCAGCTGCGTAGGAGCTTGGTAAGAATATTAGTAGCTGCAACTGCTATTGATTTTATTTTTACAATTTTACTTATTACATGTGAAAACAATGGAATTCTACCTATTGACTGGCTAAAACAACTATTAACATTAGAGATGTCAAACCTGCAGGGTTATTCAATAAAAGTTCTTATTTAAAATGGTGCTAATTTTGCCCAATCAGATTTTAGCTTTCAAATGATAAATAAGATCTGATTGTTTGGGGCAAAATTAGCAACATTTTAAACAAACTTATATTACACCTCCCTGCTGGTTTCATTTCAATGACCAGTTTTGGAAAATCTGCAGATCCAGTGGAATTTTTGGAAATTCTAATGAGATTTATTGAAGATTTTGAAATCTAATTCGGAAATTAGATAAACGAAAAGTAGAAAAAAAACTATTAAAAATTCTAAAACCTTAACTGAGGCAGAATGCAACTCGCCTGTTTCGTTCATCTCTATACAGCTGCACGATGGTGTAACTGATCAATAGTTCCCAATAGATCGAAGCACCATCGCTCTTCTCTAGATTTCTGATCTTCTTCAGTTTGATAAACTTTTTAATAGGGTAACTTTGCTTGAAAAAAATAGAATCCTGCAATTCCAAAACCTTTTTCATATTTTAAATCTAAGCTATAGACTGAAGGAATTATCATTTGAAATTGCAGCAGGTACATGGAAAGACCTGTCACTCCAGAAGCTGAAATACGCATACTGTAATATGTGTCATATCTCTGACCTCTTACCTCTTTGGCTGCCTGCCAGCACACTTTCTGGGAGATGTGTAAGCAGAGCAGTGTCCATGGTGAGGCTGTGCAGAAATTATAAGTGTTGCAGACACTACAAGAAGGCAGTGAGTAATGGAGGGTGGGGGGGAATTAGGAGCACTCACTAAACATTAATAATTTAATGGATAAACAAGCACAGATAAATATGTGAGTACCACCATTTTACTTCTTTCAAATTGTAGTTTCAGAAAATGTAAAGTTGTTTGAGTGAGTATAGAGACCCTTTAATATTCACAAACAGTCTATAACATTTTTTTTGACTGATTCAATCAGAAAAAGACCCTTGTATGTCAGGCCTAAAAGGGCATGTCCAGATCCCATTTTCGTTATACTTACCTTCCCCGAAGATTCCTCTTGAAATATAACAAGATCCGATCCCATGCAAACTTCTCTGAGGCTCCCGATTGCAGATGTCAGTTATTGGCTGTGACAACAGTGGCTGCTTAGACTGACAGATGCAACCAGGAAGCAGAGCGGGGAAGAGAAGCTTCATGGCGAGACGCCAGGTCTTGTAAGTATTTCCATCTTTGGGGAAGGAAAATACTGTATAACGAAAATGGGATTTGGGGGGATGTTAAACCTGTATTTAAATTTTGATCATATGGGCCATATTTATAAAGCCGCTGTATCGCTTTTTACTGATCGTAAATCTACGATAACGAAATCATAGATTTATGATCCCCATAGAATACCATTGCCGTAGTTTACGTTCGGTCGTAAATGTACGATTGTGGTCATAAATTAACTTACCTGCGATATCGCTAAAATGTAAGTATGGGCCAATGTCTCTTCTTGAATTGATCAGTAATTGAACTGATAAAGCTCTCAAACTATAAGATTCTAGAATCCAATTTTGTGCTAATCAAATTAAGAAACTGAAAGGGGATCAAGAAATGAGGACTACTGTATAATTGCTCTATTCTTCTTCCTCAGAAAAAAAATAACTGAAATTAAAAAAATTAAAGGAAAAAGACAACCTTTAATAATAAAGTTTTCTTTCCAGTATTAACCAAGAGATGGTTTGGCATACTTCATAAATTTTACTGGGGGGGCCTATTAAAAATATGGCCTGATGGGAAATCTACAATCAAAACTGTTCAAAAACTCTTTCACAAAAAAAAAAATCACAAAAGAACCAACTATATGTTTATATACCAGTCAATAAGTAAGTTGTTCTCCTCTCATTTCCATATTAAATAAGTAGCAGAATCCTTTATTTCTCATAATTGGCATAGTGTGGCTGTTCACACTGCTCACAGTCAAATAGTAAATGTAGGTCCACACAGGGTACCTCAAGTTTTGTTACCCTGGCTATGAGATATATCACATCTAGAGACCAAATTGATAAAAGAAGGAGGTCCTTTATTACACGTGCAGAGACTACTGACAGATTCTTCGTATATGTCACTAGCCCAGTTTACAGAGACCTGCTCACTGGTTTATATAGGCAAAATGACATCACACTAAGGAATGTTTACATAATCCAAAACATATCATAATCCAAAACATATGTTGGGCGTATATTCATGGTAACAAAAAGACCAATCAGAAAAGAGGTATTGTGTCCCCTCCTAATACTATATGTGTTTTCCATTAAGGAGACGTGAAACCTATAACTTAAACCCCTTCACTCCAGCCTCAAATTCTTCTCCATTCTATACCTTGAATCCAGATTTCCTCCGTTTAAACTTTGGTTCTAAACAATAGCTTTAGAGCCTGGTAGTCCTACACCTCTAGAGCCTTATAGTCCAATACCTCCAGAGCCTTGTAGTCCAATACCTCTAGAGCCTTGTAGTCCTAACCATTTTAACTCTTTGGCCATTAATTAGATATATCTGATTAGGGTATAATTATACATTATTATCAACTATATTAGGGACCCTAGGTGACCACCTGTCACTCCCCCCTCTTGATCGTGATTTACGATCACAAACCATCACCCTACCTATTCAGATGACTGTGATCCCCTGGCAGGTACTTTGTAGCATGTGCCACCCTTGTGGTGTACATGTGACAGGAAGGAACTAGATTGGGGAAATCACCTTCCATTCCCTGCCTCACATTCATCTGTCCTGTCCCTATCTTAGTTAATGATTATAAGAGGTGGGATGTTACCTTTTATGTACAAGGTAACCATAGTAAATAATAAACACTTCCTGTTGAATGATGGTCCCCTGATAGTATCCCTGAACCCCCCCTTAATATGTAACATTTTATTTATTTACTTTTATATTTGGGTATAGTATGTGTTAATATTTGTATATCTATATATGTCTCTAAAGAAATGATTATACGGTAGTTAAAAGATATACTCCATTATTAAACTCAAACTTTCAATTCGAATGTGTATAGTAGGTGTGTGTTTTGATCATTTTTGGCTCCATATTCATACAACATTTGACAAGTATTTTAACCACTATGACAATCAAAATAATCACAATAACAATTGAAAGCAAGAAAGTCACAAAATTTCCAAAAACATTATGGAGCCAAGATCCAATGTTGCCGAACCACTTGAAAGGATTCCATCCATCTTTAGAAATGTCTCTTGCTTTTTGTTGCAAACTGTCCACTTTGGTAAGGTGAGCAAGTACTGGGTCGTAGGAATCCTCAATCCAAGTGCAACATTCCACACCAATAAGGGCACACACACCTCCTTGAGCTGCTAGGATGTAGTCCAATGCCATTCTGTTCTGCAAGGCTACTTTTCTGACCTGTGAAAGTTCATCATTAATAACACGTATGGCACTGGTAGTTTCATTAACAATCCCATCCATTATTTCCGCATATTTGTTTAATCTGTTAGCAAGTTCTATCCCCCAGCCTGTCTATGGTGGAAACCACATCCACGCTTTATCTGCATCGCTGAAAAGTTCCCTCTTCACTATGTTATGTTTGTTTGTATGATTTGTCCTTCCTGCAGAAGTGTACTGTATTGTATTATATTCTGGTGTTGGGACCAGTGATGTAATGTTATACCTTACCCTTATGGCAGGAACTACAGTCCCTAGTGTACATTCTCCCCAACCTCCCATTGGTAGCCATGAATATGCTTTATTTCCACAAATGAAATAAAGTCCTTTTTTCAATACTATTGGGGCCGTGTCTGCATGTCGTTTCATTATTTGCTGGAACCATTGTATATTGTCCTGACATCTATCATTACACGAATAGTTACTATATTGGTCTACAGGAGTGTCATTTAACGTACTTACAACTATATTATCACAACTACTTATTCCCAAGTACACTGCAGGTATGGCAAAGGTAATATTGTGTTGCTTTATGAAATCCTTTGTGGGTTGACTATTCTCATGAGAGAATTTTAAACACACTGATGGTTCATGTGCCTGTCCAGCTATCTGTAGTGCAGTACCTTCTGTTGAAATTAATTTCCTTACGAACTGTTTGTCTGATTTGACTGTGGAAGTATGTATGTAATCTATTGTATTCAAATCTTGTAAAGTGATAGGGACTCCTATTAATGGTATTCCTTTATTATCTATTGGCAGATGCGAACAAACCCAGCAGTCTGTTACATCCAGTGTTTTAGCTGTTTGATGGTGTAATAGCCATACAGTATTAGTTTGCCACCCTGTCAGTGGCTCTTCTGATTTACTATGTTCAGGTGTTTCTTTACATGCCCCCAATCGACCAATCGTATTATCGCTACATGTGCGTTTATATATAGTCAGATCGATTTTTAGTGGGCCATCTGTATTGGTAAATTCATATGACACATACACCCCTTCGTCCACTAAAATACGATATAAGTGTTTGCTAACAAGTCTGACATTTTGGCCACCTGGGTGTTTAGTATTCAGGGTGTCATATGCTCTGCTGCTGTCTCCCTCTGGTGACCCTACTGACATAAGTCTTGTATAATTATAGGACTTTTTGATGCGTGTATTATCAGGTGAGCTTGTGTAATATCTAAAGTTAAGATGTATGAGTAGGGCAGATTTACATTTCCATGTTCCTGTTTCTACAACTTGACCAGCAGCATTGTATTCAATGTATTCCCCCCCTAGAAGATCCTCCTCCCGTGATAACGGGAAGGCAGGATCTTCTACTACATAGCTTCCTATTATATTAAATGTGTGTGAGTGGGGAATATGCCTATGTATAATGAAGCATGGTGATATTTCAGACATATATTCTTTCTTTATAGTGTTAGTGTCATAGTCTAGTATTTTTGGAAGGACAAAAGCTTCTGACGGTGATGTATACAGATATATGTCAGAGATGTACAGGTCGGATTCACCACCCTGCACATGACTGACTTGACAGGCAAACAAGATAAATGATAAAAAGCATAAACTTAGCATTGCAATGGTGGATTGTCCACAGGATCTTGGGTATCGTATTGAAGAAGCGGTTTGCAGTGGCTGACATGGAGCCATGTTGGCTTTCCCTCTAGTTTCACTGCAGTTGTAGTTGTAAGTAGCACTTGGTATGGACCTTCGAATCGTGGGCCAAGGGAACGCTTTTGGAACACTTTGACCATCACCCAGTCGCCTGGCTTTATAGGATGGTGTTGGTTCTCTGCGTCTGGATCCGGTAAACTGTCGTGTACTCGACGATGCACTGTGGTAAGTTCCTTCTGCAATGCAATAACATAAGAACACAGATCATTGTGCATTGCCTCCATTTGATGAGGATAGTATAACCCTGTTTTTGGCTTATAGCCAAATAAGATCTCATAGGGACTAAGCCTTGGTGGCGCCCGTCTAGGTGTGGTCCGTATGGTGTAAAGTACAATAGGAAGTAATTGAGGCCAGGGTTTGCCTTTAGAATCTGCACTGGCCATCATTTTACTCAGCCGAGTCTTAATGATGCCGTTATATCTTTCCACCTTCCCTGAACTTTGTGGATGATAGGGAGTGTGGAAAGCCTGCGAAATTCCCATTTGTTGACAGACATCTTTCATTATCTGTCCGGTAAAATGGGGACCTCTGTCACTTTCTATGGTCTCAGGTACGCCGTACCTGCACACCACTTCTTGTAACAGTTTAAGGGCCGTGTTTTTGGCATTTGCAGTAGCCACTGGCCAAGCTTCAACCCAACTTGAAAACATATCTACACACACCAGCACGTATTTATACGCACCACTCTGCGGGAGTTGTATGTAATCAATTTGTAATCTCTGAAAGGGATAATCAGGCCTAACAAGGTGTTTATTGGGCACTCCATGACACACACCACTATTGTATTGCTGACATTGCATGCATTTATTTACATATTTTTGACATTGACCATAGGCATCATTCAGATACCAATTTTGTGCTAGCATTTGGGACATGGGCAATGGTCCAACATGACCAGGGCCATGTGCCAAACGCAGCATCATAAGTTCAGCCTGGGGAGGAATACATGGTTTCCCTCCTTTAGTGAGAATTCCTATGGAAGTTTCCTGTGCCCCCAATCTCTCCATATTCTGCTTCCACAAGGGGGGTGCCCCCTGTTGGAGCATTTTTAACCTGTCCTCAGCTGGCACCCAGAAACATGTATCTGGGGTGCAGAGCTCAGGAGGGTTGTCATCAGATGTCAGCGTGGCTAAATCGTCCATCGCTGTTTGTTTGGCTATTGTGTCTGCCCTTTCATTTCCCTTTTCTTGGAGGGTGTTTCCCTTTGTGTGTGCTTTGACCCTCTCGAATAAATTTTTGACTTCTACCCAGTTCTTAATGGGTGTACCTTGCGTAGTTTTGAACCCTCTGTTCTTCCAGATGGGTCCAAAATCATGTGCAATCCCATATACATACATGCTGTCAGTGTAAATGTTAGCAGTCTTACCTGAAGCGTGTACACATGCCTTACCCAATGCGACCAATTCCGCCTGCTGTGCTGAGTATGAAGGTGGCAACCGGCCAGCATCTAGTGTAGTGAAACCTTCGGCTGTTGACGATATGATGGCATAGGAGGTGCGTGGAGCTCCATCTACATATAACCTGGAACCATCTACAAATAAAGTAAGGTCAGGGGCTTGCAGCGGCTCCTCACTTACCGGAGACAATTGGCTAGTCTCTTCCTCCATCAGTTGAAGACAATCATGGTCCTCTGCCACCGTCTCGGCATCACCGTCCTCTGGCGGGAGGAAGGTGGCTGGATTGAGGACTGTACAGCGTTTAACCTCTATTTCCCCGGATTCTAATAGGATAGACTCATACTTGCCTAAGCGTGCCGAGGAGAGGTGTCGTGTCTGCGCACGTTGAATAATTTCTGCTGCTGCATGTGAAGTATATACAGTTAGTGGCTGCCCTAAGCGAATAATTGCTACCTTTTCAGTGAGGAGAGCTGCTGCCGCTACCGCTCTAACACAGGTGGGAGCTCCCTGAATAACTGGATCCAGTTGTACGCTTTCATATGCCACCACTCGTCGTCCAGATGGGGTCTCCTGGCAAAGCACGCCGTTCCCTGTATTTCCTGAAACAGCACAAAACAATTGGAAAGGTTTAGTTGAGTCAGGCAACTTTAATGCAGGTGCGTGAGCTACCAAGTGTTTGAGTTTTAGAAAACAGGTCTGCATCTCCTCTGTCCACTTAAATGGGTGTGACAGTGCAGCATAGAGAGGCTTCAGGAGTGAGTTTACATCAGGAATGTATTGGCGGCAATATGAAATTGTCCCAATAAAATTCCTGAGTGCCCTATGATTTGTGGGTACTTTTAAGTTATCAATTGACCCAGGACAATGACCCAGGAAGATAACATGTGACTTACACCATTGTACTTTTTCCTTGGCCACCCGTAGATTGACCCGTGCAAGGTGCTGCAGAAGGCTGAGAGATGCTGCTGAACATGTCTCCTCAGTCTCCGCACAGATCAATAGATCATCCACATATGCCTTCAGTACAGTGGTCTCGTGTGGAGGTTCCCACCCCTCCAACACCTGGTTGAGACACCTGCAGAAAGCGTTGGGACTAATATTCAAGCCCATCGGTAAACGGGCCCAGGAATATTGTCTATGATTATACTGAAATGCAAACAATTTCTGGCTTTCTTCATCAATTGGCACACTGAAATAGGCATTCTTTATGTCAAAAACTGAATATCGAGTAGCAGTGGCTGGTATGTCATTCAACAAGGTGTGAGGATTGGGCACAATTGGTGTGTCCTCCTGCACAATCTTATTGATTGCCCTTAAATCATGTACCATCCGGTACGTCTCTGGTTCTCCCTCCCTCCCTTTCTTTCTCACAGGGAAGAGGGGAGTACATGCAGGGGATTGGGTATACACTATAACTCCCCTGTCCATTAGTTTAGAAATCTGTTCCCCCACCCCTTGGCTTTGTGCCATTGAGAGGGGGTACTGTGGGAGACGCGGCAACACACTCCCTGGTTTCAGGGCTATGTGTATCGGCGTGACATCCAACAATCCCACATCATATTTATCCTTTGCCCATACCTTTTCTGGAATTTGGCTATATACATCATCAGGGATGTCAGACTGATTCTTTTCTGTGCCTCCCTCTAAATCTGCCATGGCCACTATCATACAATACATTTCTTCTGGCAGTTGGTCAACCAGCACACAGTGAGTCCCCTCTGGCATCTGCTCAGTAGTGACTACCACACCTTGCGGGGTATACTGTATGCTAGCCTGTAACTTGCTCAGAATATCTCGCCCTAGCAGATTTATAGGCAGAGAGTCTGACACGAGAATTTTTTCAATGATTGAATTCTGCCCAATCTTAACAGGAGTGGGAGGTGATTCCAAAAGTGGAACTGTTCCACCCAGTCCTGTTGCCTTAATCCATTTTTTGAATGGAGCTTTAGAATGCATAAAATGTTTACGATTAACAATGGTCCGGGCTGCACCTGAGTCCACTAAACACACCACTTCTTGATCCGTTAATTCTGGAAACCTAAGTGACACAAAAGCATCACGTCCATCAGACACAGAGATAGCAGGGAGTATCATTTCCCTACTGTCTGAGTTTTGATTGGATTCTAAAGTGGTGAGTTCAGTCAAATCCTGCAGTGTACAGTCAATGTCAGATTGTAAAGGCTGTATGTCTATGTCTGTGGGTGTGGACTCAGGATGCCCTCCCTGTCATTGTGGACCCCGTCCTTGTCGTGGTGCAAAACTAGGTGGACCGTAAGGTCCTTGTGAAGGTGTGTAATACTGTCCGTCAGATGGGGGATTTGTCATCCTAGGCTCACGGTATCTGCCTTGTCTGTTGGGACCTGACTGCCTTTGTCGCCTGGGTAACCTACAATTTATCATCAAGTGACCTGTACGGCCACAGTTAAAACACTTACGGTTCTCCTTGACTTTATTCTCTCCTGCATAAAGAGCTTTAACCTTTGCTTTAGTAGAACTATTCTGTTCTATACTTGCACACAAATCCCTCAATGCCCCCATAGTCATGCATTTATAGTCTGGTCTTATCTCCTGTAACTTCTTAACAGTTGTTTCTTTTAATCCAGTCACCCATGCCTGTCTAGCTGCGTTTGACATAACATTAGCCAGATTATCTAAATCTACCTCCAGCTGTGCAGCTAAATCCTGGTACCTTTTACAGTAATCCCATACATCTTCTCCTGGACCCTGTCTAACGTCGAACAAAGAACCCTGTTCCTGTGACTCCCACCCCCGGATGACTGCCATGCAGGCATCCCACTTCCCTTGCAGTCTGTCAGCCTCATAGTCTGCTTCTGTAAATGGGTGAGCTCGTGACCCACTGGGACACAAACTAAGCTTCCCTAAGAAAAAGCACCTTGTTTTTCTTTGGGTGGGGTATGTCCTTTACCAGTTGTGTAACTTCAAATGGAGAGTAGGGTACCCAAGTATGTGTCTGTATGGCTGCCCCAGCATTATGCACTACAGTAGTACGTACTGGGAACCCATGAGTATCTGTAGGGGGTCCTAACCATGATTGATGTGTGGTGTCAAAGTATTCTTCCTGTTCTTTCATGGCATGCTGAATTTTCTGTAGTGTTTGTTGTGGCATTGGTCGTGCTGTAACGCCACTGGCAGTTACTGCATGTGTAGTGTACTTATTGTGTCCAGCTGCCTGTTCTCCCTCTATATCCCCCCTGCCAGTATAAGTCAGTGTGGGACTCTCCCCCTCCTTCTCCTGCCTCTGTGCTTTAGCTTGTGACCTAAGCATGTAACGGCTGCTATTTGCACCATCTGGTTCCCTTATTCCAAACTTAACCAGTTTTCTGTTAAGGGGGGTTATCTTATCATAATGTGGCTTTTTATTATAGGGGAGAATTGTGCACTCATTGTCCCCTGTAATAATGGTATGATCCCACTGAAATTTTAACTGTTTCATTAAATCATCCATGTTACAAGCATTAATAGTGCTGCTTAAGCAACAATTGTGTATCACAGCAATGGCTTCGTCAATTTGACGTGGTGTGGGGTTTTGTTCTAATTTGGCAAAGCATATGGCAATGTGTTTTTGCTTCTTAAGGGATGGGGCGCGTTGTACGCACTCCAATGTCCAGAGATGAATAATATCTCTGTCCTTTGCAGTAAGTTGCTGTGCAAACGTACTTTCTAAGTGTACCCATCTGAACAAATCAAATGTTCCCTGTAATGGTATGAAATATAGGGTTTCACCTGCCAATCTAGTCATCTCACTCCACTTTGGTATGGGACTAACAGTCCATTCCCCATATTTTTGGGCCATTATTGCCGCAGGGGTTACATGTTTATCCTGATTACTGACTATGTTCCCCATCTCAAATTGTGACTTTAACAAATTATTCTATGTATCACTCTGCGTGCAAGTCCTTTTCCCCGTATGTCCAGAGATAGACTATATTCTCTCTTTTTCACAGGGCAATTATGTATAAGACCCTCGAAAATTGAGTGCTGGCCAGCACAATGTTTAATTCTCGGGTGAAAAGACCCTATGCACGTCTCTCAACACCTTCTTCCGTGTTGGAGACTTTATCAGCGATTAAATTTTTCCCTCCCAGTCACAATATAAGGGTCGTTAGAAAAGTGGAGTGTTCAAACTAGGTTGTAGGTTATTAGAAAATAAACCCCAAGGTAACAGATAATTTTACTTGTTTGATTTGATTCTATTCATATGGGTGTAACCTGCTCTGACGTAGGTGTCTGAGCGGTGGTCGCACTATCCCCTTGTGTATTTGTATGTTTGGTAGCTTTGCACAAGCACAATATGCACTTTCCACACAGAATTATAGTGCGTGCAATTGGCTTCCCACAACAAAGTATTAGAATAAATCCTAATATAAGTCCCCCCACTGTTTGAATAATTTGTAGTGTTGTTAAATTGAAAATGGAACTATTTTCTTCATTCATTTGTGAATGAAATTCCTGTCACATCTGGATACGATTAGGTTGTATGTGCCTATGCAGCTGTAACAAATTATGGTCCGCGCTCTGACTTCAGACTTTTAAAGATTAACCCTTTCTCTTCAAACTACAACTTCAACATCTACACAAGCATTGTTATAACTTTTCTAAATCTTTCAACTTATACAGTCCTGATCTGACAATGACATCTAACTCCGCTACGGGAATATTTTAACTACTGACTATCGTATGAGACATAGAAAATTAGTATCACTGGACAAACAAGAAAAATAGTGACTTTCGTGTCATAGAATCTTTTTCAACCCACACATTTACCGCTGCCACATCCGTTTAATAGAGATTTCTCACAGGATTGCCGTCATCGGTTTTACTCTCAGACAAAGTTATACCCCACGTAGGAGCCCTGTTTGCCACAAATCTCTTAGTCCGTGAACGCTCCTGCGTTCTAGCACCCTTCGTCGGTGCTTTTTAGCTGCCGGCTAGCCGATGGACTATTTCGGCGATGTAGCACACATTCACACTCCAATCACACAAATTTGTTAGTATTATGACAGACAAAATGACAACATAAGCTCTAGTGTGATATTCACCTATCCAAGGGTTAAATCTCCGACAGAGGCACTTCGGCCGACAGAGATAGACTATCGGATAAGCAAAGTCACGAAATAAGACACACAAAAACGGTCTTACCAATGCGCATTGTGGGAGTTTGCCTACCAGTCATTGCTCCGCCTCTTTCACGAAGTACCACCATCCAGATTAAACCCGAACAAAAAGAAGATCCCAGCGGTGCCTCCAGATTGTAGGTCCACACAGGGTACCTCAAGTTTTGTTACCCTGGCTATGAGATATATCACATCTAGAGACCAAATTGATAAAAGAAGGAGGTCCTTTATTACACGTGCAGAGACTACTGACAGATTCTTCGTATATGTCACTAGCCCAGTTTACAGAGACCTGCTCACTGGTTTATATAGGCAAAATGACATCACACTAAGGAATGTTTACATAATCCAAAACATATCATAATCCAAAACATATGTTGGGCGTATATTCATGGTAACAAAAAGACCAATCAGAAAAGAGGTATTGTGTCCCCTCCTAATATTATATGTGTTTTCCATTAAGGAGACGTGAAACCTATAACTTAAACCCCTTCACTCCAGCCTCAAATTCTTCTCCATTCTATACCTTGAATCCAGATTTCCTCCGTTTAAACTTTGGTTCTAAACAATAGCTTTAGAGCCTGGTAGTCCTACACATCTAGAGCCTTATAGTCCAATACCTCCAGAGCCTTGTAGTCCAATACCTCTAGAGCCTTGTAGTCCTAACCATTTTAACTCTTTGGCCATTAATTAGATATATCTGATTAGGGTATAATTATACATTATTATCAACTATATTAGGGACCCTAGGTGACCACCTGTCAGTAAATAATTAAGTTAATGTTAAGTAAATAAACATGGAAAATAACTAAAGGTTCGTACACACGTGTGATTGCGGGTGCCGATGCACGATGTGTACTAATGGCTGTTTCGGCCGATAATCGGGCCGTGCATGGGCACTTTACTGGGCAAAATGGCCGTTTGATCAGAGATCCGCCCGGCGGATTGGGAAACACTCCCCAAACGAGTGGCCGTTTTGCCTGATAAAGTGTCCATGCACGGGCCGATTATTGACCGATTGTTGGCCATTCGTACACTTCGTGCATAGCGGGTTGGCACCCGCGATCGCACATGTGTACGAACCTTTAGAACCTTAGAAATGTAACCATTTATTTTAATTTTGTTTTGTTGACCAAACTATTCTATTCTATCTCTGTGTTGTTGTTTTGTGCAGAGAATCCTTAGTAGGTGGTATTTTATCGGGTATATTAAACATTTAATAGTTCTAGAAATTATTTCACTGAACAATGTTTCGTCACCACTAAAGCTTCTTACAGAAGTCCAATTTGGTGACAGACCCCCAACTGCCGAGCACAGTTCACAGGTGCGGAGAATGGCCGTCTCGGCTGATAGTCACAAATGTGTATCCGTTCAGTTGGGGGTTGACCGAACGCATACACATGTGCGACTGTCGGCAAAATGGCATTTTGTATTTTTAAAACTTCTCTTGATTAAAGTCATTAAAAAGTAACAAAATACTGTTGGATGGCTAGAGGGATGTAACTTTTGTTTTGGCACTCTAGTCCTTCCATCCATTTATTAGATTTCACCTAACAATATTAGTGTGGAAACTAACATGTTTCAGATCAGTGTGGTCTTTCCTCTGGTGCACCTGCGGAAAGACCACACTGGTCTGAAACATGTTGAGCTGTTACTTTTGGTAATTACGTAAGTTGTTGGGAGATTGGTGCGCCCCCTTACACACAATTGAGCCTCTTTTACCCGCTGCCTGGGTATCTGTGTTTGTTTGCTAATAAATAATTGCAAGTGTTGTAAAACTTCTAAAAAAAAAAAAAAAAAAAATCAGCCAAATGTCCCCAGACAAGTAATTTCTAGTTGCAATAACTTCACTTGGGTATTTCCTTATTGTGTTTATACCACAGGGATCTCTTTGGAAATATATAAATACACAGGATCCTTAAATGTTTTGTGCACATTTCTCTGCACTCTAAATACAGAACTGTCTGTTGTATTGATAACCTTTATAACTGTGACCTGGCTATACATTTTGTAGGTTTTGGTCCCATTTCGTACCTAACTTGGTTTTGTCATAATGTAATGTGCTTGCGGTAAGTACACTAGATTTTTTTTTTATTGGACAAAAGGTACACCTGTTTTTAAAAAATCTAACCAAATTGACTCAACTAAATATTGAATATCGGTGAATTAAATTTTGTGTTTGGTGTTTACCCTGTTGAATAATTATATATATCTTATTTTAATTTTGATAAAGAATAAATGTTATGTCCTCACCAAAATTAAAATGACAGTATGTTTACTAACTGGTCCATTAGGAAAAAAATACGCCAGCTCCATACATCTATTTTTTCCATCCAATTAAGACAAATAAAGCAATTTAAATTTGTTTACCAAAGTCTAATCTCTTCTGTGTTTTGGTTTTGTCTTTTGCGCAGAGAATCTTTAGTAGGAGGTATTTCATCAGGTATATTAAACATTTAATAGTTCTAGAAATTATTTCACAACTCTGAAAAATGTGTCCTCACCACTAGCTTTTTGTGTATAGTATACTCTGACAACACTTTTTGAAGTTAACTTCTAGTTATTTGTATTATTGTGGCCCCCTATTTTGTGCATTATACTGTATACTTTTACTTATACTTTTTTGGTGCATCTACTTCAAGAATTTCTGTTGTAGTAACAGTACATAAAGCTACTTCTGGGATACAAAACAATATAAATAAAAATGTTAACGATATTCTCAATCCAAACAGAAGAGGAGCAAGCAAACTGAAAGAAACAGAACTCCCCAGGTAAAATACTAAAGCTTTATTCAAAGATTGTGTCTGAATCTAGGAGGTCACCTAACGTGTTTCGTGCACTTAATCTACATACGATGGATCATGACTGTATTTCTTTCAAAAGCCGGGAGTGGATAATACAAAGGGTCTGGGGCCAAGACACCCGGGCCACTTGTAAAATTTTGTGAGTTTTTTAAAACTCCAATGTATAATGTAGCCCTGTCCATTAATTTACCTCTTGAAACTCTGTGTGTGTTTGCTGTTGCAGTTAGTTTTGCCCCTTTTTTTTTACTCTAGTTTTTGCCTACAGTGTTTCTATTCAACTATCTGCTCTATCTTTTTGGATATTTATACACAACCCCTTGGGGTTTTGTGGTAATACTGTATAAAAATGTTAACTGTACATGTTTCTGAGACTAAAAGGGAAAATTAGAACATATATTAAGTTAAAAAAGGGGGCTTCTTTTTTTAAGATATAATCCAAATGTAAATGATTGTGTCTGCAAATGTTTTGTTCTTAATAAAATAAGCAACTCACATAAGACAAACTTTCTTTTTTTAGTTAATATGTTGAAATGCATAGAGAAAACAAATCCAGTGTACAGTTGATACATCTTTTGGGCTTCAAGATTGACCCCACTTTTAAGTTTCTCATTATGCTACTGATTTTAATAGTGTACATTTTTTCATTAGCTGGAAATCTTATGATCACTGTACTGGTGCACTTGAGTCGAAACCTTAAACACCCAATGTTCTTTTTCCTCAGTCACCTCTCCTTATGTGACATTATTCTCAGCACCAATATTGTTCCTAACATGCTACATGTTATTCAGTGTGAAGGAGTAACTATCCCTTTTGCTGCCTGCATGACTCAATTTCTATTCTTTGGGACAGCAGTTGCTTCCGAATGTCTCCTCCTTACAGTGATGTCCTATGACAGGTATCTGGCTATATGTAACCCTTTGCGATATACGTCTATCATGAACAGTCAACTGCGTTTTTGGCTTGTTATTTTATGTTGGTTTTCAAGTTTTATAGTTTCATTTGTTGCAGTAATAATGATGAACACATTAGAATTCTGTGGTCAAAGTACAATTGATAATTTCTTCTGTGATTTTTGGCCGATTATTAAACTTTCTTGCTCAGACACGTCTGCTTTAGAGATGGAACAAACTTTGATTGGCATCCCTGTAACTTTGATCCCAGTTGGATTCATTTGTGTAACATACATCCACATCTTCATCACTATCTTAAGAATGTCATCCAGTTCTGGTAGACAAAAAGCTTTCTCCACTTGCAGTTCCCATCTGACTGTTGTCTGTATATTTTTTGGTACAATGGTTGCTAATTATGTGGTTCCTTCTAGTGGAAATTTATTAAACACAAATAAGCTTGTCTCTCTTTTCTACACTGTTGTCACTCCATTGTTAAACCCAATTGTATATAGTTTAAGGAATCTAGAAATCCGTATGGCCTTACAAAAACATAGGACTGCAATGAAATTAAAATCTTTACATTTAAACTGTAGCACAAAAAAAATAATAATTCTATATATGTAATGGAAAAGGAGAGGAACAAAACTCCCATTGATAGGCCAGCCTGACCTATAGTTATTGCCTTTTTAGTATGGGAGTTCTATCACTTTGAGCTAATCTAAGCAAGGCCTCCATCTGTCCATTCTATTCTACACTGCCTAGCAGGACTGATGATGGCCTGTGATAGGTTGAAACATGTTGGCTGAATACAATTTTGTTTTTTGGAATATGAAGACTCCTGTGAGTGCATTGATGTTCTTTTGTATCTTGGGGACAGCACCTGGGCAAGTACCGTATATACTCAAGTATAAGCCGACCCAAGTGTAAGCTGAGGTACCTATTTTTACCTCAAAATTAGGAAAAGCTGATTAACTCAAGTATAAGCCGAGGGTTGAAATTATGACCACTACTGCCTTTTGATTCTATATTGTTCTGAGGCTTTGGTTGCCCTTTAAATGGACAGCAGTAGTCCCATACAGTAATAGCCAAATCCAGTATGACTATTACTATTACTGTATGGGACTACTGTATGGAAATTCTGCTGTCCATTTAAAGGGCTACTAAAGCCTCAAAACAATAGAGAACAATACAGGTAGTCATGTACAGAAGAATTGGGACATCAAAGGTGCGTACATCAAAGAAACCTCCCAGCTCCTGGGCAGTCTTCAATTCGGTCGCTCGCTCATCTGCCCGCCTGACGTCACTACTGCCAGGAAGTGAGACAGGTGCAGAGTAGTGACATCAGCCTAAAGATGCAGAGCGAGCGAACGAACAGACAGGTTAGTGACAGTCCCACTATCCCCTATAATGACAGTAATATCAGACAGCAGCATGGCAGCCCCACACCTCCCATAATTACAGCAGTATTAAAGCTCCCATCCACTATTATGAGACAGGAAGGAGACAGTATGGCAGCCCCATCCCCTATATGAGACAGGAAGGAGACAGTATGGCAGCCCCACCCCCTATATGAGACAGGAAGGATACAGTATGGCAGCTTTCTCACTGACCTAAGCAGGTGCAGGGCTGTCACCAGGTCTATCAGTGTCTCCTCCACTTCCCTGACTTGGGGTCCTCGGTGCAACTTGGGAAACAAGCCCGAACCAACTCCCAGTATCCCCTCAGTAGGCACCGGCAGAAGAACCAATGTTAACCACAGAGAGAAGACTCCTCTCCCCCCCCCTGAATGGATGCGCCATAGCCCCAGGCACAGTACCGGCTTTCGAGAATGCACCACTCCCGCAGTCTCTGTGGATTAAGGTCTGCACACGGCCGCCCACTTGACAGACTGTCTAGTCACATGACCGCATGCTGCTCAACCCAGTGCCAGTCACGCTACAGAGTAAGTTACTGCGACAGGACCATTAGGTGTTGTGGGAGGCTGTCCACATCGTGCCGGAACTAGGTTATCAGATCGTTAGGTGTTCTACTGATGGTAGGAAATCAGCCGTTTCCTTGGGTCTCCCTAGCAGAGCAGGATGCATAGTAAATTTGGGGCTGTTTTTAAAGCCTGAAAACCTCGGCTTATACTCAAGTATATAAGGTATTCTAGATTAATGGAGAAACGTTATATATATATATATAAAAATCTGTTACTAACAGGTTATGACATTATCAAAGTCATATATCTCAATTGAAAAACAAAACCTGAGCTTCTGATGTGTGTGGCCCTGGCTAGGTTGGTCACAGTTGTTGGGGTTAAGTACAGTTTCTTAAGGGCAGAGTGAGAAAAAATATCTTTGACAAATAAATTATATAGCACATTGTGTAAAACTCTTAATGGATAGTATCAGGATAAAGAACCATATAATTTAGTAACCCTGAAGTGAAGTAAGTCTTCTAGAATTTAAGATGGTAATTAGATGAAAAAGGACAACTACACTGTAAAATGTATTTTTTTCCAATGAAAATTACCTGGGGCAGAGAGGTAGGATTAATTGTTCCTACCTCTCAATATTGTTCCATTGAGGAGATCCAGCAATAAAAAAAACATTTCAGGTACATCCAGTTTTCTTTGTGCTGGATCTTCCTCCACCAAAAAATGTCGGGGGAGTTTGGAATAATCAATTTAAACTCCATGCCCCATGTACTATTAATTTTAACTGCTTTTAAACACTACTTACAGTATGTGCACTAGCTGTTCATTAAGTCAATACTTTTTTCTATATAGCACTAGCAGGTGTACCCCGCGTTGCCAGTGTACACTTGTAGGTAAAGTATAAAGGTGTGTGTTTGGCTTAGATGGAAGAGACAGGCAGAAAAAGAAGTGCACATTTGGTAATGTATGTCATGTATTTAATAGTTATGAGTTGAGGAGGTGACATTGCTTGAGGGACGTATATCACATATGTTTATTGCAGAACCGTATATATATATATATATATATATATATGTTATCAGTTTTTCCACTTGGAGCGTAAATATACAAATGTTGTGATGAACCTACTCGTGAACAGGCTACATGGAATTTGCCGTTGGGAAAACAGTAACATAGTCTTTCCAGGGTTTATATTTGTATATAAATGTGATTGATATCACCAATAGTAACATAGTCTTTCCAGGGTTAATATTTGTATATAAATGTCATTCATATCACAAATAGTAACATAGTTTTTCCAGCCGTTTCCTTGGGTCTCCCTAGCAGAGCAGGATGCATAGTAAATTTGGGGCTGTTTTTAAAGCCTGAAAACCTCGGCTTATACTCAAGTATATAAGGTATTCTAGATTAATGGAGAAACTTTATATATATATAAAAATCTGTTACTAACAGGTTATGACATTATCAAAGTCATATATCTCAATTGAAAAACAAAACCTGAGCTTCTGATGTGTGTGGCCCTGGCTAGGTTGGTCACAGTTGTTGGGGTTAAGTACAGTTTCTTAAGGGCAGAGTGAGAAAAAATATCTTTGACAAATAAATTATATAGCACATTGTGTAAAACTCTTAATGGATAGTATCAGGATAAAGAACCATATAATTTAGTAACCCTGAAGTGAAGTAAGTCTTCTAGAATTTAAGATGGTAATTAGATGAAAAAGGACAACTACACTGTAAAATGTATTTTTTTCCAATGAAAATTACCTGGGGCAGAGAGGTAGGATTAATTGTTCCTACCTCTCAATATTGTTCCATTGAGGAGATCCAGCAATAAAAAAAACATTTCAGGTACATCCAGTTTTCTTTGTGCTGGATCTTCCTCCACCAAAAAATGTCGGGGGAGTTTGGAATAATCAATTTAAACTCCATGCCCCATGTACTATTAATTTTAACTGCTTTTAAACACTACTTACAGTATGTGCACTAGTTGTTCATTAAGTCAATACTTTTTTCTATATAGCACTAGCAGATGTACCCCGCGTTGCCAGTGTACACTTGTAGGTAAAGTATAAAGGTGTGTGTTTGGCTTAGATGGAAGAGACAGGCAGAAAAAGAAGTGCACATTTGGTAATGTATGTCATGTATTTAATAGTTATGAGTTGAGGAGGTGACATTGCTTGAGGGACGTATATCACATATGTTTATTGCAGAACCGTATATATATATATATATATATATATGTTATCAGTTTTTCCACTTGGAGCGTAAATATACAAATGTTGTGATGAACCTACTCGTGAACAGGCTACATGGAATTTGCCGTTGGGAAAACAGTAACATAGTCTTTCCAGGGTTTATATTTGTATATAAATGTCATTCATATCACCAATAGTAACATAGTCTTTCCAGGGCTTATATTTGTATATAAATGTCATTCATATCACCAATAGTAACATAGTATAAATGTCATTCATATCACCAATAGTAACATAGTCTTTCCAGGGTTTATATCTCTATATAAATGTCTTTCATATCACCAATAGTAACATAGTCTTTCCAGAGTTTATACTTTTATATAAATGTGGTTCATATCACCAATAGTAACATAGTCTTTCCAAGGGTTTATATTTGTTATAATTTAAACCTCGCTGAAATACCAATAAGCGTGATTTCCGCCGGTTTCGGATAGAACATTCCGATTTCAGAACGCAGGGGTTCCGTGTAGACCAGATTCATCTTTACTACTTTCATGTTAGTCCTTTACAATTCATGGTTTCCGGGCATCTATGTTACTGGTACATGTTTTGTGATTCTTCATAAATATCTTTACTTTAACACATAGAGGTCCATAAAAACCTTTTTTTCTCTGCATAACATTTTTTCCCTTAAATAAATGATTGTCAATTACACTTCATTTGGAGCAAATTAAGCAGCAAAGAAACATGGAATAAGAACCAGTTCCATTATGCTTTTTATGTATTTTTTATCCCCACCAAACTCACGTACATTTCTTCCTTTGCCATAACTGTACCTTCCACATCAGAACTGTTAGGGGCATAAGAGCTGATCTTGATTGTTGTCTATTCACTATGGAAGTCTCTTGGGGGGGGGGGGGGGTTTTTGGTACACCATTATTGATAGGCTTGGAGCTATTGTTGCACCACATTTATCGGTAGGTTATACTGTTCCAATACAAATAGAGCCCCCCCCTTCACTTTTCCAGTTCTCTGGTCCTAAATAGAAGCAGTTCAATAAACTATTTTATAAAACTTTCTGACTTCGGCAACAGTCATTCCTTAATGCGTTTAAAATGCAGAGAAAGGATGTTTCTACACCGCAGGTATTCATATTAACCCATATATATTTCTATTTTTTTTTTTCATAGTGTGCACTGATTGTGTCTTTGGAGTTTATTAATCCTTTTTAGTTCACAAAACCGTTTGGGACAATATGTGTTTGAACAGTAATCGGCTATAGTGATTAGATTAGATTATTTGTTGCACGACCCATATTTAAAATGCTTGTTGGATAATTTAAATAACAGGGGAAACTGACCTGCAGCAACAGCTAATAAAGGAAGAGAGAGGAGGATCCATATTGACACCACTGTTGTGTCTACAACGCTGCTTTCTTAAAAGTAGTCTGAAAAAGATAGGGCGCGTGTGGTGGGGGTAGGCCAGTTTTATACTGGGTATGACATTTATTTTGGTGAAAAAACTATTAAATAAAACTATTCAACTATTAATGAAAGTAATCAAAAGCATATAGGATTATTTCGTACGTAGTCTGATTTGTGTGTACACGAATTACGGGGAATTAATTTAAATAGGACCCCTCTGGAATGAAGTGGGAATTAAATAAAACTTAAAAGTGGAGTATCATTTCTAAGCCCAATTTGTTGAGGGTTCTGGAAGTCTTATTTTCCTTTGGTGTAAAGAACCATTTCATTATTATTTTGCATGTTTTGGTTGATTGTAAATACCGGGTTAACTCCGTTACCTTGAGACAAAAAAAAAGGGAAAGTGTCAACCAGTTAAATAGCATTCTTCTGGTTCCCCCCAGTACCCACGACTATATTGTATGACTATAAATGCAGATGCTTTTAGATTAGTGTTGCCAATATCGTAGGTTGATCTTTGACACCTGTCATCTATCTCTTGAGGAACCTTTATAATCTTCTCTGGGAAACCATGGGTCCTTGGACCTCGGGTTTTTGTAATGAAAATCGTGCTTAGACTATGTTTGGGCATCTTTTGTTATTTAGTTGTGTGGGCCGCTTTTATCACCTATAGTTAAATATTCATCATTGTAGAAACAAGTGATAGTGTGCCACTAAATATCTATGTGCAATATTTGTTTGGTCTAAAAACACATCTCAAACTGTGCAGAATTAGTCAAAATGTATTGTGGAAAAGTGTCCAATCATTGACTGTGGGGTTTAATTTCTATTTTTGTCCCCCTCTTTTTTATTTGTTTGTAATTAGAGTCGCATAACCTGTAGTGAATATCATATTTGTTCTTCCTATACAAAATGCTGCCTAGGATATATTATTTGGTTTGCTTTGAGCTAACACTGACAAGTTTGGAGATGTTGAACACTGACTATCCGCTAACTTCTAAGTCTATGCTACAAAAAATAATTTGTAGATAGAATAATAATAATAAAACCTAAGCATATTATGAGTAATAATCTTTTGATCGACGGACCCTTGTTAGAGGTTTTTACAGTTTATAATATCTATGCAATTAACATTTCTCTTGTTCTTGAATCTTTTTCACTTTGTTGTTTCTTATCTGTTTTGCACTGGGAACTTTGGCACTTTATAATCTATACTTTTTTGTATTCTATTTTTCTATCAATGCATTACATAAAAATGTCTTGGGTGGCACTGTAGAAACATCTCTATACCAATTAAAAACATTCACAGATGTTTGTGATGCCTTTTTTATATTTATTATTTGGTAAAATTTTTTTAAATTTTAAAATCTTTTTATGAAGAGTGAATTAGTGAGCATTGACTAGAAAATGCATGTAATGGCATTGGCTAGAAAATCTCTTACATTTGGAAAAGCACAGTTGATCTCCATTTTAGCCTATTAGACAGATTTTGTCTTGCATCCAAAGAGATATAAAATTAATTGTTTAAAACCATGATTTGAAATTAAATTTTTTTGGGTATGACAATATATTTTCTAATCACAACTTACCTGCACTTTTATCCACTTGGTGAATATTAACACATTGTTTTTAATGTGTAAAGCAATCTTCTTCTCTGACTGTAACACCCTATTAAATAGCATTCTTGCTTAAGGTTCCTTGCTGTTATGCTGATTGGTACTATTCCAAGGATTATTATTGGGAACATCTTATTGTGGAAGTTTAACTGAATTGAGAAAAAAACATTGGATGACTAGTAAACATCTTCAAGAACTAAACTTCAAGTCCAGTCGATCTAACTGAATGCACAGATATTTTTTTACATGTACTAAATTTTTATTAAAGTAGCTCTGTTGGGATAGTGTCTTGCTTTTAGGTTGCAGGTTTAATTTTTTTACCTGAAATATTAATATTCTGTTTCTTACATCTGATAGCTATTAAGAAATAAAGTGCTTTAACGTTTGAATTTTCTTTTTGTATTACCAAAAGAATGTTAAGACAGAAAGCATTTAAAGGGCATGTCCACACTCCTTTTGACATTCATTCATTTATGAGGCAACCCTCCCACCCCCAACAGCTAAGTTGAATTTTCAAATTCGCCCCCAACTGTACTTGGATCCCTGGTTCCAGTGTCGCTCTGGTCCAGCTCCCCGCCTATGACTGAAATCCAACGCAGGGGCCAGACCGGCAGCCGCGGCTTGTGATTGGCTGAGAGGCAGGATTCATTTCTTACAACACAATGCAGTTAGTCCAATGCACCCTGTTTTCATTCCGATTCCTGTCTGTTTGCGTGGTTTTATGGACTCTGTTATTGTGGCCTTTTTGGTATGAAAAACCTTTTCCCTATCAAAGAAATAGCATCACTTGCACCAAATGTCACACAATATATGAGTCTTGCTGCACATGGTTACAACATGGGTTAAGTATACTTAAACAATAACTGCTGTAAATGCATCACCCCTGAGAGAGCCTGCAAAAGAAAGAGCCCACCAATGAGTGTGTCAGCTCAGTTTTTTTTATAGTGTGCTTCCTATATTAATGTTTGGCAACAGTTAAACTCTATCGGGGAGATCCAATACGGCAGCTCGCGTAACTTACCTTAGCCCGATCCCACGGTACAATAACTACTGTAAACGATGATTACGTCAGTTTTGCATCGCGGATCTGGCTAAGGTAAGAGCGTGGGTTTAACGCCTCCTACCCAGTGTCGTTAGTGTCGCGTCTACTATGTCGCAAATCTTAACGGCCAGGGATTTTGGATCGTTAGCCAGCGCTGTTTCCAAAAACATTTGGAAGCGGCGCTGTGCTCTAAATTCTGTCTAAACCCCGTTAACCCGAAATTTTTTCGGGTTAACGTGGGTTTTAGACGAAAAAAGGGCCATATGTATCTCCCCTATATTGTTAAATATACATAATACAGCGTTTGGGTTTAATTGTTAAGGACTTTCACATAAATTACCTTCTAAAATGAATTCTTCCAAGTGAATTTCTTTTTCCCATGTTGTCTACATGTTTGTGTTTCCACTGGGATCACATTAGACATGCCAAAACAAACACATATTATTAACAGCAAAGAGCACTATAATGTTGATTAGTACCCCTGCTTAACCAGACCATCCTTCTCCTGGCAAACATCAGCAGTTAAATCTTGATAAAAAAAAAAAAAAACAACCCTTCAAAGCATTAGCTAAGCTATTAATTGTAAGTGCTAAAATATAACATGGCTGCAGGTTCACCATCTTCTATATTCATGCAGGCTGAATCCTCTAATCTTTAAACAAACGTAATTGGACAATGAAAATCCGTTAAAATGTAGACGTTTATTAAAGACAACGTGGGTACCGTGTATACACATGTACTATTAATATTTTAAATATGTGTTCAATGTTCCTTTGTCTAATATTTCATTTTATCTAATGTTTAGAGACCTTCGGTGTATAAATATGTTGTAATAACTGGAATTTAGATTTGCCACATACCTGCAGCCAGCCCAGCTAATGTTTTTCTGATAGGCCAAAGACACAATATTCAACATTAAATTTAATTTCAGCCCTACCATGGGGAACATTATACCTATTTTTATTTCTCCTTCTTTCTCACAACGCAGTCCTGGAAGGATTTCACATCCGATTACTTTTTTATATATATTCATTTCGTGACTGAGAGTATGGATCGAATTAGAATTGGTTTGCCTCCTCTACAATAATAAATAGATTTTTAAGAAAATAAAGACATTTGTGTGCTGAAAGATTTGTCTATATGCCTGATTTTTATAGGACAATACATATAGCAAACCATCCTTAAGATCAAGGTTAGTTACCTACATGTCAATTAACACCAAATTGACTATTTTCTATAAAGTTTGCCGCCGTGTTTGGAACAATTTCTGAGAAAAGTAAACAAATCCCTAATACGTTTTTTATATGGATTTAGGAAATCAGACACACATTAAACTGGTTCTGCTTCTGGGATTTCAGCACTTCATAACTTTAGTATATTATTCTTCATACTTATAGCTATTCTGTTCAGTCTTACTGGTAACTGGAAATGCAATGATAGTTACTTTAGTGTCTTGGAGTTCCAGCCTTCACCACCAATGTTCTTCTTTCTTAAACAACTCTCTGTATCAGATATAAGTCTCACTATGCATGTAAGAATCTGTTACATGGAATTAAAGGGACGATAACCATGTCTTTTACTGCCTGCCATAGTTCAGTTTTCATTTCTTTAGTACTGCCATTGCTTCAGAATGCCTTCTTCTTGCTGTGATGTCTTATGACAGGTATTTGCCATTTGGAGCCACTGAGATACTATCTATTATGCACACCGCCTTTCGCACTTGGCTTGTTCTAATCTGTTGGTTTTCAGGCTTCATAGCTACATTAGTGGTAGTCCGATTGATTAACAGGTTAAGTTTTGTGGCCCGAACACCATTAATCATTTTTTCTTTCTGTGACTTCACTCCTATTCTTGAACTTTCTTGTTCAGACGTTTTCACTTAAGTTGGGACAAATGTTATTGTCTGCTCCCCGGACAATGATCCAGCAATATTCATCACTGCAACTATATAATGTATATTTATTACTATATAAGGAATTCCATCTATGTCTGGAAGTCAAACAAGCTTTTCCAACTTGCAGCTCACACTTGGCTGTTGTGGTATTGTTTTATGGATCATTGATTGCTCTCTATGTTGTTCCTCTGGGGGAAATTTATTCAGTGGCAGACAAGGTCCTCTCGTTGCGCTACACTGCTTTTATACCATTATTTAATCATTATCTACAGCCTGAGGAACCGGAAATCAGAAGGGCCGGATAAAACTTATCAGTACAAGAAATTAGATTGTTCAAGCAAATCGTAAAACCAAGATTTAGCTTACTTTTTAAAGCATTAGAATTGGATACGTTTAAGAAGAAAACAGGAACAATGCTCCAAAAGTAACTAGGGGCTATATTAATACCACGGTTTTATTTAATGTACTATCGCAGTTGTAATTGTTACAGCCGGGATAGTAACTTTACGACCGAACACTCGTCCGTAAATACCATACGGTAGTAATTACCACATGGTATTCTATGGGGATTGTAATCTACGATTTTGTTATTGTAGATTTATGATGCGTGTACTATACATCTTATTGTAAATTTATGATAATATGGTAAATGAACGATCAGTTTAACGAACATCAAACCTATCGTTAAGGGCTCGATCACTAAAAAATTTTTTTTCTATCTATAAATATGGCCCTAGGTTCTTTACACAGAGGATATTAGAGTACTAGAGTCCTACCAGGTTTAACTGTTAGATGAGATCTTCATTATTGGTGTCCTATTGAATAAATTCTGCTACAACACTTCAATTTTTTTATCATTAAAAATGGTGCTAATTTTTAATGATAAAATTTTTAACATTTGAAAGCTAACTTCTGATTGGTTGTGGCAAAATTAACCAAAAAATTTATAAGAACTTTTATTGAATCTCCTGACTGTCTATACACTTTGGCAATTTATTATATTTAACATGATTAAGAATGCACCTTGGTGTTACATTTAAAATATTATACAATGTTTCAGGTAATATAATAAGAAACATTGCGTGTCAAAAAATCAGTTATTTTTATAAATACATATATGTGAAATAGATATTATTACTGTCAAACTAATTGAAAACGAATTTTAAAACTAAAGAATTGATTTACTATATTTTGAAATTAACCTAGATAGTAAGGGAATTGGAAATTTATCTTATGGTTTGGCTAAACCATAATCCCTAAAAAATTGCTAACAAGGGCGGTTTTAACAACTATTGTTGAAACTTGAAAGGGGATTAGAACCTTTAAATGGAAATGTACCTGTTGGGTGGATATGTTTGTGATTAAGGGTCCTGGGAGGCCTGAAAACTTTCAGACACAATGTGCTCCCTTGTTTGGAAAACAGTTTGAATTATTAAATTTTTCAAAAGAGATGAAGTTTGAGAAATGTAAGAAGTCCTGCTGTTTGACCTTTGGATGGCGGTGCAGCGGGGAATCCACTAATATTTTTTTTTTGGTGCACAATGTTTTTGACCAATAATAAATACAATTTTTCCTAAGCTATTTTCCATTTGGGGCATAGAAAAGACAATGATATTGTAGGTGATTTGAGATTTACTATTGAGATTTGTTATAAGATTATATGCTACCTACAGTGTAATACAGGATGTTATGCCCTCGAGGAATTCCATGACCTTTATACAGGGCAAAGTAACGAGGTGAAGTAAATCATATATTACACTGCAGATAGTGATTATACATAAGGCACCAGAACAAATAAACAGGACCATAGTCTCTCCCCCCGTCCCGCTCCTCCTCCCATCTTACCCCCATCCCTGTCTTTTTCTCCTCCCAGTCTCCCCTCCCCCCCACCCTGTCTCTCCCCCTCCCCCCACCCTGTCTCTCCCCCTCCCCCCCCCCTCTGTCTCTCCCCCTCCCCCCCCACTCTGTCTCTCCCCCTCCCCCCCCCCCCCACCCTTCTCTCCCCCTCCCCCCCCACCCTGTCTCTCCCCCTCCCTTCTCCTCCCATCTTCCCCCCCTTCCTGTCTCTCCTCCTCCCATCTCCCCCCCCTCCCTGTCTTTCCTCCTCCCAGTCTCTACCCCTTCCTATCTCCCCCCCCCCCTCCCTGCCTTTCCCCCTTCCGTATTAGTAATTAATATAGGGAGCCATTTTTCAGTATTTAAATGTTAATTACCATTATTAATGGAAAGAAAGCAAGGAACTGAACATGCAAGGAACTGAACATAGTCTCTCTCATCCTCCTCTCTCCCCTCCCACTATGTTCATTATGAATTATGATGTAGATAAGGAGGAGCGGAATAACACATATGTCCTTCATACAAGGACTGGATTGGTTAGTACTGAAAACTCATTCAATGTGCAACCTGCCTGTCGCTAAATTGCTTGTCAGTCCTTAGAATCTTACAATCTTAATCCAATGTACTCATTGAAGTTTAAATTCAAAGATCAGATCAAATTTGGTACTCACCATTTCCCTGGTGGCTCGGGCCCTCCCACCCCGAAACTCTTCGCATGGTTCAAAAAGCCAACACTGAAAATAGAGAGGGTTTGTCACCTCCGATATTCAAATACTCTTGCATCAGGATAGGTTAAAATCAATATTTTATTACCATTCCATTAAAAACTAAGAAAACAGCACACATGGTTGGGTCAACAGAAGATCTAACTCTTTTCGAGATGGACATCCCAATGAAGTTTCCATCTAGGTGTAGGATCGGTGTGTGATTTGGTCATAGGTGAAACATCTTGTATTTGTCTTAAATGCTTCCTATCACAGTACCCCCTTATCTGTTGTATTTTGCCACTATTTATTATTCTGTTTATTATTCCTTAAATCACTACTCCTCTCTCTTTTAAGTTTCTAAGCTCTAAACTCCACTAATTCTTGAAATTTGGTGTGGACTACGTAAATGAATCCAATAAAAATGTTTGGCTACTCGCTGTGAAATTCATTTCCTAATAAACTATATATATCTTAATGGTATCCAATAATTAAATGGTTCCCGTAGGGAAGAAAGACAACATTCTCAAGTACTTTCTACAGTTTTTCTGTTACAGCATCTGGACAGATTTACCCCATCTCAGAGGGTTTTGCTTCTCTCATCTCCATTTTCTGTATCTAAAGGGATCCCCTGTTCCCTTTGGCACTGAATGTGTCTATCCATCTGTCCTTGGGATCCACCCGTCAACAGTCACATGTGCAACTCCTCTCTCTTGTAGAAACATGTCCTTCTCGGGGGCTCCATAATTGTGAGGATGTTCGTCTCATCACCCTCTGCCCCATTCGGAGTTGCTAAAAGACACAGATGAAGACAAGAAGAGGCACCATCTGATGAATAATCCTAATCCCGTGTCTATGTCGCTACCCCCGCTCACGGAGAAACTCTTATTACCATATGTTAACTATTTCAAATAGATCTAGTGTGTCTGTACATTTTATTAATTGTTATTAGGATTAAAGGCTATATTTATATGCTCTCTAGACAGTATTATGGCGTATAATCTAATTGTCTTGGCTATACTTTCTCCCTTTAGTATCCATATTTTCTTTTTCCATCTCTATCAACACTTTTTCCCCCATATCCTTTCCATAAGTATTTCACATTTGATCTTCCTTTAATGATTTAATTAAATCTTCCTGTACTATAATTTGTTCTTTGATGCCTTGTTTGTATGTGTTTTATAAGTAGTAGGTATCCATTGCTTAACAAACAATTTGACAACACTCTGTTCCCACTGGTTCATAAACTCATTAACTTGTCCTTTACAAACAAGTAGGAAACTTTCTTTATCCTTATCCTGTAGTCCTAAATGAATTGACTTGTTGTCTGCTCCACCTTAACTAAATTGTAACTTAATCAAAGTGAGGGGAGAGAGAAAATGCCTGGTGCTTCCTTTACTTTATATTAAGATGGAAAAAATGGATTCCTAATATAAATACTAATGGGGTGGTGGAGAGACGGGGAGCTGAAGTGGAAGACAGGAAGTCACTCAGACCATAATAAGTTTTCACCACGGCTCCTCCCCATTCTAAATCCCTAGCCTTATGTATTATAATGACCCTATCTTTCATATTAGAGTTGTATAGATAGAGCAGCCCTCCATACTTTTAGAATTTAGGCATGCCATTTATATTTAGCTTTAGTTCTCCTTTAAAGAAGATCATTATTTTTTGTTTAATTTTAAAACTGCTGTTTTATATTACAGGAAAACTAAACTTGTAGTTGATTACATCACAAGTAGACTCTGTAACTAAGAAGGCTTCTAGTTTATTGCTTAAATAAAGCCTTTTAAGTTGTGCAACCAATTGGCAGCAACCCCCTGTCCCCAGTATCACTCTCTCTATTCCACGTATTTTCTATACAGATGTCTCCCACCAATATGGAAGTTTCTTATAAGACTTTGAAATTATATTTACCAAGGCTTTTGTGACTGATATTGAATAAGTTTCTACAATTAACAATAAGACCATGTCCCCCAGCAAGCACTGAATAAAATGGCAAAAATCAGCACACTTGGAGCGCAAATTTTTGAAAACATGGTAAATTGAGGCAATCATAAATATTTACACAACCCACTGCAAACTACAAATGACCCAAAACTAAGCTATATCGCCCAAAACTGATTTTCCTGATTGCATATCTTGGTAATCCCCTTTAATGTACCCTTTTTCCCCCTTCATAAATTAGATGGGTTTTTTTTTGCCTTCGGCTCTCTGGATCAACAGTTAGGCAGGAAATGTTGGGTATTGCTGGATAGGATGGACTGGATGGACGATTCTTTATTCAACCTCAATACCGTACTATACTAACCTTTGTTTAAGAGTTATGTGTAAACCAATCATAGTTTCCGAGATTTCAACAATCATAAACTATGATCTAATGATTTAAGAAACTAAAAAATCTTAAATTCAACAAATTTGTGTGCAACTTATATTACAAGTATACTATTACTTAATAAAGGTTGAGGAATGGGAGTAAGGTTGTACTGTAGGTCCACGAAAATAGGACAAATACTGGTGTCCATAACCTTAGGGACATCCTTTCACCTAGAATATTGTACATAATCATCTTTGCGAATCCAAGAATTTCTTAAGATCTATTGCAGTCTATAGATTATCAACCGTTCATTGTGAGTCATGCAATATATATTGCACTATCAGTAGCATAACTACATCAATCCTTTGGGATTACAAATAACCGCTTGAAGTACTTACCTGCCATTTCTCCGGTGGGACACCTGGCAAAGTATTTTAGCCCCCTGCAATCACATGATCCTTTAACAAGTTGGATTTTAAAGGTGTTGGATTTATAGGATTTTGTAATTTGTTTTATGGGTTTTTTGTATGTATATGATAATAAGTAATTATCTATAGGTTTTATTGGTGATATTAACCGGTAACTTGACTGTGAGTGATTAACCATTAGCCACTACAGGCTGAATTCTATTATCCCTTACAAGCGTAAGAGTGCCCTAATAGTGTCCTTTGTCTCGTTATATTTATTAATATATATAGCATTTGTCTTTTAATCGTAATATATTGATTCTGCATCTTACAAGATTTATATCCAAGGAGGAACTTCTCCAAGGTATTTTGGCAGCCAGCCCAACATATCCAATTAGCCGGTTCTGGGACCGAGACTCTGATACTACACATATACAGGGGCACTTGGGTTTAGGCTTAATAGGTGTTTTAGATACCCACATATAATAGAATGATTAATTTTCCTTCTCATCCCTGGCTAGGAAATAATAATTTTCTTGGCTGCTGTCAGACAGGTGTAATTTAACCAGCTGCGTAGGAGCTTGTAGAATATTAGTAGCTGCAACTGCTATTGATTTTATTTTTACAATTTTACTTATTACATGTGAAAACAATGGAATTCTACCTATTGACTGGCTAAAAACAACTATTTAACCTTAGAGATGTCAAACCTGCAGGGTTATTCATAAAAGTTCTTATTTAAAATGGTGCTAATTTGGCCCAATCAGATTTTTAGCTTTCAAATGATAAATAAGATCTGATTTTTTGGGGCAAAATTAGCAACATTTTAAACAAACTTATATTACCCCCTCCTGCTGTTTCATTTCAGACCAGTTTTTGGAAAATCTGCAGATCCGTGGAATTTTGGAAATTCTAATGAGATTATGAAGATTTTGAAATCTAATTCGGAAATTAGATAAACGAAAGTAAAAAAAAACTACATTAAAATTCTAAAACCTTAACTGAGGCAGAATGCAACTCCCTGTTTCGTTCTCTCTATACAGCTGCACGATGGTGTAACTGATCAATAGTTCCCACTAGATCGAAGTCACATCGCTCTTCTCTAGATTTCTGATCTTCTTCCAGTTTGATAAACTTTTTTATAGGGTACACTTTGCTTGAAAAATAGAATCCTGCAATTCCAAAACCCTTTTCATATTTTAAATCTAATGCTATAGACTGAAGGAAATTATCATTGAAATTGCAGCAGTACATGGAAAGACCTGTCACTCCAGAAGCTGAAATACGCATACTGTAATATGTTCATACTCTGACCTCTTTACCTCTTTGGCTTGCCTGCCAGCACACTTTCTGGGAGATGTGTAAGCAGAGCAGTGTCCATGGTGAGGCTGTGCGAAATTATAAGTTTGCAGACACTACAAGAAGGCAGTGAGTAATGGAGGGTGGGGGGAATTAGGAGCACTTCACTAGAACATTAATAATTTAATGGATAAACAAGCACAGATAAAATGTGAGTACCGACCTTTTACTTCTTTCAATTGTAGTTTCAGAAATGTAAAGTTTTTGAGTGAGTTATAGAGACCCTTTAATATTCACAAACATCTATAACATTTTTTTTGACTGATTCATCAGAAAAAGACCTTGTATGTCAGCCTAAAAGGCATGTCCAGATCCCATTTTCGTTATACTTACCTTCCCCGAAGATTCCTCTTGAAATATACAAGATCCGATCCCTGCAAACTTCTCTGAGGCTCCCGTTGCAGATGTCACGTTATTGGCTGTGACAACATGGCGCTTAGACTGACAGATGCAACACAGGAAGCAGAGTCGGGAAGAGAAGCTTCATGGCGAGACGCCAGGTTCTGTAAGTATTTCATCTTTTGGGGAAGGAAAATACTGTATAACGAAAATGGATTTGGGGGGATGTTAAACCTGTATTTAAATTTTTTGATCATATGGGCCATATTTATAAAGCCGCTGTATCGCTTTTACTGATCGTAATCTACGTACGAAATCATAGATTTATGATCCCCATAGAATACCATTGCCGTAGTTTACGGTCGTGTCGTAATGGTACGATTGTTGTCATAAATTAACTTACCTGCGATATCGCTAAAATTAAAGTATGGGCCAATGTCTCTTTCTTGAATTGATCAGTAATTGAACTGATAAGCCTCTCAAAACTATAAGATTCTAGAATCCAATTTGTGCTAATCAAATTAGAACTGAAAGGGGATCAAGAAATGAGGACTACGTATAATTGCTCTATTCTTCTTCCTCGAAGAAAAAATAACTGAAATTAAAAAAAATTAAAGGAAAAAGACAACACCTTTAAATAATAAGTTTTCTTTCCATATTAACCAAGAATGGTTTGGCATACTTCATAAATTTTACTGGGGGGGCCTATTAAAAATATGGCCTGATGGGAAATCTACAATCAAAACTGTTCACAAAACTCTTTCACAAAAAAAAAATCAAAAACAACCAACTATATGTTTTACCATCAATAAGTAATTTTGTTCTCCTCTCATTTCCATATTATAAGTAGCAGAATCCTTTATTTCTCATAATTGGCATAGTGTGGGCTGTTCACACTGCTCACAGTCAATATAATGTAGGTCCACACAGGGTACCTCAAGTTTTGTTACCCTGGCTTATATATATCACATCTAGAGACCAAATTGATAAAAGAAGGAGGTCCTTTATCACGTGCAGAGACTACTCAGATCTCTTCGTAATGTCACTAGCCCAGTTTACAGAGACCTGCTCACTGGTTTATATAGGCAAAATGACATCCACCTAAGGAAGTGTTTACATAATCCAAACAATCTAATCCAAACATATGTTGGGCGTATATTCATGGTAACAAAAGACCAATCAGAAAAGAGTATTGTGTCCCCTCCTAATACTATATGTTTTGTCCATTAAGGAGACGTGAAACCTATAACTTATACCCCTTCACTCCAGCCTCAAATTCTTCTCCATTCATACCTTGATCCAGATTTCCTCCGTTTAAACTTTGGTTCTAAACAATAGCTTTGAGCCTGGTAGTCCTACACCTCTAAGCCTTATAGTCCAATACCTCCAGAGCCTTGTATCCAATACCTCTAGAGCCTTGTGTCCTAACCATTTAACTCTTGGGCCATTATTAGATATATCTGATTAGGGTATAATTATACATTATTATCAACATATTAGGGACCCTAGGTGACCACCTGTCACTCCCCCTCTTGATCGTGATTTCGATCACAAACCATCACCTACCTATTCAGATGACTGTGATCCCCTGCAGGTACTTTGTAGCATGTGCCACCTTGTGTGTACATGACAGAAGGAACTAATTGGGGAAATCACCCTTCCATTCCCTGCCTCACATTCATCTGTCCTGTCCCTACTTAGTTAATGATATAAGAGTGGATGTTACCCTTTTATGTACAAGTACCATAGTAAATAATAACACTTCCTGTTGAATGATGGTCCCCTGATATCTACCCTGAACCCCCCTTAATATTTAACATTTTATTTATTTACTTTTATATTTGGGTATAAGTTGTGTTATTATTTGTATATCTATATATGTCTCTAAAGAAAGTGATTATACGGTAGTTAAAAGATATACTCCCATTATTAAACTCAAACTTTCAATTCGAATGTGTATAGTAGGTGTGTGTTTTGATCATTTTGGCTCCATATTCATACAACATTTGACAAGTTTTTAACCACTATGACATTCAAATAATCACAATAACAATTGAAACAAGAAAGTCACAAACATTTCCAAAACATTATGGAGCAAGATCCAATGTTGCCGAACCACTTGAAAGGATTCCATCCATCTTTAGAATGTCTCTTGCTTTTTGTTGCAACTGTCCACTTTGGTAAGGTGAGCAAGTACTCTGGGTCGTAGGAATCCTCAATCCAATTGCACAATTCCACACCAATAAGGGCACACACCCTCCTTGAGCTGCTAGGTGTAGTCCAATGCCATTCTGTTCTGCAAGGCTACTTTTCTGACCTGTGAAAGTTCATCATTAATACACTATGGCACTGGTAGTTTCATTACAATCCCATCCATTAATTTCCGCATATTGTTTAATCTGTTAGCAAGTTCTATCCCCCCCCTGTCTATGGTGGAAACCACATCCACGCTTTATCTGCATCGCTGAAAATTCCCTCTTCACTATGTTATGTTTTGTTTGTATGATTGTCCTTCCTGCAGAAGTGTACTGTATTTATTATATTCTGGTTTTGGGACCAGTGATGTATGTTATAACCTTACCCTTATGGGAGAACTACAGTCCCTAGTGTACATTCTCCCCAACCCCCATTGGTAGCCATGAAATGCTTTATTCCCCACATGAAAAAATTCCTTTTTTCCAATACTATTGGGGCCGTGTCTGCATGTCGTTTCATTATTTGCTGGAACCATGTATATTGTCCTGACATCTATCATTACACGAATAGTTACTATATTGGTCACAGGAGTGTCATTTAACGTACTTACAACTATATTATCACAACTACTTATTCCAAGTCACTTGCAGGTATGGCAAAGTAATATTGTGTTGCTTTATGAAATCCTTTGTGGGTTGACTATTCTCATGAGAGAATTTTAACACACTGAGGGTTCATGTGCCTGTCCCTATCTGTAGTGCAGTACCTTCTGTTGAAATTATTTCCTTACGAACTGTTTTTGTCTGATTGACTGGGAAGTATGTATGTAATCTATTGTATTCAAATCTTGTAAAGTGATAGGGACTCCTATTAATGGTATCCTTTATTATCTATTGGCAGATGCGAACAAACCCAGCAGTCTGTTACATCCAGTGTTTTAGCTGTTTGATGGTGTAATAGCCATACAGTATTAGTTTGCCACCCTGTCAGTGGCTCTTCTATTACTATGTTCGGTGTTTCTTTACATGCCCCCAATCGACCAATCGTATTATCGCTACATGTGCGTTTATATATAGTCAATCGATTTTTAGTGGGCCATCTGTATTGGTAAATTCATATGACACTACATCCCCCTTCTTCCACTAAAATACGATATAAGTGTTTGCTAACAAGTCTGACATTTTGGCCACCTGGGTGTTTAGTATTCAGGGTGTCATATGCTCTGCTTGCTGTCTCCCTCTGGTGACCCTACTGACATAAGTCTTGTATAATTATAGGACTTTTTGATGCGTGTATTATCAGGTGAGCTTGTGTAATATCTAAAGTTAAGATGTATGAGTAGGGCAGATTTACATTTCCATGTTCCTGTTTCTACACATTGACCAGCAGCATTGTTTCAATGTATCCCCCCCTAGAAGATCCTCCTCCCGTGATAACGGGAAGGCAGGATCTTTCTACTACATAGCTTCCTATTATATTAATGTGTGTGAGGGGGAATATGCCATTATAATGAAGCATGGTGATATTTCAGACATATATTCTTTCTTTATAGTGTTGTGTCATAGTCTAGTATTTTTTGGAAGGACAAAAGCTTCTGACTGTGATGTATACAGATACTATGTCAGAGATGTACAGGTCGGATTCATCACCACCCTGCACTGACTGACTTGACAGGCAAACAAGATAAATGATAAAAAGCATAAACTTAGCATTGCAATGGTGGATTGTCCACAGGATCTTGGGTATCGTATGAAGAAGCGGTTTGCAGTGGCTGACATGGAGCCATGTTGGCTTTCCCCTCTAGTTTCACTGCAGTTGTAGTTGTAAGTAGCACTTGGTATGGACCTTCGAATCGTGGGCCAAGGGAACGCTTTTGGAACACTTTGACCATCACCCAGTCGCCTGGCTTTATAGGATGGTGTTGGTTCTCTGCGTCTGGATCCGGTAAACTGTCGTGTACTCGACGATGCACTGTGGTAAGTTCCTTCTGCAATGCAATAACATAAGACACAGATCATTGTGCTTGCCTCCATTTGATGAGGAGTATAACACCCTGTTTTTGGGCTTATAGCCAATAGATCTCATAGGGACTAAGCCTTGGTGGGCGCCCGTCTAGGTGTGGTCCTATGGTGTAAAGTACAATAGGAGTAATTGAGGCCAGGGTTTGCCTTTAGAATCTGCACTGGCCATCATTTACTCAGCCGAGTCTTAATGATGCCGTTATATCTTTCCACCTTCCCTGAACTTTGTTGGATGATAGGAGTGTGGAAAGCCTGCGAAATTCCCATTGTTGACAGACATCTTTCATTATCTGTCCGGTAAATGGGGACCTCTTTCACTTTCATGTCTCAGGTACGCCGTACCTGCACACCACTTCTTGTAACAGTTTAGGGCCGTGTTTTTGGCATTTGCAGTAGCCACTGGCCAAGCTTCAACCCACTTGAAAACATATCTACACACACCAGCCGTATTTATACGCACCACTCTTGCGGGAGTTGTAGTAATCAATTTGTAATCTCTGAAAGGGATAATCAGGCCTAACAGGTGTTTATTGGGCACTCCATGACACACACCACTATTGTATTGCTGACATTGCATGCATTTATTTACATATTTTTGACATTGACCATAGGCATCATTCAGATACCAATTTTGTGCTAGCATTTGGGACATGGGCAATGGTCCAACATGACCAGGGCCATGTGCCAAACGCAGCATCATAAGTTCAGCCTGGGGAGGAATACATGTTTCCCTCCTTTAGTGAGAATTCCTATGGAAGTTTCCTGTGCCCCCAATCTCTCCATATTCCTGCTTCACAAGGGGGTGCCCCCTGTTGAGCATTTTTAACCTGTCCTCAGCTGGCACCCAGAAACATGTATCTGGGGTGCAGAGCTCAGGAGGGTTGTCATCAGATGTCGCGTGGCTAAATCGTCCATCGCTGTTTGTTTGGCTATTGTGTCTCGCCCTTTCATTTCCCTTTCTTGGAGGGTGTTTCCCTTTTGTGGTTCTTTTGACCCTCTCGAATAAATTTTTGACTTCTACCCCAGTTCTTAATGGGTGTACCTTGCGTAGTTTTGAACCCTCTGTTCTTCAATGGGTCCAAAATCGGTGCAATCCCATATACATCATGCTGTCGTGTAAATGTTGCAGTCTACCTGAAGCGTGTACACATGCCTTACCCATGCGACCAATTCCGCCTGCTTTCTGAGTATAGGGTGGCAACCGGCCAGCATCTAGTGTAGTGAAACCTTCGGCTGTTGACGATATGATGCATAGGAGGTGCGTGGAGCTCCCATCTACAATATAACCTGGAACCATCTCACAATAAATAAGGTCAGGGCTTCAGCGGCTCCTCACTTACCGAGACAATTGGCTAGTCTCTTCCTCCATCAGTTTTGAAGACACATCATGGTCCTCTGCCACCGTCTCGGCTCACCGTCCTCTGGCGGGAGGAAGGTGGCTGGATTGAGGACTGTAACAGCGTTTAACCTCTATTTCCCCGGTATTCTAATAGGATAGACTCTACTTGCCTAAGCGTGCCGAGGAGAGGTTCGTGTCTGCGCACGTTGAATAATTTCTGCTGCTGCATGGTGAAGTATATACAGTTAGGGGCTGCCCTAAGCGAATATTGCTACCTTTTCAGTGAGGAGAGCTGCTGCCGTCTACCCCCGCTTCAACACAGGTGGGACGCTCCCTGAATAACTGGATCCAGTTGTACGCTTTCATATGCCACCACTCTCGTCCAGATGGGTTCTCCTGGCAAGCCACGCCGTTCCCTGTATTTCCTGAAACACACAAAACAATTGGAAAGGTTTAGTGTGTCAGGCAACTTATTCAGGTGCGTGAGCTACCAAGTGTTTGAGTTTTAGAAAACAGGTCTGCATCTCCTCTGTCCACTTAAATGGGTGTTGACAGTGGCAGCATAGAGAGGCTTCAGGAGTGAGTTACAAGTCAAGGAATGTATTGGCGCAATTGAAATTGTCCCATAAAATTCCTGAGTGCCCTATGATTTGTGGGTACTTTTAGTTATCAATTGACCCGGACAATGACCCCAGGAAGATAACATGTGACTTACACCCTTGTACTTTTTCCTTGGCCACCCGTATTGACCCGTGCAAGTTGCTGCAGAAGGCTGAGAGATGCTGCTGAACATGTCCTCCTCAGTCTCCGCACAGATCAATAGATCATCCACATATGCCTTCAGTACAGTGGTCTCGTGTGAGGTTCCACCCCTCCAACACCTGGTTGAGACACTGCAGAAAGCGTTGGGACTAATATTCAAGCCCATCGGTAAACGGCCCAGGAATATTGTCTATGATTATACTGAAATGCAAACAATTTCTTGGCTTTCTTCATCAATTGCACACTGAAATAGGCATTCTTTATGTCAAAACTGAATATCGAGTAGCAGTGGCTGGTATCTTCAACAAGGTGTGAGATGGGCACAATTGGTGTTGTCCTCCTGCACAATCTTATTGATTGCCCTTAATCATGTACCATCCGGTACGTCTCTGGTTCTCCCTCCCTCCCTCCTTTCTTTTCTCACAGGGAAGAGGGGAGTACATGCAGGGGATTGGGTACCACTATAACTCCCCTGTCCATTAGTTTAAAATCTGTTCCCCCACCCCTTGGCTTTGTGCCATTGAGAGGGTACTGTGGGAGACGCGGCAACACACTCCCTGGTTTCAGGGCTATGTGTATCGGCGTGACTCCAACAATCCACATCATTTTATCCTTTGCCCATACCTTTTCTGGAATTTGGCTATATACATCATCAGGGATGTCAGACTGATTCTTTTCTGTGCCTCCCTCTAAATCTGCCATGGCCACTATCATACAATACATTTCTTCTGGCAGTTGGTCAACACAGCACACAGTGAGTCCCCTCTGCACTGCTCATAGTGACTACCACACCTTGCGGGGTATACTGTATGCTAGCCTGTAACTTGCTCAAATATCTCGCCCTAGCAGATTTATGGCAGAGAGTCTGACACGAGAATTTTTTCAATGATTGAATTCTGCCCAATCTTACAGGAGTGGGAGGTGATTCCAAAGTGGAACTGTTCCCCCGTCCTGTTGCCTTAATCCTTTTTTGAATGGAGCTTTAGAATGCATAAAATGTTTACGATTAACAATGGTCCGGCGTGCACCTGAGTCCACTAACACAACACCACTCTTTATCCTTATTCTGGAAACCTAAGTGACACAAAAGCATCACGTCCATCAGACACAGAGATAGCAGGAGTATCATTTCCCTACTGTCTGAGTTTTGATTGGATTCTAAAGTGGTGAGTTCAGTCAAATCCTGCAGTGTACAGTCATGTCAGATTGTAAGGCTGTATGTCTATGTCTGTGGGTGTGGGCTCAGGATGCCCTCCCTGTCATTGTGGACCCCGTCCTTGTCGTGTGCAAAACTAGTGGACCGTAAGGTCTTGTGAAGGTTGTATACTGTCCGTCAGATGGGGGATTTGTCATCCTAGGCTCACGGTATCTGCCTTGCTGTGGGACCTGACTGCCTTTGTCGCCTGGGTAACCTACAATTATCAAATGACCTGTACGGCCACAGTTAAAACACTTACGGTTCTCCTTGACTTATTCTCTCCTGCATAAAGAGCTTTAACCTTTGCTTTAGTAGAACTATTCTGTTCTATACTTGCACACAATCCCTCAATGCCCCCATAGTCATGCATTTATAGTCTGGTCTTATCTCCTGTAACTTCTTAACAGTTGTTTCTTTTAATCCAGTCACCCATGCCTGTCTAGCTGCGTTTGACATAACATTAGCCAGATTATCTAAATCTACCCTCCAGCTGTGCAGCTAAATCCTGGTACCTTTTACAGTAATCCCTACATCTTCTCCTGGACCCTGTCTAACGTCGAAACAAAGAACCTGTTCCTGTGACTTCCCCACCCCGGATGACTGCCATGCAGGCATCCCACTTCCCTTGCATTCTGTCAGCCTCATAGTCTGCTTCTGTAAATGGGTGAGCTCGTGACCCACTGGGACACAAACTAAGCTTTCCCTAAGAAAAAGCACCTTGTTTTTCTTTGGGTGGGGTATGTCCTTTACCAGTTGTGTAACTTCAAATGGAAGTAGGTACCCAAGTATGTGTCTGTATGGCTGCCCCACTTATGCACTACAGTAGTACGTACTGGGAACCCATGAGTATCTGTAGGGGGTCCTAACCATGATTATGTGTGGTGTCAAAGTATTCTTCCTGTTCTTTTCATGGCATGCGAATTTTCTGTAGTGTTTGTTGTGGCATTGGTCGTGCTGAATACGCCACTGGCAGTTACTGCATGTGTAGTGTACTTATTGTGTCCACTGCCTGTTCTCCCTCTATATCCCCCCTGCCAGTATAAGTCATGTGGGTACTCCCCCTCCTTCTCCTGCCTCTGTGCTTAGCTTGTGACCTAACATGTAACGGCTGCTATTTGTCACCATCTGGTTTCCTTATTCCAAACTAACCAGTTTTTGTTAAGGGGGGTTATCTTATCATAATGTGGCTTTTTTTTATAGGGGAGAATTGTGCACTCATTGTCCCCTGTAATAATGGTATGATCCCACTGAAATTTTAACTGTTTTCATAAATCATCCATGTTACAAAAGCATTAATAGTGCTGCTAAGCAACATTTGTGTATCACAGCAATGGCTTCGTCATTTGACGTGTGTGGGGTTTTGTCTACTTTGGCAAAGCATATGGCAATGTGTTTTTGCTTCTTAGGGATGGGGCGGCGTTGTACGCACATCCAATGTCCGAGAATGATAATATCTCTGTCCTTTGCAGTAAGTTGCTGTGCAAACGTACTTTCTAAGTGTACCCATCTGAACAAATCAAATGTCCCTGTAATGGTATGAAATATAGGGTTTCACCTGCCAATCTATTCCTCTCACTCCACTTTGGTATGGGACTAACCGTCCATTCCCCATATTTTTGGGCCATTATTTCCGCAGGGGTTACATGTTTATACCTGATTACTGACATATGTTCCCCATCTCAATTGTGACTTTACCAAATTATTCTATGTATCACTCTGCGTGCAAGTCCTTTTTCCCCGTATGTCCAGAGATAGACTATATTCTCTCTTTTTCACAGGGCAATGTATGTATAAAACCCTCGAAAATTGAGTGCTGGCCAGCACAATGTTTAATTCCCGGGTGAAAAGACCCTATGCACGTCTCTCATCCAACACTTCTTCCGTGTTTGGAGACTTTATCAGCGATTAAATTTTTCCCTCCCAGTCACAATATAAGGGTCGTTAGAAAAGTGGAGTGTTTCAAACTAGGTTGTAGGTTATTAGAAAAAAACCCCAAGGTAACAGATAATTTTACTTGTTTTGATTTGATTCTATTCATATGGGTGTTAACCTGCTCTGACGTAGGTGTCTGAGCGTGGTCGCACTATCCCCTGGTTGTATTTGTATGTTTGGTAGCTTTGCACAAGCACAATATGCACTTTCCACACAGAATTATGTGCGTGCAATTGGCTTCCCACAACAAAGTATTAGAATAAATCCTAATATAAGTCCCCCCACTGTTTGAATAATTTGTAGTGTTGTTAAATTGAAAAGGGAACTATTTTCTTCATTCATTTGTGAATGAATTCCGTCACATCTGGATACAGATTGGTTGTATGTGCCTATGCAGCTGTAACAAATTATGGTCCGCGCTCTGACTTCAGACTTTAAAGATTAACCCTTTCTCTTCAAACTACAACTTCAACACTACACAAGCATTGTTATAACTTTTCTAAATCTTTCACTTATACAGTCCTGATCTGACAATGACATCTAACTCCGCTACGGGAATATTTTAACTACTGACTATCGTATGAGACATAGAAAATTAGTACACTGGACAAACAAGAAAAGTGACTTTCGTGTCATAGAATCTTTTTCAACACCCACACTTTACCCGCTGCCACATCCGTTTAATAGAGATTTCTCACAGGATTGCCGTCATCGTTTTACTCTCAGACAAGTTTACCCCACTAGGAGCCCTGTTTGCCACAAATCTCTTAGTCCGTGAACGCTCCTGCGTTCTAGCACCCTTCGTCGGTGCTTTTTAGCTGCCGGCTAGCCGATGGACTATTTCGGCGATGTAGCACACTTCACACCCAATCACACAAATTTGTTAGTATATGACAGACAAAATGACAACATAAGCTCTAGTGTGATATTCACCTATCCAAGGGTTAAATCTCCGACAGAGGCACTTCGGCCGACAAGATAGACTATCGGATAAGCAAAGTCACGAAATAAGACACACAAAAACGGTCTACCAATGCGCATTGTGGGAGTTTGCTACCAGCCATTGCTCCGCCTCTTTCACGAAGTACACCATCCAGATTAAACCCGAACAAAAGAAGATCCCGCGGTGCCTCCAGATTGTAGGTCCAACACGGTACCTCAAGTTTTGTTACCCTGGCTATGAGATATATCACATCTAGAGACCAAATTGATAAAAGAAGGAGGTCCTTTATTACACGTGCAGAGACTACTGACAATTCTTCGTATATGTCACTACCCGTTTTACAGAGACCTGCTCACTGGTTTATATAGCCAAATGACATCACCACTAAGGAATGTTTACATAATCCAAAACATATCATAATCCAAAACATATTTGGGCGTATATTCATGTAACAAAAACCAAAATCAGAAAAGAGGTATTGTGTCCCCTCCTAATTTATATTGTTTTCATTAAGGAGACGTGAAACCTATACTTAAACCCCTTCACTCCAGCCTCAAATTCTTCTCCATTCTATACCTTGAATCCAATTTCCTCCGTTTAAACTTGGTTCAAACATAGCTTTAGAGCCTGGTAGTCCTACACATCTAGAGCCTTATAGTCCAATACATCCAGAGCCTTGTATTCCAATACCTCTAGAGCCTTGTAGTCCTAACCATTAACTCTTTGGCCATTATTAGATATATCTGATTAGGGTATAATTATACATTTTATCAACTATATTAGGGACCCTAGGTGACCACCTGTCAGTAAATAATTAGTTAATGTTAAGTAAATAAACATGGAAAATAATAAAGGTTCGTAACACGTGTGATTGCGGGTGCCGATGCACGATGTGTACTAATGGCTGTTTTCGGCCGATAATCGGGCCGTGCATGGGCACTTAACTGGGCAAAATGGCCGTTTGATCAGAGATCCGCCCGGCGATGGAAACCCTCCCCTCCCAAACGAGTGCCGTTTTGCCTGATAAAGTGTCCATGCACGGGCCGATTATTGACCGATTGTTGGCCATCGTACACTTCGTGCATAGCGGGTTGGCACCCGCGATCGCACAATGTGTACGAACCTTTAAACCTTAGAAATGTAACCATTTATTTTAATTTTGTTTTGTTGACCAACTATTCTATTCTATCTCTGTGTTGTTGTTTGTGTGCAGAGAATCCTTAGTAGGTGGGTATTTTATCGGGTATATTAAACATTAATAGTTCTAGAAATTATTTCACTGAACAATGTTTCGTCACCACTAAAGCTTCTTACAGAAGTCCAATTTGTGTGACAGACCCCCAACTGCAGCACAGTTCACGGTGCGGAGAATGGCCGTCTCGGCTGATGTCAAACAAATGTTATCCGTTCAGTTGGGGGTTGACCGAACGCATACACATGTGCGACTGTCGCAAAATGGCATTTTGTATTTTTAAAACTTCTCTTGATTAAAGTCATTAAAAAGTAACAAAATACTGTTGGATGGCTAGAGGGATGTAACTTTTGTTTTGCACTCTAGTCCTTCCATCCATTTATTAGATTTCACCTAACAATATTAGTGTGGAAACTAACATGTTTCAGATCAGTGTGGTCTTTCCTCTGGTGCACCTGCGGAAAGACCACACTGGCTGAAACATGTTGAGCTGTTACTTTTGGTAATTACGTAAGTTGTTGGAGATTGGTGCGCCCCCCTTACACACAATTGAGCCTCTTTTACCCTGCCTGCCTGGTATCTGTGTTTGTTTGCATAAATAATTGCAAGTGTTTGTAACTTCTAAAAAAAAAAAAAAAAAATCAGCCAATGTCCCCAGACAAGTAATTTCTAGTTGCAATAACTTCACTTGGGTATTTCCTTATTGTGTTTATACCACAGGATCTCTTTGAAATATATAATACACAGGATCCTTAAATGTTTGTGTGCACATTTCTCTGCACTCTAAATACAGAACTGTCTGTTGTATTGATAACCTTTAAACTGTGACCTGGCTATACATTTTGTAGGTTTTGGTCCCATTTCGTACCTAACTTGGTTTTGTCATAATGTAATGTGCTTGCGGTAAGTACACTAGATTTTTTTTTTTATTGGACAAGGTACACCTGTTTTTAAATCTAACCAAATTGACTCAACTAAATATTGAATATCGGTGAATTAAATTTTTGTGTTTGGTGTTTACCCTGTTGAATAATTATATATCTTATTTTAATTTTGATAAAGAATAAATGTATGTCCTCACCAAAATTAAAATGACAGTATGTTTACTAACTGTCCATTAGGAAAAAAATACGCCAGCTCCAAACATCTATTTTTTCCCATCCAATTAAGACAAATAAAGCATTTAAATTTGTTTACCAAAGCTAATCTCTTCTGTGTTTTGGTTTTTTTCTTTGCGCAGAGAATCTTTAGTAGGAGGTATTTCATCAGTATATTAAACATTTAATAGTTCTAGAAATTATTTCACAACTCTGAAAAATGTGTCCTCACCACCTAGCTTTTTGTGTATAGTATACTCTGACAACACTTTTTGAAGTTACTTCTAGTTATTTGTATTATTGTGGCCCCCTATTTTGGCATTATACTGTATCTTTTACTTAACTTTTTTGGTGATCTACTTCAAGAATTTCTTGTTGTAGTAACAGTACATAAAGCTACTTCTGGGATACAAAACAATATAAATAAAAATGTTAACGAATTCTCAATCCAAACAGAAGAGGAGCAAGCAAACTGAAAGAAACAGAACTCCCCAGGTAAAATACTAAAGCTTTATCAAAGATTGTGTCTGAATCTAGGAGGTCACCTAACGTGTTCGTGCACTTAATCTACATACGATGGCTCATGACTGTATTTCTTTCAAAAGCCGGGAGTGGATAATACAAAGGGTCTGGGGCCAAGACACCCGGGCCACTTGTAAAATTTTGTGAGTTTTTAAAACTCCAATGTATAATGTAGCCCTGTCCATTAATTCCTCTTGAAACTCTGTGTGTGTTTGCTGTTGCAGTTAGTTTTGACTCTTTTTTTTTACTCTAGTTTTTGCCTACAGTGTTCTATTCAACTATCTGCTCTATCTTTTTGGATATTTATACACAACCCCTTGGGGTTTTGTGGTAATACTGTATAAAAATGTTAACTGTACTGTTTCTGAGACTAAAAGGGAAAATTAGAACATATATTAAGTTAAAAAGGGGGCTTCTTTTTTAAGATATAATCCAATGTAAATGATTGTGTCTGCAAATGTTTTGTTCTTAATAAAATAGCAACTCACATAAGACAAACTTTCTTTTTTTTAGTTAATATGTTGAATGCAATAGAAAACAAATCCATGGTACAGTTGATACATCTTTTGGGCTTCAAGATTGACCCCACTTTTAAGTTTCTCATTATGCTACTGATTTTAATAGTGTACATTTTTTCATTAGCTGGAAATCTTAGATCACTGTACTGGTGCACTTGAGTCGAAACCTTAAACACCCAATGTTCTTTTTTCCTCAGTCCCCTCTCCTTATGTGCTATTCTCAGCACCAATATTGTTCCTAACATGCTACATGTTATTCAGTGTGAAGAGTAACTATCCCTTTTGCTGCCTGCATGACTCAATTTCTATTCTTTGGGACGCAGTTGCTTCCGAATGTCTCCTCCTACAGTTGATTCCTATGACAGGTACTGGCTATATGTAACCCTTTGCGATATACGTCTATCATGAACAGTCAACTGCGTTTTTGGCTTGTTATTTTATGTTGGTTTTCAAGTTTTATAGTTTCATTTGTTGCAGTAATAATGATGAACACATTAGAATTCTGTGGTCAAAGTACAATTGATAATTTCTTCTTGTTATTTTTGGGCCGATTATTAAACTTTCTTGCTCAGACACGTCTGCTTAGAGATGGAACAAACTTTGATTGGCATCCCTGTAACTTTGATCCCAGTTGGATTCATTTGTGTAACATACATCCACATCTTCATCATCTAAGAATGTCATCCAGTTCTGGTAACAAAGCTTTCTCCACTTGCAGTTCCCATCTGACTGTTGTCTGTAATTTTTTGGTACAATGTTGCTAATTTGTGGTTCCTTCTAGTGGAAATTTATTAAACACAAATAAGCTTGTCTCTCTTTCTACACTGTTGTCACTCCATTGTTAAACCCAATTGTATATAGTTTAAGGAACTAGAAATCCGTATGGCCTTACAAAAACATAGGACTGCAATGAAATTAAAATCTTTACATTTAAACTGTAGCACAAAAAATAATAATTCTATATATGAATGGAAAAGGAGAGGAACAAAACTCCCATTGATAGGCCAGCCGACCTATAGTTATTGCCTTTTTAGTATGGGAGTTCTATCACTTTGAGCTAATCTAAGCAAGGCCTCCTCTGTCCATTCTATTCTACACTGCCTAGCAGGACTGTGATGGCCTGTGATAGGTTGAAACATGTTGGCTGAATACAATTTTGTTTTTGGAATATGAAGACTCCTGTGAGTGCATTGATGTTCTTTTGTATCTTGGGGACAGCACCTGGGCAAGTACGTGATATACTCAGTATAAGCCGACCCAAGTGTAAGCTGAGGTACCTTTTTCCTCAAAATTAGGAAAGCTGTTAACTCAAGTATAAGCCGAGGGTTGAAATTATGACCACTACTGCCTTTTGATTCTATATTGTTCTGAGGCTTTGGTTGCCCTTTAAATGGACAGCATAGTCCAATACGTAATAGCCAAATCCAGTATGACTTACTATTACTGTAGGGACTACTGTATGGAAATTCTGCTGTCCATTTAAAGGGTACTAAAGCCTCAAACAATAGAGAACAATACAGTTAGTCATGTACAGAAGAATTGGGACATCAAAGGTGCGTACATCAAGAAAACCGAACCTCCCAGCTCCTGGGCAGTCTTCAATTCGGTCGCTCGCTCCATCTGCCCGCCTGACGTCACTACTGCAGGAAGTGAGACAGGTGCAGAGTTTGACATCAGCCTAAAGATGCAGAGCGAGCGAACGAACAAGGTTAGTGACAGTCCCACTATCCCCTATAATGACAGTAATATCGACAGCAGCATGGCAGCCCCACACCTCCCATAATTACAGCAGTATTAAAGCTCCCATCCACTATTATGAACGGAAGGAGACGTATGCGCCCCATCCCCTATATGAGACAGAAGGAGACATTATGGCAGCCCCACCCCCTATATGAGACAGGAAGGACAGTATGGCAGCTTTCTCACTGACCTAAGCAGTGCAGGCTGTCACCAGGTCTATCAGTGTCTCCTCCCACTTCCCCTGACTTGGGTCCTCTGTGCAACTTGGGAAACACCCGAACCAACTCCCATATCCCCTCAGTAGGCACCGGCAGAAAACCAATGTTAACCACAGAGAGAGACTCCTCTCCCCCCCCCCTGAATGGATGCGCCATAGCCCCAGGCACAGTACCGGCTTTCGAGAATGCACCACTCCCGCATTCTCTGTGGATTAAGGTCTGCACACGGCCGCCCACTTGACAGCTGTCTAGTCACATGACCGCATGCTGCTCAACCCAGTGCCAGTCACGCTACAGAGTAAGTTACTGCGACAGGACCATTAGGTGTTGTGGGGGCTGTCCACATCGTGCCGGAACTGTTATCAGATCGTTAGTTTTCTACTGATGGTAGGAAATCAGCCGTTTCTTGGGTCTCCCTAGCAGAGCAGGATGCATAGTAAATTTGGGGCTGTTTTTAAAGCCTGAAAACCTCGGCTTATACTCAATATATATAAGGTATTCTAGATTAATGGAGAAACCGTTATATATATATATAAAATCTGTTACTAACAGGTTATGACATTATCAAAGTCATATATCTCAATTGAAAAACAAAACCTGAGCTTCTGATGTGTGTGGCCCTGGGCTAGGTTGGCACAGTTGTTGGTTTAAGTACATGTCTTAAGGGCAGAGTGAGAAAAAATATCTTTGACAAATAAATTATATAGCACATTGTGTAAAACTCTTAATGGATAGTATCAGGATAAAAGAACCATATAATTTAGTAACCCTGAGAGGAAGTAAGCCCTTCTAAATTTAAGATGGTAATTAGATGAAAAGGAGACAACTACACTGTAAAATGTATTTTTTTCCAATGAAAATTACCTGGGGCAGAGAGGTAGGATTAATTGTTCCTACCTCTCAATTTGTTCCATTGAGGAGATCCAGCAATAAAAAAAACATTTCAGGTACATCCAGTTTTCTTTGGTGCTGGATCTTCCTCCACCAAAAAATGTCGGGGGAGTTTGGAATAATCAATTTAAACTCCATGCCCCATGTACTATTAATTTTAACTGCTTTTACACACTACTTACGTATGTGCACTAGCTGTTCATTAAGTCAATACTTTTTTCTATATAGCACTAGCAGGTGTACCCCGCGTTGCCAGTGTACACTTGTAGGTAAAGTATAAAGGTGTGTGTTTGGCTTAGATGGAAGAGACGGCAAAAAAGAAGTGCACATTTGGTAATGTATGTCATGTATTTAATAGTTATGAGTTGAGGAGGTGACATTGCTTGATGGACGTATATCACATATGTTTATTGCAGAACCGTATATATATAAAATTTTTGGAAAGAGGATATCCGAAACAGATACTCAATAATGCTCTAATCAAAGCAGAACAAAACAAAAATTAAAAAGACATGGGAGTACAAGTGACAACACAGTGGATACAAGGGAGAGAATAAATTTATATGTACAACAACATACTCCCAATAGGAGAAGGGATAAAAAATATCTTTACACTCTAATTGGCACATTTTGAAAGCAGACGACAAACTCAAAAAACACTTACCCGACAGGCCGACTATTGCCTTTAAGAGAGGAAGATTCTTGGGGATATGCTGGTCAAATCGGACCCTATAAATAAATATAAAATAATACCAATGGTTAACAAGTAACCTAATGGTTGCTTCAGCTGTCATAAATGTAAATCGTGCAAGTCTATGATACCCAGTTCTACATTTTTACATCCTCATACAGGCAAACAGATGAAGATCAAACACCATATAACTGTCAAACTACCACGTTATTTATATCAAATATGCCCATGCAATCTCTTATGTCGGGAAAACAGATCTGACACTGAGACTCCGCATCGATGGACATAGGTCAGCCATTAATCTGCATATGAGACCTTAAAACAAATAACCAGTAGCTAACCACTTTTTGGAAAAGGACACACATTAAAGGACCTTAAATTCTGTGGTATTGACCATATACCTCCACAGACAAGAGGAGGGAACAGGACTAATTTATTGTAAAGAAAGAAACATTTTGGATAAAATCCCTGAACACCCTGACACCTCATGGTCTTAATGAATTTTGTTCCTTTAAATATTTTATAGATGAACGTTAATTATTATAGAGTTTATCCACAGCTCCCCCTTATGGACTGCTAAATATGTCCCCCTAGTTAGCCCTGCTCTTTACTTGATTTTAACAAATGCTGTCACTTTAGCACTATGTAGCACTTTCTTTTATACATTTCTTATCCTATTTAACATGTTATTACCAACTTAAGGAAGAAGTATGTAGCACTGCCACAACCTCTTTAAATTATTTAGCACTGTCACTTTAAGATTCTGGAACTTTGGGAGATATTTTATTTGAAGGTGTGTCTTGCACTAACTACATGGAGGGTATTTATTCCTCAGTTGCACCTAATTGTAAGCTTGATAAAGGCCATTGAACCAGGGCCGAAACGTTGCTATTTTTTGACCTGCACTTGTTCAAAGTTAATAAAAATTTTTTCACAAGACCTGTGGAGCGCTGGTCTCTATCTACATTATTGCTATATTATATATAATATATATATATATATATATATTATATATATATAATATATAGTGTTTCAGTTTTTCCACTTGAGCGTAAATATACAAATGTTGTGATGAACCTACTCGTGAACAGGCTACATGGATTTTGCCGTTGAAAACAGTAACATAGTCTTTCCAGGGTTTTATATTTGTATATAAATGTCATTCATATCACCATAGTAACATAGTCTTTCCAGGGCTTATATTTGTATATAAATGTCATTCATATCACCAATAGTAACATAGTCTTTCCAGGGTTTATATTTGTATATAAATGTGTTGATATCACCAATGTAACATAGTCTTTCCAGGGTTAATTTTGTATATAAATGTCATTCATATCACAAATAGTAACATAGTTTTTCCAGGGTTAATATTTGTATAAATAATGTCATTCATATCACCATAGTAACAATAGTATTTCCAGGGTTTATATTTCTATATAAATGTCATTCATATCACCAATAGTAACATAGTATTTCCAGGGTTTATATTTGTATATAAATGTGATTCATATCACCACTAGTAACATAGTCTTTCCAGGGTTTATATTTGTATATAAATGTGATTGATATCACCAATGTAACATAGTCTTTCCAGGTTAATATTTGTATATAAATGTCATTCATTCACATAGTAACATGTTTTTCCAGGGTTAATATTTGTATATAATGTCATTCATATCACCAATAGTAACATAGTATTTCCAGGGTTTGTATTTCTATATAAATTCATTCATATCACCAATAGTACATAGTCTTTCCAGGGTTTATATTTCTATATAAATGTGATTCATATCACCAATAGTAACATAGTATTTCCAGGGTTTATATTTGTATATAAATGTGATTCATATCACCAATAGTAACATAGTCTTTGCAGGGTTTATATTTCTAAATAAATGTCATTCATATCACCAATAGTAACATAGTATTTCCAGGGTTTATATTTGTATATAAATGTGATTCATATCACCAATAGTAACATAGTCTTTACAGGGTTTATATTCGTATATAAATGTCATTCATATCACCAATAATAACAGTCTTTCCAGGGTTTATATTTGTATATAAATGTGATGATATCACACAATAGTAACATAGTCTTTCCAGGGTTAATATTTGTATATATGTCATTCATATCCCAATAGTAACATAGTTTTTCCAGGTTAATATTTGTATTAAAGTGTCTTTCATATCACCAATAGTAACATAGTCTTCCCAGGTTTTATTTGTATATAAATGTGATTGATATCACCATAGTAACATAGTCTTTCCAGGGTTAATATTTGTATAAAAATGTCATTCATATCACAATAGTACATAGTTTTTCCAGGGTTAATATTTGTATATAAATGTCTTTCATATCACCAATAGTAACACAGTCTTTCCAGGGTTTTATATGGTATATAATGTGATTGATATCACCAATAGTAACATAGTCTTTCCAGGGTTTATATTGTATGTAAATGTCTTCATCACCAATAGTAACATAGTCTTCCAGGGTTTATTTGTTATAAATGTCTTTCATATCACCAATAGTAACATATGTCTTCCAGGGTTTAATTGTATATAAATGTGATTGATATCACCAATAGTAACATAGTCTTTCCAGGTTTATATTGTATGTAAATGTCATTCATATCACCAATAGTAACATAGTCTTTCCAGGGTTAATATTTGTATATAAATGTCATTCATATCACCAATAGTAACATAGTCTTTCCAGGGTTTATATCTCATATAAATGTCTTTCATATCACAATAGTAACATAGTCTTTCCCAGAGTTTATACTTTTATATAAATGTGGTTCATATCACCAATAGTAACATAGTCTTTCCAAGGGTTTATATTTGTATATAAATGTCATTCATATCACCAATAATAACATAGTCTTTCCAGGGTTTATATTCGTATATAAATGTGATGTATATCACCAATAGCAACATAGTCTTTCCAGGGTCTATATTTGTATATAAATGTCATTCATATCACCAATAGTAACATAGTCTTTCCAGGGTTAATATTTGAAACCTTTTAGGAGCAAATTTTAATGTGTTACAGACCTTAAGGAAATTGTCTCGTTCCCTCTGTGGTTCTGTGTCTGCAGCTCTATGAGTTGTGTAGCCGTACATTACGCTGTTGTTGTGTCACTGAAGTGGACTCTGTGTCTGTGTTGTTGAAGTCGGGCAGCACACAGAGCCCAGGACCCTTATCTGAGTTACTGAATTGGGGAATCACACTCTGCAAGTGACGTGCAGGCTTTTTATTGGTCAAACTGGACTTCATGGGCGTCGTCCCTTTTAGAGGGCGTTGCCATTATGTGAATGGATTCAGGGGTGTGGCTGTGAGAGGAGCACATACATACATACATACATACATACCTATATACATACATACATATATACATGCATACATACATACATACATACAAGATTTCTGCTTTATATAGTAGATGTGCAATACTGACATGCATTGCAGTGACCATCAAATATCACACCTACATTGACATGCACCGGCGATTCTCACAAAAGTTTTTGCGAGACCGATTAATAGCGGGTGGGAAAATGCGTCAGTGTGGCTTAGTCCTCACTATATATTGTAGGAATGCTGTTATACAGGATTTTTTAAGATCTGGTATAAATATTTCCCTTATAAGTTATTTAACATTTGATAACTTGCCTGTTGGTTTTTCAACCTAATTAGTCCAGTTAGGTCACCTCCATTCAGTAAAAGGAAACAATTTTCTTGCAGTGAGACATCCACGGTGGAAATGCCACTTCTGGACTCCACTCCAGTTGCTGTCTTTTCAATAGTATTTGTTAAAGTAACATTTTCAGAGAACATAAGAAAATAATGTACATCTTCATTGCTACAGTATACTCCAGAGTTTGCAGAAATCTTTGATGTGACCACTGTATGTATATTTAAGGGGAATTAAAACTAAAAATACAAATCCCAGATTTTATAATTTTTGAAATCCATTAGGTTTGCCATCTTTGTTACAAAGATATAAAATTTTTACTATTGGTCCAAACATCTTATTTTGCCATTATCCAAGAAAATCTTTCTGTTTTAAAGGGAGGGGTTGGAGAAGACCCCTGGTATAATTTTGTTGCTTAACTCTCCAAGATATTGACAGTATATTTTAAAGGGCATGTCCACCACCAAAACTAGAATTTAACCCACTACTGGCCCCACTGTGTAGTGTAATAAATCCTTACCTTACATCCCACTGCGTTCTCCACTGCCGGCAGCCGTGTCCGTGATTAACCGGTCCAACTCCCTGCTTACAGTTTCATGCAAGCAGAGGGCCGAGACAGTATGCCGGAGAAAAGAGGGAAGGTAAGTAATGATCGGGGGAGTTTCTGCACATATTAATATAGCGGTTGGGGCTGGAGGAGGAAGCCCTACAGTACCCCAAAAGTTCAAAAAAGGGGTGGACATGCCCTTTAAATCACTTGGCAAAAATGGCCTTAGCTAAGCACATAAAATGTTACCATTGGTGGCACTGAAAGGGTTCACAATAACTGGCATTAATGCATGATCACATTATTATTTTATATCATAAAATAATCAGCATTATTTAACATGTTATAAAATATAACCCTTGTTAAAAAGCAGGGTATTAGGATTTTACTATACTGCAGGTTTATAAAAATGACCCAATATATACTTTTTTACATTCCCATTAAACTCCTAATTGATGTTATTTTTATATTTTGTGAACTATTGTGATAATGTATTACTCTAAATACCAGTAGTGTAACTGCAGTATCCAAGGGCCCCTGCCACCCCTGCACAATGATCGCCAAAAGGTGGATCATACTCCCACAGGATCAGCCTTTAAAAATAGCTGAAACCAGATGACTGAGCCTTCAGCAATCAGAAAGCCTCCTTTGTCCCTGCCCACCTGTGGGGGCGATTGTTACTCCAATGCTTAATACTGAAAATAAAAACCTAAAGATTGCAAAAGCATAGACTTCAATATTATAGAACTTTACAATAAAGCATCGTATTCCAAGTAATCAAGTCCTTAAATGAAAATGTAAAAATCAAAAATAATAACTGCATCATTCCAATATGCATGTCAGTCCAAACAGATGGATGCCAGGGATTTTAAGGCTGTAGTGGACTATAGAAGTAGAGGACCATTACATTTCACTATGGAGGTAGGACAGCTAATATAGGAGCAAAGAAAGTAAAGTGGTCTGAACTAATTTTGCATGCCACCAACCCTTGTCTCTCTATTCCAGGGGTACTCAACCTGCTCCAAGCTAAAACCCTAGAACATCCAAAATTCTCACCAAACTGGCCAGATAAACACTGTCAGGGTTATTCAATAAAAGTTTGTATCATTTAAAATAGTACTAATTTTGCCCCAACCAATCAGATGCACCACCTTTGACATAGGAAACCAGGGTTCGAATCCTGGCTGGGGGCAGCTATACAAATTTTGGATTATTATAATACCCTAGTAATATAATAACCATATAATACCCTAGTAATAAAATATTGTTATTATATTATTAGGTTATCATATGGTTATTATATTACTAGGTTATTATATGGTTATTATATTACTAGGTTATTATATGGTTATTATATTACTAGGGTATTATAATATAATAACCATAATAACCTAGGATATTTTATGGTTATAATATTACTAGGTTATTATATTACTACGGTATTATCCAAAATCTGTATAGCTTCCCCCAGCCAGGATTTGAACCCTGGTCTCCCATGTCAAAGGTGGTGCCTTTAATCAGTACACTATCCAGCCACTACATTATATGTATAATATATTACTAGGTTATCATATGGTTATTATATGGTTATTATATTACTATATCCTGAGGACGGCTGCTTGAGTCAGCTGAAACGCGTTGATGTACGAATAAAAGTTTTATGTGTGAAGACCCATGAGTGCTCTAATCTTTGGATGAAGTATATATATATATATATATATATATATATATATAATATCTACATTGGTCCATCTTGTCCAACCTTTACACCCTACTCATTAACTCTAGCTAACATTGGGGGGGGGGGAAATCCTTCCTGACTCCAAAAGGCAATCGGAAGGTTTCCCTGGATCAACCAGAACTACAGTATATGTATTAATACCAGTAATTCTCAATATTATATAGTATCCCTGTACCAACCAGAACTACAGTATATGTATTAATACCAGTAATTCTCAATATTATATAGTATCCCTGTACCAACCAGAACTACAGTATATGTATTAATACCAGTAATTCTCAATATTATATAGTATCCCTGTAACAACACTCCTGACAGAAGATTTTCGAGCCATCTACCCAATAGCTCACCAGGATTCTGCGAACTGGGATGTTGCTCCTAAGGTGGATACTTCTATAGCTAAAGTTTGGCAGAAAAACTGCTTTAGCCACTGATGACTGTGTAGCATTGCGAGACCCACTGGAACATAGGCAAGAAACTTTACTGAAACGCACTTATATAGTAGCTGGAGCATCTCTTCATCCGGCCATAGCCATGACAAACCTTCCCAGGGCAAACAGAATTTGGCTTAAGGATATAGAGGATAATTTTAAAAAATGGAACCCCTGAGATGAGGATTTTAAGATGAGTAATGACTTAACTGAGGCATCTATGGACGCTGTTAAACTTGGCTCTGGTTGAACCCATTTAACTTTCCTAGAGTTTATATTTATGTACTGATAAATAAGAATTTTGCATGAGCCAATTTCTGCCAATAAACCAAGTTGTATCACAAAATGTGCTTTCAATACTTCTATGTATGTGGTTTACCACTAATTTTGACATTCATATATAAGGGAGTAGAAAAAAAATATAATTAGGGTTGTTACTTCATCCTTTTCATATCAGGCACACACATTTATATTATTTTTATATCAAGACTTAAGTCTTAAGTATGACTTTATCATGAAGAAAAACAAGGTAAGGTGTTAACACTCTTAAAGCTCTAAGCTCAGACACCCTCCGGGCCGGTGTTTTTGCCACGAGGAAAAGAGTTTTAAGTGTTAAGTTCCGAATGGTTGCTGATTCATGCAGTTCAAATGGACTTGTTTGCAGTGAATTAAGCACTAGCTTTAAGTCACATGGGGGAACAGACGACTTAACTTGAGGAAATAAGTGTCGGACCCCCTGAAAAAAATGAATCACTAATGGATTGTTAGCCCATCTCTGGTCCGTTAACGCTGATATAGCTGAGACATGAGTTTTTAAAGTAGAGAGGCTTAGTTTCTTCTGGAGACCCAGTTGGAGAAATTCAACAATTATTTTAACTGTAGGCAACAGAGGATTTATTTCCCTTAATTTGCAGCAGTTCGCAAATTTTCCCAGATGTTATAATAACGAACTGAGGTGGATGACTTTCTAGATGCGAGTAGAGTACTGACAATGTTGTCTGAAAGACCTCTACTATTAATGTTACTTTTTCAGTAACCAGGCCGTCAATGCTAGTTCTCCCGGCTTCGGGTGGAAAATTGGGCCTTGATTCCACAGATCTGGTTGGTCCGGAAGCCGAATTGGTGCCACCTGAGACATTTGAAGTGCCCACGGAACCAAGGTCTCCTGGGCCACCAGGGAAGAATGGCTAGGGTAAGTACCCTCTCCTCCTAAATCTTTTTCAACACCCTCGGTATGAGTTGAATTGGAGGAAATATGTAGATGTATTTGAACAACCATGGGATCGATAATGCATCTGTTGCTAAAACTGTCAGATCCCTGTATCGAGAGCAGAATACTTTGATCTGAGCATTCTGTCTGGTTGCCATCAGGTCCACTTCTGGAGTACCCCATTTGCTGGTGATTAAGTGGGACACTGATTTGTTCAACGACCATTCCTTTTGGTCATACATCAATATAATCAGTACATCTCTAAACCTAGAAATACTTATCAGTCAGATAGTCAGTCCTTGCACTAACAATATATACAGAGAATCAGGCTTGTAGATAAGGTGTTGAGTAATTGCACTGGTGAAAGGAGAACCCTGCACCCGCAAACGCATTTCGTCCCCAAAAGGATTAGGCTTTGTCAATGACGCTACACAGACTGGCTATCTGGCTGATAAGTATTTCTAGGCTTAGAGATGTAGATTATATTGATGTATGAGTGCACTGGTTGTACAGATTTGGTTGGGGGGGGGGCTTTGACCTTTTAACTTTTATATTTATGTACTAATAAAGTAAGAATTTTGCATGTGCCAATTTTTCCTTTTTCTTATATGTATTTGGGAGGAGGCTCAACATTACGAATGTATTTATCTATGTAGGGTTTCATTAATGTTATTGTGACAACTTGGTTTCACTTTTCAGGTTTGTTAATTTGACTAATAAGTGGTAAACCACTAAACACAAGTTACTTTATCCTTCATTTATATAATATCATATATCTTTATAGTTTGATTTATTATCTTGTGATGCTTCCTACACTTTGCTAAGATACAGCAGGTGTGTACTGAGCATGAGCAAGAAACAGTAATCACAAGGAGAAAATATAATGATGATGCTCCCTGTGGAAAATGTCAAACATCACAGGCTCACAGCTGTGGACTGCATCATGTGTGGGCATGTGTCGTAGTTTGTGTCCTTATTTGTGTAGTGGGGGGCATACAACATTTGAATGGAGGAGCCTGTGCTTTTTTTGGTGATTTGTGGGTGGTTTCATGGAGGGGTTGAGTTTGATGCACTGTTGCCTTTTTTCAACCCAAAATTAACTATAGATCTTAAAGAGCACAAAAACAAAAAAAAATGCCATCATTGTCAGTTGCCTGCCCCAACCTTAAATGATGTAACTTGTCAGTTGCGCAACTGACAAGTTACATCATTTAAGGTTGGGGCAGGCAACTGACAATGATGGCAATTTTTTTTGTTTTTGTGCTCTTTAAGATCTATAGTTAATTTTGGGTTGAAAAAAGGCAACAGTGCATCAAACTCAACCCCTCCATGAAACCACCCACAAATCACCAAAAAAAGCACAGGCTCCTCCATTCAAATGTTGTATGCCCCCCACTACACAAATAAGGACACAAACTACGACACATGCCCACACATGATGCAGTCCACAGCTGTGAGCCTGTGATGTTTGACATTTTCCACAGGGAGCATCATCATTATATTTTCTCCTTGTGATTACTGTTTCTTGCTCATGCTCAGTACACACCTGCTGTATCTTAGCAAAGTGTAGGAAGCATCACAAGATAATAAATCAAACTATAAAGATATATGATATTATATAAATGAAGGATAAAGTAACTTGTGTTTAGTGGTTTACCACTTATTAGTCAAATGAACAAACCTGAAAAGTGAAACCAAGTTGTCACAATAACATTAATGAAACCCTACATAGATAAATACATTCGTAATGTTGAGCCTCCTCCCAAATACATATAAGAAAAAGGAAAAATTGGCACATGCAAAATTCTTACTTTATTAGTACATAAATATAAAAGTTAAAAGGTCAAAGCCCCCCCCCCAACCAAATCTGTACAACCAGTGCACTCATACATCAATATAATCTACATCTCTAAGCCTAGAAATACTTATCAGCCAGATAGCCAGTCTGTGTAGCGTCATTGACAAAGCCTAATCCTTTTGGGGACGAAATGCGTTTGCGGGTGCAGGGTTCTCCTTTCACCAGTGCAATTACTCAACACCTTATCTACAAGCCTGATTCTCTGTATATATTGTTAGTGCAAGGACTGACTATCTGACTGATAAGTATTTCTAGGTTTAGAGATGTACTGATTATATTGATGTATGACCAAAAGGAATGGTCGTTGAACAAATCAGTGTCCCACTTAATCACCAGCAAATGGGGTACTCCAGAAGTGGACCTGATGGCAACCAGACAGAATGCTCAGATCAAAGTATTCTGCTCTCGATACAGGGATCTGACAGTTTTAGCAACAGATGCATTATCGATCCCATGGTTGTTCAAATACATCTACATATTTCCTCCAATTCAACTCATACCGAGGGTGTTGAAAAAGATTTAGGAGGAGAGGGTACTTACCCTAGCCATTCTTCCCTGGTGGCCCAGGAGACCTTGGTTCCGTGGGCACTTCAAATGTCTCAGGTGGCACCAATTCGGCTTCCGGACCAACCAGATCTGTGGAATCAAGGCCCAATTTTCCACCCGAAGCCGGGAGAACTAGCATTGACGGCCTGGTTACTGAAAAAGTAACATTAATAGTAGAGGTCTTTCAGACAACATTGTCAGTACTCTACTCGCATCTAGAAAGTCATCCACCTCAGTTCGTTATTATAACATCTGGGAAAATTTGCGAACTGCTGCAAATTAAGGGAAATAAATCCTCTGTTGCCTACAGTTAAAATAATTGTTGAATTTCTCCAACTGGGTCTCCAGAAGAAACTAAGCCTCTCTACTTTAAAAACTCATGTCTCAGCTATATCAGCGTTAACGGACCAGAGATGGGCTAACAATCCATTAGTGATTCATTTTTTTCAGGGGGTCCGACACTTATTTCCTCAAGTTAAGTCGTCTGTTCCCCCATGTGACTTAAAGCTAGTGCTTAATTCACTGCAAACAAGTCCATTTGAACTGCATGAATCAGCAACCATTCGGAACTTAACACTTAAAACTCTTTTCCTCGTGGCAAAAACACCGGCCCGGAGGGTGTCTGAGCTTAGAGCTTTAAGAGTGTTAACACCTTACCTTGTTTTTCTTCATGATAAAGTCATACTTAAGACTTAAGTCTTGATATAAAAATAATATAAATGTGTGTGCCTGATATGAAAAGGATGAAGTAACAACCCTAATTATATTTTTTTTCTACTCCCTTATATATGAATGTCAAAATTAGTGGTAAACCACATACATAGAAGTATTGAAAGCACATTTTGTGATACAACTTGGTTTATTGGCAGAAATTGGCTCATGCAAAATTCTTATTTATCAGTACATAAATATAAACTCTAGGAAAGTTAAATGGGTTCAACCAGAGCCAAGTTTAACAGCGTCCATAGATGCCTCAGTTAAGTCATTACTCATCTTAAAATCCTCATCTCAGGGGTTCCATTTTTTAAAATTATCCTCTATATCCTTAAGCCAAATTCTGTTTGCCCTGGGAAGGTTTGTCATGGCTATGGCCGGATGAAGAGATGCTCCAGCTACTATATAAGTGCGTTTCAGTAAAGTTTCTTGCCTATGTTCCAGTGGGTCTCGCAATGCTACACAGTCATCAGTGGCTAAAGCAGTTTTTCTGCCAAACTTTAGCTATAGAAGTATCCACCTTAGGAGCAACATCCCAGTTCGCAGAATCCTGGTGAGCTATTGGGTAGATGGCTCGAAAATCTTCTGTCAGGAGTGTTGTTACAGGGATACTATATAATATTGAGAATTACTGGTATTAATACATATACTGTAGTTCTGGTTGGTACAGGGATACTATATAATATTGAGAATTACTGGTATTAATACATATACTGTAGTTCTGGTTGGTACAGGGATACTATATAATATTGAGAATTACTGGTATTAATACATATACTGTAGTTCTGGTTGATCCAGGGAAACCTTCCGATTGCCTTTTGGAGTCAGGAAGGATTTCCCCCCCCCCCAATGTTAGCTAGAGTACTCTAGCTAACATTGGGGGGGGGGGAAATCCTTCCTGACTCCAAAAGGCAATCGGAAGGTTTCCCTGGATCAACCAGAACTACAGTATATGTATTAATACCAGTAATTCTCAATATTATATAGTATCCCTGTACCAACCAGAACTACAGTATATGTATTAATACCAGTAATTCTCAATATTATATAGTATCCCTGTACCAACCAGAACTACAGTATATGTATTAATACCAGTAATTCTCAATATTATATAGTATCCCTGTAACAACACTCCTGACAGAAGATTTTCGAGCCATCTACCCAATAGCTCACCAGGATTCTGCGAACTGGGATGTTGCTCCTAAGGTGGATACTTCTATAGCTAAAGTTTGGCAGAAAAACTGCTTTAGCCACTGATGACTGTGTAGCATTGCGAGACCCACTGGAACATAGGCAAGAAACTTTACTGAAACGCACTTATATAGTAGCTGGAGCATCTCTTCATCCGGCCATAGCCATGACAAACCTTCCCAGGGCAAACAGAATTTGGCTTAAGGATATAGAGGATAATTTTAAAAAATGGAACCCCTGAGATGAGGATTTTAAGATGAGTAATGACTTAACTGAGGCATCTATGGACGCTGTTAAACTTGGCTCTGGTTGAACCCATTTAACTTTCCTAGAGTTTATATTTATGTACTGATAAATAAGAATTTTGCATGAGCCAATTTCTGCCAATAAACCAAGTTGTATCACAAAATGTGCTTTCAATACTTCTATGTATGTGGTTTACCACTAATTTTGACATTCATATATAAGGGAGTAGAAAAAAAATATAATTAGGGTTGTTACTTCATCCTTTTCATATCAGGCACACACATTTATATTATTTTTATATCAAGACTTAAGTCTTAAGTATGACTTTATCATGAAGAAAAACAAGGTAAGGTGTTAACACTCTTAAAGCTCTAAGCTCAGACACCCTCCGGGCCGGTGTTTTTGCCACGAGGAAAAGAGTTTTAAGTGTTAAGTTCCGAATGGTTGCTGATTCATGCAGTTCAAATGGACTTGTTTGCAGTGAATTAAGCACTAGCTTTAAGTCACATGGGGGAACAGACGACTTAACTTGAGGAAATAAGTGTCGGACCCCCTGAAAAAAATGAATCACTAATGGATTGTTAGCCCATCTCTGGTCCGTTAACGCTGATATAGCTGAGACATGAGTTTTTAAAGTAGAGAGGCTTAGTTTCTTCTGGAGACCCAGTTGGAGAAATTCAACAATTATTTTAACTGTAGGCAACAGAGGATTTATTTCCCTTAATTTGCAGCAGTTCGCAAATTTTCCCAGATGTTATAATAACGAACTGAGGTGGATGACTTTCTAGATGCGAGTAGAGTACTGACAATGTTGTCTGAAAGACCTCTACTATTAATGTTACTTTTTCAGTAACCAGGCCGTCAATGCTAGTTCTCCCGGCTTCGGGTGGAAAATTGGGCCTTGATTCCACAGATCTGGTTGGTCCGGAAGCCGAATTGGTGCCACCTGAGACATTTGAAGTGCCCACGGAACCAAGGTCTCCTGGGCCACCAGGGAAGAATGGCTAGGGTAAGTACCCTCTCCTCCTAAATCTTTTTCAACACCCTCGGTATGAGTTGAATTGGAGGAAATATGTAGATGTATTTGAACAACCATGGGATCGATAATGCATCTGTTGCTAAAACTGTCAGATCCCTGTATCGAGAGCAGAATACTTTGATCTGAGCATTCTGTCTGGTTGCCATCAGGTCCACTTCTGGAGTACCCCATTTGCTGGTGATTAAGTGGGACACTGATTTGTTCAACGACCATTCCTTTTGGTCATACATCAATATAATCAGTACATCTCTAAACCTAGAAATACTTATCAGTCAGATAGTCAGTCCTTGCACTAACAATATATACAGAGAATCAGGCTTGTAGATAAGGTGTTGAGTAATTGCACTGGTGAAAGGAGAACCCTGCACCCGCAAACGCATTTCGTCCCCAAAAGGATTAGGCTTTGTCAATGACGCTACACAGACTGGCTATCTGGCTGATAAGTATTTCTAGGCTTAGAGATGTAGATTATATTGATGTATGAGTGCACTGGTTGTACAGATTTGGTTGGGGGGGGGGCTTTGACCTTTTAACTTTTATATTTATGTACTAATAAAGTAAGAATTTTGCATGTGCCAATTTTTCCTTTTTCTTATATGTATTTGGGAGGAGGCTCAACATTACGAATGTATTTATCTATGTAGGGTTTCATTAATGTTATTGTGACAACTTGGTTTCACTTTTCAGGTTTGTTAATTTGACTAATAAGTGGTAAACCACTAAACACAAGTTACTTTATCCTTCATTTATATAATATCATATATCTTTATAGTTTGATTTATTATCTTGTGATGCTTCCTACACTTTGCTAAGATACAGCAGGTGTGTACTGAGCATGAGCAAGAAACAGTAATCACAAGGAGAAAATATAATGATGATGCTCCCTGTGGAAAATGTCAAACATCACAGGCTCACAGCTGTGGACTGCATCATGTGTGGGCATGTGTCGTAGTTTGTGTCCTTATTTGTGTAGTGGGGGGCATACAACATTTGAATGGAGGAGCCTGTGCTTTTTTTGGTGATTTGTGGGTGGTTTCATGGAGGGGTTGAGTTTGATGCACTGTTGCCTTTTTTCAACCCAAAATTAACTATAGATCTTAAAGAGCACAAAAACAAAAAAAATTGCCATCATTGTCAGTTGCCTGCCCCAACCTTAAATGATGTAACTTGTCAGTTGCCTGCCTCAACCTTAAATGATGTAACTTGTCAGTTGCCTGCCCCAACCTTAAATGATGTAACTTGTCAGTTGCCTGCCCTAACCCTAAATGGTGTTATTCAGCACTTTATAAGGTGCATTTACAAATTAGATATTTAAGGACAACTATTGTCTCCATTCTGGCAGAGGAAGTGGCTCCTCCCTCCATGCAGTCAATCATGGCTGTGACATCTGACATCACAACTAATGATTGACTGATGTTTCCCCTGCTGCACATGCTCAAGCCTAAAAGCTCATTGAGCCAAGGGAGGGGACAGATACCTTTGCCATAACAGAAAAGAACCATTTCTCAAGGGTATCTGATACCCGAAACATGTAGTGCTGCAGAAACTACAAATAAAGCCTTTACAGCACTGTTGGAAGTGTCTCGATCTACCAAATCTTTAACCTAATACATGTTGTTAAGCGTAAGAGTGGAAACCCTGGTAGATTGTCGAGACAAGCCTAAAGCCATAGCAGCAGAAGTGGTCCAACCTAACTGTTGAAAACTGGTAAAAATAGCAGTTAGTGTTGCAGGCAGATAACTGACAAGTTTTTAACCAAATATTATATTAAGTGATGTCTCTGTTGCACAACCAAATATAGTAAGACTGCTGTGTATCGCCAACTAGGCGGTGCTCTAAGTATATATAATACAATTATCCATACAATCAGGGGTATTTAGTATACCCCCCTACCCAAGTATACTATATAGAGCACAAACACTGTAAAGCAGTAACATGAGTTTATTGGGCCACAAAGTCAAACATAGCAAACAATGAAAAACACTCCCATTTCCCCCCCTCCCCCCTCTCTTTATTACCCCTATTAAAACGGGGCGTCCCCCGTATAAAACTAAAATCGCTCAAAGCCTCAGATAAGCTCCTATAATAGGAAATAAATACACATAGATAGTGGTTACAGTATCAAAACATGTGTTAACCGCGTGTCCAATATTATGTAGCAGATAGTTCATAAGTCTGGTCCACTAGGGACAGATGTATAGCCTAGTAACGATAATCAGCAAATAGATGTCACAACTGAACTTCATAATATGGTGGTCTCATAGAAAAACCAAGTCCCGTCTGCACAGATATTGTAGCCTAAAATGGCTCCTGTAAACCACATGTAACGAAATGAAACAATGTCCAATTTTGGCTAGTGCTACCAATATAGATAATCAACAAACTGATAGTTACCACTCCTGATGCAAGAGCCCCCGGGTTTATACCATCCTCCAGCGGGACTCTTTCTTCCAGGCCAATTCTCCGGACGTGCCGATCACCGTCTCCACTGCCTCCAGGTTCGTCCCGCTCCCGAACTATCTCTGCGCGGTCTTCACCCGCCGGAGTTGGTGGTCCCGCACAGGGGTTTCTGGTACGCTAGGATGATGATAGATGTAAATGTAACAGGTTCAGCAACTAGCAATAAATATTGTACTAGATCCTATAATAAGACACCAAACTGGGCCAAGGGAATCACCGACGCAAGTTTCACCCAACTGATTGATCACACATGTGGGCTTCCTCAGGGTGCAACGTCACACTGCATCTCCTCTACTTTTATAGATAGTATTTAAAGTGATAGTTACCAATACAGTGTTAGAGGCATTAGGGAGATTTTAATGACCATATAATAAAATGTATACCCCACTCCATTTGTTGTGTGGTTACTTTCCTTCTTCATAGGGAGGGTTATCATGGAGAACTCTGCCATTAGTGATAAATAAATACATTGCTAGTCTCTTATTGGAATACTCTAACTTCCATATATTTTGATACTTGGGTAGGGGGGTATACTAAATACCCCTGATTGTATGGATAACTGACAAGTCACTGTCTTTTTGTTGGACAGGTCCTTTAGGAAAAGGAAGAATAGACGCACGTCTGGTTCCTTGAAAAAACTTTATTGGATCAGCATAAAAACATGGCACACGTACAGACACATTTGACGCATTTTGGCGACCACCCCTTAGCCATAGATGAGGCCATAATGTCACAGTTTCTCCTGTTATAGGTAGAAGCTATGTTTGACAAAATCAAACCTCTAAATTAAGGATGGTGAAAGTACTTACGTCATTCTACATGTACAAAGATACAATATAAAATAAAAATACCTACAGTATTGCATATCGTGCAATATTCAATAATCAGATAAAGTGGGTCACATCCCATTGTGAGTTTAGGCCCTGTGGTAGTCTCATTTGGGGTTGGAAGATGCAAAATACTTTTCTATTCCCTATACAGTCTCAATAATTTTCTCCAATCTAGGGCTCCACAAGTCACAAAATGTTTACCTATTGGTGATAAGACATCACTCTAGAGGGTTACTTTTGCCTGCAATTTTTATGGGGATGTTTTTAATCTATGCCAAGTTACCATGTTACCCTATTGTCCATGATATATTACAGGATTTTTATTTTTTCACACCTGAGTTTTCAACCAGGGCTTTTTCCCCTCTCTTTTTGGTTTCTGTATTTGTAAACCTGATTTGCACCTCCCTCAGTTACATATAGGGGTAGATTGATAGGTGTTTGTTATTGATTGTTCCCTACACATCCCTTTAGTTTATATAGCATAGGTTCTATTCTCATAACATTTTTCCATGAGCAGAGACTGAATAGAGGAGCTGATACTAATAACCCCACAGGTTATACATCTGGAGCTCTCACACTTGAAAACACAACCAAGCTCCCCTATTGGAACTCCATGTGAGACCACACTAGGAGCTAACATAGACCCTAATGTGGGAGCCTTTCTGGATACAAATTTTATGGAGGATTCACTCAGGAAATCCTCCGAAATAGGTTCTCCATAGAGGATTGGTAAGTTCCTCCATATGATATCACACGTTATGATATTCTGCACTGTGTTCTACAGATTCTCTTTTTTATTTCCATTTGTATGGAGCACCTTGATTTCATACCTTTTTTGCTTTCCCCCTTCTCCCCAGTGGTCTTGGTGCAGCCCTTCTCTCTTTAGTACTGGACATAAATAGCTGCTGCATACAGGTATGCACAATATATGGGATAATGCGCCCCTTACAGTGTAATATAAGGATATTACGCCACCGAGGAGTTCCCTGACCATATAGAAGCACTTTTATACAGGACAGGGAACTCCGAGGTGGCGTAATGTCCTTATATTATAATGTGAAGGGGCGCATTATTTCTTATAATACGTAAGTATTGGATTCCTTCACCCCATTCACATTTTAAATTCTAGCCTTGTCCCTATTTCCACCTTAAATCCCCCAAGCTACCTTCTGTAACTTAAACCCAGTAGAAAGGAACATCCCAGCCCAGCATCTATGTGGTTAAACAAATCTTTGTGGAGGAGGAGAGAGACATTGGTTATGAAGTGACAGGAAGCAGCTCCAGCAGGTTCTGCTAGTGAAGTTAAACACAGCAAAAAATGCTGAGTCATTGTCCAGGCATGAACACTGGAATGGGCGGAGTAGTGGGATATAAGAAATATAAGACATGAGTCACTTAGTGACTTAGTGACATATCACACTTATGTATTATATTTGGCTAATGCACAACTTCAGGTCCAGTTGATTTAAACAGACAGTACAGGTATGCCATGACCTGGATGAATAAGAACCTTTACAAACAGAAGTGTATGTATATTTTCCAAGCATATTATCAAAATGTCCCCAGAGCAGGTGTTATAATTCCTGTTGGGTTTCCTATCATTGTGTTTACACCACTGGGATCTCGATGAAAATATATAAATACACATGTTATTAATGGACGATGTTGGGCACATTACAGAGCACTTCAAATGCACAGCTGGTTTGTAATCCTGAAGATTTAACATTTGCAACTGCTGGTCGTCCTTTTTTAGAGAATTCCTTTTACAGATCAGTCAACGTACTAATGAAATGTGCTAAAAGAGTTGCTTTGGTTATTATGTAATAAGTGGAATTCTCTCGTTTTTATGTGGTAAGAGTTCCAAATATGTTCTTGTTACATATCTCATACTGAGTGTTCACATCTTCATTTGAATTTTCGGCTCTTCAACGTACACTTCAACTGAACAATCCCCGGCGAACAGTCGCTTTGGCAGACAAAGTGCCCATACACGGCACGATTATTGCCCTAAAAGGCCATGCTTACATACCATGCGTTGCGGGTCGCCCCCCTCTATCACACATATGTATGAGAATTAAGTTCAATATCCATCCTTAAGATGCATTTTTAGCAAAAATGTATTTAAGCTACAATAATATTATTCCTTTCATTCCTTATTTTGAACCCATATTTTGCCAATAAAATCAGAGATTTAATATATTGAATTCCTCAGGCATTATTACCAGGACCACTCTCTAATGAAGGAATGGGTTTAGTATGACAAGTTAGTAACTTCAATACATATTGAGCAATATAGTGAACTGAAAGCTCATTCCAGCCCTTGTTTGGTACTTGCCACAGATTTAATTCATGCTGAAAATACTGATGCGTCAACAGACATTGAATGAGGATTTTTCTGTTTGATTTTGACTTTTTGATCTACTGTAAATGAAATAGCACATGGGTATTCATTAGGGATAGGAAATTCTGCAGTGATTTTGTCATGTTGTCCTCATGCTTTGCGATCTGCAATGACATTTTATTTATAAACTGTTAAGATTTTCAATCATATGCGAGCGAATACAATTCTATCAATAGGTCCTGCGATTTTTAAGGTGTATTTTAACCCCCAATCCCCTAAGAAAGGCAAATGCACCAAAAAGTGGATACAAACAGACACAAGCGCAGTGTAAAGCGTTCGTGCTTCATGTGCATTGCCAACCATTTGAATTGCAGCTTGCGCACTAGTCCAATGGTAATCGTATATGCTGCAAAAATGAGGACAGGTTTGTTTATTATTGATGTATATGCCTTTTTTTTCCTCAAAAATGACTGGTCTCTAAAAATATTTCCATTCAACAGATTAATTTTCAATTCCGATGTGTAGGAATATTCTGCTGGTTACTCAATGTTGTAAAACATAAACGGTATTTGTAGAGAAACAATTTCTACTAAACTTCCACTCCTGATTTCCTTCACAGTTCTAGTTTTCTGCCAGCAAATAATTCCACATTTTTTACATTTTAAATAAGGTTTCATGAAGTTGCGACATTTGCATATTTACGGACAGATTTCAACCCTCCGGCTAATGTGTGTGGTTGTTTTTGTTTTTCAAAGGAGAAGAGGAAAGTCTTACATTTAATTCAATAATTATTGCTACTATTAGTACAAGTTTATTTTTTAACGCCATTTGGTGTATCTGTATTGTTCTTTGCTGACCAATCGTGAAGATTAGGATTGCCTAATTCTTTCCCTGGGTATTCGACTTAGACATGATTTCTTAACGCTTTTATCACACTTAAACATTGCAATCATTCAAGAACATCATTCTGTCCCGTTTACAAAAGATATTTCTGCTTTTCTACAGTAAATCATTGATGAACAAAGAAAACACAACCAGATTTCCTTTAGTACTACTCTTGGGATTTCAGGTTGATCCCATTTTTAAGATACCCATCATGATCCCAATGTGTATATTATATATTCTGACAGTAACAGGGAATCTTTTAATCACTGCATTGGTTCAATTAAGTCAAAATCTTAAATACCCCATGTTCTTTTTCCTCAGTCACCTCTCCTTATGTGACATTGTTCTCACCACCAGTATTGTTCCAAATATGTTACATGTTATCCAGTGTGGAGGAATAACCATCACCATTGCTCTCTGCACAACCCAGTTTCAGTTCTTTGCTACTGCAGTTGCTTCTGAATGTCTCCTTCTTGCAGTGATGTCCTATGACAGGTATCTGGCTATTTGCAACCCATTGAGATATACGTCTATCATGGACAATCAATGTTGTCTTTGGCTTGTTACTTCCTGTTGGTTTTCAAGCTTTACAGCTTCACTTGGTGCAGTTATAATGATAAACAGATTAGAATTCTGTCATCAAAATATAATCAATAATTTTTTCTGTGATTTTTGGCCCATTCTTAAACTTTCTTGCTCAGACACTTTTGCTGTAGAGATGGAACAGATGTTGATTGGCTTCCCCCTAGTTGTGTTCCCAGTTGTATTTATTTGTGTAACATACATCTACATCTCCACCAGTATCTTCAGGATTTCCTCCAGCTCTGGTAGACAGAAAGCTTTCTCCACTTGCAGTTCCCATCTGACTGTTGTCTGTATATTTTTTGGTACAATGATTGCTAATTATTTTGTACCTTCAACTAGAAATTCCATTAAATTAGATAAGCTCATTTCTCTTTTCTACACTGTTATTACTCCATTACTGAACCCCATCATTTATAGTCTGAGAAACCTAGAAATCCGTGTGGCCTTTGAAAAACTGGTGATTGCGATGAAATTAAAATCTACTAATCTGAACTATTTTAAAAAGCTAAATCTAAAACCATAATGTATACATGAAAATTGTTTGCATATATTTTAAATGTTATATTATAAAAAATAAACATGCACAATTCATACAAATTTGTATATTGCTCAAGTACTACTACTGTAATTTTAAAGGGTAAGTTCAACCCCTTAAAGGACAACTACTCTGTAAAATGTAACTTTTAAAACATGAAATGTAACTGATACTGGGAGGTGGGATTGATTATTTCTACCTCATTTTGTTGAGGGCCAGCATGAACAGTTTTGATCTTCCAGGTTAGTGTTCTGGGCCTTCCTGTATTAAAGATAGTGCTGAAGCAATAAGGAAGCCTGGCAGAGGCATTTTTCTTCCTACATCAGTACAAAAAAGAGAGCTTCTAAACAGATAATCTGTCTGGAGACAAAGTCAGACAGTAAACTGACAATATCCATAAACATAAAAATAATTTGCACACCTTGTTCAAACACGAAGCAAAAATAATTTCTTGGTGAAAAAATACAATATTGAATTTACTCGATCAGTAATGCATACTATAATATTAAAGAATGTGACTGGCCAGGTTCAGACATTTGCATAAATGAATACGTGCCTCATATAAATTCAATTAAGTATTTGAGATATGTAACGAAGTAACCAAATATGGTATGTATTGATTGATTGAATGTTAATTTATCTTATATATAATACATCAGAAAATATCAAAGGATACAAGGCGTAATAAGAGTATTACCTTCTCTAGGTTATTTATAAAATCTGTTGTTTTGCTTCCTACCTTAACGCTATCCCGTGATGCAATACCAGATGTAAACCAGTGCGTTTTATACTGAATCAATATTGTGTTTCATTATTTTTTAAGTAGCACAAATTCATCACTATTAGGGATGGCCGGTTCGCGGATCCGAACCCGGATCCGCCGCGGATTTATCCCGTCCGCGAATGGCGGATTTTTCCGGATTTTCCGCCATCCGAACTTCCGATTCGCGGATTTTTCACATTTTTGAAAATTTTCGAAATTACGAGTTTTCGCGTATTTTCGAAAATTTTCAAAAATACGGGAAAACACGTATTTTCGAAAATTTTCGAAAATACAAGGATTTCTCTTAATTCCATACATACATATTTTCGAAAATCTCGTTATTTCAAGGGTATTTTTAATTTTAACGGGGCCGCTTGCGGATTTTCGAATTTTTTAGAAAATTCGCGGATCCTCGAGCGGACCGGATTTTGCGAAGTTCGGACATCTCTAATCACTATTAGACTATTTGATTAATATAACTTTTAAATATTTTAGACTTCCGTGATCATGTTTTATATGCACTGTGTTCTTAGATTGTTCTTTAACAAATTATGCACTGATGCCACTCCCATAGGTGCGGGCCCACTTAGAAGCTAGGGTATTTCACCTCCACTGTTTGTTGCAATTGCATCACCTGAAGAAGGGGGCACGTTCCCCCAAAATGTTCTATTTGATGTGTGGTTTCCAATAAAACACTTTGAATTCACCTAAGGAGTGCGACTTCACAATCCAGTGTTTTCTGATACTTACCTTCCTTGGCAGTGGGAAGAATCTTTGAAGTCAGCACAGGTTTGTGTCCATAAGAACTCTATATTATTAGAACATTTTGTTAAACTACCTCTTTTACACTTGGATTTTTTTTTCTTTTTTTTCTTTCTTGGGAATCCAAAAACAAACAGATGTCAAGGATGGATTCAAACAGACAAACCAGATACAAACAAACATCAAAGAATCTGAAAAAATAAGAACATTTCAAGTAAGGCTCAGCGGGAACTGTGTAAGACAGTAGACAGCTTCAGCCAAAAACGGTCTGGATGAAGACTAAAACGCATGTCCACCCTTAAAAAAAAAATATATATTTTGCCTTTTATTACCTGCATTACTAACCAGATAGTAAAGGAACGAAAGGAAAGTCTAATAATAAATTAAGTTGATTCACAGAGTAATAAGGATCTTATATGATATATTTTTAGACAACTGATAGTATTTCTAATGTTAAACACATAGCAGTTTGCCTCCTCTGCTATGCTCAAACTAAAAAAGCTCATTGAGCAGAGGGAAGAGAAATAAAACTTGTTATTAAATATCTGGTAACCAATACGTGTAATAAACTGTGTAAATAAGAGCGTGCAGATAAACTGACAAGACACCAGTTTTGGTGGACATGCCTTTTTATTAGGTAGGTAATTGTTTAAAAAGGAGCAGGAGAGACTGGTTGAGGAAAAAGGAATGTAAAAAAAAAACTGAAAAACATTGCCCTTTAACCCTTTCACTGCCAGGAGATTTTCATTTTTTTTTGCATTAACTGCCAGAAGAATTTTCAGGATTTTGCCCTCAATCGCTTTAGACTAATTTTACAGTAGGAAACCTTGCAGTAAATCAGGAATATTATACATTGTTTTTTTCAGCACAAAGTGTACTTTAACATGGTAACAGAATTTTGTAACTTTTCTGGAAATTTTACTGGAATTATGGGTAAAATATGTAAAAAAAATGAAAATTTGCAAATTTTTCATTTTTTTTACATATAGTTATCTTAAGGTTACACACAAAAATCCTTACTGTTTTCTAAAATAGCTCATGATCTCCAGTACACAACGAGTACCAGATTATGTAGGTACCGGACCCACTTCTTTCCTGTACAGGATGACGCCCCCGAAACTCAAAACTGCACCTTCAGAATATTACACCAATTTAAAATGTTATAACACTACTAGAATTAACATAGAATATCTACCAAATTAACTAAAAAATACCCCACAAGTGAGATCTTTTTTAGAAACTACCACCCGCAGGATTTCCGAGTGAGGTAAGTTTCGATCAAAATGCAATACCACCGGGCGTCAGCTCTCGCCAATTGTAAGTGTATTTTCTCACATTTCCTTTTTTTCCTCACTGTAAAAACAAGACAACAATCAAATGCCGAATTTCAGCTAAAACTGTGGAGAAAGTTCTAAACGCAGCTCAAATATGAAGCCTAACCCGTCCCGAATAAAGGTATGGGCCACATTCATGGGTGAACGCCTAGACCTGGGCTATCCAACTAACCAGAGCCGTGACCAGTGCCAAATGTCAGTTACTTCAGCAAAAAAATTTGCCAGTTTTGTATTTGGAACCAGTCTGGCATTTTTTCCACGCAAAACACCCCCACACTCAGAATACGCCCCACAAACTATATATTCGCTGAAATCTACACACCTCACGCTATGTAACACGCTGTAGTTTGTTATTCATATCATCATGGTGTGGGCGCAGCTCCTTCGTAGAGTTTTGCACTTTATCAGTGATCCAATTTTCAAAAAACAATGAACATCAAACAACCATTCAAAAAGTGTAAAATCATGCCAAAGACCTCAGATGTAAAAAAAGTTTACTAAATATCAATCTCCCAAATGTCCTGATCAAACGGTATGCCATATTATGTGTTTACCCCGCGGACGTGGAAGCGAAAAAGCCACAAATAAGTGAGACAATGCAGATGATGGCTCAGAACAGACCGAACATTTAGCCAGACACTCAAATTTTGAACAGTCTGCCCGTTTTTTTCCACTCACACCCAATCCCTGAGTAACTCGAATACCCCCAACAAACTATATATTCCTGAAATCTACACACCATTCAGCAGCTTATTAGCACTGTAAAGTTTGTTCATTTCACTACCATCAAGGTGTGGGCCGCAGTTCTCGTAGAAGTTCGCACTTTCCTGAAATAATGACAAAAAAGACAACTGTCAAAGGTAAAACTCATGCCAAAACCTCATGGAATGTAAAAAAAAAATTACTTAAATATCATCTCCCAAATGTCCTGAATCAAACGGTATGGCCATATGTGTGGTTACACACGCGGACTTGGAACGCGAAAGCCACAGGAAGTAGAGGCAATGGCATGATGGCTCAGAAACAGAAATATTTAGTCCAACTCCAATTTGAACAGTCTTGCAGTTTTTTCCACTAAATAACAAACCCTGATAACTCAGAAATACCCCCCACAACCTATATATTCCTGAAATCTACACACCTTCATCGTATGTGCACTGTATGTTTGTTCATTCATACTCCATCACTGGTGTGGGGCCCGCATTCTTTCGTATTAATTTCCACTTGTTCTGAAAAACTGAACAAAAAACTACTTCAAAAGGAAAAAATCATGGCCTAAATACCTCGATGGAATTAAAAAAAAAGTTACTAAATATCAATCTCCCAAATGTCCCTTAACACAGACGGTACGCATATGTGTGGTTACACACGTGACGTGGAAGCGAAAAGCCACAAGTGAACCAATGCATGAATGCTCTAGAACAGCGACAATATTTATGCCCACTCCAAATTGAACATATCACTCCATATTGTTTGTCCCAAAACCACCGATAATCAGAAATACCCCCCCCACAACTATATATCCTCCTGAATCCTACACAACCCCTTTCCATCTATGTAAGCACTGTAGTTTGTTCATTCCAATACCATCAATGGTGTGGGCGCAGTTTTCTTCGAGAAGTTCGCACTTTATTCGAAAAAATGAACAAAAAACAACTTCCAAAAGGTAAAAATCATGCCAAAACCTCATGGAATGTAAAAACAAGTTACTGAATATCATCTCCCAAATGTCCCTGAATCAAACGGTAATGCCATATGTGTGTGGTTTACTCACGCGGACGTGGAAGCGAAAAGCCCACAAAGTGAGAACAATGCCATGATGCTCAGAAACAGCGAAAATATTTAGCTCAACTCCAATTTGAAACATTATGCATTTTTTTTTTTCCCAAAACAACCCTGATAACTCCGAAATACCCCCCACAAACTATATATTCCTTAATCTACAACACCTTCAGCTATTAGCGACTGTCAGTTTCGTTCAATTCATACCATCAATGGTGTGGGCGCGTTTCTTCGTAGGAAGTTCGTCCTTTTCCTGAAAAAATGGAACAAAAAACAACTTCAAAAGTAGAATCATGCCAAAACGTCATGGAATGTAAAAAAAAAGTTACTAAATCATCCTCCACATGACCTGAACTCAAAACGGTATCGCCATATGTTGTGGTTTACTCAACCAGCGGACGTGGAAGCCTAAAAGCCACAAAGTGAGACAATGCCATGATGGCCTCATAAACGACAAAATATTTTAGCCAACTTCCAAATTTGAACAGTAAGCATTTTTTTTCCACAAAACACACCCTGAAACTCATAAAATACCCCCCCACAACGAATATCATTCCTGAAATCCTACACACCTTCACCTATGTAACACTTGTAGTTCGTTCAATTGCATAAACCATCAATGGTGTGGCGCAGTTTCTCCTCGTATGAAGGTTTCGCCACTTTTCTGGTTCTGAAACAATGAACAAAAACAACTTCAAAAAGGTAAAAATCATGCCACAAAACCCTCATGGAATGTAAAAAAAAAGTTACTAAATATCAATCTCCCAAATTCCTGAATCAAACGGTATGCCATATGGTGGTGGGTTACTCACGTCGGACGTGGAAAGCGAAAAGCCCACAAGTGACGACAATGCATGATGGCTCCGAACACGGAAAATATTTAGCCACTCCAAATTTGAACAGTATGCATTTTTTTCCACAAAACACCCTGATAACTCAAGAATCCCCCCCCACAAACTATAGATCCCTGAAATCTCCACCCAATCAGCTACTGTAGCACTGTAGTTCAATTCATTCAACCATTCAGAGTGTGGGCCGCAGTTCTTTCGTAGAAGTTCGCACGTTTCTGAAAAAATGAACAAAAAAACTTCAAAGGAAAATCATGCCAAAACCTCATGGAATTTAAAAAAAGTTTCTAAATACACAATCTCCCAAATGGTCCTGATCAAACGGTCTGCCACTATTGGGGTGTGTTACTCACAGCGGACGTGGAAGCGAAAATGCCAAAGTTACGACACTGCCATGAATGGCCTCAAAACACAGCAAAATATTTGAGACCAACTGCCAACTTTGAACAGTATGTCATTTTTTTTTCACACAAACACCCTGATAACTCAAACTACCCCCACCCACAACTATATATTTCCTGAAATCTACAAACCTCAGCTATGTAACACTGTAGTTTCGTTCATGTCATACCATCAATGTGTGGGCAGTTTCTTCTTCGTAAAGTTCGCACTTTCTGAAAAAAATTAACAAAAAACTATTTCAAAATGGTAAAATCATGCCAAAACCTCATGGAAATGTGAAAAAAAGTTTGACATAAATATCATCTTCCTAAAATGTCCCTGAATCAAACGGTAGCCATAATTGTGGTTACACACCGGCCGGGAAAGTCGACTAGTCAAAAGTAAAACAATGCGCAGTGGCGCAATAACAACACGCCTTTCCCAGATTTTTCAAACTGAACACCCCTCTAACTTGGAAAAACTCCCCCAAAACTAGATATCTTCTCAGAATCTACATACCTTCAGCTACGTAAACCCTGTAGTTCGTTCATTCATAACATCATCAATGGTGGGCGCAGTTCTTCGAAGAATTTGGGCATTTCTACACAATTTTTCTTGGAAAAATGAAGAAAAATACATTTCACAAGTTACAAAACAAAAATCACACAACAAAACCCCAATGTAATTTGGTAAAAAAAACTTACCAATACCAACTCCTCCTAAATGTGTCCTGATCAAACGGTCATGCCATATGTGTGGTTACAACACACTACGGACGTGGAAGCGACTATCACAAATTAGGCACAGGTGGCTTATTAACAGCAATGTTCCAGAATTTTCACGTAACCACCCTCCAACTCAGAATACCACACACAAACTATATATTGGTTTTGGAATCTACAATACCTTGTATAAACAGTGCCATTTTCTTTTGTTCATGACATGCAATCTTGTCAGCACGCTATTGCAAAGTAGTATTTCGACTTTTACAGACAGAACTCGCACTTGAGTCCGGTGCCTGGAAAAACCCTTGAAATATGTTTTCCAAATCTCTACCTTGCTGGATATCTTTGCCTTCTGTGTTGTTTGCCTATTTTCATTACTGAGAACATACTGATGCTTATGAAGGCTATTGAGCGTTTTTGGCATTTGTAAAAAGTTTTGTAGCATCAGAATCGAAGAAATGAAGATAACAATTCCTTCTTATTTCATCTTTGCCAAAGCGCCCTGACACCTACAAGTTCTGCCCCATCAAAGACTAGGTGCTTCTGTTTTTGGGGAGTTTTAGTTTGTTTAAACGTCTCATTTTTTTTTCCGGCACTCTTGGAAGATAAAAGTAGTTTGTTAAATGCATACAATAATAACCATTCATACATTTACTGTAAAGTACACCAAACGCCATCACCCTGTTCTGTGTAGTTTAACAGGAAACCTCAAAAACATCTGGGAAAATAAACTATCGGTTAGTAACAACATTATGACAATAAAACACATTTTGTACCTTTATGCCCCCCTTTTACAGTAATAGCTATTTTAACTAGAAGGAGACACCTTAACCTGTCCCCAACCACAAAGCTTATTTCAGAAAAAGGCAAATGACCCCGGAGCAACATGCCCAACATAAGGGCCTAGACACCCACAATCCAGAGACCTCCTTCCCTATCTAAACTTTCAAATGCACCAAATACTGGGTAAGCGCTCAAACATGGCTTCAGTACATAAAGCAATTGGCCTTGCTATGGGCACTTAGGACCAAAATACCTTGTATCTCGCCTAGTCCCCATTTTTACGCATAACCTTGCAGCTCTCTGGGGATGCTGCTTATTAGGCGTGGGTGGAATGGGTTTCTAAAAATGCTTTCCTACTATCTAGCTTACATCTTATCATTACTGAGCGCATCTCCGGACCTCCTCTACACGCCAAACAACATAGCTGGAATAAGCCTGCACTTGGAACTTATAATAGAACAGTACAGAGCTCTGGTACCACTGTCTTGTAACACAATACGAATTAAATGTAGGAGCCGTTTGCAGAAAGGGAATTAAATGGCTAATTTATCTGTTACCAGGCCTTTTTTTTTCTTGGTGGCATTGTAGTAGTGTTGGATCTGATCTTTTTCTTTGTCAACTCCACCCATGTACTTGTTGTATTCTTTGGCTACAGAGTGGGTCTAATTGTTGTCGGGGGCCTACCACCACTTCTGTCCCTACTTTACTCTAACCGACTCTCGTGGATGGGGTTGGTCACATGATACAACCTGTGTAATCACAAAACTTGATAGCCAGGAAGCCGTCATCGGTTCTAGAGCAAAATTTCCCACGCTTAGTGTCCCCTTAATCCTAAAGCCTTGGGCACCCTGTTTCGAATAGGATTTATGGTGCCACAGGCTGGGGGTTGTTTAAAAGAATAAGATATCTAACAAGGAATACTTTGTATCAAAGTTATTCCACAATATAGTGGTAACCTTGGCCCAGCAGAGAAGAATGAAGCTTCCCAGACTATCTTGCCACTGACCGTTAATCCAGTGTACAACTGGGGGTCTAAACTGTGATCTTGCCCCTCATATATATAACTTGCTAGTGTAACCCAGTACTAACTTTCGCAGAGCTTATATATTTGATGCCATAGCGAGAACGCTTACTTGGCATGTATTGACGTAATATTAAGGCCGCCTTTGTAAGAGGCATATAGGACTGCATCAATCAAGATTTCTCTGGGAAGCATATGTTTAAAACCTCTGCAACGTTTTAGACCAGGCTATCAACTAAGGGCCTCATTTAAATGAATCCTGTCATGACCGGGTGCACCGGGGGGAACAGCTGTGGTGTTTATCGTAAAAAATGCTAAACCGCAATAAGATTTGGTAGCGCGGTTTCTAGCATTACACGCTGAAAACAGGGGGAGGGACAATTTACAGTGGTGGTATCCCCATAGCCTTCCATTTATTGTTCTTTACGTAGACCCATTGAAAGAGTGAGGGCAACAAAATGTGTTTCATTTCCACTATGTGGTGGTGGATACCATGCACGAGCACGTTGATATATACACCTAATTGGTGGGTGGCAATGAAGACTGCTCGGACAATAAATTAGTAAATGGTTACACACCTGTAGGAATTGCGTCGCGTCAGAAAACAGCTGAAATAAGTCTAGCAAATTCAAACTTACTGGTGTCCACCTTTCACTCCATGGGCTGCTAAAAAAATCAGGAATTTTGGGGGTGAAAATTAGCTTGGAGGCCTCCCACGCCAGACTCTTTCCTCCAACTGGCCACGCACCCCCAGCAAACACTCCCATCATCTAACCTCCTAAGGACCACCACATGCTAGGACCACACACCTCAATCCATCAGCAAATCACTACTCTCCTAAGCTTGACCAGTGGTCCACACTTACTGCCGATCTCGTCAGAATCTGGATGATTCTGATCCACGGTAAATACTCAGGTCAGCATCACAATCAGAAAAATCACTTTCCTCTGCAAGTGGTCATCATACAGTAATCTAGCCGCCTCCTGTACGAAAACTCTTGCTTCTAGCCCATTGTATCAAAGGTCACTGTACCAATTTTTTTTTCACAAAAAAGCCTGCAGTTAACCCCTTTCAGCAAAAAGACCTGAAGTTAACCCCTTCAGCAAAAAAGACCTGAGGTTGACCTCAAGCAAACTAAGTAACAATGTTTCAACTTTCCAACTTTCAACACTTTCTAGAAAGCACCGGAAAACTGAAATACTATAAAAAACTAAACCTAATGAACAGTATACAAAATTTAACACCGTACAATTCCAAAATACAGAAAATAACTTTTATATATTTTAGATAACTTTATAAAACAGAAATCAAGGGTAACTGAAGCAAAAAAAAAATATATAATAAAGACACTGAATATATTTAGCACAGAAAAGCAAAAAATGCACAAAAGTACTTCACTACACAGCAGGACTGGGGGTCAAAATCACAGATCCACTAGTCTTGTTGTGTAATAAAGAAATCAAGGGTAACTGAACCAAAAAAAGTATATAAAACTGAGATTGCAGAAAATTACAACACAAAAACAAAAATGGCTAAATAACTTTACCGCACAGCAAGACTGGGGGTCAAAATGACAGACCCACTAGTCTTGATGGGTAATAAAGATGTTAACAGTAAATTCAATCCCACAAGTTATCAGTAAGAGGGTCTGGGGGTGGGGTAGAGGGGTATATAGGGATATAAGAGGGGTATATAGGGATATAAGAGGGGTAAAACACAAAATATACACACAAAAACAAATACAATTATAGAAATAATATAAATAAACACCAAAATAAAAGAAACAGCAAAAAAAATCCAGAAAAACTGTCAAAATCAAAATGAATGAAAAATACAAAATAAAAAAATATGTTGATTTTGTGTGTATTTTTGTGTGTATGTATATGTGTGTGTGTGTGTGTTAGAGTGTAAATATGTGTTTGTAAGTGTGTGTTAGTGTGTACTAAAGTGTGTAGATGTGTGTAATACAAAAAAAAAAGTTTATAAAGTTTATAAACTAAATGTATGTGTGTAGTGTGTGTAAATACTGTACCAGTCCAGAAGACAGATGATCTAAAGCAGGCAGCAAGGTAAATCCCAGCAGGAAACACAGCAGATCACAGCAGGAGGGCTCTAGCAACGTAATCCACCAGGTAAGTTGTGAGAAAAATCCAGCAGGGGGCGGTTCCTTTACACTGAACATCAGCAAGTCACTCCCCATGTGACTTGTGATGTCAGTGCCTTCCCATTGGCTGCTCGGCGATCGTGGACCGGGGAGAGGTAAGTAACCTGGCATTGCTCGTTGCCTAGGGGGTTTGCAAGAGCGGGGAAGCGGTTTCCCCGCTCTAACTTCAGGCATTCCGCTCCCGGACCCGGAAGTGCTGCAGATCGTGAATATACGATCTGTGGCAGTTTGGTACTTGTCTGCACAGATCGTATATTCACGATCTGTGGCAGGCAAAGGGTTAAACCTGAAAGTCAACATTTTAAATCCACAGTACAACTAACATCACCTCTCTTCCCTTTCAGAATATACTTTTTGGGTTTTATTGGTGACTGAAGATTAGTCCCAGTTTTAAAATGAACCTGGGTTTGATTCAGAAATGCCTTCTTAAAAAATCCATGGGTCCAGTTAAAATGTTTTAAAATCATTGTGGAAATGTAGTTGAAATATAAAAAATCACAGAAAATCATGGTTAAAAACTCTGCTTAGTTTGGGTTTGAATCAGACTTCAATATGTTCTGCGAAAATGCTGTCGGGGAAAACTTCCAAAATGATCGCTATTATTAATTACACTGTGTGGCTCTTTTTAAGCAAACATGGGATATTTGCATTCTTAGCAGCCACCCAGGAACTCTTTTAAATTAAAAATAATTTCTAACTAACAAGGAACGAACAGGGTTATTCATTAAAAGTTCTTATCATTTAAAATGGTGCTAATTTTGCCCCAACCAATCAGATGTTAGCTTTCAAATGTTAAATAAGATCTGATTATCTTATTTAAATTAGCACCATTTTAAACAATAAGAACTTTTATTGAATAACCCTGTATATCCCTTGTCCAATATTTTAAGAATTTAGAATACTGTGACATTTAAATTTTTCAACAAATAATAAACAACATAGAGTAAATAAGTAATGTAGCTTAGGCATTTTATACCTATAGGTCTCAGCCATGCCTATTTATATATCCGGATTAACCAAAGGTATCAGGTATTCAATATTAGCTCTTACATATTAGATCTTGGTAATCTGATAGGTTTGATTTAAGATGACTCTGGTCCCAGATGTTACATACCTATATACAACCGGATAGAAAGGTAGTCCCTGAATGTTTTGAATCTTCAGATTTATTTTATATTATACTGAGATAGAATGTGCACTTTATCACTAATGTGAACTTTATATGACTGATCTTGATGGGTCTTAAAGGGTATCTCCAATAAAAAAAAAGTTTGGACATTTAGTTTTATTGAAGAACGGGAGGTACGGGTGCATGCCTGGAAGAAGAGGCGCATGCAGCCTAAGACCCTGTACGCCGATGAATCAACGTCCTCACAAGGGGCCACTGGACCCTTTAAAGCAGGTTTCTCCAGATTGTCCTTGTGAAACTGGTCAATCAGTTCCTGAGCATGGAACTGATGATGAGGAACCCAGCATCTTTCCTCAGGACCGTAACCTCTCCAGTCAATACAAGATACTGTAATGAATTCTAGAGCCAGTGTGAGTCCAAGATTTTGTCAACCTCAAATTCTGTTTCTCCCTGGACTTCAACTGAAGGAGGAGGTTCAGATGTGGAAAGAGCAGAGGCAGCTGATTTTAGTAATGAAACATGAAATGAGTTTGTACTTTTGTTGGATGGAGGTAAGACCACTTTGTAGGTTACTCTATTGATTTTCTGAATAATAGGGTATGGACCGATGAACTTAGGACCCAACTTAGAACAAGGTTGACGAAGAGAGAGGTTACGAGTGGAGGCCCATACAAGATCACCAGGAGAGAAGTCCAGTTCCTTAGATCGATGTTTATCTGCAAACTATTTTTGATGAGTTGAGGCCTTTTTAAGATTTAGTTGTACCTGGCGCCAGATAGATGACATGTGTTGAAACCAGTTTTCTAAGAGAGGAAAGTTGGAAGTGGGTCCGGTTAATGAAGATGATTTGGGATGACAGCCGTAAATGCAGATGTACCTGTGAAGAATGAATAGTTATAGGAAAATTCGGCAAATTGTAAAAATTCAGCCCACGACTCCTTGGTTAGTTAGTTCTCTCTGTCTGGAAAGGAGAAGAAAAAGAGAGAGAGATACCCAGCCGAGTACAAAAGGAGCGCCAAAATTGGGCTACAAATTGGACCCCCCTATCTGACGCTATGTTCTCGGGAACCCCATGGAGCAGAAAAATATGCTTAACAAATAACAGGGATAAATCTTTGGCTGATGGAAGTTTGCTGAGTAGTGTAAAGTGAGCCATTTTACTAAAACGGTCGATTATCACCCAAATAACCGTTGCTCCCAGGGAAACAGGCAGGTCGAAAATGAAATCCATGGAAATGTGCGACCATGGAGAAGTGGGCACAGACAGAAGCATAAGAGTACCATGAGGGATGTTTCTGGGTGTCTTACTGCGGGCACAAACTATGCAGGATTTAAGGTAAGCTTTGGTGTCTCTGGATATAGTGGGCCACCAGACATGACGGGACAGGAGTTCTAAGGTCTTTTTCTCCGCTGGGTGACCTGCCAGCTTGGAATCGTGAAATTGTTGGTTCACCTGTAAATGGAGACTGAGACGAACAAACAACAGGTTAGTAGGTTTACCAGGAGGAACGTCAGACTGAAAAGAGTTAAGAAGATCAGAAAGATCAGGCAACAACTGAGATGTAGACAAAGCATTCAAGAAACAGTGAGAAGGAAGAATAGGTTCAGGCAAGGTTTCAGAATTCAGAAGGGGAATCAGAAAAATCGTGTGAGAGTGCATCAGCCTTCACATTTTTAGCTGCAGGTCTATAGGTGATTCTAAAGTGGAATCTTGAGGGAAAAAAGAGCCCAACAGAACTGTCTGGGATTTAATCTCTTGGCGTTTTCTATATACTCAAGATTCTTATGATCATTGTACACAGTTACTGGGTGAAATGCCCCCTCCAGCCAATGTCTCCACTCCTCAAAAGGAATTTTAACAGCTAGGAGCTCAATATCATAGTTAACCTCCGCTGGAGAAAACTTTTTAGAAAAATAGGCACATGGGTGCAGTTGTTCAGGATCACCAGAATATTGGGACAAAACAGCACCTACGCCAATTTCGGAGGCATCCACCTCTACTATAAAGGGTAGATTAACATCAGGGTGTCCCAAAACAGGTGCATTACAAAAGGCCTCCTTTAACCTAAGGAAGGATGACTGAGCCTGTTGGGGCCAGAGAGAATGGAAGGCATCTTTCCTAGTTAAGTTGGTCAAGGGGGCCACTAAGGTGGAAAAATTCCTTATAAACCTCCTATAGAAATTGGCAAATCCCAAAAATCTTTGCAGGACTTTGAGGCTGGTGGGAACCTCACAATCAAGAACTGCAGACACCTTTTGGGATCCATAGTGAGGCCCTTATCTGAGATGATAAAACCTAGAAAAGGAATCTGCTGGAGCTCAAAGGAACACTTCTCTAATTTGGCAAATAGATGGTTCTCTCGGAGTTTAGCAAGGGTCAACTTGACATGGAGATGGTGCTGCTGTTCTAGAGAAGATGAAAAGATAAGAATATCCTCAAGGTATACAATAACAAACCTACCCAAAAACTCCCGGAACACATCATTAATAAAATCCTGGAAGTCTGCTGGGGCGTTACAAAGGCCAAAGGGCAGAACTAGGCATTCATAGTGGCCATCCTTGGTGTTTAAAGCAGTCTTCCATTCATCCCCTTGACGTATTCTAATTAAATTATATGCTCCTCTTAAGTCTAAATTGGAAAAGGCAGAAGACCCGACTACGTGAAAGAACATATCGTCAACCAAGGGTAGGGGATACCTATTATTGACTGTGATGTTATTCAAGGCACAAAAATCAATACAAGGTCTCAGACTACTGTACTTATTTTGCACAAAAAAGAAACCTGCCCCCGCAGGCAAGGTTGAAGGCCGAATAAACCCTTTTTCTAGATTTTCTTTAATATACTGCCTTATAGACAGAGTCTCAGGGCCGGTAAGGTTGTAAAGATGTCCACGTGGTGGCATCGTACCAGGCAATAAATCTATGGGGCAGCCGTATGGCCAGTGTGGAGGGAGTTTATCGGCAGCCTGCAGGGAAAAAACATCAAGAGAATTGTGATAACAAATAGGCACCCCTTTAACATCAGTAATAGACAAAGGAATGGAAGAAACCTGGTTTTCATGATCAAGCTCCCACCTGACAATCTGACCAGTGGACCAATCTAGGACTGGGTTGTTCTTACGGAACCAGGGCAAACCCAGGATGACAAGATTGGATGGAATATCCAAGAGGAAGAATGTCAAAACCTCAGGATAACCCGACTCAACCTGGACAGTGATCTCTTGTGTCATAGATACAGGATGGCTGGAAAGAAGCGGGGTATCATTAATAGCCAAAACTTGAATGGGGTTAGGAAGTGGGTTGGGTGGAATAACATTGGACATGGCCAGAGTACGGTCCATGAAATTTCCAGCCGCTCCACTATTTAAAAATGCCTGGGAATGGAAAACACTAGAACCCCAAGAAATATTAACAGGTAACAAAATTTTATTAGATTGAACATTAGGAGAAACTATCTGATAGCTTAGGGAGCACTCCTCTAACTCACCTAAGTGCTGAAGTTTCCTAGTTTCTGGACCCCTTTTTTGGACACACATTAACAAAGTGACCTGCGGTGCCACAATAAAGACAGTTTTTCCTGTCGCCTTCTGTTCTTTTCCACCAGAGAAAGCTTGGACATACCCAATTGCATGGGTTCCTCTGGGGAAGGCGGAGCGTGAACAGTGATGACCTAGAAGGCCCTGGAGTAGCCATTAATCTCTCCTGAGAATGTTCCCTGAACCTACGGTCAATTTTGATGGCCAACACCATAGACTTGTCAAGGGACTCAGTAGGCGGGTAATTCAAGAGAGCGTCCTTAATGGACTCTGAAAGGCCAAAGACAAACTGATTGTTGAAGCTGGATCATTCCAGCGGGTACTCACCGCCCAGCGCCGAAACTCAGCCCCATACTCTTCGGCAGAATATTTGTCCTGACAAATGTTCCTAATCTTGGCCTCAGCAGTTGCGGTAAGATCAGGAACCGAGTAGAGGAGGCCATGGCATCAAAAAAGGCAGTCACAGTAATCAACAATGGACTATCATCTGGAAGACCAAATGCCTAGGTCTGCGGGTTCCCTTAAAGGAGGGATACCACCAGGGCAACTTTCTGGGATTCAGAACCAGTGGAGGTAGGACGCAGCTGGGAATATAACTTGCAAGAGTTCATAAAGTTGTCAACCTTGCTGCGTCCTCCGTTAAATTTTTCGGGCAGCGGGGCTTGGGCTTGAATACAGGAGTGACTGGAGGAGACCTATTTTCCTGGGACTGCTACCTTTTGGGCTAGTTGGTTAACAGCCCCAGTTAAGAGCTGAAATTGCTCTTGTATATCCATGGCCTGTTATAATGTGATGCCTGGAGTCCCCTAGTATACCTTCAGTGCCTATACCCCAATCTACAGCCGCTGTCTTCACCTACAGACAAGCCCTGATCGTCAGGAGGATTGTCGCACCTCACTGTACACGGTTACCCCCAGGTCTTAGAGCGCAAGGTATAGACGCTAAGGCCGGGTATACTCTGGAAAACCGGAACATGGAGCTTAACAGGGACTGGAAGACAAGAAAAGACAATAATACAGGATAACAATGAACAATGAGATGAACAATGACAATATGAAAAGGCAAGAACAAGACTTGGCTACTGAAACTAGACTTGGCTACTAGAACAATAGCTGGGACCACTAGCTTGGCTAACCAAAACTATAACAGGCAATGAGACTGAAATAGAAGCAGGCTTATATAAGCAGAGGGACCAATGGGGAAGAGGACTGGGTGAAAATCTGAAGCAGAATTGGCTGATAGTGCCAGGAGAAAGCCGCAGCAGCGCGCTTGGAAGAAGAGGCGCGCACAGCCGAAGACCCCGGGTGCCACGAGATGATGCTGGAAGAAGCCGCGAGTCGGTGTGCACCACGGGACCGAAGCGCAGGTAAGCTATGCTGCCTGACATTACGCTGGCATTTATTGACTAGAATTTAAGGTCAAGGGGCCTTAAATTTTCTTATTTCCAATTTACTTTTGATATTAAAATTTCAAAGTTCTGCAAGATCCAAGAGTTCTGAACATTCAGTTAAATCCAATTTGGAACCATGTTCGAATCTGACCCACACTTTTTCTCTATTGATAAGTAGGTTCAATTTAAAATAAAAAATTTTTCTATACAAACAGGGAGATTCAATAAAAGTTCTTATCGTTTAAAATGGTGCTAATTTTGCCCCAACCAATCAGATCCTATTTAACATTTGAAAGCTAACATCTGATGGTTGGGGCAAAATTAGCACCATTTTAAACGATAAGAACTTTTATTGAATAACTCTGTTAATCTTTTTAAGCTGATAAATGTATATTTTCCAAAATTCATTTCATCAAGATAATTAATATATATAATTAATGTATATAATGTGTATATATTTCATCTTAAAGGACAATTATACTCCCCTTTCCTCCTCTCCACTTCTTAGGTCAGTACCTTTTACCCAGAGTGAGGGCCTGAACCGCTAGGTCCTCACCCCTGGGTTTGCGTAACTTGAAGCACAGCGTTACCGAAACGCTGCTCTGGTATGCTCCGCCCCCTCCTCTCCTTGCGCGACGAGGCCAATAGAAAGGCACGCTCGTTGCAGAGCGTGTCTTCCTATTGGCCTCGTCACCGATGGGAGGAGGGGGCGGAGCCTACCAGAGCAGCATTTCAGTAACGCTGTGCTTCAAGAGGAGCGGAGGGAAAGTGGGTACACTTGTGTTCATTTGTGTAACATACATTCACATCTTCATCACTATTTTCAGGATTTCCTCCAGATCTGGTAGACAGAAAGCTTTCTCCACTTGCAGTTCCCATCTGACTATTGTCTGTATATTCTTTGGAACTATGATTGTTAATTATTTGATTCCTTCAAATGGAAATTTCAGAAATGTAAATAAGCTCATTTCTCTTTTCTTATAAAAAGCTCATGAGCAGAGGGGGGGGAAGCAGATACCTTTTCGAATATAACTTATCATTCAATAACTGGTTACAAATGCATGTAATAAACTGGTAAAAATAACAGTTGGGCTTGAAGGCAGGTAACTGGACATGCCCTTTAATATTTAAAACACATAAAAAGGGCATATTTGTAAATTACTGCTATTTTCGTTAATTTTTTTTTACTAGACTTGGCACTGTAATCCAGCCTTAATCATGCAGCCTTAATAATATTAAAACATTGATAAAACCACTCTTTACCCAGAGCAGCCTACACATTTAAATTAACAATTGTCTATATATGTATATTATTTACCCTGTCAACATACCTGAAAGAGAAAGTAAACTTTTACAATTTCATTTTGATTTTACATGAAATGATGCACTATCCTGTACCTCATCGTGCATGTTACAGCCGACCCAGCCCAGTTATATGATCTCAACTATATTCTATGGATACAAAAACTACACAAACAATTGGGACTATTGTCCTCATACTGTATGATAGCTCTCTTTTTGGCAGGATTACCAAACATTTTTATTAAAATGACTACCTTACCCCTCATCTTCCCATTCCGCTCGCTAACTATTAATTTAAGACCGGGATATCTGCATAAATCAGACTCCCAAATCTCCAAATTTATATGGAATAATAAGAGAGTGAGAATAGGACTTAAAACACTGCTGAGACCCCAGTACTTTTAGTAGGAATAGTAGTATTAGTATTTATCCTCTGCGCCTATGGGTATGGTTCTTATGGGGTATTTTAGGTTCACTGCATTTAGGTTCACTGCAAAGCTCAGTATCCACTGTTCATTTGTCTAAAACTCCTCCCCTTATGTATTTGGTGTGGTTCAATAGCATAAAAGAATAAAAACAAAAATATAAATCTGTGGGTTTAGTCACTTACCAATTCGTATCTTATACATTCCATATAAAATAAATAAATAATAAAATAAAATGTTTTAAAAAATACCATTTTGTTTTCAGTGTGTTTATTGTCTCCAGCTTGAGCCTAACTCCCCTTTTAGGGATAGTCTCAGAATCTACAAAGCACCTATTTACTAATGCTCTAGGTCTGGAGGCTGTAAGCTATTTGTCTCTACGTGTTTCGCTGTAAGCTATTTGTCTCTACGTGTTTCGCTGCAGTTTTTTTGCTTCCTGAGTCTGTGGGGTTAAATTCTCTGTTCCTAGTATGGAGAAAGTAATGGTTTCGAAGTATGTATAAATTTCGATCTCTGGTGGTACCTATATGTCTCACCAATCACCTATCTTCTTTACTTTCAAGAAAGGGATTATTAAACTGTCTAATTCATATGAAAAGCTAATATTTTAGGTTATGAAAGAATGTATCTCTGGGGAGAAATATCTAAAAATATAAAACAATGTTTAAAAGTCCACATATCAACAATAAACTCATTTTGTTTGAAAAAAGGTTTAAAGATCCTATTTATGAAAAAGATCTCTATAGGATGTTACAAGTAGCTCCATAAGTCAATGTCTTTATTTAGTCTTTTAGGTCTTAAAGTATCCAATTTATATACGGTATCCATTTTGTTTCATTCCTGGAAAGTTATGCTTGGCCATTACCTTTTCTATTTGATTGCGTGTATACATCGATACCTCGGAATTTGAATTTCCACTCTTTATAATGTTCACAATTAATAAAGTGTGTTGGTAAAGTGAGGCTCTTATGTTTTACAGTATCTTGTATATATTCACATATTCTCACTTTGCGTCCTGTTCTTCCGACGTACTGTTTCCCACATGCACATGCACCATTAGGTATATTAATTCGGTGAATTACAAGTGATGAAATTATTGATCTTAAAATTTTCTTTTGTGCTGTGGCTTTGGAAATCTTTGATTTTTTGTTTGCTTCTGTTTTGCAGGCTAAATAGTTACCACATCCAAAAAAAACATTTAGTTCTGTTATCTGGGGTTGCTTCATCTTTTTATATTGTAAATGACTAGGTGCTAGGTGCTCTTTCAAGTTCTTGCTCCTCTTATTAATGATGATAGGATTTTTTGACAGGTTTGGGAGGACATGTTCATCCCGTAGCAGAATATGCTAGTTGTTTTTTTTTTAGAATATGAGTAATGATTTTGTTGTTTCTATTGTAGTTTGTTATAAATGGTATATCTATATACCATTTATAACACAAGCATATTGTTATAAATGGTACAAATATGGGCTGTTTTGTTGTCTCTTTTCTCTTTTTGGTTAAAGTAGCAGTTGTCTATCTATCGTCTTTGTTTCTATTTTGATTTTGTATAATTTCATCTGATCATATCCTTTAGCTGTGAATCTCTGTATAAGTTGGTCTCCTTGATGTGAAAAGTTCCAATGTCTGTACAGTTCCTTCTTAATCTCTTGAAGTGGTTTGGAGGAATGTTTTACAACCAATCTCTCTTGTGGCAGCTGGTGGCTAGGATAGAGGAATTTCAATCCACATTTTTAGGGTGTGCATGGTTTAGTTTGGTTGTGTTCTATATAAATAAAATATAAAGTCCAAAAATATGATTCTTTGTCTGCTACTTGTGTGTGTGGAGAAGCTTTGCCATCTTTAAGATTACCGTATATTGATCTTAAAAATTTATTTTGTGTGTCGTGGCTTGGATAATCTTTGATTTTTTTGTTTTACCACATCCAAAAAAAACATTTAGTTCTGTTATCTGGGTTTTTCATCTTTTTATGTTGTAAATGACTAGGTGCTAGGTGTTCTTTATTGTTCTTGCTCATTGTGACGAAACACCAGGGGCTATAATATTTAAAATTTTAGAATTTAAAATTGCCCTTTATCGGATCAGAAGTGCTTTATCCTTAGCCAAACAAAACTACTTCTCTTGACTCATATCCACACAATCCCCAAACCCAAACAGCTCTTTAAAGTATTCAACTCCCCGCTCTGTTTTCCACCTCCTCCGCCTACACCCTGTTTATTGGCTGATAAAAAAGCCTCATATTTCACCGACAAAATAGAAAACATCCAAAACGCTTTTCCTGTGCACCCTAGCTCCTCCCTACAGCTTCCAACCGCTACCATTGCACTGCCTAACCCCCCTTTATAGCTCACCCCCTCCATCTTTATCCCTACCACTGCACTATCTAGCCTCCCTTCATTGGTTAATCCCTTTAATTGCACCCTAACGAGCTTCACCACCATAACAGAACAGGGAATTTTATCTCTCCTATCCAGGACACCTCTGTGCATGCCAGCAGCAACTGAGAGGACAGAGCAGAGGCAGAAACCTTTTGGACAGGAAGACAGCTCCTACCCTTTAGTTTCCTGGACTTTGAAAAGTCACTACAGGAGAACCATAAGGAGCAGGGATGTAAGGTAAGGATTTTTTTAAATTGCACAGTGGGGCCAGTAGTGGGTTAAATTTTAGTTTGGGGGGTGGACATGCCCTTTAAAAAACCCTCCCTGGACCCATCCACTCTTTCCAGCTACCGGCCTTTTGCTCCCTTCTACCTTTTGCTTCCAAACTACTGAAAAAAACAGTCTATGCTGACCTGGATTGTCACCTGTCTCCTAACTCTATATTTGACCACCTTTAGTCAGGCTTCTGCCCTAACCACTCCACAGAAACTGCCCTCACTAAAGTGACCAATGATCTACTTAGTTCTAAATCTAAGGGTCACTACTATTTTCTTATTCTTCTTGATCTGTCCTCTGCTTTTTGATACTGTTGGTCACCCTCTACTTCTTCAGACCTTGGCCTCCTTAGATATCCAGGATACTGAACTATCTTGTCTATCCTCCTATCTCTATGGTAGGAAATTTAGAGTTTTCCACTCTGGAATTAACTCCACCCTTGTGGGAGTCCCGCAAGGCTCAGTACTCGGCACTCTTCTTTTCTCTATCAACACCTATGGCCTTGGATGACTCATTAGTTCATTTGGATTTCAGTATCACCTGTATGCGGATGAAATTTACACCTCTGCCCCATGGACAAGATTGAACTTTTTACCACCCTCACAATCTGTTCCCCTCCCTAGTCTTACTATTAATATTAACAATACACGTATATCCTCATCTCCTCATGTCCCCTGCCTGGGAATAATGCTAGATTCTGATCTTTCCTTCAAACCCCATGTTAATTCGCTCGCCAACTCCTGTCAGCTCCAACTCAAAAACATCTCCCCTATTTGTCCCTTTATCTCGAAAAAAACTACAAAAATCCTAGTCCATGCCCTAATCATATCCCCGCTAGGCTACTGCAACACACTCCTGTGTGGTTTACCAAACAACCACCTTGCACCACTTCAATCCATCCTCAACTCTGCTGCCCATCTCATTCATTTCCCTTCTCGCTTCTCTAATGCCTCTCCTCTCTGTCAGTCACTCAACTGGTTAACCATCACACAAAGGATCCAGTTCCAGCTGCTTACCCTATCCTATAAAGCACTATCCAATACAGCCCCTCCATACATCTCAGAGCTGATCCACTGACACCGTCCCAGATGCACCTTCAGCTCAGCAAATTATATCCTCCTCTCATCATCTCTTCCTATGCCCGCATTCAAGACTTTGCTCAAGCTGCTCTGGAACTCCCTTCCTCCGTCTGTCCATCATTCACCATCCCTTAATACCTTTAAACGTAACCTTAAAACCGACCTCTTCAGGCAAGCATATAACCTTAACTTACCCCTTTTACTACCCAATATGATCCAACCCACCTTTCACACTCCACTGACATTCTATTTACAGCCTACCGATTCCCGTCACCTTATGTCTCACTCCCATTTCCTCTAGACTTTAAGCTCCCCCAGGGTCCTCTCCTATTGTATCATGGTATTTCTGTAAGTAACTCATCACTGCGTGCTTATATTATGTGTTACCTGTGTATGTAATATGTATGATTTTGTATAATATGTATTACCCTGTATGTAATGTATGACTATGTAATTGTAAATCACCACAGAAGATGTTGGAGCTATATAAATCAATAATAATAATAATAATGATCATTTCCTCTAAACCAGTAAAGGTCTCTAAATGCCAAGTGGAGGTTCCAGAAAGACTGCAGGAAACAGAATTAGCGGAGGACTGTGATCTGCGCAGTAAGGTGGGTCAATTTCTCTCTTTGAAAGCCAAAAGAGCACCGAATCTTAAAGATAAATTGTCACCAAGCTATTATAGAGAACCAAAAAAGGCAGGGTGCGACTGGCTGACTTCTAAGAAATGGCAGGTTAACAAGAGATGTGGCCGTTGTTGCATTTGTAGATATATGGATGAAACGGACCATATTGTAAGTTCTGATGGATCAAAATATAAGATCAACTAAATTCTAACGTGTCAAAGTAAACAGGTAATATACATCATTACATGTCACTGTGGGGCCAATTATGTGGGCCAAACAAAGCGTACCATGACTACTAGGGTACAAGAACATTTGAGGGCCATTGATAATAAAACCCCAGAGAGATCAAGTGTGGCAAAGCACATTTTGAAACAACATGGAGGTTGCATGGATGGTCTTAAATTTAAAGCATTAGAACAAATCAGGTTAAGCCTAATTGGGGGTGATGTAGAACGCCTTTTACTTCAAAAGGAACTCCGCTGGATATATAGGCTAAAGTCCAGTATCCCAGGCGGTCTAAATGAGGACTGCAGCTTTGGGTGTTTTTTGTAAAATACTTCTAATATACTGGTATATTGATGAGAAAGCCATGTGAACAATACCCAAATCATATTAAATTGTATGACTGTGATCTGTACACTATGGATACTAATGACAGGTATTGTAGCACTATATGAGGTAGTGTGATACATTGTAATTACCCTGCTTTGAATCGATAAGGGTGTAACTTCGAGGCACTCCACGGATTGGTTGGGGGTGTGTATCGGCAGCTCTGTTCGGGTTTAAATGAACTCTCACGTAAAGAGGAGGTAATCCCTGACGAAGCCCGCGCAGGATCGGGTAATGCGGGTGAAACGCGCGTAGGACTTTAGCTAAAATATGGCGAGTAGTTTGCTGAATCCCTGGTAGCGCTGTGATGTCTGGAAAGGTGGTTCCCTGTTTTGAGGTCTGTGGCATAATATGCTCCAGTCTTTAGGTACAACATAGGGTGAAGAAGACAGCTTACCCCGACCGTCTGGTGAGCAGATGGTGGTATGGTCGCGCGGAAGGGCTGGTCTTGGTAAGTCCCCGATGTTTGGATCACACGGGGGTATGCTCACAGAGAGTCGGAAATATTAGACTGTAAAGAACGGACCATAGGAACTTTGTTTTCAGGGGGACCGAGTATTAGCGTGTCTTATTAAGATCTAGTTCACTGCATATTATCTAGCTACTTTAGGGGGGCAGTAGGATTAGCTAGGATTATGGTGGTTTTGTAATGGGTAATGTTGAGGGTGTATTGTGTTACCAATAAAGTCAATTGATAGAATACCGTGAAGTGGTTGTGCTATTTGGAGAGTCTTTTTCTAGACCTTTTTGGTCGTAGTTGGTTTGATATATTTGAGTATACCCTCTGAGCACTGTACTATGGTTACTTTACACAGGGATATATAAAATATGGTGCACAGACATACATAATATTTATACCCAGACCTACTTACCTGAACCCCAATGTTTAGATTGTGAAAGTACTGATCCCCTGCAGGATTACTGCCTTTTTAGCCTCCACAGAGAAGGTGTTCATCTAGATCTCAACTATGGGAAGATCTCTTGCTTGGACATTTACCGGGGGATAATTATAACAAATTTCCCTTTTTTCAGCATCTTGTGCTAAATGCACAGGGTTTCGACTATAAGGACTCAGGGGCTGTTACCAGTTTTGTAAACCCTAATCATGTGCTACCCCAGGACTTTTGTTTTAAGACACACAAACCTATTAGACTTGCAGGAGGCACCCTCTTTTCTATTCCTTGGGTAAGAGTGCACATGAACCATAGATTTGGGGACAGACTGTCTTTGGTGGGGAGTATGAATTGTATATTAAGTTAAGTTTTATGAGTTTGTTGAAGGTCCATTGAAATAGGGACTTAATAAACTGTTTGTGGGGCTGCAAGTAGCCTGTGTAGGCCATATGACAGGCTCATTTTTTGGGAGGGGGCGGGGTTGTGACGAAGCACATGGGGCTTTAATACCTTTATATGATTAACTCTTTGTAAGGGAGAGAGTGGTACCCAGTATTTGATAAATAATACAAACCTGTTTCTTCCAGGCACCGCCTCTCCCAGTGTAATATCCTATGTAAGTAATAATTATTTAAAATGTACCAAGAACACTGTTGGGTATACAAAGTTAGTCCTTTGTCCACAAGATGGCTCAATGGGTAAACTCATTATTACGGTGCCAGCTTGGCTATGCGGCTGAATTGAGTAAAATAATTGATAATTGATCTGCTGTTCAGAAAGCCTGATGATTGGCTGCTGGTTAAAGGTTGGTCATTTGCACTTCAAAGGGAATTTGGGAATAAAAAGAGCAGCTTTAGTCCACATGGGGGGAAGCACATAGACAAAGGAAGAGCTAGGATACATGCTGAGGCAGTATCCTGTAGTTAAGAGCTGATTAAAACTATCCTGCCCCTTAGCTTGAGAGTAAAGGTGGCCATACATCTATGAGATTTTACTTACCCGACCGAGCGATCACACAATGTTCGTCGATGCTGCCGGAACCGCTTCTCCCGATCGTATATTTGACCGACATGCAATCGCAAAATCCCATTCATTTTGCGATCGCATGTCGGTCGAATGTAAGATCGGGAGAAGGGGTTCTGGTAGCATCGACGATCATCGCGTGAGCGCTCGGTTGGGTAAGTAAAATCTCAAAGATGTATGGCCACCTTAAGGGATACAGGAGGCTGGTCTGCAGGAGGAAACAGACAAGGGCTTGCCAGATGGGAAAGCTGAGCAAGAGAGAGAACAGAGCTAGGACACATGCTTAGGTAGTGTCCAGCAGCTCAGAGCTGTAGCACACTACTACTGGTGCATTATAATAAAGCTTCTCCAATTGCAAAAGAGCATGTGTTTCCTGGTTTTCCTTATTTCCCACAACCTCACACAGGGCATCATGTGACACTCCTCTTATGAATGATAATGAGATTTTTTGACAGGTATTTTCATCCTCTAGCAGAACATGCCAGTGCTTTCAGAATTTGAGTAATGATTTAATTGTTTCTATTGTAATCTTGTTATAAATAGTACAAATGGGGGCTGTTCTCTCTCATCTCTTTTTTGGTTTAGGTAGCAGTTGTCTATCTATCATCTTTGTTTTTTTATTTTGATCTTGTTTAATTTCATCTGATCATATCCTTTAGCTGTAAATCTCTGTATAAGTTGGTCTCCTTGATGTGAAAAGTTTCAATGTCTGTACAGTTCCTTCTTAATCTCTTCAACTGGTTTGGAGGAATGTTTTACAACCAATCCCTCTTGTGGCAGCTGGTGCCTGGGATAGAGGAATCCAATCCACATATTTAGTGTGTGTGCAAGTTTTGATTTGGTTGTGTTCTATATAAATTTCTAAGTCCAAGAATACTATTCTTTGTCTGCTACTTGTGTCTGTGGAGCAGCTTTGCCATCTTTGAGATTATATTTCCTCACAGCCAAATAGCCTGTGAGGCTTGGAGACTTGGAGGCATTGACTGAGCCAGATGTGCTTTGAAGCTCTCTCCCCCCCCCTCTTTCCCTCCCTCCCTCAGAGTTGCCTTAATGCTTTTTTTTTTTTAAATTGAAAACACTCCAGGGCCCCCACCCCCCAACCCTATACACTATATCAAAATCTTTAAAATCTGGCCAGTAATGCTTGTGAAGGTTCTCATTCATCCAGGTCATGGTATATCTGTTGTTTAACCCCTTCAGCAAAAAGACCTGAAGTTAACCCCTTCAGCAAAAAAGACCTGAGGTTGACCTCAAGCAAACTAAGTAACAATGTTTCAACTTTCCAACTTTCAACACTTTCTAGAAAGCACCGGAAAACTGAAATACTATAAAAAACTAAACCTAATGAACAGTATACAAAATTTAACACCGTACAATTCCAAAATACAGAAAATAACTTTTATATATTTTAGATAACTTTATAAAACAGAAATCAAGGGTAACTGAAGCAAAAAAAAAATATATAATAAAGACACTGAATATATTTAGCACAGAAAAGCAAAAAATGCACAAAAGTACTTCACTACACAGCAGGACTGGGGGTCAAAATCACAGATCCACTAGTCTTGTTGTGTAATAAAGAAATCAAGGGTAACTGAACCAAAAAAAGTATATAAAACTGAGATTGCAGAAAATTACAACACAAAAACAAAAATGGCTAAATAACTTTACCGCACAGCAAGACTGGGGGTCAAAATGACAGACCCACTAGTCTTGATGGGTAATAAAGATGTTAACAGTAAATTCAATCCCACAAGTTATCAGTAAGAGGGTCTGGGGGTGGGGTAGAGGGGTATATAGGGATATAAGAGGGGTATATAGGGATATAAGAGGGGTAAAACACAAAATATACACACAAAAACAAATACAATTATAGAAATAATATAAATAAACACCAAAATAAAAGAAACAGCAAAAAAAATCCAGAAAAACTGTCAAAATCAAAATGAATGAAAAATACAAAATAAAAAAATATGTTGATTTTGTGTGTATTTTTGTGTGTATGTATATGTGTGTGTGTGTGTGTTAGAGTGTAAATATGTGTTTGTAAGTGTGTGTTAGTGTGTACTAAAGTGTGTAGATGTGTGTAATACAAAAAAAAAAGTTTATAAAGTTTATAAACTAAATGTATGTGTGTAGTGTGTGTAAATACTGTACCAGTCCAGAAGACAGATGATCTAAAGCAGGCAGCAAGGTAAATCCCAGCAGGAAACACAGCAGATCACAGCAGGAGGGCTCTAGCAACGTAATCCACCAGGTAAGTTGTGAGAAAAATCCAGCAGGGGGCGGTTCCTTTACACTGAACATCAGCAAGTCACTCCCCATGTGACTTGTGATGTCAGTGCCTTCCCATTGGCTGCTCGGCGATCGTGGACCGGGGAGAGGTAAGTAACCTGGCATTGCTCGTTGCCTAGGGGGTTTGCAAGAGCGGGGAAGCGGTTTCCCCGCTCTAACTTCAGGCATTCCGCTCCCGGACCCGGAAGTGCTGCAGATCGTGAATATACGATCTGTGGCAGTTTGGTACTTGTCTGCACAGATCGTATATTCACGATCTGTGGCAGGCAAAGGGTTAAACCTGAAAGTCAACATTTTAAATCCACAGTACAACTAACATCACCTCTCTTCCCTTTCAGAATATACTTTTTGGGTTTTATTGGTGACTGAAGATTAGTCCCAGTTTTAAAATGAACCTGGGTTTGATTCAGAAATGCCTTCTTAAAAAATCCATGGGTCCAGTTAAAATGTTTTAAAATCATTGTGGAAATGTAGTTGAAATATAAAAAATCACAGAAAATCATGGTTAAAAACTCTGCTTAGTTTGGGTTTGAATCAGACTTCAATATGTTCTGCGAAAATGCTGTCGGGGAAAACTTCCAAAATGATCGCTATTATTAATTACACTGTGTGGCTCTTTTTAAGCAAACATGGGATATTTGCATTCTTAGCAGCCACCCAGGAACTCTTTTAAATTAAAAATAATTTCTAACTAACAAGGAACGAACAGGGTTATTCATTAAAAGTTCTTATCATTTAAAATGGTGCTAATTTTGCCCCAACCAATCAGATGTTAGCTTTCAAATGTTAAATAAGATCTGATTATCTTATTTAAATTAGCACCATTTTAAACAATAAGAACTTTTATTGAATAACCCTGTATATCCCTTGTCCAATATTTTAAGAATTTAGAATACTGTGACATTTAAATTTTTCAACAAATAATAAACAACATAGAGTAAATAAGTAATGTAGCTTAGGCATTTTATACCTATAGGTCTCAGCCATGCCTATTTATATATCCGGATTAACCAAAGGTATCAGGTATTCAATATTAGCTCTTACATATTAGATCTTGGTAATCTGATAGGTTTGATTTAAGATGACTCTGGTCCCAGATGTTACATACCTATATACAACCGGATAGAAAGGTAGTCCCTGAATGTTTTGAATCTTCAGATTTATTTTATATTATACTGAGATAGAATGTGCACTTTATCACTAATGTGAACTTTATATGACTGATCTTGATGGGTCTTAAAGGGTATCTCCAATAAAAAAAAAGTTTGGACATTTAGTTTTATTGAAGAACGGGAGGTACGGGTGCATGCCTGGAAGAAGAGGCGCATGCAGCCTAAGACCCTGTACGCCGATGAATCAACGTCCTCACAAGGGGCCACTGGACCCTTTAAAGCAGGTTTCTCCAGATTGTCCTTGTGAAACTGGTCAATCAGTTCCTGAGCATGGAACTGATGATGAGGAACCCAGCATCTTTCCTCAGGACCGTAACCTCTCCAGTCAATACAAGATACTGTAATGAATTCTAGAGCCAGTGTGAGTCCAAGATTTTGTCAACCTCAAATTCTGTTTCTCCCTGGACTTCAACTGAAGGAGGAGGTTCAGATGTGGAAAGAGCAGAGGCAGCTGATTTTAGTAATGAAACATGAAATGAGTTTGTACTTTTGTTGGATGGAGGTAAGACCACTTTGTAGGTTACTCTATTGATTTTCTGAATAATAGGGTATGGACCGATGAACTTAGGACCCAACTTAGAACAAGGTTGACGAAGAGAGAGGTTACGAGTGGAGGCCCATACAAGATCACCAGGAGAGAAGTCCAGTTCCTTAGATCGATGTTTATCTGCAAACTATTTTTGATGAGTTGAGGCCTTTTTAAGATTTAGTTGTACCTGGCGCCAGATAGATGACATGTGTTGAAACCAGTTTTCTAAGAGAGGAAAGTTGGAAGTGGGTCCGGTTAATGAAGATGATTTGGGATGACAGCCGTAAATGCAGATGTACCTGTGAAGAATGAATAGTTATAGGAAAATTCGGCAAATTGTAAAAATTCAGCCCACGACTCCTTGGTTAGTTAGTTCTCTCTGTCTGGAAAGGAGAAGAAAAAGAGAGAGAGATACCCAGCCGAGTACAAAAGGAGCGCCAAAATTGGGCTACAAATTGGACCCCCCTATCTGACGCTATGTTCTCGGGAACCCCATGGAGCAGAAAAATATGCTTAACAAATAACAGGGATAAATCTTTGGCTGATGGAAGTTTGCTGAGTAGTGTAAAGTGAGCCATTTTACTAAAACGGTCGATTATCACCCAAATAACCGTTGCTCCCAGGGAAACAGGCAGGTCGAAAATGAAATCCATGGAAATGTGCGACCATGGAGAAGTGGGCACAGACAGAAGCATAAGAGTACCATGAGGGATGTTTCTGGGTGTCTTACTGCGGGCACAAACTATGCAGGATTTAAGGTAAGCTTTGGTGTCTCTGGATATAGTGGGCCACCAGACATGACGGGACAGGAGTTCTAAGGTCTTTTTCTCCGCTGGGTGACCTGCCAGCTTGGAATCGTGAAATTGTTGGTTCACCTGTAAATGGAGACTGAGACGAACAAACAACAGGTTAGTAGGTTTACCAGGAGGAACGTCAGACTGAAAAGAGTTAAGAAGATCAGAAAGATCAGGCAACAACTGAGATGTAGACAAAGCATTCAAGAAACAGTGAGAAGGAAGAATAGGTTCAGGCAAGGTTTCAGAATTCAGAAGGGGAATCAGAAAAATCGTGTGAGAGTGCATCAGCCTTCACATTTTTAGCTGCAGGTCTATAGGTGATTCTAAAGTGGAATCTTGAGGGAAAAAAGAGCCCAACAGAACTGTCTGGGATTTAATCTCTTGGCGTTTTCTATATACTCAAGATTCTTATGATCATTGTACACAGTTACTGGGTGAAATGCCCCCTCCAGCCAATGTCTCCACTCCTCAAAAGGAATTTTAACAGCTAGGAGCTCAATATCATAGTTAACCTCCGCTGGAGAAAACTTTTTAGAAAAATAGGCACATGGGTGCAGTTGTTCAGGATCACCAGAATATTGGGACAAAACAGCACCTACGCCAATTTCGGAGGCATCCACCTCTACTATAAAGGGTAGATTAACATCAGGGTGTCCCAAAACAGGTGCATTACAAAAGGCCTCCTTTAACCTAAGGAAGGATGACTGAGCCTGTTGGGGCCAGAGAGAATGGAAGGCATCTTTCCTAGTTAAGTTGGTCAAGGGGGCCACTAAGGTGGAAAAATTCCTTATAAACCTCCTATAGAAATTGGCAAATCCCAAAAATCTTTGCAGGACTTTGAGGCTGGTGGGAACCTCACAATCAAGAACTGCAGACACCTTTTGGGATCCATAGTGAGGCCCTTATCTGAGATGATAAAACCTAGAAAAGGAATCTGCTGGAGCTCAAAGGAACACTTCTCTAATTTGGCAAATAGATGGTTCTCTCGGAGTTTAGCAAGGGTCAACTTGACATGGAGATGGTGCTGCTGTTCTAGAGAAGATGAAAAGATAAGAATATCCTCAAGGTATACAATAACAAACCTACCCAAAAACTCCCGGAACACATCATTAATAAAATCCTGGAAGTCTGCTGGGGCGTTACAAAGGCCAAAGGGCAGAACTAGGCATTCATAGTGGCCATCCTTGGTGTTTAAAGCAGTCTTCCATTCATCCCCTTGACGTATTCTAATTAAATTATATGCTCCTCTTAAGTCTAAATTGGAAAAGGCAGAAGACCCGACTACGTGAAAGAACATATCGTCAACCAAGGGTAGGGGATACCTATTATTGACTGTGATGTTATTCAAGGCACAAAAATCAATACAAGGTCTCAGACTACTGTACTTATTTTGCACAAAAAAGAAACCTGCCCCCGCAGGCAAGGTTGAAGGCCGAATAAACCCTTTTTCTAGATTTTCTTTAATATACTGCCTTATAGACAGAGTCTCAGGGCCGGTAAGGTTGTAAAGATGTCCACGTGGTGGCATCGTACCAGGCAATAAATCTATGGGGCAGCCGTATGGCCAGTGTGGAGGGAGTTTATCGGCAGCCTGCAGGGAAAAAACATCAAGAGAATTGTGATAACAAATAGGCACCCCTTTAACATCAGTAATAGACAAAGGAATGGAAGAAACCTGGTTTTCATGATCAAGCTCCCACCTGACAATCTGACCAGTGGACCAATCTAGGACTGGGTTGTTCTTACGGAACCAGGGCAAACCCAGGATGACAAGATTGGATGGAATATCCAAGAGGAAGAATGTCAAAACCTCAGGATAACCCGACTCAACCTGGACAGTGATCTCTTGTGTCATAGATACAGGATGGCTGGAAAGAAGCGGGGTATCATTAATAGCCAAAACTTGAATGGGGTTAGGAAGTGGGTTGGGTGGAATAACATTGGACATGGCCAGAGTACGGTCCATGAAATTTCCAGCCGCTCCACTATTTAAAAATGCCTGGGAATGGAAAACACTAGAACCCCAAGAAATATTAACAGGTAACAAAATTTTATTAGATTGAACATTAGGAGAAACTATCTGATAGCTTAGGGAGCACTCCTCTAACTCACCTAAGTGCTGAAGTTTCCTAGTTTCTGGACCCCTTTTTTGGACACACATTAACAAAGTGACCTGCGGTGCCACAATAAAGACAGTTTTTCCTGTCGCCTTCTGTTCTTTTCCACCAGAGAAAGCTTGGACATACCCAATTGCATGGGTTCCTCTGGGGAAGGCGGAGCGTGAACAGTGATGACCTAGAAGGCCCTGGAGTAGCCATTAATCTCTCCTGAGAATGTTCCCTGAACCTACGGTCAATTTTGATGGCCAACACCATAGACTTGTCAAGGGACTCAGTAGGCGGGTAATTCAAGAGAGCGTCCTTAATGGACTCTGAAAGGCCAAAGACAAACTGATTGTTGAAGCTGGATCATTCCAGCGGGTACTCACCGCCCAGCGCCGAAACTCAGCCCCATACTCTTCGGCAGAATATTTGTCCTGACAAATGTTCCTAATCTTGGCCTCAGCAGTTGCGGTAAGATCAGGAACCGAGTAGAGGAGGCCATGGCATCAAAAAAGGCAGTCACAGTAATCAACAATGGACTATCATCTGGAAGACCAAATGCCTAGGTCTGCGGGTTCCCTTAAAGGAGGGATACCACCAGGGCAACTTTCTGGGATTCAGAACCAGTGGAGGTAGGACGCAGCTGGGAATATAACTTGCAAGAGTTCATAAAGTTGTCAACCTTGCTGCGTCCTCCGTTAAATTTTTCGGGCAGCGGGGCTTGGGCTTGAATACAGGAGTGACTGGAGGAGACCTATTTTCCTGGGACTGCTACCTTTTGGGCTAGTTGGTTAACAGCCCCAGTTAAGAGCTGAAATTGCTCTTGTATATCCATGGCCTGTTATAATGTGATGCCTGGAGTCCCCTAGTATACCTTCAGTGCCTATACCCCAATCTACAGCCGCTGTCTTCACCTACAGACAAGCCCTGATCGTCAGGAGGATTGTCGCACCTCACTGTACACGGTTACCCCCAGGTCTTAGAGCGCAAGGTATAGACGCTAAGGCCGGGTATACTCTGGAAAACCGGAACATGGAGCTTAACAGGGACTGGAAGACAAGAAAAGACAATAATACAGGATAACAATGAACAATGAGATGAACAATGACAATATGAAAAGGCAAGAACAAGACTTGGCTACTGAAACTAGACTTGGCTACTAGAACAATAGCTGGGACCACTAGCTTGGCTAACCAAAACTATAACAGGCAATGAGACTGAAATAGAAGCAGGCTTATATAAGCAGAGGGACCAATGGGGAAGAGGACTGGGTGAAAATCTGAAGCAGAATTGGCTGATAGTGCCAGGAGAAAGCCGCAGCAGCGCGCTTGGAAGAAGAGGCGCGCACAGCCGAAGACCCCGGGTGCCACGAGATGATGCTGGAAGAAGCCGCGAGTCGGTGTGCACCACGGGACCGAAGCGCAGGTAAGCTATGCTGCCTGACATTACGCTGGCATTTATTGACTAGAATTTAAGGTCAAGGGGCCTTAAATTTTCTTATTTCCAATTTACTTTTGATATTAAAATTTCAAAGTTCTGCAAGATCCAAGAGTTCTGAACATTCAGTTAAATCCAATTTGGAACCATGTTCGAATCTGACCCACACTTTTTCTCTATTGATAAGTAGGTTCAATTTAAAATAAAAAATTTTTCTATACAAACAGGGAGATTCAATAAAAGTTCTTATCGTTTAAAATGGTGCTAATTTTGCCCCAACCAATCAGATCCTATTTAACATTTGAAAGCTAACATCTGATGGTTGGGGCAAAATTAGCACCATTTTAAACGATAAGAACTTTTATTGAATAACTCTGTTAATCTTTTTAAGCTGATAAATGTATATTTTCCAAAATTCATTTCATCAAGATAATTAATATATATAATTAATGTATATAATGTGTATATATTTCATCTTAAAGGACAATTATACTCCCCTTTCCTCCTCTCCACTTCTTAGGTCAGTACCTTTTACCCAGAGTGAGGGCCTGAACCGCTAGGTCCTCACCCCTGGGTTTGCGTAACTTGAAGCACAGCGTTACCGAAACGCTGCTCTGGTATGCTCCGCCCCCTCCTCTCCTTGCGCGACGAGGCCAATAGAAAGGCACGCTCGTTGCAGAGCGTGTCTTCCTATTGGCCTCGTCACCGATGGGAGGAGGGGGCGGAGCCTACCAGAGCAGCATTTCAGTAACGCTGTGCTTCAAGAGGAGCGGAGGGAAAGTGGGTACACTTGTGTTCATTTGTGTAACATACATTCACATCTTCATCACTATTTTCAGGATTTCCTCCAGATCTGGTAGACAGAAAGCTTTCTCCACTTGCAGTTCCCATCTGACTATTGTCTGTATATTCTTTGGAACTATGATTGTTAATTATTTGATTCCTTCAAATGGAAATTTCAGAAATGTAAATAAGCTCATTTCTCTTTTCTTATAAAAAGCTCATGAGCAGAGGGGGGGGAAGCAGATACCTTTTCGAATATAACTTATCATTCAATAACTGGTTACAAATGCATGTAATAAACTGGTAAAAATAACAGTTGGGCTTGAAGGCAGGTAACTGGACATGCCCTTTAATATTTAAAACACATAAAAAGGGCATATTTGTAAATTACTGCTATTTTCGTTAATTTTTTTTTACTAGACTTGGCACTGTAATCCAGCCTTAATCATGCAGCCTTAATAATATTAAAACATTGATAAAACCACTCTTTACCCAGAGCAGCCTACACATTTAAATTAACAATTGTCTATATATGTATATTATTTACCCTGTCAACATACCTGAAAGAGAAAGTAAACTTTTACAATTTCATTTTGATTTTACATGAAATGATGCACTATCCTGTACCTCATCGTGCATGTTACAGCCGACCCAGCCCAGTTATATGATCTCAACTATATTCTATGGATACAAAAACTACACAAACAATTGGGACTATTGTCCTCATACTGTATGATAGCTCTCTTTTTGGCAGGATTACCAAACATTTTTATTAAAATGACTACCTTACCCCTCATCTTCCCATTCCGCTCGCTAACTATTAATTTAAGACCGGGATATCTGCATAAATCAGACTCCCAAATCTCCAAATTTATATGGAATAATAAGAGAGTGAGAATAGGACTTAAAACACTGCTGAGACCCCAGTACTTTTAGTAGGAATAGTAGTATTAGTATTTATCCTCTGCGCCTATGGGTATGGTTCTTATGGGGTATTTTAGGTTCACTGCATTTAGGTTCACTGCAAAGCTCAGTATCCACTGTTCATTTGTCTAAAACTCCTCCCCTTATGTATTTGGTGTGGTTCAATAGCATAAAAGAATAAAAACAAAAATATAAATCTGTGGGTTTAGTCACTTACCAATTCGTATCTTATACATTCCATATAAAATAAATAAATAATAAAATAAAATGTTTTAAAAAATACCATTTTGTTTTCAGTGTGTTTATTGTCTCCAGCTTGAGCCTAACTCCCCTTTTAGGGATAGTCTCAGAATCTACAAAGCACCTATTTACTAATGCTCTAGGTCTGGAGGCTGTAAGCTATTTGTCTCTACGTGTTTCGCTGTAAGCTATTTGTCTCTACGTGTTTCGCTGCAGTTTTTTTGCTTCCTGAGTCTGTGGGGTTAAATTCTCTGTTCCTAGTATGGAGAAAGTAATGGTTTCGAAGTATGTATAAATTTCGATCTCTGGTGGTACCTATATGTCTCACCAATCACCTATCTTCTTTACTTTCAAGAAAGGGATTATTAAACTGTCTAATTCATATGAAAAGCTAATATTTTAGGTTATGAAAGAATGTATCTCTGGGGAGAAATATCTAAAAATATAAAACAATGTTTAAAAGTCCACATATCAACAATAAACTCATTTTGTTTGAAAAAAGGTTTAAAGATCCTATTTATGAAAAAGATCTCTATAGGATGTTACAAGTAGCTCCATAAGTCAATGTCTTTATTTAGTCTTTTAGGTCTTAAAGTATCCAATTTATATACGGTATCCATTTTGTTTCATTCCTGGAAAGTTATGCTTGGCCATTACCTTTTCTATTTGATTGCGTGTATACATCGATACCTCGGAATTTGAATTTCCACTCTTTATAATGTTCACAATTAATAAAGTGTGTTGGTAAAGTGAGGCTCTTATGTTTTACAGTATCTTGTATATATTCACATATTCTCACTTTGCGTCCTGTTCTTCCGACGTACTGTTTCCCACATGCACATGCACCATTAGGTATATTAATTCGGTGAATTACAAGTGATGAAATTATTGATCTTAAAATTTTCTTTTGTGCTGTGGCTTTGGAAATCTTTGATTTTTTGTTTGCTTCTGTTTTGCAGGCTAAATAGTTACCACATCCAAAAAAAACATTTAGTTCTGTTATCTGGGGTTGCTTCATCTTTTTATATTGTAAATGACTAGGTGCTAGGTGCTCTTTCAAGTTCTTGCTCCTCTTATTAATGATGATAGGATTTTTTGACAGGTTTGGGAGGACATGTTCATCCCGTAGCAGAATATGCTAGTTGTTTTTTTTTTAGAATATGAGTAATGATTTTGTTGTTTCTATTGTAGTTTGTTATAAATGGTATATCTATATACCATTTATAACACAAGCATATTGTTATAAATGGTACAAATATGGGCTGTTTTGTTGTCTCTTTTCTCTTTTTGGTTAAAGTAGCAGTTGTCTATCTATCGTCTTTGTTTCTATTTTGATTTTGTATAATTTCATCTGATCATATCCTTTAGCTGTGAATCTCTGTATAAGTTGGTCTCCTTGATGTGAAAAGTTCCAATGTCTGTACAGTTCCTTCTTAATCTCTTGAAGTGGTTTGGAGGAATGTTTTACAACCAATCTCTCTTGTGGCAGCTGGTGGCTAGGATAGAGGAATTTCAATCCACATTTTTAGGGTGTGCATGGTTTAGTTTGGTTGTGTTCTATATAAATAAAATATAAAGTCCAAAAATATGATTCTTTGTCTGCTACTTGTGTGTGTGGAGAAGCTTTGCCATCTTTAAGATTACCGTATATTGATCTTAAAAATTTATTTTGTGTGTCGTGGCTTGGATAATCTTTGATTTTTTTGTTTTACCACATCCAAAAAAAACATTTAGTTCTGTTATCTGGGTTTTTCATCTTTTTATGTTGTAAATGACTAGGTGCTAGGTGTTCTTTATTGTTCTTGCTCATTGTGACGAAACACCAGGGGCTATAATATTTAAAATTTTAGAATTTAAAATTGCCCTTTATCGGATCAGAAGTGCTTTATCCTTAGCCAAACAAAACTACTTCTCTTGACTCATATCCACACAATCCCCAAACCCAAACAGCTCTTTAAAGTATTCAACTCCCCGCTCTGTTTTCCACCTCCTCCGCCTACACCCTGTTTATTGGCTGATAAAAAAGCCTCATATTTCACCGACAAAATAGAAAACATCCAAAACGCTTTTCCTGTGCACCCTAGCTCCTCCCTACAGCTTCCAACCGCTACCATTGCACTGCCTAACCCCCCTTTATAGCTCACCCCCTCCATCTTTATCCCTACCACTGCACTATCTAGCCTCCCTTCATTGGTTAATCCCTTTAATTGCACCCTAACGAGCTTCACCACCATAACAGAACAGGGAATTTTATCTCTCCTATCCAGGACACCTCTGTGCATGCCAGCAGCAACTGAGAGGACAGAGCAGAGGCAGAAACCTTTTGGACAGGAAGACAGCTCCTACCCTTTAGTTTCCTGGACTTTGAAAAGTCACTACAGGAGAACCATAAGGAGCAGGGATGTAAGGTAAGGATTTTTTTAAATTGCACAGTGGGGCCAGTAGTGGGTTAAATTTTAGTTTGGGGGGTGGACATGCCCTTTAAAAAACCCTCCCTGGACCCATCCACTCTTTCCAGCTACCGGCCTTTTGCTCCCTTCTACCTTTTGCTTCCAAACTACTGAAAAAAACAGTCTATGCTGACCTGGATTGTCACCTGTCTCCTAACTCTATATTTGACCACCTTTAGTCAGGCTTCTGCCCTAACCACTCCACAGAAACTGCCCTCACTAAAGTGACCAATGATCTACTTAGTTCTAAATCTAAGGGTCACTACTATTTTCTTATTCTTCTTGATCTGTCCTCTGCTTTTTGATACTGTTGGTCACCCTCTACTTCTTCAGACCTTGGCCTCCTTAGATATCCAGGATACTGAACTATCTTGTCTATCCTCCTATCTCTATGGTAGGAAATTTAGAGTTTTCCACTCTGGAATTAACTCCACCCTTGTGGGAGTCCCGCAAGGCTCAGTACTCGGCACTCTTCTTTTCTCTATCAACACCTATGGCCTTGGATGACTCATTAGTTCATTTGGATTTCAGTATCACCTGTATGCGGATGAAATTTACACCTCTGCCCCATGGACAAGATTGAACTTTTTACCACCCTCACAATCTGTTCCCCTCCCTAGTCTTACTATTAATATTAACAATACACGTATATCCTCATCTCCTCATGTCCCCTGCCTGGGAATAATGCTAGATTCTGATCTTTCCTTCAAACCCCATGTTAATTCGCTCGCCAACTCCTGTCAGCTCCAACTCAAAAACATCTCCCCTATTTGTCCCTTTATCTCGAAAAAAACTACAAAAATCCTAGTCCATGCCCTAATCATATCCCCGCTAGGCTACTGCAACACACTCCTGTGTGGTTTACCAAACAACCACCTTGCACCACTTCAATCCATCCTCAACTCTGCTGCCCATCTCATTCATTTCCCTTCTCGCTTCTCTAATGCCTCTCCTCTCTGTCAGTCACTCAACTGGTTAACCATCACACAAAGGATCCAGTTCCAGCTGCTTACCCTATCCTATAAAGCACTATCCAATACAGCCCCTCCATACATCTCAGAGCTGATCCACTGACACCGTCCCAGATGCACCTTCAGCTCAGCAAATTATATCCTCCTCTCATCATCTCTTCCTATGCCCGCATTCAAGACTTTGCTCAAGCTGCTCTGGAACTCCCTTCCTCCGTCTGTCCATCATTCACCATCCCTTAATACCTTTAAACGTAACCTTAAAACCGACCTCTTCAGGCAAGCATATAACCTTAACTTACCCCTTTTACTACCCAATATGATCCAACCCACCTTTCACACTCCACTGACATTCTATTTACAGCCTACCGATTCCCGTCACCTTATGTCTCACTCCCATTTCCTCTAGACTTTAAGCTCCCCCAGGGTCCTCTCCTATTGTATCATGGTATTTCTGTAAGTAACTCATCACTGCGTGCTTATATTATGTGTTACCTGTGTATGTAATATGTATGATTTTGTATAATATGTATTACCCTGTATGTAATGTATGACTATGTAATTGTAAATCACCACAGAAGATGTTGGAGCTATATAAATCAATAATAATAATAATAATGATCATTTCCTCTAAACCAGTAAAGGTCTCTAAATGCCAAGTGGAGGTTCCAGAAAGACTGCAGGAAACAGAATTAGCGGAGGACTGTGATCTGCGCAGTAAGGTGGGTCAATTTCTCTCTTTGAAAGCCAAAAGAGCACCGAATCTTAAAGATAAATTGTCACCAAGCTATTATAGAGAACCAAAAAAGGCAGGGTGCGACTGGCTGACTTCTAAGAAATGGCAGGTTAACAAGAGATGTGGCCGTTGTTGCATTTGTAGATATATGGATGAAACGGACCATATTGTAAGTTCTGATGGATCAAAATATAAGATCAACTAAATTCTAACGTGTCAAAGTAAACAGGTAATATACATCATTACATGTCACTGTGGGGCCAATTATGTGGGCCAAACAAAGCGTACCATGACTACTAGGGTACAAGAACATTTGAGGGCCATTGATAATAAAACCCCAGAGAGATCAAGTGTGGCAAAGCACATTTTGAAACAACATGGAGGTTGCATGGATGGTCTTAAATTTAAAGCATTAGAACAAATCAGGTTAAGCCTAATTGGGGGTGATGTAGAACGCCTTTTACTTCAAAAGGAACTCCGCTGGATATATAGGCTAAAGTCCAGTATCCCAGGCGGTCTAAATGAGGACTGCAGCTTTGGGTGTTTTTTGTAAAATACTTCTAATATACTGGTATATTGATGAGAAAGCCATGTGAACAATACCCAAATCATATTAAATTGTATGACTGTGATCTGTACACTATGGATACTAATGACAGGTATTGTAGCACTATATGAGGTAGTGTGATACATTGTAATTACCCTGCTTTGAATCGATAAGGGTGTAACTTCGAGGCACTCCACGGATTGGTTGGGGGTGTGTATCGGCAGCTCTGTTCGGGTTTAAATGAACTCTCACGTAAAGAGGAGGTAATCCCTGACGAAGCCCGCGCAGGATCGGGTAATGCGGGTGAAACGCGCGTAGGACTTTAGCTAAAATATGGCGAGTAGTTTGCTGAATCCCTGGTAGCGCTGTGATGTCTGGAAAGGTGGTTCCCTGTTTTGAGGTCTGTGGCATAATATGCTCCAGTCTTTAGGTACAACATAGGGTGAAGAAGACAGCTTACCCCGACCGTCTGGTGAGCAGATGGTGGTATGGTCGCGCGGAAGGGCTGGTCTTGGTAAGTCCCCGATGTTTGGATCACACGGGGGTATGCTCACAGAGAGTCGGAAATATTAGACTGTAAAGAACGGACCATAGGAACTTTGTTTTCAGGGGGACCGAGTATTAGCGTGTCTTATTAAGATCTAGTTCACTGCATATTATCTAGCTACTTTAGGGGGGCAGTAGGATTAGCTAGGATTATGGTGGTTTTGTAATGGGTAATGTTGAGGGTGTATTGTGTTACCAATAAAGTCAATTGATAGAATACCGTGAAGTGGTTGTGCTATTTGGAGAGTCTTTTTCTAGACCTTTTTGGTCGTAGTTGGTTTGATATATTTGAGTATACCCTCTGAGCACTGTACTATGGTTACTTTACACAGGGATATATAAAATATGGTGCACAGACATACATAATATTTATACCCAGACCTACTTACCTGAACCCCAATGTTTAGATTGTGAAAGTACTGATCCCCTGCAGGATTACTGCCTTTTTAGCCTCCACAGAGAAGGTGTTCATCTAGATCTCAACTATGGGAAGATCTCTTGCTTGGACATTTACCGGGGGATAATTATAACAAATTTCCCTTTTTTCAGCATCTTGTGCTAAATGCACAGGGTTTCGACTATAAGGACTCAGGGGCTGTTACCAGTTTTGTAAACCCTAATCATGTGCTACCCCAGGACTTTTGTTTTAAGACACACAAACCTATTAGACTTGCAGGAGGCACCCTCTTTTCTATTCCTTGGGTAAGAGTGCACATGAACCATAGATTTGGGGACAGACTGTCTTTGGTGGGGAGTATGAATTGTATATTAAGTTAAGTTTTATGAGTTTGTTGAAGGTCCATTGAAATAGGGACTTAATAAACTGTTTGTGGGGCTGCAAGTAGCCTGTGTAGGCCATATGACAGGCTCATTTTTTGGGAGGGGGCGGGGTTGTGACGAAGCACATGGGGCTTTAATACCTTTATATGATTAACTCTTTGTAAGGGAGAGAGTGGTACCCAGTATTTGATAAATAATACAAACCTGTTTCTTCCAGGCACCGCCTCTCCCAGTGTAATATCCTATGTAAGTAATAATTATTTAAAATGTACCAAGAACACTGTTGGGTATACAAAGTTAGTCCTTTGTCCACAAGATGGCTCAATGGGTAAACTCATTATTACGGTGCCAGCTTGGCTATGCGGCTGAATTGAGTAAAATAATTGATAATTGATCTGCTGTTCAGAAAGCCTGATGATTGGCTGCTGGTTAAAGGTTGGTCATTTGCACTTCAAAGGGAATTTGGGAATAAAAAGAGCAGCTTTAGTCCACATGGGGGGAAGCACATAGACAAAGGAAGAGCTAGGATACATGCTGAGGCAGTATCCTGTAGTTAAGAGCTGATTAAAACTATCCTGCCCCTTAGCTTGAGAGTAAAGGTGGCCATACATCTATGAGATTTTACTTACCCGACCGAGCGATCACACAATGTTCGTCGATGCTGCCGGAACCGCTTCTCCCGATCGTATATTTGACCGACATGCAATCGCAAAATCCCATTCATTTTGCGATCGCATGTCGGTCGAATGTAAGATCGGGAGAAGGGGTTCTGGTAGCATCGACGATCATCGCGTGAGCGCTCGGTTGGGTAAGTAAAATCTCAAAGATGTATGGCCACCTTAAGGGATACAGGAGGCTGGTCTGCAGGAGGAAACAGACAAGGGCTTGCCAGATGGGAAAGCTGAGCAAGAGAGAGAACAGAGCTAGGACACATGCTTAGGTAGTGTCCAGCAGCTCAGAGCTGTAGCACACTACTACTGGTGCATTATAATAAAGCTTCTCCAATTGCAAAAGAGCATGTGTTTCCTGGTTTTCCTTATTTCCCACAACCTCACACAGGGCATCATGTGACACTCCTCTTATGAATGATAATGAGATTTTTTGACAGGTATTTTCATCCTCTAGCAGAACATGCCAGTGCTTTCAGAATTTGAGTAATGATTTAATTGTTTCTATTGTAATCTTGTTATAAATAGTACAAATGGGGGCTGTTCTCTCTCATCTCTTTTTTGGTTTAGGTAGCAGTTGTCTATCTATCATCTTTGTTTTTTTATTTTGATCTTGTTTAATTTCATCTGATCATATCCTTTAGCTGTAAATCTCTGTATAAGTTGGTCTCCTTGATGTGAAAAGTTTCAATGTCTGTACAGTTCCTTCTTAATCTCTTCAACTGGTTTGGAGGAATGTTTTACAACCAATCCCTCTTGTGGCAGCTGGTGCCTGGGATAGAGGAATCCAATCCACATATTTAGTGTGTGTGCAAGTTTTGATTTGGTTGTGTTCTATATAAATTTCTAAGTCCAAGAATACTATTCTTTGTCTGCTACTTGTGTCTGTGGAGCAGCTTTGCCATCTTTGAGATTATATTTCCTCACAGCCAAATAGCCTGTGAGGCTTGGAGACTTGGAAGCATTGACTGAGCCAGATGTGCGTTGAAGCTCTCTCCCCCCCCCTCTTTCCCTCCCTCCCTCAGAGTTGCCTTAATGCTTTTTTTTTTTTAAATTGAAAACACTCCAGGGCCCCCACCCCCCAACCCTATACACTATATCAAAATCTTTAAAATCTGGCCAGTAATGCTTGTGAAGGTTCTCATTCATCCAGGTCATGGTATATCTGTTGTATTCAATTAGATCAACTGGACTTGAAGTTTAGTTCTTGAAGACATTTCACTAGTCATCCGACTGGCTTTCTTAATTCAGAATGACTTGTACAAGAATCTGTGGCAATTATGTACCCTGGAAAGTCCCAATTAGCATATCATAGCCAGGTGTTAAGGGCGTGATTGGATAGTGGCTAAGAGGTGTTATAGGAACGCCCAGAGTAAGGTGTCAAAACAGCATTGTACATGGCAGACAGTTGGTGTCGAACCCCCCCACCTCTATTTAGCCTTGGTTTCTTTATTTTCACATAAATGGCCTCCTTGATACCTCTCTTGAATCAGTCACGTTCCTTTGCCAATATGTAAACATTACAATCTTCAAAGGTATGTCTTTATCCTTAAGATGCAGGTACACGGCTGAGTCCTGACCTGAGGAATTGGCTCTTCCGTGCTGGGCCATACGTTGATGCAGTTGCTGTTCGGTCTCCCCCACATACAAATCAGAGCATTCTTCACTGCACTGCACTGCGTATATGATGTCGCTTATATTGTGTTTCGGTATTGGGTCTTTCGGATGTACCAATTGCTGCCTCAGTGTGTTGTTTGGTTTAAAGTCTTTGGTGCAGGGTTGCAGGGCAAATTGTTTAGCCTAAATGTATTACGCAATATAATTTTCACGTGGGGACATTTACCAGGAGAGATTGCAGCTCTGGCTACACGAGGCCCCCAGTCTGTCATCTTTTGAAGATCTTTGCAGTGTGTATGCAGCTTAAAGAGCATTTCCACCCCTAAGCTAAACTTTAGATTTAAGCCAATCAACGACAACGTTGTCTGTCCGGCACCCTTCTGCCATGCATGGAACAGTAGCAGAAGGTGACAGAAGATGATCTAAGCACCTCTCCTCCCAGGTGGGCCATATTAAATAACCCATGGAATTGAACATTTCCTATACCAGAGGTTATTGTTGAAGTACTTTTATGTATGGCCAGCAGTTATACATTTATCTCCAGGCAGCCGTACAATTCCACCCAGTGCTAAAGAACCACACTGGTATGGTATAGGCAATCATACAATTATGTTTTTCGTTAAAGATGAAATTGGGTTTTTCGAAATTTTTGGAAAATCTGAAAACAGAACAAAATTTGCCGATTTCAAACATCTCTAATGATAACTAGGTAAAAATTGAAAAAATGCCTTTTTCTATATTTGATACTTAGATGACAATCTTTTTATGCTCACAAAGATGAAATACATGTACATTGTCCAAACTACATATCATGAAAAGAATTTTGAAAAATGTATAATGTAAGTTAATATCCCAAGCTGTAATTTCTATTTTTAATAATTTCACAAGGGCTTTCCATCATAGTGTTTATACTACAGGGATCTCTTTGAAAATATATAAATTCATAGGATGGTTAGAGGTTTAGTGCTCATTACAGAGCACTTCAAATGCAGAGCTTGTCTATCCTGAAGATTTAACATTTCCAATTGTACATTGTGTCTTTTTCAGATGTTTATCTTTTTCAGACAAATCCACATTCTGAACAACGGCTCTACCTGAGCTGTTTTTGTTATTATGTAAGTATGAATTTTTTTGTAGTAAGAATTCTAATTCTGTTTAGTTTTACACAACTTCTAAACTACACATTTTAGCCCAATATTCTATCCTAAGATTTATTTAATACCAGAATTTACTATTAACGTTTGATTATAATTTTAGAGAAAGATAAGGCTAATGATACTTTAAATCTAAATGTGCTTTTGAAGATAAAAGAAATACATATTTTATAAATATTTATTTATACTTTAAGATTCCATTTTTACCTTAGTATTGTAATATTTTATTTAATATTCCAATAAAATATTCATTTTCTTGCCTTTACAAATGAAGTGAGAGGTTTTGCATCTATTTATTAGACTCTAACATAAAATAATTGCAAATAAAATGGTTACATTTGTCATGTGGGCAACTAAAATCCATATATATTGGAGCAAGATGGAGGACTGACTTCCCTTCGTAACACATGGTTATTAGAATAGAATAAACACTAATACAATAAAGGTTTTACACAATTTTAGGTGTAATGGGGTGTATGAGGTGTCTGTGTGTCACCATTTGATGTTCATCATTTTGTTTCATTTTTAATCTTTTTAACATTTAATTTTTGTTTTAAATGGATAATAACACATGGACAACATCACCGTTACAATCTTTATTTAGTTCTGTATATTTATAAATTCTGCATATATTGGAGATATCCAATAAATAACCTTACAGTCAAATTTCTATGTGTACATTTTAGAAGTAAGACAAATGTTGTTGAACATATATTTATAAAAAAGATCTCTGCAAAGGTTTTTTATTTGCACAAACAATCCTGTTTTTTTTGCCACCAGACCATTTACTCATCAACATATTTTATAGGGAATTGATAGGAGAGAAACATCTTTTTCTCTGCTTTATTGATTGTTGAAGTGGCATATTCATAATCAAATCATTTTTTATTACTGATTGTTAATAGTGATGGCCCAGTTCGCGGATCCGAACATGGATCCGCGGCGGATTTACCTCGTTCGCGAAAGGCGGATATCGCGGATTTTCCGCCTTCCGAACTTTTCCGAACCGCGCTTTCAAAAATTCGTATTTTCGAAGAATCCTCGTATTTTCAAGGATTTTTTTCATTTTAATAGGTTTTAATGGGTCCGCTCGTGGATTTTCGAATTTTCGAATTTTTTCGAAATTTCGCGGATCCTCAAGCGGACCAGATTTTGCAAAGTTCCGACATCTCTAATTGTTAATGTACATTTGCAACCATTCATATATGTGAACAATCTTTAAACAATGTTAAGTGTAAAATTCGGACCCAATGGTAATGTACAATATTATTCTTAATTTTACAATAATGTTTTTTTTGAAAATATTTATTTTCTGATAATAGTTATTATTATACATAACTGGTCATTATTCTTTGATACTGGACCTAAATATACATCGTACAATAACAATAAGAGATTGATATTTTAAATCCACATTGTAAAATACACTAACACCCATTAATTTACATCCGTATTGTAAAATAATGATAACAGTTGTTATTTTACTTTTGCATCATAATATAAGTATAGAACTTTTTAAATATCCCCCAAACTCTTAAATAAAATTATGGCAATTTCTATTCTATTCTATTATTATTATTATTATTATTGATTTATATTGCTCCAACATCTTCCGTGGCGCTTTACATGTTGCATGTTACATACAAGGGTAGTGCAATTAATACAAAGTGCAAATAATTCCAAGTGCTGGTCCAGCAGCATTCAGTGTGGTAAGTTACAGTATTACTGTGGTACAATAGGATGGAGAGCCCTGCCCAAAATAGCTTACAGTCTAGAGGAGATGGGGATAAAACGTAAGGTGAAGCAGATCAGTAGTTGTAACTAAGTTTTCAGTAGAGTATAACTAGCGGGCTTGCAAAGGGTCTGTTAGAGGGGTAGAAGTGTCCAAGTCACGATTGTAACCTTGCCTGAAGAGGTGAGTTTTGAGGTTGTGTTTGAAGATATGAAGTGATGGCTAGTGACGTATAACTCAGGAAGAGAGTTCCAGAGCAGAGGGGCAGCAAGAAAAAAGAGTGGAGGTTACACCTTGGGAAGTATCTGTTTATCAGATCAGAGACTTACTAGTTTTTTTTTTAATGCTATTTAGGGATCTTTGGTATATGTATCTGTTTGGTGCGGCTTGATAATTTTGAAAGTTTAATTTGTTCTTCTCTGTATGTTCTCTAGAAATTCACAACATTTTCCATTTTGAAAAGAAAGAGACACATTTAAGCAAGACAAAAAGCAATTCTGGTGGATGATGGAAAGAGAGAACAAGACCAGGGTTCCATTGGTACTACTTTTAGGTTTTCACATTAATCCCAGTTTCAAGATACCCATAATGATCCCAATGTGTATATTATATATTCTGACTGTAAAGGGAATCTTTTAATCACTGCATTGGTTCAATTAAGTAAAAATCTTAATCACCCAATGTTCTTTTTCCTCAGTCACCTCTCCTTATGTGACATTGTTCTCACCACCAATATTTTTCCCAATATGTTACATGTTATCCAGTGTGGAGGATTAACCATCACCTTTGCTGCCTGCTTGGTCCAGTTTCAGTTCTTTGCTACTGCAGCTGCTTCTGAATGTCTCCTACTTACAGTGATGTCGTATGACAGGTATCTGGCTATTTGCAACCCATTGAGATATACGTCTATCATGGACATCCGACTCTGTGTTTGTCTTGTTATTTTATGTTGGATTTCAAGCTTCACATTATCACTTGTGACAGTTTTTATGATAAATAGATTAGAATTCTGCCATCAAAATATCATTGATCATTTCTTCTGTGATTTCCCACTCATTCTTAAACTTTCTTGCTCAGACACGTCTGCTTTAGAGATAGAACAAATTTTAATTGTCACCCCTTTAGCCGTGTTCCCACTTGTGTTCATTTGTGTAACATACATTCACATCTTCATCACTATTTTCAGGATTTCCTCCAGCTCTGGTAGACAGAAAGCTTTCTCCACTTGCAGTTCCCATCTGACTGTTGTCTGTATATTCTTTGGAACTATGATTGTTAATTATTTGATTCCTTCAAATGGAAATTTCAGAAATGCAGACAAGCTCATTTCTCTTTTCTATACGGTTATTACTCCATTGATAAACCCCATTACTTATAGTCTGAGGAACCTAGAAATCCACATGGCCATTGAAAAACATGTAATTGCAATGAAATTAAAAGCTGTAAATATGGACTATTTCCAGAAAAAAAGCTAAAATTTTATATGTAATGTGTAAACAGAATATTTATATTTGTATTAGATGTTGCACTGTAACAATCCATCAGATTTAAAGGACAACTAAAGACACAAAACAACACTGAAACAGAAGGCAGAACACCTTGATATAAAACCAGTAATCTGTGTCTTACCTCTCATTTTAATATGGGCACTGGGAAATTTACCTAAATAACATATGGTTTGTGCTTTACTTCACAGCATTCTAGTATCACACAGTTTGGTCAACGGCCATTATGTTCTGCACATGCTCAGTCCTTAATTATGTTCTGCACATGCTCAGTCCTTAGCTATAGCAGAAACTTGTTACAGTTGGTCACACCCATTAATAATCTCTAGCCAATCCTTTTACAGGACAGATAAAGCAAGGAAGCATGTGACTGAGGTCAGGAGTTGTGGTCTGACACTGCCAATACACACAGATACTTCATCCAGTTCTTAACAGGCTAACATTTACTTTTATTTACTGTAAATGGGATTTTATAGCTTATTGGTGTTTTTAGGGAGGTTGTTTTCAGATCCTAGAGTATAAAAAATGGGTTTAGTTCCATGCAGTTAATCAAGACTGTGACTGCTGACATCACTGCCAATGATTGACTGTTTTTTTCTCCTAGTACTGCCTCTGCACATGCTCAATCTTATAAAAAGTCTAACAAAGAAAGGATACGTATGTACACTAACCTTAGATGGCTCCAGGTGCCAGTACAGTTGATGCAAGGCTCCAATTCGCTATATACTAGAGAAAAAAAAGAAAAATTTCCACACCCCACACCGAGAGCATGTGAATATTGGGTTATAATCCCTGATTTATTCACATGACAGGGCTTTCTGTCGTGATAATAAATCAGGGTTTGTAACGCTATATTCACATGCTCTAAGTGTTTTGTGTGGCACTTTTTCTACTTCAATCCTATAAAAAGCTCATTGAGCAGAGGGTGGAAAGCAGATACCTTTTACAGTAATGAATATCACCTATCATTCAATATCAGGTTACAAATGCATGTAAAAAACTGGTAAAATTAACAGTTGGGGTTCTGGTCAGATAACTAGCAATTCACCTTTTTTTGTTTTAAGGGTGAACATGCCCCTTAATGTTTAAAATACATAAAAAGGGCATATTTGTAAAGTACTTCTATTTTCGTTAATGTTTTTTGTTAGACTTTGACACTGTAATCCAGCCTTAATCATATTAAAATACTGGTGAAACCAAAGCAGCCCACAATCCTCCCTAACATATTTAAATAAACAATTGTCTAGATATGTCTCTCTGTCGGGCTTCAGGATTTTGTATTCTAAATCCATTATTTACCCCATCAACATACCTGAAAGAGAAAGTAAACTTTTACAATTTAATTTTGATTTTACATGAACTAGAATAGATCCACTTTCCTGTACCTCATCATGCATGTTACAGCCGACCCAGCCTAGTTATATAATATCAACTATATTCTATTGATACAAGAACTTTACAAATAATTGGGATTATTGTCCTCATATGATAGCTCTCTTTTTGGCAGGATTACCAGTATTAAAATGACTACCTTACCCACATCTTGTACCCATTCCGCTCACTACCTATTAATTTAAGACCGGGAGATCTGCGTAAATCAGACTCCCAGATCACCAAATTCATATGGAATAATAAGAGAGCAAGAATAAGACTTAAAACACTGCTGAGATCCAGTGATATGAGAGGAGCAACTTTAGAATGAATATTAGGTATTTATCCTCTGCGTCTATGGGTAATGTTCCTTATGGGGTATTTTAGATTAACTATGAAGATCAATATCCACTGTTCATTTGTCTAAAACTCTTTTACTGTTTTCCTCCTCCCCCATATGTATTTTGTTCTATAGCATAAAAAGAATAAAAACAAAAATAGAAATGTGTGTTTCTATTTTTACCAATTTATATCTTACACATTCCATATAAAATAAATGTTAAAAACACTTACATTTGGTTTCCAGCATTTTTATTGTTTTCAATCATCATGAAAAAGATAAAAATGGCATAAAGTTATTGAAATCCTGCTTGAGCATAGCTCTATTCTCACAATCTACAAAGAACCTTTTTACAAATGCTCTAGGTCTGGAGGCTTTAAGCTATTTGTCTCTATGCATTTCTCTGACTTAATTTAGCTTTTTCAAGAGTCTATATGCTTACCTTGATGTTTTTATAGTGTATTTGCGGCATTTCCCCACGTTTCGCGGGTGTCATGCTATTGATGGAATCTGAGGTACAGAATCTAAGGGGTAAACTTGCAGCATTGCAGGACTTGGCAAATCTGGGGGAAATGCAGGTACTGGCAGGGGCCAGTAAACTGGTGGGTGGAGATGGGGCAGATAAGGTGGAGAAGGAAGATAGATTTGTAAGGGTCACCAGGGAAAGTAGGGGACGGAAGGATAGGGGGGCTTCTTCCCAGCTGGTCGATCCCAACAGATTTGCCATTTTAGGTGAAGATGTGGAGGACGATGGCTTGGAAGCAGCATGTATGGAGCGGGCCTTTCCCTTGAGCACCCAGGGGACGGCCATCTCCAATACAAGGGAGGGAGAACTGGAGGCTAGGAAGGATAGACAGGTGGTAGTGGTAGGGGATTCTATTATTAGAAGGGTAGATAGGGTAATCTGTCGCCAGGACCCTGCATGCCGAACAGTGTGTTGTCTGCCTGGTGCTAGGGTTCGACATGTGGTGGATCGTGTAGACAGATTATTGGGTGGGGCTGGGAGTGACCCGGCGGTCTTGGTTCACATTGGTGCCAATGACAAAGTTAGAGGTGGAGGTGAGGTCCTTAAAAATGATTTCCGAGAATTAGGGGCCAAGTTAAAAGCAAGGACCTCCAGGGTAGTAATTTCAGAAATACTACCGCAGCCACGTGCTATGCTAGGGAGGCAACGGGAGCTCAGGAGTATAAATGCGTGGCTAAGAGAGTGGTGTAAGGAGATGGGGTTTGGGTTTTTAGAGAACTGGGCTGACTTTTCTGTTGGCTACAGGCTCTTTAGTAGTGACGGATTGCACCTCAATGGTGATGGTGCAACTGTTTTGGGGGAGAAGATGGCAAGGGGGTTGGAGGAGATTTTAAACTAGGTATGGGGGGGAGGGAAAGTTTAACTACACAGGGGTAGATAGAGAAGTTAGGGATCTGGGGGCTAGTAACACAACGGAGGGAGGAGAAGGAGGAGGGGGGAGCATAGAGGATAAGGAGGCATGTACGACCATGTATGGAAGTAAATCAATTGATAATCTAAAATGTATGTTTACAAATGCAAGGAGTCTGGCTGGAAAAACCGGCGAACTTGAAATAATAGCGTTAAAGGAAAGGTATGATGTAATTGGTATAGCAGAATCATGGCTTAATGATTCACACGACTGGACAGTAAATATTGAAGGGTACTCCTTATTTAGACATGACCGAGTTAATAAGAAAGGAGGAGGAGTATGTATGTATGTTAAACAGGAATTGAAGCCAAATTTAAAAGATGGAATAGATGGGGGAGCAAACGATGCGGCAGAAACATTATGGGTGGAACTGTGTACAGGAAGCAAGAAGGTGGGTAAATTAATTGTTGGAGTGTGTTATAAGCCGCCAAATGCCGGGGAAGAGGTGGAAATGAATCTCCATATGCAGTTGGCGAAGGCTGCTGGTATGGGGCATGTTCTGGTTATGGAGGATTTTAACTACCCTGAAATAGATTGGAGTAATGGAACTGCCAGCACCTCAAAAGGTATAAAGTTCTTAAATTTCCTATATGAGCATTTTCTTTCACAGATGGTAGAAGTTCCTACAAGAAAGATTGCGTTGTTGGATCTGGTGATATCTAATAACCCAGAGCTCATTTTGGAGATGAAGGTAATGGGAAGCTTAGGGAATAGTGACCATGATATAGTGTCATTTAATATAGGTTGCAGAAAACTAAAGTGCACTGGCTTAACAAAAACTTTTAACTTTAGGAAAGCTAATTTTATGCTTTTAAAGGAATCGCTCCTGCTCATAGACTGGGGGGAACTGTTTCTAGGTAAAGATACTGAGCAGATGTGAACCACTTTTAAAGGGATATTAAACTATAACATTTCCAAATCGGTACCTTTAGGAAACAAGTGTAAAAAAATGAGGTCCACTCCTGCATGGCTTAATGCTCAGGTAAAAAGGGAAATGGAAAAAAAGAAAAGGGCTTTCAAAATTTTAAAAGCAGAAGGCACAGAACAGGCTTACAGGGACTTCAAAAGTTGTAATAAAGAGTGCAAGAAAGCAATTAAACTAGCTAAAATAGAAAATGAAATACGGATTGCCGAACAAAGCAAGTCCAACCCCAAGATGTTTTTTAAGTATATAAATGGTAAAAAAATGAGGACTGAGAATGTAGGACCATTAAATAATGGAGCTGAGGTGGTTGTAGAGGATGCCGAAAAGGCTAATCTGCTAAACCGTTTTTTTACATCGGTTTTTACTGTTGAGAATCCTTACAGTAGGGATTGTAACAATGTGCAGGGAGGAAATGAAGAGTTTTCACATTGGATAACAGAGGATATGGTACGGAATCAATTAGACAAAGTTAATATCAATAAAGCGCCAGGACCAGATGGATTGCATCCTAGGATTTTAAAAGAGCTTAGTTCAGTTCTAGCAAGACCACTGTGTCTCATATTTTCAGATTCGCTTTTGTCTGGGGATGTGCCGCTGGATTGGAAAAAAGCCAATGTAATACCAATATTCAAAAAAGGTAGTCGTTCACAGCCTGGTAACTATAGACCTGTAAGCCTAACATCAGTGGTAGGGAAGGTGATGGAAACTTTGTTAAGGGATCATATCCTTGACTTTGTCTCCAGAGATCATCTTATTAGTAGTAGTCAGCATGGATTTATGAGAAATAGATCATGCCAGACAAATTTAATTGGTTTTTATGAAGAAGTGAGTAAGAAGTTAGATTCAGGCACAGCTGTGGATGTGGTATATTTGGATTTTGCAAAAGCCTTTGATACTGTGCCACATAGGCGACTAATGTATAAACTGAGGACTGTTGGCCTTGAAGAAAACATTTGTTCATGGATAGAGAACTGGTTATTGGACCGCAAACAGAGAGTGGTGGTTAATGGAGCTACATCTATGTGGGCTAAAGTTCTAAGCGGAGTTCCTCAGGGTTCTGTACTGGGGCCGCTTCTGTTTAATCTGTTTATAAATGACTTAGAAGGGGGCATTGAGAGCAAGGTCTCTGTGTTTGCTGATGACACTAAATTATGCAGAGCTTTGGAAACTTCCAATGATGTGCATGTGCTGCAAGCAGACCTAGATAGATTATCAAAATGGGCAGCAGAATGGCAGATGAGATTCAATGTTGATAAATGTAAGGTGATGCATTTGGGATTTAATAATCCCTGTGCCACCTACACCATAAATAACTCTGTGTTAAGTGCATCTGAAATGGAAAAAGATTTGGGGGTTCTGGTAGATAACAGACTTAGCTTTAGCAAAAAATGCCAGGTAGCAACAGCTAGAGCTAGCAAGATATTGTCTTGTATAAAGAGGGGAATGGAATCAAGAGAGAAAAATATTATTCTCCCTCTTTACAAGGCACTGGTAAGGCCACATTTGGAATATGCGGTGCAGTTTTGGAATCCCATATACAAAAGGGACATCTTGGAAATTGAGGCAGTTCAGAGAAGGGCAACTAAATTAATAAGGGGAATGGAGGGGCTTGAATATGCAGGCAGATTAGACAAGTTAGGGCTGTTTACATTGGAGAAGCGGCGGTTGCGTGGGGACATGATAACCTTATACAAATATATTAATGGCCCATACAGTGAACTCTCTGGTGCATTGTTCACTAATAGGTCATATCAGAGGACTCGTGGACATCCTTTAAGGTTGGAAGAAAAGAAGTTTCATCTTCAGGTTAGGAGAGGTTTCTTTACAGTGAAAACGGTGAAACTGTGGAACTGTCTTCCAGCAGAGGTGGTAATGGCAAGTTCATTGAATAACTTTAAAAAAGGCCTGGATAAGTTTCTAAAACTAAAAAATATTGAGAATTACTGGTATTAATGCATATAGATCTGGTTGATCCAGGGATACATTCCGATTGCCGTTTGGAGTCAGGAAGGAATTTTTTCCCCCCTTTTTTAGCTGGTTTTTTTTTTGCCTTCCTCTGGATCAACTGTTAGGTAGGGTTAAAAAAAAAAAAAAAAAAAAAAGGGAATAGGTTGGACTTGATGGACGAATGTCTTTATTCAACCTTAATTACTATGTTACTATGTTACTATGATGACGTTCCACTTGCTAGTTTTGTAGTCTGTGGTGTTATATGCTGTGTTTCTAGCATGGATAAAATAATGGTTTCCAAGTATATATCATTTTTGATCTATTCCTATTTGTCTCTGTGGGAGAACACCACCTGGTGGTACCTATATGTCTTATGAATCACGTATCTTCTTTACTTTTAAGAAAGGGATTAAACTATCTAATCCATATGAAAAGCTAATATTTTAGGTTATAAAAGAATGTACCTTTAAGGGAGAAATATATAAAAATATAAAAAAATGTCTAAAAGTTCACATATCAATAATAAACACGTAATAAAATGCATATACTAAAAGTCATTTGGTTGAAAAAAGTCCATGTTTAAATGTCCTATTGGTGAAAAAGATCTCTATAGGATGTTACAAGTAGCTCCATAAGCCAATGTCTTTATTTAGCCCTTCAGGTCTTAAATAGAGATGTCCGAACTTTGCAAAATCCGGTCCACTCCAGGATCCGTGAATTTTCGAAAAAATTAAAAAATTTGAAAATCCGCGAGCGGACCCATTAAAATTAAAATAACCTCATAAATATGAAAATTTTCGAAAATACGTATTTCCCGAAAATACGAGGAATCCTCGTAATTTCGAAAATTTTCGAAAATATGTATTTTGGAAAATACGAGAAATCCTTGTAATTTCGAAATGTTCACACATTTCGAAAATTTTCGAAAATACGAGAAATCCACGGTTTGGAAGTTCGGAAGACGGAAAATCTGGAAAAAAATCGATAAATCCGCAGCGGATCCGGTTTCGGATCCGCGAACCGGCCATCCCTAGTCTTAAAGTATCCAATTTAAATATTTATTTTGTTTCATTCCTTGAAAGTCCTGCTTGGTCGTTGCCTATTCTTTTTTGTATACATTGTGTGTATACATCCATACCTCAGAATTTGAATTTCCTCTCTTTATAATGTTCACAATTATTAAAGTGTGTTGGTAAAGTGAGGCTCTTATGTTTTACAGTATCTTGTATATGTTCACATATTCTCACTTTCAGTTTGCATCTTCTTCTTCCTATGTACTGTTTCCCACGTGCATACTCCATAAAATATATTAATTCAGTTAATTAGAGATGGCCGAAATTCACCGGTTTCATTCCGTTTTCAGATTCCCAGATCTTGGGAACATTCCAAAGAGCCGAAAACAGAACAAATTTTTGATTATTATTGAATGTTTAAGACAATTTTCCAGGATTATCGAAAAAAGGCTAGAACGTTCAATAATCCTCAAAAATACTGGAGACTACTTTCGAGTTTACTACCGTATTTTCTAGGATTATCAAATGTTCAAGGCTATTTTCGATAGTCCTCGAATGTTCAATAATTATAGATAATAGGCTCCGAAGTTCAGAAATCTAGACGGTCCGTGGAGCAGCTTTGCCATCTTTGAGATTATTTTTCTTCACAGCCAAATAACCCAAATAATGCAGTGACTTGGAGGCATTGATTGACCAAGATGGGTGGAACTGGAAGCCCAAATTCTGGGCACAGATAGAAACTCGGATCTGCTCTGGCTTCCTAACGCAAAAATGTATTGTATGTCCCTTATTATAAACCAACCTACCTTACTTAAATTGTACAAACCTATTACAAAAACATGTGTACTTACAGATTAAGCAATTTAGCAATCTTAATAACACCAATCTTCAATAACCCAGCTGTTACCCCCAGGCTTATGCACCCAACCTGGCCAGCCTAGGCATTTATAGAATCTCACAACCAGAGGTGTAGGGATCACCATAGCAACCATAGCAATTTCTATGGGGCCCGGAGCCAAAGGGGGACATACTGGGTCCCCTGCAGACATGTCCACCCTACTAAGAAAGTTTTTACCTCACAAAGTCTCACAAACACCCCTTTTTGTTTCACTTAAACCTTTCAAAGAGGCTCCCTGGCTCAGATATTCTTTTTAAAAAAAACGTGTCTCCTCTCTTCATCCGTGATAGTGACATGACAACCAGGAGACCAATTTAGGAAAGAAAATTGTAAACAATTTTGGACAAAGCAGAACATTTCTAAATTCAATCATTTAATCAATAGGACAATGCATGCTCTGAATCTAAAGTTTAAAGGTTTCAAGGGGGACCCATTCTACCCTTTAGGGCCCCCCTTGAAAGTTCCAATGGGTTTATTGGTAACATGGTGTGGAACCTGTTAAGCAATTGTGGAGTGGGTGGAGGAGCTAAATATCTTCCCATGAACAAGGAGCTAAATGTTTCTACTAACTTTCTAAGAAAAACTGTACATTGAGATGCAATATCCTATGCTAAGGGGAAAAATAACAGCAAAACCCACATTACCTGATCAGGTTAACATGGGGTTTGAACTCATTTTGCATTGCCTGAGCCATTTCCAACAAATTGTGGAAGTGACACAATAAATTTAGCAATGTTTTTACCACTATTTTTTTTGCACAAATATTAAAGCCTTTTCAATTGTGGAACTAAAAATTGTGCAAAAGATCACAATTTACCACTCACGTTCACAAATGTAACAATGGCCGCAAAGTTGTTGCTAATTTGCAGGGAATAAGCGCAGGTAGGTTGTGACAGGGAAAATGATTGCATCTCCCCCATAATATCCTAAATTTTGGGTAGCCTTTAACAAGTATAAGTGATGGAGGAACATTGACTAGATATAGAATGTTTTATGTAGGGTTTGACTTGAAACAAGATTTGTGACAATTAATACCTTAAAGGAAATGTCCACCCCCCAAACTAAAGTTTGCCTCGCTGTGTAGTATTAAAAATCCTTACATTTCTCTTTTGTTCCATATGGTTGTCCTACAGTGCCTGATGAAAGTCCAGGAAACTGAAAAGAAGGAGCCCTCTCTGTATAAAAAGTGTCTGCCTCTTCCTTGTCCTCCTAAAGGAATCTATCATGTCCTCCCCCCTCTCTCCCTCCCAGCAGTTAAAATATTTAAAATATTCAGCACATTTGTGGTGCACAATAGCCTTTCTATTCTTTTGTATTTATACTAGTAATAATCAGCCAGCAAATAGTTTATATTAAACTAACAAGGTCTTTTAAAAAATCTTATTAATTGTCAATCACCAACCTGACTGGATGTTCTGACCCCTCACACAAAAAGCTAGAACGTTTTGTAGGCCATCTTTTTTTTTAACGTGAAAAAATCCTCTCTCTATTTTGCCTTAAAGCTGGGTTCAGACTTTAACAATAAAGGGACAATTCTGATGGAATCATCGGATCCAATGGAATCACCCTTTTATCATTTAAGTGTGTAGCACAGAAATGATCGTTGCATCGGGAACACTCGAACCTGACTGTAAATTTCACTGGGTAATGGTTGGCCCTTTTACCAAAGTATAGGGTGTCACCTGCAGCTGTCCTGAACATTCTCCCTATAATTTATATGTACTTTATTAAGGGAGAGAGCTTAGCACTGTTTGAAGCCTGATTTTTAGAAAATTAAAGATTCTTAAAGATTCTGTGGCCCATTTATCCAGGGGTGCAGGGCAAATGAAATTTAAAATCGGTTAGCGCAAATCTAATATGCAATATAATTTTTGCGTGTGGACATTTACCCGGAGAGATTGCAGCTCCGGGTAAATTAGGCCCCCAGTCTGTCATCTTTTGAAGATCTTTTCAGTGTGTATCTAGCTTAAAGGGCATTTGCATTTGCACCCCTAAGCTAAACTTTAGATTTAAGCAAATCAATGATGCCACTGTCTGTCGATCCCCATTCTGTCGTGCACGGAGCAGTAGCAGAAGACCGCAGAAGAAGCTCTCACACTCCTCTTCCCAGATGGGCATATTTAATAACCCGTGGAATTTAACATTTCCGATACCACAGCCATACAATCCCACACAGTGTTTGAGAACTGCACTGGTATTGTATAGGCAATCATACAATTACGATATATGATGTATGATCGCAGTCGGAAACTTATGATCGTTAAATCAGAAAACAGAATTCAACGATTTCGAACATCTCTAATAATAACTAGATAAAATTTTAAAAAATGCCTTTTTCTATATTTGATACTTAGATGACAAGCCTTTTATGCTCACAATAATGAACTACTTGTATATTGCCCAAACTACAAATCATCAAAAGAATTTTGAAAAATGTATGATGTGTGTTAATATCCCCAGCAATCATTTCTATTTTTAATAATTTCACAAGGGCTTTCCATCATAGTGTTTATACTACAGGGATCTCTTTGAAAATATATAAATTCATTGGATGGTTAGAGGTTTAGTGCTCATTACAGAGCACTTCAAATGCAGAGCTTGTCTATCCTGAAGATTTAACATTTCCAATTGTACATTGTGTCTTTTTCAGATGTTTATCTTTTCAGACAAATCCACATTCTGAACAATGGCTCTACCTGAACTGTTTTTGTTATTATGTAAGTCTGAATTTTTTCATTTTTTTGTGGTAAGAATTCGAAATATGTTTAGTTTTACACAACTACACATTTTAGCCCAATATTCTATCCTAAGATTTATTTAATACCAGAATTTACTATTAAAGTTTGATTATAATTTTAGAGAAAGATAAGGCTAATGATACTTTAAATCTAAATGTGCGTTTGAAGATAAAATAAATAAATATTTTATAAATATTTATTTATACTTTAAGATTCCATTTTTACCTTAGTATAATATTTTATTTAATATTCCAATAATAAATGCCTTTAGAAATTAGATGAGAGGTTTTGCATTTATTTATTAGACCCGAACATAAAAATATCTGCAAATAAAATGACTAAATTTGTCATGTGGGCAACTAAAATCCATATATATTGTAGCAAGAGGGAGGGCTGACTTCCCTTCACAACAAATGGTTATTAGAATAGAATAAACACTAATACAATAAAGGATAAATAAAAGACTCCTTACATGATACTTACCCCAGATTAAATAAATGGCAACTGTGGAAAATATCTCTATATGCTGACCATTTAATTGATATAGTTTTACACAATTTTATGTATAATGGGGTGTATGAGGGGTGTGTGTCAATATTTGATGTCCATATTTTTATTTCATTTTTAATTTTTTTAAGGTTTAGTTTTTGGTTTAAATGGATAATAACACATGGACAACATCACCATTCCAATCTTTATTTAGTCCTGTATATTTATAAATTCTGCATATGTTGGAGATATTCAATAAATAACTTTTCAGTCAAATTTGTTTGCGTACATTTTAGTAGTAGTGCAAGTGTTGTTGAACATATTTTTGTAAAAAAAAATTTCTACGAAGGTTTTTTATTTGCACAAAAATTCTGTGTTTTTTGCTACCAGATCATTTATTCATCAACATATTTTAGGTTTTGATGATGGTTTGATGAAATGTCAACCTTAATTGATGGGAAAGAGAAATCTTTTTCTCTACTTTATTGATTGGTGAAGTAGCATATTCATATTCAAGTGATTTTTTGTTACTGATTGTTAATGTACATAAGCAACCAACCATTAATGTATGTGAAAAATCTTTATACTATGCTAAGTGTAAAATTCCGACCCAATGGTAATGTAAAAAGTTATTCATAATTTTAATAATAATAATGTTTTTGAAAATATTTATTTTCTGATAATAGTTATTATTGTTTATAACTGATACTGGACCTAAATATAGATTGTACAATAACAATAAGACATTGATATTTTAAAGCCACATTGTAAAATACAACAATACCAATTAATTTACATCCGTATTGCAAAATAATGATAACATTTTTTTTTTACTATTGCAACGTAATATAAGGATATCACTTTTTAAATATCCCCCAAAGTCTTAAATGAAATTATGGCAATTTCTATTCTATTAGTACTAGTTTATTTTTGAAATGGTACTTAGTGATTTTTAGTAAATGTATCTGTTTTTTGCAGCTCCATATTTTCTCTGTATGTCTCCTAGAAATTTTCAACATTTTCTAATTTGAAAAGAAAGAGACACGGTTAAGTAAGACTAAAAGGATTTCTGGTGGATGATGGAAAGAGAGAACAAGACCAGGGCCCCCTTGGTAATACTTTTAGGTTTTCACATTAATCCCAGTTTCAAGATACCCATAATGATCCCAATGTGTATATTATATATTCTGACTGTAACAGGGAATCTTTTAATCACTGCATTGGTTCAATTAAGTAAAAATCTTAATCACCCAATGTTCTTTTTCCTCAGTCACCTCTCCTTATGTGACATTGTTCTCACCACCAGTATTTTCCCCAATATGTTACATGTTATCCAGTGTGGAGGATTAACCATCACCTTTGCTGCCTGCTTAGTCCAGTTTCAGTTCTTTGCTACTGCAGTTGCTTCTGAATGTCTCCTACTTACAGTGATGTCGTATGACAGGTATCTGGCTATTTGCAACCCATTGAGATATACGTCTATCATGGACATCCGACTCTGTGTTTGTCTTGTTATTTTATGTTGGATTTCAAGCTTAACATTATCACTTGTGACAGTTATTATGATAAATAGATTAGAATTCTGCCATCAGAATATCATTGATCATTTCTTCTGTGATTTCCCACTCATTCTTAAACTTTCCTGCTCAGACACGTCTGCTTTAGAGATGGAACAAATTTTAATTGTCACCCCTGTAGTTGTGTTCCCACTTGTGTTCATTTGTGTAACATACATTCACATCTTCATCACTATTTTCAGGATTTCCTCCAGCTCTGGTAGACAGAAAACTTTCTCCACTTGCAGTTCCCATCTGACTATTGTCTGTATATTCTTTGGAACTATGATTGTTAATTATTTGATTCCTTCAAATGGAAATTTCAGAAATGCAGACAAGCTCATTTCTCTTTTCTATACGGTTATTACTCCATTGATGAACCCCATTATTTATAGTCTGAGGAATCTAGAAATCCATGTGGCCATTGAAAAACTTGTTAATGCAATGAAATTAAAAGCTGTGAATATGGACTATTTCCAGAAAAAAAATCTAAAAATCTACGTGTAATGTGTAAACTATATATTTATATTTCTAGTAAATTTTGCACTGTAACATTCCATCAGATTTAAAGGGCAAAAAAAAGGTTAATTGTTAGATACATGCCCCCAACACCAACTGAAATATTTTGTACTTTTTAACCTACAAAAATTAGAAGCCCAGAGCACATCCAATTAATTTGCTTACATTTTACTTTACCATTGTAATGCAACTTAAAAAGCCTGCCCTTCTCTCTGGATAAATTAAAGCAATTAGTTCAATAACGTGGCCAAATTATTTTAAGCCCAGCAACCGCTTCACGGTTTGCTTTATTCTGCTGGGTCCTAACTTTTAACCTTTTTTACCATAGTAACTTTTTACCTTCTTAGAAGATGTCTCCTAAGACGTAAAACATTTTTGGCCAAGTTATTGAACTAATTGCTTTAATTTATCCAGAGAGAAGGGAAGGCTTTTTAAGTCACATTACAATGATAAAGTAAAATGTAAGCAAATTAATAGGATGTGCACTAGTTTTTGCATGTATTGAATTAATTTGGTCTGTAGTTGCACTCTGCATGGACGTATACTATCCCATTTCTCTCTCTCTCTCTCTCTCTCTATATATATATATATATATATATATATATTTTTTTTTTTTTTTTTTTTTTTTTTATTTTTGTTTTTTTAATCAACTTTTTACCTGCATTACCAACCACATATTTATTGATTATTGTTTCTCCTATTCTTGCAGAGAAAGCTGGCCCCTCCTTCTATGCATTCATTCAGCACTGTGACTGCTGACATCACAGACAATGATTGACTGCTGTGATATCGTCTCTGCACATTCTTAATCTTATAAAAAGTAACAAACAAAGGATAGGTATGCACACTCACCATATCACCTTAAAGGCTCCAGGTACAGTACAGCTGATGTGAGGCTCCAGTTCAGTATATACTGGACAAAGATACAAGTAGAAAAAGTGCCACAGGCCACACCGAGAGCAGGTGAATATGGGGTTACAAACCCTGATTTATTCACATGATATGACTTTCTGTCATGCTAATAAATCAGGGTTTGTAACCCTATAGTCACCTCCTCTAAGTGTGGCATGTGGCACTTTTTCTGATAGCTCTCTTTTTGGCAGGATTACCAGTAGTAAAATGTATTTTACCCGCATATTGTACCCATTCCGCTCACTACCTATTTGTATTTTGTATTTTTTTTAACCTATTAATTTAATAAATACCTATTAATTACCTATTAATTTAAGATCGGGAGATCTGCATAAATCAGACTCCCAGATATCCTAATTCATATGGAATAATAACAGACTTAAGAATAAGACTTAAAACACTGCTGAGACCCTGTGATATGAGAGGAGCAGCTTTAGAAGGAATATTAGGTATTTATATGGGTATGGGTCTTATGGGGTATTTTAGAATCACTGCAAAGCTCATTATCCACTGTTCATTTGTCTAAAACTCCTCCCCCATATGTATTTGGTGTGGTTCAATAGCATAAAAGAATAAAAACAAAAATAGAAATGTGTGGATTTAGTTACTTACCAATTCATATCATTTGGTAACATCCAGCCTGATGAAGGGGGCTTAGGACTTCCGAAAGCTTGCTTCATTTTTTTTTTATCTAGTTAGCCAATAAAAGGTATCACAGTTCTATGTTTCTTCTCTTACTTATGGCTAACACGGTACAAACCTCAACCATAATTCATTCCATATAAGCTAACGTTAAAAACACTTACATTTGGTTTCCAGCATTTTTATTGTTTCCAATCATCATAAAAATGATTTTAATAAATGGCATTAAAGTATGAAAATCTAGCTTGAGCCTAACTCCTCTTTTAGGGATATTCCCTGAATCTACAAAGCACCTTTTTACAAATGCTCTAGGTCTGGAGGCTTTAAGCTATTTGTCTCTACACATTTCTCTGAATTAATTCAGGTTTTCAGGAGTCTATATGCTTACCTAGATGTTTTTATAGTGTATTAGCGGCATTTCCCTACTTTTCGCGGGTTTTGTGCTATTGATGAGGTCATGCTTTCCACACACCGGTTTTAGTTCATGTTTTGTATTTTATCTCTGGCTTCCTTAGGGTTAGAATCATGCATTTTTTTTGCTTCCTGAGTCTGTGGGGTTATATACTGTGTTTCTAGCATGGAGAAAATAATGGTTTCAAAGTATATATAAATTTCGATCTATTCCTAGTTGTCTCTATGGCATGTATCTTCTTTACTTTCAAGAAAGGGATTATTAACTGTCTAATAATAAAATAAATATTTTAGATTATAAAAGAATGTATCTCTGGGGAGAAATTAATAAAAATATAAAACAAGTTCACATATCAACAATAAACACATTTGATAAAATGCATATACTAAAAGTCCTTTGTTTGAAAAAAGGTTTAAACATCCTATTTATGAAAAAGATCTCTATAGGATGTTACAAGTAGCTCCATAAGTCAATGTCTTTATTTAGTCCTTTAGGTCTTAAAGTATCCAATTTATATAAACATTTTGTTTCATTTCTGGAAAGTCCTGCTTGGACGTTACCTTTTCCATTTGATTGCGTGTATACATCGATACCTCAGAATTTGAATTTCCACTCTTTATAATGTTCACAATTATTAAAGTGTGTTGGTAAAGTGAGGCTCTTATGTTTTACAGTATCTTGTATATATTCACATATTCTCACTTTCAGTCTGCGTCCTGTTCTTCCAAAGTGCTGTTTCCCACGTGCACACTCCATTAGGTATATTAATTATTGCTCTTAAAACTCTATTTTGTGCTGTTGCTTTGGAAATCTTTGATTTTTTATTTGCCTACTGCTTTGGAGGCTAAACAGTTACCACATCCAAAAAAACCCATTTAGTTCTGTTATCTGGGTTTGCTTCATCTTTTTAGGTTGTAAATGACTAGGTGCTAGGTGTTCTTTAATGTTCTTCTCTTATGAATGATGATAGGATATTTTGACTGGTTTGGGAACAAGTGTTTATCCTGCAGCAGACTATGCCAGTGTTTTTTCAGAATTTTAGTAATGTTAACTTTGTTGTTTCTATTGTGTTATAAATGGTACAAATGGGGGCTGTTCTGTTGTCTCTTGTCTCTTTTTGGTTTAAGTAGCAGTTGCCTAATTATCTTATTTGTTTCTATTTTGATTTTGTATAATTTCATCTGATCATATCCTTTAGCTGTGAATCTCTGTATAAGTTGGTCTCCTTGTATGTAAAAAGTTTCAATGTACGTACAGTTCCTTCTTAATCTCTTCAACTGGTTTGGGGGAATGTTTTCCAACCAATCTCTCAGCTGGTGGCTAGGATAGAGGAATTCCAATCCACATTATTAGTGTGTGTGCATGTTTTGATTTGGTTGTGTTCTATATAAATTTCCAAGTCCAAGTCTGCTTTGTCTGCTACTTGTGTGTGTGGAGCAGCTTTGCCATCTTTGAGATTATATTTCCTCACAGCCAAATAGCCCAAACAATGCAGTGTCATGGAGGCACAGATTGACCTAGATAGGTGGAACAGGAAGCCCAAATCCTAGTTACAGATAGAAACTTGGATCTTCTTTGGTTTCCTATCCAAAAACTGTCCCTCCCTTATTATAAACCAACCCCTACCTTACTCACACTGTATAAATCTGTTACACAAACATGCGTAATTAAGCAATTAAGCAATTTACCAACCATTACCAGACCAATCTTCAAGGATGGGGATTTATAGAATCTCACAACTACTTGCAGGAGATGATGCAGGAGATGATGGAGTGAGATCTTTGAGTCATTATGTAAATTCTCTCCTAATGTTATTATGCAAGAAAAAAGTTTCAAGGTTCTCCACCATTGGTATTTTACCCCAGTCAGGATAGCATAAATCTAACCATGAGCCTACCCCATATGTTACAGAGGCCAATCACAAGTCGATTGTAAACATTGTTGGCGAGAGTATGTGGAGGTGCAAAAGGTATGTGTGGCATATGAAAATCTGGCCTCAAAAGCACTATACACACAGATGTTGCTCATCCCTTGAATTGCAGTTTTCCCCCTGTGAGGATTATTTCACATCCACAACTTGGTTTTATGCCTTTTCATCCTTTCTTTTCTATAATGATAATGAGACATTAGTTAACCTATAAGAATACAATGAGGAACAGGATTACAATTTAGGAACGGAAATGGTAAACAATCCCTTTGAACAAATCAGATCATTCCTAAATTCAATCATTTCATCATCAGGACAATGCATGCTCTGAATCTAAAGTTTAAAGGTTTCAAGGGGGACCCATTCTACCCTTTAGGGTCCTCCTTGAAAGTTCCAATGGGTTTATTGGTAGCACGGTGAGGAACCTGTTAAACAATTGTGGAGTGGGTGGAGGAGTTAAATATCTTACCATGAACAAGGAGCTAAATGTTTCTAAAAAAACTAAAAGAAAAACTATACATGGAGATGCAATATCCCATGCTATGGGTGAAAATAAGTGCAAACCCACATTACCTGATGTACTATAAGGTTAGCATGAGGTTTGAACTCATTTTGCATTGCCTGAGCCATTTCTAAAGAGCAGTGCAAATTATGAAAATAAATTTAGCAATGATTTTACCACAAATTTTTTGCACAAATATTAAAGCATTCAATTGTGGCACTAAAAATTGTGCTAATGATCACAATTTACCACTCGTCTGCACAAATGTAATAATGGCCGAAGAGTTGGAATTAAATTGCGGGAATGAGCTCAGGTAAGTTGTGATAGTAAAATGATTGCATCTCCCCCATAATATCCCAAATTTTAAGTAGCCATGAACGTATAAGTGAAAGTATAAGTGATGGAGGAACATTGTCTAGATATAGAACGTATTACATAGGGTTTGACTTGAACCAAGATTTGTGACAATAACATTTTAAAGGGTATCTCCACCCTTAAAAATTTTTTTGCTGTAGGTCCCCCTATCCCACCCCCAACTGCCAAGTTAGATCTTGCCAAAAAACCTCAGAATGATACTTACAATCCTCTGTTCCCCCGAAACTCAGATCATGACCCTCTGCTTGCTGGAACTGCAAGCAGGGGTCCGGACGCGGCTGCCAGCTTTGCTGAACATCAGGGGAACAAAGGATTTTAAGTATTGTTCTGATATTCTTTGGGTCAATCTGACTTGTTGGTTGGGGGTGGGATAAGGGGACCTACACTACAGCAAAAAGCTTTAACGCCAAGGCGAATTTTTAAAAAGTTAGCATGGGCAGGAGGAAGGGAGAGGGGGTGAGGGCTCCTTCACGCATGTGCCATACCTTGGACTGGATGACTCAGTGACAGGCTCCTACACTGCACCTACCTGGACTTGGAACACAGCAAGAAAACCATTTGGAGCAGGGATGTAAGGTAAGGATTTGGGGACAGTAGTGGGTTAATATTTAGTTTTGGGGTGGACATGCCCTTTAATAGAAATGTCCACCCCCCAAACTGTTTTTCCCCACAAACCAACTGTCAAGCCTGCACACAGCATACAACAACTACTCACAGAAGAATAGTTTTTGATTGACAGCTGAAATATAAGAAGTTTTAGATTGGATATCTAAAGAAATAGGGGGCAGATCAACAAAAAAATGATACAGAGGTGGTTGGGAAGAATTATAGTTTCCAGTTCTGGTCAATTTAAAATAATATATTGTTCGGTATAGATGCCCTTTAAGGAATTATTGCCTCCATTCTGGCAGAGTATGCTGGCTGGCAGAGATGTGGTCAATTAAGTTTGTAACTGCTGGAATTACACGCAATGACTGAGTGCTGTTTCCCTTGCTGCCTACTTTGTACATGCTCAGGTTTTAAAAATAATTGAGCAGAGGTAGGAAGCAGATACCTTTGCCAGAACGGATGAGAACTCATTATTAAAGGGCATTTTCACCCCCAACTAAAATTTGCCCCACTGTGTAGTGTTAAGAAATCCTTACCTTTCTCTTCTGCTCCATATGGTTGTCCTGCAGTGCCTGTTCAAGTTCCAGGAAACTGAAGAGTAGGATCTTATCTGTGTGTAAGAAGGGATCTGCTCCTTACTTGTCCTTTTAGAGGAATCTGGCATGCGTTGTGGAGCTCTCTCCCCCCTCTCTCCTTCCCTCGGCGCTGACTTTATGCTTAATGGGGGTGGACATTTCCTTTAAGATTTTAATTGTCACACTTATACTTGTAAATGGCTACCCAAAATTTAGGATATTATGGGGGAGATGCAATAATTTTCCGTATCACAACTTATTTGTGCTCATTCCCGCAATTTAAAACCAACTTTGCTACTATTATTACATTTGTGAAGAGGAGTGGTAAATTGTGATCTTTAGTAGGGATGGACTAGAACTCGAACTCGAGCCTGAGTTCGAGCCGAACTTTATGAGTTTGAACGGACTTCTGGAACTATCCCGGACCCGGATTTCTCGGACTTTCGATGTTTCCAGACTTTCGATTGTAAATTCGATAATTATTGAATTTACGATAATTATCGAATTTATGGGCCGTTCACTAACTCTAGAATGTAGTGTAGTGTAATGTAGTGGCTGGATAGTGTAGTGGTTAAAGGCACTGCCTTTGACATGGGAGACCAGGGTTCTGAGAGTTTTTACAGTTAATTACTGTGCGGAGTTTCCTTCCTATTCAATTTGTATTGCCTTAATTGCTACCTTGGTAGAGGGGAGTCAAAACCCAACAAAAGTTGGTTACAGGTATGGGATACGCCTACTGTTCAATCCACTTCCCATTTATACATTTTCAATGCAACCCGATCTAAAAAAACACAAAAATAGAAGGTGACCGATATCAGACATTCAACCCTACACCATGATATCTGTCCTAAAATACATAATCAATCATATAGACAATGGCACTTCAAGGAAACTTCACCTGCTTTAAACACTTTTATTAGACTTTTCTTAAGTGTTTTAATATTTGTATACTGTGCTATTCATTATCCATTTTACAGCAAATATACAGCAAATATATTAATTATTAAGCTGTCATCATTTAAAATGAATGCTTTACTACATATTGACATTTCAGACAAAATTTCAATATGAATTTCAAATACAATAACACATATCTCAGAACATTCTTCTTATTGAAATCTGACAATAGCAAGAATTACGCCCCTTTCCATTAACCTTGATAAGGACAGACTTACCTGTAGCAAGTAGTGAAAATTAAATCTAAAAAAAAGTACAAGGATTAATATATTTTACTGCACTTACTGCAAGAAGATTTCCACATATTTCTCTTGTTAATAGTCAATAACAAAACTATTAAACATGGACAAAGTATTGTGTAAACGTTTATCTGAAAGATAAGAGGTTAGAAAAATACTGTTGCACGGTAAATGTTAGTTACCTATATGGCAGGCAATATCTTCTATTAGATAGAGTGCACAGTGCACAATCCTTTGTTTAGGGGTCATATTTATATACACATTTTCAAAGATACATGTGGTGTAAATAGAGTGAATGAAGACCCAGGAGAAATTACTGCTACTATAAATTAGTACTCTGGGGACATTATAATACATTTTTAGGATTTGCAATGGGTGCAACATCGCTCCTGTTTATGCAAACATCTATGTGCAGTTTTATGAACAACAAATATTATCTCAATATGGTGACAATTTAGGATTGTATCGCGTTTCATTGACGATATCTTCCTTTTTTGGCAGGGATTTGAACAATCCCTTTTATGTTACAGGGGCTCAACCCAATAAAATTGCCAAAATGAATAATCAACAAAATACAGCAGAGACTTCTTGGAAGTGACCATTAAAGTAACAAGGTAACTTATGGCAAATTATAATACATCTTATTTAAAGGGCATGTCCACCCCAAAAAGTATATTCTAATATGTTTTAGGCTGCTTTATTACCTGTTCAATGCCTCCTCCCTTGCTGCTATCTAAGTCTACATTCCAGAGTATGGATGTATAAAGTAGGCTGTAAAGCAGTGACCTGGGCGAAAAATCCTTGTAAAGTGTTACAGCCTCCAGACCCTTGTAAACGTGCCCTTTACGTGTCCATTCATGTGTACAGCTGGTCTTTCACAGAAGGACCCTGCTTGCTCCACCTACTCCAAGTTATTTCCACCAATTGGAACAGCCTAGCAGATTTCACTGTGTGGGAATAACAGACTTTCTCAAGCAAGGTAACTTGAGCTCCTGTAATTAGTAAAGTGAGTAAATCACTGCTTTCTGCTTTTAAGATTCTCCCTACATGCTGTGTGTGTGAGCACTGATTGCTGTGATTTAGGAAGGGGAAGGTTATGGGTGATGTGGTGACCTTCCCCTTCCTACAGTAAATCACAGTGACCAGCACACACAGCATAGAGGGAGAATTGTTACAGCAGGAAGCAGTGATTTACTTCTTCTATTCTACTCCAACAGTACAGTTCAGCACATGGGTTTGTTTCCACCCCAAGGATTATGTGCAGGGCCAGTGCCTATATGATTGACAGTTCAGGAGGAGGTAGGCCTCAGATGTAACAGGATGATTAGCAGGATACCGGGGATGTTTCCAGGGGTTTTAAAACTGTGATTCAGGTATGAGGAGGCTTCTCTACAACATATTAAATTTTCGTTTTTGTGGTGATTATGTCCTTTAATAAAAAGACAGATGGAAATTCTCCTTTTCACTATAATAGCTTTAATCCTGCTGCTCTTAAACAGTTATTGACAATTTCACAATTCTGTACACAAAGGGGGGGCTGTGGGAACAATCCTATTGCAAATTTGCTATAATATATAATGGATATGCTATTGATCTGACCAAAACATTAGAACAATCAAGGAAAAAGACAATCAATGCACATTCCTGGGCCCCATATACTATCATAATATCTTTGCTAGTGCAAACAGTTAAATCAAGGGGTTTTAGTTACAATTTTATGCATAAGAGTCAAAAACCTTCCAACCACGTCAAGGTAACCCCAGTATGGAAGGTCCTAACAGTTTATCTTGGGTCATTTATCTGGGCTGACACTCCCTGCTTGGTTGCATTTTCTTGGGAAGGTTGTCTTTCTGCAGAGCATCTGCCACATTACATTCCAAAAAGGGGGGGCTGTGGGAGCACTTCTTAGGCAACAATACTATAACATATATTGAAAGTGCTGCTGATCTGACCAAAACAGTAGAACAAACAAAGAAAAAGCTGATTAATGTACATTCCTGGGACCCATGTAACATCATAATATCTGTTCTAGTGCAAACAGTAAAAACATTGAATAGAATGCCTCTTCACTCCTCGTTAAAAGCCAGTAGGCTGGGGAAAGTGATAGCCTTTAAAACTTAAACCCCTATGTTTTTACTGTTTGCACTAGCACAGATATTATGATATTATATAGGGCCCAGGAATGTGCATTGATAATTTTTTCTGTCAATTTCACAATTCTCTCAGACTTTATCAGAAACAACTCAGATCCACAAATTATGCAAACACAACTACAGAGTGATTACTACACAGAGGATACACAATACAGGTTTTAGACAAATAAAAATGATTCTTTTATTTGTATGTAACATTATCAGAACCAATTAAAAGGGCAATTAGCTATAGTGCAAGATAAAATGAAAAGGACTTGGGACAGGGAGGCAGGATTGGTAATTCCTACTTCCCAATATTGTTTGCATGAAGAAAACTGCTTCTGCCTGACTTCAGCAATATATTCAATACAGGAAAGCCCCGAGCACTAACCTAGCTGATGAAAGATGTAGGTGCTATAGGAGGTAGGAATAACCAATCCTACTTCCCTGCTCCAGATACTTTTCATTTATAAAAAGTAAATTCTTACAGTATAGCTGTCTTGTAAATCCTAGAATATTCTTCTGGATGAGTAAATGTTCAGCCTGCATTTGTTCCAAATATGGTAAATATCTAAAGGGACCTATTAGTACAAACAGACGCCTATTCCTAACATGGTTAAAACAAATGTTTAAATGTACACAGTTTATATGGGGTAAACACATGGAGCCAGGCATCAATCATATGGTGAACTAATTCCAATCAAACTTAGTATAACTTGTTCTTCTACTCTTTCTCCACAAAGAAATTTTACTAGATTTCATTCAGACTATATTATTACAAAAAGAAAATATTATGATTCTAATCATGCCAATTATGGTTCCTGTAACCTCTTTTCCTCCCTCTCATCATTAGTCTAATTCTGTTCCTATTATCCCATTATCCATTTACTCCCCCCACACACTGAGCTTACTACATATGTTTCCTTGTGAGACTTGGTTGGCTGCTCACACCTATTACATAACCCCATCTGGTGCTGGATTATCCACTTCTAGAACTGTTTTGTATACATTAAGGAATAGATGAATACATTCCTCTTCCCATGGAAACACTGTGCTACTCTTCATTAGTAAAGATGAAATTAAGGGAGGGCTCTGAATGGTTCAGGTTCAGAGAGAATAAGGCTAACGTAGCAACACAGGCTCCATTCTTTTTCATGCTATAGAACATACAGATTATTAGGAAGTGGATTTAACATAAATTAGGTGGCATATTTATAGGAGAGCTAATATCACCATTTTTTTTAACACTGGACTTATAACATAGAAGAAGGTCTTCAGCAATTAAAACACCCAGGGGACAATTCTGTACATGTGAAAATAAAATCCCCTCATAACTTTATTGCTTTGGAGCAGTCACTCAGAGCCAAAAGCGTCTTATGGGTATTGTTAATACACCCTGAATTTATTACAATTGTTGATTGAAAAAGGAAAGATGAACTGGATAAGGTTGGGGAACAGATCAATGATACTATATTATTAACAAAAAGGAGGAATTTCAGTAGGAAGAAAAAGCACTTTCTGGTATTCAGTTATATTGAAGAACAGGAGGTAAAGGAGCTGTGTCTTACCTCCTGTTCCTCAATAAAACGTTCAGGAGCCGAGAACAAAGTTACAGAACATACCCAATCTCTCGCTCCTCCACTGCGTCCTCTGACATTTCCCGAGAGACTCTGTATTCCATGCGCTATTCAATAAAACTGAATAGCAAAAAGTGCTTTTCCCAATAGAGATACCCTTTAAATAGAAGTAACATAATAAAGTAGGTTAGTTAGATAAGGATACTAGTGAAATTCAAAAGAGATCAAAGACATTGTTTACAAAATAAGGATTATGGTTTGAGTAGAATTGAAAAGGAAGGATACAGCTAAAGAAAAGCAACCAGATTATGGGTATAGGGGAGATTACAAGAGGGGCCCCATTCCCGCTATGAATAGAATTAGAAGTTTGAGTATGGGGATAAGATGGATAGATATACTACTGGATAGGAAAAAAAAGATAAAGGGATGCCACCAATCAAAATAAAATAAAAAAAAAAATAAAAGCCAATAGAGAAGATGGTGTATGATGCTGCCCTCCCACTGGTTTAGGGGGGGGGAGTATTTGAAATTACACAAATTTAAAAATTTTATTACAAATAAATGAGTAAAGACATAGGAGAATGTAGAAATGTAGTCAAGGTAAACCAGAATAACAAGTATGCTTTTTGGGGGCAAATGTTTCAAATGTTTACCTAAAGGGCATGTCCACCCCAAAACTAAAATTGAACTGGCCCCACTGTATAGTGTTAAAAAATCCTTACCTTACACCTCTGCTCCAAATGGTTCCTCTGCAATGTCTGTGTAAAGTCCATGCAAGCAAAGAGTTAGAACCTGTCTTCCTGTAAAAAGTTTTCTGCCTCTTCTTTTCGGGAATTATGCAGGCATACGCTATGGAAACGACCCCCCCCCCTCCATCCAGATCCATCGTGCTGTTAAGTTAGTGTAGCATAAAATTATTTTTGTGTAATGCAGCTCTTCCCTTCCCAACCCAAACCGCATTGTCTGTTTGTAAAAAAAAGAAGAAAAAACTTACTTACCAGACTGGAATCCCTCAGCTATCTCTATAGACGGCAGGTGTATGTGTGATTGGCTGCCTCTCCAAAAATACTGATTTATACCGGTGTACATACCCTTTAATAAACTTCTGTCTTAGGGCTTCAGACATCTCAGAAAGTCCCCCATCACAGGAATAAGTATATTAACAGATAAAACAGAATAGGGGGTCACACTTCAAAAGGAATATCTTTCATTAAGTGAGCACACATCAAAATATACAATGTTTCTGGGGGTAAGGTGCCCCTTCTTCAGGTAAAACGTTGTGTATTTTGATGTGAGGTCACTAAATAAAAGACATTTATTTGGAGTGCGACAATTGATTCTGTTTTATCTGTTGATATACGTATTCCTGTGATGAGGGAATTTCTGAGACATCTGCACCCAATGTTTGGTTAGAGTGCATTGGACTATATATCAGAGGATAATGTAGCCCTTAGACAGAAGAGTATTAAGTAAACATTTGAAATATTGCCCTGAAATGGAGGCCCACAAAAGTACGTAGGATAAGGACACAAGTAGAGATGTAATGTGGGTTCAATTAGAATCCAATTTCGAATCGAATCTGAGGGTTTCGAAGTTCCAACAAAACTTTCGGAACTCCCGAATTTCACGGAACCCGGATTTTTAGAATTTTCAATTTTTATCGAAAATCGAAAGTAGATGATTATCGAAAATCGAAAGTAGATGATTATCAAAAATCAAAAGTAGACTATTTTCGAAAATCGAAAATCGAAAGTAGATGATTTAGAAAATCGAAAGTAGATGATTTTCGAAAACCGAAAATCGAAAGTAGATGATTTTCAAAAATAGAAAATTGAAAGTAGATGATTTTTGAAAATAGACGATAATAATAATAGACGAAATAATCGAAACTCGAATCGAAAACAAAATGAAACTCAACAGTTTCGCACATCTCTAGACACAAGTATGCGTAACACATTTTTTAAAAGAAAATCAACTTTTAACCCAATGGTAAGGGGCAATGACATTGAACTTTTTGGGATGTTTGTTAATAATGAAATTTAAAAATGACAGTACGGAATAATAATAATAAGTTGGATAGATTGTTGGGAAAAGGAAAGCACTTAAGATTTTAACATAGTAATTAGAGAAGCAGATAAGGGGGTGTTATGACTCAGGACAAAGAGGTATATGTTAGAGTATTTAAAGAAGTTTAGGAAATGAGAAAACACGAAATATCCAAGTAAAGAATATGTTCAGGAATAGGAAAATATTAGAAATTCCCACCCCCTTATATGTGTTTTATCATCTCTCTAAGAAACGTAAATGTGTGGGAACCCTACCTACCCCCTTCTCCCCCTAGACCCATCATTTCTGGGGTGTGTTGCATTACAGCTACTTCGTCCATTTATTTGGACTCACTCCCAGCACCTCTTGTTACCCTTTTACTTAGAGATACCTTAGAAGTTCTTAAATAATTACAGACATTTGAGTGGAAGCCTGAGTGTAATTTCGTAATGCTTTTCAATTACATGTATACATTCACATCAGGGCCTTCCCCAAAGAGCTTACAATTTAAGCACATATATTTGCCACATACAACCTATCAGTATGTCTTTATTATTGTGGGGGAAACCGGAGGAAACCCACACAAGCACAAGGAGGAAACCCACACAAGCACGAGGAGAACTCCTTGCAGACAATGGCATAACTAGGAATCACTGAGTCTCCCTGCAAAACCTGTTTCTTCATCCATAGTGGTTTTCTGGGAGGAGGCTATATCTGTCATAGGAAAAATAAGAAGATGGGGCCCCCTTGGCTTCCAGGCCCCCCTGCAGTTGCTCTTTAAGCCCCTGCTTGCAGATGTGTCCAAGGGTAGATTCGAGCTCAGGGCTTCAGAACTGCAAGGCATCAGTGCTAACTGCTGAGCCACCGTGCTGCCCCAAAGTCCTGATGGTATGACTTGAATGCCTCTTCAAATTTTTATTCCAAGTAACATATAACTCTAAAATGGTTGTTTTCATAGACTTATATTATTAAAGTGATAACAGAGAATAATTTTATAGATGTTGACGTAGATTTTAGAAGTTGTCATAGAAAGGCTTGGAAAGAAAATGCCCCATATGGTCAGCTCCGAAAGCTTAAAAAAAAATTTTTAAGATGAGGCAATATTTAAAAAACAAGTCAAAACTTATTTTGGAAATATATAAAAGGAAAACTAAACCCAAATTTTTACACTCCATAATCTCAAAACATTCCCTCTAGATACACCAATAAAATATATAATCAGACTAGAGTAAATAGCATTTAAGTAAATATAACCCCTTGAAGTTATATTTCAGTTATATTTCAGTTATATGTATATGTGCAATGACTGTCCACACCCCTGATCTCAGTCACATTCTCTCTTGCCTAATCTATCCTGTAAAAGGATTGGCTAGAGGCTACTAGTGGGTGTGACCAACTGTACCAACCAATCTTAGGGTTGAGCATGTAAAAGAACATAGTGGTCAGTGACCACATTGTGCGATACTGGAATGCTGGAAAATTAAACACAAACCCACTGTTAGAAAGATAATTTTCTCAACAACCATATCAGGTGAGACACATTATTACTAATGTTGTTCTGAGGCTTGAGTTGTCGTTTAAGGAAAGGGGTTATGATGTAGGAATCCTAGCTAAAAAAATTAATAGAACTAGAGATAAAGATAGACAAGGTGGTTAGAAAGAAGGAGAGGAGTTAGGATAATCACTGAATTTGACATGAACATTTAGAGGTTTGAGAGGATTATAAAAATTGTTTTAAGAGAAGATAAAGATTTGTCAGTGTTTGTTAACAAGAAACCTGTATTCATGTTTTAGCTTCACATGTAGAATTAGGCACGTTCCCCCGAAACGTTGTATTTTGATGTGTGGTTTTCAATAAACACTTTGAATTCTATGAAGGTGTGCGACTCCATATCCAGAAATGTTTTAGCTTCCGCATTCGACATCCAACAATAATCCTGAAAATTTGGTATTTTTCGAAAATTTGATATTTCTAGTATCAGTCTCTGAATCTCTTAAAAGGGGTACTCATTATTATAGAAGAAATCATGCCCAGCATGGAGTGGTAATGCTTCCTTGTTGCATTATTGTTGCAAAATTTGGTGTTTAAAGGGAAAGTTCAGTGGAAAATAATAGTTTATATTATGCATATGTAATTATTCTACATATTCTCTTCCATTTTGAAAAAATCAGTTGAATTTATACTCCTTGCTATTCCCTGCTGTTCACATTAGTGAGCTGAGATTTCAGGTTCTAACGGTTCTTCTTCTTCCCAGAATGCACACAACCTTGGAATGTTCCTAACAGTAATTTATTCTTATTATCTGTTGGATGGGTCAAACATGCTGAGATCTCTACTGAGCAAATGAATCAACCCAGGTGCTTGTTCAAGGAAAAGACCATAACGGTCTCTATTAGTAGTCCTCCAAACAGGAAGTCTGTATGCAAAAGCATTTATTTATACACAGACACAATAATAAATGGGCAGATTAAGGTAATGAGGATGGAAAAACACTGCTCTTTTTTCTTAAAAGTACATGTATTTGCACTGAACTTCCCCTTTAATCCTTATTTTTGCAATTTGCAACATATTTGCATTATATAGGGAAAAGAAAGCAAAGGGTAAAATTTCATAATATCAGAAGTTAGAGTAGGCCCACTGCAATTTGCCAGCATTGTTGAAGAGCCAGGCAGGCGTGGCCCCTCTGGATATACCCCACGCTACATTGGCTTCTCTCCCTCAGGGTATGCATCATGAAAGGGAATGTGGGTGAAAGGGTAACACTTCACATCAGTAGAACCATTGAGTTAGAGTAGGCTCACTGTAGGCTCACAATGATCGTTGGCCTCCAGAACACTCATTTCTGTGGTGGTCACTTTAATGATAAAGGGGCGATTAAATAAAGTATGTATCCAACTTAATATAAATGTAAATATAATTACACAATGTACATATTATATATACGTTTTTAGGGTTTTTTTCTGGAAATAGTCCATATTTACAGCTTTTAATTTCATTGCAATAACATATTTTTCAATAACCACATGGATTTCTAGGTTCCTCAGACTATAAATAATGGGGTTCATCAATGGAGTAATAACCGTATAAAAAAGAGAAATGAGCTTATCTGCATTTCTGAAATTTCCATTTGAAGGAATCAAATAATTAACAATCATAGTTCCAAAGAATATATAGACAATAGTCAGATGGGAACTGCAAGTGGAGAAAGCTTTCTGTCTACCAGAGCTGGAGGAAATCCTGAAAATAGTGATGAAGATGTGGATGTATGTTACACAAATAAACACAAGTGGGAACACAACTACAGGGGTGCCAAGCAGAGTTTGTTCCAGCTCTAAAGCAGACGTGTCTGAGCAGGAAAGTTTAAGAACGAGTGGGAAATCACAGAAGAAATGATCAATGATATTTTGATGGCAGAATTCTAATCTATTTATCATAATAACTGTCACAAGTGATAATGTGAAGCTTGAAATCCAACATAAAATAACAAGACAAACACAGAGTCGGATGTCCATGATAGACGTATATCTCAATGGGTTGCAAATAGCCAGATACCTGTCATACGACATCACTGTGAGTAGGAGACATTCAGAAGCAACTGCAGTAGCAAAGAACTGAAACTGGACCATGCAGGCAGCAAAGGTGATGGTTAATCCTCCACACTGGATAACATGTAACATATTGGGGAAAATACTGGTGGTGAGAACAATGTCACATAAGGAGAGGTGACTGAGGAAAAAGAACATTGGGTGATTTAGATTTTTACTTAATTGAACCAATGCAGTGATTAAAAGATTCCCTGTTACTGTCAGAATATATAATATACACATTGGAATCATGATGGGTATCTTGAAACTAGGATTAATGTGAAAACCTAAAAGTAGTACCAATGGAATCCTGGTCTTGTTCTCTCTTTCCATCAACCACCAGAATTCTTTTTTTGTCTTGCTTAACCGTGTCTCTTTCTTTTCAAAATGGAAAATGTTGTAAATTTCTAGAGGACATACAGAAAAGAAGGAAATTAACTTTCAAAAATATGGAGCTGCACAAAACGGATACATTTACTAAAAATCACTAAGTACCATTTCAAAAATAAACTAGTACTAATAGAATAGAAATTACCATAATTTCATTTAAGACAACTGATTTTGTTATTTAACAATACAGAGGTAAATGAATAGGTGTTAGTGTATTTTACATTTTTGTTTACACTCTTACATTATTGTATTATTTACACTCTTATTATTATTTAATGATGCATATTTAAAGTCCAGTATCAAAGAATAGTGATCAGTTGTGAACAATAATAACTTATAAATATAATAAATATTTTCAAAGAACATTATCGTAAGCTTATATATAACAGTTTACATTACCATTGGGTTGGAATTTTACACATAAAATAGTTTAAAGATTGTTCAGATACATAAATGGTTGCTAATGTACATTAACAATCAGTAACAAAAAAAATCACTTGAATATGAATATGCCACTTCATCAATTAATAAAGTAAAAAGGATAGTTCTCTCCCATCAATTAAGTTTGACATTTCATCAAACCATCTTCAAAATCTTAAGATATGCAGAATGTATAAAAATACAGAACTAAATAAAGATTGGAACAGTGATGTTGTCCATGCGTTATTATCCATTTAAACTAAAAATTAAACATTAAAAAGATTAAGAATAAAAAAATATGAACATTAAAAGTTGGCACAGACCCCTCATACACCCCTTACACCTAAAATTGTGTAAAACCATATCAATTAAAGGTTCAGCATATGGAGATATTTTCCAGTTGCCATTTATTTAATCTGGGTAAGTATCATGTAAGGAATCAAATTGTCTTTTATTTATCCTTTATTGTATTAGTGCTTTATTCTATTCTAATAACCATTTGTTGTGAAGGGAAGTCAGTCCTCCATCTTGCTCCAATATATATGGATTTTAGTTGCCCACATGACAAATGTAACCATTTTATTTGCAGTTTATTTTTATGTTAGGGTCTAATAAATAGATGCAAAACCTCTCACTTCATTTGTAAAGACAAGAAAAGGAATATTTTATTGGAATATTAAATAAAATATTACAACACTATGGTAAAAATGGAATCTTAAAGTATAAATAAATATTTATAAAACATTTTTTTTTAAATCTTCAAACGCAAAATTAGTAAAATTAGCATTAGCCTTATCTTTCTCTAAAATTATAATCAAACGTTAATAGTAAATTCTGGTATTAAATAAATCTTAGGATAGAATATTGGGCTAAAATGTGTAGTTTGGAAGTTGTGTAAAACTAAACAGAATTAGAATTCTTACCACAAAAAAATGAAAAAATTCAGACTTACACAATAACAAAAACAGTTCAGGTAGAGCCGTTGTTCAGAATGTGGATTTGTCTGAAAAAGATAAACATCTGAAAAAGACACAATGTACAATTGGAAATGTTAAATCTTCAGGATAGACAAGCTCTGCATTTGAAGTGACTCTATAATGAGCACTAAACCTCTAACCATCCAATGAATTTATATATTTTCAAAGAGATCCCTGTAGTATAAACACTATGATGGAAAGCCCTTGTGAAATTATTAAAAACAGAAATTACTGCTGGGAATATTAACACACATTATACATTTTTTTCAAATTCTTTTGATGATTTGTAGTTTGGACAATGTACATATATTTTGTGAGCATAAAAAGCTTGTCGTCCAAGTATCAAATATATAAAAGGAAATTTTCGAAAATGTTATCTAGTTATCACAACAGATGTTCAAAATCAACAAGTTCCAATCTGTTTCCGGATTTCCTAAAAAATTTCGAAAATCCAATTTCCTCTTTAACAAAGACGGCCTACAAAACGTTCTACAGTAGCTTGTTGTGTGAGGGGTCAGAACATCCAGTCAGGTTGGTGACAGACAAATAATAAGATTTTTTTAAAAGACCTTGTTAGTTTAATATAAACTATTTGCTGATCAATACTAGTGTAAAGACAAAAGAATAGAAAGGCTATGATGTGCTGAATCTTTTAAATATTTTAACTGAAATTAAGTTTTTTTTAACTTTCTGGACATTAGACATAATAGTGCAGAAACATTGTTCTACGTTTTCTTAGAATAAAATCAAGAAAATGTATATTCTGTAGTGGACTTTAAAAACAATCAGTTAATTGTAGATTTTTTTAGATTTGGAGAAAATCTGATCTGACATTTCCAACTTCAACTGTCCCCCAATGATATTGTTCTTTGTAAAAGGCATTTCCACTCCCCATATCACAAATTGCACACACCATAGGGAATCCGCCCCTCCCCCAGTCACAGATGCGGCTGCCGGTCTTTAGAAGGAGCCGAGGGAACTATAGTGTATAATGTACATTACTGGCCAGATTTTAAACTAAAAGAAAACTGTACTGTACGTGGAGATGCAATATCCCATGCTATGGGGAAAAATTAGTGCCAAACCCACATTACCTGATGTATGCTTGTGAAGGTTCTCATTCATCCAGGTCATGGTATATCTGTTGCTATATCACCTCTTAACACCTATAACACCTCTTAGCCACTATCTAATCACACCCTTAACACCTGGTTTCTGTACCATATCCTCCATCAGCCAATGTGAATACTCCTCATTTCTCCCCTGCATATTATTACAATCCCTGCTGTAAGGACTAGGATTCTCTATAGTGAAAACCGATGTAAAAAAACGGTTTAGCAGATTAGCCCTTTTGGCATCCTCTACAATCATCTCAGCCCCATTGTTTAATGGTCCCACATTCTCAGTCCTCATCTTTACCATCTATATACTTAAAAAACATTTTGGAGTTGGACTTGCTTTGTCCGGCTATCCGTATTTCATTTTCTATTTTAGCTAGTTTAATTGCTTTCTTGCACTCTTTATTACAGCTTTTATACTCCCTGTAAGACTGTTCTGTTCCCTCTGATTTCAAAAGTTTAAAAGCCTTTTTCTTATTTTCCATTTCCCTTTTTACCTGAGCATTAAGCCATGCAGAAGTGGACCTAATTTTTTTACACTTGTTCCCTAAAAGTGGTCCACATCTGCTCAGTATCTTTACCTAGAAACAATTTCCCCCAGTCTATGAGCAGGAGTGATTCCTTTAACAGCATAAAATTAGCTTTCCTAAAGTTAAAAGTTTTTGTTAACCCAGCGCAGTTTTTTGCAACCTATATTAAATGGCACTAAATCATGATCACTATTCCCTAAGCTTCCCATTACCTTCATTTCCAAAATGAGCTCAGGGTTATTAGATATCACCAGTAGAGATGGCCGAACTATATAAAGTTCGGTCCGTTTTCGAACTTTCGAACTTCAGAGAAAGATCGAAAGTTCAAATTGGGACCCATTCAAGTCAATGGGGGAGTTATAGTTCGAAAAAAACAAGTGATTTACAGCTAAACTAACAGTGGTAACTTACTGTAAATGGCTGTGGCACTTGGGAAATGGTCTGGGGAACATGTCACTATCTCCAAAACTTGTTAAAACACTTCCTAAAGTCAGGCGGGCAATTGTCGGGTTTTGCGCAAGCTACTTTCGACGATAAATTGGAGGATTATTGAACGAATGAACGATCCTTCCTGTTAGCGAACAGTCTTTCCTAGGCTTAGCGAACTAAGGGTTGGATAGTGTAGTTATCATATGGTTATTATATTACTAGGTTATTATATGGTTATAATACATAAGTGTGATATTTTATAATGGGAGCTGCAGTGGTATATATCCTTATAAAAATCACTCATCTATGTCACTAAGTGACTCATTTCTTATATTTCTTATATCTCACTACTCCGCCCATTCCAGTGTTCATGCCTGGAAAATGACTCAGCATTTTTTGCCGTGTTTAACTTCACTAACAGAACCTGTTGGAGCTGCTTCCTGTCACTTCATAACCAACGTCTCTCTCCTCCTCCACAAAGATTTGTTTAACAGCATAGATGCTGGGCTGGGATGTTCCTTTCTACTGGGTTTAAGTTACAGAAGGTAGCTTGGGGGGTTTAAGGTGGGAATAGGGACAAAGCTAGAATTTAAAAGGTGAATGGGGTGAAGGAATCCAATACTTATGTATTATAAGAAATAATGCGCCCCTTCACATTATAATATGAGGACATTACGCCACCTCAGAGTTCCCTGTCCTGTATTAAAGCACTCGGCCTACGGCCTCGTGCTTCTATATGGTCAGGGAACTCCTCGGTGGCATAATATCCTTATATTACACTGTAAGGGGTGCATTATCCCTTATATTATATTACTAGGTTATTATGGTTATTATATTATAATACACTAGTAATATAATAACCTAGTAATATAATAGCCATAATAACCTAGTAATATAATAACCATATAATAACCTAGTGATATAATAACCATATAATAACCTAGTAATATAATAACAATATTATATTACTAGGTTATTACCGGTATATGGTTATTATATTACTAGGGTATTATAATAATCCAAACATTTGTATAGCTGCCCCTAGCCAGGATTCCAACCCTGGTCTCCCATGTCAAAGACAGTGCCTTTAACCACTACACTATCCAGCCACTACATTACACTACACTACATTCTAGAGTTAGTGAACGGCCCATAAATTCGATAATTATCGAATTTACGATCAAAAGTCTGGAAACATCGAAAGTCCGAGAAGTCTGGGTCCTTTCGAACTCATAAAGTTCGGCTTGAACTTGGGCTTGAGTTTGAGTTCTAGTCCATCCTTTATCACCAGATCAAACAACGCATTCTGTCTAGTAGGAACTTCTACCATCTGTGAAAGAAAATGCTCATATAGGAAATTTAAGAACTTTATACCTTTTGAGGTGCTGGCAGTTCCCCTATAGAGATGGCCGAACTTTCAAAAGTTCGGTCCGTTTTCGAACTTTTGTTCAATCCTGGCTAGGGGCAGCTATACAAATGTTTGGATTATTATAATATACCCTAGTAACATAATAACCTAGTAATTACATTATATGGATGATATTTACTAGGTATATATAATATAATATAATAAGCTAGTAATAAACAACTATAATAACCTAGTAATATAAAACCATATGATCTAGTAATATAATACCTATATTATATTACTAGGGTATTATATGGTTATTATATTACTAGGGTATTATAATAATCCAAAATTTGTATAGCTGCCCCCAGCCAGGATTTGAACTCTGGTCTCCCATGTCAAAGGTGGTGCCTTAACTCAGTATATAGTAATATAATAACCATATAATAACCATATGATAACCTAGTAATATATTATAAATATTATGTAGTGGTGGATCGTGTACTGGTTAAAGGCACCACCTTTGACATGGGAGACCAGGGTTCGAATCCTGGCTGGAGGCAGCTTTACAAATTTTGGATTATTATAATACCCTAGTAATATAATAACCATATAATAACCTAGTAATATTATAACCATATAATACCCTAGTAATATAATATTGTTATATTACTAGGTTATCATATGGTTATTATATTACTAGGTTATTATATGGTTATTATATAACTAGGGTATTATAAAAGTCCAAACATTTATATAGCTGCCCCTAGCCAGGATTCGAACCCTGGTCCCCCATGTCAAAAGCGGTGCCTTTAACCACTACACTATCCAACCCATCATTTGCTTAGCCTAGGAAGGACCGTTTGCTAACAGGAAGGATGTTCGTTCGTTCGATTATCCTCGAATGTATCGTTGAATGTAGCCCGTCTGACTTTAGGAAGTGTTTTAACAAGTTTTGGTGATAGTGACATGTTCCCCAGACCATTTCCCAGGTGCCACAGCCATTTACAGTAAGTTACCATTGTTAGTTTAGCTGTAAATCACTCTGATTTTTCGAACTATCACTCCCCCATTGACTTGAATTGGTCCGAATTCGAACTTTCGAACTTTCTCTGAAGTTAGAAAGTTCGAAAATGGACGCAACTTTATATAGTTCGCCCATATCTAATCTTTAGCACAATTTTTAGTGCCACAATTAAAAAGGCTTTAATATTTGTGCAAAAAACTAGTGGTTAATCATTGCTAATTATAGCATCATTTGCAGTGCTCTTTGGAAATGGCTCAGGCAATGCAAAATGAGTTAAACCCGATGCTAACCTAAAAGTACATCAGGTAATATCTGTTGTATTCAATTAGATCAACTGGACTTGAAATGTAGTTCTTGAAGACGTTTCGCTAGTCATCCGACTGGCTTTCTCAATTCAGAATGACTTGTACAAGAATCTGTGGCAATTATGTACCCTGGAAAATCCCAATTAGCATATCACAGCCAGGTGTTAAGGGTGTGATTAGATAGTGGCTAAGAGGTGTTATAGGTGTTAAGAGGTGATATAGCAACAGATATACCATGACCTGGATGATGAGAACCTTCACAAGCATACATAAGGTAATGTGGGTTTGGCACTAATTTTTCCCCATAGCATGGGATATGCATCTCACGTACAGTACAGTTTTCTTTTAGTTTAAAATCTGGCCAGTAATGTACATTATACACTATAGTTCCCTCGGCTCCTCTAAAGACCGGCAGCCGCATCTGTGACTGGGGGGGGGCGGATTCCCTATAGGTGTGCAATTTGTGATATGGGGAGTGGAAATGCCTTTTACAAGAAAAATCATGGGGGACAGTTGAGTTGGAAATGTCAGATCAGATTTTCTCCAAATCTAAAAAAATCTACAATTAACTGATTGTTTTTAAAGTCCACTACAGAATATACATTTTCTTGATTTTATTCTAAAAAACGTTAGAACAATGTTTCTGCACTATTATGTCTAATGTCCAGAAAGTTAAAAAAAACTTAATTTCAGTAAAATATTAAAAGATTCAGCACATCATAGCCTTTCTATTCTTTTGTCTTTACACTAGTATTGATCAGCAAATAGTTTATATTAAACTAACAAGGTCTTTTAAAAAATCTTATTATTTGTCTGTCACCAACCTGACTGGATGTTCTGACCCTCACACAACAAGCTACTGTAGAACGTTTGTAGGCCGTCTTTGTTAAAGAGGAATTGGATTTTCGAAATTTTTTAGGAAATCCGGAACAGAATGGAACTGTTTGATTTTGAACATCTGTTGTGATAACTAGTAAACATTTTCGAAAATTTCCTTTTATATATTTGATACTTGGACGACAAGCTTTTATGCTCACAAAATATATGTACATTGTCCAAACTACAAATATCAAAAGAATTTGAAAAAATGTATAATGTGTGGTAATATTCCCGCAGTAATTTCTGTTTTAATAATTTCACAAGGGCTTTCCATCATAGTGTTTATACTACAGGGATCTCTTTGAAAATATATAAATTCATTGGATGGTTAGAGGTTTAGTGCTCATTATAGAGCACTTCAAATGCAGAGCTTGTCTATCCTGAAGATTTAACATTTCCAATGTTACATTGTGTCTTTTTCAGATGTTTATCTTTTCAGACAAATCCACATTCTGAACAACGGCTCTACCTGAACTGTTTTGTTATTGTGAAGTCTGAATTTTTCATTTTTTTGTGGTAAGAATTCTAATTCTGTTTAGTTTTACACAACTTCTAAACTACACATTTTAGCCCAATATTCATCCTAGATTTATTTAATACCAGAATTTACTATTAACGTTTGTATAATTTTAGAGAAAGATAAGGCTAATGCTAATTTACTAATTTTGCGTTTGAAGATTAAAAAAAAAATGTTTTATAAATATTTATTTATACTTTAAGATTCCATTTTTACCATAGTGTTGTAATATTTATTTAATATTCCAATAAAATATTCCTTTTCTTGTCTTTACAAATGAAGTGAGAGGTTTTGCATCTATTATTATGACCCTAACATAAAAATAAACTGCAAATAAAATGGTTACATTTGTCATGTGGGCAACTAAAATCCATATATATTGGAGCAAGATGGAGGACTGACTTCCCTTCACAACAAATGGTTATTAGAATAGAAAAAGCACTAATACAAAAAGGATAAATAAAAGACAATTTATTCCTTACATGATACTTACCCAGATTAAATAAATGGCAACTGGAAAAATCTCCATATGCTGAAACTTTAATTGATATGGTTTTACAACAATTTAGGTGTAAGGGGTGGTATGAGGGGTCTGTGCCAATTTTAATGTTCATATTTTTTTATTCTTAATCTTTTTAATGTTTAATTTTTAGTTTAAATGGTAATAACGCATGGACAACATCACTGTTCCAATCTTTATTTAGTTCTGTATTTTAACATTCTGCATTCTTAAGATTTTGAAGATGGTTTGATGAAATGTCAAACTTATTGATGGGAGAGAACTATCCTTTTACTTTATTAATTGATGAAGTGGCATATTCATATTCAAGTGATTTTTTTTGTTACTGATTGTTAATGTACATTAGCAACCATTTATGTATCTGAACATCTTTAAACTATTTATGTGTAAAATTCCAACCAATGGTAAGTAAACTGTTATATATAAGTTACGATAATGTTCTTGAAAATATTTATTATATTTATAGTTATTATTTTTCACAACTGATCACTATTCTTTGATACTGGACTTTAAATTGCATATTAAATATAATATAGAGTGTAAATAATACAATAATGTAAGAGTGTAAACAAAAATGTAAAATACACTAACACCTATTCATTACCTCTGTATGTTAAATAACAAAATCAGTTGTCTTAAATGAAATTATGGTAATTTCTATTCTATTAGTACTAGTATTTTTGAAATGGTACTTAGTGATTTTTAGAAATGTATCCGTTTTGTGCAGCTCCATATTTTTGAAAGTTAATTTCCTTCTTTTCTGTATGTCCTCTAGAAATTTACAACATTTTCCATTTTGAAAAGAAAGAGACACAGTTAAGCAAGACAAAAAAAGAATCTGGTGGTTGATGGAAAGAGAGAACAAGACCAGGATTCCATTGGTACTACTTTTAGGTTTTACATTAATTCTAGTTTCAAGATACCCATCATGATTCCAATGTGTATATTATATATTCTGACAGTAACAGGAATCTTTAATCACTGCATTGGTTCAATTAAGTAAAAATCTAAATCACCAAGTTCTTTTTCCTCAGTCACTCTCCTTATGTGACATTGTTCTCACCACCAGTATTTTCCCAATATGTTACATGTATCCAGTGTGGAGGAGTTAACCATCACCTTTGCTGCCTGCATGGTCCAGTTTCAGTTCTTTGCTACTGCAGTTGCTTCTGAATGTCTCCTACTCACAGTGATGTCCTATGACAGGTATCTGGCTATTTGCAACCCATTGAGATATACGTCTATCGGACATCCGACTCTGGTGTTTGTCTTGTTATTTTATGTTGGATTTCAAGTTCACATTATCACTTGTGACAGTTATTATGAAATAGATTAGATTGCCATCAAAATATCATTGATCATTTCTTCTGTGATTTCCCACTCGTTCTTAAACCTCCTGCTCAGACAACGTCTGCTTTAGAGCTGGAACAAACTCTGCTTGGCACCCCTGTAGTGTGTTCCCACTTGTGTTTATTTGTGTAACATACATCCACATCTTCATCACTTTTCAGGATTTCCTCCAGCTCTGGTAGACGAAAGCTTTCTCCACTTGCCGTTCCCATCTGACTATTGTCTATATATTCTTTGGAACTATGATTGTTAATTATTTGATTCCTTCAAATGGAAATTTCAGAAATGCAGATAGATCATTTCTCTTTTATACGGTTTTACTCCATTGATGAACCCCATTATTTATAGTCTGAGGAACCTAGAAATCCATGTGGTTATTGAAAAATATGTATTGCAATGAAATTAAAAGCTGTAAATATGGACTATTTCCAGAAAAAAACCCTAAAAACGTATATATATGTACATTGTGTAATATATTTCATTTATATTAAGTTGGATACATACTTTATTTAATCGCCCCTTTATCATTAAAGTGACCACCACAGAAATGAGTGTTCTGGAGGCCAACGATCATTGTGAGCCTACAGTGACCTACTCTAACTCAATGGTTCTACTGATGTGAAGTGTTACCCTTTCACCCACATTCCCTTGCACGAAGCATACTCTGAGGGAGAGAAGCCAATGTAGCGTGGGGTATATCCAGAGGGGCCACGCTGCCTGGCTCTTCAACAATGCTGGCAATTGCAGTGGGCCTACTCTAACTTCTGATATTATGAAATTTTACCCTTTGCTTTCTTTTCCCTATATAATGCAAATATGTTGCAAATTGCAAAAATAAGGATTAAAGGGGAAGTTCAGTGCAAATACTGTACTTTTAAGAAAAAAGAGCAGTGTTTTTCCATCCCTATTACCTTAATCTGCCCATTTATTATGTGTCTGTGTATAAATAAATGCTTTTGATACAGACTTCCTGTTTGGAGGACTACTAATAGAGACCGTTATGGTTTTTCTTGAACAAGCACCTGGGTTGATTCATTTGCTCAGTAGAGATCTCAGCATGTTTGACCCATCCAACAGAAATAAGAATAAATTACTGTGGAACATTCCAAGGTTGTGTGCATTCTGGGAAGAAGAAGAACCGTTAGAACCTGAAATCTCAGCCACTAATGTGAACACAGGGAATAGCAAGAGTATAAATTCAAACTGATTTTTTCAAATGGAGAGAAATGTAGAATAATCATATGCATAATATAAACTATTATTCCACTGAACTTTCCCTAAACACCAAATTTTTGCAACAATAATGCAACAAGGAAGCATTACACTCCATGGGGCATGATTTCTTCTATAATAATGGTACCCTTTTAAGAGATTCAGAGACTGATACTAGAAAATCAAATTTTCGAAAAATACCAATTTCAGGATTATTGTTGGATGTCGAATGCGGAAGCTAAAACATTTCTGGATATGGAGTCGCACACCTTCATAGAATTCAAAGTGTTTTATTGAAAAACACATCAAAATACAGTTTCGGGGGGAACGTGCTAATTCACATGTGAAGCTAAAACATGAAGACAGGTTTCTTGTTACAAACACTGACAAATCTTTATCTTCTCTTAAAACAATTTTTATTAATCCTCTCAAACCTCTAAAGGTATCATGTCAAATTCAGTGATTATCCTAACTCCTCTCCTTCTTTCTAACCACCTTGTCTATCTTTATCTCTAGTTCTATTTAATTTTTTTAGCTAGGATTCCTACATCATAACCCCTTTCCTTAAACGACAACTCAAGCCTCAGAACAACATTAGTAATAATGTGTCTCACCTGATATGGTTTGTTGAGAAAATTATCTTTCTAACAGTGGGTTTGTGTTTAATTTCCAGCATTCCAGTATCGCACAATGTGGTCACTGACCACTATGTTCTTTTTACATGCTCAACCCTAAGATTGGTTGGTACAGTTGGTCACACCACTAGTAGCCTTAGCCAATCCTTTTACAGGATAGATTAGGCAAGAGAGAATGTGACTGAGATCAGGGGTGTGGACAGTCATTGCACATATCATATAACTGAATATAAACTGAAATAACTTCAAGGGGTTATATTACTTAATGCTATTTACTCTAGTTGATTATATATTTTATTGGTGTATCTAGAGGGAATGTTTGAGATTATGGAGTGTAAAATTTGGGTTTAGTTTTTATATATTTCCAAAATAAGTTTTGACTGTTTTTTTAAATATTGCCTCATCTTAAAATTTTTTTTTAAGCTTTCGGAGCTGACCATATGGGGCATTTTCTTTCCAAGCCTTTCTATGACAACTTCTAAAATCTCGTCAACATCTATAAATTATTCTCTGTTATCACTTTTAATAATATAAGTCTATGAAACAACCATTTTGAGTTATATGTTACTTGGAATAAAAATTTGAAGAGGCATTCAAGTCATACCATCAGGACTTTGGGGCGCAGCACGGTGTGGCTCAGCAGTTAGCACTGATGCCTTGCAGTTCTGAAAGCCCTGAGCTCGAATCTACCCTTGGACACATCTGGCAAGCAGGGGCTAAAGAGCAACTGCAGGGGGCCTGGAAGCCAAGGGGGCCCCATCTTCTTATTTTTCCTATGAACGATATAGCCTCCTCCCAGAAAACCACTATGGATGAAGAAACAGGTTTTGCAGGGAGACTCAGTGATTCCTAGTTAGCCATTGTCTGCAAGGAGTTCTCCTCGTGCTTGTGTGGGTTTCCTCCTTGTGCTTGTGGGGTGTCCTCGGTTTCCCCCACAATAATAAAGACATACTGATAGGTTGTATGTGGCAAATATATGTGCTAAATTGTAAGCTCTTTGGGGAAGGCCCTGAGTGAATGTATACATGTAATTAAAAGCATTACGCAAATTACACTCAGGCTTCCACTCAAATGTCTGTAATTATTTAAGAACTTCTAAGGTATCTCTAAGTAAAAGGGTAACAAGAGGTGCTGGAGTGAGTCCAAATAAATGGACGAAGTAGCTGTAATGCAACACACCCCAGAATGATGGGATCTAGGGGGAGAAGGGGGTAGGTAGGGTTCCGCACACATTTACGTTTCTTAGAGAGATGATAAAACACATATAAGGGGGTGGGAATTTCTAATATTTTCCTATTCCTGAACATATTCTTTACTTGGATATTTCGTGTTTTCTCATTTCCTAAACTTCTTTAAATACTCTAACATATACCTCTTTGTCCTGATTCATAACACCCCCTTATCTGCTTCTTCTAATTACTATGTAAAATCTTAAGTGCTTTTCCTTTTCCCAACAATCTATCCAACTTATTATTATTATCCGTACTGTCATTTTAAATTTCATTATTAACAACTCCCAAAAAGTTCAATGTCATTGCCCCTTACCATTGGGTTAAAAGTATTTTCTTTAAAAAATGTGGTTACGCATACTTGTGTGTCTAGAGATGTGCGAAACTGTGAGTTTCATTTTGTTTCGATTCGAGTTTCGATTATTTCGTCTATTATTATTATCGTCTATTTCAAAAATCATCTACTTTCAATTTTCTATTTTGAAAATCATCTACTTTCGATTTTCGGTTTTCGAAAATCTATCTACTTCGATTTTCTAAATCATCTACTTTCGATTTTGATTTTCGAAATAGTCTACTTTTGATTTTGAAATCATCTACTTTCGATTTTCGATAATCATCTACTTTCGATTTTCGATAAAAATTGAAAATTCTAAAATCCGGGTTCCGTGAAATTCGGGAGTTCCGAAAGTTTTGTTGGAACTTTCGAAACCTCCAGATTCGATTCGAAATGGATTCTCTAATTGAACCCACATTACATCTCTCTTGTGTCGCATTATCCTACGTACTTTTGTGGGCCTACTTTCAGGGGCAATATTTCAAGATGTTACTTAAACTCTTCTGTCTAAGGGCTACTATCCTCTGATATATACGTCGCAATGCACTCTAAACAAAACATTGGGGGCAGATGTCTCAGAAATTCCCTCATCAGCAGGAATACGTATATCAACATGATAAAACAGAATCAATTGTCGCACTCCACAAATAAATGTTTTATGTGTGACCTCACCCATCAAAATACACAACGTTTTACCTGAAGAAGGGCACCTTACCCATAAAATTGTCTATTTTGATGTGTGCTCACTTAATGAAGATATTCCTTTTGAAGTGTGTGACCCCCTATTACTGTTTTATCTGTTAAGATACTTATTACCTGTGATTGGGGACGTTTCGGAGATGTCTGAAGCCTAAGACAGAAGTTTATTAAAGGGTATGTACACCGTATAAACATATTTTGGAGTAGGCAAAGCCAATAAACATACACCTGACCGTCTTTCTATAGAGGATGATGAGGATTCCAGTCTGGTAAGTAAGTTTTTTCTTCTCTTTTTTTTACGCAAACAGTACAATCGGTTTGGGTTGGAGGGAAGAGCCCTGCATTACACAAAAATAATTTTATGGCTACATACGATTAAGCAGCACATGGATCTGGATGGAGGGGGGGGGGGGGGTCGTTGTCCCATAGCGTATGCCTGGCATAATTCCCGAAAAGAAAAAAGAGGCGAAATACTTTTACGGAAGAACAGGTTCTAACTTTTGCTGCATGGACGTATCCACAGACTTGCAAGGAACCATTATGGAGCAGAGGTGAAGGTAAGGATTTTTTAACCACTATACAGTGGGGCCAGTCAATCTTGTTTTGGGGGGACATGGCCCTTTGGTAAACATTGAAACATGTTGCCCCCAAAAAGCATACTTGTTATTCTGGTTTACACTTGACTACTTTTACATCTCCTATGTTTCTTTATCACTCATTTATTTGTAATAAAATTTTAATATGTGTGTAATTTCAATACCACTCTCCCCCGCCGACGCCCTAAACAGCCGTGTGAGGGACAGGGCATCATACACCATCTTCTCTATTGGCTTTTATTTTTTTTTTTATGTTATTTGATGGTGGCATCCCTTTATCTTTTTTTCCATGCCAGTAGTATATCTATTCCATTTATCCACCATACTCAAACGTTCAATTCCTTTCATGTAGCGGGAATGGGCTCCCTCTGTAATCTCCCCTATCACGGCTATATCTGTTGCTTTTCTTTATGCGTATCCTTTCCTTTTCAATTCTACCAAACCACTAATCCTCTATTGTTGTAAACAATGTCTTTGTCTCTTTTGAATTTCAGCTAGTATCTTATACTAACCTACTTTATTATGGTACTTCTATTTAAGAGGTATCTCTATTGGGAAACAGCACTTTTTTGCTATTCATTTTATTGAATTAGCGCATGGAATACAGAGTCCTCCTCGGGAAAGTCAGAGGACGCAGTGGAGGAGCGAGAGATTGGGTATGTTCTGATACTTTGTTCTCGGCTCCTGAAACGTTTATGTGAGGAACAGGAGGTAAGACACAGAGAACACTCTTACCTCTGTTTCTTCAATATTACTGAATACCAGAAAGTGCTTTTCTTCCGACTGAAATTCCTCCTTTTTGTTAATAATATAGTATCAATTGATCTGTTCCCAACCTTATCCGTTCATCTTTCCTTTTCAATCAACAATTGTAATAAATTCAGGGTGTATTAACCAATACCCATAAGACGCTTTTTGGCTCTGAGTGACTGCTCGCAAAGGGGCAATAAAGTTAAGAGGGGATTTATTTCACATGTACAGAATGTCCCCGGGGTGTTTTAATTGTGAAGATACCTTTTTCTATGTTATAAGTCCAGTGTAAAAAAAATGGTGATATTAGCTCTCTATAATATGCATCCTATTATGTTAAATCCACTTCACTAATAATCTGTATGTTCTATAGCATGAAAAACGAAATGAGCCTGGTTGCTTTTTGTGCTCGTTACGCCTTATTCTCTCTGACCTGAACCAATCAGAGCCGCCTTAATTTCATCTTTACGAAAGAGAGCACGTGTTTACCCATGGGAAGAGTATGTATTCATCTATTCCTTAATGTTATACAAAACAGTTCTAGAAGTGGATATCCAGCACCAGATGGGGGTTATTTTGTAATAGGGTGAGCAGCCAACCAAGTCTCACAAGGAAAACATATGTAGTAACTCAGTGTGTGGGGGAGAAATGGATAATGGGATAATAGTGAACAGAATTAGGACTAATGATGAGAGGGAGGAAAAGAGGTTCCAAGCAGTAACGCATAATTGGCTATGAAGGGGGGGGGGGGGGTTTAGAATCATAATATTTTCTTTTTGTAATATATATCTGAAATGAAATCTAGTAAAATTTCTTTGTGGAGAAAGAGTAGAAGAAGACAGTTAGACTAAGGTTTGATTGGAAGTAGTCACAATATGATGATGCTGGCTCCATGTGTTTACCCCCATTATAAACTGTGTACATTTAAACATTTGTTTTTAACTCATGTTAGGAATAGGCGTCTGTTTGTACTTAGGTCCCTTTAATTTTACCATATTTGGAACAAATGAGGCTGAACATTTTACTCTCCAGAGAATAGTCTAGGATTTAAAGACAGCCTATACTGTAAGAATTAACTTTTGATTAATGAAATATCTGAGGCAGGGAAGTAGATTGGTTATTCCTACCTCATATAGCACTCTACATCTTTCATCAGCAGTGTTAGTGGCTCGGGGCTTCTCCTATTGAATATATTGCGAAGTCAGCAGAAGCAGTTGTCGTCATGCAACATATATTGGGGAAGTAGGAATAACAAATCTGCCTCCCTGTCGCCAAGTCCTTTCATGTTATCTGCACTATAGCTAATGCCCTTTTAATGGTTCTGATAATGTACATACAAATAAAGAATCATTTTTATTTGTCTAAAACCTGTATGTGTCTGTATCCTGTGTAGTAATCACTTGTAGTTGTGTTGCATAATTTGGGATCTGAGTTGTTTCTGATAAGTCTGAGGGAGAATTGTGAAATTGACAGAAAAAATATCATGCCACATTTCATGGGGCCCTATATAATATCATAATACTATGCGTGTAGTGCAAACAGTAAAAAAACATAACGGGGTTAAGTTTTACAAGGACGATCACTTCCTCCAGCTACTGGCTTTTAACGAGGAGTGAAGAGGACATTTATTCAATGTTTTTAACTGTTGGCACTAGAACAGAATTATGAGTGTACAGGCTTCCAGGAATGTACCTTAATCAGCTTTTTATTTGGTTTGTTCTAACTGTTTGGTCAGATCAGCAGCATTTCATTATATGTTATAGTATTGTCTTGCTAAGAAGTCTCCCACACCCCCCCTTTTTGGAATGTAAGTGGCAGATGCTCTGCAGAAAGACAACCTATCCCAAGAAAATGCAACCAGAGGGAGTGCACCCGCAGATAAATGAACCAAGATAACTGTTAGGACCTTCCATACTGGGGTTTTACCTTGACGTGGTTGGAAGGTCTTTTGACTCTTATGTTAAAATTGAACTTAAAACCGCGCTTGTATTTTAACTGTTGCAACTAGTCAAGATTATTATGATAGTAATAGGGGCCCAGGAAATGTGTCATTGATTGTCTTTTTCCTTGATTGTTCTAAATGTGTTGGTCAGATCAATAGCACTATCATTATATATTATACAAATTTGCAATAGGAATTGTTCCACAGCCCCCCCTTTGTGTACAGAATTTTGAAAATGTGTCAATACTGTTTAAGAGCAAGGAGGTAAAAGCTATTATAGTGAAAGGAGAATTTCCATCGTCTTTTTATTAAAGGCATAATCCACCACAAAAACGAAAATTTACATATGTTGTAGAGAGCCTCTCATACCTGAATCACAGTTTTAAAACCCCTGGAAACATCCGCCGGTATCCTGCTAATCATCCTGTTACAATCTGAGAGGTCCTACCTCCTCCTGAACTGTCAATCATATAGGCACTGGCCCTGCACATATCCTTGGGGTGGAAAACAAACCCATGTGACTGAAACTGTACTGTTGGAGTAGTAGATAGAAGAAGTAAATCACTGCTTCCTGCTGTAACACTTCTCCTCTAGTGCTGTGGTGCTGGTCACTGTGTATACTTACTGTAGGAAGGGGAAGGTCCCCACATCACCCACTACCTTCCCTTCCAAATCACAGAATCATGCTACACAGCACACAGCATGTAGGGAGAATCTTAAAAGCAGAAAGCATGATTACTCACTTTACTAATTACAGGAGCTCAAGTTAGCCCTGACTGAGAAGTCTGTTGCTATTCCCACACAGTGAATCTGACTAGGCTGTTCCAATTGGTGGAAATAACTTGGAGTAGGTGGAGCAAGCAGGGGCCTTCTGTGATAAGACCAGCTTCACATGAATGGACACGTAAGAAAGGGCACGTTTACCAAGGGTCTGGAGGCTGTAAAACTTTACAAGGATTTTCGCCCAACAGGTACTGCTTTAATCAGCCTACTTATATCTCCATCCTCTGGGAAAGTAGACTTAGATAGTCAGGCAAGGGAGGAGGCATTGAATCAGGTATAAGCGCGCCTACTAAAACATATTAGGACATATACTTTTTGTGGGTGGGACATGCCCTTAAATCAGATGTATCTTAATTTGCCATAAGTTACCTTTTACTTTAATGTTCACTTCCAAGAATTCTACTGCTAGTATTTTGTGATAGTTCATTTGGCAATTTTTATTGGGTTGAGGCCGCCAGTAACAAAAGGGATTGTTCCAAATCCCTCCAAACAAGGAAGATATCGTCATGAAAGCGTACAATCCTAAATTGTCACCATATGTTAGATAAGTATTTGTTGTTCATAAACTGCACATAGAGTTTGCTATAAACAGGAAGCGAGTGTTGGCAGCTGCAAATCCATAAAATGTATATAATGTCCCCAGAGTACTAATTATAGTAGCAGTAGATTCTCCTGGGTCTATCATTCACTCTATTTTACACCACATGTATCTTGAAAATGTGTATATATAATATGACCCCTAAACACCAAGGCTTGGGCACTGTTGGCACTCTATCTAATAGAAGTATATTGCCTGCCATATAGTAACTAACATTTACTTTACGCGGCAACAGTATTTTGCTAACTCTTATACTTTCAGATAAAGTTTACACAATACTTTTGTCAGATGTTTAATAGTTTTGTTATTAGCTATTAACAAAGAGAAAATATGTGGAAATCTTCTTGCAGTAATGGCATAAAATATATTAATCCGTTGTTTTTTTTTTAGTATTTAATTTTTCACTACTTGCTACAGGTAGTCTGTCCTTTCAGGTTAATGGAAAGGGAGTAATCTTGCATTGTCAGATTTCAATAAGAAAGAATGTTCTAATATGTGTGTTGTATTTGGAAATCATTTGAATTTGTCTGAAATGTCAATATGTAGTAAAGCACTTCATTTTAAATGATGACAGCATTCAGAATAATGAAATATTTGCTGAATTGCTGTTAAAATGGATATGAACTAGCACAGTATACAAATATTAACAACACCTAAGGAAACAGTCTAATAAAAGTTGTTTAAAGGCAGGTGAAGTTTCCTTGAAGTGCCATTGTCTATATATTGATTATGGTATTTAGGACGATATTCATGTTGTAGGTTAATGTTGATATCGGTGACCTTACTATTTTTGTGTTTTTTTATGATTCGGGTGCATTTTAAAATTATAGAATGGGAATGGATTGAACTAGTCAGGGCGTATCGCTACCGTAACCAACTTTTGTGGGTTTGAACTCCCCTCTACCAAGTAGCCAATTAAGGCAATACACAATCGAATAGGAAGGAAACTCGCGCACAGTAATAACTTAAAACCTTCATTTATTTCAGTGTTCGTGTTGCAACATGTTTCGGCTCCACCAAGATCCTTCTTTTTGTGCGATTCAAAACATTGGCACTGAGAAAAAAGTTTTTCTGCAGTTGGGTACTGCGTGGGTCTCCTTCCTATTCGGTTTATTGCGGGAAGTGGATTTAAGTTGGGTTGCAAGTGTGAATAGGTTAAGGGTCATGTGCAAAATTCGTCACCTGTTGGACTGTCCCTCTGTCCAACACTTACACATATTCATTTAGAAAAAAGGTATTTGCAATGTTTGTTTTCTAAGATTCTTTTTTTATCTAGCATATTGCACATGTTCTTTCCCTGCGAAAAAGATGACAGAGCATACACAGACCATTGGCAGCAGAGGAGAAGGAAGAAATTATGAGTAATAAGAGGCTTAACCTATGGTTAGGAATTACTAGAAAGTCAAGTGAAACTTGATTTATTTTTATTTTTACTGTAGGTTTAGCCCCTAAACCAGGGCTATTGCAAAAATGTCTATCGCTTACCTCATGTGGTGTCACTGAAATGTGATTTACTAGTGATTTGGACAGTTAAATATAGAAGGGCAAACTGTGACCTGCAATTAGCGGGTATGGTTTATCATTCCATCCATTTGCACCTTATTTAAGCTCATATTTTCTTTCTATTATACAGGACATTTACCTACTATCGGCAACCAAACAGATCACATAAGAGACTTCCTTTTTTTTGGGATAATGATCAAAAAATATTCTTGCATTATAGTGATGCAGAAGAATAATGGAAGTTGGGATTTTTAATAATTTGTAAAATATCGCGTTTCAGTTCTAAAGTGAAGGAACTTAATAATGCCAATTGTATTGTTATTTCAAAACTAAAATTATTACACTTTCCATTTTGGTACTTAGTTTCACCAATTTCCCTGGCATTTTTTTGTAAGAGCAAACAGAGCATAGGCACTTTAGACATATTTAAAACATTAGTACCATTGATTTCTCAGATTTGTGGAACATTTTTATGTCAGAGCATTTTTTATCAACAAACTAAAAAGTCAGGAAAATCTGTCACTCAATTCCTGTCTCTGAAGCCAATGATGGACAATGAACAAAGACCAGAGTCCATTGATCGATCTCTTTAGGCATTATATTCATCCTAGTTTTCAAGATACCCATAATTCTGTGGATCTGTTTGCTGTGACATTCTGACTCTTAGTGCGAAATCTACCATTTTTTCATTGGTGCATGCAAGTCAAAACTTAAACAGCCGATGTTCTTTTCCTCGGTCAAACCTCTCCTATGTGACATTGTTCTCACCACCAATATGTTCCTAATATGTTACATGTTATTCAGTGTGGAGGAATAACCACACCTTTGCTGCCTTGTATGATCCAATTTATGTTGGTTAGATAGCAGTTGCTACTGAATGCTTCTCTTTCTAGTGATGTCCTATGGACAGGTTACCTGGCTATAGGTAACCCTTTAAGATATACGCGATCATGACAATCAACGGACGTCTTTGGCTTTGCTATTTCCTGCTGTTTTTAGAGTATTACATTTTTTTTTTGCTGGTGGCAGTAATAATGATCAAACAATTAGATTTCTGTCGTCAAAATATCATCGATCATTTTTTCTGTGATAATATGCCCATTCTTCAACTTTCTTTCTCAGACACTCTGCCGTGCAGATAGAACAAGTATTTTTGGGCCACGCCCATAACCGTGATACCAGTGGGATTCATTTTGTTTGACATTTACCATATCTTTATTACTATCTTAAGAATTTCCTCCAGCTCTGGGGAGGACAGAAAGCTTTCTCACTTGCAGATCTCATTTAACTGTTGTTGGTGCTTATTTGGTCTTTGATTTCTATTTAAGTTATTCCTTCTAGCGAAAGATGATCTAAATGCAAACAAGCTGTCTTCTCTTTCTACGGTGTTATCACTCCATTGTTGGAAAACCTTATATAACAGTCGAGAAAACACTGAAATGAAATAAGGGGGCTTAGAAAAAAAGAAAAGAGTAAAATATAAAAAATAAAAACGCAAAAATGTAAAGGGTTTTAAACAAGAAAAGTTCTAAAAAAAAAAAAAAAACTACTCATGACCTCATAAATTTGCAAGTGTATTTGATAAAGAGTTTAAGCTTAATCAACATGTTATTACGTTTATAACACTGCAGGAAAACAAAAAAAAAAAAAAAAATTTGTGATTTGTTTATTAGCTTAAATTAAATTAATATATTAACTCAGTTCAGGGTGACTGTGAGTGACTGAAACATTTCCAGCATATACTGTATATCAGGGTGGTGAGCAAGTTCACAGGGGCCGCATGAGAAAAACCCCTGGATTGTTGTAGAAACAGGATTTTATAAAAGACATGGTTCATTGAATATTTGTAATATAGTTGCAATTTTAAAATAGAAGGTGTGTAATAAATTTTAGATATCCATCAAATTTAATTAATTGTTTATAAATAAACTTAATAAAAATCAAATCAATTATCCTGCCTAAGACACTCAATTAAAAGGAGAAATAAATTAGCTCTTTAGTTCTGTGGGGGCTTAGTTTATATTACCAATTCTCTTCTTCTTTACTTTCCCCATTATCCACAAGTGATAATAACCTCCAACGTTCGATAATCTCATCCTGTTGACCAAAATGTCTCATACTAGAATGCTGTGAAGAGTAAAGCACAAACCAATATGCTATGTAGGTAAATTGCCAGCGCTGTATCAAAATGAGAGGTAAGACACAGATTCGGGTTATATTATCAAGGTGGTTCTGCCTCCTTCTGGTTCAGTGTGTTCTGTGGCTTTAGTTGTCCTTTAATATTAAGATTTTTTTGGGTTACAGGTCTTGTTCTGGAGCGGGCCAATCAGGGGCAGCCAGGGCCGCATGTGCAATGCCTGCTGTATATGGTAATATACGCTGTATATAAAGGAGGGATTTTATACACCAGTGCAGTTGAAACTCAGTTAATTGTTTTATAATGAAGGTATAATTGTTCCTAAATAGGAGAATAAATATTTTGGATGAGATTACTGGATATTAATACCTACTTAATACATATACATTATAATAAGGTTCTCATCGCTTGCGAGTTCCCCCCCTACATTCTCAGTTAGACTTTCTGGGGCCGGAGTGGGAGCTGCAAAAGCTTCGCCGCCTTCTCTCTTGCCTCCAGGAGGGAATGTGACAGTGTGCCGTGAGCCCTTCCTACCGTCTCTACCTCCCAGATCCCCCATGGCCACCATCTACCTTGATTAAAATCCTTTTATATATTGTAGTCCACCCCTGCCTATCCCAAATGCCGGAGGTTAAGGATTCTAAAAAAAAGATTAGAAGGCATACGTAAGCCATTCGCTCCCAAGATGTTTCCTAGCCGCAGATGCGTATGTGATTGGCTGCCTTTCATCCAATAACAGATTGCGTCTGGCAGTCCGGCCCGTTTGCTGTACCAGCAAAAAAGGAAGCCAGAGAAGACAAGCCACAGGAGCATTTTTTTGAAAATCTTCTAACTTTATTTAGGGGGACATGCCCTTTAATTGTTACTTTTATGACTTTGATCCCATTTGTTTTATGTACTTTTATCACTGAATTTAATTTTGAGCTCTAGAAAAAAAATTTTGAGGTCTGACAATTAAAGGTAAACTAACCAGCAGGAACTTATTTATATTCTGTGTAGGTGGGAATATTTTAGAATTCTGTGTGGGGGGTATTTCTATAAAATTCTCTTCTCTTTACTTTTCCCCATTATCCACCAGTGAGAATAACCTCAACGTTCGATAATCATCAAAAATAGTGATCAGAAACTCGAAAGAAGTTCCGATCGTATTTCAAAACTCATCGAAAAATAGCCTTGAACGTTCGATAAAAACGAGAATGCTCTCAGAACTCAAGTAAGTAAATTCATTTTCGGATCTTAGTGTTTTTCCCGAGATCCAAAAATCCAAAAAAATGGGAATGAAACGGAATCTTACCAGTTTCGGCCATCTCTATTGGTCATGCTTTACATTTATATTTGTGAAATAAATGGCACCACATTCTGTAGCAACCATCCTTCTATTAACATTGAAAACTTTAAGCCTATTTCTTAAAAACACGAGCAGAATATACTTGATGAGTGACTGAGAAGTGTGTATTGCAAAACGGGTCTAAACTTACTGAACATAGATTATTTTCTATCAATAAAAGTTCTAGCGTTTAAAATGCTGCTAATTTTACCCCAACGATCAGAACTTATTTAAACATTTGAAAGCCAACATCTGATGGTTGGGCAAAAATTAGCACCTTTTTAAACAATAAGAACTTTTATTTGAATCTCCTGTGTGCAACACGTTACAAAGTGTTTTAGATTTTATGGCAAAAATCACATTCATAACCACATATTTTTGTTTGAAAACCCTTTGTTACCAGTTTGTTACCAGTAACCACTGTTAAACTAAAAAATAAATCAGACTAACGGTGCAGGAGGATCAGATACAATGAAATATTGTCTAGTGGATGGGCGAGCTCTGAAAATGTTAATAGAATAATTCTGAAACAGTGGGGAACTCTTCGAAAAATATTAAACTTACAGTAGCTGGTGAAGGTTCTCATCATCAGGTCATGGTATATATGTTGTTTCAATTAGATCAAACTGGACTTGAAGTTAGTTCTTGAAGAAATCTAGGAAACGTTATCAAGAATTTTATGGAAATGATATTGTTTATCATGTTACCTACTTCTTTATTATAGTCTGCTCCAGTCTGGTCATATTGCAAGTTGTCAGTGTGAAAACTAGTTTTCCCAAAGCATGAATGTTTATTTTCCTATTTATTGTTTTTTTTGCCTGTTTGATTCAAGTCCAGTGGATCTATTGAATACACCCGATATTAACTTACAGGGTTATTCAATATAAAAAAATTCTTATAGTTTAGAATGGGCATAATTTTGCCCCAAACCAATCAGATTTTATTTAACATATATTCATGGGGCCCAAAATTAAGCATCATTTTAAATGATAGAACTTTTATGAATACCTTGTTAGTATATTAGTGTTAATTGTATGTGTCTGTTTGCGAACTTCCATGTTTCTTTGTGCCTTAGTAAACCCCACTGGGATATTGGATAAAATATATAAAAAAGAGCCTAATGACAGTCAATGTTACTATGGGAAACTGAATTAGAATAGAGGATTACACAATGCATTGGTTTCTCATACATATAAATATTGGATGCCCATTTATGATTGGACTGAATCAGATGCTTTAGGATTACATGGAAATTATTTAGGTACACAAAATTATTTTAATTTAACACAAAAACAGTAGGCAGATCTAGTTATATATTTATTTACGAACAATACCTTCCTTCTCCCATAAAGTAAATGTGGTTATCATGTACCTAATTCTTTATTTAGAGTCTGCTCCAGTCTGGTACATATACTGAAGTTGGCCGTGTGATAAACTAGTTTTACCAAAGCCTGAAATGTTATTTTCACAGGTATTTCATTGTCATATAATATATAATATTCGATTGTTTTTTTTCATGTGTGATTTTTAGGGAAATACAATTGTTGTAATAGAATAACAGGAATATTATTGACTTTTACTTGGAAAGAAAATACATTTTAATTAAAAAAAGAAAGGAAAAATATACAGGGAGATCAAATAAAAAGGGTATTTTGAATCCCAACACACCACGATCTTAGTAACATTTGAAGATTACATCTGATTTGTTGGGAAAATAGCCACCATTTTAAATGAGAAGAACTTTGGTCAAGCTTATGTGGACCCAGCAAGTGAATTTTATTTTAAGATTTATTATTGCAGAGATGCAACGACTTTTCTGATGAAGAGTGTAGGATTTGTTTCTGTATTTCTACTAGGAGGACCTCACCCAACTTCATGATACATTTCTACAGGCCTGGTGCCAAAAGAAAATTTGTTAGAGTTAGAGGTCCCTGCCAGAGCACAAACATTTAAATAAGTCAACAGTTCCCACAGATTGCAGCAGTTTTATTGCTAGTCTAAACGTAATCGAAAGGGTTATGTATGGGAGAGATACCACATTTGGAAGGGACGCAGAACCTGTAATATAACTGCCAAATCCATGTACGCGTGAATCACATTGGTGTGTGTGTTTGCAGTTAGGTCTTTTCAATATTGAATTCCTTGCAATAGTCCTTATCACATGAAATTAATAGCTGTACAAATACCCCAAGTCCATATAAAGGTACCAAAAGTTGTTCCATAAAACTCTTTCGGACACTTGTTAGCATTTCGAATCATTATTGAATGCCATTCTCTAAAGAGATGTCCACCTTTCAAACTAAAAGGTAACCCACTACTGGCCCCATGGTAATTTAAATTTTTTTTAACGTACATCTCTGACTCCTTATGGTCCTCAAGCAGCGCTGCCCAAAGTCCAGGAAAATGAGAGTAGGAGGTGTTCCTGTCAAAAGGTTTTCAGCCTCCTCTGTCCTCTGATGAGGACAGTGGCATGTGCAGGGGAACCTTTCCCCCTCCCTCCCCACCCTCCGGATCCTTTGCTGGCTGCCCTAACCAGAGTAAAAAGTTTTATATATAATATAGGGCACCTTCCACCCCCCAACCACTAAAGTTAGAATTTAATTTGCTAAAAAAGAATTGAAACTGTAACTTACAGCCTGCGGCGTGTCTCTTTGCGGCAGACGAGGCTGTGATTGTCGCCTTTCAACCATCAACAACAGCAACTGCTGGTTCCCTGGACCCTGTTTGCAAGTTTGCATAACAGAGGTCTGGATAAGAGCTCGCAGGAGAGAGGGGCTTGTAATTATAGTTCTTCCTTTTGTTAACAATCTAATATAGCTGTTGGGGGTTTAATCGATGCCCTACATTTTATTAAAAAATTATATAGAGGGTGGTGTACCTTTAACATTGTGTGGAAATAAGCTAAGGAAACACACTGATATGGAAATTAAAAGGCTAATGAATTAAGATGTTATTAAAATAAAAGTTGAATGTTTTGAGGTTTTATATGTTATTAATCCAAATTGTAAATTCCAAGGACCCCCCCCCACCCCTCACAATTATTTAGGGGGGTGGGGGAGGCCACTTACTCAAGCAGTAAAAGGATTTGACAAGCTTAGACGACTTCCACAGTCTTGACCTCACTTAATTAGGAATCAGGGCAAATGACTGCGAGAGAGACGGTGGTGCTAGAGGGCAGTCAGTTGCTGCATGGATCGTGCCTCCTTTAAAACTTTACAACTTCATTGTACATGTAAAGTTCTCAGTGGGCAAAAGTCTCCCTATAAACCTAAAATAAATGATATACAGAATATTTTTTACGGATTCGAAAAAAGGACACAACAAATTAATGAATCAAAAGTATTTATTTGTTTGTGTATTTACATAATTTAGTTAAGAAAGAAGAAAATCAAAAATACAGGACCATGGATACTATTTGGATTCCAATGAATTATAACTTAGGATTCCTTTGTCCTCTGATTTTTCCTTTATTTTTGTGGACGTTATTTCGGAAGGAACAGTTACTACATTGGTTATCTTGCCCACCTTCATCATTCCAATGTTCTTCTTTTCCAGTCAATCTCGCCATTTGTGACATCTGATTACCACCGTGCTGTCCCCGGTTATGTTATCTGGGGTTTTGAAAGGAAGGTGAAAGGTATATCACTGCCTGTATAGCATTAAGTTTCTAAAGCTATGGCACTGCTTTAACGTCATGAATTGTCTCCTCCTTCGTTGTGATGGCTTTGACCGTTACCTCGGGCAATTTGCACATCTCCAATATACTTCTATCATGAACATACAATTTTGCCTTCATCTTGTTATATTTGTGGATCCGGGACTTACAAGTACTGTTTGCATTGCTAAGATTGCTGAGAATTAGATTCTGTGGTTTCATATATTGACCAAGTTCTATTGTGATTAGTTCCAATTCGCAACTTCTTGCTCAGACAATGCTGATGTGCAGCTGGAACAGTCGTTATTTGCCACGTTTGTGTCTTAGTTTGCACTTAATCTTTGTTGTTAACATATGTGATATATTGAAAGCCAGCTACAGAAATTCCAAACAATTTCGGGACGGCAGAAGCTGTTCTCCACCTGCAGCTCTCATGTCGCTGTGTTTGCACATTTCTAGGATCATTGACTAGTATTTATATCCCACCTCCTAGTGGACATACATGAACATAAATAAGGTGTGTCTCTGCTTACAACCGTTGTACGCATCTCTTTATCCAATATTATATACTGTAGAGAAACATGAATCAGGAAGCCTTAAAAACATCTGATAAATAATAAATTAAAACTCATAAAGCCTAAGGTTTTTATAATGAACATTTACTTTTATTCATTAGGAAACCTACCAAGGAGAGTCAATAAAATTTTTGTCCAAACACTCAGATGGTGTTCAAGGTTAAATAGATCTGATGGTCCCCTGGGCAATATTAGCCCCAGGTAAATGATAAGGAACTTTATTGAAGTTCCCGGATAGTAACACTTTTACTTGAAATTGATAAGCAATCTATTTAATGCCGACGTTGTCTAATGGGTTGCCATCAGAAACAAAAAGGTCAAGCCAAGTTATAGACAGTGCCATATTTTCCCCCACGTTAGAAATATTCAATCTTACTATCAACAAGGTCAAATTATCTACACGCAAGGGGAAGTTGTAGATATTAAACCATGGAATTTGGCTTGGAAGGCCAAGTTTTTTAGGCCAACAAGTAAAAGGAAGTGAACTTTTGCAAAAAGAGTAATTCAGAGCAAAGTTATTGCATTGAATGCCACAGGGTAGTATACTTTTCCATGGTTTTGGGTGATAATGTAGTGATCCACATTGGATATAGGGGTGTACCAATTACAGGGATCTCTTGAATTCCAATAATACAGAGGACATGGATACTGATTTTAAAATATGTAATTTCTTGGAGGCAGTGGATGCCAGGTGGTAGCCTTTGCGTTCAGAGAAAAACTGTTTGCGAATTTAAACCCCAAAATAACTAACACAAAAAATTCAATTCTTTTGGAGCATTGCATTAAACCAGGACATTGGTCCTGGAGTATTTAATTAGATCAAACGGACTTGAAAGAACATTTCACTAGTCATATGATGGATCTCTCAAATCAGAATGCTTGTACAAAAATACCTCTAGACGTGTGGCAATAAAATACCATGGAAAGTACCAATTGCATCTCACAGAAAGGTTGATGGTTTTAGGACCACCTGAATTGCAAGCGGTTGATTGGGAATAGGAAGGAAACTCCGCACAGTAATTAACTGTAAAAACTCTCATTTTATTTCAGTGCTTCGGTGCAACATGTTTCGGATCCACCAAGATCCTTTCTTTTTTGTCGATTCAAAACATGTGGCACTGAAAAAGTTTTTGCAGTTGGTTACTGCGTGGAGTCCTCCTTCCTATTCAGTTTTTATTGCGGGAAGTGGATTAAGTTTGGGTTGCAAGTGTGAATAAGGTTAAGGGTCATGTGCAAAATTCGTCACCTTTTGGAGGTCCCTCTGTCCAACACTTACACATATTCATTTAGATAAAATGTATTGCAATGTTTGTTTTTCTAAGATTCATTTTTTTATCTAGCTATATTGCACATGTTCTTTCCCTGGAAAAAGGATACAGAGCATACACAGACCATTGGCAGAGGGAGAAGGAAGAATTATTGAGTAATAAGAGGCTTAACCTATGGTTAGGAATTACCTAGAAAGTCAAGTGAAACTTTATTTTATTTTATTTTACTGTAGGTTTAGCCTCCTATAACCAGAGGCTTATTTGCAAACTGTCTATCGCTACCTCATTGTGGTGTCACTGAAATGCTGATTTACTATGATTTGACTATTTACATATAGAAAGGGCAACTGTTGACTGCAATTAGCGGGTATGTTTTATCATTCCATCCAATTTGCACCTATTTAAGCTCATATTTCTTTTCTATTATACAGACATTTACCTACTATCGGCAAAACAGATCACACTAAGAGATCTTCCTTTTTTTTGGATAATGACAAAAATATTAATATAGTGATGCAGAAGAATAATGTAAGTTGGGATTTTTAATAATTAAAATATCTGCGTTTCTAGATTCTAAAGTGAAGGTAACTTTAATACTGCCAATTGTTATTGTTATTTCAAAAATAAAATATACACTTTCCCTTTTGTCACTATTTTCACCAATTTTCCCTGTGCCTTTTTTTGTAAGAGCAAACAGAGCATAGACACTTAGACATATTTAAAATTAGTACCATTGGATTTTCTCAGATTGTGGAACATATTTTATGTTCAGGGCATTTTTTCTCAACAAACTAAAAAGGTCAGAAAATCTGTCACTCAATGCCTGGTCTTCTGAAGCCAATGATGGACAATGAAAATAAGACCAGAGATCCATTGATATATCTTTTAGGCATTAATATTCATCCTAGTTTCAAGATACCCATAATTCTGTTGATCTGTTTGCTGTACATTCTGACTCTTCTTGGAAATCTTACCATTTTTTCATTGGTGCATGCAAGTCAAAACCTTAAACAGCCGATGTTCTTTTTCCTCGGTCACCTCTCCTTATGTGACATTGTTCTCACCACCAATATTGTTCCTAATATGTTACATGTTATTCAGTGTGGAGGAATAACCATCACCTTTGCTGCCTGTATGATCCAATTTATGTTGTTTAGCATAGCAGTTGCTACTGAATGTCTTCTTCTTGCAGTGATGTCCTATGACAGGTACCTGGCTATATGTAACCCTTTAAGATATACGTCTATCATGAACAATCAACTGCGTCTTTGGCTTGCTATTTCCTGCTGGTTTTTAAGTATTACATTTTCGCTGGTGGCAGTAATAATGATCAAACAATTAGATTTCTGTCGTCAAAATATCATCAATCATTTTTTCTGTGATTATCTGCCCATTCTTCAACTTTCTTGCTCAGACACTTCTGCCTTGCAGATAGAACAAGCTATTTTTGGCACGCCCATAACCGTGATACCAGTTGGATTCATTTGTTTGACATATATCCATATCTTTATTACTATCTTAAGAATTTCCTCCAGCTCTGGGAGACAGAAAGCTTTCTCCACTTGCAGCTCTCATTTAACTGTTGTTGGTGCTTATTTTGGTTCTTTGATTTCTATTTACGTTATTCCTTCTAGCGCAAATGATCTAAATGCAAACAAGCTGTCTTCTCTTTTCTACGTTGTTATCACTCCATTGTTGAACCCCATTATATACAGTCTGAGAAACACTGAAATCAGGGTGGCCTTAGAAAAAGAAAAGAGTAAAATAAAAATAAAACTCAAAAATGTAAATTTTTTTAATAAGAATTTCTAAAAAAAAAAAAAAAAAACTACTCATGATCCTCATAAATTTGCAATGTGTATTTGATAAAGAGTTTAAGCTTAATCAACATGTTATTTACGTTTATTAACACATGCATGAAATGTGATTTGTTTCTTTAGCTTAAATTAAATTAATATTAACTCAGTTCAGGTGGACTTGTTAGTGACTGAAGACATTCTCCAGCATATACTGTATATCAGGGGTGAGCAAGTTCACAGGGGGCCGCATGAGAAACTTGGATTGTTGTATAAACAGGATTTTATAAAAAGATGAACCTGGTTCATTGAATATTTTTTAATTATTAGTTGCAATTTTTAATAGAAGGTGTGTAATATTTTAGATCCATTCCATCAAATTTAATTAATTTTTTATAAATAAACTTAATAAAAATAAATCAATTATCCTGCCTAAGACACTCAATTAATATTAAGATTTTTTTGGGTTACAGGTCTTGTTTTGAGGGGCCAATCAGGGGCAGCCAAGGGGCCGCATGTGGCCATGCCTGCTGTATATGGTAATATACGCTGTATATAAAGAGGGATTTATACACCATGTGCAGTGAAACTCAGTTAATTGTTTTATATATGAAGGTATAAATTGTTCCTAAATAGGAGAATTTAAATATATTTGGATTAGATTAACTGGATATTAATACCTACTATATACATATACCTTATCATAAGGTTCTCATACGTTGCTGAGTTCCCCCATACATTCTCCAGTTAGCTTTCTGGGTCCAAGTGGGAGCTGTCTTTCTGCAAAAAGCTTTCTGCCTTCTCTCTTGCCTCCAGGAGGGACTGTGACATGTGCAGGTGAGCCCTTTCCCTCCCTTCCTCCTACCCTCCAGATCCCTCCATGGCCACCCATCTACCTTGCTTAAAATCCTTTTTATATATTGTAGTCCACCCCTGCCTATCCCAACTGCAGAGTTAGATTTCTAAAAAAAAGCATTAGAAGCATACTTACAGCCCTTCGCTCCCAAGACTGTCTTCATAGCCAGCAGATGCGTCTGTGATTGGCTGCCTTTCAACCAATCACAGATGCGTCTGGCAGTCCGGCCCGTTTGCATGTACCAGCAAACAAGGAGCCAGAGAAGACAGCCACAGGAACATTTTTTTTAGAAATCTAACTTTATTTAGGGTGAACATGCCCTTTAATTGTTACTTTTATGACTTTGATCCCATTTGTTTTTATTGTACTTTTATCACTAATTTAATTTAGCTCTAGAAAAAACAATTTGGGTCTGACCAATTAAAGGTAAACTTAACCAGCTAGGCACTTATTTTATCATTCTGTGTATGTGGGAATTATTTTAGCATTCTGTGTGGGGGCTATTTCTATTACAATTCTCTTCTTCTTTACTTTCCCCATTATCCACCAGTGATAATAACCTCAAACGTTCGATAATCATCAAAAATATGATCAGAAACTCGAAAGAAGTTTCCGATCGTATTTTCAAAAATCATCGAAAATAGCCTTGAACGTTCGATAAAAATCAAGAATGCTCTCAGAACTCCAGTAAGTAAATTCTATTTTCGGATCTTTAGTGTTTTCCCGAGATCCGAAAATCCAAAAATGAAACGGATCTTACCAGTTTCGGCCATCTCTATTGGTCATGCTTTACATTCTATTTTTGAAATAACTGCACCACATCTGTAGCAAACCATCCTTCTATAACATGAAAACTTTAAGCCTATTTCTTAAAACACTAGCAGATATATACTTGATGATGTACTGAGAAGTGTTATTGCAAAACTTGTCTAAAACTTACTGAACATAGATTATTTCTATTCAATAAAAGTTCTTATCGTTTAAAATGCTGCTAATTTTACCCCAACTAATCAGAACTTATTTAACATTTGAAAGCCAACATCTGATTGGTTGGGGCAAAATTAGCACCATTTTTAACAATAAGAACTTTTATTGAATCTCCCTGTTTGCAACACGTTACATAAGTGTTAGATTTTTATTGTGCAAAAATCACATTCATAACACATATTTTTTGTTGAAAACTCCCTTTGTTACCAGTTTGTTACCAGTAACACTGGTTAAACTAAAAAATAAATCTAGACTAAAGTGCAGGAGGATCAGATACGATGAAATATTGTCTAGTGGCTGGGAGAGCTCTGAAAATGTTAATAGAATCATTCTGAACAGTTTGGGAAACTCTTCTAAAAATATTAACTTACAGGTATGCTTGTGAAGGTTCTCATTCATCCAGGTCATGGTATATATGTTGTATTCAATTAGATCAACTGGACTTGAAGTTTAGTTCTTGAAGACATCTAGTGAAACGTCTTCAAGACGTTGTAAATGCTGTTTATCATGTTACCTAATTCTTTATTATAGTCTGCTCGGAAGCAGCTATAATAAAGAATTAGGTAACATGATAAACACATTTACAACCTTGAAGACGTTTCACTAGATGTCTTCAAGAACTAAACTTCAAGTCCGTTGATCTAATTGAATAAAACATATATACCATGACCTGGTGAATGAGAACCTTCACAAGCATACCGTAAGTTAATATTTTAGAAGAGTTTCCCAACTGTTCAGAATGATCTATTAACATTTTCAGAGCTCTCCCAGCCACTAGACAATATTTCATCGTATCTGATCCCTGCACTTTAGTCTAGATTTATTTTTTAGTTTAACCCGTGTTACTGGTAACAAACTGGTAACAAGGGAGTTTTCAACAAAAATATGTGTTATGAATGTGATTTTTGCAAATAAAATCTAACACTTATGTAACGTGTTGCAAACAGGGAGATTCAATAAAAGTTCTATTGTTAAAAATGGTGCTAATTTTGCCCCAACCAATCAGATGTTGGCTTTCAATGTTAAATAAGTTCTGATTAGTTGGGGTAAAATTAGCAGCATTTTAAACGATAAGAACTTTTATTGAATAGAAATAATCTATGTTCAGTAAGTTTTAGACAAGTTTGCAATAACACTTCTCAGTACATCATCAAGTATATATCTGCTAGTGTTTTAAGAATAGGCTTAAGTTTCATGTTATAGAGGATGGTTTGCTACAGATGTGGTGCAGTTATTTCAAAAATAGAATGCCAGTCTGGTTCCATATCTGCAAGTTGTCAGTGTGATAACTAGTTTTCCCAAAGCCTGAACTGTTTATTTTCCTATTCTATTGTTTTTTTTCCTGTTTGATTCAAGTCCAGTTGATCTAATTGAATACAACCGATATTAACTTACAGGGTTATTCAATATAAAAAAAATTCTTATCGTTTAGAATGGTGCTAATTTTGCCCCAACCAATCAGATTTTATTTAACATCTGATTCATTGGGGCAAAATTAAGCATCATTTTAAATGATAAGAAATTTTATTGAATAACCCTGTTAGTATATTAGTGTTAATTGTATGTGTATGTTTGCGACTTCCATGTTTCCTTTGTGCTTAGTAAACCCCACTGGGATCTTGGATAAAATATATAAAAAGAGCCTAATGACAGTCAATGTTTACTATGGGAAACTGAATTAGACTAGAGGATTACACCAATGCATTGGTTTTCTTCATTACAAATAAATATTGGATGCCCATTTATTGCTTGGAATGAATTCAGATGCTTTAGGATTACATGGAAATTATTTAGGTAACAAAATTATTTTTAATTTAACACAAAACAGTAGGGCAGATCTAGTTATATATTTATTACAGAACAATACATTCCTTCTCCCATAAAGTAAATGTTGTTTATCATGTTACCTAATTCTTTATTATAGTCTGCACGGCTTTACATTGATTTTGCAGTTATATTACAGGTTCTGTCATTTCCAAATGGTATCTCTCCGATACAATACCCTTCGAGTTAAGTTTAGAGCTAGCAATAAAAACTGATGCAACTGTGGGAACTGTTGAACTTATTAAAAATGTTTGTGCTGCTGGCAGGGACCTCTAACTCTAACAAATTTTCTTTGGCACCAGCCTGTAGAAATGTATCATGAAGTTGGTGAGGTCCTCCTAGTAGAATACAGAAACAAATCCTACACATCTTAATCAGAAAAGTCCAGTTGCATGCTCTGCAATAATATAAATATTTAAATAAAATTCACTTGCTGGGTCACATAAGCTTGACCAAAGTTCTTATCATTTAAAATGGTGCTAATTTTGCCCCAACCAATCAGATGTAATCTTACAAATGTTAACTAAGATCTGGTTGGTTGGGGATTAAAAAATAACTTTTATTGAATCTCCCTGTATATTTTTCTTTTTTTAATTAAAAATGTATTTTCTTTCTCAAAGTAAAGTCAATAATATTCTGTATTCTATTACAACAATTGTATTTCCCTAAAAATCAAACAGGAAAAAAAACAATAGAATAGGAAAATAAACAGTTCAGGCTTTGGGAAAACTAGTTATCACACTGACAACTTGCAGATATGGAACCAGACTGGGGCAGACTATAATAAAGAATTAGGTAACATGATAAACAACATTTACTTTATGGGAGAAGGAATGTATTGTTCTGTAATAAATATATAACTAGATCTGCCCTACTGTTTTGTGTTAAATTAAAAATAATTTTGTTACCTAAATAATTTCCATGTAATCCTAAAGATCTGAATTCATTCCAAGCAATAATGGGCATCCAAATTTATTGTAATGAAGAAAACCAATGCATTGGTGTAATCCTCTAGTCTAATTCAGTTTCCCATAGTAAACATTGACTGTCATTAGGCTCTTTTTATATATTTATACCAAGATCCCAGTGGGGTTACTAAGACAAAGGAAACATGGAAGTCGCAAACATACACATACAATTAACACTAATATACTAACAAGGTTATTCAATAAAATTCTTATCATTAAAATGATGCTTAATTTTGCCCCAATGAATCAGATGTTAAATAAAATCTGATTGGTTGGGGCAAAATTAGCACCATTCTAAACGATGAATTTTTTTATATTGAATAACCCTGTAAGTTAATATCGGTTGTATTCAATTAGATCAACTGGACTTGAATCAAACAGGAAAAAAAACAATAGAATAGGAAAATAAACAGTTCAGGCTTTGGGAAAACTAGTTATCACACTGACAACTTGCAGATATGGAACCAGACTGGAGCAGACTATAATAAAGAATTAGGTAACATGATAAACAACATTTACAACGTCTTGAAGACGTTTCACTAGATGTCTTCAAGAACTAAACTTCAGTCCGTTGATCTAATTGAATACAACTATATACCATGACCTGGATGAATGAGAACCTTCACAAGCATACCTGTAAGTTAATATTTTTAGAAGAGTTTCCCAAACTGTTCAGAATGATTCTATTAACATTTTCAGAGCTCTCCCAGCCACTAGACAATATTTATTCGTATCTGATCCTCCTGCACTTTAGTCTAGATTTTTTTTTAGTTTAACCAGTGTTACTGGTAACAAACTGGTAACAAAGGGAGTTTTCAACAAAAAATATGTGTTATGAATGTGATTTTTGCACAATAAAATCTAACACTTGTAACGGTTGCAAACAGGGAGTTCAATAAAAGTTCTTATTGTTAAAAATGGTGCTAATTTTGCCCCAACCAATCAGATGTTGGCTTAAATGTTAAATAAGTTCTGATTAGTTGGGGTAAAATTAGCAGCATTTTAAACGATAAGAACTTTATTGAATAGAAATAATCTATGTTCAGTAAGTTTTAGACAAGTTTTGCAATAACACTTCTCAGTACATCATCAAGTATATATCTGCTAGTGTTTTAAGAAATAGGCTTAAAGTTTTCATGTTATAGAAGGATGGTTTGCTACAGATGTGGTGCAGTTATTTCAAAAATAGAATGTAAGATGACCAATAGAGATGGCCGAAACTGGTAAGATCCGTTTCATTTTGGGTTTTTCGGATCTGGGAAAACACTAAAGATCCGAAAATAGAATTTACTTACTGGAGTTCTTAGAGCTTCTGATTTTTATCGAACGTTCAGGCTATTTTCGATGATTTTTGAAAATACGATCGGAAACTTCTTTCGAGTTTCTGATCATATTTTTGATGATTATCGAACGTTTGAGGTTATTATCACTGGTGGATAATGGGGAAAGTAAAGAAGAAGAGAATGTTATAGAAATAGCCCCACACAGATGCTAAAATAATTCCCACATACACAGAATGATAAATAAGTGCCTAGCTGGTTAAGTTTACCTTTAATTGGTCAGACCCAAATTTTTTTTCTAGAGCTAAATTAAATTAGTGATAAAAGTACAATAAAACAAATGGGATCAAAGTCATAAAAGTAACAATTAAAGGGCATGTTCACCCTAAATAAAGTTAGATTTCTAAAAAAAATTCCTGTGGCTGTCTTCTCTGGCTCCTTGTTTGCTGGTACATGCAAACGGGCCGGACTGCCAGACGCATCTGTGATTGGTTGAAAGGCAGCCAATCACAGACGCATCTGCTGGCTATGAAGACAGTCTTGGGAGCGAAGGGCTGTAAGTATGCTTCTAATGCTTTTTTTAGAAATCTAACTCGCAGTTGGGATAGGCAGGGGTGGACTACAATATATAAAGGATTTTAAGCAAGGTAGATGGGTGGCCATGGAGGGATCTGGAGGGTAGAGGAGGAAGGGAGGGAAAGGGCTCACCTGCACATGTCACAGTCCCTCCTGGAGGCAAGAGAAGGCAGAAAGCTTTTTGCAGCTCCCACTGGACCCAGAAAGCTACTGGAGAATGTATGGGGGAACTCAGCAACGTATGAGAACCTTATGTAAGGTATATGTATATAGTAGGTATTAATATCCAGTTAATCTAATCCAAATATATTTAAATTCTCCTATTTAGGAACAATTTATACCTTCATATATAAAACAATTAACTGAGTTTCACTGCACATGGTGTATAAATCCCTCTTTATATACAGCGTATATTACCATATACAGCAGGCATGGCCACATGCGGCCCCTTGGCTGCCCCTGATTGGCCCCTCAAAACAGACCTGTAACCCAAAAAAATCTTAATATTAAAGGACATAAAGCACAGAACACACTGAACCGAAGCAGAAACCTTGATATAAACAGTAATCTGTGTCTACCTTCTTTTGATACAGGCGCTGGAATTTACCAATAGCATATGGTTTGTGCTTACTTCACAGCATTCTAGTATAGACATTTGGTCACATGATGATGATTATCGAACGTTTGAGGTTATATCACTGTGGATAAGGGGAAAGTAAGAAGAGAGAATTGTAATGAATAGCCCCCACACAGAACTAAAGAGTAATTTAGTCCTTTAATGAGTGTTAGGCAGGATAATTGATTTATTTTTATTAGTTTATTTATAAAAAATTAATTAAATTTGATGGAATGGATCTAAAATATTACACACCTTCTATTAAATTGCAACTAATAATTAAAAAATATTCAATGAACCAGGTTCATCTTTTTATAAAATCCTGTTATACAACAATCCAAGTTTCTCATGCGGCCCCTGTGAACTGCTCACCCCTGATATACAGTATATGTGGAGATGTCTTCAGTCACTAACAAGTCCACCTGAATGGTTAATATTATTTAATTTAAGCTAAGAAACAAATCACATTTCATGCATGTGTTAATAAAAGTAAATAACATGTTGTTAAGCTTAAACCTTTATCAAATACATTGCAAATTTATGAGGTCATGAGTAGTTTTTTTTTTTTTTTTAGAAATTCTTTTAAAAAATTACATTTTGAGTTTTATTTTATTTTACTCTTTTCTTTTCTAAGGCCACCCTGATTTCAGTGTTTCTCAGACTGTATATAATGGGGTTCAACAATGGAGTGATAACAACGTAGAAAAGAGAAGACAGCTTGTTTGCATTTAGATCATTTGCGCTAGAAGGAATAACGTAAATAGAAATCAAAGAACCAAATAAGCACCAACAACAGTTAAATGAGAGCTGCAAGTGGAGAAAGCTTTCTGTCTCCAGAGCTGGAGGAAATTAAGATAGTAATAAAGAATGGATATATGTCAAACAAATGAATCCAACTGGTATCACGGTTATGGGCGTGCCAAAAATAGCTTGTTCTATCTGCAGGCAGAAGTGTCTGAGCAGAAAAGTTGAAGAATGGGCAGATAATCACAGAAAAATGATGATGATTTTTTGACGACAGAAATCTAATTGTTTGATCATTATTACTGCCACCAGCGAAAATGTAATACTTAAAAACCAGCAGGAAATAGCAGACAAAGACGCAGTTGATTGTTCATGATAGACGTATATCTTAAAGGGTTACATATAGCCAGGTACCTGTCATAGGACATCACTGCAAGAAGAAGACATATCAGTAGCAACTGCTATGCTAAACAACTAAATTGGATCATACAGGCAGCAAAGGTGATGGTTATTCCTCCACACTGAATAACATGTAACATATTAGGAACAATATTGGTGGTGGAACAATGTCACATAAGGAGAGGTGACCGAGGAAAAAGAACATCGGCTGTTTAGGTTTTGACTTGCATGCACCAATGAAAAAATGGTAAGATTTCAAGAAGAGTCAGAATGTACAGCAAACAGATCAACGAATTATGGGTATCTTGAAACTAGATGAATATTAATGCCTAAAAGATATATCAATGGATCTCTGGTCTATTTTCATTGTCCATCATTGGCTAGAAGACCAGGATTGAGTGACAGATTTTCTGCCTTTTAGTTTGTTGAGAAAAAAATGCCTGAACATAAAATATGTTCCACAATCTGAGAAAATCCAATGGTACTAATTTTAAATATGTCTAAGTGTCTATGCTCTGTTTGCTCTTACAAAAAAAGGCACAGGGAAAATTGGTGAAATGAAATAGTGAAAAAAGGAAAGTGTATATTTTATTTTTGAAATACAAATAACAATTGGCAGTATTAAAGTTACCTTCACTTTAGAATCTAGAAACGCAGATATTTTAATTATAAAAATCCCAACTACATTTCTTCTGCATCACTATATAATATTTTTGTCATTATCCAAAAAAAGGAAGATCTCTTAGTGTGATCTGTTTGGCGATGTAGGTAAAGTCTGTATAATAGAAAAGAAATATGAGCTTAAATAGGTGCAAATTGGATGGAATGATAAAACATAACCGCTAATTGCAGTCAACAGTTGCCCTTTCTATATGTAAATAGTCAAATCATAGTAAATCAGCATTTCAGTGACACCACAATGAGGTAGCGATAGAGTGCAAAAAAGCCTTGGTTATAGGAGGCTAAACCTACAGTAAAATAAATAAAATAAGTTTCACTTGACTTTTAGGTAATTCCTAACCATAGGTTAAGCTCTTATTACTCAATAATTCTTCCTTCTCCCCTGCCAATGGTCTGTGTATGCTCTGTATCCTTTTTCCAGGGAAGAACATGTGCAATATAGCTAGATAAAAAAATGAATCTTAGAAAAACAAACATTGCAAACATTTTATCTAAATGAATATGTGTAAGTGTTGGACAGAGGGACCTCCAAAAGGTGACGAATTTTGCACATGACCCTTAACCTTATTCACACTTGCAACCCAAACTTAATCCACTCCCGCAATAAAACTGAATAGGAAGGAGACTCCACGCAGTAACCAACTGCAAAAACTTTTTTCAGTGCCACATGTTTTGAATCGACAAAAAAGAAAGGATCTTGGTGGATCCGAAACATGTTGCACCGAAGCACTGAAATAAAATGAGAGTTTTTACAGTTAATTACTGTGCGGAGTTTCCTTCCTATTCAATTTGTATTGCCTTAATTGCTACCTTGGTAGAGGGGAGTTCAAACCCAACAAAAGTTGGTTACAGGTATGGGATACGCCTACTGTTCAATCCACCCCATTTATACATTTTCAATGCAACCCGATCTAAAAAAACACAAAATAGAAGGTGACCGATATCAGACATTCAACCCACACATGATATCTGTCCTAAAATACATAATCAATCATATAGACAATGGCACTTCAAGGAAAAATTCACCTGCTTTAAACACTTTTATTAGACTTTTCTTAAGTGTTTTAATATTTGTATCTGTGCTATTCATTATCCATTTTACAGCAAATACAGCAAATATATTAATTATTAAGCTGTCATCATTTAAAATGGATGCTTTACTACATATTGAAATTTCAGACAAAATTTCAATATGAATTTCAAATACAATAACACATATCTCAGAACATTCTTCTATTGAAATCTGACAATAGCAAGAATTACGCCCCTTTCATTAACCTTGATAAGGACAGACTTACCTGTAGCAAGTAGTGAAAATTAAATCTAAAAAAAGTACAAGGATTAATATATTTTACTGCACTTACTGCAAGAAGATTTCCACATATTTCTCTTGTTATAGTCAATAACAAAACTATTAAACATGGACAAAGTATTGTGTAAACGTTTATCTGAAAGATAAGAGGTTAGAAAAATACTGTTGCACGGTAAATGTTAGTTACCTATATGGCAGGCAATATCTTCTATTAGATAGAGTGCACAGTGCACAACTCTTTGTTTAGGGGTCATATTATATTACACATTTTCAAAGATACATGTGGTGTAATAGAGTGAATGAAGACCCAGGAGAAATTACGATTACAAAATTAGTACTCTGGGGACATTATAATACATTTTTAGGATTTGCAATGGGGCAACATCGCTCCTGTTTATGCAAACATCTATGTGCAGTTTTATGAACAACAAATTATCTCAATATGGTGACAATTTAGGATTGTATCGCGTTTCATGACGTATCTTCCTTTTTTGGCAGGGATTTGAACAATCCCTTTATGTTACAGGGGCTCAACCACTAAAATTGCCAAAATGAATAATCAACAAAATACAGCAGAGACTTCTTGGAAGTGACCATAAAGTAACAAGGTAACTTATGGCAAATTAAAATACATCTTATTTAAAGGGCATGTCCACCCCAAAAGTATATTCTAATGTTTTAGGCTGCTTTTATTCCTGTTCAATGCCTCCTCCCTTGCTGCTATCTAAGTCTACATTCCAGAGTATGGATGTAAGTAGGCTGTAAAGCAGTGACTGGGCGAAAAATCCTTGTAAAGGTTCAGCCTCCAGACCCTTGTAAAGTGCCTTTACGTGTTCATTCATGTGTACAGCTGGTCTTTCACAGAAGGACCCTGCTTGCTCCACCTACTCCAAGTTATTTCCACCAATTGGAACAGCCTAGCAGATTCACTGTGTGGGAATAACAGACTTTCTCAAGCAAGGTACTTGAGCTCCTGTAATTAGTAAAGTGAGTAAATCACTGCTTTCTGCTTTTAAGATTCTCCCTACATGCTGTGTGTGTGAGCCTGATTGCTGTGATTTAGGAAGGGGAAGGTATGGGTGATGTGGTGACCTTCCCTTCTACAGTAAATCACAGTGACCAGCACCACAGCATAGAGGGAGAATTGTTAAGCAGGAAGCAGTGATTTACTTCTTCTATTCTACTCCAACAGTACAGTTCAGACACAGGGTTTGTTTCCACCCCAAGGATATGTGCAGGGCCAGTGCCTATATGATTGACAGTTCAGGAGGAGGTAGGCCTCAGATGTAACAGGATGATTAGCGGATACCGGGGTGTTTCCAGGGGTTTTAAAACTGATTCAGGTATGAGGAGGCTTCTCTACAACATATTAAATTTTGTTTTTTGTGGTGTGTTATGTCCTTTAATAAAAAGACAGATGAAATTCTCCTTTTCACTATAATAGCTTTAATCCTGCTGCTCTTTTAACAGTTATTGACAATTTCACAATTCTGTACACAAAGGGGGGGCTGTGGGAACAATCCTATTGAAATTGCTATAATATATAATGGATATGCTATTGATCTGACACAAACATTAGAACAATCAAGGAAAAGAGACATACAATGCACATTCCTGGGCCCATATACTATCATAATATCTTTGCTAGTGCAACAGTTAAATCAAGGGGTTTTAGTTACAATTTTATGCATAAGAGTCAAAAACCTTCCAACCACGTCAAGGTAAACCCCAGTATGGAAGGTCCTAACAGTTTACTTGGGTCATTTATTGGGCGACACTCCCTGCTTGGTTGCATTTTCTTGGGAAGGTTGTCTTTCTGCAGAGCATTGCCACATTACATTCCAAAAAGGGGGGGCTGTGGAGCACTTCTTAGGCAACAATACTATAACATATTGAAAGTGCTTGATGTCTGACCAAAACAGTAGAACAAACAAAGAAAAAGCTGATAATGTACATTCCTGGGACCATGTAACATCATATATCTGTTCTAGTGCAAACAGTTAAAAACATGGAATAGAATGGCCTCTTCACTCCTCGTTAAAAGCCAGTAGGCTGGGGAAAGTGATAGCCTTTAAAACTAAACCCCTATGTTTTTACTGTTTGACACTAGCACAGTATTTATGATATTAATAGGGCCCCAGGAATGGGCATTGATAATTTTTTCTGTCAATTTCACAATTCTCTCAGACTTTATCAGAAACAACTCGATCCACAAATTATGCAAACACAAACTACAGAGTGATTACTACACAGAGGATACACAATACAGGTTTTAGACAAATAAAAATGATTCTTTATTTGTATGTAACATTATCAGAACCAATTAAAAGGGCAATTAGCTATAGTGCAGATAAAATGAAAAAGGACTTGGGACCAGGGAGGCAGGATGGTAATTCCTATTCCCAATATTGTTTGCATGAAGAAACTGCTTCTGCCTGACTTAAGCAATATATTCAATACAGGAAAGCCACGAGCACTAACCTAGCTGATGAAAGATGTAGGTGCTATAGGAGGTAGGAATAACCAATCCTACTTCCCTGCTCCAGATACTTTTCATTTATAAAAGTAAATTCTTACCGTATAGTGTCTTGTAAATCCTAGAATATCTTCTGGATGAGTAATGTTCAGCCTGATTTGTTCCAAATTGGTAAATATCTAAAGGGACCTATTAGTACAAACAGACGCCTATTCCATAACATGGTTAAAAACAAATGTTTAAATGTACACAGTTTTATATGGGGGTAAACACATGGAGCAGCCGCATCACATATGGTGAACTAATTCCAATCAAAACTTAGTATAACTTGTTCTTCTACTCTTTCTCCACAAGAAATTTTTAGATTCATTTCAGACTATATTATTCCAAAAAGAAAATATTATGATCTAATCATGCCAATTATGGTTCCTGTAACTCTTTTCCTCCCTCTCATAATTAGTCTATTCGTTCCTATTATCCCATTATCCATTTACCCCCCCACACACTGAGCTTACTACATATGTTTCCTTGTGAGACTTGGTTGGCTGCTCACACCTTTACATAACCCATCTGGTGTTGCTGGATTATCCACTTCTAGAACTGTTTTGTATACATTAAGGAATAGATGGAATACATTCCTCTTCCCATGGAAAAAACGTGCTACTCTTCATTATAAGATGAAATTAAGGAGGCTCTGAATGGTTAGGTTCAGGAGAATAAGGCTAACTGAAAGCAGACGCAGGCTGCACTCATATCCCTTCTTTTCATGCTAAAAACTCGATGAGACACAGAATAGGAAGTGGATTTAAATAAATTAGGTGGCATATTATAGAGAGCGTAATATCACCATTTTTTTTAACACTGGACTTATAACATAGAAGAAGGTCTTCAGCAATTAAAAACCCCAGGGGACAATTCTGTACATGTGAAATAAAACCCTTATAACTTTATTGCTTTGGAGCAGTCAATCAGAGCCCAAGCGTCTTTTATGGGTATTGTTAATACACCCTGAATTTATTACAATTGTTGATTGAAAAAAGGAAAGATGAAAACTGGATAGGTTGGGGAACAGATCAATGATACTATATTATTAACAAAAAGGAGGAATTTCAGTAGGAAGAAAAAAAAAGACTTTCTGGTTTATTCAGTTATATTGAAGAACAGGAGGTAAAGGAGCTGTGTCTTACCTCCTGTTCCTCAATAAAACATAAACGTTCAGGGAGCCGAGAACAAAGTTTTACAGAACATCCCAATCTCTCGCTCCTCACGCGTCCTCTGACATTTCCCGGGAGACTCTGTATTCCATGCGCTATTCCATAAAAAACTGAATAGCAAAAAAGTGCTGTTCCCAATAGAGATACCCTTTAAATAGAAGTAAACATAATAAAGTAGGTTAGTTAGATAAGGATACTAGTGAAATTCAAAAGAGATCAAAGACATTGTTTACAAAATAAGGGATTATGGTTTGAGTAGAATTGAAAAGGAAGGATACAGCTAAAGAAAAGCAACCAGAATATTAGTGGGCTATAGGGGAGATTACAAGAGGGGCCCCATTCCCGCTATGAACAATAGAATTAGAAGTTTGAGTATGGGGATAGATGGATAGATCTACTACAACTGGATAGGAAAAAAAAAGATAAAGGGATGCCACCAATCAAAATAAATAAAAAAAAAAATAAAAGCCATAGAAGAGATGGTGTACTGTGGGGACTGAGGTGACACGTTGCTGCCTCCAACTGGTTAGGGGGGGGGGTATTGAAATTACACAAATTTAAAAATTTATTACAAATAAATGAGTAAAGACATAGGAGAATGTAGAAATGTAGTCAAGGTAAACCAGAAAACAGTTGCTTTTTGGGGGCAAAATGTTTCAATAGTTTTACCTACAAGGGCATGTCCCCCCCAAAACTAATTGAACTGGCCCACTGTATAGTGTTATAAAAATCCTTACCTTACACCCTGCTCCAAATGGCCTCTGCAATGTCTGTGTACGTGCCATGCAAGCAAAGAGTTAGAACGCCTGCCTTCCTGTTAAAAAATTTTCTAAAACTAGTTATCACACTGACAACTTGCAGATATGGAACCAGACTGGGGCAGACTATAATAAAGAATTAGGTAACATGATAAACAACATTTACTTATGCCCAGTCTGGTTCCATATCTGCAAGTTGTCAGTGTGATAACTAGTTTTCCCAAAGCCTGAACTGTTTATTTCCTATTCTATGTGTTTTTTTCCTGTTTGATTTTTGGGAAATACAATTGGTGTAATAGAATACAGAATATTATTGACTTTACTTTGAGAAAGAAAATACATTTTTAATTAAAAAAAGAAAAAAAATACAGGGAGATTCAATAAAAGTTATTTTTTGAATCCCCAACCAACCAGATCTTAGTTAACATTTGTAAGATTACATCTGATTGGTTGGGGCAAAATTAGCACCATTTTAAATGATAAGAACTTTGGTCAAGCTTATGTGACCCAGCAAGTGAATTTTATTTAAATATTTATATTATTGCAGAGCATGCAACTGGACTTTTTGATTAAGATGTGTAGGATTTGTTTCTGTATTCTACTAGGAGGACCTCACCAACTTCATGATACATTTCTACAGGCCTGGTGCCAAAAGAAAATTTGTTAGAGTTAGAGGTCCCTGCCAGCAGCACAAACATTTTTAAATAAGTTCAACAGTTCCCACAGTTGCATCAGTTTTATTGCTAGCTCTAAACTTAACTCGAAGGGTATTGTATCAGGAGAGATACACATTTGGAAATGGGAACGACCTGTAATATAAATGCAAAATCCATGTAAGCGTGATATCACATTGGTTGTGTGGTTTTGCAGTTATTTTTGCAATATTGAATCTCCTTGCAATAGTCCTTATCACCTGAACTTAATAGCTGTACAAATACCCCAGTCCAATATAATGTACCCAAAAGTGTTCCATAAAACCTTTAGGACACTTGTTTAGCATTTTAGAATCATTATTGAATCATTCTTAAAGAGCATGTCCACCTTTCAAACTAAAATTTAACCCACTACTGGCCCCACTGTGTAATTTAAATTTTTTTTACCTTACATCTCTGCTCCTTTGGTCCTCAAGCAGCGCTTGCCCAAACCAGGAAAAGAAGAGTAGGAGGTGTCTTCCTGTTCAAAAGGTTTCAGCCTACTCCTTGTCCTCTGAAGGACAGTGGCATGTGCAGGGGAACCCTTTCCCCCCTCCCACCCTCCGGATCCTTTGCTGGCTGCCCTTCACCTAGAGTAAAACGTTTTATATATAATATAGGGCATCCCTTCCCACCCAACCACATAAAGTAGAATTTAATTTGCTAAAAAAAGAATTTGAACTGTACTTACAGCCCTGCGGCGTTCTCTATTGCCGGCAGGCTAGGCTGGTGATTGTCTGCTTCAACCAATCACAACAGCAACTGCTGGTCCGGACCCTGTTTGCAAGTTCTGCCTAACAGAGGTCTGGATAAGAGCTCTGCAGGAGAGAGGGGCTGTAATTATAGTTCTCCTTTTTAACAATCTATATAGCGGTTGGGGGTAATCGATGCCCTACATTTATTAAAAATTATATAGAGGGTGGTGATACCCTTTAACATTGTGTGGAAAATAAGCTAAGGAAACACACTGATCTTTAAATTAAAATATAATGAATTAAAGATTTATTAAAAATAAAAGATTTGAATGTTTGAGGTTTTATATGTTTATTAAACAAATTGTAAATTCCAAGACTAAATATTTAGAGGCCACTTTACTCAAGCAGTAGCTGACAGCTTTCTGACTACTTCCCCAGTTGCCCTTCCCTTAATTAGGAATGTCAGAGGCACTGACTGCGAGGGGGCTAGAGGGCAGTCAGTTGCTGCATGAGTATAGTGCCCCTTTAAAACTTAACAATTCATTGTAAAATGTAAAGTTCTCAGTGGGCAAAAGTCTCCCTATAAACCTAAAATAAATTATATACAGAATCTTTTTAAGGATTCTAAAAAGGACACATACAAATTTAATTAATCAAAAGTATTTATTTGTTTTGTGTATTTTAATAATTAGTTAAGAAAGAAGAAAATCAAACTACGGACCACTGGATAATTATTTTGGGTTTCCAATGAATTATAACTTCAGGATTCCTTTTTTCTACTGATTTTTTCCCTTTATTTTGTGACGTTATTTCTGAAGGAACAGTTACTACATTGGTTATCTTTGCCCCAACCTTCATTCATCCATGTTCTTCTTTCTCAGTCATCTCTCCATTTGTGACATCTCGCTTACCACCAGTATGTCCCTGTTATGTTATGGGGTTTGAAAGGAAGCGGTGAAAGTGTCTATCATGCCTGTCTAATGCAGTTTCTAAGCTATGGCACTGCTTTAACTCAGAATGTCTCCTCCTTGTTGTGATGGCTTTTGACCGTTACCTGGCAATTTGCCACCCTCTCCAATATACTTCTATCATGAACATACAATTTTGCCTTCATCTTGTTATTATTTGTTGGATCCTGGGCTTTACAATCATGTTTGCCTGCTAATATTGCTGAGCAGATTAGAATTCTGTGGTTCATATATTGACCATTTCTATTGCGATTTAGTTCCAATTCTGCAACTTTCTTGCTCAGACAATTCTGCTGTGCAGCTGGAACAGTCGTTATTTGCCACGTTTGTGCTTATGTTTGCACTTATATCTTTCGTTGTCACTATGTGTATATATTGAAAGCCATCTACAGAATTCCAACAATTTCGGGACGGCAGAAAGCTTTCTCCACCTGCAGCTTCATGTCGCTGTTGTTGCACATTTTTAGGATCATTGACTGTATTTATATCCCACTCCTAGTGGAAATACATTGAACATAAATAAGGTGGTTGCTCTGCTTTACACCCGTTGTTACTCCTCTCTTTAATCCAATTATATACTGTCTGAGAAACATGGAAATCAAGGAAGCTTTAAAAAATCTGTATAAATAATAAATAAAACTCCTAAAGCCTAAGATGTTTTTATAATGAACATTACTTATTCATTACTGAACCTTACCAAGGAGAGTCAATAAAATTTTGTCCCAACCAATCAGATGTTAGTTTTCAAATGTTAAATAAGATCTGATTGGTTGGGGCAATTTAGCACCATTTTAAATGATAAGAACTTTTATTGAATTTCCCTGATAGTAACACTTTTACTTTGAAATATATGCAATCTATTTAATGCCTAGTTGTCTAATTTGTTTCCATCAGAAAAAAAGGTCAAGCACAAGTTCTAGACAGTGCCATATTTTCCCCAAGTTAAGAAAATTCAATCTACTAATCACAAGGTCAAATTCTCTAACACTGCAATGGGGAAGTTTTAGATATAAACCCTGAATTTGGCTTGGAAGGCCAAGTTTTTTAGGCCAACAATTAAAAGGAAGTGAACTTTTGGCAAAGAGTAATCAGAGCAAAAGTTATTGCATCGAATGCACATTGGGTAGTTTACGTTTTCCATGGTTTGGGTGATAATGTGATGTGTCCACTATTGGAATATATGGGTGTACAATTTACCTGTGTATCTCTTGAATTCCAATAATACAGATACATGGATACATGATTTTAAATATGTAATTTCTTGGAGCAGTCGGGCTGCATTTTGGTAGCCCTTGCTGTTCAGAGAAAACACTGTTTTGAGAATTTAACAAAAAAACTAAAAAAATTCAATTCTTTTGGAGGATTGCATTAAACCAGGACATTGGTCCTGTAGTATTTAATTAGATTAACTGGACTTGAAAGACATTTCACTAGTCATATGACTGGATCTCTCAATTCAGAATGACTTGTACAAAAATCTGTGGCAATAATACCATGGAAAGTCCCAATTAGCATATCACAGCAAGGTTGCATGGTTTTAGGGACCTCCTGAATGCAAGCGGTTGATTGCATTGTAGCTAAAAGGGGTTACCAAACCGCCCGGGTAAGGCATCAAAACATCATTGTACATGGCAGACAAATGGTGTCAACTCCCCACCACACACACTCACTCACACACACACACACACACACACACACACACACACACACACACACACACACACACACACACACACACACACACAAACACTTTATTCAAGTTTGGTTTCTTCATTTGACATGAATGGCTCCTTTACACATCTTGTGAACCAATCCTGTTCCTTGGCCAATATGTTGACATATAATCTTCAGACTTTTTTTAAGATGCAGGTACATGGCTGAGTCCTGACACATGGAATTGGCTCTTCTGTGCTGGGCCCTAAGTTAGTGCAACTGCTGTTTTTTCTCTCCCACATACAGAGCACTCTTCACTGCACTGCACTGCGTGTATGATGTAGATCTTCTTGTGTTTTGATATTTGGTCTTTGGATGCACCACTTGTTGCCTCAGTGTGCAGAGAGGGATATGGTGTCTCTTAAAAATTCTTCTTATTTTCTCTGGAATGACCATGTTCTTTTCCTGTCCTGCTTCTCCCTTTACTGGTAGCATTCGTGGTCTTTTCTTTCTTCTCTTTGTTTTGACAAAGGCCCAGTCTTAATATCCACAAGTTTTAAGGGCTCCTCTGAGATGTTTATTTCTTTAGCCTTGGCCTCTGTGCTGGGGGATGTTCTCTGTGTTGCAGGGTTCTGATGACACCCAGCTTGTGATCTAAATGGTGGTTGGAGGTCAACATCAAATACTGATCTGTGTGTGTTGGTTTTCTGTAAACCTCTACCTCCAGTTTACCATTCTCCCTGCCTTCTATCAAGCAGTGTAAGAAAGCCATCTGATGTTTTGGTCCAAAGCACTGACATGTTTGAACCTGCGTTTCACTTCCTCCATGTAAAGGTTTGCCACGATGGAGATCTCATAGCACACACGTTTTTGTTTGTAGAACTTATATTTGAAATACTGTATATACTCGAATATAAGTCGAGGTCTTTAGGTTTTAAAATTAGCTTGAAAGGCAAACCTTAGCTTATACTCGGGCCAAATAAAATTACGAACTTACCACTCCACATTGATTCTGGGGGGGGTGTAAATTTATTTCCATTTTTACTTAGAATATATTATCCATTTACTTTATATGATGGAATAAAATAATTGAAGATCTGCTCCCCTGGATGTTACGCCCTGTTTTAAAGCAATTTTTACTAAAAAAAAATATATACTGTAATTGCCTGGTCACAAAGAGCTAATTAAAATAACTGTCTCTCGCATTACTATAGTCTATGGTTCCAAAGATATCTGCAAAAAAGTGCATGCTCTTAAACCCCCCCCCATGCTACGACCAACCTAGCAGCATTGAAGAAAAAGGAGAGCAAAACAAATACTCTATAAGTAAATTACACTGCAAACCTCATTCTGTATCAGCTCCCCTACCAGGCTGTCAAAATTACTGAGATTTATATTGTGTTTTCACGACCGAATAATCATGACCCAGTGGGCCCAATTTGCATTTAAAATCGCATTGTTAATTTATGATAAACGATCGTAAATTGATGATCACTAAACCAATTGGAAATTATTGTTCGGTTTAACGATTGCTAAACCAATCTTAAAGGCGCGGTTTCGCTAGAAAGCAATACCATCCCTTTATAACATGGCCCAGTGTTTACTATTGAGGGGTCCAACAATTTAAAAAAAAATCTAATATACTATGCAGAGATACAATATTTCAAATCTCTTTTTTAACCCGATCCCAGTGATGCAATACCGAACGTAAACGCGATTATGCCGGTATTGCATTGTGGGATCACAGAGAGGTAAGAGAGGTAAGGAGATTTGCTCTGCTTTATATACACTACAGAAATCACTTACTACCCACCAGGAGTTTATTATTTCCAGTAAAGTTCAGGTCCACAACAATCAACCAAAGTGTGTTTAAAGACTAACATGTTTAAGAAATTCTACATTTGCAGACAGACATTGTACCCTTGTGTAGTACTGGCATTAGAGTCTTTATACTTCAAGACAGAAGGGTATAAACTGTAGCCCTTGGCTTCTATTTATATTCATAGGAGATTGCATTGAGTTTTTAGGAGCTACCAACAAGGTGGGGGTATAGGATATTACATTAGGAAAGGCGTATATGTATGTGTACTATCTCACTATTACCATTTAATGACCATCAATAAGTGCTATAAAGTATAGCACTGGCTTATTATAGGTACAAGACAAAATATACAAAACACAGTAACTACTTACAGAGCTGAGATCCATTGCATGGTTTGGTCAAAATGGGAGGTTAAAACACACCCTGGTCTGCTCCATGTGAATACTGAAGGAAGTAGTGTCAGTATCAATCCAATGATGTGGCGTCTTAGCCAATCCAAAATAAGTTTCTGTCTGCTACACAGGACGGGATGTGTATTGTAATGGACATATACACCAAGGCTCCTTATATACCACCTCCAGCCTGCAGGTGGTATCAGTGAATATTAAAAGACAAGACACCCCTGCTCTTATGGATGAGAGAAAAATGAAAGTAGATAGGAGTGGGTGGTGTTGGGACTGATCTGTATTGGATACAAACTCTGAGGCAACAGATAAGTGTACACAACTTACAAGAACACATAATATACAGGCCGGTCAATATTCAAAGTGGTGCACCATAGGCAGGGACTATTCCTTTACTGCACATGTTATCTTTTTTTATTAAATCATTGCAATACTTACTGTTAAATGTAATCAATACTGGTTTATCTTGTTCAAAGAAAGTAAGTGCATGTCTGCTTTGTGCCAGACCACCAGAGTAACCCACTGTGTGCTATACTACCCATTATCATCCCATAAAGCAGTGATCTGGTACACATTAGTGACGGCGATGCTGGTAATACCATTTGTTCTCCTGTTCTTCTGTATATTTGTTCTTTGTATTAATCTTTGGAGGCTGCTACTGAAATTATTGATTAAATCCTTTTAGTAGGGTGTATAAAGATTTTACAGTATATCATCTGTATCAACACTCAGCTCATGCCTAGATAAGACCTCCCCGCACACAAAAAGATGAAGAATAGGGGTACCCCATACATAAGTACTAATAACAAACCAAGTAATTCTGGCCCATACTAAAAAAAGAATATGAAAAGTGATTTAAACAACAGCCTTTGGTATTATATTAAATGACTCCATGAAGTATGAGAGGAATATTTGGCATGCCCTGGCCTTAAAACATGGCATGGCATTCCCATGTCTTAGCTGTGTGTGTGAAGGCTCCATCATAAAATGTGGCAAGGTTAATTAACCCATGGAAGGCTACAGTATTCCAAATAGTTGTCCACGTGTGACCAAAGGTGTTCCTATGGTTTTTGACACTGAAACAACTTTTAAAGGGCATGTCCACCCCATTTTCTAAAATTTGCCCAATATTAGCTTCCCCTCTCCCAGCCCCAACCGCCATAAAGATTTTACTGGAACTCCCCCGATCTTTACTTACCTTACTCTTTCCCACGGGTACTGTACCGGCCCTCTGCTTGCATGGAACTGCAAGCAGGGGCGGGACTGGCAGCCGCATCCATGATTGGCTGAGAGGCAGCCAACCATGGACACGGCTGCCGCCTGCACAGAACGCTGGGGGAGAAAGGTAAGTAAGGGGATTCCAATAAATCTTATGATGGTTAGGGTGGGCTGGGGAAAGGAAAGCAAATTTGGCAAAGGTGTTTAACACTAGGGAGAGGGATTGCAAAAGGGTGGGGAGAGGGGGGGAGAGGCTGGGGGGGAGGCCGCAGTACGCAGGACAAAATTTTCCTGGAGGAGAGACAGGAGGCAGAGTCTATATGGACTCTGCTATCCTCCTGGTGGCCAGTTTTGGGACTTTGGGGGGATTCCAGGAGAAACATTTGGAGCTGGGATGTAAGGTAGGATTTTATTGCACTACATAGTGGGGCCAGTAGTGGGGGAATTATGTTTTGGGGGATGGACATGCCCTTTAAATGCCGCCTATCGGTAGATGGGGGGATGGCACGTGGAGCAGGCATGGCTTCATCAGGAACATAGGCATGGCTTGTGGAGGTGGGTGTGGTGGGCTGACTAACACTGACTGGCAGACTGGAGGGTGACTTAACACTGACTGGTGGACGGAGGGCTGACTTAAACTGATTGGTAGACTGGTGCTGAAATGCAGTATTGCAAGGAAGAAGAATTTTAAAACTGCCGCCTTTTAAGTGTTCAGCAGGAGTGTGCCTGAACAAATGTTTCAGTTTGCTTAATGGTAGGGGCACCCCTGGTGTAACAAACAACACAGTGAATTACCTAGAGACAAATTGCTCTGGGAGAATCCACTTGCAAATTCAGGTAAATCCTGAAAGGCTAATAGGCTGCTAAAACTAGAGCATATTACATTTGTTGTGCCAGCTGTAGGTTTTTTGGGGGGTTTTATTTACATTTGAATTGCTTATTGGTACTTTAACCCCAGAAAAGAGTGCTGCAGCTCTAGTTAATGAAGCACCAAATGTATTTTATCAAATGTTATAGTAATTTGCATAGTAGTGCTCCCACAGCCCACTTTGTGTATTATATCAAATTGCCATGGGCTACATTAGCAAGACCTGAAAAAAAGGGATAAAAAAAACACAAGAAAAATTTCCCCAAACAGACACAGCAGTTTCAAGACACTTCACTAAAAAAGGACAACAAAAACAGCTAAAGTGGAAGGTCAATGCTTTGGTACAATGGAATCAAGTTGACCAAGATTTATACATGCAGCCAGCAGTGTTCCTAGGGTTTTTGGCACGTGAAACAACTTCTAAATGTCTGCATATAGCAGGCTGGGGCAGCGTTGAAGCAGGGGTGGCTTAATCAGAGAACAGAGACATGGTCAGGGAGGTGGGTTTTGTGGGCTGACTAAAACACTGTTGAATGGGAGGGCTAACTTAACACTGACTGGTGCTCAAATGCAGCATTGCAGGAAGGAGATTTTTTTTAAACTGCCGCCTTTTAAGTTTTACACTTAGGGCGCGCCCTGAGCAATGTTTCAGTTTGCTCATTTTAGGGGCACCCCTGCATGCAGCTGTTAAAATCTATTGGGGAGGTGTATAGAGAGATGCTATTGCTCTCTATTGCCCCGTTAAGGCAATGCACCGATCTAGATCGGCACTCTATGCATTGCAAACGAGTTAACCCATTACGAATCTTTAACACAGCATTGCTGGTGTTAAAGATCAGTCTTAAGAGCTGCTATTGGCTTCGTGCATTTGTTGTGGTGGTTAGGGACCCTCTTTTTGCCCACCACCATTATTTTTATCTTAAAGCCCATGTTGACCTTGGTGTATTGGCACAAAGCGGTTAACGTGGATTTAAGATGGAAATAGCAGATAGCAGCTTTCTATACATCGCCCTGTATCTGGCTATTTTATGTATGTGTAAAATTTTAAATCACTGAGTAAGAAAATAAAAATATGATATTATTATCTAAAATCCACATTATTTCATTTCTTTTTTCTAATAGAACAATAATTAGACATTTAGAGCACTGGGATTCTTATTTCCTTTGAGATGTTCCTCTGTGGCGTTAAAAGACCACAGGGGACTTTAAGTACTTTAAGCAACTGACATAACATTGAAACACTTACAACAATTTTTATTTTAAATTATTGCATTATTGCATTTTGGTAATGTTTTAAATAATTGTGTTCTGTTGTGTAAATGTTTGACCCATTACTTTTAAAAATACATTTATCTTAAAGTTTTTCTTGAATAATACTGAAATATAGCTGTGTGAACAATATTCACTTCATTAGCCTATTCTAAAGCTCTTGATTATGTTTTCCAATACTTTATATAGTAAGGGTTAAAAGGGTTGTAGGGTTATTTTTAATTAATTGACTTGAAGAGCCAAATTACTGTTCTTTCTATTTCTTTTCTTTTTTTCCATTTTATTTCCACTTTTTGGACTGTATCTGCTCCCACAGTTTTTGAGCTAGAGACCTGAAATTCGCTACAGACACCCGGGGCATATAGGAGAAGTGTGCTACATTTTACCCCATAGACTATAATGGTAACAATACTCAAATGTGAATATTTCAGAACAGTTTGTTTCATGGTCATAAACACATACCCCCAACCACCACACAGACACAGGTACACCCACCTACTGACCTACCTTTCCATTCCCAAGGGTAACTGTAGTCAAAAAACTAATTTTGATCAATCATCAATAAAAGTTAGTTATATGGTGATAAATGCAAAAACACCAACCCCCAACCTCACATGAGTACACACGCCTACTGACCTACCTTTCCATTTCTGTGACAGCCATACTTAAAGGGTAAAACATTTTTTTGATATATCCTCAATAAAAGATAGTTTTATGGTTGTAAACACAAAATACCCCCTCAACCAGACCCAGGTACACAAACCTACTGACCTATCCTCCCATTTCCGTGGCAGACATACTTAAAGGGTAACTATAGTCAAAAAACAATTTTGATTAATCATCAACAAAGTTAGTTTTTTTAACCCCCAATGTGACACAGGTACACAAACCTACTGACCTACCCCTCCATTACTGTGGAAGCCATACCTAAAGGGTAAGTAAAGTTAAAAAAAACTAATTTTGACCAATCATCAAAAAAGTTTTTTTTTAACCCCCAACCCGACACAGGTATACACACCTACTGATCTACTTATCCATTACTGTGGCAGCCATAATTAAAGGGTAACTAAAGTAAAAAAAACATTTTTTTGATATATCCTCAATAAAAGATAGTTTTATGGTTGTAAACACAAAAAAACTCTACTGACCTATCCTCCCATTTCCGCGGCAGACATACTTAAAGGATAACTAAAGTAAAAAAAACTAAATTTGATCAATAATCAAAAACGGTTGTTTTTTTAACTTCCAACCTGATCCAGATACACACGCCTACTGACCTACCCTTCCATTTTCATGGCAGCTATATTTAAAGGGTAACTATATTACTATATTAACTATATTAAAAAAACAATGTGACACAGGTACACACACCTACTGTTCAAAATGCTTGTTAGTAGTAGGTTACAACTAGAGATGGTCGAACTATTGAAAGTTCGGTCCGTTTTCGAACTTTCGAACTATTGTAAAAGTTCGAAAGTTCGAAAGTTCGAAAACGGACCCATTAAAGTCTATGGGAGGCAAATAGTTCGAAAAGTTCGAGTACATACAACTAAAATATAATGGTAACTTAATGTAAATGGCTGGGGGACCTGGGAAATGGTCTGGGAGGCATGTTCCAATATCCAGGATTCGTAAATCGATTTTACTCTCACGCGTGCTACTTTCGAGCTTTCGCGTTCGAACGTTCGAGGTAACAAAGACATTTTACTCGCAGATTCGATGCTCGCTTATAGGCTTTAATGGAGACTTTACTCGCAGATTCGATGTTCGCGCCTAGATACCATGTACATTTTACTCGCGGATTCGAACGTTCGAACATTCGAACATTCGATAATCATCGAAAGTCCGGGAAATATCGAAAGTCCGCATCCGAGATAGTTCGAGAAGTCCGGATCCGTTCGAACTCGAAACAGTTCGGCTCGAACTCGGGTTCGAGTTCGAGTTCTATGCCATCCCTAGTTATAACCTACTACTGACAAGCATTTTGAACTGGACTTCAGTTTGATTCTATGTTTTGGACAGTTTATTGACATCCCAACGTTGATGTGGGATGATTTTTGATTTTAGTAATAGTGTTTTTGTATATGGGGGGTCTTTTCAGTTGGGTGGGGGAAAGATGCTGTTTTAACCTAAATTTGAATAAAGTATTATGTTTTTATATAAATTTGAAGACTAAATACTCCATATTACATACTATTTACATACATACATATTTCAATAATATGTAGGTGTATTCAAATATGGAGGTTTGCCTCCCCTGTGATGGGAGGGGCGATAACCTTGTTAAGTAATTTTGGTATCCCAATACGGTGAGTACCATTAAGGGAAGTCTAAGGAGATTCCTTTCTCCAAATTTATAAATATAGTAAGGTGTGTCCCAGAGCACCATCATTGAAACGATAGTCGGGAGAGGACCTAAAAATCGATGTAGTTCCCCTTGAGCTTAATTGAGAAACAACACCTAACTGACCTACCCCATCATTATTTTGCAGCCATACAAAGAACGTTTTGACCAATCATCAAAAAAAGTTTGTATTTTTTAACTTCCAACCGACACAGGTACACACGCCTACTGATCTACTTATCCATTACTGTGGCAGCCATATTTAAAGGGTAACTAAAACCAAAAAAATGGATTTTGATCAATAATAAGAAGTTTGTAATTTTAACTTTAACCGATCCCGATACACACATCTACTGGCCCACCCTTCCATTTTCATGGCAGCCATATTTAAAGGGTAATATAGTCAAAAAAACTATTTGACTAATCATCAGCAAAGTTTGTTTTTTTAACCCCAAACCGACACAGGTACACACACCTACTGATTTACTTATCCAATTACTGTGGTAGCCATACTTAAAGGGTAACTAAAGTAAAAAAAAAAATTTGACCAATCATTAAAAAGTTTTTTTTTTAAAAGCCCCACCTGACACAGGTACGCACACCTACGATTCTACTTATCCGTTACTGTGGCAGCATATGTAAAGGGTAACTAAAATAAAAAAAATTTTGATCAATAATCAAAAGTTAGTTTTTTTAACTTCCACCCTGATCCAGGTACACACACCTACTGACCTACACTTCCATTTCCATGGAAGTCAATTTAAAGCTTAACTATAGTAAGAAAAAAACTATTTTGACTAATCATCAACAGTTGTTTTGTTTTTTTTAACCCCCAACCTGACCAAGGTCACACAACTACTGACCTACACTTCCATTTCTGAGGCAGCATACTTAAAGGGTAACTAAAGCCAAAAAAACTAATTTGACCAATAATCTAAAGAGTTAGTTTTTTTTAACCCCAACGTGACACAGGTATACACACCTACTGACCTACCCCTCCATTACTGTGGCAGCCATACTTAAAGGGTAACTAAAGTTCCAAAAAACATTTTGACCACTCATCATAAAAGTTTGTTTTTTTAACCCCCAACCTGACAGGTACACATACCTACGACCTACCCATTAATTTCTGTGCAGCCATACTTAAAGGGTAACTAAAGTCAAAAATAAATTTTGATCAATAATCAAAAAAGGTTGGTTTCTTTAACTTCCAACCTGACGCAGGTACACACCACAACTGAGATACCCATTCATTCATCATGTGGCAACACCATTTAAAGGGTAAGTATAGTAAAAAACACCATTTTGACCATTCATCAAAAAAGTTTCTTTATCCCCAACCTGACACAAGTACCACACCAACGACCTACCTTTAATTCATGTGACAGCCATTTTAAAGGGTAAGTAAAAAAACAACAATGTCCTCATCATTGCATTATTGAGTTTTAAATCGCAGCACAAAACACACACATTCCCTTTCAAAATGCGTTCTTTCAAGCCAAATTCAAAGTTTATACTTAAATGTTCCCGTTCTAGTTTTTTTCCCCTTAAAGTAAAGTTAATTCAAAAAAAGATTTTTCATATTTGTGTTAATTACATCCTTGATAAGAGCAAGTTTTCTTGGTTTCGTCTCGAAACAGTATTAAAATTGTAAAAAATTAAGAAGGAAGAGGTAAAGGAGAACTAAACTTAATATTTTTTACCCAATGTGGAGTTTTTCTCCCCAGAAACTTATACATTAAAGATCTTCTCTAGTAAGTTGCATTTAGTACATGTAAGTACTATACAGTGTCTGTAACTAATGTTCCATGTTGTTGCTAGTACAACCCACAACCATGCAGTTTTCAAAGAGCCAAACTCCCTCCATCCTTAGACACCAGATATCCCAAATTTTCATAAACTTGTCTATTGTCCTTTTGCGGCATGTAGCAGATATTCAGTTTGATGAGACCATGTGATTTTGTGTATTAAATGTTGGTAAGTTGGGGCTGGGGATTTCAGGTTGCTGCTATTGTGCATCTGGTACAGGCGCAATATAAATGCAGTAGTTTATTACCTTTGTTATGAGGGAGGGTTATTTTTCGAAGAGTGCTACAGGGATTTTTCGGAACCTCTTTTGCAAATACTCTGTTAATGATTGAGTAACAGGTATCCCATGTTTTGGATACTTTGGGCAGTCCCACCAGCAGTGGATAGTGTCCGCTTGATTCCACAGTTGCGGAAACAAAATGGGGTGGTGGTTGTGAATATTCTGTGAAGCTGCTTGGGGATCACATCCATTTGTGCAGAATTTTAAAATTGTATTAAGGTATTAACAGAGCACTGCGCATATTTGTATATATCTGGTTCCAATCCTCTGTTGAAAGAGTTGAGCCCAGCCTGGTTTCCCATTGACATTGGACCTTGAGTTTCTCTGTTGTCTGGTCGTTATATCGTATAAATGTTGATTGCTTTGGGACCTAGGGGTGTATGGATACTGAAGTGTTCAAATCCGGTTAGAGTGGGTGGTTGTTCTTTTGTGCTAAAAGGTGCTTGGGTAGTGCATGATTGGGTGTATTGAACCACTCGGTTTCTGGGAGTTTCCTTTTGATCTTACTTTCCATGTAGGAGTCGTTTTGTGTGAAGATTTGTGATTCTCTGTCTCTCCAGGCCGACCACCCCTTTCTTGGTCATTAACATATATGTTTGGTTGATTCTGGCCCTTTTGTTTGACCATATAAATTTGGAGATTTGAGTTTGGCATGCTTTGAGATCTGTTTTTTTATTTCTATTGGAAGAGCTCTAAAGAGTATAAGAGCTTGGGTAAAAGGGTCATTTTGACAGAGTGTATTCGACCAAATAGGGAGAGTTTTGTAGGGGGTCCATTTCTGGAGAAGAGTTTTCAGTAGTTTGAAGATTGGTGTGTATGTTTGCTGTGTATGATTCTGCTGGGGTTGGACATAAGTGGGTGCCTAAATATGGTTACGGTTTTTTTTCGTCCATGTTAGATCAAAATTTAGTTGATAAGTTTTCTGGCATGGTGTGGTATGGCATTTGTTTGGCTATTGTTTGTGGGGTTGAATTAAATCTGGATGCTCGCTGAATTGTGATAATTGATTGTAGAGAATTGGAGTGAGGTTAGCGGGTGCTTAGAGTGAAAAGGGTGTCGTCTGTAATAGTGAATTCTAGGAGGAACTATTTGTATACTAGTTATAGTTGGTTAAGTCTTATATGTTGTGCGAGGGGTCTATGCAGTTTGAGACAGTAGTGGAGATAGGGGACAGCCCTGCCTTGTTCCGTTTAATATTGGGAACTCCTTGGATATAAATCCATATTGTTTACTTGGCTAGTAGTTTTGAGTATAGGGCTGATATTAGTGATAAAAATTTGGGGGGGGATTTCTGTTAAAATTCATCATCAGGTATGGAGAGAACTTTCACGCAACAAGTACAATGGAAGATGCCACAAACCTATCAAAAAATGGGGGATCTGGGGAAAAGAGGAGAGCCCATACGCACCCCTCCAAAACCCAATAATTCACCACAGAAAAAACAAAGAATGGAATGGAAATACCCTTGAGACGATCCCAACACAAATTGTTTATAAGATACTAAGATCTATAAACTTAAAATATGAGATAAGACCTTTATCAATAAAAAAAGGGGGAGGGAAAGAAAGGAAAAAGGGAAAGGGGGGAAAGAAAGTAGGGAGGAAGGGGGAAAAGAAGGAAGGAGGAGGAAAAAAAAGGGGAAAGAAAAGGGAGGAAAGAAAGGAAAAAGGTGGGAAGGAGAAGGAAGGGAAGGGAAAGGAGGGAGAAGAAAAGGGAAAAAATTGCATATAAAGACACATACCAGTTTTTCTTCACAGGTTATCAGAATGACTAATAAGTAAGAAAATAATGTGAGGTATATACAGGGCAAACTGTTTGCAGCTGTTGGTTAGGAGATAAACTAGAAATGGCTATTTACTTTACAATATATGACAATATACTTGAACTCACTATGCATGATTATGTGGTTTTTTTTTGGGTTTTTTTCTCCCACAGGCTATCAAAGATGACTAATAATTAAGATTAATAGTATGAGGCCTATATAAGGCAACGGTACAGTGTTTGAAAGAAGATAACTAGGAAAGCTATTTACTAGTGAAACTCTGGTGAACTCGTCCTCTTATGCTTCTCTTCACAGGATATCAAAAAATCACTAATGGAAAGCAGGGGGGGAATGGAAAGTTAATACATATAAATGTGGTAATGAATGGTTAATCTCTGGCTATGTGAAACAAGTTAAACTGTTTGTAAAGTTAGATATATGTCTATACCTAACGGTGTCAAATGATTTCATATAAAGATAACAACTAGCGAGGAATTAAAGCATCCTAATTTCTAAGAAAGAATCACGCGGTAACGGGAAATTTTCCCACTGAATGTGATGATCTTTCATTATGTTTTATTGTTTTATATAATGTATATAGTTTAACTCATTGTTTAAAAGTCAACTTCCTATCTCAAAATACAACTAACAAGGAATACAAAGGGTCATGTATATTTCCCTGAAAGTAAAACTCAAGAAATTTTTTGACACAATGGTACTTAAGACACTATCATATAATGTAAGAGGACTTAATTCACCATCCAAACGCCATTCCCCTTTGGAAAGAGATAACACAAATCAAACCAGACCTACTGTGCTACAAAAAAACACATTTACTAGACAAACACACCCACCTATTACACCATAAAGAATACACAAACATATACCACGCAACATCCCAGAAAAAAAAGAAAGGAGTAGAGCGATAGCGATTAAAAATTCAGTAGCCTTCAGAAATCCAAACATAACAGACCAAAGCGGGAGATATATCATCCTAGAATGTAAAATCAATAATGACACTATCTTATAACAAATATTCACAACCCAAATACGGACAACTAAAAATTTATCAAAAAAATATTAACAAAATTCAAAAATATCCTAAACAAAAATATACTAAGTGCGGAGATTCAATCTCACACTCGACACACAATGGACAAACAAGCAGAGTCCATCTAAAACAGACACAGAAATAAGAAAAATCTTAAAAACAGAAGAATATATGACTCTTGGAGAGTCTACACCCATTGGATAAAGACTTTACTTACTACTCAAAATCCACAATACCTTCTCTAGAATAGACATGATCCTAACAGACAAATGGCTTTTACAAAAATATTAAAAGCAAATATAGGAAACAGAACGATTTCAGATCACGCACCATAATAATAGAAATCTCAGAAGGAAGCTCACATCCTAACTTTGTCTATGGAGACTAAACCCTATCTTTAAGTATACCGAAAATCAAAGAACAAATTTACCTAGATCTTAAAGAATATTTTACTCTAAAGATAGAACAAATATCCCCACTCTCATTGTGGAATGACCATAAAGCTACATGAGAGGAATCTGATCAAAATAGCACAAATCTAAAGAAAGACTCAAAGAAAGACTACAGATATGTAATCAAAACTAAACAAACAAGAAGAAAATACACAAAGAAAATCCAACAGAAAAACTACGAACATCACAACAATAAAACAAAAAATCCACCAACACAACATGTACGAATTTGACAAATATATGCGTAGACTTAAAATTAATTATTACACCAAGGCCCCAAAACAACAAACTGTTAGCTAATAAAATGAAAAAAACATATAGCTAAAACCAAAATAGCCTACATACTAGAAAAACAATGGTAAAATCTACAACCCACAACAAATAGCGAACCAATTCGCCGAATACTATTCTACGCTATACAACATACAAAAACAACCCAACCATAAACACCAACCGAATCAGACATAAATAAATTCCTCAATAAAATCCAATTAAAAGGATTAACACAAGAGCAACTGAAACGATTAAATCACCCATTCAAATATCAGAAATAAACAAAACTATATTTCACTTCCAGCAACAAAACCCCAGGCCAAGACGGATATGTAAACGAATACTATAAAACATTCCCGGACATATTGACTCCATATCTACAAAAAGTGTATAATACAGCAATAGAAATGGAAAATTCCCAGAAGAAATGACACAAGCAATCATTTACCAATACCCAAACAAGAAAAAGACAGATCAATTAACAAATTCAGACCAATCTCCTACTGAATTCTGATATAAAATCTATTCTAGATATTAGCTCTCAGAATCCAACCATACCTACATAGAATTAATTGCACCAGATCAAGTGGGCTTCATCCAAGGTAGACAAACCTGGAGATAAACAAGAAAAATAATTAATATTATTAACGGGCAAATAACAAAACATACCAACTCTCCTAATCTCCTTAGATGCCGAAAGGCATGACCGCATAAACTGGACCTTCTTGGGAATATCTTAGAAAAAATAACATTAATGGCTGGATCAAAAAGGCATAATATGACGCTAATGAGAATCCACGGCAAAAGTATTTATAGCAATATGTTATCTTCCTCCCTTCAAACTAACCAATGGCACCAAGGCAGGGCTGCCCACTCTCGCCACTAATATTTGATCTAGCAATAGAACATTGGCCGAAACAATAAGACAAAAAAACATATATCGGGATTAAGATAGGGAAATCAGAGCATAAAATAGGACTGTATGCCGATGACGTTATACATAATCCTAACCGACCCATAAAATCGTTACCACACTCCAAGAAATACTAAGCAATATGGAACTATCTCCTACTACAAAATTAAGTGACAGTAAATCGTAATATACCAATAATATCCCGGACACACATAAAACTTTTCCTCAAAGCAAGATCCCATACAAAATAGAACAAGACCAAATCCCAATTGGAATCAAACTAACAACCAACCTAAAACCCTATACAACCAAAACTATGAACCACTTTTGGAACCATTTAAGAAAGACCTAGAATGGTGGAATACTAAAATATATCATGGATAAACAAAGTAACCTTACTAAAAATGCTACTACTTCAAACTCTTATATAAATACAGACAATACCCATACATATTCCAAATACTTTTTTATCACACTAAACAGAATAATAAACAATTCATGTGGTCAAACAGTAAACCTAGAATCAACGCATACAATGACAAAATAAAAGAAAACAGGTGGAGTAGCATTCCCACATTCACAAGATTATTATTATGCAGCTATATTGGATCAATCAAGATATTATTGGGCAGAACCCAATCAGCAGAAAAAATGGGTGAAATAAACAGGAAAGCATTAAAACAAGCAAGACCATAGATATCACATTGGTTGTGTGGTTTTGCAGTTATTTTTGCAATATTGAATCTCCTTGCAATAGTCCTTATCACCTGAACTTAATAGCTGTACAAATACCCCAGTCCAATATAATGTACCCAAAAGTGTTCCATAAAACTCTTTAGGACACTTGTTTAGCATTTTAGAATCATTATTGAATTCCATTCTCTAAAGAGCATGTCCACCTTTCAAACTAAAATTTAACCCACTACTGGCCCCACTGTGTAATTTAAATTTTTTTTTACCTTACATCTCTGCTCCTTATGGTCCTCAAGCAGCGCTTGCCCAAAGTCCAGGAAACTGAAGAGTAGGAGGTGTCTTCCTGTTCAAAAGGTTTCAGCCTACTCCTTGTCCTCTGAGAGGACAGTGGCATGTGCAGGGGAACCCTTTCCCCCCTCCCTCCCACCCTCCGGATCCTTTGCTGGCTGCCCTTCACCTAGAGTAAAACGTTTTATATATAATATAGGGCATCCCTTCCCACCCCCAACCACTAAAGTAGAATTTAATTTGCTAAAAAAAGAATTTGAACTGTACTTACAGCCCTGCGGCGTTCTCTATTGCCGGCAGCCTAGGCTGTGATTGTCTGCCTTTCAACCAATCACAACAGCAACTGCTGGTCCGGACCCTGTTTGCAAGTTCTGCCTAACAGAGGTCTGGATAAGAGCTCTGCAGGAGAGAGGGGCTGTAATTATAGTTCTCCTTTTTTAACAATCTAATATAGCGGTTGGGGGTAATCGATGCCCTACATTTTATTAAAAATTATATAGAGGGTGGTGATACCCTTTAACATTGTGTGGAAAATAAGCTAAGGAAACACACTGATCTTTAAATTAAAATATAATGAATTAAAGATTTTATTAAAAATAAAAGATTTGAATGTTTTGAGGTTTTTATATGTTTATTAATACAAATTGTAAATTCCAAGACTAAATATTTAGAGGCCACTTTACTCAAGCAGTAGCTGACAGCTTTCTGACTACTTCCCCAGTCTGCCCTTCCCTTAATTAGGAATGTCAGAGGCACTGACTGCGAGAGGTGCTAGAGGGCAGTCAGTTGCTGCATGAGTATAGTGCCCCTTTAAAACTTTAACAATTCATTGTAAAATGTAAAGTTCTCAGTGGGCAAAAGTCTCCCTATAAACCTAAAATAAATTATATACAGAATCTTTTTTAAGGATTCTAAAAAGGACACATACAAATTTAATGAATCAAAAGTATTTATTTGTTTTGTGTATTTTAATAATTTAGTTAAGAAAGAAGAAAATCAAACTACGGACCACTGGATAATTATTTTGGGATTTCCAATGAATTATAACTTCAGGATTCCTTTTTTCCTACTGATTTTTTCCCTTTATTTTGTGACGTTATTTCTGAATGGAACAGTTACTACATTGGTTTATTCTTGCCCCAACCTTCATCATCCAATGTTCTTCTTTCTCAGTCATCTCTCCATTTGTGACATCTCGCTTACCACCAGTATTGTCCCTGTTATGTTATCTGGGGTTTTGAAAGGAAGCGTGAAAGTGTCTATCACTGCCTGTCTAATGCAGTTTCTAAGCTATGGCACTGCTTTAACTTCAGAATGTCTCCTCCTTGTTGTGATGGCTTTTGACCGTTACCTGGCAATTTGCCACCCTCTCCAATATACTTCTATCATGAACATACAATTTTGCCTTCATCTTGTTATTATTTGTTGGATCCTGGGCTTTACAATTACTGTTTGCCTGCTAATATTGCTGAGCAGATTAGAATTCTGTGGTTCATATATTGACCATTTCTATTGCGATTTAGTTCCAATTCTGCAACTTTCTTGCTCAGACAATTCTGCTGTGCAGCTGGAACAGTCGTTATTTGCCACGTTTGTGCTTATGTTTGCACTTATATCTTTCGTTGTCACATATGTGTATATATTGAAAGCCATCTACAGAATTCCAACAATTTCGGGACGGCAGAAAGCTTTCTCCACCTGCAGCTCTCATGTCGCTGTTGTTTGCACATTTCTAGGATCATTGACTAGTATTTATATCCCACCTCCTAGTGGAAATACATTGAACATAAATAAGGTGGTGTCTCTGCTTTACACCGTTGTTACTCCTCTCTTTAATCCAATTATATACTGTCTGAGAAACATGGAAATCAAGGAAGCCTTTAAAAAAATCTGTATAAATAATAAATAAAACTCCTAAAGCCTAAGATGTTTTTATAATGAACATTACTTTTATTCATTACTGAACCTTACCAAGGAGAGTCAATAAAATTTTGTCCCAACCAATCAGATGTTAGTTTTCAAATGTTAAATAAGATCTGATTGGTTGGGGCAATATTAGCACCATTTTAAATGATAAGAACTTTTATTGAATTTCCCTGATAGTAACACTTTTACTTTGAAATATAATGCAATCTATTTAATGCCTAGTTGTCTAATTTGTTTCCATCAGAAAAAAAGGTCAAGCACAAGTTCTAGACAGTGCCATATTTTCCCCAAGTTTAAGAAATATTCAATCTACTAATCAACAAGGTCAAATTCTCTAACACTGCAATGGGGAAGTTTTAGATATAAACCCTGAATTTGGCTTGGAAGGCCAAGTTTTTTAGGCCAACAATTAAAAGGAAGTGAACTTTTGGCAAAAAGAGTAATTCAGAGCAAAAGTTATTGCATCGAATGCACATTGGGTAGTATACGTTTTCCATGGTTTTGGGTGATAATGTGATGTGATCCACTATTGGAATATATGGGTGTACAATTTACATGTGTATCTCTTGAATTCCAATAATACAGATACATGGATACATGATTTTAAATATGTAATTTCTTGGAGCAGTCGGGCTGCATTTTGGTAGCCCTTGCTGTTCAGAGAAAACACTGTTTTGAGAATTTAACAAAATAACTAAAAAAAATTTCAATTCTTTTGGAGCATTGCATTAAACCAGGACATTGGTCCTGTAGTATTTAATTAGATTAACTGGACTTGAAAGACATTTCACTAGTCATATGACTGGATCTCTCAATTCAGAATGACTTGTACAAAAATCTGTGGCAATAAATACCATGGAAAGTCCCAATTAGCATATCACAGCAAGGTTGCATGGTTTTAGGGACCTCCTGAATGCAAGCGGTTGATTGCATTGTAGCTAAAAGGGGTTACCAAAACCGCCCAGGGTAAGGCATCAAAACATCATTGTACATGGCAGACAAATGGTGTCAACTCCCCACCACACACACTCACTCACACACACACACACACACACACACACACACACACACACACACACACTTCTATTCAAGTTTGGTTTCTTCATTTGACATGAATGGCCTCCTTTACACATCTTGTGAACCAATCCTGTTCCTTGGCCAATATGTTGACATTATAATCTTCAGACTTTTTTTAAGATGCAGGTACATGGCTGAGTCCTGACACATGGAATTGGCTCTTCTGTGCTGGGCCCTAAGTTAGTGCAACTGCTGTTTTTTCTCTCCCACATACAGAGCACTCTTCACTGCACTGCACTGCGTGTATGATGTAGATCTTCTTGTGTTTTGATATTTGGTCTTTTGGATGCACCACTTGTTGCCTCAGTGTGCAGAGAGGGATATGGTGTCTCTTAAAAATTCTTCTTATTTTCTCTGGAATGACCATGTTCTTTCTCCTGTCCTGCTTCCTCCCTTTACTGGTAGCATTCGTGTTCTTTTCTTTCCTTCTCTTTGTTTTGACAAAGGCCCAGTCTTAATATCCACAAGTTTTAAGGGCTCCTCTGAGATGTTTCATTTCTTTAGCCTTGGCCTCTGTGCTAGTGGGGATGTTCTCTGTGTTGCAGGGTTCTGATGACACCCAGCTTGTGATCTAAATGGTGGTAGGAGTCAAACATCAAATACTGATCTGTGTGTGTTGGTTTTCTGTAAACCTCTACCTCCAGTTTACCATTCTCCCTGCCTTCTATCAAGCAGTGTAAGAAAGCCATCTGATGTTTTGGTCCAAAGCACTGACATGTTCTGAACCTGCGTTTCCACTTCCTCCATGTAAAGGTTTGCCACGATGGAGATCTCATAGCACACACGTTTTTGTTTGTAGAACTTATATTTGAAATACTGTATATACTCGAATATAAGTCGAGGTCTTTAGGTTTTAAAATTAGCTTGAAAGGCAAACCTTAGCTTATACTCGGGCCAAATAAAATTTACAGGAACTTACCACTCCACATTGTATTCTGGGGGGGGTGTAAATTTATTTCCATTTTTACTTAGAATATATTATTCCATTTACTTTATATGATGGAATACAAATAATTGAAGATCTGCTCCCCTGGATGTTACGCCCCTGTTTTAAAGCAATTTTTACTAAAAACAAAATATATACTGTAATTGCCTGGTCACAAAGAGCTAATTAAAATTAACTGTCTCTCGCATTACTATAGTCTATGGTTCCAAAGATATCTGCAAAAAAGTGCATGCTCTTTAAACCCCCCCCCATGCTACTGACCAACCTAGCAGCATTGAAGAAAAAGGAGAGCAAAACAAATACTTCTATAAGTAAATTACACTGCAAACCTCATTCTGTATCAGCTCCCCTACCAGGCTGTCAAAATTACTGAGATTTATATTGTGTTTTCACGACCGAATAATCATGACCCAGTGGGCCCAATTTGCATTTAAAATCGCTATTGTTAATTTATGATAACGATCGTAAATTGATGATCACTAAACCAATTGGAAATTATTGTTCGGTTTAACGATTGCTAAACCAATCCTTAAAGGCGCGGTTTCGCTAGAAAGCAATACCATCCCTTTATAACTATGGCCCAGTGTTTACTATTGAGGGGTCCAACAATTTAAAAAAAAATCTAATATACCTATGCAGAGATACAATATTTCAAATCTCTTTTTTAACCCGATCCCAGTGATGCAATACCGAACGTAAACGCGATTATGCCCGGTATTGCATTGTGGGATCACAGAGAGGTAAGAGAGGTAAGGAGATTTGCTCTGCTTTAATATACACTACAGAAATCACTTACTAACCCACCAGGAAGATTTATTATTTCCAGTAAAGTTTCAGGTCCACAACAATCAACCAAATGTGTTTTAAAGACTAACATGTTTAAGAAATTCTACATTTGCAGATTCAGACATTGTACCCTTGTGTAGTACTGGCATTAAGAGTCTTTATACTTCAAGACAGAAGGGTATAAACTGTAGCCCTTGGCTTCTATTTATATTTTCATAGGAGATTGCATTGAGTTTTTAGGAGCTACCAACAAGGTGGGGGTATAGGATATTACATATAGGAAAGGCGTATATGTATGTGTGTACTATCTCACTATTACCATTTAAATGACCATCAATAAGTGTCTATAAAGTATAGCACTGGCTTATATTAGGTACAAGACAAAATATACAAAACACAGTAACTTACTTACAGAGCTGAGATCCCTATTGCATGGTTTGGTCAAAATGGGAGGTTAAACCACACCCCTGGGTCTGCTCCATGTGAATACTGAAAGGAAGTAGTGTCAGTATCATATCCAATGATGTGGCAGTCTTAGCCAATCCAAAATAAGTTTCTGTCTGCTACACAGGACGGGATGTGTATTGTAATGGACATATACACCAAGGCTCCTTATATACCACCTCCAGCCTGCAGGTGGTATCAGTGAATATTAAAAGACAAGACACCCCTGCTCTCTATGGATGAGAGAAAATGAAAGTAGATAGGAGTGGGTGGTGTTGGGACTGATCTGTATTGGATACAAACTCTGAGGCAACAGATAAGTGTACACCAACTTACAAGAACACATAATATACAGGCCTGGTCAATATTCAAAGTGGTGCACCATAGGCAGGGACTATTCCTTTACTGCACATGTTATCTTTTTTTATTAAATCATTGCAATACTTACTGTTAAATGTAATCAATACTGGTTTATCTTGTTCAAAGAAAGTAAGTGCATGTCTGCTTTGTGCCAGACCACCAGAGTAACCCACTGTGTGCTATACTACCCATTATCATCCCATAAAGCAGTGATCTGGTACACATTAGTGACGGCGATGCTGGTAATACCATTTGTTCTCCCTGTTTCTTCTGTATATTTGTTCTTTGTATTAATCTTTGGAGGCTGCTACTGAAATTATTGATTTAAATCCTTTTAGTAGGGTGTATAAAGATTTTACAGTATATCATCTGTATCAACATCTCAGCTCATGCCTAGATAAGACCTCCCCGCACACAAAAAGATGAAGAATAGGGGTACCCCATACATAAGTACTAATAACAAACCAAGTAATTCTGGCCCATACTAAAAAAAGAATATGAAAAGTGATTTAAACAACAGCCTTTTGGTATTATATTAAATGACTCCATGAAGTATGAGAGGAATATTTGGCATGCCCTGGCCTTAAAACATGGCATGGCATTCCCATGTCTTAGCTGTGTGTGTGAAGGCTCCATCATAAAATGTGGCAAGGTTAATTAACCCATGGAAGGCTACAGTATTCCAAATAGTTGTCCACGTGTGACCAAAGGTGTTCCTATGGTTTTTGACACCTGAAACAACTTTTAAAGGGCATGTCCACCCCATTTTCTAAAATTTGCCCAATATTAGCTTCCCCTCTCCCAGCCCCAACCGCCATAAAAGATTTTACTGGAACTCCCCCGATCTTTACTTACCTTACCTCTTTCCCACGGCGTACTGTACCGGCCCTCTGCTTGCATGGAACTGCAAGCAGGGGGCGGGACTGGCAGCCGCATCCATGATTGGCTGAGAGGCAGCCAACCATGGACACGGCTGCCGCCTGCACAGAACGCTGGGGGAGAAAGGTAAGGTAAGGGGAGTTCCAATAAAATCTCTTATGATGGTTAGGGCTGGGGAAAGGAAAGCTAATATTTGGCAAAGGTGTTTAACACTAGGGAGAGGGATTGCAAAATGGGTGGGAGAGGGGGGGAGAGGCTGGGGGGGAGGCCTGCAGTACGCAGGACAAAATTTTCCTGGAGGAGAGACAGGAGGCAGAGTCCTATATGGACTCTGCTATCCTCCTGGTGGCCAGTTTTTGGGACTTTGGGGGGGATTCCAGGAGAACCATTTGGAGCTGGGATGTAAGGTAAGGATTTTATTGCACTACATAGTGGGGCCAGTAGTGGGGGGAATTATAGTTTTGGGGATGGACATGCCCTTTAAATGCCGCCTATCGGTAGATGGGGGGATGGCACGTGGAGCAGGCATGGCTTCATCAGGGAACATAGGCATGGCTTGTGGAGGTGGGTGTGGTGGGCTGACTAACACTGACTGGCAGACTGGAGGGCTGACTTAACACTGACTGGTGGACTGGAGGGCTGACTTAACACTGATTGGTAGACTGGTGCTGAAATGCAGTATTGCAGGAAGGAAGAATTTTTTAAAACTGCCGCCTTTTAAGTGTTCAGCAGGAGTGTGCCCTGAACAAATGTTTCAGTTTGCTTAATGGTAGGGGCACCCCTGCGTGTAACACACAAACACAGTGATTTACCTAGAGACACAATTGCTCTGGGAGAATCTCACTTAGCAAATTCAGGTAAATCCTGAAAGGCTAATAGGCTTGCTAAAACTAGAGCATATTACATTTGTTGTGCCAGCTGTAGGTTTTTTGGGGGTTTTATTTACATTTGAATTGCTTATTGGTACTTTAACCCCAGAAAAGAGTGCTGCAGCTCTATGTTAATGAAGCACAAAATGTATTTTATCAAATGTTATAGTAATTTTGCCATAGTAGTGCTCCCACAGCCCACTTTTGTGTATTATATCAAATGTGCCATGGGCTACATTAGCAAGACCTGAAAAAAAGGGATAAAAAAACACAGAAAAATTTCCCCAACACAGACACAGCAGTTTCAAGACACTTCACTAAAAAAGGACAATCAAAAACAGCTAAAGTGGAAGGTCAATGCTTTGGTACAATGGAATCAAGTTGACCAAGATTTATACATGCAGCCAGCAGTGTTCCTAGGGTTTTTGGCACGTGAAACAACTTCTAAATGCTGCCTATAAGCAGGCTGGGGCAGCATGTGAAGCAGGTGTGGCTTAATCAGAGAACAGAGACATGGCTCAGGGAGGTGGGTTTGGTGGGCTGACTAAAACAGACTGTTGAATGGGAGGGCTAACTTAACACTGACTGGTGCTCAAATGCAGCATTGCAGGAAGGAGATTTTTTTTAAACTGCCGCCTTTTAAGTTTTACACTTAGGGCGCGCCCTGAGCCAATGTTTCAGTTTGCTTCATTTTAGGGGCACCCCTGCATGCAGCTGTTAAAATCTATTGGGGAGGTGTATAGAGAGATGCTATTGCTCTCTATTGCCCCGTTAAGGCAATGCACCGATCTGAGATCGGCACTCTATGCATTGCAAACTGAGTTAACCCATTACGAATCTTTAACACCAGCTATTTGCTGGTGTTAAAGATTCAGTCTTAAAGAGCTGCTATTGGCTTCGTGCATTTGTTGTGGTGGTTAGGCGACCCTCTTTTTGCCCACCACCATTATTTTTATCTTAAAGCCATGTTGACCCTTGGTGTATTGGCACAAAGCGGTTAACGTGGATTTAAGATGGAAATAGCAGATAGCAGCTTTCTATACATCGCCCTGTATCTGGCTATTTTATGTATGTGTAAAATGTTAAATCACTGAGTAAGAAAATAAAAATATGATATTATTATCTAAAATCCACATTTTATTTCATTTCTTTTTTCTAATAGAACAATAATTAGACATTTAGAGCACTGGGATTCTTATTTCCTTTGAGATGTTCCTCTGTGGCGTTAAAAGACCACAGGGGACTTTAAGTACTTTAAGCAACTGACATAACATTGAAACACTTACAACAATTTTTTATTATTACATTATTGCATTATTGCATTTTGGTAATGTTTTAAATAATTGTGTTCTGTTGTGTAAATGTTTGACCCCTATTACTTTTAAAAATACATTTATCTTTAAAGTTTTTCTTGAATAATACTGAAATATAGCTGTGCTGAACAATATTCACTTCATTAGCCTATTTCTAAAGCTCTTGATTATGTTTTCCAATACTTTATATAGTAAGGGTTAAAAGGGTTGTAAGGGTTATTTTTAATTAATTTGACTTGAAGAGCCAAATTACTGTTCTTTCTATTTCTTCTTCTTTTCTTCCATTTTATTCTTCCACTTTTTGGACTGTATCTGCTCCCACAGTTTTTGAGCTAGAGACCTGAAATTCGCTACAGACACGCGGGGCATATAGGAGAAGTGTGCTATTACCTAGCTAAGGAAGTGTTACAGTGTTATTGGCAAATTATAGTACATTTTACCCCATAGACTATAATGGTAACAATCCTCAAATGTGAATGTTTCAGAACAGTTTGTTTCATGGTCATAAACACATACTCCCAACCCCCCACACAGACACAGGTACACCCACCTACTGACCTACCTTTCCATTCCCATGGAAGCCATACTTAAAGGGTAACTGTAGTCAAAAAACTAATTTTGATCAATCATCAATAAAAGTTAGTTATATGGTCATACATGCAAAAACACCAACCCCCAACCTCACACGAGTACACACGCTTACTGACCTACCATTCCATTTCCATGATAGCCATACTTAAAGGGTAACTAAAGTAAAAAAAACGAAATTTGATCAATAATCAAAAAAGTTTGAAAAAAAGGGTAAATTAAGTAAAAAATGTTTTTGATATATCCTCAATAAAAGATAGTTTTATGGTTGTAAACACAAAAAAATTCATACCCCCTCAACCAGACCCAGGTACACAAGCCTACTGACCTATCCTCCCATTTCCGTGGCAGCCATACTTAAAGGGTAACTAAAATAAAAAAAACGAAATTTGATCAATAATCAAAAAAGTTGTTTTTTAACTTCCCACCTGATCCAGGTACACACGCCTACTGACCTACCCTTCCATTTTCATGGCAGCCATATTTAAAGGGTAACTATAGTCAAAAAACAATTTTGATTAATCTTCAACAAAGTTTGTTTTTTTAACCCCCAACGTGACACAGGTACACAAACCTACTGACCTACCCCTCCATTACTGTGGAAGCCATACCTAAAGGGTAACTATAGTAAAAAAAACAATTTTGACTAATCATCAACAAAGTTTTTTTTTAACCCCCAACGTGACACAGGTACCTACTGTTCAAAATGCTTGTTAGTTGTAGGTTACAACCTACTACTGACAACTATTTTGAATGGGACTTCAGTTTGATACTATGTTTTGGACAGTTTATTGACATCCCAACGTTGATGTGGGATGATTTGTGATTTTAGTAATAGTGTTTTTTGTATATGGGGGGTCTTTTTGTAGGACCCCCCATATATGTATATGTAGGTCTTTTTAAGTTTGTAGACTAAAGACATCCTTTCAATAATGTGTAGGTGTATTCAAATATGGAGGTTTGCCTCCCCTGTATGGGAGGGGCGATAACCTTGTTAAGTAATTTTGATATCCCAATACCGTGAGTGCCATTAAGGGAAGTCTAAGGAGTTTCCTTTCTCCAAATTTATAAATATAGTAAGTCGTGTCCCAGAGCACCATCGCTGAAACGATTGTCAGGAGAGGACCTAAAAATCATTGTAGTTCCCCTTGAGCTAAATTTAGAAACACACACCTACTGACCTACCCCTCCATTACTGTTGCAGCCTGTTAAAGGGTAACTAGAATCAAAAAACGTTTTGACCAATCATCAAAAAAAGTTTGTAATTTTTAACTTCCAACCCGACACAGGTACACACACCTACTGATCTACTTATCCATTACTGTGGCAGCCATATTTAAAGGGTAACTAAAAACAAAAAAACAGATTTTGATCAATAATAAAAGAAGTTTGTAATTTTAACTTCCAACCTGATCCAGATACACATATTTACTGGCCCATCCTTCCATTTTCATGGCAGTCATATTTAAAGGGTAACTATAGTCAAAAAATCTATTTTGACTAATCATCAACAAAGTTTGTTTTTTTAACCCCCATCCCGACACAGGTACACACAGCTACTGATCTACTTATCGGTTACTGTGGCAGCCATATGTAAAGGGTAACTAAAATAAAAAACAAATTTTGATCAATAATCAAAAGAGTTAGGTTTTTTTTTAACTGATCCAGGTACACACACCTACTGACCTACACTTCCATTTCCATGGAAGCCATATTTAAAGCTTAACTATAGTAAGAAAAAAACTTGACTAATCATCAACAGTTTTTTTTTTAACCCCCAACCTGACCAAGGGTAGCTAAAGCCAAAAAAAAAAATTTGACCAATAATCAAAAAAGTTAGTTTTTTTAACCCCCAACGTAACACAGGTACACACACCTACTGACCTACCCATTAATTTCTGTGGCAGCCATACTTAAAGGGTAACTAAAGTCATAAATAAATTTTGATCAATAATCAAAAAAAGGTTTGTTTTTTTAACTTCCAACCTGACGCAGGTACACACACCAACTGAGATACATATTCATTCATGTGGCAACCACATTTAAAGGGTAAGTATAGTAAAAAGACACATTTTGACCAATCATCAAAAAAGGTAGTCTTTTATCCCCCAAGCTGACACGAGTACATACACTAACTGACCTATCTTTAATTCATGTGACAGCCATATTTAAAGGGTAAGTAAAAAAACAACAATGTCCTCATCATTGGCATTATTAAGTTTTAAAATCTGCAGCACAAACACACACATTCCCTTTCAAAAGCCAAATTCAAAGTTTATACTTTCCCGTTCTAGTTTTTTTTCTCCTTAAAGTTAATTTAAAAAAAAGATTTTTCATATTTGTGTTAATTACATCCTTGATAAGACCAAGTTTTCTTGGTTTCTGTCTCGAACAGTATGTTAAAATTGTACAAATTAAGAAGGAAGAGGTTAAAGGAGAACTAAACTTAATATTTTTTACCCCCAATGTGAGTTTTTCTCCCCAGAACACTTATACATTTAAAGATTCTTCTCTAGTAAGTTGCATTTAGTACATGTAAGTACTATACAGATTATATCTGTTGTATTCAATTAGATCAACCGGACTTGAAGTTTAGTTCTTGAAGACGTTTCGCTAGTCATCCGACTGGCTTTCTCAATTCAGAATAACTTGTACAAGAATCTGTGGCACTTATGTACCCTGGAAAATCCCAATTAGCATATCACAGCCAGGTGTTAAGGGCGTGATTAGATATCACTAGCCCTTAACACCTAGATATCACGGGCGTGGCTAAGAGGTGTTATAGGAACGCCCAGAGTAAGGTGTCAAAACAGCATTGTACATGGCAGACAGATGGTGTCGAACCCCCCACCTCTATTTAGGCTTGGTTTCTTTATTTTCACATAAATGGCCTCCTTAACACCTCTCTTGAACCAGTCACGTTCCTTGTACAAGTTATTCTGAATTGAGAAAGCCAGTCGGATGACTAGCGAAATGTCTTCAAGAACTAAACTTCAAGTCCGGTTGATCTAATTGAATACAACAGATATACCATGACCTGGATGAATGAGAACCTTCACAAGCATACTATATAGATTCTGTAACTAAGAAGGCTTCCATGTTGTTGCTAGTATAACCCACAACCCATGTAGTCTTCAAAGAGCCACACTCCCTGACCCCAGTATTCACTGTCTCTATGCACAGAATATTTTCAATACAGATGTCTCCACACCAATATGAAAGTCCCTGATTACACTTTAAAAGCTTCTTGCTTCCCTGCAGTTTATTTTCCAGTCAGTGTAAATTGTTGGAAAATAAACTGCGGGGTAACAAGCAGCTTTCAAATTCTTATCAAGGACTTCTGTTTTGGTATGGAGACATCTGTAAACCTGGTAAAGCACAAGTTTTAGAAATACAATCATAAAGACATACTGTTAGGTTGTATATGTACATAAAGTGATTAGATTGTAAGCTCTTCGGGGCAGGGCCTGATGTGAATTGAGTAAATAATTGTAAAGTGCTGCGGAATATGTAGCGCTATATAAAAAATAAAATACATACATACATACACATTCCAGAAGGTGACTGGTTCAAATCCCCAAACATACCATTATATTCCTTGCAAAATATAAAGTTCCTACATGTATTAGTGTTTCTAATAGGATAATGGGATAGGGATAAGTTCTGATTTTAGCAAGACAAATTACATGAAGTTTCAAATTCTATTCCCCTGACTTACTTCTAATTTTTTTCAAATGTTAATATTCTGTTTTCTGTTTCATGCTAGATAAGAAACACACTGCAAAGCTTACTTATGTTTTTTGAAATTTAAAGAATTATATCAAATTTAGTAAAGGTGCATTGAATGTGTTTGAAAAAGAAAAAACAAACAAACAAAATCCCTGTTCTGTGTCAGGGAGAGGGAGGATATCTGTGCTGTTATGTGATTGTCTGTCAGCTTCTAGGAAGCAAGACTGCAACTTGTGTTGATCTGTTCAGCACTACAGAGCAGGTGAAGTGTACTGCCTATACTTAGCTGAGTTTACTTAGCTAAGGTGGATTATGGGAGCTGACCCTAGTTCCCATAAGTTAATTTCATAAATCACCCAGCAGCTACAGAAAAAGGGTAAGACACAGCTTGATGTATGTTTGTGCTCTTTTGGGGCAATGTTGACTTTATTTCCACTTTAACATCTTGTTAAATTATCGGATAAAGAAAGCAATGTCAAATGTAACAAAATATGTATTTTAAGTGTTGTTGTAGGTGCAGAAATGGGCAGAAATATAAGCATAATTCAGTATTTGACACAAATGTAGACTTTTTTTCTAAGAAAAGTATTAAAATATTTAACATCAAAACAGGGATGGGTGGATTCAATATCACTAAAAAACAATAACTGCAAAGCACACAGAACGCTATTCGGTATTGGGTAATAAAATTTTACACTTATTTTATGGTACCTCACCTTTTCCAAATTTCAATAAATTTAATAAATAAAGTTTATTACAGCTAATTGTATCTATATCTAAATCTAAGTGCATTGCTTTCACTTTTCCCTTGTGTTTAGCTAGCACCACTGAGATCTCACACTTCTATTCAAGTTTGGTTTCTTCATTTGACATGAATGGCCTCCTTTACACATCTTGTGAACCAATCCTGTTCCTTGGCCAATATGTTGACATTATAATCTTCAGACTTTTTTTAAGATGCAGGTACATGGCTGAGTCCTGACACATGGAATTGGCTCTTCTGTGCTGGGCCCTAAGTTAGTGCAACTGCTGTTTTTTCTCTCCCACATACAGAGCACTCTTCACTGCACTGCACTGCGTGTATGATGTAGATCTTCTTGTGTTTTGATATTTGGTCTTTTGGATGCACCACTTGTTGCCTCAGTGTGCAGAGAGGGATATGGTGTCTCTTAAAAATTCTTCTTATTTTCTCTGGAATGACCATGTTCTTTCTCCTGTCCTGCTTCCTCCCTTTACTGGTAGCATTCGTGTTCTTTTCTTTCCTTCTCTTTGTTTTGAGGCCCAGTCTTAATATCCACAAGTTTTAAGGGCTCCTCTGAGATGTTTCATTTCTTTAGCCTTGGCCTCTGTGCTAGTGGGGATGTTCTCTGTGTTGCAGGGTTCTGATGACACCCAGCTTGTGATCTAAATGGTGGTAGGAGTCAAACATCAAATACTGATCTGTGTGTGTTGGTTTTCTGTAAACCTCTACCTCCAGTTTACCATTCTCCCTGCCTTCTATCAAGCAGTGTAAGAAAGCCATCTGATGTTTTGGTCCAAAGCACTGACATGTTCTGAACCTGCGTTTCCACTTCCTCCATGTAAAGGTTTGCCACGATGGAGATCTCATAGCACACACGTTTTTGTTTGTAGAACTTATATTTGAAATACTGTATATACTCGAATATAAGTCGAGGTCTTTAGGTTTTAAAATTAGCTTGAAAGGCAAACCTTAGCTTATACTCGGGCCAAATAAAATTTACAGGAACTTACCACTCCACATTGTATTCTGGGGGGGGGTGTAAATTTATTTCCATTTTTACTTAGAATATATTATTCCATTTACTTTATATGATGGAATACAAATAATTGAAGATCTGCTCCCCTGGATGTTACGCCCCTGTTTTAAAGCAATTTTTACTAAAAACAAATTATATACTGTAATTGCCTGGTCACAAAGAGCTAATTAAAATTAACTGTCTCTCGCATTACTATAGTCTATGGTTCCAAAGATATCTGCAAAAAAGTGCATGCTCTTTAACCCCCCCCCATGCTACTGACCAACCTAGCAGCATTGAAGAAAAAGGAGAGCAAAACAAATACTTCTATAAGTAAATTACACTGCAAACCTCATTCTGTATCAGCTCCCCTACCAGGCTGTCAAACTTACTGAGATTTATATTGTGTTTTCACGACCGAATAATCATGACCCAGTGGGCCCAATTTGCAAACACATGGTATCGCAATTTAACGACACCGCACATTATGATAATGTACAGCCGCGGTCATACATTTACGCTGAACGTTCAGTCATGGAATACCATGTGGTAGTAAACTACCGCAATGGTATTCTATGGAGATCGTAAATCTCGTTATCAGTCATTTAAAATCGCTATTGTTAATTTATGATAACGATCGTAAATTGATGATCACTAAACCAATTGGAAATTATTGTTCGGTTTAACGATTTCTAAACCAATCCTTAAAGGCGCGGTTTCGCTAGAAAGCAATACCATCCCTTTATAACTATGGCCCAGTGTTTACTATTGAGGGGTCCAACAATTAAAAAAAAAAATATCTAATATACCTATGCAGAGATACAATATTTCAAATCTCTTTTTTAACCCGATCCCAGTGATACAATACCGAACGTAAACGCGATTATGCCCGGTATTGCATTGTGGGATCACAGAGAGGTAAGAGAGGTAAGGAGATTTGCTCTGCTTTAATATACACTACAGAAATCACTTACTAACCCACCAGGAAGATTTATTATTTCCAGTAAAGTTTCAGGTCCACAACAATCAACCAAATGTGTTTTAAAGACTAACATGTTTAAGAAATTCTACATTTGCAGATTCAGACAATGTACCCTTGTGTAGTACTGGCATTAAGAGTCTTTATACTTCAAGACAGAAGGGTATAAACTGTAGCCCTTGGCTTCTATTTATATTTTCATAGGAGATTGCATTGAGTTTTTAGGAGCTACCAACAAGGTGGGGGTATAGGATATTACATATAGGAAAGGCGTATATGTATGTGTGTACTATCTCACTATTACCATTTAAATGACCATCAATAAGTGTCTATAAAGTATAGCACTGGCTTATATTAGGTACAAGACAAAATATACAAAACACAGTAACTTACTTACAGAGCTGAGATCCCTATTGCATGGTTTGGTCAAAATGGGAGGTTAAACCACACCCCTGGGTCTGCTCCATGTGAATACTGAAAGGAAGTAGTGTCAGTATCATATCCAATGATGTGGCAGTCTTAGCCAATCCAAAATAAGTTTCTGTCTGCTACACAGGACGGGATGTGTATTGTAATGGACATATACACCAAGGCTCCTTATATACCACCTCTAGCCTGCAGGTGGTATCAGTGAATATTAAAAGACAAGACACCCCTGCTCTCTATGGATGAGAGAAAATGAAAGTAGATAGGAGTGGGTGGTGTTGGGACTGATCTGTATTGGATACAAACTCTGAGGCAACAGATAAGTGTACACCAACTTACAAGAACACATAATATACAGGCCTGGTCAATATTCAAAGTGGTGCACCATAGGCAGGGACTATTCCTTTACTGCACATGTTATCTTTTGTTATTAAATCATTGCAATACTTACTGTTAAATGTAATCAATACTGGTTTATCTTGTTCAAAGAAAGTAAGTGCATGTCTGCTTTGTGCCAGACCACCAGAGTAACCCACTGTGTGCTATACTACCCATTATCATCCCATAAAGCAGTGATCTGGTACACATTAGTGACGGCGATGCTGGTAATACCATTTGTTCTCCCTGTTTCCTCTGTATATTTGTTCTTTGTATTAATCTTTGGAGGCTGCTACTGAAATTATTGATTTAAATCCTTTTAGTAGGGTGTATAAAGATTTTACAGTATATCATCTGTATCAACATCTCAGCTCATGCCTAGATAAGACCTCCCCGCACACAAAAAGATGAAGAATAGGGGTACCCCATACATAAGTACTAATAACAAACCAAGTAATTCTGGCCCATACTAAAAAAAGAATATGAAAAGTGATTTAAACAACAGCCTTTTGGTATTATATTAAATGACTCCATGAAGTATGAGAGGAATATTTGGCATGCCCTGGCCTTAAAACATGGCATGGCATTCCCATGTCTTAGCTGTGTGTGTGAAGGCTCCATCATAAAATGTGGCAAGGTTAATTAACCCATGGAAGGCTACAGTATTCCAAATAGTTGTCCACGTGTGACCAAAGGTGTTCCTAGGGTTTTTGACACCTGAAACAACTTTTAAAGGGCATGTCCACCCCATTTTCTAAAATATGCCCAATATTAGCTTCCCCTCCCCCAGCCCCAACCGCCATAAAAGATTTTACTGGAACTCCCCCGATCTTTACTTACCTTACCTCTTTCCCACGGCGTACTGTACCGGCCCTCTGCTTGCATGGAACTGCAAGCAGGGGGTGGGACTGGCAGCTGCGTCCATGATTGGCTGAGAGGCAGCCAACCATGGACGCGGCTGCCAGCTGCACAGAATGCTGGGGGAGAAAGGTAAGGTAAGGGGAGTTCCAATAAAATCTCTTATGATGGTTAGGGCTGGGGAAAGGAAAGCTAATATTTGGCAAAGGTGTTTAACACTAGGGAGAGGGATTGCAAAATGGGTGGGAGAGGGGGGGAGAGGCTGGGGGGGAGGCCTGAAGTACGCAGGACAAAATTCTCCTGGAGAAGAGACAGGAGGCAGAGTCCTATATGGACTCTGCTATCCTCCTGGTGGCCAGTTTTTGGGACTTTGGGGGGGATTCCAGGAGAACCATTTGGAGCTGGGATGTAAGGTAAGGATTTTATTGCACTACATAGTGGGGCCAGTAGTGGGGGGAATTATAGTTTTGGGGGTGGACATGCCCTTTAAATGCCGCCTATCGGTAGATGGGGGGATGGCACGTGGAGCAGGCATGGCTTCATCAGGGAACATAGGCGTGGCTTGTGGAGGTGGGTGTGGTGGGCTGAGTAACACAGACTGGCAGACTGGAGGGCTGACTTAACACTGACTGGTGGACTGGAGGGCTGACTTAACACTGATTGGTAGACTGGTGCTGAAATGCAGTATTGCAGGAAGGAGGAATTTTTTTTAACTGCCGCCTTTTAAGTGTTCAGCAGGAGTGTGCCCTGAGCCAATGTTTCAGTTTGCTTCATTGTAGGGACACCCCTGCATGCAGCTGTTAAAATCTATTGGGGAGGTGTATAGAGAGATGCTATTGCTCTCTATTGCCCCGGTAAGGCAATGCACATATCTGAGATCGGCACTCTATGCATTGCTATGGTGCTGGTGTTAAAGATTCAGTCTTAAAGAGCTTCTATTGGCTTGGTGCATTTGTTGTGGTGGTTAGGCGACCCTCTTTTTGCCCACCACCATTATTTCTATCTTAAAGCCATGTTGACCCTTGGTGTATTGACACAAAAGCGGTTAACGTGGATTTAAGATGGAAATAGCAGATAGCAGCTTTCTATACATCGCCCTGTATGTGGCTATTTTATGTATGTGTAAAATGTTATATCACTAAGTAAGAAAATAAAAATATGATATTATTATGTAAAATCCACATTTTATTTCATTTCTTTTTTCTCATAGAACAATAATTAGACATTTAGAGCACTGGGATTCTTATTTCCTTTGAGATGTTCCTCTGTGGCGTTAAAAGTCCACAGGGAACTTTAAGTACTTTAAGCAACTGACATAACATTGAAACACACCAATTTTTTATTATTACATTATTGCATTATTGCATTTTGGTAATGTTTTAAATAATTGTGTTCTGTTGTGTAAATGTTTGACCCCTATTACTTTTAAAAATACATTTATCTTTAAAGTTTTTCTTGAATAATACTGAAATATAGCTGTGCTGAACAATATCCACTTCATTAGCCTATTTCTAAAGCTCTTGATTATGTTTTCTAATACTTTATATTGTAAGGGTTAAAAGGGTTGTAAGGGTTATTTTTAATTAATTTGGCTTGAAGAGCCAAATTACTGTTCTTTCTATTTCTTCTTCTTTTTCTTCCATTTTATTCTTCCACTTTTTTGACTGTATCTGCTCCCACAGTTTTTGAGCTAGAGACCTGAAATTCGCTACAGACACGCGGGGCATATAGGAGAAGTGTGCTATTACCTAGCTAAGGAAGTGTTACAGTGTTATTGGCAAATTATAGTACATTTTACCCCATAGACTATAATGGTAACAATCCTCAAATGTGAATGTTTCAGAACAGTTTGTTTCATGGTCATAAACACATACTCCCAACCCCCCACACAGACACAGGTACACCCACCTACTGACCTACCTTTCCATTCCCATGGAAGCCATACTTAAAGGGTAACTGTAGTCAAAAAACTAATTTTGATCAATCATCAATAAAAGTTAGTTATATGGTCATACATGCAAAAACACCAACCCCCAACCTCACACGAGTACACACGCTTACTGACCTACCATTCCATTTCCATGATAGCCATACTTAAAGGGTAACTAAAGTAAAAAAAACGAAATTTGATCAATAATCAAAAAAGTTTGAAAAAAAGGGTAAATTAAGTAAAAAATGTTTTTGATATATCCTCAATAAAAGATAGTTTTATGGTTGTAAACACAAAAAAATTCATACCCCCTCAACCAGACCCAGGTACACAAGCCTACTGACCTATCCTCCCATTTCCGTGGCAGCCATACTTAAAGGGTAACTAAAATAAAAAAAACGAAATTTGATCAATAATCAAAAAAGTTGTTTTTTAACTTCCCACCTGATCCAGGTACACACGCCTACTGACCTACCCTTCCATTTTCATGGCAGCCATATTTAAAGGGTAACTATAGTCAAAAAACAATTTTGATTAATCTTCAACAAAGTTTGTTTTTTTAACCCCCAACGTGACACAGGTACACAAACCTACTGACCTACCCCTCCATTACTGTGGAAGCCATACCTAAAGGGTAACTATAGTAAAAAAAACAATTTTGACTAATCATCAACAAAGTTTTTTTTTAACCCCCAACGTGACACAGGTACCTACTGTTCAAAATGCTTGTTAGTTGTAGGTTACAACCTACTACTGACAACTATTTTGAATGGGACTTCAGTTTGATACTATGTTTTGGACAGTTTATTGACATCCCAACGTTGATGTGGGATGATTTGTGATTTTAGTAATAGTGTTTTTTGTATATGGGGGGTCTTTTTGTAGGACCCCCCATATATGTATATGTAGGTCTTTTTAAGTTTGTAGACTAAAGACATCCTTTCAATAATGTGTAGGTGTATTCAAATATGGAGGTTTGCCTCCCCTGTATGGGAGGGGCGATAACCTTGTTAAGTAATTTTGATATCCCAATACCGTGAGTGCCATTAAGGGAAGTCTAAGGAGTTTCCTTTCTCCAAATTTATAAATATAGTAAGTCGTGTCCCAGAGCACCATCGCTGAAACGATTGTCAGGAGAGGACCTAAAAATCATTGTAGTTCCCCTTGAGCTAAATTTAGAAACACACACCTACTGACCTACCCCTCCATTACTGTTGCAGCCTGTTAAAGGGTAACTAGAATCAAAAAACGTTTTGACCAATCATCAAAAAAAGTTTGTAATTTTTAACTTCCAACCCGACACAGGTACACACACCTACTGATCTACTTATCCATTACTGTGGCAGCCATATTTAAAGGGTAACTAAAAACAAAAAAACAGATTTTGATCAATAATAAAAGAAGTTTGTAATTTTAACTTCCAACCTGATCCAGATACACATATTTACTGGCCCATCCTTCCATTTTCATGGCAGTCATATTTAAAGGGTAACTATAGTCAAAAAATCTATTTTGACTAATCATCAACAAAGTTTGTTTTTTTAACCCCCATCCCGACACAGGTACACACAGCTACTGATCTACTTATCGGTTACTGTGGCAGCCATATGTAAAGGGTAACTAAAATAAAAAACAAATTTTGATCAATAATCAAAAGAGTTAGGTTTTTTTTTAACTGATCCAGGTACACACACCTACTGACCTACACTTCCATTTCCATGGAAGCCATATTTAAAGCTTAACTATAGTAAGAAAAAAACTTGACTAATCATCAACAGTTTTTTTTTTAACCCCCAACCTGACCAAGGGTAGCTAAAGCCAAAAAAAAAAATTTGACCAATAATCAAAAAAGTTAGTTTTTTTAACCCCCAACGTAACACAGGTACACACACCTACTGACCTACCCATTAATTTCTGTGGCAGCCATACTTAAAGGGTAACTAAAGTCATAAATAAATTTTGATCAATAATCAAAAAAAGGTTTGTTTTTTTAACTTCCAACCTGACGCAGGTACACACACCAACTGAGATACATATTCATTCATGTGGCAACCACATTTAAAGGGTAAGTATAGTAAAAAGACACATTTTGACCAATCATCAAAAAAGGTAGTCTTTTATCCCCCAAGCTGACACGAGTACATACACTAACTGACCTATCTTTAATTCATGTGACAGCCATATTTAAAGGGTAAGTAAAAAAACAACAATGTCCTCATCATTGGCATTATTAAGTTTTAAAATCTGCAGCACAAACACACACATTCCCTTTCAAAAGCCAAATTCAAAGTTTATACTTTCCCGTTCTAGTTTTTTTTCTCCTTAAAGTTAATTTAAAAAAAAGATTTTTCATATTTGTGTTAATTACATCCTTGATAAGACCAAGTTTTCTTGGTTTCTGTCTCGAACAGTATGTTAAAATTGTACAAATTAAGAAGGAAGAGGTTAAAGGAGAACTAAACTTAATATTTTTTACCCCCAATGTGAGTTTTTCTCCCCAGAACACTTATACATTTAAAGATTCTTCTCTAGTAAGTTGCATTTAGTACATGTAAGTACTATACAGATTATATCTGTTGTATTCAATTAGATCAACCGGACTTGAAGTTTAGTTCTTGAAGACGTTTCGCTAGTCATCCGACTGGCTTTCTCAATTCAGAATAACTTGTACAAGAATCTGTGGCACTTATGTACCCTGGAAAATCCCAATTAGCATATCACAGCCAGGTGTTAAGGGCGTGATTAGATATCACTAGCCCTTAACACCTAGATATCACGGGCGTGGCTAAGAGGTGTTATAGGAACGCCCAGAGTAAGGTGTCAAAACAGCATTGTACATGGCAGACAGATGGTGTCGAACCCCCCACCTCTATTTAGGCTTGGTTTCTTTATTTTCACATAAATGGCCTCCTTAACACCTCTCTTGAACCAGTCACGTTCCTTGTACAAGTTATTCTGAATTGAGAAAGCCAGTCGGATGACTAGCGAAATGTCTTCAAGAACTAAACTTCAAGTCCGGTTGATCTAATTGAATACAACAGATATACCATGACCTGGATGAATGAGAACCTTCACAAGCATACTATATAGATTCTGTAACTAAGAAGGCTTCCATGTTGTTGCTAGTATAACCCACAACCCATGTAGTCTTCAAAGAGCCACACTCCCTGACCCCAGTATTCACTGTCTCTATGCACAGAATATTTTCAATACAGATGTCTCCACACCAATATGAAAGTCCCTGATTACACTTTAAAAGCTTCTTGCTTCCCTGCAGTTTATTTTCCAGTCAGTGTAAATTGTTGGAAAATAAACTGCGGGGTAACAAGCAGCTTTCAAATTCTTATCAAGGACTTCTGTTTTGGTATGGAGACATCTGTAAACCTGGTAAAGCACAAGTTTTAGAAATACAATCATAAAGACATACTGTTAGGTTGTATATGTACATAAAGTGATTAGATTGTAAGCTCTTCGGGGCAGGGCCTGATGTGAATTGAGTAAATAATTGTAAAGTGCTGCGGAATATGTAGCGCTATATAAAAAATAAAATACATACATACATACACATTCCAGAAGGTGACTGGTTCAAATCCCCAAACATACCATTATATTCCTTGCAAAATATAAAGTTCCTACATGTATTAGTGTTTCTAATAGGATAATGGGATAGGGATAAGTTCTGATTTTAGCAAGACAAATTACATGAAGTTTCAAATTCTATTCCCCTGACTTACTTCTAATTTTTTTCAAATGTTAATATTCTGTTTTCTGTTTCATGCTAGATAAGAAACACACTGCAAAGCTTACTTATGTTTTTTGAAATTTAAAGAATTATATCAAATTTAGTAAAGGTGCATTGAATGTGTTTGAAAAAGAAAAAACAAACAAACAAAATCCCTGTTCTGTGTCAGGGAGAGGGAGGATATCTGTGCTGTTATGTGATTGTCTGTCAGCTTCTAGGAAGCAAGACTGCAACTTGTGTTGATCTGTTCAGCACTACAGAGCAGGTGAAGTGTACTGCCTATACTTAGCTGAGTTTACTTAGCTAAGGTGGATTATGGGAGCTGACCCTAGTTCCCATAAGTTAATTTCATAAATCACCCAGCAGCTACAGAAAAAGGGTAAGACACAGCTTGATGTATGTTTGTGCTCTTTTGGGGCAATGTTGACTTTATTTCCACTTTAACATCTTGTTAAATTATCGGATAAAGAAAGCAATGTCAAATGTAACAAAATATGTATTTTAAGTGTTGTTGTAGGTGCAGAAATGGGCAGAAATATAAGCATAATTCAGTATTTGACACAAATGTAGACTTTTTTTCTAAGAAAAGTATTAAAATATTTAACATCAAAACAGGGATGGGAGGATTCAATATCACAAAAAAATAACTGCAAAGCACACAGAACGCTATTCAGTATTGGGTAATAAAAGTTTTACACTTATTTTAGGGTACCTCGCCTTTTCCAAATTTTAATAAATTTAATAAATAAAGTATATTAGATTAATTGTATCTATATCTAAGTTAATTGCTTTCACTTTTCCCTTGTGTTTAGCTAGCACCACTGAGATCTCTGTTTTGGACAGTTTATTGACATCCCAACGTTGATGTGGGATGATTTTTGATTTTAGTAATAGTGTTTTTTGTATATGGGGGGTCTTTTTCAGTTGGGTGGGGGGATATAGATGCTGTTTTAACCTAAATTTGAATAAAGTATTATGTTTTTATTATAAATTTGTAAGACTAAATACATCCATATTACATACATATTACATACATACATATTTCAATAATATGTAGGTGTATTCAAATATGGAGGTTTGCCTCCCCTGTATGGGAGGGGCGATAACCTTGTTAAGTAATTTTGGTATCCCAATACGGTGAGTACCATTAAGGGAAGTCTAAGGAGATTCCTTTCTCCAAATTTATAAATATAGTAAGTTGTGTCCCAGAGCACCATCATTGAAACGATAGTCGGGAGAGGACCTAAAAATCGATGTAGTTCCCCTTGAGCTTAATTGAGAAACACACACCTACTGACCTACCCCATCATTACTTTTGCAGCCATACAAAGAACGTTTTGACCAATCATCAAAAAAAGTTTGTATTTTTTAACTTCCAACCCGACACAGGTACACACGCCTACTGATCTACTTATCCATTACTGTGGCAGCCATATTTAAAGGGTAACTAAAACCAAAAAAATGGATTTTGATCAATAATAAAAGAAGTTTGTAATTTTAACTTTCAACCTGATCCAGATACACACATCTACTGGCCCACCCTTCCATTTTCATGGCAGCCATATTTAAAGGGTAACTATAGTCAAAAAAACTATTTTGACTAATCATCAGCAAAGTTTGTTTTTTTAACCCCCAACCCGACACAGGTACACACACCTACTGATTTACTTATCAATTACTGTGGTAGCCATACTTAAAGGGTAACTAAAGTAAAAAAAAAAATTTGACCAATCATTAAAAAAGTTTTTTTTTTAAAAGCCCCAACCTGACACAGGTACGCACACCTACTGATCTACTTATCCGTTACTGTGGCAGCCATATGTAAAGGGTAACTAAAATAAAAACAAATTTTGATCAATAATCAAAAGTTAGTTTTTTTAACTTCCACCCTGATCCAGGTACACACACCTACTGACCTACACTTCCATTTCCATGGAAGTCATATTTAAAGCTTAACTATAGTAAGAAAAAAACTATTTTGACTAATCATCAACAGTTTGTTTTGTTTTTTTAACCCCCAACCTGACCAAGGTACACACAACTACTGACCTACACTTCCATTTCTGAGGCAGCATACTTAAAGGGTAACTAAAGCCAAAAAAACTAATTTTGACCAATAATCTAAAGAGTTAGTTTTTTTTTAACCCCCAACGTGACACAGGTATACACACCTACTGACCTACCCCTCCATTACTGTGGCAGCCATACTTAAAGGGTAACTAAAGTTCCAAAAAACTCATTTTGACCACTCATCATAAAAGTTTGTTTTTTTAACCCCCAACCTGACAGGTACACATACCTACTGACCTACCCATTAATTTCTGTGGCAGCCATACTTAAAGGGTAACTAAAGTCAAAAATAAATTTTGATCAATAATCAAAAAAAGGTTGGTTTCTTTAACTTCCAACCTGACGCAGGTACACACACCAACTGAGATACCCATTCATTCATTCATGTGGCAACCACATTTAAAGGGTAAGTATAGTAAAAAAACACATTTTGACCATTCATCAAAAAAGTTAGTCTTTTATCCCCCAACCTGACACAAGTACACACACCAACTGACCTACCTTTAATTCATGTGACAGCCATATTTAAAGGGTAAGTAAAAAAACAACAATGTCCTCATCATTGGCATTATTGAGTTTTAAAATCTGCAGCACAAACACACACATTCCCTTTCAAAATGCGTTCTTTCAAGCCAAATTCAAAGTTTATACTTAAATGTTCCCGTTCTAGTTTTTTTCCCCTTAAAGTTAATTCAAAAAAAGATTTTTCATATTTGTGTTAATTACATCCTTGATAAGAGCAAGTTTTCTTGGTTTCTGTCTCGAACAGTATTTAAAATTGTAAAAATTAAGAAGGAAGAGGTTAAAGGAGAACTAAACTTAATATTTTTTACCCCCAATGTGAGTTTTTCTCCCCAGAACACTTATACATTTAAAGATTCTTCTCTAGTAAGTTGCATTTAGTACATGTAAGTACTATACAGATTCTGTAACTAATGTTCCATGTTGTTGCTAGTACAACCCACAACCCATGCAGTTTTCAAAGAGCCAAACTCCCTCCATCCTTAGACACCAGATATCCCAAATTTTCATAAACTTGTCTATTGTTCCTTTTGCGGCATGTAGCAGATATTCAGTTTGATAGACCCATGTGATTTTGTGTATTAACTGTTGGTAAGTTGGGGCTGGGGATTTCCAGGTTGCTGCTATTGTGCATCTGGTACAGGCGCATATATAATGCAGTAGTTTATTACCTTTGTTATTGAGGGAGGGTTCATTTTTATCGAAGAGTGCTACCCAGGGATTTTTCGGAACCTCTTTTGCAAATACTCTGTTAATAATTGAGTAACAGGTATCCCATGTTTTGGATACTTCTGGGCAGTCCCACCAGCAGTGGATAGTGTCCGCTTGATTCCCACAGTTGCGGAAACAAAATGGGGTGGTGGTTGTGAATATTCTGTGAAGCTGCTTGGGCATCACATACCATTTGTGCAGAATTTTAAAATTGTATTAAGGTATTAACAGAGCACTTGCGCATATTTGTATATATCTGGTTCCAATCCTCTGTTGAAAGAGTTGAGCCCAGCCTGGTTTCCCATTGACATTGGACCTTGAGTTTCTCTGTTGTCTTGGTCGTTATATCGTATAAAATTGTGATTGCTTTGGGACCTAGGGGTGTATGGATACTGAAGTGTTCAAATCCGGTTAGAGTGGGTGGTTGTCTTTGTGCTAAAAGGGTCTTGGCGTAGTGCATGATTTGGGTGTATCTGAACCACTCGGTTTCTGGGAGTTTCCATTTGATCTTTACTTCTTCCCATGTTAGGAGTCTTTTTGTGTGAAGATTTTGGTGATTCCTCTGTCTCTCCAGGCCGACCACCCCTTTTCTTGGTCATTAACATATATGTTTGGTTGATTCTGGCCCTTTTGTTTGACCATATAAATTTGGAGATTTGAGTTTGGCATGCTTTGAGATCTGTTTTTTTTATTTCTATTGGAAGAGCTCTAAAGAGATATAAGAGCTTGGGTAAAAGGGTCATTTTGACAGAGTGTATTCGACCAAATAGGGAGAGTTTGTAGGGGGTCCATTTCTGGAGAAGAGTTTTCAGTAGTTTGAAGATTGGTGTGTAGTTTGCTGTGTATGATTCTGCTGGGGTTGGACATAAGTGGGTGCCTAAATATGGTAACGGTTTTTCTGTCCATGTTAGATCAAAATTTAGTTTGATAAGTTTTCTGGCATGGTGTGGTATGGCTATTTGTTTGGCTATTGTTTTTGTGGGGTTGAATTTAAATCTGGATGCTTCGCTGAATTGTGATAATTGATTGTAGAGAATTGGGAGTGAGGTTAGCGGGTTGCTTAGAGTGAAAAGGGTGTCGTCTGTGAATAGTGAATTCTGAGGAACCTATTTGTATACTAGTTATATGTTGGTTAAGTCTTATATGTTGTGCGAGGGGTTCTATGCAGTTTGAGAACAGTAGTGGAGATAGGGGACAGCCCTGCCTTGTTCCGTTTAATATTGGGAACTCCTTGGATATAAATCCCATATTGTTTACTTTGGCTAGTAGTTTTGAGTATAGGGCTGATATTAGTGATAAAAATTTGGGGGGGATTTCTGTTAAAATTCATCATCAGGTATGGAGAGAACTTTCACGCAACAAGTACAATGGAAGATGCCACAAACCTACTCAAAAAATGGGGGATCTGGGAGAACAGAGGAGAGCCCATACGCACCCCTCCAAAACCCAATAATTCACCACAGAAAATAACAAAAGAATGGAATGGAAATACCCCTTGAGACGATCCCAAACACAAATTGTTTATACTGATACTAAGATCTATAAACTTAAAATATGAGATAAGACCTTTATCAATAAAAAAGGGGGAGGGAAAGAAAGGAAAAAAGGGAAAGAGGGGAAAGAAAGTAGGGAGGGAAGGGGGAAAAGAAGGAAGGAGGAGGGAAAAAAGGGGGAAAGAAAAAGGGAGGAAAGAAAGGGAAAAAAGGGGGGAAGGAGAAGGGAAGGGAAAGGGAAAGGAGGGAGAAGAAAAGGGAAAAAATTGCATATAAAGACACATACCATGTTTTTCTTCACAGGTTATCAAGAATGACTAATAAGTAAGATAAATAATGTGAGGTCTATATACAGGGCAACTGTTTGCAGCTGTTGGTTAGGAGAATAACTAGAAATGGCTATTTACTTTACAATATATGACAATTATACTTGAACTCACTATGCATGATTATGTGGTTTTTTTTTGGTTTTTTTCTCCCCACAGGCTATCAAAAGATGACTAATAATTAAGATTAATAGTATGAGGCCTATATACAGGGCAACTGGTTACAGCTGTTTGAAAGAATGATAACTAGGAATAGCTATTTACTATGTGAACTCTGTGTGAACTCGTCCTCTTATGCTTCTCTTCACAGGATATCAAAAAATCACTAATGGAAAGCAGGGGGGGGGAATGGAAAGTTAATACATATAAATGTGGTAATGAATGGTTAATCTCTGGCTATGTGAAACAAGTTAAACTGTTTGTAAAGTTAGATATATGTCTATAACCTAACGGTGTCAAATGATTTCATATAAAGATAACAACTAGCGAGGAATTAAAGCATCTAATTTCTAAGAAAGAATCACGCGAGTAACGGGAAATTTTCCCAACTGAATGTGATGATCTTTCATTATTGTTTTTATTGTTTTTATTATAATGTATATAGTTTAACTCATTGTTTAACGTTCAACTTCCTATCTCAAAATACAACTAACAAGGAATACAAAGGGTCATGTATATTTCTCCTGAAAGTAAAACTCAAGAAATTTTTTGATCACAATGGTACTTAAGACACTATCATATAATGTAAGAGGACTTAATTCACCATCCAAACGCCATTCCCTTTGGAAAGAGATAACACAAATCAAACCAGACATACTGTGCCTACAAAAAACACATTTACTAGACAAACACACCCACCTATTACACCATAAAGAATACACAAACATATACCACGCAACATCCCAGAAAAAAAAGAAAGGAGTAGCGATAGCGATTAAAAATTCAGTAGCCTTCCAGGAAATCCAAAACATAACAGACAAAGCCGGGAGATATATCATCCTAGAATGTAAAATCAACAATGAACACTACCTTATAACAAATATTTACACACCAAATACCGGACAACTAAAATTTATCAAAAAAATTATTAACAAAATTCAAAAATATCCTAAACAAAATATACTAATGTGCGGAGATTTCAATCTCACACTCGACAACACAATGGACACAACAAGCAAAGCCCAATCTAAAACAGACACAGAAATAAGAAAAATCTTAAAAACAGAAGAACTATATGACTCTTGGAGAGTCTTACACCCATTGGATAAAGACTTTACCTACTACTCAAAATCCCACAATACCTTCTCTAGAATAGACATGATCCTAACAGACAAATGGCTCTTACAAAAAATATTAAAAGCAAATATAGGAAACAGAACGATCTCAGACCACGCACCAATAACAATAGAAATCTCAGAAGGGAGCTCACATCCTAATTTTAGTCTATGGAGACTAAACCCCTATCTATTAAGTATACCGAAAATCAAAGAACAAATTTACCTAGATCTTAAAGAATATCTCACTCTAAATGATATAGAACAAATATCCCCGCTCTCATTGTGGAATGCCCATAAAGCATATATGAGAGGAATCTTGATCAAAATAGCATCAAATCTGAAAAAAGAAAGACTCAAAGAAAGACTACAGATATGTAATCAACTAAACAAACAAGAAGAAACACACAAAGAAAACCCAACAAAAGAAAACTACGAACTTCTACAACAAATAAAACAAAAACTCCACCAACACAACATGTACGAATTTGACAAATATATGCGTAGACTCAAAATTAATTATTACACACAAGGCCCCAAAACAAACAAACTGTTAGCTAATAAAATGAAAAAACACATAGCCAAAACCAAAATAGCCTACATACTAGATAAAAACAATGGTAAAATCTACAACCCACAACAAATAGCGAACCAATTCGCCGAATACTATTCTACGCTATACAACATACAAAACAACCCAAACCATAAACACCCAACCGAACCAGACATAAATAAATTCCTCAATAAAATCCAATTAAAAGGATTAACACAAGAGCAACTGAAACGAATAAACCACCCCATTCAAATATCAGAAATAAATAAATCTATCTTTTCACTTCCCAGCAACAAAACCCCAGGCCAAGACGGATATGTAAACGAATACTATAAAACATTCCCGGACATATTGACTCCATACCTACAAAAAGTGTACAATACAGCAATAGAAATGGGAAAATTCCCAGAAGAAATGACGCAAGCAATCATATTACCAATACCCAAACAAGAAAAAGACCCAGATCAATTAACAAATTTCAGACCAATCTCTCTACTGAACTCTGACATTAAGATCTATTCTAAGATATTAGCTATTAGAATCCAACCATACTTACCAGAATTAATTGCACCAGATCAAGTGGGCTTTATCCAAGGTAGACAACCTGGAGATAATACAAGAAAAATAATTGATATTATTAACTGGGCAAACAACCAAAACATACCAACTCTCCTAATCTCCTTGGATGCCGAAAAGGCTTTTGACCGCATAAACTGGACCTTCTTAGAGAATATCTTGGAGAAATATAACATTAATGGCTGGATCAAAAAGGCAATAATGACGCTATATGAGAATCCAACGGCAAAAGTATACATAGCCAATATGTTATCTTCCTCCTTCAAACTAACCAATGGCACAAGGCAGGGATGCCCACTCTCGCCACTAATATTTGATCTAGCAATAGAACCACTGGCCGAAACAATAAGACAAAACAAACATATATCGGGAATTAAGATAGGGAAATCAGAGCATAAAATAGGACTGTATGCTGATGACGTTATCATAATCCTAACCGACCCAATAAAATCGTTACCACACCTCCAAGAAATACTAAAGCAATATGGAACTATCTCCTACTACAAAATTAATGACAGTAAATCGTCAATACTACCAATCAATATCCCGGACACACTAAAACTTTTTCTCAAAGCAAGATACCCATACAAAATAGAACAAGACCAAATCCCATACTTGGGAATCAAACTAACAAATGACACTAAAACCCTATACAATCAAAACTACGAACCACTTTTGGAACAATTTAAGAAAGACCTAGAATGGTGGAATACTAAATATATATCATGGATAAACAAAGTAACCTTACTAAAAATGCTACTACTTCCTAAACTCTTATATAAATATACCGAAAATCAAAGAACAAATTTACCTAGATCTTAAAGAATATTTCACTCTAAATGATATAGAACAAATATCCCCGCTCTCATTGTGGAATGCCCATAAAGCTTACATGAGAGGAATCTTGATCAAAATAGCATCAAATCTAAAAAAAGAAAAACCTAAAGAAAGACTACAGATATGTAATCAACTAAACAAACAGGAAGAAATACACAAAGAAAATCCAACAAAAGAAAACTACGAACATCTACAACAAATAAAACAAAAACTCCACCAACACAACATGTACGAATTTGACAAATATATGCGTAGACTTAAAATTAATTATTACACACAAGGCCCCAAAACAAACAAACTGTTAGCCAATAAAATGAAAAAACATATAGCTAAAACCAAAATAGCCTACATACTAGATAAAAACAATGGTAAAATCTACAACCCACAACAAATAGCAAACCAATTCGCCGAATACTATTCTACGCTATATAACATACAAAACAACCCAAACCATAAACGCCCAACCGAATCAGACATAAATAAATTCCTCAATAAAATCCAATTAAAAGGATTAACACAAGAGCAACTGAAACGATTAAATCACCCCATTCAAATATCAGAAATAAACAAAACTATCTTTTCACTTCCCAGCAACAAAACCCCAGGCCAAGACGGATATGTAAACGAATACTATAAAACTTTCCCGGACATATTGACTTCATATCTACAAAAAGTGTATAATACAGCAATAGAAATGGGAAAATTACCAGAAGAAATGACACAAGCAATCATATTACCAATATCCTAACAAGAAAAAGACCCAGATCAATTAACAAATTTCAGACCAATCTCCCTACTGAATTCTGATATTAAAATCTATTCTAAGATATTAGCTCTCAGAATCCAACCATACCTACATAGAATTAATTGCACCAGATCAAGTGGGCTTCATCCAAGGTAGACAACCTGGAGATAATACAAGAAAAATAATTAATATTATTAACTGGGCAAATAACCAAAACATACCAACTCTCCTAATCTCCTTAGATGCCGAAAAGGCATTTGACCGCATAAACTGGACCTTCTTGGAGAATATCTTAGAAAAATATAACATTAATGGCTGGATCAAAAAGGCAATAATGACGCTATATGAGAATCCAACGGCAAAAGTATTTATAGCCAATATGTTATCTTCCTCCTTCAAACTAACCAATGGCACAAGGCAGGGCTGCCCACTCTCGCCACTAATATTTGATCTAGCAATAGAACCATTGGCCGAAACAATAAGACAAAATAAACATATATCGGGAATTAAGATAGGGAAATCAGAGCATAAAATAGGACTGTATGCCGATGACGTTATCATAATCCTAACCGACCCAATAAAATCGTTACCACACCTTCAAGAAATACTAAAGCAATATGGAACTATCTCCTACTACAAAATTAATGACAGTAAATCGTCAATATTACCAATCAATATCCCGGACACACTAAAACTTTTCCTCAAAGCAAGATACCCATACAAAATAGAACAAGACCAAATCCCATACTTGGGAATCAAACTAACAAACGACACTAAAACCCTATACAACCAAAACTATGAACCACTTTTGGAACAATTTAAGAAAGACCTAGAATGGTGGAATACTAAATATATATCATGGATAAACAAAGTAACCTTACTAAAAATGCTACTACTTCCTAAACTCTTATATAAATACAGAACAATACCCATACATATTCCAAATACTTTCTTTATCACACTAAACAGAATAATAAACAAATTCATGTGGCCAAACAGTAAACCTAGAATCAACGCACTATCCATGACTAAATCAAAGAAAACAGGTGGAGTAGCATTCCCACATTTCAAAGATTATTATTATGCAGCTATATTGGATCAATCAAGATATTATTGGGCAGAACCCAATCAGCAGAAAAAATGGGTGGAAATAGAACAGGAAAGCATAAAACAAGAAACCATAACCTCAATAATTGGAGCCCTAATCTTCAACCCCAAAATTAAACCCTTCCAATTACACACAGTAGGTAACTCAATCCAAATATGGAAAGAAATCATTAAATCACATCACTTAAAACAAGCATTAACAAGATATGTCAGCCTATCAAGTATACAAGTGTGCATCCCTGATCTAAATATTAAAAAATGGCAAGAAAGAGGACCAATTTATATTGAAGACCTCTTTGAGGGGAAGAAACTTATAACGTTTGACAAATTTAAGGGAAAATACAAAATTCCTCATTCTGATTTTCTGAAATACTACCAAATAACTAGCCTCATCAGAAAACATATCAAAGAAATAGACAAAACATCTAACCCACTCATAGACCACTTCCTAGACTATACCAATCCAAAAAAATCAATTTCCCAATTCTACAATTTACTGAATGATAAAGACAGACACACCACTCTCCCATGTATGGGAAAATGGGAAAAAGACCTCCAAATACATATATCCACAGAAGAATGGCAGAACTCCCTAATAATACCATTCAAACTTACAAGGTGCCTTTCAGCTTGGGAAACAACACTTCTATTCAAGTTTGGTTTCTTCATTTGACATGAATGGCCTCCTTTACACATCTTGTGAACCAATCCTGTTCCTTGGCCAATATGTTGACATTATAATCTTCAGACTTTTTTTAAGATGCAGGTACATGGCTGAGTCCTGACACATGGAATTGGCTCTTCTGTGCTGGGCCCTAAGTTAGTGCAACTGCTGTTTTTTCTCTCCCACATACAGAGCACTCTTCACTGCACTGCACTGCGTGTATGATGTAGATCTTCTTGTGTTTTGATATTTGGTCTTTTGGATGCACCACTTGTTGCCTCAGTGTGCAGAGAGGGATATGGTGTCTCTTAAAAATTCTTCTTATTTTCTCTGGAATGACCATGTTCTTTCTCCTGTCCTGCTTCCTCCCTTTACTGGTAGCATTCGTGTTCTTTTCTTTCCTTCTCTTTGTTTTGACAAAGGCCCAGTCTTAATATCCACAAGTTTTAAGGGCTCCTCTGAGATGTTTCATTTCTTTAGCCTTGGCCTCTGTGCTAGTGGGGATGTTCTCTGTGTTGCAGGGTTCTGATGACACCCAGCTTGTGATCTAAATGGTGGTAGGAGTCAAACATCAAATACTGATCTGTGTGTGTTGGTTTTCTGTAAACCTCTACCTCCAGTTTACCATTCTCCCTGCCTTCTATCAAGCAGTGTAAGAAAGCCATCTGATGTTTTGGTCCAAAGCACTGACATGTTCTGAACCTGCGTTTCCACTTCCTCCATGTAAAGGTTTGCCACGATGGAGATCTCATAGCACACACGTTTTTGTTTGTAGAACTTATATTTGAAATACTGTATATACTCGAATATAAGTCGAGGTCTTTAGGTTTTAAAATTAGCTTGAAAGGCAAACCTTAGCTTATACTCGGGCCAAATAAAATTTACAGGAACTTACCACTCCACATTGTATTCTGGGGGGGGTGTAAATTTATTTCCATTTTTACTTAGAATATATTATTCCATTTACTTTATATGATGGAATACAAATAATTGAAGATCTGCTCCCCTGGATGTTACGCCCCTGTTTTAAAGCAATTTTTACTAAAAACAAAATATATACTGTAATTGCCTGGTCACAAAGAGCTAATTAAAATTAACTGTCTCTCGCATTACTATAGTCTATGGTTCCAAAGATATCTGCAAAAAAGTGCATGCTCTTTAAACCCCCCCCCATGCTACTGACCAACCTAGCAGCATTGAAGAAAAAGGAGAGCAAAACAAATACTTCTATAAGTAAATTACACTGCAAACCTCATTCTGTATCAGCTCCCCTACCAGGCTGTCAAAATTACTGAGATTTATATTGTGTTTTCACGACCGAATAATCATGACCCAGTGGGCCCAATTTGCATTTAAAATCGCTATTGTTAATTTATGATAACGATCGTAAATTGATGATCACTAAACCAATTGGAAATTATTGTTCGGTTTAACGATTGCTAAACCAATCCTTAAAGGCGCGGTTTCGCTAGAAAGCAATACCATCCCTTTATAACTATGGCCCAGTGTTTACTATTGAGGGGTCCAACAATTTAAAAAAAAATCTAATATACCTATGCAGAGATACAATATTTCAAATCTCTTTTTTAACCCGATCCCAGTGATGCAATACCGAACGTAAACGCGATTATGCCCGGTATTGCATTGTGGGATCACAGAGAGGTAAGAGAGGTAAGGAGATTTGCTCTGCTTTAATATACACTACAGAAATCACTTACTAACCCACCAGGAAGATTTATTATTTCCAGTAAAGTTTCAGGTCCACAACAATCAACCAAATGTGTTTTAAAGACTAACATGTTTAAGAAATTCTACATTTGCAGATTCAGACATTGTACCCTTGTGTAGTACTGGCATTAAGAGTCTTTATACTTCAAGACAGAAGGGTATAAACTGTAGCCCTTGGCTTCTATTTATATTTTCATAGGAGATTGCATTGAGTTTTTAGGAGCTACCAACAAGGTGGGGGTATAGGATATTACATATAGGAAAGGCGTATATGTATGTGTGTACTATCTCACTATTACCATTTAAATGACCATCAATAAGTGTCTATAAAGTATAGCACTGGCTTATATTAGGTACAAGACAAAATATACAAAACACAGTAACTTACTTACAGAGCTGAGATCCCTATTGCATGGTTTGGTCAAAATGGGAGGTTAAACCACACCCCTGGGTCTGCTCCATGTGAATACTGAAAGGAAGTAGTGTCAGTATCATATCCAATGATGTGGCAGTCTTAGCCAATCCAAAATAAGTTTCTGTCTGCTACACAGGACGGGATGTGTATTGTAATGGACATATACACCAAGGCTCCTTATATACCACCTCCAGCCTGCAGGTGGTATCAGTGAATATTAAAAGACAAGACACCCCTGCTCTCTATGGATGAGAGAAAATGAAAGTAGATAGGAGTGGGTGGTGTTGGGACTGATCTGTATTGGATACAAACTCTGAGGCAACAGATAAGTGTACACCAACTTACAAGAACACATAATATACAGGCCTGGTCAATATTCAAAGTGGTGCACCATAGGCAGGGACTATTCCTTTACTGCACATGTTATCTTTTTTTATTAAATCATTGCAATACTTACTGTTAAATGTAATCAATACTGGTTTATCTTGTTCAAAGAAAGTAAGTGCATGTCTGCTTTGTGCCAGACCACCAGAGTAACCCACTGTGTGCTATACTACCCATTATCATCCCATAAAGCAGTGATCTGGTACACATTAGTGACGGCGATGCTGGTAATACCATTTGTTCTCCCTGTTTCTTCTGTATATTTGTTCTTTGTATTAATCTTTGGAGGCTGCTACTGAAATTATTGATTTAAATCCTTTTAGTAGGGTGTATAAAGATTTTACAGTATATCATCTGTATCAACATCTCAGCTCATGCCTAGATAAGACCTCCCCGCACACAAAAAGATGAAGAATAGGGGTACCCCATACATAAGTACTAATAACAAACCAAGTAATTCTGGCCCATACTAAAAAAAGAATATGAAAAGTGATTTAAACAACAGCCTTTTGGTATTATATTAAATGACTCCATGAAGTATGAGAGGAATATTTGGCATGCCCTGGCCTTAAAACATGGCATGGCATTCCCATGTCTTAGCTGTGTGTGTGAAGGCTCCATCATAAAATGTGGCAAGGTTAATTAACCCATGGAAGGCTACAGTATTCCAAATAGTTGTCCACGTGTGACCAAAGGTGTTCCTATGGTTTTTGACACCTGAAACAACTTTTAAAGGGCATGTCCACCCCATTTTCTAAAATTTGCCCAATATTAGCTTCCCCTCTCCCAGCCCCAACCGCCATAAAAGATTTTACTGGAACTCCCCCGATCTTTACTTACCTTACCTCTTTCCCACGGCGTACTGTACCGGCCCTCTGCTTGCATGGAACTGCAAGCAGGGGGCGGGACTGGCAGCCGCATCCATGATTGGCTGAGAGGCAGCCAACCATGGACACGGCTGCCGCCTGCACAGAACGCTGGGGGAGAAAGGTAAGGTAAGGGGAGTTCCAATAAAATCTCTTATGATGGTTAGGGCTGGGGAAAGGAAAGCTAATATTTGGCAAAGGTGTTTAACACTAGGGAGAGGGATTGCAAAATGGGTGGGAGAGGGGGGGAGAGGCTGGGGGGGAGGCCTGCAGTACGCAGGACAAAATTTTCCTGGAGGAGAGACAGGAGGCAGAGTCCTATATGGACTCTGCTATCCTCCTGGTGGCCAGTTTTTGGGACTTTGGGGGGGATTCCAGGAGAACCATTTGGAGCTGGGATGTAAGGTAAGGATTTTATTGCACTACATAGTGGGGCCAGTAGTGGGGGGAATTATAGTTTTGGGGATGGACATGCCCTTTAAATGCCGCCTATCGGTAGATGGGGGGATGGCACGTGGAGCAGGCATGGCTTCATCAGGGAACATAGGCATGGCTTGTGGAGGTGGGTGTGGTGGGCTGACTAACACTGACTGGCAGACTGGAGGGCTGACTTAACACTGACTGGTGGACTGGAGGGCTGACTTAACACTGATTGGTAGACTGGTGCTGAAATGCAGTATTGCAGGAAGGAAGAATTTTTTAAAACTGCCGCCTTTTAAGTGTTCAGCAGGAGTGTGCCCTGAACAAATGTTTCAGTTTGCTTAATGGTAGGGGCACCCCTGCGTGTAACACACAAACACAGTGATTTACCTAGAGACACAATTGCTCTGGGAGAATCTCACTTAGCAAATTCAGGTAAATCCTGAAAGGCTAATAGGCTTGCTAAAACTAGAGCATATTACATTTGTTGTGCCAGCTGTAGGTTTTTTGGGGGTTTTATTTACATTTGAATTGCTTATTGGTACTTTAACCCCAGAAAAGAGTGCTGCAGCTCTATGTTAATGAAGCACAAAATGTATTTTATCAAATGTTATAGTAATTTTGCCATAGTAGTGCTCCCACAGCCCACTTTTGTGTATTATATCAAATGTGCCATGGGCTACATTAGCAAGACCTGAAAAAAAGGGATAAAAAAACACAGAAAAATTTCCCCAACACAGACACAGCAGTTTCAAGACACTTCACTAAAAAAGGACAATCAAAAACAGCTAAAGTGGAAGGTCAATGCTTTGGTACAATGGAATCAAGTTGACCAAGATTTATACATGCAGCCAGCAGTGTTCCTAGGGTTTTTGGCACGTGAAACAACTTCTAAATGCTGCCTATAAGCAGGCTGGGGCAGCATGTGAAGCAGGTGTGGCTTAATCAGAGAACAGAGACATGGCTCAGGGAGGTGGGTTTGGTGGGCTGACTAAAACAGACTGTTGAATGGGAGGGCTAACTTAACACTGACTGGTGCTCAAATGCAGCATTGCAGGAAGGAGATTTTTTTTAAACTGCCGCCTTTTAAGTTTTACACTTAGGGCGCGCCCTGAGCCAATGTTTCAGTTTGCTTCATTTTAGGGGCACCCCTGCATGCAGCTGTTAAAATCTATTGGGGAGGTGTATAGAGAGATGCTATTGCTCTCTATTGCCCCGTTAAGGCAATGCACCGATCTGAGATCGGCACTCTATGCATTGCAAACTGAGTTAACCCATTACGAATCTTTAACACCAGCTATTTGCTGGTGTTAAAGATTCAGTCTTAAAGAGCTGCTATTGGCTTCGTGCATTTGTTGTGGTGGTTAGGCGACCCTCTTTTTGCCCACCACCATTATTTTTATCTTAAAGCCATGTTGACCCTTGGTGTATTGGCACAAAGCGGTTAACGTGGATTTAAGATGGAAATAGCAGATAGCAGCTTTCTATACATCGCCCTGTATCTGGCTATTTTATGTATGTGTAAAATGTTAAATCACTGAGTAAGAAAATAAAAATATGATATTATTATCTAAAATCCACATTTTATTTCATTTCTTTTTTCTAATAGAACAATAATTAGACATTTAGAGCACTGGGATTCTTATTTCCTTTGAGATGTTCCTCTGTGGCGTTAAAAGACCACAGGGGACTTTAAGTACTTTAAGCAACTGACATAACATTGAAACACTTACAACAATTTTTTATTATTACATTATTGCATTATTGCATTTTGGTAATGTTTTAAATAATTGTGTTCTGTTGTGTAAATGTTTGACCCCTATTACTTTTAAAAATACATTTATCTTTAAAGTTTTTCTTGAATAATACTGAAATATAGCTGTGCTGAACAATATTCACTTCATTAGCCTATTTCTAAAGCTCTTGATTATGTTTTCCAATACTTTATATAGTAAGGGTTAAAAGGGTTGTAAGGGTTATTTTTAATTAATTTGACTTGAAGAGCCAAATTACTGTTCTTTCTATTTCTTCTTCTTTTCTTCCATTTTATTCTTCCACTTTTTGGACTGTATCTGCTCCCACAGTTTTTGAGCTAGAGACCTGAAATTCGCTACAGACACGCGGGGCATATAGGAGAAGTGTGCTATTACCTAGCTAAGGAAGTGTTACAGTGTTATTGGCAAATTATAGTACATTTTACCCCATAGACTATAATGGTAACAATCCTCAAATGTGAATGTTTCAGAACAGTTTGTTTCATGGTCATAAACACATACTCCCAACCCCCCACACAGACACAGGTACACCCACCTACTGACCTACCTTTCCATTCCCATGGAAGCCATACTTAAAGGGTAACTGTAGTCAAAAAACTAATTTTGATCAATCATCAATAAAAGTTAGTTATATGGTCATACATGCAAAAACACCAACCCCCAACCTCACACGAGTACACACGCTTACTGACCTACCATTCCATTTCCATGATAGCCATACTTAAAGGGTAACTAAAGTAAAAAAAACGAAATTTGATCAATAATCAAAAAAGTTTGAAAAAAAGGGTAAATTAAGTAAAAAATGTTTTTGATATATCCTCAATAAAAGATAGTTTTATGGTTGTAAACACAAAAAAATTCATACCCCCTCAACCAGACCCAGGTACACAAGCCTACTGACCTATCCTCCCATTTCCGTGGCAGCCATACTTAAAGGGTAACTAAAATAAAAAAAACGAAATTTGATCAATAATCAAAAAAGTTGTTTTTTAACTTCCCACCTGATCCAGGTACACACGCCTACTGACCTACCCTTCCATTTTCATGGCAGCCATATTTAAAGGGTAACTATAGTCAAAAAACAATTTTGATTAATCTTCAACAAAGTTTGTTTTTTTAACCCCCAACGTGACACAGGTACACAAACCTACTGACCTACCCCTCCATTACTGTGGAAGCCATACCTAAAGGGTAACTATAGTAAAAAAAACAATTTTGACTAATCATCAACAAAGTTTTTTTTTAACCCCCAACGTGACACAGGTACCTACTGTTCAAAATGCTTGTTAGTTGTAGGTTACAACCTACTACTGACAACTATTTTGAATGGGACTTCAGTTTGATACTATGTTTTGGACAGTTTATTGACATCCCAACGTTGATGTGGGATGATTTGTGATTTTAGTAATAGTGTTTTTTGTATATGGGGGGTCTTTTTGTAGGACCCCCCATATATGTATATGTAGGTCTTTTTAAGTTTGTAGACTAAAGACATCCTTTCAATAATGTGTAGGTGTATTCAAATATGGAGGTTTGCCTCCCCTGTATGGGAGGGGCGATAACCTTGTTAAGTAATTTTGATATCCCAATACCGTGAGTGCCATTAAGGGAAGTCTAAGGAGTTTCCTTTCTCCAAATTTATAAATATAGTAAGTCGTGTCCCAGAGCACCATCGCTGAAACGATTGTCAGGAGAGGACCTAAAAATCATTGTAGTTCCCCTTGAGCTAAATTTAGAAACACACACCTACTGACCTACCCCTCCATTACTGTTGCAGCCTGTTAAAGGGTAACTAGAATCAAAAAACGTTTTGACCAATCATCAAAAAAAGTTTGTAATTTTTAACTTCCAACCCGACACAGGTACACACACCTACTGATCTACTTATCCATTACTGTGGCAGCCATATTTAAAGGGTAACTAAAAACAAAAAAACAGATTTTGATCAATAATAAAAGAAGTTTGTAATTTTAACTTCCAACCTGATCCAGATACACATATTTACTGGCCCATCCTTCCATTTTCATGGCAGTCATATTTAAAGGGTAACTATAGTCAAAAAATCTATTTTGACTAATCATCAACAAAGTTTGTTTTTTTAACCCCCATCCCGACACAGGTACACACAGCTACTGATCTACTTATCGGTTACTGTGGCAGCCATATGTAAAGGGTAACTAAAATAAAAAACAAATTTTGATCAATAATCAAAAGAGTTAGGTTTTTTTTTAACTGATCCAGGTACACACACCTACTGACCTACACTTCCATTTCCATGGAAGCCATATTTAAAGCTTAACTATAGTAAGAAAAAAACTTGACTAATCATCAACAGTTTTTTTTTTAACCCCCAACCTGACCAAGGGTAGCTAAAGCCAAAAAAAAAAATTTGACCAATAATCAAAAAAGTTAGTTTTTTTAACCCCCAACGTAACACAGGTACACACACCTACTGACCTACCCATTAATTTCTGTGGCAGCCATACTTAAAGGGTAACTAAAGTCATAAATAAATTTTGATCAATAATCAAAAAAAGGTTTGTTTTTTTAACTTCCAACCTGACGCAGGTACACACACCAACTGAGATACATATTCATTCATGTGGCAACCACATTTAAAGGGTAAGTATAGTAAAAAGACACATTTTGACCAATCATCAAAAAAGGTAGTCTTTTATCCCCCAAGCTGACACGAGTACATACACTAACTGACCTATCTTTAATTCATGTGACAGCCATATTTAAAGGGTAAGTAAAAAAACAACAATGTCCTCATCATTGGCATTATTAAGTTTTAAAATCTGCAGCACAAACACACACATTCCCTTTCAAAAGCCAAATTCAAAGTTTATACTTTCCCGTTCTAGTTTTTTTTCTCCTTAAAGTTAATTTAAAAAAAAGATTTTTCATATTTGTGTTAATTACATCCTTGATAAGACCAAGTTTTCTTGGTTTCTGTCTCGAACAGTATGTTAAAATTGTACAAATTAAGAAGGAAGAGGTTAAAGGAGAACTAAACTTAATATTTTTTACCCCCAATGTGAGTTTTTCTCCCCAGAACACTTATACATTTAAAGATTCTTCTCTAGTAAGTTGCATTTAGTACATGTAAGTACTATACAGATTATATCTGTTGTATTCAATTAGATCAACCGGACTTGAAGTTTAGTTCTTGAAGACGTTTCGCTAGTCATCCGACTGGCTTTCTCAATTCAGAATAACTTGTACAAGAATCTGTGGCACTTATGTACCCTGGAAAATCCCAATTAGCATATCACAGCCAGGTGTTAAGGGCGTGATTAGATATCACTAGCCCTTAACACCTAGATATCACGGGCGTGGCTAAGAGGTGTTATAGGAACGCCCAGAGTAAGGTGTCAAAACAGCATTGTACATGGCAGACAGATGGTGTCGAACCCCCCACCTCTATTTAGGCTTGGTTTCTTTATTTTCACATAAATGGCCTCCTTAACACCTCTCTTGAACCAGTCACGTTCCTTGTACAAGTTATTCTGAATTGAGAAAGCCAGTCGGATGACTAGCGAAATGTCTTCAAGAACTAAACTTCAAGTCCGGTTGATCTAATTGAATACAACAGATATACCATGACCTGGATGAATGAGAACCTTCACAAGCATACTATATAGATTCTGTAACTAAGAAGGCTTCCATGTTGTTGCTAGTATAACCCACAACCCATGTAGTCTTCAAAGAGCCACACTCCCTGACCCCAGTATTCACTGTCTCTATGCACAGAATATTTTCAATACAGATGTCTCCACACCAATATGAAAGTCCCTGATTACACTTTAAAAGCTTCTTGCTTCCCTGCAGTTTATTTTCCAGTCAGTGTAAATTGTTGGAAAATAAACTGCGGGGTAACAAGCAGCTTTCAAATTCTTATCAAGGACTTCTGTTTTGGTATGGAGACATCTGTAAACCTGGTAAAGCACAAGTTTTAGAAATACAATCATAAAGACATACTGTTAGGTTGTATATGTACATAAAGTGATTAGATTGTAAGCTCTTCGGGGCAGGGCCTGATGTGAATTGAGTAAATAATTGTAAAGTGCTGCGGAATATGTAGCGCTATATAAAAAATAAAATACATACATACATACACATTCCAGAAGGTGACTGGTTCAAATCCCCAAACATACCATTATATTCCTTGCAAAATATAAAGTTCCTACATGTATTAGTGTTTCTAATAGGATAATGGGATAGGGATAAGTTCTGATTTTAGCAAGACAAATTACATGAAGTTTCAAATTCTATTCCCCTGACTTACTTCTAATTTTTTTCAAATGTTAATATTCTGTTTTCTGTTTCATGCTAGATAAGAAACACACTGCAAAGCTTACTTATGTTTTTTGAAATTTAAAGAATTATATCAAATTTAGTAAAGGTGCATTGAATGTGTTTGAAAAAGAAAAAACAAACAAACAAAATCCCTGTTCTGTGTCAGGGAGAGGGAGGATATCTGTGCTGTTATGTGATTGTCTGTCAGCTTCTAGGAAGCAAGACTGCAACTTGTGTTGATCTGTTCAGCACTACAGAGCAGGTGAAGTGTACTGCCTATACTTAGCTGAGTTTACTTAGCTAAGGTGGATTATGGGAGCTGACCCTAGTTCCCATAAGTTAATTTCATAAATCACCCAGCAGCTACAGAAAAAGGGTAAGACACAGCTTGATGTATGTTTGTGCTCTTTTGGGGCAATGTTGACTTTATTTCCACTTTAACATCTTGTTAAATTATCGGATAAAGAAAGCAATGTCAAATGTAACAAAATATGTATTTTAAGTGTTGTTGTAGGTGCAGAAATGGGCAGAAATATAAGCATAATTCAGTATTTGACACAAATGTAGACTTTTTTTCTAAGAAAAGTATTAAAATATTTAACATCAAAACAGGGATGGGTGGATTCAATATCACTAAAAAACAATAACTGCAAAGCACACAGAACGCTATTCGGTATTGGGTAATAAAATTTTACACTTATTTTATGGTACCTCACCTTTTCCAAATTTCAATAAATTTAATAAATAAAGTTTATTACAGCTAATTGTATCTATATCTAAATCTAAGTGCATTGCTTTCACTTTTCCCTTGTGTTTAGCTAGCACCACTGAGATCTCAATAGTAGGTACACGTATGTATACAATTAAAAGATACAAAAACAGAACTGTAAGCCAAAAACTATCAAGTGCAAGGACATGTTTTGTAGCATTTACAGGGAATAGTCTGAAGCACGAAAAGAGTTGCAGAATTGAATAAAATCACGATAAAAATGGTCAATACATGGAAGCCACAGAAAACTCCTAACATCTCAGGCAGATATAACATACAAGAAGCAATTGTAAAGCATAAGATCCAACATAATAACAAGATGGAGGACAACAATGTGCTTGATCTGGTCATGAGAAGATATTGAAGAGGATAGGGTGACACAATGCCATATATCGGGTCAAAGGAGAAAGAGCATTAGCCAAAGGAGGTAGACATTCTGAAGTTAAAGCTAAGGGTGCCATAGTAGAAAACTGGGTAGACAGCACAACAGCATATATGCAAAATGCCTTTTAATATACCAGATTAGCATGAAGGGACATACTAAGTAGTGAGAGTAGATGTTCACTAGAGGAGTGATTACTGAGGGAAAGAAGAACATTGGATGGTGCGGTAGGTGTGTTACAAAAATGACCAATGACCAACGTTACAGTTTAACGTTAATGTCCGCAATAACAGGAGAAAGATCAGTAGAGAAAAGGAATCCTAATGTCATGGAGCATTGGTAAATCCCAAAAGGTATGTATCAGATTGTCCCCGTGGTTTGATTTGCTCCTCCATAGCTACAATTATTTAAACAGACAAATAAATGCCCTTTTGATCAGTTCTAGATTTTTGTTACAAAAGACATTTCCGACACTGATTGACTTCAGGTTCACCAGGAGGACTTTTCATTTTTCTGATAAGTCTAAAATTTGAAGATGAAATATTCATTTTTGACCATTTTTTCTGGAGGCTGAAAAATCTTAATTTTAACACATGCCATGCTCTTACTCCGTAATATATAGTCCACCAACAATCAACTAATGTTTAATTGATGGTTAATTCTAGGATGAATATTCATATACATTTTTGTTATATGCCATTGGCGACCTTCAAAGTGAATCCTGTAGGTTTGAGACTCCAAAACTAGGTAACAAATAAGACTGGTGAAAAAGTTACTAATACTAGAGATGGTCCGAACTAATAAAAAGTTCGTCCGTTTTCGAACTTTCGAACTTCAGGAAGTCGAATTCGGACCACATCACTCGATATGGGGAGCGGATAGTCGAAAAGTCAGGGAGTTTACAATCGCGAAACTAACAGTGGTAACTTCTGTAAATGGCTGTGGCACCTGAGTAAATGTCTGGGGAACATGTCTCTGTCACCAAAAACTTCTTAAACACAGTCATGAGCCGGCAATGGTGTCGGTTTTGCGCAAGCTACATTTCTCGACGATGACATTGAGGATTATCGAACGAACGCCTCCTTCTGTTAGCACAGTCCTTCCTAGGTTAGCGAACAGTACATTTGAGGGTTGGATAGTGTACTGGTTAAAGGCATCGCTTTGACCATGGGAGACCAGGGTTTGAATCCTGGCTAGGGGCAGCTTTACAAATGTTTGGATTACTATAATACCCTAGTAATATAATACCTAGTACATAGATATATATATAATAGGTTATCATATGGTTATTATATTAACTAGGGTATTATAATAACCCAAACATTTGTATAGCTGGCCCTAGCCAGAATTTGAACCCTGGTCTCCCATGTCAGGCAGTGCCTTTAACCAGTTACACCTACCAGTACATTCGATAATTATCAAATTTACGATCGAAAGTCCGTAAATATCGAAAGTCCGAGAAATCCGGGTCCAGGATAGTTTGAGAAGTCCGAGTCCATTTAAACTCATAAAGTTCGGCTCAAACTTGGGCTCAATTTCGAATTTCTAGTCCATCCCTACTAATTTACAATGACCAGAAAATATTAACAAGACAGGAGAAAACTTTGTTAGAGGAAAGAATAATGAAGAAAGGGTGGTGTATGACATTGCAAGACAATAGGTACAGAATAGTTAAGTAGGAATAATTGCAATAAGATCGTCTACAGTAAACTTCCCTTCAGTGTTTTTCAAATCTCTGCCACCTCATGTTTATTAGGAAATGGGCAGCTTTCTTGCTAAGCTCTTTTACTCTGTAGTAACTACCTCACAATCCTGTAAATTAGCTCAGTACAGAAACATATATAAACAATCACAGGTAAAAACAAGGCATTCCTAGTTAAACCTTTTCTCAGTAATAAAGGATAACTGTATGCCTCAATGCATTTTTTTGGATGATTTATAAAGAGTAACGGTATGTGTCCCTCCCCATAATTTTTCCGGATTTTTGAGCCTCTCTCTCCTTCATTAGCCATGCTTGAAGGGGGCGTAACAATTCTGTTGCCTGTAACTGTCACTAAAAACTAGCATGCGAGAAAACACTCCTCCACCCACCCTTGATTAGCTATGTAGGCTGTATCCTAGCAAGGGACTTAATTTTTGGTTTGACTGGCAGAGGAGGAGGAGAGAGGTTTGTAACAGACATTCCCACCAGCCAATGACAAGTATTATGTTACCATGGCCCGGGGCATCCAGGAGGCAGGCTTTTTGCACTCATCTTTTGCTGTGTTGATATCTAAGGGAGGGCAGCACGGTTGTGATTTCAGCTGCTGGAATGTGGACGTATAATGGGGGATATTATTATTTTTTTCATATGTTTGTCCTTTAAATAAACAATTAAATCCTAGTCCCAGTTCTTCTGTTTTTGAGTAACATTACAAAGGGACCTTTATTTTCTATTTTGATTTGTTTGTTGATTAGTCTTTGTCCTGTTTTCTCTATTAAGATTAGAAGGGAGTATAAGGAGAACTAAAGTCTCCAGACAACATTGTCCCAAAGACAGACCACATTCACAAACATACAACAAGATGTGTCTCACCTCTCCCTTCTGTGGCCAATGGCCATTGGGGTGATTTATGAAAACAACTGGGAGTACTAGGGGTCAGCTCCCGCCAATCCCCTTAGCTGGGTAAACCCCCAGCTAAGTGTCTGCGTATAGGCTCATGCTCTGTAGTGCTCAACAGATCAAAACAAGAAGTTGCAGCCTTGCTCCTAGAAACTGAACAGCCAATGATATCAAGCACAGAGATCCTCCCTCTCCCTGACACAGAACAGGGATTTCAGGGTTTTTTCCAACACATTCAATGCTCCTGTCCCAACAATGATACAATCCTTTACTTTTCATACAAAATAAAAGTAATCTTTGTAGTGTATTTCATAGATAGCATGGATGTAAGAAACAGAATCCTAACATTTCAGCAAAAATTAAAAAAATAAAAGTAAGTCTGGGGAATAGAACCTGCAACTTTTACTCAGTACTTACTCAGTCTGCTAAAGCAGAGCTCTTCCTCTTGGCTAACAGAATATCTAAATAGAACACTGGTACGAGTAGAATCTTTTACTACATATTGGAAACAAAAAAAAGTAAGCAGGGGGATTCGAACTTAGGATTTGAAGCTAAAATTTAGGTACATAGAAGCCTATCTTGTCTTTTTTTGAAGCATAATAGAAAAAAAAAATGGTTAGTCTGGGGTATTGAACTCGTGACCTTCTGAACTGTGTGTTTTTAAACCTAGAGACCTTACCCCGTGTATGTCAACAGCAAATAAGCAGATATGGCAAGTACATTTGGAAGCTTTTATCTTTAGCTTGGAAATAATAATATAAATTTAAAGGAATATGGAAGTCCCCTAATAGACTTTGGAAACTTCTTGTTAACCTGCAGTTTATTTTCCAGCAACTCACTGACTGGTAAATAAATTGCAGGGTACAAGCAGCTTTCAAAGTTCGTATCAGTGATTCCATATTGGTGTATAGAAAACACTCTGTGATAGAGAAAGGGGAATACTGGAGTCAGGGGGCGTGGCTCTTTGATGACTTCATGGTCTGTGGGTTGTACTGGCAACAACATGGAAACCTTCTATTTACAGAATTATTTCTCACATGTACTAAATGCAACCTTACTAGAGAAGAATCTTACAATGTATTGGTGTTCTGGGGAGAAAAACTTTTACATTAGGTTTTAAAATATGTAAGTTTAGTTCTCCTTTAATATAATCTACAGATGCTTCGATTTTGGTAAATCCATGTCTTTTTTTTTACCACTACAAATACAAATGTGCAGGCCATGTCAAGTGAATTCTTTACTTTGTTATTTCTTTCTTATATTCATAGCAATGGAGGTTGAATAAAGTCATGGACCTCTAATGCAGATACTGTATTTGTAAGTGATAATATTACTAAACACAGAAGAAAATCAACTACCACTTTTCTACCCACATTCTAGAGTAGACCAGCTGCTAGAAACGAGACACACGCCATTATTTGTACATGAAAAGAGAGAGAAAAATGTCAGAACACAGTTTTTTAAATGTATTTAAAGGGTATGTCCAACCCCAAACTTAATTTAATATGCTGTAGGAAAATGCTAATCTCAACCTCGCGAAGTTTTACAGCAGCCAAAGTGCCCCAAATGTACTTACAGCCTTCGTTCCTTGCCGCCTTCTGCTTTACTTCCTAACTCCATGAATGGAAGTCTACTTTGTAGCATTTTTCTACTACATATTAAAATTTAGTTCGGGGTGGACATACCCTTTAAAGTGTTAGGTCCAACACTTTGCCAAAATATATCAGGGACCCTCATTAGATAGGCCTTTACCTGGGATGCAATCTTGCATACTTTAAAATTTAATAACACAGATACACAGATGGACCGATCAGCAGACACGGATCTCTTTATAATGCAACATGACTCTTTGGCTTCAAACCTGGTTACTTGCTTTGTCAGATGGCATGCCCATGTTTTTCATAATAAGACTGATTCTCTTTGCTTTTGCATATGTAAGGCAGCGTGGTGGCTAAGTGGTTAGTACTAATGCCTTGCTGCGTATGATTGTGTGGGTTTCCTCTGCCCACTCACATTTCCCTCACTATCACAAGACACACTGATAGGTTGTATGTGTCAAATAAAAGTGCTTAAATTGACATGAATGTATCCATGTTTCAAAGATTGGATTGGTTAAGTGGACGGACTTCTGGGGTTTGAATAGTTGGGTTAGGTAAATGCATGGGATTTTTAGTTAACTAACTTAACTAAAAAGTTGTCTTTTTTCAAGCTAAAACATTTATTTAACTATGTAATGTCAGTCAGACCATCTAGATAGAATATAGAAATAAGGCCTAATTGTATAAATCATAAAGTACAAAATAAGTTAAGCGCCGATGATATTGCTAAAACATTCACTTGCTGGATTGCAACCCATGCCTACAGTATGTGTTATTTATTTCTACCTTAAAGGGGATCTCCACTCGAATTTGAAGATTTGGGAATCCAGTTCTATTGAAGAACGGGGGGTAAAGGAGCTGTGCCTTACCTTCTGTTCTTCAATAGAACAAACCGGGGCCAGGAGAGAAGGTAAGAAACTTACCCGCTCGCTCGCTCCCTGAGTCTGACAGGTCCTGACGGACCTTGTCTTCTATGCGCAAAGATCGCGCATGCGCATAGAAGACAAGGTCCGTCGGGACCTGTCAGACTACACGCCGGGGGAGCAAGCGAGTCGGGTAAGTTTCTTACCTTCTCTCTGGCTGCTTTTTTTCTATTGAAGAATGGAAGGTAAGGCACAGCTCCTTTACCTCCCGTTCTCAATAGAACTGGATACCAAATCTTCAAAATACGAGTGGAGTACCCTTAACATAGGCACTAGCAAAAAATAGAGACAAGTAAAAAGTAAAAGAGAGACATAGACAGGACAGTGACTGTAAAATAAATGAAATGATAAGAAAAGGGCGGACTATAAAAGAAAAGGGAAATTGTGATGCAATATGCCAGATGGTAAAGGTTTCAGTTAGTGGTCAGAAAGACCCAAAATAGATAAATTGCAGTTTAGGTCTATTAGCAAGAAGAGGTGAAAGGAACCATGATATAGAGGTGAAGGTGGAAATTAACAGTAATAAGATACAATTAAAACACCAAATCATGTTCGATAGGTAAGAAATCATTTTAAAGTATCCAGTGAATATGACCCCCTGTAATGAATTAAATAATTAATGTATGTGATCATTGTATAAAACGTCACAATTTCTGTATTCTAGTCAGAACTCTCATTGCTTTCATAGAATTTGTGCAATTCTTATTTCACTGTTTGAAATTTAAACTCTGCTCCTGGATTTCCTCTTTGCTTATTAGCCTCATTTTATTAGCCTGATTTTACGATTTGAATGTGAAGAGCTATGTCTTTATTTTCCTATTTGTTGATGTTAATTCCCATTCCCTAGTGGCAAACTGTGTTCTAATGAGTTCAGTTACTGTTTGTATTTATGATGTAATATTTATTTACAGTCTGTAGGAAAAGTGTTAGCTGTCACACTGACAACTTGCAGATACGGAATTAACTAACACATGGTATACAAGATTTACCTGAAAAAAGTGGTGTATTCTTTGTCCCAAATATTTCACTAGACATGTCAAATGTTTGTTTTTTTAAGACCTTTTTCAATTGCTTGCATGATCTTACTACTAAATAATGTCCACTAATTCCAGAGCATCTGAATACATTTAAAGCAAAAGAGATCTAAACTGAAAAGAATTGATGACAGATAAATCTTCCTTGCCTTACGCCAATGTATTGACAATACAAAATGCTATAGTGTTTGGCTCCTTTTTATATGTTTATCCATTGCTTTCACTTTTCCCTTGTGTTTAGCTAGCACCACTGAGATCTCGGATAAAATATATAAAAGGAGCCAAACACTATAAGCATTTTGTATTGTCAATACATTGGCGTAAGGCAGGAAGATTTTATCTGTCCATCAATTCTTTTCAGTTTAGATCTTCTTTTGCTTTAAATGTATTCAGATGCTCTGGAATTAAGTGGACATTATTTAGGTAAGATCAGTGCAAGCAATTGAAAAAGGTCTTAAAAAAACAAACATTTGACATGTCTAGTGAAATATTTGGGACAAAGAATACACCACTTTTTTCAGGTAAATCTTGTATACCATGTGTTAGTTAATTCCGTATCTGCAAGTTGTCAGTGTGACAGCTAACACTTTTCCTACAGACTGTAAATAAATATTACATCAAACGAGAACAGTAACTGAACTCATTCAGAACACAGTTTGCCACTAGGGAATGGGAATTAACATCAACAAAATAGGAAAATAAAGACATAGCTCTTCACATTCAAATCGTAAAATAAGAGCTAAATAAAATGAGGCTAATAAAGCAAAGAGGAAATCCAGGAGCAGAGTTTTAAATTTCAAACAGTGAAATAAGAATTGCACAATTCTATGAAAGCAATGAGAGTTCTGACTAGAATACAGAAATATGTGACGTTTTATACAATGATCACATACATTTAATTATTTAATTCATTACAGGGGGTCAGTATTTCACTGGATACCTTTAAAATGATTTCTTACCTATCGAACTATGATTGGTTTTAATTGTATCTTATTACTGTTAATTTCCACCTTCACCTCTATATCATGGTTCCTTTCACCTCTTCTTGCTAATAGACCTAAACTGCAATTTATCCTATTTCTGGGTCTTTCTGACCACTAACTGAAACCTTTACCATCTGGCATATTGCATCACAATTTCCCTTTTCTTTTATAGTCCGCCCTTTTCTTATCATTTCATTTATTTTACAGTCACTGTCCTTGTCTATGTCTCTCTTTTTCTTTTTTACTTGTCTCTATTTTTTTGCTAGTGCCCAAGTTAAAGGGTATCTCCACTCGTATTTTGAAGATTTGGTAATCCAGTTACTCACTTGCTTTCATAGAATTGTGCAATTCTTATTTCACTGTTTGAAATTTAAACTCTGCTCCTGGATTTCCTCTTTGCTTATTAGCCTCATTTTATTTAGCTCTATTTTTACGATTTGAATGTTTTGTTGGTTATATTTATAATTCCCATTCCCCTATGGCAAACTGTGTTTCTAAATGAGTTCAGTTACTGTTTCTTTTGATGTATATTTTATTTAGTTCAGTCTTAGGAAAAGTGTTAGCTGTCACACTGACAACTTCAGATGGAATTTAGCTAAACACAGACACACCTATTGTACACACATTTTCCCCTCACAACACTTGTTTGTATCATTCATATCACATTGCTTTAATGTGTGAAGGTTCCAATTATCATCAACGCGTCATGGAGATATCGTGTAGGTCAGTTAGACAAAAGGACGAACAAATTTAGTTTCTGAAGACGTGTTCGCTAGTCATCCGACGGATCTCTCAATCAGAATTGACTTGTGTATGATAATTTTATTTATAAAGTTTGCCACTTGGGAACCCGCAGTGTTTACATGATTAAAAACAAGGGGATACGTGGAAAGTCCATTATACAGATAATAAAATCGAAATACAATTTCCATACATCGGTGAAGAACAATACAATATAAATTTGGATTAAATTTATATTTAAATTGTAATATTAAAAAAATTAGGAATAAGATCCCTCTCCCCAAAGAGCTTAAAATCGAAGTGGGTGGACAATATACAGATACAGTGGAGGGGAGCATACAAATACAAGGGACTTGTGCAGAATATCTCGTGCGCAATACGTCCCAATCAGCACTCTTGACAGCCAGGTGTTAGGGACCCCTTTGATGACAGGGTGATTGCATTTCTCTATTCGGGACTGCTAGTGTACCAAGGAGGCCAGTATTTGAAAATACAAGAAACCAAGCCTGAATAGAGGTCTCCAAATAACACCTGTGGCACACGTGCATAGGTTTTGCACCAACTGCTCTCTAGATACATTATAGAGGTTAGACCTACAGTACACACTTTAGTGTAAAGAATAAAATGCAGATAAAAAAGCCCAAAAATAATTAAAAAAGAATTTGTAATGACTGTCCGTGTGCATATTTATATCCTTTTATATTATTGTGGTTACATTAATTTAACTTTTTTAAATAACAGCTCAGTCTATATTTCTTTTCATTTATAAAGCTTCCAATCTGGTGATACCTCATTATTCGAATAAGATCCATTAGAAGAAACAACAAACAATTGTATTAATCTAAAGATGTAAAAAAAAACAAAATATAAAAGAACCATTCTTAGGAAAACCTTACAAAGTATTTCACACTGCCAATTGCAGATAGAGTGGAAAACCATAGAGAAGTGCGTACTGTTTGTGTCATTCATATATTTTATTGGCGTTGTGTTATCGCTAAACAAAATGATCTTCTTACCTAAAGAATGTCCATAATGCCAGGGATCTAAGCCTATTCAGGTCAAATAAAGATCAAAATTTTTAGTGAATAATAAAATGTATGCACTGGGTAGTCTCCTATCCAACACAATCTAAATGATAATAGTATTTTAAGGCTTCTTTTATATATTTTATCCAAGATTCCCAGTGGTTATAAAGATAAGCCAAATGAAAGGCTCTAAGCAAACATTTACAACAAGTGCCATCAAAAGGGGGACAAACACTAATAAACCAAATGAACAGGGAGATTTAATAAAAGTTCTTATCATAAAAAATTAAATGATGGTTGGGACAAAATGAGCACCATTTTAACAATAAGAACATATCTGAATAAGCTCATTAGGAAGGAAAACAACACTAATGGAGAAGAGTAAAGCATTGGGTTATAACATTCCCATATAGGAAACAGGTTGGTACGGTTTGTTTCCTTCACAATTTTATTTGAAAACAGATGGTATATAACCTTGAACCTGGGAAATTTGCTTTCCTGGACATCTTTGTTAACCCAGCGTACTTTTCCTTTGATTAACATACACTAAACGACACATTTCTCGTCACTATTCCCTAAGCCTCCAGTTACCCTTATAGCTTATTATACTCTCTCAGGGTTACGATATTACCAGCATCCAACAGAGCTGCCTTTCTAGTAGGAAACTTCAACCAACTGTGAGAGAAAATTATCTGACAGTAAAAATTCAGGAACCCGCAGAAAAAAATAGGATGGCGTTCATCTGTAAATCTTTTTAGTGCTCGATCGACTTCAAGCTACCACTCTGGAGCTAGGTAGATATAGACACAAAAATAAAAAATGAAGCCTGAAAGCGCAGGTTAATGCTAACACACAGTGTGTTATTGGCACGACTTTTTGGCAAAGGCTCTTTCTCCAAGTGGCTCTTTCTCAAGACTTGAGAAAGAGCCTTTGCTCTAAATGTCGTGCCAATATTAAAACACTGTGGGTTAGCATTCACACAGCTATATCACATGCTATAAAGGCAAAATGTGCCACTTAATACTTTTGATGATGTTATAGTTTTAATTAATTAGCACAGGTTACAAACCCTTAAATAAGTGATGGTTTGTAATTTTGGAAATATGGAATTTTATAAGATAAAGTGTGATGAAACATTGAATAGGCAGGAGTCATGGTTGATGGTGAATTAAGTGATATTACTTGGATTTGGTTTTAGTAACTTTGTAGTAAGAACTTCCAAATCTATGATAACCTTAGTTGGTGTTTCACTAGGTGAAAACAAAGAGACAGAAATATTTTTTATGCTGGTTCTGTTATTTTAAAAGTGAGTCTCAGAAGAAAGAAACCCAATGGTAAAATTCTGTCAGGGTTTCATCCGGTCTCTTCCCAGCCACGCCTCTTTAACCAATAGGAGGCAGCCAGGAGGACTTCCGTGATGCAGCGCAGCTGTGGACGTCACTCCGGACGGGTATTTTACCAGGTTATGCTGATTGTGTCTCCCAACGCTGGATTCCTTGTCGTTGTTCCTTGCCTCTTTCCCTGTCTCTCTGTGCTAGTCCCAGTATTCTGCCTTCTTTGTCTACCCAGTCTCCTGCATCCATAACTCCAACGTCTCCCAGCAGTACTTACCGGTACTACAGCCGCTCCAAGTCTCCAGCAACTCACCTATCATCACCACCAGGTCTCCGCAAGGACCTTACCTTGCACAGCAGCTCCAAGTCTTAGAATATCAACTCATCATTCTCTGCTCCCAGGGTCCGTCCAGCAGTACTCACCTTATCTCAGCTGCTCCAAGTCTCCAGCATACTTACATATCACCCTCCGATCCAGGTCTTTAATGGTATTTACTTTACCACGCCACTCCAAGTCTCCAGTATTACCCATCTCATTATCTAACATCTCAGTCCCAAAAAGCAGTAATACCTAACACAGCCGCCTCCAAGTGTACAGCATAAATTGACTCATCACCCCCTACTCCCAAGTCTCCAATAAGATTTACCGACCACAGCCATCCAAGTCTCCAGATTACTCACTCCATCATACATTGCTACAGGTCTAACAGATGGGGAATATTTATTAAAACTTGTTAATTAAGTTTTCGCGGCGTTTCCCTGACATTTCCGCAGGAATCCGTTTAACGCCCCCTAAGTTTTATAAATGTCCGAAAAGGTCGCGAAAAGTTAAAGAATGTTAACCCTTATCGCCGATACTTACACTGTTACCGCCGCTTCTTATTATAAAGCGCGGTATGGTTTCGCATGCTGTATCAGCTGTTTTACCTTCACAACCTTGAAGGTGGGGAAAGCAGCCGCGATACTATCCTCAATGCGGTGGGGATGGGCAGGAAACACCAGGGCGGTTGGTCGCACCCGCCCGGGAGGCACGCCCACCCCGCCCTTGACCCACCGCCAGGTGGCGGCACCCACCCGTCCACCGCTTCCAAGCAGCCACCTCCCAAACCCCTAATCGATCGCAGCAATATCAGAACAGAAGGTAGGAGGGGCTGCCAGGAAGGGGGCCGCAGCAGGTGGTGCGATCCACCCAACTGCACCCCCTCCCCAGCAGCCCCCAAGCCCCTGAAGCCTCCAGCGTGGCCATGAGAAGAGCCTTTGGACCCTAATCCATTTCTGATTGGTCAATTTTTAATGCTTGGTTTACAGCTTACACTTAACCAATCAGATTTCGAACTTTCCGAATCTGATGGTTATGATACAGAATGTAAACCAAAGCATTAAAAAAATTGACCAATCAGAAATGGATTAGGGTTTTTGCAAACCTATATCAAGAGGTGCAATCCGCTGAGGAACTCAGATGCCATCGAAGTAGATGGTGAAGATAGAAGAAGAAGCGGCTGGCAGCATTGAAGACCGGTCGCGTCGGAATCAAGACGCTGGCGCCCGCCGGGGGTGGTACCCGGGCCGAGGGCAGCAGGGGTAGGGTTCCCTCTAGGAGGTCGGGGTGGTACCCTTGGAGGTCGCGGCCTCAGCGGAGCTGGTGGCGCCGCGGACTGGAATAAGAAGACGGCGCCCAAGCTCTTTTAAGAGCCTCCACACTGGGGGTGACCCCGACAAAGGCAATTGTCAGTGCAGCAAGGGCCCTTGCAAGGGGACGGGGAGGGGGGTCCGGTTTTCGAGCTGCGGGGACCCCATTAAGCCCCCAAATGGCCTTCTCGGCCCGCTGGAGGGTGCCTCAACCCCTACCAGCGGGGCCCTTCCCTGCCAGCGCGGGGCAGGGGGCTGGAGGCGGGTGCGTGGTGTGTGGCGCAACCACTGATTGCGGCCCATTCCCGGCAGCCCCTCCTAGCCTTCGTTCCGAAGATGCCGCAAGCAGGAAGGGGTTGGGAGGGGCTGCTGGTGAAGGGCAGCGGGTGGTCGCCGCTGGGGGGGGTTGAGGGCGGGGTGGGCGTATGCCACGCCCCCTTAGCAGAGGCATCGGGAAGGGATTTAAGTCCCTTGCGGCTGTACTGCCCTTAGCCGAGGGCATCGGGAAGGGATTTTACGTCCCGTCGCGGCAATACTGTACAGTATCGCCGCGAAGGGACTTAAAATTACCGCCAAACAAACCGTGGCCGCGATACATATCGGTCAATTACGTTCGCAGTTATAAAATACAGACGATATCGCTTATTTTCGCAGGCCGCGATGTGCGGCGAAGGGTATTTTTTCGATTAATTTCCGGTTTTTATAAATATGCCACTAACCCTATCTATCTCATCAATAATCACGCGAGGTGCGCTCCACTACTCCCTATGACTGTTTCCTCGTTGGCCCTGCTACTTATTTGTAAATAAAAAAGCCCTGGATCTGGTGATTCTTAAATTTGAGTGATAACTGGAAGTGTATGTTTTTTATAGCAATATCAGGTTACACTATATCAGGTTTCTGTAGGTTGATGTTTTCTTTTTTTTTTTTTTTAAATAGTGTTTTTATACTTTTGTTACAATAACTATACCTAATTTTCAAGTCAGCCTCTCCATTTAAAAACACCAGAGAGACCTAAAATGCACTAATCTATCTGTTCTTTACCTTTATCATTTTAAACCTTAATTGAAGGTCCGTTTTACATCACCAACTTTTGGACAAGGGCCTTACATATATAGTTGTCAAGTTGTTACCTGATTTTTTTACTTTGGAATTTGGATTGAAAGAGTTAGAGAAGAAGTTTAAGAGAATCTCCCCCTTGTTCTAAAATGACAGGGTTTTTGTTCCAGTTACGTCCCTTTGAAGATTAATATTTTGTATAGCCATAAAGTGTTAAAATACCACTGGTGGTTCTGGGTTCCGCCAGAGCATACGAACTGCCATTCCAAATATTTATTTTTACAAAATTCACTATCCAGTTTTGGGGCAAAAGTCACCCTAGTTTCAGATCATTGCAATCTTATAGATTGCATCTCTAGAGAGGGACTAGAAACTCGAACTTGGATGCGAGTTCGACGGACTCGGGACTTCTCAAACTATCCGGACCCGGATTTTAGATTTTACGAATTTTCCAGACTTTCGACAATTATAGAAGGTTGAAACTTTCGAGGCGTGCGAATATTGACGATAGTAAAATGTCTTGATACTTTACGCGAGGTAAAGATCGATTTTATCGACACCGCAAAGTAAAAATGTCTATTATACCTATACCGCAAGGAAATATCGAATACAAAAGTAAAAGTTCTATTATACCGCTACACGAGTTAAATATCGAATTATCAGAATTGCGAGTTGTTCATGGGATAATTATGGAATGTTCGAACGCGAGAGTCGAAAGTAGTGTGCGTGAGAGTAAAATAGAGTTTTTAGACCAAGTTCCAGGTCACAGCCATTTATATTAAGAACATGATATTTTAATTGATTTTTTGTTTTTCATTCGAACTTTTCGAACTATTGACTCCCATTAAACTTTAATGGGTCGTTTTTCGAACTGTCGAAACTTTCATATAGTTCGAACATTCGAAAACGCGACTGAACTTTCGAAAGTTCCGCAATCTCTAGGTTATCAGTGTGAACTCAACAATGTATTGTGAGGGCATGTAAAGGAAATGGTATTTATGCTGCACCCGTACAGGAACCTTTACACTATATTAAAGGTGGTTGGATTGGTGAGTGCTCCATTATCAGGCCATTATAAAGTTAGAATGAGCGGTTCTTTCATACCCATTTATAATAAGATAGCTAGTTTAATGTCTGTAAGAAAGGAGAACAGGGAAGCAAAGATAGCAACATGCGATGTGAAAGCAGGAAAGTACAGGTAACTTTTAATAGAGACCCCACATCTTGAGATGCTACGGCAAGTTGAGGGAAATTATTAGAAGTAGATAAAAACAAAATTAATGGTGGGTACATACATGGAGGGAATGGCAGTGAGCAGAGTGAAAATACGCCTCCGATCGTTTCAGCTGACTTGCGAGGATTTCCTCCCTTCTCTTTCCCACCGAGAACGCCATCGCTACAGGATAGTACTCAGCACATACGTAGTCGCATCGCCCCCTGGAACTGAGAGAAAAAAGAAAGGTGTACAGAATAGCAGAATGGGGGGAGGCGGGAAGTGAGAAAGAAAGGGAGTTTGGCCTTTAAGGGAGAAGTAGCATTTAGGTATGCTTTGCCCCATACAACTCATGGAGATGGGCACTATAAAGGGCAGTGATGACTAGGGCAAACAGTAGGGCCGCGGATCAGTGCTGTTTGTCCGTTGTTCTGGTCAAACAAATAACCACAAAACAGATTCTGTGTATCATTGTTGTTAAATGAAAAAAATACAGAAAAAATCCTAATTTTAAAATAAAGTTGGATCTTTAAACTGGTAAAGTTTTATAAAATTTAATTTCTATCAGTAATCCGTTGTTGCATACAGATTTGTGAAAAGGGCCTCCCGCTTTGCCATGTTTCTCAGACAGTATATTTATTGGATAAAGAGAGGAGAGTAACATGGTGTAAAGCGAGACACCACCTTATTTACATAAATGTATTACCAAGTTGGGGAAGGGGGATAAAATAATAGTCAAGGGACCCTGAAATGTGGCAACAACAGCAATGTGGGAGCGCTGCAGGTGGAGAAAGACTTTTTTCGTCCTGAAATGGATTTGGAATTCTTGAAGAGGCTTCAAGAATACACGTATGTGACAAAAAATTACAAGCACAACAATGATTAAAAAAAATGCAAGCAAAACTGTTGTAGGTCTTATAGTAGAATTGTTGAGCAAGAAATATGCAGGAATCGGAATAAAATCACCAAAAAAAATGGTAAATAATTGAACCACAGAACTCTAATCTACTCAGCAATATTAACAGACAAGAAGCAATTGTAAAGCCTAAGATCCAACAAATATAACAAGATGGAGGCAAATGTGTGTTCATGATAGAAGTATATTGAGAGGGTGACACATTGCCAGATATCGGTCCAAAGGCCATCACCACAAGGAGGAGAATTATGAAGTTAAGCAGTGCCATAGCTTGAAAATGGGTAAGACAGTGCAAGATATATTCAAAAGGCCTTTTAATTATACCAGATGCATGGACAGGGACAATACTAGTAGTGAGAGTGATGTCCACATAGGGAGAGAGGTGACTGAGGAAGAAGAACATGGGACTGGTGCAGGTTGTGACAAAAATGAAACCAATTACCAATCGTTACATTAACGTTAATGTCCAACAATAAAGGAGAAAAGATCAGTAAGAAAAACGGAATCCTAATGTCATGGAGCATTGGCATTCCCAAAGGATTATCAGAATTGTCCGTGGTTTGATTTTCTTCCCCATCGCTTAAATTATTTAACAGATAAATAAAGTCTTTGATAGTTCTATAAAGGTTAGGTGCAACAAACATTAACCTTCTGAACATACCACAACATTCAATCCAATTCTTCAGAACTCCACCTTTCTCCTTTTGTTTCGGACCGACATACGATTGTAATAAGCCCCTACCTGGCCCAATCATTTTGCATGGGAGGTTGGTCATGACAAGGAATGGGAAAGCGGATTTCTGAAAGAATTGATTGCTGTTTGTTGTAACACTGGCTGGGAGGGGAGCTCGAATGTTATGGGCACCTAAAACGTGTCCTTATAGATTTTCTTTCAAAGATATAGCAGGCATGATTGATTTTAAGGTTTAACCAGGAGACTTTTCCATTTTCTTAGAGAAATTATAAATAAATGGAGGCTGAAAAAAAAATCTTATTGTGACACATAAATCCTACTGTTTCAGTAATATTAAACAGTCACACACAAATTCAACTGATGTTTTATTGATGAATGGATTCTATGATGTATATATTTCTAATATTCTAATGCCACACGTTTTGCAATCAGAAGTGATCCAGTCGAGTGTGCGATGGCCTCACTTGTAAGGGAATTAGACTGGAAAAAAAGTTTAAATCTACTAATTTACAAATTAATAGAAAACAATACCCAATGGCAAGAGAATCTTTGAAAAAAAGTTAGAGGAAGAGTGGGGGGGGGAAAAGGGCGTATTAAATAAACACAATTAGAAGATAATAGTCCTAGTTCTTTAAAAGTGCCTTTCATTTGATTATTTTGTTATAGTTGATTAGCTTTTTGTTCTGTTTCTTTCTGTGGCAAAGGAAGGAAGTTTAAAGGGCATGTCCACCCTGTAGATATATAGTGAGTGCTAGTTCCCCCAACCGCTTAATATATTTTAAGAAAGTCCCCCGATCTTTAATTACCTTCCCTCTCTCCGCAAGCACTGCCCGGCCTTTGATGTATGAACGCAAGCAGTGGGCCGGACGGCAGCAGCATCGTGATTGGCGAGAGGCAGCCAATTATGGAAGTGGCTGCCAGCAGTTCAGAACGCCGGAGGAGAGAGGGAAGGTAGGTAGAGTTCGGGGGACGTTCTGTAAAAATATATTATAGCGGTGGGGGCGGGGGAACTAGCTCTAATATGTGCCTAAGGGGTTTTACACTAGGGGCAGGGAGAACAAAACAGGTGGGAGCGGGAGGGGGAGAGGAGTGAAGGGCTGCTCTGAGAAGCCAAAAATCTCTGAGAGGACATCTAAGAGGCGGAAGGGAAAACAATTTTCCCTGGTGGCCAGGCTCCTGGTGGCAAAGGTTTTCTGGAATCTGGGGGGGACTTTTACAGGAGAACCATTTGGATGGGATGTAAGGTAAGGATTTTATACCCCACTACAAGGTGAGCCAGTAGTGCGGGGAGGAAATTATGGTTTGGGGGTGGAACATTGCCCTTTAAGTTACAGAGAGGTATGGATTCAAGGGAGAAATGTTATTCTCTTACAAATCATTGAAAGGCCTAATTTGGAATAGGCAGTGCAATTTGGAATCCTGTTACGAAAAGGACATCTTGAAATAGGAAAGGGTTAAGAGAGGGCAACTAAAATTAATAAGGGATGGGGGAGCTTGAATATGAAGAGAGAGGAATAAAGTTACATTATGTATGCTAGAGAAAGCACATGACGTAGGATATGATACTGTGATAAATACATTAATGGGCCATTACAATCAACTATCTGGGGCATGTCACCAATCGACATGTAAGAGGACATGCCGGACATCCCTTAAGGACTGAAGTTAAAAAAGTTTAGGCTTTAAGAGCGGAAAGGTTTTCACTGTGAGAACGAGTTTAACACCTATGGAACTGTCTCAGGGACGTTTCTGCACAACAGGAATATGGGCACGTACTGGTATTGATACACATAAAGTGGAGTTGATCCAGGTATATTTCCGATTGCCACTTGGAGTTAGGGAAAGTTTTTTTCCCTTTCATAATGTGGTGGGGTTTTTCCCTTCCTCTGATCAACAGTTAGGCAGTAATGTGAGGGTATTGCTAGATGGGTTGGACTGGGATGTATGTATCCTTTATTAACCTCAAAAAACTTATTATACTTACAAGCAGGAGATTCAATAAAAGTTCTTATTGCTATTTTGCCCCCAACCAATCAGATCTTATTTCAACATTTGAAAGCTAAACATCTGATTGGTTGGGGCAAAATTAGCACCATTTTTAACGATACGAACTTTATTTTAATAACCCTGAAAGATGCTTTAATTTTATTACATTTTGGAAATTCCTGTCTTGATAAAGACATGCAACCATCTACTGAAGATATGATTGAAGTCTTTCTATTACTAAACACAAAAGAACATTACTAGAACTCAGTCTAAATATGCTGTTAGCTTGCTAGAAGCTCCACACTCTGGAGTTTGGCCCCAGCTGCAAGAAACAATAAAAAAAATCTTGTATATAAAAAGTGAGTCAGCAGTTTTTTTTAAATATGGAATTTTAAAAGTGTTAGGTCCACAGGCAAGCTACATATTTTAAGTACCTAGATACAATCAGCAGACAATAATCTCTACAAATGCAGAATGACACTGTGCGTTAATCCTGGTTATTGAGTGTTACCTCCGTAACTCTTCAAACAAGTAGCATTGCAGTCCATTTGATTTCGTAATTTTAAAGTAGATTCTTTATTTGAAAAGCTTAAATATTCAGAAGAAAAAAAATAGATAGTAGCTAATCTGACGATGTTTAGGCTTATTTCGTCCTTATGGGGCCCATACATTAACAAATTCAGGTTGTGCGATCAATCGATAAATAATGTCCAATTGCACCGATAAGAAAAACTTCAGATGAAATTCAGCCAAAAAATAGTACAAATCAAACCATCACACAAACTGACGTAAGAAAAATTAAGGGACACTATACTCGAAAAAATCTTGGCCTCATTGATCTATAATTGAATAAATGTAAGCAGCACTTACCCTGATTTGCCTGTGTTGCTGCATGCTCTGAATCCAGCACACATGAGCTGTGTTTAGGAGCAGTATCCCTCCTCTTTTAACCACTCCACTTCCATCCGACATGAAGTTTTTCCCACAACGGTAAGCCTGCACAAGCATAAAGATTCAACTGTAAAAAACTCTGCTCACCATTCCAGATACAGTAAAACTACGCACAGAGAATAGTTTTTGAGAGCAAGGACCTTGAATTGACAGCTGAAAATATAAGCGTTTTAAAATGAATATCTAAAGCGAAATATAGGGGGAAATCAACAAAAAAATGTTGAAAGTGGTGGTTGGGACATAATCCAGGTTATTCAATAAGGGTTCTTATCATTAAAAGGGCGTTATTTTGCCCAGCCAATCCAGATGTTAGGCTTTCAAATGTTAATTAAATAAAATTCGATTGGTTGGGGCAACTTAGCACTATTTTTAACGATAAGACCTTTTATGACTCTCCCTGATAGTTCCCAAGTAATGGTCAATTTAGGCCTATTTTTTTTTTCGGTATAGATGCCCTCCTTTAAATATTCTTTGATTTCAGTATCTTTTTTGATTCAGGGTTACTGAGCCACAGTATTTGTGGAGAGTACAGACTCCAATTCATATTCATTTAAAGTGTATTTCCACCCCTAAAATAAAACTTTTTACACTGTGTAGGGCATCCCCATCCCACCCCACATACAACATTCTTACTTCAAACAAAAGTGTTTGGCCTGTGTCCCAATTATTCTCTAGACAGGTCACGGTTTGTTTTATTTATACTTTTCCAATGGGTTTGTCATTGTTCTCTAAATGGAAACCTCTTACCTAAATTAATGTCCCTTAAATTCCACAGCATTTTGATACATAAAGGTTTATCTTATAAACAGAAACTAATTTGATGCCACAGATAAAATCTTCCGTCTTTTACCCAGTGTTGCCTATACCAAATTGCAAACAAGTGTTTGGGCTCATTTTAGATTATTTTATCGGATCTCAGTGGTGTTTAAACTAAACACAAGGGAAAGTGGAAGCAACGCAATTGAGATACAGATACAATTTAGCTCTAATAGACTTGAGAATAGTTTTTTCAAATAAACCTTTCCCATTAAGATTATAAGCCTTTATAGGCAGCATAATCACATGGCAAAATGTCCAATCCGCTCATTAAATATTTCAAATGTCATTCTAGTTTAATCTAAATTTTGTAACAGTTTTATTGATGTTTTTAGAAGTTAAGGTTCGTTACACATGTGCGATTGCGGGTGCCAACTGTGACGCGCGATGGTAATCTGTTAATCGTTGCAAGTTGGGCACTTATCGGCCCAAACAGGCTATTAAGTTGGGGATCTTCGTTAAGCAGTTTTACAAGATATTTTTGAGAGTCTTCCTACATCTGGTACTACTTCAGTATTTCTTTGTATACTGATGCAGTGGCTTGGACAGGACACGAGTAACGACCAGAGAATTTCTGAAGTTTTTCAGCACTCTGTGCATGTGTACACCTATTAAAGACCAAACAATGTACCCTTCAAAAAATGTTAAACATTTTTGCAGGGTTTTTATAAAACTCTTATTTGGCAAAACTACCCCACAAACAGGACACTAAACTTTCTTCCAAAGTTGACAACTATATACCCCAAACCAGCCCTACCAACTATTTTAAATGCTGAAAGCCACAAGCATGGAATGCACCAATCTCGTAATCAAAATAAGGAAGCAGTCAAATCTTTTAAATCAGGTACGGCTCCTGGCCCAAACTACCCTCACCGCTGGCTATACTCTTTTCAACAGAATTCTGAGTAATACAGATAATATTCACCCTGATTATGCTGCAGCCAAAATCATAAGTACTCCCCAAACCAAGTATCCAGATTTCCCAATTCCCATAATAAACAAAAATAAACAAAAATCTGGGCGTGAACAACTCCATACTCTTCCCATATCCCACACATTACAGTTTATGTATTCAAATGTGACATCTGATTAAAGGACCCAGCCGTCCGAAACATGTAATGTGTGAATAAAGCAGTTTACAAGATATCCTTTGCGAGTCTTCCACATCTGGTACTACTTCAACTTTCTTTTTATTTGAAGGGTTGTAGATTGTTATGAGAGAGGCGCTGTTAGTTTTCTAGCTTTCAGTGTGTCAGCTTCATTGACTAGATTCAGGGGAGATGTAATTAAAAAGTTCTTATCGTTAAAATCCCCGGTGCTAATTTTCCCCAGCCATTAGATGTTAGCTTTCATGGTCGCTAACCATCTGATTGGGTAGGGCAAAGTTAGCACCATTTTAAAGGGTATGTCCATCAAAGGGTTATTTTTTATTTTTTATAATAATTCAATTCTATGACATTATTTATTAATTTGTCATATTCATGTCTCAATGACTGTTAATTATTGAAATATGAAACTTAACAAAATAATATAATAGGAAATACAAAAACACCAAGATATATATATATTATATATATATATATTATATGTACACAATACATAATATAAAACAAAAACAAAAAACCAATTATAGTTTCAGTTTGAATGTTTTGATTCCTTTACAGTCCAAATGATTCTGGGGTCCGTGTTGTACAAATTTCCCATTTTGTAGAATTGTACAACTTTAGATTGTGTTATTCTGCATATGTTTTTCATAGTACTATTTAAGTTGAGCTTTTTAGAATTATGGATAGATTGGTAGATTGGGTCGTTTTGTGCGTACGCCATGTTTCTTGATTGAATTGTTATGTGATTATTATTACGTGAACAATGATGGTCTTTGATTGTTCGGATAATTGTCGGGGTTCTCTGGAGGTGCTATGTATCTTAATGAGAGTTTTTTTGCTATTCCCAATGTTGTGAGCATCTGAGACTTTAATGGTATTAGTGCAGCTTAAGAACAATTGCTCTGTTGAAAAAACTTTTCCAATTCCTCTCCCATTTTATAAATGTTTTCATTGGTATGGTATCTTTAACTATTTATCATGGAGTAAAGGTTGTGATTCCTTTAGGTGGAATATTAGAGGTTTATAATTGTAGTTCTGTGGATTCGATGGAAATTTTCCATTTGAGTTAGATATTAAGGGAAATACTTTAAATATGTTTGTAATAGTATGGATTTTAGAGGATATAGTTTTGCAGATGTGTTGAAAAGGGATTTATTTCCCTATTTATATAGCTGGTCTATCACTGTTAGTAGGTTTCATTCCAGTTGGTTTCAGAAGTAGGGGATCCGTAGTTCCAGCCTTTCAATAGGGATTATACCGTATAAGGATATAATAGAGGTTGTTTTTTTTTGGATGATATTCTCCATTGTTTATTGGTGCAGTAGGTAAGGTAAAATGAGGAGTTAGATTTGTCTCCTAATAGGATTTCGACCATAACTTTTGGGAACATTTTTGCATTGGCACATATATTTCTCAAATTTTTGGGCCCACCATTAGTTGGTGTTGGCATCGCTGTTCCACCAAATCTAGTTGATCTAGTAGTGTTGCGCTGATAATAATCTTTCAGAATGGGTACTGCAATAACTCCCATTTTATGTGGTTTGGCAATTCTATTGTTGTTTATTCTGGCTCTGTTTTGTCCCCAAAAAACTAGTGATATTTTCTGAGCTCGAATAAAGAAGGAAATTATGGTATCGTGATTGGGATTGAACTGAAACAAATATAGATATTGTGGTAGAATCATCATATGGATTGCGTTTTATTCTGTCTGTTATAGATAGCATTAATGGTTTCCATTTTTGGTTGTTGTTTCGACTTTTTCCATTAGTGGAGTGAAATTAATTGGAATAATTATTTAAGGTCAGAGGATATCTTGATCCAGGTAAGTATTTCTTTTGTTTCCCATGAGAATCATATTTACTTGATAAGAAGATTTGAGTGCTCCAGATAAGTTGTTTCCCCAAACATTTTTTATAGATGACACCTTGCGAATGTGCATAGGAGTTTTAAGATGTATAAGGAGATAGTTGGGTGGTTCATTACCAGAATTCCATCGTCCGCAAATAGTGCATTTTGTGTGAAGTATCACCATGTAATTCCAGTGAATATTGTCTGAACGGATAGTTTAGCTAGAGGTTTCCTCGCTAAGGCGAATATTAAAGGAGATATTGGACATCCCTGTCTGGTTCTGTTGGTTATTATTGAATGGTATCGATAGCATGTGGAGGAAAAAGACTGTTGCTGAGGGTTTGGTGTATGTGCATAAATTGCTTTTTGAAGTGTTTCTAATTCCAAATTGGTCGAGGGTTTTGGTTAGGGATATCCAGTTTAAGCGATTCAAAAGGCCTTCTCGGGCATCTAGGGTTTATACAGGGAGATGGGATTTTTTTTGTTTGACAATCTATCAGACTCGATAATTCTTTTTGTCTTATATATGGACTGTCATTTTTTTAATGAGCCCCACTTGATATGGTGGAGTAATGTGGTAATTTAAATGATTTTGAGTCTTTCTGCCAGAGTTAGAGTAGATGTTAAGTAACAGTTAGAAGGGATTATTGGTCTGTAATGCCATATTGTGTTAGGTGTCTTTCCCCGTGGTTTTGGGAAGAGAGGCATATTATGGCTTAGATTTCTTGAGAAAGATTGTTCTTCTATTGCAGATTGAATACTTTGTAGATGTGGGCTGAGGTATTTTGAAACTGATTGGTGTAATATTAGTTTGCGTAAACCGACTCTCATGGAGAATTATGAGTTTGATGATTGTATGGCCTTTCTTTAGGGCTTCTGTTCTTGTATTTAGTCCTGTGATATTGGTTTATCTAGGTATTACATGTCCGGGGTTATTAGTTGGTAATTTAATGGAGCTAGGAATTCTTTATTTAATGTCTCTTGGTTGTACTGTTTCTTTGGATTTGTTGAGGTTATATAAAGGGTATTTTTAAAAGGTATGTCCGCTCCAGCGCCGACTTCAATGACAGTCTCTGATGCGCCCTCGCTCCTTCGCACTGTGTGCGTGCACAGTGTAAAGGACTGGAGATGCGTTGGGGAATTCAGTGCTGGAGCGGGTCCGCGGGTAAGTGTCTCCTCCTCTCCTGTAAGATTTACTGAACGGGAGGTAAAAGACTAGAGAGACTAGAGTGCAAGAGTGCCATCTAGAGGTAACACATAGCAATAAGCAGTGAAGAGAAAACACAAGATGGTATAAATATTGTGACCGTTAGGGAGAAAAAAATTGATGCTATAAAAGCAGCAGAGAAAACACAACCGTTAATGTGAAACGACTTAGGGCTGCACTGCTTATAAACCAATTGAAATTAATAGCCTTCCATCAGTAAATGCAGAGTTAATTGTAATCATTTTGCATGAGGTAAAAATTTGTGGACTCTTCAGCTGCTACACTTTTTAATTAAACCTAGGTAGGCATATTACTCTATTGTGGGCCCTCAAAGGTGGTTCCAGGGGCCGCACATGAGGCCCTTCAGGACAAGTGTGTTGGGCAGCCCTGCCATATGTGATAAAAGGTTATGTCTGCACCACTAGAGATGCGACTAGAACTCGAACTCAACCAGAGTTCGAGACCAACTTATAGAGTTGAATGGACTCAGACTTCCAAACTATCCGGACTCTGGTGATTTCTTGGACTTTCGAACTTCCGGACTTTCATAATTATCGAACGTATGTCATCGCTGTTTCGAGAATTATCTATTAACGCGCCGTTCAGCTAACCTCAAAAGTATGTTCGATTTCGGTAACCCTCGAATTTATGGTTCTATTTTCGATTAAACCACCTCCGAAAGGATCATCGGTAAACCCCTTAAATTAGCCATAACCCTAGAATGTAGCTTGACAAAACCCAACAATTGACCCCGCTCGTGTTTAGAAAGTGCTTTAAAACAAGTTTGGGATAGTGACTGTCCCCCAGGCACTTCCCTGGTGCCCACAGCCATTTACAGTAAGTTACAATTGTTTAGTTTAGCTGTAAGGTATGGTCTCACTATGAATTTTAGAATATCACTCCCATTGCCTTTAAGGGTCCGATTAGACTTTCGAATTTTACTGAAGTCAAAAGTTCGAAAAAACGGACTTGAACTTATGAAGGAGAAGTCATCTCTAGCCACCACCTCTTGACATCACAGGATATGACCCAATCACTGCTACCTTAAGGTCGTTATGCTAAAATAGTGTGCCAGCCACAGGAGGTATCCTCAATCTTAGCTTTAGATGGACCATAGCATCAGAGTTTATCATGGTAAAGCCAGTTTATATCAATTCTGGTGGCACTAAAACCTTTTTTATTAAAGGGGTTCGGTGGTCTTCCCTATGTAAGTCATTAGACCACGGAAATTTGTGAAGAATACAGGAATTCTTTATTGCAACTAATAAATCTGTGATGTGAATATTTTCCATGAGTATGGGACAGACAGAGATGAGGATCCTAAAATCAGCAAATTACACAAGTTGCAATCGTTGCAACAAAATCAGTTTAAAGTTGCAGGGAGGCACACTCAATATTACACAATAAATGTTGACAGGGGGGGGATAATGTGTCTACAAGCAAGTGGACTTAAATTAAAGGGCCTTTCCTACCTTTAAAAAGAGCCATCAAAAACCTCTCTACGTGCTCCAAGCCCAAGTTAATACAGACAATGACTGACTAGAAAGTTAATGGGTAGGAGGCTGACATGTGACATTCCTAAGCTCTCCTGCACAGGTGCCGCAAGCGAGCACAGCCTCAGACGCCCTAAGTGTGTGACGGAGGACAGGAAGTCCCTCCTCTCTGCTGGGGAGGCCTGACAGAGTAGGAGGGATCTCGCCCTCTCCCACTGAGTGAAAAACGTTGCTGAACACAAAAACCAGGTACATAAGGTTGTTAGATTATACTTTGAGTGGCAGACAGGCCTCAGGGGGAGCACTCTCAGCTTTTGGGATATCACACTTCTTGAACTTGCATAACAACAAAACAGCTTTTTATGATGAGAACAGAAAAGGTGTGTTTGTATAGTCTGCCTGTATAAAGTTGTGTTGTATATTAGAAAAGGAAGGAGATATGCAAAAACTACTAGCTGCCTTTTGTACGTACGCCCAAGTCCTACACCATAGAGCCATGACATCGTATCTGCACGACGAATGTAACAAGATCGAAACACGGTGTATGCAGGCCGATGATTGCTCTATATATTAAGCTATATGGCATGTTATTAGCAAGCAGCTCTGGACACATGCAAAGCTAAGGGGCATAAAGGAGTATTTTGCAATTCCGCCCCTTTACTCGGAACTGGGAGTAAGAAATTACTTCTTGTTTCTAGATGTGGGCAATGCTTCCAATATAGGCATGAGGAATGCAAGGTGCCTTCTGTTATAAAAGGTGTTTCTCTATTTTTATGCTCAGTGACAGGGCTTTTGCTCCTTTAGCCCCTCTCTCCTAAGTTCTAGCTGCCTTTCTATTATATTTTTGTACTACTACTGTAGCCCACGGTTTCTGAAATTAGAGTTACTAGGTGGGACTAGTACTTTTCTCTCTCCCCCGTTTTGTGGCTATTCTACTACTAGTCCTGCACCCCTCCCTATTTAGGTGTATATAACTAGTCAGTGCCCATTGTAATCTTTGTTTATCTAGTACTAGCAAGAGTACCTGGCAATTGCTGGTTTTCTAAAGATCCAGCCCGAACCTGCATCCCAAAATTCAGCAGACTGCACTGCAGCTTTACATTCAAAGTTACTGCAATCTGGTAAACTTAGGGGTGCACACAGCAGGGATTCTAGGGCAGATCTCATCCCAATTAAGTTACTACGGATTTGGGGAGGTTATTGTTTGCCAATAAGGAATTATGCAAAAATGGCAAACTTGGGGTCAAAAAAATGTTGCGTATTTCCCTAAAAAAAAAATAAATGAATGTGAGGTCTTGTACCCCGTGCTTAAAGGGGAATTTGAAAATATGAAAGGCTTAAAGTTTAAAGGGGAAGTCGAAAACCTGATGTGAAAAGAAGGAAAGAAGAAGGTTATAGGGCTGCAACCCCCAAAACTATAATTAACCCACACTGGCCCCACTGTGTAGTGTAATAAAATACTTACCTTACTCCCTACATCCCAGACTCCAAATGGTTTCTCAACAAGGTTCCCCCAAAGTCCAAAAAAACTGGCCACGGAGCCTCGCAGAGTCCATCTAGGACTCCGGCCTCCGGTCTCCCCTCTGGGGATGAATTTTGCCATGTGCACTGGCAGCCCTTCCCCCCTCACCTCTACACTCCCCTCCCTATCCTCTCGTTTGGTCTCCCTCCACCCTGCAAAAATCCTTTTAATATATTGTAGGTCTCCTACCCCAGCCCCAACCGCATTATTCATAATTGCCCAGAACTCCCCCAACTCTACTTACCTGCCCTATATACTCTGCCATCTGAACTGATGACTGCCACACTGGGATTGGCTGCATCTCAGCACAATCAAAGACACGGCTGCCGGTCCCGGCCCCTGTTGCATCCATGGCAAGAGAAGGCCGGGGCAGACGCGGCAGAGGATAGAGGAAAGGTAATAAAGAGGGGGGGAGTTTCTGGAAATTAAATAATGTGGTTGGGCTGGGGAGAAGCCCTAAACATATAAATATTTGTTAGAAGGGTGGACATGCCTCTTTTAAGGGCTAGGCCCACTAGCGCGATTTTCACTAAAATGAAATCCGGGAAAGCAAAATTTCCGGGGATTTCCGATGCGCATTGCAATTGGAGGCCGTTTGCGTTTGGTTAAAGCATGAATCACATTTTTGGTGCGTAACGCAGCGTTTCCATACGCGAAAAAAGGCATGCGCCAAAAACGCGAACGCACAGAAAAGCGCACCAACGCGTGCGATTTAACGCTCGCGATTTTTGGACGACCGATGCTGTGCGGTGCAGTGTGACCTCAAGCCTTAGGGATAATTCACCACTTACATCAGTTTGTATCCGTTTGTTTCAAAAACGGTGCATTAAAAAAATGGACAGGGCAGGTAAAACCCCGTAGGATTCATAATATCGTTCACACTGCTGCATATATTCCATTCCATTCCGTTCCAGCCCGTTTAAAAAAAAGCATGCATTGTACGCAGTTCTGTCCGTTTTTTCTTTCATTTCCATATAAATCTATGGAATAAAGCATGTAAAAAATTGGATTACAAAATGTATGAAAAAATGGTACAAACTGAAAGAAATAAATGCTGTGCGTTTCCATCCGTTCTAGTGTGAACGTAGCCTAAATATTAGAAGATCAGTCTTCGTGATTTAAAGAGCAGAAGGATGGATATTTTGGGAAAGTTGCAGAGGGGCAACCTTTGTGTTTTATATGAAAAGCAGATAAGAAAAACATAATGGAGGGTACAAATAACATAGAGGAGAGTAGGCAGCAGAAAGCAGAGTGCAAATATACAGTAAATAAACAAAAAACAATAAATGTGAAGAAAATTGGAAACTGAGAGAAAAAGAAAAATGGACAGAAAACAAAACAAAAAAAAAATTTGCAGAGGAGAAAAGAGACAGTTGCCTTAAGGAGACTAGCAGTATAGTAGAGATTTTAAAATGGCGAGAGTTCAAATTTTCGAGGGGAAAAAAAATCTGTTAAAGGACCAATGGTGATAAAAATCTGATTAAATTGAGGTATCAAATGTAAGACAATTGTAAATGCTAGGGACCGGGGAAAATGGTCCGGGGAAAACATACAAACAACGAAAGCTAAAAAACAATTTACTTTCTTCATTTGCAAGCTATATTCAATTTTCTGCTTCAGATATTTGCAAATTTTTGATAGTCAAAATTGAGTGCAGGTTTATTAGTTATTTTTCCCATATTCAGAATCAAGTGTTCACGTATTGAATATTTCTCAAAATCCGGCTGTATATTCGATCATTTCCAAATTTTGGATTTCGAAAATTTGATCATTTTAGAATTTTCAATTTAAAAGACGTGATAATTGTTGAAAATCTGGGAAAAATTCCACAATCCCATTGGAGTGTTCTGAGCATTCCTGTCAGAACCATCAGTTCAGAATCAAAAGCAGAATAGTTTGGACTTGGAACCAGACTTCATTCCTAGCAGATAGCCCTACCCTATTGCTTTACACATATAACTCAAAGAGGTGTGCACCATACAGGGCAGTGGTGACAGTGAAGGTGCTTTGTCTGAGGATCAATGGCGCTCTAACCACAAAACAGATCTGTGTATCATGTTTTAAATGAATAAAAATACAGAAAAATTCATCATTTTAAAAATTAAAGTATTTTAACGGTAAGTTATAAAATTTAGTTTCTATCAGTAATCCGTTGCAATACAAGATTTTTGTAGGCCTCTTATTTCCATGTTTCTCAGACAGTTATATTATGGATTAAAGAGAGGAGTAACACGGTTGTAAGCAGAGACTACCAACTATTTGACATTTAAATATATTCCAAGTGGGAGTGAGGATATAAATTAATAGTCAATGACCCTAGAAATGTGCAAACCACAGCCATAGTGAGAGCTGCAGGTGGAGAAAGCTTTTGTTCGCCCTGAATTGATGGGAATGCTGGAAGATGGCTTTCAATTATAACACGTATGTGACAATAAAAGATACAAAAAAACACTGTAAGCCAGAAAACTAGCAAGCAAGACAGTGTTTGTAAAGCATTTACATTGGGAATAGTCTGAGCACGACAAAGTTGCAGAATTGAACTAAATCACGGAAAAAATGGTCAAGGTCATGGAGCCACAGAAAACTCCTAATCACTCAGGCAAATTAACAGTACAAGAAGCAATTGTAAAGCCATAAGACCAACAAATAATAACAAGATGGAGTACCAAATATGTGGCTATCTGGTCATGAGTATAGTATATTAAGAGGGTGCACAAATGCCAGTATATCGGGTCAAGGGAAGCATTAGCCACAAGGCAGTAGACATCTGAAGTATAGGCAGTGGCCATAGCTTAGAAAACTGGGTAGAACAGCACAACAGCTATATCAAAATGCCTTTTATATACCAGATAGCAGAAGGGACAATACTAAGTAGTGAGATGATGTTCACCTAGAGAGAGATGTACTGAGGGAAGAAGACATTGGATGGTGCTAGGTGTGTACAAAAATGACCAATGTGACCAATCGTGACAGTTTAACGTTAATGTCCAGCAATAAAAGGAGAAAGATCAGTAGAGAAAAAGGAATCCTATTCACTGGAGCATTGGTAAATCCCAAAAGTGGATTATCAGATTGTCCGTGGTTTGATTTGCTCCTCCATAGCTAAATTATTTAACAGACAAATAAATGCTTTTGATCAGTTTCTAGATTTTTGTTACAAAAGACATTTCCGACTGATTGACTTCAGGTTCACCAGGAGGGACTTTTCATTTTCTGATAAGCTAAAATTTGAAGATGAATATTCATTTTTGAACCAGTTTTTCTGGAGGCTGAAAAATCTTAATTTTACACATGCCATGCTCTTATCAGTAATATTATAAGGTCACACCAAAATCAACTAATTCTTTATTGATGGTATTAATCTAGGATGATATTATCTACATTTTTGTTATATGCCATTGGCGACCTTCAAAGTGAATCCTGTAAGGTTTGAGACTCCAAAACTAGTAACAAAATTAAGACTGGTGAAAAAAAGTTACTAATACTAGAGATGGTCCGAACTAATAAAACTTCGTCGTTTTCGAACTTCGAACTTCAGGAAGTTCGAATTCGGACCAATTCACTCAATGGGGAGCGATAGTTCGAAAAGTCTAGGGAGTAATACAGCAAACTAACAGGTGGTAACTTACTGTAAATGGCTGTGGCACCTGGAGAAAATGGTCTGGGAACATGTCTCTGTCACCAAAAACTTCTTAAACACAGTCATGAGCGCGGCAATGTGGGTTTTGCGCAGCTTACATTCTCGACAGACATGTTGAGGATTATCGAAACGAACGCTCCTCCTGTTACGACAGTCCTTCCTAGGTTAGCGAACAGTACATTTGAGGGTTGGATAGTGTACTGGTTAAAGGCATCGCTTTTGACCATGGGAGACCAGGGTTTGATCCTGGCTAGGGGCAGCTTTACAAATGTTTGGATTACTAAATACCCTAGTAATATAATAACCTAGTAATAGATATATATATAATAGGTTATCATATGGTTATTATTTAACTAGGGTATTATAATAACCCAAACATTTGTATAGCTGGCCCTAGCCAGAATTTGAACCCTGGTCTCCATTGTCAAGGCAGTGCCTTTAACCAGTTACACTATCCAGTACATTCGATAATTATCAAATTTACGATCGAAAGTCGTAAATATGAAAGTCCGAGAAATCCGGGTCCAGGTAGTTTGAGAAGTCCGAGTCCATTTAAACTCTAAAGTTCGGCTCAAACTGGGCTCAATTTCGAGTTCTAGTCCATCCCTACTATTACAATGACAAGGAAAATATTAACAAGACAGGAGAAAACTTTGTTAGAGGAAAGAATAATGAAGAAAGGGTGGTGTGTATGACATTAAGCAAGACGCTAGGTACAGAATAGTTAAGTAGGAATAATTGCAATAAGGCGTCCCAGTAAACTTCCCTTCAGTGTTTTTCAACTCTCGCCACCTCATGGTATTAGGAAATGGGCAGCTTTCTTGCTAAGCTCTTTACTCTGTAGTAACTACCTCACAATCCATGTAAATTAGCTCAGTACAGAAATCATATATAATATCACAGGTAAAAACAAGGATTCCTAGTTAAACCTTTTCTCAGTAATAAAGGATAACTGTATGCCTCAATGCCTTTTTTGGATTGATTTATAAAGAGTAACGGTATGTGTCCCTCCCCATAATTTTTCCGGATTTTTGAGCCTCTCTCGCCTTCAATAGCCATGTGAAGGGGGTAACAATTCTGTCTGCCTGTAACTGTCACTAAAAACTAGCATGCGAAGAAAACACTCCTCACCCACCTTGATTAGCTATGTAGGCTGTATCCTAGCAAGGGAACATTTCAAGTTTGTTTGACTGGCAGAGGAGGAGGAGAGAGGTTTGTAACAGAAATTCCCACCAGCCAATGACAAGTATTATGTTAGCCCTAGGCCCGGGGCATCCAGGAGGCAGGCTTTTTGCACTCATCTTTGCTGTGTGTGATATCTAAGGGAGGGCAGCACGGTTGTGATTTCAGCTGCTGGAATGTGGACGTATAATGGGGGTATAGATTATTTTTTCATATTGTTTGTCCCTTAAATAAAACAATTGAATCCTAGTCCCAGTTCTTCTTGTTTTTGAGTAACATTACAAAAGGGACCTTTATTTTCTGATTTTGTTTGGTTGATTAGTCTTTGTCCGTTTTTTCTATTAAGATTAGAAGGGAGGTATAAGGAGAACTAAAGTCTCAGACAACATTGTCCCAAAGACAGACACATTCACAAACATACAACAAGATGTGTCTCACCTCTCCTTGCTGGGGCCAATGGCCCATTGGGTGGATTTATGAAAAACAACGTGGGAGTACTAGGGGTCAGCTCCGCCAATCCACCTTAGCTGGGTAAACCCCCAGCTAAGTGTCTGCGTATAGGCTCATGCTCTGTAGTGCTCAACAGATCAAAACAAGAGTTGCAGCCTTGCTCCTAGAAACTGACAAGCCAATGATATCACAGCACAGAGATCCTCCCTCTCCCTGACACAGAACAGGGATTTCAGGGTTTTTTCAAAACACATTCAATGCCCTGTCCCAACCATGATACAATCCTTTACTTTTCATACCAAAAATAAAAGTAATCTTTGTAGTGTATTTCATAGATAGCATGGATGTAAGGAAACAGAATCCTAACATTTCAGCAAAAATTAAAAAAAAAATAAAAGTAAGTCTGGAATAGAACCTGCAACTTTTACTCAGTACATTTACTCAGTTTGCTAAAGCAGAGCTCTTCCTCTTGGCTAAAGAGATATCTAAATAGAACACTGGTACGAGTAGAATCTTTACTACAATTGGAAACAAAAAAAAGTAAGGCAGGGGGATTCGAACTTAGGATTTGAAGCTAAAATTTAGGTACATAAGAAGCCTTATTGTTCTTATTTTTGAAATAATAGAAAAAAAAAATGGTTAGTCTGGGGTATTGAACTGTGACCTTCTGAACTGTGTGTTTTAAAACCTAGAGCCTTACCCCGGTATGTCAACAGCAAATAAGCAGATATGGCCAAGTCATTTGGAAGCTTTTTCTTTAGCTGTTGGAACATAATAATATAAATTTAAAGGAATATGGAAGTCCCCTAATAAAGACTTTGGAAACTTCTTGTTAAACTGCAGTTTATTTTCCAGCAACTCACTGTACTGGTAAATAAATTGACAGGGTACAAGCAGCTTTCAAAGTTCTATCAGTGAATTCCATATTGGTGTATAGAAAACCTCTGTGCATGAAGAGAAAGGGATACGGATGGAGTCAGGGGGCGTGGCTCTTGATGACTTCATGGGCTGTGGGTTGTACTGGCAACAACATGGAAACCTTCTTATTTACAGAATTATTTCTCACATGTACTAAATGCAACTTACTAGAGAAGAATTTACAATGTATTGGGTGTTCTGGGGAGAAAAACTTTACATTAGGTTTTAAAATATGTAAGTTTAGTTCTCCTTTTATATAATCTACAGATGCTTCGATTTTGGTAAATCCATGTCTTTTTTTTTACCATACAAATACAAATGTGCAAGGCCATGCAATGAATTCTTACTTTTGTTATTTCTTTCTATATTACATAGCAATGGAGGTGAATAAAGTCATGGACCATCTAATGCAGATACGGATATTTGTAAGTGATAATATTACTAAACACAGAAGAAAATCACTACCACTTTTCTACCCACATTCTGAGTTAGACCAGCTGCTAGAGACCGAGAACAAGCCATTATTGTACATGAAAAGAGAGAGAAAAATGTCAGAACACGTTTTCTTTAAATTATTTTAAAGGGTATTGTCCAACCCCAAACTTAATTTAATATGCTGTAGGAAAATGCTGTAAATCTCAACCTCGCGAAGTTTTACAGCAGCCAAAGATGTCCCCAATGTACTTTACAGCCTCGTTCTCTGCCGCCTTCTGCTTTACTTCCAACTCCATGAATGAGTCTACTTTGTAGCTTTTTCTACTACATATTAAAATTAGTTACGGGGGTGGACATACCCTTTAAAGTGTTAGGTCCACACTTTGCCAAAATTATACAGGGACCCTCATTGATAGGCCTTTACCTGGGATGCAATCTTGCATACTTAAAATTAAAACCAGATACACAGATGGACCGATCAGCAGACACGGATCTCTTTATAATGCAACAGACTCTTTGGCTTTCAAAACTGGTTACTTGCTTTGTCAGATGGCATGCCATGTTTTCATAATAAGACTGATTCTCTTTGCTTTTGCATATGTAAGGCAGCGTGGGTGCTAAGTGGGTTAGTAATATGCCTTGCGCGTATGATTGTGTGGGTTTCCTCTGCCCACTCACATTTCCCTCCACTATCACAAGACACACTGATAGGTTGTATGTGTCAAATAAAAGTGCTTAAATTGACATGAATGTATCCATGTTTCAAAGATTGGATTGGTTAAGTGGACGGACTTCTGGGGTTTGAATAGTTGGGTTAGGTAAATGCATGGGATTTTAGTTAAACTAACTAAAAAAGTTTGTCTTTTTCAAGCTAAAACATTTATTTAACTATGTAATGTCAGTCAGACCATCTAGATAGAATATAGAAATAAGGCCTAATTGTATAAAATCATAAAGTACAAAATAGTTAAGCGCCGATGATATTGCTAAAACATTCACTTGCTGGATTGCAACCCATGCCTACAGTATGTGTTATTTATTTCTACCTTAAAGGGGATCTCCACTCGAATTTGAAGATTTGGGAATCCAGTTCTATTGAAGAACGGGGGGTAAAGGAGCTGTGCCTTACCTTCTGTTCTTCAATAGAACAAACCAGGGGCCAGGAGAGAGGTAAGAAACTTACCCGCTCGCTCGCTCCCTGAGTCTGACAGGTCCTGACGGACCTTGTCTTCTATGCGCAAAGATCGCGCATGCGCATAGAAGACAAGGTCCGTCGGGACCTGTCAGACTACACGCCGGGGGAGCAAGCGAGCGGGTAAGTTTCTTAACTTCTCTCCTGGTTGCTGTTTGTTCTATTGAAGAAGGAAGGTAAGGCACAGCTCCTTTACTCCCGTTCTTCAATAGACAATGAGAGTTCTGACTACAATACAGAAATATGTGACGTTTTGTACCATGATCACATACATTTAATTATTTTATTCATTACAGGGGGCCAGTATTTCATTGGATACCTTTAAATTGATTTCTTACCTATCGAACTATTATTGGTTTTAATTGTATCTTATTACCGTTAATTTCCACCTTCACCTCTATATCATGGTTCCTTTCACCTCTTCTTGCTAATAGACCTAAACTACAATTTATACTATTTCTGAGTCTTTCTGACCACTAACTGAAACCTTTACCATCTGGCATATTGCATCACAATTTCTCTTTACTTTTATAGTCCACCCTTTTCTTATCATTTCATTTATTTTACAGTCACTGTCCTTGTCTATGTCTCTCTTTTTCTTTTTTACTTGTCTCTATTTTTTTGCTAGTGCCCAAGTTAAAGGGTATCTCCACTCGTATTTTGAAGATTTGGTAATCCAGTTCTATTGAAGAACGGGAGGTAAAGGAGCTGTGCCTTACCTTCCGTTCTTCAATAGAACAAACAGGAGCCAGGAGAGAAGGTAAGAAACTTACCCGCTCGCTCGCTCCCCCGGCGTGTAGTCTGACAGGTCCCGACGGACCTTGTCTTCTATGTGCATGCGCGATCTATGCGCATAGAAGACAAACCCAACATTTACCTAACCCAACATCCAAACCCCAGAAGTCCGTCCACTTAACCAATCCAACCTTTAAAACATGGATACATTCATGTCAATCTAAGCACTTTTATTTGACACATACAACCTATCAGTGTGTCTTGTGATAGTGGGGGAAATGGGAATGTGCAGAGGAAACCCACAAAAGCATACGCTGCTAGGTATTAGTACTAACCACTTAGCCACCATGCTGCCTTACATATGCAAAAGCAAAGAGAATCAGTCTTATTATGACAAACATGGGCATGCTATCTGACAAAGCAAGTAACCAGGTTTGAAGCCAAAGAGTCATGTTGCCTGGTGTATTCAATTAGATCAACCGGACTTGAAGTTTAGTTCTTGAGACGTTTCGCTAGTCATCCGACTGGCTTTCTCAATTCAGAATAACTTGTACAAGAATCTGTGGCACTTAGTACCCTGGAAAATCCAATTAGCATATCACAGCAGGTGTTAAGGGCGTGATTAGATATCACTACCCTAACACCTAGATATCAGGCGGGCTAAGAGGTGTATAGGAACGCCCAAGTAAAGGTGTCAAAACAGCATTGTACATGGCAGACAGATGGTGTCGAACCCCCCCACCTCTAATTAGGCTTGGTTTCTTTTTTATTTTCACATAATGGCCTCCTATAACACCCTCTCTTGAACCAGTCACGTTCCTTGTAACAAGTTATTTCTGAATTGAGAAGCCAGTCGGATGACTAGCGAAATGTCTTCAAGAACTAAACTTCAAGTCCGGTTGATCTTAATGAATACAAACGATATACCATGACCTGGATGAATAGAACCTTCACAAGCATACTATATAGAAATCTCTGTAACTAAGAAGGCTTCCATGTTTGTTGCTAGTATAACCCACAACCCATGTAGTCTTCAAAAGAGCCACACTCCCTGACCCCAGTATTCACTGTCTCTATGCACAGAAATTTTTTCAATACAGATGTCTCCACACCAATATGGAAGTCCCGGATTACACTTAAAAAGCTTCTTGCTTCCCTGCAGTTTATTTTCCAGTCAGTGTAAATTGTTGGAAAATAACTGGGGTAACAAGCAGCTTTCAAATTCTTATCAAGGACTTCTGTTTTGGTATGGAGACATCTGTAAACCTGGTAAAGCACAAGTTTTAGAAATACAATCATAAAGACTACTGTTAGTTGTATAGTGACTAAAGTGATTAGATTGTAAGCTCTTCGGGGCAGGGCCTGATGTGAATTGAGTAAATAATTGTAAGTGCTGCGGAATAGTTACGCTATATAAAAAATAAAATACATACATACATACACATTCCAGAAGGTGACTGGTTCAATCCCCAAACATACCATTATATTCCTTGCAAAATAAAGTTTCCTACATGTATTAGTGTTTCTAATAGGATAATGGGATAGGGATAAGTTCTGATTTTAAGCAAGACAAATTACATGAAGTTTCCAAATTCTATTCCCCTGCTTACTTCTAATTTTTTTCAAATGTTAATATTCTGTTTTCTGTTTCATGCTAGATAAGAACACACTGCAAAGCTTACTTATGTTTTTTGAAATTAAGAATTATATCAAATTTAGTAAAGGTGATTGAATGTTGTTTGAAAAAGAAAAAACAAACAAACAAAATCCCTGTTCTGTGTCAGGGAGAGGGAGGATATCTGTGCTGTTATGTGATTGTCTGTCATCTCTGGAAGCAAGACTGCAACTTGTGTTGATCTGTTCAGCACTACAGAGCAGGTGAAGTGTACTGCCTATACTTAGCTGAGTTTACTTAGCTAAGGTGGATTATGGGAGCTGACCCTAGTTCCCATAAGTTAATTTCATAAATCACCCGCCAGCACTACAAAAAAGGGTAAGACACAGCTTGATGTATGTTTTGTGCTCTTTTGGGCAATGTTGACTTTATTTCCACTTAAACATCTTGTTAAATTATCGGATAAGAAAGCAATGTCAATGTAACAAAATATGTATTTTAAGTGTTGTTGGGGTGCAGAAATGGGCAAAATATAAGCTAATTCAGTATTTTGACACAAATGTAAACTTTTTTCTAGAAAAAGTATTAAAATATTTAACATCAAAACAGGATGGGAGATTCAATATCACAAAAAAATAACTGCAAGCACACAGAAACGCTATTCAGTATTGGGTAATAAAAGTTTTACACTTATTTTAGGGTACTCGCCTTTCCAAATTTTAATAATTATAAATAAAGTATATTAGATTAATTGTATCTTACTTAAGTTAATTGCTTTCACTTTTCCCTTGTGTTTAGCTAGCCCCACTAGATCTCGGATAAAATATATAAAAGGGAGCCAAACACTATAGCATTTTGTATTGTCAATACATTGGCGTAAGGCAGGAAATTTTATCTGTCCATCAATTCTTTTCATGTTTAGATCTTCTTTTGCTTTAAATGTATTCAGATGCTCTGGAATTAGTGGACATTATTTAGGTAAGATCATGCAAGCAATTGAAAAAGGTCTTAAAAAACAAACATTTGACATGTCTAGGAAATATTTGGGACAAAGAATACACCACTTTTTTCAGGTAAATCTTGTATACCATGTGTTAGTTAATTTCCGTATCTGCAAGTTGTCATTGTGACAGCTAACACTTTTCCTACAGACGGTAATAAATATTACATCAAATGAAACAGTACTGAACTCATTCAGAACACAGTTTGCCACTAGGGAATGGGAATTAACATCAACAAATAGGAAAATAAAGACATAGCTCTTCACATTCAAATCGTAAAATAGAGCTAAATAAAATGAGGCTAATAAGCAAAGAGGAAATCCAGGAGCAGAGTTTTAAATTTCAAACAGTGAAATAAGAATTGCACAATTCTATGAAAGCAATGAGAGTTCTGACTAGAATACGAATAAGTGACGTTTTATACAATGATCACATACATTAATTATTTAATTCATTCAGGGGGTCATTATTTCACTGGATACCTTTAATGATTTCTTACCTATCGAACTATGATTGGTTTTAATTGTATCTTATTACTGTTATTTCCACCTTCACCTCTATATCATGGTTCCTTTCACCTCTTCTGCTAATAGACCTAAACTGCAATTTATCCTATTTCTGGGTCTTTCTGACCACTAACTGAAACCTTTACCATCTGGCATATTGCAATCACAATTTCCCTTTTCTTTTATAGTCCGCCCTTTTCTTATCATTTCATTTATTTTACAAGTCACTGTCCTGTCTATGCTCTCTTTTACTTTTTTACTTGTCTCTATTGTTTTGCTAGTGCCTATGTTAAGGGTACTCCACTCGTATTTTGAAGATTTGGTAATCCAGTTCTATTGAAGAACGGGAGGTAAAGGAGCTGTGCCTTACCTTCCATTCTTCAATAGAACAAACAGCACAGGAGAGAGTTAAGAAACTTACCCGCTCGCTTGCTCCCCCGGCGTGTAGTCTGACAGGTCCCGACGGACCTTGTCTTCTATGCGCATGCGCGATCTTTGCGCATAGAAGACAAGGTCCGTCAGGACCTGTCAGACTCAGGGAGCGAGCGAGCGGGTAAGTTTCTTACCTCTCTCCTGGCCCCTGGTTTGTTCTATTGAAGAACAGAAGGTAAGGCACAGCTCCTTTACCCCCCGTTCTTCAATAGAACTGGATTCCCAAATCTTCAAATTCGAGTGGAGATCCCCTTTAAGGTAGAAATAAATAACACATACTGTAGGCATGGGTTGCAATCCAGCAAGTGAATGTTTTAGCAATATCATCGGCGCTTAACTATTTTGTACTTTATGATTTTATACAATTAGGCCTTATTTCTATATTCTATCTAGATGGTCTGACTGACATTACATAGTTAAATAAATGTTTTAGCTTGAAAAAGACAAACTTTTTTAGTTAGTTTAACTAAAATCCCATGCATTTACCTAACCCAACTATTCAAACCCCCAGAAGTCCGTCCACTTAACCAATCCAATCTTTGAAACATGGATACATTCATGTCAATTTAAGCACTTTTATTTGACACATACAACCTATCATGTGTCTTGTGATAGTGAGGGAAATGTGAGTGGCAGAGGAAACCCACACAATCATACGCAGCAAGGCATATTACTAACCCCTTAGCACCCACGCTGCCTTACATATGCAAAAGCAAAGAGAATCAGTCTTATTATGAAAAAAAGGGCATGCTATCTGACAAAGCAAGTAACCAGGTTTGAAGCCAAAGAGTCATGTTGCATTATAAAGAGATCCGTGTCTGCTGATTGGTCCATCTGTGTATCTCGTTATTAATATTTTAAAGTATGCAAGATGCATTCCAGGTAAAGGCCTATTTAATCAGGGTCCCTGATATATTTTGGCCAAAGTGTGGACCTAACACTTTAAAGGGTATGTCCACCCCCCAAACTAAATTATAATATGTAGTAGAAAAATGCTACAAAGTAGACTTCCATTCATGGAAAAGGTATGGAAGTAAAGCAGAAAGCGGCAGAGGAACGAAGGCTGGTAAGTACATTTGGGGACATCTTTGGCTGCTGTAAACCTCGAGAGGTTGAGATTTACAGCATTTTCCTAGCAGCATATTAAAATTAAGTTTGGGGTTGGACATACCCTTTAAAATACATTTTAAAGAAAACTGTGTTCTGACATTTTTCTCTCTCTTTTCATGTACAAATAATGGCTTGTTCTCGTTTCTAGCAGCTGGTCTACTCTAGAATGTGGGTAGAATAAGTGGTAGTGATTTTCTTCTGTGTTTAGTAATATTATCACTTACAAATATACAGTATCTGCATTAGATGGTCCATGACTTTATTCAACCTCCATTGCTATGTAATATAGAAAGAAAATAACAAAAGTAAAGAATTCACTTTGCATGGCCTTGCACATTTGTATTTGTATGGTAAAAAAAAAGACATGGATTTACCAAAATCGAAGCATCTGTAGATTATATTAAAGGAGAACTAAACTTACATATTTTAAAACCTAATGTAAAAGTTTTTCTCCCCAGAACACCAATACATTGTAAGATTCTTCTCTAGTAAATTGCATTTAGTACATGTGAGTAATAGATTCTGTAAATGAGAAGGTTTCCATGTTGTTGCCAGTACAACCCACAGCCCATGAAGTCATCAAAGAGCCACGCCCCCTGACTCCAGTATTCCCTTTCTCTATGCACAGAGTGTTTTCTATACACCAATATGGAATCACTGATAAGACTTTGAAAGCTGCTTGTTACCCTGCAATTTATTTACCAGTCAGTGAGTTGCTGGAAAATAAACTGCAGGTTAACAAGAAGTTTCCAAAGTCTTATTAGGGACTTCCATATTCCATTTAAATTTATATTATTATTTTCCAAGCTAAAGATAAAGCTTCCAAATGTACTTGCCATATCTGCTTATTTGCTGTTGACATACCGGGTAAGGCTCTAGGTTTAAAAACACACAGTTCAGAAGGTCACGAGTTCAATACCCCAGACTAACCATTTTTTTTTTCTATTATGCTTCAAAAATAAGACAAGATAAGGCTTCTTAATGTACCTAAAATTTTAGCTTCAAATCCTAAGTTCGAATCCCCCTGCTTACTTTTTTTTGTTTCCAATATGTAGTAAAAGATTCTACTCGTACCAGTGTTCTATTTAGTATCTCTGTTAGCCAAGAGGTAAGAGCTCTGCTTTTAGCAAGACTGAGTAAATGTACTGAGTAAAAGTTGCAGGTTCTATTCCCCAGACTTACTTTTATTTTTTTAATTTTTGCTGAAATGTTAGGATTCTGTTTCTTACATCCATGCTATCATCCCTGATAAGATTTTGAAAGCTGCTTGTTACCCTGCAATTTATTTGCCAGTCATTGAGTTGCTGGAAAATAAACTGCAGGGTAACAAGAAGTTTCCAAAGTCTTAGGGACTTCCATATTCCATTTTTTTTTAAATTATTTTTTTCCTAGCAAAAGATAAAGCTTCCAAATGTACCTGCCATATCTGCTTATTTGCTGTTGGCATACCGCGTAAGGCTCTAGGTTTAAAAACACACAGTTCAGAAGGTCACGAGTTCAATACCCCAGACTAACCATTTTTTTGTTTCTATTATGCTTCAAAAATAAGACAATATAAGGCTTCTAAATGTACCTAAAATTTTAGCTTATTCCCTAGTGACGCACCCGGTACGACACCAGTATTAAAAACACACTGGTCAGAAGTTCAAATCCCCCTGCTTACTTTTATTTTTTGTTTCCAATATGTAGTAAAAGATTCTACACGTACCAGTGTTCTATTTAGTATCTCTGTTAGCCAAGAGGTAAGAGATCTGATTTTAGCAAGACTGCATAAATGTACAAGTTGCAGGTTCTATTCCCCAGACTTACTTTTATTTTTTAAATTTTTGCTGAAATGTTAGGATTCTGTTTCTTACATCCATGCTATCTATGAAATACACTACAAAGATTACTTTTATTTTTGTATGAAAAGTAAAGGATTGTATCATTGTTAGGACAGGAGCATTGAATGTGTTTGAAAACAAAAGACTGAAATCCCTGTTCTGTGTCAGAGAGAGGGAGGATCTCTGTGCTGCAATATGATTGGTTGTCAGTTTCTAGGAAGCAAGGCTGCAACTTCCTTGTTTGGTTATATCTCGTTGAGCACTACAGACAGCATGAGATGTACGCAGACACTTAGCTGGGGGTTTACCCAGCTAAGGTGGATTGTGGGAGCTGACCCCTAGTACTCACAGGTTGTTTTCATAAATCACCCAATGGCCACAGCAAAGGGAGAGGTGATACACAGCTTGTTGTATGTTTGTGAATGTCTTTGGGACAATGTTGTCTGGATGTTGTCTGGAGACTTTGTCTGGAGACTTTGGTTCTCCTTTATACTCCCTTCTAAGTCTTAATAGAAAGAAAACAGGACAAAGACTAATCAACCAAAACAAAATCAGAAAATAAAGGGACACTTTATAGTGTTACAGGGATTCTAATTGTTTTATTTAAAGGACAACAATATAAAAAAAAATAATATCCCCCCATTACATGTCCACACTTCCAGCAGCTGAAATCACTCACATTTACAACCATGCTACCCTCTCTTAGATATCACACAGCAAAGATGAGTGTAAAAAGCCCGCCTCATAGACGGCCCCAGAGCCATGGTTAACATAATACTTGTCATTGGCTGGTGGGAACGTCTGTTATAACCTCTCTCCTCCTCCTCTGCCAGTCAGACAAACTTGGAATGTCCTGTTGCTAGTATACAGCCTACATAGCTAATCAAGGGTGGGTGGAGGAGTGTTTTCTCGCATGCTAGTTTTCAGTGACAGTTACAGGCAGACTGTAATCAGGAAAAAAATGTATAGGGAGGGCTGCATACCTTTACTCTTTATAAATCAATAAAAAAATGCATTGAGGCAATACAGTTTGGCAAAGAGTTGAAAAACACTGAAGGGAAGTTTACTGTAGGACGATCTTATTGCAATTATTCCTAACTTAACTATTCTGTACCTAGCTGTCTTGCTTAATGTCATACACACCCTTTCTTCATTATTCTTTCCTCTAACAAAGTTTTCTCCTGTCTTGTTAATTTTTTCCTTGTCATTTGTAATTAGTAGGGATGGACTAGAACTCGAAATCGAGCCCAAGTTTGAGCCGAACTTTATGAGTTTGAACGGACTCGGACTTCTCAAACTATCCTGGACTCGGACTTTCGATGTTTCTGGACTTTCGATTGTAAATTTGATAATTATTGAATGTACTGGATAGTGTACTGGTTAAAGGCATGCCTTTGACATGGGAGAACAAATGTTTTGGTTAATAATACCCTAGTTAATTATTAATAACCATTGATAACCCTAGTGTTTATATATATATATATATTATTATATATATATTTATTATTATATATCATATATATATCATATTACTAGGTTATTTATATAACTAGGGTATTATAGTTAATCAAAAATTTTGTCTAGCTGCCCCTATCCAGGATTCGAACCCTGGTCTCCCATGTCAAAGGCTGTGCCTTTAACCAGTACACTATTCAACCCTCAAATGTACTGTTTGCTAAGCCTAGGAAGGACTGTTCGCTAACAGGAAGGATCGATAATCCTCGAATGTTTCGTCGAATGTAGCTTGCGCAAAACCCGACAATTGCCCGCCTGACTTCAGGAAATGTTTTAAGAAGTTTTGGTGACAGTGACATGTTTCCCAGACCATTTCCCAGGTGCCACAGCCATTTACAGTAAGTTACCACTGTTAGTTTAGCTGTAAATCCCTCAGACTTTTCGAACTATCACTCCCCCATAGACTTGAATGGGTCCGAATTCGAACTTTCAAACTTTCAAACTTTCTCTGAAGTTCGAAAGTTCGAAAACAGACCGAACTTTATATAGTTCGACCATCTCTAGTAATTAGTAACTTTTCCCCCCAGTCTTAATTTGTTACATAGTTCGGAGTCTCAAACCTACAGGATTTCACTCTGATTCCAAGTGTAGCCAATAGGCATTTAACAAAAATGTGATTAATATTCATCCTATAATTTATCTTCAAATTTCGAATTATCAAGAAAAAGGGAAAAGTCTCCTGGTGAACCTGAAATCAATCATGCCTGAAATGTCTTTTGTAACAAAAATGTCTAGCTCTTTATAAAACTGATCAAAGACATTTATTTGTCTGTTTAAATTATTTAGCTATGGTAGGAGCAAATCAAACCCCGGCAATCTGATAATCCTTTTGGGATTTCCAATGCTCCCATGACATTAGGATTCCTTTTTTCTTATGATCTTTCTCCTCTTATTGCTGGACATTAACTGTTAAACGTAACGATTGCTATAGGGTTCATTTTTTTGTCAAACCTGCCACCATCCAATGTTTTTTCCTCAGTCCACCTCTCCTAGTGACATCACTTCACTACTAGTATTGTCCCTGTCATGCTATCTGGTATATTAAAAGGCATTTTGAAATATATCTGTTGTGCCTGTTTACCCAGTTTTCTAATCATGGCAATGCTTAACTTCAGAATGTCTCCTCCTTGTGGCGTGATGTGCTTCCTTTGACCCGATATATGGCATTTGTCACCCTATCCAAATAATTCTATCATGCAACGCCACAATTTGCTTCCATCTTGTTATTATTTGTGGATTCTTAGCTTACAATTGCTTCTTTGTTGTTAATATTGCTGAGTAGATTAGGTTCTGTGGCTCCATTACTTGACCATTTTTATCTGTGATTTATTTCAAATTCTGCAGTTTCTTGCTTCAGACTATTCCACTGTTTAAACGATACAACAGTTAGTGCTTTGACTGTTTTGTACTTTACATGCGTTGCTTGTATCTGTTTATTGTCAACATATGTGTATGATATTGAAAGCCATACTTCAGAATTCATCCCATTTCAGGACGAAAAAAAAAAGGTTTACTCCATCTGCAGCTCCCACCATCGCGTGTTTGCACATTTTCTAGGGTCATTATTATTATTCCCATATTCCACCTCCCACTGGGGAATACAATTAATTGTAAAATAAGGTTGGTCTCTGCTTCACTACATTGTTACTCCTCTCTTTAATCCAATATATACTGTCTGAGAAACATGGAAATCAAGGAGGCCTTCAAAAAATCTGTATTGCAACGGATTACTGATAGAAACTAAATCTGTATAACGTTACCAGTTAAAAGACCTTTTCATTTTAAAATGATGAATTTTTCTGTATTTTTATTCACTTAAAAACATGATACACAGATCTGTTTTGTGATTAGAGCACCACTGATCCTCAGATAAAGCACCTTCACTGTCACCACTGCCCAGTATGGTGCACACCTATAGGGTAGGGCTATCTCCTAGTAATGAAGTCTGGTTCTAAGTCCAAACTGATTCTGACTTGGAACTGATGGTTCTGACAGGAATGCTCAGAACACTCCAATGTGATTGTGGAACTTTTCACAGATTTTTAACAATTATCACGTTTTTTAAATTGAAAATTCTAAAATATATTTTGAGAAATATTCAATACGTGAACACTTGATTCTGAATATGGGAAAAATAACTAATAAACCTGCACTCAATTTTGACTATTCAAAAATTTGCAAATATCTGAAGCAGAAACTTGAATATAGCTTGCAAATGAAGAAAGTAAATTGTTTTTTAGCTTTCGTTGTTTGTATGTTTTCCCCGGACCATTTTCCAGGTCCCTGAGCCATTTACAATTACTACATTTGATACCTTCAATTTAATCAGAATTTTTTACTCCCATTGGGTCTGTTAACAGATTTTTGTCCCCCGAAAATTTGAACTCGCCAGTTTTAAACATCTCTACTAACTGCTACTTCTCCTTAAGGCCAACTTTTCTCTTTTCTCATCTCCAAATTATTTTTCTGTTTTGTTTTCTGTTCATTTTTCTTTTTTCTCTCATTTTCCAGTTTTCTTCACAATTTTTTTTTGTTTATTACTGTATATTTGCTCTCTGCTTATCTGCTACTCTCCTCTATGTTATTGTATCCTCCATTTACATTGTTCTTATCTGCTTCTAACAAGTTTCCTGCAACTTACCCAAAATATCCATCCTTCTGCTCCTTAAATCACAAAGACTGATCTTCTAATATTTAGGCTATGTTCACACTAGAAACTGACAGAAACGCACAGCATGTGTTTCTGTCAGTTTGTATCCATTTTCCACAATGCGTATTCCATAGATTTATATAGAAAATGAAAGAAAAAACGGACAGAAATTAAACGGGCTGGAACGGAACAGAATGGAAATATATGCAGCAGGGTCTGTGAACGATATATGAAAATCCCTATGGGGTTTTGACTGTTGTCCATTTTTTTAAAACACAATGTGTTTGAAAAAAAACGGGATACAAAAACTGATGTAGTGTGAATGAGCCCTTAAAGGCATGTCCACCCTTCTAAAAAATTTTTTATGATGTTGTAGGGCTTCCTCCCCAGGCCCAAACCGCATTATTATAATTGCCAGAAACTCCCCTGATCTTTATTTACCTTCCCTCTATCCTCCGCCACACTGCCCGGCCTTCTGCTTGCATGGAAATGCAAACAAGGGGCCGGACCGGCAGCCGTGTTTGTGATTGGCTGAGAGGCTGCCAATCACAGACGCGACAGCCGTCAGTTAAGAACGATGGAGGATAGAGGTAAGGTAAGTAGAGATCGGGGGAGTTTCTGGCAATTATAATAATGCGGTTGGGGTGGGGGGAGAAGGACCTACATATATTAAAAGGGTATTTATGCTAGGGGGAGGGAGACCCCCCAAATGACGGGGGAGAGGGGGGAGGGAGGGAGGGGGGGAGAGGAGGGGGGGTATGGGGGTACCGGGGCGGGGGGGGGGGGTAAGGGCTGCAGTGCACATGGCAAAATTCTCCCGGAGGGGAGACAGGAGGCCGAGTCCTATATGAACTCTGCTAGGCTCCTGGTGGCCAGTTTTTTGGACTTTGGGGGAACATTGTAGGAGAACCATTTGGACCTGGGATGTAGGGATGTAAGGTAAGGATTTTATTACACTACACAGTGGGGCCAGTGGTGGGTTAAATTATAGTTTTGGGGGTTGAAATGCCCTATAACCTTTCTTTCCTTCTTTCCACATCCATGTTTCGACTTCCCCTTTAACGTTAAAGCATTTCATATCAAATTCCCCTTTGATATGAGGGGTACAAGACCTCACATTAATTTGTTTTTTAGGGAAAATACCAACATTTTTGACCACAAATTTGGCCATTTTGCAATATCTCCTTATTGCAAACAATAACCCCCTAAATGTCTTGAAGTAACTTAATGGGGATGAGCTCTGCCCTAGAATCCTGCATTGTGTTGGGCATCCCTAAGTAGTAAACTTTGAATGGAAAGCTGCAGGTGCAGGTCTGTTGAATTTTGGATGCAGGTTCGGGCTGGATCATTAGAAAAACCGGGCAACACCGGGTACTCTGCTAATACTAGATAAACAAAGATTACAATAGGGCACTGACTAGTATATACACCTAAATAGGGAGGTGCAGGACTAGTAGTTGAAAATAGCCACAAAAAGGAGAGAGGGAAAAGGGACTAGTCCGCCTAGTACTCTAATATCCAGAAAACCGTAGATACAGTAGTAGTACAAAAATATAATAGAAAAGGCAGCTAGAAAGCTTAGGGAGAGAGGGGCCAAAAGGAGCAAAAAGCCCTTCACTGAGCATAAAAATGGAGAAACACCTTCTTATAACAGAAGGCATCTTGCAGTCCTATGCTATATGAATAGCATTGCCCACAAAATATAAGAAACAAGTAATTTCTTACTCCCATGTTCCCCAGAGTAAGGGAGCTATGCAAAATACTCCTTTATGTCCCTTAGCTTATGCATGTGTCCAGAACTGCTAGCTAATAACATGCAATATAGCTTAATATATAGAGCCAATCATCTGACCTGCAGACATGACATGTTTCAATCTTGTTAGATCTCGTCAGTGCAAGATACAGATTTATGGCTCTATGGGGTAGGACTTGGGCTTACAGTAGAAAAGGCAGCTGGTATTTTGCATATCTCCTGCCTTTTCTACTATACACAGAACTTATACAGGCAGACTTATGCAAACACCTTTTGTGTTCTCACATAAAAAGGGCTGATTTTGTTGTTATGCAATTTCAAGAAGGACTTTGGGGGAACATTGTAGGAGAACCATTTGGAGCTGGGATGTAGGGATGTAAGGTAAGGATTTTATTACACTACACAGTGGGGCCAGTGGTGGGTTAAATTATAGTTTTGGGGGTTGAAATGCCCTATAACCTTTCTTTCCTTCTTTCCACATCCATGTTTCGACTTCCCCTTTAACTTTAAAGCATTTCATATTTCAAATTCCCCTTTAGCAACGGGGTACAAGACCTCACATTCATTTATTTTTTAGGGAAAATACCAACATTTTTTGACCCCAAGTTTGGCCATTTTGCAATATCTCCTTATTGCAAACAATAACCTCCCCAAATGTCGTGAGGTAACTTAATTGGGGATGAGATCTGCCCTAGAATCCTGCATTGTGTTGGACACCCCTAAGTTTACCAGATTTGCAGTAAACTTTGAATGGAAAGCTGCAGGTGCAGGTCTGCTGAATTTTGGATGCAGGTTCGGGCTGGATCTTTAGAAAAACCAGGCAATGCCAGGTACTCTGCTAGTACTAGATAAACAAAGATTACAATAGGGCACTGACTAGTATATACACCTAAATAGGGAGGTGCAGGACTAGTAGTAGAAAATAGCCACAAAAAGGGGAGAGAGAAAAGGGACTAGTCCACCTAGTACTCTAATATACAGAAAACCGTGGCTACAGTAGTAGTACAAAAATATAATAGAAAAGGCAGCTAGAAAGCTTAGGGAGAGAGGGGCTAAAAGGAGCAAAAAGCCCTTCACTGAGCATAAAAATAGAGAAACACCTTTTTATAACAGAAGGCACCTTGCAGTCTCATGCTATATGAATAGCATTGCCCACAAAATCTAAGAAACAAGAAGTAATTTCTTACTCCCATGTTCCCCAGAGTAAGGGGCGGAGATATGCAAAATACTCCTTTATGCCCCTTAGCTTATGCATGTGTCCAGAGCTGCTGGCTAATAACATGCAATATAGCTTAATATATAGAGCCAATCATCTGACCTGCAGACACGTGTTTCGATCTTGTTACATCTCGTCAGTGCAGGATACAGATTCATGGCTCTATGGTGTAGGACTTGGGCGTACAGTACAAAAGGCAGCTAGTATTTTGCATATCTCCTGCCTTTTCTAATATACACACAACTTATACAGGCAGACTTATACAAACACCTTTTGTGTTCTCACATAAAAAGGGCTGATTTTGTTGTTATGCAATTTCAAGAAGTTTGTGATATCCCAAAAGCTGAGAGGTGCTCCCCCTGAGGCCTGCGCCACTTCAGGTAAGTATAACAACCTTATGTACCTGGTTTTGTGTTCAGCACTGTTTTCACATAGTGGGAAAGAAGGGCTGTAGATTCCCTTACCTACTCTGTCAGGACTACCCACAGCAGAGAGGAGGAGGGACTTCCTGTCTCCGTCACACACTTAGGGAGTCTGAGGCTGTGCTCGCTGGCGGCACTGTGCAGGAGAAGCCTTAGGAATGTCACATGTCAGCCTCCTACCCATTAACTTTCTAGTCAGTCATTTCTGTATTACTTGGGCTGTGGAGCACGTAGAGAGGTGTTTGATGGCTCGTTTTAAAGGTAGGAAATTGGCCTTTAATTTAGAGTCAACTTGCTTGTAGACCACAGTTCCCCTGTCAACATTTATTGATTTAATATTGAGTGTGCCTCCCTGCAACTTTAAACTGATTTTGTTGCTACTATTGCAACTTGTGTAATTTGCTGATTTTAGGATCCTCATTCTGTCATCCATACTCAGGGAAAATATTCAACATCACAGGATTTATTAGTTGCAATAAAGAATTCTGTATTCTTTACACAAATGTCCGTGTTCTATGACTTACATAGGGAAGACCACCGGAACCCCTTTAAAAAAAGGTTTTAGTGCCACAGAAGTGATATAAAACTGGCTTTACAGAGAATAAACTCTGATGCTATGGTCCCATCTAAAGCTAAGATTGAGGATACCCCTGTGGCTGCACACTATGTTAAGCATAACAGACCTTAAAGGTACAGTGATTGGTCAGATTCCTGTGATGTCAAGAGGTGGTGGCTAGAGATGACTTATAACTTCATAAAGTTCAGTCCGTTTTCGAACTTTTGAACTTCAGTAAAAGTTCGAAAGTTCGAATTCGGACCCATTAAAGTCAATGGGGGAGTGATAGTTCGAAAAGTTAGATAGATAGATAGATAGATAGATAGATAGATAGATAGATAGATAGCTTGTGAAGGTTCTCATTCATCCAGGTCATGGTATATCTGTTGTATTCAATAAGAGGTAGCCACTATCTAATCACACCCTTAACACCTGGCTGTGATATGCTAATTGGGATTTTCCAGGGTACATAATTGCCACAGATTCTTGTACAAGTCATTCTGAATTGAGAAAGCCAGTCGGATGACTAGCGAAACGTCTTCAAGAACTAAACTTCAAGTCCAGTTGATCTAATTGAATACAACAGATATAGATAGATAGATGATAGATATAGATGATGGATAGATAGATAGATAGATAGATAGATAGAGAATATATAGATAGATAGATAGATGATAGACAGATAGAAAATGGATAGATAGACAGACAGACATACAGATAGATAGATGATAGGTAGACAGATAGACAATGGATAGATAGATAGATAGATAGATAGATAGATGATAGATAGATAGACAGATAGATAACGGATAGATGGACAGACAGGTAGATAGATAGATAGATAGATAGATAGATAGATAGACATACAGACAGGTAGATAGATAGATAGATAGATAGATAGATAGATGATTCCCATTACTGCTTGAGATACAATAAAGGGCCCTATCATTCTGGGCTCACCTACAGAACAGTAGCCCCAACTCTTACCATGATAAAGCCTCACTACACAACAAAGACCAAGGAAAGCCATGTGCACTGAAACAACTCATCAGCTCCCTACTAACATCAAACCCACACTCACAGAACCTGTCTAAACCTCCAATCACAGTCGCCATAACCAAGAGCCAATTGGATTACGTGGATGAATGGACGAAAGAAATAAAGTCCCAGAAACTAACTATATACCAGGCACTGGACACAGACTATAAAATGGCCCCTACCTGAAGAATATCACAAACCCTAAAGAGAGTCAAGTCCTGAGTCTCTACTGACTGAGTGCCCACAGCCTAGAAATCCAATCTGTCCGACACAGACAGACATAGAAACCAAGAGAGAACAGACTGTGCCAGCACTGTGACCAAGGAACCTTAGAAGATGAAACCCACTTCCTTCTACACTGCCCCAAATATAAAGCAATACGGGACCCCCATTTCAATACAGAACCCCATTTCAATACAGAACCCCCATTTCAATACAGAACCCCCATTTCAAGATGATGTCGGACTTTATCCCAGACTTCAAGATCTACAGATACCATCCCAGGCACAACCTCCACTCTGCTAATAATCTCCTGTCATCCACCCATGCCCGTATTCAGGACTTTACTCGTGCTGCCCCTCTGCTCTGTAACTCCCTTCCTCCGTCTGTCAATCACTCACCATCACCTTCAAACGTAACTTTAAATCCCACCTTTTCATTTAAGCATATAACCTGGTCTAGACATTACCCGTTACTGACCCAAACTGTTCCTAACCGCCTCTCACACTCCACTGCCAATCTATTTACAGCCTATTGATTCCCGTCACCTTATGTTTCACCCATATATCCTGTAGACTGTAAGCTCTTTGGGCAGGGTTCTCTCTCCTATTGTATCACGGTATTACTGTAAGAAACTCATCATTCTGTTTACTTATTTTATGTATTACCTGTGTATGTAATATGTATGACTTTATATAACATGTATTACCATGTATGTAATGTATGACTATGTAATTGTAAAGTGCCACGGAAGATGTTGGTGCTATATAAATCCATAATAATAATAATAATAATAATAATAATAATATAGACAGAGACAGACAGATAATAGATAGACAGACACACAGACAGACAGACGATAGATAGATAGATAGATAGATAGATAGATAGATAGATAGATAGATAAGGCTGTGCTCGCCGGCAGCACTGTGCAGGAGAAGCCTTAGGAATGTTACATGTCAGCCTCCCACCCATTAACTTTCTAGTCATTTCTGTATTACTTGGGCTGTTGAGCACGTAGAGAGGTGGTTGATGGCTCATTTTAAAGGTAGGAAATTGGCCTTTAATTTAAACTCAACTTGTTTGGAGACCACAGTTCCCCTGTGAACATTTATTGATTTAATATTGAGTGTGCCTCCCTGCAACTTTAAACTGATTTTGTTGCTACTATTGCAACATGTGTAATTCGCTGATTTTAGGATCCTCATTCTGTCATCCATACTCAGGGAAAATATTCAACATCACAAGATTTATTAGTTGCCATAAAGAATTCTGTATTTTTACACAAATGTCCGTGTTCTATGACTTATATAGGGAAGACCACCGGAACCCCTTTAAAAAAAGGTTTTAGTGCCACAGAAGCGATATAAAAATGGCTTTTCAGAGAATAAACTCTGAAGCTATGGTCCCATCTAAAGCTAAGATTGAGGATACCCCTGTGGATGCACACTATGTTAAGCATAACAGACCTTAAAGGTACAGTGATTGGTCAAATTCCGGTGATGTCAAGAGATGGTGGCTAGAGATGGCTTATAGCTTCATAAAGTTCAGTTCGAACTTTTGAACTTCAGTAAAAGTTCTAAAGTTCGAATTCGGACCAATTAAAGTCAATGGGAGAGTGATAGTTCGAAAAGTGAGAGTGATTTACAGCTAAACTAACAATTGTAACTTACTGTAAATGGCTGTGGCACCAGGGAAATGGCCTGTTAAAACACTTCTTAAACACGAGCAGCAATTGTCGGGTTTTCTGCAAGCTACATTCGAGGGTTACGCTAATTTGAGGGTTACCGAACTGGAATGATACTTTCAAGGGTTAGTGAAAATGAACGATACTTTTGAGGGTTAGCGAACGGCTCATTAATTTGATTATTCTCGAAACAGCGATGACAAACGTTCGATAATTATCGAAAGTCCGGAAAGTTCGAAAGTCCAAGAAATCCGGGTCGGGGATAGTTCGAGAAGTCCGAGTCCATTCGAACTCTATAAGTTTGTCTCGAACTCGGGTTTGAGTTCGAGTTCTAGTCCATCTCTAGTGGTGGCAGACATAACCTTTTATCACATAGGGCAGGGCTGCCCAACACACTTGTCCTGAAGGGCCTCATGTGCGGCCCCTGACCACCTTTGAGGGCCGCACAATAGATTAATATGCCTAACTAGGTTATAATTAAAAAGTGTAGCAGGCTGAGAGTCACAAATTTTTACCTCATGCAAAATGATTACAATTAACTGCATTTACTAATGGAATGCTATTAATTTCAATTGGTTTATAAGCAGTGCAGCCCTAAGGTCAGTTTCACACAAACGGTTGTTTTTATCTGCCTGCGTTTATACCAGCATTTTTTCTCCCTAACGGTCACAATATTTATACCATCTTGTGTTTTCTTTTCACTGCTTATTTACTAGTTTGTAGTAGACTTCTGGCAGCACTTTAGGAGAACAGGAAGGTGTATAAGCTCATCTACATACTTTCCCCTTTCAAGCAGGCTGGGAGCAGAAAGCACATATGCACAGTTCTCCTGGGAAACTTCACATGTCACATGTGGGGGTGAAACTATGGATGCCCATTGGTTCCAGCTGTGATGCTACTGGATTACCATTATGTCATTCAAAAAGCCAGAACAACTCTCAAGACTGTTGATTGCAATTGGACCGTGTGTTGGGCACCACTAACATAGGGAACCATACTGGATTATTTGTTTGGATACCTAAGAGCTCAAAAGACTCAATTGTAATCTTGGTCTTACCTGCTTTTTACCAAAAAGATGATCTTTAATGGTTGCAAAATCTGTATAATCTATTTTTTGCTATGTGTTACCTCTAGATGGCACTCTTGCTCTCTAGTCTGTGTCTATGTAAGGTTCATCTTTAACAAACTAACTGGGTGATGCAGTAATCATGCGCACACAGTGCGAAGCAGCGAGGACACATCGGAGACTGTCAGTGAAGTCGGCGCTCGAGCGGACATACCCTTTAAAAAATACCCTCGTTGCATGTACATTCCCTTTAAAAATGGTGCTAATTTTGCCCCAACCAATCAGATGTTAGCTAAACCGTTTGAAAGCTAATCTGATTGGCTGTGGGAAAATTGCACCTTTTTAACGATAAGAACTTTTATTACATCTCCCTGTAAATCTAGTCCAATGAAAGCTGATACACTGTAAGCAGAAACTTACAATAGACTCTCTAACAAACTACAAAACACACCCTATCAAAATAAAAAGAAAGGTTGAAGTAGTACCAGATTAGGAAGACTCTCAAAGATTCTTGCTTTTTGCTTATTATTCACACTTACATGTGTTCGGACACTGGGTCCTTTATCAGATGTCACATTGATAAAGGACCCGCGTCTGAAACATGTAATGTGTGAATAAAGCAATTACAAATATCTTTTAGAGTCTTCCTACATCTGGCCTACTTCAAGTCTTTCTTTTTATACTGATGCACGTGGCTTTGGACGGACACGAGTAGCAACAAGAAATTTCTGAAGGTTTCAGTACTCTGTGCATGTGTACACCCTATTAAGACCACACAATGTACCCTCAAAAATTGTAAACATTTGGGCAGGTTTTTATAAAACTCTTTATTACGGCAAAACTACCTCCACAAACAGACACTAACTTTCTTTCAAAGTTGACCAACCTTTTACCCCCCACCAGCCTCGACCAACTATCAGAAGATGCTTGAAGCCACAAGCATGAAGCACCAATCTCGATAAGCAACAAATTAAAGGAAGCAATACTAAAATCTCTTAAATCAGGTAAGCTCCTGGCCCAAATGGCCTCACCGCTGGCTATACTCTTTTCAACAGAATCTCTTAAATCAGGTACAGCTCCTGGCCCAAATGGCCTCAACGCTGGCTATACTCTTTTTAACAGAATTCTGAGTAATACAGATAATATTCACCCTCGTATGCTGCAAGCCAAAATCATAGTACTCCCCAAACCAGGCAAGTATCCAGATAATGCACCAACTATAGACCAATTCCCATAATAAACAAACAATAAACAATAAAATCTGGGTGAACAAACTCCATACTCTTTCCCCATATCCCACCACATACAGTTTATGTATTTAAAATAAAATTTTCCCTTTTGCTGGAACTCCCTATCTTTAAGATACCTTTACATCTGTCCAGATTCATATCTGTTCAGACTCCTCTGATTGACTGAACTACCACCCGATATTCCAAACACTAAATTCTCAACGAAAACAATGGGCCTCCTATAATATGTCTCTTTTTGGAAGAATCTACTCTGCAAAATGGAAACTCATTTCCTGAATCTTATATCTTTCCGCATTACCCTCCTTCAAGCATTATTATTTGGCATCCAGACTGACTCAAACTGCAGTTCGGCACTCTTTCGACCCTACTATTCGATGGCTCTGACTTGAATCAAACCTGACATTCCCCACACCTCTTGATAACCTACTATGGACCAAACTAAACAGTACCACATTATATGCCTGCTAAAATAACCCAATATTTAGACCACACTAAAGCCATCAACCCAATACAACCTGTCATGTAACCCGTCGCTTTTGACTTCTATGAAAACAAACCAGTGGCTTTATTGGCTAGATAAAAAAATCACCCACTCTAAACATTTAATTACTGCACATCAAATTATGTCCTGGTCCACAGCAAATCAAAAAGTGCAACAGGACACTGTTGATTGAAAAAGTGCTGCTTTATTTACCCATCTGTAAGATTAGTCTCTGGCAACGTTTTGGGTGGACCTCCACATCACAATCAGTCTAAAAATTTCCTCAAAACAAATGGTTTTAATTCTCACAAGTCCACCATTTCATCTTGAAACGACTGGAGGGAATACCCCAACCAACACTCTCTTCCCATTTGAGAACCTAGTTCACAAATCACCAATAGGTCCCTGGGTGAGATTACAAAGCTACTCTCTCATTGAACACCACAGGTTTCCCCATTAAACCTCTCATATAATCCACTGGGAGGAAAAACTGAACTCTAGAGAGTCTGAACTCTAGAGGTGAAGAGAGTCTGAACTGCTTTGATTTAATTTTTTTACCTTACCCTCATTCCACACCCCTGGATAACCCCATTCAACAGGGCTCCCAAAGACAGACACCCTCACTAACCCAAACTGATTTCTAGTATCTCTTCGGCTGCATGGTGTATTATAGCCTTATTCTGGAAACAAACAGCCGCAACCAGACCCCACTTTTTTAACAAAACAGATGATTTACTTCCTGGGAGCGACAATGAAAGTCAGGACTTGGACCCCCTCACTTTGGAAGATGAGTGAAACCCACATTCCTACCCTTCCTGGAGATAACCAGGGATCTATGACCTAAGGGCTCACCTTTCTATATCTCTTTGTCCACTTTTTATTCCCTTCCCCCTTCCCAGAACCCATCCTCCCCCCCAAACCCCCCCCCCCAGCCACCCCCAAAGTAAACAAATATGGACCGGACCGGTTATTATGCCTTATCTGGACCAAGATATCTAGACACCTACAGACAATTTAAAATAACAGGTATATATACTTTGAGCCGCTATGGTGTTTATACTAAATGTTAGAATTTAAGTTTGTTAAATAATAATAAGTAATATGTTGATATTTCTTACGATCGGGCATTCGCAGCGCACAATGTGTATGAATGGCTGTTCTGGACGATAATCATGTGTATGGGTACTTTCTCACTCAAAGATCCAGCTGGCCGGTCGGGAAAAGATCCCCAACTGAACAGCCGTTTGGGCCAATAAAGTGCCCATACTTGGCACGATTATCGCCCGAAACAGCCATTCATACACATCACGCGTCACAGGTCGGCACCCGCAATCGCACATGTGTACGAACCTTAACTTCTAAAAACATTGGCTGGGGGAAAATTAGCACCATTTTTAACGATAAGAACTTTTATTACATCTCCCTGTAAATCTAGTCAATGAAGCTGACACACTGTAAGCTAGAAAACCTAACAAGAGACTCTCTCATAACAATCTACACCCTATCAAAATAAAAAGAAAGGTTGAAGTAGTACCAGATGTAGGAAGACTCTCAAAAGATATCTTGTAACTGCTTTATTCACACATTACATGTTTCGGACGCTGGGTCCTTTATCAGATGTCACATTTGAATACATAAACTGTATGTGGTGGGATATGGGGAAAGAGTATGGAGTTTGTTCACCCAGATTTTGTTTATTGTTTGTTTATTATGGGAATTGGGAAATCTGGATACTTGGTTTGGGGAGTACTATGATTTTGGCTTGCAGCATATCAGGGTGAATATTATCTGTATTACTCAGAATTCTGTTGAAAAGAGTATAGCCAGCGGTGAGGTAATTTGGGCCAGGAGCCGTACCTGATTTAAAAGATTTGACTGCTTCCTTAATTTTGATTATCGAGATTGGTGCATTCATGCTTGTGGCTTCAGCATTTAAAATAGTTGGTAGGCTGGTTTGGGGTAGATAGGTTGTCAACTTTGGAAGAAAGTTAGTGTCTGTTTGTGGGGTAGTTTTGCCATAATAAAGAGTTTTATAAAAACCTGCAAAAATGTTTAACATTTTTGAAGGGTACATTGTTGGTCTTTAATAGGGTGTACACATGCACAGAGTGCTGAAACCTTCAGAAATTCTCTGGTCGTTACTCGTGTCCTGTCCAAGCCACGTGCATCAGTATAAAAAGAAATACTGAAGTAGTACCAGATGTAGGAAGACTCTCAAAAAATATCTTGTAACTGCTTTACAAGATCCCCAACTGAATAGCCGTTTGGGCCGATAAAGTGCCCATACTTGGCACGATTACAGATTACACATCGCGCGTCACAGGTTGGCACCCGCAATCGCACATGTGTACGAACCTTAACTTCTAAAAACATCAATAAAAACTGTTACCAATAATTTAGATGAAACTAGAAATTAAATTTTAGAAATATTTATGAGCGGATTGGACATTTGTCATGTGAGTATGCTGACTATAAAGGCTTTAATAATCTTAATAAGGTTTTTTGAAAACTATTCTGCAAGTCTATTAGAGCTAATTGTATCTGTATCTCAGTGCGTTGCTTCCACTTTTCCCTTGTGTTTAGTTAACACCACTGAGATCTCGGATAAAATATATAAAAGGAGCCAAACACTTGTTGCATTTTGTATAGGCAACACATTGGTAAAAGACAGGAAGATTTTATCTGTGCATCAATTATTTTCTGTTTAGAAAGATTAAACCTTTATGTATTCAAATGCTGTGGAATTAAGTGGACATTATTTAGGTAAGATTTTTCCATTTAGAGACAATGCAACCAATTGGAAAAGGTATAAATAAAACAAACACGTGACCTGTCTAGATAAATAATTGGGACACAGCAATACACTCTTGTTTGAAGTAAATGTTGTATACCAACATGGGGCTTTTTTTTACAATAGTAAATCGTCGGTTGGGCTGGGATGGGATGCCCTAAACAATGTAAAAAGTTTATTTTAGGGGTGGAAATACACTTTAAATGAATATGAATTGAGTCTGTACTCTCCAAAAATACTGTGGCTCAGATAACCCTGAATCAAAAAAAGATACTGAATCAAAAAGAGTTAAAGGGCATCTATACCGAAAAATAGGCTAAATTGACCATTACTGGAAACTATCAGGGAGAGTCAATAAAAGGTCTTATCGTTAAAAATAGTGCTAATTTTGCCCCAACCAATCAGATTTTATTTAACATTTGAAAGCTAACATCTGATTGGCTGGGGCAAAATTAGCACCATTTTTAACGATAAGAACCTTTATTGAATAAAATTCTAACACCACACTGTATAATTTTTTTGGTTATCTGTTACCCCTATTTTTGTTAGATATGGCATCTAAATATATTTCAGCTGTCAATCAAGTTCCTTGCTCTCAAAAACTATTCTTCTTTGAGTAGTTTTACTGTAGCTGGAATGGTGACAGAGTTTTGACAGTTGGAATGCTGTATGCTGTGTGCAGGCTTGACAGTTGTGGGGAAAAAGTCAGGTCGGATGGAAGTGGGAGTGGTAAAAGAGGGAGGGGGGATACTGCTCCTAAACAAAATGTGTTTTTGTACGATTGTCAGTTTGTGTATGGTTGATCGTACGATTTTTGGCTGAATTTCATCTGAAAGTTTTATTATCGGTGCAATGGAAAATTATTTATCGATTGAACGCACGACCTGGATTTGTTAGTGTATGGGCCCCATAAGGACTGAAATAGCCTGAAACGCGTCAGATTAGTGATTATGCTACTATCTATTTTTTTTCTTCTGATACTTAAAGCTTTAAAATAAAGAAGCTACTTTTGTTTGAAGAGTTGCGGAGGTAAAACCCAATAACCAGGATTAACGCCAGTGTCCTTCTGCATTATGTAGAGATTATTGTCTGCTGATGTATCTAGTACTTAAAATATGTAAGCTTGCATGTGGACCTTACACTTTAAAATTCATATTAAAAAAAAACTGTGTGCTGACTCACTTTTTATATACAAGAATTTTTTTATTGTTTCTTGCAGCTGGCCAACTCCAGAGTGTGGGTAGACTGGCACAAGGGAGCTTCTAGCAAGCTAACAGCATAGGTTAGACTGAGTTCTAGTAATGTTCTTCTGTGTTTAGTAATAGAAAGACTTACAATCATATCTGCAGTAGATGGTCGCATGTCTTTATTCAAAGACATGAATTTTCCAAAATGTATAAAATTAAAGCATCTTCAGGGTTATTTAATAAATGTTCGTATCGTTAAAAATGGTGCTAATTTTGCCCCAACCAATCAGATGTTAGCTCTCAAATGTTAAATAAGATCTGATTGGTTGGGGCAAATTTAGCACCATTTTTAACAATAAGAACTTTTATTGAATCTCCCTGCTTGTATAGTATATAGTTTTTGAGGTTGAATAAAGACATACATACATCCAGTCCAACCCATCTAGCAATACCCTCAATTACTGCCTAACTGTTGATCCAGAGGAAGGCAAAAAAAACCACCAAATTTATGAAGGGGAAAAAACTTCCTGACTCCAAGTGGCAATCAGAAATATACCTGGATCAACTCTACTTTATATCAATACCATAACTTGCAATATCCTTGTTTGCAGAAACTTCCACTGGTAGGTTTACCAACCGTCTCACACGTGAAAAACCCTTTTTCTTTAAAACCTAAACTTTTTTTCTTCAAGTCTTAAGGAATGTCCGCGTGTCCTCTGACATGTTCTATTGGTGAACAATGCCCCAGATAGTTTTAGTTGTAATGGTCCCATTAATGTATTTATACACAGTAATCATATCCCCACGCAAGCGCCTTTTCTCCAGCGTACATAATTGTAACTTATCCAGTCTCTCTTCATATTCAAGCTCCCCCAATCACCTTATTAATTTAGTTGACCTTCTCTGAACCATTTCCATTTCAAAGATGTCCTTTTCGTAAACAGGATTCCAAAATTGCACTGCATATTCCAAATTAGGCCTTTCCAATGATTTGTAAAGAGAATAACATTTCTCCCTTGAATCCATACCTCTCTGTAAATTAAAGGGCATGTCCACCCCAAAACTATAATTTCCCCCACTACTGGCTCCACTCTGTAGCGTATAAAAATAATTACCTTACATCTCAGCTCCAAATGGTTCTCCTGTAAAGTCCCCCCAAAGTCCAGAAAACTGGCCACCAGGGAAATTGTTTCATGTTTTTGGCTTGCTCAGAGCAGCCCTTCACTCCCTCTCCCCCTCCCTTTCCCACCTGTTTTGTTCTCCCTCCCCCTAGTGTAAAACCCCTTAGGCACATATTAGAGCTAGTTCCCCAGCCCCAACCGCTATAATATATTTTTCAGAAAGTCCCCCGAATTCTACCTACCTTCCCTCTCTCCTCCGGTGTTCTGAACTGCCGGCAGCCACGTCCATAATTGGCTGCCTCTCAGCCAATCACAGATGCGGCTGCCGGTCTGCCCCCCTTCTTGCAGTTCCATACAAGCAGAAGGCCAGGCAGTGTGCGGCGGAGGAGAGAGGGAAGGTAAGTAACGATCGGTGGACTTTCTGTACAATATATTATAGTGGTTGGGGCTGGGGGAACTAGCACTACTATATATCTAAAAACATGCCCTTTAAACTTCCTTCTTTGTCACAACAGAAAAGAAAACAGAACAAAGGCTAATCAACCAAAACAAAATAATAAAATGAAAGGCCACTTTAAGTTTAAGAACTGGGACTGAGAAATTGTTTTATTTAAAGGGCATGTCCACCCTTAAAATAAACTTTTGCCCTATAATAGAATGCCTTCCCCCAGCCGCAACCGCTATAAAATAAATTTAAGAAAGTGCCTCGATCTTTACTTACCTTCACACTCTCCTCCGACACCCAGCCCGGCCTTCTGCTTGCAAGACACTGCAAGCAGGGGGCGGGACCGGCAGCCGCGTCCGTGATTGGCTGGAGGCAGCCAATACGGGCGCGGGCTGCGGCTTTCAGAATGCCGGAGGAGAGAGGGAAGGTAAGTAGAGTCTGGGGACTTTCTTAAAATTATTTTTAGAGGTTGGGGCTGGGGGAAGATATACTATTAAATGGACAAGGGTTTTTATGGTAGGGGGAGGGATCGCAAAAATGGGAGGGAGAGGGAGGGGGAGAAGGGCTGCAGTACGCATGCCAAACTTCTCCCGGAGGCGAGACAGGAGGCAGAGTCCTATATGGACTCTGCTATCCTCCTGGTGGGCAGTTTTTGGGACTTTGGGGGGGACTACAGGAGAACCATATGGAGCTGGGTTGTTAGGTAAGGATTTTCTTACACTACATGATGGGACCATTACTGTGGGGGATTATAGTTTTGGGTGTGGACATGCCCTTTAATACGCCCTTTCCCCCCCAACTCTTTCCTCTAACTTCAAAGCCTTCTCTTGCATTGTTAATTTTTTTCTAGTAATTTGTAATTAGTAGATTTAAACTTTTTCCAGTCTAAATTCCTTACAAAGTTAGGCATCTCACACCCACTAGATTTCACTCTGATTCCAAAAGGTGTGTTGCATTAGAATATTAGAAATATATACATCATAGAATCCATTCAATCAATAAAACATCAGTTGATTTGTGTGTGACTGTTAATATTACTGAAAAAGGAGGATTTATGTGTTCACAATTAAGATTTATTTCAGCCTCCAGTTAATTTATAATTTTCTCTAAGTAAACCTTAAAATCAATCATGCCTGATATATCTTTTGAAAGAAAATCTACTTGGATCCACCATCCAAATGAAAATTATCAGTTATCATTGCAACCCAATTAAGCACAATACCTTTAATGTTGCTCCTTGGCTCGAACCATCTAATAGACTCATAGAAAAGAATTGGCATCCTATACCATCAACTCTAAAACTAATATCCTTTAACAGGGACAGTGTTTATTCAAATGTATAGGCTGACAAAAAAATCTAATAGACCATCTGCATTAAAGAAGCATTTTATGTGACACCAATATCAAAAACTTGGAACAATACCATAAGGAAAAAACATCAAATCTGATATCCAGTAGACCTGGATACAAAGTCCCCAACTTCCTGAAATGAAACAAACAGACTCTCCTTTCACTAGCACAAATTCTACAAACTGAATTTTGTATCTTCTACAAGAGCTCCCTTTAAATATCTCCAATAGAGATGGCCAAACTTTCAAAAGTCGGTCCGTTTCGAACTTTCGATATATGGAAAGTTCAAAAGTTCAAATACGGACCCTTAAAGTCAATGGAGTCAAATAGTTTTTGAAAAGTTCTAATGAAATACAATTAAAATATCAATGGTAACTTAATGTAAATGGCTGTGGGACCGGGAAATTGGTCTGTGGAACATGTTTGAATATCCAGGGCCTTTCCAAAACTCAATTTTACTCTCACGGGCGCTACTTTCGAGCTTCTCGCGATAATTATCCATGAACGACTCGCGGATTCAATGCTTGCGTATAGGTAATAGAAATTTTACTTGGCGGATTCGATGCCTCATCTAGTTATAATGGACATTTTACTCACGGATTCGATATTTCCTCACGAATAGGTATAATAGACATTTTACTTTCGGATTCGATGCCGCGTCTATGTATAATAGACATTTTACACTCGCATATTCGCTTTTCTTGAACGTTCGAAATTTTGAACTGAATTATCGAAAGTCCGGAAAATATCGAAAATCCGGGTCCGGGATAGTTCGGAAGTCCGAGTCGGGTTCAAGTTCTAGTCCATCTCTAATCTCAAACTGTCGCACTTTTAACCAACTTGCAATCCGTGAACCCAAACACATTATCACCACCACTTTTGAAAAATTATGCCTTCTTCAAACCCTCCGACACACAAAGTCTCTAAACTCGGAACCAGATGAAATAACCTCCCTTCACACCAAACATGGAAAAGGAATTAACCTAACTTTCTCAATGGAACAATGGAAAAAGCTTCCTTCTAAAAACCATAAACTTTCCATAGCTTGTGCTGTACAAGAAAAAAATGATTGATTTTATCGAGATGGTATAATTGTCCAACAAAACATTACAATTTTTTTTCATCCATATACCACAAAGAAAAACAATTCAACAATAGATGGACAATATGGATATCTTTCAAAGACACTGCTTGGTTTCAAAGGCTGACAACTTGAATAGCCCACATACATCAGAGCTCATACTAACAGATCATAATTGTGTATATATTTCCCTTTTTTTGTTGTTGTTGTCTCTCTTATCTCTATCTCTCAGATGACGCACAAGAGGCTTGGTTAAAACAAAATAAAACATATAATGATAATAACTATGCTAAATAACTGCTCTATAGATAAATATGAACTTAAAAATGCCCCCTATTGGCTTGGACACAACTAACAGAAATGTAAAATTGAAAACTATTAAGAAACAAATTTTAATGCAGCAAAAATGTGAGAAATAAACAATATGTTATATCCAGGTATCCAATAACCTCACCCCCACCCCTTTTCCCACTCTTCCCCACCCCAATAATAATCCGACTATAATCCTGCTGGTAATTGGATAAATGTATAAATGAAAGACATGCTAAAGTTGTTCTATCTATTTTGCTTTATTCTGCTACATTTATACATACAGATATACAATAACTGAATATGTAACATTTTTATGAAAATTTTTTGGTTTAAAGGGTGGAACATCCCCTTAAATAGTTTTCATTTGTGTGTGATTTCACTCAGTAAGACTAGATCAGCTGGTCTTAAATGATGGTGAACAATGGTACAATTTCAACACAAATGTACATTTCTTTAAAAGGTTGCTAAATTGATAATATTGGAAATGTGCCTAATTCTGTGTGATTTAGTGCAAATGTGCAAAACGGCCACAAAAGAATCTCGTGACAGAATTAGCAATAGATTAAAGGAATACTTTAGCCACAAAATAAAGTTCTACAAATGGAGCGTTATTCATAATCCTTGTCCATTTAGATTTTTTGAAGGCTTCTTTAATTTCCTTGTTTTCTCATACATTATATTATGGGATTAAAGAGAGGAGTAGCAATGGTGTAAAGCAGAGACCCCACCTTATTTACATTCAATGTTTTCCCAGTGGGTGGTGGGATATAAATTCCAAACAACGAGCCTAGAATATTCCCACAACAGTTAGTGGGAGCTCAGGTTGGAAAAGCTTTCTGACGCCCTAGAATGGATGGAATCTGAAAATGGCTTTCAATATATCACATATGTGACAATAATAGAATCAGTGTAACCATAAATACAGTTAGGAAACAAACTGTTCAGTCTTCACAGCAGAAAGTCTGAGCAGGAAAGTTGTAGAATTAGAAGAAAATCACATAAAATGGTTCAATAATGGAACTACACACATTCTAATCTACTCAGCAATATTACCAGACAAAACAAAATTGTGAAGCCCAAGATCCAACAAATCATAACAAATGAAGGCAAAAATTGTGTGTTCATAATGTAGTATATTGTAGAGGTGGACAAATTGCTAGATACCTATCAAAGGACATCACCACAAGAAGAAGACATTCGAACATAAAGCAGTACCATAGATCTGAAATTGGGTAAAACAGGCAGGAACAGATATTTTCACTGTACCTTTTAGTACACCAGAAAGCATAACAGGAACAATACTGTTGGTGATACGATGTCACAAAGAGAGAGATGACTGAGGAAAAAAGACATTGGATGGTGCAGAGTGTGACAAGAATGAACTAATGTGGCAACCGTACCATTTAGAATTAACGTCCCAATAAAGGAAAAAAATCAAAAGGAAAAATGGAATCCTAACGTCACTGAGCAATGGAATCCCAAAGATGATCAGATTGTCCGTAGTTGATTGTCTCCTCCCTCGCTTTGGTTAACTGAGGATATGGTTCGAAACCACTAAATAAGGTTATATCAATAAAGCTTCCTCAGGTCCATAGGGAACTAAGGGACATATTTCTAATAGGCAGTATCGACATTTTTGCTGCAGTAGATTATCATAGATTTACAAACCGTGATCGTAGATTAACGATTGCCAATACAATACCATTGTGTATTTTTGCGATTGCATGGTATTGTACAATTAGTTGCGATACTATGGGTGGAAAGGGTTCACAGAAGGGCTACTAAATTTCTAAGGGGACCAGAGGAGCTTGGAAATGAAAGTTATAATTATGTACTATGCATTATGATTAGAGATGGACACAAACTCAACTTGAACCTGGTTCCGAACCAGATTTCACACGTCTAATGAACTCGAACTCACAGAACTTTTAAAAAATAATTATCGAACAAACAGTCGAAGATTTCTGAATTTGATTTTTGGAAATTATCAAATTCGTGGAAACGATTGAGGATTTTAAAAAAAAAAAAAAAGCTGGATGACTCTAAAAACTAAGAATATTGCATATTATTTATATGATACAAGTTGGAGTTAATCCAGGAATATTTCAAATTGCCACTTGACTCAGGAAGGATTTTCTTCCCTTTATACTGGTTTGTTTGTTGCCTTCATCTGGATCAACTGTTAGGTAGGAAATTAGCTTATTGCTGAGTAGGATGGACTAGATGGACGCATGTCTTTATTCAACCACAAATATTTTTACTAAATTACTATACTACTGAATGGTAATGTCTTTTTTATTGTTGTAGGACGCTTTTTAATTTTTATTGGTTCATTTGTTTTGTTGGGTTTTTTTTTTTGTAATTCTTTTTCATTATTCCACATTGTTTAATGCTTGTGAAGGTTCCAAATCATCCAGGTCATGGTATATCTGTTGTATTTGTTAGATCAACTGGACTAAAAAATTTAGTTCTTGAAGACGGTTCGCTAGTCCTCCAACTGGCTTTCTCATTCAGATGACTTGTGTATGTATAATTTTATTTATAAAGTGGCCACTTGGGAACGCAGTGCTTTACATGATAAAAACAAGGGGATAAGTGCAAGCCATTATACAGATAAATAAAAATGAATACAATTTCATACTCGGTTAAGAACAAATAAATATAAATTATGGTAATTTATATTTTTAATTGTATTAAAACATTAGGAATAAGATCCCTTCCCCAAAGAGCTTACAATCTAAGTGGGTGGGACAATATACAGATACAAGTTGGGGACATACAAATACAAGACTTGTGCAAGAATCTGTTGGCAATTAAGTCCCAATCAGCATTTGACAGCCAGGTGTTAGGGACCTTCTGATGAAAGGTGTATTGCATCTCTATTCGGGACTGCTTCAAGTGCCAAGGAGGCCATTATTTGAAAATAAGAAACCAGCCTGAATAGAGTCTCCAAATAACACCTGTGGCACAGTGCCTAGGTTTGCCACCACTGCTCTAGATACATTATAGAGGTTAACCTACAGTACACATTTATTGTAAAGAATAAAATGCAGATAAAAAAGCCAAAAATAATTTAAAAAGAATTTGTTAATGCCTGTGTGATATTTATATCCTTTATATTATTGTGGTTACATTAACTTTAACTTTATTTAACTATACAGCTCATGTCTATATTTCTTTCATTTATAAAAGCTTCATCATTGTGATAACCTCATTATCTGAATAAGCTCCATTAGAAGAAACAACAAACAATTGTATTAATTAAAGATGTAAAAAATAAACAAAATCTAAAAAGAACCATTCTTAGGAAAACCTACAAAGTATTTCACACTGCCAATTTGCAGATAGAGTGAAAAACCAATTAGAGAAGTGCGTACTGTTTGTTTCATTCATATATTTTATTTGGTTGTGTATCGCTAAACAAAAGATCATTCTTACCTAAAAATGTCCATTTAAGCCAGGGCATCTAAGCCTAATTCAGGTCAAATAAAGATCAAATATTTTAGTGAATTAATAATTATGCACTGGTAGTCTCCTTATCCAACACATACTAAATGATAATAGTTATAAGGCTCTTTTATATATTTATCCAAGATCCCGTGGTATTAACTAAGCTCAAATGAAATGTCTAAGCAAACATTTACATACAAGTGCAATCAGCACTAATAAACCAAATTAACAGGGAGATTTAATAAAGTTCTATCATTAAAAATTATCTGATTGGTTGGGACCAAAATGAGCACCATTTTTAACAATAAGAACAATTACTGAATAAGCTCCATTAGAAGAAACAACACATTGGAGAAGAGTAAAGCATTGGGTTATAACATTTCCCATATAGGAAACAGGTTGGTACTGTTGTTTCATTCACATATTTATTGAAAACAGAGGTATCTCACCTTTAACCTGGAAAATTGCTTTCCTGACATCTTTGTTAACCCAGCGTACTTTTCCTTTCGATAACATACACTAAACGACACAATTTCATCGTCACTATTCCCTAAGCCTCCAGTTACCCTTATAGCTATTATACTCTCCTCAGTGTTAGATATTACCAGATCCAACAGAGCTCCTTTTCTAGTAGGAACTTCAACCAACTGTGAGAGAAAATTATCCTGCAGCAAATTCAGAACCCGCAGAAAAATAGGATGGCGTCCTCTGTAAATCTTTTTAGTGCTCGCTCAGGCTTCAAAGCTACCACTCTGGAGCTAGGTAGATATAGCACAAAAATAAAAAATGAAGCCTGAAAGCGCAGGTTTTGCTAACACACAGTGTTTTATTGGCACGACTTTTTGAGCAAAGGCTTCTTCTCAAGTGGCTCTTTCTCAAGACTTGAGAAAGAGCCTTTGCTCTAAATGTCGTGTCAATAAACACTGTGTGTTAGCATTCACACAGCTATATCACATGCTATAAGGCATGTGGCCAATTAATACTTTTTGATATGTTATTATATTTAATTATAGCACAGGTACACACCCCTTAAATAAGTGATGGTTTGGAATTTGAAATATGGATTTTAAAGATAAAGTTGTGAAACTATTGAATAGGCAGAGTTCATTGAAGGGTGATGGTGAATTAAGTGATATTACTTGATTTGGTTTTATTAACTTGTAGCAAGAAACTCCAAATTCTATGATAACCTTATTGGTTGTTTCACTAGGTGAAACTAAATGAGACAAGAAATATTTTTTATTCTGGTTTCGGTTATTTAAGTGAGTCTCAGAAGAACCCAATGGTAAAACTTCTGTCAGGGTCCTCTCCGTGTCTCTTCCCAGCCAGCCTCTTTAACCATAGGAGGCAGCCAGGAGGGACTTCGTGATGCAGTGCAGCTGGTGACGTCACTCCCGGAAGTGTATTTTACCAGGTTAGTGCTGATTGTTTCTCCCAACGCTTGGCTTCCTTGGTCGTGTTCCTTGCCTCCTGTCTCTCTGTGCCTAGTCCCAGTATTCTGCCTTCTTTGTCTACCCAGTCTCCTGCATCCATAACTCCAAGTCTCCCGCAGTACTTACCTTACTACAGCCGCTCCAAGTCTCCAGCATACTCACCTCATCATCCACCACTCAGGTCTCCAGCAGTACTTACCTTGCCACAGCAGCTCCAAGTCTTAACATACTCACCTCCATCATTCTCTGCTCCAGGTCTCCAGCAGTACTCACCTATCTCAGCGCTCCAAGTCTCCAGCCTACTTACCTCATCACCCTCCGCTCCAGGTCTTTAATGGTATTTACTTACACAGCCACTCCAAGTCTCCAGTATTACCCATCTCATTATTACCTCTCGTCCCAAGCAGTACTTACCTTAACACAGCCGCTCCAAGTGTACAGCATACTTACCTCATCACCCCCTACTCCAAGTCTCCAATAAGATTTACCTACCACACCATTCCAAGTTCTCCAGCATTACTCACTCATCATCCATTGCTACAGGTCTCCAACAGTATGGGGCATATTTATAAAACTTCGTTAAGTTTTCGCTGCCCGTTTTCCTGACATTTCCCATAAATCGCGTTTAACGCTTTTTATAAATGTCCGAAAAAGTCGCGAAAAGTAACGAATCGTTAACCCTTCTCGCCGATACTTACCTGTTACCGCCGCTTCTATTTAAAAGCGGCGGTATGTGTTTCGCATTGCTAGTATCACTGTTTTACTACTTCGCCCACCTTGAAGGTGGCGAAAGCAGCCGATACTATCCTCCTGCGGTGGGGATGGGCAGGCAACCCATGGCGGGTGGTCGCACCCGCCCCGGGAGGCACCCCACCCCCGCCCTTGACCCCCGCGGTGGCGGCGACCACCCGCCACCTCCTTCCGCAGCCCCTCCAACCCCTTCCTCTCTCGCAGCAATCTCAGAACAGAAGGTAGGGGGCTGCCGGGAAGGGCCGCAGCAGGTGGTCGCGACCACCCGCCATGCACCCCCTCCCAGCAGCCCCTCCAAGCCCCCTGCAGCCTCCAGCGGGGCCCTGAGAAGAGCCTTTTGGACCCTAATCCATTTCTGATTGGTCAATTTTTTAATGCTTGGTTTACATGCTTTACATTACCAATCAGATTTCGAACTTTCCAGAATCTGATTTGTTAATGTAAAGCATGTAAACCAAGCATTAAAAAATTGACCAATCAAATGGATTAGGGTTTTCTGCAAACCTATATAAGAGGTGCACTCCGCTGAGGAACTCAGATGCCATCGCAGTGATGGCTGAAGATAGAAGAAAGAAGCAGCTGGCAACATCGGCTCCGCTGAGGCGGCGGTGCCAGCGAGCTCACTGGCAGCCGCAGTGAGTCTGCCTGGCATCGGCGACCTGAGTGGGGTTGGTGTCGCCAGCATGAAGAGGTCGCGTCGGATCAAGACGCTGGCGCCCGCCGGGGTACCCCGGCGGCCGCAGGGGTACCTCTTGGAGGTCGTGGTACTCTTTGGAGGTCGGCGGCCTCAGCGGAGCTGGTGTCGCCGGACTGGAATAAGAAACGGCGCCCAAGGGCTCTTTTAAGAGCCGCACACTGGGGGTGACCCCGCCAAAGCACTTGTCAGTGCCGCAAGGGCCCTGCCAGGCGGGGGGGGGGGAGGGGGTCCCGGTTCGAGCTGCGCGACCCCTAAGCCCCAAATGGCCCTTCTCGGCCCCGCTGGAGGGTGCCTCCACCCCTCCCAGCGGCCCTTCCCTGCCAGCGGCGGGGCAGGGGGGTTGGAGGGGTGCGTGGTGGGGTCGCAACCACCTGCTTGCGGCCCCTTCCCGGCAGCCCTCCTACCTTCTGTTCCGAGATTTGCCGCAAGCGGAAGGGGTTGGGGGGGCTGCTGGGAAAGGGCGGCGGGTGGTCGCCGCTGTGGGGGGTTGAGGCGGGGTGGGCGTATGCCCCGCCCCCTAGCAGAGGCTCGGGAAGGGATTTTTAAGTCCCTTCGCGGTCGATACTGCCCTTAGCAGAGGCATCGGGAAGGATATTTAAGTCCCTTCGCGCAATACTGTACAGTATCGCCGCGAAGGACTTAAAATACCGCAACACACCGTGGCGCGATACATTCCGTCAATGAACGTTCGCCGTTATAAATACGGCGATATCGCTATTTTCGCAGCCGCGATGTGCGGCGGTAATTTTTTTTCGCTAATTCCGTTTTTTTATAAATATGCCCCTATCTATCTCATCATAATCACGCGGTGCGCTCCACTACTCCCTATACTGTTTCCTCTGTTGCCCTGCTACCTTTATTTGTAAAAAGCCACCTGGATCTGGTGATTTATTAAATTTGAGTGATAACTGGAAGTGTATTTATTATAGCATATCAGGTTATCACTTTATCAGGTTTTCTGTAGGTTGATTTTCTTTTTTTTTTTTTTTTTTAAATAGTTTTTTTATACTTTGTTACAATAACTATACCTTAATTTTCAAGTCAGCCTCTCCCTTAAAAACCCCAGAGAGACCTAACTGCCTATCTATCTGTTTACCTTTAATCATTCTTAAACCTAATTGAATGTCCTTTTTACCTCCACCCACTTTTGGACAGGGCCTTACATATATAGTTTGTCAAGTTTGTTTACCTGATTTTTTTACTTTGGAATTTGGATTGAAAGAGTTAGAGAAAAGTTTAAGAATCTCCCCCTTTGTTCAAAATGACAGGTTTTGTTCCAGTTACCTTTCCCTTTGAAGATTAATTTTTTGTATAGCCACTAAATTTGTAAAAATACCACTGGTGGTTCTTTGGTTCCTGAGCAACTGAACTGCCATCCAAATATTTTATTTTACAATAATCACTATCCGTTTTTGGCAAAAGTTCACCCTAGTCAGACCGTGCATCTTATAGATTGCATCTCATTAGAATGGACTAGAACTCGAACTATGCGAGTTCGAACGGACTCGGACTTCTCAAACTATCCCGGACCCGGATTTTAGATATTTTCTACAATTAAAGAATGTTTGAACTTTCGGGCGTGCGAATATGCAAGTAAATGTCTATGATACTTATACGCGAGTAAATATCGATTTATCGAATCCGCGAGTAAAATGTCTTATACCTATACGCAAGGAATATCGAATCCACAAGTAAAATTTCTATTATACCTATACACGAGTAAATATCTAATTCGAATCTGCGAGTTGTTCATGGGTAATTATCGAATGTTCGAACGCAAGAGCTCGAAAGTAGTGTGCGTGAGAGTAAAATCGATTTTTGACCATTTCCCAGGTCCCACCCTTTTATTAAGATACCATTGATATTTAATTGTATTTCATTCGAACTTTTCGACTATTTGACTCCCATTAACATTAATGGGTCCGTTTTCGAACTGTCGAACTTTCCATATAGTTCGAACATTCAAAAACGGACTGAACTTTCGAAAGTTCAGCCATCTCTAGTATCATTGTTAACTCACCATGTATTGTAGGGATGTAAAGGAAATGTACTTTATGCTGCCACCTTACAGGAACCTTTACACTATCTAAAGGGCTTGTTGGGATTGGGTGATGCTCCATCTTCGCCAATTATAAAGTTGAATGAGCCGCTTTTTTCTTTCATACCCATTTATAATAAGATAGCTAGTTACTGTCTGGTAAGAAAGCAAACAGGGAAAGCAAAGATAGAACATGATGTGAAAGAAGGAAATAAAGGGTAAATAATAGGAGAACATTTGAGATTTAGGAAGTTGCAGGAACTTATTAGAAGCATATAAAACAAAATTAATGGTGGTACATTAACAGGGAGGAGATGGCAGATGAGCAGAGTGAAAATATGCAGCAAGATACAAAACATGAATTGTGAAGAAAACTGAAAATGAGAGAAAAAGAAAGGTGTACAGCATAGCAGCCATTCTGTACACACAGCCATTCCAAGTTCTCACAGCATTACTCACTCCATCACCATTGCTACAGGTCTCCAACAGTATGGGGCATATTTATAAAACTTCGTTAAGTTTTCGCGGCCGTTTTCCCTGACATTTCCGCATAAATCGCGTTTAACGCGTTTTATAAATGTCCGAAAAAGGTCGCGAAAAGTTAACGAATCGTTAACCCTTCCGCCGATACTTACCTGTTACCCCCGCTTCTATTTATAAAGCGGCGGTATGTGTTTCGCATTGCTAGTATCAGCTGTTTTACTTCGCCACCTTGAAGGTGGAAAGCAGCCGATACTATCCTCCCTGCGGTGGGGATGGGCAGGCAACCCATGGCGGGTGGTCGCACCCGCCCCGGGAGGCACGCCCACCCCGCCCTTGACCCCCCGCGGTGGCGGCGACCACCCCCACCGCTTCCCAGCAGCCCCTCCCAACCCCTTCCTCCTCTCGCAGCAATCTCAGAACAGAAGGCTAGGAGGGGCTGCCGGAAGGGGCCGCAGCAGGTGGTCGCGACCACCCGCCATGCACCCCCCCTCCCCACAGCCCCTCCAAGCCCCCTGCAGCCTCCAGCGGGGCCCTGAGAAGAGCCTTTTGGACCCTAATCCATTTCTGATTGGTCAATTTTTTAATGCTTGTTTCCATGCTTTACATTAACCAATCAGATTTCAGAACTTTCCAGAAATCTGATTGGTTAATGTAAAGCATGTAAACCAAGCATTAAAAAATTGACCATCGATGGATTAGGTTTTCTGCAAACCTATATAAAGAGGTGCACTCCGCTGAGGAACTCAGATGCCATCGCAGTTAGATGGCTGAAGATAGAAAAAGAAGCAGCTGGCAACATCGGCTCCGCTGAGGCCGGCGTGCCAGCGAGCTCACTGGCAGCCGCAGTGAGTCTGCCTGGCATCGGCGACCTGAGTGGGGTTGTGTCGCCAGCATAAGAGGTCGCGTCGGATCAAGACGCTGGCGCCCGCCGGGGGTACCCCGGGCGGCCCGCAGGGGTACCTCTTGGAGGTCGGGGTACCTCTTGGAGGTCGGCGGCCTCAGCAGAGCTGGTGTCGCCGGGACTGGAATAGAAGACGGCGCCCAAGGGCTCTTTTAAGAGCCGCCACACTGGGGGTGACCCCGCCAAAGGCACTTGTCAGTGCCGCAAGGGCCCTTGCAAGGGCCGGGAGGGGGTCCCGTTCGAGCTGCGCGACCCCTTAACCCCAAATGGCCCTTCTCGGCCCCTGCGAGGGTGCCTCCACCCCTCCCACGGGCCCTTCCCTGCCAGCGGCGGGGCAGGGGCTTGGAGGGGGTCCGTGGTGGTGGTCGCAACCACCTGCTTGCGGCCCCTTCCCGGCAGCCCCTCCTACCTTCTGTTCCGAGATTGCCGCAAGCAGGGAAGGGGTTGGGAGGGGCTGCTGGGAAAGGCGGCGGGTGGTCGCCGCTGTGGGGGGTTGAGGGCGGGGTGGCGTATGCCCCGCCCCCTTAGCAGAGGCATCGGGAAGGGATTTTAAGTCCCTTCGCGGCGATACTGCCCTTAGCAGAGGCATCGGGAAGGGATTTTAAGTCCCTCGCGGCAATACTGTACAGTATCGCCGCGAAGGGACTTAAAATTACCGCAACACACCGTGGCCGCGATACATATCGCGTCAATGACGTTCGCCGTTTATAATACGCGATATCGCTTTTTCGCCAGCCGCGATGTGCGGCGGTAATTTTTTTTCGCTAATTCCGTTTTTTTTATAATTGCCCCTATCTATCTCATCAATAATCACGCGAGGTGCGCTCCACTACTCCCTATGACTGTTTCCTCTGTTTGCCCTGCTACCTTTATTTGTAAAAGCCACCTGGATCTGGTGATTTATTAAATTTGAGTGATAACTGGAAGTGTATTTATTATAGCAATATCAGGTTTCACTTATTCAGGTTTTCTGTAGGTTGATTTTCTTTTTTTTTTTTTTTAAATAGTTTTTTTATAACTTTGTTCAATAACTATACCTTAATTTTCAAGTCAGCCTCTCCCATTAAACACCAGAGAGACCTAAACTGCCTAATCTATCTGTTTACCTTTAATCATTCTTAAACCTTAATTGAATGTCCTTTTTACCTCCACCCACTTTTGGACAAGGGCCTTACATATATAGTTGTCAAGTTGTTTACCTGATTTTTTTACTTTGGAATTTGGATTGAAAGAGTTAGAGGAAGTTTAAGAATCTCCCCCTTTGTTCTAAAATGACAGGTTTTTTGTTCCGTTACCTTTCCCTTTGAAGATAATTATTTTGTAAGCCACTAAATTTGTAAAAATACCACTGGTGGTTCTTTGGTTCCATGAGCAACTGAACTGCCATCCAAATATTTATTTTACAATAATCACTATCCAGTTTTTTGGCAAAAGTTCACCCTAGCATGAACCGTGCAATCTTATAGATTGCATCTCATTAGAGATGGACTAGACTCGAACTATGCGAGTTCGACGGACTCGGACTTCTCAAACTATCCCGGACCCGGATTTTAGATATTTTCCAGACTTTCGACAATTATAGAATGTTTGAACTTTCGAGGTGCGAATATGCGAGATAAATGTCTATGATACTTATACGCGAGTAAATATCGATTTATCGAATCCGCGAGTAAAATGTCTATTATACCTATACGCGGAAATATCGAATCCACAAGAAAATTTCTATTATACCTATACACGAGTAAATATCGAATTATCGAATCTGCGAGTTGTTCATGGGATAATTATCGAATGTTCGAACGCGAGAGCTCGAAAGTAGTGTGCGTGAGAGTAAAATCGAGTTTTGAACCATTTCCCAGGTCCACAGCCATTTATTAAGATACCATTGATATTTTAATTGTATTTCATTCGAACTTTTCGAACTATTTGACTCCCATTAACATTAATGGGTCCGTTTTCGAACTGTCGAACTTTCCATATAGTTCGAACATTCAAAAACGGACTGAACTTTCGAAAGTTCAGCCATCTCTAGTTATTGTTAACTCAACACATGTATTGTAGGGCATGTAAAGGAAAATGTACTTTATGCGCCACCTTACAGGAACCTTTACACTATCTAAAGGGCTTGTTGGGATTGTGTGAGTGCTCCATTCTTCAGCCAATTATAAAGTTAGAATGAGCCTTCTTTCATACCCATTTAATAATAATAGCTAGTTACTTCTGTAAGAAAGCAGAACGAAAGCAAGAAATGAACATGGATGTGGAAAGAAGGAAATAGGGTAAATAATAGGAGAACATTTGAGATTTAGGAAATTTGCAGGGAACTTATTAGAAGCAGATAAAAAACAAATTAATGGTGGGTACTTAACATGGGGAGAATGGCAGATGAGCAGAGTGAAAATTGCAGCAAGATACAAGAAACATGAATTGTGAAAAACTAGAAAATGAGAGAAAAAAGAAAGGTGTACAGAATACAGATGGGGGGGCGGAAGTGAGAAAGAAGGAGTTTGGCCTTGAGAAGTACATTTAGTTATTGCTTTGCACATACACTCAATGAGATGTGCACTATACAGGGCAGTGATGACTAGGCAACAGTGAGGTTTGCTCAGGATCAGTGCGTTTTGTCCTTTGTTCCGTGGTCAACAAATAACCAAAACAGATCTGTGTATCTGTTTTTAAATGAATAAAATACAGAAAAATCCTAATTTTAAAATTGAAAGTTCTTTAAACTGGTAAAGTTATAAAATTTATTTCTATCAGTAATCCGTTGCAATACAGATTTTTTAAAGGCCTCCTTGATTTCCATGTTTCTCAGACAGTATATTATTGGATTAAAGAGAGAGTAACAATGGTGTAAAGCAGAGACACCACCTTATTTACATTAAATGTATTCCCAGTGGGAGGTGGTATAAATAATAGTCAATGACCCTAGAAATGTGCAACAACAGCCATGTGGGAGCTGCAGGTGGAGAAAGCTTTTTTTTCGTCCTGAAATGGATGGATTCTGAAGATGGCTTTCAATATATACACATATGTGACAATAAAAGATACAAGCACACAAATGATTAAAAAACTAGCAAGCAATAACTGTTGTAGTCTTATAGTAGAATTGTCTGAGCAAGAAATATGCAGATTGGAATAAAATCACAAAAAAAATGGTCAATAATTGAACCACAGAACTCTAATCTACTCGCAATATAACAGACAAGAAGCATTGTAAAGCCTAAATCCAACAAATAATAACAAGATGGGGCAAAATTGTGTGTTCATGATAGAAGTATATTGGAGAGGGTGACAAATTGCCAGATATCGGTCAAGGCCATCACCACAAGGAGGAGACATTCTGAAGTTAAAGCGTGCCCATAGCTTTAAACTGGGTAAACAGGCAGCAACAGATATATTCAAACGCCTTTTAATATACCAATAGCATGACAGGGACAATACTAGTAGTAGAGTGATGTCACATAGGGAGAGGTGACTGAGGAAGAAGAACATTGGATGGTGCAGGTTGTGACAAAAATGAACCATGTACCAATCGTTACATTTAACGTTAATGTCCAACAATAAGGAGAAAGATCAGTAAGAAAAAGGAATCCTAATGTCATGGAGCATTGGAAATCCCAAAAGGATTATCAGATTGTCCGTGGTTTGATTTTCTTCTCCCATCGCTAAATTATTTAAACAGATAATAAATGTCTTTGATTAGTTCTATAAAGTGTTAAGGTGCCCAAACATTAACCTTCTGAACGATCCCACAACATTCAATCAATTCTTCAGAATCCACCTTTCCGTTCCGTTTCGTGACCTACATACGATTGTAATGACCCTGGCCAATCATTTTGCCATTGGATGTTGGTCGTGACAAGGAACAGGAAAGGCGGATTCTGAAGAATTGTTTGAATGTCGTAACACTGGCTGGGAGGTGAGCTCGAATGTATGGGCACCTAAACGTGTCCATTGTAGATTTTCTTTCAAAGATATATCAGGCATGATTGATTTTAAGGTTTACTATAGAAAATATAAATTAACGTGGAGGCTGAAATAAATCTTAATTGTGAACACATAAATCCTCCTTTTTTCAGTAATATTAACAGTCACACACAATCAACTGATGTTTTATTGATTGAATGGATTCTATGATGTATATTTCTAATATTCTAATGCAACACACCTTTTGGAATCAGAGTGAAATCTAGTGGGTGTAGATGCCTAACTTTGTGGAATTTAGACTGGAAAAAGTTTAAATCTACTAATTACAAATTACAGAAAAAAATTAACAATGCAAGAGAAGGCTTTGAAGTTAGAGGAAGAGTTTGGGGGGGAAAGGGCGTATTAAAGGGCATGTCACACCCCAAACTATAATCCCCCACAGTAATGGTCCCATCAGTGTAGTGTAAGAAAATCCTTACCTAACAACCCAGCTCATATGGTTCTCCTGTAGTCCCCCCCAAAGTCCCAAAAACTGCCCACCAGAGGATAGCAGAGTCCATATAGGACTCTGCCTCCTGTCTCGCCTCCGGGAGAAGTTTGGCATGCGTACTGCAGCCCTTCTCCCCCTCCCTCTCCCTCCCATTTTGCGATCCCTCCCCCTACCATAAAAACCCTTGTCCATTTAATAGTATATCTTCCCCCAGCCCCAACCTCTAAAAATAATTTTAAGAAAGTCCCAGAACTCTACTTACCTTCCCTCTCTCCTCCGGCATTCTGAGAAGCCGCAGCCGCGCCCGTGATTGGCTGCCTCCAGCCAATCACGGACGCGGCTGCCGGTCCCGCCCCTGCTTGCAGTGTCTTGCAAGCAGAAGGCCGGGCTGGGTGTCGGAGGAGAGTGTGAAGGTAAGTAAGATCGAGGCACTTTCTTAATTTATTTTATAGCGGTTGCGGCTGGGGGAAGGCATTCTATTATAGGGCAAAAGTTTATTTTAAGGGTGAGACATGCCCTTTAAATAAAACAATTCTCAGTCCCAGTTCTTAAACTTAAAGTGGCCTTTCATTTTATTATTTTGTTTTGGTTGATTAGCCTTTGTTCTGTTTTCTTTTCTGTTGTGACAAAGAAGGAAGTTTAAAGGGCATGTTTTTAGATATATAGTAGTGCTAGTTCCCCCAGCCCCAACCACTATAATATTTGTACAGAAAGTCACCGATCGTTACTTACCTTCCCTCTCTCCTCCGCCGCACACTGCCTGGCCTTCTGCTTGTTGGAACTGCAAGAAGGGGGGCAGACCGGCAGCGCATCTGTGATTGGCTGAGAGGCAGCCAATTGGACGTGGCTGCCGCAGTTCGAACACCGGAGGAGAGAGGGAAGGTAGGTAGAATTCGGGGACTTTCTGAAAAAATATATACGGTTGGGGCTGGGGAACTAGCTCTAATATGTGCCTAAGGGTTTTTACACTAGGGGGAGGGAGAACAAAACAGGTGGGAAGGGAGGGGGAGAGGAGTGAAGGGCTGCTCTGAGCAAGCCAAAAACATGAAACAATTTCCCTGGTGGCCAGTTTTCTGGACTTTGGGGGGACTTTACAGGAGAACCATTTGGAGCGAATGTAAGGTAATTATTTTTATACGCTACAGAGTGGAGCCAGTATATGGGGGAAATTATAGTTTTGGTGGACATGCCCTTTAATTTACAGAAGGTAATTCAAGGGAGAAATGTTATTCTCTTTACAAATCATTGGAAAGGCTCTTTGGAATATGCAGTGCAATTTTGGAATCCTGTTTACGAAAAGGACATCTTTGAAATGGAAATGGTTCGAGAAGGTCAACTAAATTAATAAGGTATTGGGGAGCTTGAATATGAAGAGAGACTGGATAGTTACAATTATGTACCGGAGAAAAGCCGCTTGCGTGGGGATATGATTACTGTGTATAAATACATTAATGGGCCATACAATAAACTATCTGGGGCATTGTTCACCAATAGAACTGTCAGAGGACACCGAACACCCTTTCTAATGTGCGTTCGCTTTTCCAAGGCATATTCCATTATAATGTGCGGTCGCCTTTCTAATGTGCGTTCGCTTTTCCAAGGCATATTCCATTATATCTTCTCCCATCGCTAAATTATTTAAACAGATAATAAATGTCTTGATTAGTTCTATAAAGTGTTAAGGTGCCCAAACATTAACCTTCTGAACGATCCCACAACATTCAATCAATTCTTCAGAATCCACCTTTCTCCTTTTGTTTCGTGACCGACATACGATTGTAATAACCCTACCTGGCCCAATCATTTTGCCATTGGATGTTGGTCATGACAAGGAATGGGAAAGGCGGATTCTGAAGAATTGATTGAATGTTGTAACACTGGCTGGGAGGGGAGCTCGAATGTATGGGCACCTAAACGTGTCCATTATAGATTTTCTTTCAAAAGATATATCAGGCATGATTGATTTTAAGGTTTACCAGGAGACTTTTCCATTTCTTAGAGAAAATTATAAATTAACTGGAGGCTGAAAAAAAATCTAATTGTGAACACAAATTAAATCCTCCTTTTTCAGTAATAGTAACAGTAACACAACAATCAACTGATGTTTTATTGATTGAATGGATTCTATGATGATATATTTCTAATATTCTAATGCCACACAGTTTTGCAATCAGAGTGAAATCAGTGAGTGTGAGATGCCTAACTTTGTAAGGAATTTTAGACTGGAAAAAGTTTAAATCTACTAATTACAATTACCAGAAAAAAATTAACAATGACAAAGAGAATTTCTTTGAAGTTAGAGGAAAGAGTTTGGGGGGGGAAGGAAGCGTATTAAATAAAACAATTAGAATATAATTAGTCCTAGTTCTTAAAGTGGCCTTTCATTTATTATTGTTTTGTTTTGAGTTGATAGCCTTTGTTCTGTTTTTTTTCTGTGGCAAAGAAGGAAGTTTAAAGGGCATGTCCACCCCTTTTTAGATATATAGTAGTGCTAGTTCCCCCCCAACCGCTATAATATATTTTACAGAAAGTCCACCGATCTTACTTACCTTCCCTCTTCCTCCCTCCACACACTGCCCGGCCTTCTGCGTATGGAACTGCAAGCAGGGCCGGACCGGCAGCCGCATCTTGTGATTGGCTGAGAGGCAGCCAATTATGGACGTGGCTGCCGGCAGTTCAGAACCGGACGGAGAGAGAGGAGGGAGGGGTAGAAGTCGGGGGACTTCTTGTAAAATATATTATAGCGGTTGGGGGCGGGGAACTAGCTCTAAATATGTGCCTAAGGGGTTTTACACTAGGGGGAGGGAGAAACAAAACAGGTGGGAGAGGGAGGGGGGAGGGAGAGGGGAGGTGAAGGGCTGCTCTGAGCAAGCCAAAATAGAAACATAGGAAACAATCCTGTCCACCCTGGTGGCCGTTTTCGGATGGGGGGATATTACAGGAGAAATTTGGATGGGAGTGTGTAAGATTTTATACTAAGAGTGGATTAGTGGGGGAAAATTTTAGTTTTGGGGTGGACAAATTGAACTTAATTTACAGAGAGGTAGGATTAGGAGAGGGAGAAATGGTATTTTCTTTACAAATCATTGGAAAGGTAATTTGGAATATGCAGTGCATTTTGGATATGTAGAAAGCATCAATTTGAAATAGAAAAGGTTCAGAGAAGGGCAACAAATTAATAAGGTGGTGGGGGAGCTGAATGAATGAAGAGAGACTGAATAAGTTACAATTATGTACGCTGAGAAAAGGCGCTTGCGTGAGGGATATGATTACTGTGTAAAAATACATTAATGGGCCTACAATAAACTATCTGGGGGCATTGTTCACCAATAGAACATGTCAGAGGACAGCGGACAATCCTTAAGACTTGAAGAAAAAAGTTTAGGCTTAGAGAAAAGGGTTTTCACTGTGTGAGAACGTATAAACTATGAAGCTTCAGTGGACGTTTCTGCAAACAAGGTAATATTGCAAGTTACGTGGATTGATATCAAAAGTAGAGTGATCCGGTATATTTCGATTGCCACTTGGAGTAGGAGTTTTTTTCCCCTTCATAAATGGTGGTGTTTTTGCCTTCCTCTGGATCAACAGTTAGGCAGTAATTGAGGGATTGCTAGATGGGTTGGAACTGGATGTATGTATTCTTTATTCAACCTCAAAAACTATTATACTATACAAGCAGGAGATTCAATAAAAGTTTTTAAATGTGCTAATTTGCCCCAACCAATCAGATCTTATTTAAACATTTGAAGCTAACATCTGATGGTTGGGGCAAAATTAGCACCATTTTTAACGATACGAACATTTATTAAATAACCCTGAAGATGCTTTTAATTTATACATTTTGGAAAATTCATGTCTTTGAATAAAGACAAGTGCGAACTCATTACTGCAGATATGATTGTAAGTCTTTCTATTACTAAACACAGAAAGAACATTCTAGAACTCAGTCTAACCTATGCTGTAGCTTGCTAGAAGCTCCCACCACTCTGGAGTTGGCCAGCGCAAGAAACATAAAAATTTGGACATATAAAAACTGTAATAAAAAGGATCGGCAGCACCAGTTTTTTTTAATATGAATTTTTAAAAGTGTTAGGTCCACATGCAAGCTTACATATTTTAAGTATAGATACATCAGCAGACAATAATCTCTACATAATGCAGAAGGACACTGGCGTTAATCCTGGTGTTATTGGTTTTACCTCCGCAACTCTTCAAACAAAAATAGCAATCAATTGATTTAGAGTTCTTTATTTAAAGCTACTTAAGTTTAATACAGAAGAAAAAAAATAGATAGTAGCATAATCATATCTGACGCGTTTCAGGCTATTTCAGTCCTTATGGGGCCCATACACTAACAAATCCAGGTTGTGCGTTCAATCGAAAAATATTTCCATTGCACCGATAATAAAACTTTCAGATGAAATTCAGCCAAAAATCTCAGAAATACCATACACGATGTGAAATTAAAGGACACAACTGAAAAAATACTGTACTTATCAGATACACAACCATACCTGACCATGATTCTGAATACACATAGTTTAGGAGCAGTATCCCCCCTCCCTCTTTTACCACTCCCACTTCCATCCGACCTGACTTTTTTCCCCACAACTGTCAAGCCTGCACACAGCAACAGCACATTCCAACTGTCAAAACTCTGTCACCATTCCAGCTACAGTATAAAACTACTCAAAGAAGATAGTTTTTGAGAGCAAGGAACGATTGACAGCTGAAATATAAGATTGTTTTAGATTGCATATCTAAAAAATAGGGGGAAAACAAAAAAATTTTACAGTGGTTGGTAGAATATCCAGGGTTATTCAATAAAGGTTCTTATCTTAAAAATGGTGCTAATTTTGCCCCAGCCAATCAGATGTTAGCTTCAAATGTTAAATAAAATCTGATTGGTTGGGGCAAAATTAGCACCTATTTTAAGATATAAGACTTTATTGATCTCCCGATAGTTTCCAGTAGGGTCATATAAATGAGCCTATTTTTTGGTGTAATAGATGCCCTTTAACTCTTTTGATTCAGTATCGTATCTTTTTTGGATCAGGGTTATCTGAGCCACAGTATTTTTGGAGAGTACAGACTCAATTCATATCATTTAAAGTGTATTCCACCCTAAAAATAACTTTTTACATGTGTTGTAGGGCATCCCACCCACACCGACAACATACACACATTTAACTTCAAACAAGGAGTGTATTGCTGTGTCCCAATATTTATCTAGACATGTCACGTGTTTGTTTTTTTTTATTTACCAATTGGTTTTGCATTGTCTCTAAATGGAAAAATCTTACCTAAATAATGTCCACTTAATTCCACAGCATTGAATACATAAAGGTTTAATTCTTTCTAACAGAAAATAATGATGCACAGATAAAATTTCCTGTCTTAACCAATGTGTGCCCTATAAAATGCGACAGTGTTTGCGGCCTTTTATAATATTTTATCCGAGATCTCAGTGGTGTTAACTAAACAAAGGAAAAGGGAAGCAACGCACTGAGATACAGATACAATTAGCTCTAATAGACTTGCAGAATAGTTTTCAAAAAACCTTCATTAAGATTATTAAAGCCTTTATAGTCAGCATACTCACATGGCAAAGTCCAATCCGCTCATAATATTTACTAATTATTTCTAGTTCATCTAAATTATTGGTAACAGTTTTTTTGATTTTTTAGAAGTTAAGGTTCGTACACATGTGCGATTGCGGTGGGTGCCGACCTGTGACGCGGATGTATGGGTCTGATTGTAGGATAATCGTGTGCAAGTATGGGGCACTTTATCGGCCCAAACGGGCTATACAGTTTGGGGGATTTGTAACAGTCGAGTTACAAGATATTTTTAGAGAGTTTCCCACATTCTGGTATACTTGACAGGTCCTAGTGCTTTTTTATACATAGTAGCACGTGGCTTGGACAGGACAAGAGTAACAGACCAGAGAATTTCTGAGGTTTCACACTCTGTGCATGGTACACCCTTATAAAGACAAGCAAATGTACCCTTCAAGATGTTGTAAACTTTTAGACGGTTTTAAAAAACTCTTTATTATGGCAAAAACTGACCCCACAAACAGACACTAACTTTCTTCCCAAAGTTGACAACCTAGATCTACCCCAAACCAGCCTACCAAACTATTAAAGCTGAAGCCACAAAGCTATGAATGCCACCGAATCTCGATATAATCTAAATTAAGGGAAGCAGTCAAACTGAACTTTTAAATCAGGTACAGGCTCCTGGCCCAAATTACACCTCACCGCTGGCTATACTCTTTCACAGGGAATTCTTAAGACAGATTGCCCCAAATACAGATAATATTCACCCGTAGTATGCTGCAAGCCCAAAATCATAGTACTCCCCAAACCAAGCAAGTATCCAGATTTCCCAATTCCCATAATAAACAAACAATAAACAATAAAATTGGGGTGAAACAAACTCCATACTCTTTCCCATATCCACCACATACAGTTTATGTATTCAAGATAGGTGAGCATTCGTGATTTAAGAGACCGGAGGTCGCGAAAAGTTAAAAGAAGCCGAGACATGATGTAATGATGACTGAAGTAAAGACAGTTTAGCAAGGATATCTTTGAGAGTCTCCTAACAATATGGGCGTCAAAACTACTTCAACCTTTACTGTATTATATTTGATAGGGTGTTAGTGTAGTAGAATTGTTGAATGAAGAGAGTACTCTTGGCTTAGTAATCTTCGTAGACTTACGAGGAGCATGTGTGTGTCGCGAGATTCATGACTAGATTTAACAGGAGATGTAATAAGAGTTATAGATCGTTTGTAAGATAAAAAGTGGTGCTAATTTCGTCCCACAGACATCAGATCGTTAAGACTTCACCAAATGGTTGGTAGCCTAACGATCTGATGGTAGCAAGTTTTAAATAGCACCAGTTTTTAAAAGGTATGGATCCATCAAAGGATTATTTTTTTATTTTGTTATAATCATTCTTCTATTGGACATATTTTATTAATCTTAGTCTCATCTTCCTGTCTCATATTGACTGTAATATTGAAAATGAAACTAAAACAAAAAAATATAATATACATAGAATACAACAAGGAGTAGTAGTATATAAAGAACTATATATAATATAATAGTTAGGTACAGAAATAGCATTAGATCAAACAAAAACAAAACCAATTATAGGTCTTTTCAGTTTTGACCTTGTTTTGATCCTTTACAGTCCAAATGATTTCTGGTCCGTGTTTGTAGTACAATATTCCCATTGTTGCAGAATGTACAAATAGATTCGTGTGTATTTGCATATTGTTTTTTATTACATAGACATATTTAAGTTGAGGCTTATTATAGAATATGGATTAGATGGCGTCGTTTGTGCGTACGCAGTTATTGCTGTGAATGTGTGAGTGTGATGATTCATACGTGTGGGAAAAATGATGGTTCTTTGATTGTCGGCATAGATACTGTCGGGCGGTGGTCTATAGTATCTTAATGAGAGTTGATTTGACTTATTTCCCATATGTGTCCCGATGATGAGGTGAGCATCTAGACGGCACTTTAAATAGGTATTATTGACAGCTTCCAGACCATTGCATCTATTGTTTTTTTTTTTGAAAAACTTTTCCCATCATCCTCCATTTATAAATGGTTTCAATTGAGTGCATGGTATCTTTACTATTTATCATGGAAGTAAAGTTGTGATTCTGGTAGGGAAGATTAGAGGTAATAAATGTGTAGAGTTATCTGAGGAGCGAGGATGACATTTTAACATTTAAATTGAGATTGAGAGATTAGGAAATTACTGACAATATGTTTGATAATAGTCTTTGGAATAGATGATATAGTTTTGACCAATGTGTTGCAGAAAGGATTATATTTCATTATTTATATAGTGGTCATCACTGTAGTAGCGTTTCATCCAGGGTTCAGTTTCAAAGTTAGGATTCAGAGTTCACAGACTTTTCAATAAGGGATAATAATCGTATAAGAAGGCTAGAATAGAGTTGTTTTTTTTTTGGATAAAGTTCTCCAATGTTTATTGTTGGCTAGGTAAGGATTACTGGTAAGGTAAATATGAGTAGTTTATTAGATTGTATCCTAATACCTAAGTAGGATTTCTCCCATAACTTTGGAACATTTCCATTTTTTGCATTTGGCACATATAATTTTTCAATATTGCACCATTTAGTTTTGTGTTGGCCCATCGCTGTTGATTCCACCAAAATGGTTGTTGTAGGTGTTCTTCGGCAGTAGCGGTTTTGTCCTTCCACCTGTCTGGTTAGGAGACTCTACGAGCCAATATCGAGTAACACGATAAAGAAAATCAGTAGTGCTGGTAAAGCCTTATAATAATCTTTCCAGAATGGGTACTGCCCAACCGCCCATTTAGTAGGGTAAAATATAGAAGCACATGATAATTGTGTTATTTCTTAAAAGGAAATGGCCAGTACTGATTTTAAAACAATCTGTTTATGAATCCCAAATAAAATCTAAGAACCCCCCCCCCCCAGTGATATTTTCTGATAGCTCTAATAATAATTAAAGGAACGGAAATATTATAAGAAGGAATATTTTAAGCCAAAAAGAAGAGAGAATTTTTTATAAAAAGGAATTTAAAAAGCTAATATCGTGATTGAGAAGATATGTGATCCCTGTGAACAAATATAGAATAAAAATGTAAAGGTTAGGAGCAAATCAAACCACGGACAATCTGATAATCCTTTTGGGATTTCCAATGCTCCATGACATTAGGATTCCTTTTTTCTTACTGATCTTTCTCCTTTATTGTTGGACATTAACGTTAAATGTAACGATTGGTACATTGGTTCATTTTTGTCACAACCTGCACCATCCAATGTTCTTCTTCCTCAGTCACCTCTCCCTATGTGACATCACTCTCACTACTAGTATTGTCCCTGTCATGCTATCTGGTATATTAAAAGGCATTTTGAATATATCTGTTGCTGCCTGTCTTACCCAGTTTCTAATCTATGGCACTGCTTTAACTTCAGAATGTCTCCTCCTTGTGGTGATGGCCTTTGACCGATATCTGGCAATTTGTCACCCTCTCCAATATACTTCTATCATGAACACACAATTTTGCCTCCATCTTGTTATTATTTGTTGGATCTTAGGCTTTACAATTGCTTCTTGTCTGTTAATATTGCTGAGTAGATTAGAGTTCTGTGGCTCCATTATTGACCATTTTTATTGTGATTTTATTTCAATTCTGCAAGTTTCTTGCTCAGACTATTCCACTGTAAAGCTACAACAGTTATTGCTTGCTAGTTTTGTACTTACATGTGTGCTTGTATCTTTTATTGTCACATATGTGTATATATTGAAAGCCATCTTCAGAATTCCATCCATTTCAGGACGAAAAAAAGCTTTCTCCACCTGCAGCTCCCACATGGCTGTTGTTTGCACATTTCTAGGGTCATTGATTATTATTTATATCCCACCTCCCACTGGGAATACATTTAATGTAAATAAGGTGGTGTCTCTGCTTTACACCATTGTTACTCCTCTCTTTAATCCAATAATATACTGTCTGAGAAACATGGAAATCAAGGAGGCCTTCAAAAAATCTGTATTGCAACGGATTACTGATAGAAATTAAATTTTATAACTTTACCAGTTTAAAGAACTTTCAATTTTAAAATTAGGATTTTTTCTGTATTTTTATTCATTTAAAACCATGATACACAGATCTGTTTTGTGGTTATTTGTTGACCACGGAACAACAGGACAAACAGCACTGATCCTGAGGCAAACCTAACTGTTGCCCTAGTCATCACTGCCCTGTATAGTGCACATCTCATTGAGTTGTATGTGCAAAGCAATAACTAAATGCTACTTCTCCTTAAGGCCAAACTCCTTCTTTCTCACTTCCGCCTCCCCCCATTCTGCTATTCTGTACACCTTTCTTTTTTCTCTCATTTTCTAGTTTTCTTCACAATTCATGTTTCTTGTATCTTGCTGCATATTTTCACTCTGCTCATCTGCCATTCTCCTCCATGTTAATGTACCCACCATTAATTTTGTTTTTATCTGCTTCTAATAAGTTCCCTGCAACTTTTCCTAAATCTCAAATGTTCTCCTATTATTTACCCTTTATTTCCTTCTTTCCACATCCATGTTCTATTCTTTGCTTTCCCTGTTCTGCTTTCTTACAGACAGTAACTAGCTATCTTATTATTAAATGGGTATGAAAGAAGCGCTCATTCTAACTTTATAATTGGCTGAAGAATGGAGCACTCACCAATCCCAACAAGCCCTTTAGATAGTGTAAAGGTTCCTGTAAGGTGGCAGCATAAAGTACATTTTCCTTTACATGCCCTACAATACATGTGTTGAGTTAACAATGATAACTAGAGATGGCTGAACTTTCGAAAGTTCAGTCCGTTTTTGAATGTTCGAACTATATGGAAAGTTCGACAGTTCGAAAACGGACCCATTAATGTTAATGGGAGTCAAATAGTTCGAAAAGTTCGAATGAAATACAATTAAAATATCAATGGTATCTTAATATAAATGGCTGTGGACCTGGGAAATGGTCTAAAACTCGATTTTACTCTCACGCACACTACTTTCGAGCTCTCGCGTTCGAACATTCGATAATTATCCCATGAACAACTCGCAGATTCGATAATTCGATATTTACTCGTGTATAGGTATAATAGAAATTTTACTTGTGGATTCGATATTTCCTTGCGTATAGGTATAATAGACATTTTACTCGCGGATTCGATAAATCGATATTTACTCGCGTATAAGTATCATAGACATTTTACTTGCATATTCGCACGCCTCGAAAGTTCAAACATTCTATAATTGTCGAAAGTCTGGAAAATATCTAAAATCCGGGTCCGGGATAGTTTGAGAAGTCCGAGTCCGTTCGAACTCGCATAGTTCGAGTTCTAGTCCATCTCTAATGAGATGCAATCTATAAGATTGCACGGTCTGACTAGGGTGAACTTTTGCCCAAAAACTGGATAGTGATTATTGTAAAATAAATATTTGGATGGCAGTTCAGTTGCTCATGGAACCAAAGAACCACCAGTGGTATTTTTACAAATTTAGTGGCTATACAAAATAATTAATCTTCAAAGGGAAAGGTAACTGGAACAAAAACCTGTCATTTTAGAACAAAGGGGGAGATTCTTAAACTTCTTCTCTAACTCTTTCAATCCAAATTCCAAAGTAAAAAAATCAGGTAAACAACTTGACAACTATATATGTAAGGCCCTTGTCCAAAAGTGGGTGGAGGTAAAAAGGACATTCAATTAAGGTTTAAGAATGATTAAAGGTAAACAGATAGATTAGGCAGTTTAGGTCTCTCTGGGTGTTTTTAATGGGAGAGGCTGACTTGAAAATTAAGGTATAGTTATTGTAACAAAGTATAAAAAAACTATTTAAAAAAAAAAAAAAAAAGAAAATCAACCTACAGAAAACCTGATATAAGTGATAACCTGATATTGCTATAATAAATACACTTCCAGTTATCACTCAAATTTAATAAATCACCAGATCCAGGTGGCTTTTTACAAATAAAGGTAGCAGGGCAAACAGAGGAAACAGTCATAGGGAGTAGTGGAGCGCACCTCGCGTGATTATTGATGAGATAGATAGGGGCATATTTATAAAAAAACGGAATTAGCGAAAAAAAATTACCGCCGCACATCGCGGCTGCGAAAATAGCGATATCGCCGTATTTATAACGGCGAACGTCATTGACGCGATATGTATCGCGGCCACGGTGTGTTGCGGTAATTTTAAGTCCCTTCGCGGCGATACTGTACAGTATTGCCGCGAAGGGACTTAAAATCCCTTCCCGATGCCTCTGCTAAGGGGGCGGGGCATACGCCCACCCCGCCCTCAACCCCCCACAGCGGCGACCACCCGCCGCCCTTTCCCAGCAGCCCCTCCCAACCCCTTCCCTGCTTGCGGCAATCTCGGAACAGAAGGCTAGGAGGGGCTGCCGGGAAGGGGCCGCAAGCAGGTGGTTGCGACCACCCACCACGCACCCCCTCCAAGCCCCCTGCCCCGCCGCTGGCAGGGAAGGGCCCGCTGGGAGGGGTGGAGGCACCCTCCAGCGGGGCCGAGAAGGGCCATTTGGGGCTTAAGGGGTCGCGCAGCTCGAACCGGGACCCCCCTCCCCGGCCCTTGCAAGGGCCCTTGCGGCACTGACAAGTGCCTTTGGCGGGGTCACCCCCAGTGTGCGGCTCTTAAAAGAGCCCTTGGGCGCCGTCTTCTTATTCCAGTCCCGGCGACACCAGCTCCGCTGAGGCCGCCGACCTCCAAGAGGTACCCCGACCTCCAAGAGGTACCCCTGCGGCCGCCCGGGGTACCCCCGGCGGGCGCCAGCGTCTTGATCCGACGCGACCTCTTCATGCTGGCGACACCAACCCCACTCAGGTCGCCGATGCCAGGCAGACTCACTGCGGCTGCCAGTGAGCTCGCTGGCACCGCCGGCCTCAGCGGAGCCGATGTTGCCAGCTGCTTCTTTCTTCTATCTTCAGCCATCTACTGCGATGGCATCTGAGTTCCTCAGCGGAGTGCACCTCTTTATATAGGTTTGCAGAAAACCCTAATCCATTTCTGATTGGTCAATTTTTTAATGCTTGGTTTACATGCTTTACATTAACCAATCAGATTTCTGGAAAGTTCTGAAATCTGATTGGTTAATGTAAAGCATGTAAACCATTAAAAAATTGACCATCAGAAATGGATTGGGTCCAAAAGGCTCTTCTCAGGGCCCCGCTGGAGGCTGCAGGGGGCTTGGAGGGGCTGCTGGGGAGGGGGTGCATGGCGGGTGGTCGCGACCACCTGCTGCGGCCCCTTCCCGGCAGCCCCTCCTAGCCTTCTGTTCTGAGATTGCTGCGAGCGAGGAAGGGGTTGGGAGGGGCTGCTGGGAAGCGGTGGCGGGTGGTCGCCGCCACCGCGGGGGGTCAAGGGCGGGGTGGGCGTGCCTCCCGGGGCGGGTGCGACCACCCGCCATGGGTTGCCTGCCCATCCCCACCGCAGGGAGGATAGTATCGGCTGCTTTCGCCACCTTCAAGGTGGCGAAGTAAAACAGCTGATACTAGCAATGCGAAACACATACCGCCGCTTTATAAATAGAAGCGGCGGTAACAGGTAAGTATCGGCGAGAAGGGTTAACGATTCGTTAACTTTTCGCGACCTTTTTCGGACATTTATAAAACGCGTTAAACGCGATTTATGCGGAAATGTCAGGGAAAACGGCCGCGAAAACTTAACGAAGTTTTATAAATATGCCCCATACTGTTGGAGACCTGTAGCAATGGATGATGGAGTGAGTAATGCTGGAGACTTGGAATGGCTGTGGTAGGTAAATCTTATTGGAGACTTGGAGTAGGGGGTGATGAGGTAAGTATGCTGTACACTTGGAGCGGCTGTGTTAAGGTAAGTACTGCTTTGGGACTGGAGAGGTAGATAATGAGATGGGTAATACTGGAGACTTGGAGTGGCTGTGGTAAAGTAAATACCATTAAAGACCTGGAGCGGAGGGTGATGAGGTAAGTATGCTGGAGACTTGGAGCAGCTGAGATAAGGTGAGTACTGCTGGAGACCTGGAGCAGAGAATGATGAGGTGAGTATGCTTAAGACTTGGAGCTGCTGTGGCAAGGTAAGTACTGCTGGAGACCTGGAGTGGTGGATGATGAGGTGAGTATGCTGGAGACTTGGAGCGGCTGTAGTAAGGTAAGTACTGCTGGGAGACTTTGGAGTTATGGATGCAGGAGACTGGGTAGACAAAGAAGGCAGAATACTGGGACTAGGCACAGAGAGACAGGAGGCAAGGAACACGACCAAGGAAGCCAAGCGTTGGGAGAAACAATCAGCACTAACCTGGTAAAATACACTTCCGGGAGTGACGTCACCAGCTGCACTGCATCACGGAAGTCCCTCCTGGCTGCCTCCTATTGGTTAAGAGGCGGCTGGGAAGAGACGGAGAGGACCCTGACAGAAGTTTTACCATTGGGTTCTTCTGAGACTCACTTAAATAACAGAACCAGAATAAAAAATATTTCTTGTCTCATTTAGTTTTCACCTAGTGAAACAACCAATAAGGTTATCATAGAATTTGGAAGTTTCTTGCTACAAAGTTAAAAAACAAATCCAAGTAATATCACTTAATTCACCATCAACTTCAATGAACTTGCCTATTCAATAGTTCACAAACTTATCTTCTTCAAATCCCATATTTCCAAAATTCCAAACCATCACTTATTTAAGGGGTGTGTAACCTGTGCTAATTAATTTAAAACTAATAACATATCAAAAAGTATTAATTGGCACATGCCTTATAGCATGTGATATAGCTGTGTGAATGCTAACACACAGTGTTTTATTGACACGACATTTAGAGCAAAGGCTCTTTCTCAAGTCTTGAGAAAGAGCCACTTGAGAAAGAGCCTTTGCTCAAAAAGTCGTGCCAATAAAACACTGTGTGTTAGCATAAACCTGCGCTTTCAGGCTTCATTTTTTATTTTTGTGCTATATCTACCTAGCTCCAGAGTGGTAGCTTTGAAGTCTGAGCGAGCACTAAAAAGATTTACAGAGGACGCCATCCTATTTTTCTGCGGGTTCCTGAATTTGCTGCAGGATAATTTTCTCTCACAGTTGGTTGAAGTTCCTACTAGAAAAGGAGCTCTGTTGGATCTGGTAATATCTAACACTGAGGAGAGTATAATAGCTATAAGGGTAACTGGAGGCTTAGGGAATAGTGACGATGAAATTGTGTCGTTTAGTGTATGTTATCGAAAGGAAAAGTACGCTGGGTTAACAAAGATGTCAGGAAAGCAAATTTTCCCAGGTTAAAGGTGAGATACCTCTGTTTTCAAATAAAATATGTGAATGAAACAAACAGTACCAACCTGTTTCCTATATGGGAAATGTTATAACCCAATGCTTTACTCTTCTCCAATTAGTGTTGTTTCTTCTAATGGAGCTTATTCAGATAATGTTCTTATTGTTAAAAATGGTGCTCATTTTGTCCCAACCAATCAGATAATTTTTAATGATAAGAACTTTTATTAAATCTCCCTGTTAATTTGGTTTATTAGTGCTGATTGCACTTGTATGTAAATGTTTGCTTAGACATTTCATTTGAGCTTAGTTAATACCACTGGGATCTTGGATAAAATATATAAAAGAAGCCTTATAACTATTATCATTTAGTATTGTGTTGGATAAGGAGACTACCAGTGCATACATTTTATTAATTCACTAAAAATATTTGATCTTTATTTGACCTGAATTAGGCTTAGATGCCCTGGCATTAAATGGACATTATTTAGGTAAGAATGATCATTTTGTTTAGCGATAACACAACCAAATAAAATATATGAATGAAACAAACAGTACGCACTTCTCTAATTGGTTTTCACTCTATCTGCAAATTGGCAGTGTGATAATACTTTGTAGGTTTTCCTAAGAATGGTTCTTTTTAGATTTTGTTTATTTTTTACATCTTTAGATTAATACAATTGTTTGTTGTTTCTTCTAATGGAGCTTATTCAGAATAATGAGGTTATCACAATGATTGAAGCTTTTATAAATGAAAAGAAATATAGACATGAGCTGTATAGTTAAATAAAGTTAAAGTTAATGTAACCACAATAATATAAAGGATATAAATATCACACAGGCATTAACAAATTCTTTTTTAAATTATTTTTGGCTTTTTTATCTGCATTTTATTCTTTACAATAAATGTGTACTGTAGGTCTAACCTCTATAATGTATCTAGAGCAGTGGTGGCAAACCTATGGCACGTGTGCCACAGGTGTTATTTGGAGACTCTATTCAGGCTTGGTTTCTTTATTTTCAAATAAATGGCCTCCTTGGCACTTGAAGCAGTCCCGAATAGAGATGCAATCACACCTTTCATCAGAAGGTCCCTAACACCTGGCTGTCAAATGCTGATTGGGACTTAATTGCCAACAGATTCTTGCACAAGTCTTGTATTTGTATGTCCCCCAACTTGTATCTGTATATTGTCCCACCCACTTAGATTGTAAGCTCTTTGGGGAAGGGATCTTATTCCTAATGTTTTAATATCAATTAAAAATATAAATTTATCCATAATTTATATTTATTTGTTCTTAACCGATGTATGAAATTGTATTTCATTTTTATTTATCTGTATAATGACTTGCACTTATCCCCTTGTTTTTATCATGTAAAGCACTGCGTTCCCAAGTGGCACTTTATAAATAAAATTATACATACACAAGTCATTCTGAATTGAGAAAGCCAGTTGGATGACTAGCGAACCGTCTTCAAGAACTAAATTTTTAGTCCAGTTGATCTAACTAAATACAACAGATATACCATGACCTGGATGAATTGGAACCTTCACAAGCATTAAACAATAGTGGAATAATGAATAAAAGAATTACAAAAAAAAACCCATAACAAAAACAAATGAACCAATAAAAATTAAAAAGCTGTCCTACCAACAATAAAAAAGACATTACCATTCAGTAGTATAGTAATTTAGTAAAATATTTGTGGTTGAATAAAGACATGCGTCCATCTAGTCCATCCTACTCAGCAATAAGCTAATTTCCTACCTAACAGTTGATCCAGATGAAGGCAAACAAACAAACCAGTATAAAGGGAAGAAAATCCTTCCTGAGTCAAGTGGCAATTTGAAATATTCCTGGATTAACTCCAACTTGTATCAATATAAATAATATGCAATATTCTTAGTTTTTAGAGTCATCCAGCTTTTTTTTTTTTTTTAAAAATCCTCAATCGTTCCAGAAATTGATAATTTCCAAAAATCAAATTCAGAAATCTTCGATGTTTGTTCGATAATTATTTTTTAAAAGTTCTGTGAGTTCGAGTTCATTAAGACTTGTGAAATCTGGTTCGGAACCAGGTTCAAGTTTGAGTTTGTGTCAATCTCTAATCATAATGCATAGTACATAATTATAACTTTCATTTCCAAGCTCCTCTGGTCCCCTTAGAAATTTAGTTGCCCTTCTGTGAACCCTTTCCACCCATAGTATCGCAAACTAATTGTTACAATACCATGCAATCGCAATATACCACAATGGTATTGTATTGGCAATCGTTAATCTACGATCACGGTTGTAAATCTATGATAATCTACTGCAGCACAAAATGTCGATACTGCCTATTTAGAAATATGTCCCTTAGTTCCCTATGGACCTGAGAAGCTTTATTGATATTAACCTTATTTAGTGGTTTCTGAACCATATCCTCAGTTAACCAAAGCGATGGGAGGAGACAATCAAACTACGGACAATCTGATCATTCTTTTGGGATTTCCATTGCTCAGTGACGTTAGGATTCATTTTTCCTTTTGATTTTTTTCCTTTATTGTTGGACGTTAATTCTAAATGGTACGGTTGCCACATTAGTTCATTCTGTCCACACTCTGCACCATCCAATGTTCTTTTTCCTCAGTCATCTCTCTCTTTGTGACATCGTACTCACCAACAGTATTGTTCCTGTTATGTTTCTGGTGTACAAAAGGTACAGTGAAAATATCTGTTCCTGCCTGTTTTACCCAATTTCAGATCTATGGTACTGCTTTATGTTCAGAATGTCTTCTTCTTGTGGTGATGTCCTTTGATAGGTATCTAGCAATTTGTCACCCTCTACATATACTACTATTATGAACACACAATTTTGCCTTCATTTGTTATTATTTGTTGGATCTTGGGCTTCACAATTTTGTTTTGTCTGGTAATATTGCTGAGTAGATTAGAATTGTGTAGTTCCATTATTGACCATTTTTATTGTGATTTTCTTCTAATTCTACAAACTTTCCTGCTCAGACATTTCTGCTGTGAAGACTGAACAGTTATTGTTTTCCCAACTGTTTTATGGTTACACTGATCTCTATTATGTCACAATGTGATATATGAAAGCCATTTCAGAATTCCATCCATTCTAGGGCGTCCGAAAGCTTTCTCCACCTGCAGCTCCCACATAACTGTGTGGAATATTTACTAGGCTCGTTGTTTGGAATTTATATCCCACCCCCACTGGAAAACATTGAATGTAAATAAGGTGGTGTCTCCGCTTACACCATTGCTACTCCTCTCTTTAATCCCATAATATACTGTATGAGAAACAAGGAAATTAAAGAAGCCTTTAAAAAATCTAAATGGACAAGGATTATGAATAAACGCTCCATTTGTAGAACTTTATTTTAGTGGCTAAAGTAATTCCTTTAATCTATTGCTAATTCTGTCACTGAGATTCTTTTTGTGGCAGTTTTGCACTATTTGCACTAAATCACACAGAATTATGCAACATTTCCAATATTATCAATTTAGCAACCTTTTAAAGAAATGTACATTTGTGTTGAAATTGTACAATTTTTCACCAATCATTTAACACCAGCTGATCTAGTCTTACTGAGTGAAATCACACAAAAATGAAAACCTATTTAAGGGGAATGTCCACCCTTTAAACAAAACTTTATGTTAAACTTTAACATGTTTCATTTATACATTAATCCAATTACCAGCAGGATTATAGTCGGATTATTATTGGGGGGCGGGGAAGAGTGGGGAGAAAGGGGTGGGGGTGAGGTTATTTGGATATAACATATTGTTTATTTCTCACATTTTGCTGCATTTAAACATTTGTTTCTTAATAGTTTTCAATTTTAACATTTCTGTTAGTTGTGTCCAAGCCAATAGTGGCATTTTTAAGTTACATATATATCTATAGAGCAGTTATTTAGCATAGTTATATCATTTATATGTTTATATTTTGTCTTGTAACCAAGCCTCTTGTGCGTCATCTGAGAGATAGAGATAAGAGAGAAACAACAACAACAAAAAAAGGGAAATATATACACAATTTATGATCTGTTAGTAGGAGCTCTGATGGTATGTGGGGTCTATTCAAGTTGTCAGCCTTTGAAACAAAGCAGTGTCTTTGAAAGATATCCATATTGTCCATCTATTGTTGAATTGTTTTTCTTTGTGGTATATGGATGAAAAAAAATTGTAATGTTTTGTTGGACAATTATACCATCTCGATAAAATCTAATCATTTTTTTCTTGTACAGCACAAGCTATGGAAAGTTTATGGGTTTTAGAAGGAAGCTTTTTTCCCATTGTTCCATTGAGAAAGTTAGGTTTAATTCCTTTTCCCATTGTTTGGTGTATGAAGGGAGGTTATATTCATCTGGTTCCGATAGTTTAGAGACTTTGTGTGTCGGAGGGGTTTGAAGAAGGCATAATTTTTCAAAAGTGGTGGTGATATGTAGGTTTGGGTTCACGGATTGCAAGTTGGTTAAAAAGTGCGACAGTTTGAGATTAGAGATGGACTAGAACTTGAACCCGACTCGGACTTCTCGAACTATCCCGGACCCGGATTTTCGATATTTTCCGGACTTTCGATAATTCAGTTCAAATGTTCGAACGTTCAAGAAAAGCGAATATGCGAGTAAAATGTCTATTATACATAGACGCGAGCATCGAATCCGAAAGTAAAATGTCTATTATACCTATTCGTGAGTAAATATCGAATCCGTGAGTAAAATGTCCATTATACCTAGATGCGAGCATCGAATCCGCAAGTAAAATTTCTATTATACCTATACGCAAGCATTGAATCCGCGAGTCGTTCATGGGATAATTATCGCGAGAGCTCGAAAGTAGCGCCCGTGAGAGTAAAATTGAGTTTTGGAAAGTCCTGGATATTCAAACATGTTCCACAGACCATTTCCCAGGTCCCACAGCCATTTACATTAAGTTACCATTGATATTTTAATTGTATTTCATTAGAACTTTTCAAACTATTTGACTCCCATTGACTTTAATGGGTCCGTATTTGAACTTTTGAACTTTCCATATAGTTCGAAAGTTCGAAAACGGACCGAACTTTTGAAAGTTTGGCCATCTCTATTGGAGATATTTAAAGGGAGCTCTTGTAGAAGATACAAAATTCAGTTTTGTAGAATTTGTGCTATGAACGGAGAGTCTGTTTGTTTTCATTTCAGGAAGTTGGGGACTTTGTATCCAGGTCTACTGGATATCAGATTTGATGTTTTTTTCCTTATGAGTATGTCCCAAGTTTTTGATATTGGTGTCACATAAAATGCTTCTTTAATGCAGACTGGTCTATTAGATTTTTTTGTCAAGCCTATACATTTGAATAAACACTGTCCCTGTTTAAAGGATATTAGTTTTAGAGTTGACGGTATAGGATGCAATTCTTTTCTACTGGTCTATTAGATGGTTCGAGCCAAGGAAGCGACATTAAAGGTATTGTGCTTAATTGGGTTGCAATGATAACTGATAATTTGTCATTTGGATGGTGGATCCAGTTGATGATGTGTGAAAGTTGACAGGCTTTGTGGTACTTTGCAAGATCAGGTAGGCTTATTACCCCCCATATTCTTTATGTCTTGTTAGTATTGAATATTTGATTCTTGGATATGCTGATCTCCATATAAATTGGGAGATTGCTCTTCGTGCTATGTTGAAGAATTGTTTGGTTACTGTAATTGGTAATGTTTGAAAAATATACAAAAACCTAGGCAATATATCCATTCTTACTATATTAACTCTACTCAACCAAGAATATAGCTTGTGTTGCCAAAGTGCCACTTCGGAGGATAATCTTCTTGATAGTGGTGTATAATTTAACTTAACTAATTTAAGAGATTTTTGATAAATCTGTTGGTATTTGTGTGCCTAAATATTTGATAGCTACGGGTTGCCATTTAAATGGGAAGTTTGTTTGAATAAGTTGTAGTGTTGGGTTAGGTAGTGATACATTAAAACATTCTGACATTTTATAATTTACTTAAATTGCTATATGTTGAGTAGAGATGGCCGAACGTTCGAAAGTTCGGTCCGTTTTCGAACTTTCGGACTATATGGAAAGTTCGAAAGTTTGAAAACGGACCCATTAAAGTCAATGGGAGTCAAATAGTTTGAAAAGTTCTAATGAAATACAATTAAAATATCAATGGTAACTTAATATAAATGGCTGTGGGACCTGGGAAATGGTCTGGGGAACATGTTCGAATATCTAGCACATTCGAAGAATCGATTTTACTCTCACTCGCACTATTTTCGAGCTCGTTCACGCCTAGGTACCATCTACACTTTACTCGCGGATTCGATGCTCGCATATAGGTTTTAATGGACACTTTACTCGTAGATTCGATGTTCACGCCTAGATACCATGTACATTTTACTCGCTGATTCGATGCTCGCGTTCGCGCCTAGATACCATGGACATTTTACTTGCGGATTCGATGCTCGCGTATAGATTTAAATGGACCCTTTACTCAGGGATTCGATGCTCGCGTATAGGTATAATAGGCATTTTACTCGCACATTCGAACGGTCGAACATTCGATATTTATCGAAAGTCCGAAAATATCGTAAATCCGGGTCCGGGATAGTTCGAGAAGTCTGAATTCGTTCGAATTCGAATAGTTTGGCTCGAATTTGAGTTTGAGTTCTAGTCCATCTCTAATGTTGAGCCCTTTCGCAATAAAGGAGCAGACCCTTAGCTCTTTGTTTTTGTTATATGAAATAAGTTTTCACCATAGGATTCCCAGTATCCAAGGGGAGGGGTGGGGGTATAGATAGGGAAAGGATGGGGGGGGCATGTGGTAGGTATTTTTTGCTTTTACTTACATAGTATACCATTTCAATTTAACAGCATATAAGAACATGTCATAAACATCAAACAGTTAAACAGTAACTTTGTACAAATAGTGGGATAACCCACTTTAGATTTCCCAGTATAATGGCCTCTATTGAATCCCATGAGGCCTTTGGGGGGTAGGACTCAAACCGTGTCTGTAAGGTTCACATGTTCCGACAATGAGTTGGTTATTAATAGTAAGTTGACCCACAATTGAGGTTGAAGAAGAAAAAAGGGGAAAGCAAAAATGTTTTTGTTTAATAGTATTTAAGAAGTTCCTGTTTATTGTTTAATTTGTTTCGATTGTTTCCTTATTTGGTTTTTCAGTTTCTGGATGGTTGATTCAGGCAGTTGCCATGTTTTATCATTTTTTTGTTGTAGATGTTGATAGCGGAGTATCCCAATCCGGTAGTGTTATGGATGGAAGATCCAATTTGTTTAGAAAAGATGGTAGTTGTTCAGGTTCTCAGAGTATTGCCCAGGTTCCGTTTTTGTGTGCTTGAAGGGAAAAGGGGAATCCCCATTTGTAGGTGATGCCTCGTTCCCGTAATGCGGTTAGCAATGGTCTCATGGCCTGCGTTGTTGGAGGGTTTGTGCTGATAAGTCAACGAAAAGTAGAATTGGTGATCCATTAAAGTCAATTTCTGTACATTCCCTCGCTTTTGCCATTATTTGTTAATTAGTATCATACTTATGTAGGCAGCATATGACGTCCCTTGGTTTTGTTTCGTCTATGTCGTGGGCTCTTTATATTTCGATTGAGGTATCTTCCTGGTGGACTAGGAGCGTTAAAGATTTTTTGTAATGCAGAGTGTAAATCTTTGGACTCCACGGATTCTGATAGGCCCCTTAGGTGAACGTTGTTGCATCTTCCTCTGTTTTCTAAATCATCTATTTGGTTCCATAGGGCTCGGATAGATGCTGTTTGGGATTGAGTTGTTGAATTTAATTCTGAAATGTTTGCTTCTTGGGCTATGATTGTAGTTTCCATTTCAGTTATCCTTCCTGCTATGTCCATGAGGTCTTCCCTGAGGTCTGCTATTTCCTCTTTGCACGTTTGTTCGACTTTTGTGATTAGTTGTGCAAAGTCTTTTTTTGTTTGGTGAGATTGTAGTAATGTGTGGAAGTTATCTATATTACCTAGTTCTATGTCCGATTCTTCTGCAGAATCTCCCATTTCTCTGTTGGGTATAAGTGGTTTTGTGCCTCTGTTTTGCGCCATTTTGGCAACAGCTTGGCAACTTTAAAGTATTGATTGAGGTCCGATGTGGATGTTGATTGTTGGGATGCAGAGGTTTTAGTTAGTTTGGATTTCCCCATTTTAGAATATTTGTCGCGTTATTTAGTCTGTGGTAGCCCTTTTAAGTCAGGATAGTGCCGGAGCTCTTATTACATGCGACCGGTCAGGAGAACGGAAGAGTAAGCTGGCCCCACCCTCTATGCAGTCAATCAAGGCTATGACTGCTGACATCACAATTAATGATTGACTGCTGTGTCACCTGCTGCCTCCTCTGCACATGCTCAGGCATATAAAAAGCTCATTGGGCAGAGGGAGGAAGCAGATACCTTTGCCAGAAAGGAATAGAACTTATCATTAAGTATCTGGTTACAAATGTATGTGATAAACTGGTAAAAATACTGTAGCAGTCGGTGTTGTGGGCAGATACAAAACAAGTCACTTTTTTTTAATTTTAAGGGAGGACATGTCCTTTAATTGCCCAAAGCTTTTGGTGAATATGTTTTTTGGGGTTTATTGATATTAGCGTTAAGGACTCTTGGTTAATGACTCCATAATGTTGAAATCTACACTACATAGTGGCTGATGGCTTCATTTATGGTCTTTAAGGTCCAGTTTAGGCACTGGTCTGTACCGAGCTATATTCATTTAAGAAGACGCATAAATTGTATCTACTATTTCTTAAAGCCTAACTCGTTCCACTCATTCATTTTAAAATGGGTAGATTTTTTTTCTCATTTATTCTTACTACTGGAATGAATGTCTACATCATTGAGATTCTTTTCTAATTTCCAGAATGGGTGCCCATGAGTAGCTTAGAATTCTCTGGTTCATATTTTAATACTCGCATTATCGAAACTTTACGATGCCGCGGGTTTTCCTTACTGTATGACCATGGGCGTAAATATACGTCCACGATCAGACATTTATGGCGAGCATTCGTAAGTCTACAAACGTTCATTTCTTAGAATACCATGCGGTAAATAACTACCGCAATAGTATTCTATGGGTGATCGTAAATCTACAAAAACCGTTGTAGATTTGTGATTGCTATCGTGGATTTACGATCGCTTTAGTAGATTTACAATAGCCATCATAACATTCATATCAAGGCGTAGTATGGATAAAAAGTGATACCGCACCTTTATAAACATGGCCCAATATGTGTAATTGTATTGTCACATATGTGTATATATTGAAAGCCATCTTCACAATCCCATCCATTTCAGGGCAAAAAAAAAAGCTTTCTCCACCTGCAGCTCTCACATGGCTGTTGTTCGCACATTTCTATGGTCCTTGGGGTGATTTACTCTGACTCGCTGGGCAAATATTCCAATTAGCGCGTCTTTAACTAAATATTAGCGTTGTATGCGTCAGTTACGCAAAAATCACCTGCGCATCCGTCACTCGCGATTCAATATTTCATTTGCGCTAGTTTTAGAGCTAATAACTGGAGTTAAAATCCCACAGTGGGTAAATCTGGGATTTACCCACATTTGCAATCACGATATTAAATCACGAAAGCAACATTTACCCAGAACAATAGCAGCTCTGGATAAATGAGCCTGATTGACTATTATTTAAATCCCACCTCCTACTGGAAATACATTGAATAAGGTGGTGTCTCTGCTTTACACCGTTGTTACTCCTCTCTTTAATCCAATCATATACTGTCTGAGAAACATGGAAATCAAGGAGGCCTTTAAAAAATCTGTATTGCAACGGATTACTGATAGAAACTAAATCTGTATAACTTTACCAGTTTAAATAACTTTCAATTTTAAAATTAGGATTTTTTCTGTATTTCTATTCATTTAAAAATATGATACACAGGTCTATTTTGTGATTAGTGGCTATTTGTTGACCACAGAACAACAGAACAAGTAGCAATGATCCTGAGGCAAACCACCATCACTCTAGAAATGGTGTGCCTCCTTTCAACTCTTTCATATTGATACTTATACTAGGTATATTGATACCTATTGTGGCGCAGTCTTCAGGGGTGCACCTCACATTGTTCCTGCTCGGACTTTGCAAGTCTTTTTATACACGCCATCACTGTTGCCCTAGTCATCACTAGAGATGGCTGAAACTCAATTGTTTCGTTCCGTTTTCGGGTTCCCGGATCTCAGGAAAATCCTGAAGATTCGAAAATCCGAAAACAGAACGAATTTCAGATTTTCAAATGTACGGAGCTATTTTTGATAATTTTCAAAAGTAGATACGAACGATCAAAAACCTTCGAAAATACGATCGGAAACCACTTTCGAGTTGTTGGTCGTATGTTCGAATGTTTTCCAACATTCGAGTCTATTTTCGAAAATTATCGAAAATAGCTCCGTAGATTCGAAAATCTTTGAAAATATGTTCCAAAGTTGATCCATCCGGATTGAGACGCATCATTCGGATTTAGGAACCGAGGGATTCCGTGTCAGATCTGGGTCCGTGTCGGACCTGGATCCCATCTCTAGTCATCACTGCCCTGTATAGTGCACAGAGTTGTGCAAAGCAATAACTAAATGCTACTTCTCCTTAAGGCCAAACTCTTTTGCTTTTCCCATCACCGCCCCCCCATTCTGCTATTCTGTACACCTTTCTTTTTTCTCTCTTTTTCCAGTTGTCTTCAAAATGTATGTTCCTTACGTAAGTTTTAAATCCTAATGTGAAAGTTTTTCTCCCCAGAACACCTATAAATTGTAAGATTCTTCTCTAGTAAGTTGCATTTACTACATGTGAGTAATAGATTCTGTAACTAAGAAGGCTTCCATGTTGTTGCCAGTACAACCCACAAACCATGAAAGACCCACGTCCCCTGACCCCAATATCTACTATGCACAGAGTATTTTCTATACAGATGTCGCCACACCAATTTGGAATCCCTGATAAGACTTTGAAAGCTGCTTGTTACCCTACAGTTTATTTATAAGTCAGTGTGAGTTTCTGGTAAATAAATTGCAGGGTAAGAAGCAGCTTTCAAAGTCTTATCAGGGACTTTTATTTTGGTGTGGTGACATCTGTATGATGTAGATTCTCTACTTATCCAGTGAATTTAAGAAAAAAAAAAACTAGTTTATTAGTTGCAGTTTGCTATACATATTATATTCATTGTGCATTGAATATCACCCCAGGGCATTGAACTTGGTTATACATTTTTAGTTGGCTGGCTTGCTCACTCCATCCATGTCTTTCTTCACTCCACCAAACCCCTGGATAGTTATAGTTGCTTACCTCCACATGCTCCCTGAAGCCCAGAATACCAGAATACTTACCATTCCCCTTTGTTCTTTCCCTACGTGCTGGTCCCTGCCTCCTCTGTAAGCTTAGAGAGCTTGTTCAAAGCAAATGTGCAGGACTGAGGAGGAATGGCTGAGAAGGCATTCTGTAACCTCACACAGATGCTGCCTTTCTTGTAGAAGAAATTTTCTGGGCTTTAGGGACCACTGGGAGGTGAGTGACCATAATGGTCTTGGAGATGAGGAAGGAAAGTATGGAATTTTATCTAGAATGGTAAATTATTTTATTAACACGGTCTAGCCTTGTCTCATGTTATGGCTGTAATAACATTATTAAAATCTTTAACCCTACCCCTACCCATACCCCCAAGCCCAAGCAAGATACTTTTAAAGATTTTATAAACAATTCAGTGGACAACTTGCAGTGCAGCCATCCTACTTAAGGAGACATTCCCTACCACACCATAGCGTGGAAGTAACCCAATCTACTATTATTAAAAGGACAATATTTTTATTTCTCACTCTGTTTTTGTGTGCATGTATATACTATATCATTACAATACAATTGTGATTTCAATAACTGGTTTTATTATACAGTAATTCATACATAGTATCATAGAACCCTCCACATTTTGGCTGGGGACAATCTCATGCTCTCACTTTCCCTTTTTTTAAATCTATAAATAGCTCTCTAGTTTAATGGGTGTGGTTTAATTGGGGGCAGGGAAAGGGACAACGTATTAAAAAAAAGTTCAGACCAAATATCAACCCAGGTGTGTCAAGCCTAAGGACTTATGGATGTACTTCATTCAATTCACTTTAATAATATTAACCTTTGCCTTTAATTGATTCGGTGTCATATCTTCTATCAACCTAAGTATGTTTAATTACTTTTTCCAATCCTGATACTGCAATCTGTAACAGAACTATTTCACTCAGTAGTGTAAACAGGCAAAAAATGGATAAGTACATTTGTGAGTGTCTACATGATAGACCCATTATTTACTCATTTTACACTGCAGCCAGGGAATGTTATCACATTACCTACACTGCATACAGAATTTGCCATATTGTCTTATTCCCTACAAAGCATATACAACATCTAAAGGAAAGATGATAACGATGATGATGGACCACCATGCCACTTTAGTTCTACTACCTGCATAATTAGGCCACCAAAACTGCAAACATTTTAGGGAGAAACTGGCTGGTGGGCTGGCATTTTGGCTATTGGGCTAACTATTAGGTCAGCTAATGAACTTGCTATTAATTTTTACTATAGTAGGTGACACCTTGACAGCACCTTATTTATATAGAGAGCAATTAGGTAAAGATTGTAGAGCCAGACAGGTCAGGCTATATAAGGTTATTTACAGTTTCATAAGAACAAGTAATATAAACAAGATTCTGTACAATATGGATTCATTACTACAAAATGGATCAAATAGAACTAGATTCACTATTTACAAACCCCATTTACATAGTATAGCCCCTAAAAATGCATAAACCCACCAGGAATCCTCATCCAGTGGGTCAGCAGAATGGGCAAAAGTTTGTGCCGAAACTATGAAATTTCAACTTCCATTGAGATGGTGACGTCACTACTCTGTGCCAGGCAGTAAGTGAGACAGGCGCAGAGTATGGACATCAGCCTGCAGATCAGTGCAGAGTGCCAGCTGGAATACTTGATTCACATGTGAGTTACCTTATCATACAGAGAGATCGGCAGCGGGAATGGGGGGAAAGAATTTACAATACTTAGTGTGACCTGATTAAATAGTGAGTACTTACCTCACTGAACTTGGGGGGCTCTCTGGGGGGAATGTTTTGGACCTTTCCTGGGGAGTGCTGTCCATAAAAAAGCCTCATTCCTTGGCACTGCAGGTGTTTGGAAACTACAACTCCCAGCTACTAAAGCATGCTGGAAGTTGTAGTTTCCAAACATCTGGAGTGCCAAGGAATGAGGCTTTTTTATGGACAGCAGAGTTCACATACAGTAATAACCATACTGGATTTGGCTATTACTCTATGGGACAACTGCTGTCCATTTAAAGGGCAACTAAATACAGTATTAGAAGGCAGTAGTGGCCATAATTTCAACCCTCGGCTTATATTCGAGTCAATCAGGTTTTCTTACTTTTTGAGGTAAAAATAGGTACCTCAACTAATATTCGGGTCGGCTTATATTCGAGTATATACAGTACTTTCAAACTATAAAGAGTTTTACCATTGGGTTCTTCTGAGACTCATTTAAACAAAAAGAATGTGTTTTTCATACTAGTAAAAGAATATTTTAGCTTTCTCAGGTGAACACAAACTGAATCTATTTGCAGAAGAGGTAACATTTCCATGTACATTTAGGAATGCATACAAACCACCAAAAAGATTATCATAGAATTTTGACGTTTAATACTACAAATGAATTTAAACCACATCCATCTTATGTCACTTAATTTACCATCAGACCTTAATGAACTCTGCATTTTTATTAGTTTTAAAACCCTCACTTCTTTATGAACAATTCTAAACTATTTTTAAAGGACAATTATACTCATCATTTCCCCGATGCATCCCTGCAAAGTACGCATGGTGAGGTCCTAAAACGCTAAGTCCTCACCTCTGGGTACTTTACAAAACTCCCACACTACTTACTTGTAATCTCCTTCGGCGCTGTGGTCTGATCCTCCCCACTGGCACTGTCAGTGACAGTCCGGGACACAGCCAATGGGAAGACATGCCTCCTTGCAGAGCACTTCTTCCCATTGGCTGCCTCGTGACCTGTCTTTTAAAGTGCCAGAGTGGAGGATCGGAGCACAGCTCCAAAGGAGATTACAAGTAAGTTGTGCAGAAATTTTGTTAAGTACCCAGAGGTAAGGACTTAGCGTTTTAGGGCCTTACCCTGGGTATAATTGTCCTTTAAGGGTATGAAAACTGTGCTAAATCATTTTCTAATTAATCACACAGCAAAAAGTATTCTCTAGGTGTTTCACTTACTTAAGGGGCAGTGCACAGCCAGGCAGTAAAGAATTGGTAATCACGCCTTTTTTTTGTGCAAAACCCCCCTGCTCCCCAACGGCGTGCCTTCCTATTGGCCAAGGAGAGATGGGGGTGGAGCCCACCAGAGCAGCGTTTCAGTAAGGCTGTGCTGCAAGTTACGCGAACCCAGGGGTGAGGACCTAGCGGTTCAGGTCCTCACCCTGGGTGAAAGGTACTGACCAAAGAAGAGGAGCAGAGGGAAGGTGAGTATAATTGTCCTTTAATATTTAAAAAGACACAATATAACTGCAGTTTAATAAATACATCCATCTTCCATCTTCAATTAATTTAAAGACTATTCGTCAAATTAAAATTTAATAGGTGAACCCCTTTATCCTCCTTTAAATCCTTAAAGGGGAACCAAAGTGTCCAGACAAAATTGTCCCAATAGACACAGTACATTAAAAAGATACAAGCTGTGTCTCACCCCTACCTTAGCTGTGGCTGCTGGGTGATTTACTTGTGGGTACTAGAGGTCAGATTCCACTATCCAACTCTTTGTTTTGGTGTTAAAACCCAGCTAAGTCTATACAGTACATTTTACAGGAAGCTGATGGTTTGCCCCCTAGAAGATGACAGCCAATCATGTTACAGCTTAAATATCCTGCCACTCTCTAACATATGGAAGCCTTCTTGGTTACAGAATATACTTCATACATGTACATAAATACAAGTTATTGTAGAAGTATATTACAATATATAGGGTTTTAGTGGCTTTTAAAGCAGAATTAGAAAATGTAAGTTTACTTCTCCTTTAAGCTAATAAGTTCTACAACGGACTTTAATTATTATATTTAGGTAATAATCTAATTTACAGCAATTTTCTGGAAAATTGGCTTCATCCTGTAAAAAGGCAAGTCTACCCTCTCAAAGGAAAATCACCCTTAACCCCTAAAACTGCAGTAGTTGGAAAACTGTAATTTGTAAGACTAGCCTGAAATGCTGCCCGGGGTTCTGTCATCTCTCTTTCTCATTCTCTGATAGCAACTGTCACAGCTGACATCACAGCCCTTGGCTGAATGCTATACCCCTAGCTGCTGCCTGGCGCATGGCAAAATTATCCCGGAAGGGAGACAGGAGGCAGAGTCCTATACTGACTCTGCTAGGCTCCTGGTGGCCAGTTTTTGGGACTTTGGAGGGGCATAGCAGGGCAACCATTTGAAGCTGGTATGTAAGGTAAGGATTTTATTACGCTACACAGTGGGGCCAGTAGTGGGTTAAATTATAGTTTTGGGGGTGGACATGCCCTTTAAGCTAATTAACACTAAAATTTTTTGTTGGTTACCGCACAGCAAACAGTGTAATATAGAGCTGACTAAACTTGACTAAAGGGCAAGTCCACTCTTTCAAAGATTAGCCTGAAATGTTCTGTTTCCCCTATTTTTTCAGTTGACATCACAGCCCTTGGATAAATGCTATTCCCCTAGCTGCTGCCTTTTAGCATGTTCAAGCTTTAAAAGAGCTTGGAGAGATTGCTGAAGAGACAGGATAGTCCTACATCTGTCAGCTGTATATGTTGTATTCAGTTAGATCAACTGGACTTGAAGTTTAGTTCTTGAAGAGGTTTTACTAGTCATGCAACTAGCTTTCTCAATTCAGAACTGTTGTTCAATAAACTGTTGGCAATAAATACCCTTGAAAGTCCCAATCAGAAGTGGGGGGTTCAACACCAACTGTCTGCCATGTACAATGGTGTTTTGATGACATACCCTTGGTAGTTGCGATAACACCTCTTAGCCACAATGCAATCAACACCTTACATTCAGGAAATCCCAAACAACTTGCTGTTATATGCTGATTGGGACATACCAGGGTATTTATCGACAACAGATTTTGAATTGAGAAAGCCAGTTGGTTGACTAGCAAAATATCTTCAAAACCAAGAACTGAAGTCCAATTGATCTAACTGATTCCAAAAGATATCCATGACCTGGAAGAACGAGAACCTTTACAAGCATCTGTCAGCTGTCTAACTTTGGGGCAGGTGATGTACCTATCTAAATTTTCAATTATAGGGGAACATGTCCTTTAATTTCTTGGTGCAAATTCAGCATTAGTTTCAAAAAAATGATGTTCTAATTATACAATAATGATTAATGTGCAATATCATTATTACATGAATAGGCCTTTAAAATGTGCACCTAAACTTTCCAGTCCATAGACACTAAATGTAGCATGAAAATTGAAAGAGTTCAAAATAAAATCTTCTCCAGAAATTGTTTTGTTTGTTATTTTCAACACTAAAACTTTAGTTAACCAAAACTACAAAAGTTTGTAAGAGGAGCGGAGAGAGAGAGCCACGTGGGAGGAGAGGCCTATAGAACACGCGACTTCTACAGCAAGGCAGCTATTGGCAGAGATGGGGCTGGAAAAGGAGGGATGGAAACAAATACAGGGAAGGAGTCCCACATCCCATCACCATACCAGGCCACAGATCCAGGCCCATCCAATTGAACAGACAACTACAGGCCTATCAAAAGAACTTAAAGCCACGCTACTTAAACTTGACGACCTTGAAAACAGGTTGCACAGACAGAATCTTAGAATTCTTAGATGTCGGCCACAGTGAGCCTGTTTGGCATCGGCGACAGTGGTGTTGGTGTCGCTAGCAAAACATCAGCCTCATCGAGGCCACTGGCCCCGGAGGTACCCCTGGCGGCCATAGGGGTACTTCTAAGTCAGTAAATGTGTCAGCCATAGACACATCTACTAGAATAAATAAATGAAGTAGATTTATTCCTAAGCTAGGAACTAATGACTGGGATGAACTATCGGATTCACACATCAGGGCATCACAAGCTGCAAATAACAAATTAATCCAATTCTATATTTTACATCAAGCATATATAACACCAAATAGATTGTCTCAAATGTCTCCACAATATTCAAAGGAATGCCCTAGATGTCATGAACTCAATGCGGATTTCTGGCACTTAATATGGACATTAGATAGATTCTGGGCCAAAATAGTTAAAATTCTCTCTGAAATATTGAATATAGATGTTCCATTGGAACTTAAATTATCCATTTTGGGTATACCTGAGGTGGACACCTGGTCACAACATCATTTAATATTTCTACAGGAAACCCTACTCTATGCAAGAAAAATGATTGTTTTGAATTGGATGGCTTCCCAGTCTCCAAAATTATAATGTGGAAAGAAATGATCAACAAGGCTATTCCATACATTAGATTAATATATAAAGGAAGAGGTTACCCTGATAAATTTGCAAATGTCTGGAGCCTATGGTACAAATATGTGGGCATGAATATATCAAGCAAAGTAAATCATTCAAATAGAAAAAATCTAAAGAGAAATCTGTTACCGCCTATATGATCTCCAGGTAGTCCCAGGCGCAAACATTACTAAACCACATCAGATATTGTAACAACCAGCATCTTTACACATGTATAAATGGTACAACTTATATATTTGAAACAAATAAACAAGTTTAAAAATTTTAGTTAACCACTTTTATATCATTTGAATCGGGGATGATAAATGAGCCTGTGAGACAATATGGTGCTAAAATGGTTAACACTTTCTGCTTCTAGTAGCAGAAAGTAGTGACAGGTACATCAGATGGCCTACATTGATAGTCATGCCCCCACAACTCCAATCTGCAAAATTTTTATTTGGTTTTGTCATTTTACAGGTTATACTACGTTATATTTCACCCTAACCTGTGCACAGACCACAGCTTCCCTTTCATATAAAAACAGCATAGTTTAGCCATACACTGATCAAGTTTTGTTTAATTATTTTAGATTTTGATGGACTTGTTGGATGAAATGATTAACTATTGATTAAACAAAAAATCAAACACAAAACCACACAAAGGAATTGATTTAATTCTTTACTGATCAGATTTTTTTTACTAATGTTCAAAATGTATGCATGCTTGTATGTGTATGTATGCATGCTTGTATGTGTATGTATGCATGCTTGTTAATACAAACAAACTTTAATTAAAAAAAAATTAACAAAGCCTGTCAGAGATTTGTACAATCAACTAACATTTTCTGACATAAGTAGAAATAACACTTGTTACTGATATATTCTGATTTAAATTCAACTTAAAATAATTCTTAAAACTATTCTCAGGAGGATAAACCATCAAAAACTTAATTTAGTTCATTAGTGCTAATTTTACCTGTATGTAAATGTTCGTTTACACATGTCCTTTGAGCTTGGTTAATACCACTGGGATCTTGCATGAAATATATAAAAGAAGCCGTATAACAATTGTCATTTAGTATTGTGTTGGATAATAAGAAGACTACCGGTATACCAGTGCATACATTTTATTCATCTACTAGAAAGATTTGACCTTTATGTACTGTTTGGATTTAATTCAGATGCCCTGGCATTAAATAGACATTATTTAGTTAAGACTAATCATTTGTTTAAAGATAGCACAACCAAATAAAATATGTGAAAGAAACCAAACAAGGGACAGTGCACATAAAACAAATTGTCATTGTGATAATACCTTAAAAGTTTTCCTTAAGACTAAGTATGGCTCTATTTTTTTTTCTTTAGATGAAAGCAATTGTTTCTTATTATGGAGGTTGCATTGAATTAATCTTTAATAAATAAAGAGGATTTTAGATATGAGCTGTATATCCAAACTATACAAGTTAAATAAACTGTAAAAAAAAAAATGTTACTGAAAATATATAAAGGATATAAACATCACATAAAAATTAGTAAATGGGTTTTATTTAAAGGGACAGTTCAGTGGAATATTCTCTCCCATTTTGAAAAATCAGTTGATTTCATACCCTTTGCTGTTCCCTGCTGTTGACATTAGTGAGCTGACATTTCAGGTTCTAACGGTTCTTCTTCCCAGGATTCCCCACTTCCTTGGAATGTTCCTAACAGTAATTTTTACTGATTGGCTGTTGGATGGGTCAAAAATGCTCAGATCTCTACTGAGCAACTGAATCAACCCAGGCGCTGGGTCAAGGACAAGACCATAACGGTCTCTACTAGGGGTCCTGCAAACAGTAAGTCAGTATTTCGGTTGCATATATTTATACACAGACAAAATGCTGAATTGGCAGATTAAGGTTATTGAAAAAATACTGCTTTTTATTCTGAAAGGTACATGTATTTGCACTGAACTTCCCCTTTAAGTATTTTTGGTATTTTTATCTGCATGTAACTTGGATTTCATTATTTACAGTAAATGTGTAGGTCTTATTTCAATAATGTATCTAGTGGATCTCTCCAATTTCATATAGTTACACAGTCAAATAATTATTTTGGGTTCAAAAAGACAATTGCCTATATACATATTATATATAGAGTGGAGGGACAAGTCAGCACACCATTCCATGTAAAGTCCATTACTGCCCGGGTGACACTCGATACAAATAGTACAATATGCAACAAAGCGAGCCACTCACGAGACTTGAATATAAAAAATAATTTTTATTGCGATCTTCTTAAAACATATCAACGCGTTTCAGCTCAGAACGAGCTGTCCTCAGGATATAAAGGGCGGAGGAAACGGCAGAGTGGTGTGTTGTATCCAACACAACATATGGATACATATATATATACAAAAACAGTTTATACATTTACACTTACAGACCTACAGATGCATATTATTAATGGATATTCTGGATTCAAGAGTCAAATACTCATTTAACATTATAAAGAGAGAAGCTTGATCCTGTCTGGTGGCCACATCTTGTAATGTTGAGATAACATTTTATATTGTTGTTTGCATGTATTTGTATTTGATTAAAATCACTTACAGTCCTATATTATAACCATAAGTTTAACCATAAGGTAACCATCCAGGTCATTGTTTATGAGAATATAAAGTGTGAAATTCAGGTGGACTTGTTTTATTAATTGAAATGATTAAATGAATAATCCCAGTTAAATCGGATTTTATCTATTTAACTGTTTCCATCAAATCAATCATAAACAAATTCCCTTTTTGGCATTGTAGCAACATAAAGAGTTTGGTTAGGTTAAGAAATTTCAGTACAAGAATAGGTACAAACTGGCACAGCATGATTGTAGATTTATCAAGCAAATTCACAAAAACAAATTAATGAAAATGGACATCAATTAAATATAGTGAATTTCTGTGTGGCCACCTTTAATATTATTACTTAATATTACATAATTAGGTGTTTAATTCACAATTGAGATTTAAAATAAAATGTTCTTTTGGCCTACATTGAAAAACTGGTACATTTACCATCATATCAAAAAAGGTTTTCAAAAGAAACTCTAAACAGGACACGTAACATTTTTATATGATTACTAAAAATTATTTATTCTTATTTGTTTGTTTTAATAATTCAGTGAAAGGAGGAGACAATCAAACTACGGACAATCTGATCATTCTTTTGGGATTTCCATTGCTCAGTGACGTTAGGATTCCATTTTTCCTTTTGATTTTTTTCCTTTATTGTTGGACGTTAATTCTAAATGGTACGGTTGCCACATTAGTTCATTCTTGTCACACTCTGCACCATCCAATGTTCTTTTTCCTCAGTCATCTCTCTCTTTGTGACATTGTACTCACCAATAGTATTGTTCCTGTTATGCTTTCTGGTGTACTAAAAGGTACAGTGAAAATATCTGTTCCTGCCTGTTTCATCCAACTACAAATCTATGGTACTGCTTTATGTTCAGAATGTCTACTTCTTGTTGTGATGTCCTTTGATAGGTATCTAGCAATTTGTCACCCTTTACGATATACTACTATTATGAACACACAATTTTGCCTTCATCTTGTTATTATTTGTTGGATCTTGGGCTTCACGGTTTTGTTTTGTCTGGTAATATTGCTAAGTAGGTTAGAATTGTGTAGCTCCATTATTGACCATTTTTATTGTGATTTTCTTCTAATTCTACAACTTTCCTGCTCAGACATTTCTGCTGTGAAGACTGAACAGTTATTGTTTTCCTCAACTGTATTTATGGTTACACTGATCTCTATTATTGTCACATATGTGTATATATTGAAAGCCATCTTCAGAATTCCATCAATTCTAGGGCGTCAGAAAGCTTTCTCCACCTGCAGCTCCCACATAACTGTTGTGGGAATATTTCTAGGCTCGTTGTTTGGAATTTATTTCCCACCACCCACAGGGAAAACATTGAATGTAAATAAGGTGGTGTCTCTGATTTACACCATTGCTACTCCTCTCTTTAATCCCATTATATACTGTCTGAGAAACAAGGAAATTAAAGAAGCCTTTAAAAAATCTGAATGGATAAAGATTATAGAAAAACACCTTTATTTTTAGAAATTCATATTAGTGGATAAAGAAATAGTGGTTTATTGCTATTAATGTAAAATATAGGGGGTTTTCACTGAGATTCTGTATCAAGAAAATTGGCGCAAAAACGACACAGAATTACGTCACAAAAAACTTTTCATAGAAATTTACATTTTTGCTGAAAATGCACCATTTTTGTACTGTATATCTAACACCAGCTGCAAACCTAATCTTACTGTTGCAATCAAGCAAAAATGAATCCCAATTTAATTACTATTCAGTATCAAGGCATACAATCAGGAGTCTGCACGAAACCGGAACATAGAAGACTGGAGACTGTATTATAAAATTAAAAAAGCCTTAAAAGGCAACTAAAACCACAGAACAACACTGAACAAGAAGGCAGAACACCTTGATATAAAACCAGAAATCTGTGTCTTATCTCTCATTTTGATACGGGCACTGAGAAATTAACCAAAATAACAGATGGTTTGTGTATCACACAGTTTGGTCAATGACCAATATGTTCTGCACATGCTCAGTCCTTAGCTATGGCAGAAACTTGTTACAGTTGGTCACACCCATTAATAATCTCTAGCCAATCCTTTTACAGGACAGATAAAGCAAGGAAGCATGTGACTGGGGTCAGGAGGTGTGGTCTGACACTGCATATACACACAGATACTTCATCCAGTTCTGAACAGGCTTACATTTACTTTAATACAATTTACTGAAGTGGTATCTTATAGCTTATTAGTGTTTTTAAGGGGGTTGTTTTCAGATTCTGGAGTATAAAAAATTGGGTTTAGTTCTCCTTTAATTCCCCAGACGCCTGTCCTTAATCATAGGCATAGCAGGTCCCTCTGCACGAAACCCCTATATACACACGCGTTCAAGTGTATCCCCACATGTTCTTAAAGGAGAACTAAACTTACATTTTCAAAAACCTAATGTGAAAGTTTTCCTCCCCAGAGCACCTATACATTGTAAGATTCTTCTCTAGTAAGTTGCATTTAGTATATGTGAGAAATAGATTCTGTAAATAAGAAGGCTTCCATGTTGTTGCCAGTACAACCCACAGTCCATGAAGTCATCTAAGAACCACGCCCCCTGACCCCAGTATTCACTGTCTCTATGCACAAAGTGTTTCCTATACAGATGTCTACAAACCAATATGGAATCCCTGATAAGACTTTTAAAGCTGCTTTTTACCCTGCAGTTTATTTACCAGTCAGTGTGAGTTGCTAGAAAATAAACTGCAGGGTAACAAGCAGCTTTCTAAGTTATCAGGGATTCCATATTCCATTTTTTAAATTATTCTTTTACTAGCAAAAGATAAAGTTACCAAATGTAGCTAGGCTCTCTGCTTATTCAGTGTTGGCGCACCAGGTAAGGCACCAGATTTAAAAAATACGCAGTTCAGAAGGTCACAAGTTCAATACCCCAGATGTAGCTTTTTTTGTTTCTATTATATTCCATGAGAAAGATAAAGCTTCTAATTGTACCCTTACATTCAGCTTGTGCAGTGGAGGCTCACCTTGTAAGACACCAGGCTTAGACACATACAGTTCAGAAGATCACAAGTTCAATACCCTAGCTAAACCTTTTTTTGTTTCTATTATATTCCATGCAAAAGATAAAGCTTCTAAATGTTCCTAGGCTTTAAGCATATTCAGCGGTGGCTCACCTTGTAAGATGCCAGGTTTAGACACATATAGATCAGAAGGTTATGAGTTTGATTCCCCCAATGTATTTTTATTTTTTGGTTCCATTATGTTCCTACTACAATATTCTATGTGTACCAATGGTTTATATAGTGTCTCTCTTAGCCAAGAGGTAAGACGTCTGCTTTTAGCAAGACAGGGTAAATTTACAATTTGCAGGTTCTATTCCCCACACTTACTTTTATTTTTGCTGAAATGTAAGTATTCTGTTTCTTACATCCATGCTATCTATGAAATACACTGCAAAGATTCATTTTCTTTTTGTATGAAAAGCAAAGGATTATATCATTGTTAGGACAGGAGCCTTGAATGTGTTTGAAAACAAAAAACTGAATTCCCTGTTCTGTGTCATGGAGAGGGACGATCTCTGTGCTATAATGTGATTGGTTGTCAGCTTCTAGGAAGCAAGGCTGCAACTTCCTTGTTTTGATCTGTTGAGCTTTATGGAGCATGTGCCTGTACGCAGACACTTAGCTGGGGGTTTACCCAGCTAAGGTGGATTGTGGGAGCTGACCCCTAGTACTCAACAGGTTATTTTCATAAATTACCCAATGGCCACAGCAAAGGGAGAGGGGAGACACAGCTTTTTGTATGTTTGTGAATGTGCTCTGTCTATTGGGACAATGTTGTCTGGAGACTTTAGTTCCCCTTTAAAGAACAGGCTAGGCGGTTCTTAGACAAATTAGACATTTGTCTATAGAGGAATGTCTAAGGCTGGGTACACACTGGGTAATATTTTGGGCAAACCGAGCGTTATTTTCATATATCACATGGTCGGGCTGAAAAATCGCCGGCATGTGTGCTGCCCCCCAGTGGCATAACTAAGAATCACTGGGCTCCCTTGCAAAACTATGATGGGGCCCCTATCCATGCTTCAACTCCTGTTTTTTTTGGAGAAGGCTATATCTGTCATAGGAAAAATAAGCGGTTGCTTCCTCTGCTCCCTGGTAGTTACGCCCCTGCTGCCACCTGTGCCCAATGATTGCCTATGGACCGCGCGATTGATCGAGGTGAACTGTTGGCTAATTGTCGGGACATTTGGTCGGGGCAAAAAAATTCTCCCGTGTGTACCCAGCATAAAGGGGCCCATACACAATCCAATCCAGATCGTACAATCGACTGAACATCTAATAAAAATTTTCACACTCAATATGAAAAAAAATCATACGATGATGGTATGATAGCCCATATATGAAATGGATATCCCAGTATCATACTAGTATTGGGCAACAATCGGAAATCAGATTGGAAGAACCGCTCGATGCCCCCACCTTGAGGCCTCAATCTTTCTACAGATTTTAGCTTAAAAAATCTGCGGATAGATTGGGAGAGAAGATGAAGTTGGTAGGCCCGATCTTTGTTTTTTCGATAGTCAACTCAACATTATCGAGTGGTCAGATAAACGGAAAATGGATTTCGGATTTCTATAGATCATTCTAAATGACAATTCCGTGTGTGGGGTGCTTTAGGCTGGGTACACACTGGGAAATATTTCGACATGATTGATGGATATTTGGGATAGATAGATTTTTTGGGGGGTAAAAAATATTGGTATAACATTTTCCGATCTTAATCGCCAATCACATATCATTCTATGTCTATTCATGCCAAAGTATCGGCGGCGGCTGACTGATGACATTTTCACCCAGCCATCGAAATATCGTCCTGTGTTTACCCAGCCTTTAATTATTCTGTGTGGCCTTAGACTTAGAGCATTCAAAGTCCCCTTTAGGGTCAGCTTTATGAATGAAAGCAGGAGTTTCTTCCTTTAGCTTTACTTGTTCCTTAAGGGCACAAAACGATATTTTTTCTTTGACAAGGATGTATCTTAACCTTTTTGTATATTTTTTAAATGTTTTTCCTCCCAGTAAAACCAAAAATGTTACAAATTCTAAAAAGCTATTACTTATATCAGGAAAGGTTGGTCATATCGTTATTTATAACATAGGAGCTTCTTGTATGTGTATGAACCACAGAAAAGAGGCACCATAGGGCAGAGCTAGACCCATAAACAGGAAACGTCAGATTTCAAACACTTTGTGATTGATCCTCCTCTAGATTTAAAGAGCCTCAGTGATGAGAATCTAACGATTTGTAATTTGAGAGGTGAAGTTTCGTTCCTTACATTTCTTTGATATATTCTATACTTACTCACCAATTTCCAGGAAGTGTTACCACATAAATTGTTATTGAGTGTCTTGCACTTGTGCAGTAACTTACACCCCCCTCCCCTTTACTATTTAATTAACACAAGACACTAATGGGGCTCTGTCTACTCCCCCTCAAGCAGTGACGGGCTGTATACAGAGTCCGAGCATTGTCAGTTGAAAGGACTTTAAATGAAGTGCTGACATCCTGTTGACCCCTCCCTTCCAGAGCTAGACTGCAAGCAACCAAAGTGGAATAAAGTAGCAATATGCTGAAGGGAGGGGCAGAGGGGGAGAGAGGAGGACAAGTGGTGCTGAGATTCTTTACAAGTAAGTTACTGAACTCTGCCTGTTCTCTAACTTTGCTAATTGTTATTTACTTTTTACCTAAAGTTCATATCTCTCCCCCTGCTTAGCTGAGATCATAATCACTGAAGAGAGAGTCAGTGTAACAGCAGCTTGTAGTGAGAGACCTTCACAAACACAGTGACACTGCTTGTTGTCCTGTTACATTTCAGTTGCTTTAGTCTATATATTTCATAGATTGCACTGTGTGTCTTGTTTGGTATATAGTCTGTATTACTGTATTATATATACTGTATTAGTGTTCCATTTGAGTCACTGGTTTTGTATGTATATAAGATTTTTTTTGGGGGGGGAGGGGCTGTTTTATAGTGTGTTATGTTCATATTGCTGGGTTAATGGTTTATTGATTGTGTTTAGCACTACAGCATTTGACTATATGTTGCACATGGTACATATAGTGTGGGTGAGAGAGTGTGTGACAGTACTGCAGGGGAGCTTTGGATTGTGTGGGTGTGTGCCTTTGAGTGACAGATGAGGTGTAGCAGCTCCTACAAATCACAGCATATTCAAAGGCTTATATCTCGGGGACTATGTAGAATTTAAAGAAACTAAAGGTACCCTGGTGGATGGGATGACTTATAGGATACATTAGAAGAAATAAAAAAAAAACAATTTTCTCACTATAGTTGCCCTTTAATGGTTTGCTTTTTGGTCATTTTAAACAGGATTTTAGATGGAGGAATATGAGGAGGTCTCATAAGCCTGTTACCACCATTGATTCTTCTGGAGATTTACAGCGCTTAGACCCTGAGGATAATAACATAGAGGTGACACAAACCCCCAAGTCCGCTTTTTTAGATGTGATTACATGCCAAGCTGCCAAAGGGGGGACCCAAAAGGAAGAGAAGGTAGACCAGGAGGGGGGCAGGACACAGAGGCAGGCCACCCAGGGATCCCCATAGGAGGTCATTTTTAATCTCAGCTCAAATGCGTTATATATATACAATACAAGGATTGTGGAAGCACTCCAATTAGGCTAATTTACAACTACATTTAGCTACTGATCTGATCAAACATGTATACAAACATAGAAAAGAAAGATAATCAATGCACATTCCTAGGCCCCATACAATATCATATTATCTGCACACTGGCATACTTTATATGGGAGGTCCTATGCCTTTAATGTAAAGTATTGGGTGGCCTCTTCCCTCATTTTAAAAAGCCAAAGGGCTGGGGGGAAGTGAGAAAGCCTGTTATATTGATCCACTGTGGAACTATGAGAAATGCAAAAGTTTGCTAATCGTAATTGAAGTAAAAAAGGTTAAAAGTTAGGACCTTCCAGACTGGGGTTACCTTGACGTGGTTGGAAGGCTTTTCATTCATGTGATCACAGTAATGTATACTAAAACCCATTTTGTTTATAAAGTATGCCAGTGTGCAGATAATATGATATTGTATGGGGCCTAGGAATGTGCATTGATTATCTTTTCTATGTTACTCAAGGTTCTGTTACTGTGCACCATCTTAATTACAGCTTATGAGACACCCCCCCATCAAAAGTTAACCTCTGTGTCCTATCCCTTTCCATTCAGCTGATCGACTAAGCCACCACATAGCTATCAAACCTGTCAGGCTCACAAAACATATAGAAAGAGACAGATCAAAAAACATCACAACTTATACATCAATTAGAATAAAAATCAAATCTTAAACCACCCAGTTCAAATGGACACCAAACAAATCCGCCCCACATACTTACGTATTGTCCTTGGCACACTCAGCTGATTGACTGTCACCACATATCTATCAAACCTGTCAGGCTCTCAAAACATATTGAGACTGCTCAATGGCCGGAAAATGTAACAGCTCCCCACCTCATAGTCAGGGAGCAGACAAATGGTCCTGACCATACATGGAAAACAGCAGCAGACCACACATCAACTCAAAGGGTGTATCCACAGTTGAGTCTCACACTGAAGAGTCCTACCACTTAAAGAGGGCATATCAGGATAAAACAAATGAGTAAGAATAGAATATAAAAACATATCACAACTTATACATTAATAAGAAGAAAAAATCAAAACTTAAACCTACCCCAGTCACGATATAAACAAAATCAGTAGCAAAAAGTTGAAGTACACTCCCCAATTAACTAAGCTTTCAAAGTCCCATTAAAGGAAGCACGCCAACGAGCAAACTTCCCTCAAACCTCTCGGATTGAGAGTGTCTATGCGTTTCATCCAGCTCACCTCCAATTAAAGAAGCAATTTATCACAAAGACCAAGTCTACTCTTCGGTGACATATGGTCAATGGCCATCCACTTGAGCCTGGTCAGACTATGGCACATCAATTTGAAGTGTCTAACAACCACCTGTTCACCAAACCTACTAGATGTTTCATTAGGTTTAAATTTTCCATCGATTGCAGCTCTAATCGCTGCCCTGTGGTTGCCCATGCTTTTCCTAACGGTTGTGTTCATTTTACCAATATACTGTAGTAAAAACCACACGGTCACACTATAAAGTATATCACATAACTACTCATACAAGAAAGTCGGGTTTCATATCATTTACCCATACGGGAATGTGGAAAGTCTTTCCCACGGATCAAATAATGACACATCTGACATACTGTTAATTTAAAGCACCCATTGCGGGCTTTACCCAACCATGTTGTATTAGTCACTGGTAGGCAAACATCAGTCTTAACCAATAGGTTCTTCCCTGTCCTATATGCACATCTGTAGTGTAGTTTATGAGGAAAAAAGTTGTTAATACCCTTTAATAATGCCCCACCTCTGTTTAAAACATTTGTTAATATGCACACTTAATGTATAATCACAACAAAATGTCAAGTGAATTCTCACAAGCTGTATTTAAGATGGCGCACAGTAACGGAACCTTGATCCGGAGGACAGACAGTCCAGTGGCTGAAACATAACGATTTGGAGGATACGGCACCCAGGTGGAGACATGTATCAATGGCGGAAGTGCAGCTGAAACAGGGAGAGTTTGGATTAATTTTTCACAGTGTACACCTGTGATAAGTATAACAACCTTATTTATGCTAAGTTTTCAGTGACATAACTTTGAGGTTATTGTTGTGTACTATGTTCAGCATTTTTTATCCTACAGTATTGTGTGACTTTGACTTCTGCCACGATAATATGGAGAGTGAAGCAGGTATCACATGTGATGTGGACTTTGAACAGGATTTTGCGTACACACAGGAAGATGCTAATTAGATTTTATTTCAGGACTCCCCTGTAGCGTTTGGGGAGGGCATTGCCACAAGAGAACTGTATTTTTTTAATATCTTAAATGAAAAAGGTGTGAAATTGATTACCATTTGCATAGTGTATTTCTTTCTAATTATTTCCGGAAACTGAAAATCCCAAGGGGATTTAGAGTGAGGAATACACCTAGGTTTTATAAGGAATTCTGTACCAGATGGTGCAGTATTCTGAACAAATGTTAATTTGATATGCTCTCGTTGGTAGAACAGGCTGTTAAGGAATCGGAAGGGGTCAAACAGGAGATTGACAAATTTGATGTTGTATACTTCCCCATGCTCAAAGGGGATTCCACTAACAATTGGGTCCCTAAGTTGGAGGGGCAGTTTGAGTTTTGAATCCCATTCAATTTAAACAACAGTGAATAATCAAGGTGGAGAAAAGGGTTAATTGTTTGATTTTTGGTCATTTTAAACAGGATTTTAGATGGAGGAATATGAGGAGGTCTTATAAGCCTGTTACCACCATTGATTCTTCTGGAGATTTACAGCGCTTAGACAATGAGGATAATAACATAGGGGTGACACAAACCCCCAAGTCTGCTTTTTTAGATGTGATTACATGCCAAGCTGCCAAAGGGGGGACCCAAAAGGAAGAGAAGGTAGACCAGGAGGGGGGCAGGACACAGAGGCAGGCTACCCAGGGATCCCCATAGGAGGTCATTTTTAATCTCAGCTCAAATGCCTTAGCAAAATGTGAATTTCAACTTTTAAGCAAAGGGTTATCCTTTGTTCCTACACCTAAATATGACCCTTTAAAACATCAAATTGATATGTTCAAATTCAGGAGAGTTCTTAGGGAACTTTAAGTGTAATGTGAGTGAACAGGGTGGATTTAAGGGTAACAGGGTGGATTTAAGGGTAGAAGTACTTTTGATCCACCTAATATCCCTGCTTCGATTTCAGTTTTCCATAACCTTGTTATGGTTGATATCAAGGGATTTGAAAGGAAGTTTACTCATTATGGAGGTGGTTCTAATTTAAGCAAAGATGAAAGGGATACGATTAAATCACTCAGGGATGATTTGGAAATAGTGATATGTCCGGCAAAGAAAAGAACAAAGCAACATTTAGGGCACTAGTATAGGTAGCCATTATAGTAGTTAGGTGCTCAACAAGTGAAAAAGCTAGGAAATAATAATATAAGAAAAGAAAAACTTGTGGCACACTATAATAGTACATATTACTTTATTAACTTAAACGTGGTAAGATACGGGAAGACAAAATTAAAAACAATTAAAAACACACAAACCAGAGCAATGGACCATCATCCCCACAAGGGAGAAGTAGCAGCATAAATATACAATAATCAAAAAATAATTATAGCAGTGTACAAGGCACACAATCAGGTAAGTAATAAACAGACAAAATAAGCCCAACTGGTTGCCCTAAGGTAAATAGTCAAATCAAACTAGATAACCATATATGTAAAGTGCTTATGCAAAAAGAGGTATGTAATCATAGTCTCAGAAGGACAAATATATATATATATATACACAATATCCTTGCAAGCTAGCTACAGTAGTATACTTATCTATCTTGCTCAAGTGTGGACCCAGGGAGAACCATAAGGTAAGGCTAGGTTAGCTGTATAGCTGCATGGGGGAGAGGACCAAAGCTGGAAACCAGGCCAGACATTTTGCTCACGGGCAGTGAGCTTTTTTCAATGGCAGAAGGACACTACTCAGTGTATTCTGAGGTTAAACAGCCTACAAGTACCGCAAGCGTGCGTCATATGCCATGCATGTTCATGGCATGATGACCTCATCGGGCTATGTATTATACGGGGAGTCACGGCGTGTTAATGGAAAAGATGCCCATATCTAACCTGAGAAAGATAATATTACAGGACAATAGCAATAGAAAGTAAATTAGTAGAAATTTCAAACTATATATAATAAATAGAGCAATCTTAGATAAATCAATGTTATAAACATTTAGAACATGGGAAAAACATAGCACAGTATCCATCAATGTATATATATATATAAAATAACATATACAAATTACAAATAGCTGTTTTAAGGTAACATACCGGTAAGAGATCATGTTGTTCAAAGATCAAAAAAAGGGGGGGAAAGATTCATTACAGCATCAGGTAAGTATTCCCCAAAAGAAGGAGCTCAACGTAGTGGAATTTCTTAATTGAATCCATAAGAGTCTGTTGTTTCAAAAAAATTCCAGTAAATTTCCAGCAAAATGTTATACACAAAGGGGGTTATTCAATAAATGTTCTTATCGTTTAAAACGGTGCTAATTTAGCCCCAACCAATCAGATGTTAGCTTACAAATGTTACATAAGTTCTGATTGGTTGGGGCAAAATTAGCACCATTTTAAACGATAAGAACTTTTATTGAATCTCCCTGAAAGAGTCTTTGGCAAGGTAATGTATAGACCCAGGCAAGTAAGCCCCCCGTAAAGAGATACATCAACAAATATTAATTTATCCTGGACTTCCAAAGTATTACTCATCACAGAACTGAAATATCCCTTATGGCATAATCGTAGGCTGGATCAATCAGGAGTATATTGTCCACCAATAAACACATAAAATTAGTCAATCAATTATATAGTCAGTTAATTATTTACCACAAACTTTCGACCTAATCTGACCTTAAGTTTTTGATAAGAGATTCCGATATAGAGCTTATCACAGGGCCACCTTAGAGCATATATCACATGGTGATACAGTTAAAATAATTATCAATCTTACATTATATTTCGTGTTTCATATCCAAAAAATATAAATCCTTACAAATGAAGGGGCAATAAATACATTGTCCACATGGATGGGTTCCCAGGAGTTTTAGCCCCTTACCCACGGGAATTCTTTCTCTTTGAAAATGACTGGAGCTCAATATGTCTCTAAGGGCTCGTTCACACTAAAAAACCTGACAGAATCTGACAGTAACGCACAGCATGTGTTTCTGTCAGTTTGTATCCATTTTTTCATACATTTGTATCCATTTTTTAACAATGTGTATTCCAGAGATTTCTATAGAAAATGCATTAAAAACGGACAGAAATTCTGCATGCAGTGCATTTTTTAATCGGACTGAAACAGAACGGATTAAAACACAGCAGGTGTGAACGATATTATGAAATCATGTGGGGTTTTACTGTCTGTCCATTTTTTTAAACGCACCTGTGTTTGAGAAACGGATACAAACTGATGTAGTGTGAACGAGCCCTAAGGTTTCTGCTTCATCTAGTAGTAACCAATGGGTGATCTGTAATGAATGGAGACAGCGTGTTATCAGAGCTTATATGCCAGTTTTTTTGCAAAGCTCTCCTAATTCTGGCATTTCCTCATTGTATGTGGTAATGTATCTCAGAGTGGAATTCTGTGTCTTTTTGGGGGGATCAAAAGTTCTGACTGTTTGAGTTTATCTGCCCATTTTTTGTGTCTCTGTAATAGTTTTTTGGGATAGCTTCTGTTGATAAATCTCTTTTTGAGATTAGTAGCTTCTTTTGTGTAGGTTGTATCTTGGCTACACAAGGGTGGAGACATTGTCTTGTTAGACCGATAATTTTATAGGTCCGAGCTGCTTGGTCAACTGGAGGATACTGGTACTTATCACCGTTTACCAAATGACCCTACGGTAGTGTTGAAAAAGAGACTTGAACTACAAACTGCTCTCTCAGCTTATTGGATTAGCCAACAGGATTTAAAATTTTTGAGTAATGAGAGTCACAGGTGTCCAATTATCTACACCTTGCCCAAGGCTCATAAGTCCTTGGTCTCACCCCCGGGTAGACCAATTATAGACTCAAAGGAGTCTCTTTTCAAGCGTGTTGCACAATTTCTAGATTAATTTCTCCAACCAGCTGTGAGAAACATAAAGTCCTGGTTTTGAAGTACAGTGGCGATCTGCTTCGCACCTTGAAGGCTTTTGTGGGAGACTTGTCTGATGTGACATTGGTCATATCTCAGCAGTCTTTATACTGAAGATTAGTGAAGAGAGAAATGTGATGCATAGGCCAAAAAACTGGTCTGCAGAGAAAGGGTAATTGTGGATATGTAAACAATTAAGAAACGAAAAAGGCAGAATAAAGAATCCCCCTCCCATATATTACCCTAACTATAGGTACGTAAGTTCCAGGGTGAAATTAAGTTAAAATTGAGTATAAACTTTATTGGATATACATTAAAATATATGAAAACACACAATTAAAATATATTAGAAAAATAGGAACCATCCAGTATGTAGCCAAAAGACAAAATGTCTGTAGGTAGAAGTAACTTGGTTTTCGTTAACCTCCCCAAATTGATACATAGCTAGTAGAGTATATATAAATGGGAGTAGGATATACTGTATTTATATTTAAACACCCCCTCAAAATTAGGAAGAGAGCCATAGTATCCCTAGAGCACTCGGTGCTCCTACTAGTTCAAAAAAAGGGAAATCCCTGGTCTAGGTCCCTATGCTGGATACATATGTTCCATCATGAGAAAAAGAAAAGCCCCAATCCCAGTATCTGTAAATGTACAGAAAGGCTTCTAGTATGGAAGCCTGTGGCAAAAAACAGGGAGTAAAAGGAAAGGTTGTCTGTATTACGCCCCCTCAAAGAAATCATATTGAGGAGGGTCAGGCAGCCAGAAATATACAGTGGGATCAGGCTGAGAAACACAGTTAAAGGACAACTCCACCCTCATAAGAACATCTTTTAGAAATAATGGCCACTTTAAAATATGTTGATAGATCATACTTTGTCCTATGAATTCATTACTGTATGCCTGCTAAGCTTCTGGAGGCCTCATGGAAACTGAGCAAAAACCTGTACTGAGCCTGGGCATGCTCAGAAGAGGCAGACAGGGGATTAACATTCAGTCACTGGCTGTGATTTCAACTGTCAAATCCATAACTGACAGTTTCTAACTTGAAGAACCAGGAAGCAGAAACAGGGGCAACAGGACATTGTGCAGAATTTCAGGTTAGACTTATGTATTTCACATTTCAAACTATTACCATTTAGGGTTTTGGGGGGTGATTTACCTGTGTGTACATAAACAGGTAAATCTTTGTTGGATCTTATACCTTTTGCCTGACTGTGGATGGGGAAATTCCTTCCCTACTAAAAGATAACGGCAAGTGATATAGTTCGTACATTTAAAGCATCCAGTTCTGGTGCCCCCATCATCATTTGTTGTGTCTCTCTCTGTTTGATCTGGAAATCTGTCTTAACTAGTAAGTTCTTAAGACCCCGACTCCTCCTATAGGCAAACCACAATTGATGGCGGCCAAACGATAAAGAAGCATCCTTTCGCACAATGTCCCAATAATTCACAATCAAGTTCTTAATATAGTCACTCAAAGGAGTATAATCCATTGTAAAAACCATCATGGGGGCTCCAGTACTCATTCTCAATTTAGTCCCATCTGTCATCCTAGTTAGTGCTTTCACTAACTGCTCCTTGAGTAATTTCTCCTTATAGCCACGCTTAAGGAAACGGCAGGTCATTTCTTGTAGCAGCTTTTCAGCTCTTACCAGATCAATATTGTTCCTTAAGACCCTCAGGAGCTGGGTAAATGGTATAGATTTGATGAGTGCCGGGACATAAAAGTTAGCGGCATGGAGGATGGAGTTACGATCAGTCTCCTTCCTATCCAAAGTGGTCCCTAAACCATCAACAGTCCTGAAGATGTGTGTCCAATGGCCATTAGGGCTTTTCTGCATGCCTGAATCCCCTGCTCTTGCGGTATGACAGTGTATAGACAACTTACATCTCAAACCACCAATATTTTATCAACTATAGAAAACGGTAGATCCATAACCAACGCCCGTAGTTCACCACTATCTCTCAAATCAATTTAACCGCAGGCTCTAAAAATGAGTCAACATACTGAGTCAGGGGTTTTAACAGAGACCCATGCAAGGTAACTATCGGGCATCCTGGAGGGGACATAAGGCACTTGTGCACTTGAGTAAGGTGTAAATAATCAGACAGACTGGATCAGGTGTCTTTAGAAACTGAGCACAATCCTCATTAATCCATCTTGCCATATGTGCTGCCTCAATGATGCCATCAACTATCCTCTTAAATGGGAGGAACAACGTTTATAGGTATCAGTATCAGGCAATTGGGATAACAACTTATCTCTATAATATTGTTTATCCAGAAGCACTATCCCTCCCCCTTTATCCGCCAAGCGGATCACAATGTTAGAATCATTTTTTAGCGCAGAAATCGCCTCAGTTTCATCCTTAGGTTGGGATAGTGTTGATTATGCTGCTGGGTCAGAGTATGAGTGTCCCCGACAATTAATTAAGTTAAGTAGTTTTTATTTGCTGATGGGGTATTGACTGGATCAAAAGTGCTGGGAAGCTTAAAGGGAGTGGCCGGCTTAACCTCTTGAGCGGTTTTAAAATAATCAGTTTATTTTAAATTCAGTGCATCAACGCATTGATGCACTGAAATAAAGTTGTTTGGAGATGAGACCCTCGAGTGCTTTATCTTCTGATTGCTATATGATGTTCTCGTAAAGCCCCAGGGCATCTGGTGAAGAGAGCGAGTGTGCGGAACAAATGTGACACAGTATATAGCAAAAGTGTGCCCATTGGTGTATGGTGGGAATTTTGTGTGGATATGAAATCTTTTACACACCCTATAAAAAAAAGCAATGGCAGGAAATGAAAAACAGTTAAGACGCCATATGAAATCCTATAAGTGTCAAATTCCCCTAAACTAATACTTTGTTAAAGCACTTTGTTGATTTTATTAGTTGTTTTGGATGAAAGTCTGTCAGATTGGAATATCTGGACTATTCATAGAAATATCATGAGAAATGTTCACTAATGTACAGACACTATAACTACCCTGGAGCTAGTTTGGGTGGAGATATCTCAGTGCTTTTATTCACTTTTCAGGCAAATGTCAAACAAATCAGTAGAAAAACCATTAGACATCCCTTTGATGGACGGCATTGGAAAGCCCAATAGAGAATTTGGGAATGGAAATTCTCACAATTAGAATCCTGTAATCTAATAGGGGACCCTGACTGTCTCTACCCAATCTAAATGTTTCCGTCGTTTTTTTTTTTGAAAGCCTGGTCAGTGGTTTCGTGCCCAACACCAAAGTGAACACACAAAGTGCTCATGCGGTGGTCAGGACCGACTTCCCCTCTTGGTCACCCAGGTACAACTGAACCTACATAGGGCCTCCCTTTGCCAGGAAGCTTTGGAAAGTCCTCCAAGTCAACCCTCAGCTGACACAAGATTTAAGGAAGAGTTTGATTGGGAAAGCTGAGGTCACAAAAAAGATCAAGCTTGTACTGCCATAAATGTGAATAAAAGAATACAATATAGTGGGGAGTGGGGAATAAGTGCATAGTGCAATCAAGAAAGGTGCTAATTAATTCAGGCTGCTTGATGGGATGCACCAATTAATGCCTAAGCCATAACCAGACAAGGCAAAAAAATTACATATTGCCCATAGGGGGGAACCAGACTGTGAAGGGAATAAAACCATGTGCCTATTGTGGACAGTAGTGCACAACAGAGGCCCATGCTTCCACATGCTTTCAGCTTAAGACTTAAAGGGTATCTCCACCCTCTAAATATTTTTTTTTATAAAATGTAGGGCATCCCTGCCAACCACTGTGTTAGATTGCTAAAAAAAAGAACCAAAACTCTACTAACAGCCCCTCGCTCCTGCGCTGCTCTGATCCCGCCCTCTGTTTGCCAGAATTTGCGAACAGGGGCCAGACCGGCAGCCACGGCTGTGATTGGCTGAATGTTCATTAATTAACATACGTTCGGTCCTAAAATAACATGCGGTAGTAAACTAACGCAATGGTATTCTATGGGGCATCGTAGACTTACGATTGTGGTAGTATATTTACGATCGGGTTAACAATCAGTAAAATGGTCATTTTAATGATCATTAAAGGTGTGGTATCACTAAAATGTCACCCGTAAGGTTCTCCACTACAAATCCTCTCCATTAACACAAAACTGCCACCAGGGAGTCTGTTAGAGAGGATTCAATATTGGGAAATCTGAGATCCTATAAAGAACCCATGTTTCAATCTTAATAGATTGGATTTCTATGGGGTAGAACTTGGAAGCACACAATACCATTTAGCTTCATAGCTTAAAGTGAGGTGGGTTTAAAGGGGGGAAAAAGCCCTCCACAGACTGTAAAATAAAATAGAGCCTTCTTACAACAAAAGGTACTTCACAGCCTCATTCTATTAAATTACCAATAGTCCAACAGAGGAAAAAACTGTCACTCCCAGCATTCGCAGAGAAATGGGCAGAGACATGCAAAGTTTTTCCTATATGTCCTCAGACACATGACTTCATGTGTAGCAGGAGCAGCTGTACTGTCCCTATACAGGAAGTCTCCTTTTTGATTAGCAAAGGCTGTCACATGCTTTACAAACCACACATAATTGAGTATAATACAGGAACTTAACTTTATAGTATAGTATAGTATTTGAGGTTGAATAAAGACATAAGCCCATCCAGTACAACCCATCTAGCAATATCCTCATTTTCTGCTTAACTGTTAATCCAGATGAAGGCAAAAAAAACCCAAGTGGCAATCGGAAATTTCCCTGGATCAACTCTACTTTATGTATCAATACCAGTAACTTGCAACATTCCTTGTTTGCAGAAACTCATCCAGCTTTTTTTTTAAACTGACCAATGAACTTGCCATAAAAAAACCCTTTCCGAACTTGAAGCCCAAACCTTTTTTCTTCAAGTCTTAAGGGATGTCCTGGTGTCCTCTGACATGTTCTATTGGTGAACAAGAGCAAGAATTTGTAGAATCATAAGTAAATCGCACTAAAAATGGTCCATAATTGAACCACCAACAATTCTAATCTACTCAGCAATAATTAGTATACCTGATGCCACCAAATAAATCCTAGTATCCAACAAATGATAACAAGGTAAAGCAAAAGTCTGTGCTTCATAATAGGAGTATACGAAGAGAGGTGACAAATTGCGAGATATCTGTCAAGGACAGTCACGACAAGAATGAAACACTCTGAGGCATAAAGCAGTACCATATATCAGATATTGGACAAACAGGCATGAATGATATTTTGCTCGCCTTCAATATACCAGAAAGCATAACAGAACATACTGTTGGTGAGTACATATCCAAACAGAGAGGTGACTGAAAGAAAAAGAACATTGGATGGTGAATATGGTGGTATAACGAATCCAGTGTAGCAACGGTTATATTTAGAGGTCAATGGGTCCAACATAAAGGAACAATAAGAAAAGGAAGAAAGGAATTCTAATGTACAGTGCATTTGGAAATCCCAAAAGGATTATGTTGTTTCATTGTTTGATTTTCTTCTCCCTCAACTAAATTGGTTTTATTAAAAAGAAAACAAATATAAATAAATACTGTGATTGATCCTATTAAGCTGTATGGTCTCCTATTCATATTTCTTCCAAACAATGTGCACTTAAGCTGGGGCATTACTGGCCCCAGCATACGGAACAGCCTGTGAAGCTGCTCTAAACTGAGGGACCATAAATTAGAGTTCATGGTAAAAAAAAAAAACACTGTCTAATTCGATAGTAAAAATAAAATGTGGTATCATGACCATTTGATTGACATATGTTGATATTTTTTACTTGAATGCAGAAGGGAGGTTAGCTACTTGACTTCATACCCCTTTCTACACCTAATAGAATCTTGTATTTGGTTTAAATTGTTTAATAAAATTTATAAACTAAATGGGGGAAAAGTTATGTATTTTTTCTTTCACAATCCGCTTTTGCTTATAAAATTTCAAATGTAGCCAGTAGTATAAAGAAATTCAGCAGTTTCTGCCAGAAGTTCTGCAAATGTTGGCAACTTAACACAATTTGGAACCTAGAGTCCTGCATGGAACCAAGCTTTTTGGAAATTTGAACTCAATATTTGATGTTTGTACAGTGTTACCATCAGTAAGAGAATGCGAAGTAGAGCTGCCTGATTAAAGGGGCTTAGAACTCCCGAAAGCTTGCTTAATTTTTTTTATTTAATTAGCCAATAAAAGTATCACAGCTCTACTTCCTTCCGGGAATTGTGATTAATCTCCAACTACTCCTCCATGAATTAACAAAAAAAAAATGTTTGGACCCTATGAACTAACATCTGTAACTCATAAAATAACAAATTACATGCCGACAATTTGATTAAACCAATGCTGTTTTAGCCTCACAATTCGGATCTCATATTCTGATCTTCATTATTAGGGACTTTTCTTGTTTCATCCACATTTGCATTATTACAAAAAAGTCAAGATAGAATCAATACATATACATTGTTTAAGGATTAAAAATTGTCTATACTTTGGAGACACTTACCATTGTTTGTTATACTGGCAACTTGCAGATACTTTAACAGGGTTAGCAGACTAGAAAAGAATTACAGCATCAGGTAACAAATAGTAATTTCCTTATAGGCAAGAGGTGTGTTTTGTATTGGGTCAAATGTTTTCATTAGATTTCTGTCCCCATGTATGTTTTTAATTTGCATTGGTTATTTGCTAAATAATAATAAGATTGATCTTACCTAAAATAATGTCTATTTATGCCAGAGAAATCTATTCATTTCAAGCACTAGATAAAGGTTTCCAATCCTTCCAGTGGAATGAAGGAAAAATTAGTGCAAGGTTTAATTTGTTTGCCGACCAACCGTTACAGTACTAAATGAGGATTATTATAAGGGCACATTTGTATGTTTTTCCAAGGATCCCGTAGTGATAAAGCCACGGAAATGTAGAAGCAAAACACTTGTGTACTGATACAATTTGCACTATGAACTAAATTAGGAGTTTTTCAAAACGGACTCAATGTTTTATTCTCCTGCTAATAGATCTAAGATTGATTTTGATATATGTTGTCATTATGACATAAATTCTTCCTAGCAAGTTTTGTTCTAATTGCAGTTTTCACCGAACGTCAGAATTCTGAATATCCGATTAATAGAAATGTTTTTGAATTTTTTATAGCCATTTTTAGAATTTGATAGCCATTTCCGATTTTCCAATAGCAATATCAAACTTTCCAAAGTTTTTTAATTGAATTTTTTAATTTCCATTTTTGGATTTTCAAAGAAAAGTCCCATGACTATGCAGAGATTTTTGAAAAACTGTTAGTTTTCTGAATCATAGCCTGGTTTTGTTTTCTAAACAGAAAGCCCATCCTAATTATTACTACATATTCTTTAAACTAGGCCTGTTCATCACAGAAAGGTGGGGGGAACTGTAAAGTTTCAAACATAAGTGGATGATTCAAAGGGGCCCTTTTTTTTTCTACCGATGAAGAATACGTAGCGATATCTGCTAATTTGGTATGTCAATCACAGCAAAGATGAATCAAGCCTTCCTGTCACCCTGTTTTATACTTACATCTTACTTTTTAGCTTTAGTCCCTATCTAGCTATTGTAAACTTTACCACTAGGATATACTGTTCACTTGGAGGCCACGATATCTCCTTCCTCTGATTTTAATCTCACCCCGTGTCTAAATGGGGTTTATTTTGAAGCGCCTTTTTTTTTTTTTATAAGAGCCTTTAATAACGAAAGTAATTTTAATACTGAATGAGGAGTGTTTTGGGTAAAATAAGAAAAAGATATTCTAATATTTCAACACAAAATTTTTTTCTCTTGTTAAGTTTTTCGTTTAAACAAAGTTACACACAAAAATGATCATATATACATAGGTACTAGAATACCAACAGCACCCACTATGTATAGCATACATAAGTATGGGGTGAAAACGTCAGTGTCTAGGGACGAAAAAATGAGCTTTACATTGGAAGAGTGGGAATCCCAGATTAAAAAAATAAATTAAAAGAGAACCAGATAAGTTCAGATTCACCATAATACTACGATTAGTGAGACCTATCAAGTTTTATTCCACAGTGGATGTAATGAGCATATAGAATGTCAGAAATCCAATTAAAGGAATTTTTAAAATTGTAGATGAGATTTTTGCTTTTTTTCTCGGGTTTTTTCATTTCCCGACTGCTGGGATTTCAACATTTTTTTAGCAAAATTTTGCACATTCACCAAGCATATGTTCCTCCTTTCGATCTGCGATTTTAAAACCAGCAGTTTTGGTGAAGCCTTAAATGTATCTGAATAACAAAATTAAATCTCTCCAGAATTCACGCCCTTTTTGAAGGAAAGTATTAGTTCTTTAGAATTTTAGGCCAATGTGTGAATTTGATTTTCTATAATTTGCCTTTCCTAATATTTCTTTCTCAATCTTTTAAGAAGTTTCATCTTTTAAATACAGGAGAAGTTTATTTACAGTGAGAACTGAAACGGAAACTTTCTGCAGATTTGTAATGGGAAGTTCATTCAAATATTGTTCTGTTCAAAATCCCTGAAAATTCTGGTATATAATACTAAATAGTTCTTGTCATCCAGGGTAACTTTTCGGATTACCATCTTACCATTTTGAGTCATGTAATTTATTCTCCCTTCCTGTTGTGTTTTATTTTCCTTATCTTAGTCTGGATCACCCTCTAAAGCTACTTACATGTATAAAATATTACTACAACCTGCAGTGTTCGCGACTTCCTTCTGATGGTGGTGATCCGAACATGGCAGACTTCTCAACGCCAACTGAGGCCCTGGGTCCAAACCAAAACATTCATGGCTGGACCGGCTTTCGCCTTGCCATTGGGAATCACAGAGCATGGGGGGAAACATGGGAAGCATGGGAAAACATTGCTATAATCTGTTCGTAGCTAATACTACGCTTAATACTATGTCACGTTATATTGTGGAGGCTTTCATGTCATTTGGAGAGAGATCAATTTTCTACATGGTATCACAGTCAGGTTCCACTAAGGCTTGCAGATACTTATATAATTGATTCATAGTAGATCTTAAGGCATTTAAAAGGTATATCCACTGGTGAACGCATTTTGGCGTTTTCATGCACATACAGTAAAACACTCTGATTGGAACCTGTCAAAAGAAGACATCAAAGGATGTGCAGACCAGTATGTTCCTTGGTTCCTGGCTCCTGAACGGTTTTATGATGAACGGGCAGGTTAAACACACTACAGCTCTTTAGCTCCCGTTTTCCAATAACACGAAGAACCCAAACCTAACTTTCCCCCAGAGGAGATCCCTTTAAAACATAGTGATAGTTTGAGTATTTTAAGTTAATTAATTCCTTTCAGTCCGTCACATGTTCACTTTATAGATGTGAAAGAGAGACCCATTGTCTCTGGCATTAGGTCCTCCCATCAACATCTAGTAAATATCGGACATCTCATAAATGTCCAATGTGTTTAGCACAACCAAATTTTTTTTATCAGGTGTCATTTATAATTTTCTGTTGTGTGGTGTGGAGTAGAAATCTCCCTGTTTTTGTTTAAAAAGGGCATGTCAACAAACCTGTTGACTTGTCAATAATGTGCCCACACTTCAACTGCTTATCTCATTCAGGCTAAAAGATATCTGCCTCCTACCATCTGCGTCTTCATTAGCTTAATCATGTGCAAATGAGACTGCAAGGGATCAATCAGCAGTCATCTTAGCTTGTGATGGTCACCAGTTCACATGCCTTAATTACTGCATGAGTGAGGAGCAGCTTACTCTGCCAAATGGAGGCATCCCAATGGAGGCAATTATTACCTCAATGTTTAGTTCATCATCTCAATACAATGCTGAATAATCTAATTAGGTTGGGGCAGGTACTAACATATAGTAAAGTATAATCATGTACAATGTATGTTTTCCTCGTGTAGTTCATGAATGCACTGATACAGCGCCACAGAATATTTGGCCTATATAAATCCACATTAATAATAAAATAAAATACAAGCCCATGTTAAGAAGCTGATTTTTCAGCCCCATATTAAATGAGCTCTGCCTTCTGTTCACTGTTGTTGTGAGGGTCTTTAGATTGGCCCTTTAAAGTTGAGAAAAAGAAACAAACAAACTGCAACTACCCAAATGGGTGCAGACTTATTCTTTTTTTTACTTACAACGGGATTTGGAAGTCATTCCATATAACTTTTTTTAATTTAGATGGATTTGCTCTAACTTGGGCAGTTGGGTGAATTCTATGGATATATTAGTATTGGGGGTGTCTTTTTCAAAAGAGGTTCCGCAGAACTTTTTAGAGACATAACTGGCTATACAGTAAATTCAAATAAATCTGAGCAAATATTGGATACATAGAGGGCATATTTATAAAGGAACGATGTTAGCAGCAAAAAATTCCGCCGCACGCACTCGCGGCCGCGAAAATAGCGCTATCGGCCTTTTAACGTGATATTGTTCCCGAACTATCGGCGATTCGCTTAATTCGGATAATTCGCGCCTTCCCTTGCGTAATGCCTTCGGGCGATACTGTATAGTATCGCCGCGAAGGTGCTAAATCCCTTCCCGACGCTGCTCTCTACCTCCCCCATCACCCCCACGGCGCAGCGCGACCACCGCCCGCCGCGCCACTTCCCAGCCAGCCCCTCCCAAACCCCGTTCCCCGTTTCGCGCATCTCGGAACGGGGGCTAAGAAGGGGCTCCGGAAGGGGCCGCACAGGTGGGTCGCGAGCCACCCCGCCCCGCCACGCCCTCCCCGGCAACCCCTACCCCAAGCCCCCCGGCCGCTCCCGTGGAGGGACGGGAGGGAGCCCTTGGGGGTGGAGTGCGTCCCTCCAGCGGGGGCCCTGAGAAGGCCTTTTGGGGCTTAGGTGGTCCCGTCCGCAGCTAGAACCGGACCCCCCCCCCCCGGCCCTTACAGGGCCCTTGCGGCACTACCAAGTGCCTTTGGCGGGGTCCGCAGCTGAAGCCGGCCCCCCAGTGCGGGCTTAAAAGACCCTTGGGCGAACGTCTTCTTTCTTCCAGTCCGCCGGCGCACCAGTCTCCGGCCGAGGCCGCCGACGCCCTCGAGAGGTTACCCCTGCGTCCAGGGACCAGGGTACCCCCGGCGGCGCTGGGCGACCTCAACGAGGCCTATGTTGCCGCGTCTTGATCCGACGCAAGTCTTCGGCTGCGACACACCCACCCACTCGGTCGCCGACTGCCAGGGCAGACTCACTGCGGCCGGCCAGTGAGCCTTGCTGCACCACGCCGGCCTCAGCGGAGCCGATTGTTGCCCAGCCGCTTCTTTCTTCTTTCTTCATTCCACTACTGCGATGGCAATCTGAGTTCCGCGGCGGGAAACTCCCTCTTTATTAAGGTTGCAGAAATCCATAATCCATTTCTGATTTGGTCCAGTTTTTTAATACTTGCGTTTACAATTAACCAATCAGATTTCGGAAAGTTCCTCCGCTGAGGGCCGGGTGCCAAGCGGGCTCACTGTCGCCGCAGTGAGTCTGCCTGGGCATCGGCGAACCTGAGTGGGGTTGGGTGCGGCCAGCCGCGAAGACGTCGCCAAGGGCTCTTTTAAGTAGCCGCACGGGGTCCCGTTCCGAGCTGCGGGACCCCCCCCGCCAAAGGTCACTTATAGTTGCCGCAAGGCAACTTGTAAGTGCCGCACAGGGCCCTTACAAGGGCCGGGTAGGGGTCCTGATTTCGAGCTGCGACCCCTAACCCACAAAGGGCTCTTATATAGAGCCGCAAGGGCCTTGTCATGCCCGCAAGGCCCTTATTAGGGCTCGGGAGGGGGGTTCCCGGTTCTAGCGCCGGAACCCCCATTAAGCCCCAAAAGGCTCTTGTCAGAGCCGCAAGGGCACTTTGTAATGTGCCCGCAAGGGCCCTTATAAGGGCCCGGGGAGGGGGGTTCCCCGGTTGTCGAAACTGCGGGACGCCCCTCAGCCCCACAAAGGCCCTTCTCAGGGGCCCGTGGTAGGGGAAGCCCTCCACCCCCCCAGGGCTCCCTCCCTGTCCCTCTCCCCGGGAGCGGCCGTGGCGGGGGGCTTGGAGGGGTTGCCGGGGAGGGGTTGCGCGGCGGTGGTCGCGACCACCTCTGCGCCCCTTCCCGGCAGCCCCTTCTACCTCCCGTTCCGAGATGCCGCGAACGGGGAACGGGTTGGGAGGGGCTGCTGGGAGTGGCGGCCTGCGGGTGGTCGCCGCTAGCCCGCCGCGGGGTGGTGTGGGCGGGGTGGGCGGGTCTCCCGGGCGGGTGGACCACTCCTCGCGGGTTGCCGCCCATCCCCGCCGCGGGAGGTTAGTATCGGCTGACTTCCCGCCACCTTCAGGTGGGCGAAGTAAAACAGCCGATACTAGCCGATCGGAAACCAGTACCGCCGCTTTAATAAATGAAGCGGCGGTAACAGGTAAGACGGCGCAAAAGTTAACGACTTCGTTATACTTTTCGCGGCCCAGTTTTCGGGCCTTTTATAAATCGCGGGTAAACGCGATTTATGCGTTAATGGCCGCGAAAACGGCCGCGAAAAGTTAACGAACCTTTATAAATATGCCCCATAGTGGTAGATTATTTTTGAACAATCGCTAAAAATTCACACCATTTAACTTTTGCTGTGCATCACCTTGTCACAATCATTATTTCCACGTATTTGTAAAGGCGTGTGCAGTGAAACGTTTGACGCGGCGATGAGTGTCATAAGTCTTTTATATTTATACCAATATCAATAATATCCGAATTATCAAATATGCTAGTAAATATCGAAAATTATCAAATCATGAGTAAAATATCTTGATTAGCCAATACGCAAGTAACATATTGAATAATAACAAATTTGCGAGTAACATGTCGATTATACCAATACGCAACGTAAATATCGAAATTATCAAATATGCAATAAAATGTTCCATTAATACCATACTGACACGCAAGTCAATATCGAATGTATCAAATCTGTCAGTAAAATGTCCCTTATAACCATAGCGGATAAATACAATTTCAATATGCAAGTAAAATGTCCATTCATCACCAATCCGCGAGTAAAATTTCGAATTATCAAATATTGAGTAAACATGTCTATTATGCCAATATTGCGAGTAAATATCGAATTATCAAATTGCGAGTAAAATATCTATTATACCAATACGGAACGAGAAATATTGAATTACCGAATATGCGAGTAAAATATCTTTATACCAATACGCGAGTAATTTTTCGAATTAATCTAATCTAGGAGTAAAATGTCTTATACCAAATACTAGAGTAAATAATCAATAATCAAATAGCGAAAATGTCATTATACAATACGTGAGTAAATTCGAATTAATCGAATTGTGCAGTAAAATGTCTTATACCATCTACTGTATAACTATCTGAATAATCAAATATGCGAGTAAAATGTCTATTATAACCAATACGTGAAGTAAATATCGAATTATCGATATTGAGTAAAATGCTCTATCCAATAGCAAGTAATATCTAATTTCGAATCCACGAGTAAAATGTCCATTTATAACCAATAACACAGTAATATCGAATTTATTCGAAATCTGCGGTTAAAATGTCTATTATACCAAATACGTCAAATAAATCTCGAATTAATAAAATATGAGCAAGTAAAAGTCTATATACATATACGCAATAAATATCTAATTGTCGAATTGGCAAGTAATCCTGTCCTACTTATACCAACACGCAAGTAAATATCGATCTGTGAGTAAAATGTTTATTATACCAATATGCATTAAATATTGAATTATCGAATTCGCGAGTAAAATGTCTATTACCACGTATATACTCAGTATAAACCGAGTTTTTTCAGGCTGAAACAAATCAGCCTGAAAATCGACTCGTTTATACCGCGAGTCACGCACCTTGAAGATCAGCGTCCCTCTCCATTCCGAGCAGCACACGACCATCCATTACTGGCGCGCCGGCTGACGTCACTAATTGGCGCCGGGCTTGGCGCACATAGTGACGTCAGCCGGCGCGCCAGTACAAGGACTGCTTGCGGCTCTGCGGAATTGGAGAGGACGCTGCTGCCGGAATGGAGAGGACGCTGCTGGCCGGAATGGAGAGGAACACTTACCACACACATCCCCAGGAAAACAGCCCTTGGATGGAGGAGATCCCACAGATCCTGGATGAAGAGAACCCACAGGTACAAACTTACACTGGGTTTGAGGGTGAGGGTGGCATTCAATATGTTTTTTTGGGAACTACACTCCCACGCATGGCTTTATTAGCTGGAGTTGTAGTTCCAAACATCTTTGAATGCCAAGTGAGGGTGGCATTCAGATGTTTGGAATTCTAACACATCCAGCATGCTTTTATTAGGCTGGAGTTGTAGTTTTCCAAACAGCTTGAATGCCAATTTTCTTCACCCTCGTTGTTTACTCGGCTCAACAACTTTTATTAGATTTTTTAGGTGAAATTGGTGTACCCTCTGGTTTATACTCGGTCCGTTTATACTGAGTATATACGGTATACCAATACGCGAGTAAATATCTTTTTTATGGGAAATTACCGATGTTTGTAAACTGCGAGAGCTGGAAAGTAGCGCGCGTAGAGAGTAAAATCGATTCTTCGACTGTGCTGATATTCGACTGTGTTCCCCTAGACTTTCTCCAGGTTCCCACAGCCATTTACATTAAGTTACCATTGATATTTTAATTGTATTTCCCCATTCAAACTTTTCAACTATTCGGCTCCCTTGTCACTTTCATGGGTCCTTTTTCAACTTTCGAACAATCCTATAATTTGAAATTTGAAAATTGGCCGAACGTTTGAAAGTTCGGCCATCTCATTTCCTAACGTATTAAGAGTGAAGGCAAAAAAAAACCACAGAATTATAAGGGTTAAAAAAATTTCCACGTGGCAACTCTGGAAATGTTCCCTGGGATCAACTCTACTTTATGTATTTCAATACCAGTAACCACTGCAACCTTCCTTGTTTGTCAATCTTCACAATCCAGCTTTATTTTAAAACTAATCCAATAACCTGCTCGCCACACAAACATCCAATGAAGACAGTTTCCCCAATTTTTACCCGTTCTATACAGTGAAAAAACGTTTCTGACTTTGAAGACTAAATGGGCCTTTCCTATTCTTAAGTCTTAAGAATGTCTGGCCGTGTCCCGCTGATATGTTTTTTTGGTGAAAAATGCCCCAGATAGTTTATTGTATGACCCATAATGTATTTATAAAATAACCAGTAACTCATGATCCCCCATATGACCTTTTTTTTTGGTCCATTGACCACAACAGCCAGTCCAGAAGCATTTACCAATTCTGTCTTGTTTTAGAGTAACATTAGAGATAAATAAACGTACAGATTTAGCAACTAGTTTTTGTCTTAAAACTTTAGCGCAAACTAGAGATGAAACGAAATCCCAAATGAATGAAATTCTTTAAAATTTTATAAAGCATTTTTTCGAATTTTTATATACATTCTTGATGTTTTTATAAAAAGTTTTGTTTTTTTTGATACAAAGTTTTGGATTGAATTTTGAAAGTTTAAGAAATTTTTCATGCCAATTTACGAGTTTTTCAAAACTGTAAAAATTTATTTGAATCGCGCAAATTTAAAGAACGGCAATTTCCAATGGTAACCACGGTGCTTTTTCGAAACGGGATTCATCACTAGCTGACAGTACCGCTCCGGATTCACTCGTATTCCTTCAGTCCCTAATACCCCAGATCTACAACCATATCTTCACACATAGACCAGCCCCCCGTTTGCCGGGAGGCTAGACGTGCCTTCACTGAACACCGTTGCCCCCTGGACTTAAAGTTGCAGGTTTCCAAACGATGCCGGGAATACAGACAAGGAGGCAGGCAAGAGCAGGATCAGAATCAGGGCAAAGGGTCAAAACCAGGAAATAAGCCGCCAGCACGGTACAGACGGGTTAAGCAAAAACGTAGTCAAGAACAAGCAAAGGTAGGACAGGCAAATGAAATTGGAGTCAAAGCAAGGCAGAGTCGAACGAGAGTATCAGATAAGCACGCGAGAAGAATCCGTGACTTCAGTGGAACGTGGGCCCGGGAAGCCGAGAGACGCCGCAGAGATCCGGCACGATTTAAGGCTTTTGTCACACTGACAATCACGTTTAACCACCAAAACTATGAAAATTTCAATGCACAAACCCAGGTTTTAATGGCCAAAATCTATTTGTCATTTCCCATGGAAATCCATGGTGGTTTCACCATAGAATCTATAACAAGTAACTAGGATCCAACCCAAACCAGTTTTGACACAATTTTGTAGCCTATTCTGTTAAGTGGAGGGGGGCAACACAACTGTTAATGGAGGGCAAAATTCATTCATTAGCCAACTTTTTCATGTTAGCAATTCTAGGCATAACATTTTTCTAGACATGGATAACTTCTTCTATTAAAAAACAACAAGTTCTAGCGGGGTCTATTGCGTTGATTTTCAAATTTTTATGGGGATTTTGGATCATTAAGATTTTTTTAAGTTACTGTACTGATACTTAATGTTATCAGTAACACCCATTTTATCTGTTTTGGAATCTCTTGAATTCTCATTAAAAGGAAGAACTAAACTTTTTATATACTCCTAACCTGAAAGCATTCCCCCCCCCCCAAGAACACCTAACAATAACCTGTAAGTTACTACCCTTAGAAATGGTCAAGTAAATGTAAACCGTGTGTATTTGCATTTCTGGCCACACTCCCCACATTGATCTCCCTGTTTAAATTTGGAATCTAACAGATTGGCTAGAGACTACTAGTTGGCGTGACCTGCTAAATACAACTTCTTGGAGTAGCTTAGGAACTGAGCATGTAAAAGAACACAATGGTCAGTGAACCAATCTTGTGAATACTGGACATGCTTGCATCCTCTAGACTGTCCCTTCCTGTTGTACCACAGTAATCAGTACTTTCCACACTGAAATGCCTGCTGGAACCACAACTTGAATTATTTCACTTTTTATTACTTGCACTACCCTTGGATGTAACATGTATGTTTTCCTTATGTATGTTAAGCCACTGTAAAGCACCACGGAAGATGTTGGCTGCTATATAAATCTACAAATAATAAAATAAAACAAATACACAAGCCCATGTTAGAACGCTGAATTTCTCAGCCACCCCACATCAAAATGAGACTCTGCTTCTGTTGCACCTGTTGTTTGTGAGGCTTAATGCCCTTTAAAGTTGAGAATGAGTTAAAAAAACACACAACCTCAATAACACTAGGTGCAGACTTATTCCTTACCTTAACACACTGTGTTTGAAGCATTCCATATGAACAGTTTGTCCTATTTGCAGATAGATTGCTCTACTGGGAGTTGGTGATTCTATGGACATCTCATTGGGGGTGTCCTTTTTTCAAAAAGGTTCAGAAACTTTTTCAGAGCTAACATGGGCATATACGGTAATCATATAATTAATTTGAGGCAAATATTGGAACATAGTGGACATATGTTTGAACATCGCTAATTCACCAGTTTTAATTTTTGCGTGGCATCACCTTGTAACGATCATTATGTTCCACGTATTTTTGTAAGCCAGTGCAGTGAACGTATCGCGGCGATGATGTTCCGATAAGGTATTTCACTTTTTGCCACAATACTGTATAACACACATCACCACAATCCATATGGTCATAAGACCAACTCCTATATTTTAATACATTTTGATATGTATAACATTGATATTAAATATGATTGGACATCCATTAAAGGGCTGCTCCCCCCCAAACATAATTTAACCCACAACTGGGGCCCACTATGTAGAAGCTCATATTGTTTCTTCCTGTAGTTCCCCCCCCACCCAAAGTCCCAAAACTGGCCAACAGGAGGATAGCAGAGTCCTAAGGCTCTACTCTACCTCCGTGTCTCCCCTCCGGGAGAAGTTGGCAGTGCGCACTCATCATCTCCCTCCCTCTCCTTTCCCTCACAATTTTGTCCTCCCTCTGCCCACTAGCTTCAACCCTTTTGAATAATTACTGCTCCTCCTTCTTCCAGCCCCAACGCATTACTATATTCACAGAAATTTCCCTGATCTTTTACATTACCATGCTCTCTCCTTCGCCGGGTCTGAACCTCCCGGCCAGCTGCATCCTGATGTGTCTGCCTCCCAGCCAATCACAATGGCGGGCTGCCGGTCCCGCCCACCCTGCTTTGCATTTCCGTGCAATGCAAGGACCGTGGCAGTGTCGGGCGAAGGAGAGAGGCATGGTATAAAATTATCTGTGAATAATAGTAATCGGTTGGGCTGGGGAGGGAGGCAATACATACAATACTAATATCTGACCATATGGTTGCTAGATTGTAATCTTAAGCAAATCAAAATTGGATTTGGGTTCTCAGTATTCTTATAAAAAGAGGTGCAAACCTGGTGTGGAACTCAGAAAGTCATGTGCGATGATAAGTGAAAATGGAAGAGACACGAAGCCTCCGTGGTGGGGCAATGGCGAGAAAGAAGATGGCAGGGACCTAAAAAGTCCTTTTAAGGACAGGGTGGTCCCCTGTTTTTCGCTGTAGAAGGCTCTCAACAAGGCTTTTTTAGATCCAGGGTCTTATTATGAGCTGCCGAGACCTACAATGGCCCTTTTGAGAGCGTAAGGGCTCTTTTAAAAAGCCAATGGGGGTCCTGAATTTCCAACTGGGGGGACCCCCAACAAAGGCACTTGTTGTGCCCACAAACGAACTTATAAATATCCCCACAAACTATATATTTCTGAAATCTACACACCTTCAGCTATGTAATCTGTATTTAGTTTATTCATACCATCAATGGTGTGGGCGCAGTTCTTCATGGAAATGTGCACTTTTAACAGATTTTCGGAGAAAATGAACAAAAACCAACTTCAAAGGTTAGAAACGTGCTAAAACCCCATGGAATGTAAAAAATTTTTACAAAATATTAATCTCCCAAATGTCCTGAATCAAACGGTATGCCAAACGCATGGTTACCCACGCGGACGTGGAAGCGACTAGTCACAAATTGAGACAATCACCAATGAAAATATTCGCCAAACCAAATTTGACCATTTTTACCACAAACACCCCCTAACTCAGAAATACCCCCCACAACTTATATATTCCGTGAATCTACACACCTTCACACAATTAAGGCTGTTCAGTCGCTCATTCATACTATCAAATTAGTGTGGGCGCAATTCTTTGTAAAAATTTGCACTTTTTGCAGGTTTCAGAAAAAAACAAGTTTCAAAGTTAAATCATGCCAAATAATGATTTTTTTTTACCCGAGAAGGTCCCTTCCTCAGGTATACCCGAGGAAGTGACCTGTGAGTCCCTAAACATTGTATGTTATGCTTTTCATCAAATAAATGAATTCATCAACTAAGTAGTGTGCTCCTCTACTCTATAATTTGCATGGATTGTGTAGCCCTGGTTAGGGGTCTGAGATGATCTGCACTTACCAACTTGTCTGGCTAATTAGCCAACAATAGTGTGCAAAGTACATCCAGAACTTTCCTGTTACCTGTTACCTGTCCTGTCTCCCTTGACATGGTGGCAACTCTTTTAGGCAAATCCCCTTATTCTTCTGGAATTATGGTGTGGATAAATGTCTATTTAAAGAAACTGTAACAAATAAATCATGCCAAGTTCATAATTACAAATTGGCTAGCCGCGCTCCCACCCACTAAGCCATGCCCACACACAAGCCATGCCCACACACAAGCCACGCCCACTCTTTTTAAAAGGTTGAAATCCTGGATCGAATGAATGTCGCGTGAGCGTTCTGTTGAGTAAGTAATATCGGGTAGTAATATGTATGGCCACCAGTGTTTGCACTTTGCACTTATTGGCCACTCCCCACTAAATTTGTATTGCTTTGTTCACATTTTTGGCACGGCATGCTTGATCCTTTTTGGTACCCTACTGACAGGGCTTTCTAAAAAAAACAAAAAAAAAACAGATTGAAAAATGTCTTATTGGGTAGGGATAGTGTGGGTATTGGGGCTTTATTGTTACTATGTGTACCTTTGTTTTCCTTCCGAACGCTCATTCGGAAAAGAGGAAAAATTTCCCTCGGCCGCGGTAGACTCCCTATAGGGGGGTCGCTTGCAGCCGAGGGAACACAGATCCCGAGCGTTCTCCCTATGCTGTGCATAGGGGGAGCGCTCGGGACTGTGTGTAGCCCAATCATTTGAAAAATACAGACATGATCTTTCTTGATCTTTCAGGTGTGTACCCAGCTTTGTCAGGATCTCTAATTGTTGTGAGAATTTAAATACAATTCTCTATTGGGTTCTCCAATATCTTCCATCAAAGGGATGTCTATTTTTTTTACACTGATTTTTTTCACATTTGCCTGAAAAGTGAGAAGGGAAAATGGTCTTGACTATGAATAGCAAGCAAAATTTACAAAGTCCAGATATAACAATCGATAAACTTTTATCCAAAACACTAATAAATCCAACAAAGTGCTTCAACAGGTATTAGTTAGGGGAAGTGACACTGGTACATTAATTTGATGCAAAAATAATTATGCAAAAATAAAAAAAAACACAATGTAAATGAAAAGTCTGGCAGATGGTCACTTACAGTGCAAACAGAAATAACAATGAATGCATCAGAAATATGAAAAAAATAGAAGTTTTTATGTTTTGATTCCAGGTAAACTTAATATGTGAGGAATGAGACTAATTTGGAATGAACATCACTTTTTAAAAGATCAAAACATATGGTAAATATCAAATGTGTAAAAATCAACACATAGGATAGACGGACCACTATATCCCCACAAGCTCCTTCTATGGCTGCATTCAGGAGCATGCACAAAAGAGTTCATTAGCAGTGATGCTGGTGCCCTGAGCAAATTTTTCAGTCTGCCTCATTGTTTGTACATCACAGGGTCAGTGAACCAGAGTCCTTTTTACTAAGATCGATAAACAAAAAACAAAACATATTCCAAAATGCTTTGGGCAATTAAATAGAGTTTCATGTTACTTGCAACAGTAAGACTAGGTTCGCAGCTGTTGTTAAATATTTGGTACAAATAATGCAATTTCAGTAAAACTGTAATTATTATGAAAAGTTGCTAAATTGATGCTGTTCTGTGACGTTAATTTCTGTGTCATTTTTGCGCCAATTTTCTTGACACAGAATCTCATTGTAAACCCCCATATATTTACATTAATGCAAAATTAAACATGAACACTATTTCTTTATTCACTAAAAGAAGTTCTAAAAATAAAGGGTGTTTTTCTATAATCCATGTCCATTCGATTTTTTGAAGGCCTCCTTAATTTCCTTGTTTCTCATACAGTATATTATGGGATTAAAGAAGGAGTAGCTATGGTGTAAATGCAGAGACACCCACCTTATTTACATTCAATGTTTTCCCTGTGGGTGGTGGAATAAATTCCAAACAACGAGCCTAGAAATATTCCACAACAGTTTGTGGGGAGCTGCAGGTGGAGAAAGCTTTCTACGCCCTAGAATGGATGGAATTCTGAAGATGGCTTTCAATATATACCACATAGTGGACAATAATAAGAATCAGTGTAACCATAAATACAGTTGTGGCAAACAATAAACTGTTCAGTCTTCACAGCAGAAATGTCTGAGCAGGAAATTGTAGAATAGAAGAAAATCACAATAAAAATGGTCAATAATGAGCTACACAATTCTAACTACTCACATTATTACCAACCAAACAAAATGTGAAGCCCAGATCCAACAAGTTAATAACAAGATGAAGCAAAATTGTGTGTTCATAATAGTAGTATATCGTAGGGGGTGACAAATTGCTAGATACCTGTCAAAGGACATCACAACAAGAAGAGAGACATTCTGAACATAATGCAGAACCGTAGATTTGTAGTTGGATGAAACAGGCAGGAACAGATATTACTCACTGTACCTTTTAGTACACCAGAAAGCATAACAGGAACAATACTGTTGGTGAGTACGATGTCACAAAGAGAGAGATGACTGAGGAAAAAGAACATTGGATGGTGCAGAGTGTGACAAAGAATGAACTAATGTGGCAACCGTACCATTTAGAATTACGTCCAACAATATAGGAAAAAAATCAAAGGAAAAATGGAATCCTAACATCACTGAGCAATGGAAATCCCAAAAGAATGATCAGATTGTCCGTGGTTTGATTGTCTCCTTCTATCGCTAAATTATTAAAACAAAAACAAATACAATAATCATTTTAAATAATCATATAAAAATGTTACGTGTCCGTTTAAGTTTTATTTTAAAAACATTTCTGATGTAATAATGTGATTGTAAATGTACCAGTCTTACCAGTTTTCATATAGGCCGAAGAACTTTTTATTTTAAATCTTAGTTGTGAATTGGACACATAATTATGTCCTAACTAATAATATTAAAGGTGGCCACACAGAAATTCCCTGTTAAATTGATGTCCATTTTAATTATTTGTTTTTTGGAATTTGTTTGATAAATCTACATCATTTTGTGCCATTTGTAACATTCTTGTACTAAGCAAACTCTTTAGGTTGATACAATGCCAAAAAGGAATTTTTGTATTTGATGGAAACAGTTAAAATCAACTGGGATTATTTTATCATTCAATTAATAAAACAAGTCCACCTGAATTTCATACTTTATTTGATATACAATGACCTGGATGACTGAAAATCATTATGGTTATAATTTCCTCCTCAAAACTTCAAATAGATCCTTTTGTTTATACCCTTCAAGAAGTGTAAATATTTATTGTTTTAGTAGTTTTGCCACAGTTTTTAATTTCTCAAATTTATAATCCATGGTTTGCACTTCTACTATAAGCTCTTCTGCTATACTACCTGGATTAGATAAGCCACGCTACCTTAATTAATGCATAATAGAAAGATGGTCAGGAAAAACAAGTTCTTGAATTACTAGCAACCTTCAGCTTCCAGTCTTCCTACTAGTTGTATTATCTTTTTCCTGTTTTTTGTTGATTTATTTTTATTCTGATTATTCTGATTATTCTGATTATTCTATTACATAGATTGAGGGTTTCATTTACTCTACAATTGCTTTGATTTTACATATATAATATAGGACTGTAAGTGGTTTTAATCAATACAAATACATGCATACAACAAATAAAAGGTTTTCTTTTTTTATGACCTCAATGTTACAAGATTGGGCCCCAGACATGGATCAAGCTTCTTTTTAATCTTTTTAATGTTGAAAGTCTTTGTTGGGTTGTTGATGTTGAAATTTACCTAGAAAGGTTAAACATTAAAGGCAATTGGCTTTTTCAACCCAAAATAATTATCTGACTGTGTAACTATATAAAATTGGACAGATCCACTAGATACATTATTGAAATAAAAAGCGTACATTTATGTAAATAATGAAATTCAAGTTACAATGCAGAAAAAAGACCAAAAATACTTAAATAAAATCTATTTGCTAATTTTTATGTGATGTTTATATCCTTTATATATTTTCAGTAAAAAAAAAAAAGAGCTGTAGTTTGGATATACAGCTCATATCTATATTTCCTATTTGTTTATTAAAGCTTCATTCATTGTATAACCTCATTACTGAATAAGCTCCACAATAAGAAACAAATTGCTTTAATCTAAAGAAAAAAAAAAAAAGGCCATACTTCTCTTTAACTAATAACTTGTAAAGGTTAATTGCACAGTGACAATTTGTTTTCACTTGCACTTGCCCTGTTTGGTTTCATTCACAATTTCATTTGTTTGAGTTCTTTAAACAAATGATTATTCTTACCTAAATAATGTCTGTTTAATGCCAGGGCATCTGAATTCATTTCAAACAATACATAAAGGTCAAATCTTTCTATTAGATGAATGAAATGTATTCACTGGTATACTGGCAGTCTTCTTATCCAACTCAATACTAAATGACAATTGTTTTAAGGCTTCTTTTATATATTTTATACAAGATCCCAGTGGTATTAACCAAGCTCAAAGGATATGTGCAAGCAAATATTTACATACAGGTACAATTAGCACTAATGAACTAAATTATGTTTTTAAAGGTTTATCCTCCAGCAAATAGTTTTAAGAATTATTTTAGCAGTAGTTGAATTAACATTATTAGTAACAAGTTTATTATTTGGCTTGAAAAAGCCAAATTACTGTTCTTTCTATTTCTTCTTCTTCTTCTTTTCTTCCGTTTTATTCTTCCGCTTTTTTGGACCGTATCTCGTCCCAACAGTTTTTGAGCGAGAGACATAAATCGGTAACAGACGTGCGGGGCATATAGGAATCTAAGGAATTCCCGGAAGCGTTACGGCGTTATCGGCGAATTTCCGACTTTTTTCCCATAGACTAAATGGTAACAATCCTCAATTGTGGATATTTCAAAACAGTTTTTTTCATGGTCTAAATACAAATGGTGAACCCCCAACCCCCCACACCGACCCAGGTACACCCCACCTACTGACCTACCTTTCTATTCCCATGGAAGCCATATTTAAAGGGTAACTAAAGTCAAAAAAACTAATTTAGATTTATCCTCAATAAAAGATATTTTTTTTATGGTTATAAAACACAAAAAAGACATACCCCCTCAACCAGACCCCGGTCAACACCTACTAATCTACTTATCCATACTGTGGCAGCCATACTTAAAGGGTAACTAAAGTAAAAAAAATAATTAGATTTATCCTCATAAAAAAAATAGTTTTATGGTTGTACACACAAAAAAGACATACCCTCAACCAGACCCAGGTACACACACCCTACTGCTCTACTTATCCATTACGCGGAGCCATCCTTTAAAGGATAACTAAAGTCAAAAAAGCAAATTTTGATCAATAATCAAAAAACTTTGTTTTTTTAACCCCCAACTGATACAGGTATAACACAGCTACTGACCTACCCCTCAATTACTGTTGCAGCCATACTTAAGGGTAACTAAGTCAAAAAACTAATTTTGAGCAATCATCAAAAAGTTTTTTTTTTTTTAACTCTCAACCCAACACGGGTACACACATCTACTGATCTACTTATTCATTACTATGGCAGCCATATGTAAAGAGTAACTAAAGTAAAAAAAACTAATTTTGACCAATCATCAAAAAAGTTGTATTTTATCCCCCAACCAGATATGAATACACACACACCAACTGACCTACCTTAACAACAATGTCCTCATCATTACATTATTGAGTTTAAAATCTGCAGCACAAACACACAAATTCCCTTCCAAAATGCAGTCTTTCAAGCCAAATTCAAAGTTTATACTTTCCCTTTCTAGTTTCTACTGATGACAGAAAATTTTGATTGATTGTACAAGTCTCTGACAGGTTTTATAACATTTTTTTATGAAAGTTCAATTGTTATAACAAGCATGCATGCATTTTGAACATCAGTAAAAAATCTGATCAGTTTAGAATTAAATCGATTCCTTAGATTCATTAGATTGTTAACTAACAAATTAAACAAAATCTAAATAATAAACAAACTTTATCAGTGTATGGCTAAACTATGCTGTTTTAATATGAAGGGAACTGTGCACAAGTTAGGGTTACCTAGTCTTACCTGTAAAATGACAAAGCATAAAAATTGCAGATTGGAGTTGTGGGGGCATGGCTATCAATGGGCATCTGATGTACCTGTCACATGGATACAAGCTACTGGAAGCAGAAAGTGTTATCATTTTAGCACCGTATTGTCTCACAGCTCATTTATCATCCCAAATTCAACTGATATAAAAGTGGTTAACTAAAATTTTAGTGTTGAAAATTACATACAAAACAATTTCTGGAGATTTTATTTTCAACTCAATTTTCATGCTACATTTAGTGTCTATGACTGGAAAGTTAAAGGGCATGTCCACCCCCAAAACTATAATTTCACCCACTACTGACCCACTCTGTAGTGCATAAAAATCCTTACCTTACATCCCAGCTCCAAATGGCTGCCCTGCTATGTCCCTCCAAGTCCCAAAAACGGCCACCAGGATCCTAGCAAAACATCTTCAAAAACTAAACTTAAAGTCCAGTTATCTACCTGAATAAACATATACAGCTGACAGATGTAGGACTATCCTGTCTCCTAATCAATCTCTCCAAGCTCTTTTAAAGCTTGAACATGCTCAAAGGCAGCAGCTAGGGGAATAACATTTATCCAAGGGCTGTGATGTCAACTGAAAAAACAGGAACCAGAAAGAGGAAACAGAACATCGGGCACTTTTAGGCTATTCTTTGAGAGGGTGGACTTGCCCTTTAACAGAGCCAAGTCAATTTTCCAGAAAATTGCTCTATATTAGACTATTTCTGTGTGGTAACCAAAAAGAACTTTAAGGGTTAATTAGCTTAATAATAATTAAAGTCATTTTAAGCGCTAGTTGAACTAAACTTAGATTGTTTAATCCTGATGTGAAGCTTTTCTCCCCAGACACCTGTACATTGTAAGATTCTTCTTTGGTAAGTTTGTCTTTATTGAGATAAATTCCATGTTGTTGCCAGTACAATTCACGCCCATATAGTCTTCAAAGAAACTTGTGACATGTTGCACCTATTGGCCATGCCTCTCACCCCAGTATCCACTGTCTCTGCACATATTTTCTATATTGTCATTTCTATATTGTCTGTATTTCTGTATTGCAAGTTCCTGCAGTTTATTTACCCTCAAGTATGTGTCACAAAGAATAGCCTACCAGGACAATACTAAACAGACGCTGCTTTTAGATATGTTCCTAGGAAAAATAAAGATAAATCACGTTAAGTGAACATTGTATTGTGGAAACACGGAAGGTAAGAGGCACTTTTATGATCTTCTTTTAGAAAGAGGTTTAATACCCCAATTTACTTTTATTTTTTACATAATTCCAATAGTTTCGCATATCCATGCAAGCTAAGAATAAAATGCAATATTACTTCACAAAGGAATGTTTAATTGACAGTTATGGGGATATGTTTACCAAAAAAATATACTGAAACCCGTGTTCTGTGTCAGAGAGCTGTAGGATCTCTGAGCTGTAATATGATTGACTGTCAGCTTCTAAGGGACTATGCTGTAGCCTCCTGTGAAATGTACTGCATGCACATAGCGTGTAATACACCAAATATTGTATTCAGGTTACACAGCTCCAAATAAAGTTGCCGTAATCGTCCATTTCAGGTGGTGCTCCTGGTGATAAACAACTATATATTACACGAAAGGAGGGCCACAGACAGTCCCCTAAAAAGTACACCAGTGAAGCACACTACTGTAAATCAGCGAATGAATATTTTATTATGCCATACAAGACGCTAAAACCACCATAACTACACCACAATAATCAATAAACACTAGACTCTAAAACCGGGGCGTCCCCCGTTAATACAATGTGCAAAAGGGTTCTGGGATCCCTGCATGGAATTAGGTGAGACACCACCCCCTCCCCATATTTATAAGAAAAGGTAACCAGTGTCTCCCAAGACCAGTCAGTACCAGGTAGATTGATCCTGCAACTCCAGTAAATCAATCCTAAATGCTGGGCTGAAAGAAAACAAATACAGCAGCAGTTCACATGGAACACAAGCAGGTAAATATACTACCCGATCCTGTTGGTAATCAGACTGTCTGCAGGCTTCCCCCGGGTTTGTGCTCCCCACACCTCAGCACCTCAGCAGCTTCTCACCAGGGCCGAACGAGATGTCACTCCTCCCGGAACTACCACTCCTTCGGCACCTCTCAGCAGAGCTCCAACTGCCTTCACCTGATCCGATTAGGGGCTACCGCGCAAGGGGCAGCCTTACCAACAGCCTCTCCGACTCTGCCTCCGCTCTGAAAACTCCACACCGGTTAGGCAACAATCTATGTATAGGGAAAGTTCCAATGTTGACTATTGAGCACAGTGTTTCAAAATACCCAGTCTCTCCAGCCTGATTTACAAAGACACCAGGTCCCAGCGCTCTCCATACAGGAATCCTTTGCACCTATTCGCGTTTCACCCACGTGGATTAACCCACACACAGGGTGCTTACATCATGAACCCACTTCCTCCCTTAAATACCTAGCATTTTAAGATACAGTGTACAAACAATGTATTTACATTCATATGGTGGAGAAGCAACCTAGTTGCTAATTCCCAACCCGCTACCACCACATTGACTGGATTCAAAACACCTTGTAATCACATCAAAATGTTTTAAACCCTTTCTCAAGGATAAATAAAGTTTTGTGCTACGTGTTTTTGCATTAATTTTTACAAAAAGCAGGCAAATGAAATTTCCTCATTTAATCCCTCAGGTTTCAGGGTTTTGAGGTCAAATATATATATAATGATATGTTTTGCCACACTACTCCTAATGTAGACCCCCATTCCTAGTGGCCCTAACGTGTTCCTCTATCCGAACACTTAACTTTCTGCGGGTCTTCCACTCATATTTCTTTCCATAGAAACACGTTTGTCAATAATTTAAGCTCCTTTGTCTTGGATTCCACAGAATTCAATTCTGAAATTAAAGGGTATAAACCAATTAACCCATGGAATGATTTAGAAAAAACTAATTCTGTACCAGCAGCTCTTACCACAACTTCAACTGTGTTGAACACTGACAATACAGGGGAGATGCAACTGATTTCAAAGCAGTTAAAGCCACAGGAGATGGATGTGATTGTTAGGGAAGTTGGACATGTCCCACAGTATGATATCAAAAGGTTCACAAAATGGTTTTGTGACTTTCAAACATATAGCTTGACTCCAGAAGATATGGATAGAGTTTTCAAAGAGTTGTTGGAAATGGTTTATGGGTGAGAATTGTGCAGATGTGTGGACAGCACGCAGAACAAGAGATATTGTGAGAGAATTGTTAAAGGCATTGTATAGCATTACATCAAATGTGTCTTTGTCTGGAAAAGTAAACAAATGAGGCAGAATCACATATGAATTGTCTGCTAGAATAGCTACTGTGATGGAACAACTAATGTCTGGTACCCTGGCTTTGAATATGAAGGTTTAATTCATAGGTAATGTTGGTTAGACCTTTAGATAATGATATTAAGGAAGGAATATTAGCAGTAACGCCAGACCCCTGTGACATGAATGACATTCTATTGAGAGCAGACAATTTTTGGAGAAAAGGAAATAAAGAAGGAAGCTTTGCAGTTGATGTAGCTAGATCTTTCAGGATAGAGGATCAGCTGGAATGCTGACCAGTGTATGAGCGACATGAGCATAACATTAGGAAGGGGAAAAGACATGAAAATACTTGGAGCTTAGAAAGAAGGAACTATTTCAGAGACAGAGGATGCTTTAGAGGTAGAGGTGCAGGTAAAAATGGGAGTGGATTCCCTTAGAACAATAATGGAGGAAAAGAATAGATTACAAGAGATTGTGAATATGCTAAGAGAACAGTTACAAGAAGCCAGGAAAGCAGGGTGTAGATAGGCCAGTGGCAGGCGGAAAGGGGGTGGGGCTAGCATAGGGGATAGGGAGGCATGTGTATTAAAGTGTACAAATAAATTACAGGATCATAATCTAAAATGTAGTGTTTGCACATGCGAAAGCCTGGCTGACAAAATTGGTGAATTGGAAATTAGTGGCATTGAATTAAATTATGATGTAATAGGTATAGTAGAAACGTGGTTGAACAGTTCTATGACTGGCTGTAAGTGGGGGCAACATGGGTGGAATTAGGCAACAGGAAAGGGGGTAATGTCATTGTTGGTGTCTGCTATAAGCCACCAAATGCTAGCAGAGAGGAGGTGAGTCAACTTCATATGCAGTTGACACGGGCTGCAAGTTTGGGGAGTGTGCTCATTATGGGGGACTTCAATTACCCTGACATTGATTGGTGTAGTGGAACTGCCATCAAAAAAAGCTGGTGAGTTCCTGAATTGCTGCAGGAAAATTTTCTCTCACAGGTGGTTGAGGTTCCTACTAGAAAGGAGCTCTGTTGGATATGGTAATATCTAACATCATGGAGCGCATTATAGATATAAAGGTAACTGGAGGCTTAGGGAATAGTGACCATGAAATAGTGTTTTGTTGGGACTTTGTTATCGAAAGGAAAATGCCCTGGGTTAACAAAGACTTTAAATTTTGGGAAGGCAAATTTTCCCAGGTGAAAAGCAGCTCTTCAGAATGTCAACTGGGATAATGTATTATCAGGTAAAGGTACTGAGAATGGACTGTGTTCAGGGGGATTTTAAGCCGTTCACATATAATTTATACCCTTGGGAAATAAATGTAAAAAAAAATAATCCGCGCCCATGTGGCTGAATTCTGATGTAAAGAGGCAAATGGAAAGGAAGAAAATGCATTTAAAACCTTTAAGGCAGAGGGAAGGGAAAGGGCCTTTAGGGATTATAAAAACTGTAACAAGGAGTGTAAGAAGCAATCAAACTAGCTAAAATTAATAATGAAGTTAGGATGCTGAACAAGCATCACTAAGCCTAAAAATGTATAAAAAGTATATTAATAGTAAGAAGATGAGGACTGAGAATGTGGGACCATTAATTAATTGGATAAGTTAGTTACGAGGATGGCGATAAAACAAATGTCTTCAATACTTTTTTCCCCTCTGTATAAACTATAGAAGATCCAAGTACAGATATCATAGAGTATAGTAGCAATAATGTATAAAAGTTTTAAGTGCACTTTGGTTAACCAGGATATGGTACAGAAAGAACTAAATAAGTTTATATTAATAAATCTCCTGGACCGGATAAAATACATCCTCGGGTACTTAGGGCCCTATTTATAAAAGATCGGTATCGTTATCGTAAAATACCGATCGTTATAGTAAAATAACGACCATTTTTTACCGTAACGACGGTATTTACCGATAATGACCGGTATTTATCGATAACGACCGATTTTAGCAATATCGGGAAATACCGGTCGTTATCGGTAAATAACGGTCGTTATCTGTAAAAACCTGTCATATTTTACGATAACGATCGGTATTTTACGATAACGATACCGATCTTTTATAAATAGGGCCCTTAGGGAGCTAAGTTCAATTTATCTAGGCCATTGTTTCTTATTTTGCAGATTCCCTCAGTCCGGGGGTGTGCCTCTGGATTGTAAAGGCTGATGTTATTCCAATATTCAAAAAGGGTAGTCATTCACAGCCGGGTAATTACAGGCCTGTATATTTAACTTCAGTGGTGGGGAAGATCCTGAAAAGTTTATAGGGACATGTTCTAGAGTATGTTTCAAGGACTGACATTATAAGTAGTAACCAGAATGGATTTAGGAGGATATATCTTGTCAAACTAACTTGCTTGGCTTTATGAGGAAGTAAGTAGAAATTTAGACTCTGGCATAGCAGTAGATGTAGTTTACTTGGATTTTGCAAAGGCTTTTGATACATTCCCCCCTAGGCGACTAATGTGTAAGCTAAGGTCTGTTGGTCTGGGGAGTCACATTTGTACATGGATAGAAAATTGGTTAATGAATAGGATGCAGAGAGTAGTTGTAAATAGGGCGTCATCATTATGGACTAAAGTGCTAAGTGGGGTGCCACAGGGTTCTTTGTTGGGGCTGCTTCTATTTAATCTATTTATTAATGATCTGGAAGTCGGTATTCTGTGTTTGCTGACGACACAAAATTTTGTCGACCATTAAAAACTTCAGAGGATGTGCAATCATTGCAGGGGGATCTAGATAGATTGTCACATTGAGCTGCTAAGTGGCAGATGAGATTCAATGTTGATAATGTAAGGTGATGCATTTTGGATTTAAAATCCTTGTGCTACTTATACTATAAATGGCTCTGTGTTAAGTGAATCCCTGTTGGAAAGGGATCTTGGTTTTTGGTGGATAACAAACTTAAAGGTAGCAAGCAGTGCCAGGCGGCAACAGCCAGAGCCAGCATGGTATTGTCTTGTATAAAGAGAGGTATGGATTCAAGGGAGGAAAATGTTATTCTCCCTTTTTACAAAGCATTGGTAGACCTCATTTGGAATATGCATGGCAATTTTGGAATCCTGTGTACAAAAAGGACATCTTTGAAATGGAAAGGGTTCAGAGAAGGGCAACTAAATTAAAAGGGGATTGGGGAGCTTGAATATGAGAGAGACTGGAAAAGTTACAATTATGTACGCTGGAGAAAAGGCCTTGCATGGGGATATGATTACTGTGCTAAATACATTACACGGGCCATACAATAAACTATCTGGTTTGTTCACCAATAGAACAACACATAATTGAGTATAATACAGGAACTTAACTTTATAGTATAGTATTTGAGGTTGAATAAAGACATCCATCCATCAAGTCCAACCCATCTAGCAATATCCTCATTTTCTGCCTAACTGTTAATCCAGAGAAAGGCAAAAAAAACCCACCAAATTTATGAAGGGGGTAAAAATTCCTTCCTGACTCCAAGTGGAGTCGGAAATTTCCCTGGATCAACTCTACTTTATGTATCAATACCAGTAACTTGCAACATTCCTTGTTTGCAGAAACTCATCCAGCTTTTTTTTGGAACTGACCAATGAACCTGCCATAACAACGTCCACTGGAAGACAGTTCCATAGCTTTACCGTTCTCACAGTGAAAAACCCTTTCCGAACTTGAAGCCTAAACCTTTTTTCTTCAAGTCTTAAAGGATGTCCTCATGTCCTCTGATATGTTCTATTGGTGAACAAACCAGATAGTTTATTGTATGGCCGTTAATGTATTTATACACAGTAATCATATCCCCATGCAAACACCTTTTCTCCAGCGTACATAATTGTAACTTTTCCAGTCTCTCTTCATATTCAAGCTCCCCCAATCCCCTATTTAGTTGCCCTTCTCTGAACCCTTTCCATTTGAAAGCTGTCATTTTTGTTCACAGGATTCCAAAATTGCACTGCATATTCCAAATGAGGCCTTACCAATGCTTTGTAAAAAGGGAGAATAACATTTTCCCCCCTTGAATCCATACCTCTCTTTATACAAGACAATACCATGCTGGCTCTGACTGTTTCCGCCTGGCACTGCTTGCTACCTTTAGGTTTGTTATCCACCAAAACTCCAAGATCCCTTTCCAACAGGGATTCACTTAACACAGAGCCATTTATAGTATAAGTAGCACAAGGACTTTTAAGTCCAAAATGCATCACCTTTACATCTATCAACATTAAATCTCATCTGCCACTTGTGACAATCTATCTAGATCCCCCTGCAACGATTGCACATCCTCTGAAGTTTTTAATGGTCGACAAAGTTTTGTGTCGTCAGCAAACACAGAAACCTTGCTGATAATAACGACTTCCAAATCATTAATAAATAGATTAAATAGAAGCGGCCCCAACTCAGAACCCTGTGGCACCCCACTTAGCACATTAGTCCATAATGATGAAGCCCCATTTACAACTACTCTCTGCATCCTATTCATTAACCAATTTTCTATCCATGTATAAATGTGACTCCCCAGACCAAGAGACCTCAGCTTATACATTAGTCGCCTATGGGGGACTATATCAAAAGCCTTTGCAAGATCCAAGTAAACTACATCTACTGCTATGCCAGAGTCTAAATTTCTACTTACTTCCTCATAAAAGCCAAGCAAGTTAGTTTGACAAGATCTATTCCTCCTAAATCCATGCTGGTTACTACTTATAATGTCAGTCCTTGAAACATACTCTAGAACATGTCCACTTATTAAACTTTCCAGGATCTTCCCCACCACTGAAGTTAAATGTACAGGCCTGTAATTACCCAGCTGTGAATGACTACCTTTTTTGAATATTGGAATAACATCAGCCTTTTTACAATCCAGAGGCACACCCCCGGACCTGAGGGAATCTGCAAAATAAGAAACAATGGCCTAGATAAAACTGAACTTAGCTCCCTAAGTACCCGAGGATGTATTTTATCCGGTCCAGGAGATTTATTAATATTAAACTTATTTAGTTCTTTCTGTACCATGTCCTCGGTTAACCAAAGTACACTTAAATCTTTTATACTATTATTGCTACTATATTCTATGATATCTGTACTTGGAACTTCTATAGTGTATACAGAGGGGAAAAAAGTATTCAAGACATTTGCTTTATCGCCATCCTCTGTAACTAACTTATCCCCATTAATTAATGGTCCCACATTCTCAGTCCTCATCTTCTTACTATTAATATACTTTTACAAACTTTTTAGGCTTAGTGATGCTTTGTTCAGCTATCTTAACTTCATTATTAATTTTAGCTAGTTTGATTGCTTTCTTACACTCCTTGTTACAGTTTTTATAATCCCTAAAGGCCCTTTCCGTTCCCTCTGCCTTACAGGTTTTAAATGCATTTTTCTTCCTTTCCACTTGCCTCTTTACATCAGAATTCAGCCACATGGGCGCGGATTTATTTTTTTTACATTTATTTCCCAAGGGTATAAACTTATATGTAAACTGGCTTAAAATCCCCTTGAACACAGTCCACTTCTCTTCAGTACCTTTATCTGATAATACTTTATCCCAGTTGACATTCTGAAGAGCTGCTTTTAACCTGGGAAAATTTGTCTTCTCGAAATTAAAAGTCTTTGTTAACCCAGTGCACTTTCCTTTCGATAACAAAGTCCAAACGCCACTATTTCATGGTCACTATTCCCTAAGCCTCCAGTTACCTTTATATCTATAATGCTCTCCACGATGTTAGATATTACCAGATCCAACAGAGCTCCTTTTCTAGTAGGAACCTCAACCACCTGTGAGAGAAAATTTTCCTGCAGCAAATTCAGGAACTCATCAGCCTTTTCTGTGATGGCAGTTCCACTACACCAATCAATGTCGGGGTAATTAAAGTCCCCCATAATGAGCACACTCCCCAAACTTGCAGCCCTTGTCAACTGCATATGAAGTTGACTCACCTCCTCTCTGCTAGCATTTGGTGGCTTATAGCAGACACCAACAATGACATTCCCCCTTTTCCTGTTGCCTAATTCCACCCATATTGCCCCACTTTAACATCCATATCGCCAGTTATCTCTTCTTTTAAATTTGGCTTCAATTCTTTTTTAACATAAACACATACTTCTCCCCCTTCCTTTTTTCTCAGTCCTGCCTAAAAAAGGCATATCCTTCTAAATTTACAGCCCAGTCGGGAGAACTGTTCAACCACGTTTCTGCTATACCTATTACATCATACTTTAATTCAATGCCATAATTTCCAATTCACCCATTTTGTCAGCCAGGCTTCTCGCATTTGCAAACATACATTTTAGATTATGATCCTGTTATTTATTTGTACAGTTTAATACACATGGCTCGCTATCCCCTATGCTAGCCCCACCCCCCTTTCCGCCTGCCACTGGCCGATCTACACCCTGCTTTCCTCCTGGGCTATCTATCCCAGTGAGACTAATACCCTCCCCCCTAAACCTAGTTTAAAATCTCCTCCAACCCTCTAGCCATCTTCTCCCCTAAAACAGCTGCACCGCCATCAATGAGGTGCAACCCATACCTAAAGAGCCTGTAGCTGACAGCAAAGTCTGCCCAGTTCTCAATACACCCAAACCCTTCTTCCTTACACCACCCTCTTAGCCACACATTAATGATCCTAAGCTCCCGCTGTCTCTCTGGCTTAGCACGTGGCTGCAGTAGTATTTCTGAAAACACTACCCTGGAGGTCCTTGCTTTTAACTTGGCCCCTAGCTCTCGGAAATCATGTTTAAGGACCTCACCTCCTCCTCTAACTTTGTCATTGGCACCAATGTGACCAAGACCGCCGGGTCACACCCGGCCCCACCCAATAATCTGTCTACACGATCCACCACATGCCGAACCCTAGCACCAGGCAGACAACACACACTTCGGCATGTAGAGTCTTAGCGGCAGATTACCCTATCTGCGTTCCTTAAAATGGAGTCCCCTACCACTACCACCTGCCTTGCATTCCTCCTCCTTTGTATCAGAGATGGCAGTCCCCTGGGTGCTCAAGGGACAAGCCCCCTCCATACATGCTTATTCCGAGGTGTCCTCCTCCACTTTATTACCTAAGGCGGCAAATCTGTTGGGATGGGCAATCTGGGAAGAAGCCATCTACCATTTGTCATCTACCTAATATAACTTAGTACTGCTTGTGAAGGTTCTCATTCATCCAGGTCATGGTATATCTGTTGTATTCAATTAGATCAACTGGACATGAAGTTTAGTTCTTGAAGACATTTCGCTAGTCATCCGACTGGCTTTCTCAATTCAGAATGACTTGTACAAGAATCTGTGGCAATTATGTACCCTGGAAAATCCCAATTAGCATATCACAGCCAAGTGTTAAGGGCGTGATTGGATAGTGGCTAAGAGATGTTATAGGAATGCCCAGAGTAAGGTGTCAAAACAGCATTGTACATGGCAGACAGATGGTGTCATCCCAGAACAACCCCAAGGGATTGGATACAAGAGGAGGGAAGTGTCCCTTCATCAAACAAGGAGGAATGGGTGAGGAACTTGTCTAACAGGACCCTGACCCAGCCAGAAATGGAAGTCCTTGCTTGAATTGAAGGGCTTGAATTTTGCCATAACTCCTAAAGCCATCCCTGTGGTGGATATTATAGCAGCCACAGAAGCCTCAATCCACAATAATAAGGTACCACAGAGTGAGGCAGAACAACTTCATCTTAAGGTATCTGCAGCCTTAGCCAGTGCTAAACCTCCTTCATCTAACCTGACCACACAGGAAAGAAGAGCCTTAACATCCCTCAAGAAAGATTCCAGTATCACCATTCTACCAGCAGACAAGGGAAGATGCACAGTGGTACTCAACACCTCAGACTACCATGATAAGGTGACCATGCTCCTGGCTGATAACAACACATATGAGGCTTTAACAAGGGATCCCACCAGCCATTACAGGAAAAGTGTCATAGACTTACTACAACAGCTTCAAAAGGATAAAGCCATTGATCGAGCAATGTATCATTGCCTCTCCCCTGGTGAGGCATATCCATGCATATATGGACTCCCAAAGATACATAAGGAAGGGGCACCACTAAGACCTATAGTCAGCAGCATCAACTCTGAAACATACAAGGTGGAAAAATACCTAGCCAACATCTTATGACCATTGGTGGGAAGTTCTAACCATCATATCCAGAACTCTCAGGATTTCACCAACAAGATTGAAGATATAGTACTCGGTGCAGAAGAAACTATGGTGTCCTATGATGTGACATCTCTCTTCACCTGTATACCCACCAAGGAGGCTGTTGACATGGTGAGAAAATGGCTAGGACAAGACAGCACTCTTACCAGCAGAACTGATCTCAACCCAGAACAGGTATGTTCCTTACTGGACTTGTGCCTGAATACCACCTATTTCAAATACAGGGATAAGTTCTATAAGCAAAAACACAGATGTGCTATGGGATCTCAAGTTTCACCCATTGTGGCCAACCTTTACATGGAGGAGGTAGAAAAACTGGCGCTTAATACCTTTAAGGGCATAGCACCCAGCCACTGGTTCAGATATGTGGATGACACCTGGGTTAAAATCCACCAGAAAGAAGTACAAGCTTTCACAGAACACATTAATGCGGTAGACCAAAACATCAAATTTACAAGGGAAGAGGTACAAAAAAACAAACTGGCTTTCTTGGACTGCTTGGTAGAAGTCAGGGAGAATGGTAAACTGGAAGTAGAGGTTTACAGAAAACCACACAGATTAGTATTTGATGTTTGACTCCCCCCACCCTTTAGACAAGCTGGATGTCATCAGAACCCTGCAACACAGAGCAGAGAACATCCCCACTAGCACAGAGGCGAAGGTTAAAGAAATGAAACATCTCAGAGGAGCTCTTAAAACTTGTGGATATCCAGAATGGGCCTTTGTCAAAAGAAGCAGAAGGAAATATCTGTTGTATTCAATTAGATCAACTGGACTTGAAATGTAGTTCTTGAAGACGTTTCGCTAGTCATCCGACTGGCTTTCTCAATTCAGAATGACTTGTACAAGAATCTGTGACAATTATGTACCCTGGAAAATCCCAATTAGCATATCACAGCCAGGTGTTAAGGGTGTGATTGGATAGTGGCTAAGAGGTGTTATAGGAACGCCCAGAGTAAGGTGTTAAAACAGCATTGTACATGGCAGACAGTTGGTGTCAAACCCCCCCACCTCTATTTAGGCTTGGTTTCTTTACTTTTCACATAAATGGCCTCCTTACACCTCTCTTGAACCGTCACGTTCCTTCGCCAATATTACATTACAATCTTCAAGGTATGTCCTTTATCCTTAAGATGCAGGTACACGGCTGAGTCCTGACCCGGGAATTGGCTCTTCTGTGCTGGGCCATACGTTGATGCAGTTGCTGTTTGGTCTCCCCCACATACAAAATCAGAGCATTCTTCACTGCACTGCACTGCATATATAATGTCGCTTTTCTTGTGTTTTGGTATTGGGTCTTTCGGATGTACCAATTGCTGCCTCAGTGTGTTGTTCGGTTTAAAGCAGACAGGGATACGATGTTTTTTGAAAATTCTTCTTAATTTCTCGGAGACCCCTGCTACATATGGGATGACCATGTTCTTCCTCCTGTCTTGCTTTTCCCCTTCACTGTTGGTATTTGTGTTCTTTTCTTTCCTTCTACTTCTTTTGACAAAGGCCCAGTCTGGATATCCACAAGTTTTAAGGGCTCCTCTGAGATGTTAATTTCTTTAGCCTTCGCCTCTGTGCTAGTGGGGATGTTCTCGGCTCTGTGTTGCAGGGTTCTGATGACACCCAGCTTGTGATCTAAAGGGTGGTGGGAGTCAAATACTGATCTGTGTGTGTTGGTTTTCTGTAAAACTCTACTTCCAGTTTACCATTTTCCTTAACTTCTACCAAGCAGTCCAAGAAAGCCAGTTTGTTGTTTTGTACCTCTTCCCTTGTGAATTTAATGTTTTGGTCTACCGCATTAATGTGTTCTGTGAAAGCTTGTACTTCCTTCTGGTGGATTTTAACCCAGGTGTCATCCACATATCTGAACCAGTGGCTGGGTGCTATGCACTTAAAGGTATTAAGCGCCTGTGTTTCTACCTCCTCCATGTAAAGGTTGGCCACAATAGGTGAAACTGGAGATCCCATAGCACATCCATGTTTTTGCTTATAGAACTTATCCCTGTATTTGAAATAGGTGGTATTCAGGCACAAGTCCAACAAGGAACACACCTGTTCTGGGTTGAGATCAGTTCTGCTGGTAAGAGTGCTGTCTTGGCCCAGCCGTTTTCTCACCATGTCAACCGCCTCCTTGGTGGGTATACAAGTGAAGAGAGATGTCACATCATAGGACACCATAGTTTGTTCTACACCGAGTACTATATCTTCAATCTTGCTGGTGAAATCCTGAGCATTCTGGATGTGATGCTTAGAACTTCCCACCAAAGGTCCTAAGATGTTAGCTAGATATTTTGCCACCTTGTATGTTACAGAGTTGATGCTGCTGACTATAGGTCTTAGTGGTGCCCCTTCCTTATGTATCTTTGGGAGTCCATATATGCATGGATGTGCCTCACCAGGGTAGAGGCGATGATACATTGCTCGGTCAATGGCTTTATCCTTTTGAAGCTGTTGTAGTAAGTCTATGACTCTTTTCTTGTAACGGCTGGTGGGATCCCTTGTTAAAGCCTCATATGTGTTGTTATCAGCCAGGAGCATGGTCACCTTATCATGGTAGTCTGAGGTGTTGAGTACCACTGTGCATCTTCCTTTATCTGCCGGTAGAATGATGATACTGGAATCTTTCTTGAGGGATGTTAAGGCTCTTCTTTCCTGTGTAGTCAGGATAGATGAAGGAGTTTTAGCACTGGCTAAGGCTGCAGATACCTTAAGGCGAAGTTGTTCTGCCTCACTCTGTGATACCATATTACTGTGGATAGAGGCTTCTGTGGCTGCTATAATATCCACCACAGGGATGGCTTTAGGGGAGATGGCAAAATTCAAGCCCTTAGCAAGGACTTCCATTTCTGGCGGGGTCAGGGTCCTGTTAGACAAGTTTCTCACCCATTCCTCCTTGTTTGATGAAGTGACACTTCCCTCCTTTTGTATCCAAGGTAGTTGTTCTCCTTTGGGGCTGTTCTGGGATGACAGAATAGAGAACTTGTTCTGTTGCCTTTGTTTGCCCTTACAGTGCTGAGAAAGCTGTGCTTGTTTGGTGAACTCCATCACTCTTTCCCAGATGGACACAGGTAGCCTAAATAGAGGTGGGGGGGTTCGACACCAACTGTCTGCCATGTACAATGCTGTTTTAACACCTTACTCTGGGCGTTCCTATAACACCTCTTAGCCACTATCCATCACACCCTTAACACCTGGCTGTGATGTGCTAATTGGGATTTTCCAGGGTACATAATTGTCACAGATTCTCGTACAAGTCATTCTGAATTGAGAAAGCCAGTCGGATGACTAGCGAAACGTCTTCAAGAACTACATTTCAAGTCCAGTTGATCTAATTGAATACAACAGATATACCATGACCTGGATGAATGAGAACCTTCACAAGCAAGCAGAAGGAAAGAAAATAACATGAATGCCAACAGTGAAGGGGTAAAGCAAGACAGGAGAATGAACATGGTCATCCCATATGTAGCAGGGGTCTCCGAGAAATTAAGAAGAGTTTTAAAAAAATACCGTATCCCTGTCTGCTTTAAACCGAGCAACACGCTGAGGCAGCAATTGGTACATGAGAAAGACCCAATACCGAAAAACACAAGAAAAGCGACATCATATACGTAGTGCAGTGCAGTGAAGAATGCTCTGATTTGTATGTGGGGGAGACCAAACAACAATTGCATCAACATATGGCCCAGCACAGAAGAGCCAATTCTGTGTACCTGCATCTTAAGGATAAAGGACATACCTTTGAAGATTGTAATGTTAACATATTGGCAAAAGAACGTGACTGGTTCAAGAGAGGTGTTAAGGAGGCCATTTATGTGAAAATAAAGAAACAAGCCTAAATAGAGGTGGGGGGTTCGACACGAACTGTCTGCCATGTACAATGCTGTTTTGACACCTTACTCTGGGCGTATAGCACCTATAGCACCTCTTAGCCACTATCCAATCACGCCCTTAACACTTGGCTGTGATATGCTAATTGGGATATTCCAGGGTACATAATTGCCACAGATTCTTGTACAAGTCATTCTGAATTGAGAAAGTCAGACGGATGAATAGCAAAACATCTTCAAGAACTAAACTTCAAGTCCTTCAATATATAAGTTAGTACTATATTTTACATAGACATATTTATGGTAATTTAGATGATAATAGAGAGAAATGCCACATGTACATATATACCTTTCCTATATGTAAAATTATATATCCCCCATCACATTGGCAGCTCCTAAAAACTCAATGAAATCTCTGATAAAAACTCAATGAAATATTCCTAAATATAGGAGGGAAATATATATTCTGTTTGTATATCATAGACCCAGGACTGTTTATAGGCATAATTTACCTGGGCCAACTGCTAGGTACTGAAGGGGTGTAGCAGGGGAGGACTGGAACCTTTTGGCCTGGGGGAAAATCCAACCAAGTGGCCCTTTCACGATAGATTGCAAACTTTTAACCATGCCCATTTTGCTAAGTCCACACTCACTTTGGTTAATTTACGCCCATTTCTAAGAGTACTATTCCCATTTTACATTGTTGCCTGTAAAATAAACAGGCTAATAAAATAGAGGGCTGACTAACACTGGCTAATGAACCAAACAAAGAAAAATAGACATCTTGGCACTCTTAATTAAACTAGGATACAGCTTTATTGACACGGATTTGGCTTACATGTATAAAGTGACAAAAGTGCTTTTAAAAATAGTGATAATACACAATACACAATTAAAAATACACCAAGGTCTGATGCAGGGCTCCAGACTGGGTAGTATTATAATATACCATAATAATATTATGTGTATATGCAGATAGATATCTTATATCAAGTAAAATAAAGTATAAGCATATATACACAAACCCTCAGTCTTAGAAAACGGCAGTACCCTAACAATTCCATCTATTAGTCTATACAAGCAAAAACTTACAGGGTTATTCAATAAACGTTTTTATCATTTAAAATGGTGCTAATTTTGCCCCAACCAATCAGATGTTAGCTTTCAAATGTTAAATAAGATCTGATTGGTTGGGGCAAATTTAGTACCATTTTAAAATGATAAGAACTTTTATTGAATCTCCCTGTTAGACTCTAATGAATGGGTAGGATAAGACAAATACATATTACGTCTCACATATAAATATATGTACAGCTCAATGCAAGTGGACAAACGGGAACATAAACAATATATCTAGGGTCTCTGTTAGAGATTATTCCATGTCCGACTGGGACACCATCTAGAGAAAGCTGGACACGTTTTGCCCTCAACATATCGAATCTCTAACATTAACAAATTGGAAATTGGTGAGGACCATCTTCTGGTTACGTGCCAACATTGAACATCTATGAATCTGGGTGATATATAATGTAGGCAAAGATGGCAATTTACCATTTCTTGTGCCATGGAACTGATTCAATTCAAGTCCGGCAATGGAGGGGTTTATGCAGAGTGGTGCTAATTTGAATACTGGAATGCAATTTGCTGTCTTGTTCAGCTCTGTATTGGTCAAATCTGGGGTCAGAAGTTTTGTCGGGAGACCCGGAAGTCTATACAGTATATAGGTGAAGACATGGAGCAGCAAGTGGCAGCCTGTGGTTGGAGTACCTGGAGGAAACCCACATTAAGTCTGCCTACAAACTCTGTCTGCGCACAATGGAGGAGGTCCCAAAACTTGTTCATCTGTGGCTTCAGAAGGTCAGAAAGGAGGGGCTTCAATGAGCTATAGAGCTATTGGCTGAACCGGAGGCTACACCAGGAACTCTCTTCCTCGCTTTATACGTCACTCGCCATCACTTCATATCTTCAAACGCAACCTCAAAACTCATCTATTCAGGCAAGGTTACAATCTGGGCCTGGACACTTCTACCCCTCTTACTGACCCATCGCAGACCCGCTAGTTATACTCCACTAACAACTTAGTTACAGCTACTGATCTTCTTCACCTTATGTCTCATCCCCATCTCCTCTAGACTGTAAGCTCTTTTGGGCAGGGCCCTCCATCCTATTGTACCACAGTAATGCTGTAACTTACCACACTGAATGCTGCTGGAGCAGCACTTATATTTTTTGCACTTTGTATTACTTGCACTACCCTTGCATGTAACATGTATGTTTTCCTCATGTATTTTAATGCAACTGTAAAGCTCCACAGATGTTGGCGCTATAATTCGACAATAATAATAATAATAATTTACTGACGCATCTGGCAGCATAGGATGTGGTGGCTTTTTTCAGGGTTCATGGTTTTCCTCAACTTGGCCTGAGCACTGGATTTCTCCTACTTCATAAGAATTTTTGGTATTCTTGGAAATCATCCCTTAATTTTTGAGTTATCTCTACGGGGGCCATAAATTCAATTGTCTTTTGAAAGTCTTGCACTTGATTTTTCTGTCATTAAGGTATAAGCTGAAGGCCAAACATATATTGGGTCTTGAGAACTCAATAGCTGATTATATGTCACATTCTCATATTTTGCATTTCAGGAACCTGGTCAATTTTGCAGAGGATTCCATGCATCTGGTAGGAGAGGAGTTATGGGAAGCTATTAGCCCAGAGTGATGGAGCTCATTAAGAGTTCATTGGCCACATGGGTTTCCTGCAACAATAGTTGGAAGAAGTGGAAATTATTCCCCTAATCTGGTTGAAGGCCTGTTGGAGTTTATTGTGTTTTTACATGAATCTGGAAAGGCGCTAACTAGCATTTAAAAGGATATAGGAGGTTTATCTATCTTCTTTAGAAATGTCCAGCATAGGGACATAACCAACACCCTTATTGTGTCACAACTGCTTAGATTTACCTAGGGATAACCCCCAAAAGGTTTCAAGGAGACCTATAACCCATATATTGTCACACATTTTGGAAGCTTTGGTTGAGGTCTGTTTTTCACAGTATGAAAGATGTTTATTTAAGTTGGCCTTTATTTCCTTCTTTTTCCTGATGCTACTTATTAGGAAAGTGGTTTTAGATAGCCAATTAAAACCTGGTGGTTTTGACAATGACAATGTTTCCCTTATCAAGCAAAAAATTAGAAATCATTAAAAAATCTAAATGTGACCAGATGGATAAGGGCAGAGTAATGTGTCTCAGGTCATTTAGTTACAAGAACTTGTGCCCAGTGTCTGAATATGTGGAATTCATAGACGTTTAGCCTAAATTCCCTGTGTTGTGTTTCGTATAGTGTAGATATAATAATCTTTATTTACCATCACCAGGCAAATTCAACCAACCTCAGTCCTTTTTCAGAGATGAAGCGTTTATTAAGAGTTCCAGGCCCAGAGACATCAAGTTAAAATACATATTTACAGCAGGTATAGGTGTACAAAGGTATATGTGTAATTCCTTCCTCTATTCCCTTCTAATTCCTTCTGTCCCCTTCTAATTCCTTCCAATTCCTTCTCATTCCTTCCAATTCCTTCTCCCTTCCTTCTAATTCCTTCTCATTCATTCCAATTCCTTCTCCCTTCCTTCTCATTCCTTCCAATTCCTTCTCCCTTCCTTCTAATTCCTTCTCATTCCTTCCAATTCCTTCTCCCTTCCTTCTAATTCCTTCTCATTCCTTCCAATTCCTTCTCCCTTCCTTCTCATTCCTTCCAATTCCTTCTCCCTTCCTTCTAATTCCTTCTCATTCCTTCCAATTCCTTCTACCTTCCTTCTAATTCCTTCTCATTCCTTCCAATTCCTTCTCCCTTCCTTCTCATTCCTTCCAATTCCTTCTCCCTTCCTTTAAATTCCTTCTCATCCTTTCCAATTCCTTCTCCCTCTAACAGACTCTCTGGCCCCTTGATATACAACACAGACCCCCATAACCCCCCCGGGAAAGGATTTGATAAAATAATGGTAACTATCTTAGATGTTTGCTTCCAAATGGTAGTACAAACATTCCCCATTTGAAATGCAGATCACCCTCAATAAGATGACTGTTTGATAACAGCAGATGTATCTAGAGTACAGGAGGTTCTTTGAAATGCAAAGAACCCAACCCAGGAATTGAGATAGTATCCAAAGAATTTGAAGTATCTGGGAACTGGATAGGTGACTATTCCCACTCATTCCTTCTATTAACACCCCAGTCCCAATATATTATACAGTTTACATCTAATTAAATATATGACTACACTCCCCACTTGGATCGTTTCTAACAAGAATCGATCCACAATAAGGATCAATTTACACATTCTGAGAGTTCATTAATGTTGATAAATCTAAAGTCTTCTGTTTTCTTTGCTTGTTTCATACGTCTCTTCCCACAACAATACAAACCAAATAAAATGTATATTAATATAAATTGTACAAATACAAAAACCATTGAAGCTGTTCTTAATACTGGGTGTGTGTAGGTATTGTAGGGAATGCTATACCAAGGCTCCTGAAAACCTTTAGCAATTTTATTAGAACTGGCAATATTTTCTTTCACCAGCTCTTTTAATTCTAAAACTTTCTTACTACCCCTCTTAAATAATGTGTCCAGTTTAACTACAAGTGGTGGGATTTTCTTAACCAAAGGAGACACCATAGATTCCCAGTCACCTAAATCATTTTGATGCCTGTTTTAATTTAATATTAGCATGTATTTCTTCATCTGCTATAGTTAGCAAACCATCCGTCAGATTTACACACCATCCGTGAATTATCCTCTTCCAATCCTGTTGGAGTCTCTACAGTTTAACAAGGCAATTCCCAGGGTGTGTAGCAGCACAGCCATCCACTTGATTTAGCCGCTCGGGTGTACAAGAGCAAAGCCAGGCCTCATTTTGCCCTTTACAGCAATTTGAGTCCACCGATTTTAAGACTTGATCCTCTTTGATTATTAATTTATTTTGTGGAAGAAGTTGTTTCAGGACAATCGTGGCATTGTTTGTCTCAAGTTCCCCAAGTATAATAAGTTTATGTACCTGTGAGGCAGGTTTTGTCCACACTGGAATGTCAATAGTTAGGGGTATCACCTGTTTACCAATCTGGTTTTTATTGCAAGAATTTTCAAGGCTTGATATTTTTGCAAGTGCCAAGTTCTCACAGGTAATTCCATGTGATCTTACCAACTGGTAGACCAAGTCTGAGTTTATTATCCTAGGCCACACTCCTCTTTTCACTTCCTGTAGACCGAGACTTAGGTGTTCGCTAAGAAGTTTTCCGATTACACCACATGCAATAGCCTTGGGCACATTATTATGACTAAGTGATTCATTCAGTGCATTCACAGACATTTGAATACTGTGTAGATCAGCAGCAATGGTGTGAATGTTCTGAATATTCAGATTCACTTCATCTAGAGTGCTAAAATCCACTCTTCCCTCTTTAAGTAATATTTTCTGCAACCCACTTACAAAGTTTTGTTCTCTATCACTTAGACTTTCAATATCAACCCTATTCCAAATTGATGCACCCAAACTTAGTCCTGAAATAATGTCAGTACCCAGATCCTTTTTTCAAACCTTTTTAAAACAGAGCCTTTGTGTAGCATCCCAAAATAAATTAAGTGTGTCTGATAAACTGTTTAAACCATGTTTGCATTGTTTCTGGGCAACTTTCTGGAATATTGAATAATGAAAGATTTAACAATAATGGTAATGAAATAAATGAAACATCATTGTATATAACAGTTCCAGTTTGTTCAATAAAAAGTCCATGTTCTTGCCACTGAAAGGTTGTAGGACAATCGTTTGAGTTTATAACAGGCAACTTAATTATATTTTCATTCTTCTTTTCACTGTTATGAGGATTGCAGGATGTAAGGTAATAATGGGGACAGAATGTACTAAGCATTATGGGGCATGGGAAGGTTGCAGCAGAGAGTTAAAGGGTTAAGTTTTAGGTTACTAGGCAGAAGGGAAAAAAGGGGTGGTTTTACCTTAGGATATGGTGATTGGTCCAGACAGAGTCCTCAGCTGGGCGGGAAAATTCAGAAGGAGGTGAGGAACCCTGTGGAGAGAAGCGGAGACGGAGAGACAGGATCAGAGAACAGCGTTGTGGGAGAAACCCCCCCCCTCCTCACGACTAGACAAGCTAACATCATGTCGGCTATTCCGGAGGCGGTACGCTGGAGAAAGCTGAAGAGGAAGTTATACGCCAAGCCCTGAGTAAGCGCCGGGAACAGCAAGAGGAAATGGCATCAGATGACGCCGAGTCAGAGGTGGCGGCCAGCGTGAAGTCCCTACCCACTAAGAAGGGAGGAGGAAAAGTTACCCAGAAGAGAAAACACCTACAGGTCCAATGTAAGGCGAAGAGAAGCCGGGGTAAGGGGCAACCAGAGGGAGCTACCTCAAGCAAAGTATGGAAGAAGGGCAGAGCTATGACATGGCCCACAGCAATGGATATAAGGGAAAATGCAGAGGGCTTAAAGGAGAAATCCAACCAACTGGTTCAGAAAGAGATCCAGCAACCTGCAATTCAAATAGGTCTAACTGAAAGGAGTGAGGCTATAAGTGAGACAAACCTGGGTCCCAGCACACCCGAGGTGGACAACACAGCAGGTAATCTCTTTGATTCAATTCCAGGCTTCAAAGAATTGTTAGAAAGATATGTAGAGAATAGAAATGCTACCAGGGAAGGAAATGGCAATAGGGTGGTAACCAGGCAGGAGGTGTCACCAGTTACAATTAGTAATACAGTTACATTAGGCAAGTCTAATCCTCAGGTTGAGTCTTGCAGTTCTGCAGCCACCCAAACAAAAGCTAGTGCACTGGCTGGGGGGAACATAGTCCACGAAGGAACTTTAATAACTGGCTACAAGCCTTTTGCATTTTGGGGAACTTAATTACAGAAAAGCGTCCCGAACTCGCCCCTGGGCTTTTCAAACACATAGATACAGTGGTAGAGGCATACAAATCATTCAGGGGATTGTCATGGTTCCACTATGACGATCGTTATAGACAAAAATTATCCATCCACAAGGAAATGGCAAGGGGGGAAAGGGATGTCGACCTTTGGCTAGGGATGATTGCGCAAAGACCAACACAGGCTGCCCCATCACCTGTCAAAAAAGGCAACATTATGTTTAAAAAGCTGTATTTTTGTTGGGCTTTCAATTAAAATTTTTGTAAATTTCAAAACATGTGCCGCTTTCGACATGAATGCGCAACCTGCGGAGGGCAGCATCCATCGTCAAGATGTATTAGAAAGAGCTCTGGTGGAAATGGGAAGCCAGGTCAAAGACCCTCCAGCCAAAGATTTGACAACACCAGTGAGGCAGCTAGAGTTGCAGCCCTTTTTAAGGGCATACCCAAAACAGGTAGCGGCACGGATTCTTGAGCTCGGTTTTAAACACGTTTTTTGGATTCCGTTTGATGATAATTTATCATCGGAGTGCAAGAATCTGGGCTCGGTAATGTATCATAAGGAAATAGTTCGTCAAAAAATTGAAAAAGAGGTGGCAGCAGGCAGGGTAGCAGGTCCATTTACTATACCACCATTTCTAACATTCAGGATTTCCCCCACTGGAGTTGTTCCAAAGAAGGAGAAGGATGCCTATAAAATGATCCACCATCTGTCATTCCCATCGGGTGTCTCGGTCAATGATGCAATTGACAAGGATTTATGCGCTGTAAAGTATACATCTTTTGACAGAGCATTAAACATATTAAGACAGACAGGTAGTGGGTCATTTCTAGCAAAGGCTGACATAAAGGCAAGTTTCAAGTTCAGATTTTATTTTACATTATCTGGATGGTTTTTTGTTTATCGGACCTCCTTCCTCTAATTTATGCTCAAAGGCACTCCGTAGTTTTTTATTCATTACAGGAAAATTTGGAATTCTAATAGCGACAGATAAGACGGTTCTTCCGGCAACTGTCATTGAATTCTTAGGAATCACAATTGACTCCCAAAAAATGGAGTTCAGACTGGCGCCGGAGAAATTGGTTAAGTTGAAAGAGCTAGTTAATTCAGCATTAGATGCAAAGAAACTGAAAGTAAAGCAGATTCAATCCTTGCTAGGCCACCTGAACTTCGCCACAAGAATAATCCCTATGGGTTGTGCTTTTAATAGGCGGTTGATAGATAGCATTACCGGTCTCCAAATACCCTCATGGCATGTGAGAATATCCAGGGCGGTAAAAGAGGATTTGGAGGTTTGGAAAAGATTCCTCAATAATTATAATGGGAATGTGAGATGGCAGGAAGAATTTAGATCTAACGATGTTATGGAGTTCTTTACGGATGCAGCAACATCCACTGGTTGTGGGGGTTACTTACAGCGTAGATGGTTTGCTGTCAGATGGCCAACATATTGGGAAGGAAAGGATTGGATGAAGAACATTGAATGTTTGGAGTAAATATCTTCAAGATAAAAGAATCTTGCTAAACTCAGACAACTTAGGAGTAGTTCAAGTTATAAATGCGTTGTCAGCAAAATCCAAAAACGTAGCCAGAGTAGTGAGGTTAATAGTCCTAAAATCTCTTCAGCATAACATCTGGCTGAAAGCACAACATGTTCTAGGCAGGTCCAACAACCTAGCTGATGCTCTGTCACGGTTACAATTACAGAAGTTTCGAGAGCTAGATTCGGAGGCAGAAGCAGCAGGGGAGATGGTATCAGACGACCTATCGGATACTATCCAGCCAGGATAAGGGGGTTGATTAAAAAATCAGCTGGAACACGTGGTTGAGCTTTGTTGACAGTTTACCAAATGAGGTAGATACTAGTGATGCACTCTGTATGTTACTAGTTGATCAATTTGAAAGCGGTTTTGCAGTAGCCAGCATTAAAAGATTAGTAGAAGGACTTTTTTCTTCAAATTATATTTTAAACAAGATTATACAAAATCGCCCTTGGTTAAGCAACTAATAAAAGGTTTTTTAAGGTCTAGACCTTCAGAAGATGTAAGAAAGCCCATAACATTCGGGGTATTAATTAACATAGTTTAGACACTCAAAACAATATGCAATTCTGACTATGAAGTGGCTTTATTCACTAGTGCCTATACCACAGTGTTTTTTCTAGCCCTTAGAATAAGTGAACTAATTTCAAAAAATAAAGTAGTCCCTGGTGGGTTAGATATCGCGGATATAGTTAGCTTTGTCGACTTCTTTAGTATTAGGATCAAAAAGTCGAAAACGGATCAGTTTACAGCCCTCAAAAAATACCTCACGCTAAGGGGAGATGCCCCAGGTCCTCTTTTCAGACACGCGGACGGGCTGTTTTTATCCCATTTTCAATTTAGCAGACTACTACAAATCTGCTTGCAGCAGCTTGGTTTAGATTGGAAAAAATATGGAAGCCACTCCTTCCGAATCGGGGCTGCAACCCAAGCATACCTCCTACACCTCCCAGATGAAAAAATAAAGGAAATAGGTAGATGGGGATCAAAAAGGTTCTTATCTTATGTGAGACCGAACTTAGTTGAATCAATCTTATCTTTTTTATATTCCAGGTTCCAGACAATGTAGGATTTGGATTATAGGTCACTCCTTTATATCTTGGGCTAGGAGGAGAGCAGCTGTCAGGACTTATGGTCTAAATTTATCCATCCCGTTTAGGTCAGCGAAGATCTACTGGCTGGGCAAGATAGGAGCTCGTTGGTGTGATCTATTACCAATGCTCTTAAGTTTATTATCAAAGTTAGGTTTACCCGATGTTATCTCGCTCCACTTAGGAGGTAATGATATAGGCAGGATGCAAACAGTTGACCTAATCCGAGTAATAAGAAAAGATCTGGCACATCTACATTTTCTGTTACCAGAAGTTATTATTGGATGGTCAGAAGTAGTCCCGAGGCTTATTTGGTACAATAACCCCACATTTAAAGCTCTAGAAAAATGTAGAAGAAATCTAAACCTAGGCGTTACAAAATTTACAAAAGGGGTAAAAGTTCTGTCATACAGACACTCAGATTTGGAGGGTGGAAATCACGGCCTTTACTACGTTGACAGTATACATCTGTCGGAAATTGGAAACGATATTTTCTGTCTAGGCCTTCAAAATCTGGCAGAAGATTGTTTAATAAGGTGGAGGATTTCCATGGGCAATTGTTAGGGTAGATCAATGCCCATGGAGTGGTGGTAATTTTTATGTTCATTAGCCAGGTCGGTTCAAAATGAGACGGCCTGGGCAGGTGGAGTTGTTAAATAGGCGGCTCGTGCTGTAGAGCTGGCTAAGTGAGTCAACAAGTTGTTCAGAATTTGGAGTAACAGTTATATAAGAAAAGTTGAAAATGTGTATTCAATAAAATCTATAAAGCTGCGGCCAGTTCCACCACAAAATCTGAGTGTCCGTATCAATTATTGTGTTAGTCATTGTGTCACTTATTAAGTTTAAGTTTACTGTTTTATGCTGCATACACTTCCCATGGTCCATTAGTTGTCATGTTGATTTCCAGGTCCATGTGATTATAGTAGCAATATCAGTGTGAAATATCGATGTGTTTGTCATAAATAATTAACAATATCTGTAACAAAAAATCAAATGCAGTATCAGTCCTTATAGTTAAAAACTGTACATTTCTACTCTATTGCATTTTGCATTAGAGAATTAAACACAGGGAGTTAAATTGGCTTCTTGTAACTGTTCTCTTAGCATATTCACAATCTCTTGTAATCTATTCTTTTCCTCCATTATTTGTCACATCTACCTCTAAAGCGCCCTCTGTCTCTGAAATAGTTCCTTCTTTCTAAGTTCCAAGTATTTTCATGTCTTTTCCCCTTCCTAATGTTATGCTCATGTGGCTCATACACTGGTGTTACCTGTTTTACTTTATCGCATTCCAGCTGATCCTCTATCCTGAAAGTTCTAGCTACATCAACTGCAAAGCTTCCTTCTTTATTTCCTTTTCTTCAAAAATTGTCTGCTCTCAATAGAATGTCATTCATGTCACAGGGGTCTGGCGTTACTGCTAATATTCCTTCCTTAATATCATCATCTAAAGCATCTAACAACATTACCCTATGAATTAAACCTTCATATTCAAAGCCAGGGTTACCAGACATTAGTTGTTCCATCACAGTAGCTATTCTAGCAGACAATTCATATGGGCATTTCTGCCTCATTTGTTTTACTTTACCAGACAAAGACACATTTGATGTAATGTTATACAATGCCTTTAACAATTCTCTCACAATATCTCTTGTTCTGCGTTGCTGTCCACACATCTGCACAATTCTCACCCATAAACCATTTCCAACAACTCTCTGTAAAACTCTATCCATATCTTCTGAAGTCAAGCTATACGTTTCCCTAACTCTTTGCAAGTCACAAAACCATTTTGTGAACCTATTGATATCATACCGTGGGACCTGTCCAACTTCCCTAACAATCACATCTATCTCCTGTGGCTTTAACTGCTTTGAAATCAGTTGCATCTCCCCTGTATTGTCAGTGTTCAACACAGTTGTAGTTGTGGTAGGAGCTGCTGGTATGGAATTAGTTTTTTCTAAATCATTCCATGGGTAAATTGGTTTATACCCTTTAATTACAAAATTAAATTCTGTGGAATCCAAGACAAAGGAGCTTAAATTATTGACAAACGTGTTTCTATGGAAATAAATATGAGGGGAAGACCCGCAGAAAGTTAAGTGTTCGGATACAGGAACACGTTAGGGCCATTAGGAATGGGGTGACCCTTAGGAGAAGTGTGGCAAAACATATCTGGGAGGAATACAAAAGTGTTCCTCCCCACTTCAGGTTTATGGGGATTCAAACCGTGAAAGTGGGGATAAGAGGTGGTAATCTGGACAAAAAAATGTTACAAGTTGAGTCCAGATGGATATTTGACCTCAAAACCCTGAAACCTGAGGGATTAAATGAGGAAATTTCATTTGCCTGCTTTTTGTAAAAATAAATGCAAAAACACGTAGCACAAAACTTTATTTATCCTTGAGAAAGGGTTTAAAACATTTTGATGTGATTACAAGGTGTTTTGAATCCAGTCAATGTGGTGGTAGCGGGTGGGGAATTAGCAACTAGGTTGCTTCTTCACCATATGAATGTAAATACATAGTTTGTACACTGTATCTTTAAATGTTAGGTATTTAAGGGAGAAAGTGGGTTCATGATGTAAGCACCCTGAGGTAGCCCGTGTGTGGGTTAATCCACGTGGGTGAAACGCGTGTAGGTGCAAAGGATTCCTGTATGGAGAGCACTGGGACCTGGTGTCTTTGTAAATCAGGCTGGAGAGACTGGGCATTTTGAAACACTGTGTTCAATAGTCAACATTGGAAATTTTCCTGTACATAGATTGTTGCCTAACTGGCATGGAGTTTTCAGACCAGAGGCGGAGTCGGAGAGGCTGTTGGTAAGGCTGTTCCCTGCGCGGTAGCCCCTAATCGGATCGGGTGAAGACTCGCAGGTGAAGGCAGTTGGAGCTCTGCTAGGAGGTGCCAATGGAATGGTAGTTCCGGGAGGAGTGACATCTTGTTCGGCCCTGGTGAGAAGCTGCTGAGGTGCCAAAGTCTCGCCGTTGGGGAGCACAAACCCGGGGGAAGCCTGCTTACCAACAGGATCGGGAAGTATATTTACCTGCTTGTGTTCCATGTGAACTGCCGCTGTATTTGTTTTCTTTCAGCCCAGCATTTAGGATTGATCTACTGGAGTCGCAGGATCAATCTTCCTGGTACTGACTGGTCTTGGGAGACACTGGTTACTTCTAAAACCAGACGCCCTGGTTTTAGAGTCTAGTGTTTATTGATTATTGTGGTGTAGTTATGATGGTTTTAGCGTCTTGTATGGCATAATAAAATATTAATTCGCTGCTTTACAGTAGTGTTCTTCACTTTTTAGGGGACTGTCTGTGGCCCACTTTTCGTGTAATATATAGTTGTTTATCACCAGGAGCACCGCCTGAAATGGGCGATTACGGCAGCTTTATTTGGAGCTGTGCAACCTGAATACAATATTTGGTGTATTACATGCTATGTGCATGCAGTACTTTTCACAGGAGGCTACAGCATAGTCCCTTAGAAGCTGACAGTCAATCATATTAAAGCTCAGAGATCCTACAGCTCTCTGACACAGAACACGGGTTTCAGTACATTTTTTTGGTAAACATATTAGCATCCCCATAACTGTCAATTAAACATTCTTTTGTGAAGTAATATTTGCATTTTATTTCTTAGCTTGCATGGATATGCGAAACTATTGGAATTTATGTAAAAAATAAAAGTAAATCTGGGGTATTAAACCTCTTTCTAAAAGAAGATCATAAAAGTGCCTCTTACCTTCCGTGTTTCCACAATACAATGTTCACTTAACGTGATTTATCTTTATTTTTTCCTAGGAACATATCTAAAAGCAGCTGTCTGTTTAGTATTGTTCCTGGTAGGCTATTCTTTGTGACACATACTTGAGGGTAAATAAACTGCAGGAACTTGCAATACAGAAATACAGACAATATAGAATATAGACAATATAGAAAATATGTGCATAGAGACAGTGGATACTGGGGTGAGAGGCATGGCCAATAGGTGCACATGCTCACAAGTTTCTTTGAAGACTATATGGGCTGTGAATTGTACTGGCAACAACATGGAATCTATATCTCACATAAAGACAACTTACCAAAGAAGAATCTTACAATGTACAGGTGTTCTGGGGAGAAAAGCTTTCACATCAGGATTAAACAATCTAAGTTTAGTTCACCTTTAAGCTATTAAGCGCTAAAAATGACTTTAATTATTATATTAAGCTAATTAACCCTTAAAGTTCTTTTTGGTTACCACACAGAAAATAGTCTAATATAGAGCAATTTTCTGGAAAATTGACTTGGCTCTGTTAAAGGGCAAGTCCACCCTCTCAAAGACTAGCCTAAAATGCTGTCTGATGTTCTGTTTCCCTCTTTCTGCTTCCTGTTTTTTCAGTTGACATCACAGCCCTTGGATAAATGTTATTCCCCTAGCTGCTGCCTTTGAGCATGTTCAAGCTTTAAAAGAGCTTGGAGAGATTGATTAGGAGACAGGATAGTCCTACATCTGTCAGCTGTATATGTTATATTCAGTTAGATCAACTGGACTTGAAGTTTAGTTCTTGAAGATGTTTTGCTAGGATCCTGGTGGCCAGTTTTTGGGACTTTGGAGGGGTATGGCAGGGCAGCCATTTGGAGCTGGGATGTAAGGTAAGGATTTTTATGCACTACAGAGTGGGGTCAGTAGTGGGTGAAATTATAGTTTTGGGGGTGGACATGCCCTTTAACTTTCCAGTCCATAGACACTAAATGTAGCATGAAAATTGAGTTGAAAATAAAATCTCCAGAAATTGTTTTGTATGTAATTTTCAACACTAAAATTTTAGTTAACCACTTTTATATCAGTTGAATTTGGGATGATAAATGAGCCTGTGAGACAATACGGTGCTAAAATGATTAACACTTTCTGCTTCCAGTAGCTTGTATCCATGTGACAGGTACATCAGATGGCCTACATTGATAGCCATGCCCCCACAACTCCAATCTGCTAAATTTTTATTTGCTTTTGTCATTTTACAGGTAAGACTAGGTAACCCTAACTTGTGCACAGCTTCCCTTTCATATTAAAACAGCATAGTTTAGCCATACACTGATACAAGTTTTGTTTAATTATTTTAGATTTTGTTTAATTTGTTAGTTAAACAATCTAATGAATCTAAGGAATCGATTTAATTCTAAACTGATCAGATTTTTTACTGATGTTCAAAATGCATGCATGCTTGTTAATACAATTGAACTTTCATAAAAAAATGTTATAAAACCTGTCAGAGACTTGTACAATCAATCAAAATTTTCTGTCATCAGTAGAAACTAGAAAGGGAAAGTCTTTTGATTTTTTTCCTTTATTGTTGGACGTTAATTCTAAATGGTACGGTTGCCACGTTAGTTCATTCTTGTCACACTCTGCACCATCCAATGTTCTTTTTCCTCAGTCATCTCTCTCTTTGTGACATCGTACTCACCAATAGTATTGTTCCTGTTATGCTTTCTGGTGTACTAAAAGGTACAGTGAAAATATCTGTTCCTGCCTGTTTCATCCAACTACAAATCTACGGTTCTGCATTATGTTCAGAATGTCTTCTTCTTGTTGTGATGTCCTTTGACAGGTATCTAGCAATTTGTCACCCCCTACGATATACTACTATTATGAACACACAATTTTGCCTTCATCTTGTTATTACTTGTTGGATCTTGGGCTTCACGGTTTTGTTTTGTCTGGTAATATTGCTAAGTAGGTTAGAATTGTGTAGCTCCATTATTGACCATTTTTATTGTGAACAGTATATAGTGAAGACATTGGAGCAGCAAGTGGCTACTGTCGTTGGAGTACCGGAGAGGAAAACCACATTAAGTCTGGCCTAAAAACTCTGTCTGCGCACAACTGGAGGATGGTCCCACAAACACTTGTTCATCTGTGGCTCAGAAGGTCAAGAAGGGGGGGCCTTACCTTCAATGAGCTATAGAGCATTGGCTTGAACCGAGAGGATTAACCAGAACTCTCTTCCTCGCTTTATAAAGTCACTCGCAATTCACTTCATATATTCAAACGCAACCTCAAAAACTCATCTATTCAGGCCAGGTTACAATCTGGGCTGGAACTTCTACCCATCTTAATGCCCATCGCACAGACCCGCTAGTTATACTCCCACTAAACAAACTTATTTACAGCTATGATCTTCTTCACCTTTTTTTTAATGTCTATCCCCATCTCTTCGGACTGTAAGCTCTTTTTGGGCAGGGGGCCCTCCATCCTAATTGTACACAGGTAATGCTGTAACTTACCACACTGAATGCTGCTGGGCCGGAAACTTATATTTTTGCACTTTTGTATTACTTGCAACTACCCGGCATGTAAACATGTATGTTTTCCTCATGTATTTTAATGCAATCGGTAAAGCTCCCACAGATGTTGCGCCTATAATTCGACAATAAATAATAATAACTAATTATGACGCATCTGGCAAGCGATAGGGATGTGTGGCCTGTTTCAGGGTATGGTTTTCCTCAACTTGGCATGAGCACTGGATTTCTCCTACTTCATAAGAATTTTTAGGTTAATTCTTTGGAAAATCATCCCTGAATTTTTGAGTTACTCTACGGGGGCCAGAATTCAATTGTCTTTGAAAGTTCTTGCACATGATTTCTTGTCATTTAAGGTTATTAAGCTGAAGGCCAAACATATATTGGGTCTTGAGAACTCCAATAGCCTGATTATATGTCACATTTCTCATATTTTTGCATTTCAGGAACCTGGTCAATTTTGCTAGAGGATTCCAGGCATCTGGTAGGAGAGGAGTTATGGGACAGCTATAGCCCAGAGTGATGGAGTCATTTATTAAGAGTTTCATTGGCCCAATGGGTTTCCTGCAACAATAGTTGGAAGGGAAGTGGAAATTATTGCCCATACTCTGGTTGAAGGCCTTGTTGGAGGTTTATTGTGTGTTGTTGTATTTAATGAATCTGGATGGAAAAGGGGAAAGGCGGCTGCCTAACTAGCATTTTTAAATTTTTAAAAGGATATAGAGGTTTATCTATTCTTCTTTAGCAAATGTCCAGCAAGGGGCAGGAATAACCAACACCCCTTATTGTGGGCACAACTGCTTAGATTTACCTAGGGATAACCCCCAAAAGGTGTCAAGGAGAACTATTAAAACCCATATATTGTCAACATTTTGGAAAGCTTTGGTGAGGTCGTTTTACCGTATGAAGATGTTTATTTAAGTTGGCCTTTATTTCCTTCTTTTCCTGAGTGCTATTATTAGGAAAGTGGTTGTAGATAGGCCAATTAAAAAACCTGGTGGTTTTGACCAATGACACTGTTTCCCTTAATCAACAAAAAATATAGAAATCATTTTAAAAAATCTAAAATGTGACCAGATGGATTAAGGGCAGAGAATGTGTTCTTCAGGTCCTTTAGTTACAAGAAACTTGTTGGCCCCAGTGTCTTGAATATTGTGGGAATTCATAGACGTTTAGCCTAAATTCTGTGTTGGTTTCGGTTATAGTGTAGATTAATAATCTTTATTACCCCACTCACCCAGGCAAATTCAACCAACCTCAGTCCTTTTTTCAGAGATGAAGCGGGTTATTAAGAGTTCCAGGCCCAGAGACATCAAGTTAAATTCATATTTACAGCAGTATAGGTGGTACAAAGGTATATGGTAATTCCTTCCTCTATTCCCTTCTAAATTCCTTCTGTCAAACGGAGGAAGGGAAGGGAAAAGGAAGGGAGAAAGGACCGAAAAGGACGGGACGAAACGGAAGGAGAAGGCAAGGGACGAATGAAGGACAGGAGGAGCACAGAAGGAGAAAGGAAGGAAAAGGAAGGAGACAGGAAACGGAGAATGGCCGGCTGAAGGCAGGGCAAAGGAGGAGAAGGAAGGAAGAAGGAAGGCGAAGCCGGCAAGGAAGGATACCCGGACGTAGAAGGCAGGAAAAAAGGCAGGCGACAGCGGAGAAGGAAGGAGCAGGGGACAGGCAAAGGAAGTGAGGAAAAGGAAGGAGAAAGGAAGGAGCAGGAAGGACAGAAGCAGTCAGCAAGGAAGGAGAAGGAAGGAAAAGGCAGGAGGGAAAAAAGAAATGAAGGGAGGCGGCAGAGGGAGAAAGTGAGAGGAGCGGAGGCGGGAGGGGAGGGAGGGGAGGGCGGTAGGGGGCGGGGGGGTCAGGCTGGTATACGTGGCAACCGGGCGCGGTGCGACGTGGGTTCGGGCACGCTTGTAGGGTGTAGGGCTTTTTTTCTCATCTTCTTCTTTCTCTCCCTTGTTCTTTGAAATTTGTACTTCTAAGGCCGTTCCAAGTCCTTCTCCCTCTAAAACAGGACTCTCTGGCCCTGATATACAACACAGACCCCCCAAACCCCCCCGGGAAAGAGATTTGATAAAATAATGGTAAACTATCTTAGATGTTGCTTCCAAATGGTTTAGTTACAAACATTCCCCATTTTGAAAATGCAGATCACCCTCATAAGATGACGTTTGATAACAGCAGATGTATATAGAGTACAGGAGGTTCTTTGAAAGGCAAAGAAACCCAAACCAGGAATTGAGGATAGTATCCAAAGAATTTGAAGTATCTGGGGAAAATGGATAGGTGACTATTCCCAATCATTCATTCTATTAAACCCCCAGTCCCAAATAATATACAGTTTTTAAATCTAAATTAAATATTAGTGACCTACACACACTCCCCACTTGGATCGTTTTTTCCTAACAAGATACGATTCCACAATAATAGGATTAAATTTACCCACATTTGAGAGTTCATTAATGTTTGATAAATCTAAAGTATTCCTGTTTCTTTGCTTGTTTCATACGTCTCTCCCACAACAAACAAAACCAAATAAAATGTTATATTAATATAAATGTTACAAATACAAAAAACATTGAAAGCTGTTCTTTATACTGGGTGTGTGTAGGTGATGGTAAGGGAAATGCTATACCAAGGCTCATTGAAAAACCTTTAGCAATTTTATGAGAACTGGCAATATTTCTTTCACCAGCTCTTTTAATTTCTAAAAAACTTTTCTTACACCCCTCTTAAATAATGGTGTCAGTTTAACTACAAGTGGTGGATTTTCTTAACCAAAGGAGACACCATAGATTTCCCAGTCACCTAAAATCATTTTGATGCTGTTGTAATTTAATATTAGCAGATTTCGTATCTGCTATGTTAGCCAAAACCATCGTCAGATTTACACACCATCCGTAATGTATCATCTTCAATCCTGTTGGAGTCTCTACAGTTAACAAGGCAATTCCCAGGGTGTGTCGCCAGCACAGCCATCCACTTGATTTAGCCGCTCGGGGTGTACAAGAGCAAAGCCAGGGCCTCATTTGCCCTTTAACCGCCAATTCTGACCCACCCCGCGCCCCCCACCGATTTTAAGGATTGATCTCTTTGATTATTAATTATGTGTGGGAAAAGAAAGAGGGAGAGAGAGAAAGAAGAGGAGGAGGAGAGAAGAAGAAGGAGAAGAGAAAGAAGAAGAAAGAGAAAAGAAGAAGAAGAGAGAGAAAAGAGAGAAGAGAGAAGAGAGAGAAGAGAAGAAGAGAAGAAGAGGAAGAAGAGAGAAGAAGAGCCGAAGAGAGAAGAAAGAGTAGAAGAAAGAGAAAGAAGAGACAGAAGGAAGAAGAAGTTAAGAAGAGAAGAAGAAAAGAAGATAGGAAGAAAGAAAGAGAGAGAAGAGAAAGAAGAGAAGAGAAAGAAAAGAGAAGAGAAAAGAGAGAGAGAAAGAGAGAAAGAAGAGAAGAAAGTTAGAGAAGGAAGAGAAAAAGGGGGGGTAGAAACAAGAAAGAGAAGGAAGAAGAAAGAGAGAAAAGAGAAGAAGAGAGAAGAAGTTAAAGAAGAGAGACAGAGAAGAAGAAGAGAGAAGAAAGAGAAAAGAAGAGAAGAAGAAAGACGAGAAGAAGAAGAAGAGGAAGAGAAAGAAGAGAAGAGAAGTTCGAAGAAAAGAGAAGGAAGGGGAGACGAAAGAAGAGAGAAAGTTGTTAGAGAGAGAGGAAGAAGAAGAGAGAGAAAGAAGAGAAGTAAAGAAGAAAAGAAGAGAAGAAGAAGAGGGAGAGAGAGAAAGTAGGTAGAGAGAAGAGAGAAAGAACAGAAAGAAGTTGGCGAGAAGACAGAGAGAAAGAAAGAAAGAGAGAGAGAAGAGAAAGGAATAAGAGAAGAAGTAAAGGAAGAGAAGAGAGAGAAAAGAGAGAAGAGAAAGAGAGAGAAGGAAAAAGAAGAGAAGGAAGAGAGAAAGAGAAGAAGAAGAAAGAAGAAGAGAGAGAAGAAGAGAAGAAAGAAAGAAAGAGAAGAGGAGAGAAGAAAGAGAGGAGAAAGAGAGAGAGAGAAAAAAAGGAAGAGAAAGAGAGAAGAAGAAGAGAAAGAGAAGAGAGAGGAAGAGAAGAAAAGAAGAGAAGAAGTTGAAGAAGAGGAAGAGAAAAGAAAAAAGAAGTTGAAGAGAAAAGAAAGAGATATAGCAAGAGAGAGAAGAGAGCAGAGAGTAGAAGAGAGAGAAGAAGTTAGAGAGAAGAAGAGAAGAGAAGTAAAGAAAGACAGAAGAAGAAGTTAAGAGAGAGAAGAGAAAGAAGAAGAGAAGAGAGAGAAAGAAGAGAAAGAGAGAGAGATAAGAAGAAAGAAGAGAGAAGAGAAGAAGAGAAGCAAGAAGAAGAGAAGGGAGAAGAAGAGAAGAAGAAGAAAAAAGACGAAGGAGAACGAGAGAAGAGAAGAAGAGAAAGGAAGAAGAAAGAAGAGGAAGAGAAGAGAAGAAGAAGAAGTTGAAGAAGAGAGAGAGAAGAGAAGAGAAGAGAAGAAGAGAGAAGGGAAAAGAAGGAGAAGAAAAGAAAGAGAGAAGAAGAGAAAGAGAAGAAGAGAGAAAGAAAGAGAAGGAAAGAAAAGAAGTTGAAGAAGACAGAGAATAGAGAAGAAGTTGTTTGAAGGAAAGAGAGGAGAAGAAAGAAGAAGAGAAAGAAGAGAAGAAGAAGAAGAAAGCAGTTAGAAGAGAAGAAGAAAAAGAAGTTGTTTAGAGAAGGTAGAGCGAAGAGAGGAGACAAGAGAGAGAAGAGAAGAAGAAGAAGAGAGAGTTGAGAAAGAAGAAAGAGAAAGAAGAGAAGAACGAGAAGAAGAAAGAGAGAATAGAAGAAAAGCGAGAAAGAAAGAAGAGAGAGAAGAAAGAGTAAGAGAGAGAGAGAAGAGAGAAAGAGAAGGAAGAAAGAAGAAGGAAAAGAAGAAAGTTAGAAGAGAAGTAAGAAAAAGAAGAAAGGGAGAGAGAGAGAAGAGTAGAATAGAAGAAAGAGAGAAGTTTAGAAAAAGAGAGGGGAAAGAAGAAGAAAGAGAGAAGAAGAGAAAGTTTTAAGAAGAAGAGAAGAAAAGAAGAAAGAAGAGAGAGAGAGAGAGAAAGAAGAGAGAAGAAGAAGAAAGAAGAGAGAAGAGAGAAGAGAGGAAGCGAAGAGAGAAGAGAAGGTGTTTAAGAAAGAAGACGAGAAGACACGAGAAGAAGTTAGAGAAAAAAGAAGAAGAAGAGAAGGAGAAAAGAAGAAGAAGAAGAAAGATAGAAGGAAGTTAGAAGAGAAGAGAAAAGAAGAGAGAGAGAAGAGAAGAGAGAAGAAGAAGAAGAGAGAAGAGTAAAGGAAAGTGTAAAGAGGGAAGAAGTAGGGAAAAAAGAAAGAAGGGAGAAGAAGAAAAGAGGAGAGAAGAAAAGAGAGAAGAAGAGAAGAAGAGACAAGCAGCAAAGAAAAGAAGTAGAAGAAGAACAGAGCAGAGAGAAGACAAGAAGTAAGGAAGAGAAAGAAAGAGAGAAAGAAGTGTGTTTTCAGACAAGAAGAGGAGAAAGAATTGGTAGAGAAGAAGCAGAGAAAGAAAGAAAGAACGAGAGAAGAGAAGAGAAGAAGAGAAAGAAGAGAAAGAAGAGAAGAGAAGGCAGAAGAGACGAGAAGAAGAACGGAGAAGAGAGAGAGAAAAGAAGGGAGAAGAAGAAAGAAAGAGAAGGTTAAGAAAAGCAGAAAGAAGAAAGTTAGAGGAAGAGACAGGAGAAGAAGAAAGAGAAAGATAAAGAGAAAAGAAGAGAAGAGAAGAAGAAGAAAAAGAAGAAGAAGAGAGAAGTAGAGAGAGAGAAGAAGAAGAAGTTGTTAGCAGAGAGAAAGAAAGAAGAGAAACAGAAAGAGTTGGCAGAGAGAAGAAGAGAGAGAAAGAGAAGAGAAGAGAAGAAAGAGAAAGTACGAGAGAGAGAGAAAACGAAGAAGAGAAGAAGAGAGAGAAGAGAGAAAGAAGAAGAAAGAAAGAAGAAAAGAAGAAGTTGTTCAGGAACAATCGTGGCATCATTGTTTGTCTAAGTTCCACAAAGGGTTATAATAAGTTTTTGTACAGGTGAGGCAGGTTTTATTTTGGCCACCCACTGAATGTTCAATAGTTAGGGGTATCACCTGTTACACCTGTTACCAATCTGGTTTTGATTGCAAGAATTTTTACAAGGCTTGATATTTTTTGCAAGTGCCAAGTTCTCCAGGTAATTCCATGTGATTTACCACTGGTTAGACCAAGTCTGAGTTTATTATTCCTAGCGCCACACACCTCGTTTCACTTCCTGTAGGACCGGAGGGGGACTTAGGTGTTCGCTAAGAGAAGTTTCCGATTAACCACATGCAATAGCCTGGGCACATTATTAGGGATAAGATGATTTTCATTTCAAGTGCTTTCACAGACATTTGAATATTGAATACTGTGAGATCAGCGCAGCAGCCCCCCAATGGTTTTGGAAGTTCTGAATATTTCGAATTTCACTTCAATCTAGAGTGCTCCTCCATTACTCTAAAATTACACTCTTCACTCTTTAAAGTAATAATTTTTGCAAACCCAATTACAAAGTTTTGTTCTCTATCACTTAGGAATTTCAATTATCAACCTAATTCCAAATTGATGCACCAAAACTTAGTCCTGGAAATATGTCAGTACCCCGATCCTTTTTTAAACCTTTTGAAAAACAGGGCCTTTGGTTGTGGTAGCATCCCAAAAATAAATTAAGTGTGTCTAATAACCTGGTGGTAATTTATTTATTAAAACCAATTTTGTTTTTTTTTTAAAACCATGTTTGCATTGTTTCTGGGCAACTTTCTGGGAATATTGGAATAATGAAGATTTAACAGTAATGGTAAATGAAACTAAATGAAAACATTCATTGTTATAAACAGGTTCCAGTTTGTTCAATAAAACAAGTCCCAGTGTCTTGCCACTGCAAAAAGGTTGTTGTGTAGGACAATCGTTTGAGTTTTATATTTAAACAGGCAAAACTTAATATATTTCCTCCTTCTTTTCACTGTTATGGGATTTGCAGGGATGTAAGGTTAATAATGGGGGACAGAATGTACTAAGCATTATGGGGAATGGGAACGAGGGTGCAGCGGAGAGGTTAAAGGGTTTTTAAGGTTTAAGTTTAGGTTATAGGCAGAAGGGACAAAGAAAAAAAAAACAAAAAAAAAAAAAAAAAAAAAAAAAAGGGGGGGGTTTTACCTTAGGATTTATATGGTGATTGGTACCAGACAGGAGTCCTCCAGGACGGGGCGGGGGAAAATTCAAGAAGGAGGTTTTGAGGAACCCTGTGTGAGGGAGAAATAGCGGAGACGGAGAGAGACAGGATCAGAGGAACAGCAGTGGGTGGGAGAGGAGGAAGGAACCCCCCCCCCATCACGACTAGACAAGGGGCTAAAACATCATGTCGGCTATTTTTCCGAGGGGCGGTACGCTGGAGAAAGATGAGAGGAAGAGTTATACGCCAAGCCCTGCTGAGGTAAGGCGCGGGGGAACAGCAAGGAGGAATGGCCATCAGGATGACGCCGAGTCAGAGGGTGGCGGCCAGAGCGTGACGTTTCCCTACCCCCACTAAGAAGGGAGGAGGAAAAAGTTACCCAGAAGAGAAAACACCTACAGGTCCAATTGTAAGGCCGAAGAGGAAGCCGGGGTTACGGGGCAACCGACGGGAGTACCTCAAGCAAAGTATGGAAGAAAGGCAGAGCTATGGACATGGCCCACAGCAATGGATATAAGGGAAAAGTTAAGGAAAAAATGCAGAGGGGCTATTTCTTTAAAGGAGAAATCCAACCAACTGGTTCAGAGAAAAGAGATCCAGCAACCTTGCAATTCAAAGAGGGTCTAACTGAAAGGGAGTGAGGCTATAAAGTAGCCAAACCGGGCGGTCCCAGCCAACACCCGAGGTGGGACAACACCCAACAGCAGGTAATCCTTTGATTCCAATTCCAGGCTTCAACGAAAGTGTTAGAAAGATAGTAGAAAGATACTGTAGAGAATAGAAATGATACCAGGGAAGGGGGAAATGGAATAGGGTAGGTAACCAGGCCGCAGGAGGCACCAGTTACAATAGTAATACAGTTACATAGGCAAGTCTAATACTCAGGTTGTTGAGTTTTGAAGTTATGCAGCCACCCAAAAACAAAAGCTAGTGCACTTGTCTGGGGGAACATAGTCCACGAGGGAACTTTAAATAACTGGCGACAAGCCCTTTTGCATTTTGGAACTTTAATTACAGAAAGAAGGAAAAGCGTCCCGAAACTCGCCCCTGGGCTTTTTTTTTTTTAAAAAACACATAGCTACATGGGTGTAGAGGCATTATTACCAATCATTCAGGGATTGTTGCATGTTCCCACTATGACGATTCGTGTATAGACAAAACATATCATTCCACAAAGGAAAATGGCAAGGGGGGAAGGGAAAGGGATGTCGACTTTGGCTAGGGATGATTGCGCAAACAAGACCACCAACACAGGCCTGCCCCATCAACCTGTCTCAAAAAAAAGGCAACATTTGATGTTTTTAAAAAAGCTGTATATTTTTGTTTGGGCTTTCAATTTATGAAAATTTTTGTAAATTTCCAAAACATGTGCCGGCTTTCGACATTGAATGGCACAACTGCGTGAGGGCGTGGGCAGAAAAGCCAGCAATCCCAATCGTCAAGATTGTTATTAGAAAAAGGCTTGGTGGAAATGGGAAGCAGGTCAAAGGGACCCTTCCAGCCAAAGATTGACAACACCAGTGAGGCAGCTAGAGTTGCAGCCCTTTTTTTTTAAGGGCACATACCAAACAGGTTAGCGGCAGGATTCTTGAGCTCGGTTTTTTTTTTTTTTTTTAGCTCCCCCCCCCCCCCACACACCCCCCCTCTCCCCCTTCCCCCCCCCCCTCCGCCTTTGGTCACCCTGCCGGTTTTTGCTTTTTTCTTTTGTTTTTGTGTGTCTGTTTTTCTTCTTTTGTTTTTCCAAGACGTTCTTGGGCTTGTTTCCGTTTGATGACCATCCACCAGTATCATCCTCCGTGTCTCGCGTTTTGTCTTCGAAGCTTGAGCATGACTCGCGTGGCTCCTCGCGTCTCCTTTTTCCCCCTTGACAGGTCTCATAAGGGAAATTGTTCCCGTCTAAAAAATTGCAAAAGAGGCATGGCCGGTCTTGCGCCTCTTGTCCAGGCCGCCCACCCTCCCCCGGCTTTCCCCCCTTCCACCTCCTCGGTTTTCTGCCGGTCCATTTACTCCCTCACTGTCCCCCCCATTTCCTACCCTCCGGCTTTTTCTTCCTCCATACGTGTGCCTTTTTTCTGTTTTGCGCCCCGCAGGAGAAAGGATGCCTCTAACCTGAATCCACCATCTGTCCTTCCCCTCGGTGTCCGTTTCCCCGCGCACATTGCCGTCTTCTGCTCGCCCGTCTCCTCCTTTTTCCCTCTGCTAACTCCCATCATCTATCTCCACCCAAACCCCATAAATCACCAAGCCCGGTAGGGGTCCTAGTTTAGTTCCCGCTATCTTTATGATTGTGTGTCTTCAATGTATAAGTTTGTCTTATGTTTATGTGTTCATGAGTTGTTCTGTGCTTTATTTACCTTATTCTACATTGTGTTTTGTGTGTGTGTTCCCTTTTTATTGCTTGAGTTTGTGTGTTTTCGATTCCGTAGCCGATTCTTCTGTACATTTTTATGCTCATATATTGGCTCCTCCATGCGATGTTTTTTATGTGTCGTACTTAGAAAATGTTGTAGATTCTTTTCTTATCGTGACCTGGGATTTAGTAGTCCGTGTCGTGTCCCTTTTTCAAGCTTTTGTGGCATGTTTTGATTTATTTAGAACTAGATACATTGTTGGTACTTCCCAAATAAAAACTATAATGGTTTGTGATGTTGTTGGTGTTCATGATGGTGCGCCGGTGGACTGAGTTAGTACTATTTGTGGTCCGGTGAGTTTAGTTTTGTTTGCAAGAGGCTATGTAACGTTTTGTTTTCTTTTAGATCATGTATATTTCGATTTTTGTCAAATTTTGTGATTGTTAGCCCACTGAGAAACGTGTAGTTAATTAGTAGTGTGTAGATTTCCTACCCCCCCTGTATTTTCTCCTTTTGTTGTTTTGATTAGGCACTTCTTTTGTACAGCATCCGCCCCCATAGAATAATCCCTCTGGGTTGTGCTTTTAATAGGGCTTGTGTTTGTGTGTTTTTGTGATCGCACTGTGAGCACCCCTTCGCTTTTTTTCTATGAGTAGTGTCTCCCCCCTTGTTTGTGGTTTTTTAGTCTACCCTCATGATGTGAGAATATCCTACGGGGCTCTTGTTGGTCGATAAAACCTCCTTTAGTCGTAAAAATTATTTTTGTTATTTATTTTCGTTTAAGATATATTAAAATTAAAATACCCGTGTGTGTTGAAAAACCCGTAGCTGTTTGTTGTAGTGTTTTTAAAAGAGGAATTGGGAGGTTGGAAAAAAGATCGACTCAATCACTTATAATGGGAATGTGAGATGGCCAGGAATGAAGTATGTTATCTAACGATGTGGTTCTTTTTTGTTATTGTGACACCCGTTGTTCTGTACAGTCATCGACGGTGCCACAAAGAAAAAATCATGGTCTCTTCGCTGACCTGTCGCTGGGGGTTTTTTTTTTATTACAGCGTAGAATGGGTGTCTGGTTGCTTGTGGAACGATGGCCCACATATTGGGAAGGAAAGGATTGGGATGAAGAACATTGAATGTTTTGGAGTAAATATCTCAAGATTAAAAGAATCTTTGGCTAAAAAGATTGGGTGTTGGTACAGAGAGGGTTCTCGAACTTAGAACACTAGGGAGTAGTTCCAAGTTCTCTTTTTTACTATAACGCAATGCGTCAGCAAAATCCAAAAAAGCCACCCCGGGGGAGTAAAACAGACCCAATGACCACCGTAGCCAGAGGTAGTCGGTAAGTTAGTTGAGCCGCAGTAGGTTATAATAGTCCTAAATTCTCTTCGCCTAACATCTGGATGCTGATGAAAGCAAAACTGTTTCTAGGCAGGTACAACAACCTAAGCTGATTGCTCTTGTCACGGTTACAATTACAGAAAGTTTAGGAAGAACGGAGAGGCTCGTAGAATTCGGCGGCAGAACCAGCACACAAGACCCGCAGCCCCAGGTGGGGACCGGAGTGGTATCAGACGACACCCCTATCGGATTACTATCCAACAGGATAAGGTCGGGGTTGAATTAAAAAATTCAGCTGTGGAACACGGGGTTGAGCTTTGTTGGACAGTTTACCAAATGGAGGGTAGATGCCCGGGTCCCAGGGTAGAGAAGGGTAAGATACTAGTGATTTGCACTCTGGCTGTTACTCGTTGATCAATTTGAAAGCGTTTTTGCCGTGCCCGCACTCTAACAGATTAGTAGAAGGCTTTTTTCTCACCTTATATTTTTTTTTTTAACAAGACATTATGCTACAAAATCGCCCCGGTGGCTCGCTATAACCCCAACCGCAACTAATAACCCACACGGTTTTTTCCCGGCTAGACTTCAGACCCCGACCTGTAAAGCACCAGCCCCTACCACATTCGGCCAGCGGGGTACCCACGAGTCATTATACTTTTAATTAACTACCAAGTTAGACAACTACAAAAACAACTATGCAATTCTACTATGAATGGCTTTATTCACTAGTGCCTATACCACAGTGTTTTTTCTAGCCCTTAGAATAAGTGAAATAATTTCAAAAATAAACAGAGTCCATGGTGGGTTTTAGATATCGCGGATATAGTTAGCTTTGTCGAACTCTTTTCGTATTAGGATTCAAAAAGTCGGAAAACGGATCCCAGCTTTACAGCCCTCAAAAACTACCTCACGCTAAGGGGAAGAAGAGATCTGCCCCAGGTCCTCTTTCAGGACCACCGGGACACGGGCTGTTTTTTATCCCATTTTCAATTTAGCAGACTACACAAAAAATCTGCTGCAGCAGCTTGTTTAGATTGGAAAAAAATATGGAAGGGCACTCCTTCCGAATCGGGGCTGCAACCCAAGCATACCTCCTACACCTCCCAGATGTGAAAAAATAAAGGAAATAGGTAGATGGGGATCAAAAAGGTTTCTTTTTTATTATCTTATGTGAGGAAATCCGAAACTTGTTGAAATCAAATCTATCTTTTTTTATATTCCAGGTTCCAGGACAATGTAGGAGATTGGGATTTTAGGTCACTCCGTTATTAGATCTTGGGCTAGGAGGGAGAGCAGCTTGTCAGGACCTTATGGTCTAAATTATCCACCCGTTTAGGTCAGCGAAGATCTACTGGCTGGGCAAGCTTAGGATGCTCGTTCGGTGTGATCTATTACCACTGCTCATAAGTTTATTATCAAATTTTAGGTTTACCCGAGTTATGCTCGCTCCACTTAGGAGGAATTGATTATTAGGCAGGGATGCTGCCAAACAGTTGACCTAATCCAGAGTATAAGAGAAAGCGATCTGGCACATCTAATTTTTCTTTACCAGAAGTTATTAGGTGGATGGTCAGAAGTGTCCCGAGGGCTTATTTGGTACAAAATAACCCCACATTTAAAAGCTCTGAAAATGTCGAAGAGAAGAAGAGAACTTAAACCAGGCGTACAAAAATTTAATTTACAAGAAGGGGGTAAGTGTGGGTGGTAAAAGTTTGTCATACAGACACTCAGATTTGGAGGGTGGAAATCACGGCCTTTACTACGTTGACAGTATACATCTGTCGGAAATTGGAAACGATATTTTCTTTCTAGGCCTTCAAAATCTGGCAGAAGATTGTGTAATTAAGGTGGAGGATTTCCATGGGCAATTGTTAGGTAGATCAATGCCCATGGAGTGGTGGGTAATTTTATGTGTTCTAGACAGGTCGGTTCAAATGAGACGGCCTTGGGCAGGTGGAGTGTTAAATGAGGCTCGTGCTGTAGAGCTGGCTAAGTGAGTCACACAAGTTGTTCCGAATTTGGAGAGTAACAGTTTTTATATAAGAAAAGTTGAAATGTGTATTCAATAAAATCTTTAAAGCTGCGGCCAGTTCCACCACAAAATTCTGAGTGTCCGTTATAATTATTGTGTTAGTCATTGTGTCACTATAAGTTTAAAGTTACTGTTTTATGCTGCATACACTTCCCATGGTCCATTAGTTGTCATGTTATTTCCAGGTCCATGTCTGTGTTTATAGTAGCAATACAGTGTGTGAAATATCGATGTGTTTGTCATAAATAATTAACAATATCTGTAACAAAAAAATCAAATGCAGTATCAGTCCTTATAGTTAAAAACTGTAACATTTTACTCTTGCATTTTGCATTAGAGAATTATAAACAGGGAGGTTAAATTGGCTTCTTGTAACGGTTTCTTAGCATATTCACAACTATTCTTGTAATCTATTCTTTTCCTCCCTATTTGTCACATTTAACCTCTAAAGAACGCCCTCTGTCTCTGAAATGTTCCTTCTTCTAAGTTCCAAGTATTTTCATGTCTTTTCCCCTTCCTAATGTATGCTATGTGGCTATACACTGGTGTTACCTGTTTTACTTTATCGCATTTCCAGCTGATCCTCATCCTGAAAGTTCTAGCTACATCAACTGCAAAGCTTCCTTCTTTATTTCCTGTTTTTCAAAAATTGTCTTCTCTCAATAGAATGTATTCATGTACAGGGTCTGGCGTTACTCGTAATATTCCTTCCTTAATATATCATCTAAAGCATCTACTAACAACACTTACCCATGAATTAAACCTTCATATTCAAAGCCAGGGTTACCAGACATTAGTGTCCATCACTAGTAGCTATTCTAGCAGACAATTCATATGGGATTTCTGCCTCATTTGTTTTACTTTACCAGACAAAGAACATTTGGTGTAATGTTATACATGCCTTTAACAATTTCTCACAATATATCTCTTGTTCTGCGTTGCTGTCCACACATTGCACAATTCTCACCCATAAACCATTTCCAACAACTCTCTGTAAAACTCTATCATATTCTGAAGTCAAGCTATACGTTTCCCTAACTCTTTGCAAGTACAAAAACATTTTGTGAAACTATTGATATCATACCGTGGGACCTGTCCAACTTCCCTAACAATCACATCTATCTTCTGTGGTCTTAATATGCTTTGAAATCAGTTGCATCTCCCCTGTTTTGTCAGTGTTCAACACAGTTGTAGTTGTGGTAGGAGAGCTGCTGGGTATGGAATTAGTTTTTTCTAAATCATTCCATGGGTAAATTGGTTTATACCCTTTTATTACCAATATTCTGTGGAATCCAAGAACAGGGCTAAATTATTGACAACGTGTTTCTATGGAAATAAATATGAGGGGGGAAGACCCGCAGAAAGTTAGTGTTCGGATACAGGACACGTTAGGGCCATTAGGAATGGGGTGACCCTTAGGGAAAGTGTGGCAAAAACATATCTGGGAGGGATACAAAAGTGTTCCTCCCCACTTCAGGTTTGGGGATTCAAACCAAACGTGAAAGTGGGGATAAGAGGTGGTAATCTGGACAAAAAAATGTTACAAGTTGAGTCCAGATGGATATTTGACCTCAAAACCCTGAAACCTGAGGGATTAATGAGGAAATTTTCATTTGCCTGCTTTTTGTAAAAATAAATGCAAAAACACGTAGCACAAAACTTTATTATCCTTGAGAAAGGTTTAAAACATTTTGATGTGATTACAGGAGGTGTTTTGAATCCAGTCAATGTGGTGGTAGCGGGTGGGGAATTAGCAACTAGGTTGCTTCTTCACCATATGAAGTAAATACATAGTTTGTACACTGTATCTTTAAATGTTAGGTATTTAGGGAGAAAGTGGGTTCATGATGTATGTAAGCACCCTGAGGTAGCCCGTGTGTGGGTTAATCACGGGGGTGAAACGCGTGTAGGTGCAAAGGATTCCTGTATTGGAGCACTGGGACCTGGTGTTTTGAAATCAGGCTGAGAGGAGAGACTGGGCATTTTGAAACACTGTGTTCAATAGTCAACTTGGAAATTTTCCTGTACATAGATTGTTTGCCTAATGGCATGGGAGTTTTCAGACCAGAGGCGGAGTCGGAGAGGCTGTTGGTAAGGCTGTTCCCTGCGCGGTAGCCTAATCGGATCGGGGGGTGAGACTCGCAGGTGAAGGCAGTTGGAGCTCTGCTAGGATGGTGCCAAGTGGAATGGTAGTTCCGGGAGGAGTGACATCTTGTCGGCCCTTGGTGAGAAGCTGCTGAGGTGCCAAAGTCTCGCGTTGGGGAGCACAAACCCGGGGGAAGCTGCTCTTACCAACAGGATCGGAAGTATATTTACCTGCTTGTGTTCCATGTGAACTGCCGCTGTATTTGTTTTCTTTCAGCCAGCATTTAGGATTGATCTACTGGAGTCGCAGGATCAATCTTCCTGGTACTGACTGGTCTTGGGAGACACTGGTTACTTTAAAACCAGACGCCCCTGGTTTTTTTGAGTCTAGTGTTTTTGATTATTGTGGTGTAGTTATGATGGTTTTAGCGTCTTGTATGGCATAATAAAATATTAATTCGTGCTTTACAGTAGTGTTCTCACTTTTTAGGGGACTGTCTGTGGCCCACTTTTCGTGTAATATATAGTTGTTTATCACCAGGAGCACCGCCTGAAATGGGCGATTACGGCAGCTTTATTTGGAGGTGTGCAACTGAATACAAATTTGTTGTGTTGTATTACATGTATGTGCATGCAGTACTTTTCACAGGAGGCTACAGCATGTCCCTTAGTAGAGCTGACCGTCACATATTAAAGCTCAGAGATCTACAGCTCTCTGACCAGAACACGGGTTTCAGTACATTTTTTTGTAAACATATTAGCATCCCCATAACTGTCAATTAACACATTCTTTTTGGAAGTAATATTTGCATTTTATTTCTTAGCTTGCTGAGATATAAGAAACTATTGAATTTATGTAAAAATAAAAAAGTAAATCTGGGTATTAAACCTCTTTATAAAGAAGATCATAAAAAGTGCCTCTTACCTTCCGTGTTTCCACACAATACAATGTTCACTTAACGTGATTTATCTTTTTTTTTTCCTAGGAACATATCTAAAAGCAGCTGTCTATTTAGTATTGTTCCTGGTAGACTATTCTTTGTGAACATACTGGAGGGTAAATAAACTGAGGAACATGCAATACAGAAATACAGACAATATAGAATATAGACAATATAGAAAATATGGCATAGAGACAGTGGATACTGGAGTGAGAGGCATGGCCAATAGGTGCACATGGCACAAGTTTCTTTGAAGACTATATGGGCTGGGAATTGTACTGGCAACAACATGGATCTATTTCTCACATAAAGAAACTTACCGAGCGAATCTTACAATGTACAGGTGTTCTGGGGGAGAAAAGCTTTCACATCAGGATTAAACAATCTAAGTTTAGTTCACCTTTAAGCTATATAAGCGCTAAAAATGACTTTAATTATTATATTAAGCTAATTAACCCTTAAAGTTCTTTTTGGTTACCACACAGAAAATAGTCTAATATAGAGCAATTTCTGGAAAATGGACTTGGCTCTGTGTTAAAGGGCAAGTCCACCTCTCAAAGACTAGCCTAAAATGCTGTCTGATGTTCTGTTTCCTCTTTCTGCTTCCTGTTTTTTCAGTTGACATCACAGCCCTTGGATAAATGTTATTCCCAGCTGCTGCTTTGAGCATGTTCAAGCTTTTTAAAGAGCTTGGAGAGATTGATTAGGAGACCGGAAGTCCTACATCTGTCAGCTGTATATGTTATATTCAGTTAGATCAACTGGACTTGAAGTTTAGTTCTTGAAGATTTTTGCTAGGATCCTGGTGGCCAGTTTTTGGGACTTTGGAGGGGTATGGCAGGGCAGCCATTTGGGAGCTGGGATGTAAGGTAAGGATTTTTATGCACTACAGAGTGGGGTCAGTAGTGGGTGAATTATAGTTTTGGGGGGGTGGACATGCCCTTTAACTTTCCAGTCCATAGACACAAATGTAGCATGAAAATATAAATCTTCTCCAGAAATTGTTTGTATGTTATTTTCAACACTAAAATTTTAGTTAACCACTTTTAATCAGTTGAATTTGGGATGATAAATGAGCCTGTGAGACACTACGGTGCTAAAATGATCAACACTTTCTGTTCCAGTAGCTTGTATCCATGTGACAGGTACATCAGATGGCCTACATTGGATAGTCATGCCCCCACAACTCCAGTCTGCTAATTTTTATTTGGTTTTGTCATTTTACCAGGTTATCTACGTATATTTCACCCAACCTGTGCAAACCCACAGCTTCCCTTTTTATATAAAAACAGCATAGTCTAGCATACATGATCAAGATTTGGTTAATTATTTTAGATTTTGTGTTTAATTTGTTAGTTAAAAAATCTAATGAAACAAGCATAAAACCATACTCAGGAATCGATTTAATTCTAAACTGATCAGATTTTTTACTGATGTTCAAAATGCATGCATGCTTGGTAACACAATTGAACTTTCATAAAAAATTTTTATAAAACCTGTCAGAGACTTGTACAATCAATCAAAATTTTCTGTCATCAGTAGTAGAAACTAGAAAGGGAAAGTTTAAGTATTAATAAAGTTGAATTTGGCTTTGAAAGACTGCATTTTGGAAGGGAATTGTGTGTTTGTGTGCCGCATTTTAAAACTCAATAATGTTAATGATGAGGACATGTTGTTTTTTACTTACCCTTAAATATGTCAATCATATTAAAGGTAGGTGGTGGTGTGTGTGTATTCATATCAGGTTGGGGGTAATAAAATACTAACTTTTTTGATGATTGGTCAAAATTAGTTTTTTATTACCTTAGGTACCCTTTACATATGGCTGCCATAGTAATGGATAAGTAGATCATTAGGTGTGTACCGTGTCGGGTTGAGAGTTTAAAAAAAAAAAACTTTTTTGATGATTGCCAAAATTAGTTTTTTTGACTTTAGTTACCCTTTAGTATGGCTCAACAGTAATGGAGGGGTAGGTCAGAGCTGTGTATACCTGTATCACGTTGGGGTTTAAAAAAAACAAGTTTTTTGATTATTGATCAAAATTTGCTTTTTTGACTTTAGTTACCCTTTAAGTATGGCTGCCACAGTAAATGTATAAGTAGATCATTAGGTGGGGTGTACCCGGTCGGGTTGAGAGTTAAAAAAAAAAACTTTTTTGGAGATTGGTCAAATTAGTTTTTTTGACTTTAGTTATACTTTAGGTATGGCTGCAACAGTAATGGAGGGGTAGGTCAGTAGCTGTGTATACCTGTATACACGTTGGGTTAAAAAAAAAACACCTTTTTTGGATATTGATCAAATTTGCTTTTTTTGACTTAGTTACCTTTAATTATGGCTGCCACAGTAATGGATAAGTAGTATTCAGTAGGTGTGTGTACCTGTGTCGGGTTGAGAGTTAAAAAAAAAACTTTTTTGATGATTGGTCAAATAGTTTCTTTGACTTTAGTTACCCTTTAAGTATGGCTGCAAACAGTAATGGAGGGTAGGTCAGTTAGCTGTGTATACCTGATCATGTTGGGGGTGTTAAAAAAATAAAATGTTTGATATATTGATCAAAATTTGCTTTTTGATTTTAGTTATCTTTAAAGTATGGCTTCCACAGTAATGGATAAGTAGAGCAGTAGAGTGTGTGGTACCTGGGTCTGGTTGAAGGGTATGTCTTTTTTGTGTTTACAACATAAAAACTATTTTTATTGAGGATAAATCTAAATTAGTTTTTTTACTTTAGTTACCCTTTAAGTATGGCTGCACAGTAAAGGATAAGTAGATTAGTAGGTGTGTTTACCTGGGTCTGGTTGGGGGGTATGTCTTTTTGTGTTTTAACATAAAAACTATCTTTATTGAGGATAAATCTAAATTAGTTTTTTTGACTTTAGTTACTTTTAATATGGCTTCCATGGGAATAGAAAGGTAGGTCAGTAGGTGGGTGTACCTGGGTCGGTGGTGGGGGTGGGGGTATCACCATTTGTATTTATGACCATGAAAAAAACTGTTTTGAAATATCCACATTTGAGGATTGTTACCATTATAGTCTATGGGAAAAAATGTCCGGAAATTCGCCGATAACGCCGTAACGCTTCCGCGATTCCTTAGCTAGAAGACAGCACACTTCTCCTTATGCCCCGCATGTCTGTACCGAATTCACTGTCTCTCTCTCAAAAACTGTGGGAGGAGATACGGTCCAAAAAAGCGGAAGAAAATAAAACGGAAGAAAAGAAAGAAGAAGAAGAAGAAATAGAAAAAACAGTAATTTGGCTTTTTCAAGCCAAATTAATAACACTTGTTTACTAATAAGTTTATTCAATACTGTTAAAATAATTCTTGAAACTATTTGCTGGAGGATAAACCATCAAAAACATAATTTAGTTCATTAGTGCTAATTGTACCTGTATGTAAATATTGCTTGCACATATCCTTTGAGCTTGGTTAATACCACTGGGATCTTGTATAAAATATATAAAAGAAGCCTTAAAACAATTGTCATTTAGTATTGAGTTGGATAAGAAGACTGCCAGTATACCAGTGAATACATTTCATTCATCTAATAGAAAGATTTGACCTTTATGTATTGTTTGAAATGAATTCAGATGCCCTGGCATTAAACAGACATTATTTAGGTAAGAATAATCATTTGTTTAAAGAACTCAACCAAATGAAATATGTGAATGAAACCAAACAAGGGACAAGTGCACGTGAAACAAATTGTCACTGTGACAATTAACCTTTACAAGTTATTAGTTAAAAGAGTAAGTATGGCTCTATTTTTTTTTCTTTAGATTAAAGCAATTGTTGTTTCTTATTGTGGAGCTTATTCAGAATAATGAGGTTATTACAATGAATGAATCTTTAATAAACAAATAGAAATATAGATATGAGTTGTATATCCAAACTACAGCTCTTTTTTTTTTTACTGAAAATATATAAAGGATATAAACATCACATTAAAATTAGCAAATGGATTTTATTTAAGTATTTTTGGTCTTTTTTTCTGCATGTAACTTGAATTTCATTATTTACACTAAATGTACAGCTTTTATTTCAATAATGTATCTAGTGGATCTGTCCAATTTTATATAGTTACACAGTCAGATAATTATTTTGGGTTGAAAAAGCCAATTGCCTTTAATGTATAACCTTTCTAGGTAAATTTCAACATCAACAACCCAACAAAGACTTTCAACATTAAAAAGATAGAAGCTTGATCCTGTCTGGTGGCCACATCTTGTAACATTGAGGTCATTAAAAAAAGAAAACCTTTTATATTGTTGTATGCATGTATTTTTATTTGATTAAAAACACTTACAGTCCTATATTATATATGTAAAATCAAAGCAATGGTAGAAGAAATTAAACAATCAATCTATGTAATAGAATAATCAGAATAATCAGAATAATCAGAATAAAAATAAATCAACAAAAAACAGTGAAAAAGATAATACAACTTAGTAAGAAGACTGGAAGCTGAAGGTTGCTAGTAATTCAAGAACTTGTTTTTCCTGGCATTCTTTCTATTATGCTATTAATTAAGGTAGCGTGGCCTTATCTAATCCAGGTAGTATAGCAGAAGAGCTTAGTAGAAGTGCAAACCATTGGATTATAAATTTGAAAAATTAAAAACTGTGGCAAAACTACTAAAACAATAAATATTTACACTTCTTGAAGGGTAAAACAAAGGATCTACTTTTGAAGTTTTGAGGAGGAAATTATAACCATAATGATTTTCAGTCATCCAGGTCATTGTATATCAAAATATAAAGTATGAAATTCAGGTGGACTTGTTTTATTAATTGAAATGATAAAATAATCCCAGTTGATTTAACTGTTTCCATCAAATACAAATTCCTTTTTGGCATTGTATCAACCTAAAGAGTTTGCTTAGTACAAGAATTGTTACAAATTGGCACAAAATGATTGTAGATTTATCAAACAAATTCACAAAAACAAATTAATTAAAATGTACATCAATTAAACAGGGAATTTCTGTGTGGCCACCTTTAATATTATTAGTTAGGACATAATTATGTGTCCAATTCACAACTAAGATTTAAAATAAAAAGTTCTTCCGGCCTATATTGAAAACTGGTAAAGACTGGTACATTTACAATCACATTATTACATCAGAAATGTTTTTAAAATAAACTCTAAACAGGACACGTAACATTTTTATATGATATTTTAAAATGATTTTATTGTATTTGTGTTTGTTTTAAAATTTAGCGATGGAAGGAGACAATCAAACCACGGACATCTGATAATTCTTTTGGGATTTCCATTGCTCAGTGACGTTAGGATTCCATTTTTCCTTTTGATTTTTTTCCTATTATGTTGACGTTAATTCTAAATGGTACGGTTGCCACGTTAGTTCATTCTTGTCACACTCTGCACCATCCCATGTTCTTTTCCTCAGTCATCTCTCTCTTGTGACATCGTATCACCAATAGTATTGTTCCTGTTATGCTTTCTGGTGTACTAAAGGTACATTGAAAATATCTGTTCCTGCCTGTTTCATCCAACTACAAATCTACGGTTCTGCATTATGTTCAGAATGTCTTCTTCTTGTTGTGATGTCCTTTGACAGGTATCTAGCAATTTGTCACCCCCTACGATATACTACTATTATGAACACACAATTTTGCCTTCATCTTGTTATTACTTGTTGGATCTTGGGCTTCACATTTTTGTTTTGTCTGGTAATATTGCTGAGTAGATTAGAATTGTGTAGCTCAATTATTGACCATTTTTATTGTGATTTTCTTCTAATTCTACAACTTTCCTGCTCAGACATTTCTGCTGTGAAGACTGAACAGTTATTGTTTGCCACAACTGTATTTATGGTTACACTGATTTCTATTATTGTCACATACGTGTATATATTGAAAGCCATCTTCAGAATTCCATCAATTCTAGGGCGTCAGAAAGCTTTCTCCACCTGCAGCTCCCACATAACTGTTGTGGGAATATTTCTAGGCTCGTTGTTTGGAATTTATATCCCACCACCCACTGGGAAAACATTGAATGTAAATAAGGTGGTGTCTCTGATTTACACCATAGCTACTCCTCTCTTTAATCCTATTATATACTGTCTGAGAAACAAGGAAATTAAGGAGGCCTTCAAAAAAAATCTGTCCCTAGAATTCAGCAACTCCCAAGTAAGCATCCATCTCAAATGGACAAACTGTCCATATGGAATGCTTCCAAATCACAGTTGTAAGGTAGAATAGTCTGCACCCGTTGGAATTGCAGGTTGTTTGTTTTTCTCAACTTTAAAGGGCAACTAAAGCCTCCCAACAACAGTGAACCAGAAGGCAGAGCTCATTTTGATGTGGGTGCTGAAAAATTCAGCTTTCTAACATGGGCTTTGTATTTTATTTTATTATTATTGTGGATTTATATAGCGCCAACATCTTCTTTGGCGCTTTACAGTTGCGTTAATATACATAAGGAAAACATACATGTTACATACAAGGGTAGTGCAAGTAATACAAAGTGCAAAGAAGTGCTGGTGCAGCAGCATTCAGTGTGGAAAGTTACAGTATTACTATGGTACAACAGGAAGGAGGGCCCTGCCCGAGAGCTTACAGTCTAGAGGACTGCAAGCATTCCAGTATCACACAGCTTGGTCACTGACCATTGTGTTCTTTTACATGCTCAGTTCTAAGCTACTGCAAGAAGTTGTTACAGCAGGTCACGCCAACTAGTAGTCTCTAGCCAATCCTGATAGATTCCAAATTAATCAGGAGACCATGTGAGGGAGGTGTGGCCAGAAATTGCAAATACACACGGTTTACATTTACTTTGATGCCATTTACTGGGGTAGTAACTGACAGTTTATTGGTGTTCTTGGGGGGAATGCTTTCAGGTTCTGGAGTATAAAAAAGGTTTAGTTCTCCTTTAAATGAGATATTCAAGAATTCCATAACAGATAAATGGTGTTACTGATATACATTAAGTATCATTACAGTAACTTAATCTTAATGGATCCAATATCCCCATAACAATTTGAAATCACCAATATTAACTTTTTATTAAGTTTAGTTTTTTAAAGAAGTTATCCATTGTCTAGAAATGTTATGCCTAGAATGTCAAATGAAAAGAATTGGCAATGATGGACATTTTTTGCCCTCCATTACAGCCCCCCTCCCATTAACAGAATAGCTATTAAAATTGTGTCAAAACTGGTTTTGGGTTGGATCCTAGTTACTTGTTATAGATTCTATAGTTGAAACTACCAATGGAATTCCATGCGGAAATACAAATATTTTGGCCATTAAAACCTGGTTTTGACAATTGAAATTTCATAGTTTTGGTGTTAAACTTGATTTGTCAGTGTGACAAAAGCCTTACCTGTGCCGGTATCCTGCGGCGTCTCTCGGCTCCCGCGCGCGCTTCCACTGACGTCACGGTCCTTTCTCGCGTGCTTTATCTGATTACTCTCGTTACCAACTCCTGCCTTGCTTTGACTCCAATTCATATCTGCCTGTCCTGACTTTGCTTGTTCCTGACTAGTTTTTCTGTTAACACCTCGTACCATGCCTGGCGGCCTGATTCCTGGTTTTGACCCTTTGCCCGATTCTGACTGCTCTTGCCTGCTCCTTGTCTGTACCTTGTATTTTGGTCTCGACCTTTGTCTTTCCTGGTGACTTGTCCGTTAGTTTCACTCCGACTTCTCCTGTATTCCCGGCCTCAGTTTGAATACCTTGCACTCTAAGTCCAGGGGGCAACGGTTTCAGTGAGGCACGTCTAGCCTCCCGGCAAACGGGGGCTTGTCTATTGGTGAAGATAGTGGTTGTAGATTGGGGTATTAGGACTGAAGGAATACGAGTGAATCCGGAGCGTTACTCTGTCAGCTAGTGATGAATCCGGTTTCAAAAATGCACCTGGTTACCATTTGGAACTGCCGGTTCTTTAAATTTGCGGATCAAACAAAATTTTTACAATTTTGAAACTCGTAACTTTTCATAGAAAATTTCAACTTTGAAAATTCCAATCCAAACTTTGTATCAAAAAAATCAAAACTTTTTATTAAAAATCAAGAATGTATAAAAATTCGAAAATGCTATTGAAAATTTTAAAATTCATCATTGGATTTCGTTCATCTCTATTGGCAGCTAAGTTTTAAGCCAAACTATGTGCTAATCTGTACGTTTATTTTCTCTAATGTTTACTATAAAACAAGACAGAATGTAATTGCTTCTGGACTGCTGTTGTGGTCAATGGACAAAAAAAGTCATATTGGGGATATGATTACTGTGTATAAATACATTAATGGGTCATACAATAAACTATCTGGGGCATTTTTTTCACCAAAATAACATATCAGAGGACACGCAGACATCTCTTAAGACTTGAAGAAAGGCACTTAGTCTTCAAGTTCAGAAATGTTTTTTCACGTAGAAACGGTAAAATTGTGGAACTGTCTTCCATTGGATGTTTGGCGGCAGGTTTATTGGATAGTTTTAAATAAAGCTGGATGAGTTTATGAAAACAAGGATGTTGCAGGTTACTGGTATTGATACATAAAGTAGAGTTGATCCAGGGACATTTCCAGTTGCCACTTGGAATTTTTTTACCCTTCATAATTCTGGTGTTTTTTTTTTTGCCTTCCTCTTATCAGTTAGGAATAGAGATGGCCGAACTTTCAAACGTTCGGTCCATTTTCAAACTTTCAAATTATAGGATTGTTCGAAAGTTTGAAAACGGACCCATGAAAGTGAAAGGGAGCCGAATAGTTTGAAAATTTGAATGAAATACAATTAAAATATCAATGGTAACTTAATGTAAATGGCTGTGGGACCTGGGAAATGGTCTGGGGAACACGTTCGAATATCCAGCACATTCGAAGAATCGATTTTACCTCACCGCGCGCTACTTTCCAGCTCTCGCGTTCAAACATTCGGTAATTTCCCCATAAAAGATATTTACTCGCGATTGGTATAAGACATTTTACTCGCGAATTCGATAATTCAATATTTACTTGCATATTGGTATAATAAACATTTTACTCACAGATTCGATAATTCAATATTTACTTGTATTGGTATAATAGACAGTTTTACTCGCATATTCGACAATTAGATGTTTACTTGCGTATATGTATAATAGCATTTTACTTGCATATTTATAATTCGATATTTATTTACGTATTGGTATAAAGACATTTTACTCGCAGATTCGATAATTCGATATTTACTCGTGTATTGGTATAATGGACATTTTACTCGTGGATTCGATAATTTGATATTTACTTGCGTATTGGCATAAGACATTTTACTCACATATTCTGTAATTCGATATTTACTCACGTATTGGTATAATAGACATTTTACTCACATATTGATTATTCGATATTTACTCATGTATTGGTATAGACATTTTACTCCATATTCGATATTCGAAATTTACTCGCGTATTGGTATAATAGTATTTTTACTCGCATATTCGGCAATTCATATTTACTCACGTATTGGTATAATAGATATTTTACTCGCATATTTGATAATTCGATATTTACTCGTGTATTGGTATAATAGACATTTTCCTCGCATATTCGTAATTCAATATTTCCTCACGTATTGGTATATAGATATTTTACTCGCAATTTGATAATTCGATATTTACTCGTGTATTGGTATAATAGACATTTTACTCGCAATATTGATAATTCAAATTTACTCGCGTATTGGTATAATGGACATTTTACTCGATTATTTGATAATTCGATATTTACTTGCGTATTGGTATAATGGACATTTTACTCGCATATTTGATAATTCGATATTTACTTGCGTATTGGTATAATGGCATTTTACTCGCATATTTGATAATCGATATTTACTTGTGTATTGGTATAATAGACATTTTACTTGCACATTTGTTTATTCAATATTTACTTGCGTATTGGTATAATAGATTTTACTCACTGATTTGATAATTTCGATATTACTTGCATATGTGTATTAGACTTTATTGACACTCATCGCCGCGTCAATACGTTTCACCCTGCACGCTTTACAAATAAATGGAAAATGATTGTTACAAGGTGATGCACAGCAAAGTAAATGTGTGAATTTAGCGATTGTTCAAAATATATCCCACTATGTATCCAATATTTGCCTCAGATTTTATTGAATTTACCTGTCATATGCCCATGTTATGTCTCTAAAACTTCTGGAACCTCTTTGAAAAAGACACCCCATATATATGTCCATAGAATTCACCAACTCCCAAGTAGAGCAAATCCATCTCAAATTAACAAACCGTTCATATGGAATGCTTCCAAATCACAGTTGTAAGGTAAGAATAAGGGGCATATTTATAAGGATTGTCTTTTTCGCCAAATATTAGCGCAGCAAATCGCAGCGAAAATAGCGCCATTTGGGCTTCGTTTCGCCTTATTTATAAAAAAGCGAAAAAAACACACTCCGCGGCTGAAAAAGGCGAACGGGCGCGATAAAGAGCGAAAAGTATCGCAGCGAAAACTTAACGCATCTAAGAGACTGATTGCGAAACCTTCAAAACCAGAAAAAGCCCACTAGAAAATGATGTCAAGTTCAAAATGGCCACCTCACATTTATACCAAGAAGTCAGCCATGTCTTATTTAGTCAATCTTCTTAGAATTTCTCAATGGAATACAATTTTCTTTGCACGGCACATTCGCCTTTCTAATGCGCGATCGCTTTTTCAAGGCATATTCCATTATAATGTGCGGGTCGCCTTTCTAATGTGCGTTCGCTTTTCCAAGGCATATTCCATTATAATGCGCGGTCGTCCCTTTCTAATGTGCGTTCGCTTTTCCAGGCATATTCCTTATAATGTGTGGTCACCTTTTCTAATGCGCGTTCCCTTTCAATCGCGTTCGCCTTTCAAATGTGCGTTCGCCTTTCTAATGTGCGTTCGCCTTTCTAATGTACTGCGCCTTTCTAATGTGCGTTCACCTTTCTAATGTCGCTTTTCCAGGGCATATTTCATTCTAATGCGCGATCACCTTTCTAATGTCACTTTTCCAAGGCTATTACACTCTAATGCGCGATCGCCCTTCGATGCGCGTTCGCTTTTCAAGCATAACCCATTAGAATGCCTTTTCGCTCAAACAATGACTTTTCACACACCTTCAGGGTCGCGCTAATCTTTCGCTCTTTTTAACGCAAAAACCACCTTTCGCTCTTTTATATCGCTTTATGCCTTTTCGCTAAAATTACCATTGCGAAGTAAGGCGAAAAGGTTTAGCAATAGCTCGTGAAACGGTTTTCGCCATTCGTTAACGCTACCTTTATAAAATAGCGTTACTGTCTTTTTGGCGAAAACCCATGCGAAAAGCGAATGCGAAAACTTTCGCTGCTTTTCGCTCTTTTATAAATATGCCCCTATCTGCACCCAGTTGGGTATTGCAGTTGTTTGTTTTTTCTCAACTTTAAAGGGCAATTAAGCCTCCAACAACAGTGAACCAGAAGGCAGAGCTCATTTTAATGTGGTTGCTGAAAAATTCGCTTTCTAACATGGCTTGTATTTTATTTTATATTATTGTGGATTTATATAGCGCCAACATCTTCTGTGGCCTTTCAGTTGCATTAATATCATGAGGAAAACATACATGTTACATGCTATACTATACTATATGTTATTACCTGCCCCCAACCTAATTGATATATTCAGCTTTTATTAGATGATTAACTAAACATTGAGGATAATAATTGCCTCCATTTTGGGATTGCCTCCATTTTGGCAGAGTAAGCTGCTCCTCACTTCATGCAGTCAATTAAGGCTGTGACTGGTGACATCACAGCTAATGACTGACTGCTGTTTACCCTGCAGTCTCATTTGTACATGATTAAGCTAAATGAAAGAGCGAGGTAGGACCAGATATCTTTAGCTGAATGGATAGCAGTTGAATTTGTGGGCACATTATTGACAGTCACCAGTGTTTTGTTGCAATGCCCTTTATGGGAGATTCTACTCCAACCCCACACAGAAAATTATAAATGACACCTTTCCAGATATTTACTAGATGTTCATTGGGAGACCTAATGCAGAGACAATGGGTCTCTCTTTTCACATCTATAAGTGCCTGTGACAGACTGAAAGGAATAATTTAACTTAACTTACTCAACTCATCTATGTTTTAAAGGGTATCTCCTCTGGGAAAGTAGTTGGGTTTTCAGTTTTATTGGAAAACAGGAGCTAAAAGAGCTGTGTCTTATCTCCCGTTCATCATAAAACCTCAAGAGCCAGGAACCAAGGACATACTGGGTCTTGCACTCCTTTGCTGTTCTTCTGACAGTTCCAACAGAGTTTTTGTACTGTATGTGCATGAAAAGGCCAAACTAATTTTCCCCAGTGGAGATACCCTTCAAATGCCTATAGATCTACTGTAATCAATTATATCAATCTGCAACCTTAGTGGAACCTGACTGTGAAACCTTCAAGAGCCAGGACCAAGGAACTACTGGGTCTTGCACTCCTTTGCTGTTCTTCTGACGTTCCAACGAGTTTGTACTGTATGTGCATGAAAGCCAAACTACTTTTCCCAGTGGGGATACCCTTCAAATGCTCTAGATCTACTGTAATCAATTATTAATATCTGCAAAGCCTTAGTGAACCTGACTGTGATACCATGTAATTTTTTATCTCTCAAATGACATAAAGCCTCCCCAATATAAATTTACATAGTATTAACTGTAGTATTAAGCTACATACAGACTAGAAGTGTTTCCCATGCCCCCACCATGCTCTGTGTTCCCAATGGCAAGAGCGAATGCCTGTACACCCACGAATTGTTTTTGTGTTTGGGCCATTGCTCAGTTGAGTTGACAAATGTCTGCCGTTTCGGATCACCACCTCATCAGGAGTCGCGAACCGTGCAGGTTGTTTAGTATATTTTATAACCTGTAAGTACTTTAGGAGGGTGATCCAGACTAAAAATAAAGAAAATAAAACATCAGGAAGGGAGAAATAATTACTGACTCAAATGATGGTAAGATTGGTATCAAATGATCTCTGATTAACAAGAACTATTTGTATTAATACAAGAATTTTCAGAATTTTTGAACTAGAAATATTTTGTAATGAACTTCCCATTACTGACTATCTGCGAAAGTTTTCCGTTCAACACTGTTCTCACTGTAAATAAACATTTCCTAATTTAAAAATGAAACTTCTTAAAATTAAAAGGAATATTAGGAAAGGAAATTACTAGAAATCAAATTCACAATTGAGCCAATTATCTAAAGAACTAATGACCTTTTCCTTCAAAAGGGTGATTCTGGAGATTTATATTTTTGATAATTCAGAACATTCTAAGGCTTCAAAACTGCTGGTTTTTGAAATCTGCAGATCGAAAGTAGAACATATTTGCTTGGTTGAATGTTCAAAATTTTTGCTAAAAATGTTGAAATCACAGTCGGAAATGAAAAAACCCGAAAAGCAAAAACCTCATCTTAAATTTTCCTTTAATTGGATTTTCTGAATTTCTATATGCTCATTACATCCACTGTTGGAATAACCTTGATAGGTTCACTAATCTGTATATTTGGTGATCTGAACTTTATCTGGTTCTCTTTTTAAATTTTTTTTAATCTGGGATTCCCACTCCATGCAATGTGGCTCATTTTTTCCCTAACACTTGAAGTTTTCAACCCCATACTTATGTATGCTATACTAGTGGGTGCTGTTTTGTATTCTGTTAACTATGTATATAGTATTTTTTTTAAAACGAAAACTTACAAGAGAAAAAAATGTTGAAATATTATAATATCTTTCCTTATTTTACCCAAACACTCCTACTATTCAGTATTAAATTACTTTCCGTTAAGTAAGGCTCTTATAAACAAAACGGAGCTTCAAATAAACCCCCCATTTAGACACAGGGTGAGATAAAAGTCAGATGGAAGGAGATATCTGGCTCCAAGTGAACAGTGTTATCCTAGGTGGTAAAGTTTACAAATAGCTAGATAGGGCTAAAGCTAAAAGTAAGAGGTAAGTAAAAAGGTGACAGGAAGAGGCTTGATTTCATCTTTGCTGTTGATTGACATACAAATTAGCAGATCGTTCTACGTTCTATCATCTGTAGAAAAAAAGGCCCCTTTGAATATCCCTTTATGTTTTAAAACTTTACAGTCCCCCCCCCTTTTCTGTGTGATGCCAGGCCTAGTTTAAAGAATCTGTAGTATAAATGTGATGGGCTTTCGGTTTAGAAACAAACCAGGCTATGATCAGAACTAACAGTTTCAAAAATCTTGCATATTCATTGGACTTTCTTTTGAAAAATCCAAAATTGGAACATTAAAAACAATAAAAACTTTTAATTTTTAATTTTAAAAGTTTGATATTGCTATTGGAAAAAATCGGAAATGGCTATCAAAAATTCTAAAAGGCATAAAAAATGTCAAAACATTTCTATTCAATCGGATATTCGAATTCTGAAGTTCGGTGAAACTGCAATTAGAACAAACTTGCTAGTTTCTTACATGTCTAGTAGATTTATGTCATAATGACAACATATCTCAAAATCAAACTTTAGATCTATACAGCGAGAATAAAACATTTGAGTCCGTTTTTGAAAATCCTAATTTAGTTCATTAGTGCAAATTGTATCAGTACACAAGTGTTTTTGCTTCTACATTTCCTTTGGGATTTATCCCTACCGGGATCTTGAAAACATAAAAATGTGCCTTATAATAATCATCATTTAGTACTCGGAAACGGTGTTCGGCAACAAAGATTACACGCGTGCACTAATTTTCCTCATCCCTGGAAGGATTGGCCCTTTATCTAGTGCTTTGAAATGATATACTGATTCTCGGGCACTAAATAGACATTATTTAGGTAAGATCAATCTTTTTATTTAGAAAGAACCCAAGCATAAAAAAACATACATGGGGCAGATCTAATGAAACATTTGACCCAAAAACATACACACCCTTTCCTATAAGGTAATGTGCTTTTGTTACCTGATGCTTTACTCTTTTTCTAGTCTGCTCACCCTGTACCGTATCTCAAGTTGCCAGTATAACAAACACATTGTAAGTGTCTTCCAAGTCTAGACAATTTTTAATCTTGAAACAATGTATAATGTATTTTATTAACTTGACTTTTTTTGTAAAATGCAAATGTGTATTAAACAAGAAAAGTCCCTAATATGGAGATCAGAATAATGGAGATCCGAATTGTTGAGGCTAACACAGCATTTGTTTAATCATATTGTCGGCATGGTAATTTGTATTTTATGATTTACTAGTAGTTACATAGGGTTCAAACATTTTTTTTTTGTAATTCTATGGAAGTAGTTGGAGATTAATCACAATTTCCAGAGAGAGAGATAAAGTCTGTGATACCTTTTATTGGCTAATTAAATAAAAAAAAAATTTAAGCAAGCTTCGTGGAGTTCTAAGCCCCCTTCATCAGGCAGCTCTACTTCTCTCTCTTACTTATGGCTACAACATCAACTATTGCTTTCTACAATTTCCAAAAAGCTTGGTTCCATGCAGTCTCTAGGTTCCAAAATTGTGTAAGTTGCAACATTGCAGAACTTCTGGCAGAAACTGCTGATATTTATTTATACTACTGGCTACATTGCACATTATAAGCAAAGAGGATTGTGAAAGAAAAATACATTAACTTTTCCCCCATTAGTTTTATTACTTGTTATTAAACAATTTAACAAAGTACAAGATTCCATAGTGTGTAGAAAGGGTATAAGTCCCCTTCTGGATTCAAGTAAAAAATATCAACATATGTCAATCAACATGGTCCCATGATACCACATTTTTATTTACTATATAATAGGCAGTGTTTTTTTTTTTTTTTTTACCATGAATCTAATTTTATGTCCCTCAGTCTTAGAGCAGCTCACATGGCTGTTCCAGTCTGCTGGGCCAGTAATAGCCCACGCTAGTGACATTGTTTTTGGAAGAAATATGAATAGGAACATAAAGCTTTAAAGGATCAATCACAGTCATTTATTTATATTGTTTTCTTTTTTAATAAAACATTTAGGATGGGAGAAGAAAATCAAACAATGGAAAATACATAATCCTTTTGGGATTTCCAATGCACTGTAACATTAGAATTCCTTTCTTCCTTTTCTTTATTTTTCCTTTATTGTTGGACATTGACTCTAAATATAACAGTTGCCACTGATCGTTCTACCCACAATCTTCACCATCCACATGTTCTTCTCTTCAGTCACCTCTCTTTTGTGGATATTGTACTCACCAACAGTATTGTTCCTGTTATGCTTCGCGTATATTGAAAGGCGCTGCAAAATATCTATTCCTGCCTGCTTTGTCCAATATCTGATCTATGGTACTGCTTTAATGCTCAAGTGTGTTTCATAAAGAAATAGTGATTCATGTAATTTACTGCTATTAATGTAAAATATAGGGGGTTTACAATGAGATTCTGTGTCAAGAAAATTGGCGCAAAAATGACACAGAATTACGTCACAGAATAGCATCAATTTAGCAACTTTTCATAGAAATTTACAGTTTTACTGAAATTGCATTATCTTTGTACCAAATATTTAACACCAGCTGCGAACCTAGTCTTACTGTTGCAAGTAAACATGAAACTCTATTTAATTACCCAAAGCCTTTGGTGAATATGTTTGTTTTTTGGTTTATCGATCTTATAATAAGGACTCTTGGTCAACGATCCCTGTGATGTCGAACCAATGAGGCAGACTGAAAAATTTGCTCAGGGCACCAGCATCACTGCTAATGGAACTCTTTTGTGCCATGCTCCTGAATGCAGCCATAGAAGGAGCTTGTGGGGGGGGGATGTAGCGGTCAGTCTATCCTTATGTTGTTGATTTTTACACATTTGATATTTTCCATATGCTTTTGATCTTTTAAAAAGTGATGTTCAATTCCAAATAGTCTCATTCCTCACATATTAAGTTTACCTGGAATAAAAACATAAAAACTTCTATTTTGTTTCATATTTCTGATGCATTCATTGTTATTTCTGTTTGGCACTGTAAGTGACCATCTGCCAGACTTTTCATTTACATTGTGTTTTTTTTATTTTTGCATAATTATTTTTGCATCAAATTAATGTACCCCAGTGTCACATCCCCTAAACTAATACCTTGTTGAAGCACTTTGTTGCAAAAAGTGCAAATTTCTACGTAGAATTTTGCCCTGACTATTGATAGTATGAATGAGCGAACTACAGCCTTAAGTCGCTGAAGGTATGTAGATTCAAGGAATATATAGTTTGTGGGGGGTATTTCTGAGTTAGGGGGTGTTTTGTGGTAAAAATGTTTTTTTTTTTACATTCCATGGGGTTTTAGCACGATTTCTACCTTTGAAGTTGTTTTTTGTTCATTTTCTCCGAAAATCTGTTAAAAGTGCACATTTCCATGAAGAACTGCGCCCACACCATTGATGGTATGAATAAACTAACTACAGCATTACATAGCTGAAGGTGTGTAGATTTCAGAAATATATACTTTGTGGGGGTATTTATAAGTTCGTTTGTGGCACTAACAAGTGCCTTTGTTGGGGGTCCCCCAGTTTGAAATCAGGACCCCCATTGGCTCTTAAAACAACCCTTACAGCTCTCAAAAGGGCCATTGTAGGGTCATGCAGCTCGTAACTAAGACCCCTGGCTCTAAAAAAGCCCTTGTTGAGAGCCTTCTACAGCTCGAAACAGGGACCACCCCTGGTCCTTAAAATGACTTTTCCAGGACCCCGCCATCTTCTTTCTCGCCATTGCCGCCACCACGGAGTCTTCTGTCTTCTTCCATTTTCATTATCATCGCACTGACTTCTGAGTTCCACACAGGTTGCCACCTCTTTTTATAAGAATAATAAGAAACCAAATCCAATTTTGATTGCTTAAGATTTCAATCCTAGCAACCATATGGTCAGATATTAGTATTGTATAGTATTGCTCCCTCCCCCAGCCCCAACCGCATTACTATTATTCACAGAATAATATTCACTTACCATGCCTCTCTCCTTCGCCCGCACTGCCACGGCCCTCTGCTTGCACGGAAATGCAAGCAGGGGGCGGGACCGGCAGCCACATCTGTGATTGGCTGGGAGGCAGCCAATCAAGGACGCAGCTGCCTGGAGTTCAGACCGGCAAAGGAGAGAGGCATGGTAAGTAAAGATCAGGGAACTTTCTGTGAATAATAGTAATGCGGTTGGGGCTGGAAGAAGGAGCAGTACATTATCTCAAAAAGGTTTGGAGCTAGGGGGAGGGAGACAAAATTGTGAGGGAAAGAGAGGGGGAGGGAGATGGCTGCAGTGCGCATGCCAAACTTCTCCCGGAGGGAAGACAGGAGGTAGAGTCCTATATGGACTCTGCTATCCTCCTGTCGGCCAGTTTTTGGGACATTGGGGGGGGACTACAGGAGAACAATATGGAGTTGGATGTGAGGTAAGGATTTTTACACACTACATAGTGGGCCCAGTTGTGGGTTAAATTATAGTTTGGGGGGTGGACATGCCCTTTAATGGATGTCCAATCATATTTTAATATCAATTTATAATATCAAATTGTATTAAAATATGATTGGTCATTATCTGACCATATGATTGTGGTGATGTTAAGTACAGTATTGTGGCAAAAAGTGAAAACTTTATCGACACTCATCGCCGCGATACGTTTCACTGCACTGCTTTACAAATACGTGGAAATAATGGTCGTTACAAGGTGATGCACAGCAAAAATAAAATGGTGAATTTAGCGATTGTTCAAACATATGTCCCACTATGTATCCAATATTTGCCTCAAATTATATTGAATTTACCTGTCATATGCCCATGTTAAGTCTCTAAAAAGTTCTGGAACCTCTTTGAAAAAGACACCCCCATATGATATGTCCATAGAATTCACCAACTCCCAAGTAGAGCAAATCTATCTCAAATGGACAAACTGTTCATATGGAATGCTTCCAAATCACAGTTGTAAGGTAAGAATAAGTCTGCACCTAGTTGGTTATTGCAGGTTGTTTGTTTTTAACTCATTCTCAACTTTAAAGGGCAATTAAGCCTCACAACAACAGTGAACCAGAAGGCAGAGCTCATTTTGATGTGGGTGCTGAGAAATTCAGCTTTCTAACATGGGCTTTGTATTTTGTTTTATTATTATTGTAGATTTATATAGCGCCAACATCTTCCGTGGTGCTTTACAGTTGCGTTAACATACATAAGGAAAACATACATGTTACATCCAAGGGTAGTGCAAGTAATAAAAAGTGCAAATAATTCAAGTGCTGGTCCAGCAGCATTCAGTGTGGAAAGTTACTGTATTACTGTGGTACAACAGGAAGGACAGTCTAGAGGACTGCAAGCATTCCAGTATCTCACAGCTTGGTCACTGACCATTGTGTTCTTTTACATGCTCAGTTCTAAGCTACTCCAAGAAGTTGTTATAGCAGGTCACGCCAACTAGTAGTCTCTAGCCAATCCTGTTAGATTCCAAATTAAACAGGAGACCATGTGAGGGAGGTGTGGCCAGAAATTGCAAATACACACGGTTTACATTTACTTTGATGCCATTTACTAAGGGTAGTAACTTACAGTTTATTGGTGTTCTTGGGGGGAATGCTTTCAGGTTATGGAGTATAAAAAAGGTTTAGTTCTCCTTTAAATGAGATATTCAAGAATTCCATAACAGATAAATGGTGTTACTGATATACATTAAGTATCATTACAGTAACTTAAAAAAATCTTAATGGATCCAAAATCCCCATAACAATTTGAAATCACCAATATACCCGTAGAACTTGTGTTTTTTAAAGAAGTTATCCATTGTCTAGAAAAATGTTATGCCTAGAATGTCTAAATGAAAGAAGTTGGCTAATGAATGGACATTTTTGCCCTCCATTACAGCCCCCCTCCACTTAACAGAATAGCTACTAAAATTGTGTCAAAACTGGTTTTGGGTTGGATCCTAGTTACTTGTTATAGATTCTATAGTTGAAACTACCAATGGAATTTCCATGCGGAAATACAAATATTTTGGCCATTAAAACCTGGTTTTGACATTGAAATTTCATAGTTTTGGTGTTAAACTTGATTTGTCAGTGTGACAAAAGCCTTACCTGTGCCGGTATCCTGCGGCGTCTCTCGGCTCCCGGCGCGCGCTTCCACTGACGTCACGGTCTCTTCTCGCGTGCTTTATCTGATTACTCTCTGTTACCGACTCCTGCCTTGCTTTTGACTCCAATTCATATCTGCCTGTCCTGACCTTTGCTTGTTCCTGACTATGTTTTCTGTTTAACCCTCTGTACCATGCCTGGCGGCCTGATTCCTGGTTTTGACCCTTTGCCCTGATTCTGACTGCTCTTGCCTGCTCCTTGTCTGTACCTTGTATTTTTGGTCTCTGACCTTTGTATCTTTCCTGGTGACTTGTCCGTTAGTTTCACTCCGGACTTCTCCTGTATTCCCGGCCTCAGTTTGAATACCTTGCACTCTAAGTCCAGGGGGCAACGGTGTTCAGTGAGGCACGTCTAGCCTCCCGGCAAACGGGGGCTTGTCTATTGGTGAAGATAGTGGTTGTAGATTGGGGTATTAGGACTGAAGGAATACGAGTGAATCCGGAGCGTTACTGTCAGCTAGTGATGAATCCCGGTTTCAAAAATGCACCTGGTTACCATTTGGAACTGCCGGTTCTTTAAATTTGCGGATCAAACAAAATTTTTACAATTTTGAAACTCGTAACTTTTCATAGAAAATTTCAACTTTGAAAATTCCAATCCAAACTTTGTATCAAAAAAATCAAAACTTTTTATTAAAAAATCAAGAATGTATAAAAATTCGAAAATGCTATTGAAAATTTTAAAAATTCATTCATTTGGATTTCGTTCATCTCTATTGGCAGCTAAAGTTTTAAGCCAAAACTATGTGCTAATCTGTACGTTTATTTATCTCTAATGTTTACTATAAAACAAGACAGAATGTAATTGCTTCTGGACTGCTGTTGTGGTCAATGGACCAAAAAAAAGGTCATATTGGGGGATATGATTACTGTGTATAAATACATTAATGGGTCATACAATAAACTATCTGGGGCATTTTTCACCAAAATAACATATCAGAGGACACGCAGACATCTCTTAAGACTTGAAGAAAGGCACTTTAGTCTTCAAGTTCAGAAACGTTTTTTCACTGTAGAAACGGTAAAATTGTGGAACTGTCTTCCATTGGATGTTGTGGCGGCAGGTTTATTGGATAGTTTTAAAATAAAGCTGGATGAGATTCTGAAAACAAGGAATGTTGCAGGTTACTGGTATTGATACATAAAGTAGAGTTGATCCAGGGACATTTCCAGTTGCCACTTGGAATTTTTTTACCCTTCATAATTCTGGTGTTTTTTTTTTTGCCTTCCTCTTAATCAGTTAGGAAATAGAGATGGCCGAACTTTCAAACGTTCGGTCCATTTTCAAACTTTCAAATTATATGGATTGTTCGAAAGTTTGAAAACGGACCCATGAAAGTGAAAGGGAGCCGAATAGTTTGAAAAGTTTGAATGAAATACAATTAAAATATCAATGGTAACTTAATGTAAATGGCTGTGGGACCTGGGAAATGGTCTGGGGAACACGTTCGAATATCCAGCACATTCGAAGAATCGATTTTACTCTCACGCGCGCTACTTTCCAGCTCTCGCGTTCAAACATTCGGTAATTTTCCCATAAAAGATATTTACTCGCGTATTGGTATAATAGACATTTTACTCGCGAATTCGATAATTCAATATTTACTTGCATATTGGTATAATAAACATTTTACTCACAGATTCGATAATTCGATATTTACTTGTGTATTGGTATAATAGACAGTTTACTCGCATATTCGACAATTAGATGTTTACTTGCGTATATGTATAATAGACATTTTACTTGCATATTTTTATAATTCGATATTTATTTACGTATTGGTATAATAGACATTTTACTCGCAGATTCGATAATTCGATATTTACTCGTGTATTGGTATAATGGACATTTTACTCGTGGATTCGATAATTTGATATTTACTTGCGTATTGGCATAAGACATTTTACTCACATATTCTGTAATTCGATATTTACTCACGTATTGGTATAATAGACATTTTACTCGCATATTTGATTATTCGATATTTACTCATGTATTGGTATAAGACATTTTACTCCTATATTCGATAATTCGAAATTTACTCGCGTATTGGTATAATAGATATTTTACTCGCATATTCGGCAATTCAATATTTACTCACGTATTGGTATAATAGATATTTTACTCGCATATTTGATAATTCGATATTTACTCGTGTATTGGTATAATAGACATTTTACTCGCATATTCGGTAATTCAATATTTACTCACGTATTGGTATAATAGATATTTTACTCGCATATTTGATAATTCGATATTTACTCGTGTATTGGTATAATAGACATTTTACTCGCATATTTGATAATTCGAAATTTACTCGCGTATTGGTATAATGGACATTTTACTCGATTATTTGATAATTCGATATTTACTTGCGTATTGGTATAATGGACATTTTACTCGCATATTTGATAATTCGATATTTACTTGCGTATTGGTATAATGGACATTTTACTCGCATATTTGATAATTCGATATTTACTTGTGTATTGGTATAATAGACATTTTACTTGCACATTTGTTTATTCAATATTTACTTGCGTATTGGTATAATAGATATTTTACTCACTGATTTGATAATTTCGATATTTACTTGCATATTGGTATAATAGACTTTATTGACACTCATCGCCGCGTCAATACGTTTCACTGCACCGCTTTACAAATAAATGGAAATAATGATTGTTACAAGGTGATGCACAGCAAAAGTAAAATGGTGAATTTAGCGATTGTTCAAAAATATATCCCACTATGTATCCAATATTTGCCTCAGATTTTATTGAATTTACCTGTCATATGCCCATGTTATGTCTCTAAAAACTTCTGGAACCTCTTTGAAAAAGACACCCCCATATAATATGTCCATAGAATTCACCAACTCCCAAGTAGAGCAAATCCATCTCAAATTAACAAACTGTTCATATGGAATGCTTCCAAATCACAGTTGTAAGGTAAGAATAAGGGGCATATTTATAAAGGATTGTCTTTTTCGCCAAATAATTAGCGCAGCACATCGCAGCGAAAATAGCGCCATTTGGGGCTTCGTTTCGCCTTATTTATAAAAAAGCGAAAAAAACACACTCCGCGGCTGAAAAAGGCGAACGGGCGCGATAAAGAGCGAAAAGTATCGCAGCGAAAACCTTTCTAATGTGCGTTCGCTTTTCCAAGGCATATTCCATTATAATGTGCGGTCGCCTTTCTAATGTGCGTTCGCTTTTCCAAGGCATATTCCTTTATTAATGTGTGGTCACCTTTCTAATGCGCGTTCGCCTTTCTAATGCGCGTTCGCCTTTCAAATGTGCGTTCGCCTTTCTAATGTGCGTTCGCCTTTCTAATGTACGTTCGCCTTTCTAATGTGCGTTCACCTTTCTAATGTCGCTTTTCCAGGGCATATTTCATTCTAATGCGCGATCACCTTTCTAATGTCACTTTTCCAAGGCATATTACACTCTAATGCGCGATCGCCCTCTAATGCGCGTTCGCTTTTTCAAGGCATATTACCCATTAGAATGCCTTTTCGCTCAAACAATGACTTTTCACCACTTCAGGGTCGCGCTAATCTTTTCGCTCTTTTTTAACGCAAAAACACCTTTCGCTCTTTTATAAATCGCGTTATGCCTTTTCGCTAAAATTACCATTGCGAAGTTAAGGCGAAAGGGTTTAGCAATAGCTCGTGGAAACGGTTTCGCCATTCGTTAACGCTACTTTATAAATAGCGTTAACTGTCTTTTGGCGAAAACCCATGCGAAAAGCGAATGCGAAAACATTTCGCTGCTTTTCGCTCTTTTATAAATATGCCCCTAAGTCTGCACCCAGTTGGGTATTGCAGGTTGTTTGTTTTTTCTCAACTTTAAAGGGCAATTAAAGCCTCACAACAACAGTGAACCAGAAGGCAGAGCTCATTTTAATGTGGGTGCTGAAAAATTCAGCTTTCTAACATGGGCTTTGTATTTTATTTTATTATTATTGTGGATTTATATAGCGCCAACATCTTCTGTGGCGCTTTACAGTTGCATTAATATACATGAGGAAAACATACATGTTACATGCTATACTATACTATATGTTAGTTACCTGCCCCCAACCTAATTGATATATTCAGCATTTTATTAGATGATTAACTAAACATTGAGAATAATAATTGCCTCCATTTTGGGATTGCCTCCATTTTGGCAGAGTAAGCTGCTCCTCACTTCATGCAGTCAATTAAGGCTGTGACTGGTGACATCACAGCTAATGACTGACTGCTGTTATCCCTGCAGTCTCATTTGTACATGATTAAGCTAATGAAAAGAGCAGAGGTAGGAGGCAGATATCTTTAGCTGAATGGATAGCAGTTGAATTTGTGGGCACATTATTGACAAGTCACCAGTGTTTTGTTGACATGCCCTTTAATGGGAGATTCTACTCCACACCCACACACAGAAAATTATAAATGACACCTTTCCAGATATTTACTAGATGTTCATTGGGAGACCTAATGCCAGAGACAATGGGTCTCTCTTTCACATCTATAAGTGACCTGTGACAGACTGAAAGGAATAATTTAACTTAACTTACTCAAACTCATCTATGTTTTAAAGGGTATCTCCTCTGGGGAAAGTAGTTTGGGTTTTCAGTTTTATTGGAAAACAGGAGCTAAAAGAGCTGTGTCTTATCTCCCGTTCATCAATAAAACCTTCAAGAGCCAGGAACCAAGGAACATACTGGGTCTTGCACTCCTTTGCTGTTCTTCTGACAGGTTCCAACAGAGTTTGTACTGTATGTGCATGAAAAGGCCAAACTAATTTTCCCCAGTGGAGATACCCTTCAAATGCCTATAGATCTACTGTAATCAATTATATCATATCTGCAAAGCCTTAGTGGAACCTGACTGTGAAACCTTCAAGAGCCAGGAACCAAGGAACATACTGGGTCTTGCACTCCTTTGCTGTTCTTCTGACAGGTTCCAACAGAGTTTGTACTGTATGTGCATGAAAGGCCAAACTACTTTTCCCCAGTGGAGATACCCTTCAAATGCCTATAGATCTACTGTAATCAATTATATAATATCTGCAAAGCCTTAGTGGAACCTGACTGTGATACCATGTAGAAATTTGTATCTCTCAAATGACATAAAGCCTCCCCAATATAAAGTTACATAGTATTAAGCTGTAGTATTAAGCTACATACAGACATAGAATGTTTCCCATGACCCACCATGCTCTGTGATTCCCAATGGCAAGGCGAATGCCTGTAACAGCCACGAATTGTTTTGTGTTTGGGCCATTGCTCAGTTGAGTTGACAAATGTCTGCCATGTTCGGATCATCCACCTCATCAGGAGTCGCGGAACACTGCAGGTTGTAGTAAATATTTTATACCTGTAAGTAGCTTTAGAGGGTGATCCAGACTAAAAATAAGAAAATAAAACATCAGGAAGGGAGAAATAATTACATGACTCAAAATGGTAAGATGGTAATCAGAAATGATCTCTGAATTAACAAGAACTATTTGTATTAATACGAGAATTTTCAGAATTTTTGAACTAGAACAATATTTTGTAATGAACTTCCCATTACTACATCTGCAGAAAGTTTCCGTTTCACTGTTCTCACTGTAAATAAACATTTCCTAATTTAAAAGATGAAACTTCTTAAAAATTAGAAAGGAAATATTAGGAAAGGAAATTACTAGAAATCAAATTCACAATTGAGCCAAAATTATCTAAAGAACTAATGACCTTTTCCTTCAAAAAGGGTGAATTCTGGAGAGATTTATATTTTTGATAATTCAGATACATTCTAAGGCTTCAAAACTGCTGGTTTTGAAAATCTGCAGATCGAAAGTGAGAACATATTGCTTGGTTGAATGTTCAAAATTTTTGCTAAAAAATGTTGAAATCACAGTCGGAAATGAAAAAACCCGAAAAGCAAAAACCTCATCTTAAAATTTTCTCTTTAATTGGATTTTCTGAATTTCTATATGCTCATTACATCCACTGTTGGAATAAAACTTGATAGGTTCACTAATCTGTATTATTTGGTGATCTGAACTTTATCTGGTTCTCTTTTTAAATTTTTTTTAATCTGGGATTCCCACTCCATGCAATGTGGCTCATTTTTTCCCCTAGACACTTGAAGTTTTCACCCATACTTATGTATGCTATACATAGTGGGTGCTGTTTTGTATTCTAGTTAACTATGTATATATGTATCTTTTTTTAAAACGAAAACTTACAAGAGAAAAAAATGTTGAAATATTATAATATCTTTTTCCTTATTTTACCCAAAAACTCCTACTATTCAGTATTAAATTACTTTCCGTTAAGTTAAGGCTCTTATAAACAAAAAGGAGCTTCAAATAAACCCCCATTTAGACACAGGGTGAGATTAAAAGTCAGATGGAAGGAGATATCTGGCTCCAAGTGAACAGTTATCCTAGGTGGTAAAGTTTACAATAGCTAGATAGGGCTAAAGCTAAAAAGTAAGAGGTAAGTAAAAAGGTGACAGGAAGGCTTGATTTCATCTTTGCTGTGATTTGACATACAAATTAGCAGATCGTTCTACGTTCTATCATCTGTAGAAAAAAAGGCCCCTTTGAATATCCACTTTATGTTTTAAACTTTACAGTCCCCCCACCTTTTCTGTGATGCACAGGCCTAGTTTAAAGAATCTGTAGTAATAATTAGTGATGGCTTTCGGTTTAGAAACAAACCAGGCTATGATTCAGAACTAACAGTTTCAAAAATCTGCATATTCATTGGACTTTCTTTGAAAATCCAAAAATTGGAACATTAAAAATTCAATTAAAAACTTTTAATTTTTAATTTTAAAAAGTTTGATATTGCTATTGGAAAATCGGAAATGGCTATCAAAAATTCTAAAAGGCTATAAAAAATTCAAAACATTTCTATTCAATCGGATATTCAGAATTCTGAAGGTTCGGTGAAACTGCAATTAGAACAAACTTGCTAGTTTCTTACATGTCTAGTAAGAATTTATGTCATAATGACAACATATCTCAAAATCAAACTTTAGATCTATAAGCAGGAGAATAAAACATTTGAGTCCGTTTTTGAAAATCCTAATTTAGTTCATTAGTGCAAATTGTATCAGTACACAAGTGTTTTGCTTCTACATTTCCTTTGGGATTTATCCCTACCGGGATCTTGGAAAAACATAAAAATGTGCCTTATAATAATCATCATTTAGTACTGGTAACGGTGTTCGGCAACAAGATTAAACCTGTGCACTAATTTTCCTCATCCCCTGGAAGGATTGGACCTTTATCTAGTGCTTGAAATGAATACTGATTCTCTGGCACTAAATAGACATTATTTAGGTAAGATCAATCTTATTTATTTAGAAAGAACACAAGCAAATTAAAACATACATGGGGCAGATCTAATGAAACATTTGACCCAAAACAATACACACCTCTTTCCTATAAGGTAAATGTACTATTTGTTACCTGATGCTTTACTCTTTTCTAGTCTGCTCACCCTGTAAAGTATCTGCAAGTTGCCAGTATAACAAACACATTGTAAGTGTCTCCAAAGTCTAGACAATTTTTAATCCTTAAACAATGTATATGTATTGTATTATATCTTGACTTTTTTTGTAAAATGCAAATGTTGTATTAAACAAGAAAAGTCCCTAATAATGGAGATCAGAATAATGGAGATCCGAATTGTGAGGCTAACACAGCATTTGTTTAATCATATTGTCGGCATGTAATTTGTATTTTATGATTTACATATGTAGTTACATAGGGTTCAAACATTTTTTTTTTGTAATTCTATGGAGAGTAGTTGGAGATTAATCACAATTTCCAGAGAAGAGAAGTAGAGCTGTGATACCTTTTATTGGCTAATTAAATAAAAAAAAATTTAAGCAAGCTTTCGGGAGTTCTAAGCCCCCTTCATCAGGCAGCTCTACTTCTCTTCTCTTACTTATGGCTACAAACATCAACTATTGCTTTCACAATTTCCAAAAAGCTTGGTTCCATGCAGTACTCTAGGTTCCAAAATTGTGTAAGTTGCCAACATTGCAGAACTTCTGGCAGAAACTGCTGATATTTATTTATACTACTGGCTACATTTGCACATTATAAGCAAAAGAGGATTGTGAAAGAAAAATACATTAACTTTTCCCCCATTAGTTTTATTACATTTTATTAAACAATTTAAACAAAGTACAAGATTCCATAGTGTGTAGAAAGGGGTATGAAGTCCCCCTTCTGGATTCAAGTAAAAAATATCAACATATGTCAATCAACATGGTCCCATGATACCACATTTTATTTTACTATATAATAGGCAGTGTTTTTTTTTTTTTTTTTACCATGAATCTAATTTTATGGTCCCTCAGTCTTAGAGCAGCTCACATGGCTGTTCCAGTCTGCTGGGCCAGTAATGCCCAGCTAAGTGACATTGTTTTGGAAGAAATTATGAATAGGAGACATAAAGCTTTAATAGGATCAATCACAGTCATTTATTTATATTGTTTTCTTTTTTAATAAAACAATTTAGTGATGGGAGAAGAAAATCAAACAATGGAAAATACAATAATCCTTTTGGGATTTCCAATGCACTGTAACATTAGAATTCCTTTCTTCCTTTTCTTATTTTTCCTTTATTGTTGGACATTGACTCTAAATATAACAGTTGCTACACTGATTCGTTCTACCCACAATCTTCACCATCCAATGTTCTTCTTCTTCAGTCACCTCTCTGTTTGTGATATTGTACTCACCAACAGTATTGTTCCTGTTATGCTTTCTGGTATATTGAAAGGCGCTGCAAAATTATCTATTCCTGCCTGCTTTGTCCAATATCTGATCTATGGTACTGCTTTATGCTCAGAGTGTTTCCTTCTTGTCGTGATGTCCTTTGACAGATATCTAGCAATTTGTCACCCTCTTCGATATACTCCTATTATGAATGCAGACTTTTGCCTTTACCTTGTTATAATTTGTTGGATCCTAGGCTTTGGCTTTGCATCAGGTCTACTAATATTGCTGAGTAGATTAGAATTGTGTGGTTCAATTATTGACCATTTTTATTGCGATTTCCTTCTGATTCTACAACTTTCTTGCTCAGACATTTCTGCCGTCAAGACTGAACAGTTATTGTTTGCCACAGTTGTACTTATGGTTACACTGATCTCTATTATTGTCACATATGTGTATATATTGAAAGCCATCTTCAGAATTCCATCCATTCTAGGGCGTCAGAAAGCTTTCTCCACCTGCAGCTCTCACATGGCTGTTGTAGGAATATTTCTAGGCTCGTTGTTTGGAATTTATATCCCATCACCCACAGGAAAAACATTGAATATAAATAAGGTGGTGTCTCTGCTTTACACTGTTGCTACTCCTCTATTTAATCCCATAATATACTGCCTGAGAAACAAGGAAATTGAGGAGGCCTTTAAAAAATCAATATGGCAAAGAATCACTAAAAACCCTGCACAGTTTTAGAACTTTATCTATTTAGGTATTTTTTAATGAGAATTATAAATGTTTAGGCAACGATAGCTCAAAATGATGCTACATGGACACAATTATTGGGACATTTGAGCTACAGGAAATTTTATGACATCTTGTTCAAATTAATTTCTTTGTGAAGTTACTGTTGTTGAATAAGTAGGACTAGAGAATGCAAAATTTCTTGCATTGGTAGTTGAGGTTCACTTTCCCTTAAAATTAGTTGGCTACTAATCTGTGTTTACTTTGGTTATTTCTCAGGGATATTCACACAGTTTGGAGAACACCATTTATGTGACTTCTCAACAGGTGAACCATCTATGTATGTACATAGGAGTTAACATTTTAAAGTACTTTAATAAAGAAATAAAATAACCATGTCAAATGCTTTCCTGTCCTCCTATGAGAAGGCCCTATACACAAATTATAAATTATAATAATAAACAGTGCATAAAAACACCAGTCCTTCTTATCTGTAACACAATAAAATCACCAAATACATTTGAAACCAAAAAACTATATAGGTATTTGGGGCACTTTTAAAAAATGTGTACAGCACTCATAAACGTCAAAAGGATAAATGATCATTGATTCAACCTGCAATATTTGTGTAAAGGGTTATGTTGGAAGGTATACTTAAAGGGCATTTCCAGCATTAAAAAAAAACTTTACAGTAATTTAGAGCACCCCTCAAACCCCATTTTCGCATTATTTATAATTGGCAAAGATGCCTCTGAAGGGACTTACCTGGCCCGATCCCTCCCCGCTCCTTCTCTGCTCTGTGTGACGTGACAGCATGCCCAATTACCAGACAGCCTCTCTTGTTCTTGCACGAAACAGGAGCAGGGGGCTGTGCCCAGGCAATGAGAGACTGGGTCAGGCAGTCCCTTTGGAAATTCTAAATAATGCGAAAATGGGGTTTGGGGGGGTCCTCTACATGACTGTAAAAAGGTGTGGTTTTTTATGCTGGACATGCCCTTTAAGATAGTATTACTGGGTAGGGAATACCTTATGTAGGGCTGTAGAAATTTTAGCATTTCCATTCCCTAGACAAAAATTATTTTGCCTACTAGAAACACCCCCCATAACCTAGACCTTGTATGGTCTAACCACTTCAGTTTTGCATCTAAATATACTTACCAGCCCTCTTTACCATGGCTGCCTTCTGCTTGTCTTCTGTGCCTTTTCATGCACAGAAGCAAGCAGAAGGGGCCAGATTGGCATCCACAACAGTGATTGGCTGAGACATTGAAGGCCAAAGTGTTAAGACCATGCAAGGTCTAAGTTATGGGATTTCCAATAGGCAAAATAATTTTTGCTTAGGGGGTGGACATATCCTTTAATTCTTGGAACCCCGTATTTTAAAACCTGTATAATACTGCTATTGTACAGTACATTAAAGGGCTGGTGATAACGAGGCTTGTCAGAACACTTAAAAATCAGGGGTAAAAACAGCTGCAGCTAATCTGAAACAGAATTGTGTAGCTTTAACGCCGCTCTCCTGACTTATTAAGAAAGCTGTGATTTGCTGTTATATGATATCTCATGCTTTGCAGAGCATTGCTGGCATTATATATTTCCATGCATTTTTAGCAGGATGCTCTTGGAACCTTAGGGCACAACAAATAGATATAACATTCATGTCTATACAGTTTAGGGTTTTAGCTCACCCCTTTAAAGTACACTTATAAGTAAACAAGATATCCTGTTAATCCAATTCAATACTGCGCCATTCACAGTAGAAATTAATCCAACTCACTTAACATTTACGTTAAAAACTTTGTGGGATTAAAGTCTATTTTATATTTCAATTTATTTTAGGAATTGGTTAAAGAAATCGTCTGCACAACTATTTCTCTCAACTTTTTCCTAGGCTAGGCCACTGTGGTGTGTTTCTCATGCAAGTACGTTTTTACGTGTTTTGTGATCCGTTAGCGTGTGAGAATCGCATCCTAGTGCATTACAATATGGGTGGTTACATTGTATGCGCTGCACCGCAAACCATTTCTTGCAGTGTAATGACCATTTTTATGCAAACCGTCAGGGAGATTCAATAAAAGTTCTTATCGTTTAAAATGGTGCAAATTTTGCCCCAACCAATCAGATCTTATTTAACATTTGTAAGCTAACATCTGATTGGTTGAGGTAAAATTATCACCATTTTAAACGATAAGAACTTTTATTGAATCTCCCTGCGTATGCGTTTCAGTAACGGATTATTGACGGCATTGCTCAGATGAAAATGCGCTACATTGTGATTGCACATTTAACGTGGGTTACCGTGCGCTGTCAGTGCGTCCGCGACCTAAATGAGTATTACTGAGATTTGCAAAGAGCTCTGCTAAGGTTGTGGCCTTGTCACACATGGAATGCAAAATACCTCAGCAGCCCTCAATCAGGCATACTGAGTCCCAGCAAAGCCTTTTTAGAGATGGATGAATGTCTGAGAGTTTGATTTACTAGAAGGTTGACACCATTTTCGAAATGTTTGTGAACCTGCTGATACTTTATAAAATCATAAAATCTACTGCTAGTAGCGGACAATATTGGGGCGTAAACCTTTGCTGCAGCCGAAAGATTAAATATCTCCTTCCTGGTTGCTGACAGTGCAGGTAGAAGTTTCTATTGAGCGATGCCGGGGGCTGCCCCGTAGTTGGGGGTGATCCTGAAGCCCTTTAAAGTATTACTTATTTCTATTCCACAAGCCTCTCTCTTTTTCATACAGCAAGAGTGAATTCCATATTTTTGTACACTGTACTTTTTTCTTTCACAATTCTCAGATTTTAACAGGGAGATTCAATAAAAGTTCTTATCCCCCTTAAAAATGGTGCTAATTTTGCTCCAATCAGATGTTATTTAACATTTGAAAACTAACATCTGATTGGTTGGGGCAAAATTAGCACCATTTTTAACGATAAGAACTTCTATTGAATTTCCCTGTAGTTTTTTTTTGCACAGTGAGAATGCTGACATTTTAAACCTTAAATATTGTGTAAAACAGGCGAAAATGCAGTACATACTGACATGTTTCAGGTCACATGTTGGTTTAAAGGGTATCTATACTCCAGGTATCCCACCCCTCCGAATTGTCCGGGAGTCTCCCCCATTCTGGGGTAGTCTCCCGCACTCCAGCGAGACCACCCCAGACTCCCGCGACTGAGAGGAGAGTCTCCTCCTCAATCACGCCTGCTTTGTAAGGCCACGCCTCTGAATGCCCCAGGAACACCAATAACCCCTCCCTAACCCCACCTCCCACCACCCCCAGAACATTGGCCATGCCCAACGTGATGTCACACCCTGCCCCTGTGTGACATCATGCCACCCTCGTCACGCCCCCCTTTCCCACCCTGCCCAGAAGCCTAAAGGGGCAGGGTGGGATGATAAAAATTTTATTTTCAAAAATTATACCTTTATAAATAGCAAGATCCCACTAATCTAAGCTGTAGATTCTGTGAAATCATCATTTTAATCAAAGCATTTACAGAGAAAGACCTGTCATTCCAGAAGCAGAAATTATAATATGTGCCCCATTCCTGACTTCTTACTAGGATTTTTGGCTGTCTGCCAGCACACTTTCTGCAACAATTAAGAGAATTAGCAGAGAAAAGAAGGCAGGGGGAGGGAAGGGGAGATGTGTAAGCAGAGCAGTGTCCATGGCGAGTCTGTGCACAACGTATAAGTGTCACAGACACTACAAGAAGGCAGTGAGTAAGGGAGGGTAGGGGGAATTAGGAGCACTCACTAAACATTAATTAATGAAAAAGCAAGCACAGATAAATATGTGGGTACCATCATTTTACTTCTCTCAAATTGTAGTTTCAGATAATGTAAAGTTGTTTGAGTGAGTATAGTGATCCTTTAAACTCAGGTTTGCTTGCAAAAACTCCAGACATGCTTTTGAATTTTATAATTATGTATCCTTGGTTGGGTTTCTCTGAGTTATACTTGGCAGAGACTAATCTAAACTGAATTTTCTACTCAAGCTGGTGGGCCCTTTGTGGATTACCATACTATTTTCACCCACTGCTGTACCATTTAGGAGTATCATTAATTGTCTATGTAGTTGTTACCATTGGTATTAAGGCAGGGCATTTATTTCTGGGCATGGGTGTCTAGCCATGAAACACAAACGTTTGCTTCCCCCTTGATGAAAATAGGGTTTGCAGATGACATAATAGTTTAACAAATATAAGCATTATTTCACAAAACAGCTGATAAAATGAACCTGAGTGTCCATCTCTATTATTGTTTTGTCTCTATTTTGAATAGAGTGAATGCACAACACAATCTATTCTCTGCACAATCCTTGCAGCAAAACAAAGGACTCCAGCAGCCAGTCAATATAAATAAAAACTTCCTATATTTTTGACTCTGGATCAAACATTTCACACAAGCCTAGGATGATGTCTCTTGCTTCTCAGGATCTTGACTTATAGGCTTATAAAGTTACACTTCCTGGTCTGCCCTGTCTTTCTAAGTTTCCGTGACAGGCACGTGATGAGCTGTGTAAAAAGCCACACCCCCCCCCAAAAAAAGAAAATCTTTTTTGAAGCTAGTTACAGACCTGCAAACAGGTTCTATCCTTTCCTCTACCTAGGGACACCTTAGGGAGAGATTTTTTCTTTCTTTCATATTTGTGGCTAGCTTTAAAATAGTTAAGAAGTTCAGAGACGGGGCTTATGATGCAGCTAAAGAGGCTCTGTCCCTGCATCAGGATACAAGTGGGGACTTAGGGGCAGAGCAAAGGTTCAGGTGATGTCACCTTTCTCAGTGGTGACTCGAAACACAACCCTTTATACTGCTGCAAGTTTGGATAGACCGCAGCTAGAAGCATGATCTTGGAGACATTTTAACTTAAACTTGTATGGAGACCACAGTTCCCCTTTAAAGGGATTTTTTATCCCAATAATATATTCATATCATAGTATTCAGGGGACTATTGAAAATAGATCTAAGTGTAAACAAGCTATTAATAGATATATCTTTAGTTTAAACCTTTTGTTATCCTGGTTTTAAGATTTAAAACCGGGGCGTGGCCAGGACCTGCTGCTGGATGGAAGCAACTTGCTGAGCTCCTCCACCAGCAAACTTGGAAAGCGGGGATAAAGCGACACCCAGACCAAACCAGACCCAGAAATTGCAGCCAGAACATCAGGGCAGCATTATGACTCGGGGGAAAAGTAATAAAACCAGCAACAATAAACTTACCAAGTTCTATCCAGCAAAAACAAAAATCCAAGATGGCGCCGACTCCTTGCAGCATGGCACAGAACCAGAGCAGCATGCAGTGAAGGCTGTGGGAGGAAAAGAAATCCCTGGAACTCCTGCAAAAAGAGGTGAGAAACCTTTACACAGAGGATCACCACCCTCACCAAAAACAAACATAAAGGAACATAACTCTTTTGAAGCTCTAACAGCACAAATGGGGTTTACAAACTCCCCTGAGCATTCTATATCATCATCACCACTGATTATGGAACATAATATACACAATACTCCAAAAGGAGAGGTCAGACAGAAAGAATCTGTTTACAACCTGGAATCATTTCCAGATTCCCAGGAACCAGTTACAACTACAATCTTAAAAGACTTACTCACAGAGCCCTGATGGCTGACTTCTCCATATTGTTTCAGGAGATTAAAAAAGACATACAGGCTATAGGAGAACGCACAGACCATATGGGAACCAAATTCAGTGAATTTACAGAGGAATATAACATACTTGTTGACTCACACAATGAATTGGAAAACAGTGTCTCTGCTATGCGTGCTAAATTAACTGACCTTGAAAACAGGTCCAGAAGGAACAATATAAAGCTGAGAGGGGTACCTGAGTCAGTTAAAAATGACCAATTATTGGAATATACAGTGGAATTCTTTAAACTGTTATTGCCAGATGCAACTGAACTTGATTTGGTTATAGATAGAATCCACAGACTACCTAAAGCTAAAGCAGCGCCCCCTAGCGCCCCTAGAGATGTAATACTGAGACTGCATTTCTACTCCATAAAAGACAGACTTCTGAAAATCAGAAGAGCAGGAATCACCATACCAAAAAAGTTCCAAGATATTCAAATCTACACTGATTTAGCACCTGAGACACTGCAACAAAGAAAGAGATTTGCGGAAACCACAAAGATTTTAAGAGACAGAGGAATCCAATACAGATGGGGATTCCCAGCTAACCTAATAATATACTATGGGAATACCTCACACATGATAACTGATAACAACGCGGCCACAGCACTACTCAAGAAGTGGGGGATTGTACAGCCAGTAACCACCAAAACAAATAAACCAACACAATAGCAAAGATCTCCCACACACATAAATACAGAATGGAAAGAATGCTCCTAAAAGGCAATCCTGGGAAATAGAACTGGGAAGAGAGAGAAATAGAAGGTCAAAAGAAGGGCAGAGGGAGGAAAAGAGGAAGGGCTGCTAAGGTGTTTTTTTTTTTTGTTTTTTTTTTCTCTTAAAGCAAATATTGGACATGTCACAGAGGGAAAAGAGAGGAAAAAACAAAACATTCATTCCTCAACAAAGGGAAGGAAAGAGAAAGATGGAAACCTCATTGTGGTAAAACGTATGGTAAATTGATACTCCAAGACTTGCAAAGGTTGCAAAAATTTTTTTATTTTTTTTTTGTCTCCTCTCTCTGATACAATTGGTTGATACGAACACTCTCTTCAATGTTAAATTATGGGTTGTCAAATATTCAATCGCAATAATGACTCAAGTACCTGGCCCAAATAATTTTAATACCCCCATTATCCTATTGATACATGGCGGACTCAAATCCCCCATGTGATGATCAGGTTATAAGTTTTGAAATGTTTTATACTGTTTTGTTGTGTTGTATTGTACTGAGGATAAGAATGTTACTAACAAACTGTCAATATAATATGGTGACTAGTGGGGGTTCACTCTCAGAGATAATGATGTTGGGCAATGTGTGTAATAAGGTTTATAAAATACCTAAGACCCCTTTGGAAGGAGAGAGAAGCGAAAAAAAAGAGAATCATATAGATAATAAGCAGAACCCGAAAAAAAAATTAACACTATGAATATTAAGATAATCACTTACAATGTAAGAGGCTTAAACTCCCCGTATAAAAGGCACGCCATGTGGGAAGAAGCCAGTTTATATAAAGCGGATATATTATGTATCCAGGAAACTCATTTAACTGCACAAAATGGAAATCTGTTAAACCACAAATTATATCCAACAATTTATAAAGCTTCCACTATGAATAAAAAAATAAGAGGAGTTGCAATAGCAATCAAAAGTTCAGTTGCATATGAGGAGAGGAACAAAATAATAGACAAAAACGGAAGGTATATAATCCTAGACTGCAAAATCAACAACAAACCATGCACTCTAGCATGTATCTATTCACCTAACACCAAACAGATTAGGTTTATCCATAAAATAATACAAAAGATACAATCTTACTCAAACAACAAGTTAATCTTGTGCGGAGATTTCAACCTCACATATGATAGAGAAAGAGATACCCACTCAGCGAAACACATAAAATGCAGAAGGGACCTACGAAACACGTTTAAAAAAGAGGAGCTGTATGATGCATGGTCGGTCCTAAACCCTAATGAAAGAGATTACACCTATTTTTCCAAAACACATAATTGTTTTTCGAGGATAGATATGATTGCTACAGATAAGTGGACTTTACAAAATATCAAATCCAGCAAAATTCATGTGAGAACAATTTCAGACCATGCACCGGTAGAGATTATTATACAAGAAGATATCAATGCTTCATCAGTTTCAATGTGGAGACTCAACCCCTATCTACTAGCTAACCCTGAGACACAACAAAAGATTACCAAGGAATTAGAAAACTATTTTTTATACAATGATAACAACCTAGCTCAACCTTTCTCGATATGGAACGCCCATAAGGCATACCTCAGAGGAACACTAATCAAAATTGCAGCTACACAAAAAAAAATAAGATTGAAAGAAAGACTCCAATTAATAGAAAATTTGAAAGAATCAGAGAAAAATCATAAAGAGTGCCCTAACAAAGAAAACTTCCAAAGGGTAAAACAAATTACAAAACAATTATCAAACCTAGACCATTACAAATACGACAAACTGCTACGAAGATTAAAAGCTGATTTTTACATACAAGGCCCTAAAGCTAGCAAGTACCTAGCGAACAGATTCAAAGCCAAAATAAATAAAACAAAAATCTCACATATTATAGATAAACAGGATACAAAAATATATAATCCACAAAGGATAGCTGACGAGTTCGCTCGTTATTATGAAACATTATACAACCTTAAAGACCAACCTGATTGTAATACCCCAGAAACAAAGGATATAGATAGCATTTTGGAAAAGATAAATCTACCCTCCCTAACAAACTTTCAACTCCAGGAGATAAACAAGCCAATACAGAAAACTGAAATATACAAAGTGATTTTCTCACTTCCAAACAACAAATCACCTGGAGCAGATGGCTATATAAACGAATACTATAAAACCTTTTATACTATCTTAGTTCCCCATCTACAGAAAATATATAATCTAGCCATAGCACAAAAAAACCTCCCAAAAGAAATGCTGGAAGCAGTGATAATACCCATTCCCAAAGCAAACAAAGATATGAACCATATCCAGAATTTTAGACCAATTTCACTTCTGAATACAGATACAAAGATATATGCGAAGATAATTGCGAATAGGTTACAATCTTACTTATCCTATTTAATAAACCCGGATCAAGTGGGTTTTGTTCCTAACAGACAGCCCGGGGACAATACTAGAAGATTTATTGATATTATTAACTGGGCACAAAAAAAGAATAAGACGTCCATTATACTTACCCTAGATGCTGGAAAAGCATATGACAGAGTAGGGTGGCTCTACCTAGAAAAAACATTAAATAAATTCAATATTAAAGGTTGGATACAAGATGCCATTATGGCATTATACAGTAACCCCTTTGCAAAGGTATATATATCACAAATGTTGTCAAAACCCTTTAACATCTCTAATGGAGTCAGACAGGGATGCCCTTTATCCCCAATGATCTTTGACTTGACTATGGAACCCCTAGCGGAACTTATCAGAACTAACTCATTAATAAAAGGAGTAAAAATAGGTGAACAGGAGCATAAACTGTCTCTATATGCAGATGACATAATACTAGCCCTGTCCAACCCTATAACATCGCTAATTCACCTACAACAGGTATTTAAGTCATTCGGAAAAATATCACACTACAAAATTAATGAAAGTAAATCTTATATTCTAGGAATCAATGTGTCAATGGCTTTACAATTGTTCCTGAGTGCTAAATACAACTATAAATGGGAAAAAAAATCTATAACATACCTTGGCATTCAACTAACAGCATGTACAGAGGACTTATACAAAGCAAACTTCCAACCGTACTTGGAAGAGATACAAAAAGAACTTCAGAGGTGGTCAACTAAATACCTACCTTGGTTATCCAGAGTATCTCTATTGAAAATGTTATTACCCAAACTCCTTTATAAGTTCAGAACACTACCAATTGTGATTCCAGAAATCTTTTTTAGACATTTAAATAATACAGTTAATGCCTATTTCTGGAGGGGGAAGAGGTCAAGAATTAAAATGAAAATACTAGCCAAAGCGAAATCAGCCGGGGGTATCGCATTCCCTGTCTTTAAAGACTATTACTATGCAGCTAACTTAGAACAAATAAAATCATGGTGGTCCCCAAATGAAAACAAAAAATGGTTGAACATTGAAAAATATCTCAACAAAGGTGTGCCACCTAAAACAATCCTAGAAATGATCTCTTTCAAGCTGAAGTATCCCCAAGATGATTGGGTCACAATGCAGCTAAAGAGGCTCTGTCCCTGCATCAGGATACAAGTGGGGACTTGGGGGCAGAGCAAAGTTTCAGGTGATGTCACCTTTCTCAGTGGTGACTCGAAACACAACCCTTTATACTGCTGCAAGTTTGGATAGACCGCAGCTAGAAGCATGATCTTGGAGACATTTTAACTTAAACTTGTATGGAGACCACAGTTCCCCTTTAAAGGGATTTTTTATCCCAATAATATATTCATATCATAGTAATCAGGGGACTATTAAAATAGATCTAAGTGTAAACAAGTTATTAATAGATATATCTTTAGTTTAAACCTTTCGTTATCCTGGTTTTAAGATTTAAAACCAAAGGTGCTTCTATTTTATTCAATGTTAAGCTATATGATGCAAAAGTAGGAGAAGGGAAGGAAGGAGAGAGGGACCAAGAAAAGAGAAGAAAATAGTAACCAGGCACAGAGCATATCACTGCATATACTGTGGAATATAACAAAAGAGTGAAGGCAAAAAGACCCAAATAGAGAATGAACCGAGAGGTGGACACTTGCATTAACCATAAATATACAATCTTTTTCAGTATCACCTAAAAACTGCACAGTAGGATCCCCAATCCACCAACAGTCAGCCCGGGTAGCAAAAATGAGAGTCCTGACAAAAATATTGTGAGGAGGTTTAATCAGTATAAAAAGGAACTCAGTAAAATTGTTTAAAGGAAATGGGAGGTGCTAAGTTTTGGAGAAATATCTCAAAACTAAAATGATTCCCCGAGGTCTACGCTGAAAAATCCAGCCAGGTAGAAACCTTTATTGAAAATGGCCCTGGACATCCAAATTAAATGGGATACTATGACTAGTCAGGCATCTTTTGAACTGATGCAATTATTAATTAAAGTAAATACTGACAGCTACTTTAGGTAGAAACAGTTAATAAAATGGCTGACGAGTACACAAGGACTACACTACAATTAAATGTAGTGTGTGACAAATTGCAAAATAACTTCAAGTCACGTGAAAAATAAATAGAATCGGGACTGTGACGAATAGAGTGGGACAAGTCTATATTTGTGATAAAGGTGACTTTAAGTCTAGTGACTACTTGAACACAGAACAGGATGTTAATAACACCAGACAACTTTGGGGTGGAAGACGTGGTAAACCCCAGTTGTGGAGGCCGACACCACCTCCACTCTTCTTTTTTTTAGGCAAAGGACAAGGTATTATCAACCCGCAGATAATGGGAGAAAGGATTGTGGTACTAGATAGGTATATATTTATGAGAGGGAAGCTCTCAGACAGCTTGATCTGTTTGATCCCAAACAATACACTATGGTTTCTACCAAATCCTGTCGTTAGCATCGTTAGCACGATGTTTAAAAATGACCTCAGATACGCACTAGCTGAGGGGATAATCAATAAATACTTTCAATATCTATACAACCAACATCCAGTGCTGCCTTATCTTTATTGGTTGCCCAAGTTACACTAACATGCCACTCAGCCACCAGGATGGCCCATTATCTCGGGTATAGGTATCACAATGAAAAATATCTCCAGATTTGTGGATCGTGCCCTGAAAACATTCTTGGACACAATCCCCTTCTATTTGAAAAACACACTAGATGTGTTAAAGGACTCCTACAAGTGGTCTCCTACAAGTTTAGGAGACCACAAAATTAGTAGGGTTGGATGTCGAGGTCTTGTATCCATCCATTCCCCATGATAAGGGTTTGGAAGTCATCAGGGTATATCTATCGACAAGAGGACCCAAATATTTTAAATAATCCTCTTTGACCTTTTGGGGCTCATATTGCAAAATAATTACTTTACCTTTAACAATAAGCACTACCAGCAGGTTAGAGGCACCGTAATTGTACGGTCTGTGCCCCAACCGATGAGGGTCTCTACCTGGGATGCTTGGGAAAAGGAAGAGTTTTCTGAGGATCGCTTTGTAGTGGAACATTTTTTGTTCTGGGGTTGACTATATTCTAATATTGTGGGACGCCCCTGTGGATCAACTTCAAATATTTATTCAAAAATTGAATTACAATATCTGGAATCTACTATACTTGAGTTTAAGCCTCTTCTTCTCTGTTCTTTGGGGGTCTACCCGTACCATATATGGTCTTGCCACTAAAGATGTTTAGAAATTACAACTCCCAGCAAACAAAGCATGTTTGGAGTTGTAGTTTCCAAACAGCTGGAGTGCCAAGGAAATAGGGGCTACAGTACTGGATTTGGCTGTTATGATGCTGTGCACAACTACTGTATGGGATTACTTAACTGCATGGGAATTCTGCTTTCCATTTTAAAGGGCAACTAATGCCTCAAAACAATATAGGATCAGGAGAAGATTTCTTATAGAATGCAGCACTGTCGGGTCTGCTCCTGAGGCTTCCTAAAGACAAAAAAAGTAAACAGCACTTACTTACACTTAGCATGCTTGTAGCAACATCCTAGATCCATTCCCATGCGTCTCCGGTCTCCTCCTTTCATTTACCGTATGTGACCTGAGTATTATCGGAGGTGAGTTTTTAAGTGTCATTTTAAAAACGTAAAACCTTGGCTGATACTCGAGTGTATACGGTACATTTTACGTGTCAATTTGACTGTCAAAAAATAATGTCCCTAGATTTGTGTATAAAAAAGGGCAACAAGAAATTGTATCTCTAGTTTCATTCAAAGAGGTTACCCAGAAAATTGGTTAAACAGGCTTAAAAGGCGTATTTGGTGTGTAGCATGAAAAATAGATGAGACAATTTTTGTAAGACCTATTTGGCCTACTGTAATGCTCCCTGCTGCAAAGAAGCTGGGACGAGGTAAAGTATTGAAAGTTGCAGTTAGAGTAAGTGAAGGAAAAAACAGTTTATTAACAATAAAATAAACAACCAAAAATGACCACAGTAAGTAACCCAAACCACCGCAAACAAAACCCTAACTGACTAACTAGATCTATACTCAAAGCAATGAAACTAATATATATACAGATGAAAAGATAAATAGAATATAAATGGCACAAGACAGGATATATGATAACATGATATGAACAGGAGAATAAAAGGTCTAGAACCAGGGTAACTGGGACAGAGACCAAAGCAGGATGCAGAGGAACAAGAACAGGACTATGAACAAGACAGGAACTGAGGATAATGAGACAGGGGACTCAAGAACAGGACTATGAATAAGACAGGAATGGAGGATAACGAGACAGGGGACTCAAGAACAGGACTATGAACAAGAAAGGAAAGGATGATCGATCGACAACAAATCAACAAGAGGAGCCAAGAACAATCTGGCAAAGATCCAAGGTGGGTAGAGTCGTTATGTAGCCAGCCAACACACAGGTGAGGATGATGATTGAGGATGAGCATGACAATGACCCCTGGGTGGGAGGCTGACATGTGACATTCTCCTGCACAGTGCCGCCGGCGAGCACAGCCTCAGACTCCCTCAGTGTGTGAGGAAGACAGGAAGTCCCTCCTCCTCTCTGCTGTGTAAAGTCCTGACAGAGAAGGTAAGGGACTCTACAGCCCTTCTCTCCCACTATGTGAAAACAGCTTTCTCACTCTGTCTGAAAAGGCTGTTTCCACAAAGTTTTATGTTGGGGAGGTAACCCATGGCACCCGCAAGTGGGCGGGGCTTAGAAACCTGCGAGTGGGCGGGGATTAGGCACCCGCAGGTGGGCGGGGCCACATGGGGGTGTAAGATAATGGGCCATGGGGGGCCTGCAACTGGAGGGACCATGGGGTCCATGAGTGGGGAACCAGGGAGGCTGCAAAGGGGAGGAGGAGACACAGGACAGATTGACTGACAGTTTCAGAGCAGGAAGCAGGAAGTGCAGGGGACCTGGTGATGCTGCTGCCATATCACACACAAAAATGTATCTTCAAAACTATTCAAAATAAACAATGGAAATAAATTGCAAAAATTCTCAGTGGAGCAATTCCTATCAATTTATCTCAATTTACCTCAAGTCATTTTTGGGCCACAGTTCCTCTTTAAACTGTGTAATGATAAATGAACAAATCTTCCTTATAATACAGGAGTCACTTTAACTCTTTGTAAAAACATGGACCCATTGTATCAACTGTTCACATTCAAAAGGTTTGCCCTTCTAACACTTATTGTAGAGTAGGCCATTAAGAATTTTTTTATGGTTTACTTATATAAAATTACAAGATCATACAATTATGAGATTCTCAGAAAAATGTAAATGATAATTATATCTGTATATTATAAAGTCTGTCAATAATATGGAAAGTAGACAGAAAATAAAGACACGTCACTGTGTTTTAAAAATGTTTTATTTGTATGTTTTAGAAATAAAAATCAATAGAAAAATAATAAATACTAAATAAAGACATACATCAATCTACTCCAACCTACCAGAAATGCCCACATAACCTGTCAGTTGATCCAAGGATATTTCTGATTTCCAATCCAACTTTATGTATCAATACCAGTAACAATCTCGATTTTTAGAATTTCAACCAGCTTCTTTTTGAAACTATTCAATGAACCTGCCATAACTGTGTCCAATTGAAGACAGTTCCATATAGTTTATTGGATGATGTATTTATACACAGTAATCATATCCCCACGCAAGCACCTTTTTTCTAGTGTGAATAATTTTAATTTATCTAATCTGTCTTCATGTTTAAGCTCCGCCAGTCCCCTTTTCCAAGTTATCTATTTTTTACACAGGATTTCAAAACTATGTCCTGCATATTCCAAATGAGGCCTTACCAGTGCTTTGTAAAGAGGGAAAATAACATTTTTCTCCCTTGAATCCATACCTCGCTTTATACAAGACAATACCATGCTGGCTCTGGCTGTTCCCACCTGGCACTGCTTGCTACCTTTAAGTTTGTTATCCACCAAAACTCCAAGATCCCTTTCCAACAGGGATTCACTTAACACAGAGCCATTTATAGTATAAGTAGCACAAGGATTTTTAAGTCCAAAATGCATCACCTTACATTTATCAACATTGAATCTCATCTGCCACTTAGCAGCCCAATGTGACAATCTATCTAGATCCTCCTGCAACGACTGCACATCGTCTGAACTTTTTAATGGTCGACAAAGTTCTGTGTCGTCAGCAAACACAGAAACCTTGCTGACAATACCCACTCCCAAATCATTAATAAACAGATTAAATAGAATCGGCCCCAACACAGAACCCTGTGGCACCCCACTTAGAACTTAAGTCCACATTGGCAAAGCACTATAAACCAACTAAAACTACTCTCAGCACCCGATCCATCAATCAATTTTCTATCCATGTACAGATATGGGGGTCAAGCCCAACATACCTGTTGAAGCCAAACATTGTGATGTGCCAATAATTATGATCTTCCTATGATGAGCATGCCTTTAAAGGTTGTAATAATTTAAATGAGAACACATTGGAAATCTTTTTGAAATCATTAGAGCTAATTTTATCTTTACCTCAGTGTATTGTTTCCACATTCCCAAGGCTTTGTTAACCACACCACTGGGATCTTGAAATAACATAAAAAGAGCCCAATACAGTTCACAGTTAAGCATTGCCATCTATTCATTTTATTAGACACGGAGATTACACCTGTGCATCCATTTCATTGTTATCCAGATCATCTGAAGGTAAGGGACCATTCCTTATTGTTCAGCATTTAATAGGTGCCTTCAACTCCCCACAACGGCACACATTCATTAAAGGACAATTATACTCACCTCCCCCTCGTTCCTTTCCCCCCATTCCTGCAAAATACCCAGGGTGAGTCCTCACCTCTGGGTACTTTACAAAATTCCTGCACTACTTACTTGTAATCTCCCTCGGTGCTGTGGTCTAATCCTCCCCACTGGCACTTTGAGTAACAGGCCACGAGGCAGCAATGGGAAGACGCGCTCTGCAAGGAGTCGTGTCTTCCCATTGGCTGCCTCCCAGACTGTCACTGACAGTGCCAGTGGGGAGGATCAGACTGGAGTGATGAGGGATATTACAAGTAAGTAGTGCAGGACTTTTGTAAAGTACCTAGAGGTGAGGACTTTTAGGTCCTCACCCTGGGTACTTTGCAGGAATTGATGGGGGAAATGGTGAGTATAATTGTCCTTTAACAGGATATTTTCATAGGTGGATAAAAACAAACATGGAGAAGATTCAGTGAAACACTTGAAAAGAACAATGCAGACATTTTAGTAAATTGTGATAATAAAAACATTGAAAGCTTTTGTTGAAGACTGGACAGATTTTAATCCTGCAATATCATTGTTTTTTCTTATTTTTTTTCAACATATTCCCGTGTAGTACTATTTTATCCTTTGTTATTTAGTGTATCTCTCAAAAGCTTGTCTATAAAAATGAACTGTAAAGCCTTGTACACACGTGCGATCGCTGGTACCAACCCACGCTGCACAATGTGTCCCAATGTTCATTTTGGCAGATAATCAGCCTGTGTATGGGCCCGATAAAGGGAATATGTAAAAAAAAAAAAAAAAAAAGAAAAAAACACTGATATTGCAGGGTTACAATTTGTCCAGTCGTTTGGAGATCCGCCCAGTCGGTTGGGCACCGATCCCCAACCGAACGGCCGTTTCACCCGATAAAGGGCCCATCACCTTTTTTGCACAGTGGATCAATGGATAAATCACATTTTGAATTGTATTAGTAGAAGGTTTACACAAATTTTCTTGTGGTGTTTTCTTATCATATATATATATATATATATATAATACAGACAGACTTAGCTGGTGCAATTAGTGTCAATATGGAAGACAGAATAGATAGGTTAGAGTAGAGATGCTTGTCAGTGGACATGAAATAAATCAATATAAACAATAATCCTTCAAAAAACAACTCTAAAGACACAAGGACATCCATGTTAGTTAAGATTATTACTAAGAGTTAAAATGGGTTTTATCTTCAGCCATGTTTGAAATCAGTTGTGTGTACAGATATATATTTTCTGTGTGCATACAAAATATTTATTCTGCGCCACACACCAGACAACATTAACTTGTGTGAGCAGGGCTATAGAGTAAAGGTGTTTAAAAGTACTAAGGGGTACCAAAGAATAACTTTTAAGGTACAGTAAGTATATTAATCACCCACATCTATTGCTTCTTTGCTGCAAATTTAACCTTGTCCTAAGCACTAGAGTTTTAAAGTTAAATTAAGAGATCAATGACTTTTGGGGCCAAAAATGTTTTAAAAAAACAATTATTTCTGTATATTTGTTGGAAAAATTAGGTTTACATTCAAATAATCCTATGATTGTAATAACATTGATTCTCCTATATATGATACCTCCTCTCTCCTGTCCTCCTTACTAGAGATGATCAAACCGTGGATCAGGCCATAGTTTTAGCTTTGAGTTTGCCTATTAAAACCGAAGTTCCTGAAACAAAATTACATGTCAAAACTTCTATAGTTCTGCATCAAAATTATGCCTGTTTTGTTTTTGACTGGTGGAATGTAAACTGTAGAACAGTTCAGACCTTAATTTCCAGCACACCCCTCCTGCACAAACACTGATAGGTGAGGTAGATCGATGTTTTGGACATTTGGACACAGGCACCGACAAATTAGACTAAAAGCCACACTAACTAATGTGGTTTACTGCACCCCCCCTTAATGTTTTATATCCAGAAATAAAGAATCTATTTTGAAAGTCACGCAGTTTGAAAAATACATTTACTATAGGCAGCCTCCAAATGACATGATGTATAGCTGATGCCCCCTCACTGCATACTTAGGACATATATGCACCCTTGTTTTTAAGGACCCACAAATACATAAAGAATTTTCCCTCTGGTCAAGATACAATAGGGGGGATACAATATGCCCCTTTTCCGTCTAAAACCCACGTTAACCCGAAAAAAAATTGGGTTAACGTGGGTTTTAGACAGAATTCAGAGCACAGCGACATTTCCGAATGTTTTTGGAAATAGCGCTGTGCTAACGATACAAAACCCCACCTCATAGTGCGAAACTTAATGGTAAAGGCTGTGGAGCGTTAAGTTCGGGCTCCTTACCTTAGCCCGATCCCGCGATGCAATAACTGACGTAATCCCGTTTACGTAAGTTATGCGGCGGCCGGCTTTGGATCTCCTCCTATATTCTCAATGTATTGCTTGTAAGTACAAATATCAAATGTAGTATACCATACGTTTTGGAAATCAGAACCATAATCCTTTGCTAGGAATATCTGTATTCACAAACTGTCTGGTTATGATATATTTTATACATTGCCATATTTATAAAGCTGGGGAATTCTTTAATAAGGAGCATAATGTAACATACAGGGTTAGTAAATAACACTTACCTGTATTCTTAAATAATGATATCCCCCCCCCCAAAAAAAAAAAAATTACCCTCCCTAAATTAGGATACTGGTCCTTAAATATAAATTCCCCTCCTTAAATAAGAATACCCCTACCTAAATAAGAATGCCTCTCCTTAAAGGGCATCTCCACCCTCAATAATATTTTTTGATATATTGAAGGGCATGCCATCCCACCCCCAACCACTATATTGAAACTGTAAAAAGAGATTCCAAACTCTACTTACAGCTCCTCGTTCCAGTGTCGTTCCGATTCGGCTCCCTGCTTGCCAGGACTACCAGGACTACTATGATTGTCTGAGAGGCAGCCAATCACAGCCACGGCTGCCAGCAATACAGAATGCAGCGGGAGCTAGGATCTGTAAGTAGAGTTCCGATTCTATTTTTACACTTATTTCTATTTTTCTATTCTATTTTTTAACCAATATAGTGGTTGAGGTGGGAGGGCATGCCATACAACATACATAAAGGTTTTTACACTACAGGATCAGTAGCCAGGGAGGGATCGGGATGGAGGGGGGGAAAGGGCTCCCCTGCGCATGCCAGAAGCAACTAAGAGGACAAATAAGAGGCAGCAACTGGACAGGAAGACAGCTCCTACCCTTCAGTTTCCTGGACTTTGAACAGTCACTATACAGGTGAGTCATAAAAAGCAGGGATGTAAGGTAAGGATTTTTTTTTAAATTGTACAGTGGGACCAGTAGTGGATTGAATGTGGGGGGTGGACATACCCTTTAATAAACACTACATAGCCTTAAATAATTAAACCTAAATAACAATTCTTACATTTTGAGCCTTAAACAAGAAGTGGTATTTTACAACAAGGGTTATTTTTTGAATACTACATATCTCCAATCACCTTCCAACCACATTTAAAATGTCAGGATCATAGAAATGATTGTCAATGGATCATTGATATGAGATGATTCAATCTACATCACTAAAGTGGTTAAACACAAATAATTGCCTTTAAGAATCAGCAAGATAATATGACTAGTTGGGGTGGCGAACTAAGGCCTGTACATATGTGAGATCGTGGGTTCCGACCCGTGACGTCCGTTTTGGTCAACTATCAGTAAGTATATGGCCGGCCAAAACAGTTTGCTGAACGCCTGACCGAGTGCCAATCCACCTAGTCGACGAAATGGTCGTTCCTACACATTGTGCATCGCATGTCGAATGCTGCAATTGCATGTGTGTACAAAGCTTAAGTCTAAATGACCAGCCTCTGTCATGCTATTGGATCCTTATACCAATTAGGTCCATGGTCAATGGCCAATTAGGTCTTCATACAATTTTAAAGTGTTTCAAACATTGTTTGTGGGGTTTGTTTGTAAAATAGTTTAGTCATGGCATACACCAAGTACTTGGCTACAACTGGTTACTAATAATGTATCTGTCTGTATACCTGTGTATAAACACCCCAATGGTCCTAATCACTTCTTTCATTTTTAAAGTATGGACTTCCATAGACTTAATCCAAATTAACTACAAAAATTTAATATACGAGTAATAAAATAATTAATTTTATGATTATAAAATGGATAATTGAGCTCAATGAAGCCACATTTCTTGATACATGTGCTGGTTCTTACTGGCCATTTTTGGTATTTGGCCTTCCTTCCAGGTCTGCTAGTTTTAAGTTCATAGCTCTGGGCCATACTCAAGAACTCATGATATCATAATTGTACTTATCATGATGGAGACATATGTCCATCAAGTCCACCTTTTCACTCTCCTTTTTAACCCTACCTAACAGTTGATCCAGAGTAAAGCAAAAAAGAGCACAAAAAAAAGAGGGGGGGATTCCTTCCTGAATCCAAACGGCAATCGGAAAGTATCCCTGTACCAACCAGAACTACAGTATATGTATTAATATCAGTAATTCTCAATATTATATAGTATCCCTGGATCAACCAGAACTACAGTATATGTATTAATACCAGTTCTACTACATAATGACACGTGATTGTTTATAACTATAGCAGTGTTATATCTCACCATCTACATCATAATAACAGGTGTATTGTTATAACTATAGCGTGTTTATATCTACACATCTACTACATAATGACACTGTATTTGTATAAACTATAGCAGGTGTTATATCTACACATCTACTACATAATGACATGGTTTTTTGTTATACTATAGCAGGTTTATCTACCATCTACTACAAAATGACACGTGTTTGTTATAACTATAGCAGTGGTTATATCTATCATCTACTACAATAACACGTGTATTGTTATACTATAGCAGTGTTATATCTCACCATCTACTACATAATAACACGGTGTATGTTTATATACATAGCAGTGTTATATCTATCACCATCTACTACTAATAACACGGTGTATTGTTATAACTATAGCATTGTTATCTATCATCTACTACAATAATGAACGGTGTATTGTTATAACTATAGCAGTGTTTATATCACCATCTACTACATAATAACACGTGTATGTTATAACTATAACGTGTTATACTATCATCTACTACATAATGACACGTGTATTGTATAACTATAGCAGGTTATATCTACCATCTACTACATAATGACACGTGTATGTTTAAACTATAGCAGTGTTTATCTATCACCACTATACAAATGACACGTGTATTGTTATAACTATAAGCTTTGTTATTCTACATCTCTACTACATAATGACCTGTGTATTGTTAAACTATAGCAGTGTTATATCTACACATCTACTACATAATGACACGTGATTGTTATAACTATAGCATGTTATACTATCGCATCTACTACATAATGACAGGTGTATGTTATAACTATAGCGGTGTTATATCTACCCATCTACTACATAATGACACGGTGTATTGTTATAACTATAGCAGTGTTATATCTACCATCTATTACATATAACACGTGTATGTTATACTATAGCAGTGTTATATCTATCATCTACTACAAATGACACGTGTATTGTTATAACTATAGCATGTTGTATATCACCATCTACTACATAATAACACGTGTTATGTTATAACTATAACAGTGTATATCTACATCTACTACATACATACATGGTGTATTGTTATAATATATAGGCATGTTATATCTTCCATCAACTACATAATGACACGGTGTATTGTTATAACTATAGCATGGTTGTATCTACAGCCATCTACTACATAATAACACGGTGTATTGTTATAACTATAGCAGTGTTATATTTGGTGTAAGTTACACCTCTGTTCATGGATAGGAGAATTGGTTATTCGAATCGCAAACAGAGAGTGGTGTAATGGGAGCTAATCCAATTGGATACAGTTATAAGCAAGGGCCTCAGGGTTCCGTAACTTGGGGCCGCCTCTGTTAAATATCTGTTTTATAAATGCTTAGAAGGGGGCATTGAGAGCAAGGCTCAGTGTTTGCTATGACACTAAAACTATGCAGAACTTTGGAACTTCAATGATGCCAAGTGGTGCAAGCAGACCTTATAGATTTCCAAATGGGCAGCAGATGCAGATGGAATCAATGTTGGATAAATTAAGGCATTGGGGAATTTTATAATCCCGTGCCACACTACCAACCACATTGATGATTGATCAAAATTTGTTTTTTGCTATAGTTAACCTTGTAAGTATGGCTTCCCATGGTAATGAAAGGTCGTTCCGTAGTGTGGGTTACCTGTGTCTATGTGGGGGTTGGGGGGATCACCGTTTGTATTTATGACCATGAAATACAAGCTGTGTTGAAAATCCACTTTGAGAATTGTTATCATTAAGTCCATTATAGTCTATGGGAAAAATGTCTAGAAATTCCATGAATACTGCCTAGATGCTTTCCTCGATTCCTTCAGCAGACACTTCTCCTATGATGCCACCGCAGCATCTGTATCAATTCATGTCTTTCTGTACTTAAACATCTGGGAGGAGTATACAGTCCAAAAAAGTGGAAGAATAAAATGGAAGAAGAATAGAAAGAACAGAATTTGCTTTTCAAGCCAATAGAAGAGGGAATAAGGGCTTAATAGCAGGCAGATTGACAAGTAGGGCTGTTACATTGGAGAGGCGCGTTTGCGTGGGGACTGATAACCGTTACAAATATATTAATGGGCCAAATATCAAAGTGGTAGGCAGCATGTCCTCCCCTCTACAATAAGGGCGCCCCGTGGGGGCAGTATGTCCCCCCAATACGCATGACCGGTGTCGATAGTGTTGGCAACATGCCCCCTCTACATAGTGTCTGTGGTCTGTAAGCCCCCCAACTATCGATGAACACCGTCCACATAAGTGTGGGCACCGCCGCCCCTCTACTAGAATGCCCATGGGCAGTAAGTACCCCCCATAACGCTTGACCGTGGACAGCAGTTGGAGGCATGCCTTCCCTCGCATAGGCCCTCGGCAGTATCCCACCATACGTTATGGACCGTGGGGCATAGGTGTGGGCAGCATGCCTCCCCTCTACATAGGGCCGTGTGGCAGTAAGTCCCCCCATTAGCTGGACCCTGTGGGCCGAAAGTGTGGGCAAGCATCCTCCCCTCTACAAAGGGCCCGGGGCAAAGTCCCCCCCATTACTTGGACCGTGGGCAGTAAGTAATGGGCGCTGCCCCCCCCTACATAGGGCCCGTGGCGTTAAGTCCCCCCATTAGCTTGGACCGTGGGATAAGTGTGGGCCAGCAAAAAATGCCCCCCTCTACATAGGGCCTGTGGGCAGGTAAGTCCCCCCCATACGCTGGACCTGTGACAGTAAGTTAGGCAGCATGCCCCCCCCTCTTACGTAGGCGCCCGTGGGCATTAAATCCCCCCCTACGCATAATGTTGATTAGTTTAGAATAGTATTATCTGTATATTAGAGTTTTGTGGTTTTTAATTGTTTAACACTTTACTTTTATTTTCATAATATGGGAATCTTTTAACTAAAGATTTAAACTAAAGGGACTTGCCGTGGATTTCTGTACACCAAACAATTTTGCTGTTCCGATTATTTTTTTTTATATTTCTCTTTATTGAGAATGTCCCCTTGTTAGTTTGTGATTCGGAGCAGTACCAGTTTGCCTTCCTTATAGGCACAACTTGTATGGGGACCCCCAGCATTTTAACATGGTGTGTGCATGTCATTTCTACTATTGGGAATTTTATCATATGGGGACTGTGGTGTCTTTTAATACTATTGGGGACTTTTATTATATGGCTGTGTGTGTCATTTGAAATATTGGGGCATTTATTATAGTATATTTCTTTTATACTTTTGGGGTCATTGATATCTTGGGTGGACATATTATTATATGGAGGGGTTTGTGTCATTTATACTATTGGGGGGACATTTATGTATTGGGTTGTGTCATTTCGAAAATGCGGGGGTATTTTAATTTATGGCGTATGGTTTCATTTATACGTTGGGGACGTTTTATGTATATGGTGGGGTTTATTTATACTATGGGGACATTATTATTATTGGTAGATGTGTGCATATTCCTATGGGGGACTTTTTAAGTAGAGGTGTGTGCAATCCTTATGCCTGGGATTTTTATTGGTTGTTGTTGTCATGATCTAGGGAGGACATTTTTATTATATGGGGATGAACCCACCCCCTTTTTTAATGTACCTGGGGTGTTGGTTGATTCCTAGATTGGATCCCAACCACCGTCCAACTGCACTAAGTTGTTGGTTATTCCGCTAGATGAATCCCCAACGCCAGCCGAACAAACACATAGGGTTTTGGTTGATTGCCAGATCGGATTCCCAACCCTCGATGCCAACACTGTGAGTGTTGGTTTTGATTCGCTAGTTCGTATCTCGACCCCTTACTCTAAAACACCCTGAGAGTGTTGCTTGATTCTACAATCGGATCCCACCCTTTGGCTGAAAGCTCCTGAAGGGTGTTGTTATTCGCTAGTTTCGGATCCCAACCCCTGCAGATTACCTGTGGGTGTTGTTTGATTCACCAGACATTGGCATCCTAACACCGTCTTAATCACCTAGGGGTGTGGTTTGATTCGCCAGACGGATCCCATCCTTTTGTCTGAATCAACCTTTTCCAGGACGAGGAAGCAGTAGTCTCACTACTGCATTGCTACACAACGCTGGGCAAAGACTTGGGGCCCGTGTACTGCCTTACCGCAGCTCAGGTTAAGTACAGACTACAGCCTCAAAACCAACAGTTGGATTATCGATATATTTGGGATATAACTGATGCCAACCCCGGGATTTCCATCTCAGATTAATTCATTACCTATCCGGATTAACCATTATAGATTTTTTAAAAACAGTTGTGGATTTCCTTGTGAGATTATTCCTCCTCGTGTATATTCTCGGATGGATTATTTCTTGTGAACTGATTAGAGATGGAGAGGAAACTGTAGAAGCTGGGCAGACCTCTGCTGGACCCATAAAAAAACCGTGAGTTCTCAATGATCATATTTATTTTTAATTTTTAAAGGGATATGTCTACCCTAAAATAATTTTTTTATATATGATTTCCTCCTGTCTTCCTAGCCCCACACGCTCTATTTTACTGCTTGAAAGTGCCCCAAAACTTGTGACGTCCCTCCCCTCTTTCCTCCGCCCGCGCTGCCGGCCTCTGTTTGCAGCAAAAGCAAGCCAGAGTGTCGGGAACCGCAAGTCGCTCTGTGATTTGGCTGACGGCACGCCACATCACGGACCGGCTGCCGGTCCATTCAGTGCGCGGAGAAAGAGGGGAGGTAAGTAAAGTTGGGGAGCTTTTCTAAGATTATAATAGAGCGCTTGGGGCTGGGGGACAGGGGATCCTATCTCTAAGGGTTTTAATCGCTAGAGGAGAGGAATCCTAGAGATGAGGTAGAGGGATGGGGGAATGGCTGCAGTACGCATGCTAACTTCTCCCGAGGCCAGTAGAGGCAGAATTCGCCTATCTGACTCTGCTATCCTCCTGGTGGGCACTTTTTTGGGACTTTGGGGGGACTACAGGAGAACCTTGTGTAAGCTGGGATGTGAGGTAAGGATAAACTCCTACAATGTGGTGCACAGTAGTTGGGGGACTTATGTTTTGGGGGGGGACATCCCTTTAAGACGGAATGTGATTTTTGCCTTCATGGAAATAAACCAAAGGAGAAAAAAGAAAAAAAAAAAAAAAACTCAAAAATAAATACATCAGCTTTTACCCAGAGCGCTATCTCTCTGGGTAAAACCTGTGTTCGCCGTTGAATATCGCATTCGCAAACATGTGCAGATTAACCCACTACGGGATTTAAACACCAGTTATTTGCTGGCGTTAAAATCCTGCGAAAACTAGCGAAAACACGCGATATTGAAATCGAGAGCGTGGATGCGTGGATGATTTTTGTGTAACCCTCACTCCAACGCTGGATATGGAGATAAGTCGAGCTAACCGTTACGTCGTTATAACGCGGGAACTTTTTAGCACATATATTGCCTAGCACAGTCTGGGTACTCGGCTACCTGTGTGACTAGATGTGTGCCCAATGTCCCAGTGTGTTAGTGTGGGTGGACTGAGCACAGTGTATGTAATCCACCATTTACACTCATGGAAAACTGTGATAGTACCATGTCACACTTCCTATGGGCAACGTTGTATGGAGAACGCATTTTATACATGTTGTTTGGTCAGTTATACTTATGTGGGATATTTTTTCATTAATGGGGAGTGTGTTCAGTTATACTATGGGGGGATTTAGGGGGTTATAGGGTGTGTGTGTTTGTCATTTCTACCTATGTGTGGATATTTTGTGTTTTACTGTCTGTTCATATTATACTTTGGGTACATTCTTATATATGGCTGGGTGTGTGTCATTTAATAATACGGGGGGGCCTTTATTATAGAGGTATTTTTCATTTATCTTTGTGTGTTCATTTATACCTATGGTGGCAATTAATTGATGGAGTGTGGTGAAATATATACTAGGTGGGGGAATATTAATAGTGGGTGTAGTTGCGTTTATAATTGGGGGGCATTTTATTATAAGGGGTATTTTCATTTATACTTTGGGGCAATTTATTAATGGGTGGGGGGGGGTGGGTAATTTATGCTATGGGACATTTCATTAGCTTCTACTGAGGAAGACGGTCACCAGTTTCACCTTGCGTCACGGAAAGAAACCTTTGCTACAGTCATACTTGCTATGGGCAACCTTGTATGTACCAGTTTACCTTCGGGTAAACTTGTATGTGACAGTATGTAGTCCTGGCAGAAGTGATAAGTGGTGCAACTCTGGGAAAGGCCTGGTACCCACACCAGCACACCAGGTAAGTATCCACATCAGACTTATAGACGAGGCGGCCATAATGTGGAACAATGAAAGATTAAATAAACCGTGCTGAACCAATAACATTTTGGTGGGTCTGGTGCCCTCTCCAGGTGTACAAAACTAGAAATGCTATTAATGAACTTGCTACTTACCACATCTGCGGCAGACAGATCCACCAGATTTCACAGTTCCTCTCGACGTCAGCCCTGATGTACTGGGGTTTCTTATTAAAAGTGTCTCGGATGTACTGGTTTTTTATCTAACAGTGTCTGATGTACTGGGGTTTCTTCTACCTCGTTTATGGGTTATCTGAACAGTGTCGCTGTAACGGGGATTTCTTATCTACCACAGTTTCTGATGTACTGGGGTTTTTTACCTAACAGTGTTGAATGTACTGGGGTTTCTTACCACCAGTGTCGGAGGTACTGGGGTTCTTCGGTCTACCTAACAGTGTCCTTAATGTACCTGGGGTTTCTTACCTAACCTGTTACCGATGTACTGGGTTTTCTTACCTAACAGTGTCTGGTGTACTTGGGTTTCCTTCACCACACAGTGTCCTTGGTGTACTGGGGTTTTCTTCCTTACAAATGGGTTTGAATGTCTGGGTTCTACCTTACAGTTAACTGTTTCTGACCTCATGTCGTGACTGAAGGTTTCTGACCTAAACAGTATCTGCAATCTTTAGCGTTTTCATAAAAAGCGGGCTTATCAAAAGGGGGTTGTGGAGCACTCCTTGGGGATTTTATAATTACATATAGCGGTCCTAATGACCCCAAGAAAACCTTGCTGATTCCCGTAATATGAACTTTTCTTAGAAAGCGTTTTTCAACTTACCTCTTATATATCGGGGGAACTTATGAGTAGGTTTTACCATGCTAGTCAACGCAAGGACTTAGAATGTTTGATGTGGATGGGTGTTTATCACAATTTATAGGACATTTGGCCAGAGAGCGTGTATACTCATCTTGTTGGATGGCTGCAAGACAATGATCTCATTATATTAAAGTTGCTTTGAATGACATCAACACAAACATTATTCAATATTTCATTTTGACTTTAGACTTATCAAGGTGAGGCAGCTCCCACTTTCACTCTTCTAATCACTGTAAATATAATATAGACAGATAAATCCAATTAAAAAAATGTTTATAGGTAGAATCATGGATTAGGTTTGATTTTATGTATTATTGTCTAATCCTGTGGTATACATGTGTTGACCCATGCTATGGGCCATGGATCATTAGAAATGTCAGTTTGCTTACACTAGAAATGTGTGATTATTGCTTCTAATCCCTAATGTAGTCGCAGGAAGCTCTGTGGTTTAATTGTTCTTATAACTGGTGACACACTTGTGTGTTTGTAAGTGAGGGACAATCCTGGAAATATTGGTAGTCATGATTGTACACCATTTTACTTTTCCATGTTTTAACATACAAATTGTATATTGGTTCATTTACCTAGTAATTGACACAAAGCCCTGTGTAAAAGACCCAGCTGGGCATGATTTCACTTTCCAAATGTGCGTCAGTTTGAATAAATAGAAATATCATGGGTCTATTCTTATACGTGGGTATGTGAAATGGCAGTTGGTGACATCACTGGTGCTGATTGATTTCAATGTCCGTGGATGTTCCACTATCACCTGCCATGGGGGGGGGGGAACACAATATTTTTAGCAGTGAAATGAATTTATTCTGAAACAACTATTTGGGCAGATGAGATACGGTATGTAACCTATTCTGTCCTGTTCTTTAGGAACTTTTATGGCTATTTGGGAGTGTTTATGTTTTCTGCTACATTGTATAATCCTAACAGAGACAAGGGATCACACGCCCTCATGGGCCATTTACTGGTAAGTTTTCCTAGATTCTCCGAATGGTTGAAGTTATTTCTATCTGGCTCCAGCTGCATCTTAGTCCCAATCTTGTTTTGTGTGTTTTGGGTTGGTATTTCTATTTGAAGGATTTATAGAATATATTCTGTCAATATTTAATTCTTTTTTAATCTTTTTCAGTGATTGGATCAGTCACAGAGCAGCAAACCAACTCTTGTATGTACCGTCCACACTCTACTTGTGGTCAAAACTTGCATGTACCAGTCACTGTGTGCAACACTGTTATGTTCATCACACTCACTATTTGCGACACTTGTATGTGCCTCATATGGGGCACTGAGTATACGCAGTCACATCCATTCACTGGGGGCAAGTTGTATTGCCATATGATGCTAGGAAACCTAAGAAAGACCCCGGTCTGCTCATTCACATCCATTTTAAAGGGACTACCAACAGCACCGTGAGTAACACCAGCCAGCCAAGCAAACCCAGCACCTGCACTGCACACACCTACCACAGTTGGAGAAGACTCTCCTGATCTAATAAATTTGGGTGAGAGGGAAAGGAGCTCAGTAAGTCTACCCTGCAATGCTACACTCCTTGGGCAAGAGACATCGAGCTTGTACTGTCCCTTACCCAATCAGTTAGTAAGAACAACACCTCAAGCCACAAGTTGGATTATAATGTTGGGGATACTAAACTAGCGCCAACCCTGATTCCAACTCTGCAGGAGTTTCAAACCTTCCGGATTTACCATTATATGACTTAAACGTTGACTTCCTCGGAATTGATTTTTCTATATGAACGGATTAGAATGGAGAGGAAACGACAGCTGGCCATACACTCTGCTTTGACACCGGAAACCGTGAGTTCTCAAATGACATATTTAATTTTTAATGTGATAAGTAATTTTTGCCTTCATAGAAATCCATCAGGCTCATTTTACCATGGCAACTATCCTCTGCCCGTGGCAATAGTCCCCCACATACGTATGACCGTGGTCAGTAAGTGTGGCAGCACGCCCCCCCTCTCATAGGTGGCCCGTTTTTGGCTAAGTCCCCCCCCCCATACACAATGGACTGTGGCACTTCTCTCTCCCATCTACTAGGGCCCTGGGCAAGGTAAGTCCCCCCATACGCATAATGTTTGAATATAAGTTGAGATAGTTTTTTATACTGGTTTATTAGAGTTTATGGGTTTTAATTTGAGTTTCGGCACTTTACTTGTTTAATTTCGATATATCGAAAGCTTTTGACAAAAGTATTAACTAAATATATTTATTGAATTTGCCTGGGGGATTTTTTTTCTTCACCAAACATACTTTGCTTCAGATTTTTTTTTTTTTCTCCATTTCTCTTTATTGAGCAGAGTTGGAAAAGGCATTCCTAGTCTCGGTTAAGCTTTAGCTAAATTTGTTAGGTTAGGCTAGGTTGACTATGTAGGTGTAGTTAGGTCCCTGCTGATCGTGGTAGCGGCTTACAATCTTTTGGCCAAATTTTTTATTTTTTCATTAATTATGTTTATGGCGGCAGATACCGTTTTGCTCAGATGGCAAAAACCCTAGGACAACCCTGTAACCCACCCCCCCTATATCAGGGCCTCTGGGCATATGCCCCCCCTTCATATGCAGGGCCCTTGGAACAGTAAGCCACCACCCCACTATGACAGCCCTTAACAGTAAGTTCCCCCCCCCATACGCATGGGCGTGTGATAAGTGTGGGCAGCTGCCTCCCTCTACATGAGGCCCTGGGCGTAAGTCCCCCCCAACGCCGTGGGCATGTAAGTGTGGGCTGCATGCCTCCTCTACATAGGGCCTGTGGGTCATTACTCACACAACCATATGCATGGATGTTGTGGCTTACTGCAGGCTATACAATCTTTTGGGCCAATTAATTTATTTTTCATTAATTGTTAGGGCTGCAAGATACAGTTTTGCTCGATGGCCAAAACACCTAGAGACCTCCTGTAACCACCCACCCCCCTCCTATGCGGGCCCTTGGGTCGTAGCCCCCCCCTTCTATGCAGGGGCACCCTTGGAACAGTAAGGCCCCGCCCCTATCATGGGCCCTGAACCAGTAAGTCCCCCCCATACCATGGACGAAGGGGCAGTTAAGTGTGGCAGCATGCCTCCCTCTACAAATGGCCCGTGGGCGTCAGTCCCCCCACCTTAACGCCGTGGCAGTAAGTGTGGCTGCATCCTCCCTCTACATAGGCCTGTGGCAAGTAAGCCACAACCCTATGCATGGTTGTGGCTACTCAGGCTTACAAATCTTTTGGCCAAATTATATTTATGTTTTCTTAATTATGTTTGGCGCAGATACAGTTTGTGCTCAGACTGGCAAAAACCCTAGAACCCCTGTAACCCACCCAACACTATATGCAGGCCCTTGGGCAGTAGCGCCCCCTTATAATGCAGGGCCCTTGGACATAGCCCCCCCCATATGCCAGGGCCCGTAAGCAGTATCCCCCGCCCCATACGCAATGGACGGGGTCATTACGTGTGGGCCATGCCTCCCCTCTACATAGGCCGTGGGCATACAGTCCCCCCCTACGCCATGTGCATTAAGTGGGGCTGCCATGCCCCCCTCTACATGAGGGCCTGTGTGCGTAAGCCACAACATTATCCAATGGACCGCTGGGTAGTAAGTGTGGGCTAAAGCAAAAAGGTTTGATGGAAGCGCACACCAGTTTGTCAGAAAACTTCTTGTTTTAAATTGCATCACACAAACCCTCAACGTTTCGGAGACGCTATGTCCTCCTTCAATCAGGTGTACCCACCAATGACCCATACCACCATTTAATGACCCCTGTAATTCAACTAACCCTCCCCCCACCTTATGGGGAGTTGGCCAACAGTGATAAAAATCACATAAGTTCAGTGTCCCTGGGACCTTTCCATAGTGTCCTTGTTAATTATAGTCCCCATATGCGTGGGTAAAATCATATATCCAAGTTTCTTTATTGCCGTGTAAGAATGCTTCTAAGTGTGCCAAATAATACCACTTTTTGGGGTATAAAAACAGTGCATAAATCACAGTGTTATGGATAAATTATTAAAATCAATTAAAAAAACCAATTCCAAATTGAGTCTTCATATATGTTGCAAATTCAAGAAAAACTCAACTAAAGCCACTCAGTGGCCGTGGTATCGTCCCTATGATAAATATACCAAAGATATTTATCTGTTCATTATCACAAAGTATCTCCGCTGAATACCTTCTTCATTTTCGATTTATAATACCTTCTACGTTCCTAGTACGGATATTATTGTTATATTTTATGAAAAACATTCATATATACAGTGAGGGATTACGCTATTATAGTACCACCCATACATACTCCACCTATAGGAACGTGGGCAGCATGCCTCCCCCCTCTACATAGGTCCCATGGGCAGTAAGGTCCCCCCATACACTGGACGCGTGGGGCGTAAGTGTGGCAGCATGCCCCCCTCTAACATGAGGGTGGGGCAGTAAGTCCCCTCCATTAGCATGGACTGTGGGCAGTAAAGTGTGGGCAGCAGCCCCCTCTCAATAGGGCCTGTGGGCAGTAATTCCCCCCCCTATACGCATGGACCGTGGGCAGTACAGTGTGGGCATCATGCCCCCCCCCTCTACCGTAGGGCCCGTGGGCAGGAGTTCCCCCCCCCCATACGCATAATGTAATATCGTTAGAAGAGTGGTTATACACTGTTTTATATAATAGTTTTATATGTTTTAAATTGTTGTGCACTTTTTACTTTTATATGTCCATAGTATTTACAATTTACAAGAAATTAAAACTTTTGACTAATAGATTTAAACAACTAAATGACTCCCTGGATTTCTTAACCAAAAATACGTTGCTTCAGATTTTTTTCTCTTTTTTTCATATTTCTCTTTATTGACTCGATTGTGTGTAAAAGGCATTTCCTATGTTAGTTACGCTTTACTAGCATTTGTTAGGTAAGGCTAGGTTAGACGTTAGGTTAGTTATAGGCCCCTCTGCCCTTGGGTCAGTAGACCCCCCCCCCGCCCCGCGCCTCCCCCCCCCATAATGCAGGGCCCTTGGACAGTAAAGCCCCCCCCCCATATCCAGGGCCTGTGGCAGTAAGTCCCCCCATACGCATGGACCCGTGGGCAGTAAGTGTGGGCAGCAATGCCTCCCCCACTACAATAGGGCCAATGGGCAGTAAGTCCCCCCCATACTCATGGATATGGGCATAGTTTGGGCAGCCAATGCCCCAACTCTACATAGGGCCTGTGGGCAGTAAGTCCCCCCCATTTGCATGGACCGTGGGCAGTAATTGTGGGCAACAACATGGCCCCCCCTCTACATAAGGGGCCTGTGGGCATTATGTCCCCCCCATACGTATGGACCGTGGGCATTAAGTGTGGGCAGATGCATGCCTCCCCTCTACATGGGCCCTGGGCAGTTAGATTCCCCCCCCATTAGCATGGACCGTGGGCATAAGTGGGGCAAGCATGCCTCCCCGCTACACGGGCCCCATGGGCAGTATGTCCCCCAACCATACTTCTTGACCGTGGGCAGTAAGAACGTGGGCAGCATGCCTCCCCTCTATATAGGGCCCGAGGGCAGTTAAGTCCCCCCCCATTAGCATGGACCCGTGGGCAGTAAGTGTGGGCAGCATGCCTCCCCTCACATATGGCCCGTGGGCAATAAGTCCCCCACCATTTAGCATGGCCCGTGGACAGTATTGTTGGGACATGCTCCTCTGCATAGGGCCCATGGGCAGTATGTCCAACCATAACGTTAATTGACCGTGGCAGTAGGTGTGGGCAGCATGCTTCCCCTCTACAATAGGGCCCGTGGCCAGTAAGTCCCCCCCATACGCATGGACCGTGGGCAGTAATGTGGGTCCACAATGCCCCCCCCTCACATAGTGCCCGTGGGTAGTAAGTTCCCCCCCATAACGCATGGACCGTGGGCAGTAAGTGTGGCAGCATGCCTCCGCTCTACATAGGGCCCATTGTCAGTAAAGAGTCCCCCCCCATACAGCATGGACCGTGGGCAGTAAGTGTGGGCAGCATGCCTCCCCTCTACACATAGGGCCCGTGGGCAGTAAGTCCCCCCCATACGCATGGACCGGGGGCAGTAAAAGTGTGGGCAAGCATGCCTCCCCCCCTCTCACATATGGCCCGTGGGCATAAGTCCCCCCCATACGCATGGAACGTGGGCGTAAGTTTGGGCAGCATGCCCCCCCTCTACATAGGGGCTGTGGGCAGGTCAAGTCGCCCCCCCTTAGTCATGGACCGTGGGGCAGTAATGTGGGCAACATGCCTCCCCCTCTACATAGGGCCTGTGGGGCATAAGTCCCCCCCATACATATGGACCTTGTGCAGTAAGTGTGGGCGCATCCTGTAGAATATAACACTGCCTATAGTTATATAACAATACCACTGTGTCATATATGTATAATGGCTGATAGATTAACTGCTATAATTATAACAATACACTGTGTTCATTATGTAGTAGATGGCTGATAGATATAACACTGCTATAGTTATAACAATACACTGTGTCATTAATGTATAGATGGCTGATAGATATAACACTGCATAGTTATAACAATACACGTGTCATGTAGTAGATGGCTGATAGATATAACACTGCTATGGTTATACAATACACTGTGTCTTATGTAGTAGATGGCTGATAGATATAAACACTGCATAGTTTATACAATCACTGTGTCATTATGTAGTAGATGGCTGATAGATATAACACTGCTATAGTTATAACATACACACGTGTCATTATGTAGTAGATGGCGATAGAAATAACACTGCTATAAGTATAACAATACACTGTGTCATTATGTATATATGGCTGATAGATATAACACTGCTATAGTTATAACAATACACCGTGTCATTATGTAGTAGATGGCTGATATATATACCACTGCTATAGTTATAACAATAACACTGTGTCATTATGTAGTAGATGGCTGATATATAATACACTGCTATAGTTATAACAATACACTGTGTCATTATGTAGTAGATGGCTGATAGATATAACACTGCTATAGTTATAACATACACTGTGTCATTTGAATATTGGCTGATAGATATAACACTGATATAGTTATAAACATACACTGTGTCATTGTATATTGGCTGATAGATATAACACTGAATAGTTTAACAATACACCTGTTGTCATTATGTAGTAGATGGCTGATAGATATAACACTGCTATTTATAACAATACACTGTGTCATTATGTAGTAGATGGCTGATAGATATAACACTGCTATAGTTATAACAATACACCGTGTCATTATGTAGTAGAGGCTGATAGATATAACACTGCTATAGTTATAACACAACCCCGTGTCATATTAGTAGATGGCTGATAGAAAGATAACACTGCTATAGTTATAACAATACACTGTCATTATTAGTGTGAAGATGGCTGATAGATATACACTGCTATAGTTATTAACAATACACTGTGTCATTATGTAGTATATGGCTGATAGTATAACACTGCTATAGTTATAACATACCCGTGTCATTATGTAGTAGATGGCTGATAGATATAACACTGCTATAGTATAACAATCACTGGTATTATGTAGTAGATGGCTGATAGATATAACACTGCTATAGTTATACCATACACCTGTGTCATTATGTAGTGATGGCTGATAGATATAACACTGCTATAGTTATAACAATAACCGTGTCATTATGTAGTAGATGGCTGATAGATATAACACTGCATAGTTATAACATAATACACCGTGTCATTATGTAGTAATGGTGATAGATATAACACTGCTATAGTTATAACAATACACCTGTGTCATTATGTAGTAGATGGTGATAGATATAAACCTGCTATAGTTATAACATACACGTGTCATTATTGTAATAGATGGCTGATAGATATAACACTGATATAGTCATAACATACACTGTTTCATTATGTAGTAGATGGCTGATAGATATAACACTGCTATAGTTATAAATACACCGTGTCATATGTAGTAGATGGCTGATAGATATAACACTGATATAGTTATAACAATACACTGTGTTATTATGTAGTAGATGGCTGATAGATATAACCTGTATAGTTATAACAATACACTGTGTCATTATGTTAGATGGCTGATAGATATAACACTGCTATAGTTATAACAATACACATGTATTATGTAGTAGATGGCTGATAGATATACACTGCTATAGTTATACAATACACTGTGTCATTATTGTAGTAGATGGCTGATAGATATAACACTGCTATAGTTTATAACAATACACTGTGTCATTTATGTAGTAGATGGCTGATAGATATAACATGCTATAGTTATACATACACTGTGTCATTATGTAGTAGATGGCTGTAGATATACACACTGCTATAGTTATAACAATACACTGTGTTCATATGTAGTAGATGGCTGATAGATATAACACTGATATAGTTATAACAATACACTGTGTCATATGTAGTAGATGGCTGATAGATATAACACTGCTATAGTTATAACAATACACCGTAGTGTCATTATGTAGTAGATGGCTGATAGATATAACCTGGCTATAGTTATAACTACACCAGTGTTTTATGTAGTAGATGGCTGATAGTATAACACTGTCTTAGTTATAACAATACACCTGTTCATTATGTAGTAGATGGCTGATAGAATAACACCATACTAGGTATAATAAAAACACCTCCTTGTCATTATGTTAGTAGATGGCTGATAGATTATACACTGCTATAGTTTAATACAACTACACTGTGTCATTATGTAGTAGATGTGGCTGATAGATGATAACTAGCTATAGTTATAAACACTGCTAACTACACTATTTAACACCGGTCATTATGTAGTAGATGGCTTAGATTTGGTTAACACTGCTATAGTATATAACAATACACTGTGTACATTATGTAGTGATGTCGATAGATATAACACTGCTATAGTTATAACAATACGTCCGTGTCATTATGTAGAATGGCTGATAAGATATACACTGCTATAGTTATAACAATACACTGTGTCATTATGTAGTAAGATGGCTGATAGATATACACTGCTATATAATAACAATACACTGTTTATTATGTAGTGATGGCTGATAGATATAACACTGCTATAGTTATAACAATACACTGTGTCATTATGTAGTAGATGGCTGATAGATATAACACTGCTATAGTTACAACTACACCGTGTCATTATGTAGTGATGGCTGATGAGATTAACACTGCTATAGTTTATAACAATACACTGTGTCATTATGTAGTAGATGGTGATATTAACACGCTATAGTTATAACAATACACTTGTCATTATGTAGTAGATGGCTGATAGATATAACACTGCTATAGTTATAACAATACCGTGTCATTATGTAGTAGATGGCTGATAGATATAACACTGCTATAGTTATAACAATACACGTGTCCATTATGTAGTAGATGGCTGATAATATAACACTGCTATAGTTATAACAATACACCGGGTCATTATGTAGTAGATGGCTGATAGATATAACCTGCTATAGTTATAACAATACCGTGTCATTTGTATAGATGGCTGATAGAATATACACACTGTCTAGTATAACAATACACCGTGTATTATTGTAGATGCTGATAGATATAACACTGATTAGTTAAACAATACACTGTGTCATTATGTAGAATGGCTGATAGATATAACACTGCTATAGTTATAACAATACACCGTGTCATTATGTAGTAGATGGCTGATATATATAACACTGCTATAGTTTAAAATACCCGTGTCATTATGTGTAATGATGGCTGATGAGATATAACACTGATATAATACAATACACTGTGTCATTAGTAGTAGATGGCTGATAGTATAACACTGCTATAGTTTATAACAATACACTGTGTCATTATGTAGTAGATGGCTGATAGATATAACACTGCTATAGTTATAACATTACACGTGTCATTATGTAGTAGATGGCTGATGATATAACACTGCTATAGTTATAACAATACACGTGTCATTATGTAGTAGATGGTTGATAGATATAACACTGCTATAGTTATACCAATACACGTGTCATTATTTAGTAGATGGCTGATAGATATAACACTGCTATAGTTATAACAATACACGTGTTCATTATGTAGTATATGGTTAGATATAACCTGCTATAGTTTAAAAATACACTGTGTCATTATGTAGTAGTGGTTGATAGATATAACCTGCTATAGTTATAACAATCACCGTGTCTATTATGAGTATATGGCTGATAGATATAACACTGCTATAGTTATAACAATACACCGTGTCATTATGTAGTAGATGGTTGATAGATATAACACTGCTATAGTTATAAATACACCGTGTCATTATGTAGTAGTGGCTGATAGATATAACACTGCTATTTATAACAATACACGTGTCATTATGTAGTAGATGGCTGATAATATAACACTGCTATAGTTATACATACACCGTGTCATTATGTAGTAGATGCTGATAGATATACACTGCTATAGTTATAACACTACACTGTTCATTATGTAGAGATGGCTGATAGATATAACCACTGATAGTAGTTTATAACAATACACTTGTCATTATGTAGTAGATGGCTGATAGATATAACACGATATAGATATAACAATACACGGGTCATTATGTAGTAGATGGCTGATAGATATAACACTGAATAGTTATAACAATACACCGTGTCATTATGTAGTAGATGGCTGATAGATATAACACTGATATTATAACAATACACTGTCATTATGTAGTAGATGGCTGATAGATATAACACTGCATAGTTATAAACAACACCGTGTCATTATGTAGTAGATGGCTGATAGATATAACACTGATAATATTATAACAATACACTGTGTCATTATGTAGTAATGGCTGATAGATAACACTGCTATAGTTTATAACTACACCTGTGTCATTATGTAGTAGATGGCTGATGATATAACACTGCTATAGTTTAAACATACACCGTGTCATTGTATAGATGGCTGATAGATATACACTGATATGTTATAACAATACAACCGTGTCATTATGTAGTAGATGGCTGATAGATATAACCTCTATTAGTTATAACAATACACTGTGTCATTATGTAGTAGATGGCTGATAGATATAACACTGATATAGTTATAACAATACACCGTGTCATTATGTAGTAGATGGCTGATAGATATAACACTGCTATATTTATAACACCGTGTATTATTAGTAGATCTGATATAAATAACACTGCTATATAATACAATACACTGTGTCATTATGTAGTAGATGGCTGATAGATATAACACGCTATAGTATAACAATCACGTGTCATTATGTAGTAATGCTGATAGATATAACACTGCTATAGTTATAAATAAACATACACCGTTTCATTATGTAGTAGATGGCTGATAGATATAACACTGCTATAGTTATAACAATACCGTGTCATTATGTAGTAGATGGCTGATAGATATAACACTGCTATAGTTATAACAATACACCGTGTCATTATGTATTAGATGGCTGATAGATATAACACTGCTATAGTTATAACATAACCGTGTCATTATGGTAGATGGCGATAGATATAACACGCTATAGTTATACACTACACCGTGTCATTATGTAGTAGATGGTGATAGATATAACACTGATAGTTATAACAATACACTGTGTCATTATGTAGTAGAGGTCTGATGATATAACACTGCTATAGTTATAACAATACACCTGTCATTATGTAGTAGATGGCTGATAGATAAACACTGATATAGTTAAACAAACCTGTGTCATTATGTAGTAGATGGTCTGATAGATATAACACTGCTATAGTTATCCAACACTGTTCATTATGGTAGATGGTGATAGATATAACCTGATTAGTTATACAATACACTGTGTCATTATGTAGTGAGATGGCTGATAGATTAACACTGCTATAGTTATAACAATACACTGTGTCATTATGTAGTAGATGGCTGATAGTATAACACTGCTATGTTATAAAAATACACGTGTCATTATATAGTAGATGGCTGATAGATATAACACTGATATAGTTATAACAATACACTGTGTCATTTTGTAGTAATGGCTGATTAGATATAACACTGTATAGTTAAACAAACACTGTGTCTTATGTAGTAGATGGCTGATGATATACCACTGCTAGTTATAACATAACGTGTCTTATGTAGTAGATGGCTGATAGATATAACACTGCATAGTTATAACAATACCATGTCTTATGTAGTAGATGGCTGATAGATATAACACTGCTATAGTTATAACATACACCGTGTCATTATGTAGTGATGGCTGATAGATATAACACTGCTATGTTATAACTACACTTGTCATTATGTAGTAATGGCTGATAGAAATAACACTGCTATAATACTACAATACACTGTGTCTTATGTAGTAGATGGCTGATAGATATAACACTGCTATAGTTATACAATACACTGTGTCATTATGTAGTAGATGGCTATGATATAACACTGCTATAGTTATAACATACACACGTGTCATTATTTAGTAGATGGTGATAGATATAACACGCTATAGTTACAATACACCGTGTCATTATGTAGTAGATGGCTGATAGATATAAAACTGCTATAGTTATAACTTACACCCGTGTCATTATGTAGTAGTTGCTATAATATAACACTGCTATAGTTATAACAATCACACTGTGTCATTAGGTAGTAGATGGCTGATGATAATAACACTGCTATAGTATCAATACCCGTGTCATTATGTAGTAGATGGCTGATAGATATAACACTGCTATGTTTATACAATACACTGTGTCATTATGTAGTAGATGGCTGATAGATATAACACTGCTATAGTTATAACAATACACCGTGTCATTATGTAGTAGATGGCTGATAGATATAAACTGCTATAGTTATAACAATAACCCGTGTCATTATGTAGTAGATGTTGATAGATATAACACTGCTATAGTTATAACAATACACTGTGTCATTATGTAGTAGATGGCTGATAGATAAACACACTGCTATAGTTATAACAATACACGTGTCATTATGTAGAGATGGCTGATAGATATAACACTGCTATAGTTATAACAATACACGTGTCATTATGTATTAGATGGCTGATAGATATAACACTGCTATAGTTATACAATACACCGTGTCATTATGTAGTAGATGGCTGATAGATATAACCTGCTATGTTAAACATACCGTGTCATTTGTATAGATGGCTGATAGATATAACACTGATATAGTTAAACAATACACCTGTGTCATGTAGTAAGATGGCTGATAGATATAACACTGATATAGTTATAACATACACTGTGTTTATTAGTAGTAGATGGCTGATAGTAACCTATCAGTTTATAACAATACACGTGTCATTATTAGTAGATGGCTGATAGATAAACACTGCTAGAGTTATAACAATACAACACGTGTCATTAGTAGTAGATGGCTGATAGATATACACTGCTATAGTTATAACAATACACCGTGTTAATTATGTAGTAGATGGCTGATAGAAAACACTGCTATAATATAACAAACACGTGTCATTATTAGTAGATGGCTGATAATAATAACACTGCTATAGTTATACAATACACTGTGTCATTATGTATAGATGGCTGATAATATAACACTGCTATAGTTTATACAATCCACCGTGTCATTATGTAGTAGATGGCTGATAGATATAACACTGCTATAGTATAACAATACACTGTTTTAGTATGTAGTAGATGGGATAGATATAACACTGCTATAGTTATAACAATACACTGTGTCTTATGTAGTAGATGGCTGATAGATATAACACTGCTATAGTTTATAACAATAACCTGTCCATTATGTAGTAGATGGCTATAGATATAACACTGCTTATAGTTATAACATTACACCGTGTCATTATGTAGTGATGGTTGATAGATATAACACTGATATAGTTTATAACAATACACGTTGTCATTATGTAGTGATGTGTGATAGATATAACACTGCTATAGTTATAACAATACACCGTGTCATTATGTAGTAGATGGCTGATAGATAATAACACTGTATAGTATAACATACACTGTGTCTTATGTATTATCGGTTGATAGATATAACACTGCTATAGTTATAACAATCACCGTTGCATTGTAGTAGATGGCTGATAGATATAACACTGATATAGTTATAACAATACACTGTGTATATTATGTATAGATGGCTGATAGATATAACACTGATATAGTTATAACAATACACTGTGTCATTATTTAGTAGATGGCTGATAGATATAACACTGCTATGGTTATAACAATACACCTGTCATTATGTAGTAGATGGCTGATAGATATAACCTGCTATAGTTATAACAATACACTGTGTCATTATTTATTATATGGCTGATAGATATAACACTCTATGTTTATAACAATACACGTGTCTTTGTAGTAGATGGCTGATAGATATAACACTGATATAGTTATAACAATACACTGTGTATTATGTAGTAGATGGTGATAGATATAACACTGATTAGTTATAACACTACACTGTGTCATTATGTAGTAGTGGCTGATAGATATAACACTGCTATAGTTATAACAATACACCTGTCATTATTTATTAGATGGCTGATAGATACACTGCTATAGTTATAACTACAACCGTGCTTATGTAGTAGATGGCTGATAGATTACACTGATAGTTATAACAATACACTGTCATTATGTATTAGATGGCTGATAGAAATACACTGCTATAATAATAACAATACACTGTGTCATTATGTAGTAGATGGCTGATAGATATAACACTGCTATAGTTATTACAATACACTGTGTCATTATGTAGTAGATGGCTGATGATATAACACTGCTATAGTTATAACATTACACCGTGTCATTATGTAGTAGATGGCTGATAGATATAACACTGCTATAGTTATAACATACACGTGTCATTATGTAGTAGATGGTCTGATAGATATACACTGCTATAGTTATAACTACAACCGTGTCATTATGTAGTAGATGGCTGAAGATATAACACTGCTATATTAATAACAATACACTGTGTCATTATGTAGTAGATGGCTGATAGATATAACACTGCTATATATAACAATACACTGTGTCATTATGTAGTAGATGGCTGAGATATAAACTGCTATAGTTATAACAATACACTGTCATTATGTTTAGATGGCTGATAGATATAACACTGCTATAGTTATAAACATACACGTGTCATTATGTAGTAGATGGACTGATAGACTATAACACTGCTATAGTTATAACAATACACTGTGTCATTATGTAGTAGAGGTGATAGATATAACACTGCTATAGTTATAACCATAACATGTGTCATTATGTAGTAGATGGCTGATAGATTAACACCTGGCTATAGTTATATCAGCCATCTACTACATAATGACACAGTGTATTGTTATAACTATAGCAGTGTTATATCTATCAGCCATTTGCTACATAATGACACAGTGTATTGTTATAACTATAGCAGTGTTATATCTATCAGCCATCTACTACTTATAACAATACACCGTGTCATTATGTAATAGATGGCTGATAGATATAACACTGCTATAGTTATAACAATGCACCGTGTCATTATGTACTAGATGGCTGATAGATATAACACTGCTATAGTTATAACAATACACCGTGTTATTATGTAGTAGATGGCTGATAGATATAACACTGCTATAGTTATAACAATAGACTGTGTCATTATGTAATAGATGGCTGATAGATATAACACTGCTATAGTTATAACAATATACTGTGTCATTATGTAGTAGATGGCTGATAGATATAACGCTGCTATAGTTATAACAATACACTGTGTCATTTTGTAATAGATGGCTGATAGATATAACACTGCTATAGTTATAACAATACACCATGTTATTATGTAGTAGATGGCTGATCGATATAACACTGCTATAGTTATAACAATGCACTGTGTCATTATGTAGTAGATGATAGATATAACACTGCTATAGTTATAACAATACACAGTGTTATTATGTAGTAGATTATAGATATAACACTGCTATAGTTATAACAATACACCGTGTCATTGTGTAATTTGTTATAACTATAGCAGTGTTATATCTATACCATCTACTACATAATGAACACGTGTATTGTTATAACTATAACGGTGTATCTATCACCATCTACTACATAATGACAAACGGTGTATTGTTATAACTAAGTGGTTATATCTATCACCATCTACTACATAATGACAGGTGTATTGTTATAACTATACAGTGTTATATCTACCATCTACTACATAATGACACGTGTGTATTGTTATAACTATAGCAGCTGTTATATCTATACCATCTACTACATAATGACACGGTGTATTGATAACTATAGCAGTGTTATATCTATACCATCTACTACATAATGACACGGTGTATTGTTATAACTATAAGCGTGTTATATCTATACCATCTACTACATAATGACACGGTGTATTGTTATAACTATAGCGGTTATATCATCACCATCTTACATAATGACACGGTGTATTGTTATAACTATAGCGTGTATATCTATCACCATACTACTATAATGACAGGTTGTATTTATAACTATAGCAGTGTTATATATCACCATCTACTACATAATGACACGGTGTATGTTATAACTATAGCAGTGTATATCTATCACCATCTACTACATAATGACACTGTTGTATTGTATAACTATAGCAGGTTTATCTATCACCATCTACTACATAATGACCCGGTGTATTGTTATAACTATAGCGTGTTATATCTATCACCATCTACTACATAATGACACGTGTATTGTTATAACTATACGGTGTTATATCTATCACCATCTACTACATAATGACACGTGTTGTATTGTTATAACTTACTGTGTTATACTATCACCATCTACTACATAATGACACGTGTGTATTGTTATAACTATAGCAGTGTTATATCTATCACCATCTACTACATAATGACACGGTGTATTGTATAACTATACAGTGTTATATCTATCAGCCATTCACATAGTAACACTAAATCTGCTACATTTGTGATTACAGCACCAGTTTTAGTGGTTAGACATTATCCTAATAAACAAAGCCCCGCTTGTTGTAACCACACGAATTTCGTTCAGAATAACAGGCTGCAATGTGAAAATAGATTATGAGATTCTCTCCTAAATGGAGAGCAGCAAGCAAATGTGCCCACCCACATATTGGCATGTAGGAAACTTAAAGCTGTGTGTCTTTAAACAGTTGTAAAAAGTAATACACAGGAATGAATAATAATAGAACATGCAATTACCAATATGTTAAACGTTGTACATGCAGAATGGTTTTTGAGTTTCACAGGGGTTGCGGACCGTTATTTTTACGAATCGATATCGTTATTTTACAATTCGGTATTGTTATCTATGATCGGTATCGTTTTTTAACGACCGTAAAATAATTGATATTGTCGGTATTTATATTATCGTTCTTTAGCGATACAAACCCCGCGGTTTATAAATATGGCCCTAGGAAAAAAAAAACAGGAAAAGTTTACTTAAAGCTGCACTTCCAAATACAATTCACTTGATTTTGGACTGACTTATCCTTTAATGTTGGTGGTGAAAATAAAGTCCAATTAATGAATGAAACTAAGATGGATAATCAATTTATACAGAACAAAAACAATACATGTAATACATTTTTAGATACTAAAAATTATTTGTCATAATTTACAACATTTTTTTCTTTCCTCTTCCATATGCATTTTTCAAAGGCTACCTTTATTTCCTTGTTCCTCACACAAATATATTATAGGGTTAAACAGAGGAGTACCAATTGTGTGTAAGCAGAGACAGGATCTTATTGCTTTCAGTGTATTTCCACTGGATGGTAGATGTAAATACCAATCAATGACCCCAGAAATGTGCCCACAATTGCACGTGAGAGCTGCAGGTGAGAGAAAGCTTTCTGACGTCCTGAAATGGATGGAATTCGAAGATGGCTGATAAAATATAGGCATATGTGACAATAATAGATATGACTGTAACATAAGAACAGGCACAGCAAAACACTAACTGTCAATTTTACCGCAGAAGTGTCTGAGCAAGAAAGCTGAAGAACTGGAAAAAAATCACAAAAGAAATGGTCAATAGTTGTACCACAGAATTCTAATCTGCTTACTGACAATACCACACTAAATTAACCATGAATCCTAGGGCCCAACATATCGTAACAAGTCGACAGCAAATGCGTTGGTTCATAATGAAGTATATCGAAGAGGATGACAAATCGCCAGATACCTATCATAGGACATCACCACCAGAAGGAGACATTCTAAACTTAAAACTGTGGCAAATATTTGAATTTGGAAGATACAGCCAGCAATAGATATTTTTACTGTGCCTTTTAATATACCAGGTAGCTATAACAGGGACGATACTGGTGGTAAGTGTGGTATCACACACAGAGAGGTGACTGAGAAAGAAGAACATTGGATGGTTGTATGGGTGGGACAATAAAATCAATGTAGCAATTGTGACATTTAAACTTAATGTCAAAAAAATAATACAAAATCAGGAGGAAGAATGGGATCCTAAAGTCATGAAGCAATTGAAACCCCATTAGAATGATCATTTTGTCTATAGTTTGGTTTCTTCTATCCATTCCAGTATCATTTTGACAGACATACTTATGGACATGTAAGATGTTGGACAATACCTCACCAGTTTTTAAATTTTAACTGTAATGTCAAAACGGGTAAATTAACAGCCAAGTAACACCGTAAAATGAAAGACATTAATTATACAACACAATATGAGTAATGCTATTTTCTTTGTAACGTCAAGATTAGAGATGGACACAAAAACCGAACTTGAACCCGAGTTCGAGATCGAACTTTATGAGTGCGGACAAACTCGAACTATTCGAACTAGTTAGTTTTTCAGAGGCTGCGCTGTATTTTTATTATCGTAAATTTGATAATTATCGAATTTACAGGCCAGTTCGTTAACCCTGAAAGTATCGTTCGCTAACCCTCGAAAGTATCATTAGTTTCGTAATCCTCGAATGTAGGATCTTTTCGCTAACCCTAGAAATATCATTTGACTCGAAGTAGCCTCTACGGATCATATTCTCTACCCCGAAGTAGATCGACTATAATGTATGTCATTCAGGTTAAACCCTCGATATCTTCTATTTGAGTCTAATCTATGGTTCATATTTTTGAGAACCTGCGAAAGTACGTCGGTAACCCTCATTGGCCGTAACCCTCTAATGTTGCTTGCGCAAAACCCGACAATTGCCCGTCGTGTTTAAGAAGGTTTAAAAAGTTTTGTATAGTGACATGTCACCCAGACCATTTCCCAGGTTACACAGCCATTTACGAAGGTTACCTGTTAGTTTATCTTAATCTAACTTTTCGGACTACACTCCTCGAAATAATGGCAATTCGAATTTTTTCACTGGTTAGTACGCGACTGGTGAAAACGTCCTGCGATTATAGTTGGCCATTTATTTTGATACCTGCCTGAATATTTCGTACCATGGTTCAATAGTGCACCAGCTAACACAATTAAATTTAGTGAGCCATTTGAAAAACCGCATGCCGCCCAAACCCCCCTAAGCGATAGGCTGATACAAAGTGAGTGTCTGGTGTACGAACGCTGCTGGTGTAGTGACATGTTGACCTCATCTGATGAAGGCAATCATTCCCAGGATGGACACTAGTAATTACAACACTCGTCGAGAGATCGAGATGATTAGCCTGCTGTTTATCCTATATAGTATCGATCGTAGTACAGAGTTCGATACTCTCCCAAGCCGCTTATAATGCGCCGAACGAACTTTTTTTGCATCGGCTACGGACCGACTAATCTATAATCTTCCAGGACCGAACAACACTACCGTGATCTGCCTAAATCTAAGGTTTATAATCCAATGTCACAAGCATTTTTAATAGCATTGAAAAAGTAATACAAGAGACACAGGTAGTCTAGACGAAAAGATGTGGGAAAACTGTACGTCTGGAATTATACACTTGGTAAAACCTAGAAGTGTAATCGATTTTCTCAGGCTTGTAATGCCCAGGTGCCCATGCCCATTAAGCGACATAACAATAACTTCAGCTGATGTAATCTAAAGGGTTGATCCACTCAAAGTTGTGAAAGATAGGATTAATCTGACGTGGATACGGGTTCAAGATTTCCATTGATATAACTAGTGTGCCTTCAATACTAGACGACAGCGTGGTCTGAAATAGCTTCATTGACACGACGCAAGCTGCGCGCCTACCACACTTAGTACACGTACGAAATACTTACGTAACTGTTGGACTTGCTACCTCATTGGCAACTATCTACAGACGTATATCCTCCTAGGCTGTATGTGCATCAATATGACGTCCTAGGATGTGCCTTGGTTTGCAGTCACACTCACATAAAGTATGGTTATCCAACCGTGATCTTGTACCCACACCGGAATCGTGGATTCCTGATCGCTCAGTGCATTTTCTTTTAGATATATTTGGCTTCTTTTGGTTCGCTCTCGGTTCGGTCTCAGTTCGGGCCTGTGGCTGTTGTTGCACTGGGTCACATTCCCTCAGTGGTGAGTAGAGATGGTCGAACTATTGAAAGTTCTGTCCATTTTCGAACTTTCGAACTATGTAAAGTTCGAAAGTTCGAAAGTTCGAAAACGGACCCATTAAAGTCTATGGGAGGCAAATAGTTCGAAAAGTTCGAGTCAAATACAACTAAAATATTAATGGTAACTAATGTAAATGGCTGTGGGGACCTGGGAGGAATGGTCTGGGAGCAGTGTTCCAATATCCAGGACTTAAAGGACAACTCCACACTCATAAGAAACTCTTTTAGAAAGAATGGCCTCTTTAAAATATGTGATATATCATAGTTTGTCCTATGAATTCATTACTGTATGCCGCTATGCTTCGGATGCTCTTGGAAACTGAGCAATTTAGAAACCTGTACTGAGCTGTATGAGCCTGGCATGCTCAGAACAGGCAGGACAGGGGATTAACATCAGTCATTGGCTGTGATGTCAACTGTCAAATCCTATAAACTGACAGTTGCTAACTGGAAGAACTTGAAGAAGAAACAGGGACAACAGGACACGGTTGCAGGATTTCAGGTTAGAGTTATATATTTCAGATTTCAAAATATACTGTTTAGGTTTGGAGGGTGTTTACCTGTATGTGAGTTTTCATTTTGGGGCTGGACTTGCCCTTTAAGTAAATCGATTTTACTCTCACGCGAGCTACTTCGAGCTTTCGCGTTCGAACGTTCGAGGGGTAACATGGACATTTTACTCGCAGATTCGATGCTCGCGTATAGGCTGTAATGGAGACTTTACTCGCAGATTCGATGTTCGCGCCTAGATACCATGTACATTTTACTGCGGATTCGATGCATTCGAACATTCGATAAATCATCGAAAGTCCGGGAAATATCGAAAGTCCGCGTCAAGATAGTTCGAGAAGTTCGGGTCCTCGAACTCGAACAGTTTGGCTCGAACTCGGGGTTCGAGTTCGAGTTCTATGCCATCCTAGTGGTGAGTCTCTTTACTCTTCGGAAACTATAAATAGTATAGCTAAACTGTCTTACTACAAAAGAATTTTATGATGCTTGATCATCACTGTTTGGCTAATACGCTGTTGTATTTCGTTGGTGATAGGAACCGTTATCTTTATTAACTCGTGGGGTTTTCAAAATTTTGGAAATTTTGGTTGTGATATCTTCCTTAATAAGATATGTCTCTAATATAACAAAGATAATGATTTCATTTGGTTAAAGACACCTGCTAAATTTCCTGCAAATACGAGATAATTTATTCATTTTGTACATATGTTTTCAATCATTTGTCAGTTTGTAATAATATGAAGGAAGACACAAAGTGCCATATTTATAAAGGTGTGTTATCAATTTTTAGCAGAGCATTATCGTTAATTTATGAACACTATCATAAATCTAAGATGCCATTTGTAAATCTACAATAGCAATCGCAATCGTCAATGACTGTGACAGTAGATTAACGATCAGCATAAAATACCATTTCAGTGTTTTACTACCACTTGGTATTTACAAATGTTTGCCATACATGTATGTTAGCGGCCACACATTTACGATTACGATTTGCGGACTGAAAATGTGGAACCATTAAATAATGGGGCTGAGATGGTTATAGAGGATGCTGAAAAGGCTAATGTATTCCCTCTGTGGTCATTATAGAGAATCCTAGTCCTTAAAGCAGGGACAAGAGATGTTTGTGAATCTGTGGAACTGTCTTCCAGCAGATGTGGTAATGGCTTTAAAAGTGGCTAGATAAGTTTCTAAAACTAAAAATATTGAGAATTTGATCAGATGGCTGATAGATATAACACTGCTATAGTTATAACAATACACAGTGTCAATATGTAGTAGATGGCTGATATAACACTGCTATAGTTATAACAATACATCGTGTCATTATGTAGTAGATAGCTGTTATAACACTGCTATAGTTATAACAATACATCGTGTCATTATGTAGTAGATAGCTGTTATAACACTGCTATAGTTATAACAATACACTGTGTCATTATGTAGTAGATTGCTGATAGATATAATGCTGTTATAGTTATAACAATACAGCATGTTATTATGTAGTATGGCTGATAGATATAACACTGCTATAGTTATAACAATACACTGTGTCATTATGTAGTGGATGGCTGATAGAGATAACACAGCTATAGTTATAACAATGCACCGTGTCATTATGTAGTAGATGGCTAATCGATATAACACTGCTATAGTTATAACAATACATTGTGTCATTATGTAGTAGATGGCTGAAATAACACTGCTATAGTAATAACAATACATCGTGTCATTATGTAGTAGATGGCTGATATAACACAGCTATAGTTATAACAATACACTGTCATTATGTAGTAGATTGCTGATAGATATAATGCTGTTATAGTTATAACAATACACCGTGTAATTACGTAGTAGATTGCTGATAGATATAACGCTGTTATAGTTATAACAATACACCGTGTCATTATGTAGTAGATGGCTGATAGATATAACGCTGCTATAGTTATAACAATACACCGTGTCATTATGAGTAGATGGTAGATATAACACCGTATAGTTATAACAATACACCGTGTCATTATGTAGTAGATGGTAGATATAACACCGCTATAGTTATAACAATAACAGTGTCTTATGTAGTAGATGGTGATATACACGCTATTGTTACACTACACCGTGTCATTATGTAGTAGATGGTAGATATAACACCGCTATAGTTATAACAATAACACAGGTCATTATGTAGTAGATGGTAGATATAACACCGCTATAGTTATAACAATACAACGTGTCATTATGTAGTAGAGGTAGATATAACACGTATAGTTATAACAATACACAGTGTCATTATGTAGTAGATGGTAGATATAACACTGTATAGTATAACAAACACCGTGTCATTATGTAGTAGATGGTAGATATAACACGTTATAGTTATAACAATACACAGTGTCTATGTAGTAGATGGTAGATATACATGCTATAGTTATAAAAACACTGTTCATTATGTAGTAGAGGTAGATATACACTGCTATAGTTATAACAATACACCGTGTCATTATGTAGTAGATGGTAGATATTAACAAGTTATAGTTATAACAATACACCGTGTCATTATGTAGTAGATGGGAGATATAAACACCGTATAGTTATAACAATACACGTGTCATTATGTAGTAGATGGTAGATATACACCGCTTATAGTTATAACAATACACGTGTCATTATGTAGTAGATGGTAGATTATACACTGCTTAGTTATAACAATACACGTGTCATTATGTAGTAGATGGTAGATATACAACGATATGTTATAACAATACACCGTGTCATTATGTAGTAGAGGTAGATATAACACGTTATAGTTATAACAATACACCGTGTCATTATGTAGTAGATGGTAATATAACACTGCTATAGTTATAAACAATACACGTGTCATTATGTAGTAGATGGTAGATATAACACGCTAAGTTATAACAATACACGTGTCATTATGTAGTAGAGGTAGATATAACACTGCTTTAAGTATAACAATACACCGTGTCATTTTGTAGTAGATGGTAGATATAACACCGTTATAGTTATAACAATACACACCGTGTCATTATGTAGTAGATGGTAGATATAACACCGTATAGTTATAACAATACACCGTGTCATTATGTAGTAGATGTAGAGATAAAACACTCTATAGTATAACAATACACGTGTCATATGTAGTAGAGGTAGATAATAACATGCTATAGTTATACAATACACGTGGTCATTATGTAGTAGATGGTAGATATAACAACCTATAGTTATAACAATACACAGTGTCATTATGTAGTAGATGGTAGATATAACAAGTTATAGTTATAACAATACACCGTGTCATTATGGAGTAGATGGTAGATTACAAGCTATATAACAATACACGTGTCATTAGTAGTAGATGTAGATTAACACTGCTATAGTTATAACAATACACAGTGTCATTATGTAGTAGATGGTAGATATAACACGTTATAGTTTAACAATCCAGTGTCATTATGTAGTAGAGGTAGATATAACATGATAGTTATAAACAATACACAGTGTCATTATGTAGTAGATGGTAGATATAACACCCTATAGTTATACAATACACAGTGTTTATGTAGTAGATGGTAGATATAACACCACTATGTGTTATAACAATACACCGTGTCATTATGTAGTAGATGGTAGATATAACAACGTTATAGTTATAACAATACACAGTGTCATTATGTAGTAGATGGTAGATATAACAACGTTATAGTTATAACAATAAACAGTGTCATTATGTAGTAGATGGTAGTTAACACCGCTATAGTAATAACAATACACCGTGTCATTATGTAATAGATGGCTGATAGATATAACGCTGTTATAGTTATAACAATGCACCGTGTCATTATGTACTAGATGGCTGATAGATATAACACTGCTATAGTTATAACAATACACCGTGTTATTATGTAGTAGATGGCTGATAGATATAACACTGCTATAGTTATAACAATAGACTGTGTCATTATGTAATAGATGGCTGATAGATATAACACTGCTATAGTTATAACAATATACTGTGTCATTATGTAGTAGATGGCTGATAGATATAACGCTGCTATAGTTATAACAATACACTGTGTCATTTTGTAATAGATGGCTGATAGATATAACACTGCTATAGTTATAACAATACACCATGTTATTATGTAGTAGATGGCTGATCGATATAACACTGCTATAGTTATAACAATGCACTGTGTCATTATGTAGTAGATGATAGATATAACACTGCTATAGTTATAACAATACACAGTGTTATTATGTAGTAGATTATAGATATAACACTGCTATAGTTATAACAATACACCGTGTGGAACATCGAATCGCGAAGTGTAAAGTCTCCATTACAGCCTATACGCGAGCATCGAATCTGCGAGTAAAATGTCCATGTTACCTCGAAACGTCGAACGCGAAAGCTCGAAGTAGCTCGCGTGAGAGTAAAATCGATTTTACTTAAAGGGCAAGTCCAGCCCCAAATGAAAAAACTCACATACAGGTAACACCCTCCAAAACCCTAAACAGTAATATTTTGAAATCTGAAAATGTATAACTCTAACCTGAAATCCTGCACCGTGTCCTGTTGTCCCCTGTTCTTCTTCAAGGTTCTTCCAGTTAGCCAACTGTCAGTTATGGATTTGACAGTTGAATCACAGCCAATGACTGAATGTTAATCCCCTGTCTGCCTGTTCTGAGCTGCCCAGGTCAGTACAGGCTCCAGAGCGTTTTAAATTGCCTCAGTTCCAAGAGGCATCCAGAAGCATAGCAGGCATACAGTAATGAATTCATAGGACAAACTATGAATATCAACATATTTAAAGAGGCCATTCTTTCTAAAAGATGTTCTTATGAGGGTGGAGTTTGTCTAAGTCTGGATATTGGAACATGCTCCCAGACCATTTCCAGGTCCCACAGCCATTTACATTAAGTTTACCATAATATTTAGTTGTATTTGACTCGAAACTTTTCGAATATTTGCCTCCATAGACTTTAATGGGTCCGTTTTCGAACTTTCGAACTTTCGAACTTGTACAATAGTTCGAAAGTTAGAAAAATGGACCCGACTTTCAATAGTTCGACCATCTCTACTCACCATGAGGGAATGTGACCCGAGTGCAACAAAGCCACAGGCCCGAACTGAGACCGAACGAGAGACGAACCAAAAAGAAGCCAAATATTCTAAAGAGAAATGCAACCTGCGATCAGGATCCACGATTTCGGGTGTGGGTACAAGATCACGGTTGGATAACCATACTTTTTATGTGCGCACCTGCCCCCAGGCACATTCCCTGGACGTTTGATTGCAACAGTACGAACAGCCTAGTGTGTAATATAAACTGTTACGTTATAGTTGTGAGGCGGCAGCTAGTTACACTACAGTTTTATGACTAGGTGTAGCAGCTGCGTCTCTCAATAATATTTCAACCCCTTAGTCCGTCCTCAGTATTGAAGGGCAGCACTGCATTATCAATTAATCAATTAATCAGAGAGTTTAAATAGACGAGCCCACGTTCTCTAATTCCTCTGAATTTGTCTTCACACTTTGATATCCACTTTAATAAGTCAGGTAAGTAGGTTTTTTTGTTTGTCCTGATTTAGATTGAGGATGTTGGGTCCCCTGGGGCTCACATAGAGCTCTGGGAGAAAATTGGTTGACAACATTTATGGGTGTTTCGACAGAGTTGTAAATTCAGTGGTTTCACATTTATCCATTTTTTCCAGCACATAAAACTTTGTAGTCATTTGCTTGTTAGTTTAAGTATCTTTTTCAAATGGATCTATTAAATTTAATGCTTTGTTGGAGTGTGCATCTATGAAAAACATGGATAAGATATAGGCAGAGATCAAAACTAGGGATGGCCGAACTTCATAAAGTTCGGTCCGTTTTAGAACTAGCGAACTCCAGTAAAAAACAATGTTCGAATTCGGCCCATTAAAGTCAATGGGGGAGTGATAGTCCGAAAAGTTCAGAGATTTAAAGATAACTAACAATGGTAACTTACTGTAAATGGCTGTGGCACCTGGGAAATGGTCTGGGGAACATGTCACTATCACCAAACACTTGTTTAAAACACTTCTTAAACACGAGAGGGCAATTGTCGGGTTTTGCGCAAGCTACATTAGAGGGTTACGGCCAATTTGAGGGTTACCGAACAGATACTTCGAGGGTTATCAAAAATATGAACCATAGATTTTAGGGTTAACACCAAATCGAATGATAATTTCGAGGGTTACCGAAATTAACGGTACTTTCGAGGGTTTGCAAACGATACATTCAGAAGGGTTAGCGAAAATGATCCATACATTCGAGGGTTACCGAAAAGAACGATACTTTCGAGGATTACCGAAAATAGAAGGCTACATTCGAGGGTTGGCAAATGATATATTCTAGGGTTAGCGAAAACGATCCGACATTCGAGGATTAGCGAAAAACTAATGATACTTCGAGGGGTTAGCGAACGATACTTCGAGGGTTAACGACACGGCCTGTAAATTCGATAATTATCAAATTTACGATAAAAAAATACAGTGCGAGTCTGGAAAAACTAACTAGTTCGAACAGTCGAGTTAGTCCGCACTCATAAAGTTCGACTCGAACTCGGGTTCGAGTTCGGTTTTGGGTCCATCTCTAAACTTGACTGATTACAAGGCATACTCATATTGTGCTGTATAATCATACATGTCTTTCATTTACGGTGTTACTTGGCTGTTAATTTACCAATTTTCACATTACAGTTATTAATTTAAAAACTGGTGAGGATATTGCCAACATCTTTACATGTCATAAGTACTGTCTGTCAAAATGATGCTGGAATGGATAAAAGAAACCAAAACTATAGACAAAATGATCATTTAATGGGGTTTCAATTGCTTTATGACTTTAGGATCCCATTCTTCCTCCTGATTTTTGTATTATTTATTTGACATAAGTTTAAATGTCACAATTGCTACATTGATTATATTGTCCCACCCTACACCATCCCATGTTCTTCTTCTCAGTCACCTCTCTTGTGTGTGATACCACACTTACCACCAGTATGTCCCTGTTTATGCTACCTGGTATATTAAAAGGCACAGTAAAAATTCTATTGCTGGCTGTATCTTCCAAATTCAAAATTGCCACAGTTTTAAGTTTAGAATGCTCCTTCTGGTGGTGATGTCCTATGTAGGTAGTCTGGCGATTGTCATCCTCTTCGATTATACTTCTTTATGAACCAAAGGCTTTTGCTGTCGATTGTTACGATATGTTGGGCCCTAGGATTATGGTTATATTTAGTGTGGTGTAGTCAGTAAGCAGATTAGAATTCTGTGGTACAACTATTGACCATTTCTTTTTGTGATTTTTTTCCAGTTCTTCAGCTTTCGTGTCCAGACACTTCTGCGGGTAAAAATTGCAGCAGTTAGTGTTTTCTGTGCCTGTTTTATGTTAGCAGTCATATCTATTATTGTCACAATGCCTATATTTTATCAGCCATCTTCAGAATTCCATCCATTTCAGGGACGTCAGAAAGCTTTTCTACTGCAGCTCTCAAGTTGCCATTGTGGGCACATTTCTGGGGTCATTGATTGGTATTTACATCTACCATCCAGTGGAAATACACTGAAAAGCAAATAGATCCTGTCTCGCTTTACACAATTGGTACTCCTCTGTTTAACCCTAAATATATTGTTGAGGAACAAGGAAATAAAGGTGCTTGAAAAATGCACATGGAAGAGGAAAGAAAAAGAATGTTGTAAATTAGACACATAAATAATTTTTAGATCTAAAAAATGTATTACATGTATTGTTTTTTGTTCTGTATTAAATTGATTATCCATCTTGTTTCATTCATTAATTGGACTTTATTTTCACCAACCATTAAAGGATAAGTACTAGTCAAATCAAGTGAATTGTATTTGGAAGTGCAGCTTTAAGTAACTTTTCCTGTTTTTTTTTCTTTCCTAGGCCATATTTATAAAACCGCGGACGCTAAAGAACCGATATCATAAAATAACGAACAATATCATTATTTTACGGTCGTAAAAATAACGATACCGATCATAGAATAACAATACGATTGTAAAATAACGATACGTCGATGTAAATAACGGTCAACACCTTGAAAACTAAAAATAACATTCTGCAATGTACAACGTTTAATATTGTAATGCATGTTCTTATTATTATCATTCATGTGTATTAATTTACACTTTTTAAAGACACACAGCTTAGTTTCTACATGCCAATAATGTGGGTGGGCACATTTGCTGCTCTCCATTTAGGAGAGAATCTTAATAATCTATTTTTTCACAATTGCATGCCCTGTTATATGCTAAATCGTGTGTTGGTTTACAACAAGCTTGGCTTTGTTTATTAGGATAATGTTCTACCAACTAAAAATGGTGCCTGTAATCACAAAATGTAAGCAGATTAGTTTACATATGGATGGCTGATAGATATAACGCTGCTATAATTATAACAATACACCGTGTCATTATGTAGTAGATGGTGATAGATATAACGCTTGCTATAGTATAAACAATACACCGTGTCATTATGTAGTAGATGGTGATAGATATAACCAGCTATAGTTATAACAATACAACCGTGTATTATGTAGTAGATGGTGATAGATATAACCAGCTATGTTATAAACAATACACCGTGTCATATGTAGTAGATGGTGATAGAATAACCAGCTATAGTTATAACAATACACCGTGTCATTATGTAGTAGATGGTGATAGTATACATGCTATAGTTATAACAATACACCGTGTCATTATGTAGTAGATGGTGATGATATAAACACTGCTATAGTTATAACAATACACCGTGTCATTATGTAGTAGATGTGATGGATAGATATAACACTGTATAGGTATAAAATACACCATGTCTTATGTAGTAGATGTGATAGATATAACCAGCTATAGTTATAACAATACACCGAGTTATATGTAGTAGATGGCTGTAGATATAACAGCTATAGTTATAACAATACACCGTGTCATTAGTAGTAGAGTGTAGATATAACGCTCTATAGTTAACAATACACCGTGTCATTATGTAGTAGATGGTGTAGATATAACACTGCTATAGTTATAACAATACACCGTGTCATTATGTAGTAGATGGTGATAGATATAACGCTGCTATAGTTATAACAATACACCGTGTCATTATGTAGTAGATGGTGAGATATAACATGCTATAGTTATAACAATACACCGTGTCTTATGTAGTAGAGTGATAGATATAACCGCTATAGTTTAACAATACACCGTGTCATTATGTAGTAGATGGTGATAGATATAACAGCCGATAGTTATAACAATACAACCGTGTCATTATGTAGTAGATGGTAGATATAAACACTGCTATAGTTATAACAATACACCGTGTCATTATGTAGTAGATGGTGAGATATAACCAGTATAGTTATAACAATACACCGTGTCATTATGTAGTAGATGGTATGATAATAACACGCTATAGTTATAACAATACACCGTGTCATTAGTAGTAGATGGTGATAGATATAAACAGCTATAGTTATAACAATACACGTGTCATTATGTAGTAGAGGTGATAGATATAACACCGCTATAGTTTAACAATACACCATGTCATTATGTAGTAGATGGTGTAGATATAACGCTATAGTTATAACAATACACCGTGTCATTAGTAGTAGATGGCTGATTAGATATAACGCTGTATAGTTATAACAATACCGTGTCATTAGTAGTAGATGTGATAGATAAACGCTGCTATAGTTATAAACAAACCGTGTCATTAGTAGTAGATGGTGATAGTATAACGCTGCTATGTTAGTTATAAACAATACACCGTGTCATAGTAGTAGATGGTGTAGATATAACGCTGCTATAGTTATAACAATACACCGTGTCATTAGTGTAGAGTGATAGATATAACCTGCTATAGTTATAACAATACACCGTGTTCATATGAAGTAGATGGTGATATATAACACTGCTATAGTTATAACAATACACGTGTCATTATGTAGTAGATGGTAGATATAAAACGCTGTATTAGTTATAACAATACAAGTGTCATATGTAGTAGTGTGTAGATATAACACCGCTATAGTTATAACAATACACCGTGTCATTATGTAGTAGATGGTGATAGATATAACCGCTATAGTTAACAATACAACGTGTTATTATGTAGTAGATGGTGTAGATATAACACCGCTTATAGTTATAACAATACACGTGTCTTTGTAGTAGATGGTGTAGATTAACACCTGCTATAGTTATAACAATACACCGTGTCATTATGTGTAGATGGTGATAGATATAACCGCTATAGTTAAACAATACACCGTGTCATTATGTAGTAGATGGTAGATATAACACGCTATAGTTATAACAATACACCGTGTATATGTAGTAGAGCTGTAGATATAACGATGTTAGTTAACAATACACCGTGTCATTATGTAGTAGATGGTGAGAATAACACTGCTATAGTTATAAACAATACACGTGTCATTATGTAGTAGATGGTGTAGATAAACACGTTATAGTTATAAAAATACACCGTTTCATTATGTAGTAGATGTGTGATAGATATAACACTGCTATAGTTATAACACATACACGTGTCTATATGTAGTAGATGTGTAGATAAACACTGCTATAGTTAAACAATACAACGTGTCATTATGTAGTAGATGTGTAGATATAACACTGCTATAGTTATAACAATACACCGTGTCATTATGTAGTAGAGTGGTAGATATACACGTGCATAGTTATAACAATACAACCGTGTCATTATGTAGTAGATGGGTAGATATAACCTGCTATAGTTATAACAATACACCGTGTCATTATGTAGTAGATGGTGATAGATATAACGCTGTATAGTTTAAACAATACACCGTGTCATTATGTAGTAGATGTGTAGATATAAACAGCTTATAGTTTATAACAAACCGTGTCATTATTAGTAGTGGGATAGATATACACGCTATAGTATAACAATACACGTGTCATTAGTAGTAGATGTGATAGAATACACTGCTAAGTATAACAATACAGTGTCATTATGTTAGTAGGCTGGGGGGGGGAAAGGGCTCCCCTGCGCATGCCAAAAGCATCTGAGAGGACAATTAAGAGGCAGCAACTGGACAGGAAGACAGCTCCTACCCTTCAGTTTCCTGGACTTTGAACAGTCACTATACAGGTGAGCCATAAAAAGCAGGGATGTAAGGTAAGGATTTTTTTTTACATTTTACATTGGGACCAGTAGTGGGTTAAATTTTAATGTGGGGGGTGGACATGCCCTTTAATAAACACTACATATCCTTAAATAATTAAACCTAAATAACAATACTTACATTTTGGGCCTTAAACAAGAAGTGGTATTTTACAACAAAAGTTATTTTTTGAATACTACATATCTCCAATCACCTTCCAACCATATTTAAAAAAAAACTGAGATGTCAGGATCATAGAAATGATTGTCAATGGATCATTGATATGAGATGATTCAATCTACATCACTAAAGTGTTTAAACACAAATAGTTGTCTTTAAGAATCAGCAAGATGATATGACTAGTTGGGGTGGCGAACTAAGGCCTGTACATATGTGAGATCGTGGGTTCCGACCTGTGACGCACTATGTGTATGAACGTCCGTTTTGGTCAACTATCAGTAAGTATATGGCCGGCCAAAACAGTTGTCCTGTCAGGCATTGTTGCTGAACGCCTGACCGAGTGCCAATCCACCTAGTCGACGAAATGGTCGTTAATACACATTGTGCATCGCATGTCGAATGCTGCAATTGCATGTGTGTACAAAGCTTAAGTCTAAATGACCAGCCTCTGTCATCCTATTGGATCCTTATACCAATTAGGTCCATGGTCAATGGCCAATTAGGTCTTCATACAATTTTTAAGTGTTTAAAACATTGTTTGTGGGGTTTGTTTGTAAAATAGTTTAGTCATGGCATACACCAAGTACTTGGTTACAACTGGTTACTAATAATGTATCTGTCTGTATACCTGTGTATAAACACCCCAATGGTCCTAATCACCTCCTACATTTTAAGTATGGACTTCCATAGACTTAATCCAAATTAACTACAATAATTTAATATACGAGGAATAAAATAATTAATTTTATGATTATAAAATGGATAATTGAGCTCAATGAAGCCACATTTCTTGATACATGTGTTGGTTCTTATTGGCCATTTCTGGTACTTGGCCTTTCTTCCAGGTCTGCTAGTTTTAAGTTCATAGCTCTGGGCCATACTCAAGAACTCATGATATCATAGTTGAACTCATGATATTATAGTTGAACTCATGATATCATAGTTGGAGACATACGTCCATCAAGTCCAACCTTTTCACCCTCCTTTTTAACCCTACTACCCTACAGTTGATCAAGAGTAAAGCAAAAGAGAGCACAAAAAAAAGGGGGGGGGGAATTCCTTCCTGAATCCAAATGGCAATCGGAAAGTATCCCTGGATCAACCAGAACTACAGTATATGTATTAATACCAGTAATTCTCATTATATAGTATCCCTGTACCAACCAGAACTACAGTATATGTATTAATATCAGTAATTCTCAATATTTTTTAGTTTTAGAAACTTATCTAGCCCACTTTTAAAGCCATTACCACATCTGCTGGAAGACAGTTCCACAGATTCACAAACATCTCTTGTCCCTGCTTTAAGGACTAGGATTCTCTATAATGAACACAGAGGGGAATACATTAGCCTTTTCAGCATCCTCTATAACCATCTCAGCCCCATTATTTAATGGTTCCACATTTTCAGTCGCAAATCGTAATCGTAAATGTGTAGCCGCTAACATACATGTATGGCAAACATTTGTAGAATACCAAGTGGTAGTAAAACACTGAAATGGTATTTTATGCTGATCGTTAATCTACTGTCACAGTCATTGACGATTGCGATTGCTATTGTAGATTTACAAATGGCATCTTAGATTTATGATAGTGTTCATAAATTAACGATAATGCTCGCTAAAAATTGATAACACACCTTTATAAATATGGCACTTTGTGTCTTCCTTCATATTATTACAAACTGACAAATGATTGAAAACATATGTACAAAATGAATAAATTATCTCGTATTTGCAGGAAAATTAGCAGGTGTCTTTAACCAAATGAAATCATTATCTTTGTTATATTAGAGACATATATTATTAAGGATAGATATCACAAACACAAATTTCCAAAAATTTTGAAAACCAACGAGTTAATAAAGATAACGGTTCCTATCACCAACGAAATACAACAGCGTATTAGCCAAACAGTGATGATCAAGCATCAGTAAAATTCTTTTTGTAGTAAGACAGTTTAGCTATACATATTATAGTTCCGAAGAGTAAAGAGACTCACCACTAGGGATGGCATAGAACTCGAACTCGAACCCGAGTTCGAGCCAAACTGTTCGAGTTCGAACGGACCCGAACTTCTCGAACTATCTTGGACGCGGACTTTCGATATTTCCCGGACTTTCGATGATTTATCGAATGTTCGAATGCATCGAATCCGCGAGTAAAATGTACATGGTATCTAGGCGCGAACATCGAATCTGCGAGTAAAGTCTCCATTACAGCCTATACGCGAGCATCGAATCTGCGAGTAAAATGTCCATGTTACCTCGAACGTTCGAACGCGAAAGCTCGAAAGTAGCTCGCGTGAGAGTAAAATCGATTTTACTTAAAGGGCAAGTCCAGCCCCAAAATGAAAACTCACATACAGGTAAATCACCCTCCAAAACCCTAAACAGTAATATTTTGAAATCTGAAATATATAACTCTAACCTGAAATCCTGCACCGTGTCCTGTTGTCCCTGTTTCTTCTTCCAGGTTCTTCCAGTTAGCAACTGTCAGTTATGGATTTGACAGTTGACATCACAGCCAATGACTGAATGTTAATCCCCTGTCTGCCTGTTCTGAGCATGCCCAGGCTCAGTACAGGCTCAGTACAGGTTTCTAAATTGCTCAGTTTCCAAGAGGCATCCAGAAGCATAGCAGGCATACAGTAATGAATTCATAGGACAAACTATGATATATCAACATATTTTAAAGAGGCCATTCTTTCTAAAAGATGTTCTTATGAGGGTGGAGTTGTCCTTTAAGTCCTGGATATTGGAACATGCTCCCAAGACCATTTCCCAGGTCCCACAGCCATTTACATTAAGTTACCATTAATATTTTAGTTGTATTTGACTCGAACTTTTCGAACTATTTGCCTCCCATAGACTTTAATGGGTCCGTTTTCGAACTTTCGAACTTTCGAACTTTTACAATAGTTCGAAAGTTCGAAAATGGACCGAACTTTCAATAGTTCGACCATCTCTACTCACCACTGAGGGAATGTGACCCGAGTGCAACAAAGCCACAGGCCCGAACTGAGACCGAACCGAGAGCGAACCAAAAAGAAGCCAAATATTCTAAAAGAAAATGCACTGAGCGATCAGGAATCCACGATTCCGGGTGTGGGTACAAGATCACGGTTGGATAACCATACTTTTTATGTGCGCACCTGCCCCAAGGCACATTCCCTGGACGTTTGATTGCAACAGTACGAACAGCCTAGTGTGTAATATAAACTGTTACGTTTATAGTTGTGAGGCGGCAGCTAGTTACACATACAGTTTTATGACTAGGTGTAGCAGCTTGCGTCTCTCAATAATATTTCAACCCCTAGTACCGTCCTCAGTATTGAAGGGCAGCACTGCATTATCAATTAATCAATTAATCAGAGAGTTTAAATAGACGAGCCCCACGTTCATCTAATTCCTCTGAATTTGTCTTCACAACTTTGATATCCACTTTAATTAAGTCAGGTAAGTAGGTTTTTTGTTTGTCCTGATTTTAGATTTGAGGATGTTGGGTCCCCCTGGGGCTCCACAGAGCTCTGGGAGAAAATCTGGTTGACAACATTTATGGGGTTGTTTCGACCAGAGTTGTATAATTCAGTTGTTTCACATTTATCCATTTTTTCCAGCACATAACACTTTGTAGTCATTGCTTGTTAGTTTAAGTATCTTTTTCAAATGGACTCATTAAATTTAATTGCTTTGTTGGAGCTGTGCATCTATGAAAAACATGGATAGATATAGGCAGATCAAAACTAGGGATGGCCGAACTTCATAAAGTTCGGTCCGTTTTAGAACTAGCGAACTCCAGTAAAAAAAATGTTCGAATTCGGCCCATTAAAGTCAATGGGGGAGTGATAGTCCGAAAAGTTCAGATGATTTAAAGATAAACTAACAATGGTAACTTACTGTAAATGGCTGTGGCACCTGGGAAATGGTCTGGGGAACATGTCACTATCACCAAAACTTGTTAAAACACTTCTTAAACACGAGCGGGCAATTGTCGGGTTTTGCGCAAGCTACATTAGAGGGTTACGGCCAATTTGAGGGTTACCGAACGATACTTTCGAGGGTTATCAAAAATATGAACCATAGATTTTAGGGTTAACCAAATCGAATGATAATTTCGAGGGTTACCGAAAATTAACGGTACTTTCGAGGGTTTGCAAACGATACATTCGAAGGGTTAGCGAAAACTGATCCATACATTCGAGGGTTACCGAAAACGAACGATACTTTCGAGGATTACCGAAAATAGAAGGCTACATTCGAGGGTTGGCAAATGATATATTCTAGGGTTAGCGAAAACGATCCGTACATTCGAGGATTAGCGAAAACTAATGATACTTTCGAGGGTTAGCGAACGATACTTTCGAGGGTTAACGAACGGCCTGTAAATTCGATAATTATCAAATTTACGATAAAAAAATACAGCTGCGAGTCTGGAAAAACTAACTAGTTCGAACAGTTCGAGTTAGTCCGCACTCATAAAGTTCGACTCGAACTCGGGTTCGAGTTCGGTTTTGGGTCCATCTCTAAACTTGACTGATTACAAGGCATTACTCATATTGTGCTGTATAATCATACATGTCTTTCATTTTACGGTGTTACTTGGCTGTTAATTTACCAATTTTCACATTACAGTTAAAATTTAAAAACTGGTGAGGATATTGCCAACATCTTACATGTCCATAAGTACTGTCTGTCAAAATGATGCTGGAATGGATAAAAGAAACCAAACTATAGACAAAATGATCATTCTAATGGGGTTTCAATTGCTTTATGACTTTAGGATCCCATTCTTCCTCCTGATTTTTGTATTATTTATTTTGACATTAAGTTTAAATGTCACAATTGCTACATTGATTTATTATTGTCCCACCCTACACCATCCAATGTTCTTCTTTCTCAGTCACCTCTCTGTGTGTGATACCACACTTACCACCAGTATCGTCCCTGTTATGCTACCTGGTATATTAAAAGGCACAGTAAAAATATCTATTGCTGGCTGTATCTTCCAAATTCAAATATTTGCCACAGTTTTAAGTTTAGAATGTCTCCTTCTGGTGGTGATGTCCTATGATAGGTATCTGGCGATTTGTCATCCTCTTCGATATACTTCTATTATGAACCAACGATTTTGCTGTCGACTTGTTACGATATGTTGGGCCCTAGGATTCATGGTTATATTTAGTGTGGTATTGTCAGTAAGCAGATTAGAATTCTGTGGTACAACTATTGACCATTTCTTTTGTGATTTTCTTCCAGTTCTTCAGCTTTCTTGCTCAGACACTTCTGCGGTAAAATTGCAGCAGTTAGTGTTTGCTGTGCCTGTTCTTATGTTTACAGTCATATCTATTATTGTCACATATGCCTATATTTTATCAGCCATCTTCAGAATTCCATCCATTTCAGGACGTCAGAAAGCTTTCTCTACCTGCAGCTCTCACGTTGCAATTGTGGGCACATTTCTGGGGTCATTGATTGGTATTTACATCTTACCATCCAGTGGAAATACACTGAAAGCAAATAAGATCCTGTCTCTGCTTTACACAATTGGTACTCCTCTGTTTAACCCTATAATATATTGTGTGAGGAACAAGGAAATAAAGGTAGCCTTTGAAAAATGCATATGGAAGAGGAAAGAAAAAGAAATGTTGTAAATTATGACACATAAATAATTTTTAGTATCTAAAAAATGTATTACATGTATTGTTTTTGTTCTGTATAAATTGATTATCCATCTTAGTTTCATTCATTAATTGGACTTTATTTTCACCAACCATTAAAGGATAAGTACAGTCAAAAATCAAGTGAATTGTATTTGGAAGCTGCAGCTTTAAGTAAACTTTTCCTGTTTTTTTTCTTTCCTAGGGCCATATTTATAAAACCGCGGTATCGCTAAAGAACGATATCATAAAATAACGAACAATATCATTATTTTACGGTCGTAAAAATAACGATACCGATCATAGAATAACAATACCGATTGTAAAATAACGATATCGATCGTAAAATAACGGTCCAACACCTGTGAAACTAAAAATAACCATTCTGCAATGTACAACGTTTACATATTGTAATTGCATGTTCTTATTATTATCATTCATGTGTATTAATTTTACACTGTTTTAAAGACACACAGCTTAGTTTCTACATGCCAATAATGTGGGTGGGCACATTTGCTGCTCTCCATTTAGGAGAGAATCTTAATAATCTATTTTTCACAATTGCATGCCCTGTTATTATGCTAAATCGTGTGGTTTACAACAAGCTTGGCTTTGTTTATTAGGATAATGTTCTACAACTAAAACTGGTGCTGTAATCACAAAATGTAAGCAGATTTAGTTTACATATGTGATGGCTGATAGATATAACGCTGCTATAATTATAACAATACACCGTGTCATTATGTAGTAGATGGCTGATAGATATAACGCTGCTATAGTTATAACAATACACCGTGTCATTATGTAGTAGATGGCTGATAGATATAACACTGCTATAGTTATAACAATACACAGTGTCATTATGTAGTAGATGGCTGATAGATATAACGCTGCTATAGTTATAACAATACACCGTGTCATTATGTAGTAGATGGCTGATAGATATAACACTGCTATAGTTATAACAATACACCGTGTCATTATGTAGTAGATGGCTGATAGATATAACACTGCTATAGTTATAACAATACACCGTGTCATTATGTAGTAGATGGCTGATAGATATAACGCTGCTATAGTTATAACAATACACCGTGTCATTACGTAGTAGATTGCTGATAGATATAACACTGCTATAGTTATAACAATACACCGTGTCATTATGTAGTAGATGATAGATATAACATTGCTATAGTTATAACAATACACCGTGTCATTATGTAGTAGATGATTGATATAACACTGCTATAGTTATAACAATACACCGTGTCATTATGTAGTAGATGGTAGACATAACACTGTTATATTTGCCATTTAAATCCTGATGTTACACTAGGGTGTGGTCAGAGGGCATGTGAAAGCTTCCTAAGGTTTGCATGTGTAACTCTGATAATATTTGCTTGAGAGAACTTGAAAATTGGAAAACACATCCCTTAAGACTTGAAGAAAAGAAGTTTAGGCTTCAAGTTTGGAAAGGGTTTTCCACTGTATGAATGGTAAAGCAAACAAGGAATGTTTCAGGCTATTGGTATTGATACATAAAGTAGTGTCAGGAAGGATTTGTATTCCCTTTCCTTATTCTGCTGGGGGAGGGGGGGTTGCCTTCCTCTGGATGAACTGTTAGGCAGGAAATGTGGATATTGCTGAGTTGGTTGGACATATGTCTTTATTCCAATTTAAATACTACACTACACTTACAGGGTTTATTCATCTCTCACTTGTCATTTTTGTTTTTCACAAATGGATCCATTACTTGCTAAAACAAAACAAACACAAATTCAGCAAACATCCATCAAACTAATCAGCAGATAATGTTCTACCCTTGAGTAGAGATGGCCGAAACTGCTAAAATCCATTCTGCCTGAGGATTCACGGATTTTCGAAAAAATTCGAAAATTCGAAAATCCGCGTAAAAACCTATTAAAGTCAATGGGAGAAAAAAATCTGCACAGATCCGCCTAAATATAAGGTAAAAAAGCAATAGTAACTTACTGTACATGGCTGTGGGAACTGGGAAATGGTCTGGGGAACACGTACATATACCCAGAACTAAAAAAAACCCAAACTTTCCTCACGATTGCACCTTTTTCGAGCTTCCGCATTCTATTTTCGAGCCGTGTTCGATATTTTTCGAAAATTCGAGAATTTTAAAATTTTCTGGAATTTTCAAGTTTTCAAGGAATTCTCAAAAATTTTGCAAAAAATGATACAGTAACTTACTGTAAATGGCTCTGGGACCTCAGAAATGGTCTGGGGAACACACCAATCTGATTGTAACCATTTCTGATTGAAAAAGAATCTTATTGGTTAGTATACCAATCAGATTCTTTCTAAAATAATTTTAATGTTTCCAATCAGAATTGCTTACAAATAAAGGTGAAGTTTTAAAACCCTAAAGCTTGAAGCCTGCTATTTGCACTGTATAATTTTCAAGGACATGCTGAAAGGCCGCTGACGTGGAGCTCCGCTAACCTGGGTAGGTGACCGCTCCTCTATTTTCTGTATGGGAGCGCTAAAGTCTGGGAACATGAATTAACATTAACATGATAATTATCGAACATTCACATTTGTGTGTTCAAGTTTGGGTCTAGTCCATCTCTAGTCATGAACTTCCTACTGTGCTTCTTCAGAAATCCCTCCCTTAACAATCCTGCGCTTGCCCCTGGATTTAGAGCATTCCAATGGGCAAAAGGCACGTACAGCGCTAGAAGTGCACTATAATGGGGCTACATAGCACTGGCTGGCGCATCATTTTGACATCCATATCTGTCTTGGTCCTCCAGAATTGGTTTGTTAATTAACGAACGTTCAGCGTTAATTTACTGCCGCGGTTGTACATTATCGATAATGCACTGTATCGCTAAACTGCAATACTGTGTGTTTTTAAATAGGGCCAGTAGACCTTCTAAAAGGCCTAACACTAAATTTGTCCAAAAAACTTATAGGGGGGGGTTTTAGTCCTCAAAAGGACTTTTGGGTCCCAAATTGTGTGAATACAGGAGATGTTAACAACAAGTGCTAATCCACCACACTAAAATTCACACACAGTAAGCTTCAAAAGCATGGGGCTCCTATACCAGGGGTGGGCAAACTTGTTAGTCAACTGAGCCGAATATCGACAAAATAGCGACTAAAATTTCTTTTGAGAGCCAATTTTTTCAAGGTACATTGTTATTAACTTAATAAAGGTATTTCTAACCATTCTCAATCCCAGTACTACTAACTACATACAACATCTTTAACTCCAGAGTCCAGTTAATAAAGTTAATAAACTTTACTTGTCTTAAAAACTAAAGTTTTAATTCTAACAACTCTAACTCTAACAACTATAGGTAGGTTGGTATGTACGTTGAATAAAATAACACAGTCATAGTCATCATACTTAATAACAATAATATTTATTGATAAACTCAAATTCTTTACTAACTACAATTTAGTAGTATCACTACAATTGGAAGGATCGAACTACATTACTACAACTCCCCCCATTCCCGATTACTGTATCAGTGAAAATGGGATTATTTGGTGATAAAGACCAAATGTATCTGCACCTACCGTCACTAACAGGACTTACCGTCATTGTGTCAATCAGGATCAGTCTAAAGCCAACTACTCAACATGTTACAAACCTCCCCCACATTGCATGTAAAAGTTTATAACACAGAAGTGACACTTACAGATACGGATCACAAGTCGCAGCTTCAGTTTAGCTGAGCAGCTCACTCGCGCGGTCCTCCCCTGCACTGTGTATCACCCCCGCCTGTGGCACGCCTCCTGCGTAGCGGCCGTAAGTAGATCAAAGGAAGTTAAGGAACGATCCTCCCCTGCACTGCGTATCACTGCCCCTCTGCCTGTGCGTCTCCTGCGTAGTGCCACATAGTGTTCCAAAGACCACCCACTCCTGCCCATTGCTACGGGCAACGAAAATGCAATCCAATTGCGGAAAAGGCGATGCGAGTCGGCACTTGAAAGAGAGCCACATACAAGGGGATAAAGAGCCGCATGTGGCTCGAGAGCCGCGGTTTGACGACCACTGTCCTACACTGTCAGGTCTCCACTAAACTCACTTTAACACACTGACAAAATGGCACCTGTCTAGCTGCCTTTTATACCCAGGGGGTTGGCACGGGTAAAAACAGCTGCCATTGGTGAATTTGATACATGAAAATCTTCGAAAATGTTCAAAGGTGGGTTCGGAAAATCTGCGGATTGGCAGATCTCAGAGATCCACCATGGAACCAGGTTTGGTTCCACAATCCGGTCCATCTCTAGTTAGTATGACAATCAGAATTGGTTACAATAAGATTAGAATTGTAACCAATTCTGATGGGAAAAGAATGTGATTGGTTGGTATACCAATCAGATTCTTTCTGAAAATTCTGATTGTAACTAATCAGAATAGAATTCTTTTAGAAAGTTCCCCAGACCATTTCCCAGGGCCCTTTACAGCAAGTTACTGTATCATTTTTGCCAAATTTTCAAAAATTCTTTAAAAATTAGAATTTTCTAGAATATTCGAAATTTTCCGAATTTGGAAAGCGGAATTCCGGAAAATCCGCGAGATCCGCAATTCGCGGATCTCGGAAATCCACCGCGGATCCGGTTTCGGATCCGCGAACTGGCCATCTCTACCCCTGAGTAGCTTCCATTTATTAGAGAGAGCTCCAAGCTTTCAAATTTAATTAGGCAACCGATGAGAATAGGAAAGCAGGCAGCCTATAAATGGTCAGTAACGGTGCACTAATACAATGCCATGGAGTTGATCATTATGGCAGGGGCAACTATTGCTGCCACTATTTCCTTTGAGGAAGAGAGGAGAGAAGAAAGTCCTGTTAGGATCAGACAGCCCAGATGCTTCCGCAGAAGAGCTGTCTGATAATGATGTGGTGAGGATGTTCTGGTTAAACCGTGATGCTATTTATGCTCTGTTTTCCTTGGTGAAACATGAGCTTGAACCTCTGAGTGCCAGAAATGTGGCATTGCCTGGAATGACTAAACTTCTTGCCGTTTTGTACTTCTTGGGCAATGCCACATTTCAGCCGGTTACCTCCCGCATCATTGGGATGAGCCAGCCTACATTTAGTAGGATACTGAAGCAAGTGCTGAAGGCAATATTGCGCCACTCACGGAGGCTCATTACCTTCCCATCTACTGGGGCAGAATGGCAACAATTAATAGATGATTTTTAACAAATTAGCCATTTTCCAAATTGCCTTAGCGCAGTCGATGCTATTCTCAGGTGTTCACACTTATAAGTAGTTTAATTGAGGGATTGGTTGGGGTATATATACCCTTTTGTGGGAGGCACCACCCAGCCTCTTAGGAAGTGGGTTCGCCCATGAAACGCGTCAGGCGGGTGGGCCTGCAGTTACTGTATGCCCTGTGATGCTGTATTCTGTGTCTCCTAAGAATTTATGTGATAAATAAATGATGTTCACTTCATCCTTGTGAGTAGCGCTTTTACTTGTCTTGTTGTTATGTGATTAGTGCCTGCAGCTGGGAGGTATCCTGGATGGAAGCGCACCACAAGGCAAGCCAAACATAGACTAGAGTGCTGCCCTTATCTACCCCTCTGATCTTTTATGCCCCTATATTTAATTTGTCCTAAGAAATTGATGATTTAGCTAAGGCTATGTACACACCATGCAATTGTTACACCCAATATACTGATTTTTCAGATGATTGGGACACAAAAATCAGACTGTTTATTCAAATGGGTGATTGGACATATGTGAAATATGGCTAATCATGTAATTCTCTATGGTCTGCACACTTGTTTGTGGTGAAATGTTGCCCCTGTCTACTTTTGCCAGGCCCAACGGTCATTCGTCCTTTTTCTAAATTGACAGTCAGAAGGCAACAATAGATACTAGCATCCTTGGGATTCTGTATTGTTTTGAGGCTTTAGTTGTCCTTTAAATGGATTGCAGATTTCACATACAGTAGTCCCATACAGTGATAGCCATACTGGATTTAGCTATTACTATATTAAACTTCTGCTGTCCATTTAAAAGTCAAATAAAGCCTAATTTCTTTGCACTCCAGATATTTGTAAAATAAAACTTGTAGCATGCTTTAGTAGCTGGGAGTTATAGTTTGTAAACATCTGCAGTGGCAAGCATCCTCACCCTCCACCCCCAGTTCAGTGAACAAGAGGACTTACCAGTCAGTGGGTATTCCATCCATCTTACCTGTACTTCTAATACAGCAATTCAGTCAATCACTCTGCAAATGGTGCTGCTTGCTCGCTGCCTGTTCTGATTTACCAGCTTACATCACTACTCGGCACTGGGCAGTGACGTCAGCTGGCAGATCAGTACAGGCAGCAAGTGGCGGACACATTTGCTGCCTGTACTGACCGGAGTATAAAACGAGGTTTGATTTTCAGGCTGATTTTACAGCCTGAAAACCTTGGTTTATACTTGAGGATATATGGTACATCGATTAGGGTTCTTACATTGGAGGTAAAAATGACCAATGTTTGCAATTGCCACAAGTAACTTCAAAACATCCCGAAAACACTGCATGCATAGTTGCTAATCCCTTTTCAAAAAATAACAACATAAATTATATAGTGAGCCATCATGGCTAGCCCTGTATGTTTTAGAATTATTCAACTTTCACAAAGAAAGTTATGTTTAATTTTTTTAGTTGGGGAAAAACAGGAAAAGTAGACTATCTACGACAGCCAGGGACATTTCTCCAGATGACACACAGATCAAAAATGCATAGGTAAGAAAATGGAACACTTGTAGATAATTGAACAAATTTATTTTTAGAAACGTACAGGGAGATTTAATAAAACTTCTTTTCATTTAAAATTATGCTAATTTTGCCCCAACCAATCAGATGTTAGCTTTTCAAATGTTAAATAATCTCATTGGTTGGGGAAAAATTAGCACCATTTTTAACGATAAGAACTTTTATTGAATCTCCCCGGTTGTGTATGTAACAAATATTTAAACCCCATCTTAAGGGCAGCATGTATGCATTTTCAATTACATGTAAAATTGTCAGACCAAATTCTCCAAGTTTGTCAAATTAATTAGATTGTTTAGCTTAACAATTTAACCACAATAAAGTTTGCAATTATAACAATAATTACACACAAATGTTAAACCTTGTTTTTTCATTAAATAAAACAATGGTTTTCCATTTTTTAAATATAACCACAAACAGTTTTAACTTAAGCATGCTCTTTCACCGTTTTGTTTTTTTAAATTAGTCAAAAAAGTATCTTCTTTAATTATCAATTTCAACCATTGTCTTTTAATGATTCATCTGTGTTTAAAAAATCTATTACTCTTTACAGAATACAGTACACAGTCAAGGTCCCAAGAAAGGGAGACGGTATTGACTACCTTGAAAATTGGCAATGTAAGTCGTTTATAAGTACAATATAGTTCCAAGCTTTGGGATCTATTTGTCCCCCTCCCTAAAAGAATGAAGGTTTATTTTATATTTTCGGGGAAATGGTTGTCCAATATACCTTTAACAATCTGTAGTGTCTTTGATTTTACAAAAACATACTCTGAAAGACTTTAACTTATGTTGTTTGTTTTATTTTGACATGCTTGCGTGTGTGCACAACGTTTCAGGGCGCCCCAAAACGTTGTGCACGCAAGCATGTCACAAATAAAACAAACAAAATAAGTCTTTCAGAGTGCATTTTTCTACAATCAAAGGCACTACAAATAGTAAGATAACTTAGTGGTTAGCAGCTACATGAGAACAGCACCTGTAAGACCACAGAAAACAGGAGTGTGGGGAACAGCATTAAACTTGCAAGATACCTTTAACAATGTATACTTCTAAATCATATGACAATATTGGAATGCTTACCCAAATAATAAGCATACTCATACTAATGCAAAAATAACACTATTTGTGAACCAATTTTTTTTAATTTTGATCCAACATTTTGACAGCATCTATTGGGTTGACGCTATTTAGATATTGTTTAAGGTGCTAATCCAAATGTACAATAGAAAATTGACTTTATCCGGAGAATATGATTGTATGTAAGCTAGGTGTGTTAGGCAGCTTACATTACCTAGACAAGGTAATCCTGCAAATCATCAAATGTTTTATACCTGATTTAATGTTCTAGGTGCCCCTCAGGACTATTTGAAGGCAAAAATGGACAGACTCTGAGACTAAGGATTAACTCACACAGGTTCACAATTAACAATAAGAAAAGATGTCCCTGTGGGTGCCCATTTCTGCAGCCAAAGACACAGCCTCAAAGATCACAGTGGTCATGGGTAATTTTTAACTCCAAAAGGAGAATAGGAATGTAAACTTATTCCAAAATTTGGGTCTCTGGACTCAAGTAGATCTAAGCTTTATGTCCCACTATGTCTCCAATGTTAATGTCATGTAGATTTAATTACAGGAAATACCTCTAAATCACCCAAAACCACAAGTATCTCATTTATACCAGAGTCTCCATTGACACTAGAGGTGAAGTGTATGTGATTGTTTAACCCTTGCTAAATCTTCTATTACTGCGTGTGATCATTGAATGTGTATTTACTGTTTTATTTACGGCAGCCATTGCCAGGCATAGGGGCATAAGATAACATCTATATAATGTCAGAAAGTCTTTGTTCTAGTATGTATAAAATAGAGTGCTTTACAAGATTCAGTATTGTATCATGCCTGAGGAAAAAGCATTTTAAAGGTATTTTATATCCAAGATGTGTTCATTTTCATCAATGGCAAAGACGGTACAATTCTCTCCTATTACCTATACAATTCATTTTTGGATTTTTTAAGGCTGCAACTACTCTAAATCAACATAAAATTCATGAAAAATCATACATTAACAACATGTTGAAGTATTAGGATTTAATTTTTTACTATTGTTATTTTTAATTTTTCATCTTAATATAGGGCAAGTTTGGAAAGTTGCGTTCAAGCAGGAAAGCAAACTTTTTTTTCTTACATGTGTTAAAAAGGGCCTTAATTATTGTTGGATGGAAGAAAATAGTAGTGTATGTATATATAGTGCAATTGACAAATATTGTTTTTTTTTTAATGTGTCACATTCAACTACTTATTTTGCAATAAATAATTATACGTTTACACAGGGCTTTGTATTTTGATTGACCTACTTTACATATTGCACTGAAAATATGCATTGCAAACATTAATTCCAAGTACCCAAAATTAGTAATATTAAAACCTTTACTAACCTGAAAGGTTATTAAAGTGATTACATTTTTAGTGGGCAATGCCAAATTTGTTAAATGTCTTAACATTTTTCAAACTTTAAAAGAACACATTATCTTATGCACTGCCCAGTTTTTAGCATAACAAAGGAGCACTTGGTTGTGTTCTGGACTGGATGTGCACTTGAGGTTGAGGCCAATCACAATGTATTTGAATTGCGTGGCACTCCCATATCCCTTTATGCAACTTAGAAATGCTGTCAAATTAATAATTTTGGAACATGAAAGTTTTGTAAAAGATTTAAACCAGCCAATTTGTTAAAGATGGTGCAACAGGCCCAACAATAGAATTGACAAGTGCTCTGAGGGATGACAGTCCAATGACAATGTCTTTAAACTGTGTGGCACTCCCATATCACGTTATGCAACTTAGAATTGTTGTCAAATGTGGAAATTTGGAACATGAAAGTCTTGTAAAGGCTTTAAAGCAGCCAATGTTGCAAGATACTGCAACAGGCCGAACAATGGGATTGACAAGATGTGCAACGGGCATGACAAGTGCTCTGAGGGATGACAGTCCAATCACAATGTCTTTAAATTGCATGGCACTCCCATATCACTTTATGCGACTTCGAATTGTTGGCAAATGAGTCATTTTGAAATTTTCAGTCTTTTAAAGCATCACATTTTTTTCCAAATAGTGGACCAGGCCCAACATTTGGATATCCACTATTGTTGCCATCACTACATTGATAATGCTGCATTTATGGATTATTGTCAAATTGCAGATGCAATGTTTAGCCTATATTAACAAAAGTCCAAAGTCAAAGAATAAAAAATGATAAATGAAAAGCAAAAAATACTGTAAACACCCTAATGCCCATTTGGTAACTGCATGTTTAGGGATACTTTTAGCTAAGGGGGGGAGAGAACACATCAATTTAAACATTACTATCATGTTAAAAGCATATTGGAAACCAACCATTGTAAGTAAACAGTAATCAAAGCCTAATCCAAAGATTATTCATATACCAATCTTGTTATTTTGCTTAGATTGTCACTTTTCCCTTATGTACATGAAATTTTTTTTTGTGGCTTTCTACAAATAACTACGTGACTCTTTAATGTTATTAGCTGCTGTTAATCACACTGCGCCATATTTATCAAGGTGCAGTGCTGCTTTTGATCAATACACCACTATTAACAATTGTTAAAATCATTACTATCGTAAATCTTCAGTATACATCATAAATTTACCATCATGAGTGTAAATCTATGACCACAGGTTTAGATTTAGGATCCCCATAGAAGACCATTGCATTATTTTGCTACCGCATGATATTCTATGAAGAAACGTTTGTTAATTAAAGAAGGATTGTTGTAACTTTATGTTTGCACCTGGAAATATAGGGATGTGGAGGGACATTAATCAAAGCACAAGGTATGGCAAATTTGCTATACTGCATGTTTTGAACTATTGTCCATAGAAACGGATGGAATTCTTCAAGCAGCTGCACAGGTACCTTTTACAATACCTGCAGGCTAAAAGTCTGATTGAACTGTTGTAAACTTTTTGTTAACTGACATTTTTTTTACAGTTGGAGAAATCCCAAAGAATCAGTAACATATTAAAGTTAAATCATCTACTCATTTGTATATATAAACACTGGGTTATAGAGTAATAACCTAACAAAGCCCAAATACCACTAAATATGTGGTGGTGCAGTGGGTAATACTAACAGACATACTATGCAAACAAAGGACGTGATTGGGAAGAGAACTCCCAATCACCAGAAACCCACTAAACTCTGCAGACTACCTGTAGAAGCACTCTTTTGGCATATTGCTAGGAAATAAATATCCCCACAACTCCTGAGGATTTGGAAATAGAAATATAGGTACTGATCGAGTCACCCAATCAACTGTAATTGTTCTAAAAATATATCTTTATTATTAGTAATACAAATAAAACACTTCCCAATTATAACAACATCCCATAAAATACAATAAATATACTATATAACTGCCCGCATCCTAGGCGTCCCTAGGTGCAGGAAATATATATATCTATAACTAGTGTCCAGGTAAGTAACGGCGGAAAAGCAGAGGCTGGTTAGTGGCATATAATTGATTGTAAGTAAGTGATCAGTATATGGCAAAAACAGTCGAAGACAGGAAAATACATAGGAAGAAATATTCGAGAATCCGAAAAAGAAATGAAAAAAAGATTTTTTTTAGAAGAGTCAGAAGAGGAGGGTGGAAAGCAAAATGCACAGAAAGACACGAAGCAGAAAAATTACAATCTCAGGCAAAAGAAACAATAGGGAGAGATGTCATTAATTCATCAAATATTAAGCTTACTATAGATCAGATTCAAGTCCTATCCAAAGGACTAAATTTTGCTTTATCCAATAATTTAGATAGATTTCAATTAGTAAGAGATATACATTTGTTTGCTCGTAAACTCACACTTACTAAGATGTACAATAATAAATCTAGAGAATGCACGGAATCTCAAGTTAGTCTGAATACTATTTCCGACTCTCTAAATCTAGATACCTTGAACATTCTCTCTGAGAATTCTAGAGAAATTGAAGAACTGGTCCTGAATAATTTGGAAGACCTATTGTATGAAAATGAGACAAATAAGAATCAAATTGTTTTTTGGGGGCTGAAGTGTAAGTCTAAATATTATCCACCTCTCCCTATGTCCCCTACAATGCAGTTATTTGTCAGTACCATGGAAAAAGAAATCAAAAACTATGTTCCATCTAAATTCAGACATAACCTCTCCTTTAATGAAAGAAGGGCATTGAAAGAGCTGAGTATGAATTCAGAGCTCATTATTAAACCTTCAGATAAGGGAGGAAATGTTGTGGTATTAGACAGACAAATGTATCTAAGGGAAGTAAATCATCAGCTCAGAAACAAAGCTCAGTATAAACATATTGAAAGTAACCCTCTATCTGAAAAAAACAGGAAAGTGTATTCATGTCTTAAAAAAGCTCTGGATTCTCAGGTGATCAATAAAAACGAATTTAAGTTTCTCTTTGTAGAATACCCGCAGATTCCTTGCTTTTACTGCATACCAAAAATTCACAAAAACCCTAGGAATCCACCAGGGTGCCCAATTATTTCGGGAATAGGTAGCCCCACAGATAATATTTCTAAATACGTGGATCAGGCCCTAAGACCATTCCTTCACACTTTGCCATTGTATCTTCAAGACTCACAGGAAGTAGTAAGAAGATTAGATGGTTTACGAGTTAATAAACACACCACAAGGAATTGATTGTGTGAAAAAATTCTTCGACACAAGAGGAGGATATAAGTATAAGAGACATTCAGAATTTGTCATTGAACTTCTATATTTGATTTTGCATAATAACTTCTTTACGTTTGATAGGCGGTTTTACCAACAAATGACTGGGACAGCCATGGGTACGGCTTGCGCACCCACCTACGCGAATCTTTACCTAGGTATGTGGTAAAAGGAAGTTATTATGGGGGCTGATCTTGAACGGGCATCTCCCAACATTATGTTGTGGGCCCGCTATATAGATGATGTGGTGATGCTGTGGGATGGATCGGATAGTGATCTAAATAGATTTCTAACAGCTATAAACCAAAATAATTGGAACCTGAAATTTACAAGCCAGATTAGTTCAACATGTATTCCATTTCTGGACTTGTTAATTAAAAAGAAAGACAATCTGTTATCATTGGACATTTACCATAAACCCCTAGTAGGCAACACACTACTACGAGCACAAAGTCTGCATCCCACACAGCTATTGAAAGGTATCCCTGTAGGGCAGTATTTGCGTATTAGACGCAACTGCACAAATGATGCTGACTTTGAAATAGCAGCAGATTCATTGAAAGAGGCTACCCAAATAGCTGGCTTAAGAAAGCTTACAAAAGAGCAAAGTACAGTAATAGAGCCGAATTACTATTTAATAATAAAGATGAAAACATTGGAGGTGGTAAAATAAGGCTTATAACACCATATAATAATGATTGGATGTGGATTAAATCCACTCTAAACAAGTTTTGGTTTATTTTGAAAGCAGATAAAACATTCTGTGAAAAGGTGGGAGGTAAAGCAACAATTACGGCCAAAAAAGCACCGACTATTGGACAGAAGCTAGTTAGAAGCTATTTTCAAAATTCCGAAAGAACATGGCTGGAAGAACACAAAACCAAAGGGTCACATAACTGCGGCCGCTGCAAAGCATGTGGTTACATGCAAACTAAAATTCATTTTGAATATGGATCTAAGCAAACATATACAGTATGATCAAAGACTTTATAAATTGCAAAACAAAGGGAGTAATATATGTATTGGAGTGCCCTTGCGGCAAAAAATAAGTGGGAAAAACTATCCGCACGTTAGCCACGAGAATACTTGAACTTGTGAGAAACATCCAAAAACAGAAACGTTGAAAGTGCAGTGGTGAGACACTTTGAATTAGAACATGCTGCCAATCCCAGGGGCCTTAAGGCATGGGGATTGGAAAAAGTTAGCAAACCCCTGAGAGGTGGGAATTGGGACCAACTCATCCTTCAAAAAGAAGCCCGCTGGATATATGAAATAAATTCTCTAGCACCGAGCGGGAATTAGTATTCCAATGTTTCCTTTGATTATATTTGAGGGGTATTTAATATAGTGTCATACCACATCATGCAACAACCTATAGTTACACTTTTAATCACTTGTGTACCATCTGGTCTGGAGCGTCATCTCACAATTGCCTGACTTTATATGATGGAACTATTGTAGTTCTATATGTTAATTTTGAGACTTGTACATGAATTCTCTCTCTCTATATACATGCATGTTTTTAGCTTTCCATTGTAGATATATGATTCTAGCACGACCATTCCCAGGGTCATAGTTTAAAAAGTGTAGGAAATGTATCTTTATATACTGACTTAGCATTTGCATATACACTGTTACTGTTGTATTTATTGTATTACAATGTGATGCATTAATTGTAAAACTGTATCTATAAATATAAAAAAATTATGCAACATTGTTGGAACCAATATTTAGCTCAATTGTATAATAGGTAGTTCGGTGTCCTACACAAGGTGTTTTCCCCAACCGGAACGTATGAGATGGAAGGTTTTCACCCTTTATGCTTCCGGAGGATTGTTGATACAGGGAACCTGATTGGAACCGGCACTACTTAACTGCCTTTGAAGTTAGAGTGATCTTGACCCGGAAGAAGAGAGGAGTTGCCTCTCGAAACGCGCGTCGGTTGCGTTGGTGTCTGGGAGGTGAACGGCGCTAGGTGGAGGCTTTTGATTATTATTGGCGGCGGTTCAGGAGTACGTACCTTCTGCCCACAAGACTGAGTGCTGTGTATGATGTTGGAGACCAGCGGAGACGCGCAGGACAGTGGATACTGGAGTTTTGAATGCAGTGCGGCAGACACTTGAGTATATAAGATATAAGCAGCCAACTGTCTCTATGCCTATCTATTACATCACGGCCATTAATTTAGTTAATACGTCCTGGCATGGCTCCTTTGCTTTTTTGCTTTTTTAGGTAGGGTTACCCCGACCCCGTGGATGAACGGAGGTTGCGCGGAGGGCCCATCCATTTATGCAATTATTTACTAACTATCATTGTGCTACCTGCTTAGCTATACCTGCATTTTTTGCCATATACTGATCACTTACTTACAATCAATTATATGCCACTAACCAGCCTCTGCTTTTTCACCGTTACTTACCTGGACACTTGTTATAGATATATATATATTTCCAGCACCTAGAGACACCTAGGATGGAATCAAGGAATCAACCCAGGCGCTGGGTCAAGTCTCTTTCATGTGAGATTCCCTTGCGTTTGCACATGCGTTTACTTGCTGAGGTATAGCAAAATGCATGCGATTGCGATTCAAAATGAGGAACGCAAATTGCAATCGCAACGCACCCGAAAATGCGATTTTCCGGTGCATTGCCGCGTTTTCAATGATCTGCAAAAAATGCAAACGCATAAACAACACAGCACTGTGGCCTAGCCCTAAGTCACGTTGAATGGCTTAAAAAAATCATCCAATCCAATTTAGAATGTGACTTGCAAAATAAGAAAACACAATTGTACGCAGGTAACTCATTGCTGTAGCCTAAGCCTGACTCTATGTTATTGTGGCTTTTCTTCCCAATCGCATTTCTTAAAGGAGAAGTTCAGTGCAAATTTATATTCTTTGAATAAAAAAGACCATTATTTCTCCTTCACAATAACCTTATCCTGGCCATAAGCGTTTTGTCAGTGTCTACATAAATGCATAGAAAATAGTAGCTTCCAGTTTGTAGCACCCCTAATAGAGACTATTATGGTCTATGGACCCGGCGCCTGGGTTGATTCCTTTGCCGATATCTGTCAAAAAACATATCAATAAATATCACAAGTCTGTCCATTAATATTCCTTTTTATGGAAAGTCAAGTGTGGAGAATTTGTCATACAAATTGTAACTTTGCCAAAGGAACAAAAAACATAGAAGTTTCCTGCATGGATCTAATTTTCCACCACCGCACACAACCAAATAAAACCCATACCCGCAACCCTCTTTTCTATCCACTTCATACCACGACCCAACCCGTAACCTTTGTGACCCAAAAAAAAACCCCAACCCGCTTTAGTCTTTCTTCCTCAATTTTCTACAGGGAAGTTCAAAAACGTCTACAAATTAAACTAAATGTTGGATTCATCAGCAAAGATATTAATAGAAACAAACCTACCATACCACTAAAATATATAGCAGGGGTCTTCAACTTGCAAGCATCCAAATGTCTGAAAACTACAACTTCCAACATTCCCTGCATGCCTTGTGATATTGTAAGTGCTGTAGTGGAATGCTGGGAGTTCTATTTTTCCAATAAATGTAGGACCACAGGTCGGAGATCCCTGGTATATGTACAATGTACACTTTATATAATATATGCCTACTGTGTCCAACTACCTACCCATGGGCCTCAACTGTTCCCTACTACCTACCCATGAGCCTATACTGTCCCCAACTTCTACCTTTCCATGGGCCTCAGCTCATTTGAAATCTTTACCTGCAAGTAGTTTATTGGTGATCTGTGACAGACATAGATAACCATTAGTTCAGCAGATGGTTTAGAAACTACAACTCACAACATTCACTCTATAGGCAAGGAATGCTGAGAGGTATAGTTTTCAAACATCTGGAGACTTATTTATGATTTTATAACTATGTCCTGCAGAATAGACAGGGTTATTCAATAAAAGTTATTATCGTTTGAAATGGTGCTAATTTTGCCCTAACCAATCAGTTGTTAGCTTTCAAATTTTAAAGTATGGGAGATTGATACTTTGCTGGCTCTGACCTCTGCTAGTAAAACCAAGGTCAGAGGTTTAACCCCTGCATTTCCAGTCTCTCCAGCACTAACTGATTTTTTACCCAGTGATCTCAGCCAAACCGACCCAGGCACTCCAAAAGTTCAACATAGCTGTCTGTATTCCTATCCACAATGGCATCCTGTCTAACATTATAGGTAATTAAAGCTCTTGATAACTCAATATTTACCCAGCAAAAAACAAAGTAAGGCTGGGTACACACCAGCAGATATTTTCAGCAGGCACTTTCGGACGGCCGCGACTGACCTCGATCATCCATATCCATGTCATCCACGGCCACTATTGCCGCGACCGACAGTCATTTTTCCCGAGCGCTCTTGGTCGGGACAAACTATCCCCTCCTATGTAACCCGGCCTAAGAGGCTCTGATCTTTTGCATGTACATATATTTGCCCTTTATCTGCCATAGAGTGATTTAGTGTTAGGTGCTATACACACTGCACTTTGTCTTGGATTAATAAATTTTTTTAGAGGACTGGAATTGTTCTATCAGACCCAAACCGACTTGTGGTTCTCTTTACCCGAACCCCACCCCCAACCAATTCAAACTCAATGCGGGTTACCTGAACACGACCCGCAAATGGGGTAACCCGCGGGTACCCCAACCGATGCAGGACTCTAGTGTACATTCCAAACTATATATATGTATGTGTCTGTTGTATACTATATATGTGCAAGTGAAAACAAGATACAGGTAATTATGGATTTGTTTATGTAGGGATTCATACATCCAAAAGTGCTCATGTAAAAAAACAAAAAAAAACCACATGCTGCATCCTAACAAATTTACCTCGAGAAGGAAGCTCTGAGCTGGGGTCAGGGGCGACTGATGCCGGTGAACCCTCAGATGCAGGGGAGGAGGCCGAAGGGGGTGTCACTATAACGACAGGGAAAAAAAAGGTAAGTTATCTTTAAATAATCAAGGTTGAAAAGCATAAAAAAATACACAGCACAAGACCAAACAACAATTACCTGGACGGTCGGTATCCACACTTCTCGCTGGTACACCCACAACTGCTTCCAGATGGAGAAAGGGGAGGATTGCCTGCTCATAGTCCAAAAAATGGACCCCACGAGAAGGAAAACCCCCGTCCCTTGCTGGGGCCTGCGATGTTCAGCCAGCCTCCTTTTAATACGGCTCTTTAAATCATGCAGCCTCTTCCTGCACTGCTCAACCGTGCGATTAGATGGTGAGCCCTCCTCACTATTCACAGCCCTTACAACCCGCCCCCATAGACGATTTTTGTCTGCTACGGAGGTGGTTGCACAGCGGGAGCCGAAGAGCTTCTCCCAGTGTTCACTGAGCTCCCTCACTAGAGCTGCATTTTCCCAACGGGAAAATTTCCAAGCCCGCAACAATTTCCAAGCCCGCAACCTTGCCTCTTCCCTCTCAGGAGGGTTCCTAGAGGAAATTCTGCCCATGGTAGGAGATCAGTCCAATTGTCTTGAGAGTAAGAAATATAGGGCGATATTTATAAAACCTCGCTATCGTTATCGCAAAAATAACGATCGTTATTGGTAAATACCGATCGTTATCGTAAAATAACGATCGGCATTTTCCGATAACGCTCAGTATTTACCGATAACGATCAGTATTTTACGATAGCGATCGGTATTTTGCGATATCGTAAAATACCGATCGTTATCGTAAAATACCGATCGTTATCGGTAAATACTGAGCGTTATCGGAAAATGCTATGCGATAACGATAGCGAGGTTTTATAAATATCGCCCATAGCATCAAAGGAATTGTTCCAGACATTGGTTGGTGCGTTCTGCGGCTCTGTTAGATTAGTATAGTATAGTATAGTATAGTATTTGAGGTTGAATAAAGACATACGTCCATCCAGTCCAACCCATCTAGCAATATCCTCATTTCCTGCCTAACTGTTGATCCAGAGGAAGGCAAAAAAAACCCACCAAATTTATGAAGGGGGAAAAAATTCCTTCCTGACTCCAAGTGGCAATCGGAAATTTCCCTGGATCAACTCTACTTTGACAGATTGGGGATGGTAAGCGGATGAGAATTGAAGTTTTATTCCAAGTAACTTGCAAAGTGCCTGCCAGAATTTGGAGATAAATTGGGTTCCTCGATCGGACACTATTTCAACCGGTAATCCATGCAGGCGAAATATATGTGTAATGAATAATTGAGCAAGTTCAGCAGAGGAGGGCAATTTAGGAAGAGGAACAAAATGAGCCATTTTGCTAAAATGATCTACAGTAACCCAGATAACTGTATTTTTCTTAGAAATAGGGAGTTCACAAATAAAGTCCATAGAGAGGTGAGTCCACGGTAGGGAAGGAATAGGCAGAGGTTGAAGAAGTCCACAAGGAAGAGTATGAGAGATTTTGGAAGTGGCACAACTGGAACAGGCAGCGACAAAGTTCTTGACATCAGTTCTCATGGAGGGCCACCATACAGAACGACTAAGGAGATTGAAAGTTTTGTGGACGCCAGGGTGACCGGCCTGTTTGGAGTCATGAGTCAATTGTAATATTTCTTTCTGAAGGGAGAGGGGAACAAAGGTTTTATTGGAAGGTAAGGCAGCAGAAGCAGAATCCTGAACAGATAGAATCCGATGGCAAAGTTGAGGGGTGATAGTGGCTAGGATCTTGAAAGAGGGAATGATAGGGCCTTTATCCTTTTCAGTAGTATCGACTGTGAGAAATGACCTGGAGAGGGCATCTGCTTTTTTATTCTTGGAACCAGGATGAAAGGAAATGATGAGGATTCAATCTTTTTAGGTTTTGGATATATTCAAGATTTTTGTGATCAGTGAGGATGGTGACAGGATGTACCGCCCTTTCCAGCAAGTGTCACCATTCTTCCAGTGCAAGTTTGATGGCCAGAAGTTCCCGATTCCCAATATCATAGTTTAGTTCATTAGGAAGAAATATCTTAGAGAAGAACGCACATGGGTGGAGTTTACCACTCTTAATTTGCCTTTGGGAAAGGACGGCACCTGCTCCAAAATTAGAGGCGTCAACTTCGATGATGAATGGCAGACTAGGGTCGGAGTACTGGAGCTGAGGAAAAACAATTTTTTAGCTTCTTGAAGGCTTCCAAGGTGGCTGGAGTCCAGATTCTAGGTTTGCCTCCTTTCCTGATAAGGGCTAAGATAGGGGCAGCAACGGAAGAAAAACCTTTAATAAATTGCCTATAATAATTGGTGAAACCAAGGAATCGTTGGATAGCCTTAGTGCCAATGGGAAGAGTCCAGTTAAGGATAGCTGAGACTTTGGTTGGGTCCATCTCAAAGCCTTGAGCAGAAACCAGGTAGCCCCAAAAAGGTACTTGCGGGCATTCAAAAAGACATTCTAGTTTAGCATACAGTTGGTTAGCTCGTAGTCGGGACAAGACTTGAAGTACATGGCGACGATGAGAAGAAAGGTCCTGAGAGAAGATTAAGATGTCATCCAAGTAAACTACTACTGAGATACCTAAGAGATCACGAAAAATGTCATTAACAAACTCTTGGAACACCGCTGGAGCATTACAGAGGCCAAAGGGCATCACCAAATATTCGTAGTGTCCAGTTCTGGTATTGAAGGCCGTTTTCCACTTAACTCCTTCCCGAATGCGATTTAAATTATAGGCTCCACGGATCAAGCTTGGAGAAAATTTTAGCCCCTTTTAATTGGTCAAAAAGTTCAGAAATGAGAGGTAGAGGATAGCGGTTCTTGATTGTGATTTTATTGAGGCCACGATAGTCGATGCATGGACTTGGCCCTCCGTCTTTCTTTTCCACAAAAAAGAAGCCAGCTCCGGTAGGGGAAGTGGAGGGTCTGATAAAGCCTCGAGACTCTTTGATATAATCCTCCATAGAGGTGGTCTCAGCAGGAGATAGCGGATATGTGCGACCTCGGGGTGGAGAGGTACCGGTCAACAAATCAATGGGACAATCATAGAGTCGGTGGGGAGGCAGGGTTTCAGCAGATTTTTTATCAAAGACATCCTTATAGTCAAGGTACTGATGAGGCAGAGAAGTAAGATTTTTATTTTCACAGGAGATAGAAGAACAAGATACCTTAGGAAGGGAAAGACATCTGGAAAAGCAGGATGGACTCCAAGAGACAAGTTCATTGTTAGTCCAGTCTATGATGGGATTATGAAGTCAGAGCCAAGGGAGTCCTACAATGAGAGGAGCTGTGGGGCTTTGTATAACCAAGAAAGAAATAGATTCACGATGAAGACAACCAATTTGAAGAAGAATTTCTGCAGAAGACATGGAAATAAATTCTGTAGACAAAGGTTGATTGTCAATAGCCAGCACTCGGAGATGATGTGGTAGGGAAAATAATGGAATACCTAGAAGAGAAGCAAAGGTGGCATCAATAAAATTACCGGCTGCTCTAGAGTCTGGAATGGCTTGGGTAGAGAAAGTTTGGGATTTGAATATGAGGGTAGCTGGTAGAAACGACTTAAGTAAACTGTTGTGGAAAGGAGATTTGAATTTACCTAGAAGAGACTCCTTCTCCAAATCTAGGGTTGTAAGTTTCCTGGCTTGGAAGGACAAACTTTAGCGAAGTGCCCCTGGGCGGCACAGTACAGGCAGAGCCCATGAGTCCTCCTCCTAAGTTTTTCTTCAGCAGACATGTGTGTACCCCCAATCTGCATGGGTTCCTCAAATGGCGGAGCAGTTGTCAGGGGTCCGGCCCTTTGAGGACGAGGAACAAATTTGGGAGGAAAAGGACGGTTACTGGACTTTTCGGCTTGCCTTTCCCAAATACGAGTATCCACCCGTATACACATGGAAATCATTTCTTCCAACACTGTGGGAAGCTCCTGAGACACTAAGTCGTCCTTGATACGATCAGACAGGCCCTGCCAAAAGGCTGCTAACAGGGCCTCATTATTCCAGGTAGTCTCAGCAGCTAAAATCCGGAATTCAATAGCATACTGCTAAATGTAAGGTGATGCATTTGGGATTTAATAATCCCTGTGCCACCTACACCATAAATAACTCTGTGTTAAGTGCATCTGAAATGGAAAAAGATTTGGGGGTTCTGGTAGATAACAGACTTAGCTGTAGCAAACAATGCCAGGTAGCAACAGCTAGAGCTAGCAAGATATTGTCTTGTATAAAGAGGGGAATGGAATCAAGAGAGAAAAATATTATTCTCCCTCTTTACAAGGCACTGGTAAGGCCACACTTGGAATATGCGGTGCAGTTTTGGAATCCCATATACAAAAGGGACATCTTGGAAATTGAGGCAGTTCAGAGAAGGGCAACTAAATTATAAGGGGAATGGAGGGGCTTGAATATGCAGGCAGATTAGACAAGTTAGGGCTGTTTACATTGGAGAAGCGGCGGTTGCGTGGGGACATGATAACCTTATACAAATATATTAATGGCCCATACAGTGACTCTCTGGTGCATTGTTCACTAATAGGTCATATCAGAGGACTCGTGGACATCCTTTAAGGTTGGAAGAAAAGAAGTTTCATCTTCAGGTAGGAGAGGTTTCTTTACATTAGAACGGTGAAACTGTGGAACTGTCTTCCAGCAGAGGTGGTAATGGCAAGTTCATTGAAGCTTTAAAAAAGCCGTATAATTTCTAAAACTAAAAAATATTGAGAATTACTGGTATTAATGCATATAGGTCTGGTTGATCCAGGGATACTTTCCGATTGCCGTTTGGAGTCAGGAAGGAATTTCCCCCCCCTTTTTAGCTGGGGTTTTTTGCCTTCCTCTGGATCAACTGTTAGGTAGGGTTAAAAAAAAAAAAAAAAGATAGGTTGGACTTGATGGACGAATGTCTTTATTCAACCTTAATTACTATGTTACTATGTCCTACAGTGCGGGAGCCTTGTCACAATTGCATCAAATGGGAGGAGGCAGCAATAGTTCTGCCTGGTGCATCAAAGATTTTCTGGAATGTTTCTAGAAATAAGGAGATGTCATTAACCACTGGGTCATTTTTCTCCCACAGGGGGAACGCCCAGGCTAATGCATTGCCTCCCAACAAGGCAATGACATATCCAACTTTGGCAGGGTCCGAGACAAAATGAGAAGGTTGCAACTCAAAGTGTATCAGGCATTGATTAATGAATCCCCGACAGGCTTGAGCATCCCCGTCATACCGCACAGGAGGTGGTATCCGCGGCTCTCTATGGAGAAAGGGTTCTCTAGGCAAAACAGGAGGAGCAGGAGGAATGGGGCCCAGGGATAACCAAGCAGAAATAGAGTCCAGAAATTGAGCTAGTTGATTCTGCTGGTGCTCAAGGGCATCCATGCGAAGGGACACAGTCTGGAGAGTCTTGCCCAAATTTGCCGCAGTTTCCTCAGGTACTTCCATGGCCTATTTGTACTGTAATGAATCGAGTACCGAAGGGACGAAGTTCACTGTAGGAGGAATTCAAACTGTAGGCCAGGTTGAGTGTAACTACAAGCCTCATTAAAAAATTATCTAAAGTGAAATCTAACCAGGATCCAAATACGAATAATAATGCACTGATAGAACTTCTATTTAATGAGGAAATATCATCCAAACTGATATCTAAATTTTACAAACTCTTATACGCTAAGGATCAATTTGAGAACCTGGTGTGTTTGTCCAAATGGGAAATTGATTTAAATTGCAATTTTTCCCAAGAACAATGGTGCAATGCATTTAATATAACATTCAAAATGTCTAAGTCTATTAAACATTGGGAGATTAATAAAAAAATAGCATTAAGATTCTATAGACATCCCACCTTGATACATAGATGGTTCGAAACTTGTTCGCCTCTATGCTGGAGAGGATGTACACACCAGGGGACCCTATTACATTTATGGTGGACATGCCCCAGAATAAAAAGAGTTTGGTACAAGGTGTTCTATTTTATCAATAGATTACTTAACACATCTATTGAACCAAATCCAGCACTAGCCCTGCTAAACATAAACCTGAACCTTTTCCCACCCTCACAAAAGACAATAATCTATCACCTATGTATTATAATGAAACAACTAATCACCAGATACTGGGGAACCTCAAAGATACCTTCAGTAGAGCAAATTACCACTATCCTATCAGAAAATATGAGATACGAAAAAACCTTCTACATAACACAAAACAACTTTAAAAAGTTTTATAGAGCGTGGGAAATGTGGTACATTGATGATAGGTCCTAAATTTAAAGAGAAAGGAAAAAGGATAAAAGAAACAGGATAACCTTATATAGAAGAAACCTGCTCTTTTTACTATGTCTCCTCCTAGTAAAAGAAATGAGGGAGAAAGATATGTTTATCCCACCACTATCTCACCATGCCCAAAGCTCTTAGTACAATGTAATGAAAGTTTTAAATGTTAATTGTATTATGTGTTATCTAAGCGATATTGCACTATAAATGATAAGCATAACCATGTGATAATGGTTGAAAGTATATGAAAATGTTTTATTTAATATCTGAAAAAAAAGCAATAAAAATTTAATGTTAAAAAAAAAAAAAAATACCTTGTAGGAAGGTTTCCAGATCATCCGGAGTGCCTTTCCATATTAGTAAGATGTCGTCTATGTATCTTCTCCAATACCTGCATTGGTTGGAAAATGGTTGGGCACCCCAGATGTATCTTTCCTCCCAAAATCCAACAAACAGGCCCGCGAAACTCGGCGCAAAAACCGTACCCATCGCGGTACCCACTCGTTGGTAATAGAATTCACCTTCAAACATGAAACCAATTATTATTTAGAATGAACTCAATACATATAGAGATAAATGTAATAAGGGAATCTGAAAGAGTACCCTCTTTTTTAAGGAAGTACTCAGAGGCTTCTCTTCCTTCTTTATGGGGAATAACTGAGTAAAGAGAGGCAATATCTAGAGTTACTAGAATATTGTCCGATTCCCATTTCACATCAATAAGGGAATTTAGAACATCTAAAGTGTCCTGTAAATATGATGGCAGTTTTTTGACAATGGGAGCTAAAAAATAGTCAACAAACCTCGAAAGGTTTTCTGTGGGGGATCCAATACCAGTATCCCTGGATCAACCAGAACTACAGTATATGTATTAATACCAGTGATTCTCAATGTTATATAGTATCCCTGTACCAACCAGAACTACAGTATATTCTCAATGTTATATAGTATCCCTGTACCAACCAGAACTACAGTATGTGTATTAATACCAGTAATTCTCAATATTATATAGTATCCCTGTACCAACCAGAACTACAGTAAATGTATTAATACCAGTAATTCTCAATATTATATAGTATCCCTGTACCAACCAGAACTACAGTATATGTATATATAGTATCCCTGTACCAACCAGAACTACAGTATATGTATTAATACCAGTAATTCTCAATATTATATAGTATCCCTGTACCAACCAGAACTACACTATATGTATTAATACCAGTAATACTCAATATTATATAGTATCCCCGGACCAACCAGAACAACAGTATATGTATTAATATCAGTAATTCTCAATATTTTTTAGTTTTGGAAACTTATCTAGCCGACTTTTAAATCCATTACCACATCTGCTGGAAGACAGTTCCACAGATTCACAAACATCGCTTGTCCCTGCTGTAAGGACTAGGATTCTCTATAATGAACACAGAGGGGAATACATTAGCCTTTTCAGCATCCTCTATATCTGACTCCAAGTGGCAATCAGAAATTTCCCTGGGCCAACTCTACTTTATGTATCAATACCAGTAACTTGCAACATTCCTTGTTTGCAGAAACTCATCCAGCTTTTTTTTGAAACTGACCAATGAACCTGCTATAACAACATCCACTGGAAGACAGTTCCATAGCTTTACCGTTCTCACCGTCAAAAACCCTTTCCGAGCTTGAAGCCTAAACCTTTTTTCTTCAAGTCTTAAGGGATGTCCTCGTGTCCTTTGATATGTTCTATTGGTGAACAATGCCCCAGATAGTTTATTGTATGACCTGTTAATGGGCAGTAATCATATCCCCACGCAAGCGCCTTTTCTCCAGCGTACATAATTGTAACTTTTCCAGTCTCTCTTCATATTCAAGCTCCCCCAATCCCCTTATTAATTTAGTTGCCCTTCTCTAAACCCTTTCCATTTCAAAGATGTCCTTTTTGTACACAGGATTCCAAAATTGCACTGCATATTCCAAATGACGCCTTACCAATGCTTTGTAGAGAGGGAGAATTACATTTTCCTCCCTTGAATCCATACCTCTCTTTATACAAGACAATACCATGCTGGCTCTGGCTGTTGCTGCCTGGCACTGCTTGCTACCTTTAAGTTTGTTATCCACCAAAACCTCCAAGATCCCTTTCCAACAGGGATTCACTTAACACAGAGCCATTTATAGTATAAGTAGCACAAGGATTTTTAAGTCCAAAATGCATCACCTTACATTTATCAACATTGAATTTTATCTGCCACTTAGCAGCCCAATGTGACAATCTATCTAGATCCCCTTGCAACGATTGCACATCCTCTGAAGTTTTTAATGGTTGACAAAGTTTTGTGTTGTCAGCAAACACAGAAACCTTGCTGACAATACCCACTTCCAAATCATTAATAAATAGATCCATTTAGTCCATAATGATGAAGCCCCTTTAACAACTACTTCTGCATCCTATTCATTAACCAATTTTCTATCCATGTACAAATGTGACTCCCCAGACCAACAGACCTTAGCTTATACATTAGTCGCCTATGGGGGACTGTATCAAAAGCCTTTGCAAAATCCAAGTAAACTACATCTACTGCTATGCCAGAGCCTAAATTTCTACGACTTCTCATAAAAGCCAAGCAAGTAGTTTGACAAGATCTTATTACTCCTAAATTCCAGCTGGTTTCTACTTATAATGTCAGTCCTTGAAACATAATCTAGAACATGTTCCCTTATTAAACTTTCCAGGATCTTCCCCACCACTGAAGTTAAACTTACAGGACTGTATTAACCCGGCTGTGAACGACTACCCTTTTTGAAGGGCATTGAAGGGTAGCACTGCATTATCAATTAATAACATCAGACAGTTTTAATAGACGAGCCCCACGTTCATCTAATTCCTCTGAATTTGTCTTCACAACTTTGATATCCTCTTTAATTAAGTCAGGTAAGTAGGTTTTTTGTTTGTCCTGATTTTACATTTGAGGATGTTGGGTCCACAGAGCTCTGGGAGAAAATCTGGTTGACAACATTTATGGGGTTGTTTCAACCAGAGTTGTTTAATTCAGTTGTTTCACATTTATCCATTTTTTCCAGCACATAACACTTTGTAGTTCTGAGGATTTACAGCTAAACTAACAATGGTAACTTACTGTAAATGGCTGTGGTACCTGGGAAATGGTCTGGGGAACATGTCACTATCAACAAAACGTTTTAAAACACTTCTTAAACACGAGCGGGCAATTGTCGGGTTTTGCACAAGCAACATTAGAGGGTTACGGCCAATTCGAGGGTTACCGGACGATACTTTCGAGGGTTATCAAAAATATGAACCATAGATTCGACGATTACCCGAAAATAGAAGGCTACATTCGAGGGTTAACGAATGATATATTCTAGGGTTAGCGAAAATGATCCGTACATTCGAGGATTATCGAAAACTAATGATACTTTCGAGGGTTAGCGAACGATACTTTCAAGGGTTAACGAATGGCCTGTAAATTCGATAATTATCAAATTTACGATAATTAGCAAAAATACAGCCGCAAGTCTAGAAAAACTAACTAGTTCGAATAGTTCGAGTTTGTCCGCACTCATAAAGTTCATCTCGAACTCAGGTTCAAGTTCGGTTTTGTGTCCATCCCTAATCTTGACTGATAACAAAGAAAATAGGCATTACTCATATTGTGTTGTATGTTATGTCTTTCATTTTACGGTGTTACTTGGCTGTTAATTTACCCGTTTTGACATTACAGTTAAAATTTAAAAACTGGTGAGGATATTGCCAACATCTTACATGTCCATAAGTATTGTCTGTCAAAATGATACTGGAATGGATAGAAGAAACCAAACTATAGACAAAATGATCATTCTAATGGGGTTTCAATTGCTTCATGACTTTAGGATCCCATTCTTCCTCCTGATTCTTGTATTATTTATTTTGACATTAAGTTTAAATGTCACAATTGCTACATTGATTTATTATTGTCCCACCCTACACCATCCAATGTTCTTCTTTCTCAGTCACCTCTCTGTGTGTGATACCACACTTACCACCAGTATCGTCCCTGTTATGCTACCTGGTATATTAAAAGGCACAGTAAAAATATCTATTGCTGGCTGTATCTTCCAAATTCAAATATTTGCCACAGTTTTAAGTTTAGAATGTCTCCTTCTGGTGGTGATGTCCTATGATAGGTATCTGGCGATTTGTCATCCTCTTCGATATACTTCTATTATGAACCAACGATTTTGCTGTCGACTTGTTACGATATGTTGGGCCCTAGGATTCATGGTTATATTTAGTGTGGTATTGTCAGTAAGCAGATTAGAATTCTGTGGTACAACTATTGACCATTTCTTTTGTGATTTTCTTCCAGTTCTTCAGCTTTCTTGCTCAGACACTTCTGCGGTAAAATTGCAGCAGTTAGTGTTTTCTGTGCCTGTTCTTATGTTAGCAGTCATATCTATTATTGTCACATATGCCTATATTTTATCAGCCATCTTCAGAATTCCATCCATTTCAGGACGTCAGAAAGCTTTCTCCACCTGCAGCTCTCACGTGGCAATTGTGGGCACATTTCTGGGGTCATTGATTGGTATTTACATCTTACCATCCAGTGGAAATACACTGAAAGCAAATAAGATCCTGTCTCTGCTTTACACAATTGGTACTCCTCTGTTTAACCCTATAATATATTGTGTGAGGAACAAGGAAATAAAGGTAGCCTTTGAAAAATGCATATGGAAGAGGAAAGAAAAAGAAATGTTGTAAATTATGACAAATAATTTTTAGTATCTAAAAAATGTATTACATGTATTGTTTTTGTTCTGTATAAATTGATTATCCATCTTAGTTTCATTCATTAATTGGACTTTATTTTCACCAACCATTAAAGGATAAGTACAGTCAAAAATCAAGTGAATTGTATTTGGAAGCTGCAGCTTTAAGTAAACTTTTCCTGTTTTTTTTCTTTCCTAGGGCCATATTTATAAAACCGCGGTATCGCTAAAGAACAATATCATAAAATAACGAACTATATCATTATTTTACGGTCGTAAAAATAACGATACCGATCATAGAATAACAATACCGATTGTAAAATAACGATATCGATCGTAAAATAACGGTCCAACACCTGTGAAACTAAAAATAACCATTCTGCAATGTACAACGTTTACATATTGTAATTGCATGTTCTTATTATTATCATTCATGTGTATTAATTTTACACTGTTTTAAAGACACACAGCTTAGTTTCTACATGCCATTAATGTGGGTGGGCACATTTGCTGCTCTCCATTTAGGAGAGAATCTTAATAATCTATTTTTCACAATTGCATGCCCTGTTATTATGCTAAATCGTGTGGTTTACAACAAGCTTGGCTTTGTTTATTAGGATAATGTTCTACAACTAAAACTGGTGCTGTAATCACAAAATGTAAGCAGATTTAGTTTACATATGTGATGGCTGATAGATATAACGCTGCTATAATTATAACAATACACCGTGTCATTATGTAGTAGATGGCTGATAGATATAACGCTGCTATAGTTATAACAATACACCGTGTCATTATGTAGTAGATGGCTGATAGATATAACACTGCTATAGTTATAACAATACACAGTGTCATTATGTAGTAGATGGCTGATAGATATAACGCTGCTATAGTTATAACAATACACCGTGTCATTATGTAGTAGATGGCTGATAGATATAACACTGCTATAGTTATAACAATACACCGTGTCATTATGTAGTAGATGGCTGATAGATATAACACTGCTATAGTTATAACAATACACCGTGTCATTATGTAGTAGATGGCTGATAGATATAACGCTGCTATAGTTATAACAATACACCGTGTCATTACGTAGTAGATTGCTGATAGATATAACACTGCTATAGTTATAACAATACACCGTGTCATTATGTAGTAGATGATAGATATAACATTGCTATAGTTATAACAATACACCGTGTCATTATGTAGTAGATGATTGATATAACACTGCTATAGTTATAACAATACACCGTGTCATTATGTAGTAGATGGTAGACATAACACTGTTATATTTGCCATTTAAATCCTGATGTTACACTAGGGTGTGGTCAGAGGGCATGTGAAAGCTTCCTAAGGTTTGCATGTGTAACTCTGATAATATTTGCTTGAGAGAACTTGAAAATTGGAAAACACATCCCTTAAGACTTGAAGAAAAGAAGTTTAGGCTTCAAGTTTGGAAAGGGTTTTCCACTGTATGAATGGTAAAGCAAACAAGGAATGTTTCAGGCTATTGGTATTGATACATAAAGTAGTGTCAGGAAGGATTTGTATTCCCTTTCCTTATTCTGCTGGGGGAGGGGGGGTTGCCTTCCTCTGGATGAACTGTTAGGCAGGAAATGTGGATATTGCTGAGTTGGTTGGACATATGTCTTTATTCCAATTTAAATACTTTACTATACTACACTACACTTACAGGGTTTATTCATCTCTCACTTGTCATTTTTGTTTTTCACAAATGGATCCATTACTTGCTAAAACAAAACAAACATAAATTCAGCAAACATCCATCAAACTAATCAGCAGATAATGTTCTACCCTTGAGTAGAGATGGCCGAAACTGCTAAAATCCATTCTGCCTGAGGATTCACGGATTTTCGAAAAAATTCGAAAATTCGAAAATCCGCGTAAAAACCTATTAAAGTCAATGGGAGAAAAAAATCTGCACAGATCAGCCTAAATATAAGGTAAAAAAGCAATAGTAACTTACTGTACATGGCTGTGGGAACTGGGAAATGGTCTGGGGAACACGTACATATACCCAGAACTAAAAAAAACCCAAACTTTCCTCACGATTGCACCTTTTTCGAGCACGTGAGGTCAGCACATGCACGAATGCGCTTACAGGCACGGGTGCAGCGGGCTGGGGCGCAATCTGGGGGGCTGCAGAGCTAAAGACTCCCCAAGGGGCTGGGGCGCAATCTGGGGGGCTGCAGAGCTAAAGACTCCCCAAGCATAATCCAAGATGTCAGGAACTTCAGCTCTTCCCTGGTAGGCTCAGGAGGGCCCTAGGAAAGGGGGGGAAGGAAAAGTTTACTTAAAGCTGCAGCTTCCAAATACAATTCACTTGATTTTTGAGTGTACTTATCCTTTAACTGCACAAAAATTCAGTTAATTGAAGGAACTACAGCGTCATAAGAAGACGTTCAATGCACTTAATACTTAGTTTGTGCTGTTCAAATGTGTGTTTGCTTCAAAAGTAATGATGCAAATTTCTCTAACCCACCAACGACTAGAATTTAGCGCAGCCATCCAGGTAAAGGCAGCATGGAGGATTTCTTGTAAATAAATCGTTTTCTTGTTTACTAAATTCGTGCAAGAAAACATTTTAAAGCAAAATAGGTTGTGGCAAAAGATTATTTTAAAGGAATGGTGGTGACAAAGTTTTCTGTCTTACCCTCAAAATAATCCTTGGATTACATTTCTACGTGCAGAATTTAATGGACAACTGTAACAATGTAAAGGGTATGTCCACCCAACCAAAAACATTTCCCCACCCACCGCTGGCCCCACTGTGCAGTGTTTAAAACTACCTCTCTGCTCCAAATGGTTCTCCTGCAATGTCTGTCCAAAGTCCCAGAAAGTAAGGAGTAGGAGCCGGGCTGTGTGTGAAAACGATTCATCCTCTTACCTTTCCTCTGAGAGGTTTATGGCGTGCACAATGAAGCCCTTTCCCTGCCTCCCGCTCCATGTTTGCTGCCCTGTGCCCTAGCATTAAATATTTTTCTGTAGTGTTCTGGATCCTATCCCACCCTCAACCACCATATTTGTTTGCAAAAAAAAGAATTGTTAGTGCACAGAGCCTTGTCCCCCCAGCGTTCTGCACTGTTTACAGCCGTGTCTGTGATTAGCTGCCTCTCATGCAAACAGAGGGCCAGGTCTCAACACCAGTTACTCTGTAAGTAACTTTCTGGTTCTTTTTTTGCAAACAAAAATGGCAAAAATGTAGCCTTACTTACAGCCCTTCATTGCTGCGGCGCTTTCTCATGATGTCAGCCAATCACAGATGCGGCAGACATCACAAGAAAGGGCCGTGGGAAGGAAGGGCTGTAAGTAAGGCTACAAAGATTTTTAAAAAAAAATAATCCGGCGTATAAAGACATACTGTACATCAATCTAGTCTAACCTACTCAGCAATACCCACAATGATCCAATGGAAGACAAAAAAATCTATGAAATTCCTTCCTGGCTCCAAGTGGCAATTGGAAATATCCCTGGACCAACTCCAACTTGTTTTTGTGTGCAAGCACAGAGCCACAGAGGAAGGTGGGAATAAGGCAGCATACACTAACCTTTTTTATGTCTGGATTGGAACAATATAGAAATTTCACTACATATATTTAAATTATGAATGGTTAGCTATAAGTATGGTGGGAATTTTGCCCTCAATGCAGCCCCCTGTATTTGTAAATAGTACTTCCCGTCAGAAAAAAGTAATTGTGTGTAAGCAGATAATCAATGGCCTTAAGGATAAAATCCCTAAGATCCCATGAGTAATTCATATAAAGGTCAAGATAATAAGCTATAGCTATAAGGGGGATGCTGGAGTAGAGAGGAGACATCTATGGAAACAAAGCCAAAAAATGTATGCCATGTAAATGTCATAACTGGCAACAAATGTTTAGTGTCTCAGATATGAGATGACAATCTAATAACCATAGGTTGCAATTGGACATCAATAAAATCAGCAGGTTTTCTCCCAATGAGCCCGTACAGGCTACAATGGGACAGCCTAATGGAGGTCTCTCTTTTTTGTGAACCTTAGGTAGACAATAGAAAAGGGAGTTATTGGATTACCAAGAATAAGAAAATGTACAAGTTTCCTAATAATAACTTTAGTATTTAGGCCCTCCTCAATAAGAGATATAAGAAGTTTATTAAAAGGTATAATAGGATTATTGACCAGGGGAGCACAGTTGGTTTAAATCCATAAATTGTCTGTGAACTTCAGCCACATAATCTGATGTATTGAGCACCACCACCAGGCCCCCCTTGTCAGGACTCCTAATGATAATAGAAGGACCTTCTTCAAGGGACTTAAGGGCTACTCTTTCACTAAACGTTAAGTTGTTTTTCTTATGATGGACACAATGTAACTTTTTATCCTTAAGAGTCTTTAGTTCTGCCTCAAGCACATGCTGAAATCTATCAAATACTGCATTTCTGGGAACAAAGGGATAACGTTTGCTTTTGGCCTTAAAGAGAGGGTAATTTACCAATATCATAATGGTAATATATTTTTTCTATTCCTGAACAAGGAATGGACTCTAGGGGTCCTAATGAGTTAAGGACAGACAAATTCATAATATCCATTTCATTAAAGAACAACTGTGTTCTCCAAACAAGTTAGGGTTAATTGAAAGCCTGCAGTATTTCCTTTAAAATGAGCCAACAATCACATCTCTGGCAGAAGCCTGTGAGAAATTACATTGGGGTGAATGTTCAAACTTCCTGCTTCCAGTAGGTTGAGTGACATCATCTGACCTCTGCTCCACCCCTCCGCCAGGGGAGACGCATGCTCACTTAAGACTTAATGCTGGGGAAATCAGGAAGTACCTGGGTAAAAAACTGACAGTTGAGAAGGGGAGCCTGTTAATGCAGGCAGAGGCTGGTCACATGACTACAAGATGGACACATGGCTGAAAACAGGAAGTGTCCAAGCAGGAAATAATATTGCTGAATGTTTCCAGCAATAACTTTGTTTATGTTGTAACGAATATGGCCCTGACATCTGGGGTACTCACAAGTATGTTTTCAGGAGGAGGACAATCGTCTGTATGGGAATGCACAAGCAGAATTCCGGAATGCAAATGCGATACAGATAGGACCTGTAGACTGGATACTGGAACAGAGATGGTTGAAGGAAACTGTAGGCTCGGATGCTGGAGCAGAAGAGGCTGATGGGAACTTTAGGCTTGGATACTGGAGCAGATGAAGCTGAAGGGAACTGTAGACTTGGATGCTGAAGCAGTAAAGGGCTGGAGGGAACTATAGGCTGGTTCAGGGATGGCTGGTAAGGTCAGTAAGCTGAATAGGAGCCAGGTCTAAAAGGACGCCAGTATTTGAATCCTCACTCCGACTTCGTGATGTCACAACGTCGCCCACCCGAAAGTGCCGGTCTTTTCCAGGAGCAGCGCTGGACCGGAGGTTTTATTTTGAAGGCTTTTTATATAATCCTTACTAGTTTGGAAGAATTGGAGTCCACAGTTACCCTTTAAGATCATCATAATTAATCTTATGACTATGCCCTTTAGGAAGAAATTATTTTTCAGTAAATTCAGAATTTTCAGTAAAATCTTTCGTACAAATCTATTGATATCATTTAAAGTCTCAAAAATATCAAAATCAGGATAAGTCTCTATCAAATACCTTAATTTCATCTACATTTGTTGTACTTCCTCCCAGAGTTCTTCCTTTCCCGTAGTGAGTAGTTGCCTTAAAGGTTATCTCCACGGGGGGGGGGGGGGGAATTTAGTTTTATTAAAGAACAGGAGGTAAAAGAGCAGTTTAGGAACACATACCCATGACATGCAAGTGGGAGCGCATCATCTCCTCCACCATCAGCTGTAGATTTAAACACGTGAGTTCACGGCCTGTTGGTACATTCAAGTCCTCCTGACAGGTCCAGCCACATGACTATAGGCAGCCAATCACAGCCACGGCTGCCATTAATGAAAACGGTGCTGGAACGAGGAGGTGTAAGTAAAGAAGGGAAGCAATTCTGAAGTTATGAATATAGTGGTTGGGGGTTGGAGGGTATCCCCTGCATGGTGGCACAAGCTCTTAAAGCAACATAACTGCCAGCCACAGAGGGAATGGAAAGGATGGAGGGAGAGGGCTCTACTGAGCATGCCTCATACCTTGATGAGGTTAGCCAAGCTACAGGCACAGGATGAGGCATTGACAGCTCCTACTTAGCAGTTTCCTGATCTTTGCAGAGGCATAACAGGAGAACCACAAGGAGCAGGGACGTAAGGTAAGGATTTTTTTTTTTTTTACAGTGGGGCCAGTAGTTGGTAAAATTTTAGTTTGGGGGGGGGACATGCCCTTTAATAAACAATACAGATAACAATAAAAATAATATCTATAATAAATATATATATATATTATATTTTATATATATATAAATGTAATAATGTAGAAACACTCCAAGCACTCACAGTCTGTTCAGTGAAACAAAATTTATTCAATCATCAGGTGCAGGCAAGACCTGTGAGTGCATTGGAGTGTTTCTACATTATTACATTTATATACCTGATCTTTCCAGTGGCACCCAGGCACCTGAAAGGGTTGGAGGAGTGAGTGCTTGTTACAAACTGTTATTGTATATATATATATATATAAGGGATAATGCGCCCCTTACAGTGTAATATAAGGATATAAAGTCACCGAGGAGATTGCTGACCATATAAAAGCCAGAGACCGCAGGTCGAGTGCTTTTATACAGGACAGGGAACTCCGAGGTTACTTTATAAACCTAATATTGCAATGTAATGGGGCGTATTATTTCTTATAATATATAAGTTTAAATAAAATGAATTTACTGGCTAGTCTCTTTACTAAATCCCTAACCAGCCGTTGTCCCTTCAGTAAATAATTAAACTAAATACACAGTAACCCCCTGTCAGCCCTGTAATAATATATATTAATGTATACATAGCAGATTTTAACTTCTTAGTGTACATTCTCTTGGCAGCCTTTCCTCAGGAATTCCCTGCTTCCTTTACATTCTGTCCTCCCCCTTTAAACAGCACTTTCCCTGTCATAAAAAACATTGATATAACACACAGACATTTACTGTTTGTAAATTCCTTATCTTGGTCCTTCGTTAAAAATCCGTCTCACCCGGTAACCTAAATCCTGTCAGCCATGAGACAAACTGCTACAGCCGTGAACTTAAGCAGAGCGTGCAGGGGAAGTTATCAGTACGATGACATGGACGCTCTGCTTCACGTCATCCGCATGGCTGCAGAAGTTTGTCTCTAACAGGTTACCGGGTGAAACGGATTTTAAACAAAGGACTAAGATAAGGAATTTACAAACAGTATAGGTCTGTGTGCCATATCAATGTTTTTTTATTGCAGGGTTTGACGGGGAATGGGCTGATTAAAGGAGAAGGAGGATGGCAAATGCACGGGGAGCAGCAATGGTATATATTCTTATAAAAATCACTCAACTACGTAGTTGAGTGATTTTTATAAGGATATATTTCACTGTTGCTCCCATTATAATCCAGGCCACTTATATATTATAATATAATAAAAAGCCTATAATGTATGTAAGTATATATATACTGTATGTGTATATATAATTTTGAATATATGTCCTACCGATATTAAGTGAAGTCCATAATAAATATAAAAATATAAGGGATAATACGCTACCTACAGTGTAATATAAGGAGATTACGCCACCGAGGAGTTCCCTGACCATATAGAAGCACAGAGGCCGTAGGAACGGTACTTTTATACAGGTCAGGGAACTCTGAGGTGAAGTAATCTCTGTGTATTTTCTGTTGGCAGCGTATTATACCATATAATACATAAGGCTATACATAATACCTAAAAAAAACAGCACAGGCAGCACACCAACCAACCCAACTCACTCACTCAAACTACCCCCTCCTGTAGATTCTCACTGTACTTACCCCCGTCTCCCCCTCCTGCATCTACCCAACACCTCCCGTATCTACCTCCACACTTCCGTATCTACCCCCCTATCTATTCCCACCTCCCTGTTCCCCCTGATCTATCTCGCCTCCCTGTATCTACCACCCTGTCGCTCTGCCCCTTCCTGTATATACTCCCACCTCCCTCTATACTCCATACAAGTGTCCAGCTGCCAGCCGAGTCAATTTATGACTCATTGGAATGTGACATATCTTCGTGTAGTTCAATCTGTGACCGGATCCGGATGGGGGGGGAGAGGACTGGAGTGTAACCTGGTCAGTACTTAAAATTAAATAGAAAAAATGACTTGGTTAACACTTATATTCCAAAAAAACCAGCTTCACTTGTATGGAGTATAGAGGGAGGGGAAGAGGTGGGGAGATGCAGTGGCGAGAATTCTTATAACAGTCAGTGATGCACCTGAGTGACTGTAATAAACCTGAGTGACTGTAATAAGGGTTATTGCCACTGCACCTCCCCATTGAAAGTAGGTATAACTTTGTATTGATAAAAAGATAATTAAATGTGCTAGTGTTATAAACAGATATATAAGTGCTATACTATGTGGCCATACACACGAGCAATACTAGGTAAATACTGTGTGTAGGTTCCCTTCGAAATGTGCCGACAGATACCAATGTGATCTGTGGGCACATTGCGATGGAAATCGCATGTGTATGGCCACCTTAAGAAACAAAAGGGGGGGGCGTAGGGATAAAGGAAGGGAGGGGGAAGGGAAAAGGAGGGGGTGGGGGAAGAAAAAAGGATAATAGAAAAATATATGTTAATATAGAATCTAAATATGATTTTATGGGATCAGTGGAGTCACAATATTATATATTACACTAGACATTAAGCCCATTACAATAATGGGTGCTAGAAGCCCAGAGTACTCCCTTAGTGTCCCAAGGCCATAGCCCCCCTCCTCCATGTCCCAAGACCAGAGTTCCCTCCTCCATGTCCCAAGGCCAGAGTTCCCTCTTAGTGTCCCAAGTCCAGAGTCCCTACTCTGTAGCAAATCGAGAGTCCCCCCTCTGTGCCAAATCCAGAGTCTCCCCTCGGTCTCAGATCCAGGGTCCCCCCTCTGTCCCAAATCCAGAGCCCCCCCTGTCCCAAATCCAGCCACCCCCTCGATCCCAAATACAGCCCCTCCACTGCCCCCTGTCCCAAATCCAGCTACCCTGTCCCAAAGCCACATACCCCTCTGTCCCAAATCCACTGCCCCCTGTCCCAAATCCAGCTACCCTGTCCTAAAGCCACACACCCCTCTGTCTCAAATCCAACCCCCCCTGTCCCAAATCCAGGGTCCCCCCTCTGTTCCAAATCTAGCCCCCCATCCTCTGTCCCAAATCCACCCCTCCCCCCTATGTCCCAAATCCAGGGTCCCCCCTCTGTCCCAAATCCAGGGTTACCCCTCTGTTTCAAGCAACCTTACCTGCATCTGTGTAACTGCTGTGGTCTTCCTCTGTGCTTGTTTCCTATATTTCTTCCTCTAGTGTTGAGTCAATAGGAACTGCAGACAATCTTACCATCTCCCTCCAGTGGTGAGTCCATAGGAACTGCAGTGACACACACACAGGCACACACTTCTCCCGGATGCAGCACTTGGCATTTTATAATCAGATGTGTCCTATAACATGATATATCTGTACAAAAAATGTGATAATTCATTCACTGTGATCACATGAATGAAAAGCCTTCCAACCACGTCAAGGTAACCTCTGGAAGGTCCTAACTTCTAAGTAAGTAAGTAAAAAAAGTAGAAGTTAGGACCTTCCAGACTGGGGTTACCTTGATGTGGTTGGAAGGCTTTTCATTCATGTGATCACAGTAATGTATACTAAACCCCCTTTGTTTATAAAGTATGCCAGTGTGCAGATAATATGATATTGTATGGGGCCTAGGAATGTGCATTGATTATCTTTTCTAACGTTTTAAAGCAGGGTGGGGAGCTGACATCACCCAGTCCATTAAGGGTTAGGCCACACTAACGCATTTGTCAGGCTTTTGCGCATGCATTTTCACTTGCGATTGCGCATGCAACTTTGGTTCTAATGGAAATCACGGGAATGCAAACGTTCACGCTATTTCCGATGCGCATCCGTTTCCGCTTTGTCATCGCTGTTTTTTTGTGCAAACGCATGCGTTTCTATAATGTTAAATTGCAAAAACGCTTGCGCAAACGCAGAACAACACACAAAGAACGCTCGTGATTGCGTGCACAATTTGGTGCATTGTACTGGGGTCTCAGCCTAAATGGCCCCCGTGTCGGGGGACAAAGCACCAATACACAACATGATTGTGGGACGAAAAGCATGTTCCTTCTATGAAATATTTCAAAGACAATAGATTTGAGCCATGCATCCTGGGTCTATATAAGGTTCTATTTTAATGGTTTATTGTAATAAAGTTTTGTCTGAAGAAGGTACTCTGTACCGAAACGTCACTTTGATGTACCTGTGTATAACCAAATAAAGTACACAGGATCACGCAAGTCTGGTGTGCATGGCTCAAATCTATTGTCTTTGCAATTGCGACTACTGTGGCTTAGTCTGCCATTTGGCACCCAGAGTGTTATACTCTTAATTGGATTAGGTGTGTGCAGGATTACTCTCATTGATATATATTTCTATGAAATATTTGGTGACTATAGTGGCTAGCCATTAGGGAAGTATAAAACGCCTTCATTTTCTTTAAGTCAGTAAAAAATGTTCATTAAACTAATTAATGCTTCTCTTACCTGTACCTTAGAGTATTGTTTCTTCCTTCCCTTGCTTTGTTGACACCACATGGTTTTCAATAGAATATAAAAAGAGCCCAATAAAATGAAGGGGCAGATATGGGAACTGATTTAGTAGACAAGGAGATTACACCAGTGTGCACATTTTCTTCGCCTTTGATCCTGTTTATTCCTATTCTGTAATTCATAATGAATTGAAATGCTCTGAAAATGGAACATTAATGTAGGTAAGGCGATAACTATATCTGCGGATAAAAAAAGATTTTATGTTTGTGGAAAAGTTCTCACCTTTAACCAATGACCAAGCCTTGTAACTGGTATTAGTATTTATAGGTAGTCATGGTTTCAGTATAGTGTGAGCAGTGTCGGACTGAGGTGTTGTGGCCCACCAGGAAATCAGAGACCAGGGGCCCACCAGGATGAGTTTAGGGGCCCACGCAACATTTCATATGTCCATTATCACACATTAACATATCTATCTTACTCCTACTGGCTTATTTTGTTTAATAGAATGCATTTATTACTGTCCCTTTGACTCTGTACTTTAATTTAGGCAGATTTATTTCTTTAATGAGTGGTCCGTGGGCCCACCGGGGGATTCCCCTGTAACCCTGAGGGCCAGTCCGACACTGATAGTGAGAATAGAAAATGTTATTTTAGAAAATGAACATGATTCCTTGATATTGATGTGCAGGATTCACTGTATTTGCTTTGTTTAAATGAAACAATGTTTTACATGAAGCGAAAGGTGTCGTACTTTTAGTCAAAACATAATAAATGTCAATCTGACACCTTTATTGGATAACTGATATAATAACTACAGGTGGCTTGAAACATCGTTTGCTATGAACAGCATTGGGTGAACATGCAAATGTATAAAACAGAGACAGACATTAGCAGGGGGAGAGACATACAATATGTAAACTAATTAGGTTGGATGGACATGAATTAGATACTAACAGGCCAATGGTTTCATCTCCTTTGCAAGCTGTATTGCATCACGTGATCCTGATCAGGTAAAACGTACATTTTTTTTTCTACATCGGCCCATGTGCCTCCATTCAATAGACGTAAGTTTGCGCCATGCTTTTCCGAAAATTTTTTGGAAATGGGGTGTCCAGTGTGAAATTAGTGCAAAACCCAAGCTAACCCGATACATTGTACATTGTTAGTGTATGGGTGGTTGGTGGGTTGTCGCTAAAGAATCAACGTAACTTGCCATCACAAGTCACATGCACTATTGCATGTGAGTATCTAGCTTTTTGATTGGCTACATTAACAGTGGAGCCAAAATATCAGTCATGTTACTTTAATTTCAAATGACAGACAGACTATCAATCAATCTATTGATCAGAAGATCTATTGGCTGAAAACAAGGAAGCTTCATAAAAACCAATAAAGTTGCCAACCAATGAAAACTAGTGTAAATAAACAAGTATACCCTAATTTAACTTTTTAATCTTGGAAATAAACCTAGGGGTTAAACTTTTCGCCTTCTTTAACGCAGCCTTTTTCGCCAAATTGGGACTTTTCGTTATTTATAAAGCAGTGATAACAAGTCATTACCAGTCATTACCACTACATTTTGCTTTTCGCCATACATCGCTCTGGTTACAGCTCAAACATATTTATAAAATAAAAAAGTTCAGCCATTCCAAGTCTGAGGTGGTGAGAACGCATAAGTGGCCATTTATTTAGCCTGCCAATGGGTCCATGGAGGTGTCAGTACATTGTGGAGTGTTTCTCAATACTAATAAGTACACAGGGGGGTGTTAGACTATTTTCCATCATTTACTGTAATACGATCTGAGATTTCGCTTTTTTAAGGTTAATTTTTCGCTTTTTAAAGATCTTTTTTTTTAAAGGTTCTGATTTTCTTTATTTACCAATAAAGTCAAATTGGGGTCTGATAGACATATTTATAAAGGGCATTATTTGTGCTTTTTTTCCCCACCAGCAATTTTTTAAACTTTCAACTTTTCTTTTCATCAAAGTTATTAAAAAGGCAAATTATTATCAAAAGTGAAAAAACAAGGAATGTTGCAAGTTACTGGTATTGATACATAAAGTAGAGTTGATCCAGGGAAATTTCCGATTGCCACTTGGAGTCAGGAAGGAATTTTTTCCCCCTTCATAAATTTGGTGGGGTTTTTTTGCCTTCCACTGGATCAACGGTTAGGCAGGAAATGAGGATATAGCTAGATGGGTTGGACAGGATGGATGTATGTCTTTATTCAACCTCAAATACTATACTATACTGTACTCTACTATACTATACTATACTATACTATGTAGCAAAAAGTAACACTAATAATGCTGAAAAGTTCAGCACATATGATGGTAAATAGGTAATACTCTCTGGTGGTTTTACATTGGTTAATACACACTGAACACCTATCTTTGTTATTTAAATATAGCCTAACACATGTGGGTTTTTTTTCAGCCAAAGATATAAATAGTGTAAAACTCAAAAGGCAAATTTTCTCTATGTTATTAATAGGACACATTTTTTAGTATTGCTTATTTTCAGCAAACTGGAGCTAATTACCAAACCAGTTCCATTAATATGGGAACATACCATAGTGCTGTGTAAGAAATAGTCATGTTAATGGAACATTCCAGTAAGTAATGATGTTTGGTGAAAATTCTGGTAAAACTGCAAAAAATGCAACAAAAGGGAGAAAAGGGGCAAAAAAGGTGAATTTTCCCCTATTAATAAATAGCTTTAAATAAAAACCCACAAAAATAGCTCTGAAATTACACTAGAGAGCAATCTCTCTTTTTGCAGTGATACCACACTTAACGCAATGAATAAGGTGAAAACTATCGCCACACATCACCGTAGCAATACTTTTCCGCAAAGGGAAAATGAGCGGTTTTATAAATAAGGCGAAAATAAGAATTATTTGTCATTGCGATGTCCTGGACAAGCTCGATATTCCCATCTTAAAACATATTATATTGATTGCAATGTAAAGTCTAGCCAATTAGAAGACTCAATGTTGTCATCATAAAGGATGGACTTGGTCATCAAGTACAGGTATTGATACATATATCTAGTTCATCCAATGACCCTCTCCAATTGCCATTTGGAGTCATTTGTGCCCCTTCCCATTTTTTTGCCTTCCTCTGGATCAATGAGGGTTAATGAGTGGGCTAAAAAGGTTGGACTATATGGACATATGTCTTTATTTAACCTCCAATACTATGTTACTATACTATCAGGAAGGCTATGGTATTAAACAATGCTTAGTTGGTACTAAGGGGCCAAAAGTGTGGCAAGAAAATATCCCCTTCACCATTACACCACCACTACCAGCCTGAACTGTTAACACAAGGCAGGACAAATCCATGATTTCATGTTATTTACACCAAATTCTGAACCTGAAATTGAGGTTCTTTAGAACCAGCAATGTTTTCTTAATCTTGCAATGCCCAATTTAGGTAAGCCTGGGCTAATTGCTGCCTCGGTTTTGTTATTAGAGTGGCTTCTGGAGGGGTCGTCTGCTGCTATAGCCCACCTGCTTCAAGGTTTGACATGTTGTGTAATGGTATCCTGCAACAATGTTACAAGTGGTTATTTGAGCAACTTTTGCTTTTCAATATTCTCGAACCAGTCTGATAATTCTCCTCAGAGCATCTGTCAGTCACTGGATATTTTTTAATTTTTGGTCCATTCTCTGTAAACCCTAGAGATAGTTGCGTGTGAAAATCCCAGTAGATCAGCAGTTCTGAATACTCAGACATCTAGCATCAACAACCATGCAACATTTAAACAGGGGCAAGTGCAGGATTTTCAAGGGGGGGATTCCTGAATGGGTTACCACCGACCCCAGAAGGAAGTTCATGGCCAAATACATCCATATATTCTATTATATATGCATCATATAATAATATTATATATTCTGTACTTGCCATGATTATCATCACAGTTAGCCAAATATCACTCTTGTTATAAAGTATCTTCATTAAGGCTGGGTGCATACGAACAGATTTTTCGGCCCAACCAGCCGATATTTGTATGTATTGGTTGGTGGGTCTAAAAAATATGAGGGGATTTCGGCGGAGGCAGCGACCAATGTCGGTAAATCACCGCAGATTGTGCGGTGGATCTGATAGAATTTGCTGAATATTGTCGGTATCGGGACCTATCGGACAAGACAGGAAACAATCTATGTAACAGTCTATGTAACAATCTATGTAACAGTCTATGTAACAATCTATGTAACAGTCTATGGGCACCAGGAGAAGTAGAACAGCAGACTGCACTGAGCAGACAGAAAGGGGGGGTTCCAGGCACCAGGAATCCCCCCCTAAACACACCCATGATTTAAAGTCAACTTCAGCAACTTCTCTTACCATGATTAGATGCCTTAAAGGGCAACTCCAGCGCCAAAATGAAAACTTACATAAAGGTAAATCACCCCCCTAAACCCTAAACGGTAATAGTTTGAAATGTGAAATAAAGAAGTCTAACCTGAAATCCTGCACAATGTCCTGTTGCCTGTTTCTGCTTTCCTGGTTCTTCCAGTTAGTAACTGTCAGTTATGGATTTGACAGTTGACATCACAGGCAATCAGTGAATGTTAATCTCCTGTCTGCCTCTTCTGAGCATGCCCAGGCTCAGTACAGGTTTCTAAATTGCTCAGTTTCCATGAGGCATCCAGAAGCATAGCAGACATACAGTAATGAATTCATAGGACAAACTATGATATATCAATATATTTTAAAGAGGCCATTCTTTCTAAAAGATGTTCCTATGAGGGTGGAGTTGTCCTTTAATGCATTGAGTTGCTGACATTTAAATGGCTTATAAGCTATTTGTGTTAGGAAAACAAAAAAATTGAACAAGTGTTCCTAAGACTGGGTACACATGAAATCAGACGATCTGCCGAAAATATCTGCTGGTGCGTACCCAGCCAAAGGCTGGGTACACATGGGCAGATTTTTCGTCCCAATCGACCGTTACTTCCATGTATCGGTCGTTTGGGCCAAAAAATCTGCTGTTTAACGATCGATGTCGGTCGCCCATTCCAGGCGAACGGGTGTTCGGACGTGTCGGTAAATCACGGCGATCGATCAGTTCCCTTTAGGACCACATGATCGGTTGCACGAACTGTCGGCCACGGCCACTATTGACCGACAGACATTTGTCCTGGCCAAGCAATCGCTTGTAGTGAATGCTTGGTCAGGACAAATGGTCCCCTTGAGTGTACCCAGCCTAATAGAGTGTCCAGTGAGTGTATATTGCTTCATTGTATTTTAACATTTACGGCTCTCAGTACATTCCCCAAATTTCATGTGGTATTATTGTGATAGAAATACTAATAATTAAGGAATCATATTCATTTTGTGATTGATGGTGTTATTGCTTTTAGAAGAAATATACAACTGTCTACATTGCATAGAATTCTAACATAAGTCTTTCAGTTAAAAAGAAAAGTGGTTCAAAATTATTATTCAATTCTTAGATTTTGAAACACTGGACAAAATGGAAAGTCGAAAGGAACGGTGCCAGAAATTAAATTTTTTTAATGAAAACTCCCTAAATGACACAATTGTTTATTTCCATTGTTTATTTCGATAATATTGTAAATGGGTGGAGAAAATCAAACTGTGGACAATCTGATTGTGATTTTGGGATTTGGAAACCTTCATTACTTCAGGATTCCTTTCTTTGTCTTGGTTTTACTTTTTTATAGTCTGATGTTAACATTAAATATCATGATCCCCGCAATGATTTATTCTTGCCCCACACTTCACCACCCAATGTTTTTCTTCCTCGGTCACCTCTCTCTTTGTGACATCACCCTCACCACCAGTATTGTTCCCGTTATGTTACCTGCTGTCCTGAGAGGTATTGTACAAATCTCCCTTGATGCCTGCATTGCCCAGTTTCAAATCTTTGGTACTGGTTTAACTTCAGAATGTTTCCTTCTCGTGGTGATGTCCTTTGATAGGTATTTGGCAATTTGTCAACCTCTTCGATATGCTTCAATTATGAACCAACAACTTTGCCTTAAGCTTGTTATATTGTGTTGGACGCTAGGCTTTACGGCAGTGTTTAGTGTGGCAATACTATTAAGAAGATTAGAATTCTGTGGTACAATTATTGACCATTTCTTTTGTGATTTCCTTCCAGTAATGCAGCTTTCTTGCTCAGACATTTTTTTAGTGAATTTGGAGAAGTTACTGATTGCCACCCCTATACTCTTGTTTTCATTCACCTGCATTATTGTGACGTATGTCTATATCTTATCTGCCATCTTTAAAATCCCATCCGTTTTGGGGAGGCAGAAAGCTTTCTCCACCTGCAGCTCTCACTTGGCTGTGGTCTCTACATTTCTAGGGTCATTAATTGGGATTTATGTCCTACCATCAAGTGGATATACACTGAAGGCAAATAAGGCCGTATCTTTGCTTTACACAATTGGGACTCCTCTGTTTAATCCTGTAATATATTGTGTTAGAAACATGGAAATCAGGGAGGCCTTTAAAAAATACATATGGAAAAGGAAGAAAGAAGAAAAAAATTCATAAACTGCATCAAAAAGAAAAAGAATGAAAGCCAGTTTAAAATAAAACAATTTTAATAAACAATTTTAATAAAGGATTTTTGGCTTCTGGCTATACTTTACACCAAATTCTGGTGGTGGCCCATGGACTATGTGAGTTATTTCCAGTGGGAATGTGTGGATAGATATGAAAGAAAACGGCAAGTTTCATTCCAGTGCGGCAAACTGTCGCCCGTGGTTTATCAGGGCCAAGCAGGGCTTTTAATATACACAAATAACTGGTTTCATGACTTTCTGTAACTATGAGGTGAAACTTGGAACATCTCTAACCTTCCAAATCACAAAACTAGAGGTTTTACATATTGGGACATAATAAAAAATATAATAAAAAATAATCTATACCAGGTTCTACAATGATTCAAATCAAGTGTAAAACAACATATAAAAGATTCCATAATGTAATTAATTAATTTGGCAGTCTGTTGGTCTGGATCATTAGGTGCATTAAAGGCTTTGTACACACAAAATATCCAATATTTCATCCTGATCGACCGAAACTTCAGTGTATCAAACAAAAAAATTTGCATATCTTTGCAGCGGCCCTGGGGGCCGTCATCTGGCCATTTGTTCATCTGAATGGACGATCATACCTTTCAGAAAACCACAGCCGATCACATTGTCCTTGCAGCAAACTGTTGGCCTCGGCTAGTGGCGAACTGACGATTGGGATGAAGGATCCCATGGTGGGTACTTGTCTTAAATCCACTGAAATGAAAGGGATAATCCAAAACTCTCACAGGCTCAGCTTGTGACATAAAAAGTGTTTATTTACACTTCACCCTTTACTAAGTGTTTATCAGGTGTTTGTCAACATATTGCAAAGGAGAAAGGAAAACAATAATTACAGAGATGCCATTGGTTCTGGTTTCTGGAACAAGTTATACGTCCATTTTAAAACATGATCTGAAGCAGATCATTCAACAGTGAAAAATATTCTTCACACGTGGAAACCATTTATGACAGTTTCCAATAATCCCAGCAAACTTACATGTATCCCAATTTCAGACCAAACAAATCTCAGATTTCTCAGAGAAATTATAGTAAACCAAAGAACTCAGACCCCCAACTGCTATTGTTACCAGTTTATTACATGTATTAGTAACAAAGACTTCTGGGAATTTACCATGTTTTCATGGAAGCTCTTAGGAACACTATATCTTTAAAAAGACTTTTACAGCATTCCACAAGCTAAATGCAAAACCAGAGCCAACTACACACCAGTTTCTGCTTTTTTGAGCCATCAAAAAGTGCAGAGTTCAGGTGTCTGGTACAAAACAATATTGGGAGATGAGAATAATCAATCCTGTCTCCTTGGCCCTGGTGCTTTTAATTTTTTAAAAGTAAATTTTTACAGTATAGTTGTTCTTTAACATCTAAAAAGAAATATGCTTGTGAAGGTTCCCTTTCATCCTGGTCATGGTATATCTGTTGTATTCAGTTAGATCAACTGTAAATAGAAAAGAAGTCACACTTACTGCGGGGAGCTTCTACCAATGGGCGTTCGATAGTCTCCGGGGCAATCACATGTAAGGTAGGTAAGTATAGGTGGGGAAATAGATCCAAACAGGCAGAGGGAGGTAATAAAGTAAAACGTAGCTTTTATTCAATCATATAATATAAAAACACATGGCAGCAAAGCTGAGGAAGCGGAAGTTCCGCGAAACGCGTCAGGTTACGCCCCCCCTTTTCTGCTGTCTGTCCTGTCTTGATTTAACCTCCAATATTATTTCCAAAGTAAGAAATTACACTTTTATTTCTCTTATTAAAAGTTGTAAAAAACATATTTCATAGTTCATGTTCTCCTCTGTGTGTTTCTTTCATATTCCCTACATGATTATATTTCCACCTCCTGAGGATGAATAACCAATAACCACCCATGTGTACTTGTCACATAATAAGTATATGTGTGGTTGCGGTTGGCTTGTGTCCAACTGTACTTCTTTCTTGATCCCTTCCAATCACAATGACATTATCTCCAGCCCACGTCTACTGTCCGTGTTTTGGTGATTTATATTCTTCATCTCAATTCAAGCACAGTAAGCGCAAGATCTTAATATCCTCCAGATACCTTTAATAGCTATAACACAACATCATGATTTTGTCCCCTCGAAAACACAATATTTTATATATCAAGTACCGGTAAGAGGATTGTTTTTATTTAGAATTCACATATTTTGTCTGGTTGCACATTACATGAAAGGCTGAATGCATGTATTTTATTTAACACATTAATAATTTAATAGAGATAAGCAATATTTAAATTTATTGTAAAAGTAACTGTAAACACCATGCTACCGGGTTAGCCTGGTCTTTGCACTGACTTTGCAGGGCCTGTGTGAAGTCAAAAAGTGGTGGTCTGTCTCAAAACACATTTACAATAGTATCTATTCTATCTTCTAAACTTATCTATCTAACTCTGTTATCTATCTATCTATTATCTATCATCTATCTAACTTCTATCTATTCTATCTAACTCTATCTAACTCTGCTATCTATCTATTCTATCTATTACTATCTATCTATCTATCATCTATCATCTATCTACTATCTATCTTATCTCTAACTCTATCACTATCTCTATCTATCTATCTATCATCTATCTATCTAATCTATCTATATTCATCTATCTATCTAACTCTGCTACTCTATCTATCTATCTATCTATCTATCTTATCTATTTCTATCTATCTATCTATCTATCATCTATCTATCATCTATCTATCTATCATCTAAATCTTATCTATCTATCTATCATCTAATCTAATCTATCTATCTATCTACTATCTATCTTATCTATCTATCTATCATCTATCTATCTATCTATCTATTCTATCTATCTACTATCTACTCCTCTATCTATCATATCTATCTATCTATCTATCTATCTATCTATCTATCTATCTATCTATCTATATATCGATATCTATTGCTATCTATCTATCTATCTATCTATCTATCTATCTATCTATCTATCTCTATCTATCTATCTATCTATCATCATTAGATATCAATCTATCTATCTACTATCTATCTATCTATCTATCTATCTACATATATCTATACTATCTATCTATCTATCTATCATACTATAACATCAGCTATTCTAACGCATCTATCTATCTTTTTTTTTCTATCTCTCTATCTATCTATCTATACTATCATCTATCTATCTATCCATCTATCTATCTATCTAACTCTGCATCTATCTAATCTTCTGCTATCTATCTTTATATCTATCTATCTATCTATCTATACTATCTATCTATCTATCTATCGTCTATCTATCTATCTATCTATCTATCTATCTATCTATCTATCTATCTAAATCTACTATCTAACTATCAACTATAGTATCTATCAACTATACTATCTATATATCTATCTAATCTTAATTATCTATTATCTATAATCTATCTATCTATCTATCTATCTATCTATCTCTCTATCTATCTATCTATCTATCTATCTCTCTATATATCTATCTATCTACCAGACAGTCAGAGTAGGGGAAGGCCGGGAGCGCAGAGGCCGTCTGGGTCTGAGTCCGCCGGGGAGTCCGGAACTAGGGGCACAAGTCAGTAAAACATTCGGGGCACTTTGCAAAACATCCGGGGCACGTGCCCCGAATGTTTTAACGTAGATACGCCACTGCAATAGACATTTGAATTTTGAGATGTACTAAATCTTGTATACATTGCTGGGTCTTGGCTAGGTAAATAATGCAAACAAAACTTACTGCATCCCCCCCTCTGCTCCACCTAAATTTAAATACCCCAATCTACCCATTTTAACTTAAAACCAGTGAAATGGAACATACCAGCCCAGTTGTTATCTGGTGGAGGAGTTTAGGGACATTTAACTTTGCTATAAAGACCTGCTGAATGCTGCTTTTTTCAATTCACATAAACAAATGTATCTCCACTCCTTCACTTGATTTTTTCAATCGGATAGCTGCTGGGATGGTATGTTCCTTTTTACTGGTTTTAAGCTAAATTAGGTAGCTTGGGGGGGGGGTTAAATTTAGGTGGAGCGTGGGACATGGCTAGAATTTAAAATGCAATTAATTAAAAATGGAGTATGTATTATAATAATATAATAATGTGATTCTTAAACAATAAGTATTGATAAAGTCCAGTAAAAAATCAAACCCTGTTCTGATGGAACTTTAAAATTTTCAGATTTTTTTGGATAGCAGAACTTCTCCCTGATTTTCGATAATTACGGTAGGAATTTTTTTAAAAATCAAATATTCTAGAATTATTGAATTTTAGAAATCGAATATATAAAATTATAAAATAAACAGGAGGATTTTGAGAAATATTGAATACGTGACCTTTCCTTCTGAATACATAAACTCTCAATTGCGAATATGGGAGAAATAGTGGATACACAAGCCCTCGAGTTTTAATATTTTGAAATAAATTTTGGTTATATGTCCATGTTCCACGGACCATTTCCCAGGTCCCTAAGCCATTTACACAAACTTACACAAACTAAATTTAATGGGGATAAGTTAGTTACGGCAAATGTCTTAAATATTTTTTTTCCCCTCTGTATACACTATAGAATGATCCAAGTACAAGATATCATAGAGATAGTAGCAATAATGGTGAAAAGATTCAATGCACTTTGGTTAACCGAGGATATGGACAGAAAGAACAAAATAAGGTTAATATTAATAAATCTCCTGGACCGGATAAAATACATCCTGCGGTACTTAGGAAGCTAAGTTCAGTTTTATCTAGGCCATTGTTTCTCAATTTTGCAATTCCTCATGTCCGGTGGTGTGCTCTGGATTGGAAAAAGGCTGATGTATTCCAATATCAAAAAGGGTAGTCTTCACAGCCGGGGTAATACAGGCCTGTAAGTTTAAACTTCAGTGGTGGGGAAGATCCTGGAAAGTTTAATAAGGGAACATGTTCTAAAGTATGTTTCGGACGACATATAAGTAGTAACCAGCATGGATTTAGGAGGAATAGATTTGTCAAACTAACTTGCTTGGCTTTTATGAGGAACTAAGTAGAAATTTAGCTCTGACATAGCCGTAGATGTAGTTTACTTGGATTTTGCAAAGGCTTTGATACAGTCCCCCATAGGGGATTAATGTATAAGCTAAGGTCTGTTGTCTGGGGTGGTGCACATTTGTTGATGGATAGACAATTGGTTAATGAATAGAATGCAGAGAGTAGTTGTTTAATGGGGCTCATATATGGGACTAAAGTGCTAAGTGGGGTGCCACCGGGTTCTGTGTTGGGGAAACTTCTATTTAATCTATTTATTTATGATTTGGAAGTGGGTAGTGTCAGCAAGGTTTCTATGTTTGCTGATAACACAAAACTTTGTTGACCATTAAAAACTTCAGAGGATGTGCAATCTTTGCAGGGGGATCTAGATAGATTGTCACATTGGGCTGCTAAGTGGCAGATGAGATTGCACATCCTTTATCAGATGTTGATAAATGTAAGGTGATGCAGTTTGGACATAAAAATCCTTGTGCTGCTTATACAATAAATGGCTCTGTGTTAAGTGAATCCCTGTTGGAAAGGGATCTTGGAGTTTTGGTGGATAACAAACTTAAAGGTAGTGCCAGGCGGCAACAGCCAGAGCCAGCATGGTATTGTCTTGTATAAACAGAGGTATGGATTCAAAGGAGGAAAATGTTATTCTTCCTCTTTACAAAGCATTGGTAAGGCCTCATTTGGAATATGCAGTACAATTTTGGAATCCTGTGTACAAAAAGGACATCTTTGAAAGGGTTCAGAGAAGGGCAACTAAATTAATAAGGGGATTGGGGGAGCTTGAATATGAAGAGAGACTGGAAAGGTTATTATTATGTACGCTGGAGAAAAGGTGTGGGGATATGATAACTGTGTGTAAATATATTAAAGGGGAACTGTGGTCTCTGAAGTCCCTCCTCCTCTCTGCTGTGTCCTGGCAGAGTAGGTAAGGGAATCTAAAGCCCTTCTCTCCCACTATGTGAAAACAGCCTTTTCAGGCAGAGTTCTCGCTATGTTTCCCACAGAGTTTTCTGAAGGTGGGGGTGTCTGAGTGGCCCACGGCACCTGAGAGTGGGTGGGGCTTGTGCGTCCATGAGTGGGAGGGGCTTGTGCATCTGCGAGTGGGCAGGGCCACGGCACCCGCGAGTGGGCAGGCCACATGGGGCTGTAAGAGAATGGGCCAAGAGATGCCTGCAACTGGAGGGACCATGGGGTCAATGAGTTGAAGGGACCAGGTTGGCTGCAAAGGGGAGGAGGAGACACAAGGCAGATTGACTGACATGGTTTCAGAGCAGGAAGCAGGAAGTGCAGGGGAGGGGACCTGGTGATGCTGCTGCCATATCACACACAAAAATGTAAATATCTTCAAAACTATGCAAATAAACAATGAAAATAATTGCAAAAATTCTCAGGAGAGCAAATTCTATCAATTTACCTAAAGTCATTTTTGGACCACAGTTCCCCTTTAACGGGCCATACAATAAACTATCTGGGGCATTGCTCACTAATAGAGCATGTCAGAGGCATCCCTTAAGACTTGAAGAAAAAAGGTTTAGGCTTTAAGTTCGGAAAGGGTTTTTCACTGTGAGAACGGTAAAGCTATGGAACTGTCTTCCCGTTGACATTGTTATGGCAGGATCATTGGTCAGTTTCAAGAAGAAGCTGGATGAGTTTCTGCAAGCAATGAATGTTGCAAGTTACTGGTATTGATACATAAAGTAGAGTTGATCCAGGGAAATTTCCGATTGCCACTTGGAGTCAGGAAGGAATTTTTTTCCCCTTCATAAATTTGGTGGGTTTTTTTTGCCTTCCTCTGGATCAACAGTTAGGCAGGAAATGAGGATATTGCTAGATGGGTTGGACTGGGTGGACGTATGTCTTTATTCAACCTCAAATACTATACTATACTCTACTATACTATACTAACTTTAATGATTGTATGAAAATTTGGGGTTACATGCCCTGCATAAAAGCCTGTGGCCTTGTACAGGAAACTTCTTGGTGCTGAAATATCCTTATATTACACTGTAAGGGCACATTGTCCCTTATATATTAACAACACATTTTAGTTTAGTCTATTGGTGGCAATGTACTAGAGCAGTTTACTATAAAAATTACATTTTTATTGACATGCTCTTTTATAATAATGTTCTCCCCAGTATATATTTATATAGTGTACCCTGATTTATGCAAGTTATTGCTGTATGTATGTTTGTAATGTTTGTGCCTTCAGGTTTATCGAATACCTTTCAGACAACAGAAGATAAATGAAATTTATTAAAATTAGGAGTGTCCTGATCACCATCTCAATGAACATTAGAAGAAATATCAGGCCCAGGTGAAGACTTTATTATATTTTAATTTTGTAAATTTTTTAATTTTTTTATTTACCTCTTGTCTCAGTTTTATATATGAAAATGTGATTTTTCTTAGTGAAGAAGAAAAGCTAGAAAAGTGCATTGCATTGTAAATCCAGCACATCAATACTTCAAAAACGCATCCTTTCTGGTTAAATGTTTTTGTACAATATTTAACTGAAAACAAATATTTCATAATTGCCTTTAATGCCACAGATACATTTGAAGATACAGCTTGCTTCTGTGTTAAAATGGTCTTTACACTGCTCTAGACTCCTAGACATTGCATTTATTCTTGTTTGATTTAGAACCAAATATTCAAGCTTTGCATTGTACCTAAATCAGGACAATAAAAAGTGATATGTATTTCAGATTTTCTTTCTGAATTTGACCGAAGAAAATAAAAAACTAACTGCTCACATTTCGCAATGAATGAAGTAAATATGCCATAGTACTAAAAAGGTACATGAATGGTATTGGGAACCGAACAATGGACAATATGATCATTCTATTGGGGTTTCAGATTCTTCATGACTGTAGGATTCCTTTCTTCTGCTTAATCATTTGCTTTTATTGTTTGACTATAACAGTAAATATCACGGTTGCTACACTGGTTTATTCTTGTCCCAACCTTCACCATCCAATGTTCTTCTTCCTCACTCACCTCTCCTTCTGTGACATCACACTCACAACAAGTATTGTTCCTGTTATCTTACCTGGTGTACTGAGGGGCACAGTGCAACTATCTATTTCTGGCTGTCTCGTCCAGCTTCAAATATTTGGCACTGCCTTGATTTCAGAATCTCTCCTTCTTGTGGTGATGTCCTTTGACAGGTATGTGGCAATTTGCCACCCCCTTCGATATACTTCTATCATGAAAACACAACTTTGCCTTCGACTTGTTTTTATGTGTTGGACCTTGGGCTTCTCAGCTATGTTAAGTGTTGTAATATTGCTAAGTAGATTAGAATTCTGTGGTACAGCTATTGACCATTTTCTTTGTGATTATCTTCCAATTCTGCAGCTCTCCTGCTCAGATGTTTCAGTGGTGAAACTAGAACAGATATTGGTTAGCACTCTTATACTCATGTTTTCTGTGATATGTATTATTGTAACATATGTGTATATTTTATTAACAATCTTTAGGATACCATCCCTTGTAGGCCGCCAGAAAGCTTTCTCTACCTGCAGCTCTCATTTGGCTGTTGTGGGCACATTTCTGGGGTCATTGATTGGTATTTATGTCCTACCATCCAGTGGGAATACATTGGATGCAAATAAGGTTCTATCTCTGCTTTATACTGTTGGTACCCCACTCTTTAACCCAATCATATATTGTCTGAGAAACAGGACAATCAGGGAGGCCTTTAAGAAAAACATATGGAAAATTAAGATCCAACATTTATAAATGTTTTAAAAGTTTAAAGAATATTTCATATACAGGTGTATGTATACACAGTATATTTGTTGAATAAATAAAAATAAATACTTAAAGGGCCATGAACCCCCCAAAAAATGACCCCGTTTTTATCATATCTGTAATTGTCAGAGAGACAGAAGTGCTGCAGGATTGTGGAGAGGTAAGTAAGAAGATTGCAGAGTGCTCCTGTCTTTCATAGCCCTTTAATATAATGCTCTCTACCTAATACATATTTAATGAAGTAAAAGAGTTCCAGGCACTCTCAGGTCTTGTGCCTGGAACTCTTTTACTTCATTGGATATCTGTGAATCAACAACCAGAAGCACTCAGGCAGATGGAACTATTGAAGGTAGAGTGCACACTTTTCTGTTTAACTAATACATATTTAATATATAATGTTTATTTGAATGTTTACATGCAGACCTAAAAGGCTTAGGGGCATATTTATAAACAGCCGTGATTACCGACGAAATATTACCGCCGCACATCGTCACAGTAAAATCGTTATTACCACCATATTTTTAAAGGCGACTTCCATTGCGGTGGTAAGTATTACCGCTACGATGTGTGGCGGATATTTGAGCTCTCTTCGCCATGATACTGTAGTGCAACGTGCTAAGTACAGTATTGCGGCGAAGAGAGCTCCCAACAGAGGGCTGGGAGGGGCTGCTGGGAAAGGATTGTGCCGTGGGTGATTGCATCTTCCGCCACAGAGGGTGGGCGGGGTTTATGCGTACGCCCACCCCGCCCTTGCCCCCTGCGGCGGATACCATGCTCACGTTTAGGGGAAGGGAGGGGCCCTCTGGGGGGTGGGGGGGGTGGAGGGACAGGTTTGGGGTGATTTTCATATATACATTTTTTTATTTGAAGGATCAAGTTGGCCTTTAATTTAAAAACCACCCATTTACTTTCTTTGTTAAGACACATAACAAAAACCTCCCATTTACTATTCAGCAGAGATTCCCTTAACCTGCTAACTTTTTTTTGTTTACTATTTCCTTTTTTAAACAATCATTGTAAGGCTGTGCCAAGTGAAGATCCAAAACTGATTTAGGTTGGAACTCCCAGCTCCATATTTGAAATTCAGCCGGTCAAAACTACTGATAGAGGGTCATATTTAAAAACCTGCGGTATCACAAATTTGTGGTACGGTAGGTACCTGTTTAAAAACAGCTGATTGCATGTATGCGCAATCAGCTGTTTAAAAGACCGGATCCGATCTTCTGGGACAGAACCGGAAGTTCGGGTCCGGTCTTTTAAACAGCTGATTGTGCATATGTTTCATTCATATGTGCGAAAAGCTGATAGTGGAAGGGGGTGGGTCAGGGGCCTGGCCTCCAATCTTGCAGGGGGGCCTGTGCCTCTGCAGATTGTTCTAGCTTCAATCTTTCCAATGTTACAGCATGGTGTTTTTTCTTGCTAGCACTGTGATCTGTGACATCACCATAATTTTGGGGTCTGCCTCCAAGTTTGGAGCATGTACACTGCTGGAACAGAGCATCATCAGCTGAATCATACGACCCGCCCTATGACTTCTAAATAGTTTTTAAAGCAAGTCACATGCCTGAAAAGAAAACGTTCCCCCCTAAGGTGCCCAGAGGTAGAGGAAAGGATAGAGAATGGTTGCAGATCTGAAGCTAACTTCAGAAAAGATCATTTTTTGGGTTGGGGCTTTTACACAGAACATAATGTGACTGTCACAGAGACTTAGATAGACAAGACATACCAGAATATGTAACTTTACAAGCCTAATATTAAGAGTAGAGAAGCTTGTTTGAAAGGTATGGAAATGGTCTGTTAAATAGAGAGCACTTGTATGGAGACCACAGTTACCCTTTAACAGTGAATTACTAAAGGGGAACTATAGTCCATATCAACTCTAAAAAAAAGTTTAAATAAAAAGGTGGGTGTGGAGGTAGGCGTGGTAATTCCTACCTCCCAATATCATTTCTGTGAGGAGCACTAGCACAAAGAAAACTACTGCCAGGCTTCCTTAGTTCTGCAGCACTATCTGTGTACCTAGGAGTGTGTACCTAGGAGAGCCCAGGAAACTAACTGGACCGATGAAAACAGCAAGTGTTGGTGCTCCTCAAAGAAATGATGTAGGAATAATCAATCCTACCTACCTGCCCCATGCATTTTTTAAAATTAATTTAAAAATGTTATTTTTAACATCATTTAGAACTTACCGTGAAAAGACACTGATTAAAGTATCAAATATAAAAGTGTCACTGGACAAAGCTAAAGTCTTGGGAACAACTTTTTGGTTAAAAAATCTGAATGTTTTTGGGAAATCACAAGTTAAAAGGACAGAACCAAACACTGGACAATATGATAAGACTTTTGGGATTTCAAACACTTCATGACTGCAGAATTCCTTTATTTTGATACTGTTATTGTTTGACTATAACATTAAATATCACAGTTGTCACATTATTCTTGTCCCAACCTTCACCATCCAATGTTCTTCTACCTCAGCCCCTTTTTTTTGTGACATCTCACTAACAACCAGCATTATTCCTGTCATGATACCTGGTATACTGAGAGGCACAGTCAACATATCTCTGTCTGTCTGTCTTATCCAGCTTCAAGTATTTGGCACTGCATTAATTTCTGAATGTCTCCTGGTGGTGATGTCCTTTGACAGGTATCTGGCAATTTGCCACCCTCATCGATACATACTTCTATCATGAACAAGAACCTTTGCTTCCAACTTGTTTTATATGTTGGATTTTAGGCTTCACAGCTATGTTTGGTGTTGTAATATTGCTAAGTATTTAATTTTAAGTAATTTTGTGGTACACCTATTGACCATCATCTTTGTGATTATCCTCCAGTTCTGAACTTGCTTGCTCAGACAATTCTACTGTGAATCTAGTACAGATATTGGTTGGCACTGTTATCTTTATGTTTACAGTCATATTTATTACGGTCACATATGTATTTATTTTATTATCCATCTTCATATTTCCATGCATTACCTGCTATGGACACCTTCCTAGAGTCATTGATCAGTATTTATGTCTTACCATCCAGTGGGAATACATTGGATGCAAATACAGTTGTATCTCTGCTTTACACTGTTGGTACCCCACTCTTTAACCCAATCATATATTGTCTGAGATTCAGGACAATCAAAGAGAGTTTATGAAATGCATATGGAAAAGGAATTCCAAAGAAAGTTATAATTTTTGAAAAAACCTTTGTACAAGTGTAAATATCTTCATCAAATAAAGAAGATAATTAAGAGTGGCTCTACTCTTGTTTCTCTGGGCTACATCATATACAAATTCTAATGTAACATCTTCTTATCTAACATATTATACGAGTGGAAGAAAAGCCACAAATACTAAAACCACACCCAGATGTTTATAAAGAGAAAATTGTTATCAGATATAATAGGCTGTTAGGGCTAGGCCACACTAGCGCGTTTTTCGCGCGTTTGCGCATGCGTTTCGTGCTCGCGTTTGCGCCTGCGATTTTTGCTAAAATGGAAATCGCGGGAACGCAAAAATTCCCACGATTTCCGATGCGCATGCGATTGCGCGTCCGTTCGCTTTTGGTAACGCACGTGTTCACCATTTTTGGTGCGTTAATGCATGCGTGTCGAAAACGCATGTGCAAAATGCGAACGCGAGCGCGAAACACGCAAGAATCGCGCACACAATCGCGTGCGATAACACTCGCGATTTTGTACGCGATTCCTGTGCGTTGCAGTGTGGCCTCACCCTTAATTTTTAGATAAGACACTTAAACTAGCCATAACATAGGCTGATAGATTACCAAATGAGATCTGGAGAACCTATCGGAATTCCACACCTTGCACCGCCGATCTTCTCTAGATTTTAGTTTTAAAACTACAGAATATGCCATGGGTTTTTTTAGATAAAACAATCAATATTGCCTATCAATATATCAAAAACACAGAAAAATGTATTTTATATACCGATCAATTCAATTGAATTTGCCAAATTTATTGAAATATCGATGCCATGTATGGGGGCCTCAAGACATAAACTGGAACAGGAACTGCTCATGTAATGAATGTTGGTTGCATACTAAAAACCACTTCATGTGTTTTTCTTACTGTTGTGCTATGCTTTAGTACATGTCATGTTTAAAAATCTAAAGACTGTTTATCAATCTATGTATAGGTAGGTATATGTATACTCTGTATGTTTCTCATATAAAAGTTCAAAATCTAATCAATATTTAGTATTACAGTTTCATTTTAGTAGCAACTTGGTAGCAAATTCCCCTTTACTGAAAGATCTGCAAATTAAAATAATGAAAGAAAGTAGGAAAAAGAATATAGTATAATTAGATATGCTCCAAAATGAGAATTCATTTTCAACTGGAAGTAATAAGGACCAGTTCATTCACTGAAATAAAATGTTGCATGTACCAAACTAGGGAACTGTGGGAAGAAGTTCCATTGTTACAAGGGTAAAAACCACTTAAATTCCAAAATACGCTGCCCAATACATTCATGTTTAAAATGGGTTCACTGCCAGATTGTCTGACGTTAGCACTGACTTAAGATATTCACCCCATAATTCCCTCTGAATTGCCCTTAAACAAGACTCACACTTGATAAATTTATTGGCAGTAAATATTTTCACAAAAAGTTAACCTTTAAGTAATTAAAGGGTTGATGTAATACTAAAAAAGTTACGTCTTACCTGACCGGATCCAAGAATTCTTTAAAGTCTCTCGCAAGACTTACTGCATCACGGGATCCTGGTCAGGTAAGATGTAAGACTTTTTTAGTATTGGGCCCGTATGCAACTGTAGCAATATCGTTAGGATTTGCGCAAAATGGTTGCACTAATCTTAACTACAGTAAGCCATTACTACATTGGCTACAGCTCCATATTTCTCAAAAAATTGGAAATGGTGTGGGCAGTGGGATATTAGATATTAGGAATGAAAACCCCTGCTTCTTGCCACACGTAATCGCGTATTGCACATCTCCCGGGTTTGTGATCAGAAATGCCAGGCTAGATTGCAAGATATCTATAAGCCAAGAGGTGAGGACCTAGTGGTTTAGGTTCTTGTCCTAGGTACTTTTATTATGAGGACTATGTGTGGAAATAGTAAAGTTGCCTTTTCTAATTCAGTTATAATTTTGGTGCTTTGGAATTGTTTTGCCATCAATTTATAATTCTTCAATCAATCTTTCAAATTTTAAACTATATAAATAAAATATCCAACAGAAATTTTTGATTTCATCAAAAGTTAGGTAGGGTGCAGAAGTAGGGTAAAAAGGTTGGACTTTATAGCCCTATGTCTTTATTCAACCTCCAATGCTAAGTTACTTTAGCAAGTACATCTGTGCCAATGTGTATTTCAGCAAGATGAGAACCCTAGTGGTTTCATATTCATTCCATATTCACATAAATCCAAGTACGCTAATTACAGCCAACCCTGCCCAGACATGGTAAAACTACATCTGCCCCGGATAATATCAGCCAGATCTGGGAGAACTGGGCTGCCCCCCAGAATCTGTCAATTCCAGCTGTACCTTGGGAAAACGAGTAAAGCTGGGAACACACAGTGACAATAAAGCCCCTATACCGTTGGATCTGAAGGTCATCAAAAGGCCTTTTTTGTCACTGTGCATAGTGCTTTATTCAAACCTTTCCAGGGGCCGATGAACGCTTCCATTGGCCTCGCAGACAAAAGTATTGGGAATGGGAGTTGGCCACGGTTGTTGGAAACATGCAGTCCCGAGCGTTCTCCCTGGGCTGTGTATATGCTGTGTACAGTGAGAACGCTCAGGAATGTATGTATGCTGATCTTTGAAAAATGACAGGCAGGATTTTGCAGATCCCATGTGAGTACCCAGATTAATATTTAATATGCTGATATTTAATAACATACCATATGCATTTAATTGTGTACTACAAGGCTGTATACAGAAAGAAAATGGAAACTCTATTGGATTTCCCCCTGATTCTGATTCTCTGTGGAGCCATGCGAGTTAAATGATTGGAAGGCCAAGTCTGTTAGTAATGGGGTTAAACCTTAATCACACTTATAGATAAAAGTGCACTTATTTGAAAAAAATGCACTTCACGGTTAATTATTTTCTTTGGAGGATCAAAAATATCTTTCACAATTAATTAACACCTTGGTGTATTTAATTATTCCCATATTGTTAGGTTTCTACCTCCTGAGGCTGCATCAAAATATATAAAGACCTGAAACAGACAGCTTACTCAGGGAAAACTACAGTATAAGGTACAACATTGTATGACCAACCAGAGGAATGAATTTACTTTCTTGTCAGCATCATTGCAAATTCTTTAAATCCCCGTCTACTTCCTAATGATCTTCAAATTTCTTAATTAACAAAACAGCTTTGATAATGTCCCTGTAAAATAATTTGAAGAAAAGCAGTAAGTTAAATGCTTGGAACTAATTTTTATTTCTGTTGTTTATGGCAAGATTAAGTTCCCTGCAGTAATTCTGAATTACAACTTTTAATTATCAATGAATTAGACTATATATTATTTATAATACATTGGAAAATATTGTCATTAAATGTAATACTGTACTGCCTTTATAAAAGAGATTAAACAATTAATGTTAAAAGAAAAATTGTGTTTTTGTTTTAAGATAACCATAAAAAAGTTATCTAATAGTTATGCATAAAATATCTAATAGTTATGCATAAAATATATTTATATACATAAACAATCACACATTTTGTAGTTATTACTCTTTATACATAAATTGTATTTAAATAATCATAACGAATTTTAAATATCTTAATTAGAACAGCTGAGATCATGTCCTCGTAAAATAAACTTAAAGCCAGAAAAAAACATATGTTAAAGGACAACTGTATGAATTAAACCCACCCTCCACCAATTATTAGTTATTAGAGATGGCTAATCTTGCAAAAACCAGTTCTGATTTGCAGATTTTTGCAAAAATTCAAAAATCTGCAAGTAAACCAATTGAGTTAAAAATAAATCTGAATGCTCCACCTAAAATTAAGGTATAAATAGCAATGGTAAGTTACTGAGAATGACTGGGAAATGGTCTGGGGTACATATATCATGCCCAAAATCTTTTAAAACACCGCCCAGTACCGAAAACTCTATGTGCTTCCTGTTTTGACTTCCATTTTATTTTTGAAAAACATTTCTACAAATAGTTCATAGGTTCAGAATAATCCAAAAACATCAGAAATCTTAAAAATCCAAGCAAATCCGTGAAATCTGCTTCAGAACTGTGTTTGGGTTCAAAATTGGGTCGATCTTTATAAGTTATTAATTAGAAAAATGTGTTTAGTCTTCTCTCAAGAGCCCTTCATCTGTAATTAAATGCTTCATCCTCCAACCAGCCATTTGTAGCGAAACAATATTGGATAATTATCCAAATAAACTAATAAATAAATCAAAATATTAAACCAAGGATTGTGTAAGTTTTACTGTGACTGCACTATAACATGATGGTAATTTAGTATTTATTTTGTATGTTTCTATTAAAGAGCTATTAGAAAACTAAAATAAAAGCTGAACGGATTTGTATCAGGACCGGTGATTTTACTTTGTTAAATCTATATGGTAATGAAAAGAGAAAACCAGACTATGGAAAATCTCATAAGACTTCTGGGATTTCAGATGTTTCGTGACTATAGGATCTCTTTTTTACTCTTATGTTGTTTCCTCTATTGTTTGATAATAACTGTAAATATCATTCTTTCTGCCTTGATTTACTCTTGTCCCAACCTTCATCATCCAATGTTCTTCTTCCTCGGTCACCTCTCTATTTGTGATATCACACTTACTACTGGAATTGTTCCTCTTATGCTTCCTGGGATACTGAGAGGTATAGTTAAAATATCTCTTGCTGCCTGTATAGTCCAGCTACAGATCTATGGCACTGCTTTAACTTCAGAATGTCTCCTTCTGGTGATGATGTCTTTTGACAGGTATCTGGCAATTTGCCACCCTCTTCGATACACATCTATCATGAACAAACACTTTTGCCTTCAGCTTGTTATATTGTGTTGGACCTTAGGCTTCACAGTAACATTTAGTTTTGTAATATTATTAAATAGAGTAGAATTCTGTGACACAGCTATTGACCATTTTATTTGCGATTACCTTCCAGTTCTAAAATTTTCTCAATCAGATATTTTTTCAGTGAAATTAGTTCAGTTACTGGTTTCCACTACTGTAGTTATGTTTACAAGCATATCCCTTGTAGTAACATATTCCTATATTTTGACCACCATCTTGAAAATAACATCCATTTCAGGGCGGAAGAAAGCATTCTCCACCTGTAGCTCTCATATGGCAGTTGTGGGTACATTTCTAGGGTCATTGTTTGGTATTTACATCATACCGCCTTCTGGAAATACACTCAATGCCAATAAGGTATTTTCTCTGCTTTACACCTTTGGCACACCTCTCTTTAATCCGTTAATATATTGTGTACGAAACATAGAAATCAGGGGTGAATTTAAGAAATGCCTATATCAATAGTATAAATAATCCCCTTAATGTGTTGAATAAACTTCATTGAAATTCCCAGGAGTGCTCCTATATCTTTGTTTATATATATATATATATATATATATATATATATATATATATATATATATATATGTGTGTGTGTCATCTAGGTAACATGTCATTTTGTAAATAGAGGAGACTGCAACAGGTACTATTTTTTATTGCAAATTCTAAACAGGCTTTATATGTATGCTACTTCTATTAAGTCCAATAAATCAATATTATTAGCAATGACCTCATTCTTTCTGTTGTTGACAATGGAGCATATAGAATCTTCTGGACTGTAAAATCAGAGAAGCATAAAAAGAATTAAGGTGACCATTCATTTAAAACTGCCAGCCCCGATCAATTTGCAGCCATCGTTATTGTCATAACATCGACTGCAAAGCATTTTCCAGCCAGGCAACATCAAGGAAATGTAGCAAGGTAAATACGGAGGAGGAGAGCAGTTTAAACATGCCAGGAAAAGGTGCTGCAGACTTTATAACAGTGACCCTGTGACTAGCATCCATGAAATCCCTATCCCTGCCTCTTTCTTCCTTCCACCCAACTCTCCAGTAAGCACTAGGGAAGGTGAGGATTGAACAATTCAATGGAGGAGACATGGAAAGCAGGTACATACTGTATACCATGTCAATGCCTGCAGCTGAAAGGGTTAAAGGTAATACTCTGCTGGCACCGAAAGTGTTAATAAAAAATGGCAATAATCTTGGGAAGACTGCTGGCACTGAAGGGTTAATAGCAAAACTTTGGAAAAGTGCTGGCACTAAAAGTATTAATAGGAAAGTCTGCTGGCACTGAAAGGTTAATGGTAATACTCTGGGAAAGTGATGGCACTGAAAGAGTTAATTCCAATACAATTTCTGGGGAGAACACTGGTGCCACATACCGCGCATCCACTGAAACCTATTCTGTCCTTCCAATCAGTATTTATTGGTGGCCAGTGACACTGCTTATGCACAAACATATGTAAACACACCCTCATCACCTGGCACAGCGTGCGCCTCTTACCAACTACTAAAGCAGTCCCACTAATAAAGAAACGTCCACAGCAGCAGTGATAATTTCAGAAGGAATTGATTGGGAAAACACAGCTGCAGTTTGACTGGCCAAATTGGGTGGGGAGCGCGTGGGTGGGAGGGCATATATGGCACTAAGATGACTAGAAACGGCCCTGCCAGTGTTATTATAATCCTATCTGTACATTAGGAACAGACCAAATACCCATAATCACCAAAAAGAGATAATTATGGTAGTACAGAGCTGTAGATTTGGAGCACATTCTAATTTCTCCCTCAAACATTACCTCAAAGGATGGCTCAGTTTAAAAAGGAAAATAGATAATAGTAGAAAAAAATATATTTAGACACCTGATAATTTATTGTTTTGACAGCGAGATATCCCTCTTACAATCAGCCCTGTACTGTACACATACCATACAGAGATACACATGTTCAATGTGTAAGCAGAACAGTAGAACACACACAAGAAGCACAAAACTAAAGCTGTAAAAGTGCTGGTTTATACAAACCATATATGCTACATGTTTCAGACATGTTTCTCAGACATACATAATCCATAAGTAAATGAATCTAATATAGACACACAGGAAGTGACCTACGCATTTTACATGCCACATCCCTCCACTGCTTCTAGGAATAACAACAGTGTGTTAACCAGGGAATTAACTTCAAGTGTAATGAGGTGAGATACATGTGGTATTACTAAGCGAAAATCTGTGGATCTGGGTTTCATTCACTTTTAACACTTGCTTTTATTTTTCAAATGTGTGAAAATCCCCACCTCCAAAGAATTTATTTTTAAAGTTAGTTACAGGCATGTACTCATTCTATGGGCTTTCCTCTACCCGTGGATGCTTTAAAGAGAAAATTTTTTTAATTTTCATGCTTGTGGCTAGCTTAATAAGTATATTGGAGTTTAACAAGGGAATCTGCTGATCTGACATTTTTCCTCTCTCTTTCTTCCAACAAGTACACATTCCATATCCATAGCCTTTCCTCCTGTGCCCCATTGTTATTTGTGACTGTTAAATTCATATATCTGTACGCATTCCATATCCATAGCCTTTCCTCCTGTGCCCCATTGTTATTTGGGACTGTTAAATTCATATATCTGTACGCATTCCATATCCATAGCCTTTCCTCCTGTGCCCCATTGTTATTTGTGACTGTTAAATTCATATATCTGTACGCATTCCATATCCATAGCCTTTCCTCCTGTGCCCCATTGTTATTTGTGACTGTTAAATTCATATATCTGTACACATTCCATATCCATAGCCTGTCCTCCTGTGCCCCATTGTTATTTGTGACTGTTAAATTCATATATCTGGTACGCATTCCATATCCATAGCCTTTCCTCCTGTGCCCCATTGTTATTTGGGACTGTTAATTCATATATCTGTACGCATTCCAATCCATAGCCTTTCCTCCTGTGCCCCATTGTTATTTGGGACTGTTAAATCATATATCTGGTACCATTCCATATCCATAGCCTTTCCTCCTGTGCCCCATTGTTATTTGGGACTGTTATTCATATATCTGGTACCATCCCTATCCATAGCCTTTCCTCCTGTGCCCCATTGTTATTTGTGACTGTTAAATTCATATATCTGTACGCATTCCATATCCATAGCCTTTCCTCCTGTGCCCCATTGTTATTGTGACTGTTAAATTCATATATCTGTACGCATTCCATATCCATAGCCTTTCCTCCTTGCCCCATTGTTATTTGGGACTGTTAAATTCATATATCGGTACGCATTCCATATCCATAGCCTTTCCTCCTGTGCCCCATTGTTATTTGTGACTGTTAAATTCATATACGGTACGCATTCCATATCCATAGCCTTTCCTCCTGTGCCCCATTGTTATTTGGGACTTCAATTCATATATCTGTACGCATTCCATATCCATAGCTTTCCTCCTGTGCCCCATTGTTATTTGGGGACTGTTAAATTCATATATCTGGTACGCATTCCATATCCATAGCCTTTCCTCCTGTGCCCCATTGTTATTTGTGACTGTTAAATTCTATACGGGTACACATTCCTATCCATAGCCTTTCCTCCTGTGCCCCTTGTTATTTGGGCCTGTTAAATTCATATATCTGGTACCATTCCTATCCATAGCCTAGCCTTCCTCCTGTGCCCCATTGTTATTGTGACTTAAATTCATATATCTGGTACACTTTTCCATACCATAGCCTTTCCTCCTGTGCCCCATTGTTATTTGGGACTGTTAAATTCATATATCTGGTACACATTCCATATCCATAGCCTTTTCTCCTGTGCCCCATTGTTATTTGGGACTGTTAAATTCATATATCTGGTACGCATTCCATAGCCTTTCCTAAGTGCTTTTTTATTTTATTAGGGGGGTAAAAGTAGTTTTGTTTATTTTCTGACAAACTCCTATTTCCCTGACTCCTGATATGGGATCTTCCCTGTTTCAGCCCTTGTATCCAGCTGGAGATCCACTTTGTTGTTCATATTGAACTCTGCTAATTAGTTAATTACCTTGCCCTGTGCCTGGCTTTCTCCCTAAATTCAGACAATCATAGGGAGCTGTACTGGGGTAGAGCTGTGCTGTGAGTCTAGATCATCCAGTATAGATATCCTAAGTATATTGGAGTTTACGGGGGTGTGGCCTAGACGAGCATGGAATAGGACGCAGAAAGCGGGAGCTCCGTCCGCCTTCCCTAACTTTTGGCAATTATCCTGAAAGATACAAGACAGTTGAAATCCTACCTTACGTTTCTGCCTTGCCCCTGGCCGAATGCCCCACAATCGAGAAAAAAAGCCGGCAGCGGTGGCAAAACTCAAAAAATTTGAGCCCACAGACAGAAGAGCTAACACACAACCGCGCGGGACCGCCATCTTCCCCCCTCCACATGGCTAGGCCCAGTCTGAGATCACCACCTGGAGATGGCCGACCCCACCGGACATCTCGCCGGAGCTGCAAACCTCCAAACCAGACTACTGGTGCAATCCATGACAGCAAATCCACACTAACAGTGATGATGGAGGGTAAAGTCGATATCAGCCTCTCCGGCACGACTTGCAGACAGTGCGGCAAGGTGCACGGAGGTGGAGAACCGTGTTCCACTCTAGAGACACAATGGCTCCACTGGCCCGACATCTCTTGTGTGAAAAGACAAGTTGAAACTTACTACCAAAAAGCGGAGGATTTGGAGAATAGGATGAGGAGACACAACCTCCGCTTCATAGGAATCCCCGAAAAAATAGAAGGAAACGTGGCTGAAGACTTTATAGAACGATGGATCCTACAAAATTTCACAAACGCGGGCCTCTCGGCCACTTTCTCCGTGGAACGAGCACACCGGATCCCGGCGAGAGCCCCACCACCGGAGCAAGGCCCAGCCCCCTGATTGCCAGAATCTTAAGTTCCAAGTAGAGACCGTATTCTACGTTCAAACAGAGACCGATACCAGCTACAAATAATGGCTCCCCGATACTAATATTCCCCGACTTCTCGCGGACCTTCGAAAAGAAGAGATCCACCTTCCAAGCAGTGAAACTACTCTACGTTCGCCAGGCAAATATAAAATATTCCCAGACCTTCCCAGCGCGGCTGAGAATAGAGCCAACAACCGCTCCATATTCTCGACAGCCCGGAGGAATGCCGAGATGGCTGGACGCCCGTCCACCGGAGCCAATCAAGGCAGGGCTCCCCAAACCCTAAAACACAGATGCGAGAGATCCCCGGTGTGTTCTGACCCGCTGCACTTCTGGATGAAACCAGGTGATACAACTTCCACACGGAGACCAATATACCCTATACTAAAGGTAGGGCCACACAACTACACCCGAGATGCTACCTGGTCAACATCTGTAAGGTAAGCCGGTCCGGCTGGACTTAAAACAAGTACACTCGCCCCAATACCTGGCATGTATATAAGTTAAAACATGGGGGCCTATGCCTGCCCCGCTGTCCCCTCGGCCCACATGGTGGGGACTTACTCCATACGCTCCGGACCCCAGAAAGGAGCCTATATTCAATTAAACTACAAACCTGGTGCCACGCGAATATCAACCACATGGACATAGCGACTCATAACGGCAGAATGGTCACGGAGTACCACTAAGCCCACAACCCTGAATATTCCCACACCGGAAACCCTCCGACCCTTGAGTACGGTCGAGGGGGGTGTTGTTTGCTGTATGATACTACCCTAATCTATGCTGTTACCCTGGGACCTTACTGTACCACTACAATGTCATAGACTAAAGGCCAAAATCCCAGGGCCAGATTGGGAAGCCACTAATCAATCCCCAAAGGGAACCACCTGCTATGAACACCGCCTAGCGTTTGTCCCGGGATCTGTATTTGTACTAAACAAATAGTTTGTGTGATGTTATCAATGACCCTGGGCCCCGTTCCCCCCCCCCCGGCACACGACCCGACTGTGGTGCCAGCTCCGGAGCGATAAACAACTCCTAAAAGGTAAAAGGCGGCAGGCGGGCATCTGCCGGGGGCGGGTCGGGGGGTATTTGGGTCGGGGTATCCCTCCGTGCGGTCAGATGAATGTAAAAAAGTAATAAACCATAGGATGTTAATATATTCAGAAGAGGGTACTGTACGGAGGGAGCCCAGTGCTTCCCAGAGGTACTATATAAAATAACTGTCGAACTAATGGGTATACATACTACAACCCTATATAATTGCCATACTACTGCGTAACGCAAAACCCACTCCATACTGATATACTCTGACGACACCAATGTACGGGAAACTACAGTACACCCCCGGAGCTCAATGTAAGTGAGTCTCGGAATGGCAGGGGGGCGTAATACAACTGTGAAATGTAAAAGGTTTGTTAAGAAATGCTGTAATACAATATAGTGGTGAAAACTCAATTCCAAAATGAATACACGGAAATATATAATAGTGATAATGTTATATTTATAATATTCACTGGTACCAAGTCAAAATAGACTCGCCGGGCTGGGGGCGGCCCTCATATAGATTCCCGCGGCTGGCGCCGTGTGGCCGGGGGGCTGGGGGGGCTGGGAGGGAGGAGGGCGTAGACGAACTGGACCCACTGGAGGGGGTGTCGGGAAGGGACGGGGGTCATCCCATCTAACTGCCCACACTGTCTTAATTAATGGGACACCATACTTTGCACCGTAGTAAGCAGGTGCTGCCCCGTTCTAAGGGCGATTTCTATTTATATATGTTACCAGTTTATATCTCTCAATTGAGAAAGTTATGGTTAAATGTTTATATATATTGTTGTAAATGTCTGCAGAAAAGTGACTTAAGAACTACTACAAAGAAATATCACGATATCTGCACCGGCCTACCCCCCCTCCCTCTCCCTCCCCCCCCTCTGCCCTGCCCTTTTATCTGTGCTGGACTGGCCCGTGGGGCCCCCCCGAGCTTAACCCAAAGAAAACAGTCTACCAATATAATAGGGGAGACAATAGCAGGCAAATTAAAATCCGTCGTGGAACGTCAGAGGATTAAACAGCCCTTTAAAAAGACTCCAATTGTTTGACAGAAATCCATACTCTCCATCCTGATATGTGTGCCTCAGGAGACACACCTATCAAAAGACAACCAAAAATGGCTAACAACCTTGGGTGCATGGGCCTCATAGTGTACATACAACATACTCAAGAGGGTGTAATGATAATGATTCGATCCACCCTGAGTTCACCATTATCAACTCACAGAAAGACAACGAGGAGATTGTGTGTGTTGCACTGACAATTGAAACACGCTATATGTGCTTATAGGTTATATACAATCCCCCTCCTGCAACACTCATGCCACTACAAAGAATAATTTCCTTCGCACTTGCCTACCTAACGCCTCCATAATATGTATGGGTGACTTTAATATGATAATGTCAAACAATAAAGATAGACTGCTGATCCTGAGTGCATCATCCTCCAAGGGGAAGATACTTACCTGGCCAGAACAATGGCGGAGCTCGGCTGGATGGATATCTGGCGAGTTAGAAACCCTCTAGCCTCCACATTCCTGTTACTCACCCACACATAATGTTCTGTCCAGACTTGACTACTTAGTATAGTATAGTATAGTATTTGAGGTTGAAATAAGACATAGTCCATCCGTCCAACCCATCTAGCAATATCCTCATTTCCTGCCTAACTGTTGATCCAGAGGAAGGCAAAAAAAACCCACCAATTTATGAAGGGGGAAAAATTCCTTCCTGACTCCAAGTGGCAATCGGAAATTTCCCTGGATCAACTCTACTTTATGTATCAATACCAGTAACGTGTAACATTCCTTGTTTGCAGAAACTCATCGCTTTTTTTTGAAAATGCCAATGAACCTGCCATAACAACGTCCTGGAAGACAGTTCCATAGCTTTACCTTCTCACAGTGAAAAACCCTTCTGAGCTTGAAGCCTAAACCTTTTTTCTTCAAGTCTTAAGGGATTCCTCGTGTCCTTTGACATGTTCTATTGGTGAACATGCCCCAGATAGTTTTTGTATGGCCCGTTAATGTATTTATACACAGTAATCAAATCCCCACGCAAGCGCCTTTTCTCCAGCGTACATAATTGAACTTTTCCAGTCTCTCTCATATCAAGCTCCCCCAATCCCCTTATTAATTTAGTTGCCCTTCTCTGAACCCTTTCCATTTCAAAGATGTCTTTGTACACAGGATTCAAAATTGCCTGCATATTCCAAATGAGGCCTTACCAATGCTTTGTAAGAGGGAGAATACATTTTCCTCCCTTGATCCATACCTCGCTTTATACAAGACAATACCATGCTGGCTCTGGCTGTTGCCGCCTGGCACTGCTTGCTACCTTTAAGTTTGTTATCCACCAAAACTCCAAGATCCCTTTCCAACAGGGATTCACTTACACACAGAGCCATTTATAGTATAAGTAGCACAAGTATTTTTAAGTCCAAAATGCATCACCTTACATTTATCAACATTGAATTTCATCTGCCACTTAGCAGCCCAATGTGATAATCTATCTAGATCCCCTTGCAACGATTGCACATCCTCTGAAGTTTTTAATGGTCGACAAGTTTTGTGTCGTCGGCAAACACATTGAGACTCTTTCGTCAATGAGACACTGGCCCCCCATATCAAACAAACAACATACCTCCCTAGAGGGTATCTATCATTCCTGTCCGTTGGAATTCACAAAACACAACGCACTATACAACAACCGCTCAATGAGAATCCATCCCTTCTGGCTCACACTAATATCAGAAGAAGACTCACTGGGAAATGAATATCAATCTACTTTGACTGAACCACGAACCCACCCCGAGAGACTGTCTGGGATGTCCATAGCCTTTCCTCCTGTGCCCCATTGTTATTTGTGACTGTTAAATTCATATATCTGGTACGCATTCCATATCCATAGCCTTTCCTCCTGTGCCCCATTGTTATTTGTGACTGTCTCCTGTGCCCCATTGTTATTTGGGACTGTTAAATTCATATATCTGGTACGCATTCCATAGCCTTTCCTAAGTGCTTTATTTTATTTTATTAAGGGGGGTAAAAGTAGTTTTGTTTATTTTCTGACAAACTCCTATTTCCCTGACTCCTGATATGGGATCTTCCCTGTTTCAGCTCTTGTATCACAGCTGGAGATCACTTTGTTGTTCATATTGAACTCTGCTAATTAGTTAATTACCTTGCCCTGTGCCTGGCTTTCTCCCTATAAGTTCAGACAATCATAGGGGGAGCTGTACTGGGGTTAGAGCTGTGCTGTGAGTCTAGATCATCCAGTATAGATATCCTAAGTATATTGGAGTTTAACGGGGGTGTGGCCTAGACGAGCATGGAATAGGACGCAGAAAGCGGGAGCTCCGTCCGCCTTCCCTAACTTTTGGCAATTATCCTGAAAGATACAAGACAGTTGAAATCCTACCTTACGTTCTGCCTTGACCCCTGGCCGAATGCCCCACAATCGAGAAAAAAAAGCCGTGGCAGCGGTGGCAAAACTCAAAAAATTTGAGCACACAGACAGAAGAGCTAACACACGCTGAAGACTTTATAGAACGATGGATCCTACAAAATTTCACAAACGCGGGCCTCTCGGCCACTTTCTCCGTGGAACGAGCACACCGGATCCCGGCGAGAGCCCCACCACCCGGAGCAAGGCCCAGACCCCTGATTGCCAGAATCTTAAGTGCCAGAGATAGAGACCGTATTCTACGTTCAAACAGAGACCGAGACCAGCTACAAATAGATGGCTCCCCGATACTAATATTCCCCGACTTCTCCGCGGACCTTGAAAAGAAGAGATCCACCTTCCAAGCAGTGAAACTACGTCTACGCCAGGCAAATATAAAATATTCCATGACCTTCCCAGCGCGGCTGAGAATAGAGGCCAACAACCGCTCCATATTCTTCGACAGCCCGGAGGAATGCACGAGATGGCTGGACGCCCGTCCACCGGAGCCAAGATCAAGGCAGGGCTCCCCAAACCCTTAAAACACAGATGCGAGAGATCCCCCGGTGGTTCTGACCCGGCTGCACTTCCTGGATGAAACACAGGTGATACAACTTCACACCGGAGACCAATATACCCTATACTAAAGGTAGGGCCACACAACTACACCCCGAGATGCTACCTGGTCAACATCTGTAAGGTAAGCCGGTCCGGGTGGACTTAAAACAAGTACACTCGCCCCAATACCTGGCATGTATATAAGTTAAAACATGGGGGCCTATGCCTGGCCCCGCTGTCCCCCTCGGCCCACATGGTGGGGACTTACTCCATACGCTCCGGACCCCCAGAAAGGAGCCTATATTCAATTAAACTACAAACCTGGTGCCCACGGAATAATCACCACATGGACATAGCGACTCATAACGGCAGAATGGTCACGGAGTACCACTAAGCCCACAACCCTGAATATTCCCACACCGGAAACCCTCCGACCCTTGAGTACGGTCGAGGGGGGTGTTGTTCTGGATGGATATCTGGCGAGTTAGAAACCCTCTAGCCTCCACATACTCCTGTTACTCACCCACACATAATGTTCTGTCCAGACTTGACTACTTAGTATAGTAGTATAGTATTTGAGGTTGAATAAAGACATATGTCCATCCAGTCCAACCCATCTAGCAATATCCTCATTTCCTGCCTAACTGTTGATCCAGAGGAAGGCAAAAAAAACCCACCAAATTTATGAAGGGGGAAAAAATTCCTTCCTGACTCCAAGTGGCAATCGGAAATTTCCCTGGATCAACAAGTCCAAAATGCATCACCTTACATTTATCAACATTGAATTTCATCTGCCACTTAGCAGCCCAATGTGATAATCTATCTAGATCCCCTTGCAACGATTGCACATCCTCTGAAGTTTTTAATGGTCGACAAAGTTTTGTGTCGTCGGCAAACACATTGACGACTTCTTCGTCAATGAGACACTGGCCCCCCATATCAAACAAACAACATACCTCCCTAGAGGGGTATCGGATCATTCCCCTGTCCTGTTGGAATTCACAAAACACAACGCACTATACAACAACCGCTCAATGAGAATCCATCCCTTCTGGCTCACACTAATATCAGAAGAAGACTCACTGGGAAATGAATATCAATTCTACTTTGATCTGAACCACGAACCCACCCCGAGAGAGACTGTCTGGGATGGATTTAAAGCATATGCCAGGGGAATGCTGAACACCACGATCAATACACTTAAAAAGCAATCCAGGGCCGAGGAGGAAGCTCTGATAAAGCAATTACAAGAAGCCGAACAATCATACTGCAATAACCCTACGAAAGCCTCGAGAGATGGATGGAGCCAACTACAAAGACAATACAATATCCTGCTCAAAGAAAAATCCCAACGCAAAATGTTCGATGTGGGCAGATCCCTGAAAACTTACCTGACAAAGACAGAAGAGTTTAGGAAAACAGACTTCCTTTTTATCCTCTTCTCAGGTTCAAAGAAGGGGTCTCAACCAACAAAAGCAACTATATCCTCATGGATAAAAACCAGCATTAGACAGGCCTACATTGGCAAGGCAGAGTCTCTACCCTCAGGGGTTACGGCGCATTCTACCAGGGCTTTAGCAGCATCCTGGGCCTTCCGAGCCCAGGCCTCGCCTGAAGAAATATGCAAGGCGGCAACCTGGTCAACCATGTCCACCTTCATCAAACATTATAAGGTGGTCACATCAACTGCAGACCAAGCAGGATTTGGAAGGAAAATCCTTCTGGCTGCATCATCCTTATAAATAAATTTAATTTCTAGCATCATAACTTGTGTCCCTCCCTTCAATATATAAGCTTTTTTATATCCCTTAAGTGACCACTGCCATGCAGGACCAGGGAAAACTGAAAATCAAATCATACTCACCGAGATTTTCTTTTCCTGGTCCGTGGCACGGCAGTGGTTAGCTCCCTCCCTTCTATAACTATTTTATTTTGCAGACATCCAATCAAAAAGACATGGAGGTGAGGGGGAGGATACCTTTTATAAGCTTTGGGAGGGGTTCCTGTGTCCTGCCCAGCAGGGGGATTAACCCTTAAGTGACCACTGCCGTGCCACGGACCAGGAAAAGAAAATCTCGGTGAGTATGATTTGATTTTCAGTTATCTAACCAACTCCTCTCTACATTCCACACAGCCTTCGAAAACCACGGTCTCCCTCGATCGATGATGGACGCCACAATAATACTAATCCCGAAACCAGACAAAAAAAATCCTTGAACATCAAGCATACAGGCCAATCTCATTGCTTAACAGCGATTACAAACTAATAGCCAAGACCCTGGCCAATCGCCTGCAAAAAGTTCTAACCTCGATAATACACCCAGATCAAACAGGCTTTATGCCAGGCAAAAGCACATCTATAAACATCAGACGTACCCAAATACATACACAAATCATACATGATGAAATGGAAGATAGAGCGGTAATGTCACTAGACGCATGTCGAGCATTTGACTCGGTAGAGTGGTCATTCCTGTGGAGATGTATGCGGAGCTTCGGCCCAAACTTCATAAGATGGATCCAACTGCTGTACAAATCCCCACGCGCCACAGTCCGAGTAAACGGAGTTTAACAAGTGAATTCAACAAGGAGGTCAACAACACAGAATTACAGAAGGAGCTAAGGATCCAGTTTCACCTAAGTCTTAACATCTGCCTAATCTGATTGGAAAAATGATGTATATACTGTGTCTGGGTCTCACTGTTTTCTGCACCATGTTCCCTAATTTGTTTTTGTATTCCACCCCTCCTCACCAATCTCCCAACTCTGTTTATATCTCTCCATCCCTTCTATCTACCCCCTCTTACTGCTCCCATATGCTATATCAGCTCCTCACTAACACTGCTCTTCCTTCTTGTTCAAATGCAAAAAAGAAAAACACCTACAAATCCTCCTCCCGCCTTCTGTCTCTGTTCGTCCTCCTACTTCTGTCTGCTGGTGATGTATCCCCAAATCCTGGATCATGTAACATCTCTGTCTGCCATCGTCCGTGCCCTGTCTCACCTTTGCTTGCCCCCAGTCGTGGTTCAAATCCCTCCAACCTTCTATCTATTCCTCTGATTCCGCCATATTGTCTGCCTTTCTCCTGTTCTCTGCTTAATGTTCGCTCGCTAGTTAACAAATCTACCCTCATTCATGATCTCTTCTGCTCTAATAATTTTCACCTTCTTGTCCTTACTGAAACCTGGCTTTCCCAACCTTGCTCATGGTGGGTTCCGCTTTTCCCATTCGCCTCGCTCCTCGGGTCGTGGTGGGGGTGTTAGCCTTTTACTGTCAGCCTTCTGTCAATTTATTAACATTACCTCCATGCCTGACCTTTCATTCACATCTTTTGAGGCTCATTCAATTCAGCTCTCCCACCCCTTGTCCCTACGAGTAGCTGTGGTGTACAGACCGCCATCTACAGCATCTCCATCTGCATTTCTCTCCAACTTTGAAACTTGGCTTATTTTCTTCCTCTCTGCTGACTGTCCTGTTCTGATTCTGGGGGACTTCAACTGTCACATTGATGACTCCTCCCTCTCCTGGCTCTCTCGCTTCCTACAAATAACCTGCTCATTTGATCTTCAGCAATGGACTAACGCTAGTACTCAAAAGGATGGCCACTTCCTGGACCTAGTGTTCACTAAAAAACTCTCAGTCTCGTCATTTTAATCTAACTCCTTCCCCCTTTCTGATCACCATCTTATCACTTTTCAGGCTCAACACTCTCTTCTTCCTCCTGTCCCTCCACCTTTATACTAGATCCATAGATCTCCCGGCACTCACCTCATCCCTGTCCTCTAGTCTCTCTTCCCTTTTGACAGTTGATGACCCTGACTTGCCTGCTAATTCCTATAATTCGATCCTGACTAACACGATAGACTCCATTGCTCCCTTGCATTCCCCCAGATGAAGAACCTCTAATGCTCGTCCATGGCTCAACCCCACTTCCCGTTTTATACACAGATGCACGCGTGCTGCTGAACGTGAGTGGAGAAAGTCCCGTACAAAGGCTGACTTTCTCCATTACAAGTTCATGCTGCAAAGTCTCGGCTCTGGGCTCCTGCTGGCAAAACAGAACTATTACCGGAAACTCACAAATAACAACAAATCGAACCCACGTTGCCTGTTCTCCTTTCTGCGCCCCTCTCCCGCTGACCCTCTCCTTTCACCGCACTCTCCTCAGGACATTGCCCATTACTTTAAGCATAAAGTGGAGTCCATCCACGTGCAGATATCTGGTCCTAGGGATGAATCTCAGATTTTGTTGTCCTCTCCTCCCTCAGCTATTCTTGGATCTTTTGCTACTGTGACTCATTCACAAGTCTTGCCTGCTTTTATCATGTCCGCTCACAACCTGTCCTCTTGATCCCATGCCCTCTGTATTACTGAAGAACTGTAATCATGTGCTTACCCCTTTACTCGCCCAGATATTCAGTGCCTCCCATACATCTGGAATTTCCCCTTCTGTCTTTAAGAATGCCCATGTTAAGCCCATACTAAAAAAGCCCTAGAAGGACCCCTCCGGTTTAGCCAACTACCGGTCTCTCTCTTACCGATAGCCTCTAAACTTCTAGAACGTTTAGTCTTTTCCCGTATTGCTAACTACCTTTATGCTCATAACCTATTGGATCCTTTGCAATCTGGATTCCGTCCTGCGCATTCCGCTGAGATGGCTCTGTGTAAGGGTGTAAATGATCTGCAGGTGGCAAAGGCCAATGGTCACTTTTCTATTCTTATCCTTCTTGACCTCTCCTCTGCTTTCGACACAGTCGATCATTCCCTCCTTATGCGGATACTTCACTCATCACTCATACTTCATTCACTCATGGCAATGGCTGTCAGTTTGGGACAATAATTCAAAACATCCATGCCAATAGCCATATCTTTTGATAAACAGGCATATTGCCAATCTATCTGTATGGCTAGTTAACATTATATCAAAGTGTGACTGATTTGTTTGGGTAAATATACAGTTTTAGATAAGTGGGACCCTAAGAATTTTACTAGTCTGGAAATAAGCATTAGTATGACTGCTCTCAGGGGTGTAGCTACCAGGGGTGCAGAGGATGCGACCGCACCAGGGCCCTTGGCCAAGAAGGGGCCCATTTTATGCTAAGATTCCAAAACTACCAGTCTGTTTTACCAGTGGTCTGTATACAAAGCATTTTTACCATTGTCTGTGTGCCAAGCATTTAACCAGTGTCTGGCTGTGTGCAGTTCCAGTTTCCCAACCAGTTTATCAGTGTCTGCATGCCAAGCATTTAACCAGTCTTTGTGCCAACTATTTTACCAGTGGTTATATACAAAGCATTTTACCAATAATTATTTGATTTGCGGTACCGATTTGTGTTTGTGGTGGTGTTGGGGGGCCCATGCCCAAATTTTGCATCAGGGCCCATAAGTCTGTGGCTACACCACTGACTGCTCTTAACATGTCTGTCAAAATTACAAACTATAACACTGTAGGGAATAAATTAGAAATACACCAAGGTGTAAATTCATTGTGAAATATCTCATTGAAATGGTTCTCTAGAGAAAATAATAAACTGTCAAGCAGATTTCATAACCCAAAATTCATCCTGCCTCATTATGCAATGATTAGGACAACAATGCAATATTGCAATATTCCTCTGCAGGAATAAGAATATTTTTCAAAAATACAGTCATTGAAAAATACTTGTGTAAGAAATATGTGTAAGAAATATGGCCTTGATGGTGTGGTACTCACAAGTACGCTTTCAGGAGGAGGCTGATAGTCCAGAAAATGCAGGACACAGAGGCTGCTGGGAACAGTAGGCTGGATTCTGGAATAAGGTGCTGCTGGGAACTGTATGCTGAATACTGGAACAAGGTGCTGCTGGAAACTGTATGCTGAATACTGGAACAAGGTGTTGCTGGGAACTGTAGGCTGGATATTGGAACAAGGTGCTGCTGGGAACTGTAGGCTGGATACTGGAACAAGGTGCTGCTGGGAACAGGCGAGAGGCGAGAGGTCTCGCCTGTGGAGTATCACGAGACCCTGAAGAAGCCGTTGCGCTAGGAGCGCGAAGGTGAAACGCGCGTTGGTTGTTTGGAGGAGGCGAGACTGTCCAGTGTTTGTGATATATGTTTCTTAGAGATTCCAGTCGGGACATAGATAACTTGCGTTTGGAACTGTTGCTCATACTTACCATCGGGTGAAGAGTGTGGTCCGTCCCGGTCAGCGGGTCCTGGCTTCTCACGTAAGTCCCGTACTATTGATTTCATCATGTGGCCAGCTTATTTATGATAGGTCTTTATTACAAATGGAAGGAATCTTGAATACGAACTGATCCATATAGGATACATCGCATGGACACTGGACATTTGGTATAGGTAATTGGGGACGCCCATTGCCGTACATGTATGTTTTTAATACGTTATGTTAGTATATTATGTGTGGGTTTTAAGGTTGTTGCAATATCTCATATGAGGGGATATGGGTAAGGGTTTATGTGCAATATTTTTATTACTTGGATGTCAATAAACAGAGTGGTATTTTTTGGACCTTTATGCGCTCAGTGCCTTTATTATAGGGTCTTTTTTCTATAAGAGGACCTTCTGTGTCCTCTGTCGCTTCATGGTAGCATATATGTTTACCCTGTAAGGCACCGCTGTATTTGCAGTGTTTGCGATGGTCCTATTATGTATAAGGAACTGTGCCACATCAGACCAAATGTAGATTAAGTAGGCACAGGAACAGGCTAGGTAAGTGGTTACAGGAGCAGGCAAGGTAGGCATAGTCTCTGGAATGGGAAGGGTAAGTAGCAGGATGAGTACAGGAGCCAGGGGTAGCGGAGCTACAATCAGGCACCAAGAGTAGGATGCCGCCGGCTTTATAAAGTTCGCGCTGGGAGATGCGTCTGCATCGTGATGTCATCACACCGTGTACAATAATTCTTAAAGGGCATGTCCATCCTAAATAAAAACTTTTACCATATTATAGGGTACTCTTACCCACCCCAACCACTATGTCAGAATACTAAAAAAAGAACGAGACCTCTACTTACAGCCCCTCGCTCCTGCGGTGCTCTGATCTGGCTCCCTGCTTGCTGGAACTTGCAAACAGGAGCTTTACCAGCAACCACATCTGTAATTGGCAGAGAGGAAGCCAATCACAGACACGGCTGCGGGCAAAGCACAGTGCCATGGGAGAGAGGAGCTGTAAGTAGAGTTTTGATTCTTGTTTTTAGTAATCTGACATATAGGTTAGGGGTGGGCAGGGGTGCCCTACACTACAGAAAAGTTTTAATGCTAGGTGGAAGTGCAGCCAGGGGTGGATCTGGAGGATGGGAGGGAGGGGAGGAAAGGGCTCGCCTGCGTATGTCACAATCCCTCCCGGAGGCTATATTAGAGTAAGAAACCTTTTGACAGGAAGACAGCTCCTATCCTGGACATTGGATAAACACTGCCAGAGAACCAGGTAAGGTTGTAAGGTAAGGTTTTTTTAAACTTCACAGTGGGGCCAGTAGTAGGTCGAATTTTATTTGGGGGGGGGTGGACATGCCCTTTAAAAGACAACTATACCGGTGAAACACACACATGGTCAGCTGAAAGTTAGATAAGTATAAAATAAAACCCACCTACTCTTGTGTTGCAATGCAGGACTTAAGTCATGCTAACATTGGTTATCGCAACTTTTACTCCAATTTTTGCCCTGTTAATGTGCCTTGTGTATAACAATGCTGTGTACAAAATTAAAATTGACAATCAATTTGCTTTCTCCATGGAGCCACAAAAGTTTACACTGGAAAGGCAAAGCAAGATTGTCATAATGTAAATAAGACAAACATTCCCCACTAAGCAATTTATTCAACTATAAAAATGAGTTTATTAATTATATGAAATCTGCTTGACAATTATTTTCTCTAGAGAACCATTTCAAAGAGATATTTCACAAGGAATTTACACCTTGGTGTATTTCCACTTTATTCCCTACAGTGTTATAGTTTGACCTCCTGAGGCTGCATCAATACATATAAAAGATGTACAAACTTACATAAATTTAAAAGATGTACAAAAGGAGACGGATTTCTTTCCATCTACATCTAAGCAGCATCATTGAACAATCTTCTTAATCCACATCCCAGTCCTAATGATCTCCATATTTATGAATAAGCAAACCATGAGTAAATTAAATGGGTTTGCTAAGAACTAAGATTTACGGTAGGTTCTTTAAAATGACAACAATTTTTACTATCAATTTTACCATGTGACCAACCAATATATTTGCCCAGGAGGTTACATTGGTCCATCACTGCGTACCAAGTCTTAACTCATAAGGCTGCAAAAAGCATTAATTCCAGTTTTTTGTGTCTAATTTATACAGCTTCATTTTATGCATTTTTTTAAAAAAAATATTTTTTTTCCAATTTAGTATAACTGCCCAAAAAACTAATGGTCATTTTTTTGTTGATTTTCCCAGTAAGTCATTATCAAAGAAAAAATAAGGTTTCCAGTAAAACTGAAAGGATTTGCATCCACAGCATTGATTTTCAAAATTAAAAAGTTTTTTTGGTTATAATTTATTAAATTCATATGGTAATTAACACAGAGAACCAGACTATGGACAATTTCATAAGTCTTCTTGGATTCCAGATATTTTATGACTATAGGATCCCTCTCTTCCTCCTTAGTTGTTTTCTCTATTGTTTGATAATAACTGTAAATGTGATTGTTTCTGCCTTGATTTACTCTTGTCCCAACCTTCATCATCCAATGTACTTCTTCCTCGGTCACCTCTCTATTTGTGATATCACACTTACTACTGGAATTGTTCCTCTTATGCTTCCTGGGATACTGAGAGGTATAGTTAAAATATCTCTTGCTGTCTGTATAGTCCAGCTACAGATCTATGGCACTGCTTTAACTTCAGAATGTCTCCTTCTGGTGATGATGTCTTTTGACAGGTATCTGGCAATTTGCCACCCTCTTCGATACACTTCTATCATGAACAAACACTTTTGCCTTCAGCTTGTTATATTGTGTTGGACCTTAGGCTTCACAGTTACATTTAGCCTTGTGATATTGTTAAATAGATCAGAACTTTGTGGCAAAGCTATTGATCATTTCCTCTGTGATTACCTTCAAGTTCTGAAACTTTCTTGCTCTAATGTTTTTTCTGTGAAATTGGTTCAGTTATTGGTTTCCACTACCGTAGCTCTGTTTACAAGTATGTCCATTGCTGTAACATATTCCTATATTTTGAAAGCCATTTTAAAAATGTCATCTACTACAGGGCGGAAGAAAGCATTCTCCACCTGCAGCTCTCACGTGGCTGTGGTGGGTACATTTCTAGGGTCATTGTTTGGTATTTACATCATACCGCCTTCTGGAAATACACTCAATGCCAATAAGGTATTTTCTCTGCTTTACACCTTTGGCACACCTCTCTTTAATCCGATGATATATTGTGTAAAAAACATAGAAATCAGGAAGGAATTTAAGAAATTAATATTGCAAAGGAAGACAAAAGAAATGTGATTCGATTATCAGTTGTGCACAATTAAATGGGAACTAAAGTCTTTAGACAACATTGTTCCGATAGACGTAGCACATCTTTCAAAGATACAACAAACTGTCTCTCCCCTATCCCATAGTTTTGGCTGCTATGGTGGTTATTAAATGAAATTAAACTGTGGGCCTGTTCCCTTTAGGCCCTATTGTTATACTCCCTCCAAGGGCGTGTGAACTAGTTCCTTTAGTTAAAGAGTTCAAATACCTGGGCATTGTTATTACTAAAATATCTGAAGAAATCTTGAACCACAATGTATTCCCACTCCTAGATTTGGTACAAAACAAAATTAAAGTGCGGAAACATATAAATCTAATTAAAATCATCCTCCAATATCATTTACATTCTTCAGCACTGATAGGATCATCCCAAAAACTTTCTTTATATGGTTACAGAATACACTCCTCTACCTACTGTGGGGCTCAGGCCAAGCACAAACTAAATTCAAAACACTCCAAATGCCCAAAACCTCAACTGGTCTGGCACTACCGGACCTTTTCCTGTACTATTTGGTAGCAGCCCAATTTCTATATATTGTGTGTTACATTGAAGGTTTGACCAAGCCTTCTGGGTAATTGTACTCCACCCAGAGTTAGGTCATGTGCTCGTTTGAGCAAAGTACTTTAAACTAAGAGTCACTTCCAGCATCAGCCACACAGAGAAGCTGTCAGCTCATGCAGCCAAAAAGGCAAGTACCAGTAGGTTAGGACCCGTTAAAAAAGCAACCTTGACGTGGTGACTGGCTTAAAATAATTTGGCCAACTTATTGAACGAATTGCTTTTATTTATCCAGGGTTTAGCAGACTGTTTGTAGTAGCAACTTTATGGAGGTAGCCAATATGCAATTAGAATTGTTTGTGCACTAGAATTCTGTTTTTTGTATGTATTATATTTTTGGTCTCTAGTCGCAATTTAATATGGATGTACAACAGCCCAATTTTCTATATATTGTGTGTCTATTATACCTATTCGTGAGTAAATATCGAATCTGCGAGTAAAATGTCTATTACACCTATTTGCAAGTAAATATCAAATCCGCAAGTAAAATGTCTATTATACCTATACGCGAGTAAATTATCGAGTTGTTCATGGGATAATTATTGAATGTTCAAACGCGAGAGCTCGAAAGTAGCGCACGTGAGAGTAAAATCGATTTTTCGAAAGTCCTGGATATTCGAACATGTTCCCCAGACCATTTCCCAGGTCCCACAGCCATTTACATTAAGTTACCATTGATATTTTAATTGTATTTTATTAGAACTTTTCAAACTATTTGACTCCCATTGACTTTAATAGGAATCCTATATTTCCTCCTTGCCAAACTCCTTCTTGCTTTGATACCTTCAATTATTCTACTGCCTTATATCAGAATTCCAACTACTGGTCTCACGAATATACTGTACTCCTGTTTACTGGCTAAGGGCTCCACCAGACTCCAGGCTACACTATTACAGATATGTAACAGATATATACATACACTTGATGAATCTGACTGGGAGGAAGTTGTCCAGTTGCATATCTAGGTGTCTCCGTCTGCCAACCACAGAATAATGCAGTTATATATTTTACACCAGGTCTACCTCTCCCTTTACAGATTATCTTATGTCCCCAACTAATACTTCCAAATAACCCAAATGTCTTATCTGTTGTATATATTATAGTTAGATCAAGTTGACTTAAAGTTTAGTTCTTGAAGACGTTTTGCTAGTCCTCCGACTAGCGAAATCTGTTGGCAATATAAGTACCCTAGAAAGTCGCAATTAGCATATAACAGGCAGGTGTTAGGGACCTTCTGAATGCAAGGTGTGTTTGTGATTAAGAGGTGTGCCCAGGGTAAGGCGCTAAAACAGCATTGTACATGGCAGACAGTTGGTGTCGAACCCCCCCACCTCTATTCAGACTTGGTTTCTTTATTTTCACCTAAATGTCATGAGTCACCAGCAGACTTCTGGCATCTAATTTGGACTTGCCCGAGGGTGTCAATGTTCTTGAACAGAGTTACAACGGTAATTTTACACGTGCTTCAGGTACCGGTGACACTAGACCCTGGGTTATGTATATTGGGGGTTGGCAGGACTAGGGGCCACCACTTTTTAGCCTTTAATGATCGGTTTAACAATTGTTAATTGATAAACTGATTGTTAATTTCTGATCATTTTTGCTATTCTTAATTTTCAATCATTATCATAAATTAATGTTAACAATTGTAAATAACTGATTTACAATTTACATTAATAACACAGCACCATTAAAACAGACATACTCATGGACACACTCAGATAACTCCGCCCTACGCGTTTCGTATACAATAAAGTAATTTTGTTTTTACTTACCCATTCCAAGTCCGGTTGCCTGCCTCATATCACAGGGGTTTTCCCCTTCTTATCTGCCACAAAAAAAGTTTAGTGTATTCTGACTTATTCTTACCTTCCTCTGTGGCTCCGTGTTTGCACACTGTCTGATTTACTGCAGGTCTTTTCCCCCTCCCCCTCCCTCTCTGTTCATCCCCCCCCCCCCCCGTTCATTTAGTCCGGCTGTAAATTAAGCCTGTGAAACAAGCTGCTCATGCGCATTAATCCTCCTACACATGACACATGACTCTAACCTTTGTAAACAAAAAAAAAAAAACACCTTGGTATGTAAGCCTGTAGAGAGGAAGTTTCTCTGTTGTTCTGAAGTGCTACGTAAGGAATGGGAGGGGGAAAGGAGGGGGAGTTTGGAGAGACAGTCCTGAATCACTGCAGCCCGGTCTCCCTTTGACAGGCAATAAATCGGTGAAAGCTTGCTGAGGAGGGGGACTTCTCCTTCCATTTACTTCTATTTTTAACCCAGTATTTGCCAAGCATTTTTGAGAAGGAGATTTTACAGTCCAGAGGATCCTATAGTAAAATGCCATTATCAATTGCACGGCCTACCCCCCCTCCCTCTCCCTCCCCCCCCTCTGCCCTTTACTGTGCTGGACTGGCCCGTGGGCCCCCCCGAGCTTAACCCAAAGGAAAACAGTCTACCAATATAAAATGGGAGACAATAGCAGGCATTAAATCCTGTCGTGTAACGTCAGAGGATTAAACAGCCCTTTAAAAGACTCAAGTGTTGGACAGAATCCATACTCTCCATCCTGTATTGTGTGCCTCCAAGGAGACACACCTTCAAAAGACACGAAAATTGCTAAACAAACCTTGGGTGGCATGGGCCTCATAGTGTACATACAACATACTCCAAGAGGTGTAATGATAATAGATTCGATCCACCCTGAGGTTCACCATTATCAACTCACAGAAAGACAAACGAAGGAAGATTTGTGTGTGTTGCACTGACAATTGAAAACACGCTATAGTGCTTATAGTATACTACATCCCCCTCCTGCAACACTCATGCCACTACAAGAATATTTCCTTCCACTTGCCTACCCTAAACGCCTCCATAATATGTATGGGTGACTTTAATATGATTAATTGTCAAAATAAAGATAGACTGCTGATCCGTGAGTGCATCATCCTCCAAGGGGGAATTACTTACCTGCCAGAACAATGGCGAGCTCGGCTGGATGGATATCGGGCGATTAGAAAACCCTCTAGCCTCCACATACTTCTGTTACTCACCCACACATAATGTTCTGTCCAGACTTGACTACTAGTATAGTAATATAGATTTGAGGTTGAATAAAGACATACGTCCACCAGTCCAACCCATCTAGCCAATATCCTCATTTCCTGCCTAACTGTTGATCCAGAGGAAGGCAAAAACCCCCACCAAATTTATGAAGGGGGAAAATCTCCTTCCTGACTCCAAGTGGCAATCGGAAATTTCCCTGGATCAACTCTCACTTTTGTATCAATACCAGTAACGTGTAACATTCCTTGTTTTGCAAGAAACTCATCCAGCTTTTTTTTTTTTTGAAAATGGCAAATGAACCTTGCCATAACAACTCCACTGGAAGACAGTTCCAAGCTTTACCGTTCTCACAGTGAAAAACCCTTTCCGAGCTTGAGCTAAACCTTTTTTCTTCAAGTCTTAAGGGATGTCCTCGTTGTCCTTTGACATGTTCTATTGGGTGAACAATGCCCAGATAGTTTATTGTATGGCCCGTTAATGTATTTATACACAGTAATCATATCCCCAGCCAGCGCCTTTTCTCCAGCGTACATAATTGTAACTTTTCCAGTCTCTCTTCATATTCAAGCTCCCCCAATCCCCTTATTATTTAGTTGCCCTTCTCTAACCCTTTCCATTTCAAAGATGTCCTTTTTGTACACAGGATTCCAAAATTGCACTGCATATTCCAAATGAGGCCCTTACCAATGCTTTGTAAAGGGGAGAATTACATTTTCCTCCCTTGATCCATACCTCCCTTATACAAACAATACCATGCTGGCTCTGGCTGTTGCCGCGCCTGGCACTGCTTGCTACCTTTAATTTGTTACCCACCAAAACTCCAAGATCCCTTTCCAACGGGATTCACTTACCACAGAGCCATTTATAGTATAAGTACACAAGTATTTTTAAGTCCAAAATGCATCACCTTACATTTATCACATTGAATTTCATCTGCCACTTAGCAGCCCAATGTGAATCTATCTAGATCCCCTTGCAACGATTGACATCCTCTGAATTTTTAATGTTCGAAAAGTTTTTGTGTCGTCGGCAAACACATTGACGACTTCTTTCGTCAATGAGAACTGGCCCCCCATATCAAACAAACACATCCTCCCTAGAGGATATCGGATCATTCCCCTGTCCTGTTGGAATTCACAACACAACGCACTATACAACAACCGCTCAATGAGAATCCATCCCTTCTGGCTCACACTAATATCACGAGACGACTCACTGGGAAATGAATATCAATTCTACTTTGATCTGACCACGAACCCACCACGGAGAGACTGTCTGGGATGGATTTAAAGCATATGCCAGGGAATGCTGACCACCACGATCAAATACACTTAAAAGCAATCCAGGGCCGGGGAGGAAGCTCTGATAAAGCAATTACAAGAAGCCGAACAATCATACTGCAATAACCCTACGAAAGCCTCGAGAGATGGATGGAGCCAACTACAAAGACAAACAATATCCTGCTCAAAGAAAAATCCCAACGCAAAATGTTCTTTCAAACACATATTACTACGACATGGCAATGTATCGGCTAAACACTGGCCCACTGACAAAATCAAGCGATGGTCAACAAACCATATAGCCATTCAAGACCCAACAGCAGGGTTACCTAACTGACCACAACGGATATTCTCAAATCATTTGTAAACTACTTTCAGCTGCAATACCACCTCACAGTCAAACCACTCAGAGGGCTCAATTGAAGATACCTACAAACAACCCAATTCCCAAAACTTCAAGAATCCCAGAGACAGATGCTAGAGGCCGAAATAACGCTTGAAGAAATAAAAACGCTCTATCAGAGAATGGCACCCGGAAAGACACCAGCCCGGATGGCCTACAGCTGAATTCTACAAAACCTACCAAGAAATACTTTCCCTCGTCCTGCACGGCAGTGGTCACTTAAGGGTTAATCCCCCTGCTGGGCAGGACACAGGAACCCCTCCCAAAGCTTATAAAAGGTATCCTCCCCCTCACCTCCATGTCTTTTTTCTTTCCTGTTTAGGGCAGCAAGCAAGGAACAAACAATCCCTCTCTCCTCCCCCCTGCTCCTAAGTGCTTGCGCGACGAGCAGGTAGCGGCTAGGCGCGCCGCTCACGGAAGGGCGTGATGACGTCATCATAAGCGGCCGGGAAAGTGCCGGGGAAATCGTGGTAAATCTGCTCCTGTGTCTCCAGCAGCAGTGAACCTGCGCCCACCTGTGCTCCAGACTCCTGCCTGCAGTAAGTAAGGGCACAAGGTAAAATGTAACAAACTGCTTATCTGAGGTTAAATAGCACCATTTCTTTACAGCACATATGAGCTCCAAAGAACACAGAAGTTCAAGCTCCAGGAGGTAGGTGCTTTTTGGAGTGAGAGTAGAGAGGAGCAAGTGGATAAGGATTACTGATATAAATATTTTCTTTTCAGCTATTCATTCAGACATGATGAAGACCACCATTACCACCACAAACGGAAAAGGGTTGAATGCATCCCTGTGAAAATCCGGCTTTGCCAGAAAAGAAGTTATGTGCAGATTGCAAACAAATTCAGATCCATCCAATATATCTCAGGACCAAAACTTGGCTCAGTAAAACAAATGATGATTCTTCGCTGGAAGCTTTTTTCTGAATTCATTCTCTCAAAGTTCCTCTATGATCAATTCATCTTATTCCAACGCATCAAACTCAACGAATCCCTGAAACACCACTAGAACAAGAAGAGATAGTGGAATCAGAAGCTGATCTCATTACAGAAGATAATGAAGCAGCAAAATTCTGACCCAGGAACTTTAGCTCATCTATTACAGAATGAAGGAAACATTGTGCATTGTGGAACCAGAACAACCTTCCACTCAGTCGGATGTTCATTAAGACCCACAAGATACATCATGCTTCCCATGCCATGACCAATTTTAGAAACTATAAAAAGGAACACTCAACTCTGATAGAAGATTTTCGTATCCAACAACTTTAACAAGACTTATCCGTTTAACCAAGCTGTTACAACAACATGGGAACCACCAAAAGTGGATACGGCAATCATAAAAACTGCAAGGAAACTACTATCCCCTGAAGATACAGTAGCCCTGAGAGACCCCTGGATAAGATGATTCCATGCTCAAAAGAATATATTCACTATCAGGGCAGCCATTCGTCCACCTATTGCCATTACCAGTCTGGCTAGGGCTAACCACTACTGCTATCAGATCTGGAGAGGCCATCAAGGCAGGTGTTCCCAACAAGAACTAACTAAGATGCTCCAGGATATAAAAGTACCAATGAGTATATATCGGAGGCATCAATGGATTCTGTTAAATTAGCAGCTAAAACATGACGCCTCCATTGTAGCCAAGAGAGCATTATGGTTGAGACAAGGAAAGCAACACTACTCCAAACAGAGCTTGACGTCTATTCCATTTGAAGGGAATCTTCTTTTGGCTCAAAACTAGAAGAATTAATAAAGAGAAACTCAGCCAAAAATACCTTGCCTTCTACCAGAGGAGGAGCAACTTCGGCATCTCTCTTTCAATCATCAGTTTAAGGAACGAAGACAATATAGACCAGGGAAACCTTTTTCCCACCAAGAAACATGAAGAATACCCTAACCATCAGCCCTTTCGAGGCAGAGGCACCAGGACCAGATCTCGCCATTATAAGATTGGGAGCCCATTGTTTTCCAATAGGGGGAAGGATTTCCCACTTTGGGGGGACATGGGCTCGGACTTCTTCAGACTCTTGGTCCTGAAATTATCAACCAGTGTTATGCGATAGAATTCCTCTATTCCCCACCACCAAACAAATACATAAATCAAAACCTCCGCGATCAATGGAAACAAGAACAACTCTGATAAAAAAAACTAAAAGAATCCAAACAACCACATAATAGAACAAGTCCCAGTCCACCAAGGAGGAAGAGGATATATTCCTCAAATTTTCATAAAAAACAAAAATTCGGGTGCGATATCAGACCGATACTCATTTAAAATTTCTGATTCCTTCATTCAGTGAGGAAATTCAAGATGGAAACATTAAAATCGGTAACAATACAAATAAACAAGGGCGACTGCTGGCCAGATTGGACATCAAAGACGCATATCTTCATGTCCCAATATACAAAGAACACCGGAAGTTCCTCCGATTTACAATTTTCAAACAACAGTTTCAATACAAAGTCCTTCCATTTGGCCTAGCCACAGCACCGAGGGTCTTCACAAAGATATTAGCCCCTCTGATAGCCCATCTTCGTCTACTAGGTATTCAAATATTTGCTTATCTAGACGACATTCTCATAAAATCACACAACTATCAAATCTTACAGAAGACATTCAAATAACCATAGCATGCCTTACCAAACATGGATGGGTAATAAACAAACAGAAATCATCACTGATACCTTCTCAGGTGATTCAATACTGGGAATAGTCCTGACACCTTAGACCTCTCATTACGCTCCTCCCAGCCAGGAAGAAGGAAATTTCCCCAACATAAAAATTCGGATCTTCCCCAGCGCATTCACTTGGGCCTTCCAGCACAATAGGGAAACTGACATCTACCATGAATGCGGTAAAATGGGCTATGCTGCCACACAGAATGGTGCTTCTTGAAACATTTTCAATCCACAAAAGGCAGAATCAACAACTAGCCCTATCTACTCTGCAAAGAACAGTTTGAAATGGTGGACAATATCCAAAAATCTGAAACCCATTAACCTTACGCAACCTCATTGGATATCACTAACACGGATGCCAGTCCCTATGCTGGGGGGCAACTCTCTCAAACCAAACACCCAGGGCAAGTGGCCGAGGAGAGGTCATCACCCTCTCAAATCTGAGGGAAATGATGGGAGTCTTTCTAGCTTTAAAACATTTCAAAATGAGCCTGAGGGGAAAGGCATTAAGGTGATATAGACAATACCACAGTAGTTGCCTACACAACAAGAGTGGGGGAACCAGGAGCCATTCACTTTGGACATGCCAACAACTTCTGTTCATGGCCAGAGCGCCATCTCCTGGGTTCTGCTCAGTGCACATCCCGGGATTGATCAACACAAAAGCAATTATCTCAGCAGTACAAAAATGCCCAAACGAATGGCAATCCACCCAGAATGTTTCAAAATAATAACAAAATGGGGGATTCCGATCATGGATCTGATGGCAACTCATTTGAACAACCAAACAGAAAAAATTTGCTCCAGGGCAAAAACAACAGAGCAACGAGAAGGATGCCTCTCTTTCAAGTGGGATCCCCACCTTTATTACATTTCCTCCCTCTGCCATTGATTCACAAAGTTTGAAGAAAATTTGGGACGAGAAGGCTATGATAATAGCAATTCTACCATGGTGGCCCAGGAGACCATGGTTTGCATGGGCTCTCCAAATGTCAATTTGTACCCCATTCATACTACCTCTGAGGAAGACCTTCTTCGTCAAGGGCCGATTGTCCATCCAAGATTCGAACTTTGAAACTACGCTTGGTTACTGAAACCAACAAGCTAAAAGAGAGAGGATTATCTCAAGAGAGCATAAGTACCCTCCTAGCATCTCGGAAAAAGTCAACGTCAATAAGCTACTACAAAACCTGGGAAACTTTTGGTAATGGTCCATAAAAAATATGCCTCTCCCTTTCCTAACAAAAGTTGAAACTATTATTGAGTTTCTTCAGAGGAGGATTACACACAAAACCTCAGTCTGTCAACTTTAAAAAATCAAGTAACAGCAATATCGGCCATAACGAACACTCGGTGGCTCTTGACCCTGAACCAGGACATTGTACTCCCAACATTGACAAACAAAATCAGGACAACCAAAATCATATTCCCCACACTTTAGATGTGGCAGATCCCGAAACTTACCTGACAAAGACGAGAGTTTAGGAAAACAGACTTCCTTTTTATCCTCTTCTCAGGTTCAAAAAAGAAGGGGTCTCAACCAACAAAAGCAACTATACCTCATGGATAAAAACCACAGCATTAGACAGGCCTACATTGGCAGGCAGAGTCTCTACCCTCAGGGGTTACGGCGCATTCTACCAGGGCTTTAGCACATCCTGGGCCTTCCGAGCCCAGGCCTCGCCTGAAGAAATGCAGCGGCAACCTGGTCAACCATGTCCCCTTCATCAAACATTATAAGGTGGTCACATCAACTGCAGACCAAGCAGGATTTGAAGGAAAATCCTTCTGGCTGCATCATCCTTATAAATAAATTTAATTTCTAGCATCATAACTTGTGTCCTCCCTTCAATATATAGCTTTTTTAATCCCTTAAGTGACCACTGCTATGCAGGACCAGGGAAAACTGAAATCAAATCATACTCACCGAGATTTTCTTTCCTGGTCCATGGCACGGCAGTGGTTAGCTCCCTCCCTTCTATAACTATTTTTATTTGCAGACATCCAATCAAAAGACATGGAGGTGAGGGGGAGGATACCTTTTAAAAGCTTTGGGAGGGGTTCCTGTGTCCTGCCCAGCAGGGAGATTAACCCTTAAGTGACCACTGCCGTGCCACGACCAGGAAAAGAAATCTCGGTGGTATGATTTGATTTTCAGTTATCTAACCAACTCCTCTCTACATTCCACACAGCCTTCGAAAACCACGGTCTCCCCCTCGATCGATGATGGACCGCACAATAATACTATCCCGAAACCAGACAAAAAAACCTTGAACATCAAGCATACAGCCAATCTCATTGCTTAACAGCGATTACAAACTAATAGCCAAGACCCTGGCCAATCGCCTGCAAAAAGTTCTAACCTCTAAATACCCCCAGATCAAACAGGCTTTATGCCAGGCAAAGCACATCTATAAACATCAGACGTACCCAAATACATACACAAATCATACATGTGAAAATGGAAGTAGAGCGGTAATGTCACTAGACGCATGTCGAGCATTTGACTCGGTAGAGTGGTCATTCCTGTGGAGATGTATGCGGAGCTTTCGGCCCAAACTTCATAAGATGGATCCAACTGCTGTACAAATCCCCACGCGCCACAGTCCGAGTAAACGGAGTTTAACAAGTGAATTCAACAAGGAGGTCAACAACACAGAATTACAGAAGGAGCTAAGGATCCAGTTTCACCTAAGTCTTAACATCTGCCTAATCTGATTGGAAAAATGATGTATATACTGTGTCTGGGTCTCACTGTTTTCTGCACCATGTTCCCTAATTTGTTTTTGTATTCCACCCCTCCTCACCAATCTCCCCACTCTGTTTATATCTCTCCCCCTTCTATCTACCCCCCCTCTTACTGCTCCATATGCTATATCAGCTCCTCACTAACACTGCTCTTCCTTCTTGTTCAAATGCAAAAAAGAAAACACCTACAAATCCTCCTCCCGCCTTCTGTCTCTGTTCGTCCTCCTACTTCTGTCTGCTGGTGATGTATCCCCAAATCCTGGATCAGAACATCTCTGTCTGCCATCGTCCGTGCCCTGTCTCACCTTTGCTTGCCCCCAGTCGTGGTTCAAATCCCTCCAACCTTCTATCTATTCCTCTGATTCCGCCATATTGTCTGCCTTTCTCCTGTTTCTCGCTTAATGTTCGCTCGCTAGTTACAAATCTACCCTCATTCAGATCTCTTCTGCTCTAATATTTTTCACCTTCTTGTCCTTACTGAAACCTGGCTTTCCAACCCGCTCATGGTGGTTCCGCTTTTTCCCATTCGCCTCGCTCCTCGGGTCGTGGTGGGGGTGTTAGCCTTTTACTGCACCTTCTGTCAATTTACTAACATTACCTCCATGCCTGACCTTTCATTCACATCTTTTGAGGCTCATTAATTCAGCTCTCCCACCCCTTGTCCCTACGAGTAGCTGTGTGTACAGACCGCCATCTACAGCATCTCCATCTGCATTTCTCTCCAACTTTGAAACTTGGCTTATTTCCTTCCTCTCTGCTGACTGTCCTGTTCTGATTCTGGGGACTTCAACTGTCACATTGATGACTCCTCCCTCTCCTGGCTCTCTCGCTTCCTACAAATAACCTGCTCATTTGATCTTCAGCAATGGACTAACGCTAGTACTCAAAAGGATGGCCACTTCCTGGACCTAGTGTTCACTAAAAAACTCTCAGTCTCGTCTTTTAATCTACCTCCTTCCCCCTTTCATCACCATCTTATCACTTTCCAGGCTCAACACTCTCTTCTCCTCCTGTCCCTCCACCTTTATACTAGATCCATAGATCTCCCGGCACTCACCTCATCCCTGTCCTCTGGTCTCTCTTCCCTTTTGACAGTTGATGACCCTGACTTGCCTGCTAATTCCTATAATTCGATCCTGACTAACACATAGACTCCATTGCTCCCTTGCATTCCCCCAGATGAAGAACCTCTAATGCTCGTCCATGGCTCAACCCCACTTCCCGTTTTATACACAGATGCACGCGTGCTGCTGAACGTGAGGGAGAAAGTCCTGTACAAAGGCTGACTTTCTCCATTACAAGTTCATGCTGCAAAGTCTCGGCTCTGGGCTCCTGCTGGCAAACAACTATTACCGGAAACTCACAAATAACAACAAATCGAACCCACGTTGCCTGTTCTCCTTTCTGCGCCCCTCTCCCCTGACCCTCTCCTTTCTCCGCCGCACTCTCCTCAGGACATTGCCCATTACTTTGCATAAAGTGGAGTCCTCCACGTGCAGATATCTGGTCCTAGGGATGAATCTCAGATTTTGTTGTCCTCTCCTCCCTCAGCTATTCTTGGATCTTTTGCTACTGTGACTCATCACAAGTCTTGCCTGCTTTTATCATGTCCGCTCACAACCTGTCCTCTTGATCCCATGCCCTCTGTATTACTGAAGAACGTAATCATGTGCTTACCCCTTTACTTCGCCCCGATATTCAGTGCCTCCCATACATCTGGAATTTCCCTTCTGTCTTTAAGAATGCCCATGTTAAGCCCTACTAAAAAAGCCCTAGAAACCCCTCCGGTTTAGCCACTACCGGTCTCTCTCTTACCGATAGCCTCTAAACTTCTAGAACGTTTAGTCTTTTCCCGTATTGCTAACTACCTTTACTGCTCATAACCTATTGGATCCTTTGCAATCTGGATCCGTCCTGCGCATTCCGCTGAATGGCTCTGTGTAGGGGTGTAAATGATCTGCAGGTGGCAAAGGCCAATGGTCACTTTTCTATTCTTATCCTTCTTGACCTCTCCTCTGCTTTCGACACAGTCGATCATTCCCTCCTTATGCGGATACTTCACTCATCACTCATACTTCATTCACTCATGGCAATGGCTGTCAGTTTGGGACAATAATTCAAAACATCCATGCCAATAGCCATATCTTTTGATAAACAGGCATATTGCCAATCTATCTGTATGGCTAGTTAACATTATATCAAAGTGTGACTGATTTGTTTGGGTAAATATAAGTTTTAGATAAGTGGACCCTAAATTTTACTAGTCTGGAAATAAGCTTAGTATGACTGCTCTCAGGGTGTAGCTCACAGGGGTGCAGGGATGCGACCCGCACCAGGGCCCTTGGCCAAGAAGGGGCCCATTTTATGCTAAGATTCCAAAACTACCATCTCGTTTTACCATGGTCTGTATACAAAGCATTTTTAACCATTGTCTGTGTGCCAAGCATTTAACCAGTGCTGGCTGTGTGCAGTTCCGTTTCCCAACCAGTTTATCAGTGTCCTGCATGCCAGCATTTAACCAGTCTTTGTGCCAACTATTTTACCAGTGGTTATATACAAGCATTTTACCAATAATATTTGATTTGCGGTACCGATTTGTGTTTGTGGTGGTGTTGGGGGGCCCATGCCCAAATTTTGCATCAGGGCCCATAAGTCTGTGGCTACACCACTGACTGCTCTTAACATGTCTGTCAAATTACAAACTATAACACTGTAGGGAATAATTAGAATACACCAAGGTGTAAATTCATTGTGAAATATCTCATTGAAATGGTTCTCTAGAGAAAATAATAAACTGTCAAGCAGATTTCATAACCCAAAATTCATCCTGCTCATTATGCATGATAGGACAACAATGCAATATTGCAATATTCTCTGCAGGAATAAGAATATTTTTCAAAAATACAGTCATGAAAAATACTTGTGTAGAAATATGTGAAGAAATATGGCCTTGATGGTGTGGTACTCACAGTACGCTTTCAGGAGGAGCTGATAGTCCAAAATGCAGGACACAGAGGCTGCTGGGAACATAGGCTGGATTCTGGAATAGGTGCTGCTAGGAACTGTATGCTGAATACTGGAACAAGGTGTTCTGGGAACTGTAGGCTGGATACTGAACAAGGTGCTGCTGGGAACTGTAGGCTGGGTACTGAACAGGTGCTGCTGAACTGTACTGAAATACTGGAACAAGGTGCTGCTGGAAACTGTATGCTGAATACTGGAACAAGGTGTTGCTGGGAACTGTAGGCTGGATATTGGAACAAGGTGCTGCTGGGAACTGTAGCTGGATACTGGAACAAGGTGCTGCTGGGAACAGGCGAGAGGCGAGAGGTCTCGCCTGTGGAGTATCCGAGACCCTGAAGAAGCCGTTGCGTTGGAGCGCGAAGGTGAAACGCGCGTTGGTTGTTTGGAGGAGGCGAGACTGTCCTTGTTGTGATAATTTTTCTTAAGATTCCAGTCGGGACATAGATAACTTGCGTTTGGAACTGTGTCTCATACTTACCATCGGGTGAAGAGTGTGGTCCGTCCCGGTCAGCGGGTCCTGGCTTCTCACGTAAGTCCCGTACTATGATTTCATCATGTGGCCAGCTTATTTATGATAGGTCTTTATTAACAATGAAGGAATCTTGAATACGAACTGATCCATATAGGATACATCGCATGGACACTGGACATTTGGTATAGGATTGGGGAGACGCCCATTGCCGTACATGTATGTTTTTTAAACGTTATGTTAGTATATTATGTGTGGGTTTTAAGGTTGTTGCAAATTCTCATATGAGGGGATAGGGTAAGGGTTATGTGCAATATTTTTTACTTGGATGTCAATAAACAGTGGTATTTTTTGGACCTTTATTGCGCTCAGTGCCTTTATTATAGGGTCTTTTTTCTTAGAGGACCTTCTGTGTCCCCTGTCGCTTCATGTAGCATATATGTTTACCCTGTAAGGCACCGCTGTATTTGCAGTGTTTGCGATGGTCCTATTATGTATAAGGAACTGTGCCACATCAGACCAATGTAGATAGTAGGCACAGGAACAGCTAGGTAAGTGGTTACAGGAGCAGGCAAGGTAGGCATAGTCTCTGGAATGGGAAGGGTAATAGCAGGATAGTACAGGAGCCAGGGGTAGCGGAGCTACAATCAGGCACCAAGAGTAGGATGCCGCCGGCTTTATAAAGTTCGCGCTGGGAGATCGTCTGCATCGTGATGTCATCACACCGCTGTACCCGAAGCAGTTTACAACGGTATGACACAGTATGACATCAGGTAAACTGTGCATTATAAATAATATAATTTGTACAAACTAAGGCATTCCATCCTAAATAAAACTTTTACCATATTATAGGGTACTCTTACCCACCCCAACCACTATGTCAGAATACTAAAAAAGAACGAGACTCTACTTACAGCCCCTCGCTCCTGCGGTGCTCTGATCTGGCTCCCTGCTTGCTGGAACTTGCAAACAGGAGCTACCAGCAACCACATCTGTAATTGGCAGAGAGGAAGCCAATCACAGACACGGCTGCGGGCAAAGCACAGTGCCATGGGAGAGAGGAGCTGTAGTAGAGTTTTGATTCTTGTTTTTAGTAATCTGACATATAGGTTAGGGTGGGCAGGGGTGCCCTACACTACAGAAAAGTTTTAATGCTAGGTGGAAGTGCAGCCAGGGGTGGATCTGGAGGATGGGAGGGAGGGGAGGAAGGGCTCGCCTGCGTATGTCACAATCCCTCCCGGAGCTATATTAGAGTAAGAAACCTTTTGACAGGAAGACAGCTCCTATCCTGGACATTGGATAAACACTGCCAGAGAACCAGGTAAGGTTGTAAGGTAAGTTTTTTTTTAAACTTACACGTGGGGCCAGTAGTAGGTCGAATTTTATTTGGGGGGGGGTGGACATGCCCTTTAAAAGACAACTATACCGGTGAAACACACACATGGTCAGCTGAAAGTTAGATAAGTATAAAATAAACCCCCCTACTCTGTGTTGCAATGCAGGACTTAAGTCATGCTAACATTGGTTATCGCAACTTTTACTCCAATTTTTGCCCTGTTAATGTGCCTTGTGTATAACAATGCTGTGTACAAAATTAAAATTGACAATCAATTTGCTTTCTCCAGGAGCCACAAAAGTTTACACTGGAAAGGCAAAGCAAGATTGTCATAATGTAATAAGACAAACACCCCACTAAGCAATTTATTCAACTATAAAAATGAGTTTATTAATTATATGAAATCTGCTTGACAATTTTTTCTCTAGAGAACCATTTCAAAGAGATATTTCACAAGGAATTTACACCTTGGGTATTTCCACTTTATTCCCTACAGTGTTATAGTTTGACCTCCTGAGGCTGCATCAATACATATAAAATGTACAACTAATAGAGTACAAGGAGACGTTCTTTCCATCTACATCTAAGCAGCATCATGAACAATCTTCTTAATCCACATCCCAGTCCTAATGATCTCCATATTTATGAATAAGCAAACCATGAGTAATAAATGGGTTTGCTAAGAACTAAGATTACGGTAGGTCTTTAAAATAAACAACAATTTTTACTATCAATTTACCATGTGACCAACCAATATATTTGCCCAGGAGGTACATTGGTCCATCACTGCGTACCAAGTCTTAACTCAAAGCTGCAAAGCATAAATTCCAGTTTTTGTGTCTATTTATCCAGCTTCATTTTATGCATTTTTTAAAAAAAATTGTTTCAAATAGTTAATAACTGCCCAAAAAACTAATGGTCATTTTTTTGTTGATTTCCCAGTAAGTCATTATCAAAGAAAAATAAGGTTTCCAGTAAACTGAAAGGATTTGCATCCACAGCATTGATTTTCAAAATTAAAAAGTTTTTTGGTTATAATTTATTAAATTCATATGGTAATTAACACAGAGAACCAGACATGGACAATTTCATAAGTCTTCTTGGATTCCAGATATTTTATGACTATAGGATCCTCTCTTCCTCCTTAGTTGTTTTTCATTGTTGATAATAACGTAAATGTGATTGTTTTCTGCCTTGATTTACTCTGTCCCAACCTTCATCTCCAATGTTCTTCTTCCTCGGTCACCTCTCTATTTGTGATATCACTTACTACTACGGAATTGTTCCTCTTATGCTTCCTGGGATACTGAGAGGATAGTTAATATCTCTTGCTGTCTGTATAGTCCAGCTACAGATCTATGGCACTGCTTTAACTTCAGAATGTCTCCTTCTGGTGATGATGTCTTTTGACAGGTATCTGGCATTGCCACCCTCTTCGATATACTTCTTCTATCATGAACAAACACTTTTGCCTTCAGCTTGTTATATTGTGTTGGACCTTAGGCTTCACAGTTACATTTAGCCTTGTGATATTGTTAAATAGATCAGAACTTTGTGGCAAAGCTATGATCATTTCCTCTGTGATTACCTTCAAGTTCTGAAACTTCTTGCTCTAATGTTTTTTCGTGAATTGGTTCAGTTATTGGTTTCCACTACCGTAGCTCTGTTTACAAGTAGTCCATTGCTGTAACATATTCCTATATTTTGAAAGCCATTTTAAAAATGTCATCTACTACAGGGCGGAAGAAAGATTCTCCACCTGCAGCTCTCACTGGCTGTGGTGGGTACATTTCTAGGGTCATTGTTTGGTATTTACATCATACCGCCTTCTGGAAATACACTCAATGCCAATAAGGTATTTTCTCTGCTTTCACCTTTGGCCACCCTCTTTAATCCGATGATATATTGTGTAAAACATAGAATCAGGAAGATTTAAGAATTAATATTGCAAAGGAAGACAAAAGAAATTTGATTCGATTATCAGTTGTGACACTTAAATGGGAACTAAAGTCTTTAGACAACATTGTTCCATAGACGTAGCACATCTTTCAAAGATACAACAAACTGTCTCTCCCCTATCCATAGTTTTGGCTGCTAGGTGGTTATTAAATGAAATTAAACTGTGGGCCGTTCCTTTAGGCCCTATTGTTTATCTCCCTCCAAGGGCGTGTGACTAGTTCCTTTAGTTAAAGAGTTCAAATACCTGGGCATTGTTATTACTAAATATCTGAAGAAACTTGAACCACAATGTATTCCCACTCCTAGATTTGGTACAAAACAAAATTAAAGTGCGGAAACATATAAATCTAATAAAATCATCCTCCAATATCATTTACATTCTCAGCACTGATAGGATCATCCCAAAACTTTCTTTATATGGTTACAGAATCACTCCTCTACCTACTGTGGGGCTCAGGCCAGCACAAACTAAATTCAAAACACTACCCAATGCCCAAAACCTCAACTGGTCTGGCACTACCGGACCTTTTCCTGTACTATTTGGTAGCAGCCCAATTTCTATATATTGTGTGTTACATTGAAGGTTTGACCAAGCCTTCTGGGTAATTGTACTCCACCCGAGTTATCATGTGCTCGTTTGAGCAAAGTACTTTAAACTAGAGAGTCAGCTTCAGCATCAGCCACACAGAGAGAGTCAGCTCATCCCAAAAAGGCAAGTACCAGTAGGTTAGGACCCAGTTAAAAAAGCAACCTTGACGTGGTGACTGGCTTAAAATAATTTGGCCAACTTATTAACAATTGCTTTTATTTATCCAGGGTTTAGCACTGTTTGTAGTACAACTTTATGGAGGTAGCCAATACAATTAGAATGTTTGTGCACTAGAATTCTGTTTTTTGTATGTATTATATTTTTGGTCTCTAGTCGCAATTTAATATGGATGTACAACAGCCCAATTTTCTATATATTGTGTGTCTATTATACCTATTCTGAGTAATATTGAATCTGCGAGTAAAATGTCTAACACCTATTGCAAGTAAATATCAAATCCGCAAGTAAAATGTCTATTATACCTATACGCGAGTAAATTATCGAGTTGTTCATGGGATAATTATTGAATGTTCAAACGCGAGAGCTCGAAGTAGCGCACGTGAGAGTAAAATCGATTTTTCGAAAGTCCTGGATATTCGAACATGTTCCCCAGACCATTTCCCAGGTCCCCACCCATTTACATTAAGTTACCATTGATATTTTAATTGTATTTTATAGAACTTTTCAAACTATTTGACTCCCATTGACTTTAATAGGAATCCTATATTTCCTCCTTGCCAAACTCCTTCTTGCTTTGATACCTTCAATTATTCTACTGCCTTATATCAGAATTCCAACTACTGTCTCACGAATATACTGTACTCCTGTTTACTGGCTAAGGGCTCCACCAGACTCCAGCTACACTATTACAGATATGTAACAGATATATACATACACTTATGAATCTGACTGGGAGGAAGTTGTCCAGTTGCATATCTAGTGTCTCCGTCTGCCAACCACAGAATAATGCAGTTATATATTTTAACCCAGGTCTACCTCTCCCTTTACAGATATCTTATGTCCCCAACAATACTTCCAAAAACCCAAATGTCTTATCTGTTGATATTATAGTTAGATCAGTTGACTTAAAGTTTAGTTCTTGAAGAGTTTCGCTAGTCCTCCGACTAGCAAAATCTGTTGCAATATAATTACCTAGAAAGTCGCAATTAGCATATAACAGGCAGGTGTTAGGGACCTTCTGAATGCAAGGTGTGTTTGTGTTAAGAGGTGTGCCCAGGTTAAGCGCTAAAACAGCATTGTACATGGCAGACAGTTGGTGTCGAACCCCCCCACCTCTATTCAGACTTGGTTTCTTTATTTCACCTAAATGTCATGAGTCACCGCGACTTCTGGCATCTAATTTGGACTTGCCCGAGGGTGTCAATGTTCTGAACAGAGTTACAACGGTAATTTTACACGTGCTTCAGGTACCGGTGACACTAGACCCTGGGTTATGTATATTGGGGGTTGGCAGGACTAGGGGCCACCACTTTTTAGCCTTTATGATCGGTTTAACAATTGTTATTGATAACTGATTGTTAATTTCTGATCATTTTTGCTATTCTTAATTTTCAATCATATCATAAATTAATGTTAACAATTGTAAATAACTGATTTACAATTTACATTAATAACACAGCACCATTAAAACAGACATACTCATGACACACTCAGATAACTCCGCCCTACTGTTTCGGTATCAATAAAGTAATTTTGTTTTTACTTACCCTTCCAGTCCGGTTGCCTGCCTCATATCACAGGGGTTTTCCCCTTCTTATCTGCCACAAAAAAATTTAGTGTATTCTGACTTATTCTTACCTTCCTTGTGGCTCCTTTTTTGCACACTGTCTGATTACTGCAGGGCTTCCCCCTCCCCCTCCCCTCTCTGGTCATCCCCCCCCCCCCCCCGTTCATTTAGTCCGGCTGTAAATTAGCCTGTGAAACAAGCTGCTCATCGCATTAATCTCTCCTACACATGACACATGACTCTAACTTTGTAAACAAAAAAAAAAAACACCTTGGTATGTAAGCCTGTAGAGAGGAAGTTTCTCTGTTGTTCTGAATGCTACGTAAGGAATGGGAGGGGAAAGGGGGGGAGTTTGGAGAGACAGTCCTGAATCACTGCAGCCCGGTCTCCCTTTGACAGGCAATAAATCGGTGAAAGCTTGCTGAGGAGGGGGACTTCTCCTTCCATTTACTTCTATTTTTAACCCAGTATTTGCCAAGCATTTTTGAGAAGGAGATTTTACAGTCCAGAGGATCCTATAGTAAAATGCCATTATCAATAAAGATGAACAAGGAGGCATCCACGTATGTAACTCACTGCTATAACTTGTTTTAATGTGACATGTTTTGAGTCCAAACTGACCCTTTCTCAAGCAAAACACAATTGTATAACACACAATTAACTTTGACCAATTATACAGTAATTTGCACTGTGAAAAATGTCACTTTATGAAATATAGCTATTTTATGTATGTATTGTGGTTTTAGATTATTATATTGTGCACTGAATAAATTGATACCTTGTCAATTTTGAATAGATTGCGTTTCCAGCAATTGTTAAAGGGCAACTAGTGGGAAAATTACATTTTTTTCTTCTTTCTATGTGTTTTATAATTCCCCCCAACCCCCAGAGTACCTTTATTTTCTTCAGATTCTACCTCTGTCTTGAGATATACAAGTTAAAAGAAGTGAAGATTCCAATACACCACTCCTGCTTGAGCTGTCAATCAAATCCCCTAACAGCATGCCGGTATAGTGTGTAGGCTTACACAGGATTTACAGCAAGTCTCCCAATGACTCCTTCCTTCTCAGAAATGCTTGGCAAATACTGGGTTAAAAACAGAAGTAAAGGGAAGGAGAACTCCCCCTCCTCCGCAAGCTTTCACCGATGTATTGCCTGTCAAAGGGCTGCAGTGATTCAGGGCTCGGACTCTCCAAACTCCCCCCTTCCCCCCCTCCCATTCCTTACATAGCACTATCTTCAGAACAACGGAGAAACTTCCTCTCTACAGGCTTACATACCGAGGTTTTTTTGTTTTTATTTACAAGTTAGAGTGATGTGTCATGTGTAGGAGGATTAATGCGCATGAGCGGCTTGTTTCTAAGGCTTAATTTACAGCCGGACTAAATGAATGGGTGGATGACCAGAGAGGGGATTGGGAGTGGGGAGCCCTGCTGTAAATCAGACAGTGTGTAAACACGTAGCCACAGAGGAAGGTAAGAATAAGGCAGAATACACTAACCTTTTTTTATGTCTGGATTGGAGCAATGTATACATTTCACTATAGATGCCCTTTAAGTCTGTTTGTATTAAAGCATCGCACTTTGTTGGTGGTAATAATTAAACGAACAAATACACCAGATGATGATGATCCCTCTGTTTGATGCGTTCATTTTGGATCTGGTGGACAGATAGCCGTTACAGTGTGTAATGGTTGTGGAGAAGAAAAACATGCAGAGGAGAAAAAATTAGGACAGCAGAGGTTTTCAGAACAGGTTTTTTATCTCTCTGTATATAGCAATCAGATGTGAAATGACAGGAGCACATTCTGAACAGGTCGTTCTTTTTGCCTTCCAGAACTTTCTGTGCCATTTCTTCAATGTTGCCAAAGTCCTGTCCGGTTTGTAGAAGCTTATTTTTGACCATTTCAATGTTTTTAGAAAATGGATGTAGTGAAACATCTGGAAACCAGTTTTATAGGTAAAATCCCTCCACAATACACAAGGGCATGTTTAGGTTTGGGTGATGATAAAATGCACATTAGAGAAACAATGGTTTGTAAAACAAAATTTTACATTTTATGAGCCCAATTTCTAAATGCTTGTTGGAAGTAGCTAGTACCAACTTGCTCCCCTACTAATGATCCTATGTTACAGCTGTACAGAGACATAGAGACAGTTATGGCTATTTTTGTACCCTTAGTAAGTCTTCCCTGGTGCCTCTTCATAATACAAACTGTCCCAAGCCACCTCTTACATCACTCTTTGCGTAGATTCGAAAACTCTAAAATTAGAAAACTTATATTGCAAACAGGGAGGCTACAGGAAACTAGATTGGTAACAGCTTGCTCTTTGGCTGTATGGCTGCATGAAGTGTCTCCTCTTGCAGTTAGGTTCAGCAAGTAAAGGTCCGTAATAACCTCAAGAATCCATAGTGCTTATACATAAAGCTCCAACCTAAGAAGTAGACAAAGCAAATATATTTTAAAAATATTCACACAAAGGGTTGGAAATCTAGCTCTTCATTAAGTCCGTAAGGTGACAGGGTTTTAAAATTAAAAATCCATCTTGATTCTCTCCTCAAAAGAGTCTCTTCAAGATTACCACCTCTTGTAGTTTTAACTGGCACCTTAAGGATTTCATGTTCCCTTGGTGTATTTTGCAGAAATGTTCTGCTACCCCTGTAATACCCTTGTCATCACATAAATCTCAATATGCCAATTTAATGTTAGATATATTGGAAGCTAATCTGTCTTTTAGCTTCTGGCTAGTCTTACCCACATACAATTTAGGACAACTGCAGCTAAATAAGTAAATGACATTTTGACTTTGGCATTTGGTTTATATAATCTCTCACATAACACTGCTTTTTTCCAGAACTGTTAGAAATCCTCCACTTATGGATTTCTTAGGTCTCTCTTGGTATTTTTACCTTTTTGCCATCACATATGACTTTTGCTATGTTGACTGTTTATTTTTATTATGTTACTTTAACCTTATAATTGTGTTGATGGTTATATAGTACAATATACCAGTATATTGTCTTACTAGATTTAGGGACCATCTAGCTATCATAATCCAGAAATATTTAAAGCAATTCCCAAGAGCCAGTATATTAGAGCTAGGCGGATATCATCTAATATAAGCCTATACGATGAGTCGGCTAAAAAGCTTACTGCAAAATAAGAGGCTAAAGGATATCCAAGAGCTCAACTGGAAAAAATCAAGTAAAGTGAAGTAAAAAGAATGTGAAGAGAAGGGTTACTTGAATATGGACAAAGAAAGACTAAAAGCAAGAGAATCCCTTTTAAAAGCCAGAGAAAGTGGTCACACAATTCTGGCCAATATTACAAAAAGATACTAAATTTGGGCAATTGTTTTCACAAACACCTTTGTTTAGTTATAAAAGGGGTTCTACAATTAAAGACATATTGTGCCCTTTGGACTTAAAACAAAGAACAAACATATCTCTTGGAAAATCTAAATGTAAAATGAACTGCAATTCAATACTAAAAGGACCACAAATAACACATCCATCAGATGGGTATAACATACGGTTGAAACATTGTCACATGTAACACAAATAATGTTGTATATTTGTTAAAATATGAACTAGGTAGGCAATGAGGGCAAAACTTCTCGTCAAGTAAAAGAAAGGGTATAAAAAAATTATAAGATCAACACCCAATGCGATACAACCGTATCTAGACATTTTAATAACGTAAGACATAACCAAAATCAGCTCAAATGGTGTGTGCTAGAGATAATCAAGAAACCACTAAGATGTGGGGATATTGATAAATTGAGACTTCAAAGAGAAAGTTTTTGGATCAGGGAGTTGAATACATTACAACCCAGAGGAATGAATGATTCCTGGTCCCTAAAATGTTATTTGTAATATCTCTCCCCATACAATGTATAACTATTTTTATTCCTTCCTCTCTTCGGTTCCTAAGAATTCTTGTCTTCAACTATAATCGTCAGAAAGGTAAAACAGTAATTTGAGATGAGATAGATTGTGACATAGAAGTATAGTATATGCGTAATGGAAAAATACAACATATTATATGTGGTGCCTGAAATTTAATGTGCCCTTTACCAAGGTTACTTATCACAGTGTAAACCTAATTGAAGGTAATGCCCTGTGTTTTAAACAAATATGTTATTGCTATTAGATATATGTAACAGTACTTACAGAATGCACTTTTCACCACAATTACACCCTATTGACACTGATCAACCATTGTAAATGAGTAAGAGTTTGGGTTTTAATAAGGTAATGCCCAGTGTTTTAAGTATATTATTGTTATTAAAGTTTGTATTAGATGTACTTTAACCACTAACACTTCAATGACGCTAGTCAACCATTGTAATTTAGTAGGAGTTTGTTTTATCAGTAATAACAGATTATATTAGTATTAGCACAGTTGTACATAGCTATAATGCACTTTATAATAATGGGTGTTGCACGTATAGATGTAAGTTTATACTGCATTTTAATGTTTTTTTTATAAATGGAGTTTTATAATGGTGGGATATAAGGTTTAATATAATAGAGGATGATGATAGTTTCTTTCAATGAATAATGTTTGACACTGTAGCACTTTATATGTATTGTTTCATTCTACTAGAATGTTATTATTGAATGCACTTTAACCGAATCATTGGAAGATCTATGAGACCATGGTCTGGTATCATTCAAAGCAAGAATTTAGATCAATGGAACACCATGGACAAGTAATGGATCCAACCCTGGAATAAGAATGAACTATGTATTTTTTTTGCGCTTTGATTCCTGAGTCGTTTTCACATGTGTGGGAGGGAGTGTGTTTTTGCTGCCGTCATCATTGTGTGTCATTTCCTGTTTGTTGGTATATATGGAGTACTCTGAGCACCTGTAAGCACACTTGAAAAAGGATCATTAAAGGTCCGAAACATGTTGTGTGAATAGCACAATAAAGAGCACTTTTGACAATGTTTTTGTTGTATTGTAGTCCACCAGTTCCTTCCTATTCTTCATTGTATATACAAGTTTAGGAACCTTTGTTATGGGTGTGTATATTCACACTAGAGGTGGGGGGTTGTGTTTTTAATTGTGTGTGTTTTTTTCTATGTTTGTAGGAGGGGGTGGGATACTTTTGGTCTAGCTGAGACACTTTACATGTTAATAAAAAGGAGTTTTAATCCCATCCGCTTCCAAGTGTCTTTATTAGCGAGAGCTATATATTGATGTAGATGTAAGATGTCCACTGCACAGTGATTTTATTAGGTTTTATGCACATATATATATTAAAGGTGTTATATTGTAATTGTATTTCAGTGTCCATCACTGGCTTTTGGTTGGTTGCCTAGGTCTTGTTGCCTTTGAGTTATAATTTTTTTTTGACACAATTTGGGTGCCTTGAGGGCTTAACCTGGTTCAATTTCTGTAATTTCTTTCCTTTTTCTACTTACTATCTCCATTTTTTCTTCTTGGTCTCTCTTCTACTGTCTAGTGTCTTGTTTTTGGCTTCTTCTGGATCAACTCGTAGATAGGGTTAATGAGTAAGCTACAAAGTTTGGACCGGATGTTCTTTTGTATTTATTTAACCTCCATTACTATGTTACTGTAAAGTATGGGTTTGATTTGGAACATTCTGAACTTTTTGAAATAGAAGCTTTTTGGAGCTTTGAATATTCAATGGATTTATTGATTGAGAAAATGATCGGAACTTCAATTCCAAATGACTTCTATTTGGTTTGTTTTAAAATTTTAGAATTTTTCAAAACTTACTGGTTTCAAACATCTCTAGTTACTAAGAAGTGTCAATAAATAAAAAAAATTCACATTCAAAATTACCATATCAAATGCTAATTACAGAAATGTGCAGCCAAACAGAACACATTTATTGTCAACCATATGTCTCCATTAAAAGAATACACAAAAGGGGGGCTGTGGGAGCACTCCTGTGGCAAAATTACTTTATAACAAATAGTGGAAGTGCTACTGATCTGACCAAAACGTTAGAACAAACAAGAAAAGAGATGATCAATGCACATTCCTGGGCCCCACATATCATAATATCTATACTAGTGCAAACAGTAAAAACATGGGGGGTTTTAGTTACAATTTTATGCATAAAAATGAAAAGCCTTCCAACCACGTCAAGGTAACCCCAGTATGGAAGGTCCTAACAGTTTAACTTTGGTCATTTATCTGGGCTTGAGTTGCTCTGCAGGAAGATTGACCAAGCTTCCATGTGGTAGTAGCAGCCCCAACACGTCCCTTTAATTGGACGTCTTATGCCTTGAATACTAAGCATTGAATGAGAGGCCTCTTCCCTCCTTATTAAAAGCCAGTAGGCGGGGGGAAGTGATAGCATGTAATACTAATCCAATGCAAGGTCAGGGAGGCAACCTTCCCAAGAAAATGCAACCAAACAGGGAGTGTCAGCCCAGATAAATGACCCAAGGTAAACTGTTAGGACCTTCAATAATTGGGTTACCTTGACTTGGTTGGAAGGCTTTTCACTTTTATGCATAAAATTGTAACTAAAAACCCCCATGTTATTTGCACTAGCATAGATATTATGATATATGGGGTCCAGGAATGTGCATTGATCATCTCTTTTTTTGTTTGTTCCATTAAAATAATAGACCAAAGATTGTTTTAAAATATTAAGATTACGTTGCCCATCGCAAATATTTCTCTCTATAGGAAAAAATGCACTTAATTAACATTAAAAGCAGATTATTCCATTCATATTCCCCATATCATTATATCTATCTCCTGGGGCTGCATCAATGTATATATGGATCTGAAACAAAGGACTCACACAGAGCAGAGTATAAGATACAAACCGCAGTGACACACACCATGTGGCTTTGTTATTTGTATAATCTACACTTTAGAAGATCCATTGTAAAATCTTCACCATTCTGACCCAATGATCTTTAGATTTCTGAATTAGTGGAAAAGTTGAAATCATCACTTCCTGTGAAAATATCTGAACCCTGGAAAAGCTGTTATTTTCAATGTAATGTAAGTTTGCTTAAAGGATAATTATACTCTTAAAATTAACTTATTAAAAATGGTAAGTACGTGGAGTATGAAGGTAGAATTGATTATTCCCACCTCAGAATAGTTAGTCCTGGACTAATCCTTTATTAAAGATGAAGCCAAGAGGAAGGCTGCCAGAATCAGTTTTCTTTAGGTTGGTGCTTCTCACAGAAACAATATTGGAAGGTAAAAATTACCAATGCTATATCCTTGTCCCAAGTACTTTCATATTAACTGTACTAAAAAAAAAACTTTATACACAAGATAGTTCTCCTTTAATGCAGCCATTCAGATCTGACGCGTTTGCTAATGGTAGGTTCATTGTGCTTATGTGAGTTGCAAATTTTTAAAATCAAGTAGTTATTATATAATAAAAAAAATACTTTCTCTTTGCTGGTCGTACTTAATTTTAAAAAGATAATTTTTACAGCGTAAAAGGTCTTTAATATAATAGTACTCACCTCTTTTGCAAAATATGTTTTATGAAATCAGGACAGGAATATATGAACACATAGGCAAACTGGTAGGGCCATACCTATATAGAATTCTTATCTTTTAATAATATAAACTTTTTGACACTCACAAACATGAAAAATTAAACATAAAAACATTTGGTAAATTGGTTAGTATGTCTTTAAAATTTAATTTCTGCATGGCATCTCTTAAATGAGTAAATGAATCTGTTAATCTTTTATCCTTGTACCATATTTTACTTTCTATATTATTTTGCCATATTCCTTACCATTCCTTAATATTTAGTTTGTATTTTAGAATATATGTAGTTTGCAATATTTTATCATGGAGCACAATGCACAAAGCATAAATAAAAAAATAAACATTTTCTCATTTCAATGACTACAATCTGCCCATCCCATTGACCCGCTAGTTATACTCCACTGACAAATTGGTTACAGCTACTGATCTGCTTCATGTTTCATCCACATCTCTTCTAGACTGTAAGCTCTTCCAATTGTACCACAATAATGCTGTAACTAACCACACTGAATGCTGCTGGACCAGTACTTGAATTATTTGCACTTTGCATTACATGCACTACCCTTGGATGTAACATCTATGTTTTCCCTATATTAATGGTCCACGGAAGATATTGGCGCTATATAAATCTACAATAATAATAGTAATAATTACTTTGTGAATAAATATTTATCCAAGGTTCTAACTTCCTTTTTGCAGGCCCCTAAAATGTGTCTGTTATGGTCTCAGCCCCTGGTTAATTAAGTTGCTCAGTAGAGATCTGAGCATGTTTGACTTATCCAACAGCCAATCAGTAGAAATTACTGTTATGAGGAATACAAGGAAATGTGAATCCTGGGAAGAAGGACCTGAAATTTTAAAATGAAAAGTTTCCAAAAATGACTTATCAGTCTAAAGTTTTAGTTCCTGTGTTAAAGTTTGTTCAATTCATATTAAAATGAGCGGAGAAAATCATACTATGGGAAATCTCATAAGTCTTCTAGGATTTGAAATGTTTCGTGACTATCGAATCCTTTTCTTCCTCTTGAGTTGTTTCCTATATTGTCTAATAATAACCATAAATATCATTGTTTCTGCCTTGATTTATTCTTGTCCCAACCTTCACCATCCAATGTTCTTCTTCCTTGGTCACCTCTCTTTTTGTGATATCACACTCACTACTGTAATTGTTCCTCTTATGCTTCCTGGAATTCTGAGAGGTATCGTTAAAATATCTTTTGCTGCCTGTATAACTCAGCTACAAATCTACGGTACTGTTTTATCATCAGAATGTCTCCTTCTGGTGGTGATGTCTTTTGACAGGTATCTGGCAATTTGCCACCCTCTTCGATATACTTCTATCATGAACAAACACTTTTGTCTTCAGCTTGTTACCTTGTGTTGGACCTTAAGCTTCACAGTTATGTTTAGTTTTGTGATACTATTAAAAAGGTTTGAATTCTGTGGCACAGCTATTGACCATTTCATTTGTGATTATCTTCCAGTTCTGAAACTTTCTTGCACAGATATTTCTTCTGTGAAATTTAAACAGTTATTTATTTCATCTGCTATTGTTATGTTTACAAGCATATCCCTTGTAGTAACATATTCCTATATTTTGAAAGCCATCTTGAAAATAACATCTATTTCAGGGCGGAAGAAAGCATTCTCCACCTGTAGCTCTCATATGGCAGTTGTGGGTACATTTCTAGGGTCATTGTATGGTATTTACATCATACCACATTCTGAAAATACACTCAATGCAAATAAGGTATTTTCTCTGCTTTACACCTTTGGTACACCTCTCTTTAATCCGTTAATATATTGTGTAAAAAACATAGAAATCAGAGGGGCACTTAAAAAATGCCTATGGCAAAGAAAGACAAAAAAAAGTGTAATTTGATTACAACTGATCAGTTACAGATCATTAATAATCTAGATATATTTTACTTTAATTAGAAACATGGCAACGAACTAGGGAACTTACAATTGAATGAGGCAATATACAACTACATAATATGAGCTAATATTGGGCTAAATATCTTTCAAAGCTTTTTTCTTAAAGGGTATGTCCACCCTTGAAATTTTTTTTTTGATATATCATTCCCCCTGTCCCCCCAGCCCCAACCGCTATATTTTTTATTTTAGAAAGTGTCCCAAACTTTACTTACCTTCCCTCTTTCCTATATATATGGAAAGGGTTTTATGGTAGGTGGAGGGAATCCTAATCGGGAGGGGGAGAAGGGCGAGGAGGCAGAGTCCTATATGGACTCTGCTGTCCTCCTGGTGGGCAGTTTTTGGGACTTTGGGGGGGGACAACAGGAGAACCATATGGAACTGGGATGTGAGGTAAGGATTTTATTACACTACATGATGGGGCCATTACTGGGGGGGATTATAATTTTGGGGTTTGCCCTTTAAGCTATTCAGGGGTTAACACAAAAATGGGGCAAATAAGGAAAAACCTTTAACAAGATGGGGTAACATCTCTATCAAAAACTAATTTTGTATTTCAAAACATTATAGTGCCTTTTGTCTTTATTCTAACATATTATCTGTTAAGTATTTAGTGATTGAGGGAGTAGAGTCATAGTCAGGTTCCTGTAAGTGAGTAGACAACCAATTGTGACACAGATGGAAATGGATAATTTATTTCTCTTTGCATTCACATAAGTTGTACCTCTATCAAATGTGGCCTTTCATGGGTTAGGGTGTTAATCAGCCTTTGTACTTCTGGGCAGGTCCACAAACAATGAAGCACAACATTCTGTTGACAATGTCTGCTGCATTTGGGTGGATTTAGGGATTATTATTTAGGGATACTATACCACAAATGTCTACTTCTGTACAAAATCAATCAAGCACTTGCTCAAATTATCTAACATGTTAGCTAAGAGGTCCTCTTTTTGTACCTCTTGAATCATGTACAGTATTCTACTGACCCTGTGTAAGAGGTTGTAAGAAAGGGTTAATATTGTCTTAGTTAAACTAGTTATTAAAGAATGTTCACTTTTACTTAGTTTTGCTCTCCTGGGTCCAGCCAAAATGACCAGATTAGAAATCTGATACCACCCCTACACGTATGGGCCCCAAGCCTTTACAGAGAACAAATGCAAACCAGATGGTGTAATCTGAGGCTGCATTAATGGGACATGCGTACATTGCTTATACAAAGATATGTGCTTATAAGGAGATGAAAACTTGGTTGAAAAGAAACCAGCAGAAGGGGTGGATAACTTGTGATGAAGTTTTCTGGTCAAAACGGGTTTAGGACTTATGAGTTGGCAGTAGGAATAGCTCATGGGCGTGCTTTAATGCTCACGTAGTATGATGTAAAAGTATAGTGTGATATAATAGGGCAAACACCAATTTCTACAGTGGAGAAGGAACAGAGGATGCCTGAAAAGAACATCTAAAGATAATGTGTAAGTTAACATTAACCAATATAAGTCAGATGTGTTATCCTGTTTAGATCAGATGTGTTATTCTGTTTATATGTTGTGAATATCAGCCTTAATAAATTGTTTAGGAACTAAAAGAAGCACTTAGTCAATTTATTCTGTCAAACTTAAAGGTTAAAGTGGACAACCAAAGAAGTGACTTCTTACAGACGTTATGTAGTGTGATCCTGCTGCAGTCTAGATGTACTGTACGTTTATGGCCCACCATTCCTTTAAGTTTTGAAAGTGACTGGGTTGTGTTTTGGTAATAGAAAATGTATAAAGTCAAAGACCCAGTGGTATCAAAACCGCTAATCCCACTACAAGCTGTAATTGAGATTGTGCAATCCTAAAAAAAAGTTTAAGATATTCCCAATCTAATTGGTTGGGGCAAAATTAGCACCATTTTAAACGATAAGACCTTTTATTGAATCTCCCTGATAGTTGTTAAGTCTCGTGACCATTTTTTATTATTTAAGGGTTTTATGCAATGTCTCCAGTTGTATAAATAATGATGGTGAATTTCAAATCAGCAACAAGTCTTTCCCCTCACGGCCATGGCAATAGAGATAAACAGGGAGATTCAATAAAAGTTCTTATCGTTTAAAATGGTGCTAATTTTGCCCCAACCAATCAGATCTTATTTAACATTTAAAAGCTAACATCTGATTGGTTGGGGCAAAATTAGCACCATTTTAAACTATAAGAACTTTTATTGAATAACCCTGATAGTTCTATATGATCATTTGAATTTTAACACATGTATAGATATGTTCTAATAACAATAAGGGGCCTACTCATAAATTAGAGGTACCAGTATATTGTAGCCCCCTATAATTTCTTATAATGTAATAAGGCACCATCCAACTTCTCCCCTCACTCCAATACCTTCCTATGGTAAGCCTACCCAGTTACCCATCATCCCTCCCCTGTACAAAGCAACAAATCACCTATTTAAATTACCAAGCATTAAAGAGGTCAATGTGCCATCATAAGTACTCTGTAGTAAGAATTCCATTCTGGCTGCGCTATGTGAAAACTGAAGCAATTCCAGTATTGGAACACCAGAACACTGAATCCATCTAGACTTTAGAGGTCAGTAAAGTTTTAAGTGTTACAACCCAGTTCTAGTTTGTACTTTTTTCTTTTGCCCTAGACTTGCTCCAGTGAGCTTTGAGGAAGTTCGCCTATGTGGCGGTCATAGTGACCCCATTCCGGTGGAAAACCTTGTTCCTTTACAATTAGCCTTCATTCACACTGTGATGCATTTTGGTGCAATGTCATCCCCTCACGTGGGTCAAAGCTCTACAACACACGTCACTCACCCAATTAGGGTCAGACGCTGGGAAGTTTGGGTAGTTTCTTGGAGGTATGTGGGAGCTAATGGGAACCTGGGAGGTTAAGCTGGTAGAAGAAAGGGGGGCCAGCAGAGAACACTCAAGACAGGTGGATGCAGACAGAGAGAGTAGTTGACCTACAACAGGCATGGATGGGAACAGATCAAGGTAAACCTAGAAGCATGGTACAGAGGTTATTTCCAAAAAATACATTACACCCAGCGACATGGCAACTGGGTAGATTAGTGCCGTGAATTTTATAAAGAATAGAATGTCGGTTCATCCAGGCACTGCCTCTCCCACATTTATATTACTTGTAACTAAACAAAGCACACTTTGAACTATGCAGTTAATCTTTCCACCACAAAAGGTTCCCCTCTGGTAGTACTACTGATAAATGGTTGTTGGTTGAAGACTGAACATTATTTTGTGAATAAATAAAGCAGCTTATGCTCACTTTACATGAGCTGAAGAGTAGCTAGGACATAAGCTTGTGGGTGTTCTGATGAAAAGAATTAATACACACTAACCCAGGGATCCCTCCAAAGGATTGAACATTACAAATCCCAACATTCAACTACAGAGGGAATCCAGAGAATTCTAGGAGTTGTCATTTTTTAACATCTGGAGAACCAATGTTTGAGGATCCTTGCAATAAACCTTCCTTTAGCTTCAGAGCAGGAAAGCAAAAACTCTAGCAGCCTTTACTCTGGCAGGGTAAAGAGAACAGAAAAAAAGCTAGAAAACATGTTAAAGGGCATCTATAGTGAAAAAAGCACATTGGCCCATTGCAAAGTTAAATTCATGTACTCTGTGCTGCCTCTCTCCTATCTCTGTCAGTGACTCTCTTTTTCCATGGTGTCAGATCTCTCTGCAGCACTCCCTTCCCCCTCCCCTCTGTTACCTCCTCCATGTCTCAACTCCGGATAACCGACAAGCTTATCATGTGCAGTAGGAGTTAAAAGATCAACATCCTGAAAAACAAACCCACGCACAGTGGCCAATAGAAAGCAAGCTGTCCTGGAGACACGGATCTCTCAGTGTACTGCTAAAATACGATCTCTCTCTTTGTGACCTATCATCAATCAGTGAAAGCTATCTCTGCCATCAAAGCTACCTGTCTCCTCCTGCTAATGCTCTTATCTCTATGTTTGTTACAGAGCTGGGAGGAGGGAGGGACTTGAGCAGGAAAGAGTGCCACATCACAGGGATTTGATTGACAGTACAAGTAGGAGTAGAGGAATGCAATCACGTATTCTTCTAACTTGTTTATCTCAGGACAGAGAGGGAAACTGAAGAAAATACAGACACTCTGGGGGTTGGGGGGAATTATAGAACTCATGGAAAGAAAGAAAGAAAAGTTCATTTTCCCACTATAGATGCCCTTTAAGGCTCATAAACACTACCCTGACCCTTAGAAGAATAAAAGGAATCCTGCAACCTAGTATCTCAAAAGGATGAAGTAGACCAGGATCAGCCATGTAGATTAGGTCTCAAACAGGGGAAGATAACTACACATTTTTGTGTGTGGGGGGGGGGATATAAATAATACCAAATCTGAATTATAATTACACTAACCTTTTTTCCCAAACTGGACATATTGTAACTACATTTACCCTAATATCCAGCTGTGACTTTTAACTTCTGTTAGCTCCTTTTAGAAAATCCGTTACATATTATCTTTATTACAACAAACATTGCACACTACCATACCAGGTAAGGTGAGCGAGACTATTATCTTTGTGATGTGCTCTTTCATGCAGCCAAAAAACATTCTTCCAGTCTCCACAATATACAGTATCTGAACGCCTGATCCATCCTTTACCTTCAATGCAATCATTGTCTCTATGTCCCTAACATAAGCCAATACTGATACTCTCTATGTCCTGTTGTAATTCCCTTTGTGAATCTACTATGGGGCATGTGCACTTTGCTATATTCAGTAAACAAACAACTTTGACTTGTATGTTTACACTTTGATGACAAAGGGCTTTGTTTCCCTGACGAATGAACTTTGCTTATAACTCTATATATCTCTATATATACTCGATTTAGCATCTACACTCTAGCCAGCAAGATATTAGTAATGGATTTAAAATTAACATTGTGTTGTAATATCCCCAGTGCAGTAATGCCCAGTAGTTATGAGTCCTGGTTTCAAAAGGAATCCGGTAAAAAAAAAAAAAAAAATACATTTTAGGAATTTTTTTTCACAAGCTGAGATATCAGCAGCAGATCCACAATCCTGCTTTTTTACACTGTGTCCTCTACTAGACCGATGTGCACACCCACACCTCTGCACTGTGAAATGGGGTGTGAGCGAGGCAGGACCATGAAGGACACAGTGCAAGTACAATAAACATTTTTGGTGTTGTGCAACTATAACAGTAAGAGCAACACAAGTTTAAATAGCTGGTGTCAGGACTCCATCAGAACAGGCAACCAAGTGCTTTGATGATTAATGATATTAATAAACACTGTCATATTCACATACCCCCATACACAATTACATGAATCTGAACTTCACTACACATAAGTAGAAAATTAACATTTAAAGGGAAATTCACCCAGAGCCGCACTTGCTCTCAGCAAAAAGGTTTACCAGAGGCTGCACTGCTCTGGGGGAAACTCTCACGCACGTAAGTATTTAACACCAGCAATCAGCTGGCATTAAAGGAATAATTCACTACCAAAGTGAACTATTCCTTTAAAGCATTGATTAAAGATCTGGGAGGATAAGGAGCTATGCCTTACCTCCCGTTCTTCAATCAGCAGTTGGGACCTGTCAGTGTTGCTGCTGCGGAAGACCGCCTAACAGGTAAGTTTGCTCTAAGTTTGTTCCTGGCTCCACTTGCACGGATTGAAGAATGGGAGGAAAGACATAGCTCCTTATGTGCACACAGACACGCAGCCTCTGATAAATAGGCTTGCAACAGCTGTGCCAGCAAAGTAGCATTGACTGTAAATTGGTTAGCTCAACTTAGCAATTCCCTAAATTGAGCGCTATGGCTCCCGAATGCCTCCTTGTAAATTTCTCTGTTGGTGTTTTGCAACTATAATATAATGCTCAATCCAGTTTATTAATACAAACACAAGGCAAATCATTATCTCCAGTTATGTTCCCACATAACTAGCCCTATCCCCCCTCACACAAGTCCTGCCCATATGTAAATATCTTTAGTTATTGTGTTATATAATGTCCTATATACTACAGAGGGTGCCAAGTACAATAGAAATGTTTGGTCTTGTTCAACTATAAGATGATTATTATAGAAAAAATAAAACCCTGCCATTTTGTAAGGTATGGTGTGTAGAGTTTTTATATCCACTGTACACTGTCAGGGTTATTCAATAAAAGTTAAAATGGTGCTAATTTTGCCTCAACCAATCAGATGTACACTTTCAAATGTTAAATAAGATCTGATTGGTTGGGGCAAAATTTGCATCATTTTAAATGATAAGAACTTTTATTGAATAACCCTGTTAATATCTACAGATATCCCACCCTAGCAATATTGATTACCAGGATAACTCCCAGAACTGCCAGGAGGTGTGAGATACTGAACAATGTATCCACACATAGCCAAACATACACAAAAATATTTCCCCCTGTGCACCAACAGGCAGACTTTTGCTAATATTATATATATATATATATATATAATTACTAAGAGAAGGGTTTATATTGTTTGTCATAATAATTTTTTTTTTTTTTTTTTTTACAAATGTGCATCTTCTTTTCAATTTTCAGATCATTCTCACATATCAATTCTCTTTATTTGTTTGACTTGCTTCTGTTATTTGTTCATTACGTCGGAAATATTATTGCGGTAAGTTAACTAAGTACATCTGTTTTTTAGGCAATGATAGTGTTGTGAAGGTTACAAATAAAGCAGTTCGCACCATTTAATTTTGTAAATAATGTCATACATTTTAACGTTTGAGAAGTTTAAGAAACATGTACGTCTATGTATATTTATTTATGAACAGTATAAACTTGTTGACTAATCAAGATCAAGTTCTGAATGATCTAGGGATCCCTTCCGATAGCCATTTGGAGTCAGGAATCAATTTTTCCCCCCTTTCAGCTTTCAGCTGTGGCCACAGGGTGGATGTCAATGCACGTTTTACCCAATGTGGCCACCCACATTGACATACACTATGCGCTAACAGTCGAGTGTGCTGGTGTGGCCTGGCCCTTTCTTAAACTTGCTGTGCTTGCTTTGTCATTAAATTATTAAATAATTAATGTTTAGTGAGTGCTCCCCCAACCCTCCCTTAATCACTGCCTTCTTGTAGTGTCTGCGACACATATAAGTTCTGCACAGCCTCACCATAGACCCTGCTATGCTTGCACATTACCTTTACCTCCCCCTTCTTACTTTTTTTCACTGATTCTCTTAATTGTTGTAGAAAGTGTGCTGGCAGGCAACCAAAGATCCCAGTAAGAGGTCAGGGATAGAGACATATATTATAATTTCTGCTTCTGGAGTGACAAGTCTTTCTCTGTAAATGCTGGGTTTTCAAATGATGATTTCTCTGAATCTACAACTTAGATTTTAAATCTGAAAAAGTAGTGGGATCTTGCTGTATCTAAAGGTACAATTTATAAAAAAAAACTTTCCAGCTGTGTTAGACAGAGAACATTTTCTCCACTTGCAACTCTGAACTGACTGCATATGCACATTTCTTCACATTTTATAGATATTCAGAATCAACCTGCAAATATAGAAAATGTGCTGATTTATTTGATTCAAAAGCTGAGTAGATTTAAACTGAGCAAGGGAAATGCATTAAGGCAGAAACAACTATAATCTAGAGCAGTTTACCCAAGAGCAGAGATGGACAAAGTTTTCTCGAAATTAAGCAAATATTAAAAACCAAAAAATTTCCTACAAAACTCATGATTGTAAATGGCAGATGGGGTTTAAATCTCTGAGATATTTACTAGAGATGCATAAAATCTTAACGTTTTGTTGCATCAGTGATTACACTAAAACAACCAGAATATCGATTGTATTGAGTTGTATTGAAAACTGAGAAGGGAAGATAGAAAGTACCACAATGTGGTAGACCAGCAGGCAAATCTTGTTAGGTGAACCAATGATGAGCATCCACTGTGCTGGTCAAAACACCCAGCTTGCTCTACTACAAGACAGGTTTTTTTTTGTTACCCTGACAAATCAAATGAGTTTATTTTACCTATTAATATTACATTTAAAATCCCATTTTGTTATGATATCCCTTGTGCAGTAATGCCCAGATGCGCTAATTCCACATGGGTTTTCCATCACTGTGTCTACACCACAGGGATCAATCTAACATACATATATATATATAGAGAGAGAGAAGGGAATGCTGTGCATTCTGGCAGATAATCTCTGCTATGATGAAGGTTTTTCCGTTACAAATATGTTGCCCCTTCCATTCTCAGTCACATACTGATTATTTTTCTTGATTGTTTTAGTTTTTCATTACTTTAATTAAAACTCTTCTGGCGGTAAGTTCCATATATAAAGTTGAGTTCATGTTTGGGAAACATTTGTAAAATCCCCATTTCAAATTTAGATGTGAATGTCTGTGAATTATCGGCTATCTTTCAATCTGTCTTACAATATTTTATTCAATTATAACTACATTTTAATGTCTTAAGGTGAAGGATCATAGAAATGTGTATTTTATTCATCATATTTGCCATTTCTTTTATGTCTGTACAGTAGCAAATATTTGTTCGTCCTTTCAGATAAATTCATGGATTGAAACTCTGGGAACATTTAATGAATTTCAGCTCTGCCGTCATTGGCTTTTCTCAAAATTCTTTCAACCCAGTTGGGCTTCTATTTCCTCCCACAATTTTAAAGGAATTATACACTGAAAAAATGACTTTTCCTAATTTCAATCTATAAATGAATATATTTAAGCAGCACTTACTCTGATGTGTTTGTGTTGCTGAATGACTTCAATACAGTACTTGTTTTGCTCAAGCTCAGTCCCTCAGCTCCCTGCCAGACTTTGACTCTCTGTGAGGGCAAGCATTCTCAGAAATCTCAATGAGGCAGCATTAGGATAGGGAATTTCCCACCATGCAGTTCACATACCAACTGTCACCATTCCAGCAACAGCAAAACTATACATAACAGAACAGTTTATGATAGTAAGGCACTTGATTGACAGGTAAAATGTAAGTTGTTTCAGACTGGATATGTAAAGAAATAGGGGACAGATCAACAAAAAAATGGTACAGTGATAGTTGGAATGAATTATAGTTTCCAGTAAAGGACAATTTAAAAAAGCAAATTTCCCAGTGTACATATCCTTTAATATTTAGCTGATGTTTGTATATGATCGAAGTTTCTTTTCTCTGTCATGTCTCCTGTTTTTACAGTATAGCACATCAGTGAAAACTTGGATGGCGCCTATTAAAACCCAAGGAACAAGGCTAAGTCAGCTGTTATGCAGTTTGAATGCTATCAGTGTGCAATCATTGCAGCCCTTATTTTCATTTATTTCTCATGTTTCAAGAAAAGCATGCTATCATTATGTATAAATGCATTATATTTATCTATTAACCTATTTAAGTCATTATTTTTGTATTTCCATTTATCATTTTTTGCACTTATGCCCCTATATTTTATCCTCTGTATTGTTACCTGTGGTGCTATATAAATACTAATATACATATATACGGTGCACACATATAAATTGGCCCCAAATGTAAATTTGTATAATATGATTTTGCTATTTCACCATCTAGGCACATCTAACAATAGATAATGAATATGGTTGTTAAAACAAACAATGGTTTATGTTCCTTCACATGTAGGAAGTTGTTTACAAAGACTGGGGTCCAAAGTTGGCTAAATTTAACTTTTACATTTAAAACAAAACATCAAGAGGAACTGGTTGGTGGGGATCATACAAGATTTACTAAGGAGTTCTCTCTTCACCAATGTAAATGTGGTAAATAGTAAAGATCTACTAGTCTGTTCTTTATTTCTAGCTCTATAACACCATTTTATCATCTCGGTTACTGTAGAGCTACCATGGCGACATTTACTCAGTACAGGACAGTATCTTCCTATCTGGACTGTACCTACTGAAAAGTCTGTCTGTGTCTGTACTATTACAAAAAAGCTTTGATTTCCATTATAAGATTGGCTGGTAGTTGTGAAAGAATTGAGTTGAAATAAGTAACTAAGGGCCACATTTACAAACCCTCGGTATCGCTTTTTAGCGATACCGTGCCTTTAATGATCATTTTTATGATCGTTAAACCAATCGTTCATTTACGATCGGTTTTACGATCGTTATCGTAAATTTACGACACTGAAATTAGTCAATATGGGTTTTAGCTGTCCAGAAAAGTTTTTAGAGTTTTGCTGGTTTTTGTGTCGTGTAATGTTCTAATGTTTTTGGTATTTTGGAGATTCTTCTAATTGAATGCTTCTAATACAAAGGTAAGTGACTTCAGGTAAAGGAACCAATTCCCCCCAAAGGAAATGTCTATTTTTGATGATGGATACAAAAAATTTGACCAGTGTCCAGTTGGTTCTTCTTTTGGGTTTTAAAATTGATCCCATTTTCAAGATCCCCCTCATGCTGCTGATTTGTATACTGTACATATTAACACTAACAGGAAATCTATTGATTATTGAATTGGTGCACTTAAGTCAAAACCTTAAACACCCAATGTTCTTTTTCCTCAGTCACCTTTCCTTGTGTGACATTATTCTAACCACTGATATTGTTCCTAATATGTTGGGTGTTATACAGCACAGAGGAATCCAGATCTACTTTATTGCCTGCACAATCCAGTTTCACTTCTTTGCTGCAACAATTACTTCTGAATGTCTCATTCTTACTACAATGTCCTATGACAGGTATCTAGCTATTTGCAACCCTTTGCGATATACGTCTATCATGGACAATCAGCTCCGACTTTGGCTGGTCAGTTTATGTTGGTTTTCCAGTTCTGTGGCTTCACTTGTTGCAGTTATAATGATGAACAGATTAGAGCTTTGCCATCAAAATATAATTGATCATTTCTTCTGTGATTTTTGGCCGATTATTAAACTTTCTTGCTCAGACACATCTGCTGTGGAGATGGAACAAACTTTAATTGGCATCCCTATAGTTATGTTCCCACTTATGTTCATTTGTGTAACATACATCCACATCTTCTTCACTATCTTCAGGATTTCCTCCAGCTCTGGTAGACAGAAAGCTTTCTCCACTTGCAGTTCCCATCTGACTGTAGTCTGTATATTTTTTGGTACAATGGTTGCTAATTATGTGGTTCCTTCTGGTGGAAATTACTTAGGTGCAAATAAGCTCATCTCTCTTTTCTACACAGTTGTCACTCCATTGATGAATCCCATCATCTATAGTCTGAGGAACGGTGAAATAAGGACAACATTGAAAAATAATATTAACACAATAAAATTAAAAGCTGCAAACTTAAATTAATCTCTTTGCTCTTTTCAAAGCAATCTCTAAAACTCTATTTGTTAAAGACTATTTGTTCTGTTTATCAAGCGTGTTAATGCATAATGGAATTTTACTAAAAAATTTCCTTGTATGTTCCCATAAATTGTCTGCTGTAAATCTAAATTTAGGGAATACAGTTCAAGAACACACTCCAGCACAATGCTGTTGGCTACTAGACAGACAAATAAGTAGGTGCAATCCTCTTAACCCTCCACTCTCAGGGCCATAAGACTCAAGCAAAATGAATAGCAGAGGAGCACACTACTTGACATGATGAATTCAGTTTATTTGTGCAAAAAACATGCAATGTTTTGGGACTCAGGGTCCCTTCCTTAAGTATCTGAGGAAGGCCATAGAATCTTAGCAGTTTGTATAAAAAGGGGGCCGGATTAGATAGAGAAATGGGACATATTTAAAAATTATTTAAATGGCATATATATAGAGGTTTGATTTGATGGTGTTTTATTTAATTTTATTTAAAATGCTTGAACTTTATAAAGGAAATAAATGAATTATATATAATGAAAACAATTGCTTATCTAATATATTTTTTATAGATGTGTGCACTTTTTGTTTATAAAGATGAAGGTTGTTTGGCTCTGTAAGCCTACCAGAGATAGTCTAAACCATGTATACAGAGATTAACCCAGAGTGGTGGCTGCTCTGGGTATATTTGTGAAGCTCTGGGTAAATCACTGTTATTTCCTCTTTTATCTGGCATTAAATAGTCTCGTAATAGGAACTTACAATGGGTATTCACCAGCAGCTGTGCAGCACATGACTATTTAACCAGCTAATATTCTTTTGCAATACCTGGGCAACCACAGCAACAAGCATGGGGTTAAGCATGGGGGGTAAATTGCTTACCGCAACTTTAACCCCAGCCTGGTTCGTCTGTCTGTGAATCAGACCAGTAGTGTTTACTTTGGTAGCAAAGTATTTTGAAGCTTCATAGCTGTTTTATGCTCTCTTGCTTCTACCAATATAATATCTCTAGCCTGTTCTATTCAGTTAGATTAACTGGACTTAATGTTTAGTTTTTGAAAACGTTTTGCTAGTCATCCGACTGGCTTTCTCAGTTCATAATGTCTTGTACAGGAATCTGTTGGCAATAAATACCCTGGTTTGTGTCTCAATTAGCATATAACAGCAAGGTGTCAGGGACCTCCTGAATGCAAGATGTTGATTGCATTGTGGTGTTATCGTGTTAAAGCAGCATTGTACACGTCAGACAATGGGATCCATTTCCCCTACCTTTATTCTGGCTTGGTTTCTTTATTTTGACATAAATAACCCCCTTGACATCTCTTTTGAACCAATCCTGTTCATTGGCCAAGAAGTTGACATAACAATCTTCAAACATATGTCCCTTTTCTTTAAGATGCAGGTACATGGCTGAGTCCTGACGTAAGGAATTATGAATTGTGCTGGGTTATACCTTGGTGCGGCTGCTGTTTGGTCTCCACTACTTACAAATCAGGGAAATCTTCACTGCACTGTACTGTGTATATGATGTCGCTATTCTTGTGTTTCAGTATTGGGTCTTTTGGATGCACCAGTTGCTGCCTCAATGTGTTGTTGGGTTTAAAGCAGACAGGGATACAGTGTCTCTTGAAAAATCTTAATTCTTTTTAATTTCTCTGACACCCCCTGCTATATATGGGATGGCCATGTTCTTTCACCTCTCTTGCTTTCCCCCTTGGTTGGTTCTGTAAACCTCTACTTCCAGTTTTCATTTTGCCACAATAGGTGAAACTGGAGATCCCATGGCACACCCAAGTTTTTGCTTGTCAAACTTATCCTTATGTTTGAAATATGTGGTATTAAGGCATAGGTCCAGTAAGGGAACATACCTGCTCTGTATCAAGTTCTGTTATCCTGGCAAGGGTGTTGTCTTGGCACAGCCGTTTTCTCAACTTTTCAACATCCTCCATGTTGGGTATACAGGTGAAGAGGGATGTCACATCCTAGGACACCATAGTTGTTTTTATTATTATTATTATTATATTTATTTGCATTATCACTGAAAATAAAAGTGCTGGTCCAGGAACATTCAGTGTGGCAAGTTACAGCATTACTGTTGTACAATGTGAAGGAGGGCCCTGCCCATAAGAGCAGATGGGGATGAAACTTAAGGTGAAGCAGATCAGTAGCTGTAACTAAGTTGTCAGTAGAGTATAACTAACGGGTCAATGATGGGTCAGTAAGATGGGTAGGAGTGTCAAGGTCCAGATTGTAACCTTGCCGGAAGAGCTGAGTTTTAAAGTTGCGTTGGTAAGTGACGTATAAAGTGAGGAAGGGAGATCCAGACTCAAGAGCAGAGGGGCTGTACAAGAAAAGTCCTGTATACGGGTGTGGGAAGAGGTTATTATAGTAGATAAGAAGAGAAGATCATTAGCAGATCAGAGATTATGCCTTGGGTAGTATCTGTTTTCAAGATCAGAGATGTATGGGGGGGTGAATTGGAGAGAGCATTGTAGGATAAGGATAGCATCTTAAATTGCATCCTTTGTGTAATGGGAAGCCAGTGGAGAGATTGACATTGTGTGAGAAGTGGGAAGAGAAGTTAATGAGCCTGGTAGCAGAGTTAAGGATTGATTGAAGGGGTGCCAGTCAGTTGCTTGGTAGACCACACAGGACAGTGTTACAGTAGGCCAGCTGAGAGATGATAAGTGCATGGTCTAGAATTTTGGTAGCATTCTGTGAAAGGAAGAGATGAATGTGCAAGATGTTTTTGAACTGTAACCGACAGGAGTTTGACAGGGTATTAATGTGGCATTTAAAAGAAAGTCAACAGTTACTCCCAGGCATTGCACATAAGGTGTTTGGGAGTTTGTTGTGTCATTGATGTGGATAGTAATGTTAGGTAAGGGGGTAGAGTGAGAGGGTGGGAAAATTACAAGTTTGGACTTATCCATGCTGAGTTTGAGGGAGCGGGAGGACATAAAAGCAGATATGGCATTTAGGCATTTAGGGACCCGGGATGTCAGAGTAACGAGGTCAGGGGGGGAGATGTAAATTTGGGTATCATGAGCATACAAGTGGCATTGGAATCCAAAAGAATTAATGAGCTGGCCAAGACGGCTGAGTACTGAGTCTTGTGGTACCCCCACAGGGAGGGGCAGAGTTTCTTCTTTCCATCTTGAATCTTGTTTGTAAAATCTTGGGATGTCTGGATGTGATGCTTGGAACTTTCAAATAAGGGCCCTAGGGTGCTTGCTAGGTATTAAGCCCAACTTGAATGTTACAGAGTTGATGCTGCTGACTATAGGTCTTAGTAGGGCCCCTTCCTTCTGTATCTCCAGGAGTCCATATATACATGAATGTGCCTCACCAGGGTAGAGGTAATGATACATTGCTTGATCAATGACTTTATCATTTTTTAGTTATTGTAGTAAGTATGACCTTTTCCTTGTATCAGCTGGTGGGATCCCTTGTTAGAGCCTCATATGTGTTGTTATCAGCCAGAAGTGGGGTAGTCCAAGGTGTTGAGTACCACACTGTGCATATTCTCTTATCTGCAGGCAGAATAGTGACACTGGAGTATTTCTGAAGTGATGTTAAGGATTTTTAGGATAGATGATGGTGGTTTTGCACTGGATAAGACTGCAGATACCTTAAAGCAAAGTTGTTCTCCTTACAATGTTGGGATAGCTGTGGCTGCTAGGTGAACTCCTCTTTTCCACATGGCCACAGGTAGCTGTATATCAGGTTATTTACTAGTTGACTGATGTTGAGTCTTAAAGCATCAACCATAAAATGTGTCTGTCACTGCGTTCATTCAGGGGCTGTATTTGAGCCTTTTGTGGTATCTGTTTGGCTCTGATGCCTTTTATTGTGGAATCCAGGCTTATGTTGCATGATACTCGCCTTTGTTGGCAGGATCTGAGGTTGAAGTGCAGGTGGATTCTATAGTCTGCCAATTTCCTTGATGTTTTTTCTTAGTGCCATTTTTGTAAGTTTGAGTGTTTTCTCTCCTAAACAATTTGTAATATTCTTGTGAAGGTTCTCATTCATCCAGGTCATGGTAATTCTGTGGTATTCAGTTAGATCAACTGAAAATGAAGTTTAGTTCTTGAAGTTTCGTTAGTCATCCAGCTGGCTATCTCAATTCAGACTGACTTGTACAGGAATCTGTAAAATCAATATATACCCAAGTATGTGTCCCAATCAGCATATACTGTAACAGCCAGGTGTTAGGGACCTCCAGAATGCAAGGTGTTAATTACATTGTGGCTAAGATTTGTTATCAAAATAATTTAAAAAAAATCAAAGATACTTTTGAAGATTACAATGTCAACATCTTCGTTAATTTACCCCATTACATCGGATGCTGCCCTGCTAAGTGCCCTATCACACAAACCCACAACCTATCAATAAAGCTCTGAACACACATTTGATACTGTCGACCAATGAACGTTCAAAGTCCAGCTGCTTTGTCTGGCAATCTAGCATGTGGTCCTGATGGTGTAGTTTGAAATGTCATATATCATTGGATGATATATGAGCATATAGTAATTAAGAGATCCGACAAGTGTAGTAATGTAGTGATCTGGCCCATAGAGATGTACATGCAAGAAGCTATGAGACAGCTATCTAACACACAAAATTACATTTGACTACCTTCTGATCCCACAGAAGTCTTTCAAAAGAGACTCAGATGTATTTTGGATGAGGCAACCGATAATGGTAGTCTACACAAAAAAGAGTCGGATTTTCTCTGGGTGGAATACCCAACTATACTGACTTTTTATATGCCCCCAAGTTTAACTCTAACCACTCCCCCTATGTCTCTGAGCACAGCATAGGACTGCTGACACTGCAACAGTTTTTACTATGGCACTTCCACCCTTTCCCATGTATCTGTATGTTACCCACCTAATTAGATTGTAAGCTCTACAGGGCAGGGACCTCTCTCCTCATGTTACATGTTTCAAGCACTTGTATATTTCATGACGCTCCTACTTATTTATATAATTTATATATTTATTTGTTGGCCCCCTTGTACTTTTTTTGTATTCTAATATTCTACAGTGCTGCATCCACAAGTGGCGCTATATAAATAAACATATACATACATACAATAGAAAATAGAAACGAAGTAGCACTCCTCCATATGAAACAAGCTTATATTTATTCAGTATCGTCACGTCTAACAACAAGCGACGTTTCAGGCGTCACAGCACCCTTTCTCAAGTAACATGTGACATACAATAACACACATTTCTCTTATCAACATTATATAGCAACTAGCAACTAGAGAGGATGTGACCTCATATTTCAATTACAATAGAGTCAATTAGCCCTAGTGTGGAGTCCCAAGTTCCAAGCAACTCTAAGTGTCAACCCCTCCTCATACACCCCCTCTGGTCAAAATATTGATTACACACAGACAGTGGAAGACAGTATCCTCTAGATATCAAAGGAATAAATATAAATTATAATCTTTATTCAATCCACTAGGGGCCAATGTTTTCAGTTGTTTAATCCACCAGGTTTCACGACATTTCAGTCTGTGTTCCCTATCACCCTGAAAGCTTAAGGGAACACTCTCCAAAACCATGAACCTCATGTCCTTCCCCCTGTGACCCTTTTCCACAAAATGCCTAGCTAATGGCAAATTTACAAGTTTCTGGGTCACTGAGGAATTATGTTGTGAGATACGCGATTTAATCTTCTGTGTGGTCTCCCCCACATAGAGGAGACCACACGGACAGACAATCACGTAAACCACAAACCTAGACTCACAGGTAAATTTACCTCGTAATTCAATTTTATTCCCATTTACTGGGTGTACAAAATTAGTTCCTTTAATTGCCAAATTGCAATATATGCAATGGCAGCACAGATACATACCCTTTCTACCACTGTCTAACCAAGTACTTTGGGGTTTTCTGTCCTGTTGTACCCGAGTGGAAGTCACCAGCTTCCCAATGGTGTCATTCCTTCGGTATGACATCAGTGGGGGCACACCAAACTCCCTCCCTCCAGGATAAGCCTGTTTCAAAATAGGCCAATGTCGTTTTAAGACCTGGCTAATCTGGGGGCTCCGATGGGTAAATTGGGAAACAAAAGTAAGTCTGGGGACCCTATCCTTCCTCTCCTTGTTCGAGCTCTCTACCACATACATACATACATACATGCATGCTACTTGTTCACTGCCAGCTGATAATAATCATACATTTGTTCAAATCTTTAATGATTGTGGAGGGGATTCAGAGTTACTGTACTTAGTGCTAAGGCCCAGTCTGCCAAACGATCCACCAAAGGGTGCAGTTCTGTGATAGATCACAGTTGTGTCGTGGTTGTTCCCATCCATTCCTTCCTCCGCTGTCCAGGCTCCTGTGTAATCCACTTGAGGTGTCCAGTTGTTGATTGTGTGACGTCCCAATCCCTAGTCAGCTCCCGGGTAAAGAGTGTGGCTGCTGTCCGTAAGTACTCTGTTTGCATCTTTGGGGCCTCTGCATCTGGCATGGCTTCCCACGCTTGTCCCAGTCTCCTTTGAGGGGAGGTTCATGAGGGACGCTGATCATAGAGGATCTGTGAGCCTGGCTATAAAGCATTTACAGCACTTGGGTGTTTGAGAAGGGGATGTGGGGATCTCCATCCTGTGTATTCGAGACTGATATTTGGGACTCCCCCAGGGATGGTGTTTCCGTTCAGGGATGCCTCTTTATTTTTTATTGTATTCTATATTGGTCTACCGTATTGCATATACATAAATTGTTGCATTTGCACTTTATTATATATTTTGCCTAACGTTTTACTGCATTTTATATAGTGAACCCGAATAAACACTTTTCCTGATCTTTGCTTAGTAGCATAGTCAGAATATGCTACTGCACAGCACCAATCACCTTTAGTGTTTTTAGAGCAGTCCGGTTGGTGCTCGGTAGACCCAGTAGAACATGGCCATGAACTAGATTTAGGAACCAGAATAACCATGAATCAGTAATTTTGGAATTCACAAACACCTACAGTATCAGGAATTCTTTTTTACCTGGCCCAATTACTAGGACGGCCCGGTGTTTGGGCTGAAACTCGTAGGTTATACAGACCTGCTTTTTGTCTTCAATAAATATTTGCTAAGTCCGTGGAGTGCTCCGACCACATTATTTCTATATATATATATTTATATATAATATTACAATAGGTGTCCTTTGACAATTAGATAGCCAGCTTAGAATAGTTCTAAAATAAAATATCTTCACTTTTAAATCAATGTTTCCATACATATAAAATTATACTTTACCAATACATAACACAAACATTTCTTTTCCTTACAGAAACAGTTCCAAATATACATCCTGCATTTGCTTGCACCTTGGTGTTTCATTTATTCCCACTTCACCTTATTTCCATCTCTGGAGGATGCTTTAAGGTATATAAAGATCTAAATGTAATTTATTAAACGGAGCAGAGGCCGAGGTGGGAACCTATGACCGATCTTATATCTACCATGAAGCTGATTTACCTTTCTCATCAGAGCTTCAGCAGAAAAAAATCCTGTCTTACGGAAAGTATCCCTGGATCAACCAGAACTGCAGTATATGTATTAATACCCATATATCTCATTATTTTATAGTATCCCTGTACCAACCAGAACTACAGTATATGTATTAATACCAGTAATTCTCAATATTATATAGTATCCCTGTAACAACCAGAACTACAGTGTATGTATTAATACCAGTAATTCTCAATATTATATAGTTTCCCTGTACCAACCAGAACTACAGTATATGTATTAATACCAGTAATTCTCAATATTATATAGTATCCCTGTACCAACCAGATCTACAGTATATGTATTAATACAAGTAATTCTTAATATTATATAGTATCCCCGTAACAACCAGAACTACAATATATGTATTAACACCAGTAATTCTCAATATTATATAGTATCCCTGTACCAACCAGAACTACAGTATTTGTATTAATACTGGTAATTCTCAATATTATATAGTATCCCTGTACCAACCAGAACTACAGTATTTGTATTAATATTGGTAATTCTCAATATTATATAGTATCCCTGTACCAACCAGAACTACAGTAAATGTATTAATACCAGTAATTCTCAATATTATATAGTATCCCTGTACCAACCAGAACTACAGTATATGTATTAATACCAGTAATTCTCAATATTATATAGTATCCCCATACCAACCAGAACTGCAGTATATGTATTAATACCAGTAATTCTCAATATTATATAGTATCCCTGTACCAACCAGATCTACAGTATATGTATTAATACCAGTAATTATCAATAGTTTTTAGTTTTAGAAACTTAACCAGGCCTTTTTTAAAGCTATTCAATGAGCTTGCCATTACCACATCTGCTGGCTGACAGTTCCACAGTTTCACCATTCTCACTGTAAAGAAACCTTTCCTAACCTTCTTTTCTTCCAACCTTAATGGATTTCCATGAGTCCTCTGATATGACCTATTAGTGAACAATGCACCGGAGAGTTTATTGTATGGCCCATTAATATATTTGTATAAGGTGGTCACATACCCACGCAAACGTCGCTTCTCCAATGTAAACAGTCCTAACTTGTCTAATCTGCCTGCGTAGTCAAGCCACTCCATTCCCTTTATTATTTTTGTTGCCCTTCTCTGAACTGCTTCCATTTCCAAGATGTCCCTTTTATATATGGGATTCCAAAACTGCACCGCATATTCCAAATGAGGCCTTACCAGTGCCTTGTAAAGAGGGAGAATAATATTTTTCTCCCTTGAATCTATTTCCCTCTTTATACAAGATAATATCTTGCTCGCTCTTGCCATTGCTACCAGGCATTGTTTGCTACAGCTAAGTCTGTTGTCTACCAGAACCCCCAAATTTGTTTCAATTAGCTAGTTTTTTATGGTGTAGGTGGCACAAAGATTGTTAAACGGAAGCCGTGGAGAGAGATTCCATTGTGTGAGAAGTGGGAAGAGAAGTTAATGAGCCTTAGCAGAGTTAAGGATTGATTGAAGGTGCCAGTCAGTTGCTTGGTAGACCACACAGGACAGTGTTACAGTAGGCCAGCTGGAGATGATAGTGCATGGTCTAGAATTTTGGTACATTCTGTGAAAGGAAGAGATGAATGTGCAAGATGTTTTTGAACTGTAACCGACGGAGTTTGACAGGTATTATGTGCATTTAAAAGAAAGTCACAGTTACTCCCAGGCTTGCACATAAGGTGTTTTGGGAGTTTGTTGTGTCATTGATTGTGGATAGTAATGTTGGTAAGGGGTAGAGTGAGAGTGGTAAAATTACAAGTTTGGACTTACCCATGCTGATTTGAGACGGGAGACATAAAAGCAGATATCATTTCCATTTAGGGACCCGGGATTGTCATAACGAGTCGGGAGATTGTAAATTTGGGTATCATGAGCATACAAGTGCATTGGAATCCAAAGAATTAATGACTGGCCAGACGGCTGAGTACTGAGTCTTGTGGTACCCCCACAGGGAGGGCAGAGTTTCTCTTTCCATCTTGAATCTTGTTTTTAAAATCTTGGGATGTCTGGATTGATGCTTGGAACTTTCAAATAAGGGCCCTAGGTGTTGCTAGGTATTAAGCCCAACTTGAATGTTACAGAGTGATGCTGCTGACTATAGTCTTAGTAGGGCCCCTTCCTTCTGTTATCTCCAGAGTCCATATATACATGAATGTGCCTCACCAGGGTGAGGTAATGATACATTGCTTGATCAATGACTTTATCATTTTTTAGTTATTGTAGTAAGTATGACCTTTTCCTTGTATCAGCTGGTGGGATCCTTGTTAGACTCATATGTGTTGTTATCAGCCAGAATGTGGGGTAGTCCAGGTGTTGAGTACCACACTGGCATATTCTCTTATCTGCAGGCAGAATAGTGACACTGGGTATTTCTGAAGTGATGTTAAGGATTTTTAGGATAGATGATGGTGGTTTTGCACTGGATAAGACTGCAGATACCTTAAGCAAAGTTTTCTCCTTACAATGTTGGGATAGCTGTGGCTGCTAGAACTCCTCTTTTCCACATGGCCACAGGTAGCTGTATATCAGGTTTATTACTAGTTGACTGATGTTAGTCTTAAAACATCAACCTAAAATGTGTCTGTCACTGTGTTCATTCAGGGGCTGTATTTGAGCCTTTTGTGGTATCTGTTTGGCTCTGATGCCTTTTATTGTGGAATCCAGGCTTATGTTGCATGATACTCGCCTTTGTTGGCAGATCTGAGGTTGAATGCAGGTGGATTCTATATGTCTGCAATTTCCTTGATGTTTTTTCTTAGTGCCATTTTTGTAGTTTGAGTGTTTTCTCTCCTAACAATTTTAATATTCTTGTGAAGGTTCTCATTCATCCAGGTCATGGTATTCTGTGGTATTCAGTTAGATCAACTGAAAATGAAGTTTAGTTCTTGAAGTTTCGTTAGTCATCCACTGGCTATCTCATTCAACTGACTTGTACAGGAATCTGTAAAATCAATATACCCAAGTATGTGTCCCAATCAGCATATACTGTAACACAGAGTGTTAGGGACCTCCAGAATGCAAGGTGTTAATTACATTGTGCTAAGATTTGTTATCAAAATAATTTAAAAAAAATCAAAGATACTTTTGAAGATTACAATGTCAACATCTTCGTTATTTACCCCATTACATCGGATGCTGCCCTGCTAAGTCCCTATCACACAAACCCACACCCTATCAATAAGCTCTGAACAAACATTTGAACTGTCGACCAAGGAACGTTCAAAGTCCAGCTGCTTTGTCTGGCAATCTAGCATGTGGTCCTGATGTTGTAGTTTGAAATGTCAATATCATTGGATGATATATGATATAGTAATTAAGAGATCCACAAGTGTAGTAATGTAGTGATCTGGCCCATAGAGATGTACATGCAAGAAGCTATGAGACAGCTATCTAACACACAAAATTACATTTGACTACCTTCTGATCCCACAGAAGTCTTTCAAAGAGACTCAGATGTATTTTGGATGAGCAACCGATAATGGTAGTCTACACAAAAAAGAGTCGGATTTTCTCTGGGTGGAATACCCAACTATACTGACTTTTTATTGCCCCCAAGTTTAACTCTAACCACTCCCCCTATGTCTCTGAGCACGCATAGGACTGCTGACACACTGCAACAGTTTTTACTATGGCACTTCCACCCTTTCCCATGTATCTGTATGTTACCCACCTAATTAGTTGTAAGCTCTACAGGCAGGACCTCTCTCCTCATGTTACATGTTTCAAGCACTTGTAATATTTCATGACGCTCCTACTTATTTATATAATTTAATATTTATTTGTTGGCCCCCTTGTACTTTTTTTGTATTCTAATATTCTACAGTGTGCATCCACATGTGGCGCTATATAAATAACATATACATATACAATAGAAAATAGAAACAAGTAGCACTCCTCCATATGAACAACTTATATTTATTCAGTATCGTCACGTCTAACAACAAGCGACGTTTCAGGCGCACAGCACCCTTTCTCAAGTAACATGTGACATACAATCACCCACATTTCTCTTATCACATTATATAGCAACTCAACTAGAGAGGATGTGACCTCATATTTCAATTACAATAGAGTCAATTAGCCCTAGTGTGGAGTCCCAAGTTCCAAGCAACTCTAAGTGTCAACCCCCTCCTCATACACCCCCTCTGGTCAAATTGATTACCACAGACAGTGGAAGACAGTATCCTCTAGATATCAAAGGATAAATATAAATTATAATCTTTATTCAATCCACTAGGGGCCAATTTTTTCAGTTGTTTAATCCACCAGGTTTCACACATTTCAGTCTGTGTTCCCTATCACCCTGAAAGCTTAAGGGACACTCTCCAAAACCATGAACCTCATGTCCTTCCCCCTGTGACCCTTTCCACAAAATGCCTAGCTAATGGCAAATTTACAAGTTTCTGGGTCACTGAGGAATTATGTTGTGAGATACCGATTTAATCTTCTGTGTGGTCTCCCCCACATAGAGGAACCACACGGACAGACAATCACGTAAACCACAAACCTAGACTCACAGGTAAATTTCCTCGTAATTCATTTTATTCCCATTTACTGGGTGTACAAAATTAGTTCCTTTAATTGCCAAATTGCAATATATGCAATGGCAGCACAGATACATACCCTTTCTACCACTGTCTAACCAAGTACTTTGGGGTTTTCTGTCCTTTTGTACCCAGTGGAATTCACCAGCTTCCCAATGGTGTCATTCCTTCGGTATGACATCAGTGGGGGACACCAAACTCCCTCCCTCCAGGATAAGCCTGTTTCAAAATAGGCCAAGTCGTTTTAAGACCTGGCTAATCTGGGGGCTCCGATGGGTAAATTGGGAAACAAAAGTAAGTCTGGGGACCCTATCCTTCCTCTCCTTGTTCGAGCTCTCTACCACATACATACATACATACATGCATCTACTTGTTCACTGCCGCTGATAATAATCATACATTTGTTCAAATCTTTAATGATTGTGGAGGGGATTCAGAGTTACTGTACTTAGTGCTAAGGCCCAGTCTGCCAAACGATCCACCAAAGGGTGCAGTTCTGTGATAGATCACAGTTGTGTCGTGGTTGTTCCCATCCATTCCTTCCTCCGCTGTCCAGGCTCCGGTGTAATCCACTTGAGGTGTCCAGTTGTTGATTGTGTGACGTCCCAATCCCTAGTCGCTCCCGGGTAAGAGTGTGCTGCTGTCCTAAGTACTCTGTTTGCATCTTTGGGGCCTCTGCATCTGGCATGGCTTCCCACGCTTGTCCCAGTCTCCTTTGAGGGGAGGTTCATGAGGGACGCTGACATAGAGGATCTGTGAGCCTGGCTATAAGCATTTACAGCACTTGGGTGTTTGAGAAGGGGATGTGGGGATCTCCATCCTGTGTATTCGAGACTGATATTTGGGACTCCCCCAGGGATGGTGTTTCCGTTCAGGGATGCCTCTTATTTTTTATGTATTCTATATTGGTCTACCGTATTGCATATACATAAATTGTTGCATTTGCACTTTATTATATATTTTGCCTAACGTTTTACTGCATTTTATATAGTGAACCCGAATAAACACTTTCCTGATCTTTGCTAGTAGCTAGAGTCAGAATATGCTACTGCACAGCACCAATCACCTTTATGTTTTTAAGCAGTCCGGTTGGTGCTCGGTAGACCCGTAGAACATGGCCTGAACTAGATTTAGAACCAGAATAACCATGAATCAGTAATTTTGGAATTCACACAAACACTACAGTATCAGGAATTCTTTTTTACCTGGCCCAATTACTAGGACGGCCCGGTGTTTGGGCTGAAACTCGTAGGTTATACAGACCTGCTTTTTGTCTTCAATAAATATTTGCTAAGTCCGTGGAGTGCTCCGACCACATTATTTCTATATATATATATTTATATTAATATTACAATAGTGTCCTTTACAATTAGATAGCCAGCTTAGAATATTTCTAAAATAAAATATCTTCCCTTTTAAATCAATGTTTCCATACATATAAATTATACTTTACCATACATAACACAAACATTTCTTTTCCTACAGAAACAGTTCCAAATATACACCTGCATTTGCTTGCACCTTGGTGTTTCATTATTCCCACTTCACCTTATTTCCATCTCTGGAGGATGCTTAAGGTATATAAAGATCTAAATGTAATTTATTAAACGGAGCAGAGGCCGAGTGGGAACCTATGACCGATCTTATATTCTACCATGTAAGCTGATTACCTTCTCATCAGAGCTTCAGCAGAAAAAAATCCTGTCTTACGGAAAGTATCCCTGGATCAACCAGAACTGCAGTATATGTATTATACCCATATATCTCATTATTTATAGTATCCTGTACCAACCAGAACTACAGTATATGTATTAATACCAGTAATTCTCAATATTATATAGTATCCCTGTACAACCAGAAACTACAGTGTATGTATTAATACCCAGTAATTTCTCAAATTATATAGTTTCCTGTACAACCAGAACTACAGTATAGTATTAATACCAGTAATTCTCAATATTATATAGTATCCCTGTACCAACCAGATCTACAGTATATGTATTATACAAGTAATCTTAATATTATATAGTATCCCCGTACAACCAGAACTACAATATTGTATTTAACACCAGTAATTCTCATATTATATAGTATCCTGTACCAACCAGAACTACAGTATTTGTATTAATACTGGTAATTCTCAATATTATATATATCCCTGTACCAACCAGAATCAGTATTTGTATTAATATTGGTAATTCTCAATATTATATAGTATCCCTTTACCAACCAGAACTACAGTAAATGTATTAATTCCAGTAATTCTCAATATTATATAGTATCCCTGTACCAACCAGAACTACAGTATATGTATTAATACCAGTAATCTCAATATTATAGTATCCCCATACCAACCAGAACTGCAGTATATGTATTAATACCAGTAATTCTCAATATTAATAGTATCCCTGTACCAACCAGATCTACGTATACTACAGTATATGTATTAATACCAGTAATTATCAATAGTTTTTAGTTTTAGAAACTTAACCAGGCCTTTTTTAAAGCTATTCAATGAGCTTGCCATTACCACATCTGCTGGCTGACAGTTCCACAGTTTCACCATTCTCACTGTAAAGAAACCTTTCCTAACCTTCTTTTCTTCCAACCTTAATGGATTTCCATGAGTCCTCTGATATGACCTATTAGTGAACAATGCACCGGAGAGTTTATTGTATGGCCCATTAATATATTTGTATAAGGTGGTCACATACCCACGCAAACGTCGCTTCTCCAATGTAAACAGTCCTAACTTGTCTAATCTGCCTGCGTAGTCAAGCCACTCCATTCCCTTTATTATTTTTGTTGCCCTTCTCTGAACTGCTTCCATTTCCAAGATGTCCCTTTTATATATGGGATTCCAAAACTGCACCGCATATTCCAAATGAGGCCTTACCAGTGCCTTGTAAAGAGGGAGAATAATATTTTTCTCCCTTGAATCTATTTCCCTCTTTATACAAGATAATATCTTGCTCGCTCTTGCCATTGCTACCAGGCATTGTTTGCTACAGCTAAGTCTGTTGTCTACCAGAACCCCCAAATTTGTTTCAATTAGCTAGTTTTTTATGGTGTAGGTGGCACAAAGATTGTTAAACTCCAAATGCATCACCTTACATTTATCAACATTGAATCTCATCTGCCATTCTGCTGCCCATCTATCTAGGTCTGCTTGCAGCAATTGCACATCATTTGAAGTTTCCAAAGCTCTGCATAGTTTAGTTGTCATCAGCAAATACAGAGATATTGCTCTCAATGCCCCCTTCTAAGTCATTTATAAACAGATTAAACAGAAGCGGCCCCAGTACAGAACCCTGAGGCACTCCGCTTAGAACTTTAGCCCACATAGATGTAGCTCCATTTAACACCACTCTCTGTTTGCGGTCCAATAACCAGTTCTCTATCCATGAACAAATTTTTTCTTCTAGGCCAACACTCCTCAGTTTATACATTAGTTGCCTATGTGGCACAGTTTTAAAAGCTTTTTCAAAATCCAAGTATACCCCATCCACTGCTGTGCTTGAATCTAACTTCTTACTCACTTTTTCATAAAAAACAAGATTTGTCTGACAAAGTAGTGCTGTATAAAAGATAAACAGTACATGACAATCATATTCACTGTATTTAAAGTAAATAAGGAGTTATACAGGATTTTAACATTTTTTTGTTATAATTACATAAAGGATAATTATACCCCCCAAACGTACACCCATTCTTTCTAATATAACAAGGCTAGGTCCTTCTGGGGCTGAATAAATCACTCCAAATTCACAAAGTACATCTCCCCAGTCTACTCTGCCCCTTTCTCTGTCTGAAACCTGGCCTGTGGAAAGATGCAGGTGTATTTTTCATGATCACAAAACACTCCTTTTTACACGAGATTGTTTATTTAAGGTATATTAAAGTCAATCCATTGTCGCAGATAACAGAAACCATCTACTAAATTTCTATATAGCTAAACTTTGTTATGGGTTGCTTTATATTTTGCTATGTATATTTTTGTCAGTACTAATAGGGAGTTTGATCAGTGTGGTTTACATATTTGTATATGCTTAAAGGGCATGTCCACCCCATTTGTACTTTTGTTCAGTAGTGTAGGGCTCCCTCTCCCACCCCAACCGCTGTAGTTACTTGCAGAAAAACTCCCGATCACTACTTACTTTGCCTCTTTCCCCCAACATTCTGTCACGGCCCACTGCTTGCACAAAACTGCAAGCAGGGGGATGGACTGGCAGCCGCATCCGTGATTTGCTGAGAGGCAGCCAATCACAGATGTGGCTTCGGGCTGTACTGAACGTTGGGGGGAAAAGGCAAAGTAAGAACAGATCGGAAGAGTTTTTCTGCAAATAACTATAGTGGTGGGGTTGCGGCAGGGAGCCCTACAATACAGAAAAGGGGATTGGAGATAGGGGGAGGGAAATGGGAGGGAGAGGGAGGGAGGGCTGCAGAGCGCATGACCAAATTCTCCCTGAGGAGAGACGAGAGGTAGAGACCATTTGGAGTAGCGATGTAAGGTAAGGATTTTTCTACACTACACAGTGGGGCCAGTAGTGGGTTAAATTGTAGTTTTGGGCGTTGACATGCCCTTTAATATACAATTATAGGTGGTATTACCCTTATGCAGATATCTAGTTGAACCTTACATATCACTGAACATTGTCCTGGTAACTGCTTGATCATATTTATAAAAGTTTGAGTTTAGCCTGTCAAAATCACCAAGTCTGAACCCTGGAAGGTGTCAGTTTATTGTGGAGTGTTTTCCAATACAAATAATGGCCGGGGGGGTGTAATAGACTATTTTAAGGTTTTAATTTTCTTTATTTCAAGTAGGGTTGTTCTTATTTTCTCATATACACAAGTGTTTTTTATGCTAAAGGGACTTAAATGTAAAGTTTTAGATACAGCCCTGGTCTGGTATTAAAACCTAAAACTATTTTTCGAAGGTTAGATCGATTATAAATAGATAAATAAATAGGGTGTAAATAAATGTAAAAAAAATAAATAAACGTATAAAAAGTATATACATAAAAGACAGACAGATAAGAGACAGGCAGAGAGACAGACAGACAGGTCAGACGTCATAGGTTCATAGGAATTCTGTCTGAATTAATTTACTGTTCATTTTTAGGAACCATCTTTAATTTTCTGCCTTAGATCTACAATTTGAAACATTTCCACCCTGTCATGAAAAACCAGTAAAGCAATATTGCTTAACTATCCCCGTTAAAAGTCTCAATGGACAAAAATAAAACGAAGCCTGAAAGCTGATTGGAATGGAGCGAGGAACAGAGACTATGAGAGGAATATGAAATTCAACAGTCTCATAGGAATGATACAGATTTCTTAGGTGTTTGATTATGTTTCTTTAAGTCATATGTGATGGGGAAAAATAACCAAACGAGGGAAAATCTTATAACTTTGATGGGATTTCAAATGTTTCTTGACTTCCGGATCTTCTTCTTCATCTTGATATTTTTCCTTTACGTCTTGACAATATCTGTAAATGTTGTTATCTCCGCATTGGTTTATTCCAGTTCGAACCTTCATCACCCAATGTTTTTCTTTCTTAGTCACCTCTCTGTTTGTGACATCACCCTCACCACCAGTATTGTCCCTTTAATGTTACCTGGTGTGTTGACAGGCTCAGTAACCATATCTCTACCTGTTTGTATAATCCAGTTACAATTATTTTGCACATCTTTAACATCTGAATGTCTCCTACTGGTGGTGATGTCCTTTGACAGGTATCTGGCAATTTGCAACCCTCTTCGATATACTTCTATCATGAGCAGACGCCTTTGCTTTCACCTTGTTTTCCTATGTTGGGTATTAGGCTTCACAGCCATGTTTAGTCTGATAATATGTCTAAGTAGATTAGAATTCTGTGGAACAGATATTGACCATTTTATTTGTGATTTCCTCCCCGTCCTTCATCTTTCTTGCTCAGACAATACTGCTGTAAAACTGCATCAGCTATTGATTTCCATCATAACAGGTCTGTTCACCAGCGTCTCGCTTATTATTACTTACATGTATATTTTCAGGGCCATCTTTAAAATTCCGTATATTTCCGGACGTCAGAAAGCTTTCTCAACCTGCAGCTCTCACATGGCTGTGGTTTTCACATTTCTAGGGTCTTTGTTTGGTATTTATATCTTACCATCCACTGGTAAAACATTGACTGCAAATAAGTTTCTGTCTCTGCTTTACTCCATTGGTACTCCACTCTTTAATCCTATTATATATTGTTTGAGAAACATGGAAATCAGGGAGGCCTTTAAAAAAACCTATACAAATGGAGCGCCAGAGAAAAGGTGCAGTTTTATCACATCAGCAAGCAAAGCTAAAGAAAGAGGAAAATAATGTTTTACACTTAAATAAAATACACTCTATATTCTGTATTTTAAATGCAGCGTGTTTTCTTAAAGAATGCCACGCACACATACAAGGGGTTTATATATGAGTACTTTGTATACCGAATGTAAATGTAAATCAGACCTTTGACAGTGATGACATGCTCTTCTTCAATATCCTATGATCAAATGAGAGCGCATGTTCACCCTTAAAACAAATAAACTGCTCCATTTTCAGTTACCTGCCACCAACTGATATATTTTTATTACCTGCATTACTAACCAGAGTAATTGGATGCACCAATCTTTCTATCCAAATCTGGTTTGGAGTTGAAACTTCCAGTTGTGCTTATATGGAACTACCAACATTGTAATGGTTGAAACCGAATTTAACCATTTACAGATGAAACCCTGTTTTTGTTCTGCAAACCTGCCAATGCAACAAACTAACTTACTAAGTACTTTGACTATTTACCAAAAAAAAGTAAAAAAGGTTGCAACTACATAAGCTTAATGATGTGCTGTATCCTTTGTTATTTAGTCTGTAAAAATGAACTGTTAGTCCATAATAAAAAGCTAGCACCATATCCTATATCTTTTTGATATTTAAAAGGAAACTAAGTCTTGCTTTTTGCTTTTAACAAAAAATAAAAGTCTATAATTTGCAGTGTATTTCTTTTCTAGCATTCATGTAAGAAACAGAATATTAGCATTTCAGTAAAAATTAAAAGTAAGTCTGGGGAATTGAACCTGCAGCTTGTGTACACTTTCTTGCTAAAATAAATGCTTTATAATACAATCCCAATAGAGCAACCATGTAGAAACTATATTTGGCTAGGAACATAATGGAAACAAAGTTAAGCCTGGGGGTTTGAACCTCTGACTTCATGGACCGTGTTCTAAAACAAGCACTTTAGATTGGTGAGCCATCACAGCATATGCAAATACAGATAGATTCAGAAGCTTTGTCACAGGAACAGAATTAAAAGGAAAAGAATGTTAATAAAATCAGCTGACTATTTTGTATTGTACCTGGTAGGCTGAATGCAGTGTTCTGGGGAGTTTTCACATTAGGATTTAAAAAAAAATAAGTGTGGTTCTCCTTTAATAGCACATATGTCTTGTGTATTAAAATATATAAGTAAATGCCTAGTTAGGTATAATTCACTTTTACTATTGTTCTAACCAGCCACACAGATTGACCAGCCACACAGTTTTGTTTTGTTTTTAATATGTACAAGTAAAACATTGCAAACTAAATTATTTATTTAAAGGAAACTGAAAACTCCCCCCAGCCTTTGATTTACCCTGGGGGAGGACCTACAATTTGCAAGGGGTGTTATATCTTCATGGGTGCTCTGCCATTCTTTTAACATTTCTCATTCCCATAAAGTATTAAACAATGTGCAACAGCTACTGCACTGTGGGAGCTGGGTAGATAAGGTGCACTCCGTTGTGGCAGTTTAATGCACTGTTTCTAATGGAGTTTAGTTTCGCACTATATAATATTCTGATATTACATCGGATTTAAGTGTTTTTTTTTACAAATCTGTAAATATTTGATATTACATCAACCCCTCTGGTCTTCACCTTATGGGATACAGAAGAATGCTTGCACTCTACATTGATCCTGTCAGGCTACAAAACAAAAAACCCCATGCTTGTGTTTATGGGAAAACACCTCTCCAGGAAACTTGTCTTCCCATAGGTCAGGCCCAAACTGAGAGAGGTTTAATAGAAAATATGGACTCAAAGAGTCAGATCGTAAATAAAATAGAAGTGGAACAGCATAACCTGCTAATGTGACATCAGATCAGATCGCTTACCCATTGATATATCACATATCGTTTGGGTAGTGCCTAGGAACGTGCCTATATTCCCGTTAGGCATATCTCCTTATATTCAGAAAATACACACCCTCTCCCAGCTTAAACACCTACTGTGACCGTAATTACCTTAAGAGAAACTCAATACCATATTTTCTATACCTAAGCTCTAGCAAATAATGTTATAGATTTACTGAAAGGGGAACTGTGGTCCAAAAATGACTTTAGGTAATTGAGGTAAATTGATAGGAATTGCTCCCCTGAGAATTTTTGCAAGTTATTTCCATTGTTTATTTTGCCTAGTTTTGTGTGTGATATGGCAGCAGCATCACCAGGTCCCCTGCACTTCCTGCTTCCTGCTCTGAAACTGTCAGTCAATCTGTCCTGTGTCTTCTCCTCCCCTTTGCAGCCCCCCTGGTCCCTCCCACTCATGGACCCCATGGTCCCTCCAGTTGCAGGCCCCCCATGGTCCATTATCTTACAGCCCCATGTGGCCCTGCACCCTCGCAGGTGCCATGGCCCCACCCACTCATGGGTGCCATGGCCCCACCCACTTGCAGGTGCCTGAGCCCCGCCCACTCACACCGTGGGTTACTCAGACCCCCCCTACAGAAAACTCTGTGGAAACAGCCTTTTCAGGCAGAGTGAGAGTAAAAGAGAAGGGCTGTAGATTCCCTTACCTTCTCTGTCAGGACTTCACACAGCAGAGAGGAGAAGGGACTTCCTGTCTCCCTCACACTGAGGGAGTCTGAGGCTGTGCTCAATTTTTAGTGTAAGAGACTCTGCTTTAACTGAACTGCAAATATAAATTTTAAAGGAAATGGAACATGAATTGATGTATAAATAGATGCCGATTGTGACCATTTGTGATACAGTGTCAAATTAATGAAATGTGTGTATGTGTGGCTCCCGAAAGTATAGACAACTTTCGGGAGCCAAATGAGACCAGGAAAAGAAATGTTGATTTTGAAATGTATTGAACATTTTGTACTGAACAATGTTGAGTCACTGTTGGAAGGGTTGTGTACCTTAAAAATCATATCATGCTTATACATCACTAGGTCAGCATAAAGTCAATTATAAGTCATATTTGACTTTAAGGGGGGATTGTAAGAAAGGGTTAATATTGTCTTAGTTAAACTAGTTATTAAAGAATGTTCACTTTTACTTAGTTTTGCTCTCCTGGGTCCAGCCAAAATGACCAGATAAGAAATCTGATACCACCCCTACATGCATGGGCCCCAAGCCTTTACAAAGAACAGATGCAAATAACATATAATAACTGTCTAGGAAAACAGTATTGGACAGGTTGTTAAGATATATATATATAAAATGACAGTGGGAACAGTTCTTAGGCTACTTAACAATTAAATACGGTGAAGGTGCTATTGATCTGGTAAAAATTCATACATAGAAAAAAATACAATATAATACTATCTGTGAACTTGTATCCTTTACAAAATAAGGTCCTAAATACACCAGCGTAAAATAACGAATGGTAACTTTTGTAAATGGTATCTTTTATAAATTTCCCCCATAATTCCCTGCATTCCCTTTATTTCTAGTCAGCCATCCAGTCCATTAGCCGAGCCAACTTGGCTTCTCTCTCTATATTTATATATATAATATATGTGTGTGGGAGCTGAATACTGTTTGCAGTATTAGTACGGTAAATATTAGTGCATGTTCCCGATGCCATTTCACAGCTTACATGTTTTTTATGTTTTTTTTTTAACATATTAAATGGCAATTCTTTTTTGAAGTATAGAATGTTACATTTATTTTTCTATTTATTCTAGTATGTTTTGCAACACCAAATGGTTTCACCCACCTCTATAAATAGGTTGTACAGAACAAACTATGATCTCCATTGATAATGGGCATTACTTTTTTTGCTATTGTTCCCACCTCACTGCTATGATTTGTGCGTGTCCAGTGAAAATAAAATAGCAATAAATGTAGAGGACACCCCCAAATCTAGGTTTCACATTATCAATATTTGCCAAATATACCACTAAAGGGACTTCCATGACCCAGTACCTCACCCACCCCTCTGCTCCTGTTTCAAGGAAAAAAAGGCACAGAGGGTTTCTGCAATCACAGCTTCCTGGTCATGGCTGTCAGGTAATTGGGTGTCACGTCGTGCCTTTACTGACATACAAACCAAATAGAGACTTCTTGCAAATTTTTCTTTTTGTTCCTTTAAAAATCATTTAGGAATGAGCGGAAACAACCAAACCATGGACCGGATAATCATTCTTTTGGGATTTCAGATGCTCCATGACATCAGGATCCCATTCTTCCTCCTGGTTTTTGTCCTTTACTGTTTGGCAGTAACTGTAAATATCATAATGTCTGTATTGGTTTTTTCTTCTCCCAACCTACATCACCCAATGTTCTTCTTTCTCAGTCACCTCTCTATTTGTGACCTCACACTCACCACTAGTATTGTTCCTGCTATGCTACCAGGTGTCCTAAGAGGTACGGTAAGTTTACCTCTTTCTGCCTGTCTCACCCAACTTCAAATATTTGGCACTGTATTAATTTCAGAATGTTTCCTTCTTTCGGTGATGTCCTTTGACCGGTATCTTGCAATCTGCCACCCTTTTCACTATATTACTATTATGACAAAGCAACTTTGCTATCTGCTGGTTATTTTGTGTTGGACAATAAGCTTCCTTGCTTTACTTATTGTGGTTATTTTGCTAAGTAGATTAGAATTTTGTCTAACACATATTGACCATTTTATTTGTGATTATCTTCCAGTTCTACAACTTTCCTGCTCAGACACTTTTTATGTGAAATTAGTACAGTTGTCTATTATCACTCCATTGGCTATGTTTATGGTATTATCTATTTTAGTGACCTATGTGTTTATTTTGAAAGCTGTGTTTAACATTCCCTCTGTTTCCGGACGTCAGAAAGCTTTCTCCACCTGTAGCTCTCACATTGCTGTTGTTGGAACATTTTTTGGGTCGTTAATTGGTATTTATATCTTACCATCCACTGGAAATACATTGACTGCAAACAAGGTTGTATCCCTGTTTTACTCTGTTGGGACTCCTCTCTTCAATCCAATTATATATTGTCTGAGAAACGTGGAAATCAGAGAGGCCTTCAAAAAAAGTATACGGCGAAGGAAACATATTTAACATTTATAAATATTTGAAATGCACTTGGATTGTTTTATACTTTATTGATATATTGCAGATGAAAGGAAAGCAATCCACCACCCTACACCAATCCACTGGAGGGCAGGAAAAAGGCGCTACCAATGGGGCTAGGCAATTTATCTGTTGGTACTTTCTAAACTCCCCTTTAAATGTTTAATTTTATATTATTATTTATTACTTTTGTTTGTAGAAGAATAAGACAGAGATCTAGGGCCCAGTGTTCTTTCCCTTAAATTATTTTAGATTAAACTAATTTGAAAAAGGAGCTGTGGATCCTGAGAAATTATCCATGATAGACCTGTTGCTCACAACAGAATCACCTAGCAGAAATGTGACATTTTCCTGTCAGCCTGCCAATACACTTTGTTGGGTGTTGGAGAATCTGAGGGGGGCTATCTTCATGGTGGGGCTATTTATTTATTGTAAAATTGAATTAGAGGGGACAGGGCAGACTGTCTGGTGTTGCAGAATCTGGTGAGGGCTCTAGTGACTCTATGACTAAGTTTACAAATCAAATACCACCCACAAAGCCTGCCTTGAAAACCTCCCCACTTATATTTGCAAGGCAGGCTAATTTCTATCACTCCCAGTAAGCATTTAAAAATGTAATTTAAAATGATGTAATATTAATATATAGAATACATTGATTGGATGGTTTAATTAGTAAAATGGGGACAGAACAAGAAGAGCTTACAATTAGATTGTAAGCTCTACGGGGTAGGGACCTCTTTCCTCATGTTACATGTTTCAAGCACTTGTATATTTCATGATGCATATACTTATACTTATTTATATACTTATGTATTTATTTACTGTCCCCCTTGTATGACTTTATGTATTCTATGTTGTACAGCGCTGCGTCCCCTAGTGGTGCTATATAAATAAACATATACATACATACATACAATTGGTGGGGGACAGATTGGAAGAAGAGGATGGATGGACTAGAAAGAATGGAAGAAGAAAGGCAAATTAATGCCAAAAGAGCCTGAATAGAAAGTAGGGCAAATTTGTAGGCGAAGGGGATAATATGGATGAACTAAAAGGGCAGATTGAAGGAAGGAGGGACATGGATAGCAAGAGACAGAATGGATGTACAAAGGTTGGTGCAGATTGAAAGGAAAAGGGGGGGCATATTGGTTTGCAGGGCAGTCATGATGGGAAGGACAAGTTGGATGGCAGAGAAAAGAATAGACTGACAAAAGGGACGGTCCACTGGGCACTTGTTGAAAGAAAGTAAAACAGATTGGCATGGGCAGAGTTAAAGATGCATGGGGAAAGGATGGATTGAACAGAAAGTCAGTGAAATGCAAAAAAAGTTAATAAAGAGGAACAAAAAATGTGGTGAAAAAATCAAGAAATTAATGGAAAGCAGAAGAGCAAGAGGAGAAAGAATAGTTAAGAAGAAAATAAAATAAAGCAAATGCAAAAATAAAAAGAAAGAAGGGGAAAGGAGGAATGAATGACAAAGTAGGAAGGACCAAGTAGAGAGACAAAAAAGAAAAGAGCAAAGGCAGAAGAACTGGAAGAATATAAGGGAATGATGGAGCTCAGCAGCATATGGAGAAGGTGAGCAGTAAGGGATCTATATTTTACCATGTTTGACTGGGACAACATTGGTATTACTGTACCTTGTTCTCCATAATTGTAAGTCTGCTCCTGCTTTCAGATTCACCTTGGTCTCCATATCTTCCAGGTGCTCCTGCTTCCAGATTTACCTTGGTCTTCATATCTGCCAGTTTGCTCCTGCTTCCAGTTCTTAAACAGACGAAGGGGATTATCATAAAAAAAGCGGATAAAGGAGGAGTAACAGTTGTTATGGATTTGGGTGACTACCTGAGTGAGGCAGAGAGACAATTAAATAAAAGGAACATTATATCCAGCTACAGAAGGACCCTAACCTTTAAGATTAAACGAGAGGTAGATAACATGATCACGGAAGCATTTGAGATGGGAATAATTTACAAAAATGTAAAAGAATTTTTGATATGTAATCACCCCTGTACTCCATTGTTTTATCTCCTCCCTAAAATACACAAAGATATCATCCCTCCACCTGGTCGTCTGATCGTCTCTGGCATTGGTTCCCTGCTCCAACCACTAGGAGTCTATATAGATTCTTTCCTCCAACTGATTGTCCTTAGTGACAAAAGGTGTCTTAAGGACACAACAGCCTTTCTAAAGCACTTAAAAGGGATTAATGACCTCTCCAACAGTAAATTATTGTGTACTATGGACATTTTACATCTCCATTCCTCATGAAAAAGGATTATTGGTAATGGAAGATTCTCTTTTGGAATTTGGTTATGACCATAAAATTGTATCATTTGTTTTGGATTTATTAACCATTTGTCTTAAAAATAACTTCTTCAGGTTTGAGGACACCTGGTTCATGCAGGCACAAGGCACTAGCAAACTTTGCACCGGCCTATGCCAACCTATTCGTCAATAACTTTGAGAGAGGGTTTATTTACTCCAATGAACTCTTTAAACACCAGATACACCACTATGTGAGATATATAGACAATGTGTTCTTTATCTGGGAAGGAGACCCTCACGCTTTACTTGACTTTGTTAAATATCTCAATAATGTACACTGCACCTTGAGATTCACGTTACAGTATGATTTTCACAGTGTAAATAACTTGGGTGTGATGGTTAACAGAAAAAATAAAGAGTTGGTTACTGACAGGAACAACATGCTGTTAGCCGATAGCCATCACCAAAAGAACACAATTAATGGGCTCCCACACAACCAATTCCTCAGAATTAGGAGGATAGTGCAGGAGGAGAGCCGATGTAAGGTGAGACTAGAGGAAATGAAAAATACATTTCTTGCACGTGGGTACTGTGAAAAAAGACTATCCTCAGACATAGAAAAGGTTCTAGTTATTGATAGGAATATACTGCTCAATCAAGAAAAAACCTGCTCCCAAAGTGACAGATTAATTTTTGTCTCAACCTATCACACCTTGTCCAATAATATACAAAAAATTATGAAAAGCAACTGGCAGATTCTACAGTCTGATCCAGAATATGGTATTCTGTTCAAAATCCCCCCATTATTTTCCTACAAAAGAGCGAGGAACATTGGGAATGAATTAATACAGACTGATCTACTGGTTCCCAAATCTAGCACTTAATCATTTATAGGGGATCCCCGGAATGGAACGTTTCCCTGTCGCATTTGCCTAGTGTGCAGAGCTATTATGCCTGGGAGAAATCTATCACTCCCCCTTAAAGGCTATGCTATCAAACTATCTGATTTTGCAACCTGTAGAACCAGCAGTGTCATCTATTTACTCAAATGCCCATGTGGGAAAGCCTACGTGGGCAAGACCAAAAGGGAAATATGATTAAGAATTGGGGAACACAAAAGAGATATCTCCAATTTTGATGGCACTGCTGAAAAGAAAAGGTATGAGACATCTGTCAACAGACACTTTTGGGAGTACAGACATAGAGCTTTCCAACTAAGATGGCTTGTTCTGGAGGTAGTCAACAGAGAACAGAGAGGTGGCAACCTCGAGAAACGTTTGTTACAGAGGGAATGTTTCTGGACAGAAAAACTGGAAACACTCTCTCCCAAAGGGTCTCAAAGAAGAGATCAACTGGTCCTCATTCCTATAAATAGCCCTTGCTTGATAGTTTTGTTCATTGGCTCTTGTTTTAGGTCTGTGTATTTAAATAATAATTTTTTAAGTAATAATTTGAGTATTGGATACTCGTATGCTAGGTCTTTGATACAAGTAGCTTTTTTCTGTGAAGTTGCAGAGACTTTATGGACACTTCATATTGAAAATCTTCCATGCTTATTTATGGACTTACTTCACTGAACACAATGGAATCAGATAAGACCTTATTGTTTTTAAAGTACACTTATTTATCTGTATTGTTTTTAGGTGTTACTCTTTATTCCTCAGTATAACTGTGTCAATTATCACTGCTATGTTTTAAGGTCACTTTTATGACATTTTAAAGTAACTGGTTTTAGGAATATTCTATAAGACACCTTTTGTATGCTTTTAATTACAATATGTTTGATGTAACTGCACCATTTAGTATACAGTTGTTGCACACCCATCACCTGATAAAGGGGGCTTAGACCCTCAAAACATTGTGTATGTTGATGAGTGGTTTCCAATAAACTCACCTTTCACTCTGGAGTGCAACTCTGCATTATATCTTGCTACTTCCAGTTCTACCCTGGTCTCCATGTATGCCAGTTTGCCCCTGTTTCTGGTACATCCTGCTCTCCATACCTGATGCTTAACTATCATCTGTCAGCCTTGTTTAGTCTTTTCGTCCTGATGCCTTCTATGCATTGTGGGATTGGCTTTTGTGGGACTCTCCTCTGGAGCTGCAACCTGGTGCCTGTTTGCCACACAACAATCTCACCATCAGAGGCTCTGAGGAAGACCGTCAGGTACTTAGATTCAGCGTCCAGAGGTTCTTCCCGGAAGAACCTTAACAGATCATTACTAATTGCCTTTTGTAGTCAGGAAGGATTTCCCTCCAACTCCATGCTGGGTTTTGTTTTTTGCCTTCCTCTGGATCAACTGTTAGGTAGGGCTCATGGGTAGGTTAAAAGTTTGGACTGGATGGACGTATATGTCTTTATTCAACCTCCAGTGACACAAAGTCATTATTGTGTCTTACCTATTTAGCATCAATACTGTATATCCCCATCTGGCAATATAAAACCTAATAAACTCATTTTTTTCCACAACATTTTTGGCAGTATTAGTGCTAGATTGTGCTGTGTAATTTTTAATTTAAAGCAACTACCAAACTCTATAGTAATATATTTGTAAACACTGTAAAAAAAAAAAGAAATTAAAAGTTGGTAAAACAGTCTTGATTTCAAAGACAGATTAGAGAAATAAGGGGGTCTCTCTCGAATCTTATTCCTTCTTTATACAATTTCCTGCTACAGCCAATCATGTTATTTACATGAATGATCCCATTAGCATAGAAAGTTCTCCTATTAAAGCCTGACCTGGATACATTGGTTTTCCCTACAGGACAAAAATCTTACAATTAATGTAAACCTTGGTGTATTTCTTTCCTATTCCCTTCATTATTCTAGTTATTTTCCCTGAGGGTACACCACAGTATATAAGGATCTGAAACAAATGACTCAAAGAGTTCAAGATAAAATATATAAACGGGGATTTGACCTCCTATATTAATCTTTATCTCCAGTAATTTATCAGGATGAACCAAAATTAACTTCTAAAATACATTTAATTCTGGTTAAAAAATCTAAGATTGATATTTTTAAACTACAAACTGCTAAGACCATGATCTTGATATCTGGAAATGACCATAACATAAGGTAAGTTAGATGTGGTAAAAACTTTCTTATTTTCATTCACAGAAATCCTTGGTTACATTTGTTAGAATGAACCATATTTATATCAAACGCAGATACAGTTTATTTTTACAGAGAGTCAGCTGGTCAGCTGGTGTTTATCCCTTCTAAAATGTACATACAAACATATTTTGGAAAAAAACTAAAATCACGTTTCTAGACAGCAAATTAACCAACGTTAACATGCTTTAATGACATATTAATTACATACTTAATACAGTGCATTTTTTCGGGAGATTTCAAAATAAAGGGGCGATGCCAATTTTGCAGTGGCTAATTTTTGTAAATAACATGGCGTTTTTGGTTTTGCGCTATCATGTAAGCCTTAAATATAAAGGTTCAAATTGGCAGTTATTACCTGAGGCGATCCCATGATGCCTTTAATCTTGCAAGGGGGTTCACTGTATGGCAGGATCTCAGGAAGGTAAGAAGCTTCACTTTTGTTACTGCATAGTTAGTTCCAAAACATGATTGATAATAAGCATGATTTCTTAAGCTTAATTTCTAAAACTCTTTCCCAATCAGCTTGTGAAGGTTCTCATTTATCCAGGTCATGGTATATCTGCTGTATTCAAGTCCAGTTGATCTAATTGAATACAACAGATATCTTTCCCAATCAGTTTGCCATGTGCTGTGTCCTAGCAGTGTTCAATATTAATTTCAGCATGACTAATACTGTAAATAAATCATTCTGTACCAAACACTAAGATAGATAATATTAGAGATAACATTAAGTAAATTCTTTCAACAAACGGCCTGAAAATCTCATTGAAAATCTCATGACAAAAATAAACATGCTTTCCAATGCAATTAATCTTTCATTGTGTATTTTTTTAGTAATAAGTCAGAACATTTTGAAAACCAAACCACAACCAAGGCTGTGGTACTCTTGGGATTTCTGGTACCTTACCATTTAAGGACTCCATTTTTCTTATTGATATTTATTCTATACAGTTTAACTGTAATAGGAAATATTATGATCGTTACACTGGTGTCTTCAAGTCCTTCTCTTCACCATCCAATGTTCTTCTTCCTCAGTCACCTTTCCTTATCCGATATGATACTGACAGCCAATATCGTTCCTACAATGTTATGTGGTATAATAAGAGGACAGATTACCATGTCTATTGTTGAGTGTATCACCCAATTTAATTTTTTTGGCATTGCTTTAGCTTCAGAAAGTCTTCTTCTTGCAGTGATGTCCTATGACAGATATTTGGCTGTCTGCAACCCTCTTCGATATATATCCATAATGGATAAAAGAAGACAACTGCATCTTGTTATTTTCTGTTGGGTTTTAAGCTTTACCATTGCACTAACTATATCTGTAATGATTAGCAGGTTGAAATTCTGTGGCCCAAATGTAATTGACCATTTCTTTTGCGATTTTTTCCCCATCCTGCGGCTTTCTTGTTCAGACACATCTGCTGTAGAACTGGGACAAATGTTGGTTGCAACACCTACCGCTTTGTTGCCTTTTGTGTTTATTGTCGTAACGTATGTTTATATCTTCATCACGGTTCTTAAAATTCCATCCAACACAGGGAGACAAAAAGCTTACTCTACTTTCAGCTCACATCTGACTGTTGTCTGTATATTTTTTGGATCATTAATTAGTCTTTATTTGGTTGGCTCCCCCAATGGAAACTCATTTACTGCAAATAAGATCATTTCACTGCTTTATACTGTGGTCACTCCATTGTTTAACCCTGTAATATATAGTTTGAGGAATGTAGAAATAAAAGAGTCCTTAAAAAAGAATTTGTGGGCCATGAAAAAAAGGTAAGATACTTTGAATTTTCATGGTATACATCTGAAAACATTTAAAGTATAAAAAACGGACAACGTACTAGATACTTCCATTACCCACTATCCATCTAGCAATTCTTTCCATTAAACCTATTCTGAATCTTAAATGTCAAAGATTATGTACTAAAGAGATGCTTTGGGCTTGGCATATTGGTGGTGGCATTTGCATGACCCTCTCTTTTTGCACTGCTGCAATCCCAGTATAATTGCTCTAAATGCCTCCTACAACTTTCATAGCCTTCTACAATGTAGCCAGTGCATATGTAGTCAAAATGTTTTGACACTCTAGTACAAATCCAAGACAGGTAATATCTAACAGAGGAACCCTGAAACTATGTGAGCTGATGTCACAATAAACATATTTAAACTAGGGGGCATATTTATATATATATATATATATATATGGTAAAGACCATTATTTTGCTATATCTCTAAAGCTGATCGTTATTGCCACTGTGTTAGGCACCGGCAGGGTCACTGGCATCTTTGCTGTATTCTTTGCGTCCAGTATCTTTGAGAAAAAAGAAAAAATGTCTACAGCAAAAACAATCATATTACAATAAATGCTGAAAAATAATCTAACACTTCATCCACATTAGAATAATGTCTCTTCTGGCATACAAAATGGCTTCACACAGGAGAGCCAAATCTACCTTTTTGATGCCAAAAATGCAAAGTGGGAACACGGATATGGGCTACGTCTGAGAGGTAACTGGTGACTTTTGTCAAAAATCCAAGTAGCCTAGGGCACATCCAAAGAAGGTACCAGAAGTTATCAGAGTACATTGACACATGGGACAAGCTGGTGAGTGAGAAGGAGACATTCTGTGTAGTCTGTAGCGAGATAGGTAGACTTGACGTAGGATATTAAAGTACATTAGTTTGTGAGACGCTGAAAAACAAACAGGGTTATTCAATAAAAGTTCTTATCGTTTAAAATGGTGCTAATTTTGCCCCAACCAATCAGATCTTATTTAACATTTGAAAGCTTACATCTGATTGGTTGGGGCATAATTAGCACCATTTTAAACAATAAGATCTTTTATTGAATCTCAGATAGTGCTCTGTATTTTGAACAGCCTCCACTTTTTCAAACAAAATACCCCCCAAACTTTGAAATACCCCCACAAACTGTATTGCTTAAGAATCTAAAGCTGTACGTAGAGTATGTATGAAAAATTACAGTCACATAGCTGGAGGATTGTAGGTTCTAAGATTATATAGCAAATGAATAAGGATCCTCAGGCAGCAGGATCCTTAGGTTCAAACATATGAAGAGGATACACCAAATCCTCAAACATGATAATAGCAATATATAGTATAACACAGTGGTTCAGTGGTTAGCACTGACGCCTTGCAGCACTGAAGTCCTGAGTTCGATTCCATCCTTGGACACATCTGCAAGGAGTTTGTATGTTCTCCCTGTGCTTGCATGGGTTTCCTCTGGACACTCCGGTTTCCCCCACAATCATAAAGACATACTGATAGGTTGTATGTGTCAAATAAATGTCCTCAGATTGTAACCTCGTTGGGGCAGGGCCTGATGTGAATGTATGCATGTAATTGTAAAGCATCACAAAAGATGTTGGCGCTGTTAAAATCCATAATAATAACAACACAGGAGCCAAATCTCAGTGGCATTTATTGGAGATGTAGCACAAAATGTTTTAGACCTCCCAGGCATTTCATCAGGTGTACAGTTAAGTACACATGTAGGTGAGTCTCTGCTAGGTAATATATAAAAAATAATCAGTATGGATTCATTAGAAATAGATTTTGTAAAACTAACTTGCTAGGTTTTTATTAAGATGCAAGAATTTGTTTTCTGGCATAGCAGTGCATGTGGCATTAATTTCTTCTGAATACACTAGGATCCGATACAATGCAGTTCCTATTTTTACCCTCATATCCATTAACCAAACTCTTCCGCTGCAGTAATCCACCCATGACATCTCCTTTCACCCTGTCTACATACTTTCTATGAAAACCATACACACACCAACATCTCTACATTCTACCATCGAACCTGTGTGAGGTTCAAACTGATCCAGTGTACTACCAGTACACCTATTGCATTTTGCTTTAGCTCTTGCGATTTACAGAATATTTTGGGGGAGATTCAATATGGCCAAAATCCGGCTAAAACTCATGTTAACCCGAAGTAATATTGGGTTAACGTGGGTTTTAGATGGATTTTAGAGCACAGCGCCATTTCCAAATGTTTTTGAAAATAGCGCTGTGCTACCCCTTCCAAGTTTTGCACTACATCATAGCACAAAATTAGTTGGGCTGAAATCTGAAAGATCCGTCCGGATTTCGGGACTTCGGAACAAATTTTTGTATATTTTCGATAATTTTCGAAAATATTTTCGAACATTCGAAAATCCTCGAAAATACAATCGGAGACCACTTTTGAGTTTCCGATCGTATTTTTGTAGATTTAACGTTCAGGGCAATTTACGTTAATTTTCTAAAATAACCTTGAACGTTCGAAAATACGATCAGAAACTCGAAAGTTGTCCCCGATGGGGCACGTCCGGTGCTAGCGGCTTCAACGAAGCCAATGTTGTTAGCATCTTGATCTGATGTCTTCTTTCTTCACAGCCAGCGACACCAACTCCACTGAAGTCGCCAATGACAGGCGATGACACTGGGGGATGAGGGCAGGGTGGGCGTACACCCCGCCCACCCCATGGTGGCGAATGCAACCGCCCATGGCACAATCCTTTCCCAGCAGCCCCTCCCAGCCCCCTGCTCCGTACGCTGGGTTTGAGCTCTCTATGCGGTGATACTGTACTTAGCGCATAGCACAAGTACAGTATTGCCGCGAAGAGAGCTCAAGTTACCGCCACACATTGACGCGGTAATGCTTTTCACCAAGATGTTGGTCATCTCTATAAATATGGTGAAAATAATGGTTTTACCACGGCAATGTGCGGCGGTAATTTGTGGGCGGTAATAATAGCTCTTTATAAATATGCCCCCTAAACTTTTTTCTATCTTGAATATCAAAGGAGAGAACACAGAACGGATCAGGCTGCACATAGAAATCCAATAAAACCAGTACTTTATTTCAACATCGATAAAACACAATTAAAGGCAGGATGGGGTAGGCACAGGTTGTTTCATGACGTAAGTCACTTCATCAGAGAGAATGAAATGGGGAAGAATCTGTTTCAGTTAATATCAACCTGGAGGAGGCAAAAAAATTCTCCTGGCTTATCATCAAAGATAGAAGGGTCAGATGATAAAGGAAGGAAGGTAAAAAGGGGAACATGAAAACCCACCATAACTTCAATAACCCTGTAAATGGCTGTACCACTCCAATTCGCTGTGCATCAATTCATGTTGCCAGCATCAAGTCTATAAGTGCCCGAAGAATGGCCTATTTTTTGCTCTGCCAATTGAGGCAGATATTTTATTTTTGCAAGAAACCAGGCTTAACAAGCTGGCTGTGTTACATCAAGCAAAAAGGTAGTGGTCCTGTGCAGCTTAGCCTTTCAGTGGAGTGGCTGTACTTTTTAAAACATCTGGAAACGGTCAAATGGGTAATTGAGCTTGAGTGGACATTGCATGGTCTTAGACATCAGACCATGGGTGGTTGACCTCTGCACTCATCAACTTTATATGGCCCGCAATCTAAGCGTGAGAGGAAAGAACTATTCATCAGGATTTCTTTTTACAACTCAGACAGTAGTGTTTAGTGGGGATTTTAACACCATCAATATGCCGATGGACAGGAGAGGCTGGTTTGGTCCTCTGAGAGAGGATTGTCTTGAGGCACAAATCTGCAGAAGGTTACAGGAAAATTTTTACTCCTTTGAAGGTCCCAATGAGCACAGTGGTCTCCATCATCCCTAAGTGGAAAAAGGTCAAATCAACCAGGACTCTTCTTAGAGCGATTAGGGGGAGAAGGGTCATAATCAGGGAGGTGACCAAGAACCCAGTGGTTACTCTGTCAAAGCTCTACCCCTGTGGAGAGAAGGGAACCTTCCAAAAGGACAACCATCTCTGCAGCAATTCACCAATCAGGCCTGTATGGTAGAGAGGCCAAACGAAAGCCACTCCTTTGTAAAAGGCACATGGCAGTCTGCCCAAAAGCCACCCGAAAGACTCTGAGACCATGAGAAACAAGATTATCTGGTCTGATGAGACAAAGATTGAACTCTTTGGTGTAAATGCCAGGCATCACTTTCGGAGGAAACCAGGCACCGCTCATCACCAGGCAAATACCATACTTACAGTGAAGCATATCTATCCAGCCACTATACAAACACCCTTTAAACAGATGCCCACAAAATAGATTGCCCGCTCATTTCCTACTGACTCACACACTCACTCTGCAAAGTAGCTATATAATGTAGTTTAAACCCAAATAGCCACCAGTGTGCAGGCTATTTAATTAATTAACTCATCTAATCCGAGAAGAGGGGGGGAACCAACCTACAGTTGCACCACCAATTTATCAGTACACAAGCATCCCATAGGGCACCTATGACCTAGAGGAAGGTTTCTCAAAATGCTATGATTTTCTTAACATTTCTTTTTTACAGCCAATCAATGTTATTACATAACATTTCTATTTACAGTATAAACATGTATATACAGATTTTTAGTCATGCAGGTTATTGTGCATGAAGTAATATTACCGTAAGTCCATTCACCTGGATTTGGTTTAGCAAATGAAGATGTTTCAACAATCATCCAATTTATTTCCTCAGTTCAATTGTACTAGAGACATTCCCCAGCATAGAGAGGTTTATGTTAATTATCAAGGACATAACTGGAGTTGAAAAGATCCCACTAACAGAATCCAAACACCACATGCATTGAAACTCATACCTAATTGTATAAGTTATCAAGGGTATTTAATGTTTTTAAACAGCTGGGGTAAAGCAATGTGAAATATGCCATCTACTGTAATCAGGACCTACACATGTCGGGGCAGTAAACAGCATGGCCCAACACTGCAAGCCAGACTCAGGAGTGCAGAACTCTGCAGTATTCATCCACCTTAAATACAAAATAAATAAATATATATACCAGGGAAAAAATTCAAACACAGTTGAACTGAGGAAGCCACTTGGATGAGTGGTGAAACATCTTCACTAAAACAAGTCCATTTAAATTTACTTTATATTTGTACTTTTTAATGATAGAACTACATGAACAATATTACTATTAAAGTTTCTTTTCCAATCCTAAATTGTTTAAATGTAAATGCAATTACAAAGAAAAAATTCAAACAGCTTTGTATTTTGATCAGTTGCAAGTTTTGGGAATCTGCAAACTTTTAGCAACTCAAAGGTATCATTCTTTCATATATTGATGTAGAATTCTGGACACAATTTGTGAATAAAATGGTATGCCACATGCAGGGGTGTGTAAACAGACGTGGATGCCAACTAACCCCACATGCACAAGTGAAAATACAGCGAAAATAATTAACTGATTAAAAACGACAAAGAGCTGCTGATCACTCTGACTACTGAAAAAGATACTCTAACAAAATAGAGAGAGAGAGATTCCTAAGACTGAGTTAACTGACTTTGACAAAAAACTTAAGAAAGATCTTAAGACTATTGAAGATGACATTATTAAAAAGAAAAAAGATAAACTTATTAGAGATAAGACCGATTTTGCAGAGGGGACAGCATACAGATGGAGACATCCAATTACATAATTACAGAAATAAAAGGGCTTAATATAAGACATAGACAGACAGCTAAACACAATGTATAAGAGAGATCATTTTTAGACAATTCATCATCACAGGCACAGAGTCAGAAGAGGGAGGAAGCGGTACATAAAGAAGAGCCAGATACCCATTGAGTACAACACAGAGATATAGGAAATAATCACATGAACAAATATCAAAGTAGGGAGACACAGGCAAAACTACGTTTGCAATCTACAGTGTTTTTATTGCTGCTTACATGGTCACAACATGTTTCGAACGTGCAGGCGTAAACCCAGTTTGGAATGTCCTAACTTCTAACCTTTTTACATTTCTTTTACTTCCAAACTGGGGTTACCTTGACGTGGTTGGAAGGCTTTTCATTCATGTGATCACAGTAATGTATACTAAAACCCTCCCTTCAACCTGTGCCTCAGCCATTGTTCCAGTTACCATCCCTTCAGCCTGTGGATCAGCCATTGTTCCAGTTACCATCCCTTCAGCCTGTGCCTCAGCCATCCATTGTTTCCAGCCATTGTTCCAGTTACCATCTCTTCAGCCATTGTCTCCAGTCATTGTTCCAGTCCCCATCTCTTCAGCCATTGTTTCCAGCCATTGTTCCAGTTACCATCTCTTCAGCCATTGTTTCCTGCCATCGTCCCAGCTACCATCTCTACCGCCATTGTTTCCAGCTATTGTTCCAGTTACCATCCTTCCAGCCGTTGTTCCAGTTACCATCTCTTCAGTCATTGTTTCCAGCCTACTGACAGCCCTCCTCCTAAAAGGTACAGTGAACTTCGTCCCTCGGGACTCTATTCATTACAGTAATGTATACTAAAACCCCTTTGCATTGATTATCTTTCTATGTTGTATTACTGACCTGGTAACTCACCCACCCTCTGCTCCTGTTTCAAGTTTATTTGAGCAAAATAGGAGCAGAGGGCTTCTGCAAGACAGCCGCTCTACTTCCTAGCAATTGGGCATAAGTTTACTGACAGACAAACCAAATAGAAACTTCTGGCAATTTTTTTCATTTGTTCTTTTAAAAATCATTAGGAATGAGCGGAAACAACCAAACCATGGACCAGATAATGATTCTTTGGGATTTCCAATGCTCCATGACATAAGGATCCCATTCTTCCTCCTGGTTTTTCTCCTTTACTGTTTGGCGATAACTGTAAATATCACAATGTCTGTATTGGTTTTTTTCTTCCCCAACCTACTGTCACGAACTTACCTGCTGCTCCGGTCCTGTGCCGCACTTCTGGGTGGGCGGCGTTGTAGATGTCATGACGTCACGGCGCCAACACGGGGCGGGCGTGGATTCAAAAAACGGCGTCCTCCTGGACCCGGTGCCTGATTGTAACATTAGCTACCTCCCCGGCTCCTTCTACTTACCTGCCCTGGTTCCTGTTACTTTCCAGCTTTAGACTTACCTTGCCAGCTCCATCATCAGAGACTTACCTTGCCAGCTCCATCATCAGAGTCTTACCGTGCCAGCTCCATCATCAATGACTTACCTTGCCAGTTCCAGTATCCATATTCACCTGACCTGTTTCAGTGAATGTTTCTGCCTTGCCTGTTCCCAGCATCCTGCCTTCTCTCCAGCATCACCTAGTCGCCATTCCTCAGCCTACAGTTCCCAGCAGTCTCTTGTATCCAGTTCTGCAATCCCAACAGCCATCGGAGTGCCTCCTCCTAAAGCGTACTCGTAAGTACCCTGGCCTCCCAGCCGTTTATTACACCTACATCACCCAATGTTCTTCTTTCTCAGTCACCTCTGTATTTGTGACCTCACTCATCACTAGTATTTGTTCCTGTATGTACCAGGTGTCCTAAGAGGTACGGTAAGTTTACCTCTTTCTGCCTGTCTCACCCAAATATTTGGCACTTTATTAATTTCAGAATGTTTCCTTCTTTCGGGGATGTCCTTTAACCGGTATCTTGCAATCTGCCACCCTTTTCACTATATTTCTATTATGACAAAGCAACTTTGCTATCTGCTGGTTATTTTGTGTTGGACATTAAGCTTCCTTACTTTACTTATTGTGGTATAAATGAAATAGCCAAAATCAGAAGATCAGGAGAAATACTTTTGGCATAAAGTAAAAAGGACATAATTAAAACAGGATTACAAAAAACAAGCCACATTAAATTCTTCATTCATTCCATTGGGGGCCATGGTATCCAATCTATCGATCCAATGAAACTCTCTTTGTAACGAAAATTGTTCAAAGTTACCCCCTCCAGGATGTCTTTTAATTGTTTCTAATACAAGTCACCTTAATTGAGATACATGATGGTTCTGCCCAAAACAAATGTCTTCTAACAGATGTTTTAAATTTCGTATTAGCACCCTGGAATTTAGAGATATCACGCCTATGTTCCCCTATTCTGATTCTGGCCCAGCCACATGGACATATCAACATATAAACTACTCCTGTAGATCTACAGGTGGCAAGTTGTAAATTTCTACCATATCTTTTACGGGGATGATAGACTTTATCTCCAGGTATTATAGCGTTACATGCTTGACAGTTCCTACAAGGAAATGTACCTGCCTTAGTTTCACGTAATAAAATCTGTTTCTGACATATTGTCTCTGGCAAATCTACTTTTATGAGATTATTAGATAAGCTTTTGGCCTTACAGTAAGAGAATAGAGGGGAATTCTCAAATAGTTTGCCATATACAGGATCAGATTTCAAAATTCCCCAATGTTTACTAACAATATTTTCTATTTGTGGGGATAAAGTGTTAAAGGAAGATACAATGGGTAACCGCATACTAGATTCACCCATATCTGTTATCTTTAAGAATTGGTCACTAGATAGACTTAGGGTCTTTTTCACATCCTGTTCCTTTCTCTCTTTAGAGTATCCTCTATCTATGAATTTTTGTACCATCTCATTCAATCTAGTTTTACATGTTTCATTATCTTTAACAATACGTCTTACTCTAAGGAATTGGCTCTTGGGTAAGCCCTTTTGGATGAAAGCTTGTGGCTAACAGCAAGTTATTTTTATCTGTGCTTTTTACATAGAGATCTGTATCAAGGGTACTCCCCTTATTCATAACTACACATCCAAATAGTTAATTCTTTCTTTATCGAAAGAGATAGCGAATTTAAGCTTAGGGTGTACTTCATTAAATTTTTTACCCATTTCAATTAGTGAGGGTTCATTCCCTTTCCATAGAAAGGACACATCATCAACAAATCTGACATAGTTACAGATCTTATCTTTAAACATTGCATTATTCAAGGTTTTCGTTTATTCAAAATGTGCCACAAACAGATTTGCATAGGATGGAGCGAAATTAGCACCAATACTAGTTTCTTGGGCTTGGATGTACCAGTCTTTACCAAAGCGGAAGTATTTCTTTTTCAAACATAGAGTTAATAAATCAATGAGGAAGAATACCAATCTAACAGGGCTCAATTATGTGGTATTGATGTGTTGTTCGCCTAGTTCGCTGTAGTTCGCTGTAGTAGGCAAAGTCCGAAATGGATATTTAATGCTGAGGATGCAGGAGAAGATGAGGTAGGAAGGTCTGATCAGCAATAAACAAGACAGAGAAGTTCAGACAAAATCCAAGGATAGAAGTCCTACAGGCTAAGGTAGACATAGGCAGTGGGGAGGTACATGATCAGGAGGCAGGAGAGTAGACAAAAAATCAAGCAAACGTACTAAACAAAGTAGGCAGTCCAAGAGCTAAGAAGCAAACAAACCAGGAACAAAACCACACAAATGGGTGTTAGGTCACAGGAAATGCTGTTATTTAAATGCTGGAAAATTGCAAATTGTCCACACCTGGCAGCAGGTGGAGCCAAAGAGACAGATGATGATTCACTAAGCTAAGGTCTGTTCCCTAGACTCCAGAGCTCTCTTGTGGTTCATAAGGGAAGGCTGCAGACACCAAAGCGGGAGGACCTGGGTTCCAGAATGCCCAGGCACATGACATGTGTACAATGATTCAATGTCCATGGTACTTAGAATAGTGTTTGATGGGATTTCAATAATAGCCTCCAATCATTTTAAAAAGTCAGTAGTGTCCTTAAGACACGTTTTATGAAGAGCTACCAAGGGTTGTAAATAAGAATCAAAAAATATCCCCAATGGTTGTAACAATGGTCCAAAATTGGATACTATAGGACGTCCAGGTGGGGACTGTAAATTTCTGTGGATTTTAGGCAGAAGGTATAAAACAGGGGTTCTGGGAAATTCAGAAATCAAGTATTCTTTAGTCTGTTTGTCAATGATCCCCATGCTAAAGGCTTGTTCCACCATATCGTCAAGTTCTTTCTTAATTTTAAATGTACTAAATAATGCGCTTTATTAACATTACTGTTGGTTATATATTTTGTCTTATATTGTGTCTTATATTTATCCATTGTTTTATCTTGTAGAAAATATTCAATACTGCACTATGTCACTTTCAATATGTAGCACCTTATAACCATATGGATTGGACTTTGGCCACTCCTCCCCTGGGAGGATTCACTGAGCATGATGGGTATTTAAAGAGAACGGAGGATCACTTGTGTAACACCTGATGAAGGCGGTAGAACCCTCCGAAACCTTGTATGTGTAATGGTTCAATAAAAGAGTTCACATTATATACCTTTGGTGTGTGACCTTCCATACAGAATTTTAAAATTGGGGTTTAATGCTGGTAGATTAAACAAATTAGGGCTGTTTAGACTGGGGAAGTTTGTTGGGTGTATATAATCACTTTACACAAATATATCAATTGGCCATATAATATACTGTATGGTGCATTGTTCACTAATAGTGATATCAGAGGACACACACATGCTTTAAGATTAAAAGAAAAAACTTTCAGTTAGAAAAGGTTTCATTACAGTTTTAACGGTTTTTACGTTTTTTTAATGAAATTGTGTTCTAGTAGATGTAGTAATGGCAAGTTTCAAGATTTGTCAGGATAAGTTTCTAAAAAATATTTACTGGTATTATTTATACATTTACTATTCAGAGGTCATTAATAATTGCCATTTATAATCAGGAAGGATTTTTTCCTAATTTCAAGATGGGTTTTTTCCTTCCTCTGGATCAACTGTTAGGTAGGGCTCATGGGTAGGTAAAAATGTTTGGACTGGATGGACGTATATGTCTTTAGTCAACCTCCAGTGACACAAAGTCACTATTGTGTCTTAACAATTTAGCAGTATTAGTGCTATGTAATTTTTTAATTTAAAGCAACTACCAAAAGCTACAGTAATATATTTCTAAATACTATAAAAGAAAAAAAAAACTTGGAATAAAAAAGTTCTGGTAGAAAAAAAAACAAGAAAAATATTGCTTTTTTAAAAAAATATGTCCCCGAAAAGAAATGAAAAATGAGTAGATATGGCCTTCACAAAAAAAGCTACCCACATTACAATTAATGTATTCCGTTCATTATTCCAGTTATTTCCCCTGAGGGTACACCACAGTATATAAGGATCTAAAACAAATGACTTAAGATAAATATATAAACAGATTTGACCTCCTACATCTGATTAAAACAAAATGACTGAAAATTTACCATCTTCTAAATACATTTAATTATGGTAACCTTAATATAAGGTAAGTTTAATGTGGTAATAACTTTCTCATTCTTTTTTTCGTTCACAGAAATGGTTGGTTACATACATGTGTTACACTGAACCATATTTATACTCAAACGCAGATACAATTATTTTATTGAGAGTCAGCTGGTATTGCGTTTATAACTTCTAAAATGTACATACAAACATATTTTGGAAAAACATTTAAAACTACAATCACGTTTCTAGACAGCAAATTAACCAACGTTTAAGGGTCAATATATTAACTCAAACAATTTTACATTTGCTGAAACTACAATTTGAGAGAAGTTAAATGGTGGTACTCACATATTCATCTGTGCTTGCTTTGTTATTAAATTATTAATGTTTAGTGAGTGCTCCTTATCTCCCCACCTTCCCTTACACCTTCCCTTACTCACCACCTTCTTGTAGTGTCTGCGACACTTATAAGTTCTGCACAGCCTCACCATGGACACTGCTCGGCTTACACACACACACACACACACCTTCCTTTTTTCGCTGCTGATTCTCTTTATTGTTGTAGAAAGTGTGCTGGCAGTTAGGGGTCAGGAATGGGACATATTATAATTTCTGCTTCTGGTGTGACAGGTCTTGTAGTTTTTTATACAACTGGATGCTTTCTCAGGATCTACAGCTCAGATTTAAAATACAAAAAAAGTTTTGGAGCAGTGGGATCTTGGTGTATCTAAAGGTACGATTTTTTAAAATTCGACTATTTAGAGTATAGATACCCTTTAACTTAACATGTTTTAAGGTGTCATATTGATTACATATTTACTATAGTGTGTTTTTATTTTTTGGAGATGCTTATTTTGCAGTGGCTGCTGCATTTTCAAGACTTTTCGGAAAAAGCACTGTGTTTTTGGTTTTGCGCTACCATCTAAGCCTTAAAAATAGAGGCGCTAATAGGCGCTTATTACCTGTGGCAATTCCACAATGCCTTTAAGCTTGCAAAGGGATTTACTGCAGGGCGAAATCTCAGGAAGGTAAGAAGCTCCACTTTTGTTACTGCATGGTCCTGTTAGTTACAAAACATGATTGAGTTCTAGAATCGTGATAATAAGCATATTACTCGGTAATCACTACTTTCTAAAACGCTTTCCCAATCAGTTAGCTATGTGCTGTGTCCTAGCAGTGTTTAATATTATTTTCAGCATGAGTAATAATGTAAATAAATCACTTTGTACTAAACACCAAGAAAGATAACATTAAGTATGTCCTTTCACCAAATGGCCTGAAAATCTCATATTGTGTTTATAATTCAGATATTGTTTGGCACAATACTATGACTTTGACAAAAATAAATGTGCTTTTCAATGCAATTAATCTATAATTTTGTAAAAATTTTTTTAGTAATAAAGCAGAACATTTTGAAAACCAAACCACAACCAAGGCTGTGGTACTCTTGGGATTTCTGGTACCTTACCATTTAAAGGCTCCATTTTTCTTACTGATATTTATTCTATACAGTTTAACTGTAATAGGAAATATTATAATAGTTTCACTGGTGTCTTCAAGTCCTTCTCTTCACCATCCAATGTTCTTCTTCCTCAGTCACCTTTCCTTATCCGATATGATACTGACCAACAATATCGTTCCTACAATGTTATGTGGTATAATAAGAGGACAGATTACCATGTCTATTGTTGAGTGTATCACCCAATTGAACGTTTTTGGCATTGCTTTAGCTTCAGAAAGTCTTCTTCTTGCAGTGATGTCCTATGACAGATTTTTGGCTGTCTGCAACCCTCTTCGATATATATTCATAATGGACAAAAGAAGACAACTGCATCTTGTTTTTCTTTGTTGGTTTTTAAGCTTTACCATCACAATAACTATATCTGTAATGATTAGCAGGTTGAAATTCTGTGGCCCAAACGTAATTGACCATTTCTTCTGTGATTTTTCCCCCATCCTGCGGCTTTCTTGTTCAGACACTTCTGCTGTAGAACTAGGGAAAATGTTGGTTGCAACACCTACAGTTTTGTTGCCTTTTGTGTTTATTGTCGTAACGTATGTTTATATCTTCATCACGGTTCTTAAAATTCCATCCAACACAGGGAGACAGAAAGCTTACTCTACTTTCAGCTCACATCTGACTGTTGTTTGTATATTTTTTGGACCAATGATTGGTCTTTATTTGGTTGGCTCCCCAAATGGAAAATCATTTACTACAAATAAGATAACTTCTCTGCTTTATGCTGTAGTCATTCCATTGTTTAACCCTGTGATATATAGTTTGAGAAATGTGGAAATAAAAGAGTCCTTAAAAAAGCATTTGCGGGCCATGAAAAATGGTTAGATACTTGGAAAATGGTTATGATGATCGTTATCGTAAATTAATGATAGCGGTTGTAAATTAGCGATACTAAGCATAAAGCTATGATAACATGATCGTAAATTTACGATCTCCATAGAATAGCATTGCAGTAGTTTCGAACCGGGCGTACATTAATGTCCGCTTTCGTACATTACCGATAAAGTGTGGTATCGCTAAATTGCAAAACCACGCTTTATAGATATGGTCCTATGTGAGCTGATGTCACAATGAACATTTTAAACTAGGGGGCATATTTATATGTGATCACTATTTTCACCATTTCACTATCACAGGACATCGCAATGACAATGATCATTATTTCACCATATTTCTAAAGCTGATCATTGTGTGCTAGCGGCATCACAGTATTCTTTGTGCTAAGTCCGATATTGTGGCAAAAATAAAAAATATCTGCAGGTTAAGGTAAAAAAGCGGTCTTAGTAAAACCAGAAATCGCTGATTGTATTACAGTAAATGCAGTAAAGATCTGGGTGGGGTCTCCCACCCCCCCCAGAACTTTATTAGTATTGAGAAATACTCCACAATGTATTGACACCTTCCAAGGACCCACTGGCAGGCTAGCTATAAAGGCACTTATGCTTTTTCACCACCTCACATGTGGTGATTTTAAAGGGTATATCCACCCTTGAAATACATTTTTGCTATAACAATCCCCCTGTCCCCCCAGCCCCAACCGCTATATTTATTTTATTAGAAAGCTCCCCAAACTTTACTTACCTCCCCTCTTTCCTCCGCCACGCTGCCGGCCCTCTGCTTGTGAGAAAATGCAAGCAGAGGGGCGGGACTGGCAGTCGCGTCTGTGATTGGCTGAGCGGCAGCCAATCATGGACGCGGCTGCCGGTCATTCAGTGCGGCGGAGGAAAGAGGGGATGTAAGTAAAGTTTGGGGAACTTTCTAATAAAATAAAAATAGCGGTTGGGGATGGGGGGGCAGGGGGATTATTATAGCAAAAGGCTTTTACACTAGGAGGAGGGAATGCTGAGATGGAGGGGGAGGGAGGGGGAGAAGGGCTGCAGTACGCATGCCAAACTTCTCCCGGAGGCCAGGTAGGGGCAGAGTCCTATATGGACTCTGCTATCCTCCTGGTGGGCAGTTTTTGGGACTTTGGGGGGGGACTACAGGAGAACCATATGGAGCTGGGATGTGAGGTAAGGATTAAACTACACTACATGATGGGGCCAGTAGTGGGGGGATTATAGTTTTGGGGGTGGACATGCCTTTTAAATGGCTGAACATAACACCTTAAAGGGTCACTATACTCACTCAAACAACTTTACATTATCTGAAACTACAATTTGAGAGAAGTAAATTGGTGGTACTCACATATTTATCTGTGCTTGCTTTATTATTAATGTATAGTGAGTGCTCCTAATTCCCCCCACCCTCCCTTACTCACTGCCTTCTTTTAGTGTCTGCGACACTTATGTGTTTTGCACAGCCTCAACATGGACACTGCTCTGCTTGCACATTTCACCCTCCTTCCCCCTGCATTAATAGGTCACATATTACAATTTCTGCTCCTGGAGTGACAGGTCTTTCCCTGTAAATGCTGTGATTAAAATGATGATTTCTCAGGATCTACAGCCCAGATTTAAAATCTGAAAAAGGTTTTGAAGCAGTTTTTGCTGTATTTAAAGGTATAATTTGAAAATTCTATTTTATAGTATAGATACCCTTTAACAAACTTATTGCCGTTTTTAAAATATGATTAATTGGTTACCACCCCAATAAGTGAAATGTTGATAACAGGACTTTTCAGCTCCTGTTATTGCCAAGTTCAAAAACCTTTATAAATATGCCCCTAGAAGTACACGTTGCATTTCTGGATTTTTTCCCCACCGCTTTGCATTTATTAAAAGGCATGCCCAGGCAAAAAATAACTTTACCTATAAATGATTTTCACCCCCCAACCCCCACTTTCTCATTAACAATGATTTTCAAATATGACCCTGAAGGGACTTACCTGACCAGGTCCCTTGACGCCTAGGCCCTGCCCCCTGCTCATGTTTGGATCTCATTTTGAGCAAAAACAGGAGCAGAAGGCTTCAGCACTGACAGCCACTCTACTTCATGGAAACCAGGGCCATATTAGGAAAATATTGTTAATGCAAAAGTGGGGGTTGGGGGGGGGTGGAGATCATTTATAGGTAAAGTTATTTTTTGCCTGGACATGCCCTTTAAAGTAATTTATGTACCTTTGACTATACCCAGTTAATATTGACTGAAATAAGAACAATCGCCAATCAATCACACTCATTAAGTACAGTGTGTTTTATGGTTTCCTTCCCAAGTTGTTGGCCTGTTTATAAGGTAAAAAGGAGTGTGAGATATGAAACTGGTTTTATTTTTCCACTCAGAAGATGGAACAGTGGGCAAAAGTATAAACAGGAGCGGATATACAACAAAACAGCCTTGAACTAAGGTACAGTGTCAGTATTATTTCTAGTAGCATTACCACCCTTACTGGCAAGATTAGGACATATCGCCGGCATCACAAAGATTATTTCAGCCGTACACATTTTCCTGGTAAAGGAATTGACTCTTTATCAGGAATGTGTATTCAGGAAAGGTTTTTTTACATTCAGAACAGTGAAACTGTGGAACTGTCTTCCAGCAGATGTGGTAAAGGCAAGTTCATTGAATAGCTTTAAAAGTGGCCTGGATAAGTCTCTGTTTCCAAAACTAAATTATATTGAGTGTCACAATCATGTGATTAATGTATACTTATATGGGGAAATGTATATTACAATCTGTATATTTGTATATGATTCCCCAATTTCTTATGGTTTGATCTGTATTATTGTATGTGATTGTCTCTTAAATGTATTGTTTTCTGTCTGCACAAGATGTTTTGTGTATTTGGTTAATGTGGATACCAACAGGTAACTTCATTATGTATAGTTAGCCAGGATAAAAGGACATACTGTGGTCCCAGTCTGTATTTCCCAGGTGCAACCCCTGACTTAGTGGGGGGGTAATTAGCAACCCTGGAATCCATATCCCATTTCATAACTATGTGGAAAGCAAAACATATATCAGGATTCATATCTCTTTCGGTGACCATAATTTATGTGAACTGTTTTTAAAAATAGACTCAGGAGCAAAAGCCGTTTCATAGGAATCCAGACGCCCATGGTCTACTTTGTGTGGAACGCAATAGAGACACATTTGTTTGGTTTAAGGATCAATACGCAATAACAATATTGAATTTGGTATGTACAAATCCGTCTAACTGCCCTGGATACGGATTTATGAGTTGGCATGCCAGTGGCAAGCACAGGATTTTCAAGGGGGGGATTCCTAAAAGGGTTACCACTGTACAAGCCCAGAAGGAGGTTCATGACGAATACATTCATCTGTTCTGTTATATATGGATCATATAATAATTTATATATTCCCTAATTGCCATGATTATCATCACAGTTAACCAATACACATATTCCCTTTACTTTTGTTATAAAGTATATACTTATTAAGGCTGGGTACACACAAACAGATATTTCCATGTATTGGTCGGTGGGGCCCGAAAAATCTGAGGTGATTTCGGCAGTGGCAGTGATAGCTGTGGTCCATAGGAGACATTTGCTGTGGCCAACCACTATATAGCGGCGAAAGGTCAGGACGGAAAATTTGTCCGTGTGTACCCAGCCCAACGTTCATAACGTTCTGTTTTATTGATAAATCCACATTTGCACTACTTTACCATTAGTGTCTTTCATAGTCAGAGCTGTGACACTGACGGTGGATCTGACAGAATTTGCAGTAGAAGCCTTTGTAACATTGAACAATCATTCTTTATAAAGAATATATGGAACAATCATCAATCATCCCTGTGTATGTATGTATATATATATATATATATATATATATATATATACACACACAAACAGAGTATCACAGTACTCCACAAATGGCATAGTCTTGGTGCTAGTGTAAGGGGACCTGGCTGGATTGTCCCATACAAACAATCGTCAAGTGACACTGCACTCAATGCATATCAGAATGTTTATTAACTAGTACAGCATGTACAAAATTCACGATGTTTCAGGGAAACAGGAGTCCCTTTCAACAGGTGACAAAAAAAACACACACACACACACACACACATATATATATATATATTTGTGCTATAGTCAGGCACTCACTTCACAGGTTGTATTGCCTTGGTGCTACTGAAGGATGGTTAATAATATAGTTGGTTACATCCAGTGCACACATAAGGTCTTCTCTTTCATATAAACAAAAATCTTTATTCACACATAATTTCAGTGCATACAGCGACGTTTCGGTCGTGGTTTATGACCTTTTTCAAGCTGAGTGTGCCACACACATTGTGACTATTTAACTAAATAGTGTTCACTTAATTACATTTACATAATTGCCTGTAGGACACGAAATTGTTAACCCTTGGGCTGCCAAACTTTTTTTTAAAACAAACAGCATGTCTTAGTAAAATCTACTCCTTGTGAAAGTGCATAGGTGACCTTTGATAATAAAGTGCTCCCTTGGTAAAGTGCTATAGTGCTATGCTCAAAATATTATAAAAGGTCTTGTTAAAACGGTTCGCGGATCCGAACCCGGATCTGCCGCGGATTTATCCCGTTCGCGAACGGCGGATTTTTCCGGATTTTCCGCCTTCCGAACTTCCGATTTGCGGATTTTTTTTTCACGTAATTTTGAAAATCTTCGAAAATACGGGAAAACATGTAATTTCGAAAATTTTCAAAAATACAAGGATTTCTCTTATTTCCATAAATACGTATTTACGAAGATTTTCGAAATTACGAGGATTACTCGTATTTTCGGAAATACATATTTTCGAAAATATTAGTTTTCTCGTACTTTCTAAAATTTTCGAAAATACGTTAAAACCCGTAATTTCGAAAATTTTCGAAAATACGAAAATTCTCGTAATTTCGAGGGTATTTTTTATTTTAATGGGCTCGCTAGCGGATTTTCGAATTTTTTCGAAAATTCGCGGATCCTCGAGCGGACCGGATTTTGCGAAGTTCGGACATCTCTACTGCTCAGAGAAAATCCAGACCCTCAAGATTCTATCACATCAAACCCTGTTCCTCAGCATCAATACCAGTTCCAAGGGACACAGATGTCACCAAGGCCACAGGTCAAAACATAACAGACTCTATTGCAAATATAAGAGAGGCGTTTAATGCGCTCTCTAATGCCTTTTTACAATTTCAAAAGCCTTTTGGTTTAAATGTTAATGGTAACACTAAGCAGGATGTTAATAATGTTAAGAGCACAGAGTCCAATAAAAGGACTAGCAAAGCTTCTGCATCGCTTAGCCCAGCGGCCCAAGAAGGTGTTAGTGCAGGGTCTACCATTAAAAATGTACCAGAAGTCTGTGTGCGTGATGAAGTAGCATGCGCATTTACCCCTCTCGGCTTACACTTGCCCACGTCAGTGAGAGACAAGATCATAAAGGGTGAATATGTAGATATTTGTCTCTCTTGCCGTCGGTAAAATAATTTAAATCAGATAAAAAATTGGGCGATGCAGAAGAGGATAGGAGGAGGCCAGTGGCAAGCAGTTTGGCAAATTGGCTGCAAGCATTTTGTATCTATGCTAATGGGTTAGTTACAGCAGATCCTGAATCAGGCCCATCCCTCTTTAAATATTTAGACATTATATAAGAGGCTCACAGAGGGTATCGGGGCATAGCATGGTTCATTTATGATGAAAAATTCATTCAAAAAAGATCAGTGCACCCGGCTTTGTCCTGGGGTACAGATCTATGGCTTGCCATGCTGGCGCCCAAACCAACTGTATTTCCCAACCCTTTTTTCCAAATGTTTGTGAAGGTTCTCATTCATCCAGGTCATATATACAACAGATATACTTTTTTCCAAATGCATCTAAAACCACTCCGGTCACAAACCTTATCAATACTTGCTGGGCTTTCAATGAGTCCTCTTGTAAATGGCAAAGTCAGTGTAGATATAGACATGAACGCTCCATATGCAGCGTGGGGCCTTTAGTTGCATCAAAAAATGTACCCCTTCATTTAAACAAGCCAGAAACACCCCCCGAGAATTAAGCACCCCAGTGAATTTGTCAAAAATGTGGCAGTGGCTAGAGGTCTATCCAAACTGGCAGAAGGCTTCCATAATTAAAGCGGGTTTTCTAGAAGGTTTTCAGCCCAACTTTAATTGTTCCAGACAATCTCAAGTCAACACGCTTCAACCCTGACATTGTAAGGTCCAAAATTCAAAAGGAGTTATCTTTGGGAAGGATAGCTGGTCCTTTTAGCAATTACCCTTTAGGCTTAGTTCCTAAAAAAGAACCAGGGTCTTTTTGGTTAATACATCACCCTTCATTCCCAGCTGGAGACTCGGTTAACGATGGAATTAGCAAAGATCTTAGTTCAGTCTCCTACGCATTTTTCGATTCTGCTTTGGAATTATTAAGAGAATGTGGCAGAGGAGCTCTAATGGCAAAATAAAATGTAGAGGCAGCCTTCAGATTGCTGCCTATCCATCCAGACTGTCATTGGACCTTAGGTTCCACTTTGATGGTTATTATTACTACAATAAATGCCTACCCATGGGGTGCTCATTGTCTTGCTTCTATTTTGAGTTGTTCGCAACCTTTTTGGACTGGGCTGTGCGCTATAAAACTGGAACGTCATTCGTCACTCATTACCTCGACGATTTTTTATTTGTCGGCTCTAAAAATACAGCCACTTGCCAAATTTTGCTGAACACCTTTCTTTGGTTAGCAAAACAATTCAGAGTTCCGATAGCCCACAGGTAGAATTTTTAATAGAAGGTTCATAGATTTAACAATTGGTGTTAGAAACCCCACGCACTATACTATAATTTATTTTATTTATATATAAATAAAATAAACATTATTTTACAGCAGGTAAGATAAAATATATTCTTTTGAAAAAAGCTTTAATTTTAATGTCTCCCAGTACAGTAATTTATAATTACATTAAATTCACATGGGTCTTTATCAGTTTAGTTACACCACAGGGATCTATTTGGAAAAATGAAAAAAAAAAACATAAATGCACATGACCTGTAAACATACAGATTTCTACAGGAGAAATGTGTGTAGTATTTACAGCTGTGCCATGGTCTTTCATTTCTTAGACTGGACATCTTGGCTAGATGGGGGAAAGGTAAGAAGTAAAATGTAATAAAGTCTCCTTGGAAAGTGCAGTTCCTTTTTCTACATCTTAACTTATATTTTTCTCAGTTTGACTAGTAACTAGGAAACCACCGAGCATTAAAGTAAGGTAAGAGGCTACAGGACTAGGGTATGTACAGCTTTAGTTGTGTTCAATATTTTCTCTTAAAACATCTGTGGCTTTACACAAAAACTGTGTCATGTTATTGAACATCTTAGTATCTGACACATTATAAATAATTTAGATATTTCAGCAATACATAAAGGTTGGTACTAGCAAGGAGTGATAGTAAATTGTGTGGATAGGTTAAATTCCTATAGGAAAATGTAAAATTTCTATTGAAAATTCAAAAAATGCAATCGAAAATGTAAAAAAATTTTTTTCACTAGGTTCGAATAGGAAACCACTGTCGGAACAGAACTCGCCACTTTCAGTGTTAACTTTCTCAAGAATCTAGCCAAATGTTTTACTTTATTGTATATCATATACTGGATTCACTTAGAGCTTCTTAGGGCTACTGCAATTTCTTTTTACGCATGGAAATTATTTGTTTATTTCCACAAGCTCAGTAGAACTGCACTAGATACTAATTAGTTACCCTTGGCTTTGCTGTACCATTGTTGCCTTTCCAATTGGTGGTGTTTGTTTTTCTTATTATTATTATTATTAAAGGGCATGTCCACCCCCAAAACTATAATTTCCCCCACTACTGGCCCCACTGTTTAGTGCATAAAAATCCTTACCTTACATCCCAGCTCTAAATGGTTCTCCTACAATGTTCCCCCATAGTCCAAAAAACTGCCCGCCAAGGAGCTTAGCAGAGTCCATATAGGACTCTGCCTCCTGTCTCTCCTCTGCCCTCTCTCCCTCCCTCTTCCACCCATTTTCATCTCCTTCCCCCTAGTGTCATTCCCTTTGTATATATTGCAGGGCTTTCCCCCCTTTGCCCCAACCCCATTATTCTTATTTTCAGAAAGTCCCCCAAACTCTACTTATCTTCCCTCTCTCCTCAGGTGTTCTGAACTACCAGCAGCCGCATCCATGATTGGCTGCCTCTCAGCCAATCATGGATGTGGCTGCTGGTCTGGCCCCCTGCTTGCAGTTTCATGAGGGCTGGGCAGTACGGTGGAGGAAAGAGGGAAGGTAAGTAAAGATTGGGGGATTTTTTGAAAATAAGAATAATGCAGTTGGGGCTGGGGGAGGAAGCCCTACAACAAATGAAATTTAAAAAAAGGGGTGTACATGCCTTTTAATCAATAAAATTGTCTTGTATTATACTTGGTGTGATTTAGAAGAAAATATTCATACATGTAATAAAAACGATTATAGGGGAATTACTGTGTAGCTGCACACTCCCTTGGGATAACCACAGATCACTTTTTGCATTAATGTGCACTGTCAACTTAGTCCATGCTATGGATGTGGAACCTACTTTTTATTGGAATCAAGCCAAATGACGATTTTCAAATTTGCCATACCTAAAATAAAAATATAGCTGTTCGGGTTCTCAATTCATGGGTGTTCTTATTAACAGTTATCATTATAGAATTATATACAACATTAATAATGTACTGGTCATTTTTTCATTTCTAAGCAATGATGACTTTTTACCAGATTTTTATTTACCATTCACAGGGAGATTCACTCAGAGACGATTTGGAAAAACTGATTGAAGTTCCCCATCTTATGCTGCTGATCTTTTGTAGAATTTCTTGAAGATGGGAGAAATTTTCGCCTGGCCCAATTTTCGTTTTTTTTGATTAACTGATCTATATTGTCGAACTGTTTGTCGAAAAAATAACATACACGTTATCAATATTTTGAACGATTTGATGTGTAGAAGCGCTCTAAATATTAATGCCCTGCATAGGGCGCTTAACAAAACAGTTTTTGGTTTAATGATATAGTAAGACGGCTACAACAGTCATTCATAGTCCCTCGGGTGTTCTTGCTTGGGCATGCACAAAAGTTATTTGTCTGAGTCAGAGAAATGTGCAAGGTAGTCTGGAGATACACACACACCACCCCCTCTCCCCTTGACAGGCACACCTATAATCATGTGGAATATTTGGAGGCTGCTGCAAAGGCTAGGAATGGATTTTTGCAATAAAAAATGCAGAAAACTGGTTGTGGGGCTGTGTAGTACATTATTGTCAACACAAAAATTATTGGGATTTTTGTATGGTCATAACCTTTGATAAATGAAAACAACATTACAGTTTTTATGTGTTATCAATGTTTATTCCAGGCAAGGAGCACACTGTGACAGATTTGAGTTTTTCATCAAGAGATGATGGACAGAGAAAACAAGACCAGAATCCAAATGGTCCATCTTCTGGGCTTTAATATTGATCCCAATTTCAAGATACCCATCATGCTATTGATTCTTATTTTGTATGTTTTGACTCTAACAGGAAATGTAATGATCACTGCACTGGTGCACTTTAGTCAAAACCTTAATCTCCCAATGTTCTTTTTCCTCAGTCACCTCTCCCTATGTGATATTATTCTCAGCACCAATATTGTTCCTAATATGTTACATGTTATTCGGTGTGGAGGATTAACCATCAGCCTTACTGTCTGTGTGACTCAGTTTCAGTTCTTTGGTACAACAGTTACCACTGAATGTCTCCTTCTTACAGTGATGTCCTATGACAGGTATTTGGCTATATGCAACCCTTTGAGATATACATCTATCATGGATAATCGCCTCCAGCGTTGGCTTGTTATTACATCTTGGTTTTCAAGTTTTATGGTTTCCTTTGTTACAGTAACAATGATAAATATGTTAGATTTCTGCAGTCAAAACATAATAAATCATTTCTTTTGTGACTTTTGGCCCGTTCTTCAACTTTCTTGCTCAGACACATCGGCTGTGGAAATGGAACAAACTGTACTTGGTGCCCCTTTAGCTGTGTTTCCTTTAGGATACATTTTTGTAACATACATCCATATCTTCATTACAATCTTTAGAATGTCATCCAGCTCTGGGAGAAAGAAAGCTTTGTCTACATGTAGTTCTCATCTGATCGTTGTTGGCACATATTTTGGTACATTGATTGCTATTTATGTGGTTCCTCCTAGTGGAAATCACTCAAATGCAAATAAGCTTATTTCTCTTTTCTATGTTGTTGTCACCCCATTGTTGAACCCCATTGTATACAGTCTGAGGAACAACCGAACTCAGGATGGCCTTAAAAAAACACATTAGTGTAATGAAAGACAGATTTTAAGTTGTACTTAAAAAATTGTAAGAAAAACACTTAAAGGTTAACTTTAAAAAAGTTATCATTATAAAAATGGAAAGTAAATGGGGCAGGGGTGTAGGAATGATAATTCTTACCTCACAATATAATTTCATTGAAGAGCTACATCACATACAGTTTTCATTTGCCAGGTTAGTCCTGGACTAGTCCTGTAATAAAGATAGTGCTGAAGCCAGGAGGAAGACTGGCAGAATCAATTTTCTTTGGGCTGGTGCTCCTTACAGAAACTATATATGGAGGTAGTAATTATTTTGTTTTTTTTAAACAAACTTTGTACACAATATAGTTAAATGCTGAAAATCAAATGCTCAATTAGAACTTCTAAAAAAAAAAAAGATCTGATGGAAGAAATAGACCTTTTCATTCACAACCGTCATAAAGTCACAAGAGAAGTCTGAAAAACTAAAGAAAAGACAGGACTTTCTGAAAATCCTATAAAAAATCTGAAAAATATACAATATGTTCCTCAGAAGTTAAAAATGTATGCGCAAAACTAATGCACAAATGCACACAATGAAAATAAAATACCTCAAAAATATAAAACCTTATATTCGCCACATGCCTATATTACTCCTTATGGGCAGTATTTCTAAAACTATCGATATCGAAAAATATCGATATCGTTATTTTACACAGCGGTTAGTATTTTGCACAGCGGTCGTTTTTTTTACACTCAGAATTTTACATGGCAAGTGTTATTTTACACTCGTTGTTTTACACAGTGTTGTAAAATAAGTTTGTACTTTTTGCCTTTGTTATTTGACATATTGTATGAACTCCTGGTTTCTTTTAAATTAAAATGCCATATTTAATTGAAACCAGTAATTCATATGTGAAATAACAAAAGCAAAAATTATAAACTTATTTTACAACGATGTGTAAAATAACAACTGCTGTGTAAAATAATGACTGCTGTGTAAAATAACAATTGCGCCGTTATTATGGCTATATTGTTATTTTACATTAACAACGTATTATACATACAGTCCTATATTTGTCACTCTCCTATGGCGCTGCTTTTATACCTCAACAGAGACATTTTCTAAGATACCCTTTACAGTTCTTCAGCAGAGATGTCCCAACCCACTGGGTTCCATTACGCCAACAGTTTTGAGAAATATCAGTAGATTTCAATGTTGACGTTTTATCATCAGAAATTGCCAGAAAAATGTTAACAATGGAATTTTACTCTGAAATTGGAAATTTCAGCTCGAAAATTTGTCAGCTTTTTGGTAAATAAGTGTAAGGTCATCATAACTGTGAAAATGAGTGGCCCATAGGCTATGACATTTTTTGTTTGTTCTATAATAATGATTTTGCAGTTCCTTAAAAAAGTACAAGCATCATGGCCAGTAAATAGAATATATAATTCCTTAGAAATAAGTAAAGGTCCACATCATAGACTGTTATAATAGGATTCATTATTATAACTTCCTGTAAAAATGTTACTCTTCATGAAGTAACCGATTATATGTGTATAATGTTCTTTTACTGGAATTGCAAGAGTGGAATTCTATTAATATTGATGGAGCTTATACTTCTTGCTCATTTTTACTCAGGCCTTTGTATATGTGATATTGTGCTAATAGCTGGCGTTAAATATTTACATGCGTGTGAGATTCACCCAGAGCCGTGCAGCCTCTTGTAAAGTTTCCAGGGGAGATTTGCATAGAGCAAGTACAGCTCTAGGGTTCATTTTCATACAGGTTTAGTAGTAATAGTCCATACAGGTCTAGTACCATGTATTTTTAATAGGTTTTTATATATATATATATATATATATATAGATATATATATCTCTATAGCTATCTATCTATATAGCAAACAAGGGGGAATCCGATCACTCCCGTCCAATATTCAACTGGCCCTGCAACACGCCGGTCCAATATTCACTCAAATTCAACTATTTCAACTGCCTGGGTGCTGACAAATGAACCCTTAATAGAACAGCTCCACCACTCACGGGCTGAACGCGTAGGTTCAACACAACCCAACCAATTGTTTGATTTCATTAACCTGTGTTAATAAACCTTTGATCTCTCGTCCTTGGAGTGCTCGGTGTTTTTCTACATATATATATATACATAGTGGGAAAAGACAAGAATAAGCCTGTCTTTCAATGTAAATGATAATATTGTCCATTTAAATGACATCTATACTCATCTCCCGCCTCTTCTCCACCACGCATTGTACCCAGGGTTGCGACCTTAACTTCTAGACATGCACACTGGGTTCTTCTTAGTTAAGGACCCTCGCTCTCCGCCTCTTCTCCACCACGCATTGTACCCAGGGTTGCGACCTTAACTTCTAGACATGCACCCCTGGGTTCTTCTTAGTTAAGGACCCTCGCTCCCTGCCTCTTCTCCACCACGCATTGTACCCAGGGTTGCAACCTTAACTTCTAGACATGCACCCCTGGGTTCTTCTTAGTTAAGGACCCTCGCTCTCCGCCTCTTCTCCACCACGCATTGTACCCAGGGTGGCGACCTTAACTTCTAGACATGCACCCCTGGGTTCTTCTTAGATAAGGACCCATGCTCCCCGCCTCTTCTCCACCAAGCATTGTACCCAGGGTTGCGACCTTAACTTCTAGACATGCACCACTGGGTTCTCGTGGTGGAGAAGAGGCGGAGAGCGAGGGTCCTTAACTAAGAAGAACCCGTGTGCATGTCTAGAAGTAAGGTCGCAACCCTGGGTACAATGCGTGGTGGAGAGAGGCGGAGATGAGTATAGATGTCATGTTAAATGGACAATATTATCATTTACATTGAAAGACAGGCTTATTCTTGTCTTTTCCCACATGTATATATTATATGTAGAAAAACACGAGCACTCCAAGGACGAAAGATCAAAGGTTTATTAACACAGGTAAATCAACATGAACCTACCGTTTCGCCCGTGAGTGGTGGGCTGTCATCAGGGTCTTGCTCCAGCACCCAGGCAGTTGAATATTGGACCGGAGTGCATGGGATCCCCCTTGTGTCTATATATAATATATAATATATTATATATATATATATATATATATATATATATTATATCTTCTTTTATTATTGATTCTTATATCTTATTATTTTTTTATATATTCTATATTTTAACTTTAAATCTGGTACTGCCTGTATGGACTTTTCTTCCCCTGTGATGACCCTGGCTGTCTGCTCTATGCCCTCCCCTGGACTTTACGGGCTGCGCTGGTCTCTCCACTTTTATTTAACGCCGCTTTAGCCCTTCTTCAGGCCTGGTAATGCAGCCGCTTAGCTCCTCATTTTGTCCCCTCTTGCTTCCGTAGCATTTACACTTCGGTTCTTTGGAGATTTTTGACGAGTTTTAATGCCTTTTATTATGTGTGGCCTTTCTTCTTTCTGGTTTTTTCATTTTCGGGCCACTCTAGCTTGTCCTATTTTTGGTGACCTCTTATTATGACCAAAACTGTCTGCCTTGGGCCCCTCTTTTTTTCCAGTTTTCCCTTCCACTTTTCCCCCCAGCTGCATTTTCGGCTGATTTCCATTTCCAGAATTCCATTGTTCCTTTTTCTGGCATTCTGATGATAACGTCACACTTGAATCTACTGATATTTCTCAAAACTGTTGGCGTAATGGAACCCAGTGGGTTGGGACATCTCTGCTGAAGAACTGTAAAGGGTATCTTAGAAAATGTCTCTGTTGAGGTATAAGCAGCGCCATAGGAGAGTGACAATATAGGACTGTATGTATAAATACGTTGTTAATGTAAAATAACAATATAGCCATAATAACGGCGCAATTGTTATTTTAACACAGCAGTCATATTTTTACACGCAGTTGTTATTTTCACATCGTTGTAAAATAAGTTTATAATTTTTGCTTTTGTTATTTCACATAGAATTACTGGTTTCAATTAAATATGGCATTTTAATTTAAAAGAAACCAGGAGTTCATACAATATGTCAAATAACAAAGGCAAAAAGTACAAACTTATTTTACAACACTGTGTAAAACAACAGTGTAAAAATACACTTGCCATGTAAAATTCTGAGTGTAAAAAAAACGACCGCTGTGCAAAATACTAACCGCTGTGTAAAATCCGATATCGATATTTTTCGATATCGATAGTTTTAGAAATACTGCCCATAAGGAGTAATATGGCATGTGGCGAATATAAGTTTTATATTTTTGAGGTATTTTATTTCATTGTGTGCATTTGTGCATTAGTTTTGCGCATACATTTTTAACTTCTGAGGAACATATTGTATATTTTTCAGATTTTTTATAGGATTTTCAGAAAGTCCTGTCTTTTCTTTAGTTTTTCAGACTTCTCTTGTGACTTTATGACGTTTGTGAATGAAAAGGTCTATTTCTTCCATCAGATCATTTTTTTTTTTAGAAGTTCTATTTGAGCATTTGATTTTCAGCATTTAACTATATTGTGTACAAAGTTTTTTAAAAAAAAAAACAAAATAATTACTACCTCCATATATAGTTTCTGTAAGGAGCACCAGCCCAAAGAAAATTGATTCTGCCAGTCTCTCCTGGCTCAGCACTATCTTTATTACAGGACGATCCAGGACTAACCTGGCAATGAAAACTGTATGTGATGTAGCTCTTCAATGAAATTATATTGTGAGGTAAGAATTATCATTCCTACACCCCTGCCCCATTTACTTTCCATTTTTATAATGATAACTTTTTTAAAGTTAACCTTTAAGTGTTTTTCTTACAATTTTTTAAGTACAACTTAAAATCTGTCTTTCATTACACTAATGTGTTTTTTTAAAGCCATCCTGAGTTCGATGTTCCTCAGACTGTATACAATGGGTGAACAATGGGGTGACAACAACTAGAAAAGAGAAATAAGCTATTTGCATTTGAGTGATTTCCACTAGGAGGAACCACTAAATAGCAATCAATGTACCAAAATATATGCCCAAACGATCAGATGAGAACTACATGTAGACAGCTTCTTTTCTCCCAGAGCTGGATGACATTCTAAAGATTGTAATGATATGGACGTATGTTACAAAAATGTATCCTAAAGGAAACACAGCTAAGGGCACCAAGTACAGTTTGTTCCATTTCCACAGCCGATGTGTCTGGCAAGAAAGTTGAAGAACGGGCCAAAAGTCACAAAGAAATGATTTATTATGTTTGACTGCAAAATCTAACATATTATACATTGTTACTGTAACAAAGGAACCATAAAACTTGAAAACCAAGATGTAATAACAAGCCAACGCTGGAGGCGATTATCCATGATAGATGTATATCTCAAAGGTTGCATATAGCCAAATACCTGTCTAGGACATCACTGTAAGAAGGAGAACTTCATGGTAACTGTTGTACCAAAGAACTGAAACTGAGTCACACAGACAGTAAGGCTGATGGTATATCCTCCACACCGAATACATGTAACTATTGGAACAATATTGGTGCTGAGAATAATATCACATAGGGAGAGTGACTATGAGGAAAAAGAACATTGGGAGATTAAGGTTTTGACTAAAGTGCACCAGTGCAGTGAATTACATTTCCTGTTAGAGTCAAAATTACAAAATAAGAAATAATAGCATGATGGGTATCTTGAAATTGGGATCAATATTAAACCCAGAAGATGGACCATTTGGATTCTGGTCTTGTTTCTCTGTCCATCATCTCTTGATGAAAAACTCAAATCTGTCACAGTGTGCTCCTTGCCTGGAATAAACATTGATACACATAAAAACTGTAATGTTGTTTTCATTTATCAAAGGTTATGACCATACAAAATCCCAATATTTTTGTGTTGACAATATGTACTACACAGCCCCACAACCAGTTTTCTGCATTTTTTATTCAAAAATCCATTCCTAGCCTTTGCAGCAGCCTCCAATATTCCACATGATTATAGGTGTGCCTGTCAAGGGGAGAGGGGGTGGTGTGTGTGATCTCCAACTACCTTGCACATTTCTCTGACTCAGACAAATAACTTTTGTGCATGCCCAAGCAAAACACCCGAGGGAACTTGAATGACTGTTGTAGCCGTCTTACTATATCATTAAACCAAAACCTGTTTTGTTAAGCGCCCTATGCAGGGCATTAATATTTAAAGCGCTTCTACACATCAAATCGTTCAAAATATTGATAACGTGTATGTTTATTTTTCACAACACAGTTCGACAATATAATCAGTTAATCAAAAAAAACGAAAATGGGCCAGGCGAAAATTTCTCCCATCTTCAAGAAATTCTACAAAAGATCAGCAGCATAAGATGGGGAACTTCAATCAGTTTTTCCCAAATCGTCTCTGAGTGAATCTCCCGTGAATGGTAAATAAAAATCTGTAAAAAGTCCCATCATTGCTTAGGAATGAAAAAGAAAAAACTGCACACAGGTATCGGGGGGGGTGGGTGAGTTAGGTGTTTTTATCGTAAATAGGGTTCTTCGAGTGGCGGGTGGGAGGAGGGGGGCGAATTCCATGTAAACTCTGTTTCATCGAACGACAGGTGGGAGGGGGCCCATGAATTTGGTCTGGAACCCGCGGCACTCGTAGGTTTTTAGTTGTAGGAGTGAGCAAAGGCGATTGAAGCGTTCTGGAAAGGACATTATTTCAGGCGGATAAAAAGTAGGTTTCACACGAGTGCCCTAAGCATGACTAGTGGTCTTGACAGTGGTGCAAACAATTATCAAAGAGTATCGGTTGTGAGCCCAAGAGGAAATAGCGTAAGAATTTAGGTGAAAATCCTACCGCCGAACTGCAGGCGTTTTGGAACTGTGGAGGGCACTTCGCGCTCGAGCTAGAGACAGGCCGGAATTCCCTATATCGTTTTTAGACAGTATATGAATATGGGGCTCAGCATAAACGAGCACCGATATCAGACCAATGGGGAGGGGGAAGGGCAGTACAACCCCGGTGGTGGGTGTGTAAAGTTCATTTGTTGTGAGGGGGTGTAGGGTGGTGGGGCTTCCGTCCGCTGCGGCTCCCACGCCCCGGCAAACGGGAGGTCGGTGTTGGGCATAAAAGCCGCCCCAACGTACTTGACCGCGCCTTCGGGCCCCTCCCCCGTCCGGCTGCCCATCCCGCTGAACGCAACAGTGGCAGCAGCACGGGCCACGCAAGGGGGCTGACAGGGCATCCAGCATTGAGGCCGGGGCGGAGGGCAGAACACCGGTAGGGAAGAAGTAGAGGAGGGGTGGGGCGGTCGGGGGAATAAGAAGAAGGGGGGGGGCAAGAAGGGGGAAGCCTGCATGCGAATCAAAGGGAGGACACTTTAAAGTGGTAGAGGAAGGGGTAGAAAGGGGGTGTGAGTGGCATGCTCAGCACCATTACAAGTGCGGGGAGATGGACGCCCGACTCCTGTGGCCAGGGTGTGTTGACTAGGGAACCGGTGGAGAAAGCCTGGTGACGACACGGGGAGTGAGGAAAGGGTTGATGCCGGACTGGGCCATGGGAAGGAAAGTGGGGGGGGGCACATGACCGAGAAACGAGAAAAAGAAACAACCCGCCAGGGGGAAAGCAACGGACTGCAAACCGAAGAACTTAAGGAGGAGCGTGCAGGCGACGGGAGCGGGGGAAAGAAACAGGGGCCATCTAAAAAAAGGGCAGAGCCCGAGAGCTAAGGAATCCAGTAGAAGATACAAGAAAGGGGAAAGACGGGTGCGAGAGCTGGAAGGAACACGAGTTGGCTGCTGGCCATCAATGGGGGCCATTCGGACCGAGTGGAAAAAGGGGGGGAACTGGGGGCAGTGTGAAGGGTGCAGAAGAAAGTGGGACAGTGGTGCCGGAAGAGTACCTGAGCCACACAAGAGACTATCGACTGCCTGGCTTATAGCACCGGGGGACGGCGAGGAGGGGAGGACAAGGCGTAAAGATGGATAAGGGCAAGACGACATGGCTAACGGACAACAGTTGGTTAAAACCCAGAATGTGAAGAGAAGAGGGACACAACGAAAAACTGAGCTGCCCGAGGCCTGGACCTCGACCGCTCGGTAAGAGACCGGGGGCCGAGTGACAACAACTGGAAAAACTGACCGAAAAGAACATGAATGGCCAAGAGACGTTAGCATGGGACTTCTTACGTGCCCCCACGTACCAAAGGAGTACATCCGAAGGGAAACAAAGGCGCGGTGAAGAACTAACCATTGCTAAGGGGAGAGGATCTGAGGGATGCAAAGATCATGTGGCATGGGGGTGGGTTGTTTGCAGGGGGGTGCCAAATATTGCCCCGGGGGACGACTGAGAGACCCGGTGATAGGGAGGGATTAGTAAGGTAGGTACGTGAGACGAAAGGAATGCTTGGTTCGGAAAAAAGAGATGATAGGATCTGATCCTCTGGGGTGAAATCGAGGTGGAGTGGGGTTTAGAGGGAGATATCATAAAGGAGGGTAGGAGGGGAGAGGTCCGGGGGGTCGGCTAACACCGAGGGGTACGCTAATTGAACGCGTTCTATTAAATGGGCGACCGGTGGCTAGCGTGATCCGGCTGAAGTTGTGCGAGACCAAAAACGGGGTGCACAAAGTTGCAATGGGCTGGGAATGGGGAGAGCGACAAGAGCAAAAGCGGGCGAGATGGACAAGAGTGGGTGGCCAGGGGGAGTAGGGCCACAGGGGCGCCAGGCCCAAAAAGGGGGCCACACGGGCCAGAAGGAATCAAACAGGACTAGGCAAGCGGCCGCGCTGGTGGGGGCGTGGGGGATGGGAGAAGGGATGAAACCAGCAGGTTGACACCTAAGGGCCCATGACAGGTCGGATGTCCAGGGCACCTGCTGAAGGGGGCATGGCCTCGAACAGGGGGGAAGTGGTGTTCCAGGAGGGCGGTGGGCTGCAACACATTCGCGTGATGTAGAGTCCACAGGTCAGAAGCGAAAAGCTAGAGACTGAAACAGATCTGGCGAAGTGCAGGCGTAACCGAGCGCCACGGGGAAGAAGGATTAGTAACCCAAAAAGACCCTGGGGCGGTGGGAACGACCGAAGGGTAGGGCCTTAAAGGACCAGCTCAGCCTGCCCACAATGAACTGCCGGGGGAAGGGGGGGTAACCCTGTACAGGCAGGGGTGAACGGGTGAGGTACGGGGAGATTGATCGCTGCACGGAGAACAAGGGAAATGGCGAGAAACCGGTGCGAAAACCGCGCGGGACGTAGGAAGCCGGCGCGGGGGGGCGACCTGGGGGGGGCGCCCACTGCAGGATGCAAATGCACTGGGGGGGGGAAGCGAAGAGGAAGGGTCTCGGGGGGTGGGTGGGCGGGGCGGGGGTAATGTGAAGGTACATGGTGGGTGAGTGCAACGAAAGAGCCCCGACACGGCAAATTAAGCAACGGAGAATCATAAAGGTGCTAGTATCGACGCGGGACTGAGCGGGGCCAGGACAAAAGTCAAGGAAACCCAGCCGAGAGAAAGTGGGAACGGGGGGTAGCTTGGACAGGGGGGGGGAAAAGAGGAGCGGGGAGTAGATAGGTCGGGGGTGGGAGGAAGAACCGCGTGCACACAGGGGGGGGAAAAAAGGGGGGGGGAAGACTTGGGTGGGGGCGCGCAGCAGCACCAGAAGAAAAGGTGGGACCCCAAGGGAGCGGGGGGAAAGGAGCGTGGGGGAAGAAGGGGGCGATCGAACTGAGACCATGGCACCCCGAACCCTCTGGTCCTCGGTGAGAGGGGAATGTCTACATGTAAGATGGGCCTGAGGGGGGGGCGTGGATCGCGAACGAAACGCCGGTACAGGACGCGAAAGCGTTCACCAGTGGGCCCGGCTTGGCCAGCGGCCGTCGCGAGCCATTCCGCGCGCAGTCGGCGCCGTTGTCTATCTGAGTTGAAAGTTAGTTACACGACGCAGAGATGGAGACAATGATCCAGTCCCCCCAGAGACGCGCCCGACGAGGAGGAAGGCCGCAGGGGGAAACCCGCATGCACGTCAGCCGCCACACAGACGTCATATGGGACCGGTGTGAAGGGAACCCTCCGAATCCCGGCGTGGGCCGCGGCGAACGAGGCGACTTGGGCGAGAGCAAAAAGCCCGGGGGGGCGCGGGCCCGGAACAGGAGGGAACAGCCGGCGGTGGTACGCGCAGGGCAGGAACACAAAGGCGGGTAGAAATTGGAAAGAGGCCTATGACGACGGCATGGGAAACCCTGCGTCTGGAGAGAGGTGCAATAAGTCGGGAGTTGTGTACCGGAGGCCTGGGGACAGAGGTCCCGGAACGGGGATTAGGCTAGAGCATGTGGAGGTGTGGAAGCTGAGTCGGGGGATGGTTCGGGCTCGACAGGTAAGAAGGGGCCAGACGCCAAAAGCCGGGGCCGCGCGAGATGCCGGCGAGATAGGGCAAAAAGGCAAATCGCGCGGCAACCCGTAAAGCGAAAAAATAGTACCGCAAAGACGAGGAGGGCTATTTGGCGCGGGGAAAAGTTTCGAGAAGGTACAAGGTTGCCCCGCGTATTGGCCAAGATTGTGTCAGACAAGGAGTGAAAAAAAAGCCGGCGATGGCGAGTCGGATAAAAGTCGCAAAGCCGGCGCGTTTCACAACTAGGATAACGAAATCCGCGCGAAAGCTCTTTCTGATCACACCTGAAGGACGCGCTGCACCCGAAGGCATATAGCAGGGTCAGGCGGACCCGGGAACACGAGCTAGGAACAGGGGGGAAGAGGTGGGGGGGTGGGGGGGCCTGCCACTGTACGTTCGGCTCGTGCCGGGATATGGTGGGGATAAGGGCAGCCCACACAAAAAAGCGAACAAAGCCCTGCGCCTGGCTCCCGCGCACCGCGGGGGCGGAGTGATCGGCCACACGGCTTAGAAGCACACGGCGCGGATTGTTCGGGGTGAAGTCGGGGCTCGCGGCCGTGGTCAGCTCCGGCCCAGCCGGGGGTCTGGTCCGAGTGGGGAACGCACTGACTGGGGGGCTAACCCCGCCCTCCCAGGCATCCCGCACTCCTCCGCGAAGCAGCACGGCTGCGTCCTGCTGGGGACCGCCTTGACGCTCCGGCCGCCCGGCGGGCTGCGGTTGTGATAAAAAAGCTGCCGCCAGAAGAGGGCAATCCTGCTCTCTGGGTCTCGTGAGGGGAACTCTTGATCCATGCCCGCAACCCCTCGGCTGTTGCTGGACATCTCCCTCTCCTGCATTCATGCCGACAAAGGGGGACCGTGCTGGTGAGTGGGAACACAATCCATTTTGCTATAGCCTCCTAACCCAGCCCCTCTACTACCTAACCCACTACCAGTCGCAGGGACCCGTATATTATTTAGGGAGATTGGAAGATCCTGGAGGTGTGTGTAGTGTATTTTCAACGTTTGCATGATAATATATATATAGTAGATATATATATATAAGCGCGATACAGGGGTTGGGAGCGGCATCTCTGAGCGTGAACCTGGCGATGCTCAATCCAAGGATAGGCAGCAACTCTAGACACCAGATGGGCACTCATAGGGTTATGGTCACAAACATAGAAAGTTTTTCTCCATGTTGTGAAAAGAGCTTTAGTGGTGTGGTGAGAGCCTGGAGGTGGCCTCTAGGTTTCAGAGTGGCTGTATGATATAATGATATATGATATACTATATAATATTAGTTGTACGACCAGTCACCGGATAAGGCGTGTGCTCTTTCAATAATACAACAAACTCTTTGAGTTAACACATCAATTTCAGGCATGACAGCGGACGTTGGCGAGGCGTGGTTAGGAGCTTCAGCCACGGACCGAAACGTCGCTGGTGCACTGAAATTAGTGTGAATAAAAGAGTGTGTGTTTATATGGAAAGAGACGCTTATGTTGCACTGATGGTAGAACCAATCTATGTTTGAGACCACTCAGTGCACCAAGCGATACAAACCGTGGAAGTGAGTTGCCTGACTATGCACAGAGATATAATCATAATGGTGTGGTGTGTTGGTGTTGGGGTTTGTCACGCTGGTGTGAAAGGGACTGGCCCTGTTGTCCCTGAAACATAGTGGGAATTTGGTACAGCTGTACTAGTAATAAACATCGCTTGAGATGGCAGGTGCAGTGTGCACGATTGACGGGAGTGTGGTAGAGGGACAATCCAGCAGGTCACCCTTAGACGACCGCACCAAGAGACTATGCCATTTGGTGGAGACGTGAACCTGTTTGGGGTGATGGGTATTGAATATATATGATATATATGAGTATACATACAGCACAGAAGGATGATTGGATGTTGCCTGATCGTTTGTAAAGAATGGATGTTCCATGTTGGACAACAGGGTCTACTGCAATTTGTCAGATCCACCGAGTGTCACAGCTCTGACTATGAAGAGACCTGGTAAAGTGAGCAGAAAGGGAGGATCAATAAAACAGAACGGTAGGAACGTGGGGCTGGGTACACACGACAATTTGCCGCCAGACCTTTCGCGCGCATAGTGGTTGGCCACAGCAAATGGCCCTATGACCACACGACTGCCGCCGAAACCCTCAGATTTGCGGGCCCCACCGACCAATACGGGAAATCGTTGGGGTGTACACCAGACCTAATAGAAACAACAGTAAAGGGTAAATGTGTATTGGTTACGTGAGAAATCATGGCAATTAGGGATATAAATATTATATGATCCATATATAACAGAACAGAATGCGCTGAACCTCCTCGGGGGGCGTGACAGTGGTAACCCTTGGAATCCCCCCCTGAAAATCCTGGTGCGCCACTGGGCATGCCAACTCATAAATCCGATCCAGGGCGGAGACGGATGTTCAACCAATCAAGTATGACGCGTATGATCCTAAAACCAAACAAAGTGTGTCCTATTGCGGCCACACAAAGAGACCAGGGGGCGCTGGATCCATAAAACGGTGCCCTGGATCATTTTTTAAAAACAGCACATAAAATGGTCACCGAAAGAAGATTGAACCTGATAGATGTTTGCCCACAAGTATGAAAGTGGATATGGTTCCAGGGTTGCAATTACCCCCCCCAAGCGCAGGGGTTGCACCTGGGAAAACAGACTGGGACCAAGATGTCCTTTTATCCTGGCAACTATAAAATGAAGTTACCTGTTGGTCCACATTAACAAATACACAAAACATCTTGTGCAGACAGAAAACAATACATTTAAGAACAATCACATACAATATACAGATCAAACCATAGAAATTGGAATCATATACAAATATACAGATGTAATATACATTCCCCATATAAGTATCATAATCACATGATTGTGACACTCAATATAATTTAGTTTGGAAACAGAGACTATCCAGGCCACTTTTAAAGCTATTCAATGAACTTGCCTTACCCACATCTGCTGGAAGACAGTTCCACAGTTTCACTGTTCTGAATGTAAAAAACCTTTCCTGAATACACATTCTGATAAGAGTCATCCTTACCAGGAAATGTGTACGGCTGAAATAATCTTTGTGATGCCGCGATATGTCCTAATCTTGCCAGTAAGGGTGTAATGCTACTAGAAATAATACTGACACTGTACCTTAGTTCAAGGCTGTTTTGTTGTTATATCCGCTCCTGTTTATACTTTTGCCCCTGTTCCATCTTCTGAGTGGAAAAATAAAACCAGTTTCATATCTCCACACTCCTTTAACCTTATAAACAGGCCAACAACTTGGGAAGGAAACCATAAAACACCTGTACTTATGAGTGTGATTGATTGGCGATTGTTCTTATTCAGTCATATTAACTGGTGATATGTCAAAGGTACATAATTACTTTAAGGGCATGTCCAGGCAAAAAATAACTTTACCTTAAATGATCTCCACCCCCCCCACCCCCCCCACTTTTGCATTAACAATATTTTCCAATATGGCCCGGTTTCCATGAAGTAGAGTGGCTGTCAGTGCTGAAGCCTTCTGCTCCTGTTTTTCTCAAAATGAGATCCAAACATGAGCAGGCAGGCCTAGGCGTCAAGGGACCTGGTCAGGTAAGTCCCTTCAGGTCATTTTGAAAATCATTGTTAATGAGAAAGTGGGGTTTTGGGGTGAAATCATTTATAGGTAAGTTATTTTTGCCTGGCATGCCTTTTAATAAATGCAAAGCGGTGGGGAAAAAACTCAGAAATGCAACGTTGTCTCTAGGGGCAATATATAAGGTTTTTAACTTGGCAATAACAGGGCTGAAAAGTCCTGTTATCAACATTTCACTTATTGGGGTGGTAACCAATTAATATATTTTAAAACGGCAATAAGTTTGTTAAGGTATCTATACTATAAAATAGAATTTTCAAATTATACCTTTAAATACAGCAAAAACTGCTTCAAAACCTTTTTCAATTTAAATCTGGGCTGTAATCCTGAAAATCATCATTTTAATCACAGCATTTACAGGGAAGACCTGTCACTCCAGGAGCGAAATTGTAATATGTGACCTATTAATGCAGGGGGAAGGAGGGTGAAATGTGCAAGCAGAGCAGTGTCCATGTTGAGCTGTGCAAAACACATAAGTGTCCGAGACACTAAAAGAAGGCAGTGAGTAGGGAGGGTGGGGAATTAGAGCACTCACTATACTTAAATATAAAGCAAGCACAGATAAATATGAGTACCACCATTTACTTCTCTCAAATTGTGTTTCAGATAATGTAAAGTTGTTTTAGTGAGTATAGTGACCCTTTAAGGTGTTATGTTCAGCCATTTAAAAGGCATGTCCACCCCCAAAACTATAATCCCCCCACTACTGGCCCATCATGTAGTGTAGTTACTCTTACCTCACATCCCAGCTCCATAGGTTCCCTGGTTCTCCTTAGTCCCCCCCCAAGTCCCAAAACTGCCCACCAGGGATGCAGAGTCCATAATGAGGACTCTGCCCCCTACCTGGCCTCCGGGAGAAGTTTGGCATGCGTACTGCAGCCCTTCTCCCTCCCTCCCCCCTCCATCTCAGCATTCCCTCCCCTAGTGTAAAAGCCTTTTGCTAATAATCCCCCTGCCCCCCCCATCCCCAACCGCTTTTTTTATTTTATAAAAGTTCCCCAAACTTACTTACATCCCCTCTTTTCCTCCGCCGCACTGATGACCGGCAGCCGCGTCCATGATTGGCTGCCGCTCAGCCAATCACAGACGCGACTGCCAGTTCCCGCCCCTCTGCTTTCCTTTTCTCACAAGCAGGGGCCGCAGCGTGGCGGAGGAAGAGGGAGGTAAGTAAAGTTTGGGAGCTTTCTAATAAAATAATATAGCGGTTGGGGCTGGGGGGACAGGGGATTGTTATGCAAAATGTATTTCAAGTGGGATATACCCTTAAAATCACCACATGTGAGTGGTGAAAAAGCATAATGCCTTTATAGCTACCTGCCAGTGGGTCCTTGGAAGGTGTCATACAATTGTGGAGTATTTCTCAATACTAATAAAGTTCTGGGGGGTGGTGGAGACCCCACCCAGACTTTACTGCATTTACTGTAATACAATCAGCGATTTCTGTTTACTAAGACCGCTTTTTTACCTTAACCTGCACGATATTTTTTATTTTGCCACAATATCGGACTTAGCACAAAGAATCCTGTGATGCCGCTACACACAATGATCAGCTTTAGAAATATGGTGATAATGATCATTGTCATTGCGATGTCCGGTGATAGTGAATGGTGAAATAGTGATCACATATAATATGCCCCTAGTTAAATGTTCATTGTGACATCAGCTCACATAGGACCATATCTATAAAGCGTGGTTTTGCAATTTAGCGATCCACACTTTATCGGTAATGTACGAGCGGACATTAATGTACGCCCGTTCGAAACTACTGCAATGCTATTCTATGGAGATCGTAAATTTACGATCATGTTATATAGTTTATGCTTAGTATCGCTAATTTACAACCGCTATCATTAATTTACGATAACGATCATCTAAATTTTCCAAGTATCTAACCATTTTTCATGGCCCGCAAATGCTTTTTTAAGGACTCTTTTATTTCCACTTTCTCAAACTATATATCACAGGGTAAACAATGGAATGACTACAGCATAAGAGAGAGTCATTATTATTTTAGTAAATGATTTTCCATTTGGGGAGCCAACCAAATAAGACCATCATTGTGCCAAAAAATATACAAACAACAGTCATGATTGAGCTGAAAGAGGTAAGCTTTCTGTCTCCCTGTGTTGGATGGAATTTTAAGAGACCGTGATGAAGATATAAACCTACGTACACATAAACACAAAAGGCAACAAAACTGTAGGTTGTTGCAACCAACATTTTCCCTGTTCTACAGCAGAAGTGTCTGACAAGAAGGCCGCAGATGGGGAAAAATCACAGAAGAAATGGTCAATTACTTTGGGCCACAGAATTCAACCTGCTTCTATTCAGAAATATTTATTGTGATGGTAAAGCTTAAAAACCACAAAGAAAACACGATGCATTTGTCTTCTTTTGTCCATATGAATATATATCGAAGAGGGTTGCAGACAGCCAAAATCTGTCATAGGACATACTATGCAAGAAGAAGACTTTCTGAACTAAAGCATGCCAAAAACGTTCAATTGGGTGATACACTCAACAATAGACATGGTAATCTGTCCTCTTTTATACACAATAACATTGTAGGAACGATATTGTTGGTCAGTCATATCGGATAAGGAAAGGTGACTGAGGGAAGAAGAACATTGGATGGTGAAGAGAAGGACTTGAAGACACCAGTGAAACTATTATAATATTCCTATACAGTAAAAACTGTATAGAAATAATAATCGGTAAGAAAAATGGAGGCCTTTAAATGGTAAGGTACCAGAAATCCCAAGAGTACCACAGCCTTGGTTGGTGGTTTGGTTTTCAAAATGTTCGCTTTATTACTAAAAAATTTTACAAATTATAGATTATGGCATTGAAAAGCACTTTATTTTTGTCAAAGTATAGATTTGTGCCAACAATATCTGAATTATAACACCATATAGATTTTTCAGGCCATTTGGTGAAAGGACATACTTAATGTTATCTTTCTTGGTGTTTAGTACAAAGTGATTTATTTACATTATACTCAGGCTAAAATAATTTAAACACTTGAGGACACAGCACATGCTAACTGATTGGAAAGCGTTTAGAAAGTTTGATTACCGAGTAATATGCTTATTATCACATTCGAACTCAATCATGTTTTGTAACAACATGACCATGCAGTAACAAAAGTGGAGCTTCTTACCTTCTCTAGTTTCGCCCTGCATAATCCCTTTGCAAGCTTAAAGGCATTGATGGGAATTAGCCACAGTGTTAAGACGCCTAAGCGCCTCTATTTTTAAGTGTAGATGGTACGCAAAACCAAAACACAGTGCTTTTTCCGAAAAGTCTTGAAATGCAGCCGCCACTGCAAAATAACCATCCCAAAAAATAAAAACACACTATAGTAATTGTTCAATATGACACGAAAACGTGTATTAAAGGGTACTATACTCTAATAGCCGAATTTTAAAAATCGACCTTAGATACACCAAGATCCCACTGCTCCAAAACTTTTTTGTATTTAAATCTGAGCTGTGAATCCTGAGAAATCATCATGTTGTATGCACAAACCTGTCACACCCAGAAGCAGAATTATAATATGTCCCTTTCCTGACCCCTAACTGCCAGCACACTTTCACAACAAAGAGAATCAGCAGCGAAAAAGGAAGGTGTGTGTGTGTGTGTGTGTAAGACCGAGCAGTGTCCATGGTGAGGCTGTGCAAACTATAAGTGTCGCAGACACACAAGAAGGTGTGAGTAGGGGGAAGGGTAAGGGAGGTGGGGAGATAAGGAGCACTCACTAAACATTAAATTTATAACAAGCAAGCACAGATGAATATTGTGAGTACCACATTAACTTCTCTCAAATTGTAGTTTCAGCAAATGTAAATTGTTTGAGTAATATATTGACCCTTAAACGTTGGTTTATTTGCTGTCTAGAAACGTGATTGTAGTTTTAAATGTTTTTCCAAAATATGTTTGTAGGTACATTTTAGAAGTTATAAACGAAATACCAGCTGACTCTCAATAAATAATTGTATCTGCTTTGAGTATAAATATGGTTCAGTGGTAACAATGTATGTACCACCCTTTCTGTGAACGAAAAAAAGAATGAGAAAGTTATTACCACATTAACTTACCTTATATTAAGGTTACCATATTAAATGTATTTAGAATAGGTAAATTTTCAGTCATTTTTGTTTTATCTCGAGAGGAGGTCAAATCCCTGTTTATATATTTTATCTTTAATTTGTTTGTTAGATCCTTATATACTGTGGTGTACCTCCAGGGGAAATAACTGGAATATGAACGGAATACATTAATTGTAGTGTGTTGCTTTTTTTGTGAGGCCATATCTACTCATTTTCATTTCTTTCGGGGACATATTTTTTAAAAAAGCAATATTTTTCTTGTTTTTTTTTTCTACCGAACTTTTTTATTCCAAGTTTTTTTTTTCTTTTATAGTATTTAGAATATATTACTGTAGCTTTGGTAGTTGCTTTAAATAAAAAATTACACATGCACTAATACTGCTAAATTGTTAAGACCCAATATTGACTTTGTGTCACTGGGTTGACTAAAGACATACGTCCATCCAGTCCAAACATTTTTACCTACCCATGAGCCCTACCTACATTTGATCCAGAGGAAGGAAAAACCCATCTTGAAATTAGGAAAAATCCTTCCTGATTATAAATGGCATTATAATGACCTCTGAATAGTAAATGTATAAATAATACCAGTAATATTTTTTAGAAACTTATCCTGAACAATTTGAAACTTGCCATTACTACATCTACTAGAACACAATTTCATTAAAAAACGTAAAAAACAACCGTTAAAACTGTAATGAAACTTTTTCTAACTGAATGTTTTTCTTTTAATCTTAACATGTTGTGTCCTCTGATATCACTATTAGTGAACAGCACCATACAGTATATTATTGGCCAATTGATATTTTGTGTAAAGTGATTATAACCCCCAACAACTTCCCCAGTCTAAACAGCCCTAATTTGTTTTAATCTACCAGCATAACCCATTTTAAAATTCTGTATGGAAGGTCCACACCAAAGGTATATAAGTTGAACTCTTTTATGAACCATTACACATACAAGGTTTCGGAGGGTTCTACCCCTTCATCAGGTGTTACACAAGTGATCCTCCGTTCTCTTTAAATACCCATCATGCTCAGGTGAATCCTCCAGGGGAGGAGTGGCCAAAGTCCAATCCATATGGTTATAAGGTGCTACATATTGAAAGTGACATAGTGCAGTATTGAATATTTTCTACAAGATAAAACAATGGATAAATATAAGACACAATATAAGACAAAATATATAACCAACAGTAATGTTATAAAGCGCATTATTTAGTACATTTAAAATTAAGAAAAGAACTTGACGATATGGTGGAACAAGCCTTTAGCATGGGATCATTGACAAACAGACTAAAGAATACTTGATTTCTGATTTCCCAGAACCCCTGTTTATACCTTCTGCCTAAAATCCACAGAAATTTACAGTCCCACCTGGACGTCCTATAGTATCCAATTTTGGCCCATTGTTACAACCATTGGGATATTTTTTGATTCTTATTACAACCCTGGTAGCTCTTCTAAAACGTGTCTTAAGGACACTACTGACTTTTTAAAATGATTGGAGCTATTATTGAAATCCCATCAAACACTATTCTAAGTACCCATGGACATTGAATCATTTTACACATGTCATGTGCCTGGGCATTCTGGAACCCAGGTCCTCCCGCTTTGGTGTCTGCAGCCTTCCCTTATGAACCACAAGAGCTCTGGAGTCTAGGGAACGACCTTAGCTTAGTGAATCATCATCTGTCTCTTGGCTCCACCTGCTGCCAGGTGTGGACAATTTGCATTTTCCAGCATTTAAATAACAGCATTTCCTGTGACCTAACACCCATTTGGTGTGTTTTGTCCTGGTTTGTTTGCTTCTAGCTCTGGACTGCCTACTTTGTAGTACGTTTGCTTGATTTTTTGTCTACTCTCCTGCCCCTGATCATGTACCCCTCCCACTGCCTATGTCTACCTTAGCCTGTAGACTTCTATCCTTGGATTTTGTCTGAACTTCTCTGTCTTGTTTATTGCTGATCAGACCTTCCTACCTATCTTCTCCTGCATCCTCAGCATTAAATATCCATTTCGGACTTGCCTACTACTACAGCGAACTACACGAACTAGGCGAACAACACATCAATACCACATAAGAGCCCTGTTAGATTGGTATTCTTCTCATTGATTATTACTCTATGTTTGAAAAAGAATACTCCGCTTTGGTAAAGACTGGTACATCCAAGCCCAAAACAGTATTTGGTGCTAATTTCGCTCCATCCTATCAATCTGTTTGTGGCACATTTTGAATAAAAAAACCTGAATAATGCAATGTTTAAGATAAGATCTGTAACTGTCAGTTTGGTTGATGATGTGTCCTTTCTATGGAAAGGGATGAACCCTCACTAATTGAAATGGGTAAAAATTTAATGAAGTACACCCTAAGCTTAAATTTCGCTATCTCTTTCGATAAAGAAAGATTATACTATTTGGATGTGTAGTTATGAATAAGGGAGTACCCTTGATACATCTCTATTAAAAAGCACAGATAAAAAACTTGCTGTGTAGCCACAAGCTTTCATCCAAAAGGGCTTACCCAAGAGCCAATTCCTTAGAAGTAAACGTATTGTTAAGATAATGAAACATGTAAAACTAGATTAATGAGATGGTACAAAAATTCATAATAGAGGATACTCTAAGAAGAAAAGGAACAGATGTGAAAAAGACCCTAAGTCTATCTAGTACCAATTCTTAAAGAAACAGATATGGGTGATCAGTAGCGTTACCCATTGTATCTTCCTTTCCACTTTATCCCCACAAAATAAAATATTTTGTAAATTGGGGAATTTTGAAATCTGATCCTGTATATGGCAACTATTTGAGAATTCCCCTCTATTCTCTTACTGTAAGGCCAAAAGCTATCTAAAATCTCATAAAAGTAGTAGTTGCCAGAGACAATATGTCAGAACAGATTTTTACGTGAAATCAAGGCAGGTACATTTCCTTGTAGGAATGTCAAGGCATGTAACGCTATAATCCTGGAGATAAGTCTTCATATCCGTAAGATATTGGTAGAAATTTCAACTTGCCACTGTAGATCTACAGGTAGTTTATATGTTGATATGTCCATGTGGCTGGCCCAGAATCAGAATAGGGGAACAGACGCGTATTCTCTAAATTCCAGGGTGCTATACGAAATTAAAAACATCTGTGAGAAGACATTTGTTTGGGCAGAACCATCATGTATCTCAATAAGGTGACTTGTATTAGAAACAATTAAAAGACATCCTGGAGGGTAATGAACAATTTCGTAAGAGAGTTTCATTGGGATCGATAGATTGGATCCATGGCCCCAAATGGAATGAATGAGAATTGTAATGTGGCTTGTTTTTTGTAATCCTGTTTAATTATGTCCTTTTTACTTTGCCCAAAAGTATTCGATTTCTTGATTTGCTATTTCATTTATACCACAAAAGTAAGAAGGAAGGCTTAATGTCCAACACAAATAACAGCAGATAGCAAGTTGCTTTGCATAATAAAATATAGTGAAAGGGTGGCAGATTGCAAGATACCGGTTAAAGGACATCCCGAAAGAAGGAAACATTCTGAAATTATAAAGTTGCCAAAATTTGGGTGAGACGGCAGAAAGAGGTAACTTACCGTACCTCTTAGGGACACCTGGTAGCATAACGGAACAATACTAGTGATGAGTGAGGTCACAATACGAGGTGACTGAGAAAGAAGAAATTGGGTGATGTAGGTGTAATAAACGGCTGGGAGGCCAGGGTACTTACGAGTACGCTTTAGGAGGAGGCACTCCGATGGCGTTGTGGGATTGCAGAACTGGCTACAGAGACTGCTGGAAACTGTAGGCGAGGAATGGCGACTAGGTGATGCTGGAGAGAAGGCAGGATCTGGGAAACAGGCAAGGCAACATTCACTGAAAACAGGTCAGTGAATATGGATACTGGAACTGGCAAGGTAAGTCATTGATGATGGAGCTGGCACGGTAAGACTCTGATGATGGAGCTGGCAAGGTAAGTCTCTGATGATGAGCTGGCAAGGTAAGTCTAAAGCTGGAAAGTAACAGGAACCAGGGCAGGTAAGTAGAGAGCGGGGAGGTAGCTAATGTTACATCCAGGCACCGGTCCAGGAGGACGCCGTTTTTTGTACCACGCGCCGCCAGCGTGTTGGCGGCCGTGACGTCATGACATCTACACGCCGCCCACCCAGAAGTGCGCGCACAGGACCGGAGCAGCAGGTAAGTTCGTGACATAGGTTGGGAAGAAAAAAACCAATACAGACATTGTGTATTTACAGTTATCGCCAAACAGTAAAGGAGAAAACCAGGAGAAGAATGATACTTATGTCATGGAGCATTGGAAATCCAAAGAATCATTATCTGGTCCATGGTTGTGTGTTTTTTCCGCTCATTCCTAAATGATTTTTTTTAAAAGAACAAATGAAAAAAATTGCCAGAAGTTTCTATTTGGTTGTCTGTCAGTAAACTTATGCCAATTGCTAGGAAAGTAGAGCGGCTGTCAGTGCAGAAGCCCTCTGCTCCTATTTTTGCTCAAAATAAACTGAAACAGGAGCAGAGGGGTGGGTGAGTTACCAGGTCAGGTAATACAAACATAGAAAAAGATAATCAATGCAAAGGGTTTTAGTATACATTACTGTAATGAATAGAGTCCCGGAGGGACGAAGTTCACTGTACTAGAGGCGTGAATGGTGAAATGGAATGAGAGGGTCGGACACGGCTGAGATGTTACTGGAACATAATAACATGGCAGATTACTGGAGATGAGGAAAATGCTAAGTGGTACTGGAACAAGCTGCAAAATGGCGAGAGGGGACTCGGAAAAGCTGACAATGGGAAGGAGACTGAAATGAACATGCAATGGTAACACAATAGGACATGCTGTAGAGGATGGTAAACTGGAACGAATGGCTAGGAACAATGGCTGAAGAATGGTAAACTGGAACAATTGCTGGAACCAAGCTTGAAGAGATGGACTGGAACACTGACTCGTGAAACATGGCTGAAGAGATGGTAACTATGAACAATGGCTGGAAACAATGGCTAGAGAATGGGTAACTGAACAATGGATGGGAAACAATGGCTGAAGAGATGGTAACTGAACCTGACACAGCTGAGAGTCTGGAAAATGGCTCACAGGCTGAAGATAGGTAACTGGAACATGGCGGAAACGGAAACAAGCAAAACATATATCAGGTCATTGACTCTCTTTCGGTGACCATATTTATGTGAACTGTTTTTTAAAATAGACTCAGGAGCAAAAGCGTTCATAGGAATCCAGACGCCACTGGTCTACTTGTGTGGACACGCAATAGAGACACACTTGTTTGGTTTAGGATCAATACGCAATAAAATATTGAATTTGGTGATGTACAAATCCGTTCAACTGCCCTGGATACGGATTTATGAGTTGGCAGGCCAGTGGCAAGCACAGGTTTTCAAGGGGGGGGTTCCTAAAAGGGTACCATGTACAAGCCCAGAAGGAGGTTCATGCGAATACATTCATGTCTGGTATATCAGATCGTATTAATATGCTTATATACTTCTTAATTGCCATGCATTATCATCCACTGAACCAATACACAAATTCCCTTTACTTTTGTTTATAAGTATATACTTAAGGTGGGTACACAACAACAGATATTCCATGTATTGGTCGGTGGGCCCGAAAATCTGAGGTGATTTCGGCCAGTGCAGTGATAGCTGTGGTCCATAGGAGACATTGCTGTGGCCCACACTATATAGGGCGAAAGGTTCGGACGGAAAATTTGTCCGTGTGTACCCAGCCCAACGTTCATAACGTTCTGTTTTATTGATAATCACATTGCACTCTTACCCTTAGTGTCTTTTATAGTCGGCTGTGACTGACGGTGGGATTGCCCGTGGTCTGACGCTTTGCAGTAGTAGACGCTTTGTAACATTGACAATCATTCTTATAAAAAGTTATGGAACATCATAACATCCGTGTATGTCTGTATCTCTCTATATCATCCTATATATTTAATACACAACCACAAACAGAGATCACATATACACCAAATGGAACAGTCTGAGTTCAGCTAGTGCTCACGGGACAACCAAGTCAGAGCTGTGTCTAGTCCATACAAACTAATGCTCACCATACACGGCCGAACCAATGACAATACATCACGTACATGTTTACATTCATCCGTACAGATGTCAAATTAAATCGAACGTGATGTTTTCCAGGCTTTAACAGGGTCCCTTCAACAGGTCAGAAAACAAAAAAACAACACCACACAACAACCACACACCCACACAAATATATATATATTTGTGCTATAGTCAGGCACTCATCACAGGTTGTTGCCTTGGTGCTACTGAAGGATGGTATAATATAGGGTTACATCCAGTGCCACATAAGGTTTCTTCTTTCATATAAACAAAATCTTATTACACATAATTTCAGTGCTACAGCGACGTTTCGGTCGTGGCTTGAAAAAGGTCATAAACCACGACCGAAACGTCGCTGATGCATGATAATGTGTGAATAAAGATTTTTGTTATATGAAAGAGAGACACTTATGTGTGCACTGGATGTAACCAAGATATATATATATTATATATATATATATATATATATATATAGCAAACTCTAGAAACAGAGGCACTCACAGGGCTTCCACCCATAAGAAAGTTTATTCCAACATGGAGGAATAAACTTTTATGTTTGTGAAGCCCTGTGAGTGCCTCTGTTCTAGAGTTGCTGCGTATCTTGGATTGAGCACCCAGGCAGTTACGCTCAGGAGTGCCCTCTAACCACGACAACTGTTCTATATTTATATATATATAATATTATTATAATGCAACGTTGAAAATCAGCTACACAACCACCTCCAGGACTTCCTAATCTCCCTAACTATATATCACTGGTCCCTAGAGACTATAGGTCATTGGTTAGGTAGTCAGAATGGGCTGGGTTAGGAGGCTATAAAAACTGGATTTTGTTCCCCACTCACCAGCCAGTTCCCCTTTGTCGGCATGAAGAATGAGAGAGAGGAGAAGATGTCCAGCACAGCTGAGCGGGTTGCGGAATGGATCAAGAGTTCCATCAATCCAGAGGAAGCAGAGAGGATCCTTTCTGGCGGCAGCTTCTTTTTCAAATCCAGCAGAGGAAGAGGCGGCCGGAGCGTCAAGGCAGGATCCCCAGCAGGACGAGCGGCGTGACGTCAGCGGAGGAGTGCCGGTTGCCTGGGAAGGGGTGGATGCTTTAGCAAAAGAAGCGTCCAATCCGGAGCAGACAGGGGCGGAGCTTAGGCAGCCGAGAAAAGACGTTCAAAAAAGAAAATCCGCAGCAGCTGTGCTTTCTAAAGCAAGCTGTGAGCAGACATACAATAAAGCACAGCAGTCCGGAGGCAAGAAAAGGCGCAGGGGATCTGGTAGATTTTTCTTGTGTGTGGCTGCTTATCCCACACAATAATAAAGGCAGAGCTGCAACTTACAGTGGGCAAGTCAAACACACCGCACCACACCTACCCTTTCACCATCTTGTCTTCCTCAGCTAGGTGTTCCAGGGTCCAGAATTGAACCGCTACTGCTCAGTAGGGATGGGCGGTTCGCGGATCCGAAACCGGATCTGCGCGGATTTATCCCGTTCGCGAACGGCGGATTTTTCCGGATTTTCCGCCTTCCGAACTTCCGATTGCGGATTTTTTTTCACGTAATTTTGAAAATCTTCGAAAATACGGGAAAACATGTAATTTCGAAAATTTCAAAATACAAGGATTTTCTTATTCCATAAATACGTATTACGAGATTCGAAATTACGAGGATTATATTTCGGAATACATATTTTCGAAAATATAGTTTCTCGTACTTCTAAATTTTCGAAAATACGTTAAACCGTAATTTCGAAATTTTCGAAATACGAAAATTTAATTTCGAGGGTATTTTTATTTTAATGGGCTCGCTAGCGGATTTTCGAATTTTTCGAAAATTCGCGGATCCTCGAGCGGACGGATTTTGCGAAGTTTGGACATCTTACTGCTCAGAGAAAATCCAGACCCTCAAGATTCTATCACATCAAACCCTGTTCCTCAGCATCAATACCAGTTCCAAGGGACACAGATGTCACCAAGGCCACAGGTCAAAACATAACAGACATATTGCAAATATAAGAGAGGCGTTTTAGCGCTCTCTAATGCCTTTTTACAATTTCAAAAGCCTTTGGTGTTAAAGTGTAATGGTAACACTAAGCAGGATGTTAATAATGTTAGAGACAGAGTCCATAAAAGGACTAGCAAAGCTTCTGCATCGCTTAGCCCAGCGGCCCAAGAAGGTGTTAGTGCAGGGTACCATTAAAAATGTACCAGAAGTTGTGTGCTGGAGTAGTAGCATGCGCATTTACCCCTCTCGGCTTACACTTGCCCACGTCAGTGAGAGACAAGATCATAAAGGGTGAATATGTAGATATTTGTCTCTCTTGCCGTCGGTAAAATAATTTAAATCAGATAAAAAATGGGCGATGAAGAAGAGGATAGGAGGAGGCCAGTGGCAAGCAGTTTGGCAAATTGGCTGCAAGCATTTTGTATCTATGCTAATGGGTTAGTTACAGCAGATCCTGAATCAGGCCCATCCCTCTTTAAATATTTAGACATTATATAAGAGGCTCACAGAGGGTATCGGGGCATAGCATGGTTCATTTATGATGAAAAATTCATTCAAAAAAGATCAGTGCACCGGCTTGTCCTGGGGTACCATGTAAGATCTAGGCTTGCCATGCTGGCGCCCAAACACTGTTTCCCAACCCTTTTTTCCAAATGTTTGTGAAGGTTCTCATTCATCCAGGTCATATATACAACAGATATACTTTTTTCCAAATGCATCTAAAACCACTCGGTCACAAACCTTATCAATACTTGCTGGGTTTCAATGAGGCCTCTTGGAAATGGCAAAGTCAGTGTAGATATAGACATGAACGCTCCATATGCAGCGTGGGGCCTTTAGTTGCATCAAAAAATGTACCCCTTCATTTAAAACAGCCAGAAACACCCTCGAGAATTAAGCACCCCAGTGAATTTGTCAAAAATGTGGCAGTGGCTAGAGGTCTATCCAACTGGCAGAAGGCTTCCATAATTAAAGCGGGTTTTCTAGAAGGTTTCAGCCCAACTTTAATTGTCCAGACAATCTCAAGTCAACACGCTTCAACCCTGACATTGTAAGGTCCAAAATTCAAAAGGATTATCTTTGGGAAGGATAGCTGGTCCTTTTAGCAATTACCCTTTAGGCTAGTTCCTCTAAAAAGAACCAGGGTCTTTTGGTTAATACATCACCTTCATTCCAGCTGGAGACTCGGTTAACGATGGAATTAGCAAAGATTTGTTCAGTCTCCTACGCATTTTTCGATTCTGCTTTGGAATTATTAAGAGATGTGGCAGAGGAGCTCTAATGGCAAAATAAATGTAGAGGCAGCCTTCAGATTGCTGCCTATCCATCCAGACTGTCATTGGACCTTAGGTTCCACTTTGATGGTTATTATTACTACAATAAAAGCCTACCCATGGGGTGCTCATTGTCTTGCTTCTATTTTGAGTTGTTCGCAACTTTTTGACTGGGCTGTGCGCTATAAAACTGGAACGTCATTCGTCACTCATTACCTCGACGATTTTTTATTTGTCGGCTCTAAAAATACAGCCACTTGCCCAATTTTGCTGAACACCTTTCTTTGGTTAGCAAAACAATTCAGAGTTCCGATAGCCCACAGGTAGAATTTTTAATAGAAGGTTCATAGATTTAACAATTGGTGTTAGAAACCCCACGCACTATACTATAATTTATTTATTATATATAAATAAATAAACATTATTTTACAGCAGGTAAGATAAAATATATTTTTTGAAAAAGCTTTATTTTAATGTCTCCCAGTACAGTAATTATAATTACATTAAATTCACATGGGTCTTTATCAGTTTAGTTACACCACAGGGATCTATTTGGAAAAATGAAAAAAAAAAAAACATAAATGCACATGACCTGTAAACATACAGATTTCTACAGGAGAAATGTGTGTAGTATTTACAGCTGTGCCATGGTCTTTCATTTCTTAGACTGGACATCTTGGCTGATGGGGAAAGGTAAGAAGTAAATGTATAAAGTCTCCTTGGAAAGTGCAGTTCCTTTTTCTACATCTTAACTTATATTTTTCTCAGTTGACTAGTAACTAGGAAACCACCGGCATTAAAGTAAGGGAGAGGCTACAGGACTAGGGTATGTACAGCTTTAGTTGTGTTCATATTTTCTCTTAAAACATCTGTGGCTTTACACAAAAACTGTGTCATGTTATTGAACATCTTAGTATCTGACACATTATAAATAATTTAGATATTTCAGCAATACATAAGGTTGGACTAGCAAGGAGTGATAGTAAATTGTGTGGATAGGTTAAATTCCTATAGGAAAATGTAAAATTTCTATTGAAAATTCAAAAAATGCAAACGAAATGAAAAAATTTTTTTTCACTAGGTGTCGAATGGAAACCACTGTCGGAACAGACTCGCCACTTTCAGTGTTAACTTTCTCAAGAATCTAGCCAAATGTTTTACTTTATTGTATATCAATACTGGATTCACTTAGAGCTTCTTAGGGCTACTGCAATTTCTTTTTACGCATGGAAATTATTTTGTTATTTCCACAAGTCAGTAAACTGCACTAGATACTAATTAGTTACTTGGCTTTGCTGTACCATTGTTGCCTTTCCAATTGGTGGTGTTTGTTTTTCTTATTATTATATTATTAAAGGGCATGTCCACCCCAAAACTATAATTTCCCCCACTACTGGCCCACTGTTTAGTGCATAAAAATCTTACCTTACATCCCAGCTCTAAATGGTTCTCTACAATGTTCCCCCATAGTCCAAAAAAACTGGCCGCCAAGGAGCTTAGCAGAGTCCATAGGCTCTCGCCCTCTGTCTCTCCTCTGCCTCTCTCCCTCCCTCTTCCACCCATTTTCATCTCTTCCCCCTAGTGTCATTCCCTTTGTATAATTGCAGGGCTTTCCCCCCTTTGCCCCAACCCCATTATTCTTATTTTCAGAAAGTCCCCCAAACCTCTACTTATCTTCCCTCTCTCCTCAGGTGTTCTGAACTACCAGCAGCCGCATCCATGATTGGCTGCCTCAGCCAATCATGGATGTGGCTGCTGGTCTGGCCCCTGCTTGCAGTTTCATGAGGGTGGGCAGTACGGTGGAGGAAAGAGGGAAGGTAAGTAAAGATTGGGGGATTTTTTGAAAATAAGAATAATGCAGTTGGGGCTGGGGGAGGAAGCCCTAAAACAAATGAAATTTAAAAAAAGGGGTGTACATGCCTTTTAATCAATAAAATTGTCTTGTATTATACTTGTGTGATTTAGAAGAAAATTCATACATGTAATAAAAACGATTATAGGGGAATTACTGTGTAGCTGCACACTCCCTTGGGATAACCACAGATCACTTTTTGCATTAATGTGCACTGTCAACTTAGTCCATGCTATGGATGTGGAACTACTTTTTATTGGAATCAAGCCAAATGACGATTTTCAAATTTGCCATACCTAAAATAAAAATATAGCTGTCGGGTTCTCAATTCATGGGGTGTCTTATTAACAGTTATCATTATAGAATAATACAACATTAATAATTTACTGGTCATTTTTTCATTTCTAAGCAAAGATGACTTTTTACCAGATTTTTATTACCATTCAACGGGAGATTCACTCAGAGACGATTTGGAAAAACTGATTGAAGTTCCCCATCTTATGCTGCTGATCTTTTGTAGAATTTCTTGAAGATGGGAGAAATTTTCGCCTGGCCCAATTTTCGTTTTTTTTGATTAACTGATCTATATTGTCGAAACTGTTGTCGAAAAAATAAACATACACGTTATCAATATTTTGAACGATTTGATGTGTAGAAGCGCTCTAAATATTAATGCCCTGCATAGGGCGCTTAACAAAACAGTTTTTGGTTTAATGATATAAGACGGCTACAACAGTCATCATAGTCCCTGGGTGTTCTTGCTTGGATGCACAAAAGTTATTTGTCTGAGTCGAGAAATGTGCAAGGTAGTCTGGAGACACACACACCACCCCCTCTCCCCTGACAGGCACACCTATAATCATGTGGAATATTTGGAGGCTGCTGCAAAGGCTAGGAATGGATTTTTGCAATAAAAAATGCAGAAAACTGGTTGTGGGGCTGTGTAGTACATATTGTCAACACAAAAAATATGGGATTTTGTATGGTCATAACCTTTGATAAATGAAAAAACAAATTACAGTTTTTATGTGTTATCAATGTTTATTCCAGGCAAGGAGCACACTGTGACAGATTGAGTTTTTCATCAAGAGATGATGGACAGAGAAAACAAGACCAGAATCCAAATGGTCCATCTTCTGGGCTTTAATATTGATCCCAATTTCAGAACCCATCCTGCTATTGATTCTTATTTTGTATTTTTGACTTAACAGGAAATGTAATGATCACTGCACTGGTGCACTTAGTCAAAACCTTAATCTCCCAATGTTCTTTTTCCTCAGTCACCTCTCCCTATGTGAATTATTCTCAGCACCAATATTGTTCCTAATATGTTACATGTTATTCGGTGTGGAGGATTAACCATCAGCCTTACTGTCTGTGTGACTCAGTTTCAGTTCTTTGGTACAACAGTTACCACTGAATGTCTCCTTCTTACAGTGATGTCCTATGACAGGTATTTGGCTATATGCAACCTTTGAGATATACATCTAATGGATAATCGCCTCAGCGTTGGCTTGTTATTACATCTTGGTTTTCAAGTTTTATGGTTTCCTTTGTTACAGTAACAATGATAAATATGTTAGATTTTGCAGTAAAACATAATAAATCATTTCTTTTGTGATTTGGCCCGTTCTTCAACTTTCTTGCTCGACACATCGGCTGTGGAAATGGAACAAACTGTACTTGGTGCCCTTTAGCTGTGTTTCCTTTAGGATACATTTTTGTAACATACATCCATATTTCATTACAATCTTTAGAATGTCATCCAGCTCTGGGAGAAAGAAAGCTTTGTCTACATGAGTTCTCATCTGATCGTTGTTGGCAATATTTTGGTACATTGATTGCTATTTATGTGGTTCCTCCTAGTGGAAATCACTCAAATGCAAATAAGCTTATTTCTCTTTTCATGTGTTGTCACCCCATTGTTGAACCCCATTGTATACAGTCTGAGAACAACCGAACTCAGGATGGCCTTTAAAAAAACACATTAGTGTAATGAAAGACAGATTTTAAGTTGTACTTAAAATTGTAAGAAAAACACTTAAAGGTTAACTTTAAAAAAGTTATCATTATAAAAGGAAGTAAATGGGGCAGGGGTGTAGGAATGATAATTCTTACCTCACAATATAATTTCATTGAAGAGCTACATCACATACAGTTTTCATTTGCCAGGTTAGTCCTGGACTAGCCTGTAATAAAGATAGTGCTGAAGCCAGGAGGAAGACTGGCAGAATCAATTTTCTGGGCTGGTGCTCCTTACAGAAACTATATATGGAGGTAGTAATTATTTTGTTTTTTTTAAACAAACTTTGTACACAATATAGTTAAATGCTGAAAATCAAATGCTCAATTAGAACTTCTAAAAAAAAAAAAGATCTGATGGAAGAAATAGACCTTTTCTTCACAACGTCATAAAGTCACAAGAGAGTCTGAAAAACTAAAGAAAAGACGGACTTCTGAAAATCCTATAAAAAATCAAAAATATACAATATGTTCCTCAGAGTTAAAAATGTATGCGCAAAACTAATGCACAAATGCACACAATGAAAATAAAATACTCAAAAATATAAAACCTTATATTGCCACATGCCTATATACTCCTTATGGGCAGTATTTCTAAAACTATCGATATCGAAAAATATCGTACGTATTTTACACAGCGGTTAGTATTTTGCACAGCGGTCGTTTTTTTTACACTCAGAATTTTACATGGCAAGTGTTATTTTACAATCGTGTTTTACACAGTGTTGTAAAATAAGTTTGTACTTTTTGCCTTTGTTATTGACATATTGTATGATCCCTGGTTTTTTTTAAATTAAAATGCCATATTTAATTGAAACCAGAATTATGTGAAATAACAAAAGCAAAAATTATAAACTTATTTTACAACGATGTGTAAAATAACAACTGCTGTGTAAAATAATGACTGCTGTGTAAAATAACAATTGCGCCGTTATATGGCTATATTGTTATTTTACATTAACAAAGTATTATACAACAGTCCTAATTTGTCACTCTCCTATGGCGCTGCTTTTATACCTCAACAGAGACATTTTCTAAGATACCCTTTACAGTTCTTCAGCAGAGATGTCCCAACCCACTGGGTCCATTACGCCAACAGTTTTGAGAAATATCAGTAGATTTCAATGTTGACGTTTTATCATCAGAAATTGCCAGAAAAATGTTAACCATGGAATTTTACTCTGAAATTGGAAATTTCAGCTCGAAAATTTGTTAGCTTTTGGTAAATAAGTGTAAGGTCATCATAACTGTGAAAATGAGTGGCCCATAGGCTATGACATTTTTGTTGTTCTATAATAATGATTTTGCAGTTCCTTAAAAAAGTACAAGCATCATGGCCAGTAAATAGAATTATAATTCCTTAGAAATAAGTAAAGGTCCACATCATAGACTGTTATAATAGGATTCATTATTATAACTTCCTGTAAAAATGTTATCTTCATGAAGTAACCGATTATATGTGTATAATGTTCTTTTACTGGAATTGCAAGAGTGGAATTCTATTAATATTGTGGAGCTTATATTCTTGCTCATTTTTACTCAGGCCTTTGTATTGTGATATTGTGCTAATAGCTGGCGTTAAATATTTACATGCGTGTGAGATTCACCCAGAGCCGTGCAGCCTCTTGTAAAGTTTCCAGGGGAGATTTGCATAGAGCAAGTACAGCTCTAGGGTTCATTTTCATACAGGTTTAGTAGTAATAGTCCATACAGGTCTAGTACCATGTATTTTTAATAGGTTTTATTATATATAATATATATTATTATATAATATAATTATATAATAATATATATAATTATATATATATCTATATATATATATATATATATATATATATATATATATATATATATAGAACAAGGGGATCCGATGCACTCCGGTCCAATATTCAACTGCCTGGGTGCTGGAGCAAATGACCCTGATGACAGCCCACCACTCACGGGCTGAAACGCGTAGGTTCATGTTGATTTACCTGTGTTAATAAACCTTTGATCTCTCGTCCTTGGAGTGCTCGGTGTTTTTACATATATATATATACATAGTGGGAAAAGACAAGAATAAGCCTGTCTTTCAATGTAAATGATAATATTGTCCATTTAAATGACATCTATACTCATCTCCCGCCTCTTCTCCACCACGCATTGTACCCAGGGTTGCGACCTTACTTCTAGACATGCCACTGGGTTCTTCTTAGTTAAGGACCCTCGCTCTCCGCCTCTTCTCCACCACGCATTGTACCCCGGGTTGCGACCTTAACTTCTAGACATGCACCCTAGGTTCTTCTAAGTTAAGGACCCTCGCTCCCTGCTCTTCTCCACCACGCATTGTACCCAGGGTTGCGACCTTAACTTCTAGACATGCACACTGGTTTTCTTAGTTAAGGACCCTCGCTCTCCGCCTCTTCCTCCACCACGCATTGTACCCAGGGTTGCGACCTTAACTTCTAGACATGCACCCCTGGGTTCTTCTTAGTTAAGGACCCTCGCTCCCTGCCTTTCTCCACCACGCATTGTACCCGGGTTGCGACCTTAACTTCTAGACATGCACCCCTGGGTTCTTCTAGTTAAGGACCCTCGCTCTCCGCTCTTCTCCACCACACGCATTGTACCCAGGATTGCGACCTTAACTTCTAGACATGCACCCCTGGGTCTTCTTAGTTAGGACCCTCGCTCCCTGCCTCTTCTCCACCACGATTGTACCCAGGGTTAACCTTAACTTCTAGACATGCACCCCTGGGTTCTTCTTAGTTTAGGACCCTCGCTCTCCGCCTCTTCTCCACCACGCATTGTACCCGGATTGCGACCTTAACTTCTAGACATGCACCCTGGGTTCTTCTTAGTTAAGGACCCTCGCTCCCCGCCTCCTCTTCTCACCCACGCATTGTACCCAGGATTGCGACTTAACTCTAGACATGCACCCCTCTGGTTCTTCTAGTTAAGGACCCTCGCTCCCCGCCTCTTCTCCACCACGCATTGTACCCAGGGTTGTGACCTTAACTTTAGACAATGCACCCCTGGGTTCTTTAGTTAAGGACCCTCGCTCTCGCCTCTTCTCCACCACGCATTGTACCCAGGGTGGCGACCTTAACTTCTAGACATGCACCCTGGGTTCTTCTTAGATAAGGACCATGCTCCCCGCCTCTTCTCCACCAAACAGTGGTGCATGTCTAGAAGTTAAGGTCGCAACCCTGGGTACAATGCATGGTGGAGAAGAGGCGGAGAGCGAGGGTCCTTAACTAAGAAGAACCCAGTGGTGCATGTCTAGAAGTTAAGGTCGCAACCCTGGGTATCTTAGTTAAGGACCCTCGCTCCCTCCTCTTCTCCACCCCGCATTGTACCCAGGATTGGGACCTTAACTTCTAGACATGCACCCCTGGGTTCTTCTTAGTTGGACCCTCGCTCTCCGCCTCTCTCCCCCACGCATTGTACCCAGGGTTGCGACCTTAACTTCTAGACATGCACCCCTGGGATCTTCTTAGTTAAGGACCCTCGCTCCCCGCCGCCTCCTCCCACCACGCATTGTACCCAGGGTTCCGACCTTAACTTCTAGACATGCACCCCTGGGTTCTTCTTAGTTAAGACCCTCGCTCCCCCCTCTTCTCCACCACGCATTGTACCCAGGGTTGCGACCTTAACTTCTAGACATGCACCCCTGGGTTCTTCTTAGTTAAGGACCCTAAATTTTCCTTTGCTGCTCCAGTCCCTCCACCTCCCTTGATCCATCAGCAACAAGGCCTTGCATAGCGACTTCCTATTGGCCCCATTACAATCCAGAAGCAAGGACCAGAGCAGAAATGGAAACTTCAGGTTAAAGTAAAGAACTAAGAAAAACAAAGGGTGGAAAACTTAGCAGTTCAGGTCCTTGCCCTATGTCAGTGGTGGAGAACATATGGCACCACTGCTCCACTTTTTAAAATCCAGCCCTTGAGAAAGTGAGCAGCTGTCCGTAGCAGAGGGAGATCAAGTGAACATTAGTCTCTCTCTCACTGCTTCTGCACATTCCAGCGCCAAAAGATGGGGAGTGCAGTAAGTAAGAAACGCTGCGCATGAGCTCACGTCCTTCTCTGTCCTGTGGCTCCACAGCATGGTAGGAAGGTAGGATGTCTTACTCAGTTTACTGTACCGGTGTCTCTATCTGCTCTGTATAGTTTGAAGGAAGATGATTTCTTACCTACAATAAAAGTAATTGATTTTATATTTGTGCTTAAATGTTCAGCTCTTTTTGAGTCACTGTTTTGAATCTCTACCTTGCTGGTATGTTATTAAAGGGTATGTCCACTGACTTTCTAAGTTTCTTTTTTTCTGTTTAACTGAAAAACGGGAGGTAAATGACTATGTCTTATGGCTTAAGAGGAGGAAAGAACTTACCGCAGATAGCTCCAGTGCCGGCTTCTCTAACATCTCCGACGCATCAACGCTCCTTTGCACTGTGTGCGCATGCGCGTACAATGCAAAGGACATGAAAAGTCGGAGACTGTCATGGCACTGGAGCTATACTTTAAAAGGCTATTTTTAAATAAGAAAGATAGATGTTCAGTGAGTATTAACCAATTTGCACATACCTTAAAAAGCCACCCCTAAAAAGCCATTACCTATTTACCATTATAGGCGCTGAACTTTTTCAGCATTATTGTGTTTTGGCACGTAATTTTCGACTTTAAGGAAATTAAGGAAAGCTTTAAAAATTGCAGTGAAGTCTAGCGAAAATAATGCCCTTTATAAATATGTCCCTTAGACCCCCATTTGACTTTATTGGTAAAGAGTTAAAATAGGAACCTTAAAAAAGCGATCTTAGGAAATCGGAAATCTCAGATCATATCACAGTAAATGCTGAAAATAGTCCAACACCCCCTGTTACTTATTAGTATTGAGAAAACACCACAATGTACTGACACCTTCCATGGACCCATTGGCAGGTTAGATAAACGGCCACTTATGCGTTTTCGCCACCTCAGAGTTAGCAATTTTGAATGGCTGAACTAACGCAATAAAACACTTTTCGCCCATTTTATAATATGATCAAGTGGTTAGCACAGTGATATATGGCGAAATATGGAATGGCGAAAGGTGGCGATAATGACTTTTCACCAATGGTTGCGATAATTCCAAATTTGGCAAAAAGTAACGGTGGTGAAAAATGTAACAAACCTTTATATATGCCCCTAGGTCTTAAATTCCCTGTACTATACAGAATATGTGTGCGAGCATATAATATAGGTGAGTAATTTAGTGTACACCTAATGGGCCACGTGTTCGCTGCAATCCCTATGCACTTTTGAGTGAACAATCCCTTAAATTAATAATTCACTGAAAAATGTAACTATTCCTTATTGCAGTAATCGAAGAACAGAAGGAAAAGGACTATTAATCAAAAAAGTTACTTTATGAAAAGCTCCACATATTTGGTACATCACAGCAATAAAAATTCAATGCAATGCAAATCTTGACTTGTGTTTGGAAATGACCACTTTGGCACAATGTTTTTTTGGATATTGTGCTGACAGAGATCTCCAATCAGTAACCGAAGTGCCTTGCAAAACCATCACTGCTTTCCTCTATTATACTATAACATGTTATCATTTATCTCTACATAGGTTGGTTTAGCGATCCAATATTTCTTTTGCTTAGTGAGGATCCTGATGGGTGATGAATGGTAGCCTGTTCTCTGTTAACATTTCTGTTATGTGAGATTGCTGTCAATCTTGTTCTTGCCATCATACCATCTAGGCCATATGATATCCTCTTGGAGAATTTTTTTAGATACCCTCTAAGAATTTTACTATGATAAACCTCCAGTGATCCTGTGTGGCAGAATTTATTGATCATTCGAATGTCTTTTATTAACTGAGGTGCAGAAATAATGCATTTCAATACATCAAGTGCCTTGTCTCCCTTTAGTATCCAAGGAGTTTCGTCTTTCTTCTTTTTGGATAGTCGCTTTGTTCACATTTTGGACACACAAATTTTTAGGGAACTATGTTTATTTGACATGTGATCTAAATGAGATTCTCACTTGGTCACAAGCAGGTCAGGATTCCCTGATAATTTCTGGTGCAGAACCAAAATGGTTGATGATGGGAGTTATCCACCAAGCAATAACACAGAAATTAGCTCATGTGCTTGCTGCTGTTCTTTTTTTTTTAAAGCTCTTACTTATATGCCAGATATCAAATTGTGGTAAATATGGGAATAATTGTCTTTCATTAATTGCAAATTTCAACTGCCGTCAGTGATAAATAGTCCAACATCAACATTTTTAGAATGTAGATCAGAAAGGCAACTTTTATGTACTCCTCTCCTGCCAACCAAAGACTTGCCTGGTCCTAACTGGTCTATTTTAAGTTAACAATTTCCTTGCTGTCTATGTCCATTAGTGTAAATGTGCAGTACTTAGTGCTATATCCAGGGCTGTTCGACTTGACCGGCCCCAGCAAGAACAAGCCATGTCTCTTTTAAAGCCTGTAGAAAACTATCCTGCTCCAGCACCCATTCCAAATGGATAGCTGGAAATAAGTCTGATTTTTGGTATTTGTAATAAACTGTTTTGGAGATACCAAGAACTCCAAAATATCCAACATTTCTTTTTCTTTGTGAAGCTGGAGCCACTAAATAGGATGCTCGCCGCCAATTATACATTACCAACAGATACACTGTGTTCCGTTGGCTGACTATTCCATTGGTGCACCAAATGTCCTTCCTCACATCGCAAATTTATAACAATCGCTTCATTTTTTACATCAACTATTCTAACCATTGCAGAGTTCAGATATATCCAAATATTTAGTATAGGCACTAATATATCTAATTCTATGACCCTAGGGTAAGAGGTGCAAAGATCTGCGAATATATAAGACAAAATATACAAAAAGAGGAAGAAAAAGAGCAGATTGCAACACTTTATTTTGCAAGACTAAAAATCCTTTAATGTGCAGGGACTTATATTCTGTTCTCTGTATTTCCTCAGTGTTTTCATGATTTATCGTGCTACTACACTAGTACACCAGATGATGATGGACCCTCTGTTGAAAGTGCTCGTTTTGATCTGACAGATAAAGGATACAGTGTGAACTGGTCGTGGAGATGAGATGATGCAAGGAGTGGGAATAGATGGAACAGCAGAGGGTTTCAAACTTATTATTACCTTTTAACATATAGCAATCAGATGTGAAATGACAGAAGCACATTCTGAACAGGTCGTTCTTTTTGCCGTCCAGAACTTTTTATGCAATTTTTTTCATTAACGTTGCCACGTCCTGTCCAGTCTGTAGCAGACAGTTTTTATCATTTCAATGTTTCTAGGAAATGGGGGAAGTGTAACTTCTGGAAACTTTGGCTTTTGTCCAGTAGCTTCACTCCTTCTCAATACAAGAGGGCATGTTTAAGTCCTATGATGATAAAATGTGTTAGAGAAAGAATGGTTTCCTTATGTAAGGTGATATTTATATATGCTAGGTATGTAAATAAACAATAAAAATATTGCTCCTCTAACAATGATGCCTCTTTTACAGCTTTCAGATAGATGGTAGTACAGTCAAAGCCAGACGTATCCCACTAATTTCATTTGGAAAATATGAGGTAATATAATTCTTTCAATTACACATTCAAATAACATAGTAATTGATCGCTATACTGTATATTTAAAACAACTATTATTTTACAGCAGGTAAGGAAATATTACTTTGAATTCTTTAAAAAAAGCTTTAATTGTTATGTCTCCCCATTACAGTAATTTTCTAGTTCATTAAATTCACATGGGTCTTTATCAGTTTAGTTACACCACACGGGATCTATTGGAAAAAGGAAGAAAACATATATATACCGATCTGTAAACATACCAATTTCTACAGGAGAAATGTGTGTAGTATTTACAGCTGTGCCATGGTCTTTGATCTTTCTTATTAGATTGGACATCTTGGTTATCTGTACTTTGATATTTTGTAAAACCTTTCCCCAAAGGTAAGAAGTGAAATGTATTGTCTAATAAAGTCTTCTTGGTAAGACTTACATTTTTCTCATTAGTTTGACTAGTAACTAGGAAACCACCAAGCATTAAAATAAGGTAAGGGACTTTGGGATAAATGTATAAAACTTTGTAAATGTAAAATACTGTGGGTTTCCTCTTCTATTACTGTCAGGTTTCAATTTAAACAATGTACTTGTATTTAGTCACACTGATTTTATTTATGAAATTATTTTTGAAATGAGAGGATGGAGAACTGAAGAAATTTTAATTCTAAACATTTTGCCCAAGTACAGATTGTTTGAGATGTCCTATGATAAAGAAAGAGTAGTATTTGAAAATCTCTGTATCTAAGGGTTTTAACCTTAGAACATGTAGTAGACCATGTTGGGAACTTTATTCACTGTTACGTCTTCATATTGTCTGTAACCATGTAAATGAAAAGTACTGAATGTACTAAATGGACTGTTATGTACTAAATATTCCACACAGCAGTGTGGATTATAACCTAAAAATGTTGTTGTGCATTTAAACACACGTTGATGTATATGGGGGGCATTGCACTGTGAAGCACAATGTAGAATGTATAACTTTGGAGCAGGGACCTCTTTCTCCCTTTCTAGGAAATGTGCTCGGATGTTTAATTTAATTGCTTACCATATTATTGTAACCTATCATATATGTATTGATTGCTTGTTTATATTTTTGTATGTGTGTTCACCCTGACATATATTTTTGCTTATTGTAAGACATGACTGTCCTGTGTGCCCTGATGACCTCTTCCCTATTCCGGGACGCTCTTTTAAATGATGTTTTGATAAATATCAGCTCTGATTACAAATGACGCAAGGCTCCTATCAGAACCTCTAGAGTACTGTGCATCCACTCAAAACAGCAAACATATAGTTATATTCTTACAAATGTGATCTGGTTTGTGACTCTAGATGTGGATTTATGGTTCATTCCAGCCCATATTGTAGTAATAAATAATATTGTGCAGAATCTTACCTATATAGCTTTTTTTTTATAAACTATAATAGCCTCATAATACTTTGTAGTACTCCTGTGATAAAACTGAACATATTAATGGACCAAGCCGGTCCTATTAACATTTCCAGATAATGCACATCTGTATTATTTTTATTTTCAGGTCAGTTCAGATCACTTACCCTTGGATATTGACCGTATCATTATGGGTAGTGCCTATGTTCTCGCCCATACATAAAGCGGCACAGTATCATCACTCTGACCATATTAGTGCAAGTGGCCCGCATATAACGCCGGATTAAACATACAGTAGCCTCCTAACCCCTCTCCCTCCCCCACCAGTAAACACACCAAACAAAAAATGGCTGGTACATGCGGTCCCCGACTCAAACAACACTGAATGTTAGGTATCATACCCATACATATGCCCATTTGCCTGTACAAATATATACTGATTTGCCCAAATACCATGCAAAAGTACCTTCCAACAAGATCTATGGTGCCCTACCTCGGACGCTCCTAATAAGGTAGAGATGCTGCAGACCTTACCTATCTGGTTGGATCACGTCTTTTGCCACACTGCTTCTGTGTGGTTCTTTTTACTATTGCCCTAACATGTTCCTGTGTTTGTACAGTCATTATAATCAATAAACAAATCGAAACTTCGAAAATTCCATTTGAAATGTAAAATGTATATCTGTTGTATTCAATTAGATAGATCAAGAACTAAACTTCAAGTCCAGTTGATCTAAATAAATACAACAATATATTGAAAATTAAAAACAAATTATTAATTTGGTTAGAATCAGAACTGCTGTTGGAACGAAACTCGAAATTCTTTCTCTCTGAAGCTAAAACTACCTTTTATCAAGAATCTAGCAAAGTTTTTTTTACTTTATTGTATATCATATACTGGAACCTTTTGAAACAAAGTCTATTAACAGTTGCTCACTGCATCATACTGGTACGTCTCCTATGTGCAGACGTGCTTCTTAGGTCCACAGCAATTTCTATCTATGCATGGAAATTACTGGTGTATCTTTTTTTCATTCCTAAGCTGATTACATTTTACCAGATTTTAATTTACCATTCACAGGGAGATTCCCCAGAGACCATTTGGAAGAAACATCCCCCAACTTGTGCCACTGATCTTTTCTCAGATTTCTCTTGAAATCTGAAGGAGATGGTGACTTGAAGATGGGAGAATTTCTCAACTGGCCCAATAATAATTTTTTTAATAAACTGCTTAAGGGTATCTCCACTGGTTTTGGTAACTTTTCGGAATCCATTTCTATTGAAGAACGGGAGGTAAAGGAGCTGTGCCTACCTTCCGTTCTTCAATAGAACACCAGGAGCCAGAGAAGGTAAGAACTTACCCCTCGCTCGCTCCCCCGGCGCGTAGTCTGACAGGTCCGACGGACCTTGTCTTCTATGCCATGCGCGATCTATGCGCATAGAAGACAAGGTCCGTCGGGACCTGTCAGACCAAGCGCCGGGGGAGAGAGCGAGCGGTAAGTTCTTACCTTCTCTCCTGGCTCCTGTGTGTTCTATTGAAGAACGAAGGTGGCACAGCTCCTTACCTCCCGTTCTTCAATAGAAATGGATTCCGAAAGTTACCAAAACAGTGGAGATACCCTTTAATATCGTAGAGCTATCAGTCGAAAAAACACATAATCAATTTTCAAACAACGTTATCAATATTTTGATCGATTCGATTGAATGTGCAGAATCGCTCTAAATATCTATGCCGTGTTTAACAAACAGTTTTTGGTCTTTACAGTAATACCGTTAATTCTATACATCCCAAGCAAAGGAGGTGAATCACAAATGCAAACTATTCTTTTTGTAGAATTGTTGTTAACATTAGAAAAAATTCTACTGTTATAAATAGAATATCATACTATTGGGTGATTAATAGTTTTTATTTTGTATCATTATGTTCATTCTAGCAAGGAACACACTGACAGACTTGAGTTTTTCATCAAAAGATGATGACAGAGAAACAAGACCAGAACCAAATGGTCCATCTTCTGGGCTTTAATATTGATCCCAATTTCAAGATACCCATCATGCTATTGATTCTTATTTTGTATGTTTTACTCTAACAGAATGTAATGATCACTGCACTGGTGCACTTTAGTCAAAACCTAAACACCCAATGTTCTTTTTCCTCAGTCACCTCTCCCTATGTGACATAATTCTCAGCACCCAAATTGTTCCTAATATGTTACATGTTATTCGGTGTGGGAGGAATAACCATCAGCTTTAACGCTTGCATAGTCCAGTTTCAGTTCTTCGTTACAGCGTTACCACTGATGTCTTCTTCTTACAGTGATGTCCATGACAGATATTTGGCTATATGCAACCCTTTGAGATATACATCTATCATGGATAATCAGCTCCAGCTTTGGCTTGTTATTACATCTTGGTTTTCAAGTTTCACTGTTTCCTTTGTAACAGTAACAATGAAAACAAATTAGATTTCTGCAGTCAAACATAATAAATCATTTCTTTGTGACTTTGGCCGATTCTTCAACTTTCTTGCTCAGACCATCGGCTGTGGAAATTGAACAAACTGTACTTGGTGCTCCTTTAGCTGTGTTTCCTCTAGGATACTTTTTGTAACATACGTCCATATCTTCATTACAATCTTCGAATGTCATCCAGCTCTGGGAGAAAGAAAGCTTTGTCTACATGTAGTTCTCATCTAAGCGTTGTTGGCATATATTTTGGTACATTGATTGCTATTTATGTGGTTCCTCCTAGTGGAAGTCCTCAAATGCAAATAAGCTTATTTCTCTTTTCTATGTTGTTGTCCCCCCATTGTCAACCCCATTGTATACAGTGTGAGGAACATCGAAATCAAGATGGCCTTAAAAAAACACACTAGTATAAATAAAGACAGACTTTAAGGGAAATGAAGGGATGGATACATTAATGAGTTTTAAAATTAATGTAACAGTCACATATGGTCAGTTGGAAATACGCATGTTATTTTTTTATCTACGCTATAGTTTTCATCACCAATCATCAATAAATATGGCTGAAGTCTTGACCCAAACCTAGTAAACACTTTGAAATTTGTTGGTTCAAAGTATCAAAGACATTTCACATATAAACTAAGTTTTCAACCTTCAACCTTAAGTTTTCAACCTTCAAACTGAATTTGGCCCTAAAAATGTCATAGTTTTTTCAAAAGTAACTATGTAAATATAACAAAACCGTTTTTTTTTAGAGATTTTTTTTTAAATACAAACATTTATTTATTTTTTTTAACATTTACTAATTTATACCTTAGTGTTTCTTTCATATTCCCTACATCATTATATGTTCATCTCCTGAGTTGCTTTAATATATTAAGGATCTAAAACAAACGACTTTACACAGACCCGAGTGCAATATCAGTCTGTTTTTTGATGCATCATTTTCCCTATTCCAGAACCAAAGATGGGTTTGCTTTCTGCACATCCCATGAATCATCACAATCCTCAACTTGTATCCTGATCAGGTCTATATTGACCTACAGATCTCTTAAATTTTAAGATTATTTTGAAATCTCTTCGGAGGCCTGAAACAATTTTGAAAATATATAGTAATTTGTGAAATGTCTGTATTCATCTAGGACACTTTAATGCATAGCAGTAGTCAATTCATCCAGATTTTAATGACTGATAGAATTATTCCTTTGTGTGTAAGATCGATATTTATCCCCAAGGTTTTAAACGTGTTACAGACTCTCTAAGATACAGTAGCATCTTCCTTTACAAAAAAAAATAATAAAAGGTAAGCAATTAAAATACACCATGGAACCTGATCTTTATGTATAAATGATGACCGCTTTAGAATTTTAGGAAGTATGTAATTTTGAAAATTGTCAATATTGACCCTTTATAATGCTGCCCAAAGTCCTATTTAGTTATCCTCTTTTTTTCTCATATATAAAAAAACCATTTTATGCAAAATATATTTCCAAAAATAATCAATGCAATGTAATCTCAAACCTTGCTCACATTAGAGAATGTCTAGCACACGTTAGAGAATTGTCCTTTGGATCGACCATTATACCAATGACAATTCCTCTAATGGAGCCTAGACAAACAGGTAGAGATAGCCGAACTGAAGTTCGGTTGTTTACGAACTACCGAACTTCAGTAAAAGTTCAGTAGTTCAGAAACAAACCAATTATAATTTAGGGAGACTAATAGTTCAGAAAGTTTGGGGGAATAACCATGAAAATAACAATGGTAACTTACTGTACACGCGCTGTAACACCTGGGAAATGGTCTGGGAACATGCACCTGTCACTAAAACTTGTTTAAACACTGCCTTGCCTACGATCGGGCAATTGTTGGGTTTCCACATGCTACATTCGAAGGTTACCTAAATCACAGCTACATTCGGGTTACCGGAAAAAAATGCTACATTCGAGGGTTAGCGAACGCTTGTAAATTCACTAATTATTGAATTTTTGATTATAATTATTTTCGAGAATACAGCGCGGAGTTTGGAAAATTAACTAGTTCGAGCCATCCCTACAAATAGGTCAATCTGCTGTAAATAAAGCATGTTTCTTCTAAGCATGATAGATAAAATGAATTCCTTATTATTAATCTGTGTCCACCAACATATTGGATTTTGGGCAAATGATATGTGTCTGTCATCCTTATTCTTGATAGGTGTCTCCAGGGGAAAGTGACAGCTGCTTCAATATTAAATAGATAATAAATATGCTCACTTACTGTTCTTTCAAACTGGATTAAAATGATATTTGCATGCAAATTCATTTTCGCAGAATAACAATATTTTGTGGTGTTAATCTTTTTTTGCAGTTCTTTTATGTTAACATTTTAATGAAAAGGTTATGTTTTTTGTAAAAGTTTTGTTAAATAGTGCTCGATTATAACCTTACTTTTGCCTGGGCAGGGCAAGCGCATGACTCTTCTACTTTAATCTACAATGGGTACAGTATCTGAACAGTGTTGGACTGAGAGGCAATATATAAGATATGAACTGAAGAGTGGCAGAACATTTTTAATGCTTTAAAAAAGAATGTCTGTAGAAAAGGAGATGTGTTCATTTACGCTGAGGCCTTAAGCTGTGTACACACATTACCCATTTGTTGCGAGCACACAGCTCATTCCTTGGAATCTCTCAGTAATCTGTGATAGTCCCCAAATACGCACAGCCAACCTGCTATCCCTATCAATAATGGGGAGGATTGTTTATATGGCCACACGCAGCAGGTAACATTGGCTTCCTTTACTAGGAGTAGAGATGGGCGAACTTTCAAAAGTTCGGTCCGTTTTGGAACTTTCAAACTATATGGAAATTCAAAACGGACCCATTAAGTCTAAAGATCAAATAGTTCTAATTAAATACAATTAAAATATCAATGGTAACTTAATGTAAATGGCTGTGGGACCTGGGAAATGGTCTGGGGAACATGTTCCAATATCCAGGACATTCAAAAAATCAATTTTACTCTCACTCGCGCTATTTTCGAGCTTGTTCACGCCAAGGTACCATGTACATTTTACTCGCGGATTCGATGCTCACGTATAGCTTTAATGGACACTTTACTCGTAGTTCGATGTTCGCGCCTAGGTACCATGTACTTTTTGATTCGATGCTCGCGTATAGGTTTTAATGGACACTTTACGCCGGATTCGATGCTCCCGTTCGCGCCTAGATACCATGTACATTTTACATCGCGGATTCGATGCTCGCGTATAGGTTTTAATGGACCCTTACTCACAGATTCGATGCTCGAACAGTCGAACATTCGATATTTATCGAAAATCCCGTCGAGTTCTAGTCCATCTCTAACTAGGAGCAATAATGACCAATGGAAATATTTGGTCACAACTGAATGAACTTGTAGCTAACAACGACAAATCATCAGCCTCACAGCACAGGACAATTTCTGCCATACACATGGTCGATTATTAAATTGTGGTAGAGAGAATTTTTGATGTAAAACATGGGGGGGGGGGGCAATATCCTTTTAACAAGGTGTTCATGAAGTTTTTCATGCCATACACATGACTGATTATCTTATTTACATCCACACATTTATTATTATGGGTTGGATACCCAGCTTTACAGTTATTGAGATTTTTTGCTGATATTGGCTGCTCCCTGATTAATAATAACTACAGAGCTGTACTGTTCATTATTCTAGTCCTTGACTTTAAAAAAGTCTAGATAGAAAAACTGAACAGACCTCATAAGTCAGTTATCACTGTCCTATGCAAAACCTACTACTACTTTGAATAATGCACATGTTTGTTTAAAACCACATTTAACTTAAGTAAGTGTATATGTTTGTTTATTCCAGTTATGAATTCTGGGAATCAAACCGCATCCAAACATTGTTCTTTTGGGATTTCATGTTTTGAACAGTTTAAGATTCCTTCTTCTTACTAATACTAATTCTATACAGTCTGACGGTAACTGGAAATATTATGATAGTTATGCTGGTGTCTCAGTTTTCTCTTCTCTCACCATCCAATGTTCTTCTTCCTCAGTCATCTTTCCTTATCGGATTCCATGCTAACCACCACATATTGTTCCTATAATGCTATGTGGTATAATAAGAGGAAATGTAACTCTGTCTATTGCTCCATGTATCACCCAGTTCAAATGTTTGGTGCTTCCTTAGCTTCAAAAGTCTTCTTCTAGCAGTTATGTCTTTTGACCGGTACCTGGCAACTGCAACCTCTCCATACAAGATCATAATGAACAATCCTTTGTCTCTCTTGTATGTGTATGCTGGTTTTTAAGCTTTGCACTTTCAGTTGTGGGAGCTCTAACATCAGCACTTTAACATTCTGCGGAAGAAAAACCATTGACCATTTCTTCTGTGATTTTTTTCCAATATTGCAACTTTCTTGTACAGACACACGTCTGCTGTAAAAATAGTACAGGTACTCATTGCAGCCCCTGCAGCCTTGTTTCCAGTTGTATTTATAATTATATCCTACATCTATTATCTTCATCACTGTTCTTATAATCCCATCCACCTTCGGAAAACAGAAGCTTTCTCCACTTTTAGTTGTCACCTGTCAGTGTATGGATGTTTTTTGGATCACTGATAAGTCTTTATGTAGTCCCCAAGTGGATTTTTTTAAATGCAAATAAGGTATCTCCCTTCTGTACACTGTGATTACTCCACTGTTTAATCCAATTATATACAGTCTTCGAATTTGGAAATCAGGATACATTTAAAAGTATATATTGCTTTGAAGACAAAGACTTAAGTAATAAGATTAAGTTAAAAGGCCTATATATTCAATTATTCATGCAACTGCACTTTTAGCTATAGATGTTATAGTGGTGGAAGTGAAATTCCTAGCTCCATTCTTCTCCTAAGACAAGAGCTCATATGTTATCAGGGTTTTTCAATAAAAGTTCTTATTGTTTAAAATGGTGCTAATTTTGCCCACCAATTAGATGTTAGCTTTCAAATGTTAAAAAGATCTGATGGTTGGGGCTAATTAGCACCATTTTAACGATAGAACTTTAATTGAATCTCCCTTTGTGTCCTGACACCCAATAGTATTCCTACCAACTGTACCTTGCATCCTGTACTAGCAAGGGCTGGTACATAATAAAATAAATCCAATTGCTTAAGTTGGAAAAGGATGTTTCAAGTGTGTTGATGTCTAACGTGTAGATCTACCACTGAGTGATTTTCCACAGTGAATGGAGAATATCCATCAACATAAATTAACATGTCCAGAATCTTTGTATCGTTATCTTATCATTTGTCCAGTCGGACTCATATGAGAAATACTAAGATAAGAGAGACGGTAACATATATTGATACATACCAGCTGTGGAACAAAAGGTGGTTCAGGAACTGAGAACTACAGGGGTAAGGAATACATTCAACAAAATTAACGTAGAATCTTTGTAGTATCTATATGTCCATGCGACTCTACTGTAGGAAAAACTACTACAACGATTAGAGGAGACTGGTGAATCATATATAGCATAAGAACAGCTTTGGAAACAAAGGTGTCAGAAACAAAAATTATATGGAAAAACTTGGGGAACAACCAGTAGCTCACCATTTTAAAGAGCTGACATACTCTAGCAGGATGGCTATTGACATATTCTTGTGAAGGTTCTCATTCACCAGGTCATGGTATATCTGTTGTATTCATTAGATCAACGGACTTGAAATGTAGTTCTTGAAGACGTTTCGCTAGTCATCCGACTGGCCATTTATGTGAAATAAGAAACCAAGCCTAAATAGAGGTGGGGGGTTTCGACACCAACTGTCGCCATGTACATGTGCTGTTTTGCATGACACCTTACTCTGGGTGTTCCTATAACACCTCTTAGCCACTATCTAATCACTCCTTAACACCTGGCTGTGATATGCTAATGGGATTTCCAGGGTACATAATTGCCACGATCTTGTACACGTCATTCTGAATTGAGAAAGCCAGTCGGTGACACTAGCGAAACGTCTTCAAGAACTACATTTCAAGTCCGTTGATCTAATTGAATACAACGATATTGATCATATTAAACAAGGAAGGAATGGATAGACAGAAGCATTGCTTCAGAGGGAAGCAAGTTGGATCAGGAACTCATACAGTTGCCCCAAAGACCTTAGGGCTCGTTCACCACTACATCAGTTTGTATCCGTTTTCAAACACAGGTGCGTTTAAAAAAATGGACAGACAGTAAAACCATAGGATTTCATAATATTGTTCACACCTGCTGTGTTATAATCCGTTCCGTTCCAGTCCGTTTAAAAAACAACACACTGCATGCAGCATTCTGTCCAATTCATGCATTTTCTATAGAAATCTATGGAATACTCATTGTTAAAAAATGGTTACAAATGTTAGAAAAAATGGATAAAACTGACAGAAACACATGCTGTGCGTTACTGTCAGTTTCTAGTGTGAACGAGCCCTTAATCAAGTTCTTCCTCTTTTCTGTATTTTAAAATAGACTCATGTTATTAGCATTGTGGTTCTTTTTTTAGCTGAAATAGGACAAAATAACTTTCTATATATATAACAGACAGAAAATATGATGTGGGATTAACATGGTTTTAATCAGTTTCTATTTTGTTAACTAGTGTACTTTTTGTATAATATCAGTTAATGGATATTTATAATGATATATTCTTTTTTGTGTTTTTAGTCTTTTTATAGTTCATGGTTCCAGGGGTATCTCCTTTCCTAGTTAATCATTTATTTATTTATTTTTTTAATTTTTAGCACTGAATTTGTAGCACTTTAGATTCATAGCACTTTTTTATTATTATAACTAAGAATTTCTAGTTGGTTTGGTTACACTTTGGGAGAATGCATCTATACTTGAATTCTGGGCCGGTTGCCAATATAACACTTTAGTACTTTATCAATTTTTAATAAATAACTCTTAAGTTTATATTATCATTTTGTTTTTGTTTTTAATGTTGATTAGGAAGCATAACAGAGGTATGATGTTCACGTTTTTAACCATAGGCTTATCATGGGAGTTGTTTGTTGGTCAGCGGTGTTTCATTAAATGTGTTAAATAAGTTAATTAACTTACCTTAAAATCCCAGGAAGTGAGGTCACTGTAATCCGATGACGGTCCCTTAGTGGACCGAAACGCATAGTCACTGAAGCACATTATTTATATATATATATATATATAAAAACCTGATTAGCAGCATTCATGTGACCTCAACACATGCCCTTTTATCGAAAAATTTGTGAGCCACTCAGAACTTTTGTTTACAAAAGCTGTCAGCCAATCACATACAGCACGGGTTTTTTTCCCCAATGCTTTTAATAATGATAATAATACTTCATACAAAAAGAAACGTAATCTTTGCAGTGTATTTCTGGCTAGCTGGATTTAAGAAAATGATATTAACTTCAGTAAAATTAAAGTCTGGGTATTGAACCTGTAACTTCATGTACTCTGTCTTGCTAAAAGAAAAGCTTTTCATCTAACCAAAAGAGAGATAACTAGTACATTGGCTCTTGGGATTTGAGTCTGTGGCCTTTTGGTTGTTGTTTCTGAAACATGTGCTTTACAAGTTGAGCCACCACGCAAGATACAAATACCATAGGTCATTTAGAAGATTTATGCTTAGCTACAGACAGAATAAGATAAAAATGTAAAATGAAAAATATTTTTGCATTGCAAATACAAATATTGAAGGGCTGTATGTAATTCACACTGGCTGGTAAATAAACTGCAGGGTAACAAGCAGCTTTTAAGTCTTACAGTGATTCCATATTTGTAGACAACATCTGTATAGAAAATGTAGTGCATAATAGACAGTTACTTCTCGGGTCAGGGGATATACTCTTTGATGAAGGCTGGGCTTTGGGTGTACTGGCAACAACATGGAAGCCTTCTTAGTTACATGTGTTAATGCAACTTACTAAGAAGAATCTGACATGGTATAGGTGCTGGGAGAACACACATTAGGATAAAAAAAAAGTTAAGTTCTCCTTTAATTATGTATATCAGGCAGTAATGGCCACAAATAGGAATGTTTGTATGCACACATATAACTGCTTAATAAAGTTTACATGTACTGTTTGATTGAAACCTGGAGCAAGTTATTTAATGTGTTGTGATAAATGAATTTGTATCCTGTTATAGTTGCACAACACCAACATTTTGTTATAGTACTTGCACACCCTCCTTATTATATGGGACATTATACAAGGCCTTTACCAAAGTTTATTACATATGGGCAATGGGTGTGTGTGTGGGGTCTTTTATGTTGGTTATGTGTACATTCATTATAAATATTCCTGGAGATAATCATTTTGCTTGATTGTATTACTGACTTGACTCACATCATATTACATTTGCACAACACTAAATTTTTTATATATTTGCAATGTCCTCTTGAATGCACAGTAACATTATTGACACCATACCGAGGTTTTACATATAGGTAGTAAACGTTATAGTTCGTGTGGGTGTGTGGGGGGGTACGTCCCCTACAGGCTGTTATTAGGGCATTTAAGAACATTTTTTTTTAAATGAAAAGAGTTAAATATGTAGCACTGAGTAGGAAGCTACAGTTCCCTCTTGTACCTGTATAACTGCTAAGCATACGGTGCAGAAAGTTTCTATTATTAAAATTATACCACACCCAATATCTTTGGAGATTTACACACCACTGGTTTCCTCTGAGATCTGATTGTTACAACTGACATCATTTAAAATCACATTGCCTCTTGTCAGATTTCACCATTTCACCCTAAAATGAATGTCTAACATTCCACTGGGAAAACAAACTGGTCTGATTGGGAATAATGGTAAGTTTAGTCCATTGAGTGTCAAATTCAAATTACCTAAATAAAGTGTGTAACTTAAAAACACAATTATTGGTGATTCAGAAACAGATCATTAGAAAAGTTTTATTATTGGGTGATTTAGTATAAGCGCCCAACATCTGCTATAGCGCTTTACAATAATGTATACATTCCACTTAGTCCCGACCCCAAGAGTAAATTCTAAATCACTTTATGATACCAAACCTATCAGTATGTCCCCCTTTAATGATTGTGGGGGAAACCCGAGTGCCCCAGAGGAAACACACACAAGCAACGGGGAGAACACAAACTTATTGGCAGATGTGGTCCAAGGGTAAAAATCGAACTCAGTGACTTCATTGCTGCGAAGGCTACAGTGCTAACCAATGAGACCAAGTTAACTTTCTAATATATTTTTGGCGTTTCACATGGGTGACTGTGACTTTTTTTTAACTGTGACAGTGACACTGCAAGTCTGACATGTTTATGCCATGCCACACCCTTTCTACAACACCACAAAACAGTTAGCTTTGGATTTAAGATCACGATTATGTTTGTCTCAGTTACCATTTTAAATCTTCTCTTATTCTTAAATCTAAAAAACTTTATCTCTACACAAAGGATTTTGGGACCTAGTACTTTCATTTATTCAAAAAAGTTTACTTCTTGCATGAAAGGAAGAGATTACAGATGTCCAAATCCTAGTAATTTCATTGAGTGCAAGTCAAACTACAGCTCAAATCTTAACCCGCTTTTCTAGGGAAGGGACAGCAAGGGGTGTCCATTTGGTCACCGAAGACTTTATTGTTCACCTTGCATGTGATATTATAATTTTATTTTAAAGCATCAAATGGGTACACAGGGCTACATAAAAAATACAAAACAAGGGTAAGTCGGCAAACTATAATAGACAATAAAAACTTAAATAAAGAAACACATATCCTTAATTATGTATAAATTGGTATAAGTGTAGCTGCCTTTGACATTTAGGAATGAAATCCTGCCCCAAAAGAGCTTACAATCTAAGTGATACTAGACGCTTTTTGTCGTTGTCACAAACCTGTTTGAAAAAAACATTTTGGATGAATTCGAGCAATCATATACATACAACACAAAGGATCATACTAAATGTATTTGACCATATAAATACTTATATAACAACGGTATTCATACAGTAAGTCCCTAAAGCACCATAGCGTGAGCGAAGAAAACTTTGCTGATTTTACATGCTGAGATATTTAGGCCTAATAAAACATTTACCGTTTATATACTCGAGTATAAGACCGGGTTTTAGGTTTTAAAATAAAACCTAAAAACCTTTACCTCGGCTTATACCGAGTCAAGGTCCTTATGCGATCGAGTTGCTGAACTCCATCGGGCTGCCGCACCTTCTGTACAGTCTGTGGGTTTGCGATGACGTCAGTATCCGCGCCGGGCATGAGAGGCGCAGAGTAGTGACCGTCAGCCGGCACATCCACAGGACATCAGAGCCGGCGGCAGCCGAGTTTGGACTCTCAAGCAAACATCGATTGCGATGCACTTAAAGCATTGCTGGAGTTTTAGTTTCCTAAAAACATCTGTATGGGAAATTCGCTGTTTTCCATTTTTTTAACAAGGGCACTTAAGCTTCAAAACAATAAAATCAGAAGGAGAAGGTATCATTGCGAAGATGCCTTCTGATTCTGTATGTTTAGGCTTAAGTGTGCCCTTAAATAGATCAGCAGAATTACCATACATAGGTTGGAAACTACAACTCCCAGAATGTCTTAGTGTTGCTGGGAGTTTGTGTCAAACATCCATTGGAATTCTGACTGTCTATTTACAGGGAAACTTAAGCATCAAAATGATTACTGAACAGGAAGGCAGTAGTGGTCAAATATTACCCTCTCCGACTTTACTCGAGGTCAATTTATCCTAATTTTCACGTAAAAACAGTACCTCGGCTTATACTACGGGTCGGCTTATACATCGAAGTATATACTGGGTAAACCTTGTTTCAGCCAGTATCTATGACTTTTGCTGTCTCTAAGTTCAGATTTAAGCATTTTCTTATGGATTGAATGTTAAGCAAACCTTATATTTAGAACAGGGTGACTGCATTGTACTAGGGTTCCTGAATCATTTGATTCATAACTAAATGGGGGTTTATGTCACAACCTTTGCCCGCTCTGAAAGTGTCACTATATAGCTTTGATACGGAGAACATGGTCTCTGCTGCCTCAACCTAAGATGCCCAAAAAGGTATATTTGGCAGTTTTTCCATCTGTTACCCACCCAGACTTTTCTGGTATGATAGCTTGTTTTATCCTTTACTTTTGTCATTTGCCTATTCTAATAACATGGTGACTCTTTTAATGTGACTTAAGTCCTATTTTAAAGTAAGTTTGATTTCCGTGACAAAACTAGAACTAGTAACAACTATTAATGCCTCACAATATGTCATGTGCCTTTGCTATTGTCGCATTGTAGAGCAAACAGGAACCAGTGATTATGGGGCAATCTCACTAATTCAAACTAAGACCTTACAGGGTTATTCATACAAGTCTTATTGTTATAAATGGGTGCTATTTCGCCCAACAATCAGTAGCTTTCAAATGTTATATAACTCTGATTGTTGGGCAAAATAGCCACCATTTTAACCGATAAGAACTTTCTTTGAATACATCCTGTTAGAAGGTGGATGGAACTTAAAAGTACAGTAGTAGTATGTCCTCAGGGCAGGAAGGCAGGTTCCTGGTTCCCTAGTGCTCCTGTCGTTTGCACCCATCAATAGTCAACAAAATATAAAGCGAGACTCATGGTGGCGTTCAAGCTGCAAACAGGGTTATTGGTGCAAATACCAACAGTGTTCTTGGTGTGTTCTAATAACCCTTTCTGAGGAAGGTCGAAGTATGTATCTTTGGGATCTGTTCCAATTCATGCCAGCAGCTCCTTCTCCCCAATAAAGCCGCACCAGACAGTATACAGGTATTCCCTGGTTGTAACCTCTACACTGAGGAGTTCCTTCTCCGGTTTATCTTACACTCCAGGGATGCAGCGCTACACAAGCAAGCCCAGTACAATACAACAGTTATACAGTAACGTTATCCAGGTAAGTAAATTCATAAATGAAGAAAAAGTATACAAGTCTGGATTCCAGTCCCTACACGAAGTCGAAGTTATCATGATTGTAATGTCCCGAAACAAAACTCTAATATGGTACATGTTTCCAATACATAATGCCCAAGCGAAATGAGGACAATACCAGCTCATCGCCCAAGAGGGTATGTAATAAATTGTTGTAAAAGTAAATGATTGTATAGAAAGTTAAAAGATGTTTTGTTGATAGTCCAGCTCCAATAGAAAGGTAGTATACAAACAAAAGGGCATCCAAAAATACACCATGGTGAGATACACATCCATAATGAATACACTACAGTTCCAACTGGTAATAGAGGGTACTCCGCTGGACAGAAGCGTCTCAGTGCAAATGGAATCCTTTTTGCAACATATATGTGATGACATTTTCTCAACGCATTCGACAGCACAGTACAACTATACAGGTACCATCTTATTCTGTTTTCCTAAATATAGAGCTCCCAGGACGAAAAATCAATATTGTCTCCGCAGTCAGTATAAAACTCCAACCAAGAGATGAACAATTTGGATGTGTTGAGAAATATTGTAACACAAATGGCGGGAAATCAAGCTCCTCGTTAAGTCCATAAAGTTGGAAGGGTTTTCAGGTAAAAAATCCATCTTGATTCTCTACTCAAAAGAGTTGTTCAGATTTCAGCCTTTTGCTTTGAGCTAATTCTATATCCTGGCACCTTGAGATTTTTTGCTCCCTTGGTGTACCTTGCAGAAATGTTTCCTGATCCCCTGGATACCTTGCCAATCACATAAGCTCTCTATACAACCCAACTTAGTGTTAGACATCGGGATGTGCGTAGTCTATGTTTTAGCTTCTGTTGTATTTAGAGGGCAACTACAGCTCATATACATAGAATACATTTTAGCTTTGGCAGTTTATGCATTCTCTCACAGAATACTGGTTTTTTTTTCCAAACTATCATAAAAAAACTTTATGTACCATACGGGACATTTTTGAACATTTCCCCATGGAAATGGTACCCTTTAAACAACCTCTGTTCCCAACAGATGGTGGATTTAACCAAATGACTTCGGTAATCATAATCCGCTATTACTTTTTGTCTTCTTCGCGCTGTCAGAGTGGAGTCCTGGAAAAAACGTTACACAAACAGGATCGCTGTGCAAAATATGCCATTTGTCAGATAAAGTACATTATTTTGTTTACATTGAGCATTTAAATAGTAATCAAACATAACTATTGTCTGTTTTTCTGACTGCCTTCTGATTTATTGCCGGACACATATTGCTATAATAAAATAATATTTTCTCCATTTGAACAAATTGGTACTAGACTTTAACTCCAAGGCGTAGTCAACACATTGGCAACAATTTCTATGCTGATAATTCCAACAACGATTTTAACAATCAGTATTATTGCACAATTGGTCTTGTGTGATTATAGCAGTTGAAAGGGCTGATCGACCAAACAATGGGCTGGCGTATACCAGTATACATGTTTAGTACCATAGCCCTATAGCTTTGATTTACCACATACTTCTAACATGCTACTTCACTTTCAGGTAATTATTTTATTCTAACTATCAAATAAACACCATACGATTTCCCTAGGGACCACCACCATTTCTATTATTTAACACCTTGGTGAATTGATCAATTCGATTCCCTACATTCATTATATGACATTCATTCTGGGATGGCACCAAAACATGATATAGATGGTTATGAAGTGGATCAGAGTGCAAAAAACATGATTAACTGAAGATACATTAACCCCTCGGCACATACATCAAATTCCTTCCAATAACAATCAGAACGATGTTCCCCAAAAAATTGTAACCGGACGTGTAAGGTAAGATTAAAAAACCAAACTACTGTATTGGGGAAGAATAGAATAGTCAGCAACAGTTTAGTCTATCATTCCTTTTGACAGATGAATGTCAACCAGTTTTTTCTAGTAAAAAGATTCAATCAGGCTTCATAACAAAGGCTATTGCAAGTTACAAAAAGTGGGACTTCCAATGTTTGTCATTTCCTGCTGTGACAATACTAAATTAATATCTCGCATTTCTATAGTACATAAATTATGTGTATTTCTGGGGCACACCGGTGGCGCTAGCGGTTAGCACTAAAATGTCTTGCAGCAGGATGAAGGTCCTAAGTTCGATAAACCCTTGAACACATCTGCAAGGAGTGTGTGTATGTTTTCCCGGTTCTGTGCATGGGTATGGGTTCCTCCGGGCACTCCGTTTTCTCCATAATCATTAGAACAGACAAACGTAGGTGTTATGGTTTCAAATAAATGTTATTCGATTGTAAGCTCTTTGGGAGCATGATGCTGAAGGCGGTGTACATGTAATTGTTAACGACGTATGGAAGATGTTGAATTATAATTAATGCGCTAACAGAAGAAGGTTGGCGCTATATAATCCACACCATAATAAATAATGACCCTATGCTATTTTCCTATTACATTGAACAAGCATTGATTTCTCCATACTGTGATGGTTTTGGGTAAGTTCTACTTTTTTTTAAATATATAAAACAAAAGATCTGCAATTTTTGTTGCTAAGTCTCGGCAACAACTAGGACAGAAACATACACATATTGCCCAAGGTTCACTAGGATCCCTTTATATTGTCTCTTTAAAGTTTAAATTACACACGATCCTTTATGTTAATCTCTTTATGGGGCTTCTAAAGATTACAATAGATATCAAAAATGATAATTAGGTTTAAATATGGGGTTCCACAAATTAAACAAAAAAACACACACCTGTTTATGTTTTTTTACCAATGTATTATTAGGCGTATTTTCTTTAATTTTCTTATTAAGAATTCAAAGTACTGAATGTAGGTACTCAAACCAATTACCAAGGGTGTATCCTCATTGGGTATTTTTCATCCTTACCATTTAAGATCCCGATTTTTTCTATTGATTTTATTCTAACAGTCTGAGTAATTTGCAAATATAATGATAGTTATCATGGTGTCCACGCTTCCCGTCCCGTCTCTTCGCCACCATATGTTCTCTCCTCTTGCCACCTTTCCCTGCTGACATGATACTTACACCAGTCAGTATTGTTCCTATTAATGCTATTGTGTATAAATAAAAGGACAGCTTGTTTACCTGTCCTATTGCTGAGTGTATAACCAGTTTTATTTTTTTGGCATCGCTTTGGCCTCGGACAGTCTTCTTCCTTGGGAGCAATGTCCTTTGACAGATTTTTGGCTGTGTTGCAACCCTCTGCATATCGGGTCAAATCATGGACCCAAAACTTTGCGCTGCAACTTTAGTCTATTTTGGGGTTTAAGACATCTCCAATTCATTAAATGCTTAATAGATGAGCAGTTTTACAATTTTGTGGCAAATATTAGCGACCATTCTTCTTGATTTTTTCTATACTACAACATTTCTTGTTCAAAACTTTACTGTCAAAACTGGGGGCAAATGTTGATTGCAGATCACCGCCGCTTGGTTTCCTTTTGTATTTACGGTGTTGACATACGTTTATGTTCTTCATCACTGTTCTTAGAATTCCATCAACTCGGGGAGACAGAAACGCTTTCTCCACTTTCAGCTCACCATTTATCTATTGTGTGTATTTTCTTTTTTGGATTAATTAATTGCTCTCTATTGGTTCCCCTCCCTCGGCTGGAACATCTTCAAGCAACCAATGTTTGTTTCTAGCGGTACAACTGTGGTCCTCCCCTGCTTAACCCTGTGATATACAGTTTGCGGAATGTTGGGAATAAGCGTCCTAAAAAAACTCATATGTGGGCCATGAGGAAAGTTACAAAGCTGGTATTGTGGGTTCAATCCTCCACTGTATAAAAGTCCCTGGGGGTTGTATGGATAGATACAGTAATGTTAAGTGGAAAATGTACCTTGCAGTATCCTGCTGTTTCTTAAAGCAGTAGTTGTAGAAGGAAATCAACGAGTTTCTCTCTCCTGACCCTGTGGATGGTTAGTCTGGCCCACCTTCAGTGCCTGGGAAATGTCTGACACGCGTGCCTTCCTTTAGTGCAATGCCGCAGATATGTGTTAGGATCCGTCCAGACTGCTGTCTGGTGATCCGCCTGGTGTTGCGATTCTAAAACACTCACACCACTTAATGACTGACGTTCACTGATTAATGGAAACAATCACAATGATCCATACAAAGCAGCTTGCTGACTTCACTATTAAGGGGAGTATTTAGGTACTACCTTGTTCTCCTCTCCCACTCCCCTCCATACCAGATTGGCCTCATATTCCCAGCATCCCCTAGAAATCAAATCTAGATACTTTTTCAAACCATCCTCCTCAGAGTTAGGACACAAACAAATCTTATAAAACCCAAGTTCCCCCTGCCTTTTGTTACGTAGTGTGGGAAGAGGGTTTTTTAACTTTTCCTCCCTCTGTCGCTCCACTGCTGATCAGCTGTAAAATGAACTTAGATAGTGCAGGGTGAGGAAAGGATTCTCTGACTGCAGCCCAAGATGTGTGTAATCTGCTACCATATGATGGAATTGAGTTGACAGCACATAACAGAACCGGGGAAGACCCCCCCCCCCCAGGAACTGGAACATAGGTAGGGGAGTGTTGGGGTGGTGTGTACTTTAAAATAAACCAAACAAAAAAAAGCTTCTTTCCTCAGTGCGAGATAATCTTTAAGTAATATTAAGGCAATTACAATCAGAACTTGTTAGAATTAAGACTCTTTCACTATTTTTCAGTGGCTTCCTTAGGTCAATGTTAGGGGGACATTCCCGCCTCTACAAAGCTTTGGTTTAATTGTTAATTAACTATATGTTTACTTGTCCTAGTGAAAACTGCAGGTGTAAGATCCATCCTAAATCAATCCGCCCACCATACTGCGTTGAATGATTACATATTGATAGTGCATGCCCATCCTTAAAACAAAAAAAAATCAGTTACATTGAAATTTTTCCCCTAAAACACTAACTGCTATTTTTACACTTCATTCAGAATTTGCTAACCAGGGATTTAATGATAACTATTGCTCTCATTCTCTCCCTTCCTGGTTGCTGCTCCTCCTTTCCTGCTTAATGAGCTTTTTGGAAAAAATTGAATCATGTGCAGAGGAAGGGCATCAGGGGAAACAGCAAGTCATCATGGTTGCTGATTTCAGGCTGTAATGCCGTTGATGACTGCATGGAGAGAGAGAGCTGGTTCCTCATGCCTAATGGGACCACATAATTTCCTTAAATATCTGGTTAGTAATACATCTAATAGCCCATGCTGAACATTGTTGATGTAGAATTAAGAGCAGGTAACGTGACATAGTGGCAGTTTTATTAATAGGATAACTATACTCTAAAAATTATTACTTGTACCTGGGGCCGGGAGGTAGGATGATTATTCCTACCTTACAATATTGTTTCATAAGTAAGTAATTTGTCCAGGTTAGTCTGGTACTAGTCCTGTATTAAGTAGTGGTGTGAAGCCAGGAGGGAAGACTGGCAAGAATAAATTTCGTTTTGGTCTGGTGCTCACTTTTAACAATGGTTATAAAAAAATGTTTTTACCAACTAAGTTCTCCTAGGTGTGGACATGCCCTTAATTACCAATGACCTGAATTGACGGAGTTTTTGATACCTTTTGTATGGCTAAGAGCCCCCTTCATCAGGCTGATGTTACAAAAGAAACCTTGTTATATCCCAGCATGGATTGAAGGGGGTGCAGGACTCCTAAAAGCTTGCTATTTGTTGTCTAGTTAGCCAATAAAAGGTATCAACGTCCACTTTTATTACGTTGTTAATGGCTAACACGTTACAACCTCAAATATGCTCGAATGTCGAAAACCTTCTACCTGGAAATTAAGGTCCTGACTACCCACACAAGTGGCAACATTGAGGTTAAGACCAGATATAGACTACCATTATTATATTATTAATAATTTTTTTGGTATATAAACATTGTATGATCTGAGCGCACTTGATAAAGAAATATAACAACAATCATTTAACATGTCTAATAGAAAGTTGTTAACGAGTGCCCGAAATTTTTTATGGCGTTAAATGTACAGGTTTGTTATTTCCTATTATACATGGTTTTCCTTCTACACCTTAATTTAAATATATCACACATGTTTGCAGCCAAAAGAAAGGCATGGGAGAAAAAAGAATATGAGTTTGAGGAAAATTATTGCAACCAGAAGAATCGTGGATAATCTGGAACTTTATGTTTATATGACCAGTAACGTTGAGATTGTTTTATTTGAAAAGAAAAGAAAAACATTATTGTTTGAGATCTAACTGATATGAATTATATTTTCATTCACCGCTGAGAGTTGATTGTCAGTCCCTCAGGTGGTATAGTTGTCAAATATTGATAACACAAAAAATCTGGTTTTTTTAGCTAGGACCTAGTCCACACATTTTCCATCTCTATTAATCAAAATGGTCATAACCAGTGAATTGCTCAACTGCCTTGGAGTAGAATCTTTGACTCCTCTCTTTCTTCACATCACACATTGCACAGTGAACTGAGACTTTTATGTTTCTCTTTGCAATTTGTGAAGAAAGCATTGTCCTCCTCGCACCACTAAAATGCTTGTGCATAGCCCTTATAATCTCCCATCTTGTCTATGTAAACATTAGCTACTGGTCCTCACGGCAATGTCATCCTCCTCTTCCATCTATCTAGATTGGATCATCTCACTGCCTCCTCCAAAAGAGACCAGCAACCCAGAAAACCTGCAGTCCATATAGTGGTCCTAGCTTCCAAGCACAATTGAATCATTCATTCAATACCCTTTTTTAATCATTTTAAAGCCCTTACTAGCTGCTGCTCTACCCTATTATCTTCTCTCATGGTTCTTTATGTTCCTAGATTGTGCCTGCAATCGCCCTCAAAGGCAATCTTTCTTTCTTAAAACTGCTCCTCCTGCCTAACATTCTCTATCGATTTCTTTAGCTCTTTTAATTAAACTTATTATCTACTTTCTGAAAACCATCACACTCACTCACTTATGGTTGCCATCTGTCAATGCATTTTTGAGCATTTTCTATCCCTCCCCAACTTGTATCTATATCCTCCCACTTAGATGTAAACACTCTTCCGAGCAGGGATCTATGTCCTAATATCCACACCACACTTTATTTATATTCTATATAGATATATATATATATAATATATATTTCAGTAAGTTAGGAGACTCCAGGATTTCTCCAAAATGATTTATTAAACATAGCACTAATGGCACGTTTCGGCTCTGGTGCGTGGAGCCTTTATCAAGCCTGTGTTACAAACACTGTGCACACTACTTATAGGGGGGAAATCCTCCCCGGATAAATACTCAATCGGCAGCAAAGATCGGCACTTTACACACCTAATTTTATTGTCTAGACGAGTTTCCTTGTATTACCCACCTCATGCCTTTTTAAACCGAGAGTTGTATGCACTTTAATTGATAATAGAATGCCCTCTATAAGCATTTAGTATCTTCCTTGGAACTTTGGCAGCATCTCTTTGTAAGCACTTTCAGCACAGCTATAGACTTTTTAATGCACTTTGATCGTTTTAGGATCACCCAGTAGTAGGATTGTTGGTCCGGGTTAAGGATTAGCACCTAATTGAGTAATTTTATCCCTGGGAGGAGTTTCCCCCCTATAAGTATGTGGACAGTGTTTGTACCCAAGGCTTGATAAAGGCTCCACGCACAGACCGAACTTGCCATTATGTGGCTATTTTACTCCATCATTTGAAGAATCCTTGAGTGCTCCTGAACCCTTACTGAATCTATTCTGACTTGATATGGAAGCACCCGTCTATTGTGGATACACCTGTGGTTTTTGAGTGCCACTCACACTGGTTGGTATATATATATATATATATATATATATATATATATAATATAATCCTATAGATATATATAATTGGTTGGGGTAGCCGCACTCTCACAATTATGATGCTCAAACTGGTGGGCCAGGGTGGCATCCCTTTGTTTCATATAGTAATATAGTACGGACACTCATGTACATTATTATCAATCAGCAAGGGATTATGTGGGGTGCGGCCTCTACTCGTTTCAGCACGCCGTGGTCAAACACGAAACCTACATAAGCTGGCTGATTGATAATAAGTCCATGGAGTGCGCCGGTTACATATTACTATATATATATATATATTATTGATATAACATATCGCAGCATCATAATTCACACGGTATTTCCAATGCTTACAATACATCGTTTTTTATTCAGCTTTTCTGATACATACATATCGCAGCACAGATGGGAGAAATTTTCGCCTGGCCCATTTTCGTTTTTTTTGATTAACTGATCTATATTTCGAACTGTTTGTCGAAAAATAACATACACGTTACATATTTGAACGATTTGATGTGTAAAGCGCTCTAATATTAATGCCCTGCATAGGGCGCTTAACAAAACAGTTTTTGGTTTAATGATATAGTAAGACGGCTACAACAGTCATTCATAGTCCCTCGTGTGTCTTGCTTGGGCATGCACAAAAGTTATTTGTCTGAGTCAGAGAATGTGCAAGGTAGTCGGAGATACACACACACCACCCCCCTCCCCTTGACAGGCACACCTATATCATGTGGAATATTTGGAGGCTGCTGCAAAGGCTAGGAATGGATTTTTTGCAATAAAAATGCAGAAAACTGGTTGTGGGGCTGTGAGTACATTTTGTCAACACAAAAATATTGGGATTTTTGTATGGTCATACCTTTGATAAATGAAAACAACATTACAGTTTTTATGTGTTATCAATGTTTATTCCAGGCAAGGAGCACACTGTGACAGATTTAGTTTTTCATCAAGATGATGGACAGAGAAAACAAACCAGATCCAAATGGTCCTCTTCTGGGCTTTAATATTGATCCCAATTTCAAATACCCATCATGCTATGATTCTTATTTTGTATTTTTGACTCTACAGGAAATGTAATGATCACTGCACTGGTGCACTTTAGTCAAAACCTTAATCTCCCAATGTTCTTTTTCCTCAGTCACCTCTCCCTATGTGATATTATTCTCAGCACCAATATTGTTCCTAATATGTTACATGTTATTCGGTGTGGAGGATTAACCATCAGCCTTACTGTCTGTGTGACTCAGTTTCAGTTCTTTGGTACAACAGTTACCACTGAATGTCTCCTTCTTACAGTGATGTCCTATGACAGGTATTTGGCTATATGCAACCCTTTGAGATATCATCTTCATGGATAACGCCTCCAGCGTTGGCTTGTTATTACATCTTGGTTTTCAAGTTTTATGGTTTCCTTTGTTACAGTACAATGATAAATATGTTAGATTTCTGCAGTCAAAACATAAAAATCTTTTCTTTTGGACTTTTGGCCCGTTCTTCAACTTCTTGCTCAGACACATCGGCTGTGGAATGGAACAAACTGTACTTGGTGCCCCTTTAGCTGTGTTTCCTTTGGATACATTTTTGTAACATACATCCATATCTTCATTACAATCTTTAGAATGTCATCCAGCTCTGGGAGAAAGAAAGCTTTGTCTACATGTGTCTTCATCTGATCGTTGTTGGCAATATTTTGGTACATTGATTGCTATTTATGTGGTTCCTCCTAGTGGAAATCACTCAAATGCAAATAAGCTTATTTCTCTTTTCTATGTTGTTGTCACCCCATTGTTGAACCCCTGTATCAGTCTGAGGAACAACCGACTCAGGATGGCTTAAAAAAACACATTAGTGTAATGAAAGACAGTTTTAAGTTGTACTTAAAAAATTGTAAGAAAAACACTTAAAGGTTAACTTTAAAAAATTTATCATATAAAAATGGAAAGTAAATGGGGCAGGGGTGTAGGAATGATAATTCTTACCTCACAATATAATTTCATTGAAGAGCTACATCACATACAGTTTTCATTTGCCAGGTTAGTCCTGGACTAGTCCTGTAATAAAGATAGTGCTGAAGCCAGGAGGAAGACTGGCAGAATCAATTTTCTTTGGGCTGGTGCTCCTTACGAAACTATATATGGAGGTAGTAATTATTTTGTTTTTTTTAAACAAACTTTGTACACAATATAGTTAAATGCTGAAAATCAAATGCTCAATTAGAACTTCTAAAAAAAAAAAGATCTGATGGAAGAAATAGACCTTTTCATTCACAACCGTCATAAAGTCACAAGAGAAGTCTGAAAAACTAAAGAAAACAGACTTTCTGAAAATCCTATAAAAAATCTGAAAAATATACAATATGTTCCTCAGAAGTTAAAAATGTATCGCAAAACTAATCCACAAATGCACACAATGAAATAAAATACCTCAAAAATATAAACCTTATATTCGCCCATGCCATATTACTCCTTATGGCAGTATTTCTAAAACTATCGATATCGAAAAATCGATATCGTTATTTTACACAGCGGTTAGTATTTTGCACAGCGGTCGTTTTTTTTACACTCAGAATTTTACATGGCAAGTGTTATTTTACACTCGTTGTTTTACACAGTGTTGTAAAATAAGTTTGTACTTTTTGCCTTTGTTATTTGACATATTGTTATGAACTCCTGGTTTCTTTTAAATTAAAATGCCTATTAATTGAAACCAGTAATTCATATGTGAAATAACAAAAGCAAAAATTATAAACTTATTTTACAACGATGTGTAAAATACAACTGCTGTGTAAAATAATGACTGCTGTGTAAAATAACAATTGCGCCGTTATTATGGCTATATTGTTATTTTACATTAACAACGTATTATACATACAGTCCTATATTGTGTCACTCTCCTATGGCGCTGCTTTTATACCTCAACAGAGACATTTTCTAAGATACCCTTTACAGTTCTTCAGCAGAGATGTCCCAACCCACTGGGTTCCATTACGCCAACAGTTTTGAGAAATATCAGTAGATTTCATGTTGACGTTTTATCATCAGAATTGCCAGAAAAATGTTAACAATGGAATTTTACTCTGAAATTGGAAATTTCAGCTCGAAAATTTGTCAGCTTTTGGTAAATAAGTGTAAGGTCTCATAACTGTGAAAATGAGTGGCCCATAGGCTATGACATTTTTGTTTTTTCTATAATATGATTTTGCAGTTCCTTAAAAAAGTACAAGCATCATGGCCAGTAAATAGAATATATAATTCCTTAGAAATAAGTAAAGGTCCACATCATAGACTGTTATAATAGGATCATTATTATAACTCCTGTAAAAATGTTACTCTTCATGAAGTAACCGATTATATGTGTATAATGTTTCTTTACTGGAATTGCAAGAGTGGAATTCTATTAATATTGATGGAGCTTATACTTCTTGCTCATTTTTACTCAGGCCTTTGTATATGTGATATTGTGCTAATAGCTGGCGTTAAATATTTACATGCGTGTGAGATTCACCCAGAGCCGTGCAGCCTCTTGTAAAGTTTCCAGGGGAGATTTGCATAGAGCAAGTACAGCTCTAGGGTCTTTTTCATACAGGTTAGTAGTAATAGTCCATACAGTTCTAGTACCATGTATTTTTAATAGGTTTTATATATATATATATATATCATATATATATTTATTATATATATAATATAATATATATATATTATGTATATATTATATTATTATATATATATATATAATATTTATTATATATATATATATAGAACAAGGGGATCCGATGCACTCCGGTCCAATATTCAACTGCCTGGGTGCTGGAGCAATGACCCTGATGACGCCCACCACTCACGGGCTGAAACGCGTAGGTTCATGTTGATTTACCTGTGTTATAACCTTTGATCTCTCGTCCTTGAGTGCTCGGTGTTTTTCTACATATATATATATACATAGTGGGAAAAGACAAGAATAAGCCTGTCTTTCAATGTAATGATAATATTGTCCATTTAAATACATCTTACCATCTCCCGCCTCTTCTCCACCACGCATTGTACCCAGGTTGCGACCTTACTTCTAGACATGCCACTGGTTCTTCTTAGTTAAGGACCTCGCTCTCCGCCTCTTCTCCACCACGCATTGTACCCAGGGTTGCGACCTTAACTTCTAACATGCACCCCGATAGTTCTTCTAAGTTAAGGACCCTCGCTCCCTGCTCTTCTCCACCACGCATTGTACCAGGTTGCACCTTAACTTCTAGACATGCACACTGGGTTCTTCTAGTTAAGGACCCTCGCTCTCCCGCCTCTTCTCCACCACGCATTGTACCCAGGGTTGCGACCTTAACTTCTAGACATGCACCCCTGGGTTCTCTTAGTTAAGGACCCTCGCTCCCTGCCTCTTCTCCACCACGCATTGTACCCAGGTTGCGACCTAACTTCTAACATGCACCCCTGGGTTCTTCTAGTTAAGGACCCTCGCTCTCTCCGCCTCTTCTCCACCACGCATTGTACCCATTGCGACCTTAACTTCTAGACATGCACCCCTGGTTCTTCTTAGTTAGGACCCTCCTCATGCCTGCTCCTCTTCTCCACCTAACGTTCTGACCATGACCCGGTTGCAACCTTAACTTCTAGACATGCACCCCTGGGTTCTCTTAGTTAGGACCCTCGCTCCGCCTCTTCTCCACCACGCATTGTACCCAGGATTGCGACCTTAACTTCTAGACATGCACCCCTGGTTCTTCTTAGTTAAGGACCCTCGCTCCCCTCCGCCTCTTCTCCACTCTCACACGCATTGTACCCGGTTGCGACAAACTGAGTAAGGCGATCCCGCCCCCCGCCTCCTCCCCCCCCTCTCGACAGCCCCTCTACCTCCACCTCGCTCCTCCGCTCCTTCTCCTCTCTCCACCCTCTCCCTCATCACTCACCCCCTGGTCTCTTTACCTCTGCTCCCCCCCTCCCCCCGCCCGCGTCAACTCTGCGACCTCGTAACTTCCCCTACCACAACCCCTCTCCCCCCCCCCCGCCTTAACTTCTAGACATGCACCCCTGGTTCTTCTTAGTTAAGGACCCTCGCTCCCCGCCTCTTCTCCACCACGCATTTGACCCCAGGGTTGGACCTTAACTTCTAGACATGCACCCCTGGTTCTTCTTAGTTAAGGCCCCTCGCTCTCCGCCTCTCTCCACCACGCATTGTACCCAGGGTGGCGACCTTAACTTCTAGACATCACCCCTGGGTTCTTCTTAGTTAGGACCCTGCTCCCCGCCTCTTCTCCACCAAGCATTGTACCCAGGGTTGCGACCTTAACTTCTAGACATGCACCCTGGTTCTTCTTAGTTAAGGACCTCGCTCCCCGCCTCTTCCCTCCACCACGCATTGTACCCAGGTTGCGACCTTAACTTCTAGACATGCACCCCTGGTGCTTCTTAGTAAGGACCCCTCGCTCCCCGCCCTTCTCCACCACGCATTTACCCAGGGTTGCACCTTAACTTCTAGACAGCACCCTGGGTTCTTCTTAGTTAAGGACCCTCGCTCTCCGCCTCTCTCTCTCCACCACGCATTGTACCCAGGGTTGCGACCTACTTCTAGACATGCACCACTGGGTTCTTCTTAGTTAAGGACCCTCGCTCCCTGCCTCTTCTCCACACGCATTGTACCCAGGGTGGGACCTTAACTTCTAGACATGCACCCTGGGTTCTTCTTAGTTAGGACCTCGCTCTCCGCCTCTCTCCCCCACCTTGTACCCAGGGTTGCGACCTTAACTTCTAGACATGCACCCCTGGGATCTTCTTAGTTAAGGACCCTCGCTCCCCGCCTCCTCTCCACCCAGCATTGTACCCAGGGTTCCGACCTTAACTCTAGCATGCAACCCCTGTAGGTTCTTCTTAGTTAAGGACCCTCGCTCCCCGCCTCTTCTCCACCACGCATTGTACCCAGGGTTGCGACCTTAACTTCTAGACATGCACCCCTGGGTTCTTCTTAGTTAAGGACCCTAAATTTTCCTTTGCTGCTCCAGTCCTCTCCACCTCCCTTGATCCATCAGCAACAAGGCCTTGCATAGCGACTTCCTATTGGCCCCATTACAAATCCAGAAGCAAGGACCAGAGCAGAAATGGAAACTTCAGGTTAAAGTAAAGAACTAAGAAAAACAAAGGGTGGAAGACTTAGCAGTTCAGGTCCTTGCCCTATGTCAGTGGTGGAGAACATATGGCACCACTGCTCCACTTTTTAAAATCCAGCCCTTGAGAAAGTGAAGCAGCTGTCCGTAGCAGAGGGAGATCAAGTGAACATTAGTCTCTCTCTCACTGCTTCTGCACATTCCAGCGCACAAAGATGGGGAGTGCAGTAAGTAAGAAACTGCTGCGCATGAGCTCTCAGTCCTTCTCTGTCCTGTGGCTCCACAGCATGGTAAGGAGGTAAGGAATGTCAAATTACTCAGTTTACTGTACCGGTGTCTCTATCTGCTCTGTATAGTTTGAAGGGAAAGATGATTTCTTACCTACAATAAAAGTAAATTGATTTTATATTTGTGCTTAAATGTTCAGCTCTTTTTGAGTCACTGTTTTGAATCTCTACCTTGCTGGTAATGTGGTATTAAAGGGTATGTCCACTGACTTTCTAAGTTTCTTTTTTTCTGTTTAACTGAAAAACGGGAGGTAAATGAGCTATGTCTTATGGCTTAAGAGGAGGAAGAACTTACCGCAGATAGCTCCAGTGCCGGCTTCTCTAACAGTCTCCGACGCATCAACGCTCCTTTGCACTGTGTGCGCATGCGCGTACAATGCAAAGGACAGTGAAAAGGTCGGAGACTGTCAGTGGCACTGGAGCTATATACTTTAAAAGGCTATTTTTAAATAAGAAAGATAGATGTTCAGTGAGTATTAACCAATTTGACACTACCTTAAAAAGCCACCCCTAAAAAGCCATTACCTATTTACCATTATAGGCGCTGAACTTTTTCAGCATTATTAGTGTTTTGGCACGTAATTTTCGACTTTAAGGAAAATTAAGGAAAGCTTTAAAAATTGCAGTGAAGTCTAGCGAAAATAATGCCCTTTATAAATATGTCCCTTAGACCCCCATTTGACTTTATTGGTAAAGAGTTAAAATAGGAACCTTAAAAAAGCGATCTTAGGAAAATCGGAAATCTCAGATCATATCACAGTAAATGCTGGAAAATAGTCCAACACCCCCCTGATTACTTATTAGTATTGAGAAACACTCCACAATGTACTGACACCTTCCATGGACCCATTGGCAGGTTAGATAAACGGCCACTTATGCGTTTTCGCCACCTCAGAGTTAGCAATTTTGAATGGCTGAACTTAACGCAATAAAACACTTTTCGCCCATTTTATAAATATGATCAAGTGGTTAGCACAGTGATATATGGCGAAATATGGAATGGCGAAAGGTGGCGATAATGACTTTTCACCAATGGTTGCGATAATTCCAAATTTGGCAAAAAGTAACGGTGGTGAAAAATGTAACAAACCTTTATAAATATGCCCCTAGGTCTTTAAATTCCCTGTACTATACAGAATATGTGTGCGAGCATATAATATAGGTGAGTAATTTAGTGTACACCTAATGGGCCACGTGTTCGCTGCAATCCCTATGCACATTTTGAGTGAACAATCCCTTAAATTAATAATTCACTGAAAAATGTAACTATTCCTTTATTGCAGTAATCGAAGAACAGAAGGAAAAGGAGCTATTAATCAAAAAAGTTACTTTATGAAAAGCTCCACATATTTGGTACATCACAGCAATAAAAATTCAATGCAATGCAAATCTTGACTTGTGTTTGGAAATGACCACTTTGGGCAATGTTTTTTTGGATATTGTGCTGACAGAGATCTCCAATCAGTAACCGAAGTGCCTTGCAAAACCATCACTGCTTTCCTCATTATATCTATAACATGTTAATCATTTATCTCTACATAGGTTGGTTTAGCGATCCAATATTTCTTTTGCTTAGTGAGGATCCTGATGGGTGATGAATGGTAGCCTGTTCTCTGTTAACATTTCTGTTATGTGAGATTGCTGTCAATCTTGTTCTTGCCATCATACCATCTAGGCCATATGATATCCTCTTGGAGAATTTTTTTAGATACCCTCTAAGAATTTTACTATGATAAACCTCCAGTGATCCTGTGTGGCAGAATTTATTGATCATTCGAATGTCTTTTATTAACTGAGGTGCAGAAATAATGCATTTCAATACATCAAGTGCCTTGTCTCCCTTTAGTATCCAAGGAGTTTCGTCTTTCTTCTTTTTGGATAGTCGCTTGTGTTCACATTTTGGACACAACAAATTTTTAGGGAAACTATGTTTATTTGACATGTGATCTAAATGAGATTCTCACTTGGTCACAAGCAGGTCAGGATTCCCTTGATAATTTCTGGTGCAGAACCAAAGATGGTTGATGATGGGAGTTATCCACCAAGCAATAACACAGAAATTAGCTCATGTGCTTGCTGCTGTTCTTTTTTTTTTAAAGCTCTTACTTATATGCCAGATATCAAATTGATGGTAAATATGGGAATAATTGTCTTTCATTAATTTGCAAATTTCAACGTGCCTGTCAGTGATAAATAGTCCAACATCAACATTTTTAGAATGTAGATCAGAAAGGCAACTTTTAAATGTACTCCTCTCCATGCCAACCAAAGACTTGCCTGGTCCTAACTGGTCTATTTTAAGTTAACAATTTCCTTGCTGTCTATGTCCATTAGTGTAAATGTGCAGTACTTAGTGCTATATCCAGGGCTGTCGACTTGACCGGCCCCAGCAAGAACAAGCCATGTCTCTTTTAAAGCCTGTAGAAAACTATCCTGCTCCAGCACCCATTCCAAATGGATAGCTGGAAATAAGTCTGATTTTTGGTATTTGTAATAAACTGTTTTGGAGATACCAAGAACTCCAAAAATATCCAACATTTCTTTTACTTTTGTGAAGCTGGAGCCACTAAATAGGATGCTCGCCGCCAATTATACATTACCAACAGATACACTGTGTTCCGTTGGCTGACTATTCCATTGGTGCACCAAATGTCCTTCCTCACATCGCAAATTTATGACAATCGCTTCATTTTTGTTACATCAACTATTCTACCATTGCAGAGTTCAGATATATCCAAATATTTAGTATAGGGCACTAAGTATATCTAATTCTATGACCCTAGTGGGTAAGAGGTGCAAAGAATCTGCGAATATATAAGACAAAATATACCAAAAAGAGGAAGAAAAAGAGCAGATTGCAACACTTTATTTTGCAAGACTAAAAATCCTTTAATGTGCAGGGACTTATATTCTGTTCTCTGTATTTCCTCAGTGTTTTCATGATTTAATCGTGCTACTACACTAGTACACCAGATGATGATGGACCCTCTGTTGAAAGTGCTCGTTTTGGATCTGACAGATAAAGGATACAGTGTGAACTGGTCGTGGAGATGAAGATGATGCAGAGGAGTGGGAAATAGATGGAACAGCAGAGGGTTTCAGAACTTATTATTACCTTTTAACATATAGCAATCAGATGTGAAATGACAGAAGCACATTCTGAACAGGTCGTTCTTTTTGCCGTCCAGAACTTTTTATGCAATTTTTTTCATTAACGTTGCCAACGTCCTGTCCAGTCTGTAGCAGACAGTTTTTTATCATTTCAATGTTTCTAGGAAATGGGGGAAGTGTAACTTCTGGAAACTTTGGCTTTTGTCCAGTAGCTTCATCCCTTCTCAATACAAGAGGGCATGTTTAAGTCCTATGATGATAAAATGTACGTTAGAGAAAGAATGGTTTCCTTTTATGTAAGGTGATATTTATATATGCTAGGTATGTAAAATAAAACATAAAAATATTGCTCCTCTAACAATGATGCCTCTTTTACAGCTGTTCAGATAGATGGTAGTACAGTCAAAGCCAGACGTATCCCACTAATTTCATTTGGAAAATATGAGGTAATATAATTCTTTCAATTACAACATTCAAATAACATAGTAATTGATCGCTATACTGTATATTTAAAACAACTATTATTTTACAGCAGGTAAGGTAAAATATTACTTTGAATTCTTTTAAAAAAAGCTTTAATTGTTATGTCTCCCATTACAGTAATTTCTAGTTACATTAAATTCACATGGGTCTTTATCAGTTTAGTTACACCACAGGGATCTATTTGGAAAAAGGAAGAAAACATATATATACGCGATCTGTAAACATACCAATTTCTACAGGAGAAATGTGTGTAGTATTTACAGCTGTGCCATGGTCTTTGATCTTTCATTTATTAGATTGGACATCTTGGTTATCTGTACTTTGATATTTTGTAAAACCTTTCCCCAAAGGTAAGAAGTGAAATGTATTGTCTAATAAAGTCTTCTTGGTAAGACTTACATTTTTCTCATTAGTTTGACTAGTAACTAGGAAACCACCAAGCATTAAAATAAGGTAAGGGACTTTGGGATAAATGTATAAAACTTTGTAAATGTAAAATACTGTGGGTTTCCTCTTCTATTACTGTCAGGTTTCAATTTAAACAATGTACTTGTATTTAGTCAACACTGATTTTATTTATGAAATTATTTTGTAATGAGAGGATGGAGAACTGAAGAAATTTTTAATTCTAAACATTTTGCCCAAGTACAGATTGTTTGAGATGTCCTATGAATAAAGAAAGAGTAGTATTTGAAAATCTCTGTATCTAAGGGTTTTAACCTTAGAACATGTAGTAGACCATGTTGGGAACTTTATTCACTGATTACGTCTTCATATTGTCTGTAAACCATGTAAATGAAAAGTACTGTAATGTACTAAATGGACTGTTATGTACTAAATATTCCAACACAGCAGTGTGGATTATAACCTAAAAATGTTGTTGTGCATTTAAACACACGTTGATGTATATGGGGGGCATTGCACTGTGAAGCACAATGTGAGAATGTATAATCTTTGGAGCAGGGACCTCTTTCTCAACTTATCTAGGAAATGTGCTCGGATTGTTTAATTTAATTGCTTACCATATTAGTTAACCTATCATATATGTATTGATTGCTTGTTTATATTTTTGTATGTGTGTTCACCCTGACTATATATTTTGCTTTATTGTAAGACATGACTGTCCTGTGTGCCCTGAGCTGACCTCTTCCCTATTCCTGGACGCCTCTTTTAAATGATGGTTTGATAAATATCAGCTCTGATTACAAAGTGACAGCAAGGCTCCTATCAGAACCTCTAGAGTACTGTGCATCCACTCAAACAAGCAAACAATAGTATTATATTCTTACAAATGTGATCTGGTGTGTGACTCTAGATAGTGGATTTATGGTTCATTCAGCACCATATTGTAGTAATAAATAAATATTGTGCAGAATCTTACCTATATAGCTTATTTTTATAAACTATAATAGCCTCATATAACTTTGTAGTACTCCTGTGATAAAACTGAACATATTAATGGACCAAGCCGGTCCTATATAAACAATTTCCAGATAATGCACATCTGTATTATTTTTATTTTCAGGTCAGTTCAGATCACTTACCCTTGGATATATTGACCGTATCATTATGGGTAGTGCCTATGTTCTCGCCCATAACATAAAGCGGCACAGTATCATCACTCTGACCATATTAGTGCAAGTGGCCCGGCATATAACGCCGGATTAAACATACAGTAGCCTCCTAACCCCTCTCCCTCCCCCACCAGTAAACACACCAAACAAAAAATGGCTGGTACATGCGGTCCCCGGACTCAAACAACACTGAATGTTAGGTATCATACCCATACATATGCTCCATTTGCCTGTACAAATATATACTGATTTGCCCAAATACCATGCAAAAAAGTACCTTCCAACAAGATCTATGGTGCCCTACCTCCGGAGCGCTCCTAATAAGGTGAGAGTGCTGCAGACCTTACCTATCTGGTTGGATCACGTCTTTTGCCACACTGCTTCTGTGTGGTTGCTTATTTACTATTGCCCTAACATGTTCCTGTGTTTGTACAGTCATTATAATCAATAAACAAATCGAAACTTCGAAAATTCCATTTGAAAATGTAAAATGTATATCTGTTGTATTCAATTAGATAGATCAAGAACTAAACTTCAAGTCCAGTTGATCTAAATAAATACAACAGATATATTGAAAATTAAAAACAAATTATTTAATTTGGTTAGAATCAGAACTGCTGTTGGAACGAAACTCGACAAATTCTTTCCTCTCTGAAGCTAAAACTACCTTTTATCAAGAATCTAGCAAAGTTTTTTTTACTTTATTGTATATCATATACTGGAACCTTTTGAAACAAAAGTCTATTAAACAGTTGCTCACTGCATCATACTGGTACGTCTCCTATGTGCAGACGTGCTTCTTAGGTCCACAGCAATTTCTATCTATGCATGGAAATTACTGGTGTATCTTTTTTTTCATTCCTAAGCAATGATTACATTTTACCAGATTTTAATTTACCATTCACAGGGAGATTCCCCCAGAGACCATTTGGAAGAAAACATCCCCCAACTTGTGCCACTGATCTTTTCTCAGATTTCCTCTTGAAATCTGAAGGAGATGGTGACTTGAAGATGGGAGAATTTCTCAACTGGCCCAATAATAATTTTTTTAATAAACTGCTTAAAGGGTATCTCCACTGGTTTTGGTAACTTTTCGGAATCCATTTCTATTGAAGAACGGGAGGTAAAGGAGCTGTGCCTTACCTTCCGTTCTTCAATAGAACACACAGGAGCCAGGAGAGAAGGTAAGAACTTACCCGCTCGCTCGCTCCCCCGGCGCGTAGTCTGACAGGTCCCGACGGACCTTGTCTTCTATGCACATGCGCGATCTATGCGCATAGAAGACAAGGTCCGTCGGGACCTGTCAGACCAAGCGCCGGGGGAGAGAGCGAGCGGGTAAGTTCTTACCTTCTCTCCTGGCTCCTGTGTGTTCTATTGAAGAACGGAAGGTAAGGCACAGCTCCTTTACCTCCCGTTCTTCAATAGAAATGGATTCCGAAAAGTTACCAAAACCAGTGGAGATACCCTTTAATATCGTAGAGCTATCAGTCGAAAAAACAGCATAATCAATTTTCAAAAACAGCGTTATCAATATTTTGATCGATTCGATTGAATGTGCAGAATCGCTCTAAATATCTATGCCGTGTTTAACTAAACAGTTTTTGGTCTTGATACAGTAATACCGTTAATTCTATACATCCCAAGCAAAGGAGGTGAATCACAAATGCAAACTATTCTATTTGTAGAATTGTTGTTAACATTAGAAAATCTACTGTTAATAAATAGAAATATCATTAACTATTGGGTGATTAATAGTTTTTATTTTGTATCATTATGTTCATTCTAGGCAAGGAACACACTGACAGACTTGAGTTTTTCATCAAAAGATGATGGACAGAGAAAACAAGACCAGAATCCAAATGGTCCATCTTCTGGGCTTTAATATTGATCCCAATTTCAAGATACCCATCATGCTATTGATTCTTATTTTGTATGTTTTGACTCTAACAGGAAATGTAATGATCACTGCACTGGTGCACTTTAGTCAAAACCTTAAACACCCAATGTTCTTTTTCCTCAGTCACCTCTCCCTATGTGACATAATTCTCAGCACCAATATTGTTCCTAATATGTTACATGTTATTCGGTGGGGAGGAATAACCATCAGCTTTACAGCTTGCATAGTCCAGTTTCAGTTCTTCGTTACAGCAGTTACCACTGAATGTCTTCTTCTTACAGTGATGTCCTATGACAGATATTTGGCTATATGCAACCCTTTGAGATATACATCTATCATGGATAATCAGCTCCAGCTTTGGCTTGTTATTACATCTTGGTTTTCAAGTTTCACTGTTTCCTTTGTAACAGTAACAATGATAAACAAATTAGATTTCTGCAGTCAAAACATAATAAATCATTTCTTTTGTGACTTTTGGCCGATTCTTCAACTTTCTTGCTCAGACACATCGGCTGTGGAAATTGAACAAACTGTACTTGGTGCTCCTTTAGCTGTGTTTCCTCTAGGATACATTTTTGTAACATACGTCCATATCTTCATTACAATCTTCAGAATGTCATCCAGCTCTGGGAGAAAGAAAGCTTTGTCTACATGTAGTTCTCATCTAAGCGTTGTTGGCATATATTTTGGTACATTGATTGCTATTTATGTGGTTCCTCCTAGTGGAAGTCACTCAAATGCAAATAAGCTTATTTCTCTTTTCTATGTTGTTGTCCCCCCATTGTTCAACCCCATTGTATACAGTCTGAGGAACATCGAAATCAAGATGGCCTTAAAAAAACACACTAGTATAATAAAAGACAGACTTTAAAGGGAATATGAAGGGATGGATACATTAATGCAGTTTTAAAATTAATGTAACAGTCACATATGGTCAGTTGGAAATACAGCATGTTATTTTTTTATCTACAGCTATAGTTTTCATCACCAATCATCAATAAATATGTGCTGAAGTCTTGACCCAAACCTAGTAAACACTTTGAAATTTTGTTGGTTCAAAGTATCAAAGACATTTCGACATATAAACTAAGTTTTCAACCTTCAACCTTAAGTTTTCAACCTTCAAAACTGAATTTGGCCCTAAAAATGTCATAGTTTTTTCAAAAGTAACTATGTAAATATAACAAAACCGTTTTTTTTTAGAGATTTTTTTTTAAATACACAAACATTTATTTATTTTTATTTATAACATTTACTAATTTATACCTTAGTGTATTTCTTTCATATTCCCTACATCATTATATGTTCATCTCCTGAGGTTGCGTTAATATATATAAGGATCTAAAACAAACGACTTTACACAGACCCGAGTGCAATAATCAGTCTGTTTTTTGATGCATCATGTTCCCTATTCCAGAACCAAAGATGGGTTTGCTTTCTGCACATCCCATGAATCATCACAAATCCATCAACTTGTAAATCCTGATACAGGTCTATATTGACCTACAGATCTCTTAAATTTTAAAGATTATTTTGAAATCATCTTCTGGAGGCCTGAAACAATTTTGAAATATATATAGTAATTTGTGAAGATGTCTGTATTCATCTAGGACACTTTATATGCATAGCAGTAAGTCAAATTCATCCAGATTTATATGACTGATAGAATTATTCCTTTGTGTGTAAGATCGATATTTATCCCCAAGGTTTTAAACGTGTACAGACTCTCTAAGATACAGTAGCATCTTCCATTTACACAAAAAAAAATAATAAAAGGTAAGCAAATTTAAATACACCATGGAACCTGATCTTTATGTATAAATGATGACCGCTTTAGAATTTTAGGAAGTATGTAATTTTGAAAATTGTCAATATTGACCCTTTATAAATGCTGCCCAAAGTTCCTATTTAGTTATCCTCTTTTTTTCTCATAATATAAAAACCATTTTATGCAAAATATATTTCCAAAAATAATCAATGCAATGTAATCTCAAACCTTGCTCACATTAGAGAATTGTCTAGCACACGTTAGAGAATTGTCCTTTGGATCGACCATTATACCAATGACAATTCCTCTAATGGAGCCTAGACAAACAGGTAGAGATAGCCGAACTGAAGTTCGGTTTGTTTACGAACTACCGAACTTCAGTAAAAGTTCAGTAGTTCAGAAACAAACCAATTATAATTTTAGGGAGACTAATAGTTCAGAAAGTTTGGGGGAATAACCATGAAAATAACAATGGTAACTTACTGTACACGGCTGTAACACCTGGGAAATGGTCTGGGGAACATGCACCTGTCACTAAAACTTGTTTAAACACTGCCTTGCCTACGATCGGGCAATTGTTGGGTTTCCACATGCTACATTCGAAGGTTACCTAAATCAGCAGCTACATTCGAGGGTTACCGGAAAAAAATGCTACATTCGAGGGTTAGCGAACGCCTTGTAAATTCACTAATTATTGAATTTTTGATTATAATTATATTTTCGAGAATACAGCCGGGAGTTTGGAAAATTAACTAGTTCGAGCCATCCCTACAAATAGGTCAATCTGCTGTAAATAAAGCATGTTCTCTTCTAAGCATGATAGATAAAATGAATTCCTTATTATTAAATCTGTGTCCACAACAATATTTGGATTTTGGGCAGAATGATATGTGTCTGTCATCCTTATTCTTTGATAGGTGTCTCCAGGGGAAAGTGACAGCTGCTTCAATATTAAAATTAGATAATAAATATGCTCACTTGACTTGTTCTTCAAACTGGATTAAAATGATATTTGCATGCAAATTCATTTTCGCAGAATAACAATATTTTGTGGTGTTAATCTTTTTTTGCAGTTCTTTTATGTTAACATTTTAAATGAAAAGGTTATGTTTTTTGTAAAAGTTTTGTTAAAATAGTGCTCGATTATAACCTTACTTTTGCCTGGGCAGGGCAAGCAGCATGACTCTTCTACTTTAATCTACAATGGGTACAGGTATCTGAACAGTGTTGGACTGAGAGGCAATATATAAGATATGAACATTGAAGAGTGGCAGAACATTTTTAATGCTTTAAAAAGAATGTCTGTAGAAAAGGAGATGTGTTCATTTACGCTGAGGCCTTAAGCTGTGTACACACATTACCCATTTGTTGCAGATCACACAGCTCATTCCTTGGAATCTCTCAGTAATCTGTGATAGTCCCCAAATACGCACAGCCAACCTGCTATCCCTATTCAATATATGGGGAGGATTGTTTATATGGCCACACGCAGCAGGTAACATTGGCTTCCTTTACTAGGAGTAGAGATGGGCGAACTTTCAAAAGTTCGGTCCGTTTTGGAACTTTCAAACTATATGGAAAGTTCAAAAACGGACCCATTAAAGTCAGTAAGAGTCAAATAGTTCTAATTAAATACAATTAAAATATCAATGGTAACTTAATGTAAATGGCTGTGGGACCTGGGAAATGGTCTGGGGAACATGTTCCAATATCCAGGACATTCGAAAAATCAATTTTACTCTCACTCGCGCTATTTTCGAGCTTGTTCACGCCAAGGTACCATGTACATTTTACTCGCGGATTCGATGCTCACGTATAGGCTTTAATGGACACTTTACTCGTAGATTCGATGTTCGCGCCTAGGTACCATGTACATTTTTGATTCGATGCTCGCGTATAGGTTTTAATGGACACTTTACTCGCGGATTTGATGCTCCCGTTCGCGCCTAGATACCATGTACATTTTACTCGCGGATTCGATGCTCGCGTATAGGTTTTAATGGACCCTTTACTCACAGATTCGATGCTCGAACAGTCGAACATTCGATATTTATCGAAAATCCGCGTCGAGTTCTAGTCCATCTCTAACTAGGAGCAGATAATGACCAATGGAAATATTTGGTCACAACTGAATGAACTTGTAGCTAACAACGACAAATCATCAGCCTCACAGCACAGGACAATTTCATGCCATACACATGGTCGATTATTAAATTGTGGTAGAGAGAATTTTTGATGTAAAACATGGGGGGGGGGGGCAATATTCCTTTTAACAAGGTGTTCATGAAGTTTTTCATGCCATACACATGACTGATTATCTTATGTTACATCCAACAGAATTTATTACTGGCTGTGTATACCCAGCTTTACAGTTATTTGAGATTTTTGCTGATATTGGCTGCTCCCTGATTAATAATAACTACAGAGCTGTACTGTTCATTATTCTAGTCCTTGACTTTAAAAAAAGTCTAGATAGAAAAACTGAACAGATCCTCATAAGTCAGTTATCACTGTCCTATGCAAAACCTACTACTACTTTGAATAATGCACATGTTTGTTTAAAACCACATTTAACTTAAGTAAGTGATTATGTTTGTTTATTCCAGTTATGAATTCTGGGAATCAAACCGCATCCAAACATATTGTTCTTTTGGGATTTCATGTTTTGAACAGTTTTAAGATTCCTTTCTTCTTACTAATACTAATTCTATACAGTCTGACGGTAACTGGAAATATTATGATAGTTATGCTGGTGTCTTCAGTTTCTTCTCTTCACCATCCAATGTTCTTCTTCCTCAGTCATCTTTCCTTATCGGATGCCATGCTAACCACCAATATTGTTCCTATAATGCTATGTGGTATAATAAGAGGAAATGTAACTCTGTCTATTGCTCACTGTATCACCCAGTTCCAAATGTTTGGTGCTTCCTTAGCTTCAGAAAGTCTTCTTCTAGCAGTTATGTCTTTTGACCGGTACCTGGCAATCTGCAACCCTCTTCAATACAAGATCATAATGAACAATAGCCTTTGTCTTCATCTTGTATGTGTATGCTGGTTTTTAAGCTTTGCACTTTCAGTTGTGGGAGCTCTAACAATCAGCACTTTAACATTCTGCGGAAGAAATACCATTGACCATTTCTTCTGTGATTTTTTTCCAATATTGCAACTTTCTTGTACAGACACGTCTGCTGTAAAAATAGTACAGGTACTCATTGCAGCCCCTGCAGCCTTGTTTCCAGTTGTATTTATAATTATATCCTACATCTATATCTTCATCACTGTTCTTAGAATCCCATCCACCTTCGGAAAACAGAAAGCTTTCTCCACTTTTAGTTGTCACCTGTCAGTTGTATGGATGTTTTTTGGATCACTGATAAGTCTTTATGTAGTCCCCCCAAGTGGAATTTTTTTAAATGCAAATAAGGTAATCTCCCTTCTGTACACTGTGATTACTCCACTGTTTAATCCAATTATATACAGTCTTCGAAATTTGGAAATCAGGATAGCATTTAAAAAGTATATATATGCTTTGAAGACAAAGACTTAAGTAATAAGATTAAGTTAAAAGGCCTATATATTCAATTATTCATGCAACTGCACTTTTAGCTATAGATGTTAGAGTGGTGGAAGTGAGAATTCCTAGCTCCCATTCTTCTTCCTAAGACAAGAGCTCAATAGTTTATCAGGGTTATTCAATAAAAGTTCTTATTGTTTAAAATGGTGCTAATTTTGCCCCAACCAATTAGATGTTAGCTTTCAAATGTTAAATAAGATCTGATTGGTTGGGGCTAAATTAGCACCATTTTAAACGATAAGAACTTTTATTGAATCTCCCTGTAAGTGTCTGACACCTCAATAGTATTTCCTACCTTAACATGTAGCCTACATGCATCCTGTAGCTAAGAGAGAAGGCTGGTACATAATAAAAATAAATCCAATTGGCTTAAGTTGGATAAAAAAGGATGTTTCAAGTGTGTTGGATGTCTAACGTGTAGATATGCTACCACTGGAAGTGATTTACCACAGTGAACGGAGAATATCCATTCAACATAAATTAACATGTCTCAGAATCTTTGTAGTTTATCTTATCATTTGTCCATGCGGACTCTACTATGTAGGAAAAACTACTACAACGATTAGAGAGAGACTGGTGAATCATATATTAAGCATAAGAACAGCTTTGGAAACAAAAGGTGGTTCAGTAAACAAAAAATTATATGGAAAAAATTGGGGAACAACCAGTAGCTCACCATTTTAAAGAAGCTAGACATACTCTAGCATGGATGGCTATTGATCATATTCTTGTGAAGGTTCTCATTCATCCAGGTCATGGTATATCTGTTGTATTCAATTAGATCAACTGGACTTGAAATGTAGTTCTTGAAGACGTTTCGCTAGTCATCCGACTGGCCATTTATGTGAAAATAAAGAAACCAAGCCTAAATAGAGGTGGGGGGTTCGACACCAACTGTCTGCCATGTACAATGCTGTTTTGACACCTTACTCTGGGTGTTCCTATAACACCTCTTAGCCACTATCTAATCACTCCCTTAACACCTGGCTGTGATATGCTAATTGGGATTTTCCAGGGTACATAATTGCCACAGATTCTTGTACAAGTCATTCTGAATTGAGAAAGCCAGTCGGATGACTAGCGAAACGTCTTCAAGAACTACATTTCAAGTCCAGTTGATCTAATTGAATACAACAGATATTGATCATATTAAACAAAAGGAAGGAATGGATAGACAGAAAGCATTGCTTCAGAGGGAAGCAAGTTGGATCAAGGAACTTCATACAGTTGCCCCAAAGACCTTAGGGCTCGTTCACACTACATCAGTTTGTATCCGTTTTCAAACACAGGTGCGTTTAAAAAAATGGACAGACAGTAAAACCCATAGGATTTCATAATATTGTTCACACCTGCTGTGTTATAATCCGTTCCGTTCCAGTCCGTTTAAAAAACACACTGCATGCAGCATTTCTGTCCAATTTTCATGCATTTTCTATAGAAATCTATGGAATACTCATTGTTAAAAAATGGTTACAAATGTATGAAAAAAATGGATAAAACTGACAGAAACACATGCTGTGCGTTACTGTCAGTTTCTAGTGTGAACGAGCCCTTAATCAAGTTCTTCCTCTTTTCTGTATTTTAAAATAGACTCATGTTATTAGCATTGTGGTTCTTTTTTTAGCTGAAAGTAGGACAGAATAACTTTCTATATATAAACAGACAGAAAATATGATGTGGGATTATACATGGTTTTAATCAGTTTCTATTTTGTTAACTAGTGTACTTTTTTGTATAATATCTAGTTAATGGATATTTATTAATGATATATTCTTTTTATGTGTTTTTATGTCTTTTTATAGTTCATGGTTCCAGGGGTATCTCCTTTCCTAGCGTTAAATCATTTATATTCTATTTATTTTTTAAATTTTTTAGCACTGAATTTGTAGCACTTTAGATTCATAGCACTTTATTTATTTATTATAACTAAGAATTTCTAGTTGGTTTGGTTACACTTTGGGAGAAGATGCATCTATACTTGAATTCTGGGCCGGTTGCCAATATAACACTTTAGTACTTTATCAATTTTAATAAATAATCTATTAAGTTTATATTATCTATTTTGTTTTTTGTTTTTAATGTTGATTAGGAAGCATAACAGAGGTATGATGTTCACGTTTTTACACATAGGCTTAATCATGGGGAGTTGGTTTGTGTGGTCAGCGTGTGTTTCATTAAATGTGTTAAATAAGTTAATTAACTTACCTTAAAATCCACAGGAAGTGAGGTCACTGTAATCCTGATGACGGTCCCTTAGTGGACCGAAACGCATAGTCACTGGAAGCACATTATTTATATATATATATATATATATATATAAAACCTAGAGTTAGCAGCATTCATGTGACCTCAAACACATGCCCTTTATCGAAAAGATTTTGGAGCACACTCAGAACTTTTGTTTACAAAAGCTGTCAGCCAATCACATAACAGCACAGGGTTTTTTCCCCCAATGCTTTTAATAATGATATAATACTTCATACAAAAAGGAAACGTAATCTTTGCAGTGTATTTCTAAGCTAGCATGGATTTAAGAAAATGAATATTAACATTTCAGTAAAATTAAAGTCTGGGTTTTAGAACCTGTAACTTCATGTACTCTGTCTTGCTAAAAGAAAAGCTTTTCCATCTAACCAAAAGAGAGATAACTAGTACATTTGCAGTCTTGGGATTTGAGTCTGTGGCCTTTTGGATTGTGTTTCTGAAACATGTGCTTTACAAGTTGAGCCACCACTGCAGATACAAATACCATAGGTACATTTAGAAGATTTATCTTTAGCTACAGACAGAATAAGAATAAAAATGTAAAATGAAAAATATTTTGCATTGCAAATACAAATATTGAAAGGCTGTATGTAATTCACACTGGCTGGTAAATAAACTGCAGGGTAACAAGCAGCTTTTAAAGTCTTATCAGTGATTTCCATATTGGTGTAGAGACATCTGTATAGAAAATATGTAGTGCATAAAGACAGTGACTTCTCGGGTCAGGGGATATGACTCTTTGATGAAGGCATGGGCTTTTGGGTTGTACTGGCAACAACATGGAAGCCTTCTTAGTTACATGTGTTAAATGCAACTTACTAAAGAAGAATCTTACAATGTATAGGTGATCTGGGAGAACACACATTAGGATAAAAAAAAAAGTTAAGTTCTCCTTTAAATTATTGTAATATCAGGCCAGTATATGGCCAACAATAGGAATGTTTGTATGCACACATATAAACTGCTTAAATAAAGTTTACATGTACTGTTGATTGAAACCTGGAGCAAGTTATTTAAATTTGTGTTTGTATAAATGAATTTGTATCCTGTTATAGTTGCACAACACCAAACATTTTTATAGTACTTGCACACCCTCCTTATTATATGGGACATTATACAAGGCCTTTACCAAAGTTTATTACATATGGGCAATGGGTGTGTGTGGTGGGGTCTTTTTATGTTGGTATGTGTACATTCATTATAAATATTCCTGGAGATAATCATTTTGCTTGTATTTGTATTACTGAACTTGACTCACATCATATTACATTTGCACAACACTAAATGTTTTTATTATATTTGCATGTCCTCTTGAATGCACAGTACATTATTTGACACCATTACCAGAGGTATTTACATATAGGTAGTAAACGTTAGATTCGTGTGTGTGTGGGGGGGGTACGTCACCCTAAGGCTGTATTAGGGCATTTAAGAACATTTTTTTTTAAATGAAAGAGTTAAATATTGTAGCACTGAGTAGGAAGCTACAGTTCCCTCTTGTCCCTGTATAAATGCTAAGCATAGGGTGCAGAAAGTTCTATTATTAAATTATTAACCACACCCAATATATTGGAGATTTCACAGGTTTCCTCTGAGATCTGGATTTACAACTGACATCATTTAAATCACATGCCCCTTGTCAGATTTTCACCATTTCATAGAATGAATGTCTAACAATTCCACTGGAAAACAAACTCGTATGAATGAGTAAATGGATCTTATGTCCATTGAGTGTCAAATTCAAATTACCTAAATAAATGTGTAACTTAAAAAAACAATTATTGGGTATTCAGAAACAGCTCATTAGAAAAGTTATTATTATTGTGGATTTATATAGCGCCAACATCTTCTATAGCGCTTTACAATTACATGTATACATTCACATTAGTCCCTGCCCCGAAGAGTTTACAATCTAATCACTTTATGTACACAACCTATCAGTATGTCTTTATGATTGTGGGGGAAACCAGAGTGCCCAGAGGAAACACACACAAGCACGGGGAGAACATACAAACTCATTGCAGATGTGTCCAAGGGTAAAATCGAACTCAGGACTTCATTGCTGCAAGGCATCAGTGCTAACCACTGAGCCAAGTTTAACTTATCAATATATTTTGCTTTCACCATGGGTGACTGTGACTTTTTTTTTAACTTGTGACAGTGACACTGCAAGTCTGATGTTTATGCCATGCCAACCCTTTCTACATCACCACAAACAAGTTAGCTTGGATTTAAGATCACGATATTTATGTCTCAGTTTACCAATTTTAAATCTTTCTCTTATTCTTTAAATCTAAAACTTTATCTACACAAAGGATTTTGGGACCTAGTACTTCATTTATTCAAAAAGTTTACTTCTTTGCATGAAGGAAAGATTACAGATGTTCCAAATCCTAGTAAATTTCATTGATGCAAGTCAAACCTACAAGCTCATCTTAAACCCCTTTTTCTAGGGACAGCAAGAGGGTGTCCATTGGTCACTAGAACTTTATTGTTCACATTGCATTGTATATTGCATAATTTTATTTATAAAGCATCAAATGGGTACACAGGGCTGTACATAAGAAAATACAAACAAGGGTATAAGTGCAAACTATTATATAGACAAATAAAAATTAAATAAAGAACACATACATTTAAATTATGTATAAATTGGTATAAGTGTAGCATGCCTTGACATGTTAGGAATGAAATCCCTGCCCCAAAGAGCTTACAATCTAAGTGATACTAGCGCTTTTTGTCAGTTGTCAAGCCTGTTAAAACAAAACCATTTGGATACATCGAGCATACATATACATACAACACAAAGGATCATACATAAATGTATTTGACCAATATAAATACTTATTATAACAACGTATTCATACAGTAAGTCCCCTAAAGCACCTATAGCGGAGAGAAGAAAACTTGCTGATTTTACATGCTGAAGATAGTTTTAGGCCTAATAAAACATACCGTATATACTCGAGTATAAGCCGAGGTTTTTAGGTTTTAAAATAAACCTAAAAACCTTACCTCGGCTTATACTCGAGTCAAGGTCTTCCTTACTGCGATCGAAGTTGCTGAATCTCCAAATCCGGCTGCCGCACGCTCGTAAGTCCGTGGTGTTGCCGGCTGACGTCAGTACTCCGCGCGGGCAGTGAGAGCGCCGATGAGTAGTGACGTCAGCGGCAAATCCACAGTAACAGACCTGCGGCAGCCGGATTTGGAGCCTAGCAACATCGATTGCGATGCCACTAAAGCATGCTGGGAGTTGTAGTTTCCAAAACATCTGTATGGAAATTCTGCTGTCCATTTAAAGGGCAACTTAAGCCTCAAAACAATAAAGAATCAGAAGGAAGAAGGTATCAATTGCAGAAGATTGCCTTCTGATTCTGTATTGTTTTGAGGCTTAAGTTGCCCTTTAAATAGACAGCAGAATTACCATACAGATGGTTGGAAACTACAACTCCCAGCATGCTTTAGTTGCTGGGAGTTGTAGTTTTCAAACATCCATATGGGAATTCTGCTGTCTATTTAAAGGGAAACTTAAGCATCAAAATGATACTGAATCAGAAGGCAGTAGTGGTCATAATATCTACCCTCGACTTATACTCGAGTCAATTTATCCTAATTTTTCACGTAAAAACAGGTACCTCGGCTTATACTCGGGTCGGCTTATACTCGAGTATATACGGTACCTTGGTTTCAGCAGTACTATGACTTTTGCTGTCTTAATGCAGATTAAAGCATTTCTATGAATGAATGTGTAAGCAAACCTTATATTTAGAACAGGGTGACTTGCATTGTACTAGGGTTCCTGAATATTCTGAATCATAACTAATGGGGGTTTAATGTCACAACTTGTGCCGCTCTGAAAGTGTCCTACATAGCTTTATAGGAGAAACATGTCCTGCTGCCTCACCTAATAGGCCCACAAAGGTATATTCTGAGCAGTTTCCATCTTTTACACACCCAGACTTTCTGGTATGATAGCTATGTTTTACTTTACTGTTTGTCATTTTGCCTAATTCTAAATACATGGTGATCTTTTAATGTGTACTTAAGTCCTATTTAAATTAAAGTTTTGATTCCTGACAAAACTAACTAGTAACAACTTATTAATGCCTCACAAATATTGTCATGTGCCTTTTGCTATTGTCGCACTTGTAGAGAAAACAGACACAGTGATTATGGGCAATTCTCACTAATTAAATAAGACACTTACAGGGTTATTCAATACAAGTTCTTATTGTTTAAAATGGTGCTAATTTCGCCCCAACCAATCAGATGTAGCTTTCAAATGTTATATAACATCTGATTGGTTGGGGCAAAATTAGCACCATTTTAAACGATAAGAACTTTTATTGAATCTCACTGTTAGAAGGTGATGGAATTAAAAGTACAGAGTAGTTGTCCCTCAGGGCAGGAAGGCAGGTCCCTTGGTCTCCTAGTGCTCCTGTCGTTGCACCATCATAGTCAACAAAATATAAAGCGAAGACTCTGGGCGTTCAAGCTGCAAACAGGTTTATTGGTGCAATATACACAACATGTTTCGGGTGTAAAACCCTTTCTTGAGAAGGTCAGAAGTATGTATCTTTGGATCTGTTTCCAATTCCATGCCAGAGCTCCTTCTCCCCCACTAAAGCCGCACCAAGACAGTATACAGGTATTCCCCCTGGTGTAACGCATACACTGATGGAGTTCCTCTTCCGGTTTATCTTACCAATCCAGGAGTGCACTGCGCAAAGCAAGCCCAGACAATACAACAGTTATACAGTAACAGTTATACAGGTAAGTAAATTCATAAATTGAAGAAAAAGTATACAAGTCTGGATTCCAGTCCCTACTAGTCTGAAGTCTGAAGTTATCATGATTGTAATGTCCCGAAACACAAACTCTAATTAGGTACATGTTCCAATACATAATGCCCAAGTCGAATGAGGTACAAATACCAATGCTCATCGCCCAAGTCGGGTATGTTCAAAATGTAAAAGTAAATGATTGTATAGAATAGTAAAAGATGTTTTGATAGTCCAGCTCCAATAGAAAAGGTAGGTATAAAAACAGAAAAGGGCATCCAAAATACATCCATGGTGAGATACACATCCATAATGAATACAACTACAGTTCCAACTGTATAGAGGGTACTCCGCTGGAACAGAACGTCTCAGTCAAATGGAATCCTTTTTGCAACAATATCTGATGGAATATTTTCCACAAGCCATTCGATCAGGCCACAGTACACTATACAGGTACCATCTTTATTCAGTTTTCCTAAATATAGAAGCTCCCAGGAAGGAAAAATCAATATTGTCTCCAGCAGTCAGTATAAAACTCCAACCTAAGAGATGAACATATTGGATGTGTTAGAAACTATTTTAACACAAATGGCTGGAAATCAAGCTCCTCGTTAAGTCCATAAAGTGGAAGGGTTTTCAGGTAAAAAATCCATCTTGATTCTCTACTCAAAAGAGTTAGTTCAAGATTTCCGCCTCTTTTGCTTTTAGCTAATTCTATATCCTGGCACCTTAAGGATTTTATGCTCCCTTGGTGTACCTTGCAGAAATGTTCTGCTACCCCTGTGATACCCTTGCCATCACAAAGATCTCTATACCCCAACTTAATGTTAGACATATGTGAGGCTAGTCTATGTTTTAGCTTCTGTGTGGTATTTAAGGCAACTACAGCTCAATACATAGATAACATTTTAGCTTTGGCAGTTTATGCAGTCTCTCACATAATACTGTTTTTTTCCAGAACTATCATAAAAAACATCTTTATGTACCATACGGGGACATTTTGAACATTTCCCACATGGAAATGTACCCTTTAAACAAACCTCTGTTCCAACAGTATGGGTGGATTTAACAAAATGACTACGGGTAACATAATCCGCTATACTTTTGCTTCTTCGCGCTGTCAGAAGTGGAGTCTCTGGAATAAAGTTACACAAAACAGGATCGCTGTGCAAAATCTGCCATTTGTCAGATAAAGTACATTTATTTTGTTACCATTGAGCATTAAAATTAGTAATAAAACATAATCTATTGTCTGTTTTTCTGATGCTTCTGATGCTTATTGCCGACACCTATTGCTATAAGTAAAATAATATTTTCTCCATTTGAAATTGGTCTAGACTTAACTCCAAGGCTTAGAACACATGGGCCAATTTCATGCTGATAATTCCAACAGATTTAACAATCAGTATTATGCACAATTGGTCTTGTGGATATAGCATTGAAATGGCTGATCTGACCAAAACAATTGGGCTGGGTATACCAGTATACATGTATACCAGCCTTAGCTTTGATTTACCACAAACTAAATGTAATTCATTTCAGGTAAATTAATTTTATTCTAAATACAAATAACACACATAGATTTCCCTAGTGGGACCAACACATTTCTATTAATTTACACCTTGGTGAATTTATCAATTCGTATTCCCTACATCATTATATGACATCATTCCTGGATGCACAAAACATTATATAATGGTTATGAAGTGACTCAGAGTGCAAAATAAATGATTTAAAATGAAGATTTACATTACCTCGCACATACATCAAGATTCCTCCAATAACAATCAGAAGATTTTCCCAAAATAATTGAACCTGACTTGTAAGGTAAGATAAAAACACATACTGTATTGGGGAAGAAAATAGTTCAGCAACCAGTTTAGTCTATACAATTCCTTTAGACAGATAGAATGTCACCAGTTTTTCTAGTAAAACAGATTCAAATCAGGCTTTCATAACAAAGGCTATTGCAAGTTAAAAAGTGGTGACTTTCATATTTTGTCACTTTTCCTGCTGAAATACTAAATAACTAGCTCTCATTTCTATATGTACATAAATTATTGTATTCTGGGGCAACACGGTGGCTCAGCGGTTAGCACTAATTTCTTGCAGCGATGAAGTCCTAAGTTCGATTAAACCCTTGAACACATCTGCAAGGAGTTTGTATGTTTTCCCGGTGCTTGCATGGGTTTCCTCCGGGCACTCCGTTTTCTCCAATAATCATAAAGACAAACTGATAGGTTGTATGTTTCAAATAAATGTTCTTCGATTGTAAGCTCTTTGGGGCAGGGCCTGATGTGAATGTGTACATGTAATTGTAAAGCGCTATGGAAGATGTTGAATATATACATATGCGCTACAGAAGAAGTTGGCGCTATATAAATCCACAATAATAATAATTGACCCTATTGCTATTTTACCTATTAACATTAACAAGCCTTGATCTCATACTGTGATAGGTTTTGGGTAAAGTTTCTACTTTTTTTTATAAATATATAAAACAAAATATCTGAATTTTTTGTTGCTAAGTCTGGCAAAACATAAGGAGCAAAACATACAAATATTGCCCAAGGTTCACTAGGGGATCCCTTTATATTGTCTCTTTAAAGTTTAATTACACAGGATCCCTTTAATTTATCTCTTTAATGTGGGCTTAAAGATACAATAATACAAAAATGATAATTAAGGTTTTAAATATGGGGTTTCCACAAATTAAAAAAAAAAACACACACCTGTTTATGTTTTTTTACCAATGTAATTATTAGGGTATTTTTCTTTAATTTTTCTTTATTAATAAGGTAATGAATGTAGGTAACCAAACCAATACCAAAGGGGTTATCCTATTGGGATTTTACACTCCTTACCATTTTAAGATCCCATTTTTTCTATTGATATTTATTCTATACAGTCTGACTGTAATTGCAAATATAATGATAGTTACACTGGTGTCCTCAAGTTCCTCCCGTTCCTCTCTTCGCCATCCGATGTTCTTCTTCCTTAGCCACCTTTCCCTGTCTGACATGATACTTACAGCCAGTATTGTTCCTATAATGCTATGTGGTATAATAAAAGGACAGGTTACCATGTCTATTGCTGATTGTATTACCCAGTTTTATTTTTTTGGCATCGCTTTGGCCTCGGAAAGTCTTCTTCTTGGAGCAATGTCCTTTGACAGATATTTGGCTGTGTGCAACCCTCTGCGATATCGGTCAATAATGGACCAAAAACTTTGCCTGCAACTTGTAAGTCTATGTTGGGGTTTAAGCATCACAATTTCATTGACAATGGCTGTAATGATGAGCAGTTTACAATTTTGTGGCCTAAATATTATCGACCATTTCTTCTGTGATTTTTTTCCTATACTACAACTTTCTTGTTCAGAAACTTCTACTGTCAAACTGGGGCAAATGTTGATTGCATCACCTGCCGCTTGGTTTCCATTTGTATTTACTGTTGTAACATACGTTTATATCTTCATCACTGTTCTTAGAATTCCATCAACATCGGGGAGACAGAAAGCTTTCTCCACTTTCAGCTCCCATTTATCTATTGTGTGTATTTTCTTTGGATCAATAATTGCTCTCTATTTGGTTCCCTCCCCTGCTGGAACATCCTTCAATGCAAACAAGTTTGTTTCTATGCTGTACACTGTGGTCACTCCACTGCTTAACCCTGTGATATACAGTTTGCGGAATGTGGAAATAAAGACGTCCTTAAAAAAATATATGTGGGCCATGAGGAAAGTTACAAAGCTGTGAATCTGTGGTTCATATCTCCACTGATAAAAGTCACCTGGGTTGTAAGGATAGATACAGTATGTGTAAGGTGGAAATGTACCTGCAGTATCCTGTGTCTTAAAGCAGTAGTTTAGAAGAAATCCAACGAGTTTCTCCCTGAACCCTGTGGATGGTGTAGGTCTGCCCACCTTCAGTGCCTGGGAAATGTCTGACACGCGTCTTCCTTTAGTGAATGCGCAGAATGTGTGAGGATCCGTCAGGACTGCTGTCTGTGTGATCCGACTGGTTGGACGATTCTAAACACACACACCACTTCAAGCTACTGAGTTCACTGATTAATGGATGAACAATCACATGACCATTACAGCAGCTTGCTGACTTCACTAATTAATGGAGGAGTAATTAGGTACTACCTTTTTCTCTCTCCCACCCCCTCCCATACCAGATTGCCTCATATTCCCAGCATCCCCTATGAAATCAATCTTAGATCACTTTTTCAACCATCCCTCTCAGAGTTAGACACAAACAAATCTTTATTAAAACAACACAAGTTCCCCCTGCCTTTGTTACAGTAGTGTGGGAAGAGGGTTTTAACTTTTCCTCCCCTGTCTCTCACTGCCTGATCAGCTGTAAAAATGAACTTAGAGAGTCAGGGAGGAAAGGATTTCTTACTGCAGCCAAATGGGTGTATCTGCTACCATAATGATGGACATTGAGTGACAGCACTCCCAGAACAGGGGAAGACCCCCCCCCCCCCAGGAACTAGGAAAATAGGTAGGGGGAGTGTTGGGGGATGGTGTACTTTAAAATAAACCAAAAAAAAAAAAAAGCTTTTTTCTCAGTGGAGATACCCTTTAAGTAATATTAAGTCAATTCAATCAGACTTGTTTAGTAATTAAAGACCTTTCACTACTTGTTCAAGTGGCTTCCTTAGGTCAATTGATTAGTAGGGACATTTCCCAGCATATACAAAGGTATGTTTAATGTGTTAATTACAGTATATGTTAATTGTCCTAGTGAAAACTGCAGATGTAAAGATCCATCTAACATAATCCCGCCACCATATGCAGTTGAATTGATTTAATATTGATAAGTGCATGTCCATCCTTAAAACAAAAAAAAATTAGTCACTTGAATATTTTTCCCCATAACCTAACTGCTATTTTTAACACTTCATTACAAGAATTTCTAACCAGGGATTTAATGATAACTATTGCTCTCATTCTCTCCCTTCCTGGTTGCTGCCTCCTCCTTTCCTCTTAATGAGCTTTTTGGAACTTGATCATGTGCAGAGAAGGCATCAGGGGAAACAGCAGTCAATCATTGGTTGTGATTTCAGCTGTCACAGCCTTGATTGACTGCATGGAGGGAGAAGCTGGCTTCCTCTGCCATAATGGGGACAATAATTATCCTTAAATATCTGGTTAGTAATACATCTAATAGCATGCTGAACATTTTGTTTAGAATTAGGAGCAGGTAACTGACAAGTGGCCAGTTTTTTAATTAAAGGATAACTATACTCTAAAAATATACTTGTACCTGGGGCAGGGAGGTAGGATTGATTATTCCTACCTTACAATATTGTTTCATAAGTAAGTAATTTTCCAGGTTAGTCCTGGTCTAGTCCTGTATTAAAGATAGTGCTGAAGCCAGGAGGAAGACTGGCAGAATCAATTTTCTTTGGTCTGGTGCTCCTTTTAACTGGTTATAAAAAAAATGTTTTTACACACTATAGTTCTCCTAGGGTGGACATGCCCTTTAATGTACAATGACCTGAATGACTGGAGTTGTGATACCTTTTATTGGCTAAGCCCCCTTCATCAGGCTGGATGTTACAAAAGAAACCTTGTTATATCCAGCATGATGAAGGGGGTTCAGGACTCCTAAAAGCTTGCTATTTTTGTTGTCTAGTTAGCCAATAAAAGGTATCACAACTCCACTTTTATTCTCTTACTAATGGCTAACACGGTACAACCTCAAATATTGCTCTGAATGATCGAAAACCTTCATACCTGGAAATTAAGGTACTGACTACCACACAAGGTGAACATTGAGGTTAAGACCAGATTGACTACATTATTATATTATTAAATTTTTTTGTATATAACATTATGATCTGAGCTGCACTTGATAATATAACACAAAAATCATTAAATGTCTAAATAGAAAATTGTTAACGAGTGCCCAGAAATTTTTATGGGTTAAAAAATGATACATGGTTTGTTATTTCTATTATACATGGTTTTCCTCTACACTTAATTTAAAATATACACATGTTGAGCCAAAGAAAGGCATGGAGAAAAAAGAAATATTGAGGAAAATTGATTTGCACCAGAAGAATCGTGTGATAATCTTGGAACTTTATGTATTAATACCAGTAAAGTTGAATATTGTTTTATTTGAAAAAGAAAAAACATATATTTTTGTATTGTAATCTTAACTGATATGAATTATTATTTGTCAGTTCACCCTGAGAGTTTATTGTAAGTCCCTTCAGGGGTATATTTGTCAAATATTGATAACACAAAACGTAGGGGTTTTTTTATAGCTAGGACCTAGTCCACACTTTTCCATCTCTATTATCAAAATGGTCATTAACCAAGTTGAATCTGCTAACTGCCTTGGAGTAATCTTTGACTCCTCTCTTTCCTTCCATCATCACATTCACAGTGTCACTGAGACTTGTTATTTTCTCTTTTGCAATATTGTGAAGAAAGCATTTTCCTCCCTCGCACCACTACTAAAATGCTTGTGCATGCCCTTATAATCTCCCATCTTGACTAGTGTAACATTCTGCTACTTGGTCTCACGGCATGTCATCTCTCTCCTCTCCAGTCTATCTTAGCTTGGATCATCTCACTTCCTCCAAAAGAGAACCCGCAACCCAGAAACTGCAGTCCATATAGTGGCTTCCCATCAAACAAAGAATCATATTCAATACCCTTCTTTTAACATTTAAAGCCCTTCACTCTGCTGCTCCTCCCTATGTATCTTCTCTCATGGTTCTTTATGTTCCTAGATGTGCCCTGCACTCCTCACAAGGCAATCTTCTCTTAAAACTGCTTCCTCCTGCCTTAAACCATTCTCTCATGCTGCTTTAGCTCTTTTAAATCTAAACTTATTATCCTACATTCCTGAAAACCAGCACAATCACAATTAATGGTTGCCATCTGTCAATGCATTTTTGAGCATTTCTATCCCTCCCTCACTTGTATCTATATCCCTCCCACTTAGATTGTAAACTCTTACGAGCAGGGATCTATTTCCTAATATCCACACCACACTTATTTATATATATATAAAACGTTGCCATTATGTGCTATGTTTAATAAATCATTTTGAAGAAATCCTGGAGTGCTCCTGAACCTTACTGAAATCTATTTCTGAATTTATAGGAAGCACCCAGGTCTATTGTGGATAACACCTGTGGTTTTGAGTGCCACTCACACTGGTTGGTATATATATATATATATATATATATGTAGAAAAACGCCGAGCACTCCAAGGACGAAAGATCAAAGATTTATTAACACAGGTAAATCAACATGAACCTCCTTGTTCTATATATATATATATATATATATATATATATATAATTGTTGGGGTAGCCGCACTCTCACTAATTATATCTCACACTGTTGGCCAGGGTGCATCCCTTGGGTTCATATAGTAGTATAGTAACGGAGCACTCCATGGAGTCTTATAATCAGCAGATATTGTAGCGTCTACGCGTTTCAGCCACGTCCGTGGTTGAAACACGTAGAACACTACAATAATCTGCTGATTGATAATAAGTCCATGGAGTGCTGTTACTATATTACATATATAATAATATATATATATATATATATATATATATATATATATATTGTATAGCAATACAGCAGCATCATAAATTCACACGTATGTTCCAATGCTGAACAATACAAATAGTTTATTAGGCTTATTCTGATACATACATAGCAGCAACGTTTCAGGTAAGTCCTTTATCAAGCCATCAGAACTCCTTGATGGCTTGATAAAGGGACTTACCCGAAACATTGCTGCTATATATGTATAAGAACAAGCCTAATAAACTATTTGTATGTTCAGCATTGAACATGTTATAGACTCTAGATTATTTTGTACAGCTGTGCATCTACGACTGACCGAGAGTGCTACGAATCTGTTGAGATTGTGTATATTATATATATATATATATATATATATATTATATAATATATTACAATACAAGAATTGTGGAAGCACTCAATTAGGCTAATTTACAACTACATTTAGCGGAAGTGCTACGATCTGGTCAAAACATTTATACAAACATAGAAAAGAAATCAATGCACATTCTAGGCCCCAACAATATCATATTATCGCACACTGGCATACTTATAAACAAAGGGGTTTTAGTATACATTACTGTGATCACATGAATGAAAATCCTTCAAACCACGTCAAGGTAACCCCAGTCTGGAGGTCCTAACGTCTAACCTTTTCAATTTCTTTTACTTAATTACGATTAGCAAACTTTTGCATTTCTCATTCTTACACACTGGATCATATAACAGGCTCTCTCCCTTCCCCTCAGCCCTTGGCTTTTTAAAATGAGGGAAGAGGCCATCCAGTGCTTTATATTAAAGGCAGAGACCTCCCATTAAAGGGGCGTTTGGGGGTGTATTCCACATGGAGGCTTGACCAAGCCTCCCAATAAATACATACAATACAAGAATTGTGGAAGCACTCCAATTAGGCTAATTTACAAATACATTTAGCGGAAGTGCTAATGATCTGGTCAAAACATTTATACAAACATAGAAAAAGTAATCAATGCACATTCCTAGGCCCCATACAATTTCATATTATCTGCACACTGGCATACTTTATAAACAAAGGGGTTTTAGTATACATACTGTGTCACATGAATGAAAAGCCTTCCAACCACGTCAAGGTAACCCCAGTCTGGAAGGTCCTAACGTCTAACCTTTTCAATTTCTTTTATCAATTACGATTAGCAAACTTTTGCATTTCTCATTCTTACACACTGGATCCATATAACAGGCTCTCTCCCTTCCCCCTCAGCCCTTGGCTTTTAAAATGAGGGAAGGAGGCCATCCAGTGCTTATATTAAAGGCAGAGGACCTCCCATTAAAGGGGCGTGTTGGGGGTGCTATTACCACATGGAGGCTTGACCAAGCCTCCCAATAAATACTACAATACAAAGATTGTGGAAGCACTCCAATTAGGCTAATTTACAACTACATTTAGCGGAAGTGCTACTGATTGGTCAAACATTATTACAAACATAGAAAAGATAATCAATGCACATTCCTAGGCCCCATACAATATCAATTATCTGCACACTGGCATACTTTATAAACAAAGGGGTTTAGTATACATTACTGTGACAATGAATGAAAAGCCTTCCAACCACGTCCAGGTAACCCCAGTCTGGAAGGTCCTAACGTCTAACTTTCAATTTCTTTACTTCAATTACGATTAGCAAACTTTTGCATTTTCATCTTACACAGGATCCATAAAAAGGCTCTCTCCCTTCCCCCTCAGCCCTTAGGCTTTTTAAAATGAGGGAAGAGGCCATCCAGTGCTTTATATTAAAGGCAGAGGACCTCCATTAAAGGGGCGTGTTGGGGGTGCTATTACACATGGAGGCTTGACCAAGCCTCCCAATAAATACATACAATACAAGAATTGTGGGAAGCACTCCAATTAGGCTAATTTACAACTACATTTGCGGAAGTGCTACTGATCTGGTCAAAACATTTATACAAACATAGAAAAAGTAATCAATGCACATTCCTAGGCCCCATACAATATCAATTATCTGCACACTGGCATATTTATAAACAAAGGGGTTTTAGTATACATTACTGTGATCACATGAATGAAAAGCTTCAACCACGTCAAGGTAACCCAGTGGAAGGTCCACGTCTAACCTTTTCAATTTCTTTACTTCAATTACGATTAGCAAACTTTTGCATTTTCATTCTACACACTGATCCATATAACAGGCTCTCTCCTTCCCCCTCAGCCTTAGGCTTTTTAAAATGAGGGAAGAGGCCATCCAGTGCCTATATTAAAGGCAGAGGACCTCCATTAAAGGGCGTGTTGGGGGTGCTATTACCACATGGAGGCTTGACCAAGCCTCCCAATAAATACATACAATACAAGAATTGTGGAAGCACTCCAATTAGGCTAATTTACAACTACATTTAGCGGAAGTGCTACTGATCTGGTCAAAACATTTATACAAACATAGAAAAGATAATCAATGCATATCTGTTGTATTCAATTAGATCAACTGGACTTGAAATGTAGTTCTTGAAGACGTTTCGCTAGTCATCCGACTGGCTTCTCAATTAGAATGACTTGTACAAGAACTGTGGCAATTATGTACCCTGGAAAATCCCAATAGCATATCACAGCCAGGTGTTAAGGGTGTGATTAGATAGTGGCTAAGAGGTGTTATAGGAACGCCCAGAGTAAGGTGTTAAAAAAAGCATTGTACATGGCAGACAGTTGGTGTCGAACCCCCCCACTCTATTTAGGCTTGGTTTCTTTATTCACATAAATGGCTCCTTAACACCTCTCTTGAACCAGTCACGGTCCTTCGCCAGTATGTTAACATTACAATCTTCAAAGGTATGCCTTTATCCTTAAGATGCAGATACACGGAGTCCTGACCCGAGGAATTGGCTCTTCTGTGCTGGGCCATACGTCGATGCAGTTGTGTTTGGTTCCCCCACATACAAATCAGAGCATTCTTCACTGCACTGCACTGCATATATGATGTCGCTTTCTTGTGTTTTGGTTTGGTCTTTCGGATGTACCAATTGGCCTCAGTGTGTTGTTCGGTTTAAAGCAGACAGGGATACGATGTTTTTTGAAAATTCTTCTTAATTTCTGGAGACCCTGCTACATATGGGATGACCATGTTCTTCCTCCTGTCTTGCTTTTCCCCTTCACTGTGGTATTCGTGTTTTTCTTTTCTTTCCTTTGCTTTTTGACAAAGGCCCAGTCTGGATATCCACAAGTTTTAAGGGTCCCTCGAGATGTTTCATTTCTTTAGCCTTGCCTCTGTGCTAGTGGGGATGTTCTCGGCTCTGTGTTGCAGGGTTCTGATGACCCCCAGCTTGTGATCTAAAGGGTGGTGGGAGTCAAACATCAAATACTGATCTGTGTGGTTGGTTTCTGTAAACCTCTACTTCCAGTTTACCATTTTCCTTAACTTCTACCAAGCCGTCCAAGAAAGCCAGTTGTTGTTTTGTACCTCTTCCCTTGTGAATAATGTTTTGGTCCACCGCATTAATGTGTTCTGTGAAAGCTTGTACTTCCTTCTGGTGGATTTTAACCCAGGTGTCATCAACATATCTGAACCAGTGGCTGGGTGCTATGCCCTTAAAGGTATTAAGCGCCTGTGTTTCTACCTCCTCCATGTAAAGGTTGGCCACATAGGTGAAATGGAGATCCCATAGCACATCCATGTTTTTGCTTATAGAACTTATCCCTGTATTTGAAATAGGTGGTATTCAGGCACAAGTCCAACAAGGAACACACCTGTTCTGGGTTGAGATCAGTTCTGCTGGTAAGAGTGCTGTCTTGGCCCAGCCGTTTTCTCACCATGTCAACAGCCTCCTTGGTGGGTATACAAGTGAAGAGAGATGTCACATCATAGGACACCATAGTTTCTTCTACACCGAGTACTATATCTTCAATCTGTTGGTGAAATCCTGAGAGTTCTGGATGTGATGCTTAGAACTTCCACCAAAGGTCCTAAGATGTTAGCTAGATATTTTGCCACCTTGTATGTTACCGAGTTGATGCTGTGACTATAGGTCTTAGTGGGGCCCCTTCCTTATGTATCTTTGGGAGTCCATATATGCTAGGATGTGCCTCACCAGGGTAGAGGCAATGATACATGCTCGGTCAATGGCTTTTCCTTTGAAGCTGTTGTAGTAAGTCTATGACTCTTTCTTGTAACGGCTGGTGGGATCCCTTGTTAAAGCCTCAAGTGTTGTTATCGGCCAGGAGCATGGTCACCTTATCATGGTAGTCTGAGGTGTTGAGTACCACTGTGCATCTTCCTTTATCTGCTGTAGAATGGTGATACTGGAATCTTTCTTGAGGGATGTTAAGGCTCTTCTTTCCTGTGTAGTCAGGTTAGATGAAGGAATTTAGCACTGGCTAAGGCTGCAGATACCTTAAGGCGAAGTTGTTCTGCCTCACTCTGTGATACCTTATTACTGTGGATAGAGGCTTCTGTGGCTGCTATAATATCCACCACAGGGATGGCTTTAGGGGTGATGGCAAAATTCAAGCCCTTACCAAGGACTTCCATTTCTGGCTGGGTCGGGTCTGTTAGACAAGTTTCTCACCCATTCCTCCTTGTTTGATGAAGTGGACACTTCCCTCCTTTTGTATCCAAGGTAGGTGTTCTCCTTTGGGGTGTTCTTGAATGACAGAATAGAAGAACTTGTTTGTTGCCTTTGTTTGCCCTACAGTGCTGAGAAAGCTGTGTTGTTTGGTGAACTCCATCACTCTTTCCCAGATGGACACGGTAGCTGTGAGGCCAGGTTCTGTTTCTAGTGACTAATGGTGCATTAAAGCATCGACTGTAAAATGGGTCTGTCGTACCCGTTCACTTAGGAGCTGTGTTTGAGCCTTTTGCAGTATCTGTTTGGCTCTGATGCCTTTAACCGTGGAATCCAGACGTATACTGCATGGTATAGCCTTTGTGTCTGCATCGGAGGTTAAATGCAGGTGGTTTCTGTAGTCTGCCAATTTCCTTGCTGTCTTTTCATATTGCCGTACAAGTTTGAGGGTTTTCTCCCCAAAATGATTAGAATATGCTTGTGAAGGTTCTCATTCATCCAGGTCATGGTATATATGTTGTATTCAATTAGATCAACTGGACTTGAAATGTAGTTCTTGAAGACGTTTCGCTAGTCATCCGACTGGCCAGTCGGAGACTAGCGAAACGTCTTCAAGAACTACATTTCAAGTCCAGTTGATCTAATTGAATACAACAGATATACCATGACCTGGATGAATGAGAACCTTCACAAGCATAATCAATGCACATTCCTAGGCCCCATACAATATCATATTATCTGCACACTGGCATACTTTATAAACAAAGGGGTTTTAGTATACATTACTGTGATCACATGAATGAAAAGCCTTCCAGCCATATATATATATATATATATATATACCATGAAAAACGAGGAGCACTCCTGGGTCTTCTTAAAGCAATTTATTTGGTGCAAAATAAATTTTAACTGCACTTTACCTTTAATGGACAAGATGGTGGGAGGAGTTTGATAATGTTCTAAAATGGGTGCTCACTGTGAGTTGTATATGGCTTGAGAAAGGTCTAAGAAACAAGACCGAAACGTTGCCTTGAATTTTGTCTAGGAGTGCTCCTCGTTTTTCATGGCTTACAAGTGGTCTTGGAATGCACCTGGGCATATAACCAGCTTGAAGTGAGTGTCTGTATCCAGCAGCTGTTATATATATACCTCTTTAAATAGGCACACTGCTTTCCAATATATTATAATGCCCTAGTGCTACCGCCAAATCCTCTTAATACATCTCATGTGGGTAATAAAGTGCACACAAAGGACTTTTCAAATATGAGACAAGTTTATACAAACATGGTGCAACAAGGCAATGTTTTGGTCCTACAGCATGGGCCTTTATCAAGTTCCTCATTTTTCATGGTTTACAAGTGGTCTTGGAATGCACCCTGGCATTTAACCAGCTTGTGAGTGTCTGTATCCAGCAGCTGTATATATATATATATATATATATATATATATATATATATATACACAAAAAAGTTCAAACATACAGCAGCCCTTAATAAGAGATGTAAATGTCCATTTTATTCTCAATAATATACAAGTACTCATGGGTTCCAAAGAAATGCAACGTTTCGGGGATAACCCCTTTATCAAGCTGATGGAACAGTGGTCAGACTAACAGTTGGTTGGCCACAATGTAGCCAGTTAAATACCCAAACCACAGGAAGTGGAAACAAACAATACAAGTTAATTAATTTAAGTTCACATAGATTCCAAGGCTACACGGTGCCACCCAGTGGCCTATTGGGATACCCTGTCGCGGTTCCACGACAATCTGAACGATATGCACCCTGAGATCAGGTTTGACCTTAGTTGGAGTCACACCAAAGTTCACTTTTTAGACATTCGTATCTCCAAGAAGGAGAACAGTATTTCATCCCAGCTGTATCAGAAGCCTACTGACCGCAATCAGTTACTGCTTTTTACTAGCCAGCATCCCCCACATATTAAGAATGCCATACCCTACAGCCAGCTCAAAAGGGTTGACAGATTGGTTGGAGATGATGTGATCAAAGACAAGCAAATGGATGATATGTGCCTTAAATTCAGAGAAAGGGGTTATCCTGGCTCTATTGTACATAGGGCAAGGAGAAGAGTTGAACAACCACAGGAGTGAGTCAGAGGGGGTAATAGGTTGACTTTTGTTACCAATTTTGATCCTTGGAGCCAGCAAGTGGTACAGATTTTATGGAAGCATTGTTCCCTATTGACATGCCCTGGGATCCCCGAATTCTTGAATCCGCCCCTGATATCATATAGACGAAGTAGAACGATAGGTTCCTGTATTAAGAATAAAGGAGATACGGTGGCCCCTGATAACATTCCTAATTAGTTAAGTGGTAAGAATGAAGGGATGTTTCCATGTTTGAATTGCATTTTCTGCCCCACACACCGGTCTTAACAGAATTTGTTATTACACACGTGATGTTTTCGTAAGGTAAGGTCTGAAGAAGGTACCATACTGGTACCGAAACGTCACGTGTGTAATAAATAATACATTCTGTTAAGACCAGTGTGCGCTGTGGATTTTATATATGCTTCTTAACTGGTCAAATTAGACTTTATCATATTTAAGAGATGTAAAATCTTTTGGGTGTAGAAACAATGAAAACAAGCCCATACAAAGTTCAACTGTATAATAAATAATCTTAGGGGCATACATATAAAGGATTGTTAGGTTCATTATTGCTCGTGTTTTTGACAGTTTTTGAAGTTTCTATCCTGGAAATGGGGCCCTGGAAGGTGTCAGTACATTACTGTGTGTTTCCAATACATACTGTATAAGGGTCCGTGGGGAGTGTTACCTTCCTCTTCTCCCCAAACCCCAAGACTCTAAAGTTGTTTACAGACCTTGCTGTACCTGCCTTTTCTGTAGATTTTTGGGTAACAGCCATCTGTGAAAGCCTACGTCAGTCCCAAAGCTGCTTACTTTGCTTCTATGTGAACCAGCTCACAACAACAGAATAGAAGATGTGAGTATGACGGTGAGGGATTGGGGTCTGTAAAGTAACTTTAGACACATCTTTGGAAAAGCTAAATATAATGAAAAATATGAATGTAGTGCTTAACCTATATATATATATTTTGATGAGATGGTGGACTTGTCCTTTAACTTAAATAAAAATGTAAAGATTTGTAAATGTAGCTGAACCATAGAATAAAGCAATACTACTGTATATGCCAACCTCTATCTGAGCTAAGAAAAAAACTTCACTGTTGAGTTTACTACCAGTATGATATTATTTTCAAAGTTAATTCAGAGCTTACCCTCCCTAAGCAGAATTTACCCTCCCTATGCAGAGCTTGCCCTCCCCATGCAGAGCTTGCCCTCCTTAAGCAGAGGTTACCCTCCCTAAGCAGAGGTTACCCTCCCTAAGCAGAGCTTGCCCTCCTTAAGCAGAGGTTACCCCCCTTAAAGGGCATGTCCACCTCTTTTTTGAAGTTTTTATATATTATAGTTATTGGTCCCCCAGCCCCAACCGCCATAATAGAATTGTTAGAAAGTGCCCCGATAGTTACTATCCTCCACCGCACAGTCATGGCCCTCTGCTTGCACGGAAATGCAAGCAGGGGGTGGGACCATCAGCCGTGTCCCTGATTGGCTGAGAGGCAGCCAATCAGGGATGTGGCTGCCAGCGGCTCAGAATGCCGGAGGATAGAGGGAAGGTAAGTAACTATTGGGGGACTTTCTAACAATTCTATTACGGCGGTTGGGCCTGGGGGACAAAATAACTATAATATGTCCAAGGGGTTTTGCGCTAGGGGGAGGGAGAAGAAAACGGGAGGGAGAGGGGGGGGGGAGGACTCTCCTGCGCATGCCTCAGACCTTGTCGAGGTTGTAGTCACACAGAGCTTCCTACACTACACTTTCTTGGACTTTGGAGGGGCATAGCATTGCAACCATAAGGAGCTGGGATGTAAGGTAAGGATTTTTGTACATTACAGAGTGGGGCTAGTATGGGGTTACATTTCAGTTTTGGGGGTGGAAATGCCCTTTAAGCAGAGGTTACCCTCCCTAAACTTTGCAGTCTGTCAGAAAGTCCAGAGCAAACTTCACTAAAATCCAAATCACTAAGGGCCTCGTTTAACCAGACTCGCAGGGCAAATATATGGAGGTAAAGTCGCGCTAACCAGTTCGCTACCGGTTAGTGCGAGTTACGCAAAAATCACCCCGCGCATCCGACACTCGCGATTTAATATCGCGTTGGCGCTAGTTTTAGTGCAGGATTTAGTGCAGCAAATAGCTGGCGTTAAAATCCCGCAGTGGGTAAATCCCTTACCGGGATTTATCCACATTCTCAAATGCGATATTAAATTGCTAACAGGCCTTTTACCCAGAGCGATGGCGGCTCTGCGTAAATGAGCCTGTAAAGGTTTTATTTCAATGTTTCAATACTGTAATAAGTATCTTCATCAAGACAAAACATTTTTTAAATAAGGTACTGCGCCTTAATACATCCCATCACATTCTTCACAAACTTCCCATCCTCCTGGGCATTGCCACGCACCAAATAAAAACAGCTAAAATATCAAAATATTGAGATTACCAGCATCCAGACATCCAGGGAGTATCCTGTTATAGGCTTAGTTACAAAATGTTCCATGTCTATTGCAGTGAACATTGTGCTAAACATTGTAAAATATGCAATCTATGGGTATGCTCTAAGATATAAAACATAAAAGGATCCTAGAAAACATTTATAGGGCATGTATGTATTTTTAGGAGCAGGAGATGTAACTATGCTGGCGAGGGATTCGGGGCTCTTTGGGAGGAGCTTAACCTATTGAGGACTTGTCCATTAACTTAATTTAAATGTAAAGATTTGGTAAATATAGCTGAACCAGAGAAAAAAACAATACTGTATGTCAACTTCTACTGTATCTGAGCCAAGAAAAAACTTGACTGTTGAGTTTCCTATTCCTTATTTTCAAAGTTAATTCAGGGCTTATCTCCCTCCCTAAGCATATAGGGGCTGATTTATCCAAAGCCACAGCGCAATTTCTCAGAGTTAAATGTGATTTAATATCGGTTACCATGACTTAACTCCTTCATTGCGCTGGCTGCAGGGTTTTCGCAAAAGAGCGCAACTATTTAGTGCCAAAGGGAGCCGATATGGCTGTGGGTAAAGGCCCCTGGTGGTAAATCCCGAAAGGCCTATAGAGTCCATCTTTTTTTCAGACTTATTTTCTGCTTATGGTTATGCAGAAAATAATCCTGCATGTGGATTATGGATTACTGCCTTTTAAAGGTTATGTTAACCAAAAATCTTTGCACCTGTTTATAGACCAAATAGAGTTAAATAAATATGGCAGGCTTGAGTTTGAGTTATCTCACATTTCCGTGAGCTATGGTTCCTGAGATATTTGAATAAAAAACTGACCCCCCCTTAATTACTCATATACTATTGAGGCTATTGCATGATTAGTTAAAGGCTCACTTAATACAATTTTTTTTTTTTTTTAATGTACTAACTTAACTAAAAATCAACATTTCATATCTATTATCTCATTGTCACAGCCATACATTTATTTTTACAGCAGGCGGAACTAGGAAGTAAAGAAATAAAATACAATAAAAAGAAACATTTCCTTACGACCACAAATTTGAAAAGTACATTTGACAATTAATTTACACCTTGGGGGTTTTGCTTCCATATTCCCTTCATCATTATTGTTTAACCAACTGAGGGTGCATAAAGATATATAAATAAGCAAAATCACATCATGCAGATCAGAGTAATAGTGAATTAACATGTGACTCTTCATGTACCGTAGACAATCACCTTGAATAGCTGACAATTAATCCAGATTCTTTTGAATAAAACTAAACACCTCTAAAAATAACTAGAATTATTTTACTAAAGGTAAGTGAAATTCAACTGTCTACTTACAGTATCTGTTGTTTTGTCTGTCATTTGGTTTCCACACTCACACACCTTGGTGAACTTTCATATTGTTAAAGATAGTGCTAATTTTGCCCCAACCAATCAGATATTATTTAACATCTGATTGGTTGGGGCAAAATTAGCACCATTTTAAACAATAAGAACTTTTATTGAATTACCCTGTATAAGTTTTAATAAAGTGTAATAACATTTATATGTTAAATCAACCACATTAGTATTAAATCTGACAGCCCAAAACCTATAACTTTTTAAGTATTCATTTTCCACACATTTCATTAACCCAAATAGTTTAAAAGCAATCACCAGAGCTACACACTGTGTTAAAATGTATCTCCAATGCCTAAACTACCAGGGAGATGTAATAAGATTCTTATTGTTAAAAATGGTGCTAATTTTGCCCCAACCAACCAGGTGTTAGCTTTCAAATGGTAGCTAACATCTGATCAGCTAGGGCAAAACTAGCACCATATTTAACATTAAGAACTTGTATTACCCTGTAAGGGTAAGTTTGGCGATTTCAGTATACTTAATGGTTTTTACTGTACGTGCATGCACAGGGCATACTTGCATGTGCATAAAGTACAAACCCTGTTTCTCCCCAGAACACCTATACATTGTAAGTTTCTTCTCTAGTAAGTTGCATTTTGTACATGTAAGTAATAGATTCTATAACTAAGAAGGCTTCCATGTTGTTGCCAGTACATGGCTTCAAAAAGCAATGCTCCGTGACCCCAGGATTCACTGTTTCTATGCAATGATTTTCTAGCTTCTGTTTCTAGCAAAAGATAACATTTCTAAATATTTCTATATTCATATTTATGTTGCTGGTGGTGCTCCATGTAAATGCCATTTTTTTAGGAACATGCAGCCCAAGAAGTCACAAGTTCATATCCCCTAGCTTACTTATAAAAAAAATACCACATGGTCTACTTGTCTGAATTTATTGCTATTTTGTTTGTTTGTTCCCAGGGGCATAATTACCACGGTAACAACCACGGGGGGGCATCTTCTTAGTTTTCCTATGACAGATATTGCCTTCTCCCAGAAATTAACAGTGGGTGAAGTAGGATAGGGGCCCCATCGTAGTTTTGCAGGGGGGGCCCAGTGATTGCAAGTTACACCACTGTTTCTACATATGTGCAAACTTTATATACAGCAGCTCTGTTTTTTTAATTTCAAACTAGCATAAATTGCTGACAGCCTTCCTGGAACAATACAAAATAGTGAACTGATTTTACTGACATTTACTTGTGGTGCAAAACTAAAGTGCTGGGTTTGGAAGCAAACAGACCATTGGGACACAGGTTAAATTCTACAGGCTTCAATTTTTTTGTTTCTATCATATTTCTAGCAAAAGGTAAAGAGTCTACATGTACTGATAACCCACCTAGTAGTCCTAGTGCAGTTGAGGTAGAAAGCTTACTTTTTAGCAAGACCCAGTATAGAAAGTTGCAGGTTTAATTCCCCATACCTACTTATTTTTTTACTGAAATGTTAATATTCTTTTTCTTTTTTACACATCCTTTTTTCTTTTTTTTACATCCATGCTATCAAAGAAATAAACTGCAAAGATTTATTTGTGATTTAAAAAACAAAGGAATGTATCATTGTTAGTGACAGGAGCATTTGTAATGTGTTTACACAAAAACTTCACTGAGACCTGTGTTTTGTGTCAGAGGGAGGGGTGATCTCTGAGCTGTAACATGATTGGCTGTCAGCTTTCAGGAAGCAAGACACTTAGCTGATTGTTCCCAGATAAGTAAAATTATGGGAGCTGGCCCCTAGTACTCGCAGGTTAATTTAATAAATCACCCAGCATCCACAGCAAAGGAAGAGGAGAGAAACAGCTTTTTGTATCTTTGTGAATGTGCTCTTTCAATTGGGACAATGTTGTCCAGAGACTTTAGTATTCCTTTAAAGAATTAGAGCAATCAGTTTGTTCTTTTTCCCCTGCTGCTATGGATGCTATGCATCTGTCAAACAAAATATTAAAGGGCATGCCCACCCACCCCCAAACTAAAATTTAACCCACTAATGGCCCCATAGTGTAGAGTTAAAAAATTCTTACCTTACATCTCTGCTCTTTATGTTTTTCATGCAGTGCGTGCCCAAAGTCCAGGAAACGGAAGAGTAGGAGCTTTCTGCCTTTTCTGTATCCCCCTGGAGGTAGTGTGAAATGCCATGGGGAGCATTTTGCCCCCCTCCCACCATCCGGATGCATACCTGGCTGGCCATTCACCTAGTGTAAAAACTTTTTGCTGTAGTGTAGGCTACCCCTGCCCACCCCCAACCGCTATGACAGTTTGCTAAAATAAGATTCAGAAATCTACTGGTCTAGTTAAGTTCCTCCCTCTAGGTATTATGTATAGGTGGAGCAAGAGGGAGCTCAGTATAGTTCTCCTTTAAAAAGCCTATGGATAAAAAGGATACAATATACTGTAGAAATGATTACATAGAATTTCACAGTAATATATTTAGGGAAAAGTAATATGAATGTTATGTATATATTCTAATTAAAATAATGTTAGGAAAACTAGGGAGTTTTTGTGGACAATAGAATTCGTAACTTAAGGCAGCTTAATTAGATAAAATACTTTTTTACATTAAAGGGCATGTCCACACCTTTTTTAAAACTTTCTATATTTTGTAGGGCTTCCTCCCCCAGCCCCAACTGCATTATTCTTATGTCCATAAACTTCCCCGATCTTTACTCACCTTCCCTCTTTCCTCCGCAGTACTGCCCGGCCCTCTGCTTGCATGAAACTGCAAGCAGGGGGCTGGACCGGCAGCTGCGTCCGTGATTGGCTGAGAGGGAGATTCTGGACATAAGAATAATGCGGTTGGGGCTGGGGGAGGAAGCCCTACAATATCCCAAGGGGATTTTACACTAGGTGGAGGGAGAGGGAGGGGGCTGCTCTGAGCAAGCCAAAAACCTGTAAGAGGAAGCCTCAGAGGCAGAAACAATTTCCATCCCTGCAGTGCTCCTGGTGGCCAGTTTTTTGGACTTTGGGGGGACATTACAGGAGAACCATTAGGAGCAGGGATGTAAGGTAAGGATTTTTATACACTACAGTGTGGGGCCAGTAGTGGGTTTAATTATAGTTTTAGGGGTGGACAATTGGAAAGAGTAAAGAAATGAATAGATGGATGAACAGATGAATAGATGGATGAACAAAGATTTGAATATTTTCTTGGCCAAACAAAATATCTATGTTTAGATAATACATGGATCGGTGCACCATATCCAATATAAAGCCTGTGGATTGTATCCGTAATACGTTGCTTAGAGGGTATACTAACATATACCACACTATTAGACCAAAAAGACACAAACCACCTCAGGGTTCTACAAAATATGCTTCATTTTAGTGAACACAATAGCAACCCCGCATCACACATTACAAAAGTCACCATAAAATAGTCATATAAATACACAAAATTACCCCACACTGAGTATATACCACAAGCCAAACCCTATATGACTATTTTATGTGACTTGTAATGTGTGATGCATATTTTGTAGAACCCTGAGTTTGGTTTGTTCTCATTAGGAGGGTCTTTTTCTTAGACTTTTTTGGTCTAATAGTGTGGAAAATATCTATGTTTACAGCTATTTAATTGCGTCCTTAATGGTAAATATGTAAACAGTTATATTCTTGGGGTTGCTGTATGTGGGTAATGCGGTCTGTGTGGGTATAGGGGGCTGTTCTCCTGTTAGATTGGTGATCTTGGGTTTTAAATAAAAGGCTTAAACCTTTGAGACCTGAAAAAACTATGCAACTTGTTGAGAACTAGAGCCTTATACACAACAAATATTCACCGATAGCAATTATATCACTTGATTACTGGCTCAAATGTAGACATTCAGTTTCTGTAGGTCTCTAGATGATCACTAATGCTTATAAGTCCTGTGCTAAATTGTTCAGTTTTTATACTTTATGGTGGAAATAGGATTTTTTAAAAAAAATTCTATCCTATTCTATATTGCTGTTTCTATCTTTAAGATTTAAATGTTCCTGTCCTAGAACTGTTATAAGGGATAATAATACTGGTAAAAAAAAAAATTACCCAGTTTTGATTCTTTTTTTTTTCTTTGTTTTGTTTTTTTCAAAAGATGATTAATTTAGGAAACCAAACCATAACAAATGTTGTACTTTTGGGATTTCAGATAACTAACTATTTAAAGTTTCCTTTCTTCCTAATGATATTGATTCTTTACAGTATGACAGTAGCTACAAATATTATGGTTGTTGTACTGGTGTCTTCAAGTCCTTCTCTTCATCAACCAATGTTCTTCTTCCTCAGTCACCTTTCCTTGTCCGATATGATACTGACCAACAATATTGTTCCGACATTGCTATGTAGTATAATAAGAGAAAAAGTGACCCTGTATATTGCTGAGTGTATTATACAGTTCACATTTTTTTGCATTGCTGTGGCCTCAGAAAGTCTTCTTCTTGCTGTGATGTCCTTTGACAGATATCTAGCTGTTTGCAACCCTCTTCGATACATCTCAATAATGAACAAAAAAAATTGTTTTCAGTTTGTTAACCTATGTTGGCTTTTAAGTGCCTTCATTTCAATTATAGCATTTGTAATGATAAGCAGATTAAAATTCTGTGGCCCAAATATCATTGACCATTTCTTCTGTGATTTTTTCCCTATACTTCATCTTTCTTGTTCAGATACGTCTGCTGTAGAAGTAGAACAAATGTTAATTGCAGCACCTACAGCTATGTGTCCATTTGTATTTATTGTTGTAACATACATTTATATCTTCATCACTGTTCTGAGAATTCCAACCACCGTAGGAAGACAGAAAGCTTTCTCAACTTTCAGCTCTCACTTGACTGTTGTTGGTATTTACTTTGGATCATTAATCAGTCTTTATCTGTTTCCTTCTCAAAATGGAAGTTCCATTAATGCAAATAAGATTGTTTCTTTTCTGTATATTGTGTTTTCTCCGCTCTTTAATCCTGTTATATATAGTCTGCGGAATAAAGAAATGAGAAAGTCGTTAAATAAAATATTCCGGGGCCATGTAGAAAGGTAAATAGCTGTAAGACTTCCATATCTTATGTATATATAATACATAAGTGTGATATTTTAAAATGGGAGCTGCAGTGGTAAATATCCTTATATACTAATGGAACCTGCTGGAGCTGCTTCCTGTCACTGCATAACCAATGTCTCTCTCCTCCGCCACAAAGATTTGTTTAACCGCATAGATGCTGAGCTGGGATGGTCCTTTCTACTGGGTTTAAGTTACAGATGGTAGCTTGGGGGTTTAAATTAAGGTAGGAATAGGGACAAGGCTAGAATTTAAAATGTGAATGGGGTAAAGGAATCTAAAACTTATGTATTATAAGAAATAATGCGCTCCTTCACATTATAATATAAGGACATTACGCCACCTCGGAGTTCCCTGCCCTGTATAAAAGCACTCGGCCTACGGCCTCCTGCTTCTATATGGTCAGGGAACTCCTCGGTGGCGTAATATCCTTATATTATACTGTTAGGGGCGCATTATCCCTTATATAATAATACTCTTTGGGGGGAGATTCAATATTAAGCGCAGCGTTACTTACCTTAGCCCGATACCGCGATACAATACCTGATGTAAACGAGATTACGTTAGGTATTGCATCGCGGGATCGGGCTAAGGTAAGTAGCGGGACTTTAAAGCCCCATTCAAAGTGGCGGAAGGGGTGCTATTTCCAAAATCAGAGATGGCGCTGTGCTCTAAAATCCATCTAAAACCCAAGTTATCCCGATATTACATCTGATTAACGTGGGTTTTAGACGGATTTGGGCCATTTTGAATCTCCTCCTTTGTGTCTTGTCTCACCTGCCAGATCCAGCAAAAGTTATCAGCAAAAAGATTGCAGCTTATTAATTATATATTTCTAAAGTCACAAACCAATAGTCTTTTATTGTGAATCAATTATTCAAATTACACAATCATTTATATAATTCAGAGTAATATTACTTAAAAGATACTGTATAATAATCAAATATCAATGCATAAATACATAATCATGCCAGACCATTAAAAACACTAACACCAATAAAAAAAAAACCAGAAAGAAAAAGAGAAAATGATCCTAAAAAGAAGCAAAATGAGGATATCCCACAGAGCACCATATCACAATATAGAAGATCTTTCCTCAAGCAAGGATGGACCCATTGTTTCAGGACTCATTTGGGAAGGCTTCCTTCGCTCATTTAAGAGAATTTCCAAATTTTAACTATGTATGTATGTATGTATAATTTTATTTATAAAGCGCCACTTGGGTACGCAGCGCTGTACATTTTAAAATAGATAAGTGCAATTATACAGATAGCTAAAAATTAAAAACAATTTCATACATTGGTTAAGAATACATATATATATAAATTATGTATAAATTGATATAAGTGCAACAAGCCTTGACACATTAGGAATGAGATCCCTGCCCAGAAGAGCTTACAATCTAAGTGAATTATATTTAATAGCACTTACCAGGGTTGCCCTATCTCACTTAATATTCAATTGAGTGTCAGTAATGAAATAATTAAATGTGTTAAAAGTTATATAAGAACAAGCAATGTGTTGTAAGGCGGAGCTCCTATAGCAATTCAAGGAATCCTGTAATTCTGTGTAAGCATTCTGCAATAAACTTTGTTCTCTGAGTGAACTTTTGAAACTCTGTTTCAGATATTTAATTTTTCCTTATCAATATATTTTTTCAAAACTAAAATCTGCATTGGGCTAAATGACCCTAAACTTGAACTTTGGACTATGTTTATTTAGCAATAACTAATCATAATGCATATATATTTATAGCACCTTGATCTCAAATAATACTGTTAAGGTTCAGAAAGCCATCCTGAGCGAAGTAACCCCAAGGTTTTCACCAGAGCCTCTGAAGGTGAGGGTGTTACGCTGCTTGGGAGTACCAGGTCACAGCCCTGAGGGGAGACCTCGAGAACATTGGAGCCCACAGTTTCAGGATAAAGGACCAATGAGAACCAACCACAGGCAAAAGGTGTGGAACAATAGGCAAGCCAAAGCTCAGCTGTGGGAGCAAGTGTCCGGATACAGTACAGGAGCAATGAGTCAGAAAAACACGTCTGAACAAAAAGCAATGGATGCACAGGGCTGAGAGGTTTAAGTAGGTCCACGTTGCCTTAGTGATATCATCCGGCCATGCAGTGCCCACTAGCATGCTGACATTGACACATACCACATGCCCATATGCTCACAACGAACTTTCATGGAAAGATTGCCTGAACAAACTTTCCTGAACGAACATTCACGGAGAGTGAAACCGGCGTTCATGAGCCATAACCAATGCACAAAATAATGGAAGAAATCTACAAAGTAAAACTTAATATTTATTCATCCTGCAACATTAAAAATGAGAGAAAATATTACAGATTAGGGAGCTTCAGACCAATATTTCTATCATCCAAGCCCACATTTTATACATAATATACATTTTTTCTTGTGAATTCTTTCTTTTTCTAGAATCTAAACGTTTTTGCTAAGACCACCATCTTTGTCATTGCGATAATATATCTTACCCACTGAAATACCTATTGTAAGGCTACCAATATCAAATCTCATAGTCTCCCAATTAGCATCTCATTAAGTTTTTTGTTCATGAAGACCTATGAAACAGTTAATCTAAATAGAAAATATCATAGTTGGAAATCACTCTACTCTTATCCTGTTTATCTTTCTCATAATTGCATTTCCTTTGTAAAGTACTTTCAACAAGATTTTTTATTATTGGTATCTAAATATCTATTTACAAGCATCCTACTCATTAAAAATTATGCTTTTACCAAAACGCTTATACACATTTCAAACACTAAGGATCATTATACCGTATATACTCGAATATAAGTCGATCCGAGTATAGGTCGAGGTACCTATTTCTACCCGAAAAATTCGGAAAATCTGATTGACTCGCGTATAAGTCGAGGGTAGAATTATGACCACTGCTACCTTCTGATTCTGTATTGTTTTGAGGCTTTAGTTGCCCTTTAAATGGATAGCAGAATTCCCATACAGTTGTCCCATACAGTAATAGACATACTGGATTTAGTTATTACTGTATGGGGCTACAGTAAAGAAACCCTATAGAATAGATTTCTGAATAAAGGTTACAAAAAGAATACCTTATTTAAAGCAGAAGCAGAGGTGTTCAAAATGAAAAGGGAGGATCTACACACCTTAAAGCATTCCCAATACAAATAGACTCACCTTTGTTTCCACCTACAACCAACAAAGCCATTCCAACCATCAGTACAGGCACCCAAGTGCTTCAATAATAAATGTAGCTCAAGGCACATACACAAGGATATTTAAGTCTGTGCACATAAAAAAAGCTTGTTGATTTTAGAAGTTGTTTTGGATAAGAGTCTATCATACAGATATATATAGTCCATATATATCTGGATATGTTTTGCCTACTATTCATAGATATATAATATAATGGGAAATGTTCACTAATGTATGCACACTATAAATGCCCTAGCTAGTTTGGGTAGAGATATAACAGTGCTTTCATACTCAACACCATAGTTCAGCTCAAATACTCTAAGGTTTCAAGACCATCTTCCACTCTCACTCTTTAAGCAAATATCAAACCATAAGGAGAAAAACCATAAGACATCCTTTGGGATGGTTATGGAGAGCCCACTAGAGAATTTGTATGGCAATTCTTACAATTAGAACCCTGAGATCTAAAAGAGGACCCAGACTTTCCATACACAATATTACATTTTTCAAAAATGTTTGATTGTATCAACGTTAGAAACAGTTTAATGGCTTTTGCAGAATTGGATTGCAAGATACCACTTAACTATATAGATTAAGGTGTGGTGGGCTTAAATGAGCATCATGGTACAAAAACAGCATTGCTTAAATAAACTAAGAAATAAATTAGGATTTCTTATTCACATCATTCCTAGAGAATGGCAGAGACATGCAAGTGACCTGTGGCTAATACATATGTACCGCAATAACATGCAATACAGTCCAATGGTATAGAACTATTGATCCAACTTGCAGACATGATTTGTTTAAAAAAAAATAATAATAGTAATTGAAAACCCAGGGTTAGTGCTATTTTGCCAAAATACCACAGTGAAGCAATATTATAGGTAGGACAGGAAAGAAAAGACTTAATTGTAACACTCTATCTATATATTGCTATTAAAAGATCCTTTATCTCTTAATAGGCATATCAATTAAAGAATATATTTATTCCCCTCATCCCATTAAAGGATTAGCACATAAAAAAGGGTAATCACTTTAACTACATAATGTATTTGGGGCTATTAAAAACGAACATCTGTATATATACACAACAGTGCCAGTCTTGTTTATAAGTGCAGTTCAGTTATAACATCACAGTGAAGTACAACTGCTGTGCAGAGGTCAAATCTATCTTCCCCCTTCTAAGATTAGGTGGTAGGATCCATAAGGTGCTCCATTACACACCCTCCCCTTTAACTCACAGCTGCTATCATGGAGTCTTTTAGAGAATGTTCACTATTGCAAAGTCTAAGACATGAACCCCCAGGATATATGCAAATATATATACAAGATATACCTTATCTGTTACAGTTATTCCAATAAGAATAACAAACTCTAGCCATACCTGGTAGACCACAAAATATATACAATTGTGAATTAAATACAAGTATGAATATTATAGTATAAAGCAATATGATTTATATAGTTATAGTGCTATTTTTAACCCTATTACTATTTACGTTATTATTATTTACCGAAATGATAAATATAAAATGTAGAATTTAGAAATGCAATTTGTAACTAAAGACCTAGTAGAATTTAGTACTAGAAACCCATAGTAATAAATGGATAATAGGGAACTAGATATAGAAAAGAAAGGTAATAGAGATAGTGCCAGAGTGAAGGGGAAGTAAATATATATATATATATATATATATATATATATATATATATATATATATAGAGTAGTGTGCTCGTCCGCACTCCGTTCTACATTCAACTGCCCGGGTGCTGCCGTGTAAGAGTTCACATAAACAAAAGAGCAAACAAAGCACTCCTGGGTCTTGAAACCACTTTATTAATGACTCAGAGGTAGGCAGATAACCAACGCGTTTCAGCCCCTAGTGATAGGGCTGTCCTCAGGGTTACAGATCTGCAAACTTCTATATATACAATACAACTCCCCTCCCCCCGCCCCCCTCCCTCCCCTCCCGCACAATCAATCAAAACAGCTGTGTGGATAGAACAATGTTCGCCACAGAGGACTCACCTGTTCCAACTCCGCGTGAGAGAGAGAAGGACGAAGAACTCCGTGCCGTCTAATGCTACAACTGTAAGAAACCAAAGTGTCAGTGCTATTGTAACAAAGTGTCCAAGTGCAAAGCAAATCGTACCTTTATAATAGTGATACAAAGTGTCAGTGCTGTAGTTACAAAGTGTCTAAGTGCACAGCATATAGTAGCTCCATACTACAGATACACAGTGTTAGTGCTATAAAACTATGGCCATAGCTAAAAACGAATCAAGTCTAAAAGGCAATCAAGCTCAGTAAAGGTAAAACATGAACAGAAGTCAGACAGTAGCAGCAGTGATGAGTCCAAGGTACCTAAAAGAATTCACAACATAAAAATATAAACAGTAATCAGAGAGGCTATTGGGTCAGGGGGAAAAAAGTCTAAAAAACCTATGGGTAGGGAAATGAACTATCTTAGGGGTTCCCTCCTATTGGCCAAATAACACTACGGCAGACATTATCCTAGGCGCCCCAAACATTGGATAGTTATTTCTATAGGAAGCAAGACATGGCTAATTGTTCGTTAAGCCCTTTGGGCGACATAGTGTCCAATGTTTTGATCCATCGGACCTCTCTCCGTAAGAGGGCCCTTTTTCTGTCAATGCCTTCTCGTAAGGGTTCCTGATCAATAGCCATCCACCTCAGCGTGGCTACCGAATGCGCTTTTTGTCTGAAATGTTTGGCTACTGATTGTTCGCCAAATTTCGCCACTAAATTCTCCTGTTTGGGTTCCACCGTGCTTCTAATAGCTGTTCTGTGGTTGGCCATTCTTTCCCGTAAAGTGGTTGTGGTTTTGCCAATGTAATATTTGCCACAAGGGCATACTATATAATAAATGGTGTATTGGCTCAAGCAATTAAGCCTGTGTCGTATCTTTATCCGTTTCCCGTTTACGGGATGGGGAAAGTCGGGACCCGTGAGTGCGCTTCTACACGCTAGGCAACCGGAACATTTATAAAAGCCATTTTTTCCAGATGGTAACCACATGTGATGGGTAGTGATATCAGGGTTTTTTCTGAGATCAGTCTTTACCAAATAATTGGTTATCTGCCTACCTCTGAGTCATTAATAAAGTGGTTTCAAGACCCAGGAGTGCTCCGTTTGCTCTTTTGTTTATATATATATATATATATATGTATACAACTGTTATGCCTGAAAAACCTATATATGTATACAACTATTATGCCTGAAAAACCCTCATTGATGTAAGAAACAGGTAGGGTCAAATTCCCTATTCAGACCCATAGGTACCAGTTTCCAGTTTACTAATCCACATGGCTTCCCTCCTAAGAAGAGTCTTCTGATTATCACTAACCCCTTATACTACCCATAATTCTATCTAAGATCTGAAAACTCATACATAATCTACTACCATGGGCTTTTATAAGATGATTGGCGATAGCTGATCTCGTATCACCTTTCGCTACCGCATTTATATGTTCGGCTAATCTTTGGGCTGCCCTTCTTAAGGTCTTACCCGCATATTGGAGGCCACATTCACAGGTTGCCAGATAAACTACAAATGTGGTCCTACAATTTGTATACAATTTTATCCTAAATTCTTGTATAGTGCTTGTAGACTTCTTAGAAGAATATATATATGAACAAATTGTTCACCTCGGGAACACCCAGGGGTGTGAAGCTTATTGGCTTCATGAAATTTAATAAGACTCTGTGCCACAAACATGCCAATAGATCTTGCATTTCCAAAAGAAAATGTAGGTATGTCTGGCACCACTTCTGCCGAAATAGGGTCATTAAGTACTATAGGCCATCATTTTTTAAATACTTGGCAAATTATACGAGCTTCTCGTTTATAGGTAAGTGTAAGGTACAGACTGTGTTCAAATGTCCCCCATGGCCTATTCTCTTTCTTTAAACAATTTTGCATTTTGTAACAAATAGCCTTTATTAGAGTGAACTGCTTTATCATAGGCTTTCTTAATACTCTCAATACTATATCCCTGATCTGTAAAATGATCCCAAAACATGGCTTGTTTTTGGAAAGAATCCCAAGATGAGCAAATGTGCCTGAGACTGATAAATTGGCCATATGGTATCCCCTCAATCGGTGATCGAGGATGAATAGAGCCCACATGTAATAAAGTATTCCTCGTAATTGATATTCTAATTAAATCTGTAGAAATACTTTGATCATGAGATTCAAACAGTATATCCAAATATTAAATTGAGTGGGGGGCCGTATGGAAGGTAAACTTAATCCCCAAACCAGTATTGTTACAATATTCAACAAAATGCTCTACAATGGATGCTCCCCCGTTCCATATTAGTATCAGTCATCAATGTAATGAAGGTAAGCTACAATTTTGTCCCCAAATGGGTTGCTAGTATCATATATGAAACTGTGCTCCCACAGTCCCATGAAGATGTTGGCATACGAGGGGGCAAATTTTGCCCCATCGCAGCCCCCCTCTTCTAGACATAAAAAGTATCATCATACATGAAAAATTTGGAATTGAACAAGTATTTGAGGGCCATAAGTAAAAATTGGACTTGGTCCTTACCGTACACTGCCATGGTTTCTAACCAAAATTTTACAGCATTGATGCCTTCTTATGTTCAATAGATTAATACAATGAAGTCATATCTAGAGTTACCCAAATATAAGTGGGTTTCCACTCCACCCATGTTAGTTTATTAATAGCATCCGTAGAATCTTGTTTATAGCTAGGCAACCTATATACAAGTGGTATTAATACTTTAGCAACATATAGAGCCAGTCTTTCATTGGTTGACATGAGGCCAGAGACAATCGGTCTCCCTTGTACCTCTATCAAAGACTTGTGTACTTTAGGTAAACAATAAAAGACTGGTTTTCGTATTGCTACTGTTCTTTAGATTGGGAAAGATCTATAATCTTTTATAAAAAACAGTGTCAACTAAGGGTATAGCATGGCTAGAAAATATAGGAGTAGCCACATCAAGTATATTATCCTCAGTAGACATGAAGCTCCTCAAATATCCATTCTAAATTCAGGCTGTTTCTGTCTTTGTACAGCCAAAATTCTGTAGGCGGAAGTGTTACCCTTTGCTTTCTTGGTATGTGCTTTGAAAGAAGATCTAATAACCATGTCAAATATGGTGTCAGAGTGAGTGCTTTTATTACTGACACAAAGGAATATTAAAGTTGGAGACAAAGTATGAGTATCTGCAAAAATTCCCAATTTCCCTGCTGAAATAGATGTTTCTGCTAGAAGCTGACACCAAATGTATGTATGTAGGTACCTATAATTTTATTTATATAGCTCCACTTGGGTATGCAGCGCTGTACATTATAAAATACAGAGTATACTGTACAGAGTGCATTATACATTAAATTTACATAAAGTTACAGAGGTTAAGAATACATATTATATATATGTGGTGTGCCTTGACATGTTAGGAAAGATATCCCTGCCCCAAAGAGCTTACAATCTAAGTGGGAGGGACAACATACAGATACCTTTAAAGGGATTTAAAGGTTAAAAAAAGAGTAGTGAATATGAATCTTTGTTTGATGGGAAGCCACCCTATGGAATGCAGTATCATCAGGGTTGCGGTTTCTCTTTTGGAGGGAGATGATTCGAGCTGCCAGGTTTAAGATATACTGGAGAGGAAAGAGAAGACAGGCCAGGAGACCAGGTAGTAGAATGTTGCAGTACTCAGGACAGGAGATTATAAGGGCATAGATGAGCATTTTACTGGTGGTGCGAGAGAGGAAAGGGCGATCTTCACAATATTGCAAAGGAGAAAAGAACACATATTAGTGACATTGTTAATGTGATGATGGAAGGAAAGAGAGGAGTCAAAGATTACTCCAAGGCAGTGAGCAGATTAAACTGGGTTAATGACCATATTGTCAATAGAGATGAAGATGGGTGGACTAGGTTCCAGTTTAGGGGGGGAAATGATTAATTCAGTTTTAGATAGATTGAGTTTAAGGAGATGGTGCGCCATCCAGTAGGAAATAGAAAGCGGATATTTAAAGGGCATGTCAAGTGAAAAAAAACTTAGCTATAAATGTAGAGGACCCCCCAAAGCTAAGTTTGGCATTATCAATATTTGCCAAATATGACTCTGACCGGACTTACCTGACCCGACCTTACAATAAAGGAGGAACTGCCAAATAATAATTTAGTTAAGATTACAAATACAATTTTTTTTTCTTTTTCAAAAAAACCCCAACAATATTCTTTACTGGTATTAAAGGAATAGTTCACTACTACATGTTCTCATTGTAGATGAGAACATGTTTTGGAGCAATGTGCTCCTTTATCAAGCTGATAAAGGAGCACATTGCTCAGAAACATGTTGCTACACACTGAATAAATTGTTTTGCGGTTTGCACAGTTTGAGGCTCGTCTACAATTCTTATTTTTGTGCATAGCTCCTTATTCTCCTGGTCTTCAATTAATGTATTAAAGAAATTGTTCACTATTGCATTTGATGACCACAGAGGACGGAGTGGAGTAGATGAGACCCATAGAGGATTGGAAAAGCTGAGTGAGGGACAGCAAATTGTTTGTGACAAGGTAAGGAGCTATGTTTTCAATCAATGCAAGTGGAGCCAGTAATGAACTTGGAGCAAACTTACCTGTTCCGCAATCCTCTGCAGCAGCACTGACAGGAACTGACTGCTTCCGCATTCTGTACTGCACGATAATGCACGCTATAGTTAAACAGAGCCCGGAAGCCGTCGGGAATTTCAGTGTGACAGCGGAGGATCGTGCGAAAGGTAAGTTTGCTCTAAGTTCGTTCCTGGCTCCACTTGCATTGATTGAAGAACGGGAGGTAAAGCATAGCTCCTTATCCTCCCGGACTTCAATCAATGCTTTAAAGGAATAGTTCACTTTGGTAGTGACCTATTCCTTTAATACATAAAATGGAAATGTTTTCATTCAAACTGGTCAACTATATTAATATTAACAGAAAAACCCAGTTCAATAAATAAATAGCCTGAGTGTAATTTAGGAGTGGTAGAAAATAACAAAGACCACAACTGAGTACCTTTCTTTATTAGCCCATAAAAAGTGGGGTGTACCTGTCTTAATAATATGTTATTGTATATAACATTGTACACATGTGAAAGTTAGGGTGAATCTTTTTTTAAATTAAATGTAGAGGAAAACCATGTATAATAAAAATAACAAACCATGCAAAACTGTTTAACCCATAAAAATGTCTGTAACATCAGACTGGGCCATATGCATAAGGGCTTGGTATCGCTAAAAAGCGGTTTAACCATCGTTCATGATTTTTGTGGTACTTGTTATAAATCAAGTGCAGCTCATGATGTTATATTCAAAATAGTTTTAATAGGCTCATAATGTAGTCAATCTGGTCTTAACCTCAATGTTCACCTTGTGTGTCAGTACCATAATTTCCAGGTATGAAGGTTTTCAGTCATTCAGGGCATCGTATATTAAAGGGCATGTCCACGCTAGGAGAACTAGAGTGTTTATAAAAATTATTTTTTTATAACCAGTTAAAATGAAAATTACTTGGGACAGGGATATAGGATTGGTAATTCCTTCCTCCCAATCGTGTTTCTGTGAGAAGAACCAGCCCAAAGAAAACTGATTCTGCCAGTCTTCCTTCTGGCTTCTTTAATACAGGACTAGTCCAGGACTAACCTGGCAAATGAAAACTGTATGTGATGTAGCTCCTCAATGAAACAATATTGTAAGGTAGGAATAATAAATCCTACCTCCCTGCCCCAGGTACTCTCCCTTTTTAAAAAAAAAAGTATAGTTATCCTTTAAATCAAAAAACTGGCCTCTTGTCAGTTACCTGACCCTAAATCTAACCAAAATGTTCAGCATGCTATTACGTGCTTTACTAACCAGATATTTAAGGATAATTATTGTCCCCATTATGGCAGAGGAAGCCAGCTCTTCCCTCCATGCACTCAAGGCTGACAGCTGAAATTACAGGCAATGATTGACTGCTCTTTCCACTAGTGCCTTCTCTGCACATGCTCAAGTTCCAAAAAGCTCATTGAGAAGAAGGAGGAGGCAGCAACCTCTGCCAGGAAGGGAGAAAATGAGAGCAATACTGATCATTAAATCCCTGGTTAGAAATTCTTGTAATAAAGTGTTAAAAATAGCAGTTGGGTTACGGGAAAAATGTATCAAGTGACTTGTTTTTTTGTTTTGAGGATGGACTTGCACTTATCAATATTAAATCAATTCAACTGCATATGGTGGCGGGATTATGTTAGATGGATCTTTACACCTGCAGTTTTCACTAGGACAATTAGCATATACTGTAATTAACACATTAAACATACCTAATTATACATTAAACATTATATATGCTGGGAAATGTCCCTAATAATCAATTGAACTACGCAAGCCACTTGAACATATAGTGAAAGGTCTTCAATTACTAAACAAGTCTGATTGAACTGACTAAATATTACTTAATAAAAACTGCAGATTCACAGCTTTGCAACTTTCTTCATGGTCCACATATATACATATTTTTTTAAGGACGTCTTTATTTCCACATTCCGCAAACTGTATATCACAGGGTTAAGCAGTGGAGTGACCACAGTGTACAGCATAGAAACAAACTTGTTTGCATTGAAAGATGTTCCAGCAGGGGAGGGAACCAAATAGAGAGCAATTATTGATCCAAAGAAAATACACACAATAGATAAATGTGAGCTGAAAGTGGAGAAAGCTTTCTGTCTCCCCGATGTTGATGGAATTTTAAGAACAGTGATGAAGATATAAACGTATGTTATAACAGTAAATACAAATGGAAACCAAGCGGCAGGTAATGCAATCAACCGTCCCAGTTCCACAGTAGAAGTTTCTGAACAAGAAAGTTGCAGTAGAGGTAAAAAATCACAGAAGAAATGGTCGATAATGTTTAGGCCACAAAATTGTAAACTGCTCATCATTACAGCCATTGTCAATGAAATTGTGATGCTCAAACCCCAACATAGACTTACAAGTTGCAGGCAAAGTTTTTGGTCCATTATTGACCGATATCGCAGAGGGTTGCACACAGCCAAATATCTGTCAAAGGACATTGCTCCAAGAAGAAGACTTTCCGAGGCCAAAGCGATGCCAAAAAAATAAAACTGGGTAATACAATCAGCAATAGATATGGTAACCTGTCCTTTTATTATACCACATAGCATTATAGGAACAATACTGGTTGTAAGTATCATGTCAGACAGGGAAAGGTGACTAAGGAAGAAGAACATCGGATGGCGAAGAGAGGAACGGGAGGAACTTGAGGACACCAGTGAAACTATCATTATATTTGCAATTACAGTCAGACTGTATAGAATAAATATCAATAGAAAAAATGGGATCCTAAAATGGTAAGGAGTGTAAAATCCCAATAGGATAACCCCTTTGGTATTGGTTTGGTTACCTACATTCATTACCTTATTAATAAAGAAAAATGAAAAAGAAAAATACCCTAATAATTACATTGGTAAAAAAACTACATATATTTATTTATATATATATTTAAAGGGATCCTATGTAAGTATACTTTAAATAGACAATATAAAGGGACCCTCTAGTGAACATATAGCAGCCAATAACATACACTTTGGGGCATATTTATAAAAAAATCAGAAGTAGAAACTTTACCCAAACCTTATCACAGTATGCGATCAAGGCTTGTTAATGTTAATAGGTAACTTACCAGCTTGCCAATTATTATTATTATTTTGGATTAATATAGTGCCAACATCTTCCATATTGATTTACCACTATGTGTATAAATCCCCACCAGGCCCTGCCCCGAGGAGCTTACAATCTAAGCAAATTTATTTGACGCATACAACCTATCAGTATGTCTTTATGATTGTGGGGGAAACCGGAGTGCTTCAGCGCTGCAAGACATTGTGCTGCCCCAGAATACAATAATTTATGAACATATGGATAGAGAGCATCACTCCCAGCTATTTAGTATTTTGGGGAACACACACTGAGGGGTTTCAGCAGGAAAAGTGACAAGATGTGAAAATGTCACCACTTTATAACTTGCAATAACCCTTATTATTGCTGAACTATTTTCTTCCCCAATACAGTATGTGTTTTTATCTTACCTTACATGTCAGTTCCAGTTATTTTGGAAAATCTTCTGATTATTATTGGAGGAATCTTGATGTATGTGCGAGGTAATGTAAATCTTCATTTTAAATCATTTATTTTGCACTCTGAGTCACTTCATAACCATTATATAATGTTTTGTGCATCCAGGAATGATGTCATATAATGATGTAGGGAATACGAATTGATACACCAAGGTGTAAATTAATAGAAATGTTTAGGTCCCACTAGGGAAATCTATGTGTGTTATTTGTATTTAGAATAAAAACATTCCTTTACCTGAAATGAATTACATTTAGTTTGTAGTAAATCAAAGCTAGGGCAGGTATACATGTATACTGGTATACCCAATCCAGATGTTTTGGTCAGATCAGCTGTTTCAATGTTATTTTCCACAAGACCAATTGTGCATAATACTAATTGGTAAATCTGTTGGTATATAAAATCAGGCTGAAATTGGCCCATGTGTTCTAGGTAGAAATGGACTAGAACTTGAACTCGAACCCGAGTTCGAGCCGAACTATTCGAATTCAAACGAATTCAGATTTCTCGAACTATCCCAGACCCGGATTTTCGGACTTTAAATATCGAATGTTTCGACCGTTCGAATCCGCAAGTAAAATGTCCATGGTATCTAGGCGCAAACATAGAATCCGCAAGTAAAGTGTCCATTAAAACCTATACGCGAGCATCGAATCCGCAAGTAAAATGTCCATGGTATCTAGGCGTGAACGCGAGCATCGAATCCGTGAGTAAAGTGTCCATTAAAACCTATATGCGAGCATTGAATCCACGAGGTAAAATGTCCATGGGATCTAGGCGCGAACGCGAGCATCGAATCCGCGAGTAAAGTGTCCATTAAAACCTATACGCGAGCATCAAATCGCGTATAAAATGTCCATGGTATCTAGGCGCGAACATCGAATCTATTCGAATTCGAACGAATTCAGACGAATGAATTCAGACTTCTCGAACTATCCCAGACCCGGATTTTCGGACTTTAAATATCGAATGTTCGACCGTTCGAATCCACGAGTAAAATGTCCATGGTATCTAGGCGCAAACATAGAATCCGCAAGTAAAGTGTCCATTAAAACCTATACGCGAGCATCGAATCCGCGAGTAAAATGTCCATGGTATCTAGGCGCAAACATAGAATCCGCGAGTAAAGTGTCCATTAAAACCTATACGCGAGCATCGAATCCGCAAGTAAAATGTCCATGGTATCTAGGCGCGAACGCGAGCATCGAATCCGTGAGTAAAGCATCCATTAAAACCTATACGCGAGCATTGAATCCACGAGGTAAAATGTCCATGGTATGTAGGCCCGAACGCGAGCATCGAATCCGCGAGTGAAGTGTCCATTAAAACCTATACGCGAGCATCAAATCGCGTATAAAATGTCCATGGTATCTAGGTGCGAACATCGAATCTATGAGTAAAGTGTCCATTAAAGCCTATACGCAAGCATCGAATCCGCAAGTAAAATGTATATGGTACCTAGGCGCGAACATAGTAATTATTAATTAATTATTACATAGTAATTAATTAATTAATTATTTTAGGTTGAATAAAGACAGGCGTCCATCAAGTCCAACCTATTCACTTTTTTTTTTTTTAACCCTACCTAACATTGTCCAGAGGAAGCAAAAAAAACCAGCTAAAAGTGGGAAAAAATTCATTCCTGACTCCAAACGGCAATCGGAAAGTCCCTGGATCAATCAGATCTATATGGATTAATACCAGTAATTCTCAATATTTTAGTTTTAGAAACTTATCCAGGCCTTTTTTAGTTATATGAACTGCCATTACCACATACTTGCTGGAAGACTTTCCACAGTTTCACCGTTCTCACTGTAAAGAAACCTTCCTAACCTGAAGATGAAACTTCTTTTCTTCCAACCTTAAATGTCCACGTGTCCTCTGATATGACCTATTAGTGAACAATGCACAGAGAGTTCATTGTATGGGCCATTAATATATTTGTATAGGTTATCACTCCCCACGCAACCGCCGCTTCTCCAATGTAAACAGCCCTAACTTGTCTAATCTGCCTGCATATTCAAGCCCCTCCATTCCCCTTATTAATTTAGTTGCCCTTCTCTGAACTGCCTCAATTTCCATGATGTCCCTTTTGTATTTGGGATTCCAAAACTGCACCGCATATTCCAAATGAGGCCTTACCAGTGCCTTGTAAAGAGGGAATAATATTTTCTCTCTTGAATCATTCCCCTTTTTATACAAGACAATATCTTGCTAGCTCTAGCTGTTGCCACCTGGCATTGTTTGCTACAGCTAAGTCTGTTATCACCAGAACCCCCAAATCTTTTTCCATTACAGATGAACTTAACACAGAGTTATTTATGGTGTATGGCACAGGGATTATTAAATCCCAAATGCTCACCTTACATTTATCTACATGAATCTCACTGCCATTCTGATGCCCATTTTGAATAATCTATCTAGGTCTGCTTGCAGCACTTGCATCATTGGAAGTTTCCAAAGCTCTGCATAATTTAGTGTCATCAGCAAACACAGAGACCTGCTCCCATGCCCCCTTCTAAGTCATTTATAAACAGACTAAACAGAGGGCCCCAGTACAGAACCCTGAGGCACTCCTCTTAGAACTGTAGCTCCATTACACCACCACTCTCTGTTTGCGGTCCAATAACAGTTCTCTATCCATGAACAAATGTTTTCTTCAAGGCCAACAGTCCTCAGTTTATACATTAGTCGCCTATGTGGCACAGTATCAAAAGCTTTTGCAAAATCCAAATTACCACATCCACTGCTGTGCCTGAGTCCAACTTCTTACTCAGTTCTTCATAAAAACCAATTAAATTTGTCTGGCATGATCTATTTCTCATAATCCATGCTGACTACTACTAATAAGATGATCTCTGGAGACAAAGTCAAGGATATGATCCCTTAACAAAGTCATCATCCCCTTCCTACCACTGATGTTAGGCTTATAGGTCTATGTTACAGGCTGTGAACAACTACCTTTTTTGAATATTGTATTACATTGGCTTTTTTCCAATCCAGCGGCACGTCCCCAGACAAAAGCGAATCTGAAAATATGAGAAACAGTGGTCTAGCTAGAACTGGACTAAGCTCTTTTAAATCCTAGGATGCATCCATCTGGTCCTGGCGCTTTATGTGATATAACTTTGTCTAATTGTTTCCGTACCATATCCTCTGTTATCCAATGTGAAAACTCTTCATTTCTTCCCTGCATATTGCTACAATCCCTACTGTAGGACAAGGATTCTCAACAGTAAAAACCGATGTAAAAAAACGGTTTAGCAGATTAGCCTTTTCAGCATCCTCTACAACCACCTCAGCTCCATTATTTCATGGTCCCACATTCTCAGTCCTCATCTTTTTACCATTTTATCTAAAAAACATATTGGGGTTGGACTTGCTTTGTTCGGCAATCCGTATTTCATTTTCTATTTTAGCTAGTTTAATTGCTTTCTTGCACTCTTTATTACGCTTTTGTACTCCCTGTAAGCCTGTTCTGTGCCTTCTGTTTTCAAAATTTAAAAAGCCCTTTTCTTTTTTCCATTTCCTTTTTACCTGAGCATTAAGCCATGCAGGACTGGACCTAATTTTTTTACACTTGTTCCCTAAAGGTAACCGATTTGGAAATGTAATAGTTTAATATCCCTTTAAAAGTGGCATATGTGACTCAGGGTTGTTATCTGTGTACACAAATTGGAGAACCAGGGGTGGTCTACGGCCAACCAGGGCTCTAGGCTTGACAGGCAAGGGGGGGAGGCGAATTACCCACGTTTAAAAACACAGGACAGAACAATGTAGTCTGTGCACTAGAATAGTTAGTAGAAGTTGTTGTCATATAGACACAACGCAAGCCAGTCACCACATGTTGAGTGATTTATTTGTAACGCTTATTACACTGGAATGAGCAACTATAGGAGGGGAATCATAGGGGGGTCCCTATCCCCAGACTTCCACGGTAACCGAGTTCATATCTCCAAAATGTGGAGCTCACGTGCAGATATTAGATATCACCAGACATCCACACAACGTCAACTCTGTCTAGTAGAGACAACACAGGCGTTGTGAAAGAAATGGGCTTATATGAGAGAACAATGTATGAGAGGCAACGTTAAAGAAAGCCGTGTGTCAGATGATGCTATGGCATGTCCCATGTCACTGCCTACTCGGTGTGATTACATGTAAGTAATAGGAAGGCCCCCATGAGAAAACCAGGGCAACAAAGGGACGCCGGCGCGTAGACACAATGACCCTCACGTTCGCCGAAACATGCTATCGGTACAAACAAATTCAGGTGGGAAAAATCACAACACGCCATGACACTATCGCGCTGGTACATTGTGGGCAGGCAGATACTGACATACATACCAGAGTCGTCTAATAAATTACTATCCAGCATTCCAATCTAGCTTATAACCTGATTACACAGAACTTGACACACCACACTAATGTCTTCTGCGCGGACAGTACTTGCCTCCCCCCTCTAATTCCATCTTTAAATTTGCTTCAATTCCTGTTTAAACATACATACATACTCCTCCTTCACTTTCTTATTAGCGTCGGTCATGTCAACATCAAGCGAGTTCCTTCAATATATTTACCTCCTCAAGAGTGCTGTTTGTGCTATCAGTAGAGAAATCGGCATAGAAATATGGCTTGAACATGACACACGGCCAGATATTCGGATCACTCACACTCTGTGCCTTGACACTGCTATGGGCGGATGGGTGTGGGTCTAAGATGTCTGAACCAAGGTCTTTCACTGGCTACAGACCTTCGCGGGCATGGGGCAAACGCGGGGGGGGGCGACGGGGGGAAGAAGCGGGGCAGGACTAGGAATGAAGCATTTTGACGATGGGGAGAGAACAATGTGGGGGAGAAGATGGTACTATCGACATCCATACTGTGGCGTAAACAGATGCCTCCTTATCCTCTATGCTCCCCCCTCCCCCTTCTCCTCCCTCCGTTGTGTTACTAGCCCCCAGATCCCTAACTTCTCTATCTACCCCTGTGTAGTTAAACATTCCCTCCCCCCCATACCTAGTTTAAAATCTCCTCCAAACCCCTAGCCATCTTCTCCCCCAAAACAGCTGCACCATCATCATTGAGGTGCAATCCGTCTCTACTAAAGAGCCTGTAGCCAACAGAAAAATCAGCCCAGTTCTCTAAAAACCCAAACCCCATCTCCTTACACCACTCTCTTAGCCACGCATTTATACTCCTGAGCTCCCGTTGTCTCCCTAGCGTAGCAAGCTCGAGTGAGAGTAAAATTGATTTTTCAAATGTCCTGGATATTCGAACATGTTCCCCAGACCATTTCCCAGGTTCCACCGCCATTTACATTAAGTTACCATTGATATTTTAATTGTATTTCATTAGAACGTTTCAAACTATTTGACTCCCATTGACTTTAATGGGTCCGTTTTCGAACTTTCGAACTTTCCATATAGTTCGAAAGTTAGAAAACGGACCGAACTTTCGAAGGTCTCTAGTTCTAGGCCTTGGAGTTAAGTTTAGACCAATTTCAAATGGAGAAAATATTATTTTACTTTTAGCAATAGGCCCATGACAATATTTGTGAGGCATTAATAAGTTGTCATTAGTTAATTTTGTCAGGAATAAAAACTTTAATTCAAATAGGAATAAAGTACAAATTAAAAGATTACCATGTATTTAGAATTAGGCAAAATGACAAACACAGTCAAGTAAATATTCCTAACATCAACATAGCTACCAGAAAGTCTGTGGGGCACATTTATAAACGATCACTATGTTTGCAATTTCGCTATCACAGGACATCGCAATGACAAAGACTGCTATTTTCACCGTTTTTAATAAAAACCCTTGTCTTCTCTTTCATGGAAAAGTATCGCTGCGGCGATGTGTGACGGTAGTTTTGGCAATGTGCACTAACAACTTCGCCCTAGTCTGGTATCGTGGCAAAAAGAGAAATTGTTTTTTTAGCGTCGGCCATTACCAGACCAGAGTAGGTAAAATTTCCGTTATTTTGTCTTTTTTTAACACTATTCATAAATACATTAGGTGAAATTTTTAAACTCTCAAAAATAGAAAAGATCATCAATGCACATTCCTAGGCCCCATACAATGTCATATTATCTGCACACTGGCATACTTTATAAACAAAGGGGTTTTAGTTTACATTACTGTGATCACATGAATGAAAAGCCTTCCAAACACGTCAAGGTAACCCCAGTTTGGAAGGTCCTAACTTCTAACCTTTTTTACCTCAATTACGGTTAGCAAACTTTTGTATTTCTCATACTTGCGCACTAGATCAATATAGCAGTCTTTCTCACTTCCCCCCAGCCCATTGGCTTTTTAAAAATGAGGGAAGAGGCTGTCCATCCAGTGCTTTATATTAAAGGCATAGGACTTCCCATTACGTTTAAGGGCCGTGTTGGGGGTGCTATTACCACATGGAAGCTTGACAATGCTTCCTTATATATATATATAATAGAATTGTATAGGCTAAATTACAACTACATTTTGTGGAAGTGCTACTGATCTGGTCAAACATTTATACAAACATAGAAAAGATAATCAATGCACATTCCTAGGCCCCATACAATATCATATTATCTGCACACTGGCATACTTTATAAACAAAGGGGGTTTAGTATACATTACTGTGATCACATGAATGAAAAGCCTTCCAACCACATCAAGGTACCCCAGTCAGAAGATCCTAACCCTTTAATGTAATGGGTGGTCCTATGCCTTTAATATGAAGAAACTTTATGGATCAAGACACTTGATACATTGGCACCCCTTGGACTTAATGAATACTGATGAACGTTAATATCTGCCTTTTGTGCATAAGGTACTAAGCAATTTTCTCATATATGTGGTATAAGTATTGTCTTTGTAGAATCTGCCATTTACTCATTTAAGCCTTTACTCATTAATGCCTAATAATGCTTGATTGACATTTTTGTTCGTATATATCGCTAAGATTATGTGTGGCTCAGATGATACGTTTGTGTCTTTGGGAGATAGTTTGGGAGATTATTATAAAGTTATAAGGCCCATTTGTTTTTAAGCTTTCATAGAAGTCTAGAGTCCATATTTATAGTTATAATATTTGATTACAGTTTTAACCCACTTTTAAAGGAAGAGTTCTCTCAGAAATGACCTATTTTACAAACTTCTGTATAATAAACCCCCCTGTGCCCCAGCCCCCAGGATCCCTTTCTTTTTTAAAAATTCTACTTGTAGCCTCTGCAATCAGCTTGTAAAGTTCTGTTCGTTTTTGGTGGGAGTGTCCTTCACTCTGCACTGATTATTGTCTATCTGCTGTACTGACATGTTATAACCCCGCCCCTTTTGACCTCATGACTAATAGACTTTCCCTCTCTTCACATGCACTTTGTTTTGCTGCATAAGGTACAGTTTACTGACTGATCTACTGAACTTAGGGATTACTTACACCAACTTAAACCTTACTTGGTATTGTTTATTGAAATAAAATTTATGTATTTATTGTTTATATAGATTTATATGTTTGTTTATACTGTGATTCTGTCAGTGTGTTTGTGTTACTGTGTGTGTCTGTTTGTGTAGCTGTGTGTGTCTGTCAGTGTGTTTGTGTTGCTGTTTGTGTCTGTCAGTGTGTTTGTGTTGCTGTGTGTGTCTGTCAGTGTGTTTATGTTGCTGTGTGTGTCTGTCAGTGTGTTTGTGTAGCTTTGTGTGTCTGTCAGTGTGTTTGTGTTGCTGTGTGTGTCTGTCAGTGTGTTTGTGTTACTGTGTGTCTCTGTCGGGGAGTTTCTGTTTGTGTCTGTCGGTGTGTTTGTGTTACTGTGTGTGTCTGTGTGTTTGTGTAGCTGTGTATCTGTCAGTGTGTTTGTGTAGCTTTGTGTGTCTGTCAGTGTGTTTGTGTAGCTTTGTGTGTCTGTCAGTGTGTTTGGTGTGACTGTGTGTGTCTGTCAGTGTGTTTGTGTTACTGTGTGTGTCTGTCGGTGTGTTTGTGTAGCTGTGTGTGTCTGTCGGTGTGTTTATGTTACTGTGTGTGTCTGTCAGTGTGTCTGTGTTACTGTGTGTGTCTGTCAGTGTGTTTGTGTAGCTGTGTGTGTCTGTCAGTGTGTTTATGTTGCTGTGTGTGTCTGTCAGTGTGTTTGTGTTACTGTGTGTGTCTGTCAGTGTGTTTGTGTAGCTGTGTGTGTCTGTCGGTGTGTTTATGTTACTGTGTGTGTCTGTCGGTGTGTTTCTATTTGTGTCTGTCGGTGTGTTTGTGTTACTGTGTGTGTCTGTCAGTGTGTTTGTGTTACTGTGCGTGTCTGTCGGTGTGTTTGTATTGCTGTGCGTGTCTGTCGGTGTGTTTGTGTTGCTGTGCGTGTCTGTCGGTGTGTTTGTTTTGCTGTGTGTGTCTGTCGGTGTGTTTGTGTTGCTGTGTGTGTCTGTCATTGTGTTTGTGTTGCTGTGTGTGTCTGTCAGTGTGTTTGTGTTGCTGTGTGTCTGTCATCAGTGTGTTTGTGTTACTGTGTGAATAACTGTGAATACTGTGTGTATAAACATGTGAGTCTGTGAGTGTTTGTGAATGAGTATGTCAGTGTGTTTGTGTAAATGTCAGTGTTTTTTGGAATGATAGTTTGGGTTTATTTGACTAAAAATGTGTTTGTGTCTTTGCCAGTGCCTGTTTGACAGACAGGGAGTCATTGCGTGTTTGTTGGACTGTCTGTGTGTGTGTTCGTGTGAGTCTATATGTGTATGAATTTGAATGTTTTTATTTTATTATTTCAACTCTGGGTACTTTCTATGCAACAGTTCTTCTAATTTTCATGGATCTCTGTGTAGGGCTCATATATTTGAAGATGTGAAGTGAAGATGCAATCTATTCTCTACTGTATATTTTATGATGATATTACTAGACACCAAGAAGTTTACATATAAAGGTTTAGGGCATTATCATCTATTGGGTACCTCCAATTACCGGTAGTATAGTATTTGAGGTTGAATAAAGACATCCATCCATCCAGTCCAACCAATCTAACAATACCCACATTTCCTGCCTAACTGTTGATCCAGAGGAAGGCAAAAAAAAATTATGAAGGGGGCAAAAATTCCTTCCTGACCTCCAAGTGGCAATCAGAAATTTCCCTGGATCAACTCTACTTTATGAATCAATACCAGTAACTTGCAACATTCCTTGTTTGCAGAAACGAGGCCAATAGGAAGGCACGCTTGTTGCAGAGCGTGCCTTCCTATTGGCCTCGTTGCCGACGGGGAGGAAGGGGCAGAGCCTACCAGAGCAGCATTGCTGTAAGACGCTGCTTTAGGTTTCGCAAATCCAGGGGTGAGGACCTAGCGGTTCAGGTCCTCACCCAGAGTAAAAGCTACTGCACAAAGATGTGGAGCGGAGGGAAGGTGAGTATAATTGTCCTTTAATTGTTATTAAAATTGATATCCTCTGATCTTAAAAATATATTTAATTTACAGTACACTAAAATGGCAGAGTCCAGTATGCCGGTTCCAGTAAATTCTAAGGAGGATGACAATGATTCTGTTAGAAATCAACGTGTAAGCTATAATTTTTACATTTTGACCTTTAATTATATTCTACTTTCAATAATTTCATTGTATAATAATTTTTTTTTTAATCTAGTGGTTGGATGCTCTGGAAAGATTGCGAAATCGTCCTGAGGCTGCCCCTCTCCAATACTCATTCATGGATGATCCCCGAGACCGAAGAGATGGAGATGAAGACACCAGCTCAGAGGTATCTAATGAAAATCAAACTATTGGTACTCATGACAGTAGCAGTGACAGCCAGGAGGACATCACTCAACTCAGAATCGGCCAAACTGACTGGTGTCAGTGTGGAAAATGTCAAGCCATGGCGACTGAAACCGAATCACTGTGTTGCTGTGAAATTGAACAGACAAAGGCTGCAATTCCATCAGGTGCATCATGTATCAATGACAATGAAGAAATTGTTTTTGAGTGCACAAACCAGCGTAGAATTGATATTGCATTTATAATTTTGAATCCATCAATAGCAAGACGCCCAAAAGACGATGTTGATCTTAGGTAAGAGGCTGAAATATAATTCATTAGTTTAATGGAAAAAGATGCTCAACCCTTTTATTTTCTATTGTAGTTTCAACTACATGGAAAATAAATAATTTTGTTGCCATTTTGTCATGTATGTTTGTGTAACTGCGATAGTCTGTCAGTGTGTTTCGGACTTTGTAAGTCAAAAATCTTAATCTAAAACTGCCGATAGAAATAAAAAGAATTTCAAATATAGTAACACCTTTTTCTAAAAAATTATGTGTTATAGGGGAAAAAGAAAAACATCATACCGTACTTTTACAGCTAACGTATATGGTTATCTTGGAGCAAAAAATAGAAAGCCTATACCATCCTGTATGGTTAAGCTGATAAGAGATTCATTTCCAGATCCTAATGGATTTGCTGATGTTTGGCTGTTAATAAACCATTCACCGTTTGGAGTGCAAGTCTACCGTGATATTTTCTAGTATTTCGTTCCCTTAGAAGTAGGGATATTGGACTGTTTGCACCCACCTGGGGTTAGTGTGCATATGGACTTTTTTCTTATCTATGGACTGAATAACTTATTTCACCAGTTTGTTTGTTTGTTATTTATTGATTTTTCTAGATAATGTTATTAATCAGTTTATGAAACATTTATATATGTTTTTTGGCAATAAATAAAGATTTTTTTTTCAAAAAAGATAACATACTTTTATTTATATATTACTTTTTATATTATATTAGACATTTTTTGGTTATGAAACAATTTTGTAAATAGAATGGTTACTAAACCATGTGGATATCGAAATAAAGTGCTGAAAATTCAAGTTGCAAAATATAAACACAAACGCAACATGGAAACATTCCATAATTGTCAATAAAAAAGGAGAAATACTTGAAAGACAGCAATTTTTTTTTCTTAGCACTATGAAAGGAAAGTTTCACTGTCAAGGTGAACTGTTCGTTTAATGTATTGATTGAAGAAACGGATGTAAAGGAGCTGTTGCCTTACCTACCAATCATTGATCTATTATACATGAGACTAGAATGAATATTGTGGTTAAAGTGAACATGGCTCCTGTACACCATGTTCTTCAAACAATGCATTAAAGGAAATGTTAACTGAAAATAATACAATGCTTAAAATAGTTATGTCCTATTTAAAGCTATTTGTAAAGCTTGTCTTCAAATTAGAAACGTTATGTTAATTCCTAAAAAAGTTTTTAAACAAACTGAGATTAATGAAAGAACAGGAGTTAAGGAAAACCTCATTTAGCTCCCATTCTTCATTCAAAGCAATAAAAACAATAACTTTATCAGGAAACTATTCATTTAAAGAAAATTGACAATAATCCTTTCCTAGAAAAAGTAGTACAATAGGTTAGTGTACAAAATGCACCAAGTTTGTTATACACCCCAAAAGAAAAATTCAATGCAATGCAAATCTTGACTTGTATTGGGCAATGATGTTTTTTATCTGGTTTTTCTAATGAGGCAATGTTTTTTGGATATTGTACTGACAGCGATCTCCAGTCAGTAACCAAAGTTCCTTGCAAAATCATCACTGCTTTCCTCATAATGTCTATGACATGTTCATTGTTTATCTCTTTATAGATTGGTTTAGCGATCCAATCTTTCTTTTGCTGTGGAAAGATAATATTGAATCTCTTCTCACCGAGCTCCAGTGAAGATCCTGATGGGTGATGAATGGTCGCCTGGTCTCTGTTAACATTTCTGTTATGTGAGATTGCAGCAAGTATTGTTCTTGCTATCATACCATCTATGCCGTATGATATCCTCTTGGTTCTAAATTTAAGAATTTTACTATGGTAAACCTCCAGTGATCCTGTGTGGCAGAATTTATCGATCATTCTAATGTCTTTTAGTAACCTGGGTGCAGAAATAATGCATTTCAATACATCATTTGCCTTGTCTCCCTCCAGTGTATTTTCAGGGAAACGATGTTTGTTTGAAACATGGTCTAAAAGAGATTCCCACTTTGCTACAAGCAGGTCAGGATTGCCATCACAATTTCTGGTACAGAACCAAAGATTATTGATGATGGGAGTTATCCTTTGAGCAATAACCGAGCAATTTGCTTTTTTGCTTGCTGCTGTTAATTTTTTTCTAATGCTCTTGCTTAAATGCCAGATGTCGAATTGGTGACACATTTGGGAATAACTGTCTTTCAGTAGTTTGCGAATTCCCACGTGCCTGTCAGTGGCAATTAGTCGTACATCCAAATTTTTGGAAATTAAATCGGTAAGGCAATTTTCCAATGTACTCTTCTCCATGCCTGCCGAAGACTTGCCTGGTCCTATTTGGTCTATTTTAAAGTTAACAATTTTCTTGCTAACTAGGTCCATTAGTGTGTATGTGCAGTACTTTGCGCTATGTCTGGGGCTGTCGTACTGACCATCCCCAGCAAGAACAAGTGATGTCTCTTTTAAATCATGCAGCAAACTATCCTGCTCCTGTTTCCATTCCAAGTGGATAGCGGGAAATAAATATGATTTTTGGTACTTGTAATAAGCCATTTTGGATATACCAAGAACTCCAAAAATATCCAACATTTCTTTAACTTTTTTGAAGCTCGAGCCACTGAAAAGGATGCTTGCTGCCAATTGCACATTACCAACAGATATACTATGTTCCATTGGCTGACTATTCCATTGGTGAACCAAATGTCCTTATTCACATCGCAAGTTGATAACAATCATGCTTCCTTTACAAATTTTTGTAACTTTAACAATTTTACTATTGCAGAGTTCAGGACTAGTGATGGCCCAGTTCGTGGATCCGAACCCGGATCCGTGGCGGATTTACCTCGTTCGCGAATGGCGCCCGCCTTCCGAACTTTTCCAAACCGCATTTTCGAAAATGTTCGAAATTACGAGGAATTCACATATTTTCGAAAATGCGTGAAAATACGTATTTTCGAAAATTTTCGAAATGGCGAGGATTTCACATATTTTCGAAAATGCGTGAAAATACGTGTTTTTGAAAATTTTCGAAATTACGAGGATTTCTCGTATTTTCGAGAATGCGGGAAAATACGTATTTTCGAAGAATCCTCGTATTTCCGAAGAATCCTCGTATTTTCGAGGATTTTTTCATTTTAATGGGTCCGCTCTCGGATTTTCGAATTTTTCCGACCAGATTTTACGAGTAATCTCGTAAAGTAAGTGACGACTCTGCAGCCGATGGCACATTTTTAGGATTAAAAGTTAAATCATGTGGGTCATCGATAAAGAAAGATGATTCAGGTGATGATATTTGAGGAATATCCATACATTCTGAACCTTTCTTACTAACAGGAAAAATGAGTATTGAATCATCTACTTCTTGTAAAATTTTTCTATGTTTCGGTTTTCTACCTCTTTTTCTTTGTATAACTTTGTAATGATGTAGACGATGACATGGGATCCATATAATTTGTTTTATTGAGTCATTTCAACCATTTCTATGCCTGTCACATCTGTTTGTGTACAGGCATCGCACTTTGTTGGTGGTACTTCTGTTTGTGTGGATGATACCCTCTGCCTCACCCAGCTCAGTATTACAGTAGGCATCTTTAAATTTTATTTCAGTTTGGGTGGTTACAGTGTGTAATCAAGCAACTACACAAACTAGTACACCAGATGTTGATGGACCCTCTGTTGAAAATGATACATTTGGATCTGGTGGACAGATAGAGGTTACAGTGTGAACAGGTTGAAGAGGGGAAGATGATACGGATGAGTGGAAAATAGTTGGAATGGCCAAAGGTTTCAGAACTTTTTTTGTACCTCTTAACATATAGCAATCAGATGTGAAATGACAGGAGCACATTCTGTACAGATCGTTCTTTTTGTCTACTAGAACTTTCTGTGCCATTTCATTAACATTGTCAACATACTGCCCAGTCTGTAGCAGCCAGTTTTTGATCATTTCCATGTTTCTAGGAAATGGGTAACATCTGGAAATTTTGACTTTTGTCCAGTTCTATAGCTGCATCCCTTCACAATACACGAGGGCATGTTTATGTCCTATGATGATAAATTGTACATTAGGGAACGAAAGTTTTCATTTTATGCAAGGTGATATCAGCGTATGCTTAGTATTTTAGAAAAAAAAACAATTGTTCCATAAATATTAATGCCCAAACCTAGTATCCTCTGTGGCAGACTTGAATATATGGGATGTAAAAAGCTAAGCTTATAGATACCACATTGGTAATGACTTACTGATCAATGAATGTTAATTACCCTGGCAAATAAAAATTGCTCCTTCCACTCTCTTGCAGTCCTTGAGATTGACATAATGGGTAGAAAATAAAGTTTGAGCATGGATTTTTTTTCCTAAAGCAATCTACAATTGCTTTTCTGTCAGCTACTGTACATAAAAATTCCACAGTAGCGCAGTTATCAAATAGAAAAATTCACATCCAATCCCTTCCCATAGTGCATGTGCATCACTTTCAGTGATGCAGTGACCATCACGCACAACCTTTTCTCCTACCCTTATTGCCTGTGCATCATTTTCAGTGTGGCATAATGTAGGTAGCAAGCTTTGCCAAACATCACGCACAAACTTTTCCCCTACCCATATTACCTGTGCATCACTTTCAGTGTGACATAATGTAGGTAGCAAGCTTTATCATCCATCACGCATAACCTTTTCCCCTACCCATATTGCCTGTGCATCACTTTCAGTCTGTCATAATGTAGGTAACAAGCTTTATCATCCATCACGCACAACCTTTTCCCCTACCCATATTGCCTGTGCATCACTTTCAGTGTGGCGTAATGTAGGTAGCAAGCTTTATCATCCATCGCGCACAACCTTTTCCCCTACCCATATTGCCTGTGCATCACTTTTAGTGTGGCATAATGTAGGTAGCAAGCTTTGTCAACTATCACGCACAACCTTTTCTCTTACCCATATTGCCTGTGCATCACTTTTTTAGACATAGGTATAAATAAGTTTGGTAGAGAGCCATGTTAAACATGGCAATACTTCAGTATATAACCATAAACTAGTGTCTATAAGAATTAGAAAGAATAGATAAAATACTCCAAAATTTGACCAACCTGTCCAAGTGCCAAAATGGAAGTGAAACTTAGAATGCCCTCCCACATTCTCCACCACTCCCATGTCCCCCATAATTCTTTGAGTACAATCACCAAATATGTCCAATAATTTTCAATCCCACCCCCTGTCACCCATAGCATTAAATCCCCCATTCATACAATCCATACCAGGTCACCCATCCAATAAATAATGCACAAACTTCATATTTTACATATAGAATCATTTTGTCACAGTTAAAGAACACTAATCTTTGCATATATTTGCTATTGACAGTAGCGGCAGGCGCGTGCGCGCCTTGCCATAGAAACCCGATGCTTCGGCCAGTTGGCTGTTTGCGCGCTAAGAGAGGTCACTGCTTATCGACTGCACTGGCCTCTCGTTGCGCATGGTTGACGGACTATGCATAGTCACGAATTGGAGCATAGGCTGAGCTTCAGAGTCAGGACCAAGATTGGGGGAAGCTGTTACCGGGTAACATTACAGGGGACAGGAACATCACATTTACAATCTGGAAAGAGGTATTTGCAATGTGTCAATTATGTGTTCTTCCTACCCAAACTAGTACTGAGCACTGAACTATTCCTTTAAATAGGCACAGCATCACTTTAGTGTACGCACCAAATATGTTAAATTACGCTTTAATTATTGTGAATGATTTATGATGATATCATGTATAGGTGTGGCTTGTATTTTAGCACTAATCACATTGTGTATATAAGCTTGTGCAGATGCACCATTTTGTAAGCTTGACAAAGGCCAATAGACAAAAGCCGAAACGTTTCTACAGAAGCACTTGTTTGGTTGAAAAAGCACTTTAAATAAAAGCACCTTACTGAAAGACCTGTGGAGCGCTGATACTCTTTGAAAACTGTTGTATATTGGGATATCATCAGCAGCACTAGTAATAAACGTGTACCACTGCTAGCATACCCTCCAAGTGTACCGATTTTCCCGGTATTGTACCGTTTTTGAAACGGGAGTACCGGGCAAAACAGAAGTACCGGCTTGTACAGTGGTATTGGGCTGCAATATAATAAAACATTTCTGACAGATCATCTGCTGCTCGTATATTTTATTTGCCGTGGGGTGGTCACTCACCCACCTGACGGAGCAGCCGAGAGCGGTGGAGGAGGAGCTGATCTGTGAGCAGGTGGCTGGTCCAATGAGAACACAGCACGTGATCAGTCACTGCAGTGCAAGTGACTTTTCGCGCCTAGTCAGTCAGTGTCGGGTGGGACTCACGGCCCCGTCCGGCCTCTGCGGGGTTCAGCTCAGCCAAAGAGAATGATCTTCTTGGCCTACCACCTCAGTGTCTCATAATCTTCTGCTGTGAGTATCGAGTCAGAAACTAATATGATAAATCGAGTCAGAGTCTCACAGACTGACAGTGCAGTGTCAGTGAGTGAATTAATTCTCTCTCAGTGAGTCTCTCTCTCTCTCTGTCTGAGAGAGGGTAAATGAAGTAACAAGCAAGTGTTGTTATAGTATAGTGACTTTTTACTATTGTTCTGACACGATAAAAGCTATCACAGCAGTAGAAATTTGTCCAGATAATGTCAGAATATTCTGCATGTTATTGTACATCTATTTAGCATGAGACGATACAACAGTAAATGAATTTTCTGACAACACTAGGTCGCACTAATTGTATATACAAAAGAGAAATGGGCCGAAATTGAGCGGAAACATCGGGAGGCTATCCAGCGGCTAAGAGATGTTATCACAGAGCGCAAACAACGCAAGTTCCAACGAGACGCGGAAGACTACAACAGGGAACGTGTCTACACCTGGAAGTCTGACCGTATAGAACGACGCCAGAACAGACAAACCAACCGACGCTCTTCTCCTGAGGTCCAATATCGGAGATATCAAAGACCACAGGGCCGATCAAAGCCGCCTCGGTCCCAGCCGGAACAACCACACAGAATTCGACAGGACGCATCCTCTCCAACCTATGATGAGGACTCTTCAACCAGCAGCACATCATCGTCGTCTTTTTTAGGACAAGGCACAAAAGGCAAGGGCAAGCCACCAACAACACTAAGGAAAGATCGGTATCCGGTCAGGACAGGCAGGCCACCAAGGTAAATACTAATTCCCTGGTTGTTAACATTTCCTTGTACCAACTTAGTGACACTGAACTGAAGGTGTTGGATAAGGGATTAGGATTTGTTCCACATTACTATACGGACATTATAAATTGGGACATTGAGCTTAATAAATTTATTAGAACATTGAAGCTTAAAATGCATTTTGTTGATAAAGAAAGTATTTATCCTTTGCCATTACTTAAGAAACCTAGTAACTTTATACCACAAGTCAGTACTAATTTACTTGATGTGTTTTATAATGCTGTTATGGGTGATATAAGAAAACAATGGGGTACAACATCTAGGAGTCAGAACCTGTCATATCAAGAAAATGTTGCTCTAAAAATGCTAAAACATAATAGCGATATCAAAATAAAACCCGCTGATAAGGGGGGAGCAACAGTGATAATGAACAGGACTGACTACCTGGAGGAAGTACAGAGACAGCTGGATAATACTGAACATTACAAACGATGTGAAACAGATCCCACTACTGCAATTAAAAAGCAGATAGATCTTTTTCTAGAAGAAGCATATATAATCTCTCAAACTGAAAAAGATTTCTTAACTACTGAGTTTCCAAGGACCCCAATACTATATGTACTCCCAAAAATCCATAAACGGTTAATAAAACCACCTGGGAGACTGATAGTATCGGGGATTGGCTCAGTTTTAGAGCCATTATCCCAATTTGTAGATCAGATCCTACAACCTATTGCTTTACAGTTAAAAACGTGTGTGAAGGATACTAACGATTTTCTATTAAAACTACAAAAATTGGGGAATGTACCAGATGAGATACTTCTAGCTGGGATTGATATTGAATCCCTATACACCTCAATCCCCCAAAATGAGGGGTTGAGGTGCATAGAAGAATTATTGTTGATGGAGAATTTGCCTACTGCCAAAGTATACTTTTTACTTGATTGTCTTAGTTTTGTATTGCAGAAAAACTACTTCAGATTTGGCGACCAGTTCTTTTGGCAGTGCCAAGGCACGTCAATGGGCGCTTCGGTAGCTCCTTCGTTTGCCAATCTATTTGTCGCCAGACTAGAAGCAGAGATTTTTCTGACTGAAAAATACAAACCATACATATTGTCATTTTTTCGGTTTGTAGATGACATATTGATATTATGGACAGGCCCAGAAGAGAGCCTAAGAGAGATGATGTTACGAGCTAATCAACATCACAAGTCCATAAAATTTACATATGTTTATTCAAAAACCGAAATAAATTTCCTCGCCGTAAAATTGTTTGTAGATAAATATAACATACGCACCACACTGCACCGAAAGGAAACAGATCGAAATAATCTGCTACATGCCAACAGTTATCACAATCCCAGAGTGTTTTCCAGTATTCCACGCAGCCAGTTCATGAGAGCCAAATGTATATGCTCGACTGAACTGGGATACGTGGATGCAGCAAGTAAATTGACTACAAGACTCACTGAAAGGGGATATGACCCCAGAGTAATACAAAAAGCTAGAGACCAAGTGAATCTCATCAAGAGAAATGACCTGTTTGTGACAAGGGATCGGGCTAGAAAACTAGAGAGACCAGTACTCGTGACACAATATACAGATGAAAGTAAACATATTGAAAGGGTTATCAGAAAATACTGGGGTATACATCAGCAAGATCCCCAGTATGGAAGAGTCTTTTCTACACCACCAATTTTCAGTTATAAAAGAGGTAAATGTATTAGGGACATATTATGTCCTTCAGACATTGGACTACAAAAGAACATCACAAATATTGCTAGACGCAAAGGCACATATTCATGCATGTCATGTAATTGCTGTAAGATCGAAATAAAGATATTTGCAACCTGTATAACAGCAAACGTGATCTATCTGATTAAATGCCCTTGTGGCAAGGGCTATGTTGGACAGACTAGTCGAAGCATAAAAGTGCGTATACAGGAACACAAGAATGACATTAGGAACTATGTACCACAAGGGAGACATGATACATCAGTCTCCAGACATTTCCATGAGCAAAAACATCAAGTGTCCCAAGTAAAATGGGGTGTATTGGATACAGTTAGGAAACCAATACGAGGGGGCTATTAAACAGGAAGCGATCTGGATAAAAAGGTTAGATACACTTACACCCAATGGGCTTAATGAGTCATGGTCGATTAAACCCTTTCTAAAGGAGTAATTAAACATTCCATTTACCAACAGATGGTGATCCTGTTACTGGATCCAGTGAACAAGGGATGAAAATAAGGACAATCGGATGCATGTGCACCAAGTTGAACGTAGTAGCAAACTTTGTATATACAATTAGTGCGACCTAGTGTTGTCAGAAAATTAATTTACTGTTGTATTGTCTCATGCTAAATAGATGTACAATAACATGCAGAATAATATGTGCAAGGTGCTTTTTAAAAAAAAAACGGATAGATAGACATTAAAACTCCATTAGGATTTCATAATATTCATCACACTCGATGCGTTATGTTCCGTTCTGCTCCATTGCGCATGCGTTGGTCTATTTTCTAAAAGGAGGCCTGGGAGTTCTGTGATGTCATTTCCGATCAACAGGCTATAAGAAAACACACGAGAGAGGCGCCATTGTGAAGATGTCAGTAATAGCCCATAGCAAGTCAGTCTGCCAGCTCGTTTGCATTTCAAGCAAGCCAGTCGCCATTAATGGCAGAAAACTTTTTTGTCAACTGATGATTTGATTAAATGCAGTACAGGTCATCCTCAACTTTATGATAAGGCCACAAAACTGTATTAAAGGAGTTGTGAAAGCAAATAATTTCATTTGCTGGAAATTGCATTTTGAAGAGCTTGTGGCATGAAATGGGCAGATGTATCTAGAGAGCAAAAGGTATGAAGCTATTATTTAGTAATAATTAAAGACTTTTTATTTAGGGTGAATCCAAATGAATCAAAGGGAGTGAAATTTAGTGAGTGAAATGATTTGTATTTATATTTTTTAGCAAACCAAACTGTGACAGGACAGTTACAGGCAATGCTGCAGTAGTTTCCAGAAACAAAATGTAGACGAGCCACAAGCAGCAAGTCGTGAACTGCAGCAATGGGTAATGGTGTACAAAGCGACATGTTTCGGAGCCAACCTGAATCCTTTATAAAGTTACAAAATAGTGCAAGGGCCTTACTTTATAGAGTAAGGTCCCACATACATTAACAATCAATAGTGATAGTGGCAATTAGAGTGATTGATCCAACACAGTTGATGAATTAAACCAACATCAAAGTTAATCAAAACACTTCAGCAGAACAACAAATCTGTAAAAAATACAAAAGTGTCACATAGAATATAACATTCAGGCAGTTATTATGACTTACATTTTCTAAAACCATACATGTGATGCCATATTTTATTATAAAAGAAGCCAATCTTTCTAAAGTGCATATCTGTCAATTTTCAACTGTCACTTCAACTGTCATTTTCAACTGCCACTTTTTTAAACTGTCATTTCCAACTGTAACTTGAACTGGTCATTTTCAAACTGTCACTTTTAACTGCGCTTCCAAACTGTCACTTCCAACTGTCATTTTCAAACTGTCACTTTTAACTGTCATTTTCAAAATGTCACTTTCAACTGTCATTTTCCAACGTCACTTTTAAATGTCCCCACTTTCACTGTCATTTCAAACTGTCAGTTCCAATTGTCATATTCCAACTGGGCATTTTTAAACTGTCATGTTCCAACTGTCTTTCAACTGTCTCTTTAAACGCACTTTCCAACTGTCACTTTTAACTCATTTTCCGACAGTCACTTTTAACTGTCACTTCCAACTGTTTACTTACAACTGGCATTTCCAACCAGTGACTTGTAACTGTACATTTTCCAACTGTTCATTTTTAAATGTCATTTTCCAACTGTCATTTTCCACTGTTCACTTTAAATGTCATTTCCAACTGTCACTTTTAACTGTCACTTTCCAACTGTCATTTTGTAACTGTCATTTTTCCCAAATGTCACTTTCAAATGTTATTCCAACTGTCATGTCCAAACTGTCACTTTCAACTGTCATTTCAACGGTCACTTTTAAACTGTCCATTTTCCAACTGTCATTTTTTAACGTCTTTTCCAAATGTCCACTTTCAAATGTTATTTTCCAACTGTCATTTTCCAACGGTCATTTTACAACTGTCACTTTCAACTGGGCATTTTCCAATGTCATTTCCAAATGTCACTATGTAATGTCATTTTCCAACTTCATTTTCCAACTGTCATTTTCACAACTTGTCACTTTCAACTGTCATTTTCCAACTTCATTTTCCAACTGTTCATTTTCCAACCGTTACTTTAACTGTCCTTTCAATGTCACTTTCAACTGTCATTTTCCAACTGTCACTTTCAAACTGTCATTTTACAAACTGTCATTTTTCCAACACTTGTCATTGTAAACGGTCATTTTCCCAACTGTCATTTTCCAACTGTCACTTTCAAACTGTCATTTTCCCCCAACTGTCATTTTCCCAACCGTTACTTTTAACTGTCATTTCCAACTGTCACTTTCAACTGTCATTTTCCAACTGTCACTTTCAACTGTCATTTTCCAACTGTAATTTTCCAAACCCCGTTACTTTAACTGTCATGTTCAAAACTGTCACTTTCAACTGTCATTTTCAACTGTCACTTTCAAGTAGTTGTCCACTGTCATTTCCAACTGTCCACTTGTTAACTGTTATTTTCCAACTGTCACTTTTTTTAACTGTCAATTTTCCAACTATAATTTAACTTGTCATTTTCCAACTGTTAATTGAAACTGTCATTTTCCAACTGGCATTTTCCAAACTGGCACCTTTCAACTGTCATTTTCCAACTGTCACTTTAACGTCTTTTCAACTATTAATGTTAACTGTAATTTTCCAACTGTACTTTTAACTGTCATTTTCCAACTGCATGTTCCAACGGTACTTTCATTGTCATTTCCAAACTGTCACTTTCAAATTGTCATTTTCCTGACACGGTCACTTGTAAACTGTCATTTCCAACTGTATTTGTTACGGTCATTTCAAAAACTGTCACTTTCCAACTGTCACTTTCAACTGTCTTGTCCAACTTTTACTTTCAACTGTCATTTTTCAACTGTTCATTTTCCAACTGTAATTTCCAACGGTCAACTTATAACTGTACAACTTTTAACAGGTCGTTTACAACGTCATTTTTAACGGTAATTTTCCAACGTCATTTTCCAACTGTCACTTTCAACTGTCACTTTCAACTGTCACTTTCAACTGTCACTTTCAAAGGTCATTTCCAACTGCAACTTTCCAACATAGTCACTTCCCAAACTGTCACTTCAACTGTCACTGAATGTCTTTAAAAGTGACAGATACTTTTAACAGTCGGGGCATTTCCTCCTTGCTTACGCAGGAAGTTTTGCTTATTAATTCTTTACATTTAGCAGATTGTCCTCCAGAGCTTGCAGGTTGTGTGTCGGTTCAGCAGAGCGTGTGCTCTAATAATTGTTTTATGAAAACAACCATACCCATAGCTAGTTAAAATAGCCAGAGAATTTCGGAACCCTCTGAAAAGGAAAGTTTTACAATAATTCATTAAAAAAACTTTGCATTCAGTTAACGTTAACTGCATTTAATTCCAATCGGTGGGACATATGTTCTGTAATGATGTTCTTAGTGTCGCTCTTTGGCTCTTACTGTTCACTTTGCAAATAAACAGGGCTTGTTATATACTATGTCAACCACTAGAGTGTCGTTGTGTCAGTGTGATGGTTGGTGTGACAACATTATGATCTAGCCTACATGGAAAAAATCCGTAGGATCTCCCAGTAGGAGCCCAACTCCTCTTTACAATCCATAAATTAGCACCTAGGCCCACACTAACATGATTTATCTCATGGGATACCATCACCATTGTTAGTGCGAAAGAATACGCGCACAGGCATGTCAATGTGGATGGCCACATTGATCGCGATCCATCAGTGTTACTGTCTGATTGTAGCAGTTGGAGCAATCTGTCCAAACTGACACATTTCCCTCAACTCTTTCAACTGGTATCAACATCTGATTGTTGGGGCAAATTTACGCACAAAAAATTTTTGAATGATAGGAAATTTTCTAGGGCTCGTTCAAACCTAACTCAGTTTGTATCCGTTTTAAAAGCAGTGCTTTTAAAAAAAGGATAGACAGTTAAACCCATAGGCTGTCATAATATCATTCCACTCGAGCGTTATGTATTCCGTTCTTCTGTCCGTTGCGCATCGTTTGTGTCTATTTTCCTAAAGGAGATCCTGGGAGTTCTGTGATGGTATTCCATCAACAGCTATAGAGAAACACACACGAGAGAGGCGCCATTTTGCATGTACAGCTACTGCCATTAGCAAGTCAGTCTGCCAGCTCTTTTGTGCATTTCCAGCAAGCCAGTCTGCCATAATGGCAGAAACTTGTTTAGTTCAACTGAGATTGATAATGTCTTAGCAGGGTCACTCAACTTTATGATAAAGGCCACAAACTTTAAAGGTGTGAAAGCAATATTTCATTTGGCTGGAATATTGCATTGAAGAAGACTTTTGCTGGCATGAAATGGATGCAGATTATCGAGAGCAACAGGTATGAGCTATATTTTAGTAATATAATACTTTTTACTGTTAGGGTGAATCACAAGGGATGAAATTTAGTGAGTGAAATGATTGTATTTATATTTTTTAGAACTAAACTGTACGGGAACAGAAATAAGATACAGAATGGCCTAGTTTCAGAAACAAAATGTAGACGAGCCACAAGCAGCAAGTGTGAACTGCAGCAATTTAATGTGTACAAAGCGACATGTTTCGGAGCCAACTGCTCCTTTATCAAGCTTACAAAAATAGTGCAAGGGGCCTTCCTTTATAGAGGTAAGGTCCCACCCTCCATTAACATATCAATAGTGATAGTGGCAATTAGAGTGATCCAACACAGTTGATTAATTAACCAACATCAAAGTTACATCAAAACACTTCAGCAGAACAAAAAATCTGTAACAATACAAAAGTGTCCACATAGAATATAAAATTCAGGCAGTTATTATGCTTTACATTTTTTAAACCATACATGTGATGTCCAATTATTTTATTATAAAAGAAAGCCAATCTTTCTAAAGTGCATATCTCAGTGCTAGTGATGAAAGTGTTAAAAGTGTAAAACAGTGTTAAAAATACCCAGTGGGTTATTTAAAAAATCAATAAGATAGTAAATCAAATTGTCATTATCAGGAGCTGTTTCTCCATGGAACTGCACACATCTGTCCTACCAAAAAACAGATAAGGGAACATTGTTTCCACAAAACCTTTGCTTAATATCTACTTGTTTCTTTACATGTGTAGTCTATTTACATAGATCATCTGGTCATATGTTAGATGTTACCTGTTTCACTTCGGTTTGCTCTTACTTAAGTAATTTTGTAATGCTCTTTAACCCATTGTATTGCACATGATTATTGCATGGTATTGTCATCTATTTAGCATGAGACGATACAACAGTAAATGAATTTTCTGACAACACTAGGTCGCACTAATTGTATATACAAAAGAGAAATGGGCCGAAATTGAGCGGAAACATCGGGAGGCTATCCAGCGGCTAAGAGATGTTATCACAGGCGCAAACAACGCAAGTTCCAACGAGAAGCGAGGAAGACTACAACAGGGAACGTGGTCTACACCTGGAAGTTGACCGTATAGAACGACGCCAGACAGAACAGACAACACCAACCGACGCTCTTCTTTGGGTCCAATATCGGAGATATCAAAGACCACAGGGCCGATCAAAGCCGCCTCGGTCCCAGCCGGAACAACCACACAGAATTGACAGGACGCATCCTCTCCAAACTATGATGAGGACTCTTCAACCAGCAGCACATCATCGTGTCTTTTTTAGGACAAGGCAAAAAGGCAAGGGCAAGCCACCAACAACACTAAGGAAAGATCGGTATGGTCGGACAGGCAGGCCACCACGGTAAATACTAATTCCCTTTGTAACATTTCCTTGTACCAACTTAGTGACACTGAACTGAAGGTTGGTAAGGGATTAGGTTTGTTCACACTTACTATACGGACATTATAAATTGGGACATTGAGCTTAATAAAATTTATTAGAACATTGAAGCTTAAAATGCATTTTGTTGATAAAGAAAGTATTTATCCTTTGCCATCTACTTAAGAAACCTAGTAACTTTATACCACAAGTCAGTACTAATTACTTGAGTGTGTTTTATAATGCTGTTATGGGTGATATAAGAAAACAATGGGGTACAACATCTAGGAGTCAGAACCTGTCATATCAAGAAAATGTTGCTCTAAAAATGCTAAAACATAATAGCGATATCAAAATAAAAACCGCTGATAAGGGGGGAGCAACAGTGATAAATGAACAGGACTGACTACCTGGAGGAAGTACAGAGACAACTGGTAATACTGAACATTACAAACGATGTGAAACAGATCCCACTACGCAATAAAAAGCAGATAGATCTTTTTCTAGAAGAAGCATATATAATCTCTCAAACTGAAAAAGATTTCTTAACTACTGAGTTTCAAGGACCCCAATACTATATGTACTCCCAAAATCCATAAACGGTTAATAAAACACCGGGAGACTGATAGTATCGGGGATTGGCCAGTTTTAGAGCCATTATCCCAATTTGTAGATCAGATCCTAAACCTATTGCTTTACAGTTAAAAAACGTGTGTGAAGGATACTAACGATTTTCTATTAAAACACAAAAATTGGGGAATGTACCAGATGAGATACTCTAGGTGGGATTGATATTGAATCCCTATACACCTCAACTCCCCAAAATGAGGGGTTGAGGTGCATAGAAGAATTATTGTTGATGGAGATTTGCCTACTGCCAAAGTATAATTTTACTTGATGTCTTAGTTTTGTATGCAGAAAAAACTACTTCAGATTTGGCGACCAGTTCTTTTGGCAGTGCAAGGCACGTCAATGGGCGCTTCGGTAGCTCCTTCGTTTGCCAATCTATTTGTCGCGCCAGACTAGAAGCAGAGATTTTTCTGACTGAAAAATACAAACCATACATTATGTCATTTTTTTCGGTTTGTAGATGGACATATTGATATTATGGACAGGCCCAGAAGAGAGCCTAAGAGGATGATGTTACGAGCTAATCAACATCACAAAGTCCATAAAAAATTTACATATGTTTATTCAAAACCGAAATAAATTTCCTCGCGTAAAATTGTTGTAGATAAATATATAACATACGCACCACACTGCACCGAAGGAAAAAGATCGAAATAATCTGCTACAATGCCAACAGTTATCACAATCCCAGAGTGTTTCCAGTATCACGCAGCCAGTTCATGAGAGCCAATGTATATGCTCGACTGAACTGGGATACTGGATGCAGCAAGTAAATTGACACAAGACTCACTGAAAGGGGATATGACCCCAGAGTAATACAAAAAGCTAGAGACCATGAATCTCATCAAGAGAAATGTACCTGTTGTGACAAGGGATCGGGCTAGAAAACTAGAGAGACAGTACTCGTGACACAATATACAGATGAAAGTAAACATATTGAAAGGGTTATCAGAAAATTGGGGTATACATCAGCAAGATCCCCAGTATGGAAGAGTGCTTTTCACACCACCAATTTTCAGTTATAAAAGAGGTAAATGTATAGGGACATATTATGTCCTTCAGACATTGGACTACAAAAGAACATCACAAATATGCTAGACGCAAGCACATATTCATGCATGTCATGTAATTGCTGTAAGATCGAAATAAAGATATTTGCAACCTGTATAACAGCAAACGTGTCTATTGATTAAATGCCCTGTGGCAGGGCTATGTTGGACAGACTGTCGAAGCATAAAAGTGCGTATACAGGAACACAAGAATGACATTAGGAACTATGTACCACAAGGGAGACATGTACATCAGTCTCCAGACATTTCCATGAGCAAAAACATTCAAGTGTCCCAAGTAAAATGGGTGTATTGGATACAGTTAGGAACCAATACGAGGGGTATTAACAGGAAGCGATTGGATAAAAAGGTAGATAAACTTACACCCAATGGGCTTAATGAGTCATGGTCGATTAAACCCTTTTAAAGGAGTAATTAAACATCCATTTACAACAGATGGTGATCCTGTTACTGGATCCAGTGAACAAGGGATGAAAATAAGGACAATCGGATGCATGTGCACCAAGTTGAACGTGTAGCAAAATTTGTATATACAATTAGTGGACCTAGTGTTGTCAGAAATTAATTTACTGTGTATTGTCTCATGCTAAATAGATGACAATAACATGCAGAATAATATGTGCATACAATGGTTAAAGAGCATTACAAAATTACTTAAGTAAAGAGCAAACCGAAGTGAAACAGGTAACATCTAACATATGACAGATGGATCTATGTAAATAGACTACGATGTAAAGAAACAAGTAGAGTATTAAGAAAGTGTTTGTGGAAACAATGTTCCCTTATCTGTTTTTGGTAGACAGATTGTGCAGTTCCATGGAGAAAAGCTCCTGAGTAATGACAATTTGATTTACTATCTTATTGATTTTTTAAATAACCCACTGGGTATTTTACACATGTTTTACACTTTTAACACTTTCATCACTAGCACTGAGATATGCACTTTAGAAAGATTGGCTTTCTTTTATAATAAAATAATGGACATCACATGTATGGTTTTAAAATGTAAGCATAATAACTGCCTGAATTTTATATTCTATGGGACACTTTTGTATTGTTACAGATTGTTGTTTGCTGAAGTGTTTTGATGTAACTTTGATTTGGTTAATTCATCAACTGTGTTGGATCACTCTAATTGCCACTATCACTATTGATATGTTAATGGAGGGTGGGACCTTACCTCTAAAAGGAAGGCCCCTTGCACTATTTTTGTAAGCTTGATAAAGGAGCAGTGGCTCCGAAATAGTCGCTTTGTACACATTAAATTGCTGCAGTTCACACTTGCTGCTTGTGGCTCGTCTACATTTTGTTTCTGGAAGCTGTATTGGCCTACCCCTCAGTGTCTCATAATCTCTGCTTGTGAGTATCGAGTCAGAAACTATATGATAAATCGATCAGGAGCTCACAGACTGACAGTGCAGTGTCGATGAGTGAATTAATTCTCTCTCGTGACGCTCTTCTCTCTCTGTCTGAGAGAGGGTAAATGAAGTAACAAGCAAGTGTTGTTTAGTATAGTGACTTTTTACTATTGTTCTGACAGGATAAAAGCTATCACAGCAGTAGAATTTGTCCAGATATGTCAGAAAGAAAAGCCAAAGCAACGAGGCATGATATACATTTAAGAAAAAACATATTCAGGAGAAGGCAGGGAGTTTCATTAAGGCATCACGTAAAGGAGATAGGTTTGCTTTCGGTGAACACTGTGCCTGTAATTTTAGTATATCACACGGTGGAATGAATGACGTTAAGAATCACATGACTACAGACAACACAAGTCTAATGCAGAGTTAAATAGAAGCTTTGGATCATCTAAGGATTTCATGAATACATGGGACAGACCACAGAATCCAATACATGATTCTGCAAAAGAGCTGAACTTCTTTTTTAAGGTTTTGTTTTACAAACACAATTTGTCATTTGATGTAAATGACCGTTTCAATAAGTGGTATCAGAATGTTTCCCGGCCAGTGAGATAGCGACAATTATGCATGTGGAATACCAAAGCAAGCCACCTCATTCAATCCATGGCCAAAGAAAGCATTAAAAATGTGCAGGAAAGTGTAGGTGAAGGAAATAGATGGTTTTCATTGAGCACTGATGGGAGTTCAGATCACAAATTTTTCCCAATTTTAATAACAGTTTTGGATTCTGACGGCTTAACGAACAAAGTTTATGACAGTTTCCATAAATAAAGCAGATGCCAACTCATTGCAGAAGGCATGAAAAATCTTTATTCATGCCAAAATAAGCCTTATTAACAACTGTGGGATGTGCATATCACCTTGCACACTTGGCTGCTAAGCAGGGATCAAAGGCCTATCTTTTGATGCACATAGCTTTTTAGTAGATATTTTACTACCACTTTGATAAAAGTGCCAAAGAAAACAATTGCTTAGAGATGATACACATTTTTGTAATGAGGCTGTGCGGAAAGTACTTAAATATGTCTCTACACGTTGGCTTAGCATGTTTAAGGACTCTTGAACGAATCCTTGAAATATGGGATGGAATAAAAATGTTACTTTCTGTCAAATTACGATGATGATTTAATGACAAGCAATCCAACTCTCGCCAGAGAGAAAAGGTTGGTGCACATTTTTAAAACCAAATAAACAAATTGCATATTCTATTTTTACATGCTATTTCCCACGGTTTGATACATTTAATATTTTACTTCAACGAGAAGATCCAATGATTCATAAGGCTCCATTCAGCGATGGTACTTCTACAGAGAAGATACTAGGATGTTTAATAAATCCGTCGTGTTAGTTGAAAATGAGCAAGACCTGCTAGCCATTGATGTAACTAATGTAGAGTTACAAAAGTCGATTCCAACCTCTTTATTGGTTTTTCAGAAGCACAGTTAGTCAGAGACAAAATCTGTCTTGATCAGGAGAACTGCGTCCTTCTATAGAGAGTCAGGAAGTTTTATGAGCAGGCCCTACAGTATATGAAGTTGAAATCCCTTAAGTGATCCTGTTTTAAAAGCAGCGCAGTGTTTGATCCACAGAGCAGACTTACAGCTAATGAAACAATGATAACAGTACTAATGGAAAGATTTCTGATGCTATTAAATACAAGATGCTGATCAGTTACTTTTGCAGTTCACATGTTACCAGTCCTATCCACATCTGCCGCCATTCAATCCACAGCAAGACAGAATTGATTCCTTTTGGACTGATGTGAGCCAAATTATAGAACCAGCTACTGGACAACCCCAATTTAAATCGTATTTCTAATTCCACATAGCAATGCTTGTGAAAGCATATTTAGCGTGGTGAAAAAAAATACAACGATACAAGAAGGTCTTTAGGAAAATCAATTGAAGGGCATTCTTCAACTTGAGCCATATAGCGATTGCACTGGGTTAGAAACAACTTGTGTGCTGTTATGACATCAAAGATTAATCTTTCAAGAATGTTCATTGCACTGTGTGGTCCCCATCAACAGAACAAATTAGGTGGCCAAATCTGCTACATATACTTCTTTGGCTGGAAAAAGCAGCACCTAGCACTACATTTCTCCACTTTTTTTTTATTGGAGAGGATTGTCTGATAATTCTGCACACTCTCTCTCTCGTGTATTTGGATTGTATTAATGCCAAGGCAGGAACATTGCCTACTCAATGCTGGAGCACATTCATTAGCTGAAGTATTTAATGTTTAATTCTGTTTTGTGATTAAATAACTTATATTTAATATATATATAAATATTTATATATATATAAATTATAAATTTCTAGGTCAAGGTTGTATTCCCTTTTTTGATTGCTAGGGCCTCCTCTTCTTATGCAGCAGCCTCTTTCATCTATGTGCAACAGTTTGACCATGTCCAGTGCAGCACACAGCAAGAATCATCTAATCAAATCATGGCAGTAGCACCACTCAAACCTAATTTCATGGCAGTCCCTCTTCTGATGCCTTCAAAGATTTTCATACCCCACTTCATGTATACGCAGCTCCTGCTTTATACATGGACTTTTTCATGAAAGTAAAAATGTTACTTCCAGCCAATGAAACACTGACTTCACTTATTACCCGCAGCTCTTTCAAAACACAATACTGGATGTGAGACACTGAGAGATGTTTCTTCTTAGAAGTGATACCTGGCTTCACAATGAGAATATACTCCCAAAACTCACTTACCTCTTTATGACCCTCCTGGTGGAGGTCCCTCCACAGACTCTTCGGCACTTACAGCATGAAATAATGAAATTTATATGGGATAACAAAGCACATAGTATCTCACATAAAGTAGCTATGGCCAGACGAACACAAGGAGGTCTGGGGGTACCGGATCTAACTAAATACTACTATGCAACACACCTGTGGCACCTCACACACTGGGCCTCTGTAAAACCCCAGGCACGTTGGGCCAAAATCAAAAGTGCTCAAATATATTTGTCTCATCGACTCACCTTTCTGATTAAACACCACACATAGGTACAAAACACTATACCACCAACCTATGAGAGGTTCTTACAAATGATTGCATTGGGGAAATAAGCAATACTCTCTAATCCAAAAAAACCTTCTTAACTACTCCCTTTCGCCCAGACACCAGATGTCCCACAACTTTGATACCAGCCTATTTCCAACCCTGGACAAACCTTCAATGGTCAGATTATTTGACTCATAGATAAATAACAAAACGCCTATACACATTCAAGAAACTGTTCCAAAAAGAAAGTATCTCCACTCTTCCTATATGCACTGTCAAATAAAGCATAGAGCTGACACATAACTAGAAACGGAATATTCCCACAACTATCACAAATTGAAAGCATTCTAACTCGGGGACCACATAAGAAAGGAATCATAACTTCCATATATCATATCTTGAACTTTTCTACACAAAGATTCCCCTATACACCATATATGACTAAATGGGAAATAGCTCTGGGACACCTCATAAGCCGAGGACATGGAGACATCATTTGGGAAACCACAGCCAAGACCTCAATGAACATCACACACAAAGAAAAAGGATATAAGGTTTTACTACATGGTACTTCATGCCATTAACCCAACTTCCAGCAAAGTGTTGGCGCTGTAGATCCTCCCCAGGCACCCTCTTGGCATATATACTGGTCTTGTCATGAGCTGCAGCCTTATTGGTTGGTCACTAGTGCAAACCTTTGTAGACACAGTGTTTCGGAGACCTATACAGCTTTCCCCAGAACATGCTCTCCTGAACACCTCACACCCAGAATTAATTAAATTGGAAAGAGAGATTAATTAAACATATCCTCATGGCGGCCCAAGGCTAATTCTTAAAATATTGGAAAAAGCACTCAAACCCCTACCCATACTGAATTAATAAACTTAATGACGTCCAAGTTATGGGAGTATCTCACAGCACAACTGAGGAATCTGGGGGGATAGATACGAAGTATTTGGGATCATTGGATTGACTACACGGTCAGACATGACCCACTCCCGGAGGGCCCCTCTGGAGATAACTGACTTGTCAAATAAATCAGAAAAAAGGAATAGCTGACGGGGTTGATGTGGAGAGGAGGCGTGAGAGGGGTGAATGGTTAACTACAAATCTGCAGGAGGTGATCTGGACCAAATGCACACACCATTTGATCTGGAGGAGCTGCTCGTCCAATCTGTTGGCTAAAGGTGAGTTAACCCAAATGTTATAAATACTGTTTAAATGTTGTTAAAATGCCTCCTCTTTCGTTGATACTGTTAAAGACAATGCCACAATAATGCTAAAGAGAGAGACAAGATCATATTTTTTCTTTTAATTTTTCGCTTTTATTTTTGATGGTTTTTTACTGTTGGTTAATATTGTTATATCAAAAGAAAACAGGGTACAAACTTGTCAATCTGTCCCCTCCCCCTCTCCTGTATGCAGGTCACAGTGGACCCTAGGCAGTCACAAACACCATTCTAAATAACAAAGTAAGGGTAGTGGTCAAGATCGGGGGGTTTCTGGACTACACCTGGTGACGACATCAAGATAAAATTTTATTCTTAATACGTTCATGTTGCTTTTTGAAATGTACCTCATTGTTACTGTTACCTCAATAAACATTTACAATTAAAAAAAAAGATTCATACAGTAAGTGATGAAAAAAAACACACCATTTTCATTTAACCATTCATGATCACTACATAGGGGCACATTTATAATCGATCGCTACCGTATACTCGAGTATAAAATGAGTGGTACCCAATTTCACCTAAAAAAACTAATAAAAAGGGGTTGACCCGAGTATAAACCGACGGTTAGAAAATGTACTAACCACTACTGCCTTTGATTCTGTTTTGAGGCTTTAGTTGCCTTTAAATGGACAGCAGAATTCCCATACAGTAATAGACATTACTGTACGAGAATTCTGACTGTTTCATTTAAAAGACAACTACATTCTTCTTCCTTGCATTCAAGATGTTTGGAAACTACAACTCCAGCTAATAAAGGCATGCTGGGAGTTGTAGTTTCCAAACATCTTGAATGCCAAGCCTCACCCTCCCACCCAGTTCAGTTGTACCTGTGGGCTCTCCTCCTCCAGTAACTTGGGGCTTCCTGTTGGGACTTATGCCTGTGTGCCAGCATTGAAGATCATGAAGCATTCCGGCTGCCGGAATGCTTACTAAAAAATGGTGCTATTATAGGAAGAAATCACCTGGGTGAGTTTTACACTATTTATCATATCCTATTAATAAATAGAGAAAATTCGTACTGGGTGAGTTTTACACTATTTATCATATCCTATAATAAATAGAGAAAATCACCTGGGTGAGTTTTACACTATTATCATATCCTATTATAAAACAGAAAGATTCGCTGGGTGAGTTTTACACTATATCTATCCTATAATACATAGAGAAAATTCACATGGGTGAGTTTTACACTATTATCATATCCTATTAATAAAATAGAGAAAATTCACCTGGGTGAGTTTACACTATTTTCATATCCTATAATACAATAGAGAAAATTCACCTGGGTGGAGTTTTACATATTTATCATATTCATATTATAAAATAGAGAAAAATTCACCTGGGTGAGTTTTACACTATTTATCATATCCTATTAATAAAATAGAGAAGATTCGCTGGGTGAGTTTTACACATTTATCATATCCTATTAATAAAATAGAGAAAAAATCAACCTGGGTGAGTTTACATATTTATCATATCCTATTAATAAATAAAGAAATTCACCTGGGTGAGTTTTACACTATTTTCATATCCTATTAATACAATAGAGAAAAATTCACCTGGAGTGAGTTTTTACACTATTTATCATATCCTATTAATAAAATAGAGAAAAATTCACCTGGGTGAGTTTTACACTATTTATCATATCCTATTAATAAATAAAGAAAATTCACCTGGGTGAGTTTTACACATATTTATCATATCCTATTAATACAATAAGAAGAAAATTCACCTGGGTGAGTTTTACACTATTTATCATATCCTATTAATAAAATAGAGAAAATTTGCCTGGGTGAGTTTTACACTATTTATATATCCTATTAATACAATAGAGAAAATTCACCTGGGTGAGTTTACACTATTTATCATATCCTATTAATACAATAGAGGAAAATCACCTGGGTGAGTTTTACACTATTATTCAATCCTATTAATAAAAAGAGAAAATCAACTGGGTGAGTTTTCACTATTATCATATCCATATCAATAAAATAGAGAAAATTCGCTGGGTGAGTTTTTCACTATTTACCATATCCTTTAATAAAATAGAGAAAATTCGCCTGGGTAAGTTTTTACATATTATCCATTAATAATAAAATAGAGAAGATCGCCTGGGTGAGTTTTACACTATTATCATATCCTATAATAAAATAGAGAAAATTTGCCTGGGTGAGTTTTACACTATTTATCATATCCTATTAATACAATAGAGAAATTCACCTGGGTGAGTTTTACCTATTTATCATATCCTATTAATAAAAAGAGAAAATTCACCTGGGAGAGTTTTAACATATTTATCATATCCTATAATAATATAGAGAAAATCGTCTGGGTGAGTTTTACACTATTTATCAATCCTATTAATAAAATAGAGAAAATTCACCTGGGAGAGTTTTACACTATTTATCAAGTCATATTAATAATATAGAGAAAATTCTTGGGTGAGTTTTACACTATTTATTATATCTAATTAAAATATAGAGAAAATTCGTCTGGGTGAGTTTTACACTATTTATCATATCCTATTAAAATATAGAGAAAATTCGTCTGGTGAGTTTTACATATTATCATATCCTATTAATAATATAGAGAAAATTCCCCTGGGTGAGTTTTCACTATTTATCAATCCTATAATAATATAGAGAAAAATTCGTCTGGGTGAGTTTTACACTATTTATCATTCTATTAATAAAATAGAGAAAATTCACCTGGGTGAGTTTTACACTATTTATCATTATCCTATTAATAAAATAGAGAAAATTCACCTGGGTGAGTTTTACACTATTTTCATATCCTATAAAAATAGAGAAAAAATTCACCTGGTGAGTGAGTTTACACTATTTATGCAGATCCATATAATAAAATAGAGAAAAATTCACCTGGGTGAGTTTTACACTATTTATCAACATCCTACTTAATAATATAGAGAAAATTCGTCTGGGTGAGTTTTACACTATTTATCATATCCTATTAATAAAATAGGGAAGGAAATTCGCCTTTGGAGCTTTACACTGAAAAAAACACTGAAAAAACACCAAATGTGTTAGGCTATTTTTAAAGAACAAAGATAGGTGTTTCAGTGTGTATTAACCAATTAATACTACTTTGAAAAACCACCAGGGAGCATTACCTATTTACCATCAAATGTGCTGAGCTTTTTCAGCATTATTAGCTATGCTATTTTGCCACATAATTTTCGCTTTGATGACAATTTTCCTTTTTAGTAACTTTGATGAAAGGAAAAAGTTGAAAGTTTAAAAAAATTGTGGCAAGGCTGGTGGGGAAAATAGCAAAATAATGCCCCTTTATAAATATGTCCCTCAGACCACAATTTAACTTTATTATTAAAAAAAAATTCTTAAAAAGCGAAAAAATTAACCTTAAAAAAGCGAATCTCAGATCGTATTACAAGTAAATGATAGAAAATAGTCTAAACACCCCCTGAGTACATTTAGTATTGAGAAACACTCCACAATGTACTGACACTTCCATGGACCCATTGGAGGCTAAATAAATGGACCTTATGCGTTTGCCACCTCAGACTTGGCGAATTGGAAGGTGAGTGAACTTAACGCATAAAACACTTTTCACCATTTTATAATATGCTTGAGTGGTTACCGAAGCGATGTATAGCGAAAAGCGAAATGTAGCAGTAATTACCTTGCCACTGGTTATCACTGCTTTATAAATAGCGAAAAGTCAGTCTAGAAAGGGCTTTAAATAAAAAAAGTGACAAAAAATAGTTCTGAACTTGCTAGAGAGTAGAAATGTAATGTGGTTTCTAATAGGAACCCAGTTTCGAATGGAATCTGAGGGTTCTGAAGTCCCGATGAAATTTTCGAAACTACCGAATTTCACGGAACCCGGATTTTCGATTTTATAGAAAATCGAAAGTAGACGATTTTCATAAAATGACGATTTTCGAAAGTTGAAATTAGACGATTTTTCAATAATCGAAACTCGGAATTTTCTAAATTTCCGATAATTTTGAAAAATTCGAAAACGGAACGAAAACTCAACAGTTCGAACATCTCTACTAAAGAGCAATCTCTTTTTTCACAGTGATACCACACTTAATGCAGTGAATAAGGTAAACCTATCGCCACACATAAAGCTCAGAGATACTTTTCCGCAAAGGCGAAGTAAGTGAAAACAAGCGTTTATACACAAGGCGAAAATAGTGCTGATTTGTCATTGCGATTGTCTTCGATTGCGAAATGTGTGAAAATAGCGATTGTTTATAAATATGCCCTTTCAGGTGCTATTAAAGGGCTACGTACATGTTTGTTATAATTGGGACACAGGCTAAAACAGCTGTCTGTGTTACTATTTAAAACAATAAATATTATTCTTAAACACTATTTAAAATCAAATGATTGTCCATTAATTTCAAATGTAATAATTCCATATAACTCGGAGATTGTGAAAAGGTTCCAAGGTGTTATATATGTATATAGAAGAAGAGGTCTTCAATATATAAATGGATTTAAAATTGAAAATAAAGTGCATAATATTATTTAACATGACCTAAACAGGTTATACATTTAGCAAATCTAATCATAGATATAGGATAGATATATGAAGTCACAAAAAAACTATCCTTACACTCATTGTTCATTGATGCCTGCAGGTGTCATTGTACTAATGGATCGAAGTAAATGTGAAGTGAGGCGAATAGACAGCTTATAGTATACCAGGACACTATAAAACAGGTCCAAATTGACCCCACTGTGGATCCAATGAATCATCACCTAAATTGGGTTGTTTTAAATGTGAGAAATGTAAGTCATGCAAAATGATGGCTCCAGGAAAAAATTCTATTCAATTAGTGGTGAGAATTTACAATGTAGACATCTATATCACATGTACAACAACACATGTTATTTATGCAATACTGTCCTTGCAACTTACTTAATGTAAGGAAAATTGAATAAGAATGGCTGGTCACCTCTCAGCCATAAAACTGCTTTTGGGATAAACACACTGAAACAAAGCTGTGGCAAATCATTCTTTGGAATTTAATCATGTGATTACATCCCTTAATTTATTGGGATAGACCATGTACCCAATCCTAGAAAAGGATGGGTAATAGGGCGACTTTACTATCACAGAAAGAGACATTTTGGATCAAACGCTTTAAGACACTTCACCATTAGGCCTAAATGAATCATGTCTTTCAAATGTTTTTTGACAGAGAGATAATTTATATAACTTATATAACTGTATAGTGTCCATATTAGTCTTTGAACAAACCATTTTATTCCACTAATTTTAATCTAATATGCTTTTTATTCTAAAAAATGTTACACCCTTTAATCTATGTATTTCATAATTAACTAAGGTAATTCTAATTTAATTTTTAACATGTCAATAGTCCAGTTTAAATATACATGGACTCCCCTCTGGTTCTCATATTAACATTGGGTCAGAATGGAGGTTAGGTGGTATCCTTTGGCTTAGGAGGTCCTCCTTGTTTAGGATCCATTCTAGTCCACTGCCTTCCCAGGTTGTAGTCAGAACAGAGAATCCTATCAAATTTCAAACGTTTCTGTTTCTCCCTTCTTTACAATATGTTTCAAGTTTCTCTGGTTTTTTAGATATATACATTTCAAAGTCCCCATTAATCATATTTTCCTTTAATTGGGTCTCAATGTCTTAATTCTGTTAAAATTCGTTAATTCTTTCTTAAGCAATCATGGTAATGTAATAATGTCCATTGAGCACTTATTGAGTATTTGCATAAAACATCCCTTATATTCCTCATGAAGTGGAAATGGGTAGGGCGTAAGTTTACCCGTTATGCCTCCTGGTATATTCTTTTTTTGGTAATACTCAGTAAGGTAATGGCATGGAGTTCCAAATCAATATTTTTTTAAATAATTTCAAGCCGTCTTTGTTAATGTGTAATGTCACGTACCTTTACCTTTGTTTCTTTATTTTTGCTGTCCCTCATGTCGGTGATGTGCCTCTGGATTGGAAAAAGGCGCTGTGTTATTCCAAATTCAAAAAGGGTAGTCGTTCACAGCAGGTAATTACAGGCCTGTAAGTTTAACTTCAGTGGTGGGGAAGATCCTGGAAAGTTTATAAGGGAACATGTTCTAGAGTATGTTTCAAGGCCTGACATTATAAGAGTAACCAGATGGTGGATTTAGGGGAATAGATCTTGTCAAACTAAGACTTGCTTGGCTTATGAGGAAGTAAGTAGAAATTTAGACTTGGTATAGCACAGAGTAGATTAGTTTACTGTGATTTGCAAAGGCTTTTGATACAGTCCCCATAGGCGGACTAAGAATAAGCTAGGTCTGTTGGTCTGGGGAGTCACATTTGTACATGGATAGAAAAGTGGTTAAGGAATAGGATGCAGAGAGTAGTGTTATGGGGCTCATCATTATGAATAAAGTGCTAAGTGGGGTGCCGCAGGGTTCTGTGTTGGGGCCGTTCTATTTAATCTATTATCAATGATTTGGAAGTGGGTATTGTCAGCAAGGTTTCTGTGTTGCTGACGACACAAACTTTGTCGACCATTAAAAACTTTGAGGATGTGCAATCGTTGCAAGGGGATCTAGATAGATTATCACATTGGGCTGCTAAGTGGCAGATGAAATCAGTGTTGATAAATGTAAGGTGATGCATTTTGGACTTAAAAATACTGTGCTACTTATATATAATGGCTCTGTGTTAAGTGAATCCCTGTTGGAAAGGGATCTTGGAGTTTTGGTGGATAACAAACTTAAAGGTAGCAAGCAGTGCCAGGCGGGCAACAGCCAGGCCAGCATGGTATTGTCTTGTATAAAGCGAGGTATGGGATTCAAGGGAGGAAAAATGTAATTCTCCTCTTTACAAAGCATTGGTAAGGCCTCATTTGGAATGCAGTGCAATTTTGGAATCCTGTGTACAAAAAGGACATCTTTGAAATGGAAAGGGTTCAGAGAACGGCACTAAATTAATAAGGGGATTGGGGAGCTATAATATGAGAGAGACTGGAAAAGTTACCAATTATGTACGCTGGAGAAAGGCGCTTGCGTGGGGATATGATTACTGGTATAAATACATTAACGGGCCATACAATAAACTATCTGGGGCATTGTTCACCAATAGAACAGTCAAAGGACACGAGGAATCCTTAAGATTGAAGAAAAAAAGGTTAGGTTCAAGCTCAGAAAGGGTTTTTCACTGTGAGAAGTAATGGTAAACGATGGAACTGTCTTCCAGTGGACGTGTTATGGAAGGTTCATTGGTCATTTTCAAAAAAAAGCTGGATGAGTTTCTGCAAACAAGGAGTGTTACAAGTTACTGGTATTGAACATAAAGTAGAGTTGATCCAGGGAAATTTCCGATTGCCCACTTGGAGTCAGGAAGGAATTTTTTCCCCCTTCATTAAATTTGGTAGTTTTTTTTGCCTCCTCTGGATCAACAGAGTTAGGCAGGGAAATGAGGATATTGCTAGATGGGTTGGAATGGATGGACGTAGTCTTATTCAACTCAAATAGTATAATTTAAGAAGTCTGTAGAATCCACCAAACCCTATATCACCTCTGCTGCTTCCCTTTCACTATAACTGAAAATGCCTTGCTCCATCTTAGTGAACCTGGCAATGGGTTTCAGGTGTTGCCACATAGCCTGTCCTGGTGAGTTTTAGTCTGTGTCTGTCGTAAACAAAATGTGTGCTGGATAAAGGCAATGCAGCAACACACACAAATCAGAGTAAGTGCTACTACATGTATTCTATTATAGATTAAGATGAGGCAAAGTCATTTTTTTTGTATAGTGTCCCTTTAATTGTTTTTATGTTGCTAACCATGCTATGTTCTTAAAAAGGGTTTTATTATAATATTATAGTGTCCACATGTTTTACCTTCTCTTAGATTACACACATACATATAGACATTTTTTCTATGTGTAATAGTGTTATATACCCCCACCTAATAATAGTCCTAAAAACTCAATGCAATCTTTGTAAAAATATAATAAAATTCTTATACATAGGAGGATAGAAACTACAGAAATGGTAAGATCACAAATATAAAATCATGTACAGGGTTTTCCTAAAAACCATAACATTTCACAATTAATTACACCTTGGTGTATTTCATAAGTATTCCCTACATCATTATATTTACACCATAGAGGATGCAAAAAAGGTATATAAAACAAATAGCTCGCTAGACCAAAGTGAATGATTGAAATGTGTGGGAATAATAGGTAAAACAAATGTTGTGAATTTTATATAAAAGGGTAAGTGAAAAGTATCTACCTACCATCTGTCTAGTCATCCATCTGTCTATCATCAGCCTGTCACATGAAAATGTAAAACATAGAAATGTCAATAATTGCATATTGACGCAGGACACCGTGGTGGCAAAAAGTATCGTTTAACATCCCCCCTGTACCCTTATTAGTATTGAGAAACACTCAAAATGTACTGACACTTCCAAGAACCCACTGGCAAGTAGATATATGGGTCCAATTTGTAGGTTTGTTTTTTTTAATCTTTATTTGATGTCTGCCGGGGTTAAAATAGAGACTATTGTTGTTACATAATATTATGTTATCTTGGTATTATTATTTCTAAGAGATAATTTCAAAGAGAAACTTCTCTGAATGCCCCTTATTTTTAATCTTTTTACAGGTGAAATTAAATACATTTTTCTATAAAGCTTTTATACACATATTTTATATCAGGCTGACAATTGATTTTACTGGTATTATTGATATTTCTCTATTCAAGGTTAAAAGTGTTAAAAGTATTTTTTATAATGTCAATAATAAAATTGGCCTAATTTTGTTCATTCTAAAGAAAAAAATGGATTTGGAAACCAAACCATAACAAATGTTGTTGTACTTTTGGGATTTAGATACCTTTATTTTAAGGTCCATTTTTTCTATTGATATTTATTCTATACAGCTTGACACGTAGCTGCCAATATTATGATAGTTTCACTAGTGTCTTTGAGTCCCTCTCTTCACCGGCCAATGTTCTTCTTCTCAGTCATCTTCCTTGTCTGATATGATGCTCGCTACCAACATTGTTCCGTAATGTTATGTGGTATAATAAAGGAGAGGTGGACCCTGTCATTGCTGGTGTATCTTCCAGTTCACAATTTTTGCATCTCTTTGGCTTTGGAAAGTCTTATTCTTGCTGTGATGTCCTTTGACAGATATCTTGGCTGTTGCAACCCTCTTCGATACATCTCAATAATGGACAAGAAAACTTTGCTTTCAATGGTACTTTATGTTGGGTTTAAGCATTATATTTCAATAAAATGTATGTATGATGAGTAGATTAACATTTTGTGGCCTAAATACATTGACCATTTCTTCTGTGATTTTTTCCTATATTAAACTTTCTGTGTCAGATACGTCTAGCTGTAGAACTAGAACAAATGTTAATTGCAGCACCTACAGCTATGTGTCCAGGTATTATTGTTGTAACGTACATTATATCTTCATCACTGTCTAAGAATTCCAACCACCGTAGAAGACAGAAAGCTTTCTCCACTTTCAGTTCCCACCTGACTGTCGTCAGTATTTTTTTTGGTTCATTAATCAGTCTTTATTTATTTCCTTCTCAAAAGGAAAGTTCTATTAATGCAATAAGATGTTTCTTTTATGTACATTGTGTTTATCCCTTATTTAATCCTTTGATATATAGTCTACGAAATAAGAAAATAAGAAATTCTTACAAAAATATTTGAGGGCCATTAGCCAGGTAAGAAGTGTGTTAATCATCAGTGTATATATTGGGTTATATTTCATAGATAATAATCACTGCCAGAGTTTCTTACCATACTGGAAAGTTTAATAAGGGAACATATTCTAAGAGTATGTGACAGGTGGTCACCTGGGGGTCCCTAATATAATTGATAATAATGGATAATGCCGTAATAAAATGTATGCAGATCGTAACCAATGAGTTAAATATCCATGGGCTCGAAGGTTCCAAAGCTTTTAGGACCACAAGGTTGGATGGAACATTTAAGGAAAAAACTCTGGGATCCATATGGTATACGTTCGCACGCAATCACGTTCTTTCTCATATACGTACAATGTGTTATGAGAGGCCCAATATTCCTCTTGAATGGTCTTTTGTCCATGAATGTACGCCCACCATGTGTTATGCTTATGTAACATTCCATACTGTGATGTAATTTTGCCTATAAACCCACAAGCAGGCCCCTGTAAGGTTGACTTGTTTACACACTCATGTGTGTGTGTTGCTTGTTTCCACACGTGTGTTTTCTCATAAAGGAAACTGTCCTCCATCAATTGGTCTCCAGAGTGATATTTTCCAGGGGGGGTTAACAAAAATAGGGTTAACCCCTTTTTACCCCACAGTATGTTTCAAGGACTGACCTATAAGTAGAAAATAGTATGGGATTTAGGAGGAATCGATCCTGTCAAACTAACTGCTTGGCATTATGAGGATGTGAGTAGGAATTTAGACTCGTGCCACATGTTTTACTTGTAATCCTTGATTCTACAAAATGAGGGAAATAAGAAATTCTACAAAAAGATTTGAGGGCATTTAGCCAGGTAAAAAGTTGTTAATCATCAGTGGTATAATTGGTATATTGTCATAGTAATAATCACTGCCTGAGTTTCTTACCATACTGGAAAGTTTTTATAAGAGGAACATATTCTAGAGTATGTTCAAGGACTGACCTTATAAGTAGTAAACCAGCATGGATTAGGAGGAATAGATCCTGTCAAACTAACTTGCTTGGCATTTGGCAAATTGGGTTTATGATAGGATGCAGAGAGTAGTTGTAATGGGGCTTCATTAATATGGACTAAAGTTGCTAAGTGTGGGAGCCGCAGGGTTCTGTGCTGGGCCCGTCTTCATTTAATCTATTATTAATGATTTGGAAGTGGGTATTGTCATCAAGGTTCTGTGTTTGCTGACGACACAAAACTTTGTGACCATTAAAGCTTCAGAGGATTGCAATTGTTGCAGGTGGATCTAGAAAGTCCAAGGAACCCTCCAGCACACGTTGTTGGCTGCTTGCCAGACAAAGTAGATAGGCGCAGTGCTCCTGCCCTCCACTCCAGGGACCAAGAAGATTCCATAGCACAAGAAGATATAGGGGAGCACACTACAATGGGGAATCCAAGATATTTATTCAAACAACAGATACAATTTTCAGGATGCCCTGTCCCTTCCTCAGGTATAACCGTGTGACAACAGTTCGGATCTAGATAGATTGGGCTGCTAAGGGGTAGATGAGATTCAATGTTGATAAATTAAGGTGATGCATTGGGACTTAAAAAATCATGTGCGCTATACTATAAATTGCTCTGTGTTAAGTGAGTTTTGGTAGTAACACTTAAAGTAGAATAGCAAGCAGGCCCAGGCAGCAAAGCTAGAGCAAGAATGTATTGTCTGTATAAGAGAGGTATGGATTCAAGGGAGACTAAATATGGATTCAAGGGCAACTAAATTAATAAGGGGATTGGGGGAGCTTGAATATTGAAGAGAGATGATAAATTACAATTATGTAAGCTACGCTTGCGTGGGGATATGATAACTGTGGTATACAATACCATTATAAATAAATTAAATAATAAATAATAACGGGCCATACAATGGACATGCCTTAAACTTAAAGAAAATAAGTTAGGCTTCAAGTTGGTAAGGGTTTTTACGTGAAACGGTAAGGCTATGGAACGGTCTTCCAGTGGACGTTGTTATGGCAGGTTCATTGGTCAGTTTAAAAAAAAGCTGGATGAGTTTCTGCAAACAAGGAATGTTGCAAGTTACTGGTATTGATACATAAAGTAGAGTTGATCCAGGGAAATTTCCGATTGCCACTTGGAAGCAGGAAGATTTTTTTTCCCCTTCAGAATTGGTGGGTTTTTTTTTTTGCCTTCCTCTGGATCAACAGTTAAGCAGGAAATTGCTAGATGGGTTGGACTGGATGGATGTATGTCTTTATTCAACCTCAAATACTATACTATATATTACATACTACAACTCCCAGCATGCTTTGGTTGCTGGGGTTGTGGTTATTTATTCTTCCTCAACTTATTCAACTTATTCACCTCAAATATACGATATACATATTTAAAAGAAGTTTCTTACCATACCATAGTTAAAAGAAGAATCCCCAAGAACACCTTTAGATTGTAAGATATTTCTTGGTGCATTACATACATGTGAGAAATACAGTAACTAAGATGGTTCCAAATGTGTTTCCAGTGCAACTCACATTCCATGTGGTTTTCAAATAGCCTTGGCAGTACTACCTCCAAAATATATCAACCACGAGGGAGTACTAAAAGCAGTACCTAATGCCTTTCAAAACAGCCTGTGATAGCCAATGCCCCCGCCAAGTTTCTCCTACACTTGTCTATTATTCTATGCATGTGAACAAGACACTACAAATGCAAAGCAACACCACTCCACACTATAGTTATTATCAGTGATACCCATCTACTCAAAAACAAGAAAAACAGGTAACGCAGGAAAAGTCACACCCCGAAAATCAACTTTCCATTCATATCTAACGCAATAAGAATGTGTTTTAAAATAATATAGCAAGTTAATCCTATTAAAAACTATTTGTCTCAGCTAAATGAAGATGTGGAAATGCCACAGAATGGATATATATGTACGTTCTGAAAATAAAAGGACCACTTTTTTAAGGGACAGCCACAGAATGTATTACATTCTGTGGCTTGCCCTTTAAAATAGTGGTTCCCTTTAGCTACGATCGATAGAGGGCAGCATTTAAGTGCCCCCTAGTCCCTCGACCCCCATCGGTTTTCATTAAAACTGAAGGGGATATTGGGAGATTGCATCCCCTAAAGCCATGACCGCATAGTAATTTGCGGTCTCACGAAAGGGTGAAGGAGTTCATCAGTAATATAACTCACAACTTTTTGAATACCACTCCTCCCAACTGTTGTCTGTTGCTGACTGGACTGCTCTCGGTCCACGTCAATTTAATACCCTCCAGAAATTCTACAGGCCACTCCAAAGTCCTTAAGTTATATAAGCAATATTTTCAATTTATTCACCCAAATGTGAGGTTCATCTTGGCAACATTCGGGTGGAATTCCACCTTATCGAGCCTTGATAAAAGGTGGAGGTCCACCCGAAACATTGCCAGAGATGAACCTCACGTTGGTTGAATAAAATGAAAATATTGACACTTGAGAAATTTGGAGTGGCTGTTGACATTTCTGGATGGAGTCATCAGTAAGGGAGACCCCAGTGATTGTCACAGGATTTCCTACTTACAGATGTCTTCTTTTAGGTTCCGCTGTGCTGCACTCTGGTGGTCTAGTGGGGGTATTGATTGCAATCTCCATTCAGAGATAGCAGTGCAGTACATGCTATAGTAAGCTGTCAGTGTGCATTGTGAATGGAGCTCACAAAAATAGGACTTTTCTAAGTTTTTGCCTACTTAGCAAAGATTTTATTAGAAAAAAAATGGGGACAGAGATGATGGCAAACCATTACAACAATTTTTAAAGCCAGCTAATAGACTTTGGTTATAAAGCTACAGAGGAATAATCTAGGTCTGTCAACATTCTGATCAACTCTGCTGTGCTTCCCTGGTGGTTTAGTTGGGGTACTGCACTTGAGCTAATAGCTTTTAGTATAAAGCTAAGAGAAATAATCTAGGATGTCCACATTCTGCTCAATTCAATGTATAAAGTTAAATGTTATAAAAGTATATAGCCAACAATAGAAAACGTCGTATGTGCCTTTGGCTGCATTTGCATTTTTTTAGAAGCACTACTGGACATTAAATTTGGTCTTGTATAAAGAACAGTCTTTGTTTACACCTTTTGGTTGCCTGTACTGATGGTTGAAACCCTGGAGCAAGTTATTTAAAACTGCTGTTTATTACTGATATTCTGGTTATAGTTATACATCACCAAACATTTTAAAATGAACTTGTGTAACCCTCTGTAACCATTACCAAAGATATATATGTATGGGCCGAGACGTGTGGGATTTGTGTTAGGGGGTTATGGGGCTATGTGGGTATATTATATTACTGGAGATATTATGGTTTGAATTCAAATGCTGAACTGGAGCGAGCATCATCCTATAGTTGCTCAACACCAAATGTTTTATTACTTACTTAGGGTAGTATAACCTACTACTAAGGGTAGTGAACTTTGGGGGCATTTGAAACATTATTAATATATTGGTATGTACCTTTGGCTATATTAATTATGGAAGCACTTGGTACCTGCCCAGGGGTATATGGGTATACAGTATGTACAGTATTTTTATTAAAATTACTGTACAAATTCTATTCATACTTTATTTAATGCACAGGACCTATATAACACAATTACCACAGGCTTTAATTCGTACTAGGTTGAGTAGTGAACTTTACAGTCAGGTATGTGGGGGGTGAGGGGTTATATAAATATGCGTCAGTCATTAACCCTTTCTGATAAAACATGCCCCCCTCATGCTCTATTATAAATTATGTAACTGGTGAGTTTAATTTGACAGAAGTTCTGCTAAACTTTTTTGAAAATCAAACTTAAACCCAATTGAATAAGAATCTTTCAAATATTTCATTGGTTTAGCGTGATTTTAAACCCTAGGTTTGCGGAGGATGAATCATGTTTTAGAAGAGACACATGCAGCCACAGCAAAACAAACCCCAATATCATTATAGTTACTCACCTCCTCATGGTCCCTGAAGCTAAGAATATTAACTTACTTGAATTATTTTACAGACACACCTTAACCAAACTTTAACTCGCAAAATGCACTTTAACTTATGAGACGGAAAATCTAACAATTAGAGATCGGATCGGACCTGGTGTCGGACCTGGTTCGGCACGGAAACACCTTGGTTTCCGAAATCTGAATGGTCCGCCTGAATCCCGGACTCTGCACACCAAAATGTAAGTACATTCCCATGGCTACAAGTTAATTTCCCATGGCTACCGTAATTGCCATGCTACCAGTAATTCCATGGCTACCAGTAATTCCAATGGGCTACCAGGAATTCCCATGGCTACAAGTAATCCCATGGCTACTAGTAATTTCCTTGGCTACCAGTATGTAATGAAATGCACATGGCTACAGAAGGCAGTAGTGGTCAATTTCAACCTTTATTTACTCGAGTCACTAAGGTTTTCTAATTTTTGAGGTAAAAATAGGTACCTGGCTTATACTCGGATCGGCATATACTCAGAGTATATACGGAGATGATTTTCGAAAATCGTTACTTCGATAGAAAATCGAAAGTAGATGATTTCGAAAATCGAAAGTAGCCAGATTTCAAAAATCAAACTCGAACTTCAAAACAAAACGAAACTCAACAGTTTGAACATCTCTAATAAACAGAAGAAATTTGAAATGAAAAAAAAATATTTGAAAATTGAAAATCCTACATAATCTACTTTACAATCCATTATCCTACAGTGTCCTAACAGATCGTAACATATTATAATACGTCATGACATTTATTGACCATAGATTCCTCAAAGCAAATCTACAGTTACATACTGTAAACTTTTAATCCAGTAGTAAGGAACTTAAAACACTACATAACTGGTACATGACACTAAACTCTACCAAATTAATCCAACATCCTCCCTACCTTTTACAGAAATTGTTACAGTCATCAGTAAGTTATGATGGATTGCCTAGAAATCCAGAAAACGGGGAAATAAAAACTCAGCATCTACAAATTGACCAACATGTTCTTGAAAAACAACTCAAAACCCTTGGGTGACTTGGTGGATAAATTAGAACACTACACAGAAGACCAAAGGCAGCAAATGTAGTATATACATTTGTGTCAAACAACACATTGCCTTATAGGAGCATCTTGCATAGAACAGCAAATAACACAAAAGGGTCTGGTGGATATTTCATAATGAGCTTCTTCATAATTACAAAAAAGTAGAGGGTGTTGGATAATATGCATGGGCAGTTCAGAACCTCGTTCTAAGTCTTGCTCCATGTGTACACTAGGTCTATTAATTCACAGGTAAAAAGTTATAGGGAAGCTGAGTTAAAAGAGAATTCTATCAGTTTATATTTGCTGAAGAAAATTATTATACAGTAATTTAACATGTTTATATCTATTTCTTGTGAGGGATGAGATATTTATGTACCTAAATCTTGCCTACAATTCTATTGGATAATAATGGCAAAACTTTAAGGTTTTGTTGGGGGACAATATGTCAACATTTACACTGTTAATATGAAACACTCCTCCAACCTTTAGAAAAAAAACTAAATTAATGAATAGATCATCATGATCATAAATTAAACATGATAGACTGTCAAGGTAAACATTCCCACTGTCATGTAAAAGTGTTAGAATTAGTTGCCTGTTTTGGCTTTAAGGAAAAACCTATACCCAGTAATCACCCCCACTCAGGGGGTGAGGATATAGCATTTTAGGTTTGTCTCAGATGGTTCAGACTAAAGCATGATTATTTAAAGGCCAAACACAAGATGCTTTCATATATAATACCATATTGCTATATCATAAATATTTTATTATGGTTATTTAAAAAGATACACTTCTCTCTTCCTTGGGTCAAGCAGTACTTGACTGAGGAAAAGAGAAGTGTATCTCTCAAAGTAATCATCTTTTTAGGATATGCTACTAGACTAAAACGTCTATTTTATCTGACAACTTTAAATATGAGGAATACATTATTTACAATCCAGGATGGACTAGTAAGGAGAACCTCTCTTAAATTCAGTAGGCTGAGAACAAATGGGCTGTGTGAAAGTAGTAGAAATGTAACCAAAGACTGTGAATAGAGTAGTGGGGTTTCCAGGCCAACAAATGCTCCACAAAACACTCTCAGCCTCTCTGATATCAGCATGACTTCAAAGGACCACCAGATAACAGAGCCTATAACTACCTCTAATCTGTATGGACCTTCGTAACTTTACAATAAAGAATATTTACAGAACATTAAATGCGAAGTTTTCAAATAAAACATTTTTGGACATTAAACATTTTTCTTAAACTTAACTTCAAAAATAACTTTCAAAACTTACACCTTGGGTGCATTGTTTATTATTCCTACATCATTATATTTACACCTAGAGGATACAAAAAAGATATATAACAAATACCTCACCAGACCAAGTGCTACATGAACCCTTGTGTAGACACTATACATTACCTTGACTACCTAAAATCAAAAATTCTTAAGAAATGTATTTTAAAGGTAAGAGAAAGTATCAACCTACCTATCTAAAGCAACTCGGTCTTTCATATCTAACCTATACAGTGTACCGTTAGATTTGTCTCTGTTTTTCCATTGTTTATCCGTTTTTTTGTGCTGCTCAACACACACACAATAGTGCCACATTATTTTAAATGTCTATTAAGTTAAATGATCGTAAAACTGACAATGCAAATACAGTAGCATTCAGCTACTAAATCTTTTCTCCTCATGGACAGGGATATACAGGCATTGTCTCTTTTTCTCTCATCGAAGGAATGGAGATATCAAAAGGCTTTTGCACAATGTAGCTGATTTCTAGATTGAATGGCTATTGGAGACACATGGAGCAAATTGCCCCATCCAGTATATTTCCTAAACATTTAAATAAGCAGGACTTTTCTGTTCATTACTCTGAGGTTGTATGCTAGTTAGTGGGAAAAAAAAATCTTCAAACTAGCCAACATGGATTATTTTGATCAGTTTTTGTTACTCCAATCGAGTTTGGAAACAGCAACAGGCAAATTATGTAATAAAATGTTAAATTAGTGCAGTTAGTTAGAATAAGGTAAAAGGTAATGTACGAATTTCATGTCCCCAAGTAATTGAAAAACATCATTAGAGCAGCTCCTTTTGCATATGTTCTACAACTCATTTTGGGTCATATGTTTTCTTTGTGAAAGAAAAAAATGATATTAAAGAATACTGTATTATCAGTAGGTGGGTTTGTTTTCCATTGCAGGACTGGTGTTTGTGAGAAAAAACTCTGTACAAATATGTTAGTGGCAATTACATTCAAAAAAACCTAAGTTAACGTTTTCACGTTGTCATTATGGGGTTTTGTGTGTAGAATTCTGTGGGAAAAAAATAATTTAATCCATTTTGGAATAAGGATGTAACATAACAAAAACAAAACCAAGTGAATACTTGCGTAACACTGTAGATGAAACAAAGGAGGGAAAACACATTGCAAAATATGAAGTCTTAACCACTGATTCACTGTGATAAATAAAATATATACAGGTATATCTAAATACAAGGCCACAGGTTCTCACTGATTGGTAAGAGAGAACATTTAGTAAGCCAGAAACTTTTTAGAATATTCACAGCTCTTGTGTGACTATATGCATTTGACAATTTAGGATTTATGTTCTTACAAGCCCTTATAAGGTCATGTCCACCCCCAAACCTAAATTTATCCACTACTGGCCTCACTGGAAGTGTAAAAATAAAAAAATCCTTACCACACATCTCTGCTCCTTTTGGTTCTCAATGCAGTGATTGTCCAAGTCAGGAAAGTGAAGCGTAGTAGCTGTCTCGAGTTCAAAAGGTTCTGCTATTCGCAGCACTCCGGGAGGCACGTGTGACATGTGCAGGGGAGCCTTACCCCACTCCCCACCTTCGGATTCATACGCGCTGTCGTTCCCAGGATAAAATCCTTTAATTATTTGGTAGAATGTACCCCATGCCCACCCCAAACCGTTACGTTAAACGTTAGTTGATTCTGTAAAAAAAAAACAATGAGAAACGTGTACTTAACAGCCCTTCCCTTCCCACAAAACTCACAGACGGGCTGCCATCAGGCCCCCTGCTTGCAAGTTCCAGCAGAGCAGGGAGTCAATTGGTGCACTGCAAGAAGTGAAGGGCTGTTAATATACATGGAAATAACTGCGATTTGTGGTGGCAGAGGTTTAGTTTACCATACAATACATTAAATAATTATTTTTAGTCTGGACATGCCCTTAAGGATAGTTTTATATTATATATAATTGTATACTTTTGGGGAAGTTGAGAAGTTGGGCTATCTATACCGTACATTTTTAACCGCCAATTCATTCCATGACAACCTTAAGGGACACATATGTCATCATTTTACTAGACTGGTGGAGATATACTGATTACATGTTCATTCTTTGGAAAGGATTTACATATTATACAAAAAAGTGTTGTACAAATTCCATTGTTTGGTCTTTGAATAAATGAAAGAAAGTATACACAGTCTTGGATTTAAGGATTTTCAAAATAATTTGTTAGCGACGTTTTAACAAATTTAAAGGGAGACAGATGCACCAGATTTCTATAAATGGACAAAGCAAGAAAACAAGATTACAAAAAAGAAACCAAAACAAGAATACAGAAACGGAATCTCTAGATTAAAGGACGTGGAAAGCATCTGAAACATGTTGACGCCTGTGCTAGTGCGCCATGTAAAGTACATAAAGATTGGCTTTATTCGAATACCGAGAGTTGATTGGAGATTTTTCCGTATGAGGAAGTGGTGTCTGAGTACCTGACACTGGTGTGGAGCAATATATTCGGGATCAAGCGAACAGTCCGGGGTTAGCCGCAGCCGGACCAACAGAAAGGGCAGCTGAGTGTTTGTTTTCAAAATACCAGCGCGCGGACAACAGTGTGAGATCGAAGAAGGTGTATGGGTTGGAGTATAGAGACCCCCAGAAACACTAAGCGAAGTCTCCAGGGCAGGTGCCACCGACACATAACCACCTTAAGTAAGGCAATAGTCGGGTGGTTATATAAGTGATAGAGAGCTGTAATTCAGAAGATACTATTGTTTCGTCCCACCTGCTTTTAAGGGGGACATGGCAAGGCTTGGTCACATGGTGCTTTGGTGTTTAATGAAAAAAAAAAAAACAGAATAGTAATAGCATTGTTTATCAGGTTCACTCAATGTAGTAGTGTCAGGTTGCCGTCAGAAGTATTAAAAAAATATGTATCTTGAGATTCTTAATTAAAGCAATCGGCAAAAGATTCAACTGTAAGTGGACTTGCAGGGAGAGAACAGTTTATAGACATTTGTTTCTTCATCAAAAGAGAACCAGACGAAGGGTAATAAAACGCCACCTGGTTGAAAAGTAGCAAAATACACAAAATACCTGTTTATTCCTGGTGTGCCCATTTGGTCTATTATATTCAGGGTAAATACACAGCATGCAAAAAAAACAACAAAAACAATACAAAAGAGGTTCTCTCAAACATAAATCATTAGGATTCAAAAGAGAAACACTGCACAGTATATAGGACATTTTGTAGAAAAGGACCAGGTTGCAGAAGTTTGGGCTTCATAGGTCTAGAGATGTCAGGAAAAGATATAGAAAAAAAAACAGAGTGGCTTGAGAAGGAGGGGAACAGGTAGATTTAACTGTCTGAATACATTGAGTCAACAGGCTTTGTTTACAGTAGTGAGTGTAAACACGGGAATATCACACTTGTGATTTAGTGTGATGTTCCACGCTTGTAATCTCCATATGATGTTCATTATTTTAACATAGCACCAATGTGCGTTAACGGGCAAACTGCTGCAATAGTGACTTCTCTGTTATACCAATGGTCCCACACCACAGTTATGCCATTTACGTCTGTTAAGACCAAGCTTAAAGATTGATTGGACACACAGGCACAGAACAGTCACCGAAAAACTGATCACAAGATAGAACTCCGCACCCAGCATCCCTGTCTGTCATTCATTTTCAAAGATTGGACATACGCTCCCAGACGTGTCCTGTTTCATCTGCGCAATAGATTATCTATATTATGTGGCGCCTTAAGCGCCGGCTAGACTGAACAATTTTCGGGCTTTCCAGTCCATGATGTAGTCTCCTGGTCAGCAACCCCCCCCCAGACGCATCGCCGCCCGCCCCAGCACGCTTGTTGGGAACACTCCACGCAGCGTAACACACTTACCGTAACGATCAAAACACCCTCCTGAATCATTCAGCTCGCCGGATCATACCGTGTCGATACGCGTTCGGATATTTAGAGTTACATGTGTGCAAGCCTCCAGCGCTTACATGTTCACCTTCGCAGTATCTGTTCTCTTGACGTCTTTCCAGCAGCGCGATCTCTCAACATTAAGACCAATTTTTCCACCTTGAAACCCCTAGTCGTCGTTCAGACAAGATTATGCCTATACTTTTACCTTTCTATAATGTTTATATTATTAAATAGTTATGTGGATTTTTGTCGAAGCTGAACTCTAATATTTTTTACTTTGATTGTGCACACTTCCTTCCATCAAAATGTGACCTAGAAATCATCAAGTCAGCCACGTAAAGGTTTTTTATAAGATTGTTATGTTTAAATATATTGTGGTTAGGGCACGAAACGCTCATAATCGAAATTTATTCCTCTTAATCACTTGGAGGAAGGGACCCCACGTGAACCTGGAACAGTGAACGGATTTGGGAACTCCCAGTGGTTAGAATACACGTGTTTCTATATTGATCTCGGGCTGAACATTCCCCTATTTTACCGCCTGGTAGGTTGTTTTTTCTCTACTAGGGAGGATATAAACCACATTTTTTTTTATTTAGTACATTCTACATAGTAGTAGGGAGTGGGGAACTCTATATTTTAATTAAACCATAACTTTCCTCGTGCTTGTGAAGGTTTCATATCAACTTTCACGGCTCCATTGGTATTCTTGTTGTATTCATTACCCCGATCCAAACCCTGAGGACTTGAAGTTTACATTTTTGACTAGCACGTTTTGCTTTGTAACAAAGAGTAGAGGAAAGAAAGAAAAACTGAATCAGATAGTACACCACAAAGTGAACCAAGGGAAATTATTTTAAAGCTTGATCAGACAGTGCGAAAGAAATGGGATTCTCACAGATGGTATGCAGGGTGTCTTCCACGATTCGATTTAAGTAAGATTTTCCCCCTTAGACTTTTCAAAAAAATAACACTGTTTATCCCTGCTATGCTTTAACTGCACTTATACAAAACTACCAAGGACGACTTTTTAGAACCATTGGTAATTCTGACCAAGTGCATTCCCCCTATACTGAAAATTTCACAAGCAAAAGCGATATTCTCATATCCACGCAGTGTCTCTCCCAGTGCTAGTCGCGAAGAAATTGTTCTTGTATGTTGTGAGCCCTGGGGGATGACCATTCACCAGTTGGATTACTGTACCCCTACCAAAATCATAGGTCGCCCCTCAGTCACACTTTACCAGAGATTTGCCATCCTTTGCCCGCTCAGGACTTACATGACACTGTATCCAGCATCTTAAGGATATAAGGGAACACTTACCTTTGTCACGATTGTAATTCTCTTTCCGGTGGTAAGATATTTGCAACAGGACCAACGTGGACTGGTTTTTTGACTACGAGACCTGGGTTTGGTCAAGCGACCCGCGCTCATTTATGTGATTATCAAATTATAACGAAACCAAGCCTAAAAGAGGTGACATTTTTGTACAATCGCCTGTTGCCATACCCATTACTCGGGTGCTTTCTTTTCTAGCTATTAACCTCACTCTAGCCCACATATCCAATCACGCATACTTTGAAACACAGGGACTGTGTTTCCCTGTGCATATGTCTAATTTGTGCTGATTCCTTCCCTGGCCCCGGTACCACCAGAATTGTTGCCAAAGATTTCTGATACAAGTTTCTCACTTCTGATTGCCAGTAAGCCTAGCCCCGCGGAGGATACGTTCTGAACATCTTCAAGAACTAAACTTCATGTACCTGCTTAAATTCTACATTGCCAACCATAAGACTCATATATTTGTTTCTCTTTTTTTCTAAAAATCACTCACATAAAATCCACTATCGTTCCCTTCAATATAGAATAGATCTAAATACCATATACAATGTGACGTGATGTTAGCTATCACTTTCATACTCAATGCATCCAAATCATGGCCACCGCTCCATGATAGTTTCGGAACCTAACGCCCCTCTGGGTTCGTATTGATTTCAAAGTTAATGTGTTTTTAATTTAGTTACTCTCGATTTGAGGCCCAATAGGCAGACCAAAACACGTTTCTTTTCTTGCACATATTATTCTGCATGTTATTGTACATCTATTTAGCATGAGATGATACAACAGTAAATTAATTTTCTGACAACACTAGGTTGCACTAATTGTATATACAAAGTTTGCTACTACGTTCAACTTGGTGCACATGCATCCGATTGCCCTTATTTTCATCCCTTGTTCACTGGATCTATGTCTATGTGGACACTTTTGTATTGTTACAGATTTGTTGTTCTGCTGAAGTGTTTTGATGTAACTTTGATGTTGGTTAATTCATCAACTGTGTTGGATCACTCTAATTGCCACTATCACTATTGATATGTTAATGGAGGGTGGGACCTTACCTCTATAAAGGAAGGCCCCTTGCACTATTTTTGTAAGCTTGATAAAGGAGCAGTTGGCTCCGAAATATGTCGCTTTGTACACATTAAAATTGCTGCAGTTCACACTTGCTGCTTGTGGCTCGTCTACATTTTGTTTCTGGAAGCTGTTATTGGCCTACCACCTCAGTGTCTCATAATCTTCTGCTGTGAGTATCGAGTCAGAAACTAATATGATAAATCGAGTCAGAGTCTCACAGACTGACAGTGCAGTGTCAGTGAGTGAATTAATTCTCTCTCAGTGAGTCTCTCTCTCTCTCTGTCTGAGAGAGGGTAAATGAAGTAACAAGCAAGTGTTGTTATAGTATAGTGACTTTTTACTATTGTTCTGACAGGATAAAAGCTATCACAGCAGTAGAAATTTGTCCAGATAATGTCAGAAAGAAAAGCCAAAGCAACGAGGCATGATAATACATTTAAGAAAACATATTCAGGAGAAGGCAGGAGTTTCATTAAGGCATCACGTAAAGGAGATAGGTTTGCTTTCGGTGAACACTGTGCCTGTAATTTTAGTATATCACACGGTGGAATGAATGACGTTAAGAATCACATGAATACAGACAAACACAAGTCTAATGCAGAGTTAAATAGAAGCTTTGGATCATCTAAGGATTTCATGAATACATGGGACAGACCACAGAATCCAATACATGATTCTGCAATAAGAGCTGAACTTCTTTTTTAAGGTTTTGTTTTACAACACAATTTGTCATTTGATGTAAATGACAGTTTCAATAAGCTGGTATTCAGAATGTTTCCCGGCAGTGAGATAGCGAAACATTATGCATGTGGACATACCAAAGCAAGCCACCTCATTCAATCCATGGCCAAAGAAAGCATTAAAAATGTGCAGGAAAGTGTAGGTGAAGGAAATAGATGGTTTTCATTGAGCACTGATGGGAGTTCAGATCACAAATTTTTCCCAATTTTAATAACAGTTTTGGATTCTGACGGCTTAATACGAACAAAGTTTATTGACATGTTATCCATAAATAAAGCAGATGCCAACTCAATTGCAGAAGGCATTGAAAAATCTTTATCTCATGCCAAAATAAGCCTTAACAACTGTGGGATGTGCATATCACCTTGCACACTTGGCTGCTAAGCAGGGATCAAAGGCCCTATCTTTTGATGCACATAGCTTTTTAGTAGATATTTACTACCACTTTGATAAAAGTGCCAAAAGAAAACAATTGCTTAGAGATGATACACATTTTTGTAATGAGGCTGTGCGGAAAGTACTTAAATATGTCTCTACACGTTGGCTTAGCATGTTAAGGACTCTTGAACGAATCCTTGAAATATGGGATGGAATAAAATGTTACTTTCTGTCAAATTACGATGATGATATTAATGACAAGCAATCCAACTCCTCTGCCAGAGAGAAAAGGTTGGTGCACATTTTTAAAAACCAAATAAACAAATTGCATATTCTATTTTTACATGCTATTTTCCCACGGTTTGATACATTTAATATTTTACTTCAACGAGAAGATCCAATGATTCATAGGCTCCATTCAGCCATGGTACATCTCTACAGAGAAGTACTAGGATGTTTAATAAATCCGTCTGTTTTAGTTGAAAATGAGCAAGACCTGCTAGCCATTGATGTAACTAATGTAGAGTTACAAAAGTCAGATTCCAACCTCTTTATTGGTTTTTCAGAAGCACAGTTAGTCAGAAGACAAAATCTGTCAGTATCAGGAGAACTGCGTCCCTTCTATAGAGATGTCAGGAAGTTTTATGAGCAGGCCTTACAGTATATGAAGTTGAAATTCCCTCTAAGTGATCCTGTTTTAAAAGCAGCTGCAGTGTTTGATCCACAGAGCAGACTTACAGCTAATGAAACAATGATAACAGTACTAATGGAAAGATTTCCTGATGCTATTAAAATACAAGATGCTGATCAGTTACTTTTGCAGTTCACATGTTACCAGTCCTATCCACACTCATCTGCCGCCATTCAATCCACAGCAAGACAGAATTGATTCCTTTTGGACTGATGTTAGCCAAATTATAGAACCAGCTACTGGACAACCCCAATTTAAATCGTATTTCTAATTCCACATAGCAATGCATTTTGTGAAAGCATATTTAGCGTGGTGAAAAAAAATACAACCGATACAAGAAGTTCTTTAGGAAAATCAATTGAAGGGCATTCTTCAACTTGAGCCTATAGCGATTGCACTAGGGTTAGAAACAACTTGTGTGCTGTTATGACATCAAAGATTAATCTTTTCAAGAATGTTCATTGCACTGTGTGGTCCCCATCAACAGAACAAATTAAGTGTGCCAAATCTGCTACATATACTTCTTTGGCTGGAAAAGCAGCACCTAGGCAATACATTTCTCCACTTTTTTTTTTATTGGGAGGATTGTCTGATAATTCTGCACCTCTCTCTCTCCGTGTATTTGGATTGTATTAATGCCAAGGCAGGAACATTGCCTAATCCAATGCTGGAGCACATTCATTAGCTGAAGTATTTTAATGTTTAATTCTGTTTTTTGTGATTAAATAACTTAATATATAAATTATCAATTTCTAGGTCAAGGTTGTATTCCCTTTTTTGATTGCTAGGGCCACCTCTTCTTTATGCAGCAGCCTCTTTCATCTATGTGCAACAGTTTGACCATGTCCATGCAGCACACAGCAATGAATCATCTAATCAAATCATGTGCAGTAGCACCACTCAAACTCTAATTTCATGTGCAGTCCCATCTTCTGATGCCTTCAAAGATTTTCATACCCCACTTCATGTACAGCAGCTCCTGCTTTATACATGGACTTTTTCATGAAAGTAAAAATGTTACTTCCAGCCAATGAAACACTGACTTCACCTTATTACCCTGCAGCTCTTTCAAAACACAATACTGGATGTGAGACACTGAGAGATGTTTTCTTCTTAGAAGTGATACCTGGCTTCACAATGAGAATATACTCCCAAAACTCACTTACCTCTTTATGACCCTCCTGGTGGAGGTCCCTCCACAGACTCTTCGGCACTTACAGCATGAAATAATGAAATTTATATGGGATAACAAAGCACATAGTATCTCACATAAAGTAGCTATGGCCAGACGAACACAAGGAGGTCTGGGGGGTACCGGATCTAACTAAATACTACTATTGACCAATCAACTGTGGCACCTCACACACTGGGCCTCTGTAAAACCCCAGGCATCTTGGGCCAAAATCAAAAGTGCTCAAATATATTTGTCTCATCGACTCACCTTTCTGATTAACACACCACACATAGGTACAAAACACTATACACCAACCCTATGAGAGTTTCTTACAAATGATTGCATTGGGTAAATAAGCAATACTCTCTAATCCAAAAACCTTCTTAACTACTCCCTTTCGCCCAGACACCAGATGTCCCCACAACTTTGATACCAGCCTATTTCAAACCCTGGACAAACCTCTCAATGGTCAGATATATTGACATCATAGATAAAATAACAAAACGCCTATACACATTCAAAGAACTTGTTTCCAAAAAGAAAGTATCTCCACTCTCTCCTATATGCACTGTCAAATAAAGCATAGAGCTGACACATAACTAGAAACGGAATATTCCCACAACTATCACAATTTGAAAGCATTCTAACTCAGGGGACCACATAAGAAAGGAATCATAACTTCCATATATCATATCTTGAACTTTCTACCCACAGATTCCCCTATTATACACCCATATATGACTAAATGGGAAATAGCTCTGGGACACCTCATAAGCAGAGAGACATGGGACATCATTTGGGAAACCACAGCCAAGACCTCAATGAACATCACACACAAAGAAAACGGATATAAGGTTTTACTACACTGGTACTTCATGCCATTAACCCAACTTCCAGCAAAGTGTTGGCGCTGTAGATCCTCCCCAGGCACCCTCTTGCATATATACTGGTCTTGTCATGAGCTGCAGCCTTATTGGTTGGTCACTAGTGCAAACCTTTGTAGACACAGTGTTTCGGAGACCTATACAGCTTTCCCCAGAACATGCTCTCCTGAACACCTCACACCCAGAATTAATTAAATTGGAAAGAGAATTAATTAAACATATCCTCATGGCGGCCCAATGCCTAATTCTAAAATATTGGAAAAGCACTCAAACCCCTACCCATACTGAATTAATAAACTTAATGACGTCCAAGTTATGGAGTATCTCACAGCACAACTGAGGAATCTGGGGGATAGATACGAAGCTATTTGGGATCCTTGGATTGACTACACTGGTCAGACATGACCCACTCCCGGAGGGCCCCTCTGGAGATAACTGACTTGTCAAATCAAATCAGAAAAAAGGAAATAGCTGACGGGGTGATGCTGGAGAGGAGGCGTGAGAGGGAGTGAATGGTTAACTACAAATCTGCAGGAGGTGATCTGGACCAAATGCACACACCATTTGATCTGGAGGAGCTGCTCGTCCAATCTGTTGGCTAAAGGTGAGTTAACCCAAATGTTATAAATACTGTTTAAATGTTGTTAAACTGCTCCTCTTTCGTTGATACTGTTAAAGACAATGCCACTATAATGCTAAAGAGAGAGACAAGATCATATTTAATTTTCTTTTAATTTTCTGCTTTTATTTTTGATGGTTATTTTACTGTTGGTTAATATTGTTATATCAAAAAGAAAACAGGGTAACAAACTTGTCAATCTGTCCCCTCCCCTCTCTCCTGTATGCATGTCACAGTGGACCCTAGGCAGTCACAAACACCATTCTAAATAACAAGTAAGGGTAGTGGTCAAGATCGGGGGGTTTTGGTGACTACACCTGGTGACGACATCAAGATAAAATTTTATTCTTAATACGTTTCATGTTGCTTTTATAAATGTACCTCATTGTTACTGTTACCTCAATAAACATTTACAATTAAAAAAAAAGATTCATACAGTAAGTGATGAAAAAAACACACCCATTTTTCATTAACCATTCATGATCACTACATAGGGGCACATTTATAATCGATCGCTACCGTATATACTCGAGTATAAACTGAGGTACCCAATTTCACCTAAAAAAACTAATAAAAGTGGTTGACCCGAGTATAAACCGACGGTAGAAAATGTACTAACCACTACTGCCTTCTGATTCTGTTTTGAGGCTTTAGTTGCCCTTTAAATGGACAGCAGAATTCCCATACAGTAATAGACATTACTGTACGAGAATTCTGCTGTTCATTTAAAAGACAACTACATTCTTCTTCCTTGGCATTCAAGATGTTTGGAAACTACAACTCCCAGCTAATAAAGCATGCTGGGAGTTGTAGTTTCCAAACATCTTGAATGCCAGCCTCACCCTCCCACCCAGTTCAGTTTGTACCTGTGGGCTCTCCTCCATCCAGTAACTTGGGGCTTCCTGTTGGGACTTATGCCTGTGTGCCAGCATTGAAGATCATGTAAGCATTCCGGCTGCCGGAATGCTTACTAAAAAATGTGTGCTATTAATAGAGAAAATTCACCTGGGTGAGTTTTACACTATTTATCATATCCTATTAATAAAATAGAGAAAATTCGCCTGGGTGAGTTTTACACTATTTATCATATCTTATTAATAAAATAGAGAAAATTGCCTGGGTGAGTTTTACACTTTTTATCATATCCTATTAATAAAATAGAGAAAATTCACCTGGGTGAGTTTTACACTATTATCATATCCTATTAATAAAATAGAGAAAAATTCGCCTGGGTGAGTTTACACTATTTATCATATCCTATTAATAAAATAGAGAAAATTCACCTGGTGAGTTTTACACTATTTTCATATCCTATTAATAAAAAGAGAAAATTCACCTGGGTGAGTTTACACTATTTATCATCCTATTAATAAAATAGAGAAAATTCGCCTGGGTGAGTTTTACACTATTTATCATATCCTATTAAAATAGAGAAAATTCGCCTGGTGAGTTTTACACTATTTATCAATCCTATTAAAAAATGAGAAAACGCCTGGGTGAGTTTTACACTATTTATCATATCCTATTATAAAATAGAGAAAATTCGCTGGGTGAGTTTTACACTATTTATCATATCCATTAATAAAAATAGAGAAAATTCGCCTGGGTGAGTTTTCACTATTATCATATCCTATTAATAAAATAGAGAAAATTCACCTGGGTGAGTTTTACACTATTTATCATATCCATTAATAAATAGAGAAAATTCCTGGGTGAGTTTTACACTATTATCATATCCTATTAATAAATAGAGAAAATTCACTGGGTGAGTTTTACACTTTTATCATATCCTATTAATAAAATAGAGAAATTCGCCTGGGTGAGTTTACACTATTTTCAATCCTATTAATAAAATAGAGAAAATTTACTGGGTGAGTTTTACACTATTTATCATATCCTCTTAATAAAATAGAGAAATTCCCCGGGTGAGTTTACACTATTTATCATATCCTATTTATAAACAGAGAAAATTTCACCTGGGGAGTTTTACACTATTTATCATATCCTATTAATAAAATAGAGAAAATTCACCTGGGTGAGTTTTACACTATTTATCATATCCTATTAATAAAATAGAGAAAATTCACCTGGGTGAGTTTTACACTATTTATCACATCCTATTAATAATATAGAGAAAATTCGTCTGGGTGAGTTTTACACTATTTATCATATCCTATTAATAAAATAGAGGAAATTCGCCTTTGGAGCTTTACACTGAAAAAAACACTGAAAAAAACACCAAATGTGTTAGGCTATTTTTAAAGAACAAAGATAGGTGTTCAGTGTGTATTAACCAATTTAATGCTACTTTGAAAAACCACCAGGGAGTATTACCTATTTACCATCAAATGTGCTGAGCTTTTTCAGCATTATTAGTGCTACTTTTTGCCACATAATTTTCGCTTTTGATGACAATTTTCCTTTTTAGTAACTTTGATGAAAGGAAAAGTTGAAAGTTTAAAAAAATTGTGGCAAAGGCTGGTGGGGAAAATAGCAAAAATAATGCCCCTTTATAAATATGTCCCTCAGACCACAATTTAACTTTATTATTAAAAAAAAATTCTTAAAAAGCGAAAAATTAACCTTAAAAAAGCGAAATCTCAGATCGTATTACAGTAAATGATAGAAAATAGTCTAACACCCCCCTGAGTACTTATTAGTATTGAGAAACACTCCACAATGTACTGACACCTTCCATGGACCCATTGGCAGGCTAAATAAATGGCCACTTATGCGTTTTTGCCACCTCAGACTTGGCGAATTGGAATGGCTGAACTTAACGCAATAAAACACTTTTCACCATTTTATAAATATGCTTGAGTGGTTACCGCAGCGATGTATAGCGAAAAGCGAAATGTAGCAGTAATTACCTTTGCCACTGGTTATCACTGCTTTATAAATAGCGAAAAGTCCAGTCTAGAAATGGCTTTAAATAAAAAAGTGACAAAAAATAGTTCTGAACTTACGCTAGAGAGTAGAAATGTAATGTGGTTTCTAATAGAACCCAGTTTCGAATGGAATCTGAGGGTTCTGAAGTCCCGATGAAATTTTCGAAACTCCCGAATTTCACGGAACCCGGATTTTTCGATTTTTATAGAAAATCGAAAGTAGACGATTTTCTAAAATAGACGATTTTCGAAAGTTGAAATTAGACGATTTTTTCAATAATCGAAACTCGAATTTTCTAAATTTCCGATAATTTTGAAAATTCGAAAACGGAACGAAACTCAACAGTTTCGAACATCTCTACTAAAGAGCAATCTCTTTTTTCACAGTGATACCACACTTAATGCAGTGAATAAGGTAAAACCTATCGCCACACATCGCCTCAGAGATACTTTTCCGCAAAGGCGAAAGTGAAAACAAGCAGTTTTATTAACAAGGCGAAAATAGTGCTATTTGTCATTGCGATGTCCTTCGATTGCGAAATGGTGAAAATAGCGATTGTTTATAAATATGCCCTTTTAAGGTGCTATTAAAGGGCTACAGTACATGTTTGTTATAATTGGACACTAGGCTAAAACAGCTGTCTGTGTTACTATTTAAAACAATAAATATTTATTCTTAAAACTAATTTAAAATCAAATGATTGTCCATTAATTTCAAATGTAATAATTCCATATAACTCTGGAGATCTGTGAAAACGTTCCAAGGTTGTTATATATGTATATAGAAGAAGAGGTCTTCAATATCATAAATGGATTTTAAAATCTGAAAATAAAGTGCATAATATTATTTATACACATGACCTAACAGGTTATACATTTAGCAAATCTAATCATAGATATAGGATAGATATATGAAGTCACAAAAAACCTATCCTACACTCCATTGTTCATTGATGCCTGCAGGTGTCATTGTACTAATGGATCGAAGTAAATGTGAAGGTGAGGCGAATAGACAGCTTAGTATACCAGGACACTATAAACAGGTCCAAATTGACCCCACTGTGGATCCAATAGAATCATCACCTAAATTGGGTTGTTTTAAATGTGAGAAATGTAAGTCATGCAAAATGATGGCTCCAGGAAAGAAATTCTATTCAATTAGTGGTGAGGAATTTACAATTAGACATCATATCACATGTACAACAACACATGTTATTTATGCAATTACCTGTCCTTGCAACTTACTTAATGTAAGGAAAATTGAATAAGAATGGCTGGTCACCTCTCAGCCATTAAAACTGCTTTTAGGGATAAACACACTAACAAAGCTGTGGCAAATCATTCTTTGGAATTTAATCATGTGATTACATCCCTTAAATTTATTGGGATAGACCATGTACCCAATCCTAGAAAAGGAGGTAATAGGGCGACTTTACTATCACAGAAAGAGACATTTTGGATCAAACGCTTAAAGACACTTTCACCATTAGGCCTAAATGAATCATGTTCTTTCAAATGTTTTTTGACAGAGAGATAATTTATATAACTTATATAACTGTATAGTGTCCATATTAGTCTATTTTGAACAAACCATTTTATTCCACTAATTTTAATCTAATTATGCTTATTTATTCTAAAATGTTACTTACCCTTTAATCTATGTATTTGCATAATTTACTAAGGTAATTCTAATTTAATTTTTAACATGTCAATAGTCCACGTTTTAATATATCATGGACTCCCCTCCTGGTTCTCATATTAACATTGGGTCAGAATGGGAGTGTTTAGGTGGTATCCTTTGGCTATAGGAGGTCCCTCCTTGTTTAGGATCCATTCTAGTCCATCTGCCCTTCCCAGTTTGTAGTCCAGAGAATCCCTATCAAATTTCAAACGTTTCTGTTTCTCCCCTTCTTTACAATATGTTTCAAGTTTCTCTGGTTTTTTTAGATATATACATTTCAAAGTCCCCATTAATCATATTTTCCTTTAATTGGGTCTCAAATGTCTTTAATTCTGTTAACATTCGTTAATTCTTTCTTAATGCAATCAATGGTTAATGTCATAATGTCCATTGAGCACTTATTGAGTATTTGCATAAAACATCCCTTATATTCCTCATGAAGTGGAAATTGGGTAGGGCGTAAGTTTACCCTTATGCCTCCTGGTATATTCTTTTTTTGGTAATACTCAGTAAGTGTAATGGCATGGAGTTCCAAATCAATATTTTTTTTAAATAATTTCAAGCCGTCTTTGTAAATGTGTAATGTCACGTACCTTTACCTTTGTTTCTTATTTTTGCTGATTCCCTCATGTCCGGTGATGTGCCTCTGGATTGGAAAAAGGCTGATGTTATTCCAATATTCAAAAAGGGTAGTCGTTCACAGCCAGGTAATTACAGGCCTGTAAGTTTAACTTCAGTGGTGGGGAAGATCCTGGAAAGTTTAATAAGGGAACATGTTCTAGAGTATGTTTCAAGGACTGACATTATAAGTAGTAACCAGCATGGATTTAGGAGGAATAGATCTTGTCAAACTAACTTGCTTGGCTTTTATGAGGAAGTAAGTAGAAATTTAGACTCTGGTATAGCAGTAGATGTAGTTTACTTGGATTTTGCAAAGGCTTTTGATACAGTCCCCCATAGGCGACTAATGAATAAGCTAAGGTCTGTTGGTCTGGGGAGTCACATTTGTACATGGATAGAAAATTGGTTAAGGAATAGGATGCAGAGAGTAGTTGTTAATGGGGCTTCATCATTATGAACTAAAGTGCTAAGTGGGGTGCCGCAGGGTTCTGTGTTGGGGCCGCTTCTATTTAATCTATTTATCAATGATTTGGAAGTGGGTATTGTCAGCAAGGTTTCTGTGTTTGCTGACGACACAAAACTTTGTCGACCATTAAAAACTTTAGAGGATGTGCAATCGTTGCAAGGGGATCTAGATAGATTATCACATTGGGCTGCTAAGTGGCAGATGAAATTCAGTGTTGATAAATGTAAGGTGATGCATTTTGGACTTAAAAATACTTGTGCTACTTATACTATAAATGGCTCTGTGTTAAGTGAATCCCTGTTGGAAAGGGATCTTGGAGTTTTGGTGGATAACAAACTTAAAGGTAGCAAGCAGTGCCAGGCGGCAACAGCCAGAGCCAGCATGGTATTGTCTTGTATAAAGCGAGGTATGGATTCAAGGGAGGAAAATGTAATTCTCCCTCTTTACAAAGCATTGGTAAGGCCTCATTTGGAATATGCAGTGCAATTTTGGAATCCTGTGTACAAAAAGGACATCTTTGAAATGGAAAGGGTTCAGAGAACGGCAACTAAATTAATAAGGGGATTGGGGAGCTTAAATATGAAGAGAGACTGGAAAAGTTACAATTATGTACGCTGGAGAAAAGGCGCTTGCGTGGGGATATGATTACTGTGTATAAATACATTAACGGGCCATACAATAAACTATCTGGGGCATTGTTCACCAATAGAACATGTCAAAGGACACGAGGACATCCCTTAAGACTTGAAGAAAAAAGGTTTAGGCTTCAAGCTCAGAAAGGGTTTTTCACTGTGAGAACGGTAAAGCTATGGAACTGTCTTCCAGTGGACGTCGTTATGGCAGGTTCATTGGTCATTTTCAAAAAAAAGCTGGATGAGTTTCTGCAAACAAGGAGTGTTACAAGTTACTGGTATTGATACATAAAGTAGAGTTGATCCAGGGAAATTTCCGATTGCCACTTGGAGTCAGGAAGGAATTTTTTCCCCCTTCATAAATTTGGTAGTTTTTTTTTGCCTTCCTCTGGATCAACAGTTAGGCAGGAAATGAGGATATTGCTAGATGGGTTGGACTGGATGGACGTATGTCTTTATTCAACCTCAAATACTATAATTTAAGAAGTCTGTAGAATCCACCAAACCCTTAATCACCTCTGCTGCTTCCCTTTCACTATAACTGAAAATGCCTTGCTCCATCTTAGTGAACCTGGCAATGGGTTTCAGGTGTTGCACATAGCCTGTCCTGGTGAGTTTTAGTCTGTGTCTGTCGTAAACAAAATGTGTGCTGGATTAAAGGCATGCAGCAACACACACAAATCAGAGTAAGTGCTACTTACATGTATTCTATTATAGATTAAGATGAGGCAAAGTCATTTTTTTTGTATAGTGTCCCTTTAATTGTTTTTATGTTGCTAACCCATGCTATGTTCTAATAAAGGGTTTTATTATAATATTATAGTGTGCCACATGTTTTACTCTTCTCTTAGATTACACACATACATATAGACATTTTTCTATGTGTAATAGTGTTATATACCCCCACCTAATTAATAGCTCCTAAAAACTCAATGCAATCTTTGTAAAAATATAAAAAATTCTTATACAATAGGAGGGATAGAACTACATGAAATGGTAAGATCCAAATATAAATCATGTACAGGTTTTCCTAAAAACCATAACATTTCACAATTAATTTACACCTTGGTGTATTTCATAAGTATTCCCTACATCATTATATTTACACCATAGAGGATGCAAAAAAGGTATATAAACAAATAGCTCGCATAGACCAAAGTGAATGATTGAAATGTGTGGGATAAATAGTAAAACAAATGCTTGTGAATTTTATATAAAAGGTAAGTAAAATGTATCTACCTACCATCTGTCTAGTCATCCATCTGTCTATCATCAGCCTGTCACATGAAATGTTAAAACATAGAAATGTCAATAATTGCATATTGACGCAGGACACCGTGGTGGCAAAAAGTATCGTTTAACATCCCCCCTGTACCCTTATTAGTATTGAGAAACACTCCAAAATGTACTGACATCTTCCAAGAACCCACTGGCAAGCTAGATATATGGGTCCAATTTGTAGGTTTGTTTTTTTTTAATCTTTATTTTGATGTCTGCCGGGGTTAAAATAGAGACTATTGTTGTTACATAATATTATTGTTACTCTTGGTATTATTATTTCTAAGAGATAATTTCAAAGAGAACCTTCTCTGAATTGCCCCTTATTTTTTAATCTTTTTACAGGTGAAATTCAAATACATTTTTCTATAAAGCTTTTATACACATATTTTATATCAGGCTGACAATTTGATTTTACTGTATTATTGATATTTCTCTATTCAAGGTTAAAAGTTGTAAAAGTATTTTTTATAATGTCAATAATAAAATTGGCCTAATTTTGTTCATTCTAAAGAAAATGGATTTTGGAAACCAAACCATAACAAATGTTGTTGTACTTTTGGGATTTCAGATACCTTTCTATTTTAAGGTCCATTTTTTCCTATTGATATTTATTCTATACAGCTTGACAGTAGCTGCCAATATTATGATAGTTTCACTAGTGTCTTTGAGTCCCTCTCTTCACCGGCCAATGTTCTTCTTCCTCAGTCATCTTTCCTTGTCTGATATGATGCTCGCTACCAACATTGTTCCTGTAATGTTATGTGGTATAATAAAAGGAGAGGTGACCCTGTCTATTGCTGAGTGTATCTTCCAGTTCACAATTTTTTGCATCTCTTTGGCTTTGGAAAGTCTTATTCTTGCTGTGATGTCCTTTGACAGATATCTGGCTGTTTGCAACCCTCTTCGATACATCTCAATAATGGACAAGAAACTTTGCTTTCAATTCGTTACTTTATGTTGGGTTTTAAGCATTATCATTTCAATAATAATGTATGTAATGATGAGTAGATTAACATTTTGTGGCCTAAATACCATTGACCATTTCTTCTGTGATTTTTTCCCTATATTAAAACTTTCTTGTTCAGATACGTCTGCTGTAGAACTAGAACAAATGTTAATTGCAGCACCTACAGCTATGTGTCCATTTGTATTTATTGTTGTAACGTACATTTATATCTTCATCACTGTTCTAAGAATTCCAACCACCGTAGGAAGACAGAAAGCTTTCTCCACTTTCAGTTCCCACCTGACTGTCGTCAGTATTTTTTTTGGTTCATTAATCAGTCTTTATTTATTTCCTTCTCAAAAGGAAAGTTCTATTAATGCAAATAAGATTGTTTCTTTTATGTACATTGTGTTTACTCCCTTATTTAATCCTTTGATATATAGTCTACGAAATAAGAAAATAAGAAATTCTTTACAAAAATATTTGAGGGCCATTTAGCCAGGTAAGAAGTTGTTAATCATCAGTGTATATATTTGGTTATATTTTCATAGATAATAATCACTGCCAGAGTTTCTTACCATACTGGAAAGTTTAATAAGGGAACATATTCTAGAGTATGTGACAGGTGGTCACCTGGGGTCCCTAATATAATTGATAATAATGCATGATAATGCCGTAATAAAATGTATGCAGATCGTAACCAATGAGTTAAATATCCATGGGCTCGAAGGTTCCAAAGCTTTTAGGACCACAAGGTTTGGATGGAACATTTAAGGAAAAACTCTGGGATCCATATGTGTATACGTTCGCACGCAATCACGTTTCTTTCTCATATACGTACAATGTGTTATGTAGAGGCCCAATATTCCTTCTTGAATGGTCTTTTGTTCCCATGAATGTACGCCCACCATGTGTTATGCATTATGTAACATTCCATACTGTGATGTAATTTTGCCTATATAACCCACAAGCAGGCCCCTGTAAGGTTAGACTTGTTACACACTCATTGTTGTGTGTTGCTTGTTTCCACACGTGTGTTTTCTCATAAAGGAACCTGTCTCCATCAATTTGGTCTCCAGAGTGATATTTTCCAGGGGTAACAAACTAGGGTACCCCTTTTTACCCCACAGTATGTTTCAAGGACTGACCTTATAAGTAGAAACTAGTATGGATTTAGGAGGAATCGATCCTGTCAAACTAACTTGCTTGGCATTTATGAGGATGTGAGTAGGAATTTAGACTCTGTGCCACATGTTTTACTTGTTTAATCCTTTGATTCTACAAAATGAGGAAATAAGAAATTCTTTACAAAAATATTTGAGGGCCATTTAGCCAGGTAAAAAGTTGTTAATCATCAGTGTATATATTTGGTTATATTTTCATAGATAATAATCACTGCCTGAGTTTCTTACCATACTGGAAAGTTTTATAAGAGAACATATTCTAGAGTATGTTTCAAGGACTGACCTTATAAGTAGTAACCAGCATGGATTTAGGAGGAATAGATCCTGTCAAACTAACTTGCTTGGCATTTGGCAAAATTGGTTTATGAATAGGATGCAGAGAGTAGTTGTTAATGGGGCTTCATTAATATGGACTAAAGTGCTAAGTGGGGAGCCGCAGGGTTCTGTGCTGGGGCCGCTTCTATTTAATCTATTTATTAATGATTTGGAAGTGGGTATTGTCATCAAGGTTTCTGTGTTTGCTGACGACACAAAACTTTGTTGACCATTAAAGCTTCAGAGGATGTGCAATTGTTGCAGGTGGATCTAGAAAGTCCAAGGAACCCTCCAGCACACCGTTGTTGGCTGCTTGCCAGACAAGTAGATAGGCGCAGTGCTCCTGCCCTCCACTCCAGGGACCAGAAGATTCCATAGCACAAGAAGATATAGGGGAGCACACTACAATGGTGAATCCAAGAATATTTATTCAAACAACAGATACAACTTTTCAGGATGCCCTGTCCCTTCCTCAGGTATAACCAGTGTGACAAAATGTTCTGGATCTAGATAGATTGGGCTGCTAAGTGGTAGATGAGATTCAATGTTGATAAATGTAAGGTGATGCATTTGGACTTAAAAATCATTGTGCTGCTTATACTATAAATTGCTCTGTGTTAAGTGGAGTTTTGGTAGTAACACTTAAAGGTAGCAAGCAGTGCCAGGCAGCAACAGCTAGAGCAAGAATGTTATTGTCTTGTATAAAGAGAGGTATGGATTCAAGGGAGACTAAATATGGATTCAAGGGCAACTAAATTAATAAGGGGATTGGGGGAGCTTGAATATGAAGAGAGATTGGATAAATTACAATTATGTAAGCTACGCTTGCGTGGGGATATGATAACTGTGTATAACAATACATTATAAATAAATAATAATAAATAAATTAACGGGCCATACAATGGACATGCCTTAAAACTTAAAGAAAATAAGTTTAGGCTTCAAGTTTGGTAAGGGTTTTTTACTGTGAGAACGGTAAGGCTATGGAACGGTCTTCCAGTGGACGTTGTTATGGCAGGTTCATTGGTCAGTTTAAAAAAAAGCTGGATGAGTTTCTGCAAACAAGGAATGTTGCAAGTTACTGGTATTGATACATAAAGTAGAGTTGATCCAGGGAAATTTCCGATTGCCACTTGGAGTCAGGAAGGATTTTTTTTCCCCTTCAGAAATTTGGTGGGTTTTTTTTTTTGCCTTCCTCTGGATCAACAGTTAAGCAGGAAATTGCTAGATGGGTTGGACTGGATGGATGTATGTCTTTATTCAACCTCAAATACTATACTATACTATACTATACTACAACTCCCAGCATGCTTTGGTTGCTGGGGTTGTAGTTATTTATTCTTCCTCAACTTATTCAATCTTATTCAACCTCAAATACTATACTATACATATTTAAAAGAAGTTTCTTACCATACCATAGTTAAAAGAAGAACTCCCCAGAACACCTTTAGATTGTAAGATATTTCTTGTTGCATTACATACATGTGAGAAATACAGTAACTAAGATGGTTTCCAAATTGTTTCCAGTGCAACTCACATTCCATGTGGTTTTCAAATAGCCTTGGACATTACTACCCTCCAAAATAATATCAACCACGAGGGAGTACTAAAAGCAGTACCTAATGCCTTTCAAAACAGCCTAGTGATAGCCAATGCCCCCCGCCAAGTTTCTCCTACACTTGATCTATTATTCTATGCATGTGAACAGACACTAAAAAATGGCAACACCACTCCACACTATAGTTATTTATCAGTGATACCCATCTACCTCTAAACACAGAAAAACAGGTAACTGCAGGAAAAAGTCACACCCCGAAACTCACATTTCCATTCATATCTAACGCAATAAGAATGTGTTTTAAAATAATATAGCTAAGTTAATCCTTATTAAAACTATTTTGTCTCAGCTAAATGAAGATGTGGAAATGCCACAGAATGTATATATACTGTACGTTCTGAAAATAAAAGGACCACTTTTTTAAAGGGACAGCCACAGAATGTATACATTCTGTGGCTGTCCCTTTAAAATAGTGGTTCCCTTTAGCTACGATCGATAGAGGGCAGCATTTAAGTGCCCCCCTAGTCCCCTCGACCCCCCATCGGTTTCATTAAAATCTGAAGGGGATATTGGGAGATTGCATCCCCTAAAGCCATGACCGCATAGTAATTGCCGGTCTCACGAAGGGTGAAGGAGTTCATCAGTAATATAACTCACAACTTTTTGAATACCACTCCTCCCAACTGTTGTCTGTTGCTGACTGGACTGCTCTCGGTCCACGTCAATTTAATACCATCCAGAAATTCTACAGGCCACTCCAAAGTCCTTAAGTTATATAAGCAATATTTTCAATTTTATTCACCCAAATGTGAGGTTCATCTCTGGCAACATTTCGGGTGGACATCCACCCTTTATCGAGCCTTGATAAAAGGTGGAGGTCCACCCGAAACATTGCCAGAGATGAACCTCACAGTTGGGTGAATAAAATTGAAAATATTGACACTTGAGAAATTTGGAGTGGCCTGTTGCATTTCTGGATGGAGTTCATCAGTAAGGGAGACCCCAGTGATGTCACAGGATTTCCTACTTCACAGATGTCTTCTTTTAGGCTTCCGCTGTGCTGCCTCTGGTGGTCTAGTTGGGGTATTGCATTGCAATCTCCATTCAGATAGCAGTGCAGTACATGCTATAGTAAGCTGTCAGTGTGCATTTGTGAATGGAGCTCACAAAATAGGATTTTTCTAAGTTTTTGCTACTTAGCAAAGACTTAGAAAAAAAATGGGGACAGAGATGATGGCAAACCATTACAACAATTTTTAAAGCCAGCTAATAGACTTTGGTATAAAGCTAAGAGGAATAATCTAGGTCTGTCCACATTCTGATCAACTCTGCTGTGCTTCCCCTGGTGGTTTAGTTGGGGTACTGCACTGTGAGCTAATAGCTTTTAGTATAAAGCTAAGAGAAATAATCTAGGATTGTCCACATTCTGATCAACTCAATGTATAAAGTTAAATTGTTATAAAAAGTATATAGCCAACAATAGAAACGTTCGTATGTGCCTTTGGCTGCATTTTCTTTAGAAGCACTACTGACATAAATTTGGTCTTGTATAAAAGAACAGTCTTTTGTTTACACCTTTTGGTTGCCTGTACTGATGGTTGAAACCCTGGAGCAAGTTATTTAAACTGCTGTTCTATTACTGATATTCTGTTATAGTTATACATCACCAAACATTTTAAAATGAACTTGTAAACCCTCTGTAACCATTACCAAAGATATATATGTATGGGCCGAGACGTGTGGATTTGTGTTAGGGGGTATGTGGGTATATTATATTACTGGAGATAATTATTTGGTTTGAATTCAAATTGCTGAACTGGACTGAGCATCATCCTATAGTTGCTCAACACCAAATGTTTATACTACTTAGGGTAGTATAACCTACTACTAAGGGTAGTGAACTTTGGGGGCATTTGAACAATTATTAATATTATTGTGTATGTACCTTTGGCTATATTAATTATGGAAGCACTTGGTTACCTGCCCAGGGGTTATATGGGTATACAGTATGTACAGTATTTTTAAATATTCCTGTACAACAATTCTATTTCATACTTTATTTAATGCACAGGACCTTATATAACACAATTACCACAGGCTTTAATTCGTACTAGGTTGAGTAGTGAACTTTACAGTCATGTATGTGGGGGGTGAGGGGTTATATAAATATGCGTCAGTCATCTACCCTTTCTGATAAAACATGCCCCCCTCATGCTCTATTATAAATTATGTAACTGGTGAGTTTAATTCTGACAGAAGTTCTGCTAAACTTTTTTGAAAATCAAACTTAAACCCAATTGAATAAGAATCTTTCAAATATTTTCATTGGTTAGCGTGATTTTAACCCCTAGGTTGCGGCGGATGCACATGTTTTAGAAGAGACACATGCAGCCACAGCAACAAACCCCAATATCATTATAGTTACTCACCTCCTCATGGTCCCTGAAGCTCAGAATATTAACTTTACTGAATATTATTTACAGACACACCTTAACCAAACTTCTTAACTCGCAAAAATGCACTTTAACTTATGAGACGGAAATACTACAATTAGAGATCGGATCCGGACCTGGTGTCGGACCTGGTTCCGGCACGGAACACCTTGGTTTCCGAAATCTGAATGGTCCGCCTGAATCCGGACTCTGCACACCAAACTGTAAGTACCATTCCCATGGCTACAAGTAATTCCCATGGCTACCAGTAATTGCCATGCTACCAGTAATTCCCATGGCTACCAGTAATTCCCATGGCTACCAGTAACTCCCATGGCTACAAGTAATTCCCATGGCTACTAGTAATTCCCTTGGCTACCAGTATGTAATGAAATGCACATGGCTACAGAAGGCAGTAGTGGTCAATTTCAACCTTCAGCTTATACTCGAGTCACTAAGGTTTTTCTAATTTTTGAGGTAAAAATAGGTACCTTGGCTTATACTCGGATCGGCATATACTCGAGTATATACGGTAGATGATTTTCGAAAATCGTCTACTTTCGATAGAAAATCGAAAGTAGATGATTTTCGAAAATCGAAAGTAGCAGATTTCAAAAATCAAACTCGAACTTCAAAACAAAACGAAACTCAACAGTTTGAACATCTCTAATAAACAGAAGAAATTTTGAAATGAAAAAAAAATCTTTGAAAATTGAAAATCCTACATAATCTACTTTACAATCCATATCTCTACAGTGTCCTAACAGATCGTAACATATTATAATACTTCATGACATTTTATTGACCCATAGATATCCTCAAAGCAAATCTACAGTTACTACTGTAAACTTTCTAATCCAGTAAAGGAACTTTAAACTACTACATAACTGGTACATGACACTAAACTCTACCAAATTAATCCAACATCCTCCCCTACCTTTTACAGAAATTGTTACAGTCATCAGTAAGTTGCTGATGGACTTGCCTAGAAATCCAGAAAACTGGGGAAAAAACTCAGCTATCTACAAATTGACCAACCATGTCTTGAAAAACTCAAACCCTTGGGTGACCTTGGTGGATAAATTAGAACCTACACAGAAGACCAAAGGCAGCAAATTAGTATATTACATTTGTGTCACAACACATTGCCTTATAGGAGCATCTTGCATAGAACAGCAAATAACACAAAGGGTCTGGTGGATATTTCATAATGAGCTTCTTCATAATTACAACAAAGTAGAGGGTGTTTGGATAATATGCATGGGCAGTTCAGAACCTCGTTCTAAGTCTTGCTCCATGTGTACATAACTAGGTCTATTAATTCACAGGTAAAAAGTTATAGGGAAGCTGAGTTAAAAGAGAATTTCTATCAGTTTATTATTTTGCTAGAAAATTATTATACAGTAATTTAACATGTTTATTTTCTACTTTTCTTGTGAGGGATGAGATATTTATGTACCTAAATCTTGCTACAATTCTATTGGATAATAATGGCAAACTTTAAGGTTTTGTCTGGTGGACAATATGTCACATTTTTACACGGTTAATATGAAACACTCCTCAACCTTTTAGAAAAAAACTAAATTAATGAATAGATCATCATGATCATAAATTAAACATGATAGACTGTCAAGGTAACATTCCCATCTGTCATGTAAAGTGTTAGAGATTTAGTTGCCTTTTGTGCTTTAAGGAAAACCTATATCCACTTAATCACCCCCCTCTCAGGGGTGAGGATATAGCATTTTAGGTTCTCTAGATGGTTCAGACTAAAGCATGATTATTTAAAGGCCAACACAAGATGCTTTTCATATATAATACCATATTGCTATATCATAAATATTTTTATTATGGATTATTTAAAAGATACACTTCTCTCTTCCTTGGGTCAAGCAGTACTTGACCTGAGGAAAAGAGAAGTGTATCTCTCAAAGTAATCATCTTTTTAGTATATGCTACTAGACTAAAACGTCTATTTTATCTGCAACTTTAAATATGAGGACTACATTATTTACAATCCAGGATGGACTAGTAAGGAGAACCTCTCTTAAATTCAGTAAGGCTGAGAACAAATGGGCTGTGAAAGTAGTAGAAATGTAACCAAAGACTGTGAATAGAGTAGTGGGGGTTCCAGGCCAACAAATGCTCCACAAAACACTCTCAGCCTCTCTGATATCAGCATGACTTCAAAGGACCACCAGATAACAGAGCTATAACTACCTCTTAATCTGTATGGACCTTCTGTAACTTTACAATAAAGAATTATTTACAGAACATTAAATGCTAAGTTTCAAATAAACATTTTGGACATTAAACATTTTTCTTAAAACTTTAACTTCAAAAATAACTTTCAAAACTTACACCTTGGTGCATTTGTTTATTATTCCCTACATCATTATATTTACACCCTAGAGGATACAAAAAGATATATAACAAATACCTCACACAGACCAAAGTGCTACATGAACCCTTTGTGTAGACACTATACATTACTTTGACTACCTAAAATCAAAAATTCTTAAGAAATGTATTTTAAAGGTAAGAGAAAAGTATCTAACCTACCTATCTAAAGCAACTCTGTCTTTCAATCTACCATATACAGTGTACCTGTTTATTATTTGTCTCTGTTTTTCCCATTGTTTATCCGTTCTTTTCTGTCTGTCTCAACACACACACAATAGTGCACATTCATTTTAAATGTCTATAAAGTTAAATGAATCGTAAAACTGACAATGCAAATACAGTAGCATTCAGCTACATTAAATCCTTTTCTCCTCATGGACAGTGGATACAGGCATTGTCTCTTTTTTCTCTCATCGAAGGAATGGAGATATCAAAAGGCTTTTGCACAATGTAGCTTGATTTCTAGATGAATGTCTATTGGAGACACATGGAGCAAATTGCCCCATCCAGTATATTTCCTAAACATTTAAATAAGCAGGACATTTTCTGTTTCATTATACCTGAGGTATGCTAGTTAGTGGGAAAAAAAATCTTCAAACTAGCCAACATGGTATTTTTATCAGTTTTTGTTACTCCAATCAGAGTTTGGAAACAGCAACAGGCAAATTATGTAATAAAATGTTAAATAGTGCAGTTAGTTAGCAATAAGGTAAAAGGTAATGTACGATATTTCATGTCCCTCAAAGTAATTGAAAACATCATTAGAGCAGCTCCTTTTGCATATGTTCTACAACTCATTTTGGGTCATATGTTTTCTTTTGTGAAAGAAAAAAATGATTATAAAGATATACTGTATTATCAGTAGGTGGGTTTGTTTTCCATGCAGGACTGGTGTTTGTGAGAAACTCTTTACAAATATGTTAGTGGCATTTACATTCAAAACCTCAAGTTAACGTTTTCACGTTGTCATTATGGGGTTTTGTGTGTAGAATTCTGTGGGAAAAAAATAATTTAATCCATTTTGGAATAAGGATGTAACATAACAAAAACAAAAAACCAAGTGAATACTTTCTGGATACACTGTAGATGAAACCAAGGAGGAAACACATTGCAAAATATGAGTCTTAACCACTGATTCACTGTGATAAATAAAATATATCCAGGTATATCTAAATACAAGGCCACAGGTCTCACTATTTGTAAGAGAGAACATTTAGTAAGCAAGAACTTTTTTAGAATATTCACAGCTCTTGTGTACTATATGCATTTGACAATTTAGATTTATGTTCTTACAAGCCCTTTAAAGGGCATGTCCACCCCCAAACCTAAAATTTAATCCACTACTGGCCTCACTGTGAAGTGTAAAAATAAAAATATCCTTACCACACATCTCTGCTCCTTTTGGTTCTCATGCAGTGCTTGTCCAAAGTCCAGGAAAGTGAAGAGTAGTAGCTGTCTTCCGGTTCAAAAGGTTTCTGCCTTTTCTGCAGCCTCCGGGAGGACGTGTGACATGTGCAGGGGAGCCCTTACCCCCTACCTCCCACCTTCCGGATTCATCCTTGCTTGTCGTTCCACCTAGTGTAAAATCCTTTTAATATTTGGTAGATACCCCCTGCCCACCCCTAACCGTTAGTTATAACCGTTAGTTATTTCTGTAAAAAAAACAATGAGAACTGTACTTACAGCCCTTCCTTCCCACAAAACTCACAGACGTGGCTGCCATTCCGGCCCCCTGCTTGCAAGTTCCAGCAAGCAGGGAGTCAAATTGGTGCACTGCAGAAGTGAAGGGCTGTAATATACATGGAAATAACATGGCGATTTGTGGTGGGCAGAGGTTATACCATACCATACATTAAATAATTATTTTTAGGCTGGACATGCCCTTTAAGGATAGTTTTATATTTATATATATATTGTATACTTTTGTGGGAAGTTGAGAAGTTGAGGCTTTATCTTACCCGTACATACGCCAATTCCTCCATGACAACCTTTAAGGACAAATATGTCTCCATTTTTTAGACTGGTGGAGATATACTGATTACATGTTCATTCTTTGGAAAGGATTACATATTATACAAAAATAGTTGTTACAAATCCATTAGTTTGGATCTTTGAATAAATGAAGAAAGTATACACGTCTTGGATTTAAGGATTTTCAAAATAATTTTGTTTAGCGACGTTTAACAAATTTAAAGGGAGAAGATGCACAGATTCTATAAATGACAAAGCAAGAAACAAGATTAACAAAAAGAAACCAAAACCAAGAATACAGAAAGAATCTCCTATGATTAAGGACGTGGAAGCATCTGAAACATGTTACGCCTGTGCTAGTGCGCCATGTAAAGTAAATAAAGATTGGCTTTTATCTATATACCGGTGATTGGAGATTTTTCCTTATGAGAAGTGGTGTACAGTCCTGACACTGGTGTGGCATATATTCGGATCAAGCGAACAGTCCGGGGCTAGCCGCAGCCGGACCACAGAAAGGGAGCAGTGAGTGTTTGTTTTTCAAATACCAGCGCGGACACAGTGAGATCGCTAGAAGGTGTATTGTGGTTGGAGTATAGAGACCTCCACCGAACATAAGCGAAGTCTCCAGGGCAGGTGCACCTGGACCATTAACCACCTATAAGTAAGCAATAGTGGTGGTTATATAAAGTGATAGAGAGACTGTAATTCAGAAGATATATATGTTTCGTCCCACCTGCATTAAGGGGGACATTGAAAGGCTTGGTCACAGTGTGCTTTTGTGTTTAATGAAAAAAACAGAATAGTATAGCATTTGTTTCTCAGTTCACTCAATGTAGTGTCAGATTGCCAGAAGTATTAAAAAAATATGTATCTTGAGATTCTTATTCAAGCATCGAACAGATTCCAACTGTAATGTGCTGCAGGAGAGAAAAGTTTATAGACATTTGTTTCTTCATTCAAAAGAGAACCAGACGAAGGTAAAACGCCACATGGTTGAAAAGTAGCAAAATACACAAATACCTTGTTTATGTCCTGGTGTGCCCATTTGGTCTATTATATTCGGGTAACTACACGCATGCAAAAAAACAAAAAATCAAATAGAGGTTCTCTCAACATAAATTCATTAGATTCAAAAGAGAACACTGCCAGTATATAGACATTTTGTAGAAAAGGACCAGGGTGCAGAAGTTTTGGCTTCATGGTCCTAGAGGATGTTAAGGAAAAGTAATATAAAAAAAACAGAGGTGGCTCTGAGAAGGAGGGAAACCAGGTAGATTTAATGTCTGAATACATTGAGTCACAAGGCTTTGTTTACAGTAGTGTGTGTAACACGGGAATATCACACTTGTGATTTAGTGTGATGTTCCCCTGCTTTATCTCATAGTGATGTTCATTATTTTAAATAGCACCAATGTGCGTTAACGGGCAAAACTGCTGCATATAGTGCATTTTTTATACAATGTTCCACACCACAGCAGCCAAGTGTAGACAGTAAAGCTAGGCACACACAGTACAGATCAGTGAAAAATGACAGACAGAATCTGCAAGATCCTGTCTGTCATCTTTCAAAGATCTGCATACGCTCAGGACTGTGTGTTTCCATCTGCCGCACTAGACTCCTCTATAGGGCGCCTAGCGCGGGCTATGAAAATTTTCGGTCTTTCCAGAATGAGCGTCTGGTCGACCCGATCGATCGGCGGCCGCATGCTTGTTTGGGAAACGCAGGTACACACAGTAACGATAAAACCCTGATACCGTTGGATCCGATGATATCGGGGCTTTATCGTTACTGTGTGCACCCAGCTTAATGTTCACTTCTATTGTCTCTTTGTTTCAGTGCGATTTCAACACATGAAATTTAACTGAAACTCACCCTAGTGTGATAAAGATTATGACCTATATTTATTTCTATAATTTTATATTATAAATAGTTAGTTGGATTTTTTTTAAGCTTAATCAATATTTTGATTGTGCCCTCCCAAATGTAGACTAGAAATATAAGTAGTAAGGTTTTTTATAAGATTAGTTTAAATATATTTTGGTTAGGGCAATGAAATGCTCTAATGATTATATTATTTCCTATTAATTACTTGTGGAAGGGACCAAGCTGATCTGGAACATTGAATGCATCTTGGGAACTATTTTGTTATATACAGTTTTTTTATATTGATTATGGGGTGCAACTCTTATTTTATTGTATGTTGTTTTCTCTACTAGGGAGATATAAACCACATTTTTTTTTATTTATTAATTCTACATAGTAGTAGGGAGTGGGACTCTATATTTTTAATTAACCATACTTTCCTCTATGCTTGTGAAGGTTCTCATTCATCCAGGTCATGGTATATCTGTTGTATTCAATTAGATCAACTGGACTTGAAGTTTAATTTTTGAAGACGTTTTGCTTTGTAAAAAGAAGTAGAAGGAAAGAAAAGAACACGAATACCAACAGTGAAAGGGAAAAGCAAGACAGGAGAAAGAACATGGTCATCCCATATGTAGCAGGGGTCTCCGAGAAATTAAGAAGAATTTTCAAAAAACACTGTATCCCTGTCTGCTTTAAACCGAACAACACACTGAGGCAGCAATTGGTACATCTGAAAGACCCAATACCGAAAAACAAGAAAAGCGACATCATATACGCAGTGCAGTGCAGTGAAGAATGCTCTGATTTGTATGTGTGGGAGACCAAACAGTAACTGCATCAACATATGGCCCAGCACAGAAGAGCCAATTCCTCGGGTCAGGACTCAGCCATGTACCTGCATCTTAAGGATAAAGGACATACCTTTGAAGATTGTAATGGTAAGATATTGGCAAAGGAACGTGACTGGTTCAAGAGAGGTGTCAAGGAGGCCATTTATGTGAAAATAAAGAAACCAAGCCTAAATAGAGGTGCCATGTACAATGCTGTTTTGACACCTTACTCTGGGTGTTCCTATAACACCTCTTAGCCACTATCCAATCACGCCCTTAACACCTGGCTGTGATATGCTAATTGGGATTTTCCTGGGTACATAATTGCCACAGATTCTTGTACAAGTCATTCTGAATTGAGTAAGCCAGTCGGATGACTAGCGAAACATCTTCAAGAACTAAACTTCAAGTCCTGTTAATCTAATTGAATACAACAGACATACTTTGTTCTCTTTTTAAAAATATACCATAAATCCCTACTCGTTCCTTCAATAAGAATAAGATCTAAAACCATATAACTGAGTTGATTGTTATTATAACCACTAATGCAAAAAATATTGCCACTGCCATGATAGTTTTAAATAACGTGGGATTAGTATTGATTCAAAGTTAATTTGTTTTTTTATTTAGTTACTCCTACGTATTGAGGCCCACATAGGCAGACCAACACGTATACCAGATAATTGGAATTACAAGTATAATACCTTTTAAAAAGTAACTCCCTAGTCTGTTGGTATATAAATCATTTACCTTTTAGCACTATATTGCAATTAATGTAAATCAAGAAAAGGGTGATCCTTTATTAAAATGTATGTACCTCCTATTTGGTCGTATTTAAAAAATTGTGATACAACGCCTTTAACAATTTGCGATTGTAATTGTATTTACGTTACATTTGTATATTTACGTTCATGGCCGTACAATTATGATCACCCATACAATACCATTGAAGTAGTCTACTATAACATGGTTTTGCATGCCCAAATGATTGTAAATGAAAAGGCCGTATTTTACGTTACAGCAGGTTAACTAGTTATCTTTATGTCTATAGAGGTTACCACAGTAAATATTGTTTCTCCTTATTGTTTTTTATTTAAGCTTTAAATGGCCACGTTTTAATTCAAAAGACAATGTATTTTGAAAACCAAACCATGACCAAGTTTGTTGTACTTTTGGGATTTCAGATACCTTTACATTTTAGGATCCCTTTTTTCTTATTGGTATTAATTCTATACAGCTTGACATTAGCTGCCAATATTATGATAGTTTCACTGGTATCTTTGAGACCCTCTCTTCACCGGCCAATGTTCTTCTTCCTCAGTCACCTTTCCTTGTCTGATATGATACTGACTACGAATATTGTCCCTGTAATGTTAACTGGTATAATAAGAGGAGAGGTGACCCTGTCTATTGCTGAGTGTATCATCCAGTTTACATTTTTTTGCATCCCTTTGCCTTTGGAAAGTTTTCTTCTTGCTGTGATGTCCATTGACAGATATCTGGCTGTTTGCAACCCTCTTCGATACATGTCAATAATGAACAAGAAACTTTGTTTTCAATTAATAAGTTTATGTTGGGTTTTAAGCATTATCATTGCAAACTTAGCATTTGAAATGATGAGCAGATTAAAATATTGCAGCCGAAATATTATTGACCATTTTTTCTGTGATTTTTTCCCTATATTAAATCTTTCTTGTTCAGATACGTCTGCTGTAGTACTAGAACAAATGTTAATTGCTGCACCTGCAGCTTTTGGTCCATTTGTATTTATTGTTGTAACGTATATTTATATCTTCATCACTGTTCTAAGAATTCCAACCACCGTAGGAAGACAGAAAGCTTACTCTACTTTCAGCTCTCACTTGAGTGTCGTCAGTATTTTTTTTGGATCATTAATCAGTCTTTATTTATTTCCATCTCAGAAAAAAAATTCTACTGAGGCAAATAAAATTGTTTCTTTTATTTTTAGTGTGGTTACTCCCTTGTTTAATCCTCTGATATATAGTCTTCGAAGTAAGGAAATAAGAAAGTCTTTACAAAAATATTTACAGAGCATGTAGAGGGGTAAGAAGATGACAATCATCAGTATATATATTAAGTAATATTCACTGCTCATTATTACATGCTTAGCAGATGGATCCAGTGAACATCTTGCAGCTTTTTTATTTGTACTTGATAAGGTTAACAATATATTCAAATTAGATGTCAATTACTAGGCCCAAATATCACATATATCACAGCTGTGAGAGAACAGAACACAAAACAAAAGAGTCTCTTGAGAAAGAACTGATCTGATACAAAGCAAGTGTTTGATATACTTTGAAACTAGTCATATCTGTCATTATTGATTAGTTACATATTTAGTCATGTAATTATGTTTAACCAATCATTGTTTATAAATTTTCTCTGGACTATTCATCAAGTTGGACTTTGGTGGACTGTCCAACACTTATTATCTTATTATTCTATTTTGTTATTTATGGCTACAAAGTCACCAATATTTCTCATTTCTAATTCTGGAGATGTCACCATGAGCCGCTAAAATGTCAGGTTAACCTAATCTGTGTAATTAACTGCTTAGCATTGCTGAATCTAGTGTGTATTCACTCTATTCATTCTGTATATGATTTATAATTAAATATGATTAGAAGACCACCTTATCATACTTTTTATACCATTCTTTTGGGGCAAAAAATAAATGAATAATTGATCAAGTTACTGTTTGGACAAACATAATTATTTATCATAAAAACACACTATGTACAGTATATAAAGTATAAAAATGGCTTGTGGACTACATTAGTTACCACAAAAAGAATAATTCAGAATATGTGGTTTGTTTTTGTCCTAGCTTTCGTCCAGCAGATCCCAAGTGGAATCTTCCTGGCATGGATTCCTCTCTTAGATTATTTTCAGTCTTCAATCTCCTCCATCTTCTTACCTTTTAGTTCACCCACTTTTATTCCAATTTCAGCACCATCCTCTCCATGTCTTAAACATGTATATGCTAACAAAGGTTTAGTTAGGGGATGATAGAATTAACTCACCTTGGTCACCCCATATTGAAGAGACTTTTAATGGCAAAACTATTTACAGTGAACCTTTGATATGTAATTATTTCCTGTCTGAAAATGTTAAATTTTATTTTCATAAAAATAATTTTACAACCAGAAATTTTAGACCAGCAATTTCTTACAGGTGCTTTATAAGACCAATAAGTGTAACACAGCTAATATCTTTCAATGTAAACCAATTATTCAAATCACTAAAAATATCATGAACTAATTATAAATATAATTTATTTAAAGGGCAACCAATCTATAATTCTGCAGGGGCATGTGTATTCCTACTTTCTGTTTTGTGGACATTAAAAATTAAATAGCAGTGTTTTTAATCTCCCTGGCAAGTTGCAATAAATGCTCTACCAGACTTGAAACACTATTTGTAGCAAAATGTTCCATTGCACTCAGCCAGGGAGGAAGCAAGATGCAAGCAAGTTTTAGCTAATTACATTTTAATGGAAGCACAGCAGGCGGTAGAGATACTTGATTTTTTTCTCTCATAAATTATAGATTTGGGTGGGAAGGTGGTATTAGGGTGTAATTTCTTCATTTCAGAAAAGAAAAAACACTTACAATCCATATCACTGAAAGTATAATTATTAATATACTAAGATTGGTTTTCTTTGGTCTAACTACAAACCTAGGGGCATATTTATAAAGTTGCGCTTACTTCTCACCGTTTTTGCCCAAATTGGACTTTGTGTAGTTAAAAATAAGGGGTGCTGTAGAAAAATAAAGGCATTATCGCTGTAATTTCTGTTGTTTTACTTCGCTAACTTTGGGGTGGCAGAAATGGCTGAACGTAGCACTGTTGGATGCAAGGGGCTGCTGGGAAGGGGGCACTCTGGCGAGAAGGTGGGTGCCCCGAGGGGGCAGTGTTGTGAAATTCTGTGAACTACGATTGAAATGTTAACCAATCATACTTTATTGTTTTATTAAAATATGATTGGTTAAGATTTCAATCCTAGCAATCATATGATTAAGGCAGTAATGACTAGAGATGGCCAGTTCGCGGATCCGAAACCGGATCCTCGGCGGATTTCCGAGATCCGCGGATCTCGTGGATTTTCCGGAATTCCGCTTTCCAAATTTTTTCCGAACTGCATTCGAAAATTTTAGAAAAATCGAGAAATTTCAAAAATTCAAGAAATTTCGAATATTCTAGAAAATTCGAATTTTTAAAGAATTTTGAAAATTTGGCAAAAATGATACAGTAACTTGCTGTAAAGGGCCCTGGGAAATGGTCTGGGGAACTTTCTAAAAGAATCCTATTCTGATTAGTTACAATCAGAATTTTCAGAAAGAATCTGTTTGGTATACCAACCAATCACATTCTTTTCCCATCAGAATTCATTGCAATTAGATTCTAATCTTGTTGTAACCAATTCTGATTGGCATACTAACTAGAGATGGACCGGATTGTGGAACCAAACCTGGTTCCATGGCAGATTTCCGAGATCTGCCAATCCGCGGATTTTCCGAATCCACCTTTGAACATTTTCGAAGATTTTCATGTATCAAATTCACCAATGGCAGCTGTTTTTACCTGTGCCAACCCCCTGGGTATAAAAGGCAGCTAGACAGGTGCCACTTTGTCAGTGTGTTAAAGTGAGTTTAGTGGAGACCTGACAGTGTAGGAGTTATAGAGTTTTTTCCATGCTTTTGAAGCTTACTGTGTGTGAATTTTAGTGTGGTGGATTAGCACTTGTTGTCAACAACTCCTGTATTCACACAATTTGGGACCCAAAAGTCCTTTTGAGGACTAAACCCCCCCCATAAGTTTTTTGGACAAATTTAGTGTTAGGCCTTTTAGAAGGTCTACTGGCCCTATTAAAAAACACACAGTATTGCAGTTTAGCGATACAGTGCATTATCGATAATGTACAACCGCGGCAGTAAATTAACGCTGAACGTTCGTTAATTAACAAACCAATTCTGGAGGACCAAGACAGTTGTATGGATGTCAAAATGATGCACCAGCCAGTGCTATGTAGCCCCTCCATTATAGTGCACTTCTAGCGCTGTACGTGCCTTTTGCCCATTGGAATGCTCTGAATCCAGATTTCTGAGGAAGCACAGTAGGAAGTTCATGACTAGAGATGGACTAGACCCAAACTTGAACACATTATCGAACGTTTAAATTCATGTTCCCAGACTTTAGCGCTCCTATACAGAAAATAGAGGAGCGGTCACTTACCCCCTCCGTTAGCGGAGCTCCACGTCAGCGGCCTTTCAGCATGTCTTTGAAAACTTATACACTGCAAATAACAGGCTTCAAGCTTTAGGGTTTTAAAACTTCACCTTTATTTGTAAGCAATTCTGATTGGATACATTAAAATTATTTTAGAAATATAAATGATTGGTATACTAACCAATAAGATTCTTTTTCAATCAGAATTGGTTACAATCAGATTGGTCTGTTCCCCAGACCATTTCTGAGGTCCCAGAGCCATTTACAGTAAGTTACTGTATCATTTTTTGCTAAATTTTTGAAAATTCCTTGGAAACTCGAAAATTCCTTAAAAACTCAAAAATTCCAAGAAAATTCGAAAATTCGAAAATTTTCGAAAAATATCGAACGCGGCTCGAAAATAGAATGTGGAAGCTCGAAAAAAAGGCGCAATCGTGAGGAAAGTTTCTTTTTTTTTAGTTCTGGGTATATGTACGTGTTCCCCAGACCATTTCCCAGGTCCCACAGCCATGTACAGTAAATTACCATTGCTGTTTTACCTTATGCTTGTGAAGGTTCTCATTCATCCAGGTCATGGTATATCTGTTGTATTCAATTAGATCAACTGGACTTGAAATGTAGTTCTCATCAATGGTGTGTGGGCGCAGAGTTCTTCGTTAGAAGTTAGAAGTTTGCCAGTTTTTGCAGATTTTCTAAAAATGAGAAAAGAAAAAAAAAAAAGCTCAAAGGTAGAAATTTAGAATTATGCCAAAATCCCAAGTAAGAAAAAAACTTACCAGATATCAATCTCCCAAATGTCCTGAATCAACGGTCATTATTATGCCCTATGTTATGGTTTACCACACAGACGTGAAATCGACTAGCCACAAAGTGAGCCAATGAACAGTGGCCAAGTACAGGCAAACTTTCAGTGTGTCAGACTCTACTAAACACCCCTCCTTCCTCTCTATTAGAAATTACCTACACAAAAAACTATATATTCTATTACCAGAGTACTGTAATTTGATATGAATGAGATCGAAAGTAAGTGCAGTACCTCCACTACACCACCAGGGGCAGACCGGGGAAAAGCCTTAATTAAGACCCGGTTTGAAGCAGGAAAATCTGTTTTTTTTTTTTTATGCTGTCACCGGGGTCTACCTTATCACACGGACCTGTCTTCCTCTTAGCTCCCGGCTGCTGGCTGCTGCCTCCCGATCCTGAAGAAAGGTAAGTTATTCCTCCCGATACCCACATCGGTGTTAGTTCTTTAGACAAAAAATGATGGGGGATCGAGGGGGCTAGGGGGGGGTGATTCTGCCCCCTGATTGCCAATAGAGCGGGCACAAAACCACAGATCGTATATCACGATCTGTGGCAGTTTGAGCATTGTATGCACAGAACGTGAAGATTGATCTGTGGCACTTAAGGGTTAAATGAGAAGAGGACAGAGACAAAACTCTTAACTTAAAAAACCCAAAAAACACAATATATAGTAAAAACAAACCCTAAATCATAGAATGATAAAGAGAAGAATGCAAATGCGGATATATAAGAGCCATGATAGGGTAATATAACCTATACAAAAAAATTTCAACCAATTATTAAAAGCAATTGCTTTGGAAGTCCAGTAATGAGGCCAGAATGATGAAGAATGAAGCTGAGAATGAAGCAAAAAGTGTCATATAGCTAAATTTCTCCTCAGGCTTTACAATGTGTTGTCAATATATTTCCCAAAATTGGGAATAGCTGAAGCCTGGAGTGGTCCTATTTGTACCTGATCATTACCCAAAAAAACCTTATTTTTGCCCTACTTTTCTTCCCGGGGCTTTTGGTGGAAGAAGGATATTTACCTATAGTCAAAACTGGTCCCTTGCATTTTGCTTCTGGGTGCAGCTGTCAGTCAAGGCTGTACATTGAATCACAGCCCAAACAACTATCTGTTTATGGACGCACTGGGGAGGAAAAGGGTTTAGCATGTGTATACAGTATAGGGTTTAGGCAGGTTTGATGGTTCTGGTTTTATGTGCTTGAATAAATGTAAGTTTATCAAGACCTGTGAGAGTTTTGCTTTAAATCTTTTTTGTGCTCATACATATACAAATACGAACCAGAGGATTCCTTCGCACTCATCCTCCAATTATCTTGCCTGGGGTGCTTGATGTTTGTTTAGTGTTTTTGTAGAGAGTATAAACATGGGTACATATTACCAGAGCCACTCTTGAGGCTTAAAACCACTTCTGTGGTTATACATACAAACCACTCTGTTTTAGTAAATACAAGTAGGGTTGTACTATCCTAAGTGTTTCGGCCATCTTTAAGGCCGTCATCAGGGTTACCTGATGGACAGCCTGTTCAAAACCATGGCTGCTGATGAACTGAAACCCGTAGGGAGGGTCCAAAGCCAAAGACACACGAGAAGACCGGAAGAAAACAAATCGAATTTGTTTCACCCACTGCATTCAATCTATTAGGGCAAACACAAACATATAAGTTCCAACCACCGACAGGGACTCCCAACTACCTATTATTTTATGGGAAGAAGTAGATAGTGAGTGCATAATCGTTAACGTAAAGACCTAGGACCCTGCAGCCCTCTTCTTAGAATGGATGTGAAATTGGAATCACGATAATGAGGGGACCTCATTGTGTATCAACGGGAGTTACGTTACGGATGGCCTGAGCAGACTGTAACTATGAAACTTGGCACTCGAATGTCCAACCTCCAGGGATGGCAAAAATGGGGCCTGAGTTTCCCTGTCTAGGACCTTCGTATGATATGTCACCTTGCCTGTTACATCCTGCCACCTAGATACCTCTGGAAGCATGCTTTTTGGGACTAACCGATTCAAACTCTGAAGGCAATCGTAAAGGGCTCTAAAGAGAAGCCAATTGAAAGAGGGTTGTTTATATGCTTGGGGTGCACCTGCTCATCTGAGTGAAAAACGCTTCTAAAATTAATTGTGATCGGCACGTCTTGATTCTTGCTCCTCATTCCTTTTTTAAAAACCTTTTACTAAAAAGAAATTTAATGGTCTGACCAACCCATTAGTTTTAAACAGAAAAAAACTTAAGGCTGGCAGTAGTGGTTTCTCAATCTTACTTACTGACCACACTTCCTCATACAATTTAGCCAAATACCATAATAAAATACTCAGCCTCGTCCTTCCCCCATGGCGTTACCCACTACCTATGGGTATAATGTGACATATAAAATTTCAATTTACCAGGAGGGATTGAATAGCCTGTAAGGTAAGTTTTTTTTAGCCTTATAAAGCATGCATGGCAGTGATGTTCCGACAACTAAATCCGTCACCCTTACACCATTGGCAATCTACATTTGCGCTTCACTGTATCAATCTCGGTGCCCAAAAACCTTAAGCATGTAGGTAGTAGAGCTTCCGACTCTTCATGGGCCAGTCTGATGAAGCAGCACTGCAACAAGTTGGAGTTCTGTGGGCCAACAAAAAGGAAAGTCGTCCAAGTAATGAATAAACTGAGTGTTCACACCTGCATCCTGCCATACAACCCCAATCCAAAAAGGTGCTAAAGGCCTCAAAGGAAAGCAGAGGAAAAATCGAGAAAGCAACCCATCGGGAGGCACCGTGTCCTTGGTAGTGTATGTTGTAAAATAACACCCCAGCAACGGTGATCAAGGTTGGGTGGAGGGGTGACATGGGTAACAGCCGAAAAAGCCTTACTCAGTGCCCGACTTTGCCTGAAAGCTCCATCCCCCGCCTCTGTCCCAGGCCTTCCACCTAGTGCTGTGACCCACGCCCAATCCCACTCAGCCCTAACCCAACCGGCCATGCAATGCAGCCAAATTTGCTCCGTGGCTCACTTTTCTAGAAACATTTTGTGTGTGTGAGTGTCCAAGCTTCCTGCTTTCTCCCCCCCAATACAGTATTCACGGGTACAGTCCAACAATCCAACCTACCTCAGGATCAGAGCATCACTGCACACGTCTTCAAGTTCAAGGGGCAGGGCAAAGAGGGAGCAGTCAGTCAGTCATCAGAGAGCTGATTGCCTCAGACAGTACTGTTACCGAGTCTCAGCCTAAAGGGGGGGGTGGGTAAAGGTAAAGAAAGGAGGTGCCGGGGGAGTTTTTTAAGGTTTTTACAAACAGACAGTTTCAAAAGTGATTTTACAACTGCAGACGTGATGTTATGATGCACATATCATGCCCGCACAATTACAGAAGTGGCCCAAATTATTCAATGTCCGGCGGCCTGGGGGCATTTGCCCCTATTGCCTACCGGGCCAGTCCGCCCTGTTGATTGTATGAATTTATCTGATAATGGCTTGCACTTATCCCCTGTTTGTGTAATAAATATAAAAAATAAAATTGTAATAAAACTTAAAAAAAAGTTTTTATAGTAAATTTTGATACGATGCTTATACAAATATCACAATATTGCCTTCTTGATGATCATATTCTATTTCTTTTAAGATGCTAAAAAAAGCATTTAAAAATAAAACAAACGCTGGTTTGTTCCGGCAAGAGGTCATGAGATTGTGCCATCGTTTTGGCTCCAAAATTCAGGAGTTGAACTCAAACTTGTTGTGATAAAACTATTGTCATGTGTTCTAAGACACCACACAAAACGATGGTCTGTAACAGCAAAAGAAGTTTAGGGCTTCGATCACACACTAGGAAACGTACAAAAACGCAAACTTGAAAATGCAGTGTGTTAGTGATTGTTTTATGTTTGATCCGTTGCTGACGCATGCATGTGCGTTATTGTCTCTTTGTGTCCATTTTTTCTGAATTTGTCCGTTGCACTTTAATACATTTTTGGACCATGTCATTGGGCGCAGGACCAATGGCATCACAGGAAACTCCCAGGCATCCTTTTATGAAAAATGGACAGAAATGCAAATGCGTGCGTTGTTATCCGTTTGTACTGCGTTTTCATATGATTTTAGACAAACAGAAATTCATGCACCAAATGGGTTTTTTTTAAACAGACTGGAAGGGAATGGTATAAAGCGCAGTAAAGTAAGTGTGTGAATGATCTTATGAAACTCCTATGGGGTTTTTGCTGTCTGTCAATTTTTTATAATGCACTTGCACAGATACAAACTGATGTAGTGTGGTGACAAGCCCATAGTAAAGATGTGCAAATGCACAAGTGGTTTTAGACCTCAGCAGGGCCGGGATTACACCTCAGGAGCCTGTAGGCTCAAAGAGGTGGCGCCCTAGCCCCACTCCTAAACACAGACCACACCCCCAGTCCACCCCCACTTTCTTTTTTTGGGGAAGAAATAAACTATAAAGGGGTGGATTGGCGGGAGTGATTGAGACAGCCACTCCTCAACCTCAGGTGCCCCTAGGCGTTGACTACTGCTTCTTACATGACTATATGGTCTGTAAATATTTTTGTAAATAATTCTTATTCCTTATTTCAAGTAGACTATATATCAGAGGATTAAACAAGGGAGAGTACCACAATGTACATAAAAGAAAAAATCTTATTTCGCATCAATAGAACTTTCCTTTTGAGAAGGAAATAAATAAAGACTAATTAATGATCCAAAAAAAATATGACGACATCAGGTGAGAGCTGAAAGTTGAGAAAGCTTTCTCTTCTTCCTACGGTGGTTGTGGATCTTTAGAACAAAAGTGATGAAGATATAAATATACGTTACAACAATAAATACAAATGGACACAAAAAGCTGGGGCCTGCACATAACATTTGTTCTAGTACTATAAGCAGTTGTATCAGAACAAGGAAAGCTTTAGTATAGGGAAAAAAATCAACAGAAAAATGGTCAATATATTTGGGCCACAAAATTTTAATCTGCTGATCATTTCAAATGCGATAAATTGCAATATAATGCTTAAACCCCAACATAAACAAATTGAAACGAAGTTCTTGTCCATATTGACAATGTATCGAAGAGGGTTGCAAACAGCCAGATATCTGTCAAAGGACATCACAGCAAGAAGAAGACTTTCAAGCAAAGAAATGCAAAAAAATGTAAACTGGATGATACACTCAGCAATAGACAGGGTCACCTCTCCTCTTATATACCAGTTTAACATTACAGGGACAATATTCGTAGTCAGTATCATATCAGACAAGGAAAGGTGACTAAGGAAGAAGAACATTGGCCGAGGTGAAGGAGGGTCTCAAAGATACCAGTGAAAATCATAATATTGGCAGCTAATGTCAAGCTGTATAGAATTAATACCCCAGATAAAAAAAGGGATCTTATAATGGTAAGGTATCTGAAATCCCAAAAGTACACAAACTTTGTCATGGTTTGGTTTCCTAAATACATTTACTGTGTGTGTGTGAACAAAATGAAGATAATTGTTTGATGAAATTTGATTTAAAATTTTTTAAAGAATTGGGCATTAAACCTGTGAGACAAACGGAAATGGAATGACAAAAATACAACCAATTCATCAATCTTCTTGATAATCCTTTTCAGAAAAGCTAATTAATTTGATTATACCACCTGAACAAAGATAAAAAATAAGTGCAACTGCATTTTAGTAAAAGGAGCTCAGCAAAATAAATTCCAGTTTTCACCATATACATACTAGAAAGGAAAAAAACAACCAGTTCTTGATGGAAACCATCAAATAAAGGTAATAGGATGTAAGTTCCCGCCAATCCTTTTCTGCCCCTTCTTCTGTCTGTTTTTTTTTTATTGTGAGCTCTAACAGGGCAATGCACCAAGAGCGAAGCCACCCACAAGCGACATTTTATGCCGAAAGCGACATTATATTGCGCCACTTTAAACACCAGTAAATAGCTGGCATTAAAAGCGCTGACATATAGTTCCGCCAATTTCAATGCACCGAGAGCCACTATCAGCATATAACATCGCCAGTAACTGAAGTGGGTTGCTGATAGGATTGCTCTTGTGAATTGCCTTTGAAAGTGTGCTCACGCAGCCATGAAAGCAGAAAGCAGTGCAGTCACCATCATGTGCTTGCCAAATGTCTGGAACAGGGAAGTGCTGCAAGACCAGTAATGTAGGAGTTCAAGGAGAAGATCAGGAGAGACAGGAGGAAAGTATTTTGAAAAAAGAATGGGGGGGGTAGCAGAACTTGGGGGGGTGAATAAAACGTTTGTGTAGTCTAAAAACATGTATTAATTGATATAGTGTAGGTAAATTATTATACCACCCAAGACAAGGGAGGGGTTCATCTATATGATTTGGAACTTATGTACAGTACTTGTGACAGACAATGCACTTGTGATCCAAGAGATATATAAATTTCAGAAAAGGACAAGACAATGATTCCTGAATTGGCAGCACCAGAAAATGTTATAAAGCACTTGTATCAATAAAATAATTCTGATAGTGGCCACAACCATTCATTGACTTCAGTGAGTGTTAAAAAAAGAAAATGCCAGCGGATGAATGGGTGCCATTTCTGGTGGATGTTTGTCTGCTCCAAAAAAATATTCAATAGGCAAGGAATGAAATACAGAAAATGTGAAAAATAATTTTGGGCTATATATGTCTTTAAAAAATTCTTTGCTCTTCCTGTTGCTTACCAATCTTTGACACGCTCAACAATCTGGTGTAAAACATGTGAAAGTAGTTTAATAGTAATATAATTCATTTAACTTTATTGACATTTTATCTTTGAAAAATCTCATGTGCATTACGTGTTGTGTGTGTGTCACAAGAGGAACAGATGTAATAAACAGCTAGCATGACCAGAGACAGATGGACAGACAGTAGAGGGCTAGACAGACAGACATATCAGATTGAGGATTTTAGATATAGGTAGATGGTATAGAGACATTTCACTTACCTTTAAAATTCAGAAGATATTTTTTAATGCACAGGTAGTCAAAATAATGTATGTTTCTACAACAAAGGCATTTTGCCTGTGCAATTTATATGTTTATATTACTCTTTGCACCCTCTCTACGGGTAAATATAATGATATAGGGAATGTTTAATTACACCATGGAATAAATTAATTATCCAATGTATTTTTGAACTTGAGTATATTAGAACTTGAACATTAATGTGCTTTTAAAATATTCTTTATTGTACTGTTACAAGAGGTCCATACATATGTAGTTATTTCCAGCTAAGAGTATATCTGTTGTATTTAATTAGAATCAACTGGACATGAAGTTTAGTTCTTGAAGACATTCACTGGTTCAAGAGAGGTGTTAGGAGGCCATTTAGGTGGAAAAAAAGAAAAATTGTGTGAAAATAAAGAAACCCAAGCCTAAATAGAGGGTGGGGGGGTTGCCGCACAACTGTCTGCCATGTACAATGCGTGTTTGACACCTTACTCTGGGCATTCCATTCCATAACACCTCTTAGCCACTATGCAATCCTGCCTACACTTGGCTGTGATATGCTAATTGGGGATTTTCCAGGGTACATAATTGCCACAGATTCTTACAAGTCATTCTGAATTGAGAAAGCCAGTCGGTTAGATGACTAGCGAAAACGTTCAAGAACTAAACTTCAAGTCCAGTTGATCTAATTGAATAAACAGATATACCATGACCTGGATGAATGAGTACCAGACCTGGATGAATGAGAACCTTCACAAGCCATATTCAGCTAAGAGGTAATTATACCTTTGTTGGCAAGAGTGAGCAAGTCTTTATGAAATACTCACAATGTTGAACACACCACTCCCCCTTGGATCATCCTGTTGTGTGTGTATGGCTTTTCAGTCATGTAATATACATTAAAGTGTAAAAGGACTCTGCAATTTTTTAAAATATGCAAATGTTATTTACCCATTTGTGAGAAAACCTCCGGGCAAAATTTCCGGTGGACCTCCACCTATTATCAAGCCTAAGGAGGAAGTGACCGCAATCAACCCATCCTCTATTTTGTGGGGAGGGGATCCATTCGATTGTGTACAATCAATTAAAATATACATAATATTAATAAAGAGACAGGCGGGGCTTAACTAGAAATCAGTGGGGCCCCCAGCCAAAATTTTGGGTGGAGCCCCCAGGCACCCAACCACAATTTCCTCCTCCCCCTGACACAAACACCTTGGCCTATAATTACCATAAAAATAAACATATTGTGTAAAATGCATTAACTGTTTTCTACATAAACACCTTCAGTAATTTAGGTGATACATTAAAGGAGCAGTATGTGTTTATTAGTTTTTATTATAAAAATCAGGGTAGGTGAAATTTTAAAAACCAACAAAACAAAAACCATCCATGTTTGTATGTACAAAAAAGATTTATTGTTGTTTGATTGTTCAAAGGTTTAAATAAAATATTCCAAAAGCGGTTAATTTTTAATAATTGCCTTTATTTTCTTCCATCATTTAGTAATAGTTTTTTGGTAAAATATTAAAATGTATAGTAAAATTGAATCTTCCTATTGTCATATTTTTTTGATGAATTAAAGAATTGGTTTTAGGATATATGGTCATCTATATATTAGACTTAAATCATTCTTATCTAATACAAATGGAATGTACTATATTTTACTATTGGAATCAATATATAAATATCTAAAAATGTGTAAAACAATATAATATATATATATATATGATATATTAATATATAATATACAATGCATATGGTGTAATAGATCACTGGAAGTCATTGAACATGTATATGTGTTTAATCTTTACCTGAGGTAATTGATGTCTGGAGGCAGGAACATTTGTAGGATGTGCTGTGTATAAGACTGTGACCCAATTCGTAACCCCATAGCATATGATTAAGTGCAGGTTTTGCATGAAACAGCATCAGGATTTTTTGTCACCTATTACAGATTTTAAATACATGTAGGACTGTTCCGTTCCCTCTGATTTAAATTTAATCCCATTCTTCTTTCCATTTCCCTTTAACCTGGAGCATTAAGCAGAACTCTTTTTTGTTTATTTAAACTGTGCCATAAGTATAAATTCAGAAGTGTAATATTTTAATAGTACAAAGTAATTGAGTTGAATATAAAGACATACATTCATCAAGTGCCAACTTTTTTGACTCTCCTTTTAACATACCCAACGGTTGATTCCAGAGGAAGGCATATAAAAAAAAAACGCTAAAAAAAAAAGGGGAGGGGGGGAGATTCCTTCTTGACTCCAAACTGCAATCAGAAAGTATCCCTGGATCATCCAGAACTAAACTACAGTATATGTATTAATACTAATAATTCTCAATATTATAAGTATCCCTTACCAACCAGAACTACAGTATATGTTTAATACCAGTAATTCTCAATATTATATAGTATCCTGGATCAACCAAAACTACAGTATATGTATTAATACTAGTAATTCTCAATATTTATATGTATCCCTGTACCAACCAGAACTACAGTATATGTATGCTTGTGAAGGTTCTCATTCATCCAGGTCATGGTATATCTGTTGTATTCAATTAGATCAACTGTTTGACACCAACTTTCTGCCATGTACAATGCAGTTTTGACACCTTACTCTGGGCGTTCCTATAACACCACTATCCAATCATGCACTTAACACTTGGTGTTTGTGAATGTAATTGGGATTTTCCAGGGGTACATAATTGCCAAAGATTTTGTCAAGTCATTCTGATTGAGAAAGCCAGTCGGAATGACTAGCGAAATGTCTTCAAGAACTAAACTTCAAGTCAGTTGATCTAATTGAATACAACAGATACAGTATATGTATTAAACCAGTATTCTCAATATTACATAGTATCCCAGTACCAACCAGAAATACAATATATGTATTAAGACCAGTAATTCTCAATATTATATACCATATACTCGAGTATAAGTCAAATTTTTCAGGCTTAAAATTAGCCTGAAACCTAACCTCGACTCTGGTCAAGTCCTAATTTAGATCCAAATTTTGCATTGGTGATAATAACCAGTAGTGGTGCTGTGTTAACTCATAGAAAGTTACAGGAGCTTTTCTGCGTTTACACTTCTGCTTCCTGTAGTCTGGCTGCTGGATCACTCAGCACTGTCAGCTCATCTATGCTGTGTAAATCTAATGGGTTCTCAGTTTGGGCAAAAAACAGCTGCTCTGTACAGTGCAAATGACAAGCTTGAAATTACAACTCTCAGGTGACATTTTACTATTGGGGCAGAGAGTCCTTTACTATATGGGGTCAGAGGGGCCCTTTAATATGGGTCAGAGGGCCCTTTTACTATAAGGGGTTCAGGAGAATTGTAAATGATGGTAAGCGTAATTAAATTTTACTGAACCTTGCCACTGCAAATGTTAGAACTGAAACTCCAGCAACAAGCATGCTGGAGGTTGTAGTTTCCAAACATCGGAGTGCCAAGGATGGAGGTTACTGGTAGGATTTGCTATTACTGTATGGGGATTCAGTATGGGAATTCTGCTGTCCATTTAAGGGCAGCTTAAAGCCTAAACAACAACAGATCAGAAGGCAGTAGTAATGATAATTTCTACCCTCGACTTATACTCGAGTCAATCAGTTTTACAAATTTTTCAGGTAAAATAGGTACCTCGGCTATATATACTCGGATCACTTATTCGAGTATATACGGTAGTATCCCTGTACAATAGAACTACAGTAATGTATTAATACCAGTAATTCTCAATATATTAGTATCCCTGTACACAACAGAACTACAGTATATGTATTAATACCAGTATTCTCAATATTAGATAGTATCCCTGTACAAACCAGAACTACCGATATATGTTTATACCAGTATTCTCCATAGTTTATAGTACCCGTACAACCAGAACTACTATTGTATAATAACCAGTAATTCTCAATATTATATGTATCCCTGTACCAACTAGATCTACAGTATATGTATTAATACCAGTAATTCTCATATTATATAGTATCCTGTACAACCAGAACTACAGATATGTATTAATACCAGTAATTCTCAATATTATATAGTATCCCTGTACCAACCAGAACTACAGTATATGTATTTAATACCAGTAAATCTCAATATTATATAGTATCACTGTACCAACCAGAACTATAGTACATGTATTAATACCAGTAATTCTCAATATTATATAATATCCTCGTACCAACCAGAACTACAGTATATGTATTAATGCCCCTTAAATCAGTCCACTTCTGTTCAGTATCTTTACCTAGGAAAGAAAATTTAGTAAAGGTATGCAAATGCACAGGTGTAAAATGATAAATGATCTCACTGATAAGCATGACAAAGTCACAAGGTCCCACAAATAGTATAACTTGTGTTATACTACAAGGTAGAAAATAACCATGAAATTGGAGTGATGGGGGAAATTAAGTTACAGTTTCAAGATATTATTAAAACCATAAAAAAAAAAAACCAACAATTTCAAGTAACAAAATAAAATGTTGACACTGTAAAGAATTAACAATTGAAACTCTGCTACAGGTATTTGTTTTGTCCTAACATATAAGGAGGCATATTTAGGTTTTTTAACCATATCGCTGCGCTTTTACTAAATTCTGACTTATAGGGCATGTCCACCCCCAAACTAAAATTTAACCACAACTGGCTAGTGTAGTTTAAGAAAAACCTTACCTACCTCTCTGCTCTTTTATGGTTCTCCTGCAGTGCTTGTCAAATTCAAGGGAAACGAAGATTAGTAGAAAATCTTACCTTGTTTATACTCGAGTCAATTCCACTACCTTGTGCGCCGCGGCGCGCGATCCGCATCCTGGGCGCATACGGTGATGTGACTACCCGGCGCCTCTCACTTTGCGGCGCCAAGTAGTGACATCATCGGATGCGCACCGAGGATGCGAGCGAGCGGCCGCCGGACAAGGTAGGAGAACTATACTAATACAGGGACACCAGGGCAACATCATAAGTGGCAAATACTTACGGTACTAAGAGTAAAACCTTCTTTATTTGTGCATATGTATGCACAAATAAAGGAGGTTTACCCCTATTTGCAAGTATGTGCCACTTAAGATGTTTGAAAACTACAAATCCCAGCAATAAAGCATGCTGGGGAGTTGTAGTTTTCAAACATCTAAGTGGCAAATACTTGCAAATAGGGGTAAATCCTCCTTTATTTGTGCTACATATGCACAAATAAAAAGGTTTTACCTTATTTGTAAATATTTGCCACTTAAGATGTTTGAAAACTACAACTCCCCGCAAAATAAGCATGCTGGGAGTTTTGTGTAGTCCCAACATCTTAAGTGGCAAATACTAACCCCTCGGTTATACTCGAGTCAATATCTTTTTCTCTTTTTTAGCTAAAACTAGGTGTAACCGGGTTTATACTCGGGACGGTTTATACTCAAGTATATACGGTATATATACAACATTCAGCTCATAGAACAAATAACTAGAAAAAAGGAATATCTGTGCGGAAAGTGTTAACAAAGTCATACAAAGGGGTCTGCAAGGGACAGACAGATAAGGTACAAGATACTGTGGATCAAAATGGCTGATATAAATAGTGGTAAGTTACTGAAGTGTGAAGTAAAAGGAATTCCATGTGATTAACTGGCACAGTGTCTCTACATATGCCAGTTTTTGTATTTCTGGCTTGGTCCTGGCAGTTCTTAATCTGCAGTTCTTAATTTGCCATAAATGTAAGGCCCAGGTTCCCTCCATTCTCCACTTTTTTATTTTTTTTATTTCAAAAGGGTTACCCTGTAAACATTTTGACTGGCTAACATGGTACACCACATTTTCCTGCTTATTGACATTCAAATCCTTGCACAATCTGGGCCCTGGATACCTGAAGGACTTGCTGCAAATGCATCAAACCTCCCACAATCTTAGATCAAAAGGATCCAATAACTTGGTCATCCCCAGAGTCCACCACGTTTGGAGGCAGAGCCTTCTGTCATGCTGCCCCTACACTATGGAACTCCCTGCCACAGCCAATCAGGACATCCCCATCCCTGGAAACATTTAAACCTAAACTGAAAAGCCACCTGTTTAGTCTGGCATCTATCAACCCCTGACTATTCCCTCTGTAACACAGACTGTATTGATCTGAAACATATTTATGCGCTTTGAGTCCTTTAGGAGAGAAGATCTTTACAAATGTTATTGTATTGCATTGTATTGTAATTAGCCAGGGAGACTGAATATTGTAAAAACCTCCAGTTAGCCAAGTTATTTACTTTTAACTCCCATTCTCCATCTGTCCATCACTCACCATCCCTTAACACATAACCTTAAAACCCACCTCTTAAGGCTAGCATATAAGCTGGCCTAGACATTACCACTCTTACTACCCAATATGATCCAAGCCACCTTTCACAGTCCACTGCCAATCTATTTACAGCCTACCGATTCCTGCGACCTTATGTCTCACCCCCATTTCCTTTGGACTTAAGATGTTAACACGATATAAATCCATTATAATAATAATAAAAAATAAAAATAAAAAGGGACATCTTGCCCCTACTGTACCCCATTTTGAAATATACATTAGAGGGTGTTCTTAGGGTGCAGTTGCACTTTTAATAATTTAGTTTAATTTAGTCTGTGGCATTTTGATCATTTGAATAGTTGGTTTACATCGAAGCATTATTACTCACTTGGTGGGTTTATGAACCATGAGGTTAAAGGGCATGTCCACCCCCAAAACTAAAATCTAACCTACTACTGGTCCCACTTTGTAGTTTTAAAAAATCCTCACCATACATCTCTGCTCCTTATAGTTCTCCTGCAGTGCTTGTTGAAGTCCACAAAACTGAAGAGTAGGAGCTGTCTTCCTGTCCAAAAGGTTTATGCCTCCTTCGGGAGGGACTGTGACACGTGCAGGGGAGCCTTCCTCACCCTCCGGCTGCCTCACCCCCTAGATATAAATGTATTTTCTGCAGTTCAGGGCACCCCTGCCCACCCCCACCCGCCATGTTAGATTAGTAAAAAAAAACATCAGAAGCATACTTACATTGCTTTGTTACCCTCATGCTCTGCATTGCTGGCAGCCTCATCTGTGATTGGCTGCCTCTCAGCCAATCACAGACCAGCTGCTGGTCCAGCCTCTGTTTGCAAGTCCCAGCAAACAGAGGGCCTGAGAAGACAGCCACAGGAATAAAGGGAGTGTACGAAAATTTCTGATGCATTGGGGGAGGGCATTTACAGGGTGCAGATACCCTACTATATGCAAATATAACCAAATATATACACTGATGATTGACTACTTCTTACCTGTCTCTCAAATATTTAATTATTTAAGATATAAATATACGTTACAACAATAAATACAAATGGACACAAAGCTACAGGCGCTGCACATAACATTTGCTCTATTTCTATAGAAGTTGTATCTGAACAAGAAAGCTTTAGTATAGGGAAAAAATCACAGAACAAATGGTCAATTATATTTGGGCCACAAAATTTTAAACTGTTTAGCATTTCAAATGCTAAAACTGAAAGGATAATGTTTAAAACATTAACAAATTGAAAACAGCATTTCTCGTCCATTATTGACATGTAGTGATCACCTCAGTTATATAGTTTTAGATAATATTCTTATTGAAATAATAGGAGGGATTTATGATATGTTTTTAAAAAGAGTGGGAAGTATGGTGAATAAAAAATTTTGGCCCCACCCCCTACCGTGTAGAATCAATAAATAATAAAAATGTGGTTTATATCTCCCTAGTAGAGAAAACAACAGCCAAAAAAAAAAAATACTTCCCATAATCAATATAAAAAAACTATATATAATCAAAAAGTTTCCAAGATATGCTTGTGAAGGTTTTCATTCATCCAGGTCATGGTATATCTGTTGTATTTAGTTGGATCAACTGGAGACTATTGAAATGGTGAGAAAATGGCTATACCAAGACAGCACCCTTACCAGCAGAACAGATCTTTACCCAGAACAGGTGTTTTCCCTACTGGACTTGTGCCTGAATACCGACTATTTCAAATAAAGGGATACGTTCTACAATGTATGTGCTATGTGTAGCCAGGGAGAATAGTACACTGAAAGTAGAGGTTCACAGAAAACCAACCCACACAGACCAGTATTTGATGTTTGACTCCCACCACCCTTTACATTACAAGCTGGGTGTCATCAGAACCCTGCAACACAGAGCAGAGAAAACCCCCACTAGCACAAAGGCGAAGGCTAAAGAAATGACTAGCTAAACATCTTCAAGAACTAAACTTTTAATCCAGTTGATCCAACTGAATACAGCAGATAGTTCCCAAGATACATGCAATGTTTCAGATCAGCTTGGTTCTTTCCACAAGCAATTAATAGGAAATAAAATAATCATTAGTGCATTCCATCACCCTGATTGGTAAACATCTCAAAAGCTTCTTATTTTGAAAATCATTATATCCAAGACATTGATGTTTTCTTTGTGTATCTAGAGGTCCAAATGAAAGGATTTGTGAAAACTACTTGTATTATATGTCACCTTTCCAAATAACAAACATGTCATCAATATATCTCCACCAGGCTAAAGAAAATGGATGAGATCATCCAAGGAGACCAGATTGTAAAGGTTGCCATAAAGGCATTGGTGTATGTGAGGGGGAGATACAGCCTCAACTTCTTCCCATAAAAGTGTACATAATATATATATAAAATCCTTATAGTATAATGTTATGGGGCACAGTTTTCCTTTTTTGTTTTGCAGCCTCATGGTTTTATATGGTTAGAAAAATTCATGGTGAGGTAAAATGCTTATAATATAAAAAAGGTGGAAAATTAACAGTTTACAGTTTGCCTTTTAAAATCATTTCAATAACAATAAGGGGTTAGCACCATACTTTGAGGAGAAAAGCAACAGTTATGTGAGAAGAAACAGTATGCATTGCTATGGTTACCCATTGAACAGTCATGCATACTTTCTCCTCCCACTGAACTGCCCCACTTCGGCTATCTCCATCCTCACACTGAATCACCGCTATCAGTTCCAAACATAATAAAGAGAAAAGTTTTATAACCAGATATCTGCTGGTTAAATGGATAGCAGAATTTCCATACAGTAATAGCCATACTGTATTTGGCTTTTACTGTATGGGAATTCTTCTGTCCATTTAAAAGGCAACTAAAGCCTCATTCCTTGGTACTCCAGATGTTTGGAATCTACAACTCCCAGCATGCTTTAGTTACTTAAGTTTCCATTAAAGATTATAGGAAATTATTTTTGATTATGTTTACCCATTCTTTATTTTTTTCTATAATAACTGTTCTTAAAAATTGGTCAAGTAATATCTCTAGCATATCATGGTTCAGAAAAAAACTTTAGAGGGCATATTTATAAAGGTCCATTAACTTAACCATTTGGTTACTGCCGCAAAATGATTGTCATTACTAGAGATGGCCGAAACTGCTAAAATCCGTTCCGCCTGTGGATTCGCGGATTTTCGAAAAAATTTGAAAATGTGAAAATCTGCGTAAAAACCCATTAAAGTCAATGGGAGAAAAAAATCTGCACAGATCCGCCTAAATATAAGGTAAAACAGCAATGGTAATTTACTGTACATGGCTGTGAGACCTGGGAAATGGTCTGGGGAACACGTACATATACCCAGAACTTAAAAAAAAAAAACTTTCCTCACGATTGCACCTTTTTTTTGAGCTTCCGCATTCTATTTTCGAGCCGCGTTCGATATTTTTCGAAAATTCTCGAATTTTCGAATTTTCTTGGAATTTTCGAGTTTTTAAGGAATTTTTGAGTTTCCAAGGAATTTTCAAAAATTTTGCAAACAATGATACAGTAACTTACTGTAAATGGCTCTGGGACCTCAGAAATGGTCTGGGGAACAGACCAATCTGATTGTAACCAATTCTGATTGAAAAAGAATCTTATTGGTTAGTATACCAATCATTTATATTTCTAAAATAATTTTAATGTATCCAATCAGAATTGCTTACAAATAAAGGTGAAGTTTTAAAACCCTAAAGCTTGAAGCCTGTTATTTGCAGTGTATATGTTTTCAAAGACATGCTGAAAGGCCGCTGACGTGGAGCTCCGCTAACGGAGGGGGTAAGTGACCGCTCCTCTATTTTCTGTATAGGAGCGCTAAAGTCTGGGAACTTAGTTGTCTTGAAGCGTTTCGCTAGTCATATCCGACTGGCTTTCTCAATTCAGAATGACTTGTACAAGAATCTGTGGCAATTATGTACCCTGGAGAATCCCAATTAGCATATCACAGCCAGGTGTTAAGGGTGTGATTAGATAGTGGCTAAGAGGTGTTATAGGAACGCCCAGGTAAGGTTTTAAAACAGCATTGTACATGGCAGACAGTTGGTGTCAACCCCCCACCTCTATTTAGGCTTGGTTCTTTATTTTCACATAAATGGCCTCCTTAACACCTCTCTTGAACCAGTCACGTTCCTTCGCCAGTATGTTAACATTGTATGTTAAGGAGGCCATTTGTATGTTAAGGAGGCCATTTATGTGAAAATAAAGAAACCACATAATAGAGGTGGGGGGGTTCGACACCAACTGTCTGCCATGTACATGCTGTTTTAAACACCTTACTCTGGGCGTTCCTATAACACCTCTTAGCCACTATCTAATCACACCCTTAACACCTGGCTGTGATATGCTAATTGGATTCTCCAGGTACTAATTGCCACAGATTCTTGTACAAGTCATTCTGAATTGAAAAGCCAGTCGGATGACTAGCAAACGTCTTCAAGAACTACATTTCAAGTCCTTTGATCTAATTGAATACAACAGATATGTTTTACCTTATATTTAGGCGGATCTGTGCAGATTTTTTTTTCCCAATGACTTTAATGGGTTTTTACGCAGATTTTCAATTTTTTTCGAAAATCCGCGAATCCACAGGCGGAACGGATTTAGCAGTTTCGGCCATCTCTAGTAATGAGATCATTTTGCGGCAGTAACCAAATGGTTAAGTTAATGGACCTTATAAATATGCCCTCTAAAGTTTTTTTCTGAACCATGATATGCTAGAGATATTACTGACCAATTTTTAAGAACAGTTATTATAGAAAAAAATAAAGAATGGGTAAACATAATCAAAAATAATTTCCTAATCTTTATGGAAACTTAAGTAACTAAAGCATGCTGGGAGTTGTAGATTCCAAACATCTGGAGTACCAAGGAATGAGGCTTTAGTTGCCTTTTAAATGGACAGAAGAATTCCCATACAGTAAGCCAAATACAGTATGGCTATTACTGTATGGAAATTCTGCTATCTATTTAACCAGCAGATATCTGGTTATAAACTTTTCTCTTTATTATGATTGGAACTGATAGCGGTGATTCAGTGTGAGATGGAGATAGCCGAATGGGGCAGTTCAGTGGGAGGAGAAAGTATCATGACTGTTCAATGGGTAACCATAGCAATGCATACTGTTTCTTCTCACATAACTGTTGCTTTTCTCCTCAAAGTATGTGCTAACCCCTTATTGTTATTAAATGATTTTAAAAGGCAAACTGTAAACTGTTAATTTTCCACCTTTTTTATATTATAAGCATTTTACCTCACCATGAATTTTTCTAACCATATAAAACCATGAGGCTGCAAAACAAAAAAGGAAAACTGTGCCCCATAACATTATACTATAAGGATTTATATATATATATTATGTACCCTTTTATGGGAAGAAGTTAGGCTGTATCTCCCCCTCACATACACCAATGCCTTTATGGCAACCTTTACAATCTGGTCCCTTGGATGATCTCATCCATTTCTTTAGCCTGGTGGAGTATATTGATGACATGTTTGTTATTTGGAAAGGTGACATATAATACAAGTAGTTTTCACAAATCCTTTCATTTGGACCTCTAGATACAAACAAGAAAACATCAATGTCTGGATAATGATTTCAAAATAAGAAGCTTTTGAGATGTTTACCAATCAGGGTGATGGAATGCACTAATGATTATTTTATTTCCTATTAATTGCTTGTGGAAAGAACCAAGCTGATCGGGAACATTGCATGTATCTTGGGACACTATCTGCTGTATTCAGTTGGATCAACTGGATTAAAAGTTTAGTTCTTGAAGATGTTTAGCTAGTCATTTCTTTAGCCTTCGCTCTTTGTGCTAGTGGGGTGTTCTCTGCTCTGTGTTGCAGGGTTCTGATGACACCCAGCTGTGATGTAAAGGGTGGTGGGAGTCAAACATCAAATACTGGTCTGTGTGGGTTGGTTTTCTGTGAACCTCTACTTTCAGTGTACTATTCTCCCGGCTACACATAGCACATACATTGTAGAACGTATCCCTTTATTTGAAATAGTCGGTATTCAGGCACAAGTCCAGTAGGGAAAACACCTGTTCTGGGTAAAGATCTGTTCTGCTGGAAGGGTGCTGTCTTGGTATAGCCATTTTCTCACCATTTCAATAGTCTCCAGTTGATCCAACTAAATACACACAGATATACCATGACCTGGATGAATGAGAACCTTCACAAGCATATCTTGGAAACTTTTTGATTATATATGTTTTTTTATATTGATTATGGGAAGTATTTTTTTTTTTTTGGCTGTTGTTTTCTCTACTAGGGAGATATAAACCACATTTTTATTATTTATTGATTCTACACGGTAGGGGTGGGGGCCAAAATTTTTTATTCACCATACTTCCACACTCTTTTTAAAAACATATCATAAATCCCTCCTATTATTTCAATAAGAATATTATCTAAAACTATATACCTGAGGTGATCACTACATGTCAATAATGGACGAGAAATGCTGTTTTCAATTGTAATGTTTTAAACATTATCCTTTCAGTTTTCATTTGAAATGCTAAACAGTTTAAAATTTTGTGGCCCAAATATAATTGACCATTTGTTCTGTGATTTTTTTCCCTATACTAAAGCTTTCTTGTTCAGATACAACTTCTATAGAAATAGAGCAAATGTTATGTGCAGCGCCTGTAGCTTTGTGTCCATTTGTATTTATTGTTGTAACATACATTTATATCTTCATCACTGTTCTGAGAATTCAAACCACCATAGGAAGACAGAAAGCTTTCTCCACTTTCAGCTCTCACGTTTAGTGTGGTTACTCCTTTGTTTATCCTTGATACTAGTCTAAGATAGGAAATAAGAAATTCTTTACAAAATATTTGAGAGACAGGTAAGAAGTAGTCAATCATCAGTGTATATATTTGGTTATATTTGCATATAGTAGGGTATCTGCACCCTGTAAATGCCCTCCCCCAATGCATAAGAAATTTTCGTACACTCCCTTTATTCCTGTGGCTGTCTTCTCAGGCCCTCTGTTTGCTGCTGGACTTGCAACAGAGGCTGGACCAGCAGCTGGTCTGTGATTGGCTGAGAGGCAGCCAATCACAGATGAGGCTGCCAGCGCAGAGCATGAGGGTAACAAAGCAATGTAAGTATGCTTCTGATTTTTTTTTACTAATCTACATGGCGGGTGGGGTGGGCAGGGGTGCCCTGAACTGCAGAAAATACATTTATATCTAGGGGTGAGGCAGCCGAGGGTGAGGAAGGCTCCCCTGCACGTGTCACAGTCCTCCCGAAGGAGGCATAAACCTTTTGGACGGAAGACAGCTCCTACTCTTCAGTTTTGTGGACTTCAACAAGCACTGCAGGAGAACTATAAGGAGCAGAGATGTATGGTGAGGATTTTTTAAAACTACAAAGTGGGACCAGTAGTAGGTTAGATTTTAGTTTTGGGGGTGGACATTCCCTTTAACCTCATGGTTCATAAACCCACCAAGTGAGTAATAATGCTTCGATGTAAACCAACTATTCAAATGATCAAAATGCCACAGACTAAATTAAACTAAATTATTAAAAGTGCAACTGCACCCTAAGAACACCTCTAATGTATATTTCAAAATGGGGTACAGTGGGGCAAGATGTCCCTTTTTTATTTTGTTTTTTTTTTATTATTATAATGGATTTATATCGTGTTAACATCTTAAGTCAAAGGAAATGGGGGTGAGACATAAGGTCGCAGGAATCGGTAGGCTGTAAATAGATTGGCAGTGGACTGTGAAAGGTGGCTTGGATCATATTGGGTAGTAAGAGTGGTAATGTCTAGCCAGCTTATATGCTAGCCTTAAGAGGTGGGTTTTAAGGTTATGTGTTAAGGGATGGTGAGTGATGGACGATGGAGAATGGGAGTTAAAAGTAAATAACTTGGCTAACTGGAGTTTTTTACAATATTCAGTCTCCCTGGCTAATTACAATACAATGCAATACAATAACATTTGTAAAACTCTTCTCTCCTAAGGACTCAAAGCGTATAAATATGTTTCAGATCAATACAGTCTGTGTTACAGAGGGAATAGTCAGGTGTTGATAGATGCCAGACAAACAGGTGGCTTTTCAGTTTAGGTTTAAATGTTTCCAGGGTGGGGATGTCCTGATTGGCTGTGGCAGGGAGTTCCATAGTGAGGGGCAGCATGACAGAAGGCTCTGCCTCCAAACGTGGTGGACTCTGGGGATGACCAAGTTATTGGATCCTTTTAAACTAAATTGGGGGGGTTTGATGCTTTTCAGCACGTCCTTCAGGTATCCAGGCCCAGATTGTGCAAGGATTTGAATGTCAATAAGCAGGAAAATGTGGTGTACCAGTTTAGCCAGTCAAAATGTTTACAGGTAACCCTTTTGAAATAAAAAAAATAAAAAGTGGAGAATGGAGGGAACCTGGGCCTTACATTATGGCAAATTAAGAACTGCAGATTAAGAACTGCCAGGACCAAGCCAGAAACAAAAACTGGCATATGTAGAGACACTGTGCCAGTTAATCACATGGAATCCTTTTACTTCACACTTCAGTAACTTACCACTATTTATATCAGCCATTTTGATCCACAGTATCTTGTACCTTATCTGTCTGTCCCTTGCGACCCCTTTGTATGACTTTGTTAACACTTTCCGCACAGATATTCCTTTTTTTAGTTATTTGTTCATGAGCGGAATGTTGTAATATACCGTATATACTTGAGTATAAACCGTCCCGAGTATAAACCAAGGTACCTAGTTTTAGCTAAAAAAGGAAAAAAAGATATTACTCGAGTATAAACCGAGGGGTTAGTATTTGCCACTTAAGATGTTTGGAAACTACAACTCCCAGCATGCTTTATTGCTGGGAGTTGTAGTTTTCAAACCTCTAAGTGGCAAATATTTACAAAATAGTAAAACCTTATTATTTTGTGCATATGTATGCACAATAAGGAGGATTTACCCCTATTGGCAAGTATTTGCCACTTAAGATGTTTGAAAACTACAACTCCCAGCATGCTTTATTGCTGGGAGTTGTAGTTTTCAAACATCTTAAGTGGCACATACTTGCAAATAGGGGTAAATCCTCCTTTATTTGTGCATACATAGGCACAAATAAAGAAGGTTTTACTCTATTTGTACCGTAAGTATTGCCATTATGATGTTGCCCTGGTGTCCCTGTATTAGGTATAGTTCTCTACCTTGTCCGCGGCCGCTCGCTCCGCATCCTCGGTGCGCTCTGGATGATGTCACTACTTGGCGCCGCAAAGTGAGAGGCGCCGGGTATTCACATCATCCGTATGCGCACCAAGGTGTCCCCTGTATTTGACTGAAGATTGACTCGAGTATAAACCGAGGTAAGATTTTCAGGCTTTTTTTAAGCCTGAAAACCTCGGTTTTACTCGAGTATATCCGGTATATCAAGAGCACCACAGCTTCATTGTAATCAGCTTGAAAAAGGAACTAGAATGTTCTGAAAGCTTGCTATGATTATCTTAGTTAGCCAATAAAGGTATCACCTTTATACCACGCATGTTTTGTTTTTTTTATTTCAAAAGTGTTACCCTATAAACATTTTGACTGGCTAACACAGTACACCACCTTTGCCTGCAGTAAATGCAGGAAAATAGTCTAACACCCTCCATGAACCTTTTTATGTATAGATAAACACTGCACAATCATACTGACACCTAGATATATGGGTGGCATTTTTGCCACCACAGATTTGGCAATTTTAAACTTCTGAACTAAATGCAAGAACACACAAATGGTGATAGGCCGTGGTAATACTTTTTGCAGCAGTTTATTGCCGTTTTATAATTGCATTAAAGGGCATGTGCAGTTCAAATATAAACTTTGGCTAAATGCCCCACCCCCAACCGCTATATTAGATTGGTAAAAAAAATTTTAGAACTGTACTTACATGCCTTCATTCCCCCGGGCGCTCTGATCCAGCTCCCTGCTTGCCAGAACTGCAATTAGGGGGGCCGCCTGGCAGCCGCTAAGGCGTGGCTGCCATCAATGGAGAACTACAGTTCTAAATCTTTTTTAAAACAAACTAATAAGTTTTATAAAGTTTATTTAATCTAGCCAACAAAAATTGATGCTAGTGGCTGCGACGGATGGATCCGGATGGTGGGGGGGAGGAGGTAAAGGGCTCCCCTGCACTGGGCAATGGGAGTTGTAGTTTTCAAACATCTTAAGTGGCACATACTTGCAAATAGGGGTAAATCCTCCTTTATTTGTGCATACATATGCACAAATAAAGAAGGTTTTACTCTTGTACCGTAAGTATTTGCCACTTATGATGTTGCCCTGGTGTCCCTGTATTAGGTATAGTTCTCCTACCTTGTCCGGCGGCCGCTCGCTCTGCATCCTCGGTGCGCATCCGGATGATGTCACTACTTGGCGCCGCAAAGTGAGAGGCGCCGGGTAGTCACATCATCCGTATGCGCACCAAAGGGGGGGGTCCTGTATTTGACTGAAGATTGACTCGAGTATAAACCGAGGTAAGATTTTCAGGCTTTTTTTAAGCCTGAAAACCTCGGTTATACTCGAGTATATACGGTATATCAAAGAGCACCACAGCTTCATTGTAATCAGCTTGAAAAAGGAACTAGAATGTTCTGAAAGCTTGCTATGATTATCTTAGTTAGCCAATAAGGTATCACCTTTATACCACGCATGTTTTGTTTTTTTATTTCAAAAGTGTTACCCTATAAACATTTTGACTGGCTAACACAGTACACCACCTTTGCCTGCAGTAAATGCAGGAAAATAGTCTAACATCCCTCCATGACCTTTATTAGTATAGATAAACACTGCACAATCTACTGACACCTAGATATATGGGTGGCATTTTTGCCACCACAGATTTGGCAATTTTAAACTTCTGAACTAAATGCAAGAACACACAAAATGGTGATAGGCCGTGGTAATAACTTTTTGCAGCAGTTATTGGCGTTTTATAAATTGCATTAAAGGGCATGTGCAGTTCAAATATAAACTTTGGCTAAATGCCCACCCCCAACCGCTATATTAGATTGGTAAAAAAAAATTTAGAACTGTACTTACATGCCTTCATTCCCCCGGCGCTCTGATCCAGCTCCCTGCTTGCCAGAACTGCAAGTAGGGGGCCGGCCTGGCAGCCGCTAAGGCGTGGCTGCCATCAATGGAGAACGTACAGTTCTAAATCTTTTTTTAACAAACTAATAAAGTTTATAAAGTTTATTTAAATCTAGCCAACAAAAATTGATGCTAGGTGGCTGCGACGGATGGATCCGGATGGTGGGGGGGAGGAGGTAAAGGGCTCCCCTGCACTGGCAACTCTGCTCTCAGAGGACAAGGAGGAGGTGGAAGGAGTAGAAGGAAGATAGCTACTAACCTTCAGTTTCCTTGAATTTGGACAAGCACTGCAGGAGAACCATAAAGAGCAGAGATGTAAGGTAAGGTTTTTCTTAAACTACACTAAGGGGCCAGTAGTGGGTTAAATTTTAGTTTGGGGGGTGGACATGCCCTATAAATCAGAATTTAGTGAAAAGCGCAGCGATAATGGTTAAAAAACCTAAATATGCCCCTTAATAATATTAGGACAAAACAAATACCTGTAGCAGAGTTTCAATTGTTAATTCTTTACAGTGGTCAACATTTTATTTGTTACTTGAAATTGTTGGTTTTTTTTTTTTATTGGTTTTAATAATATCTTGAAACTGTAACTTAATTTCCCCCATCACTCCAATTTCATGGTTATTTCTACCTCTTCTTCTAAACACAAGTTATACTATTTTGGGGACCATGTGACTTTGTCATGCTTCTCAGTGAGATCATTTATCATTTTACACCTGGCATATTGCATACCTTTACTAAATTTTCTTTCCTAGGTAAAGATACTGAATAGAAGTGGACTGATTTGAAAGGGGCAATTATACATATACTGTAGTTCTGGTTGGTACGAGGATATTATATAATATTGAGAATTACTGGTATTAATACATGTACTATAGTTCTGGTTGGTACAGTGATACTATATAATATTGAGATTTACTGGTATTAATACATATACTGTAGTTCTGGTTGGTACAGGGATACTATATAATATTGAGAATTACTGGTATTAATACATATACTGTAGTTCTGGTTGGTACAGGGATACTATATAATATTGAGAATTACTGTGGTATTAATACATATACTGTAGATCTAGTTGGTACAGGGATACTATATAATTGAGAATTACTGGTATTAATACATATATGTAGTTCTGGTTGGTACGGGGATCATATAATATTGAGAATTACTGGTATAATCAATATCTGTAGTTCTGGTTGTACAGGGATACTTATAATATTGAGAATTACTGGTTAATACATATACTGTAGTTCGGTTGGTACAGGGTACTATATAATATTGAGAATACTGGTATTAATACATTACTACTGTAGTTTCTACGTGGTACAGGGATACTACCGTATATACTCGAGTATAAGTCGATCCGAGTATATAGAAGCCGAGGTACCTATTTTACCTGAAAAATTTGTAAAACTGATTGACTCTCGAGTATAGTCGAGGGTAAAAATTATCATTACTACTGCCTTCTGATTCTGTGTGTTTTTGTGCTTAGTAGCTGCCCTTAAATGGACAGCAGAATCCCATACATGAATCCCATACAGTAATAGACAATCCGTACCAGTAACCTCGATCTGGCACTCCAGATTTTGGAACTACAACTCCCAGCTGCTTTGTTGCTGGAGTTCAGTTCTAACTGTGCAGTGGCAAGTTTCAGTAAATTTAATTACGCTTACCATCATTTACAATTCTCCTGAACCCCTATAGTAAAGGGCCTCTGACCCCATATAATAAAGGGCCCTCTCGACCCATATGTAAAGGACTCTCTGGCCCCAATAGTTAAAAATGTCACCTGAGAGTTGTAATTTCAAGCTGTCATTTCACTGTACTAGCAGCTGTTTTTTGCCCCAAACTGAGGAGACCCATTAGTTAACAGCATCCAGATGAGCAGTGACAGTGCTGAGTGAGTCCAGCAGCCAGACTACAGGAAGCAGGAAGTGTAAACGCAGAAAAGCTCCTGTAACTTTCTATGAAGGTTAACACAGCACCAACTACTGGTTATTATCCACAATTGCAAAATTTGGATCTAAATTAGGACTTGACCAGAGTCGAGGTTAGGTTTTCAGGCTAATTTTAAAGCCTGAAAAATTTGACTTATACTCGAGTATATATGGTATATAATATTGAGAATTACTGGTATTAATACATATATTGTAGTTCTGGTTGGTACTGGGATACTATGTAATATTGAGAATACTGGTATTAATACATATACTGTATCTGTGTATTCAATTAGATCAACTGGACTTGAAGTTTAGTTCTTGAAGACATTCGCTAGTCATCCGACTGGCTTTCTCAATCAGAAGTACTTGACAAAATCTTTGGCAATTATGTACCCTGGAAAATCCCAATTAGCATATCACAGCCAAGTGTTAAGTGCATGATTGGATAGTGGTGTTATGGAACGCCCAGAGTAATTGTCAAAACTGCATTGTACATGGCAGAAAGTTGGTGTCGAACAGTTGATCTAATTAATACAACAGATATACCATGACCTGGATGAATGAGAACCTCACAAGCATACATATATCTGTAGTTCTGGTTGGTACAGGGATACATATAATATTGAGAATACTAGTTTTAATACATATACTGTAGTTTTGGTTGATCCAGGGATACTATATAATATTGAGAATTACTGGTATTAAATACATATACTGTAGTTCTGGTTGGTACAGGGATACTATATAATATTGAGAATTACTAGTATTAATACATATACTGTAGTTTAGTTCTGGATGATCCAGGGATACTTTCTGATTGCAGTTTGCAGATTGCAGTCAAGAAGGAATCTCCCCCCCTCCCCCTTTTTTTTTTTAGCAGTTTTTTTTATGCCTTCCTCTGGATCAACCGTTGGGTAGTGTTAAAAAGGAGAGTCAAAAAAGTTGCACAACACCTCGGCGCCGTGAGGATTTCTGGAACGAAGACGCGGTCGATTCGATGCTGTGGGAATGGCAATAGCGAAGTGGGGCAGTTCAGTGGGAGGAGAAAGTATGCATGACGTGCAAGGGGTAACCATAGCAATGCATACTGCTTCTCACATAACTGTGCTTTTCTCCTCAAGTATGGTGCTAACCACCACCCTTATTGGTATTGAAAGTTTTAAAGGCAAACTGTAACTGTTAATTTTTCCACCTTTTTTATATTATAGCATTTATACCTCACCTGAATTTTGCTACATATAAACCATGAGGCTGCAAAACAAAAAAGGAAAACTGTGCCCCATAACATATACTCTAGAAGAATTATATATATAATTGAACACTTTATGGGAAGAACTTGAGGCTGTATCTCCCCCTCACATACACCAAGGCCTTTTGGCAACCTTTCAATCTGGTCTCCTGGATGATCTCCCATTTTTTAAGCCGGGTGGAGATATATTGATACATGTTGTTATTTGGAGGTGACATAATACATTACAAGTTTTCACAAACTCCTTCTATCTTATCTCTACCTCTAGATACACAGAATAACATCAATGTCATTGGATATAATGATTTTCTAAATAAGAGCTTTTGAGATGTTCTCCAATCAGGTGATGGGAAATGCACTAATGATTATTTTTTAGTCCTATTAATTGCTTGTGGAAGAACCAAGCTGATCTGAAACATTGCATGTATCTTGGGGACATATCTGCTGTATTCCAGTGGATCACTGGATTAAAAGTTTAGTTCTTGAAGATAGTTTGACTAGTCATTTCTTTCTAGCCGCCTTTGTGCTAGTGGGTGGTTTTCCTCTGCGTGTTGCAGGGTTCTGATGACACCACAGCTTGTATGTAAGGGTGTGGGAGTCAAACATCAAAAATGGTCGTCTGTGGGTTGGTTTTTCTGTGAACCTCTACTTTCATGTACTATTCTCCCGGCCTACACATAGCACATACATTGGAAGAACTATCCCTTTATTTGAAATAGTCGGTATTCAGGCACAAGTCCCGTAGGGAAAACACCTGTTCTGGGTAAAGATATGTTCTGCGCTGTGGTAAGGTGCTGTCTTGGTATAGCCATTTTCTCACCATTTCAATAGTCTCCAGTTGATCCAACTAAATACAACGATATACGATGACCTGGATGAATAAAACCTTCACAACAGCATCTTGGAAACTTTTGATTATATATAGTTTTTTTATATTGATTATGGGAAGTATTTTTTTTTTTTGGCTTGTTTCTCTACTAGGGAGAATATACAACCACATTTTTTATTATTATTGATTCTACACGGTAGGGGGGGGGCCAAAATTTTTATTCACACATACTTCCCCACTCTTTTTAAAAACATATCATAATCCCCCTCATATTTTCAATAAGAATATTCTAAAACTATAACCTGAGGTGATCACTACATGTCATAATGGACGAGAAATGCGTTTTCAATTTGTTATGTTTTAAACATTATCCTTTCAGTTTTAGCATTTGAAATGCTAAACATTTAAATTTTGTGCCCAATATAATTGACCATTTGTTCTGTGATTTTTTCCCTATCAAAAAGCTTTCTTGTTCAGATATGACCTTCAACTTCTATAGGAATGAGCAAATGTTATGTGCGCGCCTGTACTTTGTCCTTGTGATTTATTGTTGTAACGTATATTTATATCTTAAAATTAAATATTGAGAGACAGGAAGAAAGTAGTCAATCATCATGTATATATTTGGTTAATTTGCATATAGTAGGGTATCTGCACCGTAAATGCCCTCCCCCAGGCATACAGAAATTTTCGTACACTCTCCTTATTCCGTGGCTGTCTTCTCAGGCCCTCTGTTTGCTGGGACTTGCAAACATAGGCGGGAGCAGTGGTCTGTGATGGGCGAGAGGCAGCCAATCACAGATGAGGGCTGCCATCAATGCAGAGCATGAGGGTAACAAAGCAATGTAAGTATGCTTCTGATGTTTTTTTTTACTAATCTAACTGGCGGTGGGGGGGGCAGGGTGCCCTGAACTGCAGAAAATACATTTATATCTAGGGGGTGAGGCACCAAAGGGTGAGAAGGCTCCCCTGCACGTGTCACAGTCCCTCGAAGGAGCATAAACCTTTTGGACAGGAAGACCAGCTCCTACTCTTCAGTTTGTGGACTTCAACAAGCACTGCAGGAGACTATAAGACAGGATGTGGTGGTAGGAATTTTTTTAAAACTGCAAGAAATGGGACCGGAGTATAGGGTTAAATTTTAGTTTTGGGGTGGACCTGCCCTTTAACCTCTGTTCCATAAAACCCACCAATGAGTATAATGCTTCGATGTAAAACCAACTATTCAAATGATCAAAATGCCACAGACTAAATTAACTAAATTATTAAAGTCAACTGCACCCTAAGAACACCCTCTAATGTATATTTCAAAATGGGGTACCGTAGGGGCAAGATTCCCTTTTTATTTTTATTTTTTTTATTATTATAATGGATTTATATCGTGTTAACATCTTAAGTCCAAAGAAATGGGGGTGAACATAAGTCGCAGGACTCGGTAGGCTGTAAATAGATTGGCAGTGGACGTGAAAGGTGGCTTGGATCATATTGGGTAGTAAGATGGTAATGGGGGTCTAGGCAGACTTATAATCTAGCCTTAAGAGGTGGGTTTTAAGGTTATGTGTTAAGGGATGGTGAGTGATGACAATGCGAAGGGGAGTTAAAATAAATAACTTGGCTAACTGGGGTTTTTATCAATATTCAGTCCCCTGGCTAATTACAATACAATGCAATACAATAACATTTGTAAGATCTTCTCTCCTAAAGGACTCAAAGCGCATACTAGGTTTTCAGATCAATACAGTCTGTGTTACAGAGGGAATAGTCAGGGGTTGATAGATGCCAGACTAAAACAGGTGGCTTTTTCAGTTTAGGTTTAATGTTTCCGGATGGGGGATGTCCTGATGGCTGTGGCAGGGAGTTTCCATAGTGTAAGGGAGGCATCATGCAAGAGCTCTGCCTCCAAACGTGGTGGACTCTGGGGATGACCAAGTTATGGATCCTTTGATCTAATTGTGGGAGGTTGATGCATTTGCAGCAAGTCCTTCAGGTATCCAGGGCCCAGATTGTGCAAGGATTTGAATGTCAATAAGCAGAAAATGTGGTGTACCATGTTAGCCACTCAAAATGTTTACAGGGTAACCTTTTGAAAATAAAAAATAAAAAAGTGGAGAATGGAGGGAACCTGGGCCTTACATTTAGGCAAATTAGAGAACTGCAGATAAGAACTGCCAGGACCAAGCCAGAATACAAAACTGGCACATGTAAGACACTGGCCAGTTATTCACATGTAATTTCCTTTACTTTCTTCACGATTTCAGTAACTTACCACCTATTTATATCAGCCTTTTGATCCACAGTATCTTGTACCTATCTGTCTGTCCCTTGCGACCCCATTGGTATGACTTTGTTACACTTTCCTCGCACAGATATTCCTTTTTTCTAGTATTTGTTCTATGAGCTGAATGTTGTATATTACCGTAATACTCCAGTATAACCTGTCCCGAGTATAAACCGCGGTACCTAGTTTTAGCTAAAAAGAGAAAAAGATATTGACTCTATAAACCGAGGGGTTAGTATTTGCCACTTAAGATGTTTGGAAACTACAACTCCAAGCATGCTTTATTGCTGGGAGTTGTAGTTTTCAAACATCTTAGTGCAAATATTTACAAATAAGCGTAAAACCTTCTTTATTTGTGCATATGTATGCACAAATAAAGGAGGATTACCCCTTTTGCAAGTATTTGCACTTAAGATGTTGAAAACTACAACTCCCCATGCTTTATTGCTGGGATTGTATTTTCAAACTTAGTGCACTCTTGCAAATAGGGGTAAATCTCCTTTATTTGTGCATACTATGCACAAATAAAGAGGTTTTACTCTGTAGCGTAATGTATTTGCCACTTATGGTTGCCCGCTGGTGTCCCTTTATTTATATGTTCTCCTACCATTGTCCGGCGGCCGCATCGCTCTGCATCCTCGGTGCGCATCGCCGGATGATGTCCCTACTTGGCGCCGCAAGTTAGAGGCGCCGGGTATTCCATCATCCGTTATGCGCCCACCAGACGATGCGGATCGCGCGGCCGGCGGACACAGGTAGGAGGAGATTGACACTCGATATAAACAGAGGTAAGATTTTCTACTAACCTTCGTTTTCCTTGAATTTACAACACTGGAGGAGAACCATAAGAGCAGATGTAAGGTAAGGTTTTTCTTAAACTACACTAAGGGGCCAGTAGTGGGTTAAATTTTAGTTTGGGGGTGGACTGCCCTATAAGTCAGAATTTAGTGAAAAGCGCAGCGATAATGTTAAAAAACCTAAATATGCTCCCTTATAATGTTAGGACAAAACAAATACCTTTAGCAGAGTTTCAATTGTTATATCTTTACAGTGTCAACATTTTATTTGTTCTTGAATTGTTGGTTTTTTTTTTTTATTGGTTTTAATAATATCTTGAACTGTAACTTAATTTCCCCCATCACTCAATTCATGGTATTTTCTACCTTGTAGTATAACACAAGTTATACTATTTGGGGGACCTTTGACTTTGTCATGCTTCTCAGTGAGATCATTTATCATTTTACAACCTGGCATTTGCATACCTTTACTAAATTTTCTTTCCTAGGTAAAGATACTGAACAGAATGGGACTGATTTGGAAAGGGCATTAATACATAACTGTAGTTCTGGTTGGTACGAGGATTTATATAATATTGAGAATTACTGGTATTAATACATGTACTATAGTTTCTGGTTGGTACAGTGATACTATATAATATTGAGATTTACTGGTATTATAACATATACTGTAGTTCTGGTTGGTACAGGGATACTATATATAATTGAGAATTACTGGTATTAATACATAACTCGTAGTTCTGGTTGGTACAGGGATACTATATAATATGAGAATTACTGGTATTAATACATATACTGTAGATCTAGTTGGTACAGGGATACTATATAATTGAGAATTACTGGTATTAATACATATACTGTAGTTCTGGTTGGTACGGGGATCTAATATAATATTGAGAATTACTGGTATAATCATATATCCTGTAGTTCTGGTTTGTACAGGATACTTATAATATTGAGAATTACTGGTAAATACATATACTGTAGTTGGTTGGTACAGGGTACTATATAATTTGAGAATTACTGGTATTAATACATTATACTGTAGTTCTGTGGTACAGGGATACTACCGTATATACTCGAGTATAAGTCGATCCGAGTATATAAAGCCGAGGTACCTATTTTACCTGAAAAATTTGTAAAACTGATTGACTCCGAGTATAGTCGAGGGTAAAAAAATTATCATTACTACTGCCTTCTGATTCTGTGTGTTTTTTGCTTTAGCTGCCCTTTAATGGACAGCAGAATCCCATACATGAATCCCATACAGTAATAGACAATCCGTACCAGTAACCTCGTTCCTGGCACTCCAGATGTTTGGAAACTACAACTCCCAGCATGCTTTGTTGCTGGGAGTTTCAGTTCTAACTGTGCAGTGGCAAGTTTCAGTAAAATTTTAATTACGCTTACCATCATTTACAATTCTCCTGAACCCCTATAGTAAAGGCCTCTGACCCCATATAATAAAGGGCCCCTCTGACCCATATGTAAAGGACTCTCTGGCCCCAATAGTTTAAAAATGTCACCTGAGAGTTGTAATTTCATCAGCTGTCATTTGCACTGTACTAGCAGCTGTTTTTTGCCCCAAACTGAGGAGACCCATTAGATTAACAGCATCAGATGCAGTGACAGTCTGAGTGAGTCCAGCAGCCAGACTACAGGAAGCAGGAAGTGTAAAACAGCAGAAAAGCTCCTGTAACTTTCTATGAAGGTTAACACAGCACCACTACTGGTTATTATCCACAATTCCAAAATTTGATCAAATTAGGACTTGACCAGAGTCGAGGTTAGGTTTTTCAGGCTTTTTAAAGCCTGAAAAATTGACTTATACTCAGATATATGGTATATAATTTGAGAATTACTGGTATTAATACATATATTGTAGTTCTGGTTGGTACGGATACTATGTAATATTGAGAATACTGGTATTAATACATATACTGTATCTGTGTATTCAATTAGATCAACTGGACTTGAAGTTTAGTTCTTGAAGACATTTCGCTAGTCATCCGACTGGCTTTCTCAATCAGAAGTACTTGACAAAATCTTTGGCAATTATGTACCCTGGAAAATTCCCAATTAGCATTCACAGCCAAGTGTTTAAGTGCATGATGGATAGTGGTGTTATGGAACGCCCAGAGTAAGGTGTCAAAACTAGCATTGTACATGGCAGAAAGTTGGTGTCGAACAGTTGATCTAATTGAATACAACAGATATACCATGACCTGGATGAATGAGAACCTCACAAGCATACATATACTGTAGTTCTGGTTGGTACAGGGATACATATAATATTGAGAATACTAGTATTAATACATATACTGTAGTTTTGGTTGATCCAGGGATACTATATAATTTGAAATACTGGTATTAAATACATATACTGTAGTTCTGGTTGGTACAGGGATACTATATAATATTGAGATTACTAGTATTAATACATATACTGTAGTTTAGTTCTGGATGATCCAGGGATACTTTCTGATTGCATTTTGGAGTCAAGAAGGAATCTCCCCCCCTCCCTTTTTTTTTTTAGCAGTTTTTTTTATGCCTTCCTCTGGATCAACCGTTGGGTAGTGTTAAAAAGGAGAGTCAAAAAAGTTGCACTTGATGAATGTATGTCTTTATTCAAACTCAATTACTTTGTTACTATTAAAATATTACACTTCTGAATTTATACCTTTATGGAACAAGTTTAAACAAAAAAGAGTTCTGCTTAATGCTCAGGTTAAAAGGGAAATGGAAAGAAAGAATGGGAAATTAAAAATTTTAAATCAGAGGGAACGGAACAGTCCTACATGTATTATAAAATCTGTAATAGAGTGACAAAAAATCCTGATGCTTTTCATGCAAACCTGCACTTAATCATATGCTATGGGGTTACTGAATTGGGTCACAGTCTTATACACATCACATCCTACAAATGTCCTGCCTCCAGACATCAATTACCTCAAGGTTAAAGATTAAAACACATATACATGTTCAATGACTTCCAGTGATCTATTAACACCATATGCATTGTATATTATATATATATATATATATATATATATATATTGTTTACACATTTTTAGATATTTATATATTGATGCCAATATTAAAATATAGTACATTCATTTGTATGTAAGATAAGGAATGATTTAAGTCTAATATAGTAGATAAGACCATATATCCTAAAACCAATTCTTTAATTCATCAAAAAAATATGACAATAGGAAAGATTCAATTTTATACATTTTATATTTTACCAAAACCAAACTAGACTAAATTGATGGAAGAAAATAAAGGCAATTATTAAATTAACCGCTTTTGGAAATAATTTTATTTAAACATTTGAACAATCAAAACAACAATAAATCTTTTTTGTACATACAAAACATGGATGGTTTTGTTTTGTTGGTTTTTAAAATTTCAACTACCCTCTGATTTTATAATAAAAACTAATAAACACATACTGCTCCTTTAATGTATCACCTAAAATTACTGAAAGTGTTTTATGTAGAAAACAGTTAATGCATTTTACACAATATGGTTATTTTTATGGTAATTACAGCCAAGGTGTTTGTGTCAGGGGGAGGAGGAAATTGTGGTTGGGTGGCCTGGGGGCTCCACCCAAAATTTTGCTGGGGGGCCCACTGATTTCTAGTTAAGCCCCTGCCTGTCTCTTTATTAATATTATGTATAATTTGAATTGATTTGTAACACAATCGAATGGATCCCTCCCACAAAATAGAGGATGGGTTGATGCGGTCACTTCCTCCTTAGGCTTGATAATAGGTGGAGGTCCACCGGAAATTTTGCCCGAGAGGTTTCTCACAAATGGGTAAACAAACATTTGCATATTTTAAAAAATTGCAGAGTCCTTTTACACTTTAATGTATATTACATGGACTGAAAAGCCGTACAGCACACAACAGGATGATCCAAGGGGGAGTGGTGTGTTCAACAATTGTGAGTATTTCAATAAAGACTTGCTCACTCTTGCCAACAAAAGGTATAATTACCTCTTAGCTGGAATATGCTTGTGAAGGTTCTCATTCATCCAGGTCATGGTACTCATTCATCCAGGTCATGGTATATCTGTTGTATTCAATTAGATCAACTGGACTTGAAGTTTAGTTCTTGAAGACGTTTCGCTAGTCATCCGACTGGCTTTCTCAATTCAGAATGACTTGTACAAGAATCTGTGGCAATTATGTACCCTGGAAAATCCCAATTAGCATATCACAGCCAAGTGTTAAGGGCATGATTGCATAGTGGCTAAGAGGTGTTATAGGAATGCCCAGAGTAAGGTGTCAAAACAGCATTGTACATGGCAGACAGTTGGTGTCGAACCCCCCCCACCTCTATTTAGGCTTGGTTTCTTTATTTTCACACAATTTTCTTTATTTTCACATAAATGGCCTCCTTAACACCTCTCTTGAACCAGTGAAATGTCTTCAAGAACTAAACTTCATGTCCAGTTGATCTAATTAAATACAACAGATATACTCTTAGCTGGAAATAACTACATATGTATGGACCTCTTGTAACAGTACAATAAAGAATTATTTTAAAGCACATTAAATGTTAAGTTCTAAATATACCTCAAGTTCAAAAAATACATTGGATAATTAATTTATTCCATGGTGTATAATTAAACTATTCCCTATATCATTATATTTACACCGTAGAGGGTGCAAAGAGTAATATAAACATATAAATTGCACAGGCAAAATGCCTTTGTGTAGACAACATACATAATTTTGACTACCTGTGCATTAAAAAATATCTTCTGAATTTTAAAGGTAAGCGAAATGTATCTACCTACCTATCTAAATCCTCAATCTGTATGTCTGTCTGTCTAGCCCTCTATCTGTCTGTCATCTGTCTCTGTCATGCTAGCTGTTTATACATCTGTTCCTCTTGACACACACACAACGTGAATGCACATAGATTTTTCAAAGATAAAAATGTCAATAAAGTTAAATGAATTATATTACTATTAAAACTACTTTCACATGTTTACCCAGATTGTATGAGCTGTCAAAGATTGTAAGAGCAACAGGAAGAGCAAGAATTTTTTAAAGACATATATAGCCCAAAATTAATTTTTCACATTTTCTGTATTTCATTCCTTGCCTATTGAATATTTTTTGGAGCAGACAAATCAACCAGAAATGGCACCCATTCATTCTCTAGGCATTTTCTTTTTTTAACTCACTGAAGTCAATGAATGGTTGTGGCCACTTATCAGAATTATTTTAGATAACAAGTGCTTTATAACATTTTCTGGTGCTGCCAATTCAGGAATCATTGTCTTGTCTTTTCTGAAATTTATATAAATCTTGGATCACAAGTGCATTGTCTGTCACAAGTACTGTACATAAGTTCCAAAATCATATAGATGAACCCCTCCCTTGTCTTGGGTGTATAAATAATTTACTACACTATATTACAATTAAAGTACATGTTTTTAGACTACACAAACTTTTTTATTCACCCCCCCCCAATTCTGTTTTCAAAATACTTTCCTCCTGTCTCTCCTGATATCTTACCTTGAACTCCTACATTACTGGTCTTTGCAGCACTTCCCTGTTCCAGACATTTGGCAAGCACATGATGGTGACTGCACTGCTTGTCTGCTTCATGGCTGCGTGAGCACACTTTCAAGGCAATTCACAGAGAGCAGCTATCAGCAACCCACTTCAGTTACTGGCGATGTTATATGCTGATAGCGGCTCTCGGTGCATTGATAAGTGGCGGAATCTATGTCAGCGCTTTTAATGCCAGCTATTTACTGGTGTTTAAAGTGGCGCAATATAATGTCGCTTTCGGCATAAAATGTCGCTTGTGGTGGCTTCGCCTCTTGGTGCATTGCCCTGTTAGAGCTCACAAATCAAAAAAAACAGACAGAAGAGGGCAGAAAAGGATTGGACTGGAACTTACACCCTATTACTCTTTATTTGATGGTTACCATAAGAACTGTTTGTTTTTCCTTTCTAGTATGATATATGTGAAAGACTTGGAATTTATTTTGCTGAGCTCCTTTTACTAAAATGCAGTTGCACTTATTTTTTAATCTTTGTGCAGGTGGTATATCAAATTAATTAGCTTTTCTGAAAAGGATTATCAAGAAGATTGATGAATTGGTTTTATTTTTGTCATATCCATTTCCGTTTGTCTCAAAGGTTTAATGCCCAATTCTTTAAAAAATTTTAAATCAAATTTCATCAAACAATTATCTTCATTTTGTTCACACACAAGTAAATGTATTTAGGAAACCAAACCATGACAAACTTTATTGTACTTTTGGGATTTCAGATACCTTACCATTATAAGATCCCTTTTTTCTTGTTGGTATTAATTCTATACAGCTTGACATTAGCTGCCAATATTATGATAGTTTCACTTGTGTCTTTGAGACCCTCTCTTCACCGGCCAATGTTCTTCTTCCTTAGTCACCTTTCCTTGTCTGATATGATACTGACTACGAATATTGTCCCTGTAATGTTAACTGGTATAATAAGAGGAGAGGTGACCCTGTCTATTGCTGAGTGTATCATCCAGTTTACATTTTTTTGCATTTCTTTGGCTTATGAAAGTCTTCTTCTTGCTGTGATGTCCTTTGACAGATATCTGGCTGTTTGCAACCCTCTTCGATACATGTCAATAATGGACAAGAAACTTCGTTTTCAATTTGTTAGTCTATGTTGGGGTTTAAGCATTATCATTGCAATTTCAGCATTTGAAATGATAAGCAGATTAAAATTTTGTGGCCCAAATATCATTGACCATTTCTTCTGTGATTTTTTCCCTATACTAAAGCTTTCCTGTTCTGATACAACTGCTATAGTACTAGAACAAATGTTGATTGCAGCCCCAACAGCTTTTTGTCCATTTGTATTTATTGTTGTAACGTATATTTATATCTTCATCACTGTTCTAAGAATTCCAACCACCGTAGGAAGACAGAAAGCTTTCTCAACTTTCAGCTCTCACCTGACTGTCGTCAGTATTTTTTTTGGATCATTAATTAGTCTTTATTTATTTCCTTCTCAAAAGGAAAGTTCTATTGATGCAAATAAGATTGTTTCTTTTATGTACATTGTGGTAACTCCCTTGTTTAATCCTCTGATATATAGTCTACGAAATAAGGAAATAAGAAATTATTTACAAAAATATTTACAGACCATATAGTCATGTAAGAAGCAGTAGGTACACGCCTAGGGGTACCTGAGGTTGGAGGAGTGGCTGTCAATCATCTCCCGCCAATCCAACCCCTTTATAGTTTATTTTCTTCCCCAAAAAAGAGAAAGTGGGGGTGGTCTGGGGGTGTGGTCTGTGTTTAGGAGTGGGGCTAAGGGCGCCAGGCTCTTTGGGCCTACAGGCTCCTGAGGTGTAAATCCGGCCCTGCTGAGGTCATAACCACTTGGCATATTGCACATCTTTACTAAGGGCTTGTTCACACTACATCAGTTTGTATCTGTGCAAGTGCATTATAAAAAATTGACAGACAGCAAAACCCCATAGGATTTCATAAGATCATTCACACTTACTGCGCTGTATACCATTCCCTTCCAGTCTGTTTAAAAAACCCATTTGGTGCATGGATTTCTGTTTGTCTAAAATGCATGAAAACGCAGTACAACGGATAACAACGCACGCATTTGCATTTCTGTCCATTTTTCATAAAAGGATGCCTGGGAGTTCCTGTGATGCCATTGGTCCTGCCCAATGACATGGTCAAAAATGTATTAAAGTGCAACGGACAGAAATGCAGAAAAATGGACACAAAGAGACAATAACGCACATGCATGCAGTCAGCAACGGATACAGAAACATATAAAACATCACTAAACACACTGCATTTTCAAGTTGCGTTTTTGTACGTTCCTAGTGTGATCGAGCCCTAAACTTCCCTTTTGCTGTTACAGACCATCGTTTTGTGTGGTGTCTTAGAACACATGACAATAGTTTTATCACAAAAGTTTGAGTTCAACTCCTGAAGTTTGGAGACAAAACAATGGCACAATCTGCAGACCTGCTGCCGGAACAAACCCAAGCGGTTTGTTTATTTTTAATGCTTTTTTTAGCAATCATTAAAAGAAATAGAATATGATCATCAAAGAAGGCAATATTGTGATATGTTATAGAGCATCGTATCAAAATTTACTATAAAAACTTTTTTTTAAGTTTTTATGTACAATTTTATTTTATATTTATTACACAAACAGGGGAATAAGTGCAAGCCATTATACAGATAAATTACAATTACATACAGGGGCGGACTGGCCCGGTAGGCAGAGGGGCAAATGCCCCCCAGGCCGCCGGACATTGAATAATTTGGGCCACTTCTAGTAATGTGCGGGCATGATATGTGCATCATAACATCACGTCTGCAGTTGTAAATCACTTTAGAAACTGTCTGTTTGTAAAAACTCCCCCGGCACCTCCTTTCTTTACCCACCCCCTTTAGGCTGAGACTCGGTAACAGTACTGTCTGAGGCAATCAAGCTCTCTGAGTGACTGACTGCTCCCTCTTTGCCCTGCCCCTTGACTTTGAAGACGGTGTGCAGTGAATGCTCTGATCCTGAGGTAGGTTGGATTGTTGGACTGTACCTGTGAATACTGTATTGGGGGGGAGAAAGCAGGAAGCTGGACACTCACACAAAATGTTCTAGGAAAAGTGAGCCACGGAGCAAAATTTGGCTGCATTGCATGGCCGGTTGGGTTAGGGCTGAGTGAGATGGGGCGTGGTCACAGCACTAGGTGGAAGGCCTGGTGAGAGAGGCGGGGGATGGAGCTTTCATGGCAAAGTCGGGCACTGAGTAAGGCTTTTCGGCTGTTACCTGTCCACCCAACCTTGATCCCGTTGCTGGGGTGTTATTTTGACAAACAATACTACAAGGACAGGTCGCTCCCGATGGGTTGCTCGATTTTCCTGCTCTTCCTTTGAGGCCTTTAGCACCTTTTTGGATTGGGTTGTATGGCAGGATGCAGGTGTGAACTCAGTTATTCATTACTTGGACGACTTCCTTTTTGTTGGCCCACAGCACTCCAACTTGTGTGCAGTGCTGCTTCAGACTGGCCCATGATAAGTCGGAAGCTCTAACTACATGCTTAAGGTTTTTGGGCACCGAGATTGATACAGTGAAGCGCAAATGTAGATTGCCAATGGGTAAGGTGACGGACATCACTGCAGCTTTATAGGCTAAAAAACTTACCTTACAGGCTATTCAATCCCTCCTGGGTAAATTGAATTTTATATGTCACATTACACCCATAGGTAGGTGGGTAACGGCATGGGGGAAGGACGTAGGCTGAGTATTTTATTATGGTATTTGGCTAAATTGTATGAGGAAGGTGTGTCAGTAAGTAAGATGGAGAAAACACTGCCAGCCTTAAGTTTTCTGTTTAAACTAATGGGTTGTCAGACCATTAAATTTCTTTTTAGTAAAAAGGGTTTTAAAAAAGGAATGAGGAGCAAGGATCAGAGACGTCCGATCACAATTAATATATTAGAAGTGTTGTTCACTCAGATAGAGCAGGTGGCACACTCAGAATATAAACAGATCCTCTTTCAATTGGCATTCTCTTTAGCCTTTTACGATGCCTTCAGAGATTCGGAATTGGTTAGTCCAAAAAAGCATAGCTCCAGGGGTATTCTATGGCAGGATGTAGACAGGCAAGGTGACATAATCATACGAAGGTCTAAGACAGGGAAGAGCTTCAGGATCCCATTTTTTGCCACCCTGGAGGTTGCACAGTCGAGGCCAAGTTTCCAGAGTTACATCTGCTCAGGCCAGCAGTACGTAACTCCCGTTTGATACACGAGGATGGTTCCTCATTATCGTGATTCCAATTCACATCCATTCTAAGAAGAGGGCTGCAGGGTCTAGGTCTTACGGTTAACGATTATGGCACTCACTTCTTCCACATAAAATAATAGGTAGGTGGGAGTCCTGTCGGTTTGGAACTTATGTTTGCCCTAATAAGATTGAATGCCAGTGGTGAAACAAATTCTATTTGTTTTCTTCCAGGTTCTTCTCAGTGTGTCATTTGGCTTTTGGACCACTCCTACGGGTTTCAGCCATGTTTGAACAGGCTGTCATCAGGGTACCCTGATGACGGCCTGTTCAAAGATGGCCGAAACACTTAGGTAGTACAGACCTACTTGTATGTAATAAACACAGAGTGGTTGTATGTAATAAACACAGAGTGGTTTAAGACCTCAGAGTGCTCTGGTAATATGTATCCATGTTTATAACTCTCTACAGCAGCACCCAGGCAGATAACTTGGAGGATGGAGTGCGAAGGATCCGCTGGTTCTTATATTGTATATGTATGTACACAAAAAAGATTTAAAGCAAAAACTCTCACAGGTCTTGATAAAACTTAACATTTATTCAAGGCACATAAAAACCAGCACCTTCCTAAAACCATATACTGTATACACAATGCTAACCCTTTTCCCCAGTGCTCCAGAAACAGATAGTGTTTGGCTGTGATGTCAATGTAACAGCCTTGACTGACAGCTAGCACCCAGCAAAAATGGCAAGGGACCAGTTGACTATAAGGTAAATATCTTCTTCCAAGAGCCCCGGGAAGAAAGTATGGCAAAAATAGGGTTTTGTTGGTAATTAGAGGTACAATAGGACCACTCCAGGCTTCAGCTATTCCCAATTTTTGGGAAAATAGATTGACACACATTTGTAGCCTGAGCAGAAATTTAGCTATTGACACATTTGCTTCATTCTGCCTCATTCTGGACTTCCAAAGCATTGCTTTTAATTGGTTGAAATTTTTGTATAGTTATATTACCCTATCATGGCTCTTATATATCAGCATTTGCATTCTTCTCTTTATCATTCTATGATTAGTGTTGTTTTACTATATATTGTGTTGGGTTTTTTTTAAGTTAAGTTTGTCTCTCAATTTAACCCTTTAAGTGCCACAGATCATATATTCACGTTCTGTGCATAAAATGCTCAAACTGCCACAGTAGTGAATTACGCTCTGTGTTTGCCGCGCTCTATGGCAATCAGGGGGCAGAATTCAACCCCCCTAGCCCCTCGATCCCCCATCAATTTTGTCTAAAACCGATGTGGGGATGGGAGTAACTTACCTTTCTTGCAGGTCGGGAGCCAGCAGCCGGGAGCAGGAGAGAAGAGCAGGTCCGTGTGATAGGGAGACCCCGGTGACATCACAGGATTTCCTGCTTCAAACGGGGTCTTCCCTTAGGCTTCCCCGGTCTGCCCCTGGTGGTGTAGTGGAGGTACTGCACTTCGATCTCCATTCAGATCGAAGTACAGTACCTGGTATAGAATATATAGTTTTGGGAGGTATTTCTAATATAGAGGGGTGTTTAGTCTGACACATCTGAAAAGTTGCTGTAATTGGGCCACTGTTCATTGGCTCACTTTGTGGCTAGTCGATTTCACGTCTGTGTGTGTAACCATACATAGGGCATACCGTTTGATTCAGGACATTTGGGAGATTGATATTTGGTAAGTTTTTTTTACATTACTTGGGATTTTGGCATAATTTCTACCTTTGCGCTTTTTTTCTCATTTTTTAGAAAATCTGCAAAAACTGCAAACTTCTACGAACAACTGCGCCCACACCATTGATGGTATGAATGAACAAACTACAGACTGCAGACTGTTCAAATTCAGAGTTGGCTAAATAGTTTCGCTGTCTCTGAGTACATCTCGTGCATTGTCTCACTTCGTGGCTTTTTGCTTCCAGTGTCTGCGTGTAACCACACCTATGGCATACCGTTTGATTCAGGAATTGGGAGATTGATATTAGTAATTTATTTTGACATTCCCTGAGTTTTTTGGATGACTTTCTACTTTTGAAGTGGTTTTTTATTTTCTTCAGACAAATGGGAACTTCTACGAAGAACTGTGCCACACCATTGATGGTTATGAATGACAACACCTACAGCGCTTACATAGCTGAAGGTAATGTAGATTATATAGTTTGTGGGGGTTATTTCTAGTACATGGGTGTTTTGTGGAAAAAACTGCAGACTTTTCCAAATTCGGAGTTGGCTAAATATTTTTGCTGTTTCTGAGCCATCTTGCATTGTCTCAATTCGTGGCTTTTTGCTTCCACGTCTGCATGTACAACCACACATATGGCATACCGTTTGATTCAGGACATTTGGAAGATTGATATTTAATTTGGATTAATAAGACATATAGGCATATTTATAAAGGTTTGTTAACCTTTCGCAGCGAAACAACGAATTGTTAACTTTTTGCGCTTATCTGAACAGTTACCGCAGCTTCTATTTATAAAGCGGTGATAACTGTTACGCATTGGTAAGCTAATCTTGGCCGTAAACTACTGAGATTCCCCCTGGACCACCTCGCCGCGGGTGGTCGCCGCTGCGAAGGGGCGCGGCATTCACCCACCTCGCCCTCGCCTCGGCGACCACCCTCCGCCGCCCCTTCCCAGCAGCCCCTCCTAAACCCATCCCCACTCGCGGTGAACATATGGAACAGGAGGCTAGGAGGGGCTGCTGGGAAGGGGACCCCCTTCCCCAGCAACCCCTCCAAGCCCCCTGCCCCACCGCTGGTGGGGAGGGGCAGGGCCTGCTGGGAGGGGTGGAGGCACCCTCCAGTGGGGGCCCTGAGAAAGGCCTTTTGGGGCTTAAGGGGTCCCGCAGCTCGAGCCGGGACCCCCCCTCCCCAGCCCTATCAGGGCCCTTGCGGCACTTACAAGGCTTTTTGGGGCTTAAGGGGTCCCGCAGCTCGAGCCGGGACCCCCCCTCCCCAGCCCTATCAGGGCCCTTGCGGCTTAGCCTTCCTAAGTGAAATCTGGGGGGTGGAAATTATGTAATGTGCCTTTAATTCTCTCTCTCTATCTATCTGTCTGTCTGTCTATCTATCTATATTAACAATAAAATAAGAAGCTTTTTTTAAAGTCATATTGGCCATTAAAAGTAAGAATGAATGTGGGGTCATGGCTAAAATTTTTGGTGGCACACAACTCCAATTGGTCTGAACATTTTTGGAGAATGTTGGCAACTATGGCAGAGCTCTGCCCCCTCCTGCCCCAGAGCTTCCCTGGACGTGTGGTGTGGATTCTTTCCTCAGTAGGCAACTTTATCAGCAAGATAGAAGACAAGTAACTGTAAGTTATATGTACTGTGTGTGCCAAGCATATTCTTGCCCATTTCTGTGTGCCAAGCATATTATTGCCCATTTCTGTGTGCCAAGCATGTTGCCCATTTCTGTGCCAAGCATATTAGTGCCCATTTCTGTGTGCCAAGCATTATATCCATTTCTGTGCAAAGCATATTATTGCCCATTTCTGTGTGCCAAGCATTTTATGTAAAATATAAAATTTAAAACTAACACTTTATGTTGTGTAAAATAAAAAGTGGGTGCGATCTGGGGCGTGGAAAGGGGTGTGACCTGGGCGTGGAAAGGAGCGTGGCCTAGAATTTTTTTGCACCGCTCTACGCGCGGCAATGATACCTCGTTAGCCTTCCCTATTCAGAAAGTCACCCCCCGCCCATGCCCTTGCAGCTCTAACAAGAGCCCTTTGGGGCTTAAGGGGTCCCGCAGCTCGAACCAGGACCCCCCTCCCTGGCCCTTGTAAGGGCCCTAACGGCACTGAGAAGTGCCTTTGGCAGTGGTCCTACAGCCTGAACCGGGACCCCCAGTGAGCAGCTCTTAAAAGAGCCCTTGGGCGGGGTCTTCTTTCTTCCAGCCCCGGCGACACAAGCTCCGCTGAGGCCGCCGACCCCTGAGAGGCACCCCTGCGACCAATCAGATTTTCCAAAATCTGATTGGTTAATGTAAAGCATGTAAACCAAGCATTAAAAAATTGACCGATCAGAAACGGATTAGGGTTTTCTGCAAACCTATATAAAGAGTGGAGGCACCGGGAAGGGATTTTAAGTCCCTTTGCGGCGATATTGTACTTAGCGCATTGCGCTAAGTGCAGTATCACCGGGAAGGGACTTAAAATTACCGCCGGACACTATGGCCACGATACATATCGCGGCGGCGCTATTTTCACGGCCGCGATGTGCAGCGGTAATTTTTGCCCGCTATTTTTGGCCCTTTATAAATATGCCCCATAGTGTAGAGAATAATTTCTCTACAATAAAATATAAAAAAATGGAAAAGTGAATAGAATGATCACCAAATATTTAGAAACAAGTATATGTATGATATAAATATTGTAGTTGTCACTAAACAGTTAGGCAGGAAATGTGGGTATTGCTGAGTAGCTTGGTCTACAGTAGATGGGCGAATGTCTTTATTCAACCTCAAATAATATAAAGTACTATATTTACTATAGCATATAGACTAAAATAAATAAAATAAAAAAAGTTGAAGAACTTAAGGATACTTGTGAGACAATTTTTCAGATAGAGTTGTTAAAATAGATGCAAATTATTAAACACAGCTTAAACTAACTTATGTTAACAACAAATTAATTATGTACTATTTTTCAGGTTTCTATTTTTCTGTTATCTTGAAGCCTTTATTTAACCCTTTCAGTGCCAACCAGGTTCTGCAATTTGTTTACCTTTTTTAAAAAAGAATTTTCAGGATTTTGCACACTTGGTTTAGTAAAGGGTTAAGGTAGGAAAGCCAACAAACAGCCTTCTGAGGAAGCAAAAGTTTCTGCGAAACGCATCAGGCCATGTCCCCCCTCGTGTCCCTGTTTGCATTTGTGTGATGTTATATACACTTACTGTATAAAGGTTGATTTGAGTACTTCTCTCGATAAAGTGGTGTCCCTTATCTTTGTGTAAAACAGTTAATGCAGAATAACTACCAAAGTGGCATATGTTTTGCATAAAATGCAGATACCTAGACAAAGCTATTATTTTTCTCATATTTTCCTTCAAATACAAAAAAATCATTGACAAAGTCAAAGGTGAATTTGAATTGTAGCGGAAAGTTCTAAACCAATACAATTATGAAACCTAACCTCTTCTGAATAAAATGATATGCCAAATGCAAACAACCCCCACTGACAAACTATCATTTGGGAAACTACACATCTTTTGTTACCATTTTTGCATACATACTGTACAATTCTGGACACAGTCAATCAAAGAAAGTCATGGTTTAAATAAAAAAAAATTTAAATAACCAAAAAATATTTTAAGTTAGGAAATCATAACTAAATCCAAGGACAAGTAAACCCCCACCCCACTTCATATCAATCTCCAAAATGTCCTGAATAAAACAATATGCTATATGCGTAGGTAACAATTGAGACATGCCCATAAACTAGCCTCGAAGGGAACCAATTCATAAAGTGCAATTCTATCTACCAAACAAATTCAGTCAAGTTTTTTTTTTTTTTTTTACAGCTTTTACATATGCTCTGAATCAAATGGTATGTGACATGCATGGGTGTACATAGAGACATAGTCAGCAAACAGTGCCCTTGCTGAAATTACCAAAAGCATAACTTTTGGGCTTTGCTGTAAGGGCAAGTATGTGTTTTTTCAGGTTTAAAGCTCTTTGGAAACAACCCAACAAACAAATATTTTAAGAACCTACATACCTTTGGCTACATTATAGTGTGGCTCTTTCAAACATAAATGCAGAGTTCTGCACTCAGTTCTGAAAAAAAACTGCAATGAAGATTCAAACTTTGAAATCCCCCATACATAATATAAAAACCCATTAAATATTTGTGTGCAAAATTTAACAGTACCACACTTGCACCAATGCATGCAGAGACACTCCCAGCAAACAATCTCAAAAGGGAACCAAAGCATACATTTAGCTGCAAACTAATTTTATTAAAGAAGATAATCATAGTGTTATATCAAAGTGTTAATTACATTATTGTCCAGACTAGGAAGCATATATAATGAGCAATAGCAGAGAGTATCTAGGGACTATTAATCATATTTTAAAATTTAAAAAAATCACTTTAACTTGGCCTAAACAAAGTATATTGGGAACACAAACACCATTAGCAATTTAGCGCTACCATCCTTGAATTCATACATGCAGAAATGGAGGAAGACATAGCGAAGCCTGTATGTTCTTTCACTAAAGGGGATACATGCAGAAATGGGGGGAGACATAGCGAAGCCTGTATGTTTTTTGATTCAAGGGGATTCCTTTTACACTGAGGGTCTGCTATTAAGGAAGTACAAGATTCAGGGATGTAAATCCTCAATCTGGATATGATTTTTTCTTAAAGGCAACCATACCACCAACCCTAAAATGTATGGCGCTCTTGTAAAATGGGCATTGCAAATTTCACCACTGGAAGCTCGGAAAGGGTTAAATTAAAACTAAAAAATACTTTCAGATATTTAGCGCTACCATCCTTGAATTCCTATATGCAAAATTAAGGGAAGACATAGAGAAAACAATAAAATCCACAGATACTTGGTATTCCTTTAATTATTACCATTCAGGTGTATACCGATATAGAAGTAAAATATAAACGAATAAGTATTCATTAATAAACAATATTCAAGTGTTCCATACATATAAGTGGTAGTCCATACATTTAGAGTCCGTGTATATCACTATAATCCAAGTGCTGTGACCGCTGTAAATAGCCTACACGCCACTAGCCCCCTTCCCTCTGTTCACCACTGCTACCGATCACTGCACACTTTCGGTTACCTCACCCCTGCTGCGGTTTCCTCCACCGGACCCAAAAGGAAAATAGTGATAAGCCTACAAGAAAGTCGTTTAGAAGAAGATCTATTAAAAAGAAGGAGGGGGTCACCAAGAGAAGGAGGGGAGAGATGGAAACAACAGAAAAGTCCAACAGTAGGGAAATTAGATGGGTGGCTAAACAAAAGGAAAGGAGGGATGTGACCATAGTAAAGAATCAAATAGTAGATAATGAAATATTAAAAAGTAATGGTATTTTTAATCTATCAAAAAGGAAGGTTTATAATAACCAGATGGAAGTACTGAAAAAAGGTTTGAAATTGTCCCCATATACTACATTAAAAAAATTTAATACTTATATTGATATACAAAAATTCCTACGACAATTGAGTCTAAAGAGGTATTTTTTATATAAGGAAAAGGTGGAAAGGAAGGCTATTGTTTATAATCTGATGAAAGAAGGAATTAATCAAGAAAATGTTGTCCAGGCTAAACAAGATTTAGTAAGTTTGGTTAGGGTAATAAATAAAACACCATTTAGGGGAAAGTCTAAATTTAATCCAGTGGGATATAGAAATGAAGCAATGGATCTATTTGATAAAATGGTAACAAAATATTTAAGAGGTCTAAAAAGTACTAATCAGAATCAAGTGAAATATATAGATAATCTAAATAGGGAAGAAAGGGAAGCTTTAGAAAAATTAAGTAAAGATAAAACAGTTATAATAAGAACAGCAGATAAAGGAGGGGGAATTGTATTGTTGGAACGAGAATATTATCTGGAGGAGGCAACAAACCAGTTAAATGATAATAATACTTATACTAAACTGAAAAGTGATCCAACAAGGCAATATATTTATAGAGTTAAAACAGTTGATTTTCAAAGGGAAAGAAAAAGGCTATATAGCAAAGGTAGCAAATCCTACTCCAAATATAGTGTTATTTTATACTATCCCAAAACCCAATAAAAGTGAAACTACCCCCCGGGACGTCCTATTACATCAGGAGTTAACAGTCTAACAGCTAACTTGTCTACTTATTTAGATTTCTTTTTAAAGGGCATGTCCACCCCCAAAACTATAATCCCCCCAACTACTGGCCCCCATTATGTGTGTAGTGTAATCCTCACCTCACTCCCAGCTCCATATGGTTCTCCTTTAGTCCCCCCCCAAAGTCCCAAACTGCCCACCAGGAGGATAGAAGAGTCCATATAGGACTCTGCCTCCTACCTGGCCTCCGGGAAGTTTGGCATGCATACGGCAGCCCTTCTCCCCCTCCCCTCTCCCTCCCTCTCCCTCCCTCTCGGATTCCCTCCCCCAGCTTAAAATCCTTTAGTTATAAGATTCCCCATGCCTGCCCGCCCCAACCGCTATATTTATATGTTTAGAAAGCTCCCCAAACTTTACTTACCTCTCCTCTTTCCTCTCCGAAGTAGCTGCCGGCAGCCACGTCCGTGATTGCTGCCGCTCAGCCCAATCACAGATGCGGCTGCCGGTCCCGCCCCTCTGCTTGCATTTTCTCGCAAGCAGAGGGCCGGGAGCGCGGCGGAGGAAAGAGGGGAGGTAAGTAGAGTTTGGGGAGCTTTCTAAACATATAAATATAGCAGTTGGGGCTGGGCAGGCATGGGGAATATTATATCAAAAAATAAACTTTAGGGTGGACATACCCTTTAAAACCTCTAATGAAATTGTTTCCAGCTTATTTGAGAGATACAGTACCATGGATATTTTAAATGTTTTAACTACAATGGAATACTATTCAATGGAATAATGGATATACCTTAGTTACCCTTGATGTTATATCTTTATATACAGTAATACCACATGAGGAAGGAGTTGATGCAGCTAAATATTTTATGAAAATTTTTTATTCGATGATGATATGATAATTTTTTATGTATGTTATTTGTATTGAAGATGACAACATCTCATGAGGTATAGGTAACAATTGTACTGTATGTGATACAATTATACTATATAAATAATATCTAGGCTGGTTGCAACATTTTATGAGGTATAGGTAATAATTGGGCTGTAGGTGATACAATTGTAGTTAAATTATGTTATAACTTATATTGTAATGATATTGTGATACATTATAGTTTTATTTCCTCCCCTGTAAGATATAGGGGCATATTTATAAAGGTTCGTTAAACTTTTCGCCTTCTTTAACGCAGCGTTTTCACCTAATTTGGCCTTTTCGCTATTTATAAAGCAGTGATAACCAGTGGCAAAAGGTCATTACCGCTACATTTCGCTTTTCGTCATACATCGCTGTGGTAACAGCTCCCCAAACTCTTACTTACCTCCCCTCGTTCCTCCGCTGCACTGCCGGCCCTCTGCTTGCGAGAATGCAAGCAGAGGGGCGGGACCAGCAGTCGCGTCTGTGATTGGCTGAGCGGCAGCCAATCACGGACGCGGCTGCCGGTCATTCAGTGCAGCGGAGGAAAGAGGAGAGGGAAGTAGAGTTTGGGGAGCTTTTTGGAAATACAAACCCTGCGTGGGTCTGCCAGACATGGTGGGGGGTTGGTTGGGGGTAAAAAGCAAGGAAAAGGGGTGTGTGAAAGGAAAAAAAAAAAGGTGGGGGGGGAAAAAGAAAAGGGGGGGAAGGGGCACATATTAAGGGGGTTTTACCGCTAGGGGAGGGATAGTAGAACGGGAGGGAGAGGAGGGAGAGGGAGGGAGAGGAGGGGGAGGGAGGGGGGAGAAGGGCTGCAGTACGCATGACAAATATCTACGGAGGCAAGGTAGCAGGCAAGCCCTGCTAGCCTCCTGTGGACAGTTTTTGACTTTAGGGGGGGTCTACAGGGACCCTATGGAGCTGGGATGTAGGTAAGGATACACTACACTACATGGTGGGGCAATTACTGGGGGGATTATAGTTTTGGGGGTGGACATGCCCTTTAAGTTCAGCCATTCACATTCGCCAAGCCTTAGGTGGCGAAAACGCATAAGTGGCCATTTATTTATCCTGCCAATGGGTCCATGGAGGTGTCAGTACATTGTGAAGTTTCTCATACTAATAAGTACTCAGGGGGGTGTTAGACTATTTTCCATCATTTACTGTAATACATCTGCGATTTCGCTTTTAGGTTAATTTTTCGCTTTTTTAAAAAAAAATTTAATGTTCCGATTTTTCTTTTTACCATAAAATCAAATGGGGGTTGAGGGCATATTTTTAAGGGCATATTTTGCTTTTTTTTCCCCACCAGCCTTTACCATATTTTTTAAACTTTCATCTTTTCCTTTCATCAGTTATTAAAAAGATGAATTTTCATCAAAAGCGAAAATTATCTAGCAAAAGGTAGCACTAATAATGCTGAAAAGCAGCACATATGATGGTAAATAGGTATACTCCCGGGTGGATTTTCAAAGTAGTATTAAATTGGTTAATACACATAGAACACCTATCTTTGTTATTTAAAATAAAAATTTGGTGTTTTTTTCAGCAAGAAGATATAAAGTATAAAATAAAAGCGCAATTTCTCTATTTAAATGTAACATTGGGATTGAACCGGATCCTAAGCATTAATTATCTAGGCAGTGTGGGCTGCCTTGCAACTCCAACAACCAAATTAACGCGGTGCTTTAGGATAAGAATAATTATTATTTAAACAACACATTTTTGGTTAAGAACCAAAATAGTATCCCATTATAGCACTCTGTGATTTTACACACATGCCAAAAAGTGTTACTCCAATAGTAACCATACCACCAATGAGAGTGTCATTATTGTAGCGCGTGTACTTTAGTTTATGGCACTTATTCAAGATTACTAATACAGACCTAAACTTTACAAATTTATAATAATTATTCTCCAACATCTTATAATATATCACAATTTCGTTAAAGCAAGCTATATTGGCACATGTGTTAATGGAACATCGTTCTATTGTCCATAGTCTCTTATACTTTGTGCTGCTGGCATGATTATTGCTTTAATTACCACTTAATTGTCCAGCTGAAGATCCCTACTCTCCCCTGGATCGCTGTTTGTTAAAGACCACTTTGATATTTCAGCGTAATAGTTACACAGACACAAATTCTGGCATTGCACTTATTCCATAAAGTAAGGTAAGTATAACTACTGACCTGCCGGACCTTCGGCAGTGTGAACCACCGCTCTTATACTACAGCTGGTGGGACTTATCTGGACTGATGTTCACCGTCTCCCCGCTGTTAACTGGGTGGGCTGTTCTGATCCAATTCCCAACTCATTCGGAAAGAGAACTGTTAAGGAAACTAAAGGGTTAACTCAAACAATAACAGTGGGTTTAAAAGGAAGGATAACAAGAGGAAATGAGGTAACGATTTATCCCTGAAGAAGCCCCGCCTACGGGTGTTGGGTGAAACGCGCGTTGGATAACTGAGTGAAAATTTGCAGGCAACTTGTGGATAAACATCAGAGGGTATGTATAACGAAAACCGGCAAGTGATGCGGAGGTAAGAGACCACCGCTCTGCACTTACAGGTAGGTGAAGAGACCCTGGTTTGTCTTAGAGGCTGGATGATATATTGAACATCTACCACACTTCCGATGGTGTGTGAGTGGAATCGGCGAGTGGAATTGGATCAGAAACAGCCACCCAGTTAACAGGGGGAGACGGTGAACATCAGTCCAGTAAGTCCCACCACTGTAGTATAAGAGCGGTGTTTTTCACACTGCCGAAGGTCCGGCAGGTCAGTAGTTATACTACCTTACTTTATGGAATAAGTGCAATTGCCAGAATTTGTGTCTGTGTAACTATTACGCTGAATATAAGTGGCTCTTTAACAACACAGCGATCAGGAGAGTATGGGATCTTCAGCTGGACAATTAAGTGGTAATTAAAGCATAATCTGCAGCAGCACACAAGTATAAGAGACTATGGACAATAGAACGATGATATCCATTACACATGTGCCCAAATATGCTTGCTTTTAACGAAATTGTGATATATTTATAAGATGTTGGAGAATAATTATAATTTGTAAATTAGGTCTGTATTAGTAATCTGAATAAGTGCAATAAACTAAGACACGCGTTACAATAAGTGCATCTCCATTGGTGGTATGGTTACTATTGGAGTAACACTTTTGAGCATGTGTGTAAAATCCCGAGTGCTATAATGGGATACTATTTTGGTTCTTAACCAAAAATGTGTTGTTTAAATTTTCTCTATTTTATTAATAGGGTGAGTGTAAAACTCAAAAGGTGAATTTTCTCTATTTTATTAATAGGATATGAATAATGTGAAAACTCAAAGTGAATTTTCTCTATGTATTAATAGGATATGATAAATAGTGTAAACTCACCCAGGTGAATTTTCTCTATTTTATTATAGGATATAATTAATAGTGTAAAAACTCACCCAGGCGAATCTTCTCTATTTTATTAATAGGATATGATAAATAGTGTAAAACTCACCCAGGTGATTTTCTCTATTTTATAATAGGATATGATAAATAGTGTAAAACTCACCCAGGCGAATCTCTCTATTTTTAATAGGATGATAATAGTGTAAACTCACCCAGGTGAATTTTTCTCTATTTTATTAATAGGATATGAAAAATAGTGTAAAACTCACCCAGGTGAATTTTCTCTATTTTATTAATAGGATATGATAAATAATGTAAAACTCACCCAGGTGAATTTTCTCTATTTTAATAGGATATGATAATATGTGTAAAACTCACCCAGGCGAATTTTCTCTATTTTATTAATAGGATATGATAATAAGTGTAAAACTCAAAGGTGAATTTTCTCTATTTTATTAATAGGATATGATAAATAGTGTAAAACTCAAAAGGTGAATTTTCTCTATTTATTATAGGATATGATAATAGTGTAAAACTCAAAAGGTGAATTTTCTCTATTTTATTAATAGGATATGATAAATATGTAAAACTCAAAAGGCTGAATTTTCTCTATTTTATTAATAGGATATGATAAATAGTGTAAAACTCACCCAGGTGAATTTTCTCTATTTTATTAATAGGATATGATAAATAGTGTAAAACTCACCCAGGCGAATTTTCTCTATTTTATTAATAGGATATGATAAATAATGTAAAACTCAAAAGGTGAATTTTCTCTATTTTATTAATAGGATATGATAAATAGTGTAAAACTCAAAAGGTGAATTTTCTTTTTAATTAATAGGACACATTTTTTAGTATTGCTTATTTTCAGCAAACTGCAGCTAATTATCAAACCAGTTCCACTAATATGGGAACATACCATAGTGCTGTGTAAGAAATAGTCATGTTAATGGAACATTCCAGTAAGTAATGATGTTTGGTGAAAATCCTGTTAAAACTGCAAAAAATGCAATGGGAGAAAAGGGGCAAAAAGGCGAAAATCCCCCTATTTATAAATGGCTGTAAATAAAAAAGTGACAAAGATAACTCAGAAATTACACTAGAGAGCAATCTCTGTTTTCGCAGTGATACCACACTTAATGCAAAGAATAGGGCGAAAACTATCGCCACAGCGATACTTTTCTGCAAAGGCGAAAGCAAAAATGAGTGAGTTTATAAATAAGGCGAAAATTGCGCTTTTTGTCATTGCGATGTCATGCGATAGCTAAATGGTAAAAATAGCGATCCTTTATAAATATGCCCCATAGAGTTGGTTCGTACCAAGAGGTTAAAAGGGTAATTAAATAGTTTTTTATGCCTGATGAAGTCGGAGGGTCCGACGTAGCATTTTAATAGTACCAACGGTGTTATACTGAATTTGCACTATAATACTTATTTATTTCTTGTTTGCACAGCTTTTATATTGGCACTTGTCACTATTACTTACCTCTGACTGTCCCACGGTGAAAGGCACTGTACTTGGAGGGTTTCCTCACCCATTGGAGTCATGGTTGGTGGGGGAATCCAGGTACCGGAACTTTCGAGCAGCTGGCCGCATGGGTCCGAGACGCCGCTTCGTAAGTGGCGTTGTAAAAGCAGAGAGAACAGGTACACATGTAACTACCATAAATCTTCAAAAGTTGGAGTCTGCACAAACACCGAGAATACAAAAGACCATCCACTGTGCGCTTATAAATAAAAAGCCTTTATTGTCTGGACGCCTTACGCGTTTCGGACACACCAGTCCTTAATCATAGGCATAATGCCTAATAGTGTATTCCTCCCTCTCTCTCTCTCTCTCACACACACACAAACACTCTCTCTCTCTTTTTCTTACACACAAAAATTGCTAAAGACACAGCTATTTCCTTCATTGCCCAGGTCCAGGAGTGTTGTAGGAAATGTTCATTGCTAGATTGGATAAATTGACACTAGACATACAGACAATACATAACATTGATTGGTGTAGTGGAACTGCCAACACAGAAAAGGGTGATGAGTTCCTGAATTTGCTGCAGGATAATTTTCTCTCACAGGTGGTTGAGGTTCCTACTAGAAAAGGAGCTCTGTTGGATCTGGTAATATCTAACATTGTAGAGCATATTATAGATATAAAGGTAACTGGAGGCTTAGGGAATAGTGACCATGAAATAGTGTCGTTTCGAGTATGTTAACAAAAGGAAAAGTGCACTGGGTTAACAAAGACTTTTATTTTGTGAAAGCAAATTTTCCCCGGTTAAAAGTAGCTCTCCAGCATGTCAACTGGGATAATGTATTATCAGGTTAAGGTACTGAACAGAAGTGCACTGTGTTTAAAGGAGAACTGTGGCCCCGTTTTTTATAATAAAACAAAGTATCCCCTGTAGAACATAACCCCCCGAAATATTGTCTGTCAGTCTGTGTACCTTTTGAAACGGATTCCAACTCCTCCAAACTGAAAAATAATGATCTTATTCGGGAGCCGCCATCTTGTCCATGCATAGTTCCGATTTTGAAAGAAAACTACAATCCCGGCATGCAACGCGACCATGTCAGTGAAATCCCTATTGGCTGCTCGGAAGAAAAGGGGCGGATGAAGAGGCGCGCCTTGTACTGAACAGACGCACCTACTAAAGGAGGGGCGCTTTCTTGTGCCTGCGTACCTGCTCTTGTGCTTGCGTACCTGCACTGAGTTCTGTACTGCTGTTCCTTGCCGATTTTGTCCAGTATCTGCACAGTAGCGGAAGAAAACTTTTCTGTAAATAGTAAAGGATAATTGATGTGTGTGCATGTGTTTGAATTGTCATGTGTGATTAGTGTTTGGTGTGTGTAAATTGTCATGTGTGCATGCCTGATTAGTGTATGGTGTTTGTGTGTGTGTGTGTGTGTGTGTGTGTGTGAATTGTCATGTGTGCATGTCTGGTTAGTGTTGTGGTGTGTGTGTGTGTATTGTTATGTGTGCATGTCTGGTTAGTGTATGGTGTGTGTGAATTGTCATGTGTGCATGTCTGGTTAGTGTATGGCGTGTGTGTGAATTGTCATGTGTGTATGTCTGATTAGTGTAAGTTGTGTGTCAGAATGGTGTTTTATGCAGAATAAATGTGTTTTTATATAATCATGCGTGTGTCTAATGAAGTTTAGAAGCTCTTCTAGATTTGTTGCCATTATTATGCGGTCAGAATGATGATATTGTGCCAGGAAAGGGAGCAGGTGTGTCCCTTGGCACTACTCTAAAGATATGCTATATATCGTAGAGTATGAAATCTGAACTGGCCTAATAGGTAGTGCCACACATTAAATGATAGTGAATTGTCATGTCTGCATGTCTGATTAGTGTATGGCGTGTGTGAATTGTCATGTGTGCATGTCTGATTAGTGTGTGATGTGTGTCAGAATGGTGTGTTTGAATTGGCATGTGTGCATGTCTGATTAGTGTAACATGTGTGTCATAATGGTGTGTGTGAATTGGCATGTGTGCATGTCTGATTAGTGTAACATGTGTGTCATAATGGTGTGTGTGAATTGGCATGTGTGCATGTCTGATTAGTGTATGATGTGTGTTTGGGATTGTAATTGTATGTATCTTACAGATAAATAAATTAGCCTACACAAAACTAATTGTGAAATGCAGTGTTATATAAATTTATATATTACAATCTCCCCCTTGTTCATTTCACCCAACTCATCCAAGTATGGAAGTAAAATAACTGGTAATTTGTGTTTTGTAAAAAAAGGGGTAATTGAGCTAATAACTTCAAAGGAAAGGTATGATGTGATCGGTATATCATAAACCTTAGAAGACAACTATAATTACCATTTCCCCGATCCATTCATGATAAGTACCCAGGGTTAGGACTTAAAATGTCTCACCTCTGTGTACTTTGCACGAATGGATCGGGGAAATGACAAGTATCATTGTCTTCTAAGGTTTATGATATACCGATCACATCATACCTTTCCTTTGAAGCTATTAGCTCAATTACCCCTTTTTTTACAAAACACAATTACTTTGATGATTACCAGTTATTTTACTTACATACTTGGATGTACATTCTTACATTTCCATCCCCACTTCCACATCTCCTCCCTCCATTTTTCATATATGCCCCCATGATTCATAGTTGCTCAATCAAGCCATGTGTACTCCAAAGTACCCTCCTCACCACATCCGAGTTTAACATATACCGTATATACTCGTATAAACCGAGTTTTTCAGCTGAAAATCAGCCTGAAAACTTGACTCGGTTTATACTCGAGTCACATGAGGCACGATCTTTCTCTGTACTGGCGCGCCGGCTGACGTCACAGCCCGGCGCCAAACATCTTGAATGCCAAGTGTGGGTGGCATTCAAGATGTTTGGAAACTACACTCCCACTAATAAAGCATGCTGGGAGTTGTAGTTCCCAAACATCTTGAATGCCACCCTCACTTGGCATTCAAGATGTTGGAAACTACAACTCCCAGCTAATAAAGCATGCTGGAGTTGTAGTTTCCAAACATCTTGAATGCAAGTGAGGGTGGCATTCAAGATGTTTGGAAATTACAACTCCCAGCATGCTTTATTAGCTGGGAGTTGTATTCCAAACATCTTGAATGCAAAGTTTCTACCCTCGGTTTACTCGAGTCAAACTTTATTAGATTTTTAGCTGAAATTGGGTACCCTCGGTTTATACCGGTCGGTTTATATTCGTTATTACGGTATCCATCCCACTAGACATTATCTCTTCCAAAACATGCGCCATCATCAATGAGTGGAAAATATCTTTACAAAACGCCTCTAGCCAACTAAATAATCATCTCATTTTCTTTACAAAACCCTAAACCCATATACATGCACACCCTCCCAGTCATACATATTCCAAAGCTTCCACACTGCCTCCCTTGCCTAGCATTTTGCCGTGGTAATACTTATTAAAACACTTTTAAATCTCTGACTTGCTAATAACGTAAACCAAGACGTCAAGACCTTCTATTTCCACACCATATCGAGTACATGATCCATCACATGTCTAATTTATTTAAATTTAGATTCTTTGGTGCAATATCTAAACCATTTCCACCCTGCATTTTAATGGCCACCAACAGTACCTCAAATTAAAAATGTGCAATCAAACCAACTATCACACATACAAGTGTCCCATGCTGATCCTCATATACCTTACCATCATACATTGAATAAGAAACTTTGTGTGTGATTTGAATTATATCTGTATTCAAATAGTTTTAGTGCGCTGTTGTTTTGATTGCATGTGTACTATTTTTTTTGTGATTGGTATTAAATTTTTTGATGTGGTACTATATGTGTCTTTGTAACTCTTTAGTGACATTTCATTAAGTGTATTAGTTATGTAACACTAACACTTGCTTGTATATTTAAGTGTTTGTGTATGTTATAGTGCATGCGGTAGTTGTTTTCATTTTACCATTTTGTGTATATGTTTATTTATGTGTTCACTGTGAGAGTTAATTATTATATTTAAAAATGCAGTATTAACATATTTTTAAACAAAAATTTAAATTCAATGTAATATATGTATTACAGTTGATCATTTAGGACTCGGTCTATGAAGGCAACGTTGGTGGCCGAGCTTATTATAAAGTGGACAAAATGTTTTGTATATTCGCTTATGAATTCAACTTAGTATACATTAAATAATTATTTGAAGTTTAATCAATAATTATAACAAACAAATATTAGTGCTATAGAGATAGATAGAACTTTGTGTCATTTATTTACTAATTGCTTTCATTTATTAATGATACACTTATTGAAAGCATTATTACATTGAAAAGTTGAAAAGTGGGACAATATCCATAGCATGTTCACTTACATTATCAGGAAGCAAAAAAAAATGGCATCTGAATCTGAAGTGGTCCTTCTACAAGTAGCGGTAGAACGAGGGAAGAACGTGTAAGTAACAAACATTTTTTATATATTTTATTTTTGTTATGATTAAAATTATAATTGTATTTATTAAAATTGTGTTTTTCTCACATAGTTTCAGGATCTTCTAAAGGAGTTGGACAATCGTCCGGGAGTTAAATACTCTCAGGATTGTTTTCCTGACAATCCGACAAGAGGGAGAAAAGGAAAGCTGAGGAATCAATAGTACAGCTCTGAAGAAAACAGTGACAGAGTTGGTAATATAGAGTGGTGCAAGTGTGGATCTTGCATTCCAATGACGAGAGGCATTGAATGTTTGTGTTGCCATGATGTGGATATTACTATTCAAAGTGGGAGGAAGAAGTGTGATGCATAACAGATAACAACACATTTCAAAATGAGATTCTGTCTGAGGATATTCAATCTTATTATATATCGTATGATGGATAATAAATTAAAAAAGTCCCAAAGAAGCTGAACATAGAAGGTATTATTAGACAGATTGATAGATGACAGATATTATTTGTTGAGAGATAGTGAAAGATGCCGATAGTTGATAGAAAATAGATGATAGGTAGATAGCAGAGTTAGATAGATATGATAGATAGTAGAGGAATAGATGTGATGAATTAGATAGATAGTAATAGTAGTGATGATGATAAGATAGGATATAGATGAGAGATAGATGATGATAGATAGAGAGATAGATAGATAGATGATAGATATATTAGATAGATAGATGATAGATAGATAGTAGATAGAGCTTTCTTCCTCCTCTCTGTAATTTAAGTAAGTACTACGAAAGTTATTATTATTACCTGCTGATTTTACCTCCCAAAACCTATTCCTCATGTGTGGTAACAAAATTAGAGAGTCTTATCCTGACCCAAAGGGAATATATACTGGATTCTTAGAGCTCGCGATTATTTCGCAGAAGACATGGCATTAGATTGATTATCGTAATATACTGTGCATAAGTAAAATTTTTTGTTTATTTTGAGAAACTCTTTTTAAATTTTGCATACAATGTGGTTGAACCAGTTTGTGTTTGATATATATATAAATATTTGCATAAGTTATTAGTAATACAAAATACGTAAACTACTTGCATTTATAAAATAATATGTTTACTCAACTTTGAATTCAATTTTATTTCAAAAATGAAAAAAAATGTATCTCTAACCTTAGTAATTCTCACGCTATTTTTGCAATATATTTAAATGTATACATTGAGTTAGGGACATAAACTTTTATTTATTGCAATTCACATATTCATATAAATAGACATTTAATAAATAACTGTTAGGTTAACAAATCTTGGTGAAAACAATTTATCTGTCTCAGGAACAGTATCTTGAAGACAGATAGCTGCACAATCAGCTGTCAAATAGAAAAATTAGTTAACATTTGTTATTAATATTTCATTTTTCCTATTAAGAAAAGTACCAACGTCACTTCCCTTGAGGATTGAATGAGTTTAATGTGTATTTATCTTGTCAGAACAATATGCTATTCAGCCTATCATTAAGGGTGTGCATGTCTCTTCAAAGTAGTCAGATGTACATAGGAATAGTACTATACTAAATGCATGCTATACTAAACTAAACCAGGAAGCAGCCGTCAAATGTAAAGTGAGCTGGCATTGGATCGTGCACAAGTTAAATATACTTACTTTCCTTGTTACTGGTTAAGTGATTGAAGAACATAAGGTAAGGAATAGGTACTTTAAATCCTGTTCTACATTAAGTAATTTAAAAGGTTTATTTCAATTTTTTTGTTAACTCTAAAGGAGAATTTGTAATTGGCCATGCCTGGAATGCTGTGACATAGGGAGCGTGATACATAACTTTATATATCCAATGATGACAATAAAATTGGATATACAATCCTACATCTATTACATATATTATTAATCGAGTAAGACAAGCAGGCTCAGCACCTAACCAACTAAAAATTAACTAACTGAAAAGTAGTAAACCAGCTACAAACATATTAGTACAGGGATTAGCATAGGAAACAAAATAAGTTAGCTCATTGATCTTTGACAATACTTCTGACATCTGACAACAAACAACCACTTAACATTATATGCAGTTACCAAAGTGCATACACAGAATGATTATTTGACATAACACTTGTAAATTCACATCATATGTCATGTGTTTAAAAATTACTCATGTTTAACAATACTTTGTTTATAATTACCTTTCAAATTTATCAAATCTTATGAATGTTAACGATTGTTTACAAGGATTAAACTACTCTACTTGCTATATCTGTTGTATTCAATTATCAACGGACTTGAAATTGTAGTTCTTGAAGACGTTTCGCTAGTCATCCGACTGCTTTCTCAATTCAGAATTGAATTGAGAAAGCCAGTCGGATGACTAGCGAAATGTCTTCAAGAACTACATTTCAATTCCATTGATCTAATTGATACAACATATATACCATGACCTGGATGAATGAGAACCTTCACAAGCATACTCTACTTGCTGGTAACGAAAACGTTACCAGCCTCTGTCTTCGACATAAGTTCAGTGGTCGCAATATTTTTTGGAAAGACGGAAGCACGTGATCTCCATGCAGTGATCAACTCCCCTGACATAATACGTAATGCATCACGCATGATGTCAAATAAATGAAGATCCACTGTTTTTTCATAGATCGGTTTGGCAACCCAATTTTTTTTGGCTTTGGGAAAAGATATTTTGAAACGTTTGTCTCCTAACTCTCCAAAGTCTAGTTTTGCGTTTGATAACTGATTGTCTCCGTTCACATTTTTATTATGTGACAAGATAGCGAGTTGTGTCCTTGCGTGCATTCCATCAATGCTGCAAGATATACGCTTTGAACGATCCTTCAACACCTTTGCATGGAATCCTTCTAATCCACCTGTATGGCAGAAATAGCTAATGTGGGTGATGTCCTTTAACAATGATGATCGTAAATGATGTTGTAGAGTACCTCATGTGCCTTATTTGATTCTTAATCCATGGATTTTTGAGAATATCAACTGTGACAATCTGTTTGGTTTGCATTTGGTATATTTTTTAAGACGGAAATTATGTTTGTTTGCAATGTGGAAAAGCACAGATTTCCATTTTGCCACAAAAATGTCTGTATCTTTTTACTTGATTGCGCACACCACCATAAATGATTTGTTATGGTGTTGATCCAATATGCAATGTCACTGCATTTATTTCTTGCTCGCAACACTTTTTTGGAAATACTCTTTGATAGATGCCAAACATCAAACTCATGTTTTATATCAGAGTATTCTGTTGCCATTAATTTCCGGATGGAAGTGTGTCTATCTGTTGCTACAACATGTATATCCACATTTTCTGCAATGAGATTATCCAGACTTTTTTTAAACCATTTTTCTCCTTCCAACGATGAGGTGCCTTTCTGAACTTGTAAATTTCATATGATATGATTTTTATTTGTCATAACGTTCATCATGGAATAAATGCAATATTTTGCTGAGTATCCTGGTGAGTCAAACTGACCATCACCTCCCAACACTACAGGCTTTCCTAGATTCTTTTTGTACTATTTCCTTTTCTTTTTTTGCCAATGATGATCAACTGAAGGAAAAAGGATTCACGCTGGTATTGTAAAATATATTTTGTGATGTGCAAGCCAAACCTAATAGCTTGTCATTTCTTGTACTTTCTTGAAAGAGGATCCACTTATAGACCGATGCAGCAATAAGGATATTAACGGCTGATATTCTAGATGGTTTGGGACAACTTGTCCATTTTATGCTTCATGTCCTTCTACACAATTAATTCAACTACCGACATCGCACCCTCTTTCCTTTTTTTTACTGTTATAATTGGCGCACTGCAACGTTGAAATCCTTTATGTTGGCAACGTATTTTAAAAAACAATGAGGTCAAGTTTTCATCAAAAACAATACATTTTTCTTCTTCAACAGGATCTTTTGATTTCTCAGATAGTTCATCTTCACTAGTTTGTGAAGGTTCTCATTCATCCAGGTCATGGTATATCTGTTATATTCAATTAGATCAACTGGACTTGAAGTGTAGTTCTTAAAGACGTTTCGCTAGTCATCCGACTGGCTTTCTCAATTGACTCCCACCACCCTTTAGATCACAAGCTGGGTGTCATCAGAACCCTGCAACACAGAGCCGAGAACATCCCACGACACAGAGGCAAAGGCTAAAGAAATGAAACATCTCAAGAGCCCTAAAAACTTGTGGATATCCAGACTGGGCCTTTGTCAAAAGAAGTAGAAGGAAAAAAAGAACACGAATACCAACAGTGAAGGGGAAAAGCAAGACAGGAGGAAGAACATGGTCATCCCATATGTAGCAGGGGTCTCCGAGAATTAGAAAGAATTTTCAAAAAACATTGTATCCCTGTCTGCTTTAGACCGAACAACACACTGAGGCAGCAATTGGTACATCCAAGACCCAATACCAAAACACAAGAAAGCGACATCATATATGCAGTGCGTGCAGTGAGAATGCTCTGTTTGTATGTGGGGGAGACCAAACAGCAACTGCATCACGTATGGCCCGCACAGAAGAGCAATTCCTCGGGTCAGGACTCAGCCTGTATCTGCATCTTAAGGATAAAGGACATACCTTTGAAGATTGTAATGTTAACTACTGGCGAAGGAACGTGACTGGTTCAAGAGAGGTGTTAAGGAGGCCATTTATGTGAAAATAAAGAAACCAAGCCTAAATAGAGGTGGGGGTTTCACCCAACTGTCTGCCAGTACAATGCTGTTTTAACACCTTACTCTGGGTGTTCCTATACACCTCTTACCACTATCTAATCACACCCTTACACCCTGGCTGTGATATGCTAATTGGGATTTTCCAGGGTAGATAATTGCCACAGATTCTTGTACAAGTCATTCTGAATTGAGAAAGCCAGTCGGATGACTAGCGAAACGTCCCTGAATTGAGAAAGCCAGTCGGATGACTAGCGAAACGTCTTCAAGAACTACACAAAGTCCAGTTGATCTAATTGAATATAACAGATTCATCTTCACTACTGTCTAAAAATGATAATGTATCTGGATCAAAGGATGATCCTTGTGTTTCTGGAATGGAAATATCCAAAGTATTATCAATAGGTGTACAATTTTCCTCAGATGGAATAGTGGTTATAGATATATTAGCTGGTTCTGAAACCATCTCATCATCTAACAAAATATTTTTTTCAGGGAGCTCTTTTATTGGCGTGGAAAAGTAGATCGGGTAAGTATGATCCTTTTGTATCCCCATGATGTCTTCTTCTATTGTGTCATCTACAGTTTGGCACTCCTTATCCATCTTTTTAAGTAAACTATGGCAATCCGTGGCAACACTTTTACTATAAAATAGAGGGTCTGTGGAGGTACTTACACTATTTTGTGTAATGCTGTAGTCATACTGTGTGTATTTATGAGCAAGTTTTGCAATTATTCTAACTATAGTACTTGTGCCTGATGTATGAGGCATTACTACAGATTGCTGCATTCCAACTGTAGGAATATTTCCTATTGATGTTTGTTCGTCATCATCAATTCTTCTTCTTTAAGCAGAAGGCTGCGCATAAAGTTGATGCAAAGAATGTGGATTTATCGAGCTAGAAGTGAAAATAGTAGGTACTGCTGTTGGCTTTAAAATCCGCAAGGTACCCTTCATAACATACATATCTTCTGAAAAGTGTTCCGAACACATTCTAAAACTTACAAAAGCAACAACGCATTTAAAAAAAAAACATATAAACAATATCTGATAAACAAAAATCCGTGCCATGTGCTCCTACATTATATAATATTACACCACATTTCACTTAATACCATCCAGTTCATGTAGCAATGACATGAACTGCATTGTCATCAATAAAATAATTTAAAACATATCTAATACATGAATGAATAAAGCATACATGTTATATTTTTTAATAAAAATATAATAACATTTGTATTTATGTATGTATGTATGTATGTATGTACATACATACATTCTCAATTACTTATACATGTACATGGGTATTTCATAAACAATAGTTGTTACCAGTATTTACCAATATATATTATATCTAAAATCAAGCAATACATTTTTTTTAAATACAAATATATATATGATTTAGCGAGATAATTGAATATTTACTTATGATTTCTTCAAGACACTGTGCCGCCGTTCCCCTTTTAACAGGTGCAGCGCTCCGTAGTTTCAGTGGAGTGAACGCGCCTTGAATCAGGGCACTGTGTGGACGCGCGCTGTGGACGAGCGCTGAAGAGGCAGAGGTGGGCGTGTTTCCATGCGCGAATTACTATTGGATAGCGCATCTCAGACCTGCTATTGGCTGGGAGAATAGCTGAATCTTATTGGATGAAGAAGTTTGAGCGACGGGAGAAGGGAGAAGAGACAACTTCCGCTCCAGGCTGCGCTTTACACCACTGAGGATGTGACTGTCGGTGGCATGTTGGAGGATGATGGGAGATTTCTCCATTTTAAAGGTATCCCGCCCCTTTGCTTTTTCAAACCGCACCTTATGAAATGCTGAGCATGACACATTGCTGATCAGTGCTGCATAGTTCATCTTAAAGGTAGGATACTGGCTGTTTTTATTAGTGTGCTTTGTATCTAGACCACAGTTCTCCTTTAAGGGGATTTTTAGCCATTTCACATCTAAATTTATACCCTTGGGAAGTAAATGTAAAAAAAATAACCCAATGTTTTACTGTTCTCTGACATGGAGTTCTAGCCTTACATTGACAGTACATATATAAAGTAGGATAATCTTGAAATTAAGACCTGTTATGTAAATACTTACCACCCATTCATTGTTTTAAAGGGTATCCCTAATGTTATTAACACATTTTGGGAATTCAGTTTTATTGACGAACGGGAGGTAAAGGAGCTGTGTCTTACCTCCCGTTCTTCAATAAAACGAACAGGAGCCAGGAGAGAAGGTAAGGTACTTACCCAATCACTCGCGAGAACACTCAGAGAACAGTCAAACATTAGGTCCTGTGAGTGTTTTAATCTATTCAATAGATCAACAAATGATCACATGAGATCCCAGAGTATTTCAATGCTTTTTATTTGGGGATAGAGCATGACATGTGTTAGACCACTAAACCACCACCCTTATATACAATAGTGCAGATAACACATTTACCAGATACCAGCTCCCTCACTGGCCAGTTATCAGAATACAAAATGAACAGCCACACCCCAAAACATGTTTCCAACATAAAACCATCAATGCCAGGCAAAAAAAAATAGTAATGTTTCCAACTGATCCCCCTTCTCTAGCATTTGACATAGCATACAGTTCTTACGCTCAGTTTTAAAGGGTAAGTTGTAAACATTATTATTTTTTGGCCAGACATTTTTTGGTTGGAAACATATGTTTTGGCAATGTTTTAAAAACATTTTTAAATGCACACATTATTAATTCATTACATTTCCTTACAAAATTTAAATAAAGTACATCTATTTGTGAGAAAGCAGTGTTGATCCCAAAAAAAGGGATGACCCAGAGATCTAATTTTATTTATGTTTTGCAGACTGCAGTGTAAAACATCAGTAATGATGTTCAAATATGTGGGACAACCAAATATTAGATGACACCCCCTTCTACATTAACAATCCAAACAATTCATAATCAATGCTACAATCTGTGGTAATGGATTTTTATTTAACTTCCAAGAAATACATTTATCTGATACTTACGTCTGGATCTCTTCATTGTAGAATTTAATATCTGTGATAACTATAGGACGCTCATTAACAGAAGGATTTGTAGTTATTTCACTTTTTTGACAAACACCATTCAAAGCACAATGCTTATCTTTAGCAAAGTTATAGTATTTTGGTGATAAATTAATTCAATTTACATAAACCTAGTTACACATTTAGTATATTTAGTATCGGAATTTGAATAAAGACTTATGTCCATCTAGCCCAACCTTTTTAGGTGAACCCTAAAAGTTGATACAGAGGAAGGCAAAAAAAAAGCAAACAAAAAAACCCAACAAAACAGCCCACTCTTGAAGATATTCAATGAACTTGCCATTACCACATCTGCTGGAAGACAGTTCCACAATTTTACATTAAATTGACTTGGCATTTATGATGAAGGTTTCTGCAAGATTTAACATGTTGGAGGTGCAAATTTACTTATTTACTTTTGAGTTGTAATCCAAAAATACACAGTAAACTTTAAAACATGCACTAAAAAAGTAGCATCTGTATATATGGTACAGAGATCAGCATCTGTATTTGTGGTGTAAAGATCAACATCTGTATATATGGTACAGAGATAAACATCTCGATATACGGTACAGAGATCAGCATCTGTATATATTGTGTAAAGATCAACATCTGTATATATGGTGTAAAGATCAACATCTGTATATATGATACAGAGATCAACATCTGTATATTTGGTACAGAAATCAGCATCTGGACATATGGTACAGAGATCAACATCTGGATATATAGTGTAAAGATCAACATCTGTATATATGGTACAGAGATCAACATCTGTATATATAGTGTAAAGATCAACATCTGTATATATGGTACAGAGATCAACATCTATATATTGGGATAGACAGATAAATATGTTTACAAATGATCAGTTTGAATATTTAGTTATCAACTGATTTATAAACATCTCAATATATTTGATTAGTTCTAAGGTAATGAATTTTGAAAAGCTAACCACATCCACAAATGTCATCCTTTTGGGATTTCATATACATAACCACTTTAAACTTCCATTCTTTGTATTGATACTGAATCTTTACAGTATGACAGTAGTTGCTAATATTATGATAATTGTTCTGGTGTCTTCAAGTCAGTTTCTTCACCACCCAATGTTCTTCTTCCTCAGTCACCTTTCCTTGTCCGATATGATACTGACCACTACTATTGTTCCTCTAATGTTAACTGGTATAATGAAAGGACAAGTAGCCCTGTCAGTTGCTGCCTGTATCATTCAATTTAATTTCTTTTGTATTGCTTTAGGATCAGAAAGTCTTCTCCTTGCAGTGATGTCCTTTGACAGGTACTTAGCCATTTGCAATCCACTTCAGTACATGATAATAATGGATAAAAAACTTAGGATTCACCTTGTAAGTTTATGTTGGTGTTCGAGTGTTGCAATCGCAGTCACATTGGCCTTAACTATAAGCACTTTAACGTTCTGTGGGCAAAATATCATTGACCATTTCTTCTGTGATTATTTTCCTATGTAACAACTTTCTTGTACAGATACTACAGCTTTAGAGCTTGAACAAAAGTTGCTGGCCACCCCTTCCTCCGTGTTTCCATTCCTATTTTCTATTGTTACATATATTTATATCTTCATCACTGTCCTAAGAATTCCAACCACCTCAGGGAAACAGAAAGCTTACTCCACTTTCAGCTCTCACCTGACCATTGTGTGTATTTTTTTTGGATCATTAATTGGTCTTTATTTGGTGCCATCCCCTAACAGGAATCCTTTTAGTGCACACAAGGTAGTCTCTCTGCACGATACTGTGGTTACTCCACTGTTTAATCCCTTAATATACACTACGCGGAATGCTGACATTAAAGCATCTTTAAAGAAATATCTGTGGGTCTTTAAGGCAGCTAAGAATTGTTAGTGAAAGCCTCAGGACAACATTAAACCAGAAAGCAGAGCACCTTGATATACAATCAGTAATTGTGTTCCCCCTCTTATTTTTATGTGGGTGCTGGGAAATTTACCATTATAACATGGGGTTAGTGTTTTTTCCCAGCATTCCAGTTTTGCACAGTGTGGTCACTGACCATTGTGTTCTTTTACATGCCCAGTCTAAGCTACTTCAGGAAGTTGTTACTGCAGGTCACACTAAGCTACTTCAGGAAGTTGTTGCAGCAGGTCACACTGTAAAATCTAAAGCTGAACAAGACTAAAAATGCTGATTGGTTGTGCAGGAATCTGCCCTCTTCTTAAGGCCACTCCCACAATAAATTATAGTATTCTATCTGTATATTTTCCTTGCCATTCCTTTGCAGGGGTCATTTTCTATAACTATAATGCTGCTTGCATAGCAGCCAAATATTAAGCAGAGCACATTTTCCTGCCTTTCATTTCAAACACTCTCTGATCACCCAAGTCATTCCACGTGATACCGCGTGTTGATTAAATATGTGAGTAAGGTAAGAAAAGTCTGGACACCAGTCCATTCACCTATATGCGTTTATAAGTTTTTGATATCAGACATATTGAACGCATTAAGACTTATGGGTTTACTGGACACCTATGTGTCACCCATATGATTTAATACGTTTGAGTGTGTTTGATATCAGCAAATATCTCAGGTACCATAGCTCACACAGGCGACTCCATTTTATTAATTTTTCATAAATAGAAGTTGTTTTTTGGGAAAATATTTTCTTGAAAACATTCGCATGTCTTCTGTATGCATGGATTTAAGATGGCTGGATTTTAATAGTAAAACAGTAGCTTTTCTTAAGATTCAAAACTTTGTATTAAAAATATTCAGGAAAAGTTCTTTTATCGTTTAAAATGGTGCTAATTTTGCCCCAACCAATCAGATCTTATGTAACATTTGAAAGCTAACATCTTATTGGCTGGGGCAAAATTAGCACCATTTTAAACGATAAGAACTTTTATTGAATCGCCCTGATTGTAAAATATTTATCACTCACAAGCTATATTATCTTACATACATACATTTTTATAATAATGACTACTTTTTAAAGGGCATCTATAGTGTGAAAATTAACCTTTTTTTCCCTTTCATTTCATGTGTTCTATAATACCCCCTCAACCCCCAGAGTGCCTTTACTTTCTTCAGTTTCCCCCTCTGTCCTGAGATACATACACACATTAGAAGAATATGTGATTTCAGTCAATGTCAATCAAATCCCTGTGATGTGACCCTCTTTCCTGCTCAAGTCCATCCCTCCTCCCTGCTCCCTGTTTGAAGCTTTGCATAAACACAGAGATAAGAATATGAGCAGGGGGAGAGAAGTAGATTTAACTGCAGATAGCTTTCACTGTTTGATGATAGGTCACAAAGAGGGAGATCATATTGCAGCAGTAAACTGTATTGTTCTCCTTCTTCTGTGTCTCCAGTACAGCTTGCTTTCTATTGACCACTGTGCATAGGTGTGTTTTTCAGGAGAGGGGAGGGGGAAGTGTGGAGTCCTCCAGAGAGATCTGGCACCATGGAAAAACAGAGTCACTGACAGAGGTAGGAAAAAGGCAGCACAGAGTACATGAATTTAATTTAGCAATGGGGCAATGTGTTTTTTTCACTATAGATGCCCTTTAATGGGAGCAATGGTGTTTCTTGTTTTCCTTACTACATTAACTCATGTATGTAACTGTAATAAAGGAGTAAAATAACTGTTGCCCTTTATTCTCTTTTCAGCTGAATTTTATGTTGGAAGGCCCATTAAAAATCAAAGCAATCATTATTATTTTTCACAGGAGTCACAACAATAATACTGGACCCTAAAACAGCAGAATAACAGTTGCTTATAGTGAGCTAACTTTTCAATTTTGTAACCAAACTTTTTAAATGAAATATTATATCAATAAACAGTCAAACACTTTGTTACATATTAAAAGAAAAAAGGTGCCATAATAATGTTTGTGGCCAATTACTTTTACACCTTAGAGAATTTTGTCTGAATTCCCAACATAATTCCTTTATTAGTTAGGTGGAAGCTTCTTTAGATAATATAAAAGTCAAACGATAGCTCAGCTAAATGAACCCCTGTGTGTCCCATATCCAGATAGATACTGAACATGGTCATCTTAGCAAACAATCTACCTTTCAAGGTCTAACTGTCAAGGTCTACTGCCAGCTGGGAATATTATTACAAGATAAGTATATGTACATCATCATTTATATAGCTCTGACAGAGGATAAAAATAAATAAAATACGTAAATAGTGCACAGAATTTTGCAGTGATTGTGGTAAGTAGAATACATTTACACCCAATAAAAAACTTAAGCTGTTTTGGTGTAGAAAATATCAGTAAATCACATACACAGTCTGTAGATTTGTTAAGTTTATTTATCTGAATTTTCATGTTAACTTCTCTGTTGCCACATTATTTGTCTGCCAGTTCTTCTAAATGCATTGAACAAACATTCTGTTCTAAATTAGCAGACACTTTGCTGCCCTATGTTTCCCTTGGTGCTCTGCTTCACATTGTTAATAGTTAGATCGTTGGGTGAATGTATCCGGTTGAAAGCAAATTACATTACGAGCATTTCAGATTTCTTCTAAATTTTGCCCAAAATAAAAAATGTGTACCAAACAGAGTGTTAAGCACAAAATAAAATAGTAAGTGTGCATTGTGCTACGGCTTATTTTGTGTTTAGTGGCCTGTTCTGGATGAGATGAGTTTTGTAGGACTATGCAACACAGTTCAATAAGATTTAAGGCAGTATTAGAGTCTGAAGGTTTTTGCCATCACAAAACACAACAAATAATAATATGTACCAGAGCTTGAGAATTACTTCCCCCTAAAAAAATTAAGGTAAAAAGTTAGGATCTTCCAGATTAGGATCACCTTGGCAATGTTGGAAGGCTTTTTCTCTTCTCATCATAATAATTATAGAGGAGTCTGAGTTTCAAAATAAATTTGGCTTCATTTAGGAACATGCTGGTTTCTAACATCCGTGGGGCCACCGGAGGAAATTTTCAGAAATTTAGAAAAAAATTAAATTTTTGTCATGAATTTGAAAATTGAGACAGAAAAGTTGAAAAAAGGGATTAAAAAGTCAAAAATCTTGGCGGAACAAAACTCGTCACTTTTATTAAACTACTAAAATAATATAACTATGTATTCTAATTTGCATGTTCATGCAATATGGAGCACTATTGTATAATTAGTGTATAATTTTTGTAGGGCAATTATTACTTACAGATTTCATGAATTTGTAGATTATAATTTAAGAGCATTGGCTTACATCATTGCAGACCACTAATAAACTAAGCAATGTTACTGTTTCAGTTCCAAGCTTCTACATCACTCAGAGAGATGAGTTGGTTATTATATAGAATGCTGATAAAGAGGGGTCAGTGGTTATTTTGAATAAGGTTGATTATCAGAATAAAGCTATGTGACAGCTTAGTGATGGAAATTCATATCACACCCTTACTAGTTACCCCACTAACAAATTTCATATTGACCTGAAACATATTGTCAAAGATGGTTTAGCTATTTGTATTATAAATTAATCTATGCTACAGAATCTGTTAGCAAAGTTCTGGATGTACAGAATCTGTTACCCCAAACACCGGTGATTCTGGTGTTCCATCATTAACAGAAAAAATAGTTTCCTCCTAATTATAGTGGGAAGCTTAATGAGGGTCTTTCCCTCTTTATTGATGTTTTACTACAACCTTTTGTTCTTAGGCTGAATTGATTTGTTAAGGGAACCGCCCATGTGTTACAGTTTCTTGAATATCTTAACTGGCTCCCAATTATGATTTTGTTACTACTGATATTACATCTTTATAAACCAGAAGAGATACATAGACAATCTGACAATCTCTTGTGGATACATGGAGGAATGAAAAATGAATTAAAAACTCTGATTGAAGCTTTAAATATAAATGATTTAAACTTGCGATTTACATAGCTCTATAGAGAAGACCAGGTGGATTTTTTTAGATTTATACATTACTATCAGAGATCTTCAAATTAATTTTTCTATTTATCAATAAAGTAGTACAAAGTATATGTTAATTCATGCCAGATGTAATCACCCTAGACATTGTATTACGGGTTTTATTATTTAGACACTTCCTGCATCTTAAGATTGTTTTCCAGATGATGATTTCTTATAAAAGGGGGGGGAAATTAAACATTGTTTTGTAAAATGAGGATATAAACCCTGAAATAAAAGTAGAGCTGTAACCAAAGGAATAGGTCTGATCTCATATGATCAGAAGAGAAAAGATGTGGTTGAAACCCAAGAAGGCATAAACGATGATGGAGATATTATCAGTAGCACACATACAGATTTAAATGCCAGTACTGATCAAAATAAAGACCACAAAATGGATAAGGTAAATTAACCATTGGTGATTGTTTATGTACTCCATGTGAATAAATCTTTTTGCGAGGGTTTAGGGCCAAAGCACCCTGGGCTCTAAGGATTTCACCCCCTATCTGTAGTAGTTCATAAACTGTAACATATAAACTATGCTGTGGATTGTATCCCTTATCTGTAGTAGTTCATAAACTGCAACACATATATATAGCAATGATGTAATAGAAATACAAATTAATAAGCACTTTTTTTTGCAGAATGGATAAAGAAAACAAGACCTATTATAGACCAATACAACTACTGGGTTTTGAGATACTTCACAACTACAATATATTGATTTTCCTGCTAATTTTTATCTTTTATAGTCTGACACTAATTGGAAATGCCACGATTATCATACTGGTGTCTTCCAGCCCTAGTCTTCACCATCCAATGTACTTTTTCCTCTGCAACCTTTCCATATCAGACCTCATACTGACCACCAGTATTGTACCTAATATGATGTATGGTGTATTGAAAGGTGGAATAACCATGTCTATTGATGCCTGCATCACCCAGTTTCAGTGTTTTGGTATTGCCATAATGTCAGAATGTCTCCTTCTTGCAGCAATGTCCTATGACAGATATCTAGCCATTTGCAATCCACTGCACTATATTCACATAATGAACAAAGAAAATTGTCTCCGACTTGTTATTTTATGTTGGTTTTTAAGCTTTGCAATGTCATTTGTGATGATGATATTGGTAAGAAAGTTAAATTACTGTGGTCCTAATATAATTTATCATTTTTTCTGTGATTTTGCTCCAATCTTGCAACTTTCTTGCTCCACAACATTTAAAGTGGAATTAGTGCAAAAGTTTCTTGCCTGTCCTATAACGGTCATTCCGCTTGTATTCATTATTGTAACATATACCCACATTATCATTACTATACTGAGAATCCCATCCAACTCTGGAAGACAGAAAGCCTTTTCTACTTGTAGCTCACATTTAGCAGTTGTAGGAACCTTCTATGGGTCGTTGATTACACTTTATGTTGTTCCATCCAATAGCAAAAACACATTAAATGCCAACAAAATCCTGTCTTTGCTGTACACAGTGATTACTCCATTACTCAACCCCATTATTTATAGTCTGAAAAACATGGAGATACGCTTGGCATTAGGAAAACATATAAGTGTTTGGAAAAGAACATACAGGAGATAAAAAAAAATACACATGGTTACTTTTCCCTAAAGTAAACACTAAATAATATGTTGGGTAATTTGCAAATTCTCTTTTATTGTGAAATTTTGGAATTTAAAATCCAATTTCTAAAAGTAGGGATGAATCTTGGTTTCAAATTTAACCTGGTTTCAATAAGCTGTGGATTTTTGAAATTTTCGAAAAACTCTGGAATTTTATCAAAAATGTAGAAAGTCAAAAATTTTAAAATGAAATTTCAAAATTGAAAATCACATTTAAAAATCTAAAATTCTATCCAAAAAAATCAAAAATTCCTATTGAAAATGAGAAAAATGCTACCAAAATTTGCAAATGCATATCTCATTCAATTGGGTGTTGAATCATGCCCTCCACCCAATTACATACAAAGTACTGGGGAAAGAATATGAGAAAACTATTTCTCCGTCTGAGTCGGAAACCCAACAACATTCAACTTTACACGTTGATGATCCTTCATAACACATTCTATGGTAGTTATTGAATCACCTCACATACGAAGACAGAATCGCACAGAGAATAATTCTGCTGAAAGAAAGTTTATAATTTTTGAGACTTTTCTGGACTATTTGTTAAATTTAATTCCATGCCAATATAAAGATCCCGAGGCTTCCATCGTAAAAATTGTGGCAATTGATCGACACGTTGGTATCCGAAAATGAATGACTTGATGCAAAATTTGGGCATGGGCCTCCTAAAAATCTGCACCGCAAACCAAATAATAATTTCCATTGAAAACATCCAAATTCATCATTAACAATTTTTTAAAGGCACTCATTTTAAAACAGACAAACACACTTTACCCATACACCTAGATTTCTTACACTCCTTGTTAGTTTTTATAATTCCTAAAGGCCATTTCCGTTCCCTCTGACTTAAAGGCTTTAAATACCTTTTTCCATTTTCTTCTTTACATCTCTAACACATCAAATAAGATAGGGAGAGAACAGGCTTCAAAATTCCCCTCTGAGTGATATGCAAATAAGGAACAAAGACTTCCGGGAACTTACCATGGAAGCTCTATGGAAAGCTATGTCTTTAAAAAGACTTCTACGGCATTTCACAAGCTAAATGCAAAACCAGAGCGGCAACTACAGACCGGTTTCGGCTTTATTGAGCCATTATCAGTGTAGTGCAGGCCTCTGGTTTTGCAGTGTGAAGCGCCTATCAATCCGCCAACTATCTACAAATCAATCCACCAACAATCTACCATCAACCCACCAACCAATCTGCAAACAATATACTATCAATCCACAAGCCAATTAATCCACCAACAAGCTACAATCAGTCTACCAAACAATCCACCAACAATCTACCATCAATCTGCCAACAATCTACAAATCAATCCACCAATAATCTACCATCAATCCACGAACCAATCCACCATCAATCTACCAACTAATCTACCAACAATCTACCATCAATCCGCCAACAAATCCACTAACGGTAGGCATACACGGCATTGATATTCCAATCGATTTGATCAGTTCAATCAAATTGATCGGATTATCGAAGACACTTTTCCTGTTTTTGTATAGACAGATCAGCAATTTTGATCGGTCTATCGAAAAAAACCCGATCGAGCAAAATGGAAAATTTTCAATCAACCCCATCTACCAGAACCAGACCTTCCATAGATTTCAGCTTGAAATCTATGGAAGGTCTGGTTCTGGTAGATGGGGTTGATTGAAAATTTTAAAAAAGATTGTTGGTGCAAGGTAAGGTATATTTGTTCAGTTCTTCTTAACGGATTTACGGTCGTTTTGGACAATCGCAAATCCGATCAGAAGAATATTGGACCATGTATGCCCACCTTTACAATATACCTTCAATCCACCAATTAATTCACCAACAATCTACCATAAATCCACCAGCCAATCCACCAATCAATCCACCAAATATCTATCATCAATCCACCAAACAATCCACCAACAAACTCAGCCAAAATGATTATATTGTATGCAAAAATAGAGGCTTTAAGCTGGGTACACACGAGAGGACTATTTGTCCTGACCAAGTGTTCACTACTAGTGAGCGAATCCACCAATCCAACCCACAAACAATCCATCAATCTAACAAGCAATCAACAAACCATCACTCCAACCAATCCACCACCTATCTACCAACCAACCCTCCAACCAATCCACCACCAACCCACCATCAATCTACCAACCAATCAACCATCCAATCCACCAACCATCCCTCCAACCAATCCAACACTAATCCACCATTAATCTACCTACCAATCCATAAACAATCTACCAATCAATCCACCAACAATCCACCATCAATCCACCAACCAATCTGCCATCAATCCACCAACAATCTACCAGCCAATCAATCCACCAACAATCTATCATCAATCCGCCAACTATCTTCCAATCAATCCACCAACCAATCTGCAAACAATCTACCATCAATCCACCAACAATCTACCATCAGTCTACCAACCAATCCACCAACAATCTACCATCAATCTGCCAACAATCTACCAACCAATCCACTAAAGGTGGAAAAAAAGTGTCAGTTTTCCCGCGTCTGATTGCGATGTGATCCGCACAATGTTGCATTATCAGAGCGCATGCAATTCGCAAAACAGCAGCACAGACCAATTGGCCAACACAACTGTGCACTTTTTGACTTGTGATTGAAACACAATCGTGATGGAATTGCATGTTAAAACCTGCTAAAACCTGCTAGTTTGGCCAGTACCAAAATCTCCATTATAATTTGGACATTAAGGTGCAAAAAAGTGAATTGGGCACTGAGGGTTTTTGAAAGTTTAACTTACTAAACATGTATGTAAACTGAATTGCATCTCCCTATATTTGTTATTGGGGAACTTTTCCTGATACAGGGAAAGAATGGGGTTCCTTATGCCTCCTGGTGGATGACTGCTGCAAGTACATGACAGGGAAAAAAGCTTATCTTAATCCCTTTAGCTTATTAGGTGTAACATTGTGAGACAAATGAGCCAAGCTAGCTCGGCTTGGCTCAAATTTCTTTTGTGATCTTACAATCCAAGCTTCACCTATCTGTACCATAATAATCCCAATATCAATGAAACAAACACAATAGTACTTGAGAGAGCCAGACATGGTATTAATCCATTAGTGTCATATGAATTAATTGAAGAAGTAGCACAACATGTTTCGACCTGCAAGTGCCTTCCTTGGGTGCAGGAGGAAGGACTACTTGCAGGTCTGAAAAATGTGCTTCTTTAATAAATCTGTATGACATGGATGGATTAAAGGATAACTATACTAAAGTTTAAATTTAACTATTTAAAAATGGAAAGTACCTGGGGCAGGGGGGTAGGATAGATTATTCCTACCTCACAATATCATTTCGTTTTGGAGCTACAGCACGTACAGTTTTCATTTGCCAGGTTAGTCCTGGACTAGTCCTGTATTAAAGATACAGGGTTATTCAATAAAAGTTCTTATCATTTAAAATGGTGCTAATTTTGCCCCAACCAATCAGATGTTGGCTTTCAAATGTTAAATGATATCTGATTGGTTGGGGCAAAATTAGCACCATTTTAAACAATAAGAACTTTTATTGAATCTCCCTGATAGTGCTGAAGCCAGGAGAAAGATTGTCAGGACCAGTTTTCTTTGGGCTGGTAATCCTCACAAAAACAATATTGGGAGGTAACAATTCAAATTCTGTATCTCTGTCCCGAGTACTTTTCATTTTAACTGTATTTAAAAAATTTTATACACACGATAGTTATCCTTTAAAGGACAACTAAAGTCTCCAGACAACATTGTCCCAATAGAGAGAGCACATTCACAAACATACAACACACTGTATCTCATCTCTCCCTTTGCTGTGGCCATTGGGTGATTTATGAAAATAACCTGTGAGTACTAGGAGTGAGCTCCCACAATCCACATTAGCTGGGTAAAAACCCAGCTAATTGTTGGCGTACAGGAACATGCTCTGTAGTGCTCAACAGATCAAAACAAGGAAGTTGCAGCCTTGCTTCCTAGAAGCTGACAGCCAATCACGTTACAGAACAGAGATCCTCCCTCTCACTGACACAGAACAGGGATTTCAGTTTTTAGTTTTCAAACACATTCAATGCTCCTGTTTTGGACAGACCTTTAGCCTGGACAGTCATGGGATGGGGGATGGGGACTATACAGGCCTGGGGTTGCTGAGGAAAATGGGTCCTCAGCACCCTGGTATCTATTGGTCACCCCCCCGGCAAAAATCAGGGTTCCCTTAGTGATAGGACTGATTGGCTAGGCACCCCTTGGGCAGAATTCAGAGTTCCCCTAGTGATTAAAAATAATTGGCTGTCCCCTTTCTCCTTAGCTACCAGGGGGTGTGTTTAGGGGATAAAAGCAGGGGTCCGGTCCGGTCCCTTCAGCCAGACTCACCACAACATCAGGAACTGCAGGACAGAGGAGCAGGATGGCAAGTTCGGCGGCAGAAATGGTATCTGAGTGGCTGTGTCGCTCCAGCAACCCGAACGAAGCAAGTAGGCGGCTGGCGGAGTTCCTGAATCCAGGACAGAGCGTGCGAGGCCCGGAGGCGGAATGGCTGAGCAGTGGAGGCGGATCCCGGGGGCGGAGTCTACAGCTTGCCAAAACAGGAAGGGGAGTGTCTGTTCCCATGGAGACCGGGGACGCGGTCTCTGAAGAAGCGGCCAATCCAGATTCAGTGGAGGCGGAGCTTCACGGCCGGCCAAGCTGAATGGCAGTGCTGTTCACTCAATTCCCCAAGCAAGTCAGACTGCTGTTCCAAGTGGGTCTGCTGGCAAAGGGGCTGTTTCACATGTTCCTCCCCCCTTCCCTTCTATTGTTCTCACAGGGCCTAATGTATCCAGCACCTCATCTGCAGCTACCACAGCTACGGTCCCCAGGGCACCTGCCAAGGAAGCACAGGACGACACTATGACACAACCACCTCAACTACCAGCTGGATCACCTCCTTCGCAGGCGGAAGCGGACATGGCAAAAGCTGCAGGTAATTACACCGACACATTTGCATCTGTAAGGGAGGCGTTTAATACGCTCTCAAATGTGTTTCTAGAATTTCAAGGGCAATACAACTCAAACACTGGTCAGGGTGCCAACACTCAAGTTACGGGCACTACGGCCCATAATAATTTAGCCATTACTAAAAAAGGGGAAGTTCAAGAGGAAATTACTACCTCTGAATCTAGCGCTGCTTCTGTTAAGAATGTACCAGAGTTTTTTCTCAGGGAGGTAGTGTCGTGTGAGACTACCCCCCTGGGCTTACATTTGCCAACGGCAGTATGGGAAAAAATTATAAAAGGCGAATACGTCGATATTCTTTCCTTGCTGCCATTGGTAAAGGAGTTCAAGAGTGAGAAGAAGTCAGGTGACTTAGAGGAGGATAGAAGGAGGCCAGTGGCACGTACATTGCCCAACTGGCTTCAGTCATTCTGTATCTATGCCAATGTGTTGACCACCTCAAAGCCTGACCTTGGCCCATCCCTATTTAAATATCTCGATATAGTGCTAGAAGCCCATAGAGCATATGGGGGAATTGGGTGGTTCGTGTATGACGAGAAGTTCAGACAAAAGAAATCAGTCCACCCACAGATATCTTGGTGTACGAAAGACGTAGACTTATGGCTCACTATGTTAGCCCCAAGACAAACTTTATTCCCTAACCCAATTTTTCTCAACCTAGGAAAACCTGCTCCAGCAACCAACCGCTCAAACACCTGCTGGGCCTTTAATGAATCATCTTGTAAATGGCAAGCCAACTGCAGATATAGGCACGAATGCTCTGTGTGTAACGGGGGCCATCCGGCCTTTCGTTGCATCAGAAAATTTAATCCCGTAGGAAAACAAGCTAGAGATAGTCAACCAAAACTTGAATACCCCAGTGATCTTATCAAAAATGCTGCAATGGCTAGAGCTCTACCCAAAGCGGCAGAAAGCTTCATTAATTAAAGACGGATTTCAAAACGGTTTCCGGATCCCGCTGGAAAAAATTAGACCCACGTTAATAGTCCCAGATAACTTAAAATCAGCTCGCATTCAGCCAGAAGTAGTTAGATCTAAGATACAAAAATAACTTTCATTGGGCAGAATAGCCGGCCCCTTCACTAATCCCCCCTTTCCAAAATTTAAAGTTTCCCCTTTGGGCTTAGTACCTAAAAAAGAAAAAGAGTGTTACCGTCTTATTCATTATCTCTCATTCCCATCAGGAGATTCAGTCAATGATGGTATTAACGATGAACTATGTTCGGTGTCATATACATCATTTGATGCCGCTTTAGATCTGTTGCGTCAGTGTGGTAAGGGAGCCTTATTGGCCAAATCTGATGTAGAATCGGCCTTCAGACTACTCCCCATTCACCCGGAATGTCACTGGACGCTGGGTTTCGATTTTGACGGAGGCTATTATTTAGATAAATGTTTACCCATGGGCTGCTCGTTATCCTGCTTTTACTTTGAAGTATTTGCAAGTTTTATTGACTGGGTCGTTAGACATGAAGCAGGTTCTGATAACGTTATTCACTATTTAGATGATTTCCTGTTTATCGGCCCGGCCAATACATCCACCTGCAAAAAAATATCTTTCTGTGGTTAACAAAGCAATTTGGTGTCCCAGTGGCGTTGCATAAGACGGTTCATCCCTGCACTTCAATCCAATTTTTAGGAATCTAGATAAACTCAGTTCTGATGCAATTTAGGCTTCCTAATTTAAGCGCCAAAAAACTCCAATTAAAAGAACTGCAATCACTATTAGGTCATCTCGCCTTTGCCACTCGAGTCTTACCTGTCGGCAGAGTTTTTAATAGAAGGCTCATTGACCTAACCATGGGCGTCACCAATCCTTCCCACCATATACGAATCTCGCATGAGTGTAGGGAAGATGGCCAAACATGTTGGCAACAAGAATTCCTGGAAAACGACTCCTTTAAATTTTATACTGATGCGGCAGCATCGGTAGGATTCGGGGCATTCTTTAACGGCCAATGGTCAGTTGGTAGATGGCCTGAACGATGGATAGATTCAGGATTGACTAAGAATTTAGTCCTATTGGAGATTTTTCCAATCATCGTTGCAATAGAATTATGGGGCGCTCGGTTAGAGAATAAGAGAATCTTATTGAGATGTGATAATATGAGCGTAGTTCAAGTCATAAATGGTTTGACATCAAGGTCTCCCCCAGTTCTCAGATTGCTCAGGCACTTAGTCTTGAGATCGTTGCAGTTTAATTTATGGCTTAAGGCAAAACACATCCGAGGCACAGATAATAAGACGGCCGATTCTCTATCTCGTTTTCAGTTTGGAGCATTTTGGGAACTGGAGGAGCAAGCAGAGACATCAGGGTTACCATGTCCAGAACATCTATGGGATTTGATTTAGAACCGCTTAAAAAAGTGCTGCTGGATTCACTGTCCATTAAAACTTGGACAGAGTATATATCGGCTTGGAATGCTTGGGTCCAATTCAAATCCCAGAGCAAAATGTCTGCCCATTTTTCTGATAGTAATCTCCTTGTTTGTTGGATACTGAACTACATGTCGGCAAATTATTCTTTATCCTATATGAAAAAGAGAGTAGCGGGAATTTCTTTCATATTAAAATTACTGGGGGAAACTGATTTTACTCGTTCCTTTTTTATAAAACAGTTTTTTAAAGTTATAGACAAATCAAAAATGTCCATAGATACTAGACGCCCCATAACTCTTCCCTTGTTAGAGAAATTAATCGTCATTCTCCCGAAAGTTTGTTTAGACGAATACGAAGTTAGCCTATTTCGCTGTCTGTTTGTACTAGCATTCTTTGCTGCCCTACGGGTAAGTGAAGCAGTGTCGCCAAGCAAAAAATCCCCTGGGGGACTAGATGAGGATGGTATATACTTGGTTCTGGACAAACTGTGCATAGTACTAAAACACTCTAAGACAGATCGTCTGGGCAAGGGTTTAGTTTCTTGGCTTGGCCCCTTAGCCATTCCTGATCTTTGCCCGATTAAAAATTTCCTAGCATTTAAAGCTAACCGCCCACAAGCTCCCGGTCCCTTCTTCATTCACAAGGACAAATCCTTTGTTTCAAAATTCCAGTTTGCCAGAGTTCTGAGCCGCTCTTTAGTATTATTGGGGATTCCTGACAAGAACTTCAGAACCCACTCATTCCGTATAGGAGCTGCCACTCACGCATCTTTGCTTGGGCTCGAGACTTCTTCCATAAAACGTATAGGACGATGGCAGTCAGATAGATATAAAAGTTATGTTCGCCCCGACCTTGTCCATATGAATTGATTTATTTTCTAACAGGTGGGGTCCTCAATATTTGGATAGTGGGTCATTCCTTTGTGAATTGGTCAAATCGCAGAGCTGAAAAGCAGGTCTACGGAGTCAATCTAAATCTCGACAGATCAAAATATAGAGTTTTTTGGATGGGTACAATGCTGTTTTAACACCTTACTCTGGGCGTTCCTATAACACCTCTTAGCCACTATCCAATCACACCCTTAACACCTGGCTGTGATATGCTAATTGGGATTTTCCAGGGTACATAATTGCCACAGATTCTTGTACAAGTCATTCTGAATTGAGAAAGCCAGTCGGATGACTAGCGAAACGTCTTCAAGAACTACATTTCAAGTCCAGTTGATCTAATTGAATACAACAGATATACCATGACCTGGATGAATGAGAACCTTCACAAGCATGTTAACTAAGTGTTAATTGAAATAAAGTGTTGCGGCCTTTTTCTCCCACCTCTTTGTGTCGGTGTGAATTATTTAATTGTCAGGTTAATTGGGTTCTCTGTGGTTTATCACTGGGAGGGACTCCATCATCCCTTGACCATGTCCTAACAATTATATAATCCTTTACTTTACATACAAAAAGAAAAGTAATCTTTGCAGTGTATTTCATAGATATCATGGATGTAAGAAACGGAACACTAACATTTTAGCAAAAATAAAAATAATAAAAGTAAGTCTGGGGAATAGAACCTGTAATTTGTACATTTACTCTGTCTTGCTAAAAGCAGAGCTCTTACCTCTAGGCTAACAGAGGGACAATAAAAAAACAATGGTACATGTAGAACCTTTTATTAGGAACATAATGGAAGCAAAAAATAAAGGTGAACTTCTGAACTGTGTGTGTTTCTAAAATTGGCAAATTACCAAAAGAGCCACCACTGAACAAGCTGAAAACTAAGGTACATTTAGAAGCTTTATCTTTTCCTTGGAACATTAAAAAAAAAAGTCCAGGGTATTGAACTTGTGACCTTCTGAACTTGTGACCTTCTGAACCTGGAGCCTTACCCGGTGCACCACCACCAAACAAGTAACATATCTAGGTACATTTAGAAGCTTTATTTTTTGCTACAAGAATTAAAAAAAAATAGAATATGGAAGTCCCTGATAAGACATTGAAAGCTGCTTGTTATCCTGCAGTTTATTTTCCAGCAACTCGCACTGACTTGTAAATAACACTGATTATATAGGTGTTCTGAGAAGAAAAACTTTCACATTAGGTTTTTTAAAATGTAAGTTTAGTTCTCCTTTAATACCAAATCTGGCTCTCTTAAGTACTCTTATATTTTGTTTCAATTTATATTGGGTTGTGGTGAGACCCTTTTACTGAATTGCAGAGTCATTTGAATTCACCTTACTTTGGCTACAGGTAACAATCTTTCCTTGTTTGTACCATAATAATGTTTGTGACCAATTATTTTTACACCTTAGAGAATTTTGTCTGAATTCCCAGCATAATTGCTTTATTAGTTTATTTATTTATTAGCAGAAGACACATCGCTGTCAGAAATATACAAATTATGTGCAGATATTTGCAGTGATATCATTATATAAGGGTTTGAAACCTTAAGGCACAAGGAAGGAAATCCGTAAATTATATGAACAATCAAAAACCTTTAAAAAAAAGATAATTTCTCTGAAATAAAAAAAGAATATATATAATCTTGAATAAAGCCTGCTAACGGTAAGAGGAATGCATTGTTACACAATATATAGCGTCTGTTGTTTTGGTGTTAAAAAATATCAGGAAATCACAGGTGCACATTGTAGATTATAGACAAATTATTTGGCTACTGGTTCCTCCTGATAAATATATTCAACAAACACTCCATTCAACATTAACAGACCACTCCTGTGTTTTCCTTGGTGCTTTGCTCTTCATTGTTCCCTTGAAAAATAGCTAAGGAAGGAGGGAGATCACTGCCTGAATATACATAGTTGAAAGCAAATTACAGTTCAGACTTCTTGATTTTGTCTGAAATGTTAAAAATAAAAAATATGTACTATTCTAAATACAATCAGCGTGTTAACCGCAAGATAAAATAGTAAGTGTGCAATTTGCAGCTTTTTAATAAGTGGGTGCAAGGGCGTATTTTGCATTTAGTAGCCTGTTCTGGATGAGATGATCTTTATAGGTCAATACAGCAACATCTCAAAATTTAAGAGAGCATTTGAACAGATGTAGTGTGAGTTTTTTGCCATTGGGGGACTTGATCTTAAACACATCAAAACAGTTTGAGAATTACTTCTAAAGATTTACAACTTAGTTAAAAATGTGTGACCTTCCAGATTTGTGTGACCTTCCAGATTTGTGTTACCTTTGCTTTTTTGGAAGGGATTTCATCTTATTATCATGATATTGTAACTAAATACCCTTTATTTACATTGTATTCAAGTGAACAGGTAGAATGCTATTGCATGTGGACTAGGGATTTAGCCTAAATAGTTCTACCACTGTCCTTCTATTGTATACATTAATGCAATATGGAGCACAGTTTGCATATTGTACAAGTATTATTCTTCCTCTTTACAAGACACTGGTAAGGCCTCAGTTGGAATATGCGGTACAGTTTTGGATTCCCATCTATAAATCAGAACATCTTGGAAATGGAAACAGTTTAGAGAAGGACAACTAAATTACTAAGGGGGATGGAGGGACTGGCCATATCATGATAAGTCAAGTTTGGGCTGTTTACATTGGAGAAGTGACAATTGGGTGGTGATATGATCACTTTATACAAATATATTAATGGGCCATAAAATAAACCTTCTGGTGCATTGATCACACAGGTCATTTTAGAGGATTCGTGGATTTCCATTAAGATTAGTAGAAAAGTATCTTCAGGTTAGAAAAAAAAAGTGTCCCTAATCAATTCAATGCCCTACTGCTAGGTAGGGTTCATGGGCAGGCTAAAAAGTTTTACTTGTTACAAAAAATACTTCTGTAGAATTCTACCAAAGTGCTTTACTTTTATGTTGGTAACGATAAACTAGGTGAGTTTAAATGATCACCAGACTAATGGTCTGGATGCTGCCGGGAAATAAGTTTTGCACAGCCATAGGACATAAAGAAGAAATTTTGCATATCTCCGCCCCTTACTCTAGGGAACCTGGCAGTAAAAAATTACTTCTTGTTTCTTAGATTTTGTGGGCAATGCTATTCATATAGCATGAGACTGCAAGATACCTTCTGTTATAGAAGGCTCTGCTTCATTTCTATGCTCTGTGGAGGGTTTTTTTGCTCCTTTTAGCCCACCTCTACTTAAGCTTGTCAGCTGCCTTGGCTACAGTTCAGAAACTGTAATATGCAAGCAATGATGTTGACAAAAAATAGAAATTGAAATAACTATTTTATTTGCAGAATGAATCAAGAAAACAAGACCTTTTATGGACCGATACAACTACTGGGTTTTGAGATGATTCGCAACTACAATATATTTTTTTTCCAACTCATTTTTATCTTTTATAGTCTGACACTAATTGGAAATGCCATGATTATCATACTGGTGTCTTCAAGCCCTAGTCTTCACCATCCAATGTTCTTCTTTCTCTGCAACCTTTCCATATCAGACCTCATAATGACCACCAATATTGTTCCTAATATGATGTATGGTGTATTGAAAGGTGGAGTAACCATGTCTTTTTCTGCCTGTATGGTCCAGTTTCAGTGTTTTGGCATTGCCATAATCTCTGAATGTCTCCTTCTTGCAGCAATGTCCTATGACAGATATCTAGCCATTTGTAATCCACTGCACTATATTCACATAATGAACAAATTATATCGCCTTCGCCTTGTTATTTTATGCTGGTTTTTAAGCTTTGCGTTTTCCTTGGTAACAATGATATTGGTAAGCAGGTTAAATTACTGTGGTCCAAATATCATTTATCATTTCTTCTGTGATTTTGCTCCAATTCTGCAACTTTCTTGCTCTGACACATTTGGAGTGGAATTATTGCAAAAGTTTCTTGCCTGTCCTATAACTGTCATTCCGCTTGTATTCATTATTGTAACATATACCCACATTATCATTACTATACTGAAAATCCCATCCAACTCTGGAAGACAGAAAGCCTTTTCTACTTGTAGCTCACATTTAGCAGTTGTAGGAACCTTCTATGGGTCGTTGATTACACTTTATGTTGTTCCATCCAATAGCAGTAACACATTAAATGCCAACAAAATCCTGTCTTTGCTGTACACAGTGATTACTCCATTATTCAACCCCATTATTTATAGTCTGAGAAACATGGAGATACGCTTGGCATTAGCAAAACATATAAGTGTTTGGAAAAGAACATACAGGAGATAAAAAAAAATACACATGGCTAAATTAAATTACATACTACCTTGAATGAGGGAAATTTTTAAAATAGTCTTTTATCTTGAAATTCTGCAGTTTAAAATCCCATTTTCTAAAAATGAGCTAATTAGAAAAATATTTACATTTGTATGTTACTTATAGATGCTCCTAGTAAGGACAAAAGAAGGGATGCATGGAAATGGGAAGAGGGAAATATGAAATATTTCACCACTTACAACAGTTCATTGCAGCCCATCATTGAATTACAACAGGAATGATAAAAAGGAAATTATGTTTTGTTTCTTTTAAGGAACTAAAAGGTTTTCTCCAGAGCTCCTAATAGTGGGAAAGTTGTCACTTTACAGGGTTGGTATTACAAGCAATTTATTTAGTTGCTTCAATTATGAAGGTATCAATAATAATAAAGGCACTGTTCTCTGGAGAGCCTCTGCTTGGTACCGATAACACTCTCTGTTCTACTAGGCAGGCCTTGTCATAGTGTGTGTGTGTGTGTGTGTGTGTGTGTGTGTGTTTGTGTGTGTGTGTGTGTGTGTGTGTGTGTGAAAAATACCAACCCCAATATCTTAGAAATCATGTATGTGTGTTGATTTCAATGCATGTTTTTATTTGTTTAGGGTCAACTCAAGTCAAGGGCATCTCCTGCATACAATTCAATATTGCCTTAGTCACAATCTAGAGTTAAGGAGGCTATACACATAAACATAACCATTGTACATTCCTAATATCAAATACTCATTTCAGTATTCCAGCATATCCAATGAGGAACAAATCAGACTTGCCTTTTTCATGCGAGTGTTAAGAGTTTCATATTTTAGCTTTAAATTTCCCAGGGTGTAGGGGTTCAAGATAATGATGGCAGGGAATTTTATTTTATAATATTGTAGATTTTCTGCTTATGGTGAACCAACTTTCCAATTAAAATATTATTTCAATAAACAACCAAACCTCTTTTGTGATTAGTGGTAAAAAATTAACGGGGAGATTCAATATAAAAATACTACTTACAATCGCGTGATCCCGCGATACAATACCAGACGTAAATGAGGTTACTTCTGGTATTGCATTGTGGGATCGTGTAAAGGCAAGAAGCTGTGGTTGTGCGGATTTTAAGTCCCCATACAAAGCCCTGTTATTTTCCGGACTCCCACGCTACCCCCTTAACCAAAGGGGTTTTGTATCAGGTGCAATGCGCTATTTCCAAAAACATTTGGATATGGTGCAGTGCCCTAAAATACATGTAAAACCCACGTTAACTCGATATTACTTAACTCGGTTACAGGTTAACGTGGGCTTTACAGAGATTTCAGCAATATTGAATCTCCCTGCAAATGTGCTAGTTTGTGACCAATTACTTTTACACCTTAGAGAATTTCTTCTGTAGCCCCAACACAATTCTGTTATAGTTAAAAGCTTCTTAGGATGATATAAAAGTCAGCTAAGGCAAGTGTACACATGTGTATCCCATTTCCATGTAGATACTTTATATGGTCATCTAGGCAGAGAATCTACTAGAATGTCTACTACCAGCTGTGGATATTATTACTAGATAATGTATAATATCAATTATCTAGCTCCAGCAGAGGAAACCGCAATATCGAAATTAATACAAGGAAAAACATAAAAGACAAATAATATACAAATCTACACATATTTATATTCTTCAAGTGGAAGTGGTAAGTGGAAATTAAACCCAATAAATAACTTACTCCCATCTCACATTATTTGGCTAACAGATCTTTAGTTCTTCTGTATAATTTCACTGAACAATGTTCTGTTCTAAATTAGCTGTTCACACTCTGTGCTTCCCTGTGTTTCCCTTGGTGCTACACTCTGTATTGTTCCCTTTAAGAAAGGAGGGAGATCACAGGAATACAAAAAAGTCATGTGTACCATTATAAATGCAAATATAGCAATAGCCACAAGATGAAATGGTAGGTGTGTATTTTGAAGATATTTAATAAGTGGGTGTAAGGTTTTAATTGGTGTGGACTTTGCTGGATAAGATGATGATTTGTAGGTCTATACAGCACACGGTGTTCAGTTAGATTTATAACATGATTAGAACAGCTTTAGTGTGAGATTTTTGTCAAAAGGGAGGGGACCAGGGCTTAAAAGGCATGTCCACCCTTAAAACAAAAAAAGGGTCAGTTACCTACTCATAACCCCAGCTGATATATGTTACACTTTATTACCTGCATTACTAACCAGATATTTAAGGATAATTATTGTCCCCATTGTGGCCGAGAAATCTGGCCCCTCCCTCCATGCAGTCAATCAAGGCTGTGACAGCTGACAACACAACCAATGATTGACTGCTGTATCACCTGCTGCCTCCTCTGCACATGTTCAAGCTTTAAAGAAAAAAAAAACTATTTTAGCAGAGGGAGGAGTTATAGCAGTTGGGGTTACAGACAGATAGCCGACGAGTCACCAGTTTTTTGTTTAAGAACACTCATAAGAACATCTTTTAGAAAGAATGGCCTCCTTAAAATATGTTGATATAGCATAGTTTGTCCTATGAATTCATTACTGTATGCCTGCTATGCTTCTGGATGCCTCATGGAAACTGAGCAATTTAGAAACCTGTACTGAGCCTGTACTGAGCCTGGGCATGCGCAGAAGAGGCAGATAGGGGATTAAAATTTAGTCATTGGCTGTGATGTCAACAGTCAAATCCATAACTGACAGTTACTAACTGGAAAAACCAGGAAGCAGAAACAGGGGAAACAGGACATTGTGCAGGATTTCAGGTTAGACTTATATATTTCACATTTCAAACTATTACCGTTTAGGGTTTTGGGGGGTGATTTACCTGTATGTAAGTTTTCATTTTAGGGCTGGACTTGTCCTTTAAGGCCAGCAAAAAGGTAACATTTCACCTATAGTCCAAACATAAAGGGTATGGAGAAACCAAACTAGGGCACAGACTGTGCTGTGAAAAACTCGTGTTTATTCACACAGATATCCACACGACATGTTTCGAGCGGCATGCGCCCTTTATCTTGATAAAGGGCGCATGCCGCTCGAAACATGTCGTGTGGATATATGTGTGAATAAACACGAGTTTTTCACAGCACAGTCTGTGCCCTAGTTTGGTTTCTCCATACCCTTTATGTTTGGACTATAGATATGTAAGGGGAGGATTGGAATATCCCCTGGATGGTGGATGAAACCTATACATATACCAGCTGCCCGCCTCACCTACTATATTATGTAACATTTCACCTATTTATAAATAGCTCTGCTTTAAAAATATGCCTCTAAATTCAACATTTACATTAGTGTTTATTTGCTAAAGACCCCCCTTTAATGTTGGCAAATATTTGCTCACAGCCTGTTTTGGTAATGGCCAACACTTGAGAGCCATTTCTCCTTTCCCCCCAACACCAGACTTAACACAATGAATAATGAGTTGTCAGTGCACATCAACGAGTGGTTTAATAAATACGCTCTTTGCCAATGCGATTTCCTGCGATGGCGAAAATAGCAATTGTTTCTAAATATGCCCCTCGGTGTACAGTTAACACTGAATACAAAAAACATTTAAATCATTTGTAAAAAATATTTTAATGGTTTCTTATTTTTTCAGCAATTCAGTCATTTGTTGTCAGTAAAGATGCGAATGATCCGCTGTTTATTAAAAGACCGGAACTGAACTACTGCTTAGGTTCTGATTCCGTGTATCTTTACTTCATATACCTTTAATCAGCCAGCAAGGGATCGCAGACCCTCTTAATCCCCCCCACCACCACATAGTCACAGGCCCTATTGTTATGCCACTGGGGTAACTGTGTCGGGGGGTAAACCAATTATCTAACATCTACACCCCCCATAGAACTTTACTAAATGCAAACATGTATTATAATTATAAAGGGCCCTGGAATGTACATTGACCATCTTTTTTTTCTTAGTTTATACTGTTTCCCTTAAACAGTACATCATTTTTTTTCCTATGCAATTTCCCAGCTTCCAATACAATGTGTATACAATTGTACGTACGATAAAAGTACGATATCGAACATTTATAAAGACCACTATCTGAAATGCTTGCTCCATTTGATACATTAAATAGGAAAGGGATAGAACTGGACCACTAGCCATCAAATGTTCAGATGGGCAGGTAATTTAAATTGAAAGCATCATCCTTTATTTCATGCAAACAATATATAGTACAATAACAAACGCTGGTGCAATACTATACAGTTTGTCTGACATATTCAGTATCAGGTAACATCTGAACATTTACACACTGTAATAATCTTTCAAGTCCAACCTATTCACCCTATTTTTACTTTTTTTTTTTTAACCCTACCTAACAGTTGATCCAGAGGAAGGCAAAAATCCCAGCTAAAAAGGGGGAAAAATTCCTTCCTGACCCCAAACGGCCATCGGAAAGTATCCCTGGATCAACCAGATCTATATTCATTAATACCAGTAATTCTCAATATTTTTTAGTTTTAGAAACTTATTTAGGCCTATTTTAAAGCTATTTAATGAACTTGCCATTACCACATCTGCTGGAAGACAGTTCCACAGTTTCACCGATCTCACTGTAAAGAAACTGGGGTCAGAGTGCCCTTTACTATATGGGGGTCAGAGTGCCCTTTACTATATGGGGGTCAGAGTGCCCTTTACTATATGGGGTCAGGAGAATTGTAAATGATGGTAAGCTTAATTAAAAGTTTATTGAACCTTGCCACTCCACATGTATAGAAACTACAACCCCATCAACCAAAGCATGCTGAGATTTGCGAACTATTAAGACATAAATGATACATAGCACCCATTGATAAATAGCTCCCTTAGTGTTCCTGGAGATAATTCCCATCTTCTTTGTGCTTTATATGTGGGGACACCGAATGCAAAATAGGAGATTTCTCCTGTTTTCAGATAACCAGGGGGCAGTGCAGTCAGTGCAGTTGGTTGTGCACCGTTCGTGCAGCATTTTTCTACCGGCAACACTGAGTAATCGCTAGTGACAACGCTGCATGAACGGTTCATCTGAATCTAGCCGTAGTCCTCTATATGGGGATGGTTTTGTCAATCATTGGTGGTTGGTTGCTATTACTGCTGCAATGTGGGCTTGCTAGCCTAAGCTGGGAAAGCATTTATAATTTAGCCTTTTAATTTTTTGGGGGGGGCTGTGACCTGTTTCTTCTTTCCCCTGACCACCTTTTGAGGGCCGCACAATAGACAAAATAATAGGATGTGTATCACTTTAAGATTTTTTTCTATGTGCCTTTCACTTGCCCTCAATTGCCCCTGGCTGCTTTAAAGAGGCAGTGTGCAGTAAATTGCCCAGAGCCATTCCTGATTGTGATTGGGCCGCATGTTGGGCACTACTGTTCTAGCCACATCACACAGTGGTTATTACTGCTATTCAGAGGTAAAGTTTGCAAATATTTGCTTAAATAAACTACTGTTGCCAGCCATTTTTAAAACTTTTTTAATGGGTCATTAAACCCCCCAAACAATTTAAGCTTAAATAAATCTAATTATCTAATTCTGCATTCTCAAGTAGAAAAGTGAAGCTGTTTTGGAGGGTTAACTGACCCTTGAAAAATAATTTTAAAAAAATGCTCACTGAGTTTCATTGATTTGTACATAACTGCCTAATTTCTGATTAGAGGGTTCTTAATGTAAGGTCCTGAGTCCTGACACTTATTGTTCTTTATAAATTGATTGGTCTTTAGGCTCAATTTTGCCAGATTCACCTGCGTACTTTGTACTACACAGCCAGCCATTTAACATCTGTGCCAGCCCATACTAGTGGAATAGATGACTTTCCATTGAAGCCTTGCCTCAGATGGTAACCACAGATCCCTTGCCTTCTCTTGCTGTAAGTAAATCCTTACCTAGTCTTACCAATCTTCTGATTGGAGGGCTCTTAACATGAGGTGCTGATAATTGTTTTTTTTGTTTCTATATAAATTGGACTTTAGGCTCAATTTTGCCAGATTCACCTGCGTACTTTGTACTAAACAGCCTGCCATTAAACATCTGTGCCAGCCCATACTAGTGAAACATCTGACTTTCCATTCAAGCCTTGCCTCATCTGCTATGAAACTATTTCCTTGCTGTAAGTAAACCTTAAGTACTAATACCAGGGTTAATAGTTCACTTTCTGATTTTGAGGACTAGCAGGACTATGTACCGATAACAGCTCTCAGTGAATGGGGTTTACCCATTCCGAGACTTTAACACCAGCTATGTAGACTTTCGATATATAGCCCTGTAAAGCTCTAAAATTAAACATTTGTAAGTGGGTTTTGTTTTTAGGTTCTAACCACTGACTGAATTACTTTCTTTTGAAATGGATATTAGAAAGTCCTTTGCTGGAAAGTGTGCCCTTGCTAAGAAAATCCTGCAGACTAAATCAACAGCATTGCAATTCTCTGATATAGTAGTAGATGATGAAGAATCATTATTATCTGATGATATTTCAGCACAGTCTTTATCTGTCCAGTTGGACGATTCTGCATCTTCCAGTTCCAGACAGTTTCAGAGACAGTGGTTTCCATTCTTGATGAGAGAGAGACATCTTCCCTCAAGGAGAGCAAGACACCTTCCCAAGGGAAGAATGTAGCTGTTCCAGTTCCACATTGTTGCCATTTGATTTTGGAGAGAAACACAAGCGCCCTAGTCAACCAAAATTATTACAGTACCCTTCAGAGCAGTATGGCTTGAACAGGCGATGTTTTAGGTACCAATGGTTTAAAAAGTAGGGTTGGTTAGACTATTCTGTACAGTCAAACAGCACTTTCTGTTTTGCATGCCGACACTTTGGGTTAACCCATAAGAGGGTTCATAAAGATGCATTGTGTGCTGGAGCCTTTAAAAACTGGAAGCGAGCTCTAGATTCTTTTGCAGAACATGAGAAATCATCTAGTCATATGGCAGCAATGGCTTCATGGGCTAATTTCAGAGCATCACAAACTTCAGGTCATATTATTGATCAGATCTATTCAGCATCTCAAGCACAAATAAGATATAGACGTGATAATATGCTTCATCTTGTTTGTACAACAGAGTTTTTTGCAAAGCAAGGTATTGCATTTAGGGGTCATGATGGGACAGAAGAGAGCCATAATCGTGGTAACTTTATAGAATGTACTGTACAGGTATTTGGGCTGGGCAGACATGAGATGGGGGATGGGGCCTGGTCAGGTTCGGATGCTGGGGAGAGCTGTTTTAGCTTCTCTCAGCATCCACAGCTTTTAATTGGCTACGGTACATCAGGGCAAAGTAATAAGGTCCCTAGAGACAGGGGGTCATTGGCTAGCTGGGCAATAGAGGAGAGCTTAGAGGGCATAAAAGAAGGATCCAGGGTAGCGAACCCCACAGTTGTAACACTTCAAGCGGAACAGCAGAGGATCTTCAGCAAGATGACCAGTGCGGCAGAGCGAGTAGCAGAATGGATTCGGTGATCTAGTGATCCTGAGGAAGCGGAGCGATCTTTGACACAGTTCCTGGCAGTGGCAGCTATAGGAAGAAGAGGACCGTTGAGTCAGGAGGCGAAGCTAGCTGACGTCACAGAAGAGGAGGCAGAGTGCGGCTTTCCTTCACGCCGCAACGTCTAGCGAGGGAGTGTCAGTATCCAGGGAAACGGAAGAAGCCAAAGCAGAGGAGGCAGCCAATCAGGGAAGAGAGGGGGCGTTCTGCCGGCGGTCACCAATAGGAATGCCGGCAAAGAGAAAGGCCGCTACAGCTGCACAGGAAAGTGCAGGCTCTGAGTGGAGAGTGGCAAAGAAGCAGCCAGGGAGATCTCCAAACAGGAAAAAGGCATAGGAAGACTGGCAATGGTTTCCTGTGGCCATCCACTTCTCCACAGGTGGCTGCCAACACCAATTCTATTAGGGGTGGAGGCAGAGCTGTGACTCTCAATGTTCACTCCCTGCAGACTGCTGCTGCAAGTGGGTCTGTCAGGGTAGAGCCAGTCTCTCCTGTTCCCTCCCCATCCCTTCTTTCTGTTTGCACAGGTTCCTCCAGGCTTGATCTTGCTCCAACTGTAGCCAAAGCATCTGCAGAGCAAAGGGTTGTGGATGGCTTTCCTGGACCTGTTCCTGTGGGATCTTCAGTTCCAGTTCCTTGGTAACTATTAGAGAGGCGTTAAATACGCTCTCAAATGCTTTTCTTCATTTTCAAATGCCAGTTACAGCTAATACAGGGTTAGATCCTAGTGTTGCGGTAAGTAATGCTGATTTGTGCAACACAAATACAGTAGATAATATGGGTAATAGGGAAGCTCAAAATGCTGTTAGTACAGCAGCTACCAAGGAGTCAGAGGATGTCAGTTTAGGGTCTAATGTTAAACATCTCCCTGAGGTGTGTGTGAAGGACGTTATTACATGTGAAACCACCCCATTGGGATTACATTTGCCCACGTCAGTGAGAGACTTTATAGGTGAGGTTATTAAAGGTGAATATGTCGATATTTTGTCACTCCTACCCTTGGTGAAAGAATTTAAATCTGAGAAAAAGTCAGGTGATGCAGAGGAGGATAGGAGGAGACCAATTACACACAATTTTCCTAATTGGCTTTAGTCTTATTGTATCTACGCTAATGTATTATCCACAGCAAAACCAGAGCTTGGCCCTCACCTTTTTAAATATCTAGATATCGTGCTTGAGGCATATAGAGGTTATGGAGGTTTTTATATAGCGTGGTTTTTATATGATGAGAAATTCAGGCAGAAAAGGTCAGTACATCCTAATCTTTCCTGGGGTACAAAAGATGTGGATTTATGGCTGGTTATGATAGCCCCCAAGCCAACGTTATTCCATAATCTGATCTTTTAAAATCCTGAAAAACCTAGCCCAGCATTGAGCCGAGTTAACACTTGTTTGGCATTTAATGAATCCTCCTATAAATGGCAATCTCAATGCAGATACAGACACAAATGTTCAGTTTGCAGCGGAGGGCATCCTGCCTTTCGTTGCATCAAAAAATGTAATCCCTCCTTCAAACAAGCCAGACACACTCCAGCCAGAATTGAATACCCCAGTGAAATTATCAGGAATGCTGCAATGGCTAAAAATATACCCAAACCGTCAGAAAGCTTCAATAATTGAAGTTGGATTTCAATATGGTTTCTGGATCCCATATGACAACATTAGGCCAACTCTAATAATACCAGACAATCTCAAGTCAACTCAGCATTATCTAGAAATTGTGAGGTCCAAGATACAAAAAGAACTCTCTTTAGGTAGAATAGCTGTCCCTTTCAATGAATTCCCCTTTACAAAATTCAAAGTGTCTCCTTTGGGCTTGGTACCCAAGAAAGAAAAAGGATTGTTCCGGATGATACATCATCTTTCCTTCCCATCAGGTGACTCTGTCAACGATGGGATTAGCCAAGATTTATCTTCAGTGCCATATGCATCTTTTGACTCTGCACTGGAGTTATTGAGACAGTGTGGAAAAGGTGCTTTAACTTGCAAAAACAGATGTTGAAGCTGCCTTTAGGCTGCTTTCAATTCACCCGGATTGTCAATGGACCCTGGGCTTTCATTTTGAGGGATATTATTATTTTGATAATTGTTTGCCCATGGGATGTTCGCTATCATGCTCCTACTTCGAGGTGTTCGCAAGCTTCTTGGATTGGGTTGTCAGGTATGAGTCTGGTTCATCCTTCATCATCCATTATTTGGATGATTTTCTATTTGTTGGCCCCTCAAACATTGATAAATGTGAGAAATTGTTGAACACCTTTTTGTGGGTTGCAAATCAATTTGGCGTTCCTGTAGCTTTAAATAAAACTGTAAACCCATGCACAGTTATCCAATTTTTAGGAATAGAAATAGATTCCAATCACATGCAACTTAAGCTTCCTAATGAAAAATTAGTCCACCTGGGTGGGTAACGAAATTGGTAAGCACACTACGATCTCTTTATTCAAAAAGACGAGGCAAGATATTGCTTACATCCGTATGCTCATGCCAGAAATGATTTAATCTGGTCAGAAATAGTTCCACGTTTAGTTTGGCTGACTAAAGCTAAGAAAGGCTTTGGAAAAAGTAGGCGCAAAATTAATCTTTCGAATAGTAAATTTGCAAGAGCTTTACACTTCTGCACATATCGGCACAGAGAGCTCGAAGGTGGGGAAAGAGGCCTATATCGTGATGATGGGATTTATCTCTCCGATATCGGTTTAGACATATTCAATTCAGGTTTACAATCCGCAATTGAAAAAGCCTTAGCTTGGATGGGATCGATTAAAGGCTTTAAATGAGCTTGATGTGGCCAGTTTTATGAGAAGGATGATCAGTTTGAGGCTCATGGCTTCATTTAATTACAAGGCTGAGCCAAAAAGTTCCAGGTGGAAAGTTAATTATAGGGCTGCCCGCTGGGATATTAACAGGGGTAGGCTGGGAATTAAAAAGATGGTTAATTATTTTAAAGTTAAGAAAAATGTTATTCAAGTTAACTATATGGCTTCCCGCTGGGATTTTTAACAGGGTAGACTTGGAATTAAAAAAGATGGTTATTATTTGAAAGTTAAGAAATACGGCTGCCCGCTTGGATTTTAACAGGGCAGGCTCAAATTAAAAGGGTGATTTAAAGTTAAAATTTGATTAACATTGATTTTAAGAAATAAATAAAGTGTTGCAGCCTTTTTTCTCCCACCTCTCTGTATCAGTGTGCTTTATATTAATATCTAGATATCGTGCTTGAGGCATATAGAGGTTATGGAGGTTTTTATATAGCGTGGTTTTTATATGATAGAGAATTCAGGCAAAAAGGTCAGTACATCCTAACTTTCCTGGGGTACAAAGATGTGGATTTATGGCTGGTATGATAGCCCCCCAAGCCAACGTTATTCCATAATCTGATCTTTTAAAATCCTGAAAAACCTAGCCCAGCATTGAGCCGAGTTAACACTTGTTTGGCATTAATGAATCCTCCTATAAATGGCAATCTCAATGCAGATACAGACACAAATGTTCAGTTTGCAGCGGAGGGCATCCTGCCTTTCGTTGCATCAAAAAATGTAATCCCTCCTTCAAACACCAGACACACATCCAGCCAGAATTGAATACCCCAGTGAAATTATCAGGAATGCTGCAATGGCTAAAAATATACCCAAACCGTCAGAAAGCTTCAATAATTGAAGTTGGATTTCAATATGTTTTCTGATCCCATATGACAACATTAGGCCAACTCTAATAATACCAGACAATCTCAAGTCAACTCAGCATTATCTAGAAATTGTGAGGTCCAAGATACAAAAAGAACTCTCTTTAGGTAGAATAGCTGTCCCTTTCAATGAATTCCCCTTTACAAAATTCAAAGTGTCTCCTTTGGGCTTTACCCAAGAAAGAAAAGGATTGTTCCGGATGATACATCACTTTCCTTCCCATCAGGTGACTCTGTCAACGATGGGATTAGCCAGATTTACTTCAGTGCCATATGCATCTTTTGACTCTGCACTGGAGTTATTGAGACAGTGTGGAAAAGGTGCTTTAACTTGCAAAAACAGATGTTGAAGCTGCCTTTAGGCTGCTTTCAATTCACCCGGATTGTCAATGGACCCTGGGCTTTCATTTTGAGGGATATTTTATTTTGATAATTGTTTGCCCATGGATGTTCGCTATCATGCTCCTACTTCGAGGTGTTCGCAAGCTTCTTGGATTGGGTTGTCAGGTATGAGTCTGGTTCATCCTTCATCATCCATTATTTGGATGATTTTCTATTTGTTGGCCCCTCAAACATTGATAAATGTGAGAAATTGTTGAACACCTTTTTGTGGGTTGCAAATCATTTGGCGTTCCTGTAGCTTTAAATAAACTGTAACCCATGCACAGTTTTCCAATTTTTAGGAATAGAAATAGATTCCAATCACATGCAACTTAAGCTTCCTAATGAAAATTAGTCCACCTGGGTGGGTAACGAAATTGGTAAGCACACTACGATCTCTTTATTCAAAAAGACGAGGCAAGATATTGCTTACATCCGTATGCTCATGCCAGAAATGATTTAATCTGGTCAGAATAGTTCCACGTTTAGTTTGGCTGACTAAAGCTAAGAAAGGCTTTGGAAAAAGTAGGCGCAAAATTAATCTTTCGAATAGTAAATTTGCAAGAGCTTTACACTTCTGCACATATCGGCACAGAGAGCTCGAAGGTGGGGAAAGAGGCCTATATCGTGATGATGGGATTTATCTCTCCGATATCGGTTTAGACATATTCAATTCAGGTTTACAATCCGCAATTGAAAAAGCCTTAGCTTGGATGGGATCGATTAAAGGCTTTAAATGAGCTTGATGTGGCCAGTTTTATGAGAAGGATGATCAGTTTGAGGCTCATGGCTTCATTTAATTACAAGGCTGAGCCAAAAAGTTCCAGGTGGAAAGTTAATTATAGGGCTGCCCGCTGGGATATTAACAGGGGTAGGCTGGGAATTAAAAAGATGGTTAATTATTTTAAAGTTAAGAAAAATGTTATTCAAGTTAACTATATAGCTGCCCGCTGGGATTTTAACAGGGGTAGACTTGGAATTAAAAAAGATGGTTAATTATTTGAAAGTTAAGAAATACGGCTGCCCGCTTGGATTTTAACAGGGGCAGGCTCAGAATTAAAAATGGTGATTTAAAGTTAAAATTTGATTAACATTGATTGTAAGAAATAAATAAAGTGTTGCAGCCTTTTTCTCCCACCTCTCTGTATCAGTGTGCTTTATATTAAATAAGCTATTTGTTTAGAAATGGGAAGGAATCCATCATCCCTAGACCATGTCTGTTGTTACTAAAAAAAGTTGATCCTTTCCTACAGAAGTATGTTCCTCACAATGCTTTCTACACAGCTCCCTTGTGTCAAAATGGGTTTATTCAATGTTGTGTGGAAGAGATTTTAAGTAAGATAGTAAAAGAAGTGAAAATATCTGGCTTCTATTCAATCATGGCAGATGACGCTAGAGATAAAAACAAAGAACTTTTTTAACTTTGTATTCGATATGTGGAGCAAGAAAGTAACCGTACAGTGGAGCATTTTCTCGGCTTCACAGAACTGAGAGATTTTAATGCGGATACAATTACTGAGGCTATAGTAAACTCTCTAAGAGTCTATGGGATGGACAACATCATGTGTGTTGCTCAGACATATGATGGGGCAGCTGTTATGAGTGGAGCAACTGGAGGTGTTCTAGCCAAATTTAAACAGATTCATCCACAAGCTATCTATGTCCATTGTTATGCCTATGAGTTAAACTTGGTTTTGTGCTATACCTGCAAAGCTAACAAACAGGCTTCTGGGTTTTTTTTTTTAAACCTTAGAATCATTATACAACTTATTTTCTACTTCTCTTGTGCACCATCACAAATTTAACGAAGTGCAATTACAACTAGAATTAAAAGGAAATTAGCTTGTTTAACTTTGTCCAACCCCTTGGGCTTGCCATGTCCAGTCAATAAATACAGTTGTAGCAAATTTCTCAGCCTTTTTGAATTGCAGTCTTCCATGACAAGAGGTTTGTCTGCTAATATTAGCAAGGTAAGCACCATTTTTTCATTGTTCATGTTCCAGTCTTAATTAGGGACTACAGAGTGCTTCTATAAACTTCTAGAGGATCTTGATTTAACAAAGGCAGTAGACCACAAACAGGCTGTGTGTACTACTCTGACATCAATGCGCACACCTGAGAAAGTTCAGGAACTATATTTGAAATGTGTAGCTCTGTGTCGAGACAACAACATTGACATTTCAAGACCGGATGTAGGGAAAAAGCCAAAAAGAATGCAAGACAATTTGGTTGAGAAGCCAATGTCAAGTGCTACAAGGCAAGAAGAATACGATAAAACAGTTGAGGAGAAATCTCATCTTCCTTGCTTAGATAGAATGCTTTCTGAACTTGACAAGCGTTTTCCCACCGTACAGGAGGGCTTGATGAAGGGAATTCATCTATGTAATCCAAATTCTGACAACTTTCTTTCAGATGATTTAGAGGCTCTACCAATCCATTCCAACCTAAGCATGCCAAAGGAAGAATCTCTTGTTGCCAAAAATTATTTTAAGTTAAAGATACTTGATACAAATTATACAACGTCTAAGGTTTATGCAGAGTTGGACCCTCTAATATTCCCATCTTTAAAAAAAGATCTTTCAGTGCCCTGAGACGCCTGCACACTTGGCTGAGAAGAACAATGGGCCAACAACGACTGAATTATTTAGCAATCCTTGCCATTGAAAAATCTTATCTGCAAGATATCTCTGAAGATGCAGTTATTGACCGTTTTGCAAATATGCGACAGAGAAGAAATACGCTTGTGTATAACAGACCAATTTAAAATGTTTGTTATGGGTCTTTTATGGATTGTTGCATTATTTGGATCACTGCTTGAATTCCCTCCATTATTTTTAACTATTTTTCAGATAACTTGAAAATGTATTTGAGAAAGGCACTGAGTGATTTTTTTTTAAAAATCTTAACTGTATGTCTGCATTTATCGACCCGTTAGTCATTGCACTATATTGAAAGGAAGCACTTTTGCATTATGTACCATACATAATTTGTTAGTTAAGGAGAATCTAACACACACACACTTTCCCATCACTTGTCTTAAAGGTCAGGAAAATGTGTCTTGGGATGTTTTTTTTCCCTTTAAAAGTAAAAGGGATATTATACTGACCCCATTCCATCTACTAGCCAATAGTACCCAGGGTGAGTGCTGAGGACCAAAGTCTCTAGGTTCTTGGTTTACCTTCTATATCTTCAAATGAGTTTGTAAAACTTGCTGGGCCACCTTGCTCCACCCAACCCTCTGGCTTGACCAATAAGAAGATGCACCCTAAAAGAAGTGCATGCTCCAATTGGTCACTGACAGAAAGGAGGGGGAGCACAAAGTCCTGACAATAGCATCTTTATATGTATGTTTGTAGATAAAGGAGGTAAACCTAGGGGTGAGGTAGCCTCACAATTAACATCAACACCACAATAAACAAAACAAAATGGCCCTCCAAAAGAAAAAAAAAACACTTCATTGTTGATAAGCCAGACTTATCACTATTATTAAAAATAAATTATAAATGTGTACGAATATGATGAACCACAAATAAGTTATTAAATGGAACATTGTAAATTGTTATATATTATATTGTCAGTATCTGTATAATGAACACTGTAATATGCTATAAAATTAATGTTTATTAACCATAATCTGTTAACAAATACTACATAGACGTTATTAATACTGTTTAAGATGTATGAATATGCTGACTTCAATAAAACGAATTTAAAACCTAGGGGTGAGGACCGAGCAGTTTAGGTACTTTAAACTGAGAGGGGAGTATAGTTCCCCTTTAAACTTCCACATCCCCACCCTTACTTGTACCAAAGCGCACAACTTTGGGCTTATTTAATAAAAAAAAAAATTGCCTGTGTGTGTTGATCTGCAACAGATTAACAGCAATGATGCTTTTTTTTAAACTTAAAGGGCATCTATAGTGCAATTTGAAAAGAAAAATGTTTTCATTTAAACAAGTTCTATAATTCCCCACAACCCCAGAAGCACCTTTAGTTTCACTGAAATCCTTCTGATTGCTGAGATAAAGGACTTTAAAAAAAAAGCAGTGCTGACTAAGACCTGTTGCTACGTCTGTCAAGCCGCCCCTCCCCTTGACCTGTGACATGAACCACAGTAACACCATGCTTACTTTACGTGCGCTTTCAGGAGAAGGAGATGATCACGCTGAGTGTTTGCACTGGCTGGGGGGGGGGGCTGACAGATACTGGCTGAGGGGGGACTGACAGATACTGGCTGAAGGAGTATCTGGTAAAGGTGGGGTCAGTAATATTGGAAACTAGCAAAGTAGAGACAAACAAAGTCATAACCCCCTCCTGACTTTTACTGCTCACAGTAACAGACATAGATAAGCTGCTTGAAACTGAATGTGAATCCCCCCCCCTTCCCTTACTCTCCCCCTCTGCACATTAACCCTTTCCTTTCCCCTCCCATTTAAGTCAGAGCCTGCCTGGGATCACTGCTTAGGGTTAGAGAAACCTGCCTTTCAATGTCTGTACACAGATAAGATTTACTCACAGTCACAGTGCAATGCAACAGCCTCCGTTCTTTCATTAATCACCCACCACGTTCTGAAAACATGTTTTTAGTGGGAGGGAAAAAGCAGAAAGACAGGAGATTGAGCGGGCATCCAATAAATCCTTCTAAGGGGGGTGTTCATCAGGGGTCACGCTTACGTCTTCTACACAGACGGGTTGGGAGGAGTAAAGCAGGAAAGCGCATGGTATAGTCTTGAACAAGCCGTGTCGGCTTTGCAGAGGCAGACACACTCCAGGAAGGGGGAGTGACAGTGCGATATACAAGATTCCAGGATTTCTAGGCTATAAGGTAACTTTGAAAGGAATAGGTGGGTGAGCCATGAATAGCTAGAATTATGCAATGTAAACTAGATAAGTTATAGTTACACTATAGATGCCCTTTAAATAAACCATTATACTTACCATCCATAATAATCTTCTTTGCTTATCAGTACAAGTAAATGAGGAGACGGTTTAACAATTTGTTTAGTTCCACTTTTTACTTCTATTTATATTGGTTCAAGTTATTTGAATATTAGAAGTGATTCTGAAAAACCCTAGGTTTGTAAATTGCAAATCCTTCTCGCTTTGTTCTTTACCTTCAACTTGATATTGTCCAACATAGACCATAGACTCTTAACAATTATATGCTGGTTTCTCTTTTTGGCTAAACCGAAGTCTGGGTCTGAATAATGACACTTGGGAGACGTTCCCTATGGTAGCGGTCATCTATGTGCAGACAGAAAAGGAACAGTCCCAGTCTATTAGAATGCAGTATGCACTACTGAATTCTTTTCATGTTTTACTCTACTTGTGTTCTTACACCAGTCTAAAGTATTTATGGCTGATTTCTCATGTTCTGCAAAATGAAAAAATCTTATGATGATGATATTCTGTTTTACTGTTATGCACTGTTCAATGTTAAGAGAATTTCATTGGTTTAACCTGTTTCTAGTTGCAATGCATATGATATTACTTGAGCAGTGGGCAACACCCAGGACTTTGAATTTCTCTGCATTAGACTCATTTACATCTATGTGGCTGGCTGGCTCCATCCCTACCCTGTTCTATTTATTTTAATATGAACTAGCATTGTCTAGATGACTGGTTGGTGGAACTGTGGTGATTTTTTCTGGTGTCCTACCTGATCTGGTCTACCATCGGACCTCGCACAAAAGGGAGACTTCCAGACCCAGAAGGACTGGCACCTCCAATATGGAGAAACTCCTGAATGTCACTGTAAACAAATGATTGGGATGAGTCTTCCACCTAGTGGATATCAATCCTTTATTGTAACATATGGCAACAAACGTGAGGTGAGGAAAACACACTCCAGAGACCTCTCCCTGCCACGTTTCATGACAATATTCACTTCATCAGAGGGATTCTAAATAATTGTCAGTAATTGTCACATTGTTTGGTTTTTTTTAACCATGATGGTTTTGGTAACTTTCACATAGATATAAAGGTATTTCTGAAATGCTGTAAGAACATTAACACATAGTAACATAGTAATTAAGGTTGAATAAAGACATACGTCCATCAAGTCCTACCTATTCACCCTCTTTTTTTTTTAACCCTACCTAACAGTTGATTCAGAGGAAGGCAAAAAAAAACGGTAAAAAAAAAAAAAGGGGGGGGGGGGATTCCGTCCTGACTCCAAACGGCAATCGGAAAGTATCCCTGGATCAACCAGATCTATATGCATTAATACCAGTAATTCTCAATATTTTTTAGTTTTAGAAACTTATCCAGGCCTTTTTTAAAGCTATTTAATGAACTTGCCATTACTACCTCTGCTGGAAGACAGTTCCACATTTTCACCGTTCTCACTGTAAAGAAACCTCTCCTAACCTGAAGATGAAACTTCTTTTCTTCCAACCTTAAAAGATGTCCACGTGTCCTCTGATATGACCTATTAGTGAACAATTGCCTTAAGGGGAAGTTCAGTGCAAATACATGTTCTTTTCAGAAAAAAGAGCAATATTTTATCATCCCAATGACCTTGATCTGCCAATTCAGCATTTTGTCTGTTTATAAATAAATGCAACCGAAATACTGACTTCCTGTTTGCAGGACCCCTAGTATAGACCGTTATGGTCTTGCCCCTGACCCATCGCCAGGGTTGATTCAGTTGCTCAGTAGAGATCTGAGCATGTTTGACCCATCCAACAGCCAATCAGTAGAAATTACTGTTAGGAACATTCCAAGGAAGTGGTGCATCCTGCGAAGAAGAAGAACCATTAGAACCTGAAATGTCAGCTCACTAATGTCAACAGCAGGGAACAGCAAAGGGTATGAAATCAACTGATTTTTCAAAATGGGAGAGAATATCTAGAATAACTAAGAAGTCATTACACAAACTAACAATTTAACAAATAATAATTTCCACTGAACTGTCCCTTTAATAAAAAGGCAATGTTGGCAAACATTTTATTTATCACTCATTTCTTTTTGTGTGCAAATCTGCTGTAAAGTATATACTGTTTAGTGACCATACAGATCTTCTTTTAATAACTGGTTATGCAATATAAACATTGAATGAGGTTACACATATTATTACTTAGTTCATAACTTCATAATGCAGAAATATCCAGCCTGTGGTTGTTTGAAAACCCAACTCCTAGATACTTATGGCTTTATGCTGCAGCCAGGGAATGCTGGGAGTTGTAGCTTTCAAAACATATGTAGTGCAGCAGGTTAGATATTATCAGGCTTATTTAGAGTTTTTATCAAGACTGGTGCTAATTTTGTCCCAACCAATCAAATCTTAGTTTTCAAATAGTAAGTAACATCTGATTGGTTGGGGCAAAATTACCAGTTTTAAGTATACTGTAACTCCTGGTAAATAAGCCTGTATGTATTTGATGGGTGTGGTTTAATTAGAGGCATGTCAGGGGGCATGACATTAAAAGAAATTTGCGTATTCACTATGTGTTTCAGTTCCCTATTTAAAGCCCTGTTATGTAGACTAGTTAGGCCTCTGATGAAGTGCTGATTACAGCATGAAACGCGTCAGGTGGGACTAGTGGATGGACTAATGTTGATGTGTTGAAACTGCAATAAAAGTTACGTTTTCATTCTTACTGGATGTCTTTGCCTGCTGGATGCGCCGCCTTGGTGAAGGGTTCATTGTTTGGATATCCTGTGTCAAGTTCAGCGAAGGGCTCGGGGCATTAGCGCACCCGGGCCAGCCCATAATTAAGGTGAGCCCATCTAGCATTTTACCTGTGTTTATCTGGATTTACTATAAGTTTGTGTTTTGGATCAAGGAGCCTGATGAGTATAGAGGTCCCGCTGTTGCGGTGAATTCCTATGCGAGGGGGCCGGGGGCTAGTCCACCCGACCCATTTGGATGCAGGAGTGAGTTTGATTCCTTTTTACATGCAATCTGCACATTTAACACCAGAATGATCAAACTTATAAAAACATACTAGGATTGTATTGGGCACCTTATGTTTGCCTGTGTTAGGGGTTTTCTTTTGTTATAAATATTTGAACATAATGAATGTAGTTTTATTGTTGGAAATTTTTTTTAATAAATACCCAAACAATGAATACACAAATTATATTTTATTATCACATTATGCACAATTTATTTTATTAACAATATCTTTTTACCAGTGTTTTACTACCAATATTTATTCACCATTTTTATATCACGTATATGTTTTTTAATGTTTTAAATTGTCTACATTTTATATGGAATTAAGCATTTTTTAATGACCAATCAACTTTCAGGAACTACCCAGAGGGGGTGGCACTTTTTTATGAACAATGAACTTTCAGGGACCACCCAGATGGAGTGGTTTGATTAATTAAGCACCTTATTTAACTTTGAGATTCTGTTGCACTGACATCCCCTGAGGAAGGGGGCACGCTACCCATTGTGCTTTTTGATGTGTGGTTTCTAATAAATATGTTATATATATTTTGGAGTGCGACCCTCATTGTACATTTGTTTAAGATTTCATACTAGACAAGGCAACTAAAAAGCTTAAGGAGAGGTGGGCCAAAAGTAGCAAAATGCCCTCCACAGAGCATAAAATAGGAAGAAAGGAAGAAATGAAAGGATTTTATAGGCTAAGACCTTCCATGGATACAAGACCAATAACCCTTTAGCGTTTGGAAAAAATAGTGGAAATATTAGAATCAATCTGCTTTTCAGTATGAGTTCAAAATGGTTAAAAGTGCATTTATTGTTTCCTTTTTCCTGGCATTTGGGTGCATGAAGTGGTCTCAGTCAGCAAGGCAGTGCCAGGGGGCTTGTTCTTTCTGGTCATCCAATTAGCCAGCAAGAGACCTAAAATAACAATCCAAAGATCATAGGGGGGGTCATAGGGAGCTGGCTAGGTTATCTTTAAAACTGTTAAAAACAAAATGATTGACCCAAATACTGAAAATGGTAGTGGAGAGAAGAAGGCTTGTCTCCAGAATATATGCCTGCCTGGTGGATAAAAGTTTTGTCACAGAAACCTCTAATATAATAAATAAATGAACCAGGTATATCCCCACCATGCAGACAGAAGATTGGGAAGACCTACAGGAGAAACACCTCAGGGCATCACAAGCTGCAAACAACAAACTAATTCAATTTTAAACTAATTCTTAGTTTAAATCGTTCATCCAGGTCATTGACTGAACTCTCAAAATTTCCTTAAGTTGAGTCGTTCCTACATATTCTAGCGAACTGCCCAAAGGGAATTCCCATGATGGTATGTCTGGGATGGCAGCTACCAGCTTGTAATAAGGTATTTCTTGCTATCTCTGTTCTAAATACCTCAGTATCTAGCTTATTGCACTCCAGATTGCCCAAAATTAACAAATCCAAAAACTGTATTCTCTCTTTATGCACAGTTAGTGTAAATTATAGATTCCGGTCATTTAAATTCACGTCTCTCGCTTTCCGTTCCATATACTGTAAAGAGGAGATTGTCTATATATATCCCATAATACTTTATGCTCTGTCTGTATGGGTTAGTACATCTTTCCCAAATTCCCCACAACAATCTTCCACCTTGAATAATATTGTATGGCACATACATAGGTTCACACAGAGAAATGGCCGGCAAATAGCCTAAAAGGGGCCAATGAATTACTTTGGTGTTGTTGATTTCGGTGCAGACTTGCATATTTTCAGGATAAATAAACCACCACATACTACATATTTATGAATTCTACATGTTTCAGCTACATAGGCGTGCCAATCTTTAATTAATAAATGCAGACTTCTAGACACAATCAGGGAGATTCAATAAAAGTTCTTATTGTAAAAAATGGTGATAATTTTGACCCAACCAATCAGATGTTAGATTTCAAATGTTAAATAAGATCTGATTGGTTGGGGCAAAATTAGCATTATTTTTTATCGATAAGAACTTTTATTGCATTACCCTGAATTTGTCTTGGAAGTTAACACTTTCATAAGATTCCATAAAACATTTTGCTAATCTCCAAATCAAATAAAAAATGCTACTAAATATCACTTTTCTACATGTCTTGAAGAAAATGTTAACAAGCAATAATGGGCGCACACAGAGTCAATGTAAAAAAACAAACTCAAAGGGAGCCATTGCATAACTGAGTCTCAAGCAATTTGGGTACAATTTCTTAGCAAGATAATGGAGCCTAATTCAGTTTGTGAAAAATAAATACTCAAGTTATAAAAAATGGGTAGATACATTGTTCTTTACAATATTCCACAATCTTTTGCTTATGTATATTGGTTTTCTACAATGCATATTTCTCTGGGACAAAATCTGGTAAAAAAAATGCCACAGGCCTGAAGCCTCCGTATTTATTTGAATTCAGTTGAAAATTTATTTTACAAAATAAAGTGTGTGTATTATTTGATTGTCATTCATTATTGAATTTAACTTACAGTTTCTACCTTTTAAGTCAGGAGCACTTTCAACAAAACATCACACCGGTCCAGAAGATAGTAAGTAGAGAAGAACAGAATCCTCTTGAAGAAGCAGTTACAATTATACAAGGAAGTGCAACTACCTTTAAAAATAAAATATATTATCAATAAACACTCAAACCTGCTTTGTTTAATTTGGATAATTTTGTTTAACTTTGTTTTACGGTAAAAAAAACAAACAGCCATGTTGTTTGTGACAAATTACTTCGCACCTATGAGAATTCCTTCTGTATTCCCAACACACTGTAGTTCTATTTTTACTTGGAAGCTTTTTAGGATGATATAAATGTTAACCAACAGCTTGGCAATGCGCACATCTCTGTCCCACATCCAAAAAGATATTTGGTCATCTAGGCAGATATTTACCTATCAAGGTCTATTTGTCAAGTCAACGAGTTTTAATCCTATTACTAGGTATGTATGTTTTATATTTTGTTGTTCAGCACTGGAAAATGAAAAGATAGTAGGGTGCATATTTCCTTAGGTATACCGATATATACATATACTAGATAACAGGAATATGCTTGTGAAGGTTCTCATTCATCCAGGTCATGGTATATTTGTTGTATTCAATTAGATCAACTGGACTTGAAGTTTAGCTCTTGAAGACATTTCGCTAGTCATCCGACTGGCTTTCTCAATTCAGAATGACTTGTACAAGAATCTGTGGCAATTATGTACCCTGGAAAGTCCCAATTAGCATATCACAGCCAAGTGGTAAGGGCGTGATCGGATAGTGGCTTAGAGGTGTTATAGGAATGCCCAGGTGTTTAAAAAAAAAGCCCGGTGCTTTAAACCGAACAACACACTGAGGCAGCAATTGGTAAATCCGAAAGACCCAATACCGAAACACAAGAAAAGCGACATCATATACACAGTGCAGTGCAGTGAAGAATGCTCTGATTTGTATGTGGGGGAGACCAAACAGCAACTGCATCAACATGTGGCCCAGCACAGAAGAGCCAATTCCTCGGCTCAGCCGTGTACCTGTATCTTAAGGATAAAGGACATACCTTTGAAGATTGTAATGTTAACATATTGGCAAAGGAACGTGACTTGTTCAAGAGAGGTGTTAAGGAGGCCATTTATGTGAAAATAAAGAAACCAAGCCTAAATAGAGGTGGGGGGGTTCGACACCAACTGTCTGCCATGTACAATGCTGTTTTGGGATTGGGATTTTCCAGGGTACATAATTGCCACAGCTTCTTGTACAAGTCATTCTGAATTGAGAAAGCCAGTCGGATGACTAGCGAAATGTCTTCAAGAACTAAACTTCAAGTCCAGTTGATCTAATTGAATACAACAGATATAGATACCAGGAACAAATAAAGAGCCGCACACAAATTCAATGCAGACAGAAAGAGTTTTATATCACATTAGTACATTAGTAAATGGTCTGCCCACACACAATTTATTATATATAAATAAATACAGGAGCATCAAAGACAATCCAGACTGACAAGCGTGATCTTGCTGAAATAAGTGGAAACCAATACAAATTACCAACAGTGACCCCCTGTGGCATACTAAGTAAAAACAGCATTACCAATTACAAATATACATACAGGTCATAATCCCTGTTTAACCCTTTGGGGTGTAATGTCCTTCTCTTAATTGCCTGTTGTTGGTTACCCCCTCTCAAGTGTTTTTAGACACTTTTTATCCCTTTAGGTGCAATTTTTACCACATATTGCAAATACACTTTACTTGGTGTTAAACCTTGCAAAAACCACAATGATATAAAAAAAAAAGGGAAAATTAGATTTTTGAGATGGCATTTCTGGTGGTCTTTTCTTGGCTGAAAATAGTTTTTAAAACTCACTCTTTGTTTGAAAATTTCTTTATTAGACCAACACATTTTTTGCAAAATTGCTCAACTAAACAATAGATTTTTGGAAATGTTAGCAAAGTAACTGAATGAATGCTACGAAAACAGTTTGTAAATATTCCCTTATTGACCATAGCCACTGCAAATTTCATTCGAATCTGTCAGTAATATGAGATGAATCACACATACATTGATTTGGGGAAGTAGCTGGCACACTGAGTCTGAAAAGGGCAGGCACACAGACACTGGTGAATAGGCTGGCACACCTAAACTGGATAATTGGCCAGCACACTGAGTCTAATGAATGGGCAGGCACACTGACACTAGTGAATAGGCTGTCACACTAAGGTGAATTGGCTGGCACATTAACACTGGTATATGGGCTGACACAGAAAATGGTAAATGTGGTAGCACACCGAGAATGGTAAATTGGCTGGCACACTGAAACAAGTGTATTCACTGCCAAACTGAGACTGGTAAATTAGATGGTAAATTAAAATTGGGGAACTGGCTAGGACACTGAGTCGGATGAATAAGTAAGCACACTGACACTGGTGAATGGGCTGGCACATTAAAACTGGAGAAATGGCTGGCACACTGAGTTTGATAAATGGGCAGGCACACACAGACACTTGTGAACTGGCTGGCACACTGAGACTGGTGAGTTGGCTGGCAAATTGAAACAGGTATTTGGACTGACAGTGGTGAATTGGCTGGCACATACTAGTGCTGTTAAACTGTGCAACTGAGATATTTCATATCAGATTTTCTCAGTTATTGTAAACTGCATTACAAAAGGATAAAAATACAAATAATCAAGCCTTATTTCTTTTTTCTAATAAAGTGATGAGTGGAGAAAACAAGACCTCTTATAGACCAATACAATTAATGGGATTTCAGATGCTTCACAACTACAATATATTGATTTTCCTGCTAATTTTGGTATTTTATAGTCTGACACTAATTGGAAATGCCATGATTATCATACTGGTGTCTTCCAGCCCTAGTCTTCACCATCCAATGTTCTTCTTTCTCTGCAATCTTTCCATATCAGACCTCATACTGACCACCAGTATTGTACCTAATATGATGTATGGTGTATTGAAAGGTGGAATAACCATGTCTATTGATGCCTGCATCACCCAGTTTCAGTGTTTTGGTATTGCCATAATGTCAGAATGTCTCCTTCTTGCAATAATGTCCTATGACAGATATCAGGCAATTTGCAATCCACTGCACTATATCCACACAATGAACAAAGTATATTGCCTCCAACTTGTTATCTTATGTTGGTTTTTAAGCTTTGATTTTTCCTTGGTGATGATGATATTGGTAAGAAGGTTAAATTACTGTGGTCCAAATATCATTTATCATTTTTTCTGTGATTTTGCTCCAATCCTGCAACTTTCTTGCTCCACAACTTTTGGTGTGGAATTAGTGCAAAAATTGCTTTCCTCTCCTATAACTGTCATTCCTCTGTTATTCATTATAGTAACATATGTCTGCATCATCCACACTACACTAAAGATTCAATCCAGCACTGGGAGACAGAAGGTTTTCTCAACTTGCAGCTCCCACTTAGCAGTTGTAGGAACCTTCTATGGGTCATTGATTACACTTTACATAGTTCCTTCCCATGGTAATACATTAAATGCCAACAAAATTCTGTCTTTAATCTATACAGTGATAACTCCATTATTCAATCCCATTATTTATAGTCTGAGGAACATGGAAATTCAGACATCATTAGTGAAACATATTAAAATTTGGAAGAGAACTGCTGGAATGTAATAAATACTTTATATTTATTCCTAAAAAAAATATGTTCAGGCAAACTTTGAGTCATATTTACAAAGTTGCGATATTGTGGCATTAAGCTTCTCTGCATGTTTTATTGCCAATATTGCCATTACCACAATTTATAAAAGTTGAAAAAAAGCAGTGAAAAGTCTTTTCACCACATGACGCACAAAACGTTATTGCTACATATGGCGGCATTATATTTGGTCAAAATTCTTGTCAGTGTTAAAGTGTTTAAAAGGATTAAAACTAGCCACACAATATCGTCATGTCCCAGGTGGTGGAATGTCATTGTTTTAATATTGTATATGCTTAGTTGAAGTTTGCTTTTTTAAAAGTATTTACATGGAGATTAAATACTTTCCTCGTTGATCCTTTTAACATTCTGGTTCACTCGATGAAGTGATAACTTAGTGAGATTACTGCATTAGGGAACCTAGAAGGTAAGGAACATCTAACGCCTCAATTGAAAAGTCCTTAGTTTCCGTGCTACAAAGTAGCTCAAAAACTAACTATTTCCTTTTTGCATTGGGGGCCTGTCACTGTTAATGGAAATGGCACAGGCCGTGCAAGGTAAGAGTTGAAGCCACACTAACTCGGTATTACATTGGGTAGCATTGGTTTAACACTAGCGCCCTTTATTACATCCCCCCTCTTAATGCCGCAATATTCTTATTTATTAATGTTAAAATATTCTAATTTTTCAAATGAATGAACCTTTTATTGTGGAAATGACAATAATAACAATATCTTGGAAATGTATAATATTTCACAATGGCAATTTTGTTCTCAACAAGAAAAACAGGCCGTGGAAAAGAGGGCACACCCAAATTTGCTATTATATCGGTAAAATATTATGGGATATATATTAAAGTGCAGATTATGGGATATATATTAAAGTGCACAAAAATAGTTAAAAACCCACCCTGTTAAACCCCAAACATCCTAATCATCAACAATATTGTAAGTTGGTATCAAGTATATATAAGCACATTATCATAACAGCGTAGTATACCGGTATACTGTCACAGCCACACACATTCACACTCATAGGAGATATAATCACTTCAAATATTAACCCAATGAGTATATGCATAGAAACCTACCACTAATAATAAACAGTAATTGATATAAATAGACAGGGTAGGGCTACATTACCCAGTGGCAAAGCATACATTGATCAAACCAAAGGTCTCACTAACCAGATACCAAAATGATGTTAGGAACAGGGGCTAATTAAAAACACCGGATGCGTTTCGTCCGCATGGTCGGACTTTCTCAACGGCCATTGCCGAAACGCGTCCGCTGTTATGATAATGTGCTTATATATACTTGATACCAACTTACAATATTGTTGATGATTATGATGTTTGGGGTTTAACAGGGTGTGTTTTTTTAGATGCAGTAGTCCTGTATTTCTGTACAGTTACGCCTCAGTCTAGTGAACTGTCCCTTAGGTATGCCCCTCAGGAGGGATTTAGGATGTGCACTATCAAACTGCAGTAGTGAGTTTGTGGATGTCGGTTTACGATATAACTTGGTAATCAGGCGATCTCCAAATTTTTCAACCAAGACATCCAGGAACTCGCATGCATTTAGAGATTCTTATGGGTCAGATATATGTTTAAGTTGTTATTGTTCAATTCACTAATATATTCCATCAAGATATCTTCCAGGCCATGCCATATAAAGAAGATATCATCTATATACCTAAGCCAAATTTCCACATACTAAACAGGGCCATAGATGTGCTACCTCCCTCTCCCACCAAACTTAAAAAAGGTTGGCGTACACTTGGCACCCATAGCTGTACCCCTTATCTGAAGATAGAACTTTCTATCAAAAAGGAAATAGTTATGATATAAAATATATCTCAAAATCCTAATTAAAAAATCAGTATGTGTCTTTCTATTTACATGTTGCATTGATAGGAAGAATTCTACCGCTCCGATACCATCCTTGTGTGAAATTTAGAGTTCAATGATTCCACATTGCAAGTGACAATCAGGGAGCCCTCTAAAATAGACAATTCTTTAATCCGTCAAATAAAGTCAGTTGTATCTTTAATATAGGACTCCATGGCCGTCACGTGTGGCTGTAGATAGTAATCCACGTATTCACAGAGCCACTCCAAAAGCCCCCAATACCAGATATTATGGGCCTACCTGGTGCACTTATAAAAGTCCGAAAAAGCAGGGGTAAACCTAGACTTCCTTTTAAAAGTTTTACCTTCAGTCAACCTGCATAATTCCTCCAGTACAGGGTTATTATTCTCAGCTTCTTGGCCATTGGTGTCCTTCACAAAGTATGCCTTTAAGGCTAATTTTCTACAAAAGAGGAACAAATCCTTACCAAATTCCCGGCTAATATGCGTTCCAGCTCCATTTTGTGCAGAATGATTGCATACTTTGCTCTAAAAATGGCTGTATTGGGTCAATTTCAATGCGTTTTTTTAGGGTGCATGAAGCTGCATGGAAGCAGGTTAAATAGGACTCCCCTAATGTAAAGGGGTCAGCGGGCATGGTTTATTACAAATCTGTAGTGGTACCATCATCTCCACACCTGTGCCCAATTCCATGTTTTAATTGGCTTTTAATAAGGTGTAATGGGCTGTGAAATATATATATATTGTTTTTGACTGTATTTGCATTATATTGCCCTGCAGATGGTCATGAAGGACAGTGATTTCCTCCAGAGCAAAATACCTGTGGCCAGGGACCTGTAAATTACCACAAACTCCCTGAACAGTGAACTCCCTACCTGGGTGAATGCCAGGGTGACAGCTGTAGAACTACAAGTTTTGACAAGCTTGCAGTAGGTGATGGGTGATTGGGGTTCATTTTCTTCTATTATATGGGGAAAAGCACCTAAAGAAGCAAGCAAGAGTGAAACAGAATCAGCTTCAAGCGTCTCTCTAAAACCACTGACTGGGGCCATAGGCTGGCTCTTCTCCCTACATCCAACATAGACAGAAGCTGACAGAACAAGAGGAGGTTTAGATGAAGGAATGGCCAAGGGTGAATGGTCAGGAGGCAGAGAATGTGTCTGCTCTTACTGGGCTCTGTGGTGCAGACAATGCTTTGTCACTGCTGTGGTCTTGTCCTGGCTAACACATTGCAAGCAGTTCTGTTGTTCAGTAACACAATTAAAAGGCCCAAACTGGTAAGCTGACTGGAGCAGGCTATTAGGAAAATAACCTTAAACGGTTATTCTGTCATAGTCTCCCTCTTTGCCTGCTTGACAATATTATTTAACTTTTTTTTCCACAATAAAAAACAACAACCAGAAAAACTAATATTGCACCGCTGCTGTTTACACAAACATTGAAGTCCTAAAAAGTGCTTATATGTCAGAAAACCTGAACTAAGAAGTCTTAAAAAGGACTTTGTGGCATCCCAATTTAAGCTTATTATTCTTTATAATGACTCTTGGGCATAGATAGTAAGCTAATTACTTCTTAAGTATAATTGGGCTATAACATAGAATTTTGCCCTTTAAAGGACTTTCAGGGGCAGGAGGGATAACAAAATGTGTTAGCCCCACACTAAAATTTATACAATGTCTCTCTCCTCAGTCAGAAGGTCAGTTCTCTATTCAATACAAATGTCACACTGACAAAATGGCTACTGGAATGTTAATTTTTAATGCTCACCATTTTGCTGGGTTCCTGAAATTGCACAAAACCACCATTGTATCAAAACATGTTGATCTCTAGTTGTGATTTGTCCCTACCTATTTGTTCTGATTGACTGGACAATGGTAGCTTACAATTATTATACAGTCAGTAGACCAAAATCGGTACCTGAATTTCACTGAACACAAAATAAAAAACTGGTACCATTGTATGTTTACTTATTTTATAACATTAAAATGCCAACATTACTTACTCTCACCTAAATAAAGCCAAATAAAGCCATTTAAGACTTTTAATTATTGTAGTGTTTGGGGGCAATTTACCCTTTAAAATATTAGTGAGTTAATGACACGTGGTAGAGCACAGGTTTTAAAAAAAACACAGGCTACCTCTGCAGGCAATATTACCAGTTACTATTAGTGCAGCAAAGTTTGCAGTTAAAGTGTAATGCTAGCTTTCATTAAAGTACATTGATTCAGACCAAAATATTTACTAGCAGATAATATATCATGATTATGATTGCGTCTCTCTACAAATTTCCCTGTGTATGAGTAATTATTAATAACACAGTATTTGTTATTGGATAATTATATATAAAATGTCTTTAAGCCTCTATTGGTAAATGCTAGGTATGCACCAGAGGTTTGGCCTAAACCACTGACAAAATTTAGCTGCGAAATAACCAACATTTTGAAATCAAAATTTTGTAGTTTCAACACAGAATTTCAGTCTCAAAACCTTAGTTTTGTGCATCCCAGTGAAGAAAACTCCTTTTTGTCCTCTAAGGCTTTGTTCACACTCTGCATGTGCAATAGAAGTGAATGGCACCATTCACATTGCACCGTTGGGATGTAGTGTGTTGTCAAAAACGCACTGCATGCAGCAGTTTTGTGCGTTAATGCAAATTGGTGCCATTGAAAATAAAGTCTGCCACTATGCGTTAACGCAGCGGAACATCGCACTAAATCACAAACGTGAAGTTCCGCTGCGTAAAAAACCCGCTTAATATGAACGTAGCCCAACTGAAGCTAATGATGTCACCTCAACTGTGTTGAATACTGGAAGCAAATGATCTTTAAAGGGCAGGGCCAGTGCACCAATCACTAACAAATAAATAAACGTTTTACATTTCCAAATGTTCTTTAGCATCTCACAAAGAAAGGGAAACAGTTAACATTAATATGGCAGGAAATTTTAGTTTGTCTGTTCAATAGATTTGTTGCATATATTGTAACATCTCAAATAAAATATTAAATAAATAAACAACAAAACCTGTGGTTCAAAATTTATTTAACCTGTTCAGAATTTATTTAGTAATGAAAATAAACTAATATCATTTGTGACCAATTACTTTAACACACAAGAGAATTTTTTCTGTATTCCCAGCATAATTCTATTTTTAGTTGGAAGCTTCTGAGGATGATATATAAGTCGACCGGCAGCTCAGGCATGTGTACACGTATGTGACCCATTTCCATATAGATATATGGTCATACAGGCAGAACATTTACCAACTGCCAAAGCCCATTGCCAGCTATACATTTCACCAGAAGATATAGGCAGTCAACAATGGTAAAGATAATTTTTACTTATTTTATAATAAGAGTTTACCGTTTGGTAAGTGGAAGAAAGTTGAGTCCAGCAAGTGAAATAAAAACTGGTAGCAATGCAATTTATTGTTGGGATAACTTTAGTATCAGGTAAGGGTTATGTTAATAAAGTAACTAAAATGTTAAAACCATCATTGCATCTACCATCATGCTCTTTAGCTAGGAAACAGAATATGTTTTTGTGTGTTTAGGCAGTTCTCTTCATATTGAGCAAGCCGAACAACAACCTAAGCCCTGATGCATTTGGTGACAGCGAAATGTCACCAAATACATCAGGGCTTGGGTTGTTTCCCTCTTGGGCCTTGGTTTTGATTTAAAATCACCACAAAGCCTGATAGTGAATATCCCCCATGGTCTCCTAAATTTAAAGAATGTATGAACACCATAGATTAAATCAGGAGCACTTCATTTATAATAAAACATTTTTATAATGATATACTTTATATTTTTTGTTAACAGGTGATAGATGGACATAACGAAACCATTTTAAAACAGATTCAGCTTTTGGGATTCCAAGTGCCACACAACTTCAAAATCCCATTCTTCTTATTGCTGCTTATTTTATACTGTGTAACTCTGTCTATAAATATCCTATTTATTGTATTAGTGTCTTCAAGCTCTGTCCTTCAGCATCCTATGTACTTTTTCCTCAGCCACCTTGTTTTGTCTGATATCATATTAACCACAAACATTGTCCCTGTAATGCTACAAGGTGTACTCAGAGGAGGTGTCACTATATCGATTCCTGCCTGTATCGTGCAACTTCAGTTCTTAGGGATTGCATTAACCTCAGAATGCCTCATCCTTGCAGTGATGTCCTATGACAGGTATCTTGCAATTTGCAACCCATTTCACTATATCTCCATTATGGACAATAAGCTCCAGTATTCACTTGTGTCATCTTGTTGGTTCCTAAGCTTCCTGATTTCCTTTATAACTGTCCTATTTGTAAGTAAATTGGATTTCTGTGGCCCAAACATTATCAGTCATTTCTTTTGTGAATTTGTTCCCCTCTTGCAAATTTCTTGCACGGACATTACAGCTGTGGAGTTGGAGAATCTAGTGCTGGCCACTCCTACAACTCTTGTTCCAGCCCTGTTTATCTTTGTGACCTATATCTACATATTCATCACTATTCTGAAAATTCCATCCAATGTGGGTAGACATAAAGCTTTCTCTACTTGCAGCTCACACTTGGCTGTTGTGGTTATATATTATGGGACTTTGGTTTTACTTTATGTTGTTCCTTCCACTGCGCATTCAATAAATTCAAGCAAGATTCTTTCCTTGCTCTACACTGAGGTGACCCCATTGTTCAATCTCCTTATTTATTGTCTAAAGAATCAGGAAATCAGGGTGGCATTTGAGAAATTTTGGAACTCTGCAACACAATTAAAACTTTATTCTCAGCCAAAGTCATTACAGAGGAACTAAAGTGTAATTATTCTGATTAGATGCAAAAATTAATTTTGCCACTTTGTTTCTGTTGCTTTTGTTAGCATAATACAATTCTCCATACAATTGCTTTCATTATCACTATTTTCTGTTTTGGAAAACCCTCGTGGACTCAATAAAATTCAAACATATTTACAGTTATTGCTCTTGATCCTCACAGCTTCTTTCCTTGCTCTACACTGAGGTGACACCATTGTTGAACCTTCTAATTTATTGTCTAAAGAACCAGGAAATCAGGGTGGCATTTGAGAAATTTTGGAACTCTGCAACACAATTAAAACTTATCTTCAGCTAAAGGCATTACAGAGGAACTAAAGTGTGACTATTCTGATTTGAGGCAAAAATGTATTTACCCACTTTGTTTCTGTTCCTTCTGTTAGCATAATACAATTCCATACAATTGTTTTCATTATCACTATTTTCTGTTTTGGAAAACCCCCGTGGACTCAATTAAATTAAAACTTATTTACAGTTATTGCTCTTGATCCTCACAGTTCTTGCAGTTCATTCAAATGACAAGAGTTGGTCCCACATTCACAAATACAGACTTAAAGGGGTAAGAAGATGTGGGCGGGATTCTTCTTTTTAAAGTAGTATAATTAAAAAAACAAAGTCTAGTATAATTTGGTATAATTTAATGGGAGGCAGGATCACTCTACTTGATCTTGTATCAGGTATGAAAGAGTAGATCCTCCATCTGACCTCCCACTTTCTTCTCCCCTCCCCCTCTAACCTTTGTTAGAGTGAACTGCGTTATGCAGGAGGGGTGGACTTGCACCCAAGAACTCTGATCATAATACGGAACTTACACCTATGGTCTACAACAGGATTAGATAGATCAGAGTTATTTCTACAGAGCACATTGTTTTAATTTATTTACATGTATACTTTAATGCACAGTACCAGCACTTTAACTACACTTGCACTTATCATATCTTTTAATATGATAAGTTAATTTGTGATATATTTAGCACATTGCTGTTGAAGGACTGAATTGATATAGTATTCATAAGAGGAATACCATATATATTGTATGGGAAACATATTGACTTTATTAAGAATGATATATGTACATTTTATATTTTTAGGTTGAAACTTTGTTGTCAATTTTATTTCATGTATGTATTTATAGTTCTATAGTTTATTTATAAAGCGCCACTTGGGGACGCAGCACTGTACAGTAATAAAATACAATAAAGTCATACAAGGGGGATAAATACATAGATAGTTCAGCACATAAATATATAAATTATATATAGAAGTGCTAGGGCTTTGCCACAAGAGGAAAGGAGGTCCCTGCCCCATAGAGCTTACAGTCTAGTTAGGTGGGTAACATGGAGTGATGTATTTATATACATACTTTTATTCTCTCTCTCTCTCTCTCTCTCTCTCTCTATATATATATATATATATATATATATGGTCTTATTGATCACTTAGTGATCTGTTTAGCGTTGGGTGTGGGTCCTCCTGTTAGGAGACTTAGTTACCCCCTATACAGTCACCTATATTTATCAGTTATGAAAGATCAGATCTCCCTCTGACCTCCCGTTTTCTTTTCCCCTCCCTCTCTAACCTTTCTTAAAGTGAACTGCATGGTGTAGGAGGCGTGGAGCTGGAAGGGAATGTATGCCACTCCATGACTGCAATCTTTAACAACTGGTATCTAATTATGGAAGTAGAAATGGGAAGTTGGAGTAATCTTCCTGTTGAACTATTTTGATTAGTTTAGTTGCCCCTTAATAGATTATTTTAAAAAAGTTTAAATGAAAGGCCAGTTTCCTACCTTTAAAACGAGCCATCAACCACCTCTCTACGTGCTCCACAGCCCAAGATACACAGAAATGACTGACCAGAAAGTTAATGGGTGGGAGGCTGACATGTGGCATTCCTGAGGCTTCTCCTGCACAGTGCCACCGGCGAGCACAGCCTCAGACTCCCTCAGTGTGTGAGGGAGACAGGAAGTCCCTCCTCCTCTCTGCTGTGTGAAGGACCTGCAGCTGCAGAGATGGTAAGGTACAGCCCTTCTCTCTCACAGTGTGAAAAGCCTTTTCATGCAGAGTTCCCACTCTGCCTGAAAAGGCTGTTTCCACAGAGTTTTCGGGGGGGTTGTCAGAGTGGCCCACAGCACCCATGGGTGGGCGGGGCTTACATATCCATGTATGGGCGGGGCTTATGCACCCGTGAGTGGGCGGGGCCACATGGGTCTGTAAGGGAATGAACCAAGGGGGGCCTGCAACTGGAGGGACCATGGGTTCCATGAGTGGGAGGGACCAGGGGGCTGCAAAGGGTAGGAGACCCAGGGCAGATTGACTGACATGGTTTCAGAGCAGCAAGCAGGAAGTGCAGGGGACCTGGTGATGCTGCTGCCATATCACACACAAAAATGTAAATATCTTCAAAACTAAAAAAAAATAAACAATGGAAATAAATTGCAAAAACTCTCAGGAGAGCAATTCCTATCAATTTACCTAAAGTCATTTTTGGACCACAGTTCCTCTTTAGTTATTAGTATGTTTAACACTGTAAACTATTCCTGTCAGGTAGATCTTCCCTTCATTTTAATGCACAGCACATACAGTAACTATCCATATCCACATTTGATTTTTTTATTAATAAATGCATTCTCGTTATTAGCGATGAGTCCGGATTCAAATCAAAACTGGTTTGCCTGAACTCCGGAACAGAGTTTTCAAAATGTTTGAAACTTGGAAATTATCATCTAATAATTGAAAATTTAATATTAGAAATTTAAAAACTAGATCCAAATATCAAAAAATTGCATTAAACAATGCAACATTTTAGACCTGAAAATTCTAAAATTGCAATTGGATATTCAAAATTTGTGATAGAAATTTTGAAAAATTCTTATTCAATTGTGTTTGTTTCAGATTTTCAGAACTTTAATAGTTTCTGTCAGAATGCTGTCAGAATGAAACTGTGATTACAAATACCTATATGTGCTCTAAATAGAGCGCATCTGTGTTTTAGATTAATATTTACCAACATGTCTGAACAGTAGTCAAATGAGGATCATATCAGTTCAATATCAATTGGTTATGCATGTTGGCATAAGTAAAGAGAAAAAGGGGGAGCTAGGAATAAGCACCTAAAGATTTTTTTTTTTTTTACTGACTTTACAGAGATGTACCTTAGTGTAGAAAACAACAGAAAATACAGTAGTTGCAAAATCATAAATAAATTATATTTGGTTTGTGTGGCTTTTCAACTTCCCCCTTGTTCTATTTTGAACAAATCCATACATTCCCAAAATATATTCTTTAAATTGTTAGCTATTAAAAAATGTAAAACTCCACAGAAAGTAAAAGTTTTACAAAGTCCCTGTCAATAGCCCCCCCCCCTCATTGATTGATGCAGTAGCCCTTTTATAGGGATAGTATCCCCTTAATTAACACTCTACAGCAGTTTCTCAAAAGGTGTGATTATGGCCCAAAAGTGTGCCAAGAGATATGCCTTTAAATTTTGTTAGTTATTATTTCAATATTTTCACTAGCCTATTTTTAGTTTTTGGCATGTCTTAAAAATAAATTTACTTTACACAAAATTAATAACATTTATAATTTAGGTGAAAATGCACTGTAAAGTGTATAAAATATTAATTTATGAGTACTGACTCAGTGAGGACTGACATTATAAGTAGTAACCAGCATGAATTTGGGAGGAATAGATCTTGTCAAACTAACTTTCTTGGCTTTTATGAGGAAGTAAGTAGAAATTTAGACTGTGGCATAGCAGTAGATGTAGTTTACTTGGATTGTGCAAAGGCTTTTGATACAGTCCCCCATTGGCGACTAATGTATAAGCTAAGGTCTGTTGGTCTGGGGAGGCACATTTGTACATGGATAGAAAATTGGTTAATGAATAGGATGCAGAGAGTAGTCGTAAATGGGGCTTCATCATTATGGACTAAAGTGCTAAGTGTGGTGCCACATGGTTGGGGACGCTTCTATTTAATCTATTTATTAATGATTTGGAAGTAGGTATTGTCAGCAAGGTTTCTGTGTTTGCTGATGGCACAAAACTTTGTCAACCATTAAAAACTTCAGAGGATGTGCAATCGCTGCAGGGGGATCTAGATAGATTGTCACATTGGGCTGCTAAGTGGCAGATGAGATTCAATGTTGAGAAATGTAAGGTGATGCATTTTGGACTTAAAAATCCTTGTGCTGCTTATACTATAAATGGCTCTGTGTTAAGTGAATCCCTGTTGGAAAGGGATCTTGGAGTTTTGGTGGATAACAAACTTAAAGGTAGCAAGCAGTGCCAGGCGGCAACAGCCAGTGCCAGCATGGTATTGTCTTGTATAAAGAGAGGTATGGATTCAAGGGAGGAAAATTAATAAGGGGATTGGGGGAGCTTGAATATGAAGAGAGACGGGAAAAGTTACAATTATGTACGCTGGAGAAAAGGCGATTGCGTGGGGATATGATTACTGTATATAAATACATTAGCAGGCCATAGAATAAACTATCTGGGGCATTGTTCACCAAAAGAGCATGTCAGAGGACACGTGGACATCCCTTAAGACTTAAAGAAAAAAGGATTAGGTTGCAAGTTCGGAAAGGGTTTTTCACTGTGAGAACAGTAAAACTATAGAACTGTCTTTCAGTGAATGTTGTTATGGCAGGTTCAGTGGACAGTTTAAAAAAAAAAAAGTTGGATAAGTTTCTGCAAACAAGGAATGTTGCAAGTTACTGGTATTCATTCAAAAAGTAGAGCTGATCCAGGGAAATTTCCGATTGCCACTTTGGAGTAAGGAAGGATTTTTTTTTCACCTTCTTAAATTTGGTGGGTTTTTTTTTGCCTCCTTCTGGATCAACAGTTAGGCAGGAAATGAGGATATTGCTAGATTGGTTGGACTGGATGGATGTATGTCTTTATTTAACGTCAAATACCATACTAAGTGAGTAATTACACAATAATACAGTATGAAGAATTTAGGTGTGCTGCAACATGAATCTGCATTCCCAAGTCTAAAATAGTGTAAGTACTGCTGCTCTGCAGGTCCCCCCATCTGAATGTTGTTCTTGTGATGCCACTAAACCCTCCATCTGAATGTTATCCTTGGCAAGCCACTAAACTCCTGAATGTACCTGAATGTAGTTCTTAGGTTGCCGCTAAATTCTAAATCTAAATGTTGTTCTTGGGACGCTGCTAAATTCTCCATCTGAATATTGATTTTGGGATGCCACTAAACTCTCCATCTGAATGTTGTTCTTGGGACGCTACTAAATTATCCATCTGAAAGTTGTTCTTGGGACACCACTAAACTCTCCATCTAAATGTTGTTCTTGGGACGCCACTAAATGCTCCATCTAAATGATGTTCTTGGGACACCATTCAATTCTCCATATGAATATTGTTTTGGGACATCACTAAATTTTTCATCTGAATGATGTTCTTGGGACATCACTCAATTCTCCATCTGAATGTTTTTCTTGGAACACCACTAATCTCTCCAACTGAATTATGTTCTTGGGACGCCACTAAATTTTCCATCTGAATGTTGTCCTTGGGACGCCACTACACTTTTCATCTAAATCTTGTTCTTGGGACACCACTCAATTCTCCATCTGAATGTTGTTCTTCGAACAGCACTAAACTCTCTATCTGAATGATGTTCTTGGGACACCACAAAATTTTCCATCTGAATGTTGTTCTTGGGACACCACTAAACTTTTCATCTGAACAATGTTCTTGGGACGTGTCAGAGTCCTGCACGATCCCCTTCCCAGTCAATCTGGGAATTCCACATCCTTTCAAGCTACTCCTGGTCTCCTGCTGCAGTGCTATATTCCATATCCTTCCAAGCTCCTCCTGGTCTCCTGCTGCAGCGCCCCCATCACACTCTTCCCATCTACTCTTGGTCTCTACCTGCAGTACTAACTTTGCTCTTGGTCTCCCACTTCAGCCTTCTCTTTCCCCTACCCAGTGACTTTCCCTTTCCTATTTCCCACCTTATTGGCACTCTGGACAACCAGGATGGCTGTTGCTAAATATCAGTGCATACCCGGGCATAGAAAAGTCTGAATGTTGTTCTTGGGACACCTCTAAACTTTCCATCCTAATGTTGTTTTTGGGACACTACTAAATTCTCCATCTGAATGTTGTTTTAGGGGCACTTCTAAACTCTCAATCAGAATGTTGTTTTAGGGACATTATTAAACTCGCCATCTGAATGTTCTTCTTGGGATACCAATAAACTCTCCATCTTAATGTTGTTTTTGGGGCACCAGTAAACTCTCCATCTGAATGTTGTTTTTGGGACACTACTAAATCATCCATCTAACTGTTGTTCTTGGCATGCCACTAAACTCTTCATCTGAATTTTGTTTTTGGGATGCCACTAAACTCTACATCTAAATTTTGTTATTGGGACACCTTTAAACTTTCCATCTGAATGTTGTTTTTTGGATGCTACTAAACTCTCCTTCTGAATGTTGATTTTGGAACACCACTAAACTCTCCATGTGAATGTTGTTTTAGGGACATTACTTAACTCTTCATCTGAATATTGAAACTGCATCTGAATGTTGTTCTAGGGACATTACTAAACTCTCAATCTGAATGTTGATTTTGGAGCGCCACTAAACTCTTCATCTGAATGTTGTTTTTGGGATGCCACTAAACTCTACATCTAAATTTTGTTATTGGGACACCTTAAAACTTTCCATCTGAATGTTGTTTTTAGGATGCTACTAAACTCTCCTTCTGAATGTTGATTTTGGAACGCCATTAAACTCTCTATCTGAATATTGAAACTGTATCTGAATGTTGTTCTAGGGACATTACTAAACTCTCAATCTGAATGTTGATTTTGGGATTTCACTAAACTCTCCATCTAACTGTTGTTCTTGGTACGCCACTAAATTCTGTGTCTGGATGTGCCAGGCGGCAACATGGTATTGTCTTGTATAAAGAGAGGTATGGATTCAAGGGAGGAAAATGTAATTCTCCCTCTCTACAAAGCATTGGTAAGGCCTCATTTGGAATATGCAGTGCCATTTTGGAATCCTGTGTACAAAAAGGACATCTTAGAAATGGAAAGGGTTCAGAGAAGGGCAACTAAATTAATAAGGGGATTGGGGGAGCTTGAATATGAAGAGAGACTGGAAAAGTTACAATTATGTACGCTGGAGAAAAGGCGCTTGCGTGGGGATATGATTACTGTGTATAAATACATTAACGGGCCATACAATAAACTATCTGGGGCATTGTTCACCAATAGAACATGTCAAAGGACACGAGGACATCCCTTAAGACAAGAAAAAAGGTTTAGGTTTCAGGTCCAGAAAGGGTTATTCACTGTGAGAACGGTAAAGCTATGGAACTGTCTTCCAGTGGACGTTGTTATGGCAGGTTCATTGGTCAGTTTCAAAAAAAAGCTGGATGAGTTTCTGCAAACAAGGAATGTTGCAAGTTACTGGTATTGATACATAAAGTAGAGTTGATCCAGGGAAACTTCCGATTGCCACTTGGAGTCAGCAAGGAATTTTTTCCCCCTTCATAAATTTGGTGGGTTTTTTTTGCCTTCCTCTGGATCAACAGTTAGGCAGGAAATGAGGATATTGCTGGATGGGTTGAACTGGATGGACATATGTCTTTATTCAACCTCAAACACTATACTATACTATACTATACTGTTAAAAGCAAAAATAAAAATAACTGTCCCTCTATTATGTCTCAAGATAACTTTACTCTAATGTTGCTAGGAATAATTATATTTGTACCCAAGATAATTTCTTTTGTATTCCCTATATAATTACATTTCAGCTGATTGTTTCCCAGAATAGTATAAAAGTCACCTGTTAGTTTAGGCTCACTTACAGCTGTGTGTGAAATAACTTACTAAATATACGATCAACAAATTGGAAATCTATCTACTACAGGTTGTAAACATTTCTGTTACATACGACTAACTAGGATCTGGAAAGACAAAGTCATTTCTGAATTAAAGAATAAACACCACCAGTAAAAATGAATGGTAAGTGCAGTGCTTTTCCCACCCCCACCAATAACATTTTACAGTTTATACAATATTTGCCGAACCTGTTCATTTATTTCTGGATTTACAAACTTCCTCGTTGGAAAACATTTACAATTTAATAAAAAAAAAAATTGAAAAAAGTAAAGATCCTGATGGGTTCCAAGACACCACAAGGTATCAAGCACAACAAGTAATTATCCAGAGAGAGAAAGAATGCACAAATTATTTTTCTACATACGTGCTACCATCAGGCCTCTCCAGTTCGCTCTACTAAAAAAAGTGCTTTATTATACCATCAACCATACAACTTGTTTCAGATCCGACTGATCCATTATCAAGCATCAGTGGTGTCTTGGAATCCATCAGGATCTTCACTTTTTTTCCAACTGTTATTGTTCATTATAGTCGCAGGAGTAGAGCGAACTGGAGAGGCCTGATGATGGCATGTATGTAGACAATATTCTTATCTGGTATAAAAAAAAAAACACAGAAAGTATTGTTCATGCTCATTAATCTTAAAAGTTTTATTATAAATGGGCTACGGGCCTCTATGCATCAACAGAATTGATTTGATTGACAAAGTTAATTTCCAAGGATCATGCCAAACAATGCATGTTTAGTTTTTTAGACCACCACACAAAATGAAGGAAAAGTTAAGCTTTTGTTAATTTTTAATTTTGCAGATTTCCTTTCAAATACGGTATACATACAGTATCAGGTATCCCACCCCTCCTGGTAGTTTCAGGAGTCCCCCGGATTCTGAGGTGGTCTCCCATGTAGTTCACATAAAAGTCTGCAATATGGCCAAATATAATATAATTCTCGGGAGGTGGGGGGGTTAGTTTGCATCGGGAACCAATGTGGCTGCCGGGTTGCCCGAAAGTGGAAGAGACCCCATGGTGTCCCCAAAGGAACATTTTCACAATATAACTATATATATATATATATATATATATATATATATTAGGCTGATTAAGTGTAGAAGTATTGTTGCATACATGAAACAGGTAGAAAATATAACCACCAAATTTATGCATGGAATGATGTTTGAGTGTTACAAATATAACAATAGTAGTTATATTCTATAAAGCTTCCCTTTTTGTATATCTGTGGTATTCAGTTAAATCAACTGGGCTTGGACAGTTTCAATATTATTATTATTATTGATTTATATAGCGCCAACATCTTCCGTGGCGCTTTACAATTACATAGTAATACATTACATACAGGGTAATACATGTTATACAAATTCATACATATTACATACACAGGTAATACATAATATAAGTAAACAGAGTGTGAAGTTTCTTACAGCAATACCGTGATACAATAGGAAAGAGGACCCCGCCCAAAGAGCTTACAGACTAGAGGATATGGGGGTGAGACATAAGGTGACAGGAATCAGTAGGCTGTAAATAGATTGGCAGTGGTGCGTGAAAGGCGGGTTGGATCATATTGGGTAGTAACAGGGGTAATGTTTAGGCCAGGTTATATGCTAGCCTAAAGAGATGGGTTTTAAGGTTACGTTTGAAGGTGTTAAGGGATGGTGAGTGACGGACAGACGGAGGAACGGAGCTCCAGAGCAGAGGGGCAGCATGAGAAAAGTCCTGAATGCGGGCATGGGAAGAGGTGACCAGGGTGGATGAGAGGAACTGCCAGCACCTCAAAAGGTATAAAGTTCCTAAAATTTCTTATATGAGCATTTTCTTTCACAGATGGTAGAAGTTCCTACTAGACAGAATGCATTGTTGGATCTGGTGATATCTAATAACCCTGAGCTCATTTTGGAGATGAAGGTAATGAGAAGCTTAGGGAATAGTGACCATGATATAGTGTCATTTAATATAGGTTGCAAAAAACTAAAGTGCACTGGGTTAACAAAAACTTTTAACTTTAGGAAAGCTAATTTTATGTTGTTAAAGGAATCACTTCTGCTTATAGACTGGGAAGAATTGTTTCTAGGTAAAGATACTGAGCAGATGTGGACCACTTTTAAAGGGATATTAAACTATTACATTTCTAAATTTGTACCTTTAGGGAATAAGTGTAAAAAAATAGAAAACGAAATTAGCTAAAATAGAAAATGAAATACGGATTGCCGAACAAAGCAAGTCCAACCCCAAAATGTTTTCAAAGTATATAAATGGTAAAAAGATGAGGACTGAGAATGTGGAACCATTTAATAATGGGGCTGAAAAGGTTGTACAGAATGCGAAAAAGGCTAAACCGTTTTTTTACATCGGTTTCCACTGTTGAATTACAGCAGGGATTGTGATAATATGCAGGGTAGAAATGAGGAGTATCTAGCAATATCCTCATTTCCTGCCTAACTGTTGATCCAGAGGAAGGCAAAAAAAAAACAAACACCAAATTTATGAAGGGGAAAAAAATTCCTTCCTGACTCCAAGTGGCAATCAGAAATTTCCCTGGATCAACTCTACTTTATGTATCAATACCAGTAACTTACAACAGTGGTAGGGAAGGTGCTGGAAACTTTGTTACGGGATCATATCCTTGACTTTGTCTCCTGAGCTCATCTTATTAGTAGTAGTCAGCATAGATTGGATATGTGAAATAGATCATGCCAGACAAATTTAATTGTTTTTTATGAAGAAGCGAGAAGAATTTAGATTCAGGCACAGCAGTGGATGTGGTATACTTGGATTTTGCGAAAGCTTTTGATACTGTGACACATAGGCGACTAATGTATAAACTGAGGACTGATGGCCTTGAAGAAAACATTTGTGCATGGATAGAGAATTGGTTATTGGATCGCAAGCAGAGAGTGGTGGTAAATGGAGCTACGTCTATGTGTGCTAAAGTTCTAAGCGGAGCGCCTCAGGGTTCTGTATTGGGGCCGCTACTGTTTAATCTGTTTATAAATTACTTAGAAGGGGATTGAGAACAAGGTCTCAGTGTTTGCTGATGACACTAAACTATGCAGAGCTTTGGAAACTTCAAATGATGTGCAAGTGCTGCAAGCAGACCTAGATAGATTATCAAAATGGGCAGCAGAATGGCAGATGAGATTCAATGTTGATAAATGTAAGGTGATGCATTTGGGATTCCATAATCCCTGTGCCACCTACACCATAAAAAACCCTGTGTTAAGTGCATCTGTAATGGAAAAAGATTTGGGGGTTCTGGTAGATAACAGACTTAGCTAGCAAGTTATTGTCTTGCATAAAGAGGGGAATAGATTCAAGAGAGAAAAATATTATTCTCCCTCTTCACAAGGCACTGGTAAGGACGCATTTGGAATATGCAGTGCAGTTTTGGAATCCCAAATACAAAAGGGACATCTTGGAAATGGAAGCAGTTCAGAGCAGGGCAACTAAATTAATAAGGGGAATGGAGGGGCTTGACTATGCAGACAGATTACACAAGTTAGGGCTGTTTACATTGGAGAAGCGACGTTTGCGTGGGGATATGATAACCTTATACAAATATATTAATGGGCCATACAATAAACTCTCTGGTGCATTGTTCACTAATTGGTCATATCAGAGGACTCGTGGACATCCTTTAAGGTTGGAAGAAAAGCAGTTTCATCTTCAGCAGATGTGGTAATGGCAAGTTCATTGAATAGCTTTAAAAAAGGCCTGGATACGTTTCTAAAACTAAAAAATATTGATAATTACTGGTATTAATGCATATAGATCTGGTTGATCCAGGGATACTTTCCGATTGCCGTTTGGAGTCAGGAAGGAAATCCCCCCCCCTTTTAGCTGTTTTTTTGGGGGGGGGTTGCCTTCCTCTGGATCAACTGTTAGATGTCTTTATTCAACCTCAATTACTATGTTATTACTATGTTACTATGTGTCTTTTTTTCCCTAAAGATGCAGGTACAAGGTCCTGACCTAAGTAGTCTTTTATGCTGGGCTTTACATTGGTACAGCTGCTGTTTAGTCTCCCACACACACAATAGAGCACTGCTGGTTTAAAAGCAGACAGGGATAGAAAATCTCATATGGGAGGAAAATCTTTATGATAAATGTCTTCTTTCTGAGAACCATTACAAACTTCCCCTTTGTTACCTTTTAAAAATGACAAAATATTTTTAAAAAATTCTAATATGGGCTACTTGATTTTTTAATTAGATGATAACGATTTTAAATGTTTTGTTTCATCAACAGGTGATGGATGCAAATAATGAAACAACTGATAAACAAATACTCCTCTTGGGATTCCAGATGCCAAATAGCTTTATAGATTCCATTTTTCTTATTGCTAATTATATTGTACATTCTAACGCTGTCTATAAATATCATAATTGTTGCTCTGGTCTCTTTAAACCCCAATCTATGTCATCCAATGTACTTCTTTCTCAGTCAGCTTGCATTGTCTGATATTATATTAACTACAAATATCACTCCCCTTATGCTGCAAGGAGTACTCGGGGGAGGTGTGGCCATATCTATTCCCTCCTGCATTGCCCAACTTCAATTCTTTGGGATTGCAGTAACTTCAGAATGCCTCATTCTTGCAGTGATGTCCTATGACAGGTATCTTGCTATCTGCAACCCACTTCACTATATCTCCATTATGGACAAAAAGCTTCAGTATTTACTTGTTACGTCTTGTTGGTTTCTAAGCTTCCTGATTTCATTTGTAACTGTGATATTTGTGAGCAAATTAGATTTCTGTGGTTCAAATGTGATAAGTCATTTTTTCTGTGACTTTGTTCCCCTTCTCCAACTTTCTTGCACAGACACCTCGGCTGTGGAGCTGGAAAATCTGTTATTGGCCACTCCTACAACTCTTGTTCCAGCCCTGTTCATCTTTGGGACTTATGTCTACATATTTATCACTATTCTGAAAATTCCATCTGCAATAGGAAAACAAAAAGCTTTCTCTACCTGCAGCTCACACTTGGCTGTTGTCGGCTTGTTTTTTGGAACACTGGTTGCATTATATGTTGTTCCTTCCAATGGATATTCTTTAGCTGTTAATAAGATTCTTTCCCTGCTTTATACTGTGGTGACTCCACTGTTCAATCTCCTTATTTATTGTCTGAAGAATCAGGAGTTAAGGGTGGCATTTGGAAAATGTTTTTATTATGTAACCAGAGTAAAAATATTTTCTCATTTAAAAAAACGCAATGATCAAATGTTGTTAAATTAAAGGTGACGTGAGAAAGCGAAATAGAAGATAAACCATTAGACCATTCTTATAGGTACTAGAGATAGCGAACTCACTGAAATCCATTACGTTTGCAGACTTGCAGATATTTGAAAATCTGAAAATATGCAAGTGGACCCAATGGGAGGTAAAAACAAATCAGCCTAAAAATTAAGGTATAAATAGCATTGGTTACTTATAGCTCAGGGACCTGACCAAAATCTTAAAAAAAAAAACACACACACACAGCCAGTACCGGTCCGAGCTTTAGTGGATCTGTGAAATCGGATTCAGACCCAGGTTTTAGTTTGGATTAGGGTCCATCTATACTACAACAAATTGTACCTAGTACAAGCGGAAGTTCTGCGAAACACGTCAGGCCACACCCCTTTCCCAGAGTTGTCTGTGTCCATCCAGGTTTGTGCCTATTTACATGTTTTAATGGATGAATAAATGTTAAGTTTTATGATACCTACTTCTGCTCATATCCTCATTAAAGGCTGCAGCCCTAACTGCATTGCTCATTGAATTTGTATTTACAACAAATTTAACCCCATCTTGCCAGTTTTCATTTTTTGCTTTACTTTTAACACTGTTTGTTGTATTTGCATATAGTTGAGTCCTAATTATTCTGCTCATTGTATATTTATCCTGCCTATGAAATCCAATTATTTTATGAAAATTAATTAATTAATTAATTAATTACTTAAACATGTATAATATTAATAAATTATTAGATTCATTTATTTTTCTCAGAATCAATGCATCTTAAATCCAAATAGATTTAATCTAGTATAGTCTAGTATACAAACATCCAATACAACCCTCATTCACTAATCTGGTAAATCTAGTTTATCTCCCCCCCCCCAACTATTTAATAGAGTTTTACCAGTTTAATGTTCATTAAATGGCGCTATATAAATCCATAATAATAATAATAACAATTAATATAAAACAGTGGGAGTTTTTATCATTATCATTCATTTCAATTGTATTTTATGTGAATTACAGACAACATTTCAGTTCTTTCTCTGGGACCTATATCAAGCCAATCATGATATAAATGGAAGGGGTACCAAACCATACCAAAAAAGAATAAATAAATCTAGAGGTTTCAGGATAAGAAACAAACCTACCACTGGACAGCTGAACCAATAGTTTTTGTCAGAAATGAACAGGGGTGCTTAAAGGGTATGTCCACCCCTAAAATACACTTTTAATATTCTGCTCCCCCATGTCCCCCAGCCCCAACCGCATGTTTGTTTTTTTCAAAAAGCTCCCCAAACTCTTACTTACCTCCCCTCGATCCTCCGCCGCACTGCCGCCCCTCTGCCCCTCTGAGGAAGGGGCCTGTGAGGCCACGAAACATGTAGGGCGGAGTTTTGTGTTTCCCTTTGGTAGACTGTTTGAATACACCATTCCGATGGTTTTAAATTGTTTTATCATACTCCTTACTCTGTTGCCTGCCTGGACTTCTTTCAGAAACTTTCATGTGGTTGTAGCACCCTAAACTTTAGGATTTTTATTTGTAGAAAAGTTTATGTACAGAAATGTTACTGTTTTTCAAAGCTATTACTACAATGATACTAGATATATGTAGGAACCCCACTTTTCCTATCCAAGAGTCTTGCCAAAACTAAAACAGTGCTTTCTTGATTTTTACACCAACTTTAAATGTATAGGACTTCAGATGGTTAAAATATAACTACCAAAATTATTTTTAAAATCTCCATAAGTGAGAGAAACTACATACATCCAGATTGTTAAGTAGGGAAAGTTTTAATCAAAACACAGATACCCGGAGAAAGATGTTCATCAAATTGTAAATTTTTTCCCCTCATATTTTCTTTTCCCCCCAAAATTAATTAACCAGAGACAAAATCAAGGGTGAATTTTAAAGAAATACGGTAACGGGACATCTTAACCCAGAACAGGTGTGTTCCCTACTGGACTTGTGCCTGAATACCACCTATTTCAAATACAGGGATAGGTTGTATAAGCAAAAACATGGATGTGCTACGGGATCTCCAGTTTCACCCATTTTTGCAAACCTTTAAATGGAGGAAGTGGAAACACAGGCGCTTAATACATTTAAGGGCATAGTACCCAGCCACTGGTTCAGATACGTGGATGACACCTGGGTTAAAATTCACCAGAAGGAAGTACAAGCCTTCACAGAACTCATCAATGCTGTAGACCAGAACATCAAATTTACAAGGTAAGAAGGTACAAAACAACACACTGACTTTCTTGGACTACTTGGTAAAAGTCAGGGAGAATGGTAAACTGGAAGTAGAGGTTTACAGAAAACCAACACACACAGATCAGTATTTGATGTTTGACTCCCACCACCCTTTAGATCACAAGCTGGGTGTCATCAGAACCCTGCAACACAGAGCTGAGAACATCCCCACTAGCACAGAGGCGAAGGCTAAAGAAATGAAACATCTCAAAGGAGCCCTTAAAACTTGTGGATATCCAGATACCAAAACACCGAAACACAAGAAAAGCGACATCATATACACAGTGCAGTGCACTATGCTCTGATTTGTATGTGGGGGAGACCAAACAGCAACTGCATCAATGTATGGCCCAGCACAGAAGAGCCAATTCCTGGGCTCAGGACTCAGCCATGTACCTGCATCTTAAGGAAAAAGGACATACTTTAGAAGATTGTAATGTCAACATCCTTTCAAAGGGGGAGCGGAGCTAGCGCTCAATGCCTTGTGAGTGAGTCACAAGGTGGAATGGCTCCCGCACCAATAACTCATCCGAGGCTATTTCTAGGCAAATTTACCTGAATAATATAGGCATCCTGAAGCGGAGAGACCAAGAGAAACCCATGACCATGTCCAGGGCACAGAAGGCTGCGATCGCTGCTAAGAACACAGCTGCATAGCTGCTTTGCAAATGCCACAATCCGATTGGCTAGCAGGGACCAATAGTGTGAGGGTGTGTGTCAGTTCTCCGTAACAGCTAGTAAAGAGTAGGCATGCCCACGCTCAGTAGATGCTCAGTACACTGAAAAGTGGGCGTGAACCAAACCAGCCATTACAACACACTACTACTTCCTTTCCTCAAGACATCTGGGAGCTAAGCAGGCACCAGCTAATGATTCCAGGGGGCAAAGTAGGTCAAAGCAGCATATTTTAAACTAGCCATGCTTTCTGTAAGTTTTCATAAGGAGGCTGGAGTTGTCCTTTAAGCTGCTATATGCGGACCCTCAAGACGCCATTAAAATAAATGGTATGATATCCCTATATTTCACATTAGCTAGCGGAACCAGACAGGGTTGTCCCTTATCCCCCTACCTGTTCGCGTTAGCTATCGAACCGCTAGCAATTTCATTACCCTGGGCGTTCCTGTAACACCTCTTAGCCACAATGCAATCACACCTTGCATTCATAATGTCATTAACACCTGGCTGTGATATGCTAATTGGGACTTTCCAGGGTACATAATTGTACAGGGTGCAACAGATTCTAGTACAAGTCATTCTGAATTGAGAAAGCCAGTCGTATGACTAGCAAAATGTCTTCAAGAACTAAACTTTAAGTCCAGCTGATCTAACTGAATACAACAAGTTTTTTCACACTTACTGATCCTAAAAATCCAATCTTACTCTTACCGGTACCTGTGCAAAATTGCTAGCATTTGTAAGTGAGGTTCAGTTTCCCTTAAAATTTTGGGTCTATTAATCTATGCCAATTTCTTCACTGATCATGCTTTTATGGTAACAAAAGTGTCACTTTTTATGTGTTTCACTTTTATTTTTTTTACCATTTACACAGACGATCTTTGGAAATGGCAATGAACTTTAAATAAAGGCATAAATACCCATTTTCCAAGTTTAAAATCCGATTGAAAAAAATTCCTTCCTGGAAAGCATTTTTATCCATTGGCACAAATCAATACTTGGGTGATCAATACTAAGACCTACAATAGATTAGTTCTCTCATTTTGTTTTAGTCTTTGCTTATTAATCTTAATAAGCTATATTAATAAATAAATAATTTTGATTCTTTTGATTCATTCACAAATGTGTCTGTCAATGCCAGCTTACTATACACAGTATACTGGTAGAGTACTAAACCACCAGACCACCATGAAAAAGATAGCGGCTCTGCTTATCCATGTGGGACCGCTTTCCTATGCTGTCATGGCAAAGAAGGGGTTAATGTTTGCAATCCCCACATCAGTTTTTAATCCCAATACCAAATTCCCAAATTTACAGCAAAGTGGTAATGAATTGGTTAAAAGACAGATAAATTGAATCATGGTAATTAGTTAGGACCTTCCTTATTAGGGTTCCTATGATGTGGTTGGAAGGCTTTTCATTTTAATAATTACAAAAATATAACTAAAACCCAAATGTTTAAAGTGCTAACAATGTGTAGACATACATGGATGGTATGGTAATGTAAGCTTTGGAATGTGCATTGACCATTCTTCCTGTCCTTGCCCATGTACAATGCTGTGGACAAATAAGCATGTTTATCAGATTCCTTAGGCAACTATTTTTAATGTTTTCTTCTTTAGGCTATTTTGTACAGATCACTGTGACTCGTATTCCCTGTGCACATCTCGTGTTTTTTTACATCAGTACAAACAATTTATTTTTAAGCTTCCCATATTAGACATATGTAAGGTTCATGATGAAGCATAGAAGGGTATAAAATGCATTAGGATTAATGTAAGCAGATACAAGGAAGGACCAGTTAACGTGGTGAGTACTGGGTGAGAACAATGTTTCCCATCTGACAGCAAAGAATCATCCGAAGCAGCATTTCTCTGTGGCAGCACAATTAAAAGGTGATGTTTGGACATTTTGTCATCATACCGAGTTCTCTCTTTGGTTCACTTAAAAGTAATTATTCAGGAACTGGACATTCTGTATGGTTAGATCATATCTCTTACTCGCATGTTCTAAAGGTGTTCTTATGGCTTCTTAACCTCCTATTACTGTGTATTATTACTGAGCTGTTAAAGGGATGAGCTCCCATCAGTGCTTCTAGTACAATAGCACCTGTAACCTATTTAATATCAGCATCAGATTTACAGCAGATCAGGAAGGCCTACCTGACTATTGGGAGTCTTTAACCCATGTAATGATTCCTATCATCTGTTAGTATTCGCCACAAACTAACAAAAACATGGTAATAGCAGCTAATAACAGCTTGAGGATTATAGGACAATAATAAGATTTTTGGTGACTGAGAAAGGAACAGTGTATATTGGAAGAGGTTATAACGTAAAGAGGCCATACATGCAAAGAAACAGCAAAAAAGCGAGGGTCGCACTCCAAAGTAAACTAAATTTATTATTGACCACACATATATCACAACGTTTCGGGGGGAAACATGCCCCCTTCCCCAGGTGAGGAGGGGGCATGTTTCCCCCTGAAACGTTGTGATATATGTGTGGTCAATAATAAATTTAGTTTACTTTGGAGTGCGACCCTCGCTTTTTTGCTGTTTCCGATTGATATATGTCCATTAAGGGTTGGATTACCTAGAGGAGTGGGCACCCACGTGTGGACGAGTGCAGAGGATCACCTTTATTTTATTGGCATACATGCAAAGAGACTGACTGCACTATGTCCGCTTCTTTTTTTATAAAAATATTGTCGGGCTGAACAAGATGGCAGGATATTGGGGCCGTATAATTGGCATTTTTGTGTGTAAGACTTTTCTATTTCAATGATAATGTTTTATTCAATAGTGGAATTGTTAGAAGAAACAGAAACTTTTACACATTTTAATGACAAGAGAACAAAATCATTATTTCATTCTCATTTTGGCTATTGAAGATATTATTGTAAGATCACCGTGCAGATTAACAAAATGCACAGGACATATGTTAGTGTCATTTTCAGGGGCCTGCACGAAGTCCAAAACTTTTTGCCCCCTGGATCGGGTCATCCGGCCCCCCGCTCCGGATGACACTCTGACACTCTTTGTGTCAGCCTCCATCCTATCTTTTTGGCTATTTATGTGCCACTAAACCACTAGGGGTGAATAATGCTCCATGTATACCTTTTTTTTGTCAGGTTTTTTTTAATCAGATTTCCAGCATGCCCTGTGTGCCTTCCTCCATTCAATACAGTGAAGTAAAGTTTCATATCTTATTTTTAAATAAAATAACTATTTATTTACGAATGTTGTCATAGCGGAGCCTAAGGATGTCCAGTCAATGATTATGCCACATCTCAATGTCATTAGAAAATGAACTGGGATTATACGTGTTAAAGTTGTGCTTACCAATATTGATTAGGTAAAAACCACCAGGGTTATTCAATAAAAGTTCCTATTGTTAAAAATGATAATTTCCCTCCAACCAATCAGATGTTAGCTTTTTGGGGAGTTGGGTTAATTAACTACGACAATTGGATCCCCTATCTTGGGGAATTACTGCTTGACTTGACTTGAATTAAATGCTAATTGGTTATAATGGTAGGTGCAGACTAATACCTCTCTATCAGCTTCTGATCCCTATTTAGGTAACAGCCTAGCTGTATTTACTGTCAAAGCATTTTATCCCTTTGTATATCAATTATAGGTTGTGAACTGGTGATGTATTAAATAGATGCTGTTGTAGATGATAAACATACACATATGTTTTTGATAACTGTATTGGATAATGTAGTGTTTTTGAAAATAAAAACCATGTCACTATGACATCATGGACCCTTTCTATATAGCTAAAAATCAATAGCCCTCCATAGCAAAATTTTGGATGGGACCCTTCCAACCCACAGGGGATCAGCTAACTACTAAAGTAATGCAACACTACCACCAGCCAGAAAGAGACACAAAGTGTACCAGGTATCCAAGCTTTACATACAGTAAAACACCCCCCACCCCCCAAGGAAGTTCTACCATTCATTTCCTGCATGCTCAGTCCTTTAATCTTTGCTCTCCCTTTTGTCTCTCATTCATTGTTTCACTTTGTGATTTATTTTCTCACCTCCCACACATTTTCCATTCATTTCTTGTCTCATTCCCACCCTTTGTCCCTTCTTTTTATTCTACCTTTTCACCCCACTTTATTCTGTTCAGCTACCCACATTGCTTTCATCTACCCATGTAATGCTCTTCCTCCCCTGGATCTATTTGGGATTTTCATTTCCATTACTTTATTATTTTCTATATATTATTACCGTTCCCCTTTTGATTTAGTTATTTTTTTCACATCCTGCTTAAAGGGCAAGTTCTACCCCTTATTCTAAAGGGTGATCAATGATTTTTTTTTTTAATTTTGTGAAATTCATTTAGTTTTCAAGGTGGCTATGGTTGCTTTAACGATCCCTGTCTCACTTCTATGCAGTGTACTAATCTCCCCATAAAATGTTGCAATAACTAAAAGGGCAAGACCAGCCCCAGCACCAAATCAAAACTTACCTTCCCCACTCCATTTAAACTCTGAGATTGTTATACCTCTCCACTATCCCTGAAGCTCATTTTACCTGATTGTCTTTGCCAGTGCTGGGCTCTCTGCTTCTCAAAGCTACAGGTACTGTATGCAGCTGTATGTAATTGACTGGTGGTGGCAACCAGGAAGCCTGCATTGGAGGAAGACCACAGTGAAGATAGCAGGTAAAATTTATTTTGGGGGCCGTGGTGGATGTAAATACTTTAAGTATAACAAACTTGGGTTGGGTGGTGTCCCGCCTCCTGGGCAATCCTCTTTGTCAAGTGAAAAACATTAAATGGTGCAATGCTTTAAATGTCCAAAAAGTCCTATGAGAGTTTGTGTCCTTGTTTCCAAAATTCAGTATATAAAACAAACAGAAGTGTAATAGAATCCACACTGTTAAAATTATAATTGGAACGTTCCATCTTGCGGTCCTTGCAGTGTGCCTATAAGGGAACACCTTACATCCATATGTTAAAGCATGTCTACATTCACAATCATAGGTAATGGTAGCTCAGTACATTGTAACCTATATAGGTAAAGGTAACTCAGTACATTGTAACCTGCAAGACACATATTATATATACAACATTGTCATCTCGTGGCCTATTGAAGACGTACAGCTATAATACACCTGCCACTATACTTACTAATCTGAAGTTTTCTATAGGCAGGTGTTCTATTTAAGGAATATAAACAGAGGTTGTAAAAAACATAAAAACACTGATTTGATACTGCATTGCTTATTCATACCAATCAGGTAAGTGGTATTTAATTTCATGATCCATTTGTACTCCCTTTGGAGCTGGGTATTTTTGTAGTCACCTCCACGATTATGCCTTTCCACTTTCTCAATCACCTGCCATTTCAATTGCATCTGATTGTGGCCCATACTGGCGGGATACTGGAGTATCTGTGTATGTACTGACCTTGTAATTTCTTATGTTGGCCCTATGTTCCTTAATTCTTTCTTTGGTTGGTCTTGTAGTTTGGCCAATATCCTGATCCACATGGACATTTTAGTAGGTAGATGACACCTTTAGTATTGCAGTTTGATTGATGGTATAGTCGAATTTTATTACCTGTAGTGGGGTGATATAAGTGGTCCCCTTTGATGATGGAACTACAGCAAATGCATTCTAGACAAGGGAAAGTACCTATTCTTCTAGAAGAGGATTCTGCTGTATGTACAGGTTTATTTAATTCCGCAGGGCAGAGAATGTCTCTGACTGTTCTGCCTCTTTTGTAGCAGAACATTGGTGTCTGTGAAAATAGTTCACAAACTCTTATAGGACTTTTTGGACATTTAAAGCATTGCACCATTTAATGTTTTTCACTTGACAAAGAGGATTGCCCAGGAGGCGGGACATTTACAACTTCACATGTGTGATTGGGTGTTGAGTTATGGGGCATGGGTTGGGTGGTTTGCTCTTTCCAGCTACCTATATAAGGTAGTCACTTTTTACATGAGGTGTGCTTGAGAAAGGACGCTGGTCTTCACAGCAAAGAATCTGTGCTTTTTCGTACGCTACACTTGATACTTTACCTACCTAGGAGTGGCTTCTCACAGTGTGGGTTTTAAAAGGGAGTTGGGATGGTATTTGTATTACACCTGATGAAAGGGACATAGTGATCCCTGAAACGTCGTATTATGATGTGATTCAATAAAGATGTGTGATTTACACCCATGAGTGCCCCTTGCATCGATTTTGCTTGTGCTATATTTTACTTTACCATTGTATTGCGACTTAAAAAGCCTACCCTTCTCTCTGGATAAATTAAAGCAATTAGTTCAAAAACTTGGCCAAATTATTTTAAGCCCAGCAAGGGCAGGCTTTTTAAGTCGCAATACAATGGTAAAGTAAAATATAAGCAAATTAATTGGATGTGAACTAGGCTTCTATTTTGTGTATGTATCATATTGTTTACATACCCTCTCTTAAATCACTATACTGCATTTAAAAGACAGACAAATTAACCCACAGTTTCTTCTCTGACAGCAAATTGTTGTAATTGTACAATGGTATCTGTCATTTTACTGTTATTTTGTGTGTCAGTTGAATTAAAATCTGAAACAATTATTTATAAAATGAACAGATCTGTTAAAGTAGGTATATTGATTGATATATTGTTTTATTTATTTCAGATATCTCACATTAATGCCTGAATGAAGTGGAGCTCATATTCTGAAATTCAAATCAAACAAGGGATGTTTTTCCTAACAGTCATCAATGAACTCTCCAATCTGTATCCCCTTTTGATTGCGGTGGTCACAATCTTATTAACATTGCCTGGTAGTGCCGGGGATGGCCCATCTGCTTGTGTTCTTACAGACCAGAGTCCAGGTGGTGTTTACCAAGAAGGGGATGTTATCTTGGGAATAGTATTAGCTGTGTTTTTGGTAGAAAAGGAAGGTCTGAATATGACATTTAGGCATTACCCTTCCTACGCCAAAGGCTCCCAGTGAGTTATATTTTATGCAAATTACAGATCAATGTATATTGAACACTTTGTATACACACTGCAATAGCCGGTCTTCCTTTTTCAAAGAAAGCTAATAGAAATGCAAAGTGATTTCAATATTGTACAATTTTATCTAGAAGCTTATCTAGAGTAATAAACTGACTAGTTGATCTAGTCCAGAACAGGGACAACAAATAAGTTTTGAAGGCAGCAATGTAGAATATAGGTGACACCTTTATGTTTTGTAGTGCCAGTGAGGAAAGGTTTTCCTTTCTATAGCTAGAAAATACACAGGGCTCTAACTCCATATCTGATCCCATATTATCCCAATAATAGCAAATACAGTCAACTGATCTGCTTAGAAACTCACAAACTGACTGTGTGGTGATCCAGGTGCGTAATATTGCTCCGGATCCTTCGCGATTATGAACACTCGTCAACACCGTGGAAAAATTTCCTGATAATATGCAAACGTATTCAGATATATGCTCACAGCTATACCACAGTGGCCTGGGTGCTGCCTGCACAGGACCCGTTGCTTCTGGTTCACACCACTCGAGCATTCACACCACTATTAGTCATAGGCAAGTTGCCTATGGCTAATAGAGGTGTGAATGCTCAAAGAGTAACAAACAAATGTGGATTCATATTATTTTGTGTTTTTTTGCCACTTAGGACTAGGCCACACTGCTGCATTTTTTGTGTGTTTGCGCTTGCGATTTTTTCAGATCATTGAAAATGCGGCAACGCACCGAAAATGCGTGTTTTCGGGTGCATTGTGATTGCGGTTCGCGTTCCGCATTTTTAATCGCAATCACATGAGTTTTCCTATACCTATTGAAGTAAATGCATGCGCAAACACTACGAAATCGCATGCAATTCCGTGTGCGATTGCGTTTGTGGCACAGTGTGGCTGTGCCCTAAAGGGCATTTTTATAAAGCAGAGGTCTTGATTTTATTACAATGATATTTTCACCAGCAACAATTAACGCAATTTATAAAAAAGGCAGATTTTGTCACAGATCTCAAATCTGCTTTTCTTTGCTTTAAACCTTGTAAAAATCACAGTGGGATTTGTAAAATGGCGATAATCAGAGTTTGTCAATAAATCAAATTTGGTCAGTAAATCTTTCTAAGGGCTAGGCCGCACTTGCTCGTTTTTTACGCGTTTGCGCATGAGTTTTACGCTTGCGATTGCGCATGCGATTCGGTTATAATGGAAATCACAGTAACACAAAAATCCCCGAGATTTCCGATGCGCCATTTCAGTAACGCATGTGTTCACCATTTTGGTGTGTTAACGCATGCGTTTTCTGTAAGGGAAAATGGCAAAATTGCTATGCGTAAAATGCATGCGCAAACGAAAAACGCACAAGAATCACGCACACAATTGCGTGCGATAACGATTTGGTGCTTTGTAGTGTGGCCTCAGCCTCAAGTGGCGAAATCTAATGGCATTTCTGGGGGTCATTTCTTGGCTGGAAATAGTTTTTAAGTTAATCTTTGTATAAAAATACCCCAGGGTTCAGTATGTTTCCTTATAACCATAATGGGGAAAAAACGATCCAGGGGGTTTTAAAAACATTTTGTAAACCTCTGGTTCCCCCAAGTCTAACAATACCAGACATAAACAGATAACCTGCATTACCAGTCCAGGAGACACTTTAGTACAAAGTAAATAGAATTTTTCACCAGCATTGAAATATATAACCCCATCTCACATTTAAAGGAGAACTAAACTTAAAATTTTAAAAACCTAATGTGAAAGGTTTTCTCCCCAGAACACCTTCACATTGTAAGATTCTTCTCTAGTAAGTTGCATTTAGTACATGTAAGTAATAGATTCTGTAAATAAAAAGGCTTCCATATTTTTGCCAGTACAACCCAAAGCCCATGAAGGCATCAAAGAACCCCGCCCCTGACCCCAGTATGCACTGTCTCTATGCACAGTGTCCCAGAAAAGACTTTAAAAGCTGATTGTTACCATAATTTATTAACCAGTCAGTGTGAGTTGCTGGAAAATAAACTGCAGGGTAACAAGCAGCTTCAAAATTCTTATTAGGTATTTCCATATTCCATTTTTTTTAATGGTTCGTTTAGCAAAAAATAAAGCTTCCAAATGTAACTGGATAACCTGCTTGTTCAGTGGTGGCACACTGGGTAAGGTGCCAGGTTTAAAAATACACAATTCAGAAGGTCACAAGTTTAATACCCCAGATTTCTCTTTTTTTTGTTTCTTTTATGTCCCAAGCAAAAGATGAAGCTCGTAAATGTACTTAAGTGTTCAGCATACTCAGTAGAGGCTCACCTTGTAAGATGCCAGTTATAGAAACACACAGTTCAGAAGGTTGCAAGTTCAAATCCCCAGTCTTACCTTTATTTTTTGTTTCCATTATGTTCATAGTAAAAGATTCTACATGTAACAGTGTTCTATATAGTTTCTCTGTTAGACTAGATGTAAGAGCTCTGCTTTTAGCAAGACAAAGAAAAAGTAAAAGTTGCAGGTTCTATTCCCCAGACTTTTATTTTTGCTGAAATGTAAGTATTTTGTTTCTTACATCCATGCTATCTTTGAAATACACTGGAAAGTGTATTTTTGTATGAAAAGTAAAGGATTATATCATTGTTAGGATAGGAGCATTGAATGTGTTTGAAAACAAAAAACTGAAATCCCTGTTCTGTGTCAGGGAGAGGGAGGATCTCTGTTCTGTAATGTGATTGACTGTCAGCTGGGGGTTTACCCAGCTTAGGTGGATTGTGGGAGCTGACCCCTAGTACTCATAGGTTATTTTAATAAATCACCCAATGGCCACAGCAAAGGGAGAGATGAGACACAGCTTGTTTGTGAATGTATTGGGACAATATTGACTGGAGATTTTAGTTCTCCTTTAGCATATAATAACTAAAATCTAAACTTTCTCTGCAAATGAGATATGCTAAGCTACTACACACATCCAGATTTACAGGCATATGTTTTAATCATAAAAGTGCATATCTGGACACAACAAGGATGGATGAAGCTGCCTGGAGACCGCTCTATCAGTGGTCAAAACTACAGAATGACAGTTTAGACTTTTTAAATTTTAGCAGTTTTAAACTGAAAATAGGCTTGGGTTGAAACAGTGGCACATTCTTAACAGTTGCTCATCAGATTTAGAGTTTTCTTTTTCTTTTTTTAATTTTTTTTTTTTTACAAAACATGAAATCAGATGAAATTAAAGTTGCAGTAGCAGGTTTTAAACTAACACAAATATGGAAGACTAAAAAAAAGGGGCAATGATAGCAAAAGAAAATAGAAAAAGCTGGGGGGCAGAGTCTGACTGAGCATGTGAACGGACATCTCCCGAGATGCTCTCCTGTCTAAAAGCCTATATCTAAAGCTTGGGGAAAGGTTTTTTTCAGCGTTAAAGGCACTAAAAGAAGCCTAATAACCTTGAGAACATTACTAACCAGAGACATGCCATCGAAGAAGGCTGGAGGCTCCAAATCGGATCTAACTGGCTTTTAGTGATAGCGCCGGCCAGCCAGAGGAGGCCTCAGACTCCACTCCATGCACAAGAAGTGATTTAAATACACTAAATTCGAACATTGAGAAGATAATACAATCCTCCCAAGCTCAAACAAGAAAGGGTCTCCCTGTTGGAAACCTCAACGGATCACTTATGATGATTCTGTCAACAAGCGGACATCAAGCTTAAAGAGGTCCGACATGACATTCAACTGCTCCGTGACCAGCAAGATGATATAGAGAACCGCTCCAGGAGGTGCAATATAAGGGTTCAGGGGATCCCAGAGACTGTGACGGATATCAAACCCTTCCTGACCAGTTTATTTATATATATATTAAGGGATGCTACCCCACAAGAGCTGGTACTCGACAGAGCTCACAGGGCACTGAGGGCCAAACCCATGGAAGGGGACCCCCCACAGTATATTATCTGCAAGCTTCATCACTTCAAGGCCCGAGCAGCCAAAATGTCTGCCACTCGGAATCGAGAAAATATCGAATATGAGGGTACGAGCATCAAGTTGTTTCAGGACCTGTCTCTACAACGGCGTAGAGAGATGAGACCGCTGATTGACCTCCTAATCCACCACCGCATAAAGTATTGTTGGGGATTTCCCTTTAGATTGACGGTCATGAGAAATGGAAGGCCAATCTCGATCTCGATGATGGAAGATAAAGAAGTCTCCCTTCACAGATTGGATATAAAGGAAGTGAAACCCCAAAGCCAACCAAACACGGAAGCCGTGAGGGCCTCTACTCCACCTCCATCGTGGAACCGATGTCAACACTAAACCGCAAAGGCCTTATAACAAAGGCCTTCACTCCCCCCCATCATCACAGAGGCTTGGTTAACTTACTTACGAACCGCAAGTATTCTAATTTCCATAAATGGATGAGTACATAGTCTCAGCATTTACTGGACCGGGACTTTATAATAACCAATATTAACATGGGGAATGCTCCCCATAACATAAGAGACAATCAGGAACAATGGCGCCACAGGCAACCAAGATATTCCCGGGACACGAGACGACCCATACCTATATCTATACCCATACCTATATCACCTAACATTTAGCTCCTACATGATTAATGCTTAACTCACATTTATTAAGGAGAACTTAAGCATCCTAAGGGTTGAGGTGCCTGTATCATAATGTTTTATTTTTCAAGAAATATGTTTGGTGATTGGAAACTCACCAGACAATTCTCCTGGGCCACCAAAAGTTATATACCTAATGGTTGTTAATCTGGTCATTACAGTGTAATTTTTAAGGTTTTCAAGATGAAAGCCTGATGGTTAAAATAAGGTATAATGTTCATTAAGATGGTCCTAGAGGGTCAGAATTATGATGGCTTCATCAACAGCTGTACCAGACGATATCATAACACAAAAATACTAATACACAGAATATGTGAATATAGTTAAAGCAGTAACGTTATGTGTTGCAATTTATGGTTTCAACTAAACTTTAAAGACCTAGACATAGGAAATATCAAAAGGATTTTCACAAATATAAAAAAAGAGAGAATAGAGTTAGTATCTTGAATGTCAACATGGTATAAAATATGCGTATAAAGTGTACAAACATAAGGCCACTGTGGAGTTTGAGCCCACGAATCTCTGGAAGGGCATCTGGGCGTATAACTTTTCTATAGGGTATACTCGCATCAGGTTATTACTGAGATTGTAAATTATACCCACAAAAACTCATGGGCTTTAACTTACTGCTGTCCCAGCCACCTAACTGGCACATCATTCTTGCTCATAAGACACGCCTCTCACGTTGGTACAGAGTCTTTAAACACAGCTATCACAGTAGCCACTGTGGCTTTAACTGACAACACACAGAACACGATTTGAGGACCGTCATGGTAATTTTACCTATTGACATTATATATCCTAAGGGCAAGGCCACACTGCAACACAAACGCAATCGCATGCAATTTCATGTGTGATTTTGTTGCGTTTGCGCATGCGTTTTCATGCATGTGATTGCGATTAAAAATGCGGACCGCAAATCGCAACGCACCCGAAAACGCTCGTTTTCGGTGCGTTGCTGCGTTTTCAATGATTTAAAAAAACCGCAAGTGCAAACGCATGAGCAAACGCAAGCCCAGAAAAAACGCAGCAGTGTGGCCTAGCCCTAATACTGAATAAAATCCATACTCAGGGTACAAGACCATAAAGATACCACAGCAAGTTCACTCATAGATACCCTAGAAGCACATTGGGTAGAAAACTACACGGCTAAAAGGGTGCTAAGGAGACTCAAACGCTTATACATAAGGTCTTCATGGTGTTTAATAATGATGATACCTCAGGAACCAAATAAGCACAACACTGGATTACAATATTTATGTATTAAATCATTATATAGTTTTTTCTTCTACTGTTCTCTGGGGGTATATCTAGACATACACTGCAAGATTATAATCTGTTTTCGGTACAGATTACTAGAGATGCTAAGTGGGCATTACATACTGAGGTATGTTATACCACCAAAGTGGCTTTATAGAGGTTTTAATTGTGGATATTTTAGATCCAATTGGGGCACAAAGAATTTTTTTTAACCCCAACTGTAACAGAATACAAAGGGATTGCCCTGGTTGGACGACAAACCCATAATATGTTCATGTGTTCCATTGGAAGAGACATACCACCCTCAATGAGGGATCTAGTTATAGTTCCCTCGGTAGCAAGAAAAAGAAAAAAAGAGAAGAAATGTGTTGCTTCACCCCCGGCCACCACTGAAAAAAAGGGTGACTCTTAATTTTATAGTTTACTTTGTTTGTTTTTTATTCTTACTGTTAATAGTAATATGTCTGCTTTGCTTTATCATCAATAGACTGCACGCTCAGAGAATGTACCAGAGTGGAGGGGAGTGCATCGGCAGGGACCTGGCCAATCCAACCATTCCACAGCCAGGAACTTTATGCAGGTTAATCTAGCTTCATCACAAAAAGGTGGGTGCTGTAGTGCCATAATAGATAACTTAACCCCTGATATCCACTATGTCTGATAAAATCAACATCCTGACCCATAATGTAAAAGGCCTCAATGCTCCCCAAAAACGCACAATGGCAATGCAATATTACCGCAAAACTAACCCAGACATTATCATGCTTAAAGAAACACACTTTAGAACAGGTAAGGAGACGAAATTCTGGGGAAAGAAGTATACCTACCACTACTTTGCCTCGGCATCCAACAAGAAGGCTGGGGTGGCAGTCCTGATAACTGGCTATGAAGGATTAATAGAAGAGAATTTTTATCGAGGCCCTCGAGAACATTACCTCATAATTAATGGGTTCATACAATCTACAAAAATATAAAGCGAAATTGATTCTGCCTCCTCCAAGTCTGAAAACGGGATCCAGTCAGAGAGAATTAAAATATAGCTTTTATTGGAACATATAAAAACACAGCATCTGTGAACGGCATACACAAACTTTGATTACGTTTGTTCGCTAACATAGTATCGGGTTTTTTGTATTTACAGTAGAATTTCTGATTAGTAAATCTGAAACATGTCTGCCTTGTTGGAGAGTAGTGCAATAAGGTTTGTTGGATTTCCTTTTGTATTTCAATGTCTGCTAAGATTGAGTTGTTAAGACGCCACAAAGGTGGGGGTCTGGTGTGTATAATTTCTATGTATGCGTGATCCGACCAAGATATTTCAGAAATATAGGCAGTGTTAAGTTCCCAGTTCCACTTTAAGTGGGCTAATGACTCCTTCCGATACCTGGGGATCCAGCTAAGCGCTAGTTAACAAACACTTTACTCCCATAACTATCCTAAAATTATAAAACATCTTTTGAGCCTTCTCAAAAAACAATGGTCACAATACCCAATCACACTATTGGGCAGAATAAATAAAATAAAAATGACCCTGCTACCGAAAATCTTGTACCTGTTTAGAGCCTTACCCATCAGCTTAGCTAAGGACACAAAAGAAATAAACCTGTTTATATGGAAGAGTAAAAGACCTCGTATTAGAGAACTATACCTAGCCAGACACAAAGATAAAGGATAAAGGCGGCACTCCCATTACTATATACTTATCACACAGCAGCGAGACTGGCACAAATGCTCCAGTGGCTACATAGCCCAGGTCTAACCAAATGGGTAAATCTGGAAAATATCACTATAGCCCTATTTAACACCTCCTCTATATTATGGATCCCACCCCATGATCGGAAACCAATCTCTCTATTAGATGATTATGTTACTAAGGACAAACTTAGCACCTGGGACCATTGCAACAGAAAACACTCCTTTATGTTTCCCCTCAATTCATATGCCTTTTATATTTACTCCTTACTTGGGAGGTAGAAATACAATCCCCAATGAAGGACTGGTGCACATTGAACATCAACAGAATCTGAGATATTTTGGACTCCTCGGGTATTCTCTTACAGTGGGACCAGGCCAAGACCAAATGAAAAATTCCTCCTCACCTTTGGTTCTCATTCATCAGGTCGGTTAGTTACGCTAGAAAAGTTAAACAAACCTGCTCATCCACACAGATATCAACCTTTGAATTATTCTGTATGAGTAACCAATCATCCCGCGGCCTGATAACCTTCATATATAAACATATTTTTCATGAGACACAACCAATAAAGTCCAAAGCATCCCTGACATGGCATAATCGTCTGCAGCAACAACAAAAAATGGACCTCCAAATATCGAACATCGGCACAATGTACATTCAACATTCTAATCAGGGAAAAATCCTATAAGATCCTATATAGCTGGTATGTCACCCCGGCTTTCTTGAATAAAGTAGACCCTACGTATGCTGGTCTCTGTTTCCGCGACTGCGGAAACCTGGCGGATCAACTCCATTGTTGGTGGTGCTGCCCCGAAGTTCAGAAAGCTTGGGCAGTATTTAATACTGAAATCAAACTTTCACCCTATGTAGCCCTATTTAATCTCCCTCAGGAAAATTTTAACAAACAAGCACAAACATTACTAAGATATATATGTGGAGCAAATAGAGGCCTATTAGCTAAATACTGGAAGGGTGGCATAATCACCAAAGAGGAGTTGGTAAATAAGATATGGTGGATTCAGGAAGGGGAATATATGGCACATAGCTTACAGGGAAGTCTTAGGAAATGGACAAAAATCTGGGACATTTGGATCCTAAGAATGAAACGATAGATTATCACTTCTATGGCCGGGTCCTCGCGGATGCGCTCCATGAGAGAGTTTAAAGTAATAAGGTACAATCCTTTTCCTTTTTATTACTCACTTAGTAGCTGTAAATAAAATTTTATCCTCCCGGGTACAGCACCAATGAAACTGAATATTATGTGATCATGTAAAGCATGATGTATATGTTAATAAATGCAAAGCAGACAATGTTATTGTTATTTCTGTTGTATTCAATTAGATCAACTGGACTTAAAATGTAGTTCTTGAAGACCTTTCGCTAGTCATCCGACTGGCTTTCTCAATTCAGAATGACTTGTACAAGAATCTGTGGCAATTATGTACCCTGGAAAATCCCAATTAGCATATCACAGCCATGTGTTAAGGGTGTGATTAGATAGTGGCTAAGAGGTGTTATAGGAACTCCCAGAGTAAGGTGTTAAAACAGCATTGTACATGGCAGACAGTTGGTGTCGAACCCCCCCACCTCTATTTAGGCTTGGTTTCTTTATTTTCACATAAATGGCCTCCTTAACACCTCTCTTGAACCAGTCACGTTCCTTCACCAGTATGTTAACATTACAATCTTCAAAGGTATGTCCTTTATCCTTAAGATGCAGATACACGGCTGAGTCCTGACCCGAGGAATTGGCTCTTCTGTGCTGGGCCATACGTTGATGCAGTTGCTGTTTGGTCTCCCCCACATACAAATCAGAGCATTCTTCACTGCACTGCACTGCATATATGATGTCGCTTTTCTTGTGTTTAGGTATTGGGTCTTTCGGATGTACCAATTGCTGCCTCAGTGTGTTGTTCGGTTTAAAGCAGACAGGGATACGATGTTTTTTGAAAATTCTTCTTAATTTCTCGGAGACCCCTGCTACATATGGGATGACCATGTTCTTCCTCCTGTCTTGCTTTTCCCCTTCACTGTTGGTATTCGTGTTCTTTTCTTTCCTTCTACTTCTTTTGACAAAGGCCCAGTCTGGATATCCACAAGTTTTAAGGGCTCCTCTGAGATGTTTCATTTCTTTAGCCTTCGCCTCTGTGCTAGTGGGGATGTTCTCGGCTCTGTGTTGCAGGGTTCTGATGACCCCCAGCTTGTGATCTAAAGGGTGGTGGGAGTCAAACATCAAATACTGATCTGTGTGTGTTGGTTTTCTGTAAACCTCTACTTCCAGTTTACCAACTGTCTGCCATGTACAATGCTGTTTTAACACCTTACTCTGGGCGTTCATATAACACCTCTTAGCCACTATCCGATCACACCCTTAACACCTGGCTGTGATATGCTAATTGGGATTTTCCAGGGTACATAATTGCCACAGATTCTTGTACAAGTCATTCTGAATTGAGAAAGCCAGTCGGATGACTAGCGAAACGTCTTCAAGAACTACATTTCAAGTCCAGTTGATCTAATTGAATACAACAGATATACCATGACCTGGATGAATGAGAACCTTCACAAGCATGTTATTGTTATTGTAATGTTTTATTATGACAAAGGATTGAAAATTTTTGAATAAAAAATTAATAAACAAAAAAAGAAAATAGAAAAAGCTACTTTTTAATCATCTAAAAATCATCCCATTTTGAAGAAAAGGGAATATTTTTGGACTACACAAAGGGCTCCCCACACCCCAAATTAAATGTTCTATTTAGGATCTTGTGCAGTAATGCAACTTGGCAGCATCAATCTGTTGAACAAAGTGCAGCCACACTGCTACTGCATAGTAATGGTTTATTAATATATAAAAAATATTTTTGAGGCCAATTTACGGAGAGCCCTTACCGCCTATCTCCATCTTAAAGCTGTGTAAAGTGGGTTTACTTTAAGAACAATTTGATGGTGGTTGTGGCAGTGCACAAGAAAAGGGTTTCTCAACTGCGAAAACCAACGCAGCAAGCCAATAGGGTCTTTTTAGGATGAAATCTTTAACGCTAACAGATAGCAGGGGTTAAAGATTTGAAATAGGATAACCCCATTTGCTCAGGGGCAAAAGAAAGCAATAGCAGCTCTCTTACTTAGCCCTGAATGTGCATGATATATACAAAGGTAAGAATGACATGTATTTAATATTTTTTAACACATTTTTCTGTTTTTTAGTCCATCCTTTAATTATTATTCAAATTTTTTGGCTGCTATTTTTGCCATTGAAGAAATTAATCAGAACCCCCATATCCTGCCCAACACCACATTGGGGTTTCATATTTATGATTCTTGCAACAGTGAGAGAAAAGCTATGGCCAACACCCTCAGCATTCTAACGGGGAGGGCATCGTCTATACCTAATTACTCCTGTAACGATGGAGGAGTACTAACTGCTTTTGTTGGACATGTACTACCATCCTTAACCTCTGCTATTTTAGATGTCACAGGGATTTACAAGTTTCTTCAGGTAAGAAAACATTGATTTATTCATAAATATAAAATATATTCTTCTCTATTAATGTGGCAACCCCAACACATCTGCAATGTATTAATTTAGAAGAAGACAAATACTGTAGATCTTCATATTCTTAAAGTAAAATTAAATCTGAATAATAACTTAAATTTCAAGTGATTTTTACATAAATGGGCCAATAGCTATTTTTTTTTTTATTTCTCCAATGTGGGTGCTGCTTTACATGTTCTTCCTAAGGACATTTTCTGGTTGTGCAAACCTTAACCAGAATGATGAAAATAATTTTTTTCATAAAAAAAGTTTTATCAAAGCACTGACATCACAAGTTTCCCAACACGTTTTATCCAGCCTGTTAGGATCACATTGTGATTGTGTAAATCATCCAACACTTCATCAGAGGAAATTAAATTAAAGAATTTGCCCATATAAATTCCATAAAAAAGACTACACACTCTAAAAATGATTAGATACCATAAAAGATGATAAATAACCACCAAAGATGGTCTGGTAGAGACAGGGACTGTTTTCTAATTTCAGGAACCTCGTGGAATAAGGTATGGGGGAAAAGTATAAGGAATAAGGTATAGAAAAGTATTGCGGTCTTCCCTTTGAAAATCTAACATAAAAAATATTAGCCCTAGTGAAAAATAAACAAAAGTTATCCCAATCTCACTTATTTTTTCTTAAATTCTTGGTCAATTTTAAATATCTCTTCTTCTCTGCAGATTAGTTATGGCCCAAACAATGCAGATCTCAGCCAGAGATGGAAGTTTCCATCATTCTATCAGATGGCAGTAAATGAAAATGATCACTACATAATTACCGCTCAGATTCTCAAGGAGTTCAGTTGGACCTGGGTGGGAATTGTATACACAATTAATCACCAGAAATCTGCTAATAAACTCCGTAGTGAGATTATAAAAAGTGGGGTTTGCATTGAGTATGCTGCACTGTATTCTATTATATATATGGCAGTAAACTTTAGGACCTTAAACATTATTAAACATTCAAAAGCAAATGTTGTCATTGTCATTACTGACTACTATCTTCTGAACCACATCTTGCTAAGTATTCAGCTTCTATCTGATTCTAAAAAATACTTGTTATTTCCATCACCATTGGAGGACGTACGTGATATTGTGTTTCCTCTACTAAATGGATCTCTATTTATTTCCTCACATCATAGACCTATTCCAGGCTTTATGGATTTCCTGTATAGTTTCCATCCTTCAAAATATCCAAAGGATGAACTGTCAGCAGTTTTTTGGTACATGTTATTTGGCTGTTCAAACATTGAAGGCAGCTCTGCTAAGGAATTCTTTCCACCATGTTTAGCTAACCATACCTTAAGGGTATTCAAAAGCATGTTTTATGCGGTTGACAATTACCAGTTTACATACAATATGTATACCGCAGTGTATGCAGTTGCTCATGCTGTGCACAGATTGATTTATGGGAAAACTGATGGGAAGATTTATGATCTAAGATCTCACCGTAGCTTACAGAAGGTAGGAGAGATATTTTGTATGACTCCAGCATGGTTTCAGATGATAGTAGATACAATTTTTATTTAAAATTGTTTAATTTTTTTCAATTTAGCATCAAATATTAACTTTAACTAGAGAGAACAGCGGTAGATGTAGTGTAGCAGGAACTTCAAATATCGAGGGTCCCTGTGTGTTTATGGGATATGCAAAGTACATTGCAGAGATAATGTGCTAAATAGGTTTTGCTGGTTATTTCAAGGTTTTGTGTATGTCAAAGAAATAAGGGGGACATATAATTGAAGGTGATGGGGCAAAGACTGAAGACATAAAAATGTAAAGATTAATGGCACCAATAATATATACTTATATGCAGGGGCTCCCCCCTCCTCCTCACAGTGTCACTGCATAAAAAAGAGTACTGCCACCCAGCCTTTTAAAGGTAGTTTTTAAAGGTGTTTTTAAAGGTGTAACCTATTAATCAACGCTTTTAAACAACGCATTTCAGAGTCATCTTATTTTTTGCTGTAATTATTGCTTTTAAAAAAAAAGAAAAAACATAAAAAAATCCTCCATTGCAGTCAGAGCAATCTTGCAGAAACCACATAAAAAAAGATTTTCTGTGTTTAATTATCTCTTTCTTTCTTAGTCACCAGTTCATCAAAACACACAGTGAAATACAAAAACCTGCTGGTCTAACATTCCTGATATCGCGCAATGTAATAATCCCTTTATGAGATTTAATTTAATTGCATGATATTGGTCAGGTAAATAAGCAGACTTGAGCCTCCAATTCAAAGACGTAAAGTTTCGCTTAACTTTTTGTTTTTTTGCATCAGATGTAACATATAAATCAATAACTGTATAAGAGCAGTCAAATCACACAGCAGGGAGCTACAACCACATGTCCACTGTCTTCACATCGATTCGGCAAGTACCAACGCCTGAATTCCCAATCCAGCCTCCTGAGTCGTCAGAAATGCAAACAAAAGAAATATATAGGCGGGTTGACTGCCTCCAAACAAAACATTGGTGCGGGTAGGTAGTTACAGTAAATCTTAACATTTATTGTAGCATTAAAAGTACATACTAGCACCCACCATACTGAACATGGACAGGTGAGGGAAGGGGTGTGGCCTGACGAATTTCACGGAACTTCCGCTTCCTCAGAGACAAGCAGACGTTCCACGAAACGCATCAGGCAACACCCCTTCCCTCACCTGTTCGTGTTCAGTATGGTGGGTGCTAGTATGTACTATTAATGCTACAATAAACTGTTTTACTGTAACTACCTACCCGCACCGATGTTTTGTATGGAGGCAGTTAACCGCCTGTATATTTCTTTTGTTAACATGTAACTCAATAACTACAGTATATAAGTATATTGATTAAAAAAAGTTTTTCAATTCTTTTAAATGTATACAAATAGCTTCAGTCACTGTCTCTTGAGTAACTACTAGGCAATCCAGAAATACTGAGTAAGACTGTTGTATACTGGCCACATACTGTACTAGTTAGATGTTAGATTAAACATTAGTCTGTAGTTTATTCAAAGATTTTATATCAAAAAGTAATTTATGTTAATTAATCTGTATTCATGTAGTCCCTTGCCCTAAAACCTTATGCTCACAATTATATTGAATTGCATAGCTGAGGGTTATTTTTCGACAAGTTAAACCCGTCTTCCTGTATTTTTATCCTTTTCTAGCTGAATAACTATTTAAGGAATGTCCATTTCCAGACTCGTTCAGGAGATGAAATACAATTTAATGAACAAAGAGAAGTTCTGGGGACACTTGACATTATTAACTGGATTTCCTTCCCAAATTATACAGCGACATGTCAAAGGGTCGGGACTTTTAATCATTCAGCCCCCCCTGGAGCACAGCTTCTTATTAACAAGCAAGAGATTGTATGGGGAAATCCTTCCAATGTGGTATGTCACATTACCAACAGTCCATGTTGTAACATCTACATGTTTAGTTAATACTGTTTCTTTAAGGCATAGAGGCAAGCTGGGAAAAAGGGGCAGTATCAGGAAGTAAGCTAGGGAATAGCATGGGATGAGAAAGTGTGATGTACCTGTTGCTCTGTTTGAATAAATCAAGTTCCCTCTACATTCCAAGTGTTTTCTTGCTCTTGAACAATATAACAAGGGAGACATAACAACTGGCGACGAGGATTAAAGATTTTAACCCTGTGAGTACCAGCATACTTACCATTGTGACTACCTGTACCAGTCCTCCACATACAGGACCCAGTTATACTCACTTGCCTGTCACTGTCCATCTACAGCAGACTGCACAGCTCTCATTCAACTGCACTGTTCAGTTTAACTCTATCACTGCTGCTTCAAAAGTAAAGTTAATATGGCTGAGCAACTCCACACCTTCCCCAACTTTGATTTGTCTGATACCAATAATCTTGCACAGAACTGGAAAAAATGGCTACTCCGTTTTGACAATTTCCTGGAGGCCATGGCCATCACAGAGGATAAAAGAAAGAAAGCTTTATTACTTCATTATGCTGGTTCTGCTGTTTATGACATTTACTGCACCTTACCTACAGACAGCACTACTGACTACTCAAAATGCTCTAAAGCACTAACTGAATATTTTAATCCTAAGCAAAACATCAGATATGAAAGATACAAGTTCAGAATTGCTAAACAACTACCCCAGGAGACCATGGACTCCTTTGTCACCCGTTTAAGACAATTAGCACAAAGCTGCAATTTTGCTGATGTTGATGATGAAATCACATCACAAATCATTGTATCCTGCACATCATCTAAGCTACGGCGCAAAGCTTTACAAGCAGATTGTTGCTTGCAGGATCTTCTACACATGGCACGGTCCCTGGAAATTTCTGAGACTCAAGCTGCTGCCATAGAGGAGGGCACTGATGCACAGGTGTGCAATCTTGTGCACACTAAACGCAAAACTACAGGCACTGACTGCTCAAAGATGTGCTACAGATGTGGCAAACATTTCCCTCATAATGGTGACTGTCCTGCTCTAGGACGTAAATGTACTAATTGTGGAAAACTGAATCATTTTGCAATTGTATGTAAATCTGCTCCTAAGTCATCCCTACGCACATCAGATACACTGAGCTCAGCACAAGTCAAATACATTCAGCCAAATTCTGGAGATGAGTCACCTACTGTTTGCAGTGACTATGTGTTTATTACATCCACTGCACAAACTGTACATTCCCCCATCATCACAATATCTCTCCTTAACACTGCAGTTGCTTTTACTATTGACACAGGAGCCTCTGTGAACATTATAGACATGTGTACATATTGCCAACTGAATACTAAACCTGCTTTGATACCTGTACAAACCAAAATTTTTCCTTATGGCTCTCAAACTCCTTTGCCGACAATAGGTAAATTTGATTCAGATATTTACTACAAAGATAAAACCTATACTACAACTTTCTTTGTACTACAAGGCTCTGGGGGTTGCCTTCTCAGCTATCACACAGCTTTAACTCTTGGACTCATCAATATAGTTCACACTGTAGCTAACCCAACAGTCTCTGATGTACAAGCACTAGTTGACAAGTACTAATCTTTTTGTGGGCCTTGGCAAACTAAAGAATTTTCAAATTCACCTTCACATTGATGAAGACATTCGTCCAATTTCACAGCCACACAGACGAATTCCTTTTCACTTGAGGAAGCAAATTGAAGACGAACTAAAGTCTTTAGAGGAACAAGACATCATTGAAACTGTTTCAGGCCCCACTCCATGGGTTTCTCCCATAGTGGCTGTACCTAAACCCAAAGATCCAAACAAAATAAGAATTTGTGTAGACATGCGTCTTCCAAACACTGCTATACAGAGAGAGAGACACCTCTCTCCAACTCTCAGTGATGTTATTCATCTCCTAAATGGAGCCACCGTGTTCTCTAAACTGGATCTCAATAAGGGTTATCACCAACTGGAACTTAGTCCAGAATCCAGATACATAACTACATTTTCCACACATGTTGGTCTGCGAAGATACAAACGACTAACGTTTGGTGTTTGCTCGGCTGCTGAGATTTTTCAAGAAGCAATAAGAAACATTATTCAACATATTCCTAATGCACTCAATTACAGTGATGACATACTAGTTTTTGGAAAAACACAGAATGACCACAACTCTGCCCTACACGCAGTATTTGAGTGCTTATCATCCCAAGGACTTACACTCAACAAAGACAAATGTGAATTCAACAAATCTACCTTGGAATTCTATGGCCACATATTTTCTGCTGCTGGGATGCAACCTGATCCTAAAAAAGTACAGGCAATAAAATCAACTACAATCCCAAATGATGTTAATGAAGTTCGCTCTTTTCTTGGCATGGCCAGTTACTGCGCTAGGTACATCAAGGACTTCTCCACTATCAGCGCACCTTTGCGAGACCTCACCAAACAAGGATGTGCATTTCAATGGTCATCAGCATGCCAAAAATCATTTGAGACAATCAAAACAGAACTTAATTCTGCCACTATCATGGCTTATTTTGATCCTGCACTAAGAACTGAACTAATTGTGGATGCCAGTCCAGTTGGACTCGGAGCTATTCTTGTCCAATATAAACCAGAAAACCCATACCCACAAGCTATTTCTTATGCAAGCAGAAGTCTGACAGTTACAGAAAAGAAATATTCTCAGCCAGAAAAAGAAGTCTAGCAGTTGTCTGGGGATGTGAACACTTCCACTTATTTTTATATGGAGCACCATTTACAATTGTTACTGATCATTTGGCTCTTATTACCATATTTGGAAATCCAAGAAAAAAAATGCCTGCTCGAATCGAAAGGTGGGGTTTACGACTACAAGGATATAACTACAAAATAATTCATCGTCCAGGAAAATATAACAATCCTGCTGATTACATTTCACGACATCCCACTACTTCAGATGAGGCCACAAAGTCTATTGCAGAAGAATATATTAACTTTGTTGCTGCACACGCTGTGCCAAAAGCACTCACATTGGACATGTTTATAGAGGCAACCAAACGGGACAAAACTCTTCTTGCATTAATACACATAATTGAAACCAACAGGTGGCATGAAATCCAGAGAGCTACCTTTCCTGATCCTGAAGTAATCATCACTGAACTAAAGGCATTTGCAGCTGTCAAAGATGAACTTTCCCTTGCTAAGGACCATCTCATTCTAAAAGGAACCAAATTAGTAGTACCTCAGGCCCTTCGCCAAACTACTGTAAATATTGCCCATGAAGGACATTGTGGCATTGTTGGCACTAAGAAACTTCTCAGAGAAAAAGTTTGGTTTCCAAACTTGGATCAAATAGTTGAAAAAACTATACAGCACTGTTCCACTTGCCAAGTAGTAACAAATTCTTCCAAACCTGAACCACTCCATATGTCTTCCTTACCCTCAACAGTTTGGGATGAAATTGCTGTGGACATTTATGGTCCTCTACCCGATGGACAATACCTACTTGTTGTTGTAGATGAATATTCAAGATATCCTGATATTTCATTCATTACATCCACATCAGCTACCACTATACTACCTGCGTTGGACAGCATATTTTCAGCATATGGCATACCCCGAGTGGTAAAGACAGACAACGGGCCACCATTTAATGGACATCTGTTTCAACAATTTGCTGCATATCTTGGATTTAAACACAGAAAAATAACTCCTTGCTGGCCACAAGCTAATGGCATTGTAGAACGGTTCATGAGTACTCTAGGTAAGAGAGTTAAGGCTGCTTATCTGGAACAAATTCCACTAAAGCAGGCATTGTACAAATTTTTACGCAATTACCGAAACACTCCCCACTCAACCACTAATGTTCCTCCTGCAAAACTTGTCTTTAACAGGCCAATTCATACACTTCTTCCAGAAATCCCTAGTGCACACAATCCACCACCTAGTGACTCTTCTATTAGAGAAACAGATTCTCAATCCAAACAGAAAATGAAACAATATGCGGACCAAAGACGTCATGCTCAGTCCTCCCATGCATGTCTAAATGATAGGGTGGTTGTTTTACAAAAGAGACATAACAAAACAACCTCTGCATACAATCCCAAGCCTTACCATGTCATAGCCAGAAAAGGTAGCATGATTACGGCACAGCGAGATGGACATAGCATAACCCGGAATGCTTCATACTTTAAGGTTCTCCCCAGTCTGAATAACATACCACAGGCACAGACAGGAGTCAGAGAGTCTCCTCAAACATTAGGAGGGCCAGTTCAATCACCTGAATGCATCCATGTACCTGCTGATACTTCAGTATCACCAAGGAGTGGTGGTCAGTCTCCGATTCACGATGAACCATGTTCAAGGAGACGATACCCCTGCCGACCACGAAAACCCCCACCAAGGCTTATTGAGGAAATATAAGCTCTTTCATAATATAAACTGATCTGTATTTTAATATGCCAGTGTTTCATTTATTTTTTCATTACTATTTGTATGTTTTGTGTTTAACCTTTAAAAAAAAAAAAAAAAGAGGGATGATGTAACATCTACATGTTTAGTTAATACTGTTTCTTTAAGGCATAGAGGCAAGCTGGGAAAAAGGGGCAGTATCAGGAAGTAAGCTAGGGAATAGCATGGGATGAGAAAGTGTGATGTACCTGTTGCTCTGTTTGAATAAATCAAGTTCCCTCTACATTCCAAGTGTTTTCTTGCTCTTGAACAATATAACAAGGGAGACATAACACATGTCATTCCAATAGATCTTTTAACCTGGGAATAGATCTTTAAACCTAGGAACACACAGGACTGATAAAAAGCTAATCCCTTTGGGTCCAACTGGATTGTCCTTTTATCAGCCATGTGTATGGTGGTGAAACGTACAATACTAAATGAAAATTTATAGCGTTCTCGATACTAATATAGGATGCTGACAGAGCCCACTAGTCAACCGATTGTTCTCCTTATACAAAGAATAGGGAAAACATTGGTACTGTATGTACCCACTTTTGTAGGCAATTATAGACAGCTTCCAATAGAATTGATCTGCCATTGCTAATACAGTGAGTACCCAGCTTAAGGCTTCATCAATAACCATTATAATCTTTTAAATAAATTTACTAGAAGCTCTCCTTTTCCCCTGTCTTGTACTAATGCTAAGGAAACATGACCTCTATAAGTATACAACCCATCCCCCCAGCTGACCATATGTCAGCATACCTCAGAGAAGCAGAGGCAGAGCTCTGAGCCAGGACCCACAAGAAATAAAAAACTTGTATCAGACGGATCTGTAAGAAAAGCAGCCTTATGGATCTCTTTTAAGCAGTGGGTCGTTTTTATAATAGCTTTTATTTGGACAGAGAGGTGTAATTAAAATATCCTCAACAAAGCCTGTTTGTGTGCATCTTGGAACTTCAGTATGCTTTGCTTATGAAGGTTCTCATTCATCCAGGTCATGGTATATCTGTTGTATTCAATTAGATCAACTGGACTTGAAATGTAGTTCTTGAAAGAACTACATTTCAAGTCCAGTTGATCTAATTGAATACAACAGATATTCAGTATGCTTTACAATCTTGGCCTGGAAGAGACCTTGCTGTGCTCAGTCTTGCCATGGTGTATGATGTGAAACTTCCACAACCGCACCCTGGTAGTAATTTAGCAGATTCTCATAGTTTGTCATCTTTAAAGGAAATAGGCAGGTTCCAAGACTGTAAGAAGCAAAGAAAGTGTGGAATGAATGATTTACCCAGTCTAGTGACAAGTGGTGGATAAATCCCTATTTGAGTTAATAGAAAAGGAAAAAGGGGGAAGGTAAAAAGATAAAAGAAACATACAAGGAAGTATGAGAGAGAGGGGAAGGGGGCTGATAGGAAAAAAGGGGGTCCACAGTTTTAAGCCTCTTACACAGTTTATTGAGTTTAAGTTGATGACTGTGCATTCCCACACATACGAAAATTATTATCATTAGCACAGTATCCCCGTGGAGTATCACGTTTTCTTTGGTTTATGACTGTGTTCCACCTGTTCAATATAATGAATTCATCATACATCTGATTGTAATCCTATAACTTATGCAATTGCTGTTGTTGGAAATGGTAGTTACATCAAACACTGATTGGAAGGAATTTTATGGTGGGTTTTTTTTTTACATGTAAAATTTAGCCCACGATTAATCTGTCTTTTGACACAGAGAGAGAATATGGTAAAGGTGCCTTGTCTGTTTTTTTATGGTCATGGTAAAGGCTGAGTAAAACTATTTCTTCAAATAGCATTTTGCTAAATAGGTCCCATAGTGTAGAAATGTGCCTACTGCATTTTATTTTTTCCTTTAAATAGATCCCACAGTCTTTATGTAATGGAATCTGTCAACCAGGATACAGAAAAGCTGTTAAAGAAGGACAACCATCCTGCTGCTATGAATGTATTCAGTGTTCAGAAGGAGAGATTGCCAATGCATCAGGTAACTATAATTAACCATACAGTCGCATGTAGGTAGGTAGGTACAATAACAAAGAGGACCCAATTCACCCATTGTTCAAAACCAGTAAGACATTTGTTTACTGAATTAAACTGTTTAAAGCTTATTGATTTTTGGTTCTGGGGCTCAATAATGAAATGGGACAAGCATCCAAACTGTATATGGAACGAGTTTGCTTAGAAAATACATAATAAAATAATACATGGAAATAAAAAGTACATAAATAAGTTAGGAACTTGACCATTTTTTGTTCTCAACACAAATATCCTGACATAAAATGTAAATAGCAATTTACAATACCAAAGTCAATGTTTGTGAATGGGTTCAGTCTCCTTACTTTGTGACCAATTAAATATTGCTCTGTAGGAAACATGTTCTTTCATTGGTTGGATTGCTGACCACGTAAGGACATCTTGTTGGATGTTCACCCACCTGCCTGCTTATTTTGTCAAACTATTTAACATAATGTTCACATGTTAATACTCTTAATGCTTTTGTATCAGTTCTTGCTTCCAATACCCACTTCAGTGAACAGAATGACTAGAAGCAGCCAACCACTTGTAACAATCAGACTATAACTAGTCCTCTACAAACATCAGACTTACAGATCTATTATTACTAGGCCCTGACCATATATCTCTGTAAATATTGGAATTACATCAGTTTTTTCCATTCCATAGGCACATCACCAAAAATCAAAAGGGAAACTGAGAAGATAGAAAGCAAGGAAACGCGTGGATGTATTCCATCTGAACCAAGAGATTTATTGATGTTAACACTGTCTCCTCGATTATGCACCATACATTTATTTAACCAAAGTATATTTGTTTCTGCTAAGCCCTCCTCACTGATACAATGCATGCTTTCAGAATCTAGCTGTTGTGGTCTATATAGGGATGAAGAGAAATGGTTTACATTAGCCTTTTTAGAAACCCATGTAACCATTGTAGTACCTTTATTTAATGTCCCCTCTTTCTCAATCCTAATCTTTCTGTTGATATACCTAAAGAAATGTAGGAGGTTGGCCTAATGTTATTTACAGTAGCTATAGCTTTATTGTTTTCTTTCTTTACTTAAAAAAAGGTTTCTTACAGATGCTAAATGGCTGTTCTGTGCTATCTTACATTTTTTAAGGGACTGTCCACCCCTCTAATCAAAAAAGCATATTTTGTAGATTACCCCCCAAAACCTAGAGTTCGTTTTATAAAAAACAGAGTTATTTTACTTACATGCTCCTCGCTCCACCACTTTTTTCGGGTTCCTCACTCAGTCTTCACTGTGGCTGCTCTGTTCTTTTTGTGTTCTTGAGCAGCCGCAGTGGAGAATGGCAGGCAGTGGACATTAATTGAGAGATGCTATATTTAGGGGACTGCTATGCTCACCTTCCATGTTCCTGGCAAATGTAATCCCATGTCCAGGGTTTTACATCCTTATTCAATTTGCCTTCAATTTTGCAATAAATACAGTTGCAAAATTTATCACAAAAGATATTGAATTGGGAGCACCAAGCTGTCCTGGTTAGAGCCCTGGTTTGGATCCAGAAAAGTAGCATAACTACCAGGCCCGCAGGTGTTTTTAAAAAGCTTATCAAGCAATGCAGTAAAAGTGCGCACAGTCAGATGTCTAAAGCACCTGCCGGTTCAGAACTGGTCTTTTAAACAGCTAATAACAAGTAAAGGATTGTACACACATGCGATCATGGGCGCTGACCCGCGACACGCAATGTGTATGAATGCCTGTTTCTGAAGATCTGCCCGGCTGGTCGGGCAACCCTCCCCTGACCAAACTGTCATTTCTACACTTGGGTTTACATTGAACTCTCCCTAGGGGTATATGCAGACGTTTAAAAATAAACAAAGTCTGATGAATATAGAACTATATTGAGAATGAAAATACAAACTGCATATTAGTGACTCAAATAATGAACATTATTGTAAATGTCTGTTAGTCTTAGATTATGAAATTACATTGAACTTACTAATTCATTCTTTCAGATATGGAAAACTGCATACAGTGCCCTGAAGATGAGTGGTCTAATGTGAAAAGAACTGAATGTATAAAGAAGACCATTGATTTTCTATCATATACAGAACTTCTTGGATTAGTTTTAACATTATTGTCATTTGTTTTATCCATTCTAACATCTTGGTCTTTGTCGTCTTTATCAAGTACAGAAAAAGTCCAATTGTGAAAGCCAATAATCAAGAACTTAGTTACACTCTTCTCATCTCCCTTTTTCTATCTTTTCTCTGTGCCTTACTGTTTATTGGTCAACCTATGAAAATGACTTGTTTGTTCAGACAAGCTTTTTTTGCTATTATCTTTTCCATTAGTGTTTCATCTATATTGGGGAAAACTCTGACTGTTGTAATTGCCTTTAATGCTCTAACACCTGGAAGTGTGTTAAAGAACTGGGTTGGGAACCGAGTTCCCAGGTGCCTGGTGCTTCTCTGCTCACTTGGAGAGGTTGCAATTTGCACTGTGTGGTTATTTCACTCCCCGCCATTCCAAGATTATGATACTAAATCAGTGCCATCTATAATAATCATGCAATGTAATGAGGGCTCTACTCTGGCATTCTACATTGCAGTCGGGTATATTGCAATTTTGGCCTCTGTAAGTTTCTTGGCAGCTTATCTATCCCGCAGGTTACCAGACATATTTAACGAAGCGTCATATATTACATTTAGCATGTTGGTGTTTTGCAGTGTGTGGATCTCTTATATTCCAACATACACTAGCACCAAAGGAAAATACACGGTGGCAGTTGAGATATTTGCAATTGTTTGTTCAAGCTTTGGCCTACTGGGCTGTATATTTTTCCCAAAGTGTTACATCATTTGTTTGAAACCAAAAAGGAATATAAAGAGAAAAGCAAATACTGCAGAAACATTTAAACTAACGTGAATTATTTTGTAATTTTTACTTGATATTTTAGTTTTACGTTTAATATTGAATTTATATAGCTTAAAGGGGAACTGTGGTCTCTATACAAATGCCTTTTGTTAAAAAGAGCACACACCTACCTTAACATTGACTCTAGGATCATGCTTCTAGCTGCTGTCAATTCAAACTCACAGCAGTATAAAATGTGTTTTTTCCTGCTAACACTCTAAGCTGTGATATTAACAGCACCGTTTCTCTGCCCCTGTGTCTCAGATTTGATGATGCCTAATTGTATCCAAATGCTGGGGCAGAGCATCATCAGCTGCATCATAAGCCCCACTCCCAAACTTCTTAGTCATTTTTAAAGCTAACCACAAGCCTAAAAATAAAAAAAGTCTCCCTAAGTTGTCCATAGGCAGAAGAAAGGACTGAGAATGGTTATGAGGGTGGGGCATTTTACACAGCTCAACTTGTGTCTGTCACAGACTGAGAAAGACAGGACAGACTAGGAAGTGTAACTTTACAAGCCTACAACTAAATTCCCAAGAAGCTAGAGATATCATCTTAGGGTCAATTGAAAGGTATGAGTACTTGTACTTGTATGGGTACTTGTATGGAGCCCATTGTTACCCTTTAATTTAATAATTACCATTAAGTAAAAGCCATTATTAGTAGTTAAATATATTATTTAGGTTACACATTAATATACGCTTTCATTCTTAGTAGTGTTTACTGCATATCCTAATTAATTTAAAAACATTTATAAAAAAATGTCTGACTGGGGGAATTTGTTAAACCAGGAAAACCCAAAAACTGTTTTTACAAATTTCAGTAATCTGAGATCCTATGGTTTAAGGATCTTTAAGGAACTTTGCATATTGTTTATAAAGCACATGTACATTACTATAAAAATTTTACAAAAAAACATAGGTCTAGCGTTTTTTTGCCCAGTAGACATGCTAAAACTAAAACATTTTTTGTAGAATTAAAACCAAACTGTGTATAAGCACATCCCTTGGTTAATGTAGATCAGCTGCTGCATTCAACTATAAGATGAGTACTGTAGGATAAGGTGATACCTTTTTATTATGGACTAACAGTTAATTTTTAGTCCATAATAAAAAGGTATCACCTCATCCTACAGTACTCATCTCTTACTATATGCTACTGGATTAATACGGCTACAGCCATTTTATCTGCATGCAACTAATTAACCCAAACATGTTGGTTTTAGTTGTGGAGTCATTTCTGACTTGCAGTTACCCTGACACAGCAAAACACAACTTACATACTTGGATTATACCATTTGGATCTTTTACCTTGAATAATATCATTTGAACAGTTACAAAAAACACAACCATTTTTAAATTATTTAATGACTTGGATAAATGGAAACCTTTATAGACATCATGTGGTGGACATGCACACCTATGTGTACAGTGTTAAGGAGTGCAGATCATACATGGCCCCCCAAAACAATAAAAGCTATGAAGAAGATGGCAGCCTGGGATGTGTAAAATTAACATTTTCTATAATCTACAGAGAGTGGGTAACAAACAAAGATAGAGCTGTAAGGAGGCTATAGTTCTTCTTCAAATAATAGTTGGTGTAAGCACTTTCTATCATATTAATATTTACTTAATTCCAAATAGCACATTGATCTTTCTCACACAAGTGAGACACAAAAGAGGCCACCCCTATAGATTTGAGAAATCCAGAGTTACAGCTAGCATATTGTGTCCATATTTGATTGACGTTATGCAGCTTGGTGTACGTTGAAGGGACATAACCTTTATGAGTGAACATGGCATTTCTTCTGTTGGATTGGTGATTCTGTGTTTTACATGAAAGGGTTAAACATGATGGACCTTGATGGGTCAAGACAAAAATATTACTGTATTGAATAATGATCAAACAAGAGCTCCCCGGTGAAATTGCACATCCAATGTCTTTAGCTGTCCTTACAAAGCCCCACATATTGCAAATCTCAGCATTTAATATCATTTGTAGTGTCTTTTGTGATTCCCGCACACTGCCTTTAAACTTACGCTAACCCATATATAGAGTGGGATGTGATGCATCACCCTGAAAATTGGTTATCCAACACTTTTGCTGTTCCTGCCCACACAAATCCAAATAGATTTGGTGAACATCTTTTGGTAATTTAATCTAAATAAAATAAGGAAGGGCTGTCCCAATTGGGTGCAGTGTATAAATACCCAGTTAGCTTTGTAACACTTGAGAAAGGCCATTGGCCAAAACGTTGTATAATATAGTATAGTATAGTATTTGAGGTTGAATAAAGACATACGTCCATCCAGTTCAACCCATCTAGCAATATCCTCATTTCCTGCCTAACTGTTGATCCAGAGGAAGGAAAAAAAAACCCCACCAAATTTATGAAGGGGGAAAAAATTCCTTCCTGACTCCAAGTGGCAATCGGAAATTTCCCTGGATCAACTCTACTTTATGTATCAATACCAGTAACTTGCAACATTCCTTGTTTGCAGAAACTCATCCAGCTTTTTTTTGAAACTGACCAATGAACCTGCCATAACAACGTCCACTGGAAGACAGTTCCATAGCTTTACCGTTCTCACAGTGAAAAACCCTTTCCGAGCCTGAAGCCTAAACCTTTTTTCTTCAAGTCTTAAGGGATGTCCTCGTGTCCTTTGACATAATCTATTGGTGAACAATGCCCCAATGCCCAGTTTATTGTATGGCCCGTTAATGTATTTATACACAGTAATCATATCCCCACGCAACCGCCTTTTCTCCAGCGTACATAATTGTAACTTTTCCAGTCTCTCTTCATATTCAAGCTCCCCCAATCCCCTTATTAATTTAGTTGCCCATCTCTGAACCCTTTCCATTTCAAAGATGTCCTTTTTGTACACAGGGTTCCAAAATTGCACTGCATATTCCAAATGAGGCTTTACCAATGCTTTGTAGAGAGGGAGAATTACATTTTCCTCCCTTGTATCCATACCTCTCTTTATACAAGACAATACCATGCTGGCTCTGGCTGTTGCCGCCTGGCACTGCTTGCTACCTTTAAGTTTGTTATCCACCAAAACTCCAAGATCCCTTTCCAACAGGGATTCACTTAACACAGAGCCATTTATAGTATAAGTAGCAAAAGGATTTTTAAGTCCAAAATGCATCACCCTACATTTATCAACATTGAATTTCATCTGCCACTTAGCAGCCCAATGTGACAATCTATCTAGATCCCCTTGCAACGATTCCACATCCTCTGAAGTTTTTAATGGTCGACAAATTTTGTGTCGTCAGCAAACACAGAAACCTTGCTGACAATACCCACTTCCAAATCATTAATAAATAGATTAAATAGAAGCGGCCCCAGCACAGAACCCTGTGGCACCCCACTTAGCACTTAATAATGAAGCCCCATTAACAACTACTTTCTGCATCCTATTCATTAACCAATTTTCTATCCATGTACAAATGTGACTCCCCAGACCAACAGACCTTAGCTTATACATTAGTCGCCTATGGGGACTGTATCAAAAGCCTTTGCAAAATCCAAGTAAACTACATCTACTGCTATGCCAGAGTCTAAATTTCTACTTACTTCCTCATAAAAGCCAAGCAAGTTAGTTTGACAAGATCTATTCCTCCTAAATCCATTCTGGTTACTACTTATAATGTCAGTCCTTGAAACATAATCCAGAACATGTTCCCTTATTAAACTTTCCAGGATCTTCCCCACCACTGAAGTTAAACTTACAGGCCTGTAATTACCCGGCTGTGAACGACTACCCTTTTTGAATATTGGAATAACATCAGCCTTTTTCCAATCCACACCACCGGACATGAGGGAATCAGCAAAAATAAGAAACAATGGCCTAGATAAACTGAACTTATCTCCCTAAGTACCAGAGGATGTATTTTATCCGGTCCAGGAGATTTATTAATATTAACCTTATTTAGTTCTTTCTGTACCATATCCTTGGTTAACCAAAGTGCACTTGAATCTTTTATACCATTATTGCTACTACACTCTATGATATCTGTACTTGGATCTTCTATAGTGTATACAGAGGGAAAAGACATTTGCTTTAACGCCATCCTCCATAACTAACTTATCCCCATTAATTAATGGTGCCACATTCTCAGTCCTCAGCCTTTTGGTAATTGATCAGTTTAAAATATTCCTCTGTATTTTTCCAAAGGTTTGGAAGTGTAAACTTCTACAGAGGATATTGGGAAGAAAAGTAAGTGTATTAGTAAAAACTTGTGCATGCATGTCACTAATAAAACAGTAAAGTGAATGAAGTCTGTTAAAGTGTGTTCTTCAAACAAATATATGCTACTGGAGAAATAACTGCTGGTGGTTGGCAGTAGAGAGGAACGGCACCAATAAGATGACCTAAGGAGTGCTGCGTATATTGTTAAAATAGTAAAAACTGATCAATTTTTGATGTTTATTTTTCACAAACTTTGGCAGTGATCATTTACACAAATGCTGTTTAAGAAGTTTAAAAAAATCCTGTGTTTAGCCAAGGGAGAATCACTTTTGGGAAAGCAAATTCTAGGATGTGATCATGCCCCTAGTGGTATACTAGGCACTTATCTAAAAAATCTGATCCAATTGTTTCTGTACAATACCCTCTATCAGAAGTAGTCTTCTTTTATAGCATTCTAAGTTCTACAGTCTCTGCTGATAGGACTAGGTTGCTCTATAGTGTGTAAAAAAAACGGTTCAACACATCTGCGCTATATAACCATCTAAAATCCCTATTTAAATGTGTCACATTCTCTGTCCTCATCTTTTTACTATTGATATACTTCATTTTGACTTTAAGCTAGCTTAATTGCTTTCTTACAACATTTATAATTCATGAAGGATTCTTCTTTTCCCACAAATTTAAAGATTTCAAAGGTTCTATTCCTTTTTTTCTATTTCCCATTTACCTAAAAATTAAGATACAAAGGTGTGGACCTAGTTTGTTTACACCCTAAGGGTATAAGTCTAATACCCCTTTGAAAGCAGTACACATCTGTTCAGTATCTTTTCTTTCCTAAAATTAAATGTCTTAGTTAAATCACAGCATTTACAGGGCCAGAAGCAGAAATTATAATAGTTCTTACTAGTAACTTTGTCTGCCTGCCAGCACACTTTCTGCCACAATTAAGAAGAGTAGTTTCCATGGTGAGGCTGTGCAGAACGTATAAGTGTCGCAGACACTACAAGAAGGCAGTGAGTAAGGGAGGGTGGGGGAAATTAGAAGCACTCCATAAACCTTATTTAATGACAAAGCAAGCACAGATAAATATGTGAGTACCACCATTTTACTTCTCTCAAATTGTAGTTTCAGAAAATGCAAAGTTGTTTGTTTGAGTTAGTATAGTGACCCTTTAACCCAGTGCAATTTTTTGTAACATATTAAATGATAAAATATCATAGTCACTATTCCCTAAGAGTCTGGTTACTTTCTCCATAATGAACTCAGGGTTATAAGATATTACCTGGTCGAGCAAAGCTTCTTATCTAATAGGAACTTCTAAAGCCGTGAACAAAAACGCTCTTTATGGCTTTCCTACTGAAAAACAATAAAAAAAGAAATCAAAACTGTGCTGCCTGATGAAAACTCTCATGGATTCTTATGTAAATGTATGTACTAAACAAAAATAACCAAATGATTATAGATATAGAATATTGAATTATGAAAACTTCAACAATTTAAATGTAATTGCCTTGCTAGCAAAGGAATGAATTAAAACTAAACAAAATCTTCTTGTATATCTAAGTGTCCAATGTGTGAAACATTAACATATGGCTTATTGTCCTCATATTGAGCAGATTGAAATTGGATAAACAGTGTACACGGCCTTGAACACTAGCAGGGCTATGTACCGTGTTACGGCAAAAATGAGACTTAGGAGAAAAGCAATCTGGTGAATGAAAAGAACACTTTATTGCGCATACAAAATTACTTGCAAGTAGCTCTATCAATCCGACAGTAACCGTAATCACTATCAGAAGGATGGAGACCGAACAGCGAATTCCCTCGGTTTATATACACCTTAGGTGTTAGAATAACACGTCACAATACATGCAGTAATGCATTACTTCACCTTGGTACACAATAAGACAATATCCAGATACAGATATAATGTAAGAACATATAAGCATAATTGGATCATTAGTACAGTTAAAGGGTATGTCCACCCTAAAATTCATTTTTTAATATAAGATTCCGCCTGCCAGCCCAGCCCCAACCGCTATATTTATATGTTTAGAAAGCTCCCCTCTTTCCTCCGCCAGGCTCCCGGCCCTCTGCTTGCGAGAAAATGCAAGCAGAGCGGCAGCCAATCACGGACGCGGCTGCCGGCAGCTCATTTTGGCGGAGGAAAGAGGAGAGGTAAGTAAAGTTTGGGGAGCTTTCTAAACATATAAATATAGCGGTTGGGGCTGGGCTGGCAGGGGGAATCTTATATATTAAGGGATTTACACTAGGGGGAGGGAATCCTGAGAGGGAGGGAGAGGGAGGGGGAGGGAGGGGGAGAAAGGCTGCAGTACGCATGCCAAACTTCTCCCGGAGGCCAGGTAGGAGGCAGAGTCCTATATGGACTCTGCTATCCTCCTGGTGGGCAGTTTTTGGGACTTTGGGGGGGGACTACAGGAGAACCATATGGAGCTGGGATGTGAGGTAAGGATTAAACTACACTATATAATGGGGCCAGTAGTTGGGGGGATTATAGTTTTGGGGGTGGACATGCCCTTTAAAATGGAGTAGAATGGACTCTAGCAGTCCAACACATGCAATAACTCATCAGTTTCTAGCTCAGAGATGACACTTGTCCCTTTACCACAGTGTCATCCGGAACCATTAATGGATGGTGAATAATGGTCCTTTCATATTTCTACGGCCAGAGCCTCTAACACTCCGGTCGTAACTTTCAATTAGCATCAGAATTATCTAATCAGTTCATCTAAGTCCTACAGCACATGCTTTGTTACAATATGGTTTCTCATGATTTTATATAGCTTTTGTTACTACATTTTCTTGTAACCCTTTCCTTCCTAAAGGAACTAGAAGGAATCGTTATATGTTTTATAATAAATTTCCCTTACATACCGAGAGCCGCTATCGGCTATTTATGTCTTAAAGCCGTGTTAAACGATGTACCAAGGGTTAACGCAGCATTAAGAAAATAGCTGGCATTAACTATCTGGAATGGGTTAACCCTTTTCGCTATGCACAGAGAGCAGTTAGCGGCTTGGTGCATTGCCTAATGTGGGCAATAGAGAGCGCTAGCGGCTCTCAGTACATAGCCCTCCTGGTCTTAGACAAAACTTCTAAGAAACAGTATGAAATAAATAAAACATCCCATTCTCATTAAATTAATATTTTCATGGCTAATTCTGGAAGTTTATGTTTCTCAGATGGATACAGAAGAGGCAATGAACCAAAGGGTGATCTGTTTTTAGATTGGCTCAGTTGAGAATAAAAGGTTGTGATATAAATCTAGACTTTATATTCCTCCAGGAAATGAAGACAACAATACGCATGTTTACAACAATACTAATTATGTTCCTATTGATAGTATGGAGCCCTAGGCAATTTAAAGGATTTTCTTTTAGAAGTATTAACAGGGTTATTCAATAAAAGTTCTTATCGTTTAAAATGGTGCTAATTTTGCCCCAACCAATCAGATTTTATTTAGCATTTGAAAGCTAACATCTGATTGGTTGGGTAAAATTAGCACCATTTTAAACGATAAGAACTTTTATTGAATCTCCCTGTATGTCTTTTAAACTGATGGCTTCATAAAAGTTCACAAAAGTGTCCCATTATTATATAGTGATATTTGTAGAGCAAACGCCTGTAACATGTGTAGTGTTAATAAATCCTTACCTTACTCCTTTGCTCCAAATGGTTCTCCTGTAGTGCTTGCCCAAAGTCCAGGAAAGTGAAGAGCAGGAGCCTGTCTTCCTGTGTACAGGTCTTCCCTGTCTCCCTCCCACCATCCACAACCATCGCACTGTTTTTTCCTTCCTTTGTCAGTTTTTTTAGCAGATTACTTACTTACGAGCTGTCGTTCCAGCGGCATTCTCCATAGCCGGCTGCCGGTCCGGCCCTTCCTTCTCGGAAGTAACATTACGGGCAGAGTGGAAACGAAGGCTAGTAAGTGATTGACATTTTTATTACAAAGTGACATTTTTTTTACAAACAGATATTGTGGTTGGGGCTGGGAGGGGGGAGGCTACACTACAGAAAAATATGTATATCAGTGTGGACGTACCCTTTAACTGTCTGTCAGTGTAAGTAACAGGAGGGAGGGAGAGGGCTGTTCGGTTGTTCATTCACTGAATTTTACAAACGGTTATTAATCCTTTACTCACTTTACAAGGTTTCCTATTTATCATTTATCATTAATACTGGGAGGGAAAGGGCTGTTAACTCTTGTTTCTTGCACACTGGGAGCAGCCAACATATATACTGTGTGACACACTAATGCAATGTAGAAAAAAAGCAAACAGAAATGTACATATACAAAGATGTAGTCACGTATCGGGGATGCTCAATATGTCCTGTACAAAAGCGAAAAACTGCTTAATCTGAAGTTTGCCGTGGTGGAGGATGCATGCATAATGACGTAGAGAAACAAAGATGAAAGTATATGTTTTGCTTTACCCTTTTTTTAAATTTGTTGACCTCTGCTGTTTTACATGTCACTGGAAGTTCCCCCAGCTGAGAAAACATTAACACTTTTTACATTATTAAATAAAAATAAGATTTTTTTTCAGTGAGCAATTACCATTTACTATTATTATGGGGCATATTTATAAAGGATTGTCTTTTTCGCCAAATAATTAGTGCAGCACATCGCAGCGAAAATAGCGCCATTTGGGGCTTCGTTTCGCCTTATTTATAAAAAAGCGAAAAAAACACACTTCGCGGCTGAAGACTGCATTGTGAAAACCATTCGAAACCAGAAAAGCCCACTAGAAAATGATGTCAAGTTCAAAATGGCCACCTCACATTTACCAAGAAGTCAGCCATGTCTTATTTAGTCAATCTTCTTAGAATATCTCAATTGGAATACAATTTTCTTTTGCACTGCACATTCGCCTTTCTAATGCGCGTTCGCCTTTCTAATGTGCGTTCGCCTTTCTAATGTGCGTTCACCTTTCTAATGCGCGTTCGCTTTTCCAAGGCATATTCCATTATAATGTGCGTTCGCCTTTCTAATGTGCGTTCGCCTTTCTAATGCGCGTTCGCTTTTCCAAGGCATATTACATTCTAATGCGCGATCGCCTTTCTAATGTCGCTTTTCCAAGGCATATTACATTCTAATGCGCGTTCGCCTTTCTAATGTCGCTTTTCCAAGGCATATTACACTCTAATGCGCGATCGCCCTTCTAATACGCGTTCGCTTTTTCAAGGCATATTACCCATTAGAATGCCTTTTCGCTCAAACAATGACTTTTCACCACCTTCAGGGTCGCGCTAATCTTTCGCTCTTTTTAACGCAAAAACCACCTTTCACTCTTTTATAAATCGCGTTATGCCTTTTTGCTCCTTTTTCGCTAAAATTACCATTGCGAAGTTAGGCTAAAAGGGTTTAGCGATAGCTTGCGGAAACGGTTTCGCCATTCGTTAACGCTACCTTTATAAATAGCGTTAACTGTCTTTTTGGCGAAAACCCACGCGAAAAGCGAATGCGAAAACATTTCTACTTTTCGCTCTTTTATAAATATGCCCCTATGTTTTTGTCTGGTAACTCCCCCACAAGACACTTTTTCAAGTCCAGTTGATCTAATTGAATACAACAGATATACCATGACCTGGATGAATGAGAACCTTCACAAGCATATCACTGCACCATTTTGGTGTTTTTGCTCTGTACCCTATTTCTTTAGATATCAAATCTGAAGAATCTAACATTTCAGATTTTTTCCCCCTAACATTGGAATCGCGGCAATGCACCAGAATCGTGCGGTTTTGGGTGTGATGCGACTGCGCATCTGTTTGTGCAATCCTATCCTATCTCAAAAGGAGAAATCGCATGCGCAAAAGCACAGAAATCGCATACAAATTGCAGACGCAATCGGGCGTGAGTGCGTGGACGCTTCCAATGCGATGCAGTCTGGCCCTGGCCCTGTTTATTGAAGTGGGTGAGAAAAGTCTGAACAGTTTGGAGTTGGTGCATGCCTCGTAAAGTGAGTGTAAAACCCATCCAATATTACCTCAAGTAGCATGGGTTTTATACTCGCTTAACCAATTGCACCCTTATGTTGCATCCCCTAATTACATTATGATTTCCACTACTTTCTCCCACTTGGTGTAGCTTACGGGATGTTGAACAATGCTAGCATGCAGGCAATGTAATGTTCTGTTATTAGAACAAATTAGCGATATAAGCTTCAACATATTCCACAGAGCTTTATATTTATTTACTCAATTCACATCAGGCCCTGCCCCAAAGAGCTTACAATCTAATCCCTTTATGTACACATACAACCTATCAGTATGTCTTTATGATTGTGGGGGAAACCAGAGTGCCCGGAGGAAACCCACACAAGCACGGGGAGAACATACAAAACCCTTGCAGATGTGTCCAAGGGTGGAAAAAAACCCTTCTTAGCCTTTTCAGAATCTTCTAAAGAACATAACATATAGAATATGTAATATGTTATATCTAGAACACAGTATGCTGCATAGTCAAGAGGTCCTCTGAGGGTAAGGGGATGTTAAAATGACACAAGCAAAGGAATTGTGAGGGGCACACTTAAGTGGTAAATCACACACAATGTTTCAAGGATCACTATGTCCCAGTGTCACACCTGAGGAAGAGGACACAGCGATCCTCAAAACATTGTGTGTGAGTGATAAAATAAAGACTTTGTGATTCACCACTTAAGTGTACCCCTCACAATTCCTTTGCTTGTGCTATAGCTTAGGGTCTGTGGTAGAGGATCCAGTGAGGGAGCACCTTACAAACAACTGGCTAATAGCCACAGAGGGAGTGCCTAGGCCCAAAAACAAAATTGATGTTAAAAGGACACTCCATCCTTTATGATTTACCTTTTTGGTAGCCTTCCAGTTATTGTTCTTGCAGTTACTACAGCATTCTCTAATAAACAAAGTTGAAGCTGTTGTCAGGTTTTAATGCAAATATCTAAACATGTTCCATTTTTACTCACAATACCCGGTTGATGGGGAAAAAAAATGTGAAAATGTATATTTATATATCTGTAAATTGCATTGTTTGGTACTAAGCAGGGTTTATAGGAAACTACTGTGGGTAAGTTGTAAGTTCCTAGGGCCCTAGCCATTATTAATAATGTATTTTTAACACAACAGGTTACCCAGCACTGTGGACTGACAAACATATTTATTGATTCTGTCAAGCTATTTTACCCTCACAGATTATTGTGATCTGTGTCCCTTGTGCACATCCTACAGTTTTTTTTGTAACAATACAAACAACTTATATTTAGGCTTCCCATTCTGGATATGTGTAATTGAGATAATTCATAGAGTGTACAAGGGTATAAAATACCATAGGATCAATGTAAGCAGATCCAGGGACCAGTCATTTACGTAGTGAGAACTGGGTGAAGACATTCATTGTTATATACAGACAATATCTCCTATCCGTCAGTAGACACAGAAACGTGGGAAGCAGCATTTCTCTGTGCCTTGAATTCATCCACCAGCAGTTAAAAGGTGAGGCCATTAACTATTTATAGTACACTGGAGAGTAGTAGGTGAATTATTCAGGAACTGATCACATGATAAATATGTCCCTCTAACATTTCATATTTATTGTTATTGTTTTAATGGGTTCTATGTCTTAGCAGAGGATGGTGACAGAACTATTGACAGAATAGGGGAAAAAATAAAAAAAAACAATCAGGGAGATTCAATTAAATTTCTTATCGTTTAAAATGGTGCTAATTTTGCCCCAACCAATCAGATCTTATTTAACATTTGAAAACTAACATCTGATTGGTTGGGGCAAAATTAGCACCATTTTAAACGATAAGAACTTTTATTGAATAACCCTGAATATGTTTTAAGATAGATGTTTGAAAACTACAACTCCCTGGTCACGATGGGCATTGTAGTTTTCAAACATCTGGACAACTGTGTTTTAAAGGGTATTAACACTTTTTACTATACATTATTATTGCATTTGTTAGCTACTAAATATAGAGTTAACATGGTAATCAAGTAGCTACATATATTATGCTGTGTGGGTGGGTTTTAAGATCAAAACATGTTTATTGGCCAATAGGACTTTAGTAACTTTACTTGTCTTCATCCATGATCTGTTTAGCTATGCTATATCATAGCATGAGCCTTCACTATCTGCACCCACTACCTGTTTTGCTTAAAGGGAATTTATACTGAAAAATCTTTTTTTTTTTTTTATTGCCCATTACTGGAAACTATAATTCTTGACAATTGTCACCCTACAATTGTTTTGTAGATCTGTCTGCTATTTCTTTAGATATCTTTAGAAAAATCCTATATTTTAGCTGTCAATCAAATGCCTTATTAACATAAACTATTCTGCTGTGTGCAGATTTGCTGTAACTGAAATAGTGACGGGTGGAATGTGTGAATTGCATGGCGGGAAATTTCCTCTTTCAGTGCAAGGCATTCTTGACTTTTCAGAAAGAAGGAGGGGTTGGGGCTAAGCAAGGATTACTTACATGTATTTATGTATTTATTTATAGATTAGGTAAAATGGTCTGTATATGTGTAAATGGTAAACTACTTAATCATCTCTTTTTTCTTTTATTAAACAGCCACACTGCCACACTGTGGGATATGAGAGTTGTAGTTCATAAACAGCCTTAGATTATAGGTTAGATACTGTGGGATTTATTTCAGCAAATAACTGCTGTTTAGCTTGTCCTTGCATCATCTGGAGGGAAATATTCCTATAATCCTACTGCATTTTTCATTTTAAAATACATGAACTGTTATGGTGTGAACAATCAAAAATGAGGTTGTAAAATGGCTGCCTCCAGTCATGCTGCTTGCCCTGCCCAGGCAGTAATCAGTAAAATAAAGAATAAGTGCGGCATGTAAAGAGGTCTTAGTACACAACACAGTTGTAGTTGCAAACTGGTGCTCTGTATTAGAGCGAAACACACAACATGTTTCAGACTGAGTAGTCCTTTATCAAGTGTTTCATTAGGCAATATCATTCTATAAATTAGACAAATGTGTTTATATAGGGTACCTGATTATTTTATTCATAGCTGAAAAGCGTTAGGGTTGAACTGTGGAATGGACATCTGGAACACTATGTTTTATTGCATCTACAAAACATCTGCAGGGCGATGGAATAGGTTAATGCAAAGCCCACGCAGCTTACCTGCAAGATCATTGATGGATTGTGGTATCTTTGTATTACGCTACATAGGGCAAAACTTAACTTAGACCATTTTGAATTGTGTGCAGCATGCGATTTCTGAAAATGTTTCCAAATGATGCAGGCATCGCAAACTCTGTGTAAAATTCAAGCTAACCCAGTAATATATCAGGCAGCATGGGTTTTACACTAACATGGGCATTTTACCGCCAGTATTACACCACCACCCCTAGAATGGATAGTGGGACAATGTTTGTGTGACTAAAGCAAATGTAAAAACAAACCATGAGTACCAGGCAGACTAGGACTAACTACTTCATTACTGGTTATTATATTTAATGTTCTGCAAATGCATAGTAGTATACATATATAGTAACAGTACTACAAACATTGGTATATTTCTTATATGAAAGGTTCTTTCTTTCTTTTGTTTGTTTATTCCTAGAAATCTTGTATTAATGGAGTTGAGCTCATATACTCTGAAACAGATCAGACAAGGTGTGGATTATCTGACATGGATTAATGACCTTCACAAGCTGTATCCTTTCCTTCTTGTGGTGGTCACAATCTTATTAACACTGCCTGGAATTGCAGGAGATGGCACATCTGCTTGTGTTCTTACAGACCAAAGTCCAAGTGGGGTTTACCAAGAGGGGGATGTTATCTTGGGAATAGTATTAGCTGTGTTTATGGCAAGAAAGAGTACTGAGAAGATTACATTTACCCGGAGCCCTTCCTTAATCAAATGCTACAAGTGAGTTATATTCTATCTAGTGAATGTAGTTTTTGAACATATTTAGTGCTTATTAACTGTATCATTGTCTATTATTTTGACAAAAAGACAATGATACAGAAGTTCCAGCAAAAAAAAACAATCTCATCTAGAATTAAACTATATTTCTACTGAGGTTCATCAACAGTATCAGTCAGTAGTTCCATTTCCTCAAACTCAGTATTTTAAGTTTTATTTTATTCCCAGCAAGCCTGCAAGTGTCCCAAGCTTCTGACATCCTACACTTTCAGGGTTATTCAATAAAAGTTCTTATCATTTAAAATGGAGCTAATTTTGCCCCAACCAATCAGCTTACAAATGTTAAATAAGATCTGATTGGTTGGGGCAAAATTAGCCCCAACCAATGATAAGAACTCTTAAATGATAAGAACTTTTATTGAATCTCCCCGAAACATTTCTACAGTACATGTGAAGTCACATATTTCTTACAACTGGCTGAATGTCTAGTTGATTGTTGAGCTATTGTAAACAGGCAGCTGTTTAGGAATTTTCATTTATTATTGTTTTTGAAATCTTTTCAGAAACATTAGGAATATTTTGCAACTTCTTTTCTCTACATTTTGATAACTGGCAAAACTCAACTTTACCCAGGTTTTTCTATTAATATGAAAAGGTAGTAATCCCAAAGAAATGTACTTTGAATCTGCAAGGTTTTTTTCCCCTCTCCTACAGCAGATGTTTTTTCTTTTGTGTATTTCTTCTAACAGTGACATGAACCTAAAGCTTTTTGAGTAATCAGTAAGACTAAAATGTAGTGGTTTTATTTTTACTGTTTTTCGGGACAGTTGTGGAACCTGATCCCATCAATTTGGGATGCTTACTCCAAACTCTAGCAGGCTCATTTACCCAGAGCCGTTATCACTCTGGGTAAATGCTGCTTTCGAGATTCAATATCGTGTTTGCAACCAACATAGAGGCCTCCTAGGAGTAAATGTTATGAGTTGATATAATCGCACTTTACAAAAACACAACCACGCCAAAGTTTTATGTACTAATACATTTTTGTTTGTATGGTTGCATTGCTATACAATACAATATACAATAAAATAAATAGCCATGGAAAGGATAAAGAAGCAAATATGGCATCCCTGATGGGACAACTTTAAAACCTTTTATTAAGCTGCTGTGTCTGGTACAGAATGTATGAAGTAGTTTGTTTGTCGCCCAGGTGTTTTCATTTATACATTTCTTTGATCCTTTGCATTGTTTCCTATATACTGTATATTTTCCTAACCCAATTTTTTAATTTTTCTAGTCCATCCCTTAATTATTATTCACATTTCTTGGCTGCTATATTTGCCATTGAAGAAATCAATCATAATCCTCATATCCTGCCCAACACCACTTTGGGCTTTCATATCTATGATTCTTGCAACAGTGAGAGAAGAGCAATCGCCAACACCCTCAGCATTCTAACGGGGAGGGCATCGTCTATACCCAATTATTCCTGTAATAAGAAAGAAGTACTTGCTGCTTTTGTGGGACATTTGCTGCCTTCGTTGACCTCTGCTGTTTTAGATGTCACTGGAATTTACAAGTTCCCCCAGGTGAGAAAACATTAACACTTTTTTAAGTTATTAAATAAAAATCAGTTTTTTCAGTGAGCAATTACTAATTACTATTACTAAGTTTTAGTCTGGTAATTCCCCAACAAGACTCTTTAGGGTTCTCCAGGGTGAGATCCTACAACGCTGCTGGGTTTATAGATCAGCCATAATCCATATTGAAGAGGAAGTTGTGGCTCCCAGTCCACTACACTTTCCATAGGTTGGTCTGTCGGTCCATAGAAAGGGTCCTTAACTCCAGGGGGCATAAATAGGGATTATAACCTATACTTGTTCTTGTAGAATTTTGGATAAATCCGTATACCTCATATTATTCATATATTGTGTGCCAGCCCTTGTTGATATATACAATTGCTCAATTGTTTGTTTCTTTTACACATTTGTTATATACATAATTCAACCCTCAAAGATGCCAAATCATCAGCTGACTAACATAACTACCCCTGAAGAAGCCTCGCCTATCCATATGTTGTTGTTTTTTTAAAGTTTACATGTAGCAATTGGAGCTGATACACTGAGGAACCGTGGATACACGGGGGTAAGAGGGCCAATGCTCAACCGTGGTGCAATAGCTGGGTGAAGATAATCCTGGATCTATCTACAAGACGGCACCCAAAAGATGTAAGGAATGCCAGCTAAATCGGCAAGCAACATGCAGATGACCAGGGAGGTGGTCCGCCCACCTAAACTTTGTGGAGAGATAGAAATGCTTCATCAGTCCCAGTATAACCTACCCGGTGAGTAAGTCCCACACTGCCTAAGGTATCACGGTAAGGAAGCTCTATTTTATTCAAATAAGTTTTTTCTAATGGCTTGCCTGATCATTTGGGAACCCATGAATGCTTGAGACTATCAAGGGACATTGGAGACGGATACAACATACATTACATATATTCTGTGCTTTGTTTTTAATCTGTTTGTTATTTAATTGGCCTCTTTTGAGGCAGTAACACTTTGGGTTATTTGAATATATGTGTCACTATTGATATATGCTTTGTGAAAGGGTAATGTGCAATAAAAAACACACGGGTGATTTTCATAAGATATCACAAAGCATCCGTATATATATATATATAAATATGTTTTTTTCTTAAATTCTTTCATCTATAAGATATCTACTCTCTGCAGATCAGTTACGGCACTAATGACCCAACGCTGAGTCAAAGAGGGAATTTTCAGTTATTCTATCAGATGACCATCAATGAAAATGCTTACTATGTAACCACCGCTCAGATGCTCAAACTTTTCAGTTGGACCTGGGTGGGAATCGTATGCTCAAAAGATCACCTTTCAGCTGGTTATAAACTCAGTTCTGAGATCACAAAAACTGGGGGTTGTGTAGAATTTGTGGCTGTGTATTCTTTTGATAATTATGAACCATTGACAACTTCCATAAGTAAAATTAAAGACTCAAAAGCAAATGTTGTTATTGTCATAAGTAACCAACAGTTTCTAAACCATATCTTGTTGTGTATGCAACTTATTTATAAATTTAAGAAATACTTAGTATTTCCATCAACTCTGGAGGATATAAACAGCTATATGTTTCCTGTACTCAATGGATCCCTATTTACTTCCTCTCACCGTAGACCAATTCCAGGTTTCATGGATTTCCTGTACAGTGTCCATCCTTCAAAATTTCCAAATGATGATCTGACAGGAGTGTTATGGTTTATATTATTTGGGTGTTTAAACACCGAAGTAATTTCAGTGGATGAAAACTTTCCAGTGTGTTTATCTAATCATACACTGAGACTCTTTGACTCAGTATTTCTTGCTGCAGACAGCTTTCAGTTCACACACAGTATGTATACAGCTGTGTATGCTCTTGCATATGCTCTGCACAAATTATTTTATGGTCAGCCTCGTGAGAAAAAGCTGCAAAATTTTAAACATCATGTCAACTTACAGAAGGTAGGCGAGTTTTGTTTCATAATGATTGCATGGTTTGAACAGATGATGGCTAAAATGTATATGTAAGCTGGAAATGTGGTATACAACACTATATATATGGCTAAATAGTCAAACATATCTGCATTTATTTATTGTAATAGGGAAATACACTTACGTTAATAAAAATAACTCTTTACCAGGTTAGAAAAGTAGAGAAAATTGCCTTAGTTGCAGACCTTTAACAGATATGAGTAGTGAAGCGTCTACTCTATACTTCTGTCAAACCAAAAAGTGACAGGTGCCTCGCACACTCTCCTCCCATTCTCCGTCCCTCTGCCTGTCCCTTCTGAATCCTAAACACGCCCTCTTTTTATCCTCACTATGACAACATCCTGTTTCCTGTTTTCTTGCCCACAGTATGACAACATCCTTTTTCTTGCCCACAGTATGACAAAATCCTGTTTCCCCTTTGCGAAGCAAAAACACACCAACTTTTCGTCCCAGACATTGCCATTTTTCTGTTGAACTACTCATGTTATTAACACTGTTTCTTTTTCCCTATAAACAAACTATAAACAAAAAAAAGACAGATTAAAAAAAGAGGAGGATTAACTTGTTTTACTTTGTAATAACAAAGTAAATTTTCTTTATGAAACATTATTCTGATAAATTAAAGTAAACTATTTATCATCTTATTGTACTATAAAATAAAAAAACACACACACAGAGGTCTATAGTGTGGAAATGATGTATTTGTCCAATATTTAAAAAATAAATGTTTCCTGTTTTCTTGTCCATAGTATGACAACATCCTTTTTCTTGCCCACAGTATGACAACATCCTGTTTCCCCTTGCCCTTTCCGAAGCCGAAACACACCCACTTTTCGTCCCAGACATTGCCATTTTTCTGTTGAACTACTCAAGTTATTAACACCATTCCTTTTTCCCTCTAAGCTAGATTATTTTAAAATTAATATAATTAATATTAACAACCTAAACATGTATTAATAATTTCTGTAACTATAAAGCATTTACAACAAGATATGTTTCACAGCTTGTAATCGAACATACCTGTAATATACAAACAACAAGATTTGCCATGTCGACTTTCACCATTACTGCTGTGTGTAATAAGCTGCCCCAGCAAAAACATTTTCTCCATTGGTCCTTTTGTGTTTGCAATAAGCTGCCCCACCAGAAACAATTCACTAAGTCAAACAGTCCTTTCGTGTTTGCAATAAGCAACCCCAACAGAAACTTTTCTACATTACAGAGAAATGGTGTTTGCAATAAGCTGTCCCATCAGAATATTTTTTCCACATTCTAAGACATTCCTTTAGCAATACAGTGTACATGTCCTTGGGGTAAAGGTGTCACAAGATGTGTTTTAACAGCCCAGCTTTCACTGGTCAAGTCTTTATTGTCCTAACTACAAGGCGTGTCCTGGGGTAAAGATATCACAAGATGTATTTGTATTAGCCATTCAATTTAAAATATAATTCTTATTTTGAAAGTGGTAATAAGACATGATACAAATTGGTTACAATCAGAATCTTTCAGAAAGTTTTAACAGCCCTGCATTCAATAGTCAAGGCTTATTGTCTTAGGTCAAGTCTTTATAAGTTGTTATCCAATCTTTATTGTCCTAGCTACAAGGTGTGCCCTGGCGGTAAAGATGTCACAAGATGTGTTTTAACAGCTAATTGTATTAGCTGTTTATTAAAATATTAAACATTTGCCAAATAGTTTAAGAAGTAATAAAGTAAATTTTCTTTATGGAACATTATTGTGATAAATTAAAGTAAACTATTTGATAAGTAACAGCAAAGCATCTTATTGTACTATAAAATAAAAACACACACACACAGAAGACTGTAGTGTAAAAATGATGTATTTGTCCAATATTTAAAAAATAAAATAAGAAGCCAGTTTTGAAGACAAACAGTTGCAAGGTCAATCAACATTAATATATATAAATCGAGCATAGTATGCAGGTCAATTTAAAAAAAAACAGCGATATATATTTGAACAAAAAAATGTAATATACAGGATATATGTTTTGAATATTATATGTCTTAAAATAGATAATCCAGAAAGTAAAAATTGGAAAACTAAGAACAAAAAAAAAAAAGACAGATTGAAAAGAGGATTGACTTGTTTTTAATGTTTTTTTAAAGTTTACACTTAAATTGTCATTGCACTTGTCACTTAATATCACTGAAAGAATATGAAGCAAATGTTGATTGTTTTCACAAATTATTTATTGCACTTTTAATCAAGTTTTTTCACTAAATATGAAGCACGTGTGTATTATTATTATAATAATAATTATTATTTTTATTATTAATATAGATTTATATAAAAATATTAATAAAACTAATTTAATTGTTATGTTGTTAGACACGGTACAATTCTCTACTACACATTATTTTGTTATGAAAATACAGTGATCTATTAAAAATGTTACTAAAATGAGCTCCTAATTTTGATAGATGAAATAGATGAAAATTATATGTTTTTAATATATTTAGCATATTATTGTTTTTAAATGCCAATCGAAATATTCACCAAAACTCCAAGATCCCTTTCCAAAAGGGATTCACTTAACACAGAGCCATTTATAGTATAAGCAGCACAAGGATTTTTAAAGGGACACTAAACTGATATATTTTTAGTGCTGTCAGGAACTTGATCCCTTTTTGCTCTCAGTGCTCCCTGTCACTAGATCTCCTCATGTTCTGTTCAGCTCACTCCTAATTAGTATGCATGTCTCCTCTCTATGTATCCAACCCCTCCCAAAACTGAGGCACAAATGGAGTGTGGAGCATGTGCAGTCGAGATGATTTGTGCCTCACTACAGCCAATAGCATTCACCCAGTGATTTTGTGTTTATAGTGAAAACTATGGTAAAACTGCTTTGCTATGGGAAGGTAAGCAGCACTGGGAGCTCTAATCACTGTTTGAATCAAGTAAGATTTTCTTTTAGCTGTAGGGGCTTGAAGGTGTGTGTGTGTGTGTGTGTGTGTGTGTGTGTAGTGGGGGACTTTGTAATTGATTTCTTTAGGGAAGTGCTAAATTGGGACTTTAGTAACACAGGTAGCAGGTTTATCTGCATAGAAAGACCACACAGATAATGCTTATTCGTTTTCATCTTAATGCTGAATTAATTAGCCAAGGAGTGACAGAGAAATAATCTTTACTTTTATAGAATGGTTTCTACATGTAGTGTGCTAGGGAGAGGGGCTGGGTGATTGACAGTTTTTTAATAACTAGCTGTGCCATGCCCCCTTTAAAAAGTAAAACCCCCAGAAATAAAAAAACAAAACATGGGATAGGACGGTCAGAGAAGGGAAAAAAAGCAGATATAAGATTGCAGGTAATTAATCCTAATTACTATGTGATTAGTTAAAAAATGATTTGCCCCAGTTTGCATGTCCTTTAAGTCCAAAATGCATCACCTTACATTTCTCATTGAATGTCATCTGCCACTTAGCATCCCAATGTGACAATCTATCTAGATTCAACTGCAAGGATTCTCTTTCTAGCTTTAACCCTTTCACTGCCAGGAGATTTTCATTTTTTTTTGCGTTAACTGCCAGAAGAATTTTCAGGATTTTGTCCTTAATCGCTTTAGACTAATTTTACAGTAGGAAACCTTGCAGTAAATCAGGAATATTATACATTGTTTTTTTCAGCACAAAGTGTACTTTAATATGGTAACAAAATTTTGTAACTTTTCTGGAAATTTTACTGGAATTATGGGTAAAATATGTAAAAAAAATGAAAAATTTGCAAATTTTCATGGATTTTTCCCATTTTTACTTATAGTTATCTTAAGGTTACACACAAAAATCTTACTGTTTCTAAAAGCTCAGATACTCCCGAGTACAACGATACCAGATATATGTAGGTACCCGACGTTTCCTGTACAGGAGACCCCCCCAAACTAAAACTGCACCTCCTAGAATATTACACCAAATTAAAATGTGTAACCACTACTGACAGTTAACATAGAATATCTACCAAATTATCTAAACTATCCCCCCAAGTGAGATATTTTTAGAAACTACACACTCGCAGGATTTTACGAGTGAGGTTAGTTTCGATCAAAATGCAGATACCCGGACGCAGCTCTTCGTCAAATTGTAAGTTACTTTCTCACATTTTCCTTTTTTTCCTTAACTGTAAAATCAGAGACAAAATCAAATGCGAATTTCAGCTAAAAACTGTGGAGGAAAGTTCAAACGCATCTCAAATATGAAAGCCTAACCCCTCCCGAATAAAACGGTATGCCACATTCATGGGTGTACCCAGAGACATGGCTACCAACTAACCCAGAGCGTGACCAGTGCCAAATGTCAGTAGCAGCAAAAAAAAATTAGCCAGTTTTGTATTTGAACAGTCTGCAGTTTTTCCACAAAACACCCCCCCAACTCAAAAATACCCCCCACAAACTATATATTCCTGAAATCTACACACCTTCAGCTATGTAACGCTGTAGTTCGTTCATTCATACCATCAATGGTGTGGGCGCAGTTCTTCGTAGAAGTTTGCACTTTTACCAGATTTTAAAAAAAAATGAACATCAAACAACGTTCAAAAAGGTCGAAATCATGTCAAAACCCCATGGAATGTAAAAAAAAGGTACCAAATATCAATCTCCCAAATGTCCTGAATCAAACGGTATGCCATAGTGTGGTTAGACACACGCGACGTTAATCGGAAAAGCCACAAAGTGAGACAATGCACGATGGCTCAGAAACAGCGAAAATATTTTATAGCCAACTCCGAATTGACAGTCCTGCAGTTTTTTCCACAAACACCTCCCGTAACTTAGAAATAACCCCCACAAACTATATATTCCTGAATCTACACCACCTTCAGCTATGTAACGCTTGTAGTTTGTTTCATTATAACCATCCTGGTTGTGGGCGCAGAGCTTTCCTTCGTAGAAGTTTCGCACTTTCTAAAATGAACAAAACACAACTTCAAAAGGTAGAACTAATGCCAGACCTGATGAATCTGAAAAAAAGTACTAAACATAATAGTCCTCCTCCCAAATGTCCTGAATCAAAGGTTCTGCCATATTGTGTGGTTACTACACAGCTGGACGTGGAATGCGAAAAGCCACAAAGTGGGAGACAATGCACGATAGGCTCGAAACAGCGAAGAAGTTAGCCACTAATCTGTTGTGGACATCTGCAGTTTTGTTTCTCACAAACACACCCCCGTAATCTTAGAATAACCCCCACAAACTAATATGCCATTACTGAAATCTCCACCACCAACCTGGTGCTATTTAAAGCGGAGTCGTTTTGTTTTTCGAGTTCTATACCATCAATCGGTGTTGGGCGCAGTTATCGTTGTAAAGTTCGCACGTTTTGCTGAAAAATGAAACAAAAAACACGTCAAAGGTAGAATCATGGTCTCAAACCGATGAAGCGTAAAAAATGACTGCAAGACTCCATGCGCCCATAAGGGCGGGCAGCAAACGGGAGGCCAGATGTGGAGGGGACACAGGCGGACGGGAACGAAAAGCCACAAAGGGAGGACAAGGCACGAGGGCGCCGAAACGCGAAAAAGGGAGCAGCCACGCGGAATGGGATGACGGCACATTTGGGGTGCCATACAAACTACCGGAATTACGCAGAAGACCCACCACCGACTAGAGAGGCCGGAAGCGAAACAGACCGGCAGCGAGGGTCACGGGAGGTGCGGGGCACTCATACCAGCCATTGTTTGGTTGGGGGGTGACGGGAGGGATCATCCTCTGAGTCGTCTGTGTCACGTCTGTGTGTCGCACAAGGTGCGGGGGAAAAGAGAAAGACAGAAGGGGCAAAGGGCACAAAACACAACCAAAACCCCAGGGAATGGAAAAAAGGCGGACCAAAGCGCGCCGAAAGTGGCCGGAAGCATACAGGGGGGTTGGGCCAGAGGGGGGGGGTCACCGAAGGACGGTCAGGCGATCGACGGCAAACATAGGGAAACCATGTTTCTCTGGAGCAGAAGCAAGCAGGGCGCTCATCTGGCTCACACACCTCCAGAGGGGAACACGAAACCGCTCTACGGGAACGACGGGGAAAGACACCCCGCCAAAACGAGAGAGCGCAGAAGCTACAGCACGGCAGCGACGGACGACTGGAGGGGCGGGGGGGGTGCAATATCAACGCCAGGGGGGGGGCTGGACAGTGCGTTCGTAGAAGTGGAGGCGCATGGTCGGAACACAGCACAACACAACGAACGGCAAAGGAGAAATCAGGCCAAACAACCCCAAGGAAGAAAAAAAAGGGACAAATATCAAGCGCCCAAGGGGCGGGAAGAAAACGGGATCCCGAGGGATGAGGCATCGACACACAGCGTAGCACGAGCCAACACAGGAGCCATGAACGGGGCCCAATGAGAAAAAAGGAAAAAGAGGGGGGGGGGGGGGGTGTCAAAGAAAAAAAAGGGAGAAAAGACAAAAAAAAGAAGAGAGGGGAAGCTCTCTAAGGAAAGAAAAAAGGGGGGAAGGAGGGAATGACTATCTAAAAAGGTACGTGGGGGGGGGGGGAAGGAAGGGGGCAGGGGGTGGGTGGGAAAGGGAGAGGGAGGAAATAGAGGGGAAAAAGGGAAAATGGGAGAAAAAAAGATGAATAAGGACGAGGGAAAAAAAAAAACGGAAGGTCCCAGGGGCAGGTGGATAATATAACGGGGCAATGAGCAATCGGCCAAAGGTGGCCCGAAGCAAACTGTAGGCAGATTTAGTCGTGGGATGCACTAACAGGGCGGCACCACGCTCCAAGGGGTGACGCATGCACGCAGGGTAAATTGACAAGAAAAATCAAAGGCGCGTAAGGGCAAACAGCCCCCAACGGAAAAGGCCCCCGCCCCCCGTCCCCTCTGCCCGAATAACTACCCCCCCGGAAAGCAGCTCCCACAGTTGCTCGGAAGCAAACGTATGCTCCATACGTGGAGTGCACACAGAGACGTGGGCCATCCAACTAGCTCAATGGACGCTGGCACAAAGCAATTAAAGGATGCTCGACGTGCAGACGGGGCTCAGGACGTGAACACCTACCGTTTCGAGGGAAACAGTCCCGAAACATGAAGGCCCTCACACCTATGAGTGTGGATCTCCACCCTTCAAGCTACGGTACGGGGCCATGCTTGTTCATACATGCATTAAGGAAGGCCAGACCCAGGCGATCCAAGACGCGGTGGTGTTACAATTGTGTAAGAACTAAAAGGAGATGAGTCAAGGGTGGAAACCTACCGTTGGTTGAAACCCCATCTTGGGGGACGCCCGCTCAAACTAACACCCACATGCGGTGGACAACGCCCACAGTCTGTGTTGCACGGGATATCACCGGGGTTCTCATAGGGCGTGTGGTGTGCAGGGGTGTACTAGGGCGTTATTCATTCGCTCTGTAGTGCTCTAACGAAGGCGTGACCGAACGGGGTAATCGACAAGGGGGAGTCGTGTGTCAAGGACCACGGAAGTGTAGTTCAGACGACAAAGGAGATCGCAAGCCCCAGGCCGGACCCACCCAAATTAGAAGAGAAACTCCCAAGACACAGGGCCACACAACCGCGGGGATGTCCTAAGAGGTTTAGGGTAGGTGCGGTGGGAGAGGAGAGCGCTAGGTGCACCACAGTGGGGTGTCGCTGCGACGTGGGCTGAGGCCGAAAGTCAAGACGCGGGAGTGGGGGACCGCGCAAAGGGCCGGAGAAAAGACGGGGCCCGGAAAGCCAAGAGGCAGGAGGAACCGAGGCACGACAGGCGTAAAGACCAACTGTGTGTGGCGAAGGAGAGGGATAAAAAAAAAAAGGGGGGGACACGGTAAAGGGGGGGGGGGGAGTCCCCCTGCCGGTTTTTTTCCCCGAGCATTCCCAAAGATTACTAGAACGTCATCGTAGGGAAGGAACCTGAACGGTTGGTAATACAAGGGCAGACATGCCCCCGGGGGTCCCCGAAGTCGACTCGTGAAAAAAACAGCCACTTCGCCCGACAACAGCTCCAGGAAGGCGGGGGTATTCATTCAGGGCAAAATCAATAGGGTTTGGGATGAAAGGGTGACACCAAAGTATGATCCGGTCCCCAGGGTCTAAGCCGGTCGCTAGGTAGCAAAGACGGCTAGAAAACCTAGGTGGGAGTGAACTTTGGAGCCAGTCACAAATAAGTATAGCAAAAGGGCATGTTGACAGCTGTCTATCATAGGTACTGCGCATGATCCCAAGTGAGAGCCAAGCTTCAGCCCTCAACTAGAACCACGGGCAGTCTCCCTACCACTTCCAGGGAGACCCGTGAAAGGAGGAAGCTCCCGTGAACGTCCGGGTCCCCTTTTCCTTCCGCTTCCCTTCCCCTCTTGGACTCCACCGTGGGACCCGGCTGCTGTCTGCTATCAAAGAAACGGTCCGACGCAGAAAAGTAAGCTAACTCCCCCCAGATCCCCCCCTCGATTTGGACCACCGAGGGGGTCGAGGTGGATAGGGGGCAGCACTGAATGCTGCCCCCGGCGGCCCTAGCTCTCGGGTGGTTTTTTTTTTTCAATTTTTAAAAAGGGGAAGCCACAGATCGTATATTTCACGATCTGTGCAGTTTAAAAAGCATTCTCATGCACAGCTATCGTGAATACATCGTGGCAGAAAAGGGTTAAATGGATGGTGACAATGTTTTGTGTGGCATCTGCAAACAAGAAACCTTGCGTAATGCGCATCTAAAAACAGATTGTCATGGGTGACATGCCTCTAAATAGCCCCATTGTATGCGTTTGAAACTGCGAAAGTCATTTTTCAGATTGTGGATTGTCATTATGGTCGTCTGTCTGTTCTGTGGTCGTAGAAACTCTCGTTTATTGTATGTGCCAGTGATTGACCTGTCTGTGAACTAGATGGTTAGCTGCTAGTTGCTACAACAGCTCTTTCTTCGTTTTCTTTCTCCTAGCCCTTAAAGAATGTTTTGACAGATGCACAGTCTTATGATAGCTTTTTAAAATTTTTAGATCTTGTCGCTAAAGGGCAACAATTTTCTCTTATATATATATATATAGATATATATATATATATATTATATTATTATATTCTTAGTTTAATTGTTCAAATATAATTAAATAGATCACGCTTTAATAACGTGCACTATAAACAATTATTTACACGATAAAATATTGCAAAAAAAGGCCTAAACATATATTTTTAAAAAGAAGAAATAATAAAACAAATCAAACAACAGAAAGTGTTAGTGTTAAGTTAGGAAAATATAAATTAATAATCATACCTTTTTTTAAGTGCTATGGCCCTCTGTTGAAAATGTCCGTACACACACAGAACAGATCACATTAGGAAACTTCTAACACTTATGCATATAACACACACATAGAAAACACCAGCACTTACACTTGTTTTGGATGTAGAGAAAGCTTTCGATAGCATAGACTGGTCATACCTTCAGAGAGTATTGGTGTCATATGGATTTCCCCTCTCCTTCATCCAGGCCATCAATGACCCTGTGGCAAAAGTATGTAATATGGGATACCCATAGGAGACCATCCATATTGGTAATGGAACAAGACAGGGATGCCCAGCATCACCTCTGCTGTTCTCTCTCTGCATCAAACCACTAGCTCCATCATACAATCTTCACCAGACATTAGAGGTATACTAGTTACAGGAAAAGTACATAAAGTAGTGCTCTTCGCTGATGATACAATATTAACCATTACACAGCCACTAACCTCCCTACCCTCCCTCTATAATCTATTGGACAACTTCAGAGATAAATCTGGATTTCGAGTTAACCACTCCAAATCAGTAGCTTACACACAAAACATCCCCCACGCATTATCTGAATCCTTAACTGAACATTTCAAATTCTGTATAGCAAAAGACTCATTTAAATACCTGGGTATACAAATAAGCCACAAAGAGGAGACCCTTTACAAAAAAAATTACACAAAAATGTTTAAACATCTTATCACACTTTCAAAACTCCTCGGCCTCCTACCAAATTTCACTGATTGGCAGGACCAATGCCATCAAAATGTCAATTCTCCCCAAAATACTATACCTCTTCCGATCCCTCCCTATCCCTCTCACACTAAAAAACCTGAAACAATTACAAAAAGCATTGATTAAATTTGTATGGCAAGGCAAACATCCCAGAATTAAGGCACAGTACCTAGCAAGACATAAAAGTAAAGGAGGCTTTGCCCTCCCCATCCTATATCAATATTACAGAGCTGCCAGAATAGCACACCTTTTACAATGGATAGATGAAGCAGACACAACAGGATGGGTAATCCTAGAAAACAGTCTTCTAACCCCACTACATTCCACTTTCATTCTCTGGGTCCCAGCCAAAGAAAGACGAAGACTGGAGAACAACCTTCCCCCAGTAATCTGAACCTCATTAAAACTTTGGGACTCCTGAAATAAACAAACATCTCTAACATTACCCACCTCACCCCTAGGTGCACTAGGGGTAGTGCACTAATAATGCTGAAAATGTGGCAAAATTTAAGTTTAGTGTAAATAGGTAATACTCCGTGGTGGCTTTTCAAAGTAGTATCAAATCCGCTAATACACACTGTACACCTATCTTTGTTATTTAAAAAGCCTAAAACGTGGTGTTTTTTCAGCAAAATATATGATAAATAATGTAAAACTCACCAAGGCGAATTTTCTCTTTTATAATAGGATATGAAAATATTTTAAAACTCACCAAGGCTAATTTTCTCTATTTTATTACCGTAATAGGAGATGGTAAATAGTGTAAAACTCACCCAGGTGAATTTTCTCTATTTTTTATTAATAGAGATGAAATAGTAAAACTCACCCAGGTGAATTTTCTCTATTTATTAATAGGATATGATAAATAGTGTAAAACTCACCCAGGCGAATTTTCTCTATTTTGTAATAGGTATATGTAAATAGTGTAAACTCACCAGAGCGAATTTTCTCTATTTTATTATAGGATATGATAAATAGTGTAAAACTCACCCAGGCGAATTTTCTCTATTTTATTAATAGGATATGATAAATAGTGTAAAACCACAAGTGAATTTTTATTTATTAATAGAGATGATAAATAGTGTAAAACTCACCCAGGTGAATTTTCTCTATTATTAATAGGAGATGATTAAATAGTGTAAAACTCACCCAGGTGAATTTTCTCATTTTATTAATAGGATATGATAAATAGTGTAAAACTCACCCAGGTGAATTTTCTCTATTTTATTAATAGGATATGATAAATTGTGTAAACATACCCAGGTGAATTTTCTCTATGTTACTAATAGGACACATTATTTAGTATTGCTTTTTCAGCAAACTGCAGCTAATTATCAAACCGGTTCCATTAATATGGGAAACATACCATAGTTGCGTGTAAGAAGAATAGTCATGTTCATGGAACATTCCAGTAAGTAATGATGTTTGGCCAAAACGTTGGTAACACTGCAAAAATGCAACAAAAGGAAAATAGTGAAAAAAGGCTAAATTACCTATTTATAAATAGTGTTAAATGTAATTGTAAAAAATTACAAAAATAGCTCTGAAATTTCTACTTCCCTGCTTTATAAATATGCCTCTAAATTCAACATAAACAATATTCAGGGGATTCAATAAAAGTTCTTATCGTTTAAAATGGTGCTAATTTTGCCCCAACCAATCAGATCTTATTTAACATTTGTAAGCTTAAATCTGATTGGTTGGGGCAAAATTAGCAACATTTTAAACGACAAGAACTTTTATTGAATAACCCTGATTGTATTTTTTTGCTGAAGATCCTCTTTATAATGTTGGTAAATTTTTTCTTGCAACCCAGTCTGGTAATAGCCGACCCTAAAGAGCAACTTCTCTTTTCGCCGCAATGAATAAGGTGAAGTTGTCAATGCACATCTCCGATACTAACGCCACACATCGCCACCTTTCACGGCAAGAGAGCGTTTTTATATAAATAATCTTCTTTGCCATTGCGATGTCCTGTGGTAACGAAATGGCGAAAATAGCAATAATATATAAATATGCCCCTATGTCTTTAGGGAGTTGCTATGTTTTCCATTTGCTTGTGTGAGTTCCTCTGCATATTACAGTGTTCATATAGGCAAACTAATAGGTTATGTGTGATAAGGTATTGTCTTTAGGGCCTGCTGTGAATGGATATAACAATTATATCCATTCACAGCAATAAATACACCTTCATATTTTGCATTGCAAGTGGCAACTCCTCCCTACCCATCCCATTACACTGATAACGCAATTCACATAAAATTTACTCTACAATTTAGAAAAGGCGACTGACAAATATTTTTAAGCTGGGTACACACATACAGATCTTTGGTTTTGACCGACTGACTAGTCGGCCAAGACAAAGAACTGTCAGGTGTGGCAAATAAAGCCGCAGCCCACAGTTCACCGTGACTGAGTGTGCGGTCCAACCGATACACTGAGCTATCAGTCGATCAGGCCGAATAATTGCAAGGTGTGTATACTGCTTATTAAAACACTATGCCCTTGTGAAGTAGTAGCATATAATGTTTCTTGTTTCTATGTTTACATTCATTTCTAGCTAAATAACTACATAAGAGGCATACATTTCCAGACTCGATCAGGAGATGATATACAATTTAATGATAAAGGAGAGGTTCTGGGAACCCTTGACATCTTTAATTGGATTTCTTTCCTAAATAATACAGCAACATTCCAGAGGGTCGGCACTTTCAATTATTCAGCCCCCTCTGGAGCACAACTTTCAATTAAGAAGCAAGAGATTCTATGGGGAAATCCTTCCAATGTGGTATGTTACCCTTCTATTTATCATGACATTATTACCATGTGATGCACTATGGGAAGATAGTAAGAATTACTATATTCCCATAATTAGAGTTATCAAGATAGATGAAACATTTCTTAAGACAATAAACATTGCTTACTTAATATGAAGCTTCCAGCAAATATGAAAAAAAAGGTCTGTGCTTTCACAGTAGAAAAAAGAAGGGAGGTGCAGTAGAGCCTTATTTAAGGACAACTCCACCCTCATAAGAACATCTTTTAGAAAGAATAGCCTCTTTAAAATATGTTGATATATCATAGTTTGTCCTTTTAATTCATTACTGTATGCCTGCTATGCTTCTGGATGCCTCATGGAAACTGAGCAATTTAGAAACCTGTACTGAGACTGTACTGAGCCTGGGCATGCTCAGAAGAGGCAGAGAGGGGATTTAAATTCAGTCATTAGCTGTGATGTCAACTGTCAAATCAATAACTGAAAGTTGCTAACTGATTGAACCAGGAAGCAGAAACGGGAAAACAGGACATTGTGCAGGATTTCAGGTTAGACTTAAATATTTCAGATTTCAAACTATTACCGATTAGGGTTTTAGGGGGTGATTTACCTGTATGTAATTTTCATTTTGGGGCTGGACTTGTCCTTTAAGCATGCTTATGCTAAAAAAAACAGCATTGTCCAACAATCCAAGGAGTTAATTATTATTCAAAGGATTACGGGCAAAGATACAAAGTTGATAAATTATGTCCCTTGACACTGAAAGGAAGCACCATGAAAACCATAGTTCCCCTTGATGCAATTGAAATGTATCCTGTGGGGGACAAGACTGATTTTGCTGATCTAAATATGTAACCAAGTACCCTTGCATGTTTTAAATAATGGTTATAATAACCTTACTTGGCATCTTTATACACCACATCCTAAATAAAATGTAGTTAGTGTTTAAATTTAAATGTTTATCAATTTCCCCTTTCTGTAAAAGAATTAAATGAGACTTATAAGTGCACATAAAATGTATTTACAAGCATTTAAAATGAAAAGAACATGGGGCAGGGAGGTAGGATGGATCATTCCTACCTCCCAATATTGTTTCATCAAGGAGCACCAGCACAAAGAAAACTTCTACTGCTAGGATTCCTTCTGGTTTCAGCACTATCTTTAATACAGGAAAGCCTAGAACATTAACCTGGCAAACCAGAAATAAATACAGCAGTTTTCTCTATGCGGACTCTTCTCAACCAAACAATACTGATCTTATGTCTTAGCCACTTTTTCACATTGTAGATGCTCTTTAAAGAGCGGGTGATTTATTTTCCACAAATAAGTGGATTTTAAACATATCACCTTGTTGGTCTACTGTGTGAGTATTGATATGAACATGCACTAAAATATATTTTTACTTTAGATCCCAGAGTCTGTGTGCATTGCAATCTGCCAACCAGGATACAGAAAAGCTGTAAGAAATGGACAACCATCCTGCTGCTATGAATGTATTCAGTGTTCAGAAGGGGAGATTGCCAATGTATCAGGTAACTATACTTATCAACCCAATAAGGTTGCTGCTTTGAACATTCTAGCTGAATTATAGTAAATTGCTGATTGGAAAAATTATTAAACCAACTGGGACAACTAAGCCTCTTAATTGTATCACTGGACAGTAAATTCCCATTAATACCAACAGTGCTACCAGCAATTACATTTGATGAACTGATTTTTGTTCTGTTTCTGGGGCATATTTATAAAGGGCTGAAAATAACTCCCTAAAATTACCGCCTCACATTGCCGCGGCGAAAATACCGCTTTTGCCATATTTATAATGGCGAGTGACTTTGCGGCGAAAAGTATCGCCGCGGCGATGTGCGGTGGTGATTTTAGCTCTCTTTACTGCGATACTGCACTTAATAATGCGCAATAAGCTAAGTACAGGTGGTCGCATCCGCCACGAAAGGGTGGGGGGCAAGCGGGGTGTATGCCCACCCAGTCTGCCCCCACGGCGAGGGCGTGGGTGTATGCCCACCCCACACTCACCTGCTGCCACCCCTTCCCAGCCCCCTGCCCTATACGCTCGTGGGAAAAGCCCGCGGGGGGGGTGGAGGGACCCTCCAGCGGGGGAACTGAAAAGTGCCTTTTGAGGCTTAGGGGGGTCCCGCAGCTCATACTGGCACTCCCCCTCCCCGGCCATATCAGGGCCTTGAGAAGGGCCTTAGGGGCTTAAGGGTTCCCGCAGCTCATGCCCTTGTTGGGGATCCCGCAGCTCGAACCGGGACCCCCGTCAGCACTTAAAAGAGCCCTTGTCTTCTTTCCTTCATCTGGTGACACCAACTCCACCGAGGCCTCCAGGGGTACCACCTGCGGCCTCCAGGGGTACCTCCAACGCCAGTGGCCTCGACAAGGTCATTGTCACCGGCATCTTGATCCAATGTGACATCTTCAGGCTTGCAACATCAACACACCAAAGGGGATGGGGGAAGCGGGGTGTATAAGACGGAGCATTGGATCAAGATGCCGGTGAGATGCCGATTACGAAGACGCAGGCTCACTGCGGCCGACACTGAGCCTGCTGGCACCACCGGCCTCAGCAGAGACGATGTTGCTGGCCACTTCTTTCTTCTGTCATCTACTGCGATGAGCTCCACAGAGGTTTGCAGCTCTTTATATAGGTTTGCAGAAAACCCTAATCTGTTTCTGATTGGTCAATTTTTCAACGCTTGGTTTACACGGTTTACATTAACCAATCAGATTTCTGAAAATGGACGTACCTCCTGTGGTGGGTACAACCAACCGGCGTGGGTTGGGCGCAAACCCCCGCCCCGACCCCCGGCGTTCAACGCAGCGCATCAGTTACCGCCACTTTATAAATAGAAGCATACGGTAACTGATGTGAGAAAGGTTAACGAGGTGTTAACCTTTCGCGGACAGTTTTCGCCATTTTATAAATTGCGTTAATGTCGATTTTGCCAAAAACGGCGGGAAAACCGTCAGCGAAAAGTTAATGCTCGTTTATAAATATGCCCCTATGTTGGATCACACAATATTAAACTTGTAGTGAAACTGTAAAGAGAAGCAAATATATTTTATACTATATAGCTGCCCAGTTATAATGTACATTGTAACAGTGTCGTTGTCGAGGATCTATCAAATACTAACCCCACAAAACCTACATAAGGAAAGGTCCATAGACAAGAGACAGGTGGATTTTAAGGAAAGATATTCGGGGAGATTCAATAAAAGTTTTTATTGTTTACATTGGTTTTTCAGGGAGATTAAATAAACAGTCGTTTGCTTTCAAATGTTAAATAAGATCCGATTGGTTGGGGAAAAATTAGCACCATTTTAAACGATAAGAACTTTTATTTAATCTCCCTGATAATGTTATGTGCACTGTGGAGACAGGTAAGAATTGCAAAAATGTGGTGTTTGGGGGGTGAATATGCCCTTTAAGATTTAACTTTGTATTTATTAGGTTATGGCAGCTGATGCCCAATATGAGATTAGCATTCAATAATGCAATGCATTTGAAACATAGAACCAAATTTAGAAGTAGAGGGGTAGACTAGTTTACAGAAGCTACAATATGTTAACTACACAGAGAGGTAGACTGGTTTACAGAATCTACATGTTAACTACACACACACTGTATGATATTCACATTAATATATTATTTGGTTGAAAACCATTAAGTCAAGTATTCCTATTTAAAAAGTGATTTTCAAGCCCTAGATTCCTGTCTTAAAGTCACGCTAACCCTTTTACGAAGAACTGTCTGCTGGGCCGTCAGTTCCTCTTTATTTATATAAGCTCAATATTGAATAGTCATGAATAAATTCCACTACTGTAGTGCCAGGATGCTTGTACCATTGCAATTAATATTAAAGCAGAACTCCAGTGCATATAAAGTTTTAAAAAACAGTTGAAGGGCATGTAAACTGTAAAGAATAACTTTATCTCACTGGATAGCTGTGGCTTTAAATATAAAGGTGGTGTTTTTTCTTGTCCTACTATCCTTCCATACCCTTCCTTTAGTCCACTGTAAGGACTAATCCCCAACATGCCCTTGGTCAGAGAATTACACGGACATTTGGGCACCCAATGCAATTAAATAAAATCATTTCCTTTTGTGCAACTTTACTGCACTAAATAACTAAAGGTGCATAACTATAGCTGCATGACTGACCATCTGTGTTCTGGCGTTGCCGTAACTATCAGAAAGTGATTACTGCATAGCAGGAATCTGGAGGGTAAGAGGACTGCCATGGTCCATATAACAGCTCCCAATGTATATTTCTTTTCACTTAAAGTTACTTTTATAGGTTGTACTGTATGTTTTAGGCTATGATTTTGCTATTCATGTTATAATACTCTTCTTTCAGATATGGAAAACTGCATACAGTGCCCTGAAGATGAGTGGTCTAATGTGAAAAGAACTGAATGTATAAAGAAGACCATTGATTTTCTATCATTTAAAGAATTTCTTGGTTTAGTTTTAACATTATTGTCATTTGTTTTATCCATTGTAACAGCTTTGGTCTTTGTCGTCTTTATCAAGTACAGAAAAAGTCCAGAGAAACGGTATATGTTACCAACCGACCGCCCTCTATTCTACACTTATCTCACATACAAAGGGTTTAAAGCCATACAATACGCACCGTTAGACAATTACAGAACCATTTATTCAAATGGTGGACAAAATTTATATAATGAGTATTACCATTATTTATTGAGCATACTTACTTAAAGATGTGACACAACATTATATCCAAGTATTTGGGAGCGGCGCTGGGGGGGCGAATTTTTTCCTCCCTACGTACAACACAATTATATATGGGGTGGTGGGAGGAATTGCCCAACATAGCCATTCCCTCTCATGCCCCCCCCCTTTACTTACTAGCGTTCAATGGCAGATAAGGCATTTGATGTCTGGTATGGATAGGTGAACAGGGACAGTACCGTGTTGACAATCATAACTCTAAGGAGTAGTTGAAATTTAATAATTTCAATCTCACATTTACATACCATTTGGAGTAGGGATAGCTCAGGGGATTTTTTTAGACTATACAATTTATGGACAAGATAACATTTGTACACTAAAGCATATAAGAAGGGCCTCAAGCTAAAACAGCATCTCTTAATGCCAGTCTGTCCATCCACACACATAGCAGCGTGAAGTCTATCATTACCAAACGGACAGTATACAAGACGTTGAAGAGGAATTGGCCTAAACAGAGCGATGTTCGCTACACACAAGCAGATGACAGGACCTAACAGAAATATTAAAGGCAAGAGGTATAGCAAAATCATTTAGAAAGAGTGTAAATTGGACGTCAAACAAATAGGAATTTGTTTCAAGATTAAGCAAGTTAAGGGAGCAAATCAGAACAAAGTAAGAAAACTAAATGTATTACCACATTAGGGCCCTATTTATAAAGATCGTACGTATCGTAAATAAACCGTCGTTATCGTAAATAACAGGCCGGGTTTTTACGAGTAACGAACGTTTTTACCAATAAGCCAAGGTCCGTTATTTACCGATAAGCACCGTGTTTACGCGGGTAAATAAAACTCGATCGTTATCGGTAAATAGGTCAAATAACGACGGTATCGTAAATAACGCCGTCGTTATGTAACGTTTATTACGATCAACGATCGGTTATTTTACGATAACGATACCGATCTTTTAAATAGGGCCATCTATTCCTCACGTTCCATCAAAATAACTAAATAATTCAAAATCACTATACCAAATATATATGAGGACAGAAATCTAAGAAGAGCTTTGGAAACTGTTTACAATATATAACAGGGAAGATTGTTAACTTAAAGGTGACTGTTAAATGTGGTAGCACTGATGTATGACATGTCACACATTATTTAAGACCTCTGTTCAACACTCAGTTACGTGGAGGGACTATCAATAATCATTTTATTATAAACTTTGTAATACTACACATGTAAAGTATACCTCTTACTTTCTAACAGTAAAGCACATATGTGGGAAGTACGCCCCGAAACTAAAAGATAGAGTTCGTTGACCATATCGGGACATTAAATTGAATAAATATTAAGAGTCCGTAGCGAGACATTTCTTATTGCAATGAGAAGCACAGAACAAGTAAGGTGTAAAGCAATCAATGGAACCAAAAAACAGTAAAATACGACAGGTGAAACAATACGGAAAAAGAAGTATGTGGCTGCTTTGAATTAAAAACAAAGAATTCCACAGGATTAAATTCCTTATATGAACATTAATTGCTACATGGGTTAAATATCTATGAGATGTAAAGTAATAAATGTAGTATGAGGTAAATATTCAAATACTAATCATTAAAACTAATGAGGGATAAGAGTTCCATAGTGTTTGTATGAGAGTTCTGAACCATGGTGTAAAGACAACTAGAATGAAAATGAATGTATGGATAGAAACAATGTTAATAAGGCAGTATCTATATTAGGCATTTTACTAGATCGGACTACACATCCAATGGTGTTAATGTTTATTTAATACATAGTATTATGAAGTTTTTTATTGTGCTCCACTTTAACGTTATCTCAGTTAAACAACTGATTATCAAGCATGTAACAAACTCACTGATAGACATAACCAATGTAATGTTTGTGGTTTCCTTTTGGTGATCTATATAGGGCAGGTGCCACAAATAGAATTCCAGTATATATACTTCATCGGTATGAGGGTAATTTAGCCTATGAGTAGACGACTACCCGCTCGACACGCGCGCAGGCATCGACTGTTTGTGTTCAAACAGATTTTTAAAAATGTGGAAATAAAGGTTATACGTTTTAAAATTGGTGACCGCAAAGTTCTTGCCGGATCATGCCCATCATGGAGGACCGATGTAACCCAACATAAGTCTAAAAGTTCTTATTTTTTCAAACCAGCTGATAAACCACATATAAATGTAGCTGTACCCATTTACTTTTAGAGCAGAAGAAGGTCCCCACTAGCTAGTTGTTTTCAAAACCTTTATTTAACACTCCAAACAAGCACGCAGGGGTACCGCAAAAAATAAACATAATAAATCTATAGAAACCACTTGATTCTCACTGTACCCCAGTAAACATAACAAAAACAGATGCCAGTGGGCTCAATGCCATAAACTGAGGGCTACAGAAAGATAATGCAGGTTAATAAACCATTTTCCTGACCTTTAAAGTGATTCTTCAATCTAGTAGGGGTTGTAACTCGTTTCGAAAGGTCATGCTCATAACACCTTTTATTATCACAAATGATGCATCTGTTTTGGTAGAATCACCGGACACAGCTGAATGTTCTCACCATAATCACCAGATATTTTAGCATTACGAGATTTTACCTCTTTAAAGACTGGGCTAATCTTTTTTTTTTTTTTTTTTAACCCAAAATATACTAATATACAGATTGTTGTTCATAATTTTTACCTGGAAGAAAAATGAATGCAAAACAAGAAAAAAAAATTAAAATGCTTTGAGAAGGCATTTAAAATCTTCAAAAAGAAAGCACAGGAAAAAATAAGACATTAAAAACTATCAAGCAATAACACCATGGAACTGGTAAGAAAAAAACTTCTGAAGGCGAATATCCAATTCCTTCAAATATCCCTGGATCAGGCATACTTTCTCACTTAAAACTTTCAAATGATCCATAGTATTTTTATTTATCTGTTTTATACTAGCTTAACTAAACAAGCTACACGTTTTTCTATAGCCAATCAAACCAGACCTCATTTATCAATCAAGCCATGACTAATTGTTTCTTAAATACATGCTGATCACGACTACAGAATTTCCTTTCCCAAAACTCAAACTTCCTGAACATACTCCCTGCAACAACTTTGACCTTGTTTTTTCTACCAGTCCGGTCAAAACCCCATGCCTGTAATTACCAGGCTTCAAAGGTTACTTTATTTTTCTATATTGGTGTTATAAACTGTTTAAAAAGCCTATGAAGGTAGATAACCAGTGAGGTAGGAGTCACTACTCCTACCGCTTCCCGGTTTTAAACCTGGAAACACAACACGTTGACGTTAAAAAAATGGCAATACTAACCAAATCTACTTCTTCTTATTTGGATACTCTTGCCTGGGCCCCTGGCCTGGGCCAAAACGCAATATTAAGTTCAAAATAGTATGGAGATGGTCAACATTTGAACAGGCATCCCTGGGTTAAACAACCAACTTACATACAACCCCTACGTAAAAAAATAAAATTGCCTTTAAAAAAAGAAGTACCGTTAGCAGCCCTCTCTCTAACATTTTTTTCCTGATTTTCGAGCCTCTCTCTGCCTTCAAATTAGCTTCAAATTAGCCATTCGTGAAGGGGGCATAACGATTCTGTCCTGCCTCTAACGTCACTAAGCCTAGCATGCAAGAAAACACTCCTGTACCCACTCTTGATTAGCTTGATTATGTAAGGCTTATTCTAGCACAGGACGGTTTTCAAAGTTTGTTGACGGCATAGGAGGAGGGAGAGAAAGTATAACGACATTCCCACCAGCCAATGACCAAGTGATATGTTAACGCTGGCCCTGGGCTGTTCTAGAGGCTGCTCTTAGCACTCATCTTTGCTGGTGATATCTAAGGGTTTGTAAATGGAGAGTAACGTGATTTCAGCTTGCCTGGAAGTGTGGACCCTGTATGGGGAGAATGTTTGTTTTTTTGGGTTTTGTTGTCCTTTAAGATTTTTAAAAATGATATTTCACTGACTTTTACTTCAAAAAAAAAATAATTGTTGCCACTCCTGCTGGGCATGATTCATCTGTATCATAATGAAACACCCTTTTTAAGAATCAATACAGATTCTAAAAATATTGATTTTCGAGTATTTTTGTTTTCTTAAAATGGACTCACCCCTGCAGTTTCTCCCTCCTGTGCCACCGCATACCGGTGAACCTTTTCTCCTGAAGGAGGCCGCGATAGGAAGATGAACTGGCAGAGATTAGGCAAATCTAAAACTGCAGACCTGTCGGTGTACCCACCATAATTTTCTAACATTGAAAGTTCACTGCTGGCCATGTAAGAATGAATGCATGCATGAATGTGTAAGTAGAGGGAGGAGATGGGGTGTGTGTGGTCCTCCCCGGTGGGCTGAGTTAGCAGAACGTGAGGCAGACCTTAACGTATGGAAGATAGGGAGAGGGGGTTTTAAACCAGTAGGCTGGTTTTTCAGAGACAATCCAGTTAGGCACAAATTTAAAGAAAAAGTGAGCGGGGAGTCTGCTTTTAAATGGGAGGTGGAATGAAATGGGGTGAATATAAGGAATGATTGTACCTACATAAATTATAACAGATCTCGGAAGTTCCTGGGGTACGGAACAGCTTGATGACTTTTACTATCCTTAAATTTACAGTAGGGGCTACAATATTAACTATCTAAGACATAGATGTACTTTTCCCCCCCAAAAAATTGCATTGTCAAGTGTGCCACAGTTATGGAAAAGTTGAAAACCACAGAATTAGAGAAAGGTAATAGCTGAGGATAGCTTTCTAATAGCCTCCCCCAAATGTTTGAAAAATTGTTTATAATCCCGCATAGTATATCAAACCCACCGAATGTGGTAAAAACAGAATGTCTACACGGGATTCTGTTTCTTGAGGCAAACTTTTTTGTAAAGTGACATTAATACTAATGGACTCTTAATTCTCGTAACTCAAAACACCCTTCCTTCACATCCTCCACCACGCCGAACAACCATACTGTAATCAGCGTTGATTGCATTGCTAGGAGGTCCGCTGCTTGTATGACCTACCAGCCCTGAAGCATTCCAAGGAGATATGGCTACTCACCTGGGAAACTGATTGCCTTAATGCAGTGAAGCAGAGAATAGAAAGAACAAGACCAGTAAAGTGTAAACAGAGGTATGGAACATAACATAAACCATTTGAGAAAAAGGCCATAAAGGAGGGATTTTTTCAAGTAATAAGCTAATTCCAAGCCTGATCTTGCGCTTGAATTTTTTTTGTGTTTATAGGTACTTCCTCTCTACCTCTCTTTGCCTATGGTGCGGCGGCTCTTGTCTCCCTACTATAGCTCTATACTTGGTAACTATATGCTTACTTACTAATTCAGAACAACCTTATAATTGTCTCTTTGCACCATAATAGGGTAATATTATCTACAATACCCCTACGCGCGAATTTGTGCTCTAAGACAAAAAAGGAGTAACACTCAACCGATGTAATAAGGTTACGTGAATGTAAAACTGGGTTTGCACTGACTGGCAATCATGACATACTGAGCTAATGGCTGGCATTAACGTCCTGCAAAAGGTGAACACCTGGACTAATGAGTAGGAACTGCTATTGCATAACATTGCATGCAATTACAAGTGCCATAGCGGCTTCCCAGTGGCATTGCTCTGTTATGTTCAGAAGACTACAAATAGCCATGGGGGACATATTTTAAAGGCTCAGTATCGCTTTTTAGCGATATACCGTGCCTTTAATAAATAACGATGGCATCGTAAATTTAACGATCGTTAACTATCTGAATTAACGTCGGTTTAACAATCGCAATTTACGAAACAGCTCGTAAATCTATGATACAAATCGTAGATTTATGATCCCATAGAATAGCCATTGTTTTAGTTTACTCACCACATGGTATTCCTACTATTGAACGTTCTTTATTTACAATGTTTCGTCGTAAAATGTAACAATCGCTATCGTAAATTAACTAACCGCGGTATTGCTAAAAATCAATGCCGCGGCTTTATAAATTGCGCCAGGAATGACTATTTCATATCTACTTATGTTCCTGCAAACAAACTGCAAACTTTAGGCACCTGCTCAGTCCACGGCAGTTAGGATGTTCCATAGTTAATGTCTGCTGGTCTGGGCGTGAACATATCCAATCCAGTAGTAATAATAAAGCTATTGAGGTGAATAATTAATATATAAACATCTCTTTTTGGATTCCTGATTATGGAATAAAAGATTGCCTCAATTTACAGTTTTTATAACTCAAAGCATGGTACTCTAGAAATTGGTATGATTGTCATTGACTATTTGTATAAATAAATGTTAACTACTCTGGCTAAAAAAGCAAATTGCACTTTGTGGTAATTGCCTATCTGGAATTCAATTCTATGACTAGCTGGAATAGTGTTATCCTAAATTCTTCCCTTTTACCAATATGAAAGCAACATTCTGTGAGAACCCAGCATGTTTTTCATATTTTACGCTTTACCAAGCCCCATTTCAGTTTTAGATGCAAAATATTTATTGGAAGAGCACAAGGTACCTGTAACCTTTTTTTCTGTGAACAGGCAAGTTTAATTTAGTTGTCATCAACATTTATTTTGGATACAAGCAATAAGTGGGAAGCAAATTGATTCCTTACCATCTGTGATTACTGCTAAGGCCTTCAGGACCAATAAGCATTGTAATATTGGAAACGAAGGTGCTGATGCAATAAAAAGCCTAGCACGTTTTCCCCATGTTATTAATCTGCAAGCAACCAATCAGATCTGTATAACTATTAGCCCAGTAAAAGAACATTGGTTTGCTTCTGCAGTACCCATTACATTGGATTGGTTGCTGCAACTTAATAACACTGGAAAACATTTGCAACCTCTGCTCAGCCCCCTAGATCTCTTAAAGCTTTAACATCCCGTAGACTGGTTAAATGACTTTAATCAAATAGTTTTGCAACTAATACAATAATTCTTATGTTGTTTCCACCGATGGTTCAACTAAAGAAATGGTTCTTATAGAAAGTCAGGTAAATGATATCTAATATATCTCATTGCTAATCTAGAATGCTGAACAATGATTCTCTAGTCAAGGCTGTCAGTAATGATGAAGTTGCTTTTAACAACAGCTTGATTGTCACTATTTCCTTTCACACTCAGCAGCTGGAAGATGGTCTGGGAAATATTAAATTTAGTTTGCAGCTTCCGCTGCAAACTGCGCATGATGCGCAATTTGCGCAACTTAATATGTGGGGTGCCAGCCGGCATCCCGTCATAGTTTTTTTTGGCCAGGTAGGCCACCATATATCTCTGCCACTACATACTAGGCATCCTGGCTCAAAGTGAGGCTGTGATGCAGATTCTTATATAGTGGGGCAAACAGGAACAAGCTGCCGAAAACCGGAAGTAAATTCCGAAAACAGAACGGCCGCTTTCGGTAATCCGCGAAAACGCACACCGATTTCGGTAATCCCCGAATGTACAGCGACCGCAACCCGCGAAAGTAGCTATCGGTTTCGGTAACCCTCGAAAGCATGGATCGATTTCTGTAACCATCGAAAAATTGTATGGTAAGTGGGGATCGATTTCGGTAACCCTCGATAATTGTACGAATCCAGGTAACCCTCGAAATCGTAAGTCCATCAACCCTCGAAAAGTAGCGATCGATTTCGGTAACCCTCGAATGTTTGTGCCGATTTCGCCACAACAATTGTGAAAGCCAATAATCAAGAACTTAGTTACACTCTTCTCATTCCCTTCTTCTATCCTTTCTTGTGCCTTACTGTTTATTGGTCAACCTAGAAAATGACTTGTTTGTTCAGACAAGTTACTTTTGCAATTATCTTTTCTATTAGTATTTCATCCATTTTAGGTAAAACTCTGACTGTTATTATTGCCTTCAATGCCATAACACCTGGAAGCGGGCTAAAGGACTGGGTTGGGAACCGAGTTCCCAGGTGCCTGGTGCTTTTCTGCTCACTTGGAGAGGTTTGCAATTTGACTGTGTGGTTATTTCACTCCCCGCATTCCAAGATTATGATACTAAATCAGTGCCATCTATAATAATATGCAATGTAATGAGGGCTCACTCTGGCATTCACATTGCAGTCGGGTATATTGCAATTTTGGCTCTGTAAGTTTCTTGGCAGCTTATCTATCCCGCAGGTTACCAGACATATTTAACGAGCGTCATATATACATTTAGCATGTTGGTGTTTTGCAGTGTGTGGATCTCTTATTCCAACATACACTAGCACCAAAGGAAAATACACGGTGGCAGTTGAGATATTTGCAATTCTCTCTTCCAGTGGTGGCCTACTGGGCTGTATATTTTTCCCCAAGTGTTACAGCGTTCTTTTAAAACCACAAACAAATGTAAAAAGTGCAACAAAAATATTTAAACCCAAATGAATCTTTTGTTAGAAATGTCAGTTTTTTTCCCAGATTTTTTTTTATTAAAGAGAACAGAATACAAGCAATAAAAACATACAGATATATGGATCATGTCGGCATATATAGGAACAAATGTAGACATTGCATAATTACTATTTTTATTGTTTGACTCATTCCTTTTATACAAGTGCATATAATAAAGAATAAATAACTAAATTATAGTTGTGTGGACTTCATTCCCTTTTTGATAGGGGAGGGGATTGTACTGTAGGAAAAAAATTTTATTTCCTGGCAGAGAAGCGGTAGGATAGGTGTGGGTATAGGGGGAAAAAGGGGGCGTGGGGATGGAAAGGGGTAACATTTGTAATGTTTTCACTAGCATTTGGATCTCAATATAACATTACATCCTATTATTTAAAAAAAAATATAGACGAATATTAGTAAAGGTTCTTTATATTTAAAGAAACCGATAGCAGTCTGGATACAGTTTACCGGTGGGCCATTTCTGATAGTGATCACCAGATTAATTAAATATAAGTTGTACCATGTGTGTGTTCATTAGAGATGTTCGAAACTGATGAGTTTCGTCCCGTTTCGGATTTCGAATATTCGAAAAAAACGGACCCATAGAAGCTATGGGAGAAAAAATTTGAAAGTTTCTATCAATTTGAAGGGTGATGTGAAATAGTGATAATAGTAGGTTACGAAAAAACACAGGACCGTGGGATGGTCTTGGGAACCCGTAAATTAAGTAAAATTCATTTAAAATCTATCTTTCCTCACGGATCAGGCTGTTTTCGTGCTTTCGCGGGCTATTTTCGAGGGTTACCGAAATCGAACATTCCTTTCGAGGGTTACCGATATCACAATACGAGGGTTACCGAAATCTGCTTGTACATTGAGGGTTGCGAAATCGCACAAACATTCGAGGGTTACCGAAATCGAACATTCCTTTCGAGGGTTGATGGACTTACGATTTCGAGGGTCCTGGATTCGTACATATACGAGGGTTTACCGAAATCGATCCCCACTTACGATACAATTTTTCGATGGTTACCGATATCGATCCAGCTTTCGAGGCGTTACCGAACATCGATAAATACTGCTGTTCGAGGTGTTGCGGCCATGTACATCGGAGAGATTACCAAATCGGAGGGTGCGTTTCGAGATTTTCCGAAAGCGGCCGTTCTTTGCTTTTGGTACACTTCAGGTTTTGGCAGCCTTGTTCCTGTTTGCCCCACTATATAAGAAACTGCATCACAGCCTCCCCACTTTCAGCCATAAATGCATAGTATGGAGTGGCAAAGGTACATGGTGCTAATACCTGGCCAAGAAAAACTACGATGGGATGGCCGGCGTTGGCACCCCACATATTAAGTGTTGGCATCATGTGGCATCATGCGCGTTTGCAAGCGGGACTGCAAACTAAATTTAATAGTTTGCCCAGACCTCTGAAAGCTAAATTATCTCCCAATGTCCACTTTTGACTCTTGATTAATTTAATAGTGTCCGATGTGTCTTTTAAATAGGAGTGTAATCTCTTGACAAACGGTTGAAGGACCATGCCTACTAAATTTGACATGCCTTCATTAATGGACCCCACTCCTGACACTATGGGTCTCCCTTTAACTTCTGACTCTTGTTTGTGTATCCTGGGAACATGATAGAAAATAGGAGTGACTAGATTATCTGGTAGTAATGCTTTGCCTATTTTGGAGCTAAGGAAGCCTAAAGCTATTCCTTCTTATATAAGTTTTTTGAGAATTTGTCTGCATTTCTCTGTGGCGTTAGTAATTAGAGATGGCCGAAACTGATGAGTTTTGTCCCGTTTTCGGATTTTCGAATTTTCGGGAAAATTTGAAAATCCGAAAACGGACCCATAGAAGTCTATGGGGAAAAAAAATTTGAAAGTTTCTATCAATTTTAAGGATTAAATAGTAATAGTAGGTTACTGTAAATAACACAGGGACCTGGGGAATGGTCTGGGGAACCCGTAAATATAAGTAAAACTCATTTAAAATCTATCTTTCCTCACGATCGGTCTGTTTTCGAGCTTTCGCGGGCTATTTTCGAGGGTTACCAAAATCGAACACTACTTTCGAGGGTTACCGATATCACAAACATGAGGGTTACCGAAATCAGCTTGTACATTCGAGGGTTGGCGAAATCGGCACACACATTTGAGGGTTACCGAAATCAATCGCTACTTTTCGAGGGTTGACGGACTTACGATTACGAGGGTTACCTGGATTTGTACAATTATCGAGGGTTACCGAAACCGATTCCCACTAACGATACACTTTTTCGATGTTTACCGAAATCCGCGGATTACCAAAAGCGGCCGATCTGCTTTCGGAATCTACTTCCTGTTTTCGGCAGCTTGTTCCTGTTTGCCCCACTATATAAGAATCTGCATCACAGCCTCACTTTGAGCCAGGATGCCTAGTATGGAGTGGCAGAGGTACATGGTGGCCTACCTGGCCAAAAAAAATTATGACGGGATGTCGGCTGGCACCCCACATATCAAGTTGCGCAAATTGCGCATCATGCGCAGTTTGCAGCGGAAGCTGCAAACTAAATACAATATCAGCCAGACCATCTTCCAGCTGCAGAGGAGATGGTCTGACTTGAAGAGGCAGCGGTCCAGCTATGTGACTGATATAGCCAACAGAGAGGAAGGCAAGTATCACAGTTTTAGACATTTTTTTCTGCTTTGATTGTTATATAAAATGTTTATATAAAATATTATCTCATTTATTTGTACTTTTTTGTACATCACATAAATAATTGCCAGAGAAACTTTTTATTATTTTAAAAGTTTATTGCAATTCCAGCCATTAGCTATAAATGTTAGGGCTAGGCCACACTAGCGCGTTTTTCGCGTGTTTGCGCAGACGCTTCACACCCGCGATTTTCGCTAAAATGGAAATCGCGGGGACGCGAAAATTCCAGCGATTTCCGATGCGCATGCGATTGCGCGTCCGTTCGCGTTTTGGTAACGCATGCGTTCACCATTTTTGGTGCGTTAACGCATGCATTTCCATAATGCAAAAAGGCGAAAACGCGAACGCAAAACGCAAAAGAATCGCGCGCACAATTGCGTGCGATAACGTTCGCGATTTGGTGCGCGATTCCTGTGTGTTGCAGTGTGGCCTCACCCTAAATGTTAATTATTGTTAATGAATAAACTGGTGGGGCATTAAAAAGCCCAGCAAAGCTGTCGCCACCGTCATATTAATTGATTTTATTTTTTATATAATCTTACAGAAGAGGACGATACAGAGACTGAAGGGTCCACACCACCCACTCCTCCTCCTTCGCCTCTTCAGCCTCCGGCACCACCACAAGGCAAGTATCACAGTTTTAGCCATTTTTTTTTTACCTTTAGGCTGAGGCCACACTGCAACGCATTGAAGCGTGCACACTTCCGGTGTATTGTCTTGCATTTGCACACGCAATTTCAATATTAACGCAAGCAATTGTGCACAAAAAAAATGGTGATCGCATGTGTTACCAAAATGAACTTGCATGTGCAATCGCACGTGCTTTGGAAATCACAAGAATATGTGCATTCCCGGGATTTCCATGGTGTTTCACTCGCGAGTGAAATTGAGTGCGTAAACACGTAAAAAACGAGTTAGTGTGGCCTACCCTGATTGTTATATAAAAAAAGCATTAAAAGTGCGGCAAAGCTGTTTGTACCGTCATATTAATATATATTTTATTTTTTTATATAATCTTACAGAAATGGAAGCACAGGAACCCGGCCCATCCCCTGCACCAACACCATCGCCACCAGCACCTACACCATCCATGGTGCATGATGAAGGCCGTATGGCAGTGTATGGCACGCAACATCCGGAGGCTGCAGCGGGATGTTGCATTTATTAAAAGAAGACTGTAATTTTTTTTTTTTTTTTTGTAAATAGTTTTCTATATATACATATATATATATATATATATATATATATATTAATAAATTAATAATATATATTCATATATAATATAGTATAACAATTACAGTGCCCTCAAGGTCCTTTTCGTATTTATTCAATGAAAGTGGCAACATAAAGTGGCAACAAATAGTGCACATGCAACATTTTCGGTCTATACTCTAGAACCTTTAAATCAAGCTTTATCAAGGTCTTAGAGTATAGACCGAAACGTTGCTGATTGCACTATTTGTTGCACTTTATGTTGCACTTTCATTGAATAAATACTGAAAAGGACCCTTGAGTGCACTTATATTTGTTATACTGGATAACCTTTGTTTGGAGTAGCACCAGGGCAAGCATTTTATATGGTTTAAAGAGTGCCCAGATCCTCTACTTTATTTATATATCTATATATATATATATATATATATACAGGTTAAGAATCCTTTGCACTCCGTTAGCAGTGGTCTGTGGCCTGGGTGCTTCTGTGTGAATATGTAATTCGCAGCGTTGGGGTACAGAGCACTCCAAGGAATTAACTCAAACACAAGTTTATTCAATAGTAGGAAAACATAACCTACGCGTTTCGGCTCAATGAACGAGCTGTCATCAGGGTTACAGTATTCATCAGTACATAACAATAAATAGGTGAGTGCCCTCCCTAGACACACCTCCCCCCAGCCCCTCCATCCCGCCCCTCCCCAGGTGTCCAACATACAAAACTACAGGGTTTTAACCCTAACGTGCACTCTGTGTATACCCATGTATAGTGCAACTACCGTAAAGGAAGAAAGAACCACGGCACCAAAGTCATATCGTGATCTGGAATCCGACATATGGTACGGGAATGTGCAATAATACATATAAAGTGCCACGTGCTGAATAAATAGATAAATAGTGATATATATAATAAACAGATAAAAACAGGTAAGAAACAGATAAAAAACTAAAACTGGCTATGGATAGACATCAACCCCCACAGTGCAAGGAAATCAAGACACTATATGGTAATGCTAGTATGGAATAAAAGACATTAGGGTAACACAACGAATCATATAAGCATACAATAATTTAAAGATATACCTAATAGTAAATAACCACATAAATAGATTATACGGGGAGAATGATCTACCCGAATAGGTACTCAATATCAGTGGCAAGGTATAATATCAAACTAGCCTTGACTGAAAAAAGCATACATGACCAACAATAGCAGGATCACAGGAAGCACGCTAAGGCCACTTGTTCGTTAATCCCCATTGGGGAATGGGTTCCCAGTTTACGAATCCAACGGACTTCACTCTGTAATAGTGCCCGTTTGTGATCTCTGCCTTCTATAGGAGCTTCCCAATCAATCGCCATCCATTTTAGTGTGGCCGGTGGGTGACCCTTTTCCCTAAAGTGTCTTGCCACTGATTGTTCCCCAAATTTGTCACACATTGTAGGCACAGTATCACCCCTGGGTAGTGTCATGGCTTCACTTATTCGTATGGCCTGCCTGTGGTTGGCCATCCGTTCCCGTAGTGTCGTTGTAGTCTTCCCAACGTAGTACAGTCCACAGGGGCAAGAGATGAAATAAATGACATATGTGCTTAGGCAATTCAATCTGTGTTTGATCTTAATCCTACGTCCGCTGTGGGGATGTGGAAAATCCGGACCTATAAGGGCACTTCTGCATGCCAAGCAACCCTGGCATTTGTAGAAACCCAATCTTGTACTAGGTAACCAGGACGGCGTTATACCCCTAGGCTGAACCTTAAAGTCAGTCCTAACCAACATATCTTTAAGGTTCCTGCCTCGTCTGTATGCGAAGCAGGGTTTGGAAAGGGCTAACGGAGATTTTGTGTCATTTTTTAGAACCTCCCATCGGTTACTTATGCTTTTTTTGAGACTGCCACTGTAAGGTGAATAGGAGCTAATGAAGGGGATTGGGCACCCCACTTTTTTGTTGTCAACTTTTGGTGCTACCACTGTGCGTGATGTGGAGACTGCTCTCGCTAGTTCTTTGCGCACTGTCTCCTTGTTATAGCCCCTGTCCACAAATTTTTGGGTAAGTTCATTCAGTTGGGCTTCTTCCCTCTCAGGGATAGTGTTGTTCCTAATAACCCTCAGTCCCTGTGAGTAAATAATCCCCCGCTTTTGCGTTTCAGGGAAGAAACTTGAGGCATGCATAAGGGTATTGCGGTCTGTGGGTTTAGTAAATAATGTGGAGCAAATTTTTTGTTCCTCCTTAAAGATTCTAAGATCCAAATAATCAATAACATTGGTGTGTATTGTAGCCGTAAGCTGCACAGGAGACCCCAGACCGTTCAATGCCTCAACAAACCCCTTGGCCTCATCTGTAGTGCCTTCCCGTAGGAAGAATAAGTCGTCTATGTATCTCTTGTACATGACGATGTGACTGCCCCCCTTGGGGATAATGAATTTAGTCTCAAACTCTTCCATAAACAAATTTGCAAAGGCTGGGCCTATATTAGACCCCATTGCTGTACCAGCTTTTTGGAGAAAGAACTTCTCCTCGAATCGAAAATAATTTTTTTCTAATGTAAGTAGGAGTAGATCCATAAGGAATTCGATAGGAGGATCCCTGTGCCCCGATTTTACCAGTGCTCGTCTACAGATATCAACCCCTTCCACTTGAGGGATAATTGTGTAGAGGTTTTTTACATCGCAGGACCATCAATATGATGTTCATCTCAATAGGGCCTTTTGAATTCATAAGGAGCCGAAGAGATGTTGGCTATCCTGTATGTACTAGGCCAATTCCTTTAACCAGGGCGCCAAGAATGAGTCTATGTAGACCGTGACTGGTTTGAAGATGGAATTACATGCTGCCACTATCGGGCGGCCCGGGGGTTCCGTGATAGACTTATGTATCTTTGGGACGTGTAAATCACCGGCACTTTAGGGTGGTCATTAGGAAAAACCCATGGACCTCTTTGGTAATCACCCGTTATTTAAGCCATCAGTATTCTATTATCAAGATCCTTCTTGAATAACAGGGTAGGTTCCGCATCCAGCAGTAGGTAAGTATCATGTGTCCGCTAATTGTGACACAATTCGGCTTTATAATAAAAACTCAAGTAGAACATTGCCCCACCTTTGTCCGCCTTTCGGATAATGATTCCTTATCCGCCTTCAAGTTTTGACCGCCATCTTTTTCTGCCTCAGATAGATTGGACCAATTTCTGTGGCTCTTATTTGGATTCTTAAGTTCCCCAAGTAAGTCTTGTTTGAGCCATATCCGAGAAGACCTTAATTGGCGCAGGGGTATTGGGGGTTCAACGTGCTTTTAGTCTGAACTTAGAGGAAGGCCCCGTATTATTGTGAAGTACTCCCCTCAATTTTAAAGTTCTTTGTAACTTATACAAATCCACCTCATCCCCCAGTGTGTCATATTTTTGGGTGGGAATAAATGACACCCCCTATTCAGTATTTGTTTCTCCGCGGGGGGTCAACATATGCTTACTGAGATTGTATATCACCCTCCTTCTGTGGGGTCTTGGAGGAAGCTCCCCTGTTTTGGGCCCCAGGGCCCCATCCTTTGATCCTTCTTTTCCGTCGGGTTTTGTTTTTATTTTGGAGGTACTTGTGCTGACCCCCAAAAAAGGACGAATACTGTTATCCCCTTCTGGGGAGGATTAGAAGACTCACGTTCTCCATCAGAGGGGTTAGATTCATCCGAACTGTCTACGGTTCTTAATGACCGGTGTTTAAACTGTCTCCTATATGGTGCATGGGAAACCTGTTTCCCGTATAGCCACCCGTAGACACGTTTGTCAGTAAGTCAGACTCAACTCTAGTTACTTTTTTGCGTTTAAAGGATAATAAATCCTCCTTATATTTCGTCAATTGTGTCTCCAATTTTTCCATCCAATTACACGAACGATCAGTATTGGGCATCCTCTGTAGAAAAGTAAAACTCCGTGCTAAGTCTATATTAACACGTTGGCGGTGTGGGGAATGTCCTCCGCATATTGAAACCTGAACTGGTCCGCGTGCTGCAAGAGCGCGGGTGTAACCAACAAGGAGGCATTTAATACTGATCGTTCGTGTAATTGGATGGAAAAATTGGAGACACAATTGACGAAATATAAAGGATTTATTATCCTTAACGCAAAAAGTAACTAGAGTGTAGTCCTGACTATACTGACAAACGTGTCTACGGGTGGCTATACGGGAAACAGGTTTCCCATGCACCATATAGGAGACGGTTTAAAACCACCGGTCATTAAGAACCGTAGACGTTCGGATGAATCTAACCCCTCTTGATGGAGAACTGTGATCTTCTAATCCTCCCCCAGAAGGGATAACAGTATTTCGTCCTTTTTTGGGGTCAGCACAAGATCTACCTCCAAATAAAAACAAAACCGACGGAAAAGAAGATCACCAGAGGGGGCCACTGGGGCCCAAAACAGGGGGCTTCCTCCAAGACCCCACAGAAGAGGTGATATACAATCTCAGTAAGCATATTTTGACCCCCGCGGAGAAACAACTACTGAATAGGGGGTTGCCATTTATTCCCACACCAAAATATGACCACCTGGGGGATGGGTGGATTTTATAAGTTACAAAGAACTTTAAAATTGAGGGGTACTTTTCACAATAATCGGGGCCTTCCTCTAAGTTCAGACCTAAAAGCACGTTTGAACCCCCCACTACCCCTGCGCCAATTAAGGTCTTCTCGGATATGGTCAAACAAGACTTACTTGGGGACCTTAAGAATCCAATAAGAGCCACAGAAATTGGTCCAATCTATCTGAGGCAGAAAAGAATGGCGGTCAAAACTTTAAGGCGATAAGGAACTCATTATCCGACAGGCGGACAAGGTGGGCCATTGTTCTACTTGACTTTTCTTATTATAAAGCCGAATTGTTGTCACAATTAGCGACACTGATACTTACCTACTGCTGGATGCGGACCCTACCCTGTTCTTCAAGAAGGATCTTGATAATAGATACTGATGGCCTAAATAACGTGGATTACCAAAGAGGTCCATGGGTTTCTTACTAATGACCACCCTAAAGTGCCGGTGATTTACACCGTCCCAAAGATACATAAGTCTATCACGGAACCCCGGGCCGCCCGATAGTGGCAGCATGTAATTCCATCTTCAAACCAGTCACGTCTACATAGACTCATTCTTGCAGCCCCTGGTAAAGAATATGGCCTCGTACATACAGGATAGCCAACATCTTCTTCGGCTCCTATATAATTCAAAGGCCCTATGATAAATCATATTTATGTCCTGCGATGTAAAAAACCTCTCACACATTATCCCTCAAGTGGAAGGGGTTGATATCTGTAGACGAGCACTGGTAAAATCGGGCACAGGGATCCTCCTATCGAATTCCTTATGGTCTACTCCTACTTACATTAGAAAAAAAATATTTTCGATTCGAGGAGAAGTTCTTTCTCCAAAAAGCTGGTACAGCAATGGGGTCTAATATAGGCCCAGCCTTTGCAAATTTGTTTATGGAAGAGTTTGAGACTAAATCCATTATCCCCAAGGGGGGCAGTCACACGTCATGTACAAGAGATACATAGACGACTTATTCTTCCTACGGAAGGCACTACAGATGAGGCCAAGGGGTTTGTTGAGCGCATTGAACGGTCTGGGGTCTCCTTGCAGCTTACGGCTACAATACACCACAATGTTATTGATTATTTGGATCTTAGAATCTTAAGGAGGAAAAAAATTTGCTCCACATTATTTACTAAACCCACAGACCGCAATACCCTTATGCATGCCTCAGTTTCTTCCCTGAAACGCAAAGGGGGGGATTATTTACTCACAGGGACTGAGGGTTATTAGGAACAACACTATCCCTGAGAGGGAAGAAGCCCAACTGAATGAACTTACCCAAAAATTTGTGACGGGGCTATAACAAGGAGACAGTTGCGCAAAGAACTAGCGAGAGCAGTCTCCACATCACGCACAGTGGTAGCACCAAAAGTTGACAACAAAAAAGTGGGTGCCCAATCCCCTTCATTAGCTCCTATTCACCTTACAGTGGCAGTCTCAAAAAAAGCATAAGTAACCGATGGGAGGTTCTAAAAAATGACACAAAATCTCCGTTACCCTTTCCAAACCCGGCTTCGCATACAGACAGGCAGGAACCTTAAAGATATGTTGGTTAGGACTGACTTTAAGGTTCAGCCTAGGGGTATAACGCCGTCCTGGTTACCTAGTACAAGATTGGGTTTCTACAAATGCCAGGGTTGCTTGGCATGCAGAAGTGCCCTTATAGGTCCGATTTTCCACATCCCCACAGCGGACGTAGGATTAAGATCAACCACAGATTGATTGCCTAAGCACATATGTCATTTATTTCATCTCTTGCCCTGTGGACTGTACTACGTTGGGAAGACTACAACGACACTACGGGAACGGATGGCCAACCACAGGCAGGCCATACGAATAAGTAAGCCATGACACTACCCAGGGGTGATACTGTGCCTACAATGTGTGGACAAATTTGGGGAACAATCAGTGGCAAGACACTTTAGGAAAAGGGTCACCCACCGCCACACTAAAATGGATGGCGATTGATTGGAAGCTCCTATAGAAGGCAGAGATCACAACGGGCACTATACAGAGTGAAGTCCTTGGATTCGTAAACTGGAAACCCATTCCCCAATGGGGATTAACGAACAAGTGCCTTAGCGTGCTTCCTGTGATCCTGCTATTGTTGGTCATGTATGCTTTTTTCAGTCAAGGCTAGTTTGATATTATACCTGATATTGAGTACCTATTCGGGTAGATCATTCCCCGTATAATCTATTTATGTGGTTTTACTATTAGGTATATCTTAAATTATTGTATGCTTTATGATTCGTTGTTTTACCCTAATGTCTTTTATTCCATACTAGCATTACCATATATGTGTCTTGATTTCCTTGCACTGTGGGGTTGATGTCTATCCATAGCCATTTTTTAGTTTTTTATCTGTTTCTTACCTGTTTTTATCTGTTTATTTATATATCATCACTATTTACTATTATTCAGCACGTGGCACTTTATATGTATTATTGCACATTCCCGTACCATATGTCGGATTCCAGATCACGATATACTTTGGTGCCGTGGTTCTTTCTTCCTTTACGGTAGTTTGCACTATACATGGGTATACACAGAGTGCACGTTAGGGTTAAAACCCTGTAGTTTTGTATGTTGGACACCTGGGGAGGGGCGGGATGGAGGGGCTGGGGGAGGTTGTCTAGGGAGGGCACTCACCTATTTATTGTTATTTACTGATGATACTGTAACCCTGATGACAGCTCGTTCATTGAGCCTATATATATAATAATATATATATTATATTCTTTATTCTACCTTTAAAATGTTGTCTTATAATTGGCACACTGTAGTAAAGGAGCTGGACCACTTTAGTTATTACTACTCAAAACAGGTGACACCACAAGGTGTACATTGGCATGGGCCAGGCAGGGTTGACCCAGGATAAAACATTAGCCCAGAGTAGCTGGTGCAATGTACACAATGGTCAAAACAGGTGAACACAAGGGTGTAAACATTTGGCATGGGCCAGGCAGGGTTGACCCGCGGTAAGAACATTAGCCACAGAGTAGCTAGTGCAGCTGTACACAATGGTCAAACAGGTGACACCACAAGGGTTTAAACATTTGGCATGGGCCATTAGGGTTGACCCACAGGTAAGAACATTAGCCACAGAGTAGCTGGTGCAGCTGTACACAATGGCAAAACAGGTGACACCACAAGGTTTAACATTTGGCATGGGCCAGGCAGGATTGACCCACAGGTAAGAAACATTAGCCACAGAGTAGCTGGTGCAGCTGTACACAATGGTCAAAACAGTTGACACCACAAGGGTGTAAACTTTGGCATGGCCAGGCAGTGTTGACCCACATGTACAAAAATTAGCCACAGAGAAGCTGGTGCAGCTGTACACAATGGTCAAAACAGGGACAACCACAAGGTGTACCATTTGGCATGGGCCAGGCAGGTTGACCCACAGGTAAGAAACTTAGCCATGGGAACCTCTGCAGCTGTACACAATGGCCAAGGTAACACCAACAAGGTGTAAACATTTGGCTTGGCCAGGCAGGGTTGACCCCACAGGTAAGAAACTAGCTACAGAGTAGCTGGTGCAGCTGTACACAATGGTCAAAACGGTGACACCACAAGGGTGAAAACATTTGGCATGAGCCAGGCAGGGTTGACCCACAGGTACAAACATTAGCCACAGAGTAGCTGGTGCAGCGTGTACACAATGGTCAAACAGGTGACACCACAAGGGTGTAAACATTTGGCATGGGCCAGGCAGGTTTAACCCACAGGTAAGAAACATTAGCCACAAGTAGCTGGTGCAGCTGTCACAATGGTCAAAACAGGTGACACCACAAGGTGTAAACATTTGGCATGGGCCAGGCAGGGTTGACCCACAGGTAAGAACATTAGCTACGAGTAGCTGGTGCAGCTGTACAATGGTCAAACAGTGACACCACAAGGGTGTACATTTGGCATGGGCCAGCAGGATTGACCCACAGGTAAGAAACATTAGACACAGAGCAGCTGTTCTTAACTTAGTGACCATGAAAGATTAGCTTTAGTATAGCTTAGTCAGCCATGATAATAGAGCCACACATAACTGACCCTACACTGGAAAAAATAGCCGTTACACAGCTTAAATGTGGTAGAGTGAGGTAGGACCATACATGACCCTACCAAATAGAAAAATTAGCCACTTGCCAGCTGAGCTGACATTAGCTAGGCCTCAAGGTGACATTGAGGCAGTGGGAAGGGCAGTATTAGCAAGGGGCAACAGCCCTTCAGTCACAGACATAAGCAACAGGATGCTGTACTGAGTGTGATCCACGCCTCATTCATCTTAATGAATGTCAGATGGTCCCACATTCTCAGTAGAGAGATGAGTCCTCCTCTCCGTAACAACACCCCCTGCTGCCACTGAAGGTCCTCTCCGAAAGGACACTTGATGCCGGGCAGACGGACCTCAATGGCATGCTGTGCCAACTCAGGCCAGATATCAAGCCTCGCCACCCATAGTCCAGTGGATCCTCAGTCTCTGATGAGTTCTACCCGGCCCTGGATCCAATGTAGTCCAGTGACCTGCCGACTGAGGTATTGCCTGTTGGAGCTGCCAGTAGATTGATCCTGGCAACTCGGCTGGAAGAATAGTCGGAAGTTGGCCGCAAGACCGCCTCCAGTACTGCTCCTCCTCTCAGGCACAGGGGGACGTGAGCCGTGGCATCCCCAACATCAGGTGCTGTCGGCCTGCTAGCACTTGGGAAGGCAGACAGAGGTGACGCAACAGCAACGCCTCATAGTTCTGCATTCTCCCTTCCCTCTGAAGGCTTGGATGACCTCAGACATTTTACCCTTGTAGCGGGATCTACAAGGGTGGCCACACAGTAATGCTCCCTCCTTGATGGCCTTAATCCGGGGGTCCTTGCGCAGGCATTGCAACATAAAGGAGCACATCTGACACCAAATTGCCTGCCTCAGAGGACCCCATGTCCCTCTGTGTCACTGAAGACTACAGTGTCGGATTCAACCTCTTCCAACCACGATGATAATGTGGTACTTGGGAGGGTTGAAGTGTAAACCTAGAAAAACGCCCCATTTTCACTGGTTCCAGGTCAACAAAATCCTCCTCCTCATCATCAGACGGCTGCTCTCTCAGAAGAGCCACGGTATCATCATCCTCCTCTTCACGTAGCTGCTGCTCTGCGGCAGTGCCCTGTCAAGGATGCCGCGTAGCGTGTGCTCGAGGAGGAACACCAGAGGATGGTATCCGAGATGGTGGCATCATCACGGCTTACCATCCTGGTGGCTTCCTCAAAAGGCGCAAGCACAGGACAAGCATCCCTAAGCACCCGCCACTGTCTGGGTACACAGGAAACCTAGGTCCCCAGAGCCTGATCTTGTACTGTAATGGTACAAATATCCATTGATGGCTCGCCTTTGCTGGAGCAGCCTCAGCATCATCATGAGACTAGAGTTCCAGCGGGTGGGGGTGTCGCATAGGCTGGTGCTGCTGATGGAACTCTGAAGAACGAGATGTGGCAGTGTATGACCGTCTGAAGTGCTCGACACCCTCCTAGCATGCCTCATGTACATCCGCAGGCCAGGGAACTTGCTAAGGAACCGCTGGACAACCAGGTTGAGAACATGGCCAGGCAAGGAACTGTGTGACTTTGCCCAAGCGAAGGGCAGATGAATATTATGTGCATTGTCACACACGACCTTGCCTACTGAGAGGTAGCCACCTCTCAGCTGCCCTTGCAGTGTCTGCCACAACTCTGGCCCAGTGTGGCTCCTATCACCAAGCACAGAAGCTGCAAACCTGCATGGCCCCTTCTCACCTGGCGGGAAGAAAAGGCTCTAGGGGGCACAGGCTGTCGAGAGGAGGACTCACCAGATGAGGAGGAGGTGGTGGAGACTGGCATATCACCAATACGTGTGGTGCCACCACCTCCCCACTTGTGCCCCGTGCTGCGTCTCTGCCGGCTAGCAACATGACCCACTGGGCTGTAAAAGCCAGATACCGCCCCTGCCATACTTGCTGGACCACGAGCCATAGTAAGGTGGACACACTTGCTCACCCTGTGGTCCAGCGAAGCAGCTAATTGCCCTGCAGGTGTTCGTGCAGGGCTGGTACTGCCTTCTTGGCAAAGTAATTAAGGCCAGGGACTTGCCACTGTGGTGTGCCAAAGCCACAAACTCTCTGAATGCTGCACTGTCTACCAGGCTGAATGGTAGCAGCTGCACCGCCAAAGTTTTGCTAAGCCGGCAGTGAGACGCTGTGCTTGGGGTGACTGGGGGATAGCTTCTGTCTTCGCTCCAATAACTGGGGAAAGAGACCCTGCCTTTTAGTGGATGAACCAGCAGCTGTGTCAAGGTGCCTCTTAACACCGCCTGCTGGGCGCAAGCTGTCTCTCCTCCCTAACTTCCACACTGGTGAAGCATCTGACTCCTTGGGCATGAGGAAAGGAACGTGCAGGTGCCTGTATATTCTTTGTATGTTGTTCCCACCGAGCTCTGTGGTGCAGCACCATATGCTTCCTCATAGATGTCGTGCCCAGTTAGAGGTGGTCTTCCCACGGCTAACACGTTGCAGGCACAGACTGCACATTGCAAACCGGGCATCACCTGGAGCCAAGGTGAAAAATTCCACACACTGCTGAGCCACTGGCCCGCCTTGGAGCAGAGGTCACCTGCTGTTGTGGAGCACGGGCACCAGATGCTAATGGTGTCCTGCCTCCACGCGCAGTACTAGGTGCACTGCTGCTGCCTCTGCCCCTGCCCCCTGCCCCAGTCCTGCCTCTGGGTTCAGGCTCGTGCTCATGCCCGAGCGCTCTCCCTCAGACACACTCTCCCTCTCCTCCTCTCCCATTGTGGCACCCATGAACGGTCCGTGACATCATCGTCCACGACCACCTCCTCATCCCTGGAGGCTGTGTCACTAAAATGAGCAGCTTCAGCTGGAACCTCACTCCCCCTATATAGTTCCCTGGCTGCTGCCTCTGAACTGCTGCATGATAAGCTCGCCCCCTTCCCCCGTGCACTGAACACTTTCTTTCCTCTGCCACAGCATCAGGAAGGACTGTGCGTCAGTGCAAGCTCCTCCTCGACCACATTACGCCACACATGGTGTGGGAAAACATTTCCTGACTCCTCCTCCAGATCACCGAAGGTTTGGACCACGTGGTCAATAACTCCTGATAGACAGGATCAGGGTCCATGCCCACAGTAGGAGCCACAGGAGGAGGGGCCAGGCACATTAATCAGGGTGGCAGCTCGGCTGTCCTGTGCCTGTGAGAGGGTGGATGGGGAAGGCTGGGTAATCCAGTTGACTACTTGCCTTCCTTGATCAGGATTGATAGCCCTAGCCCTTAAATTTCACAGTAGTTCCTTAAAGCAGGACTTTTGGTTCACAGTAGCCTTAAAAGGACTTTTGGTTTTATCAATGTGTTACACAGAGGGGAATAACAGTAAGTGTTAAACCCACCCAACTGAATCCACACAATCAAAGCTCAAGTTTCACTCACAAAATGAAAAAAATCTCTCCAAACTCCAACACTATCAGCTCTCCAACTAAACTCTCCAACACACTGCAAATGGTGTCTGAAAGGTTGCCTTTTTACCCAGGGGGTTGGCACTACTGTGGTTGGTGAATTTAGGTCATGTGGCAGAGTAATTTCCATAAATTCGATGATTATTGCGTTTTCAAACTTCATTTCGATAATCATCGAATTTCCGATAAAAAATCGAAAATCGGAAAATTTGAGTTCCGAAAAATCCTGGGAGTTCCGAAGTTTTCGTCGGGACTTCGAAACCCCAGATTGGATTCGAAACTGGGTTCTTTTAGAACCCAAATACATCTCTATGTTATGGGACAAACAAATGTCCCATTCCTTTTCATTTTTATGTACTTCTCACCAAGCGTATTGAGCATTCCTGTTTTATAATATAAAAGTCCTGATATATAATAATAATAATAAGATCCTGTATATAATAATAATAAGTCTTGAATATATATAATAATGTCCTGTATATATAATATGTCCTGTATATAATAATAATTAATAAGCCCTGATATATAATAAGTCTTGTAATAATAATAATAATGTCCTGTAATATATAATAAGTCTTGTATATACAATAATAATATAATTATATAATAATAATGTCCTGTATATATAATAATGTCTTGTCTATATAATAAGCCCTTATGTATAGTCTTAATGTCTTGTATATAATAATATGTCCTGTATATATAATAATAATGTCCTTAATGTCCTGTATATATATGTATTGTTTCTATATATCCCCTGTATATATTAGTCTTAATGTCTTGTATATATAATGTCTGTAATAATAAATAAATAATAAGTCCTTAATGTCCTTATATATAATAATTGTCTTGTAATATATAATGCCTTATATATAGTCTTAATGTCTGTAAGATAAATAATGTCCTGTATATATATATAATATGTCCTTAATGTCCTGTATATATAATAATAATGTCTTTATATATTATAGTCTGTATATATAATAACCTGTATTATAAGTCCCTGTTTATAATTAGCATTATATCAATACATAAAGTGACAGATACACAGACAATGTGTCTCCCCTAGTACAATATTACCACATCCAAACCTGCACAGCTCACACACTACGGCAACTCAGCAGGGACAATAAAGACTTTAAAGCTGAATCTGTGTGCCGATGGCTGGAACCTACCATGTGACCCGTATGGCTAAATGTGTTTGTGAAATTTGACTTTTTTCTCTGTTTAACCACGCAGTGAAATAACTACACTTCCCAGGGTACATGGATCTAAATTCAGTCATAGATCGCTTAGTTTTTCAAAACGGGGAATACAAGCGTATCCTTTGCCTACAGGCCCGTTTTTCTAGCTGTTCGGACAGAGTGCCTGTCCTGATCGGAGACACATGTTACCGGTCCTACTTGTATATTGAGGCTGGGAAGTTCCGGGTTGGTCATGAGAGCGGGAAAAAAGCGTCCCATGGAATTTAAGATGCACGTGAGGCAGCAGCCAATCACAAAATCCATCGTTTCGCGGCAAAGTTGTGAGGAGAGAGAGCGGAGGGGAAGTGTACAATTTACCAACTATCCAAACCAGTGTCCTAACAGGGTATCCTGCTCATCACCTACTTACTGCTCATCACCTACTTACTGCTCATAACCTACTGCTCATTACCTTCTTACTGCTCATTACCTACTGCTCATTGCTCTCACCCTACGTCCACTGCTCATTACCTACTTCTCTTATCACACTACTATACTGTCATCACCTACTTACTATCATCACCTACTAACTGATCATTCACCTCTGCTCATTACCTTCTTACTGCTCATTACCTACTAATCATACTACTACTACTGCTCATTACCTACTAACTGATCATTACTCTACTGCTCATTACCTTCTTACTGCTCAGTAATCCTACTATCACACCTACTTACTGCTCATTAACTACTGCTCATCTCCTACTTACTGCTCATAACCTACTGCTCATTACCTTCTTACTGTCTCTTACCTACTGCTCAGTGCTCATCACCTACCTACTGCTCATTACCTACTGCTCAGTGCTCATCACCTACCTCTACTGCTCATTACCTACTTACTGCTCATCACCTACTTACTGCTCATTACCTACTGCTTATCACCTACCTTATCTGCTCATTACCTACTTACTGATCATCACCTGCTGCTCATTACCTTCTTACTGCTCATTACCTACTACTTATCACCCACTTACTGCTCATTACCTACTACTGATCATTACCTACTGCTCATTACCTTCTTACTGCTCATTACCTACTACTCATCACCTACTTACTGCTCGTTAACTACTGCTCATCACTACTTACTTACTGATCGATACCTTACTGATCACCTACTTACTGATCATTAACTACTTTTCATCCACCTACTTACTGCTCATTAACTACTGCTCATCACCTACTTACTGCTCATCACCTACTTACTGCTCATTACCTACTACTGATCATCACCTACTTACTGCTCATTAACTACTGTTCTCCTCACCTACTTACCTGCTCATCACCTACTTACTGCTCATCACCTACTTTCTGCTCATTACCTACTTATCATCACCTACTTACTGCTCATTAACTACTGCTCATCACCTACTTACTCTGCTCTTAACTACTGCTCATCATCTACTTACAGCTCATTAACCTATTTACTGATCACCTACTTACTGCTCATTAAATACTGCTCATCACCTACTTACTGCTCATTACCTCACTTACTGATCATTAACTACTGCTCATTACTTACTGATCATCACCTATTACTGCTCATTAACTACTGCTCATCACCTACTTACTGCTCATTACCTACTTACTGATCATCACCTACTTACTGCTCATCACCTACTTACTGCTCATCACCTACTTACTGCTCATTACCTACTTACTTATCATCACCTACTTACTACGCTCATTAACTAACTGCTCTCATCACCACTTACTGCTCTTAACTACTGCTCATTATCTACTTACTGCTCATTACTATTTACTGATCACCTACTTACTGCTCATTAACTACTGCTCATCACCTACTTACTGCTCATTACCTACTTACTGATCATTAACTACTGCTCATCACCTACTTACTGCTCATTACTTACTGATCACTCACCTACTTACTGCTCATTAACTACTGCTCGTGCTTCATCACCTACCTACTGCTCATTACCTACTTACTGCTCATCACCTACTTACTGCTCATACTACTGCTTACACCTACTTCTGGCTCATTATTACTACTTACTTGATCATCAACTACTAACTGATCATTACTGCTGCTCATTCCTTCTTACTGCTCATACCTACTACTTATCACCCACTTACTGCTCATTACTACTACTGATCATTACCTACTGCTCATCACTACTACTGCTCTTAACTACGCTCACACCTACTTACGATCATTACCTACTTACTGATCATCACCTACTTACTGATCATTAACTACTTTCATCACCTACTTACTGCATCCTTACTAACTGCTCTCACCTACTTACTCTGCTCATCACCTACACTGCTCATTACCTACTTACTGATCATCACCTACTTACTGCTCATTAACTACTGCTCATCACCTACTTACTGCTCCATCACCGTATTTACTGCTCATCACCTACTTACTGCTCATTACCTACTTACATCATCACCTACTTACTGCTCATTAACTACTGCTCATACCTTCTTACTGCTCATTACCTACTCTCTCATCACCTACTTACTGCTCGTTCACTACTGCTCATCACCTACTTACTGATCCTTCTACTTACTGTCATCACCTACTTACTGCTCATTAACTACTTTGCATCACCTACTATTACCTGCTATTAACTAACTACTGCTCATCACCTACTTACTGCTCATCACCTACTTACGGCTCATTACCTACTTACTGATCATCACCTACTTACTGCTCATTTAACTACTGCTCATCACCTACTTATGCTCATCACCTACTTATGCTCATCACCTACTTACTGCTCATCACCTACTTACTGCTCATTACCTACTATCATCACTACGCTCATTCTACTACTACGCTCCTCACTACTTACTGCTCATTAACTACTGCTCATCACCTACTTACTGACTACTCTGCTCATCACCTACTTACTGCTCATTACCTACTACGCATCACCTACTTACTGCTCATTACCTACTGCTCATCACCTACTTACTGCTCATTAACTACTGCTCATCACTTACTGCTCTTAACTACTGCTCATCATCTACTTACTGCTCATTACCTACTGCTCATCACCTACTTACTGCTCATTAACTACTGCTCATCACCTACTAACTGCTCATTACCTACGTACTGATCATTAACTACTGCTCATCACCTACTTACTGCTCATTACCTACTGCTCATTACCTTCTTACTGCTCATTACCTACTGCTCAGTGCTCATCACCTACCTACTGCTCATTACCTACTTACTGCTCATCACCTACTTACTGCTCATTACCTACTGCTTATCACCTACTTACTGCTCATTACCTACTTACTGATCATCACCTACTACTGTCATTACCTGCTGCTCATTACCTTCTTACTAGCTCATTACCTACTACTTATCACCACACTTACTGCTCATTACCCTACTAACTGATGCATTACCTACTGCTCATTACCTTCTTACTGCTCATTACCTACTCTCATCACCTACTTACTGCTCGTTACTACTGCTCATCACCTACGTTGCATTACCTACTTACTTATCATCACCTTACTTACTGATCCATTAACTACTTTTTCATCACCACTTACTGCTCATTAACTACTCTCATCACCTACTTACTGCTCATCACCTACTTACTGCTCAATTACCATACTTACTGATCATCCCTACTACTGCTCATTAACTACTTACGCTCATCACCTTACTTACTGTCTCACCTACTTACTCTCATCACTCTTACTTACTGTCATTACCTACTTATCTCACCCTACTACTGCTCATTAACTACTGCTCATCACCTACTTACCTGCTCTTAAAGGGTATGTCCCACCCCTAAAATAGGTTTTAATATTCTGCTCCCCCATGTCCCCCAGCCCCAACCGCATGTTTCTTCTTTTCAAAAAGCTCCCCAAACTCTTACTTACCTCCCCTCGATCCCTCCGCCGCACTGCCGTCCCTCTGCTTGCAAGAATGCAAGCAGATGGGCGGACCGGCAGTCGCGTCTGTGATTGGCTGAGCGGCAGCCAATCACAACGCGGCTGCCGTCATCAGTGCAGCGGATGAGGAGTAAGATTTTGGGGGCTTTTTGAAAAAAAAAACATGCGGTTGGGCTGGGGACATGGGGAGCAGCATATTAGAGGGGTTTAAACGCTAGGGGAGGGATAGTAGAACGGGAGGGAGAGGGAGGAGGGGGGAGAAGGGCTGCAGTGCGCATGGCAAATTCTAACCGGAGGCTAAGATAGCAGCGCAGAGACTGCTATCCTCCTGGTGGTTAGTTTTGAGACATGGGGGGGGGGTTTACAGGAGAACCCTATGGAGCTGGGATGTGAGGTAAGGATTAAACTACACTACATGGTGGGCCAGTTAGTTGGGGGGATTATAGTTTTGGGGTGGACATGCCCTTTAACACACTGCTCATCATCTACTTACGCTCATTACCCTATTTACTGATCACCTACTTACTGCTCATTAAATACTGCTCATCACCTACTAACTGCTCATTACCTACTTACCAATCATTAACTACTGCTCATCACCTACTTACTGCTCATTACTTAACTGATCATCACCTACTTACTGCTCATTAACTACTGCTCATCACCTACTTACTCTCATTACCCTACTTACTGATCATCACCTACTTACTGCTCATACACCTACTTACTGCTCATTACCTACTTACTTATCATCACCTACTTACTGCTCATACTACTGCTCCATCACCTACTTACTGCTCTTAACTACTGCTCATTATCTACTAACTGCTCAGTACCTATTTACTGATCACCTACTTACTGCTCATTAACTACTGCTCATCACCTACTTACTGCTCATTACCTACTTACTGATCATTAACTACTGGCTCATCACCTACTTACTGCTCCTTACTTATAATCATCACCTACTTACTGGCTCATTAACTACTGCTCATCACCTACTTACTGATCATCACTACTTACTGCTCAATTACCTACTGCGCATCACCTACTTACTGCTCATTCCCTACTGCTCTATCACCTACTTACTGCTCATTAACTACTGCTCATCACCTACTTACTGCTCTTAACTACTGCTCATCATCACTTTACTGCTCATTACCTATTTACTGATCACCTACTACTGCTCATTAACTACTGCTCATCACCTACTTACTGCTCATTACCTACTTACTGATCATTACCTACTAACTGATCATTACCTGCTGCTCATTACCTTGTTACTGCTCATTACCTACTACTTATCACCCACTTACTGCTCATTACCTACTAACTGATCATTAACCTACTGCTCATTACCTACTTACTTACTGCATTACCTACCTACTCATCACCTACTTACTGCTCGTTAACTACTGCTCATCACCTACTTACTGATCATTAACCATACTTACTGATCATCACTTCTACTGCTACTCTACTTCTGCTCTTAACTACTGGCTCATCAATCTTACTTACTGCTCATTACCTATTTACGATCACCTACTTACTGACTCATTATTACTACTGCTCATCACCTACTTACTGCTCCTTACCTACTGTACTGATCATTAACTACTGCTCATCACACGCTACTGACTGCTCATTACCTACTTCCTGATCATAACTAACTACTAGCCTCACACCTACTTACTCTGCTCATTAAACTACTGCTCAGTTACCTACTTACGATCATCACCTACTTCCTGCTGCTATTACTACGGTTCACTCTACGCTCTATCACCTACTGATGTCACTTACTTACTGCTCATTCAACACTTACTGCTCATACCTACGCTCATCTCTACGGCTCATTACCTACTGCTCAATCAACTTACTGCTCATTACCTACGTTTACTGCTCATCACCTACTTACTAGCCTCGTTACCTACTGCTCCATACCACATGCTTACTGATCATTAACCATACCTCTCTGTCCTCACTCACGCTATCCTTTACTGCGCTGCATCATTACCTACTGCTCACCTACTCTGCTCATTACCTACTGCTCATGCCTACTTACTACTTGCATTCACACATACTTAACTGCTCATACCTACTTACTGCTCCCTCTTGTTCTTCACCTACTTACTGCTCGTTACCTACTTACTGCTCCATTACCTACTGCTCATTACCTACTTACTGCTCATTACCTACTGCTCATCACCTACTTACTGCTCATTACCTTCTTACTGCTCATCACCTACTTTTCTAATCATTAACTACTGCTCATCACCTACTTACTGCTCATTACTTACTGATCATCACCTACTTACGCTCAATCACCTACTTAACTGAATCATCACCTAACTTACTGCTCATTACCTACTGCGCATCACTACTACTGCTCATTACCTACCTGCTCACTCACCTACTTAACTCCGCTCATTACTCCTACTGCTCATCACATACTTACTGCTCATTACCTACTTACTGCTCATCACCTACTTAACTGCTCGTTAGCTACTGCTCATAACCACATGCTTTACTGGATCATTACCTACTTACTGTTTCTCCCTATTACTGCTCCATCACCTACTTACTGCTCATGTACCTACTGCTCATTACCTACTTACTGCTCATTACCTACTTACTGCTCTTCACCTACTTACTGCTCGTTACCTACTTACTGCTCATTACCTACTGCTCATTGCCTACTTACTGCTCATTACCTACGTGCTCATTACCTACTTACTGCTCTGACACCTACTGCTCATACCTACCACTTACTGTTTCATCTACCACCTACTGATCATCACCTACTTACTGCTCATTACCTACTTACTGATCATTACCTACTGCATTACTACTTACTGCTCATTACCTACTGATTAACATTACTAACTGCTATTACCTACACTGCTCAATCACATACGTACTGATCATTTACTAACTGCTTCATTAACCCACTATTACTGCTCTTTCCTATGCGCATCAGCTTTTTATCTGCTTATATTACTGCTTACTTTACCTACTTACTCTGCCATTAACCTTCGACTGCTCTTATCCTACTGCTCATCACCTACTTACTGATCATTACCTACTTACTGCTCCAGTACCTACCGCGTCATCACCTTACTGCTCATAACCTTCTTACTGCTCATTACCTACTTACGATCATTACCTACTGCTCATCACCTTACTGCTCATAACCTACTGCTCTCAACCTTCTTACTGCTCATCACCTACTAATGATCATTACCTACCTACTGCTCATTACTACTGCTTATCCACTGCTCGTACCTACTGCTCATGGGTACAACCTGAGCCTGAGTTAACTACTGCTCATTACCTACTTTCTCTCTTCAAATACACAGTTTTGGAAAGATCCCATTATCACTGGGATCTGTCATCACACATTCAACAACTTCGTATTTATTGGCACAGAAAATATCCTAAAATACCACAAAACCCAACATACTGTACCCCGAAAACCCCCCGCCCCCCGTTAACACAGTAACTATCACACATACCCTCTGCAGCTTGGCGTCCCCGCAAAGTAGATAAAATCTAAAGGTCTCTTGAAAGTGGTGCAAGTCAGTTTCGTTCATTTTAACTCTCTTAAACGAGAGACAGTACCCAATACTGCGTGCCCTGGGACTGTGTCTTACTGCAACCATTGTGGTCCTGATGTCGTTTTCAACATTAATAGATCTAAATACTGCACTTATGGTTGGAGGCAAGTAACCTATGGTGGCCACAAAGGTCTCAGAGGAGGAGGCCATTTGTCAGGCAATAGATTCTTTAGGGAAGTTTGAACCGATTATTTCATATATATAACAAAAAACAGGAGCATGGCACACTGGTTAGCCACAGAGTAGCTGGTGCAGCTGTACACAATGGTCAAAACAGGTGACACCACAAGGGTGTAAACATTTGGCATGGGCCAGGCAGGGTTGACCCACAGGTAAGAAACATTAGCTACAGAGTAGCTGGTGCAGCTGTACACAATGGTCAAAACAGGTGACACCACAAGGGTGTAAACATTTGGCATGGGCCAGGCAGGATTGACCCACAGGTAAGAAACATTAGACACAGAGCAGCTGTTCTTAACTTAAGTGACCATGAAAGATTAGCTTTAGTATAGCTTAGTCAGCCATGATAATAGAGCCACACATAACTGACCCTACACTGGAAAAATTAGCCGTTACACAGCTTAAATGTGGTAGAGTGAGGTAGGACCATACATGACCCTACCAAATAGAAAAATTAGCCACTTGCCAGCTGAGCTGACATTAGCTAGGCCTCAAGGTGAACATTGAGGCAGTGGGAAGGAGCAGTATGGGTAGCAAGGGGCAACAGGCCTTCAGTCACAGACATAAGCAACAGGGATGCTGTACTGAGATGTGATCCACGCCTCATTCATCTTAATGAATGTCAGATGGTCCACATTCTCAGTAGAGAGATGAGTCCTCCTCTCCGTAACAACACCCCCTGCTGCACTGAAGGTCCTCTCCGAAAGGACACTTGATGCCGGGCAGGACAGGACCTCAATGGCATGCTGTGCCAACTCAGGCCAGATATCAAGCCTCGCCACCCAATAGTCCAGTGGATCCTCAGTCTCTGATGAGTCTACACCGGCCCTGGATCCAATGTAGTCAGTGACCTGGCGACTGAGGTATTGCCTGTTGGAGCTGCCAGTAGATGATCCTGGCAACTGCGGCTGGAAGAATAGTCGGAAGTTGGCCGCAAGACCGCCTCCAGTACTGCTCCTCCTCTCAGGCACAGGGGGACGTGAGCCGTGTGCATCCCCAACATCAGGTGCTGTCGGCCTGCTAGCACTTGGGAAGGCAGAACAGAGGTGACGCAACAGCAACGCCTCATAGTTCTGCATTCTCCCTTCCCTCTGAGATGCTTGGATGAACTCAGACATTTTACCCTTGTAGCGGGGATCTACAAGGGTGGCCACACAGTAATGCTCCTTCTCCTTGATGGCCTTAATCCGGGGGTCCTTGCGCAGGCATTGCAACATAAAGGAGCACATCTGACACAAATTGCCTGCCTCAGAGGACCCCATGTCCTCTGTGTCACTGAAGACTACAGTGTCGGATTCAACCTCTTCCCAACCACGGATGATATGTGGTACTTGGGAGGGTTGAAGTGTAAACCTAGAAAAACGCCCCATTTTCACTGGTTCCAGGTCAACAAAATCCTCCTCCTCATCATCAGACGGCTGCTCTGGGCTCAGAAAGAGCCACGGTATCATCATCCTCCTCTTCACGTAGCTGCTGCTCTGCGGCTAGTGCCCTGTCAAGGATGCCGCGTAGCGTGTGCTCGAGGAGGAACACCAGAGGGATGGTATCCGAGATGGTGGCATCATCACGGCTTACCATCCTGGTGGCTTCCTCAAAAGGCGCAAGCACAGGACAAGCATCCCTAAGCAGCCGCCACTGTCTGGGTAACAGGAAACCTAGGTCCCCAGAGCCTGATCTTGTACTGTAATGGTACAAATAGTCCATGATGGCTCGCCTTTGCTGGAGCAGCCTCAGCATCATCATGAGACTAGAGTTCCAGCGGGTGGGGGTGTCGCATAGGCTGGTGCTGCTGATGGAACTCTGACAGACGAGATGTGGCAGTGTATGACCGTCTGAAGTGGCTCGACACCCTCCTAGCATGCCTCAGTACATCCTGCAGGCCAGGGAACTTGCTAAGGAACCGCTGGACAACCAGGTTGAGAACATGGGCCAGGCAAGGAACGTGTGTGACTTTGCCCAAGCGAAGGGCAGAGATGATATTAGTGGCATTGTCACACACGACCTTGCCTACTGAGAGGTAGCCACCTCTCAGCTTGCCCTTGCAGTGCTGCCAGCAACTCTGGCCCAGTGTGGCTCCTATCACCAAGGCGCAGAAGCTGCAAAACTGCATGGCCCCTTCTCACCTGGCAGGAAGAAAAGGCTCTAGGGGGGCACAGGGCTGTCCGAGAGGAGGACTCACCAGATGAGGAGGAGGTGGTGGAGACTGGCATATCACCAATACGTGGTGGTACCACCACCTCCCCACTTGTGCCCCGTGCTGCGTCTCTGCCGGCTAGCAACATGACCCACTGGGCTGTAAAAGACAGATACCGCCCCTGGCCATACTTGCTGGACCACGAGTCCATAGTAAGGTGGACACACTTGCTCACACTGTGGTCCAGCGAAGCAGCTATATTGCCCTGCAGGTGTTCGTGCAGGGCTGGTACTGCCTTCTTGGCAAAGTAATTAAGGCCAGGGACTTGCCACTGTGGTGTGCCAATAGCCACAAACTCTCTGAATGCTGCACTGTCTACCAGGCTGAATGGTAGCAGCTGCACCGCCAGAAGTTTTGCTAAGCCGGCAGTGAGACGCTGTGCTTGGGGGTGACTGGGGGATAGCTTCTGTCTTCGCTCCAATAACTGGGGAAGAGAGACCTGCCTTTTAGTGGATGAACCAGCAGCTGTGTCAAGGTGCCTCTTAACACCGCCTGCTGGGGCCAAAGGCTGTCTCTCCTCCCTAACTTCCACTGGTGAAGCATCTGATAAAGCTGGAGGGGGAGGAGTGGTGGCTCCTTGGGCATGAGGAAAGGAACGTGCAGGTGCCTGTATATTCTTTGTATGTTGCTCCCACCGAGCTCTGTGGTGCAGCACCATATGCTTCCTCATAGATGTCGTGCCCAAGTTAGAGGTGGTCTTCCCACGGCTAACACGTTGCAGGCACAGACTGCACATTGCAACCGTGGCATCACCTGGAGCCAAGGTGAAAAATTCCCACACTGCTGAGCCACTGGCCCGCCTTGGAGCAGAGGTCACCTGCTGTTGTGGAGCACTGGCACCAGATGCTAATGGTGTCCTGCCTCCACGCGCAGTACTAGGTGCACTGCTGCTGCCTCTGCCCCTGCCCCCAGTCCTGCCTCTGGGTTCAGGCTCGTGCTCATGCTCCGAGCGCTCTCCCTCAGACACACTCTCCTGCTCCTCCTCTCCCACTTGTGGCACCCATGAACGGTCCGTGACATCATCGTCCACGACCACCTCCTCATCCCTGGAGGCTGTGTCACTAAAATGAGCAGCTTCAGCTGGAACCTCACCCCCTATATTAGTTCCCTGGCTGCTGTCTCTGAACTGCTGCATGATAAGCTCAGCCCCCTGTGCACTGAACACTTTCTTCCTTTGCCACAGGCGTCAGGAAGGACTGTGCGTCAGTGCAAAGCTCCTCCTCGACCACATTAGCGCCACACATGGTGTGGGAAAACATTTCCTGACTCCTCCTCCAGATCACCGAAGGTTTGGGCCACGTGGTCAATAAACTCCTGATAGACAGGATCAGGGTCCATGCCCACAGTAGGAGCCACAGGGGAGGGAGGGGCAGGCACATTATCAGTGGTGGCAGCTCGGCTGTCCTGTGCCTGTGAGGAGGTGGATGGGGAAGGCTGGGTAATCCAGTTGACTACTTGCCTTCCTTGATCAGGATTGATAGCCCTAGCCCTTAAAATTTCACAGTAGTCCTTAAAAGGACTTTTGGTTTCACAGTAGTCCTTAAAAGGACTTTTGGTTTTATCAATGTGTGAACACAGGAGGGGATAACAGTAAGTGTTAACCCACCACACTGAAATCCACACAATCAAAGCTCAAGTTCACTCAAAAAATGAAAAAATCTCTCCAAACTCCAACACTATCAGCTCTCCAACTAAACTCTCCAACACACTGACAAAATGGTGTCTGAAAGGTTGCCTTTTATACCCAGGGGGTTGGCACTACTGTGGTTGGTGAATTTAGGTCATGTGGCAGAGTAATTTCCATAAATTCGATGATTATTGCGTTTTCAACTTCATTTTCGATAATCATCGAATTTACGATAAAAATCGAAAACTCGGAAAATTTGAGTTCCGAAAAATCCGGGAGTTCCGAAAGTTTCGTCGGGACTTCGAAACCGCCAGATTGGATTCGAAACTGGGTTCTTTTAGAACCCAAAGTACATCTCTAGTGTTATGGGGAAAACAAATGTCCCATTCCTTTTCATTTTTATGTACTTCTCACCAAGCGTATTGAGCATTCCTGTTTTATAATAATAAAAAGTCCTGTATATATAATAATAATAAGTCCTGTATATATAATAATAATAAGTCTTGAATATATAATAATAATGTCCTGTATATATAATATGTCCTGTATATAATAATAATTATAAGCCCTGTATATATAATAAGTCTTGTATATATAATAATAATAATGTCCTGTATATATAATAAGTCTTGTATATACAATAATAATAATAATTATAATAATAATAATGTCCTGTATATATAATAATGTCTTGTATATATAATAATGCCCTGTATATATTAGTCTTAATGTCTTGTATATATAATAATAATGTCCTGTATATATAATAATAATGTCCTTAATGTCCTGTATATATAATATGTCCTTGTATATATATTAATTCCCTGATATATTAGTCTTATGTCTTGTATATATAATAATAATGTCCTGTATATATAATAATAATAATGTCCTTAATGTCCTGTATATATAATAATAATGTCTTTTATATATAATAAGTCCTGTATATATAATAAGTCCTGTTTATATTAGCAGTTATATCAGTACATAAAGGGACAGATACACAGACAATGTGTCTCCCTAGTACAATGATTACACAGCAACTCAAACCTGCACAGCTCACACACTACGGCAACTCAGCAGGGACAATAAAGACTTTCAGGCTAAATCTGTGTGCCGAGTGGCTGGAACCTACCATGTGACCCGTATGGCTAAATGTGTTGTGGAATTTGACGTTTTCTCTGTTTAACACGCAGGTGAAATAACTACACTTCCCAGGGTACATTGGATCTAAATTCAGTATAGATCGGCTTAGTTTTCAAAACGGGGAATACAGCGTATCCTTTGCCTACAGGGCCGGTTTTCTAGCTGTTCGGACAGAGTGCCTGTCCTGATCGGAGACATGTTACCGGTCCTACTTGTATATTGAGGCTGGGAAGTTCCGGGTTGGTCATGGAGAGCGGGAAAAAAGCGTCCAATGGAATTTAAGATGCACGGAGGCAGCAGCCAATCACAAGAATCCATCGTTTCGCGGCAAAGTTGTGAGGAGAGAGAGCGGAGACTTAAAGGGGAAGTGTACAATTTACCAACTATCCAAACCAGTGTCCTAACAGGGTATCCTGCTCATCACCTACTTACTGTCATACCTACTCTGCTCATAACCTACTGCTCATTACCTTCTTATGTTCATATCTACTGACTCAGTGCTCATCACCTACTTACTGCTCATTACCTACTGCTTATCACCTACTTACTGCTCATTACCTACTACTGATCATCACCTACTAACTGATCATTACCTGTGCTCTTACCTTCTTACTGCTATTACCTACTAATCACCTTACTTACTGCTCATTACCTACAACTGATCATTACCTACTGCGCATTACCTTCTATATGCTCATTACATACTACTCATCACCTACTACTGCTCGTTAACTTAGCCTCATCTCCTACTTACTGCTATAACCTACTGACTCATTACCTTCTACGCTCATTACCTACTGCTCAGTGCTCATCACCTACCTACTGCTCATCACCTACTGCTCAGTGCTCATCAATACCTACTGCTCATTACCTACTTACTGCTTCATCACCTACTTATGCCCATTACTAACTGCTTATCACCTACTTACTGCTCATTACCTACTTACTGATCATCACCTGCTGCTCATTACCTTCTTACTGCTCATTACCTACTACTTATCACCCACTTACTGCTCATTACCTACTAACTGATCATTACCTACTGCTCGTACCTTCTTACGCTCATACCTACTACTATCACCTCCTTATACTGCTCGTACTTACTCGTCTACTACTATGGATCATTACCGTACTTACTGATCATCACCTACTTACGATTAATTAACTACTGTTCCAACACCACCTACTTACTGCTCATAACTCTACTGCTCATCTACCTACCTTACATGCACTCAGCCCACAGACTTACTGCTCCTACATACTCTACTGTCTCACCTACTTACTGCTCATTAACCTACTATCATCACCACTTACTGCTCATCACCTACTTACTGCTTCACCTACTTTCGCTCATTACCTACTATCATCACCTACCTTTCTGTCTACTACCATCACCTATTACTGATCTACTCCTGATATCTCATACGTACACAGCATCCCTATTTACTGTACCTTACTTACTGCTCATTAAATACTGCTCATCACCTTTACTGTCTATCACTACTTACGATCATTAACTACTGCTCATTACTATGATCCTCACCTATAATGCATCATTACAACTGCTAGCTCATCACCTACTTACTGCTCATTACCTACTTACTGATCATCACCTACTTACTGCTCATCACCTACTTACTGCTCATTCACCTACTTATCGTCCCATACCCTACTTACTTTCATCACCTACTTACTGCTCATCTAACTATGCTCCATCACCTACTTACTGCCTCTTAACTACTTGTCATTATTACTACTACTTCATTTATTACTGATCACCTTACTGCTATTAAACTCTGTCTCACCCTACTTACTGCCATTAACTTTACTGATCATTAACTACTGCTCATCACTACTTACTGCTCATTACTACTGACACTACCTACTTATGCTCATTAACTACTGCTCAGTGCTCATAACCTCACCTACTGCTCATACCTATGCTCCATCACCTACTTATGCTCATTACTACTGCTTATACCTACTACTGCCATTACCTACTTACTGATTCATCACCTAATAACTGATCATACCTGCTGCTCATTACCTTTTACTGCTCATTTACCTACTACCTTATCACCCACTTACTGCTCATTACCATTACAAACTGATCATTACCCTACCTGTACATCCACTCTACTATGCTCGTTAACTACTGCTCATCACCTACTATGATCATTACTACTTACTGATCACATCCCACTTACTTGATCAGTAATACTTTTCACTCCTACTACTTACTGCCTCACTTACTACTGCTTCACACTACTACTGCTCTCACCTACTTATCGCTCACAGTTCACTACTTACTGCATCACTACCTACTGTCATAACTACTGTCATCACCTACTTACTGCCCTCAATACCTATTAAATGACTCTATCACCCTACTTACTGCTCATTACCTACTTACTATCATACTACTTACGGCTCATTAACTACTGCTTAACTACTTCTTACGGCCTCATTACCTCATACTCATCATACTTATTCGTAACTACTGTATCCCCACTACTGTCATTACTATCAATATACCTACTTACTGTCATACTATTTCACCATACTTACTGCTATTAATACTGCTCATCACCTATACCGCTCATCACTACTTACTGCTCACCATTACTACCTACTTACTGATCATCACCACTTAATGCGCTCATTAACTACTGCTCACACACTTACTTGCTCATCCCCTACTACTGCTCATACACTACTTATGCTCATCCACCTACACGCTCATTACCTAAGCCCTATCATAACCACTACTGTCACTTACTAGCTCATCACCTACTTATGCTACCTATACTATCATCCACTACTTACTGCTCATTAACTACTGCTCATCACCTACTACTGCTCATTACCTACACGCATCACCACTTACTGCTCATTACTACTGCTCATCACCTACTTATGCTCATTAACTTGCTACATTCCACTTACTGCTCTTAACTACTCGCCATCATCCACTTACTGCTCACCTATTACTGATCACCTACTTACTGCTCATTACACTACCTGCTCATCACCTACTTACTGCTCATCACCTACTTACTGCTCATAACCTACTGCTCATTACCTTCTTACTGCTCATTACCTACTGCTCAGTGCTCATCACCTACTTACTGCTCATCACCTACTTACTTTTCATTACCTACTGCTTATCACCTACTTACTGCTCATTACCTACTTACTGATCATCACCTACTAACTGATCATTACCTGCTGCTCATTACCTTCTTACTGCTCATTACCTACTAATCACCTACTTACTGCTCATTACCTACTAACTGATCATTACCTACTGCTCATTACCTTCTTACTGCTCATTACCTACTACTCATCACCTGCTTACTGCTCATTAACTACTGCTCATCACCTACTTACTGATCATTACCTACTTACTGATCATCACCTACTTACTGATCATTAACTACTTTTCATCACCTACTTACTGCTCATTAACTACTGCTCATCTCCTACTTACTGCTCATAACCTACTGCTCATTACCTTCTTACTGCTCATTACCTACTGCTCAGTGCTCATCACCTACCTACTGCTCATTACCTACTTACTGCTCATCACCTACTTACTGCTCATTTCCTACTGCTTATCACCTACTTACTGGTCATCACCTACTAACTGATCATTACCTACTGCTCATTACCTACTTACTGACTCTTAACCTACTACCGAACCTACTTACTCCTTAATCTCACTCCTACTTAACTGCTTACCTACTTCGCATACCTTACTGTCAACCTATACTGTCATGTCTCCACTCTACTCTGCTATCTACTGCTCTTGCATCTACCCTACTCTACCTACTAGTCATCACCTTACTCTATCTTATCCTACTCTTATCACCACTTACGCTTATCCTACTTACTGTCCATCACCTACTGCTCCTTCTACTTACTACTGCCTACCTACTATACAACGACCCACTTACTGCTCATTACTATAACTGTCATACGCATTCACCTTACTTCTACTGCTACATTTACTATCATGCCATCACCTACTGACTGCTCTTACTACTCTACGGGCCTTTGGATCATCACTACTGGGGCATCACACCACTTACGTCATTTAACTCTTTCATTCATAGTAACTGCTCATTAACTTGCTAACTACTTACTGCTCATCACCTACTTACTGCCATTACCACTCGATCATCCCTCTACTCTATTAGCTTCATATATTACTCTACTATTAATCCATCACCTCGCTATTACTACTACACTCACTTAACTTACTCTCATTAACTGCTCCATCACCTACTTACGCTCTTAACTACTGCTCATCACTACTTACAGCTCACTAACCTATTACTACTGATCACCTACTTACTCTGCTCATTAAATACTGCTCATCACCTACTTACTGCTCATACCTACTGTACTGATGCATTACTATCAACCTACTATACCCTACGGACTGCGTCTATCCACACCTACTTACTGCTCATTAACCTACTGTACTGATCTCACCTACACTTTTGACTACCTCTCTTACTATACGCTTCTTACTGCTCAATCACCTATCTTACTGCTCATTACCTACTTACTTGATACCTCTACTGCGCACCTACTTACTACTGCTCATTACACTTAATAATCTCTCATCACCACCTTACTGCTCTGACTCTGCTCATTAACTACTATTACTGCTCAACTACTCATCACCTACTTACGCTCTTAACAACTACTGCTCATACTCTGACTCCTCCTGACTTACTGCTCATTTAACTTACTATCACCTACTTACTGTCATTAACTACTGCTCATCACCTACTTACCTGCTCATTAGACTTACTGCTCATGCCAACTAATGCTACTACACCTCATCCTCATACCTACTACTGACTCATTCCTAACTTACTGCCCATCACCACTTACTGCTCATTACCTACTCTTATTATCACCCTACTTACTACTATCTCTTATGATCATCAACTACTACTCTCATTAGCGCTCATACCTTCACTCTCATTACTAGCATACTATCACCCACCTATTACTGCTCATTACCCAACTCCAGCTACTGATCTTACCTACGGCTATTCCTACTACTGCCACCTACTTACTGTACTGCTCTTAACTACTGCTCATCACCTACTTACGGATTATCTAACTTACTGTCTCACTACGCTCGTTAACTGATGATTAACTACTGTTCCTCATCATCACGTACTTACTGCTCATTACTACGCTATTCACCATACTACCTCATACCTACTTTCTGCTCATTAACACTACTACTGATCATCACCCGTATTACTGCTCATTAATTGCTACTACTTACTGCGCATCACTTACTCCTTGTCCTCTCGATCACCTTACTAGCGCTTACTATTACTGTATCATCACCTACTTACTGCTCTTAACTACTGACTACACTAACCTTACTGTCTCATTCCTACTTACTGCTCATACCGTCATGCACTGCGCATTCACCTACTTACTACTTGCTTCATTACCCCGACTATCCAAAAAGAAGAAAGACGAAACTCCTTGGATACTAAAGGGAGACAAGGCACTTGATGTATTGAATGCATTATTTCTGCACCTCAGTTATAAAAGACATTCGAATGATCAATAAATTCTGCCACACAGGATCACTGGAGGTTTATCATAGTAAAATTCTTAGAGGGTATCTAAAAAAATTCTCCCAGAGGATATCATATGGCCTAGATGGTATGATGGCAAGAACAAGATTACGCAATCTCACATAACAGAAATGTAACAGAGAACAGGCTACCATTCATCACCCATAGGATCCTCACTAAGCAAAAGAATATTGGATCGCTAAACCAACCTATGTAGAGTAAATGATTAACATGTTATAGATATAATGAGGAAAGCAGTGATGGGTTTTGCAAGGCACTTCGGTTACTGATTGGAGATCTCTGTCAGCACATATCCAAAAAAACATTGCCCAAAGTGTCATTTCCAAACACAAGTCAAGATTTGCATTGCATTGAATTTTTATTGCTGTGATGTACCAAATATGTGGAGCTTTTCATAAAGTAACTTTTTTGATTAATAGCTCCTTTTCCTTCTGTTCTTCGATTACTGCAATAAAGGAATAGTTACATTTTTCAGTGAATTATTAATTTAAGGGATTGTTCACTCAAAATGTGCATAGGGATTGCAGCGAACACGTGGCCCATTAGGTGTACACTAAATTACTCACCTATATTATATGCTCGCACACATATTCTGTATAGTACAGGGAATTAAAGACCTAGGGGCATATTTTAAAGGTTTGTTACATTTTTCACCACCGTTACTTTTTGCCAAATTTGGAATTATCGCAACCATTGGTGAAAAGTCATTATCGCCACCTTTCGCCATTCCATATTTCGCCATATATCACTGTGCTAACCACTTGATCATATTTTAAAATGGGCGAAAAGTGTTTTATTGCGTTAAGTTCAGCTTCAAAATGAACTCTGAGGTGGCGAAAACGATAAGTGGCCGTTTATCTAACCTGCCAATGGGTCCATGGAAGGTGTCAGTACATTGTGGAGTGTTTTCTCAATACTAATAAGTAATCAGGGGGGTGTTGGACTATTTTCCAGCATTTACTGTGATATGATCTGAGATTCCGATTTTCCTAAGATCGCTTTTTTAAGGTTCCTATTTTAACTCTTTACCAATAAAGTCAAATGGGGGTCTAAGGGACATATTTATAAAGGGCATATTTTCGCTAGACTTCACTGCAATTTTTAAAGCTTTCCTAATTTTCCTTAAAGTCGAAAATTAGTGCCAAAACACTAAAATGCTGAAAAAGTTCAGCGCCTATAATGGTAAATAGGTAATGGCTTTTTAGGGGTGGCTTTTTAAGGTAGTGTCAAATTGGTTAATACTCACTGAACATCTATCTTTCTTATTTAAAAATAGCCTTTTAAAGATATAGCTCCAGTGCCACTGACAGTCTCCGACCTTTTCACTGTCCTTTGCATTGTACGCGCATGCGCACACAGTGCAAGGAGCGTTGATGCGTCGGAGACTGTTAGAGAAGCCGGCACTGGAGCTATCTGCGGTAAGTTCTTCCTCCTCTGCCATAAGACATAGCTCATTTACCTCCCGTTTTTCAGTTAAACAGAAAAAAAGAAACTTAGAAAGTCAGGGGACATACCCTTTAATACCACATTACCAGCAAGGTAGAGATTCAAAACAGTGACTCAAAAAGAGCTGAACATTTAAGCACAAATATAAAATCAATTTACTTTTATTGTAGGTAAGAAATCATCTTTCCCTTCAAACTATACAGAGCAGATAGAGACACCGGTACAGTAAACTGAGTAATTTGACATTCCTTACCTCCTTACCATGTGTGGAGCCACAGGACAGAGAAGGACTGAGAGCTCATGCGCAGCGTTTCTTACTTACTGCACTCCCCATCTTTGTGCGCTGGAATGTGCAGAAGCAGTGAGAGAGAGACTAATGTTCACTTGATCTCCCTCTGCTACGGACAGCTGCTTCACTTTCTCAAGGGCTGGATTTAAAAAGTGGAGCAGTGGTGCCATATGTTCTCCACCACTGACATAGGGCAAGGACTGAACTGCTAAGTCTTCCACCCTTTGTTTCTTAGTTCTTTACTTTAACCTGAAGTTTCCATTTCTGCTCTGGTCCTTGCTTCTGGATTTGTAATGGGGCCAATAGGAAGTCGCTATGCAAGGCTTGTTGCTGATGGATCAAGGGAGGGGAGAGGCTGGAGCAGCAAAGGAAAATTTAGGGTCCTTAACTAAGAAGAACCCAGGGGTGCATGTCTAGAAGTTAAGGTCGCAACCCTGGGTACAATGCGTGGTGGAGAGAGGGCGGGGAGCGAGGGTCCTTAACTAAGAAGAACCCAGGGGTGCATGTCTAGAAGTTAAGGTCGGAACCCTGGGTACAATGCTGGGTGGAGAGGAGGGGGGAGCGAGGGTCCTTAACTAAGAAGATCCCAGGGGTGCATGTCTAGAAGTTAAGGTCGCAACTGGGTACAATGCGTGGGGGAGAGAGGCGGAGAGCGAGGGTCCTAACTAAGAAACCCAGGGGTGCATGTCTAGAAGTTAAGGTCCCATCCTGGGTACAATGCGTGGTGGAGAAGAGGCAGGGAGCGAGGGTCCTTAACTAAGAAGAACCCAGTGGTGCATGTCTAGAAGTTAAGGTCGCAACCCTGGGTACAATGCATGGTGGAGAAGAGGCGGAGAGCGAGGGTCCTTAACTAAGAAGAACCCAGTGGTGCATGTCTAGAAGTTAAGGTGCAACCCTGGGTAAATGCGTGGTGGAGAAGGGCGGGGAGCGAGGGTCCTTACTAAGAAGAACCTAGGGGTGCATGTCTAGAAGTTAAGGTCGCAACCTGGGTACAATGCGTGGTGGAGAAGAGGCGGGGAGCGAGGTCCTTAACTAAGAAGAACCTAGGAGTGCATGTCTAGAAGTTAAGGTCGCAACCCTGGGTACAATGCTTGGTGGAGAAGAGGCGGGGAGCATGGGTCCTTATCTAAGAAGAACCCAGGGGTGCATGTCTAGAGTTAAGGTCGCCACCCTGGGTACAATGCGTGGTGGAGAAGAGGCGGAGAGCGAGGGTCCTTAACTAAGAAGAACCCAGGGGTGCATGTCTAGAAGTTAAGGTCACAACCCTGGGTCACAATGCGTGGTGGAGAAGAGGCGGGGAGCGAGGGTCCTTAACTAAGAAGAACCGAGGGGTGCATGTCTAGGAAGTTAAGGTCGGGGGGGGGGAGAGCGGGTTTGGGGTGGAGGGGGGGAGAGTTACGAGGGGTCGCAATACCGGGCAGGGGAGCAGAGGGTAAAAGACCAGGGGTGGGAGTGGTGAGGGGAAGGGTGGAGAGAGGAGAAGGAGCGGAGGGGAAGGCAGGGTGATGAGAGGGCTGTCAGAGGGAGGGGAGGCTGGGGTGGCGGGACGGTCCTACTCAGTTTGTCGCAACCGGGTACAATGCGTGGTGGAGAGATGGAGAAGAGGCAGGGAGCGAGGGTCCTTAACTAAGAAGAACCCAGGGGTGCATGTCTAGAAGTTAAGGTCGCACCCTGGGTACAATGCGTGGTGGAGAAGAGGCGGAGAGCGAGGGTCCTAACTAAGAGAACCCAGGGTGCATGTCTAGAAGTTAAGGTCGCAACCGGGTACAATGCGTGTGGAAAGGGGATTATGGCCTGGGGTGCTCGCAGGACAGTAAGGTGCGAGGGACCTGGGAGGGGAGCGAGATGAGGGGGAGAGCGAGGGTCCTAACTAGAAGAACCAGGGTGCATGTCTAGAAGTTAAGTCGGCAATGGGTACAATGCGTGTGGAGAAGAGGCGGGAGAGCGAGGGTCCTTAACTAGAGCATTGTACCCAGGGTTGCGACCTTAACTTCTAGACATGCACCCCTGGGTTCTTCTTAGTTAAGGACCCTCGCTCCCCGCCTCTTCTCCACCACGCATTGTACCCAGGATTGCGACCTTAACTTCTAGACATGCACCCCTCGGTTCTTCTTAGTTAAGGACCCTCGCTCCCCGCCTCTTCTCCACCACCCCTGGGTACAATGCTGGTGGAGAAGAGCGGAGAGCGAGGGTCCTTAACTAAGAAGAACCCATGTGCATGTCTAGAAGTTAAGGTCGCAACCCTGGGTACAAGCGTGGTGGAGAAGAGGCAGGGAGCGAGGGTCCTTAACTTAGAAGAACCTAGGGGTGCATGTCTAGAAGTTAAGGTCGCAACCCTGGGTACAATGCGTGGTGGAGGAAGAGGCGGAGAGCGAGGGTCCTTAACTAAGAAGAACCCGTGTGCATGTCTAGAAGTAAGGTCGCAACCCTGGGTACAATGCGTGGTGGAGAAGAGGCGGAGATGAGTATAGATGTCATGTTAAATGGACAATATTATCATTTACATTGAAAGACAGGCTTATTCTTGTCTTTTCCCACTATGTATATATTATATGTAGAAAAAACACGAGCACTCCAAGGACGAGAGATCAAAGGTTTATTAACACAGGTAAATCAACATGAACCTACGCGTTTCGCCCGTGAGTGGTGGGCTGTCATCAGGGTCATTTGCTCCAGCACCCAGGCAGTTGAATATTGGACCGGAGTGCATGGATCCCCCTTGTTCTATATATATATATATATATATATATATATATATATATATATATATATATATATATATATATTTTTTTATATATTGATTTATATTTATTTTATATATTTATATTTTAAACCTTTATTGAGTCTGCTGTATGGACTTTACTACCTGTGAATGAACCCTGGCTGTACTTGCTCTATGCCTCCCCTGGAAACTTTACAGGGCTGCGCTCTGGTCTCCCCTTTTATTTAACGCCGCTATTAGCACATTCTTCAAGGCCTGAGTAAATGACGCGTTAGCTCCTCATTTTGTCCCTCTTGCTTCGTACATTTACACTTCGGTTCTTTGGGTTTTTGAACGGTTTTATGCCTTTTTCCTATGCTGTGGCTTTCTTCTTTCTAAGGCTTTTTCTCATTTTACGGGCCACTCTGCTTGTCCTTTTTTGGCCTGCATCTTATTATGACCAAAACTGTCTGCCTTGGGCCCTCTTTTCCTTTTCGTTTTTCCCTTCCATTGTTCCCAGCTGACAAATTTTCGAGCTGATTTCCATTTCGTAAAATTCCATTGTTACTTTTTCTGGCAATTCTGATGATACGTCACCTTGAATCTACTGATATTTCTCAAAACTGTTGGCTAATGGAACCCAGTGGGTTGGGACATCTCTGCTGAAGAACTGTAAAGGGTATCTTAGAAAATGTCTCTGTTGAGGTATAAGCAGCGCCATAGGAGAGTGACAATATAGGACTGTATGTATAAATACGTTGTTAATGTAAAATAACAATATAGCCATAATAACGGCGCAATTGTTATTTTAACACAGCAGTCATATTTTTACACGCAGTTGTTATTTTCACATCGTTGTAAAATAAGTTTATTAATTTTTGCTTTTGTTATTTCACATAGAATTACTGGTTTCAATTAAATATGGCATTTTAATTTAAAAGAAACCAGGAGTTCATACAATATGTCAAATAACAAAGGCAAAAAGTACAAACTTATTTTACAACACTGTGTAAAACAACAGTGTAAAAATACACTTGCCATGTAAAATTCTGAGTGTAAAAAAAACGACCGCTGTGCAAAATACTAACCGCTGTGTAAAATCCGATATCGATATTTTTCGATATCGATAGTTTTAGAAATACTGCCCATAAGGAGTAATATGGCATGTGGCGAATATAAGTTTTATATTTTTGAGGTATTTTATTTCATTGTGTGCATTTGTGCATTAGTTTTGCGCATACATTTTTAACTTCTGAGGAACATATTGTATATTTTTCAGATTTTTTATAGGATTTTCAGAAAGTCCTGTCTTTTCTTTAGTTTTTCAGACTTCTCTTGTGACTTTATGACGTTTGTGAATGAAAAGGTCTATTTCTTCCATCAGATCATTTTTTTTTTTAGAAGTTCTATTTGAGCATTTGATTTTCAGCATTTAACTATATTGTGTACAAAGTTTTTTAAAAAAAAAAACAAAATAATTACTACCTCCATATATAGTTTCTGTAAGGAGCACCAGCCCAAAGAAAATTGATTCTGCCAGTCTCTCCTGGCTCAGCACTATCTTTATTACAGGACGTCCAGGACTAACCTGGCAATGAAAACTGTATGTGATGTAGCTCTTCAATGAAATTATATTGTGAGGTAAGAATTATCATTCCTACACCCCTGCCCCATTTACTTTCCATTTTTATAATGATAACTTTTTTAAAGTTAACCTTTAAGTGTTTTTCTTACAATTTTTTAAGTACAACTTAAAATCTGTCTTTCATTACACTAATGTGTTTTTTTAAAGCCATCCTGAGTTCGATGTTCCTCAGACTGTATACAATGGGTGAACAATGGGGTGACAACAACTAGAAAAGAGAAATAAGCTATTTGCATTTGAGTGATTTCCACTAGGAGGAACCACTAAATAGCAATCAATGTACCAAAATATATGCCCAAACGATCAGATGAGAACTACATGTAGACAGCTTCTTTTCTCCCAGAGCTGGATGACATTCTAAAGATTGTAATGATATGGACGTATGTTACAAAAATGTATCCTAAAGGAAACACAGCTAAGGGCACCAAGTACAGTTTGTTCCATTTCCACAGCCGATGTGTCTGGCAAGAAAGTTGAAGAACGGGCCAAAAGTCACAAAGAAATGATTTATTATGTTTGACTGCAAAATCTAACATATTATACATTGTTACTGTAACAAAGGAACCATAAAACTTGAAAACCAAGATGTAATAACAAGCCAACGCTGGAGGCGATTATCCATGATAGATGTATATCTCAAAGGTTGCATATAGCCAAATACCTGTCTAGGACATCACTGTAAGAAGGAGAACTTCATGGTAACTGTTGTACCAAAGAACTGAAACTGAGTCACACAGACAGTAAGGCTGATGGTATATCCTCCACACCGAATACATGTAACTATTGGAACAATATTGGTGCTGAGAATAATATCACATAGGGAGAGTGACTATGAGGAAAAAGAACATTGGGAGATTAAGGTTTTGACTAAAGTGCACCAGTGCAGTGAATTACATTTCCTGTTAGAGTCAAAATTACAAAATAAGAAATAATAGCATGATGGGTATCTTGAAATTGGGATCAATATTAAAGCCCAGAAGATGGACCATTTGGATTCTGGTCTTGTTTCTCTGTCCATCATCTCTTGATGAAAAACTCAAATCTGTCACAGTGTGCTCCTTGCCTGGAATAAACATTGATACACATAAAAACTGTAATGTTGTTTTCATTTATCAAAGGTTATGACCATACAAAATCCCAATATTTTTGTGTTGACAATATGTACTACACAGCCCCACAACCAGTTTTCTGCATTTTTTATTCAAAAATCCATTCCTAGCCTTTGCAGCAGCCTCCAATATTCCACATGATTATAGGTGTGCCTGTCAAGGGGAGAGGGGGTGGTGTGTGTGATCTCCAACTACCTTGCACATTTCTCTGACTCAGACAAATAACTTTTGTGCATGCCCAAGCAAAACACCCGAGGGAACTTGAATGACTGTTGTAGCCGTCTTACTATATCATTAAACCAAAACCTGTTTTGTTAAGCGCCCCTATGCAGGGCATTAATATTTAAGAGCGCTTCTACACATCAAATCGTTCAAAATATTGATAACGTGTATGTTTATTTTTCACAACACAGTTCGACAATATAATCAGTTAATCAAAAAAAACGAAAATGGGGCCAGGCGAAAATTTCTCCCATCTTCAAGAAATTCTACAAAAGATCAGCAGCATAAGATGGGGAACTTCAATCAGTTTTTCCCAAATCGTCTCTGAGTGAATCTCCCTGTGAATGGTAATAAAAATCTGTAAAAAGTCCCCCATCATTGCTTAGGGTGAAAAAGAAAAAACTGCACACAGGTATCGGGGGGGGTGGGTGAGTTAGGTGTTTTTATCGTAAATAGGGTTCTTCGAGTGGCGGGTGGGAGGAGGGGGGCGAATTCCATGTAAACTCTGTTTCATCGAACGACAGGTGGGAGGGGGCCCATGAATTTGGTCTGGAACCCGCGGCACTCGTAGGTTTTTAGTTGTAGGAGTGAGCAAAGGCGATTGAAGCGTTCTGGAAAGGACATTATTTCAGGCGGATAAAAAGTAGGTTTCACACGAGTGCCCTAAGCATGACTAGTGGTCTTGACAGTGGTGCAAACAATTATCAAAGAGTATCGGTTGTGAGCCCAAGAGGAAATAGCGTAAGAATTTAGGTGAAAATCCTACCGCCGAACTGCAGGCGTTTTGGAACTGTGGAGGGCACTTCGCGCTCGAGCTAGAGACAGGCCGGAATTCCCTATATCGTTTTTAGACAGTATATGAATATGGGGCTCAGCATAAACGAGCACCGATATCAGACCAATGGGGAGGGGGAAGGGCAGTACAACCCCGGTGGTGGGTGTGTAAAGTTCATTTGTTGTGAGGGGGTGTAGGGTGGTGGGGCTTCCGTCCGCTGCGGCTCCCACGCCCCGGCAAACGGGAGGTCGGTGTTGGGCATAAAAGCCGCCCCAACGTACTTGACCGCGCCTTCGGGCCCCTCCCCCGTCCGGCTGCCCATCCCGCTGAACGCAACAGTGGCAGCAGCACGGGCCACGCAAGGGGGCTGACAGGGCATCCAGCATTGAGGCCGGGGCGGAGGGCAGAACACCGGTAGGGAAGAAGTAGAGGAGGGGTGGGGCGGTCGGGGGAATAAGAAGAAGGGGGGGGGCAAGAAGGGGGAAGCCTGCATGCGAATCAAAGGGAGGACACTTTAAAGTGGTAGAGGAAGGGGTAGAAAGGGGGTGTGAGTGGCATGCTCAGCACCATTACAAGTGCGGGGAGATGGACGCCCGACTCCTGTGGCCAGGGTGTGTTGACTAGGGAACCGGTGGAGAAAGCCTGGTGACGACACGGGGAGTGAGGAAAGGGTTGATGCCGGACTGGGCCATGGGAAGGAAAGTGGGGGGGGGCACATGACCGAGAAACGAGAAAAAGAAACAACCCGCCAGGGGGAAAGCAACGGACTGCAAACCGAAGAACTTAAGGAGGAGCGTGCAGGCGACGGGAGCGGGGGAAAGAAACAGGGGCCATCTAAAAAAAGGGCAGAGCCCGAGAGCTAAGGAATCCAGTAGAAGATACAAGAAAGGGGAAAGACGGGTGCGAGAGCTGGAAGGAACACGAGTTGGCTGCTGGCCATCAATGGGGGCCATTCGGACCGAGTGGAAAAAGGGGGGGAACTGGGGGCAGTGTGAAGGGTGCAGAAGAAAGTGGGACAGTGGTGCCGGAAGAGTACCTGAGCCACACAAGAGACTATCGACTGCCTGGCTTATAGCACCGGGGGACGGCGAGGAGGGGAGGACAAGGCGTAAAGATGGATAAGGGCAAGACGACATGGCTAACGGACAACAGTTGGTTAAAACCCAGAATGTGAAGAGAAGAGGGACACAACGAAAAACTGAGCTGCCCGAGGCCTGGACCTCGACCGCTCGGTAAGAGACCGGGGGCCGAGTGACAACAACTGGAAAAACTGACCGAAAAGAACATGAATGGCCAAGAGACGTTAGCATGGGACTTCTTACGTGCCCCCACGTACCAAAGGAGTACATCCGAAGGGAAACAAAGGCGCGGTGAAGAACTAACCATTGCTAAGGGGAGAGGATCTGAGGGATGCAAAGATCATGTGGCATGGGGGTGGGTTGTTTGCAGGGGGGTGCCAAATATTGCCCCGGGGGACGACTGAGAGACCCGGTGATAGGGAGGGATTAGTAAGGTAGGTACGTGAGACGAAAGGAATGCTTGGTTCGGAAAAAAGAGATGATAGGATCTGATCCTCTGGGGTGAAATCGAGGTGGAGTGGGGTTTAGAGGGAGATATCATAAAGGAGGGTAGGAGGGGAGAGGTCCGGGGGGTCGGCTAACACCGAGGGGTACGCTAATTGAACGCGTTCTATTAAATGGGCGACCGGTGGCTAGCGTGATCCGGCTGAAGTTGTGCGAGACCAAAAACGGGGTGCACAAAGTTGCAATGGGCTGGGAATGGGGAGAGCGACAAGAGCAAAAGCGGGCGAGATGGACAAGAGTGGGTGGCCAGGGGGAGTAGGGCCACAGGGGCGCCAGGCCCAAAAAGGGGGCCACACGGGCCAGAAGGAATCAAACAGGACTAGGCAAGCGGCCGCGCTGGTGGGGGCGTGGGGGATGGGAGAAGGGATGAAACCAGCAGGTTGACACCTAAGGGCCCATGACAGGTCGGATGTCCAGGGCACCTGCTGAAGGGGGCATGGCCTCGAACAGGGGGGAAGTGGTGTTCCAGGAGGGCGGTGGGCTGCAACACATTCGCGTGATGTAGAGTCCACAGGTCAGAAGCGAAAAGCTAGAGACTGAAACAGATCTGGCGAAGTGCAGGCGTAACCGAGCGCCACGGGGAAGAAGGATTAGTAACCCAAAAAGACCCTGGGGCGGTGGGAACGACCGAAGGGTAGGGCCTTAAAGGACCAGCTCAGCCTGCCCACAATGAACTGCCGGGGGAAGGGGGGGTAACCCTGTACAGGCAGGGGTGAACGGGTGAGGTACGGGGAGATTGATCGCTGCACGGAGAACAAGGGAAATGGCGAGAAACCGGTGCGAAAACCGCGCGGGACGTAGGAAGCCGGCGCGGGGGGGCGACCTGGGGGGGGCGCCCACTGCAGGATGCAAATGCACTGGGGGGGGGAAGCGAAGAGGAAGGGTCTCGGGGGGTGGGTGGGCGGGGCGGGGGTAATGTGAAGGTACATGGTGGGTGAGTGCAACGAAAGAGCCCCGACACGGCAAATTAAGCAACGGAGAATCATAAAGGTGCTAGTATCGACGCGGGACTGAGCGGGGCCAGGACAAAAGTCAAGGAAACCCAGCCGAGAGAAAGTGGGAACGGGGGGTAGCTTGGACAGGGGGGGGGAAAAGAGGAGCGGGGAGTAGATAGGTCGGGGGTGGGAGGAAGAACCGCGTGCACACAGGGGGGGGAAAAAAGGGGGGGGGAAGACTTGGGTGGGGGCGCGCAGCAGCACCAGAAGAAAAGGTGGGACCCCAAGGGAGCGGGGGGAAAGGAGCGTGGGGGAAGAAGGGGGCGATCGAACTGAGACCATGGCACCCCGAACCCTCTGGTCCTCGGTGAGAGGGGAATGTCTACATGTAAGATGGGCCTGAGGGGGGGGCGTGGATCGCGAACGAAACGCCGGTACAGGACGCGAAAGCGTTCACCAGTGGGCCCGGCTTGGCCAGCGGCCGTCGCGAGCCATTCCGCGCGCAGTCGGCGCCGTTGTCTATCTGAGTTGAAAGTTAGTTACACGACGCAGAGATGGAGACAATGATCCAGTCCCCCCAGAGACGCGCCCGACGAGGAGGAAGGCCGCAGGGGGAAACCCGCATGCACGTCAGCCGCCACACAGACGTCATATGGGACCGGTGTGAAGGGAACCCTCCGAATCCCGGCGTGGGCCGCGGCGAACGAGGCGACTTGGGCGAGAGCAAAAAGCCCGGGGGGGCGCGGGCCCGGAACAGGAGGGAACAGCCGGCGGTGGTACGCGCAGGGCAGGAACACAAAGGCGGGTAGAAATTGGAAAGAGGCCTATGACGACGGCATGGGAAACCCTGCGTCTGGAGAGAGGTGCAATAAGTCGGGAGTTGTGTACCGGAGGCCTGGGGACAGAGGTCCCGGAACGGGGATTAGGCTAGAGCATGTGGAGGTGTGGAAGCTGAGTCGGGGGATGGTTCGGGCTCGACAGGTAAGAAGGGGCCAGACGCCAAAAGCCGGGGCCGCGCGAGATGCCGGCGAGATAGGGCAAAAAGGCAAATCGCGCGGCAACCCGTAAAGCGAAAAAATAGTACCGCAAAGACGAGGAGGGCTATTTGGCGCGGGGAAAAGTTTCGAGAAGGTACAAGGTTGCCCCGCGTATTGGCCAAGATTGTGTCAGACAAGGAGTGAAAAAAAAGCCGGCGATGGCGAGTCGGATAAAAGTCGCAAAGCCGGCGCGTTTCACAACTAGGATAACGAAATCCGCGCGAAAGCTCTTTCTGATCACACCTGAAGGACGCGCTGCACCCGAAGGCATATAGCAGGGTCAGGCGGACCCGGGAACACGAGCTAGGAACAGGGGGGAAGAGGTGGGGGGGTGGGGGGGCCTGCCACTGTACGTTCGGCTCGTGCCGGGATATGGTGGGGATAAGGGCAGCCCACACAAAAAAGCGAACAAAGCCCTGCGCCTGGCTCCCGCGCACCGCGGGGGCGGAGTGATCGGCCACACGGCTTAGAAGCACACGGCGCGGATTGTTCGGGGTGAAGTCGGGGCTCGCGGCCGTGGTCAGCTCCGGCCCAGCCGGGGGTCTGGTCCGAGTGGGGAACGCACTGACTGGGGGGCTAACCCCGCCCTCCCAGGCATCCCGCACTCCTCCGCTGAAAGCGCACGGCTGGCGCCTGCTGGGGAGCCTGCCTTGACGCTCCGGCGCTCCCGCGGGCGCGGATGTGAGATGAAAGAAGCTGCGGGCCAGAAAGGGCGAATCTTCTGCTCTCTGGGTTGTATGGGAACTCTTGATCCATTCCCGCACACCGCCTCATGGCTGTCTGGACAATTCTCGCCCAGTCTCCTCTTTCATGCCGACAGGGGACACGCTGGGAGTGGGAACAAATCCAGTTTTGCTATAGCCTCCTAACCCAGCCCCATTCTGACTACCTACCACACTACCTATAGTCTCAGGGACCCCTGTTTAATATTAGGGAGATTGGATACGGTACCGGAGGTGGTGTGTCGTGTCATTTTCAACGTTTGCATAATAATATATATATATAGATATATATATAAAGCGAGATCGGGGTCGTGGAGCGGGCACCTGGCGTGACCTGCTGGGTGCTCATCCAAGGATAGCAGCAACTTCTAGAACACAGAGGGCACCAACAGGTATCTCACAAACATAGAGAAAGTTTATCATCCATTGTGTGAAAAAGCTTTATGTGGTGCGTGTGAGCCTGTGAGAGTGCCTGCTAGTTCTGAGAGTGCTTTGTATATCATATAAAATGATGATATATAATGATATTATTGTTGGTTACGACCAGCCGAGTAAGGTGTGCTCTTTCATATAAACAAAAACTTCTTTAGTTCACAAATTCAGGGCAGACAGCGGACGGGGCGAGCGGGTTTGGAGGCTTCAAGCCACGACCGAAACGTCGCTGGTGCACTGAATTAGGGTGAATAAAAGAGTGTGGGGTGGTTTTATGAGAAAGAGACGCTTATGTTGCACTGATAGGTAAACCAATCTATTTGAGACCACTTCGTCGCACCAGAGGATACAAACCTGGTGAAGTGAGTGCCGACATAGCACACAGAATATATACATATATGGTGTGGTGTGTGTGGTGTGGGGTTTGTGCACACTGTTGAAAGGGACTGGCCTGTTCCCTGAAACATAGTCGGAATGTTTGGTACATGCTGGTACTTAGTAATAAACATTGCTGAATTGCAGTGCAGGTCACCGATTGAGGGGTGTGGTAGAGGGACAATCCAGCCAGGTCACCCTACGCCACGCACCAGAGACTATGCCATTTGTGGAGACTGTGGATGACCTGGGGGTGGATAGTAAGATAAAATGATATATAGAGTATACATACAGACAAAGGATGATTGTGATGGTTGGCCTAACGTTTGTAGAAAAGGGAGTTCACAGTTGACACAAGGGGTCTACTGCAATTTGTCAGATCCACCGAGTGTCACAGCTCTGACTATGAAGAGACCTGGTAAAGTGAGCAGAAAGGGGGATCAATAAAACAGACGTAGGAACGGGGGGCTGGGTACACACGACAATTGCCGCCGACCTTTCGCGCCGCAAGTGGTTGGCCACAGCAAATGGCCCTATGACCACACGACTGCCAGCGCGAAACACCTCAGATTGCGGCCCCACCGACCAATACGGGAAATCGTTGGGGTGTACACCAGACCTAATAGAAACAACAGTAAAGGGTAAATGTGTATTGGTTACGTGAGAAATCATGGCAATTAGGGATATAAATATTATATGATCCATATATAACAGAACAGAATGCGCTGAACCTCCTCGGGGGGCGTGACAGTGGTAACCCTTAGGAATCCCCCCCTGAAAATCCTGGGCGCCACTGGGCATGCCAACTCATAAATCCGATCCAGGGCGGAGACGGATGTTCAACCAATCAAGTATGACGCGTATGATCCTAAAACCAAACAAAGTGTGTCCTATTGCGGCCACACAAAGAGACCAGGGGGCGCTGGATCCATAAAACGGTGCCCTGGATCATTTTTTAAAAACAGCACATAAAATGGTCACCGAAAGAAGATTGACCTGATAGATGTTTGCCCACAAGTATGAAAGGGATATGGTTCCAGGGTTGCAATTACCCCCCCCAAGCGCAGGGGTTGCACCTGGGAAAACAGACTGGGACCAAGATGTCCTTTTATCCTGGCAACTATAAAATGAAGTTACCGTGTGGTCCACATATAACAAATACACAAAACATCTTGTGCAGACAGAAAACAATACATTTAAGAACAATCACATACAATATACAGATCAAACCATAGAAATTGGAATCATATACAAATATACAGATGTAATATACATTCCCCATATAAGTATCATAATCACATGATTGTGACACTCAATATAATTTAGTTTGGAAACAGAGACTATCCAGGCCACTTTTAAAGCTATTCAATGAACTTGCCTTACCCACATCTGCTGGAAGACAGTTCCACAGTTTCACTGTTCTGAATGTAAAAAACCTTTCCTGAATACACATTCTGATAAGAGTCATCCTTACCAGGAAATGTGTACGGCTGAAATAATCTTTGTGATGCCGCGATATGTCCTAATCTTGCCAGTAAGGGTGTAATGCTACTAGAAATAATACTGACACTGTACCTTAGTTCAAGGCTGTTTTGTTGTTATATCCGCTCCTGTTTATACTTTTGCCCCTGTTCCATCTTCTGAGTGGAAAAATAAAACCAGTTTCATATCTCCACACTCCTTTAACCTTATAAACAGGCCAACAACTTGGGAAGGAAACCATAAAACACCTGTACTTATGAGTGTGATTGATTGGCGATTGTTCTTATTCAGTCATATTAACTGGTGATATGTCAAAGGTACATAATTACTTTAAGGGCATGTCCAGGCAAAAAATAACTTTACCTTAAATGATCTCCACCCCCCCCACCCCCCCCACTTTTGCATTAACAATATTTTCCAATATGGCCCTGGTTTCCATGAAGTAGAGTGGCTGTCAGTGCTGAAGCCTTCTGCTCCTGTTTTTCTCAAAATGAGATCCAAACATGAGCAGCAGGCCTAGGCGTCAAGGGACCTGGTCAGGTAAGTCCCTTCAGGTCATTTTGAAAATCATTGTTAATGAGAAAGTGGGGTTTTGGGGTGAAATCATTTATAGGTAAAGTTATTTTTGCCTGGCATGCCTTTTAATAAATGCAAAGCGGTGGGGAAAAAACTCAGAAATGCAACGTTGTCTTCTAGGGGCAATATATAAGGTTTTTAACTTGGCAATAACAGGGCTGAAAAGTCCTGTTATCAACATTTCACTTATTGGGGTGGTAACCAATTAATATATTTTAAAACGCAATAAGTTTGTTAAAGGTATCTATACTATAAAATAGAATTTTCAAATTATACCTTTAAATACAGCAAAAACTGCTTCAAAACCTTTTTCAATTTAAATCTGGGCTGTAATCCTGAAAATCATCATTTTAATCACAGCATTTACAGGGAAGACCTGTCACTCCAGGAGCGAAATTGTAATATGTGACCTATTAATGCAGGGGGAAGGAGGGTGAAATGTGCAAGCAGAGCAGTGTCCATGTTGAGCTGTGCAAAACACATAAGTGTCCGAGACACTAAAAGAAGGCAGTGAGTAGGGAGGGTGGGGAATTAGAGCACTCACTATACTTAAATATAAAGCAAGCACAGATAAATATGAGTACCACCATTTACTTCTCTCAAATTGTGTTTCAGATAATGTAAAGTTGTTTTAGTGAGTATAGTGACCCTTTAAGGTGTTATGTTCAGCCATTTAAAAGGCATGTCCACCCCCAAAACTATAATCCCCCCACTACTGGCCCATCATGTAGTGTAGTTACTCTTACCTCACATCCCAGCTCCATAGGTTCTCTGGTTCTCCTTAGTCCCCCCCAAGTCCCAAAACTGCCCACCGAGGGATGCAGAGTCCATATGAGGACTCTGCCCCCTACCTGGCCTCCGGGAGAAGTTTGGCATGCGTACTGCAGCCCTTCTCCCTCCCCTCCCCCCTCCATCTCAGCATTCTCCTCCCCTAGTGTAAAAGCCTTTTGCTAATAATCCCCCTGCCCCCCCCCATCCCCAACCGCTTTTTTTATTTTATAAAAGTTCCCCAACTTACTTACATCCCCTCTTTTCCTCCGCCGCACTGATGACCGGCAGCCGCGTCCATGATTGGCTGCCGCTCAGCCAATCACAGACGCGACTGCCATTCCCGCCCCTCTGCTTTCCTTTTCTCACAAGCAGGGGCCGGCAGCGTGGCGGAGGAAGAGGGAGGTAAGTAAAGTTTGGGAGCTTTTAATAAAATAATATAGCGGTTGGGGCTGGGGGGACAGGGGATTGTTATGCAAAATGTATTTCAAGTGGATATACCCTTAAAATCACCACATGTGAGTGGTGAAAAGCATAATTGCCTTTATAGCTACCTGCCAGTGGGTCCTTGGAAGGTGTCATACAATTGTGGAGTATTTCTCAATACTAATAAAGTTCTGGGGGGTGGTGGAGCCCCACCCAGACTTTACTGCATTTACTGTAATCAATCAGCGATTTCTGTTTACTAAGACCGCTTTTTTACCTTAACCTGCAATATTTTTTATTTTGCCACAATATCGGACTTAGCACAAAGAATCCTGTGATGCCGCTACACACAATGATCAGCTTTAGAAATATGGTGATAATGATCATTGTCATTGCGATGTCCGGTGATAGTGAATGGTGAAATAGTGATCACATATAATATGCCCCTAGTTAAATGTTCATTGTGACATCAGCTCACATAGGACCATATCTATAAAGCGTGGTTTTGCAATTTAGCGATCCACACTTTATCGGTAATGTACGAGCGGACATTAATGTACGCCCGTTCGAAACTACTGCAATGCTATTCTATGGAGATCGTAAATTTACGATCATGTTATATAGTTTATGCTTAGTATCGCTAATTTACAACCGCTATCATTAATTTACGATAACGATCATCTAACATTTTCCAAGTATCTAACCATTTTTCATGGCCCGCAAATGCTTTTTTAAGGACTCTTTTATTTCCACATTTCTCAAACTATATATCACAGGGGTAAACAATGGAATGACTACAGCATAAGAGAGAGTATTATTATTTTAGTAAATGATTTTCCATTTGGGGAGCCAACCAAATAAGACCATCATTGTGCCAAAAAATATACAAACAACAGTCATGATTGAGCTGAAAGTAGGTAAGCTTTCTTGTCTCCCTGTGTTGGATGGAATTTTAAGAACCGTGATGAAGATATAAACCTACGTAGCACATAAACACAAAAGGCAACAAAACTGTAGGTGTGCAACCAACTTTTCCCTGTTCTACAGCAGAAGTGTCTGAACAAGAAGCCGCAGATGGGGGAAAAATCACAGAAGAAATGGTCAATTACTTTGGGCCACAGAATTCAACCTGCTTCTATTCAGAAATATTTATTGTGATGGTAAAGCTTAAAAACCAACAAAGAAAACAGATGCATTTGTCTTCTTTTGTCCATATGAATATATATCGAAGAGGGTTGCAGACAGCCAAAATCTGTCATAGGACATACTATGCAAGAAGAAGACTTTCTGAACTAAAGCATGCCAAAAACGTTCAATTGGGTGATACACTCAACAATAGACATGGTAATCTGGTCCTCTTTTATACCACAATAACATTGTAGGAACGATATTGTTGGTCATGTCATATCGGATAAGGAAAGGTGACTGAGGGAAGAAGAACATTGGATGGTGAAGAGAAGGACTTGAAGACACCAGTGAAACTATTATAATATTCCTATACAGTAAAAAACTGTATAGAAATAATATATCGGTAAGAAAAATGGAGGCCTTTAAATGGTAAGGTACCAGAAATCCCAAGAGTACCACAGCCTTGGTTGTGGTTTGGTTTTCAAAATGTTCTGCTTTATTACTAAAAAAATTTTACAAATTATAGATTATGGCATTGAAAAGCACTTTATTTTTGTCAAAGTATAGTTTGTGCCAAACAATATCTGAATTATAACACCATATAGATTTTTCAGGCCATTTGGTGAAAGGACATACTTAATGTTATCTTTCTTGGTGTTTAGTACAAAGTGATTTATTTACATTATACTCAGGCTAAAATAATTTAAACACTGAGGACACAGCACATAGCTAACTGATTGGGAAAGCGTTTTAGAAAGTTTGATTACCGAGTAATATGCTTATTATCACATTCGAACTCAATCATGTTTTGTAACAACAGACCATGCAGTAACAAAAGTGGAGCTTCTTACCTTCTCTAGTTTCGCCCTGCATAATCCCTTTGCAACTTAAAGGCATTGGTGGGAATTGCCACAGTGTTAAAGCGCCTAAGCGCCTCTATTTTTAAGTGTAGATGGTACGGCAAAACCAAAACACAGTGCTTTTTCCGAAAAGTCTTGAAATGCCAGCCGCCACTGCAAAATAACCATCCCAAAAAATAAAAACACACTATAGTAATTGTTCAATATGACACCGAAAACGTGTATTAAAGGGTATCTATACTCTAATAGGCCGAATTTTAAAAATCGAACCTTAGATACACCAAGATCCCACTGCTCCAAAACTTTTTTGTATTTAAATCTGAGCGTGAATCCTGAGAAATCATCATGTTGTATGCACAAACCTGTCACACCCAGAAGCAGAATTATAATATGTCCCTTTCCTGACCCCTAACTGCCAGCACACTTTCACAACAAAGAGAATCAGCAGCGAAAAAGGAAGGTGTGTGTGTGTGTGTGTGTAAGACCGAGCAGTGTCCATGGTGAGGCTGTGCAAACTATAAGTGTCGCAGACACACAAGAAGGTGTGAGTAGGGGGAAGGGTAAGGGAGGTGGGGAGATAAGGAGCACTCACTAAACATTAAATTTATAACAAGCAAGCACAGATGAATATTGTGAGTACCACATTAACTTCTCTCAAATTGTAGTTTCAGCAAATGTAAATTGTTTGAGTAATATATTGACCCTTAAACGTTGGTTTATTTGCTGTCTAGAAACGTGATTGTAGTTTTAAATGTTTTTCCAAAATATGTTTGTAGGTACATTTTAGAAGTTATAAACGAAATACCAGCTGACTCTCAATAATAATTGTATCTGCTTTGAGTATAAATATGGTTCAGTGGTAACAATGTATGTACCACCCTTTCTGTGAACGAAAAAAAGAATGAGAAAGTTATTACCACATTAACTTACCTTATATTAAGGTTACCATATTAAATGTATTTAGAATAGGTAAATTTTCAGTCATTTTTGTTTTATCTCGAGAGGAGGTCAAATCCCTGTTTATATATTTTATCTTTAATTTGTTTGTTAGATCCTTATATACTGTGGTGTACCTCCAGGGGAAATAACTGGAATATGAACGGAATACATTAATTGTAGTGTGTTGCTTTTTTTGTGAGGCCATATCTACTCATTTTCATTTCTTTCGGGGACATATTTTTTAAAAAAGCAATATTTTTCTTGTTTTTTTTTTCTACCAGAACTTTTTTATTCCAAGTTTTTTTTTTCTTTTATAGTATTTAGAATATATTACTGTAGCTTTGGTAGTTGCTTTAAATAAAAAATTACACATGCACTAATACTGCTAAATTGTTAAGACACCAATATTGACTTTGTGTCACTGGGTTGACTAAAGACATACGTCCATCCAGTCCAAACATTTTTACCTACCCATGAGCCCTACCTACATTTGATCCAGAGGAAGGAAAAACCCATCTTGAAATTAGGAAAAATCCTTCCTGATTATAAATGGCAATTATAATGACCTCTGAATAGTAAATGTATAAATAATACCAGTAATATTTTTTAGAAACTTATCCTGAACAATTTGAAACTTGCCATTACTACATCTACTAGAACACAATTTCATTAAAAAACGTAAAAAACAACCGTTAAAACTGTAATGAAACTTTTTCTAACTGAATGTTTTTCTTTTAATCTTAACATGTTGTGTCCTCTGATATCACTATTAGTGAACAGCACCATACAGTATATTATTGGCCAATTGATATTTTGTGTAAAGTGATTATATACCCCCAACAACTTCCCCAGTCTAAACAGCCCTAATTTGTTTTAATCTACCAGCATAACCCATTTTAAAATTCTGTATGGAAGGTCCACACCAAAGGTATATAAGTTGAACTCTTTTATGAACCATTACACATACAAGGTTTCGGAGGGTTCTACCCCTTCATCAGGTGTTACACAAGTGATCCTCCGTTCTCTTTAAATACCCATCATGCTCAGGTGAATCCTCCAGGGGAGGAGTGGCCAAAGTCCAATCCATATGGTTATAAGGTGCTACATATTGAAAGTGACATAGTGCAGTATTGAATATTTTCTACAAGATAAAACAATGGATAAATATAAGACACAATATAAGACAAAATATATAACCAACAGTAATGTTATAAAGCGCATTATTTAGTACATTTAAAATTAAGAAAAGAACTTGACGATATGGTGGAACAAGCCTTTAGCATGGGATCATTGACAAACAGACTAAAGAATACTTGATTTCTGATTTCCCAGAACCCCTGTTTATACCTTCTGCCTAAAATCCACAGAAATTTACAGTCCCACCTGGACGTCCTATAGTATCCAATTTTGGCCCATTGTTACAACCATTGGGATATTTTTTGATTCTTATTTCAACCCTGGTAGCTCTTCTAAAACGTGTCTTAAGGACACTACTGACTTTTTAAAATGATTGGAGCTATTATTGAAATCCCATCAAACACTATTCTAAGTACCCATGGACATTGAATCATTTTACACATGTCATGTGCCTGGGCATTCTGGAACCCAGGTCCTCCCGCTTTGGTGTCTGCAGCCTTCCCTTATGAACCACAAGAGCTCTGGAGTCTAGGGAACGACCTTAGCTTAGTGAATCATCATCTGTCTCTTGGCTCCACCTGCTGCCAGGTGTGGACAATTTGCATTTTCCAGCATTTAAATAACAGCATTTCCTGTGACCTAACACCCATTTGGTGTGTTTTGTCCTGGTTTGTTTGCTTCTAGCTCTGGACTGCCTACTTTGTAGTACGTTTGCTTGATTTTTTGTCTACTCTCCTGCCCCTGACATGTACCCCTCCCACTGCCTATGTCTACCTTAGCCTGTAGACTTCTATCCTTGGATTTTGTCTGAACTTCTCTGTCTTGTTTATTGCTGATCAGACCTTCCTACCTATCTTCTCCTGCATCCTCAGCATTAAATATCCATTTCGGACTTGCCTACTACTACAGCGAACTACACGAACTAGGCGAACAACACATCAATACCACATAAGAGCCCTGTTAGATTGGTATTCTTCTCATTGATTATTACTCTATGTTTGAAAAAGAATACTCCGCTTTGGTAAAGACTGGTACATCCAAGCCCAAAACAGTATTTGGTGCTAATTTCGCTCCATCCTATCAATCTGTTTGTGGCACATTTTGAATAAAAAAACCTGAATAATGCAATGTTTAAGATAAGATCTGTAACTGTCAGTTTGGTTGATGATGTGTCCTTTCTATGGAAAGGGATGAACCCTCACTAATTGAAATGGGTAAAAATTTAATGAAGTACACCCTAAGCTTAAATTTCGCTATCTCTTTCGATAAAGAAAGATTATACTATTTGGATGTGTAGTTATGAATAAGGGAGTACCCTTGATACATCTCTATTAAAAAGCACAGATAAAAAACTTGCTGTGTAGCCACAAGCTTTCATCCAAAAGGGCTTACCCAAGAGCCAATTCCTTAGAAGTAAAACGTATTGTTAAGATAATGAAACATGTAAACTAGATTAATGAATGGTACAAAAATTCATAATAGAGGATACTCTAAGAAGAAAAGGAACAGATGTGAAAAAGACCCTAAGTCTATCTAGGTACCAATTCTTAAAGAAACAGAATGGTTGAATCAGTAGCGGTTACCCATTGTATCTTCCTTATACTTTATCCCCCACAAAATAAAAATATTGTTGTAAAATTGGGGAATTTTGAAATCTGATCCTGTATATGGCAACTATTTGAGAATTCCCCTCTATTCTCTTACTGTAAGGCCAAAAGCTATCTAAAATCTCATAAAAGTAGTAGTTGCCAGAGACAATATGTCAGAACAGATTTTTACGTGAAATCAAGGCAGGTACATTTCCTTGTAGGAATGTCAAGGCATGTAACGCTATAATCCTGGAGATAAGTCTTCATATCCGTAAGATATTGTAGAAATTTCAACTTGCCACTGTAGATCTACAGGTAGTTTAATGTTGATATGTCCATGTGGCTGGCCCGAATCAGAATAGGGGAACAGACGCGTATTCTCTAATTCCAGGGGAATGCTACTACGAAATTTAAAAACATCTGTAGAAAGAATTTGTTTGGGCAAACCATCATGTATCTCAATTAAGGTGACTTGTATTAGAAACAATTAAAAGACATCCTGGAGGGTAATCGTGAACATTTCGTAAAGAGAGTTTCATTGGACGATAATTGGATACCATGGCCCCAAATGGAAATGAATGAGAATTTATGTGGCTTGTTTTTGTAATCCTGTTTAATTATGTCCTTTTTACTTTGCCCAAAAGTATTCGGATTTCTTGTTGCTATTTCATTTATACCACAAAAGTAAGAAGGAAGCTTAATGTCCAACACAAATAACCAGCAGATAGCAAGTTGCTTTGCATAATAAAATATAGTGAAAGGGTGGCAGATGCAAGATCACCGGTTTAAAGGACATCCCGAAAGAAGGAAACATTCTGAAATTATAAATTGCCAAAATTTGGGTGAGACGGCAGAAAGAGGTAACTTACCGTACCCTTAGGGACACCTGGTAGCATAACGGAACATACTAGTGATGAGTGAGGTCACAAATACGAGGTGACTGAGAAAGAAGAACACTTGGGTGAGGTAGGTGTAATAAACGGCTGGGAGGCCAGGGTACTTACGAGTACGCTTTAGGCAGGAGGCACTCCGATGCGTTGTGGGATTGCAGAACTGGTACAGGAGACTGCTGGAAACTGTAGGCGAGGAATGGCGACTAGGTGATGCTGGAGAGAAAGGCAGGATCTGGGAAAGGCAGGCACATTCACTGAAAACAGGTCAGTGAATATGGATACTGGAACTGGCAAGGTAAGTCATTGATGATGGAGCTGGCACGGTAAGACTCTGATGATGGAGCGGGCAAGGTAAGTCTCTGATGATGAGCTGGCAAGGTAAGTCTTAAAGCGGAAGTAACAGAACCAGGGCAGGTAAGTAGAAGAGCGGGGAGTAGCTAATGTTACAACCAGGCCCGGTCCAGAGACGCCGTTTTTTGTACCACGCGCCGCCCAGCGTGTTGGCGCCGTGACGTCATGACATCTACACGCCGCCCACCCAGAGTGCGCGCACAGGACCGGAGCAGCAGGTAAGTTCGTGACAGTAGGTTGGAGAAGAAAAAAACCAATACAGACATTGTGTATTTACAGTTATCGCCAACAGTAAAGGAGAAAACCAGGAGGAAGAATGATACCTTATGTCATGGAGCATTGTGAAATCCAAAGAATCATTATCTGGTCTCATGGTTGTGGTTTCCTTTCCCGCTCATTCCTAAATGATTTTTTTTAAAAGAACAAATAAAAAAAATTGCCAGAAGTTTCTATTTGGTTGTCTGTCAGTAAACTTATGCCCAATTGCTAGGAAAGTAGAGCGGCTGTCAGTGCAGAAGCCCTCTGCTCCTATTTTTGCTCAAAATAAACTGAAACAGGAGCAGAGGGGTGGGTGAGTTACCAGGTCAGGTAATACAAACATAGAAAAAGATAATCAATGCAAAGGGTTTTAGTATACATTACTGTAATGAATAGAGTCCCGGAGGGACGAAGTTCACTGTACTTTGGGAGCTGTAATCTGGAAAGGAAGAGAGGGACTGCACGTAAGGATGGTAACTGGAAATAATGAAACAATGCAGGACTGGAAGCAGGATGGTAAGTGGTAACTGGAAAAACAAGCTGCAAACAATGGCTAAGGGATGGATGATGAACATGGGAAGCGAACATCTGAAGGCAGAGATGGAAGACAATGTGCAAGGAGAGCGATGGTAAGCTTGGACCGAATGTGCTAGGAAACATGGCTGAGAGGAATGGTAACTGGAACAATGCTGAACAAGTGCTGAAGAGATGGCGACTGGAACACTGACTCGTGAAACAATGGCTGAAGAGATGTAACTATGGAACAATGGCTGGAAAACAATGGCTAGAAGAGATGGTAACTGGAACAATGGTGGGAAACACTGGCTGAAGAGATGGTAACTGCACTGGGATCACAGCTGAGGATGAACTGGAAAATGGCCACGGCTGAAGATTGGTAACTGGAACATGGCGGAAACGTGCTGCGATATGTATGTATCAGAAAAGCTGAATAAAAAACGATGTATTGTAAGCATTGGAAATACCGTGTGAATTATGATGCTGCGATATGTTATATCAATAATATATATATATATATAGTAATATGTAACCGGCGCACTCCATGGACTTATTATCAATCAGCCAGCTTATGTAGGTTTCGTGTTTGACCACGGCGTGCTGAAACGAGTAGAGGCCGCACCCCACATAATCCCTTGCTGATTGATAATAATGTACATGAGTGTCCGTACTATATTACTATATGAAACAAAGGGATGCCACCCTGGCCCACCAGTTTGAGCATCATAATTGTGAGAGTGCGGCTACCCCAACCAATTATATATATCTATAGGATTATATTATATATATATATATATATATATATATATATATATACCAACCAGTGTGAGTGGCACTCAAAAACCACAGGTGTATCCACAATAGACGGGTGCTTCCATATCAAGTCAGAATAGATTCAGTAAGGGTTCAGGAGCACTCAAGGATTCTTCAAATGATGGAGTAAAATAGCCACATAATGGCAAGTTCGGTCTGTGCGTGGAGCCTTTATCAAGCCTTGGGTACAAACACTGTCCACATACTTATAGGGGGGAAACTCCTCCCAGGGATAAAATTACTCAATTAGGTGCTAATCCTTAACCCGGACCAACAATCCTACTACTGGGTGATCCTAAAACGATCAAAGTGCATTAAAAAGTCTATAGCTGTGCTGAAAGTGCTTACAAAGAGATGCTGCCAAAGTTCCAAGGAAGATACTAAATGCTTATAGAGGGCATTCTATTATCAATTAAAGTGCATACAACTCTCGGTTTAAAAAGGCATGAGGTGGGTAATACAAGGAAACTCGTCTAGACAATAAAATTAGGTGTGTAAAGTGCCGATCTTTGCTGCCGATTGAGTATTTATCCGGGGAGGATTTCCCCCCTATAAGTAGTGTGCACAGTGTTTGTAACACAGGCTTGATAAAGGCTCCACGCACCAGAGCCGAAACGTGCCATTAGTGCTATGTTTAATAAATCATTTTGGAGAAATCCTGGAGTCTCCTAACTTACTGAAATATATATTATATATATATATATCTATATAGAATATAAATAAAGTGTGGTGTGGATATTAGGACATAGATCCCTGCTCGGAAGAGTGTTTACATCTAAGTGGGAGGATATAGATACAAGTTGGGGAGGGATAGAAAATGCTCAAAAATGCATTGACAGATGGCAACCATAAGTGAGTGAGTGTGATGGTTTTCAGAAATGTAGGATAATAGTTAGTATTAAAAGAGCTAAAGAAAGGATGAGAGAATGTTAGGCAGGAGGAAGCAGTTTTAAGAAAGAAAGATTGGCCTTGTGTAGGCGTGCAGGGCACAATCTAGACATAAGAACCATGAGAGAAGATATAGGGTAGGAGCACAGCAGTGAAGGGCTTTAAAATGAGTTAAAAGAAGGGTATTGAATGATGATATCTTGTGCTTGGAAGCTAGATCACTTATTGGACTGCAGGTTTCTGGTTGCGTGGTTCTCTTTTGGGGAGAGTGAGATGATCCAACTAGATAGATGGAGAGAGGAAGCGATGCATGCCGTGATGGACCAAGTAGCATAATGTTACACTAGTCAAATGGGAGATTATTAAGGGCTTGCACAGCATTTGTTAGTGGTGCGAGGGAGGAAATGCTTTCTTCACAAATTGCCAAGAGGAAACATAAAAGTCTCAGGTACACTGTGATGTGACGATGGAAGTAAAGAGAGGAGTCAAAGATACTACTCCAAGGCAGTTGAGCAGATTCACTGGTTATGACCATTTGATTTAATAGAGATGGAAAAATGTGTGGACTAGGTCTAGCATAAAAAAACCTCCGCTTTTTTGTGTTATCAATATTTGACAACTAATACCCCTGCAGGGACTACAATAACTTCAGCGTGCATGAAATATAATTCATATCAGTTAGATACTCAAACAATATGATGTTTTTTTTTTTCTTTTTTCAAATAAACAATTTCAACTTACTGGTGATTAAACATAAAGTGGTCCAGATTATCCACGATTCTTCTGGTTGCAATCAATTTTCCTCAACTACTTTCTTTTTTCTCCCATGCCTTTCTTTGGCTGCAACACATGTGGATATTTTAAATTAAGGTGTAGAGGAAAACATGTATAATAGGAAAATAACAACCTCGTATCATTTGAACCCCTAAAAAATTTCGGGGCACAGTTCAACAACTTTCTATTAAGACATTTAAATGATTGTTGTATTTTTCTATCAAGTGCACGCTCAGATCATAAATGTTATATACCAATAAAAATTCCTTAATAATGTAATAATGGTAGTCTATACTGGTCTTAACCTCAATGTTCACTTGTGTGGGTAGTCAGGACCTTAATTTCCAGGTATGAAGGTTTCGATCATTCCGAGCAATATTTGAGGTTGTAACCGTGTTAGCCAATTAACAACGAATAAAAGTGGCGTTGATACCTTTTATTGGCTAACTAGACAACAAATAGCAAGCTTTTAGGAGTCCTGACCCCCTTCATCCTGCTGGATATACAAGGTTTCCTTTTGTAACATCACGCCTGATGAAGGGGGCCTTAGCCAATAAAAAAGGTATCAAAACTCCAGTCAATTAGGTCATTGGTACATTAAAGGGCAATGTCCCCCTAGTGAGAACTTAGTTTGGTAGAAAACATTTTTTTATAACCCGTTAAAAGAGCACCAGACCAAGAACGGAATTGATTCTGCCAGCTTTCCTCCTGGCTTCAGCACATATCTTTAAATACACGACTAGACCAGGACTAACCTGACAAATACTTACTTATGAAACAATATTGTAAGGTAGGAATAATCAATCTACCTCCCTGCGCCCCAGGTACAATAATAGATTTTTAGAGTATAGTTATCCTATTAAAAGAAAACTGGCCACTTGTCGTTACCTGCCTCTAATATTCTAAATCTAACAATGTGCAGCATGGGCTATTAGATGTATTACTAACCAGATATTTAAGGAGAATTATGTGTCCCCATTAGGCAGAGGAACCAGCTCTCTTCTCCTCCATGCAGTTCATCAAGGCATTACAGCCTAAATCACAACCAACTGATGACTGTGTTTCCCCTGAGCCCTTCTCTGCACATGATTCAATTTTTTCCAAAAAGCCATTAAGAGGAAAGGAGGAGGCAGCAACCAGGAAGGGAGAGAATGAGAGCAATAGTTATCATTAAATCCCTGGTTATCAGAAATTCTTGTAATGAAGTGTAAAAATAGCAGTTAGTGTATTATAGGGGAAAAAATTCAATGCTAATGATTTTTTTGTTTTAAGGATGGCATGCACTATCAATAGTAATCATTCAAACGCATATGGTGGGCGGAGTTGATGTTTAGGATGGATCTTTACACTGCAGTTTTCACTAGGACAAGTATAACTATAGCTTAATTAACAACTTAAAACTATAGCTTTTAAGCGGGAAATGTCCCCCTAATCATTGACCTAAGGAAGCCAACTTGAAACAAGTAGTGAAAGGTCTTAATTCTAAACAAGTTTGATTGTAATTGACTTCATATTACTTAACAGAATTATCTCCACTGAGAAAAAAGCTTTTTTTTGTTTTGGTTTATTTTAAAGTACCACTCCCCCAACACTCCCCTACCTATGTTTCCTAGTTCCTGGGGGGGGGGGGTCTTCCCCGGTCTTAGTGCTGTCAACTCAATGTCCATCATATGGTAAGCAGATTTACACCACCCTTGGGCTGCAGTAAGAGAATCCTTTCCTCACCCTGACTCTAAGTTCTTTTACAGCTGATCAGCAGTGAGCAGACAGAGGGAGGAAAAGTTAAAAAACCCTCTTCCCACACTACGTAACAAAGGCAGGGGGAACTTGTGTGTTTTATAAAGATTTGTTTGGTCCTAACTCTGAGAGATGGATGGTTGAAAAAGTGATCTAGATTTGATTTCATAGGGGATGCTTGGGAATATAGGCCAATCTGGTATGGGAGGGGAGTGGGAGAGAGAAAAGGTAGTACCTAAGCTACTCCATTTAAGTTTAGTGAAGTCAGCAAGCTGCTTGTATGGTCATTGTGATTGTTCTCCATTAACAGTGACGTCAGTCTTTAAGTGTGTGGTGTTTTAGGAATCGGCCACCAAGTCGGATCACCAGACAGCAGTCTGACGGATCCTACACACTTCTGCGGCAATTCACTAAAAGGAAGGCGCGATGTCAGACATTTCCCAGGCACTGAAGGTGGGCAGACCTAACATCCACAGGGTCGAGGAGAAACTCGTTGGATTTTTCTCACTATTGCTTTAAGAAAAGCAGGATACTGCAAGGTACATTTTCCACTTAACACATTACTGTATCTATCCATACAACCCCGGACTTTTATACATGGAGGATATGAACCCACATTCCCAGCTTGTGTAACTTTCCTCATGGCCCACATAATTTTTTAGGACGCTTATTTCCCAACATTCCGCAAACTGTATATCACAGGGTTAAGCAGTGGAGTGACCACATTGTACGCATAGAACCAAACTTGTTTGCTTGAAGATTGTTCCAGCCAGGGAGGGAACCAAATAGAGAGCAATTATTGAATCACAAAGAAAGAAATACACACCATAGAATAAATGGAGCTGAAAGTGGAGAAGCGTTTCTGTCTCCCCGATGTTGATGGAATTCTAAGAACAGTGGAATGAAGATATAAACGTATGTTAACACCGTAAATACAGAAAGGAAACCAAGCGGCCAGGTGTTGCAATCACCATTTGCCCCCAGTTTTGACAGTAGAGAGTTTCTGAACAAGAAAGTTGTATGTAGTATAGGAAAAAATCACAGGAAGAACTGGTTCGACTAATATTTTGCCACAAAATTGTAAACTGCTTCATCAATTAAGCAATTTAATGAATTAGTGAATGCTTAAACCCCAACATAGACTTAAAGTATGCAGGCAAAGTTTTGGGGTTCCATTATTGACCCGATATCGCAGAGGGTCTGCAACAGCCAAAAATCTGTCAAAGGACATTGCTCCCAAGGAAGAAGACTGACTCGCGAGGCCAAGCGATGCCAAAAAAATAAACTGTATACATCAGCAATAGGACAGGTAAACAACTGTCCGTTTTATGTATACCAATAGCATTATAGGAACAATTACTGACTGCTGTAAGTATCATGTCAGACAGGGAAAGGTGGCTAAGGAGAAGAACATAGGTGGCGATAGATGACGGAGGGAGAAATGCGGAGACACCAGTGATAACTATCATTATATTTGCAATTACAGTCAGACTTCATGGAATAAGATCAATAGAAAAAATGGGATCTATAAATGTAAGGATGTAAAAATACCCAATGAGGATACACCCTTGGAATTGGTTTGGAGTACCTACATTCAGTACTTATTAATAGAACAAATTAAAAGAAAAATACCCTAATAATACATTTGGTTAAAAAAACATAAACGGTGTGTGTTTTTTTTTTTTAATTTGTGGAAACCCCAATTTAAACCTATTACATTTTTGATATCTATTTAATCTTTAAGAAGCCCCATAAAGAGATAAATTAAAAGGATCTTGTGTATTTAAACTTTAAAGAGACAATATATAAGGGATCCTAGTGAACCTTGGGCAATATGTTGTATGTTTTGTCTAGGTTGTTGCCGAATTAGCAACAAAAAATTCAGAATCTTTTGTTTTATATATTTTAATAAAAAAGTAGAACTTACCCAAAACCTATCACGTATGGAGAATCAAGGCTTGTTCAATGTTAATAGGTAAAATAGCAATAGGGTCAATTATTATTATTGTGGATTATATAAGCGCCAACCTTCTTCTGTTAGCGCATAGTTAATAGATTCACACATCTTCCATACTCGTTACAATTACATTAATCCCCTTCAGGCATCTGCCCCCAAAGGCTTACAATCGAATAAATTTATTTGAAACCATAACACCTACGTTTGTCTGTTTATGATTATTGGAGAAAAACGGGTGCCCGGAGGAAAACCCATGCAAGCAACCGGAAAACATACACAACTCCTTGCAGATGTGTTCAAGGGTTTAATCAACTTAGGACTGTCATCCTGCTGCAAGACATTTTAGTGCTAACGCTGGCCTACCGTTGTTGGCCCCAGAAATACACATAATTTATGTACCTATAGAAATGCTTGAGATCTATTATTTAGTATTGTACAGCAGGAAAATTGACAAACATTGAAGTCCCACTTTTGTAACTTGCAATACCTTTGTTATGAAGCCTGATTGAATCTTTTTACTAGAAAAAACTGGTTGACATTCATCTGTGCTAAAGGAATTATGTATGACTAAACTGTTTGCTGAACTATTTTCTATTCTTCCCCAATACAGTATTGGTTTTTAAATCTTACCTTACAAGTCCGGTTCAATTACTTTTGGAACATCGTTCTGATTGTATTGGAAGGAATCTTGAGTATGTGCCGAGGGGTAATGTACATCTTCATTTAATATTTTTTGCACTCTGATTCCTTCATAACCCTATATACATGTTTGTGCCATCCCAGAATGATGTCATATAATTGATGTAGGGAATCGAATTGATCAATTCACCAAGGTGGTAATGAATAGAAATGGTGTGGTCCACTAGGGAAATCTATGGTGTTTTTTGTAGTTAGAATAAAATTAATTACCTGAAAGGATGAATAGCATGTGAAGGTAATGTGGATAAATCAAAGCTATAGGGCTATGGTACTACATGTATACTGGTATACCCAGCCCATTGTTTGTCAGATCAGCCTTTCAATGCTATATCACAACAAGGACCAATTGTGCATAATACTGATTGTTAAATCTGTGGAATTATCAGCATAGAAATTGTTGCCAATGTGTTGATACGCCTTGGAGTTAAAGTCTATACCAATTTTCAAATGGAGAAATATATTTAATTATAGCAATATGTGTCCGGCAATAAGTCATCAAGAACACGTCAGAAAACAGACAATAGATTATGTTTGATTACTATTTTAATGCTCATGTAAACAAAATAGTACTTTATCTGACAAATGCAATTTTGCACAGCGATCCTTTGTGTAACTTTTTTCCAGCGACTCCACTCTGACAGCGCGAAGAGACAAAAAGTAATAGCGGATTATGTTTACCGGAGAGTCATTTTGTTAAATCCACCCATACTGTTGGGAACAGAGGTTTGTTTAAAGGGTACCATTTCCATGTGGGAATGTTTCAAAAATGACCCGTATGGTACATAAGAGCTTTTTTTATATAGTCTCCTGGAAACAAAACCAGTATTATGTGAGAGAACTGCTAAACTGCCAAAGCTAAAATGTTTCTAGTATTGATCTGTAGTTGCCTTTAAATACACACAGAAGTCTAAACCATAGACTACCGCCATCATGTCTAACATAAGTGGGTCTGAATAGAGAGTTGTGATTGGCAGATGGTATCAGGGGTATCGAAACATTTCTGCAAGGTACACCAAGGGAGCAAAAATCAAGGTGCCAGGATATAGAATTAGCTCAAAGCAAAGAGGCGAAATCTGAACAACTCTTTGAGTAGAGAATCAAGATGGATGTTTACCTGAAAACCCTTCCACTTTTGGCTTAACGAGAGCTTTGATTTCCCGCCATTTGTGTTAAATATTTCACAACACATCCATATTGTTCATCTCTTGGTTGGGAGTTTTATACTGACTGCGAGACAATTTGATTTTTCTCCTGGGAAGCTCGTATATTTAGGAAAACACTGAATAAGATGGTACCTGTATATTGTACTGTGCCTGTCGAATGCGCTGTTGAGAAAATGTTCTCACATATTGTTGCAAAAAAGGATTCCATTTGCACTGAGACGTTCTGTCCAGCGGAGTACCCTCTATCGCAGTTGGAACTGTAGTTGTATTCATTATGGATGTGTATCCACCATGGATGTATTTGGATGCCCTTTTTGTTTTTATACTACCGTTTCTATTGGAGCTGGGACTATCAACAAAACATCTTTTACTATTTCTATACCATCATTTACTTTTAACAATTTATACATCACCCTTGGGAGATGAGCATGTATTTGTACCTCATTTCGACTTTGGGCATGTATGTATTGGAACATGTTACCATATTAGAGTTGTGTTTCGGGAACATTACAATCATGATAACTTCAGACTTCAATAGTAGGGATGGAATCCAGACTTGTATACTTTTTCTTTCAATATGAATTGTACTTACCTGTATAACTGTTACTGTATTACTGTTGTATTGTACTGGGCTTGCTTGCGTAGCGTGCACCCCTGGATGGTAAGATAAACCGGAAGAGGAACTCCATCAGTGTAAGCGTTACACAGGGGAATACCTGTATACTGTCTGGTGCGGCTTTATTGGGGAGAAGGACTCCTGGCAGTGAATTGGAACAGATCCAAAATACATACTTCGACCTTCCTCAGAAAGGGTTAATTGAACCACCAACAACCTGTTGTGGTATTTGCACCAATAACCTGTTTTGCAGCTTTGAACGCACCAGAGTCTCGCTTTATATTTTGTTGACTATGATGTCAACGACCAGGCAGCACTAGGAGAACCAGTGAACCTGCCTTCCTGCCCTGAGGACACTCTACTGTACTTTGTACAGTTCCACCACCTCTAACAGGAGAATTCAAAAAAGTTCTTATCGGTTTAAAATGGTGGCTATTTTTGCCCCAACAATCAGAGGTTATATAAACATTTGAAAGCTAAGCCCTGATTGTTGGGGAAATTAGCACCCATTTGTAACAAATAAGACCTGTATTGAATAACCCTGTAGAGTGTCTTATTTAAATTGTGAGAGATTGCCCCATAATCACTGGTCCTGTTTCTCTACAAGTGCGACAATAGCAAAAGGCACATGCACAATATTTGTGAGGCATTATGTGTTACTAGTTTAGTTTTTCACGGAATCAAAACTTAATTTAAATAGGACTTAAAGTACACATTAAAAAGTCACCATGTTATTAGTAATTATGGCAAATGACAAAACAGTAAAGATAAAACAAGCTATCATACCAGAAAAGTGGGTGGGTAAAGATGGAAAACCTGCCAGAATATACCTTTGTTGGGCTCTTAGGTGAGGCAGCAGGACCATGTTTCTCCTATAAAGCTCTGATAGTAGACACTTTCAGAGCGGGCAAAGTTGTGACATAAACCCCCATTTAGTTATGATCAGAAGATTCATGAACCTAGTACAATGCAAGTCACCCTGTTCTAAATATAAGGTTTGCTTACACATTATCCATGAAATGCTTTAAATCTGACCTTAGAGACAGCAAAAGTCATAGATACTGAGCTGAAACAGGTACCAGTATATACTTCGAGTATAAGCCGACCCGAGTATAAGCCGAGGTACTGTTTTTACGTGAAAATAGGATAAATTGACTGAGTAAAGTCGAGAGGGTAGATATTACTGACCACTACTGCCTTCCTGATTCAGTATCATTTTGATGCTTAAGGTTCCCTGTTAAATAGACAGTCAGAATTCCATGGATGTTTGACAACTAAACTCCCAGCAAATAAGCATGCTGGGAGTTGTAGTTTCCAACCATGTATGGTAATTCTGCTGATCTATTTAAGGGCACGACTTAAGCCTAAAACATACAGAATCAGAAGGCATCTTCGGCAATTGATACCTTCTCCTTCGATTCTTATTGTTTTGAAGCTTAATGCCTGTTTTAGAAAAATTGGAAACAGCGAATTTTCCCATACAGATGTGTTTTAGGAAACTAAAACTCCCAGCAATGCTTTAAGTGTCATCGCAACGATGTTTTCTTGAGACTCCAAATCAGGCTGCCGCGGCTCTGGATATGTCCTGTGGTGTTGCCGGCTGAACGGTCACTACTCGGCGCCTCGTCATGCCGCGCGGATTACTGACGTCATCAGCGCAACCCACAGACTTGTACAGAAGGTGCGGGCAGCCGCGATTGGAGATTCGCAATTCGATCGCAGTAAGCGAACCTGACTCGGTATAAGCCGAGGTAAAGGTTTTTAGGTTTATTTTAAAACCTAAACCCGTCTATACTCGAGTATATAACGGTAATGTTTTATTAGGCCTAAAATATCTTCAGCATGTAAAAATCAGCAAGTTTTCTTCGCTCAGCTATCGGTGCTTAGGGACTTACTGTATGAACTCCGTTGTTATATAAGTACTTATATTGGTCAATACTTTATGTATGATCCTTTGTGTTGTATGTATATGATGCTCGATTCATCAAATGTTTTTTTACAACAGGACTTTGTGACAACCGACAAAAGCTCTAGTAGTCACTTAGATTGTAAGCTCTTTTGGGGCAGGGATTTCATTCTAAAGTCAAGGCAGGCTACACTTATAACCAATTTATACATAATTTAAGGAAATATGTGTTTCTTTATTTAATTTTTATTGTTATTGATAGTTTGCCATTACCCTGTTTGTATTTTCTTAGTGTAGCCCTGTGTACCCATTTTGATGCTTTAAATTAAAATTTGCAATATCACATGCAATGGTGAACAATAAAGTCTAGTGGGACCAATGGACACCCCTTGCTGCCATCCCTAGAAAAAACGGGTTAAGATTGAGCTTGTAGTTTGACTTGCACTCAATGAAAGTTTACTAGGATTTGGACATCTGTAATCTTTCCTTCCTTTCATGCAAGAAGTAAACTTTTTGAAATAAATGAAGTACTAGTCCCAAAATCCTTTGTGTAGAGATAAGGTTTTTAGATTTAAAGAATAAGAGAAAGATTTAAAATTGTGTAAACTGAGAAAACATAATCGTGATCTTAAATCCAAAGCTAACTGTTTGTGGTGTTGTAGAAAGGGTGTGGCATGGCATAAAACAGTCAGACTTGCAGTGTCCTGTCACAGTTAAAAAAAAGTCAACAGTCACCCATGGGAAGCCAAAAATATATTAGAAAGTTAACTTGGTCTTCATGGATTAGCACTTAGCCTTGCAGCAATGAAGTCCTGAGTTCGATTTTTAACCCTTGGAACATCTGGCAATAAGTTTGTTGTTCTCCCCGTTGCTTGTGTGTGTTTCCTCTGGCACTTCTGGGTTTCCCCCACATCATTAACAGGGGACATACTGAAGGATGTGGTACATAAAGTGATTAGAATTTAAACTTTGGGGTCAGGGACTAGGGAATGTAATACATGTAATTGTAAAGCGCTATAGCAGATGTTGGCGCTTATACTAATCCACCAATATATAAACTTTTCTAATGATCTGTTTCTGAATCACCAAAATTGTGTTTTTTAAGTTACACTTTATTTAGGTATTTGATTTGACACTCAATGGACATAATATCTTCCATTATCCCAATAACGCAATTTGTTTTTCCCAGTGGAATTGTTAGACATTCATTAGTGCAAATGGTGAAATCTGACAAGGGGCAATGTGATTTAAATGATGTCAGTGGTAAAATTCACAGATCTAGAGGAAACCTAGTGTGTAAATCTCCAAATATTGGGTGTGGGTATAATTTTAATAATAGAAACTTTCTGCACCTATGCTTAGCATGTTATACAGCAAGAGGGAACTGTCAGCTTCCTACTCAGTGCTACATATTTAACTCTTTTCATTTAAAAAAAAATGTTCTTAAATGCCCTAATAACAGCCTGTAGGGGACGTACCCCCCCACACACCCACACGAACTATAACGTTTACTACCTATATGTAAAACCTCGGTATGGTGTCAATAATGTTACTGTGCATTCAAGAGGACATTGCAAATATATAAAAAATTTAGTGTTGTGCAAATGTAATATGATGTGAGTCAAGTCAGTAATACAATCAAGCAAAATATTATCTCCAGGAATATTTATAATGAATGTACACATAACCAACATAAAAGACCCCACACACACACCCATTGCCCATATGTAATAAACTTTGGTAAAGGCCTTGTATAATGTCCCATATAATAAGGAGGGTGTGCAAGTACTATAACAAAATGTTGGTGTTGTGCAACTATAACAGGATACAAATTCATTTATCACAACACATTAAATAACTTGCTCCAGGTTTCAATCAAACAGTACATGTAAACTTTATTAAGCAGTTATATGTGTGCATACAAACATTCCTATTGTTGGCCATATACTGCCTGATATACATAATTAAAGGAGAACTTAACTTTTTTTTTATCCTAATGTGTGTTCTCCCACACCTATACCATGTACAGATTCTTCTTAGTAAGTTGCATTAAACACATGTAACTAAGAAGGCTTCCATGTTGTTGCCAGTACACCCAAAGCCCATGCCTTCATCAAAGAGTATATCCCCTGACCCGAGAGTACACTGTCTTTATGCACTACTTTTCTATACAGTTTCCTACAAAATGGAATCACTGTAAGACTTAAAAAGCTGCTTGTTACCCTGCAGTTTATTTACCAGCCAGTGTGAATTACATACAGCCCTTCAATATTTGTATTTGCAATGCAAAAATATTTTTCATTTTTACATTTTTATCTTATTCTGTCTGTAGCTAAGCATAAATCTTCTAAATGTACCTATGGTATTTGTATCTTGCGTGGTGGCTCAACTTGTAAAGCACATGTTTCAGAAACAACAACCAAAAGGCCACAGACTCAAATCCCAAGAGCGCAATGTACTAGTTATCTCTCTTTTGGTTAGATGAAAAGCTTTTCTTTTAGCAAGACAGAGTACATGAAGTTACAGGTTCAATACCCAGACTTTAATTTTACTGAAGTTAATATCATTTTCTTAAATCCAGCTAGCCAGAAATACACTGCAAAGATTACGTTTCTTTTTGTATGAAGTATTATTATCATTATTAAAAGCATTGGGGAAAAAAACCCGTGCTGTATGTGATTGGCTGACAGCTTTTGTAAACAAAAGTTCTGAGTGGCTCACAAATTTTTCGATAAAAGGGCATGTGTTGAGGTCACATGAATGCTGCTAATCAGGTTTTTATATATATATATATATATAAATAATGTGCTTCAGTGACTATGCGTTTCGGTCCACTAAGGGACCGTCATCGGATTACAGTGACCTCACTTCCTGGGATTTTAAGGTAAGTTAATTAACTTATTTAACACATTTAATGAAACACCGCTGACCAACAAACAACTCCCATGATAAGCCTATGGTTAAAAACGTGAACATCATACCTCTGTTATGCTTCCTAATCAACATTAAAAACAAAAACAAAATGATAATATAAACTTAAGAGTTATTTATTAAAAATTGATAAAGTACTAAAGTGTTATATTGGCAACCGGCCCAGAATTCAAGTATAGATGCATTCTCCCAAAGTGTAACCAAACCAACTAGAAATTCTTAGTTATAATAAAAAAAAGTGCTATGAATCTAAAGTGCTACAAATTCAGTGCTAAAAATTAAAAAAATAAATAAGAATAAATGATTAAGCTAGGAAAGGAGATACCCCTGGAACCATGAACTATAAAAAGACTAAAAACACAAAAAAGAATATATCATTATAAATATCCATTAACTGATATTATACAAAAAGTACACTAGTTAACAAAATAGAAACTGATTAAAACCATGTTAATCCCACATCATATTTTCTGTCTGTTTATATATAGAAAGTTATTTTGTCCTATTTCAGCTAAAAAAGAACCACAATGCTAATAACATGAGTCTATTTTAAAATACAGAAAAGAGGAAGAACTTGATTAAGGGCTCGTTCACACTAGAAACTGACAGTAACGCACAGCATGTGTTTCTGTCAGTTTTATCCATTTTTTCTAACATTTGTAACCATTTTTTAACAATGAGTATTCCATAGATTTCTATAGAAAATGCATGAATTGGACAGAAATGCTGCATGCAGTGTGTGTTTTTTAAACGGACTGGAACGGAACGGATTATAACACAGCAGGTGTGAACAATATTATGAAATCCTATGGGTTTTACTGTCTGTCCATTTTTTTAAACGCACCTGTGTTTGAAAACGGATACAAACTGATGTAGTGTGAACGAGCCCTAAGGTCTTTGGGGCAACTGTATGAGTTCCTGATCCAACTTGCTTCCCTCTGAAGCAATGCTTTGTCTATCCATTCCTTCCTTGTTTAATATGATCAATATCGTTGTATTCAATTAGATCAACGGACTTGAAATGTAGTTCTTGAAGACGTTTCGCTAGTGTCACCGACTGGCTTTCTCAATTCAGAATGACGTGTACAAGATCGTGGCAATTATGTACCCTGGAAATCCCATTAGCATATCACAGCCAGGTGTTAAGGAGTGATTAGATAGTGGCTAAGAGGTGTTATAGGAACACCCAGAGTAAGGTGTCATGTCAAAACAGCATATGTACATGGCGACAGTTGGTGTCGAAACCCCCCACCTCTATTTAGGCTTGGTTTCTTATTTTCACATAAATGGCCAGTCGGATGACTAGCGAAACGTCTTCAAGAACTACATTCAAGTCCAGTTGATCTAATGAATACAACAGATATACCATGACCTGGTGAATGAGAACCTTCCACAAGAATATGATCAATAGCCATCCTGCTAGAGTATGTCAGCTCTTTAAAATGGTGACTACTGGTTGTTCCCAAGTTTTTCCATATAATTTTTGTTTCCTGACACCTTTGTTTCCAAAGCTGTTCTTATGCTATATATGATTCACCAGTCTCCTCTAATCGGTAGTAGTTTTTCCTACAGTAGAGTCCGATGGACAATGATAGATAACTACAAAGATTCTGACAGTTAATTTATGTTGAATGTATTTCCTTCACCCTGTAGTTCTCAGTTCCTGAACCACCTTTTGTTCCACAGCTGGTATGTATCAATATATGTTACCGTCTCTCTTATCTTAGTATTTCTCATATGAGTCCGACTGGACAAATGATAAGATAACGATACAAAGATTCTGGACATGTTAATTTATGTTGAATGGATATTCTCCATTCACTGTGGAAAATCACTCAGTGGTAGATCTACACGTTAGACATCAACACACTTGAAACATCCTTTTCCAACTTAAGCAATTGGATTTATTTTATTATGTACCAGCCCTTGCTAGTACAGGATGCAAGGTACAGTTGGTAGGAATACTATTGGGTGTCAGGACACAAAGGGAGATTCAATTAAAGTTCTATCGTTAAATGGTGCTAATTAGCCCCAACCATCAGATCTTTTTAACATTTGAAAGCTAACATCTAATTGGTGGGGCAAAATTAGCACCATTTTAAACAATAAGAACTTTTATTGAAAAACCTGATAACATATGAGCTCTTGTCTTAGGAGAAGAATGGAGCTAGGAATTTCACTTCCACCACTATAACATCTATAGCTAAAAGTGCAGTTGCATGAATAATTGAATATATAGGCCTTTTAACTTAATCTTATTACTTAAGTCTTTGTCTTCAAAGCAATATATACTTTTAAATGTATCCTGATTTCCAAATTCGAAGACTGTATATAATTGGATTAAACAGTGGAGTAATCACAGTGTACAGAAGGGAGATACCTTATTTGCATTTAAAAAAATTCCACTTGGGGACTACATAAAGACTTATCAGTGATCCAAAAAACATCCATACACTGACAGGTGACAACTAAAAGTGGAGAAAGCTTCTGTTTTCCGAAGGTGGATGGGATTATAAGAACAGTGATGAAGATAATAGATGTAGGATATAATTATAAATACAACTGGAAACAAGGCTGCAGGGGCTGCAATGAGTACCTGTACTATTTTTACAGCAGACGTGTGTCTGTACAAGAAAGTTGCAAATTGGAAAAAAATCACAGAAGAAATGGTCAATGGTTTTTCTTCCGCAGAATGTTAAAGTGCTGATGTTAGAGCTCCCACAACTGAAAGTGCAAAGCTTAAAAACCAGCATACACATACAAGAGAGACAAAGGATTGTTCATTATGATCTTGTATGGAGAGGTTGCAGTTGCCAGGTACCGGTCAAAAGACATAACTGCTAGAAGAAGACTTTTGAAGCTAAGGAAGCACCAAACATTTGAACTGGGTGATACATGGAGCAATAGACAGAGTTACATTTCCTCTTATTATACCACATAGCATTATAGGAACAATATGTGGTGGTTAGCATGGAATCCGATAAGGAAAGATGACTGAGGAAGAAGAACATTGGATGGTGAGAGAAGAGAAAACTGAAGACACCAGCATAACTATCATAATATTTCCAGTTACCGTCAGACTGTATAGAATTAGTATTAGTAAGAAGAAGGAATCTTAAACTGTTCAAAACATGAAATCCCAAAAGAACAATGTTTGGATGCGGTTTGATTCCCAGAATTCATAACTGGAATAAACAAACATATACACTTACTTAAGTTAAATGTGGTTTTAAACAAACATGTGCATTATTCAAGTAGTAGTAGGTTTTGCATAGGACAGTGATAACTGACTTATGAGGATCTGTTCAGTTTTTCTATCTAGACTTTTTTAAAGTCAAGGACTAGAATAATGAACAGTACAGCTCTGTAGTTATTATTAATCAGGGAGCAGCCAATATCAGCAAAAAATCTCAATAACTGTAAAGCTGGGTATCCAACCCATAATAATAAATGTGTGGATGTAAATAAGATAATCAGTCATGTGTATGGCATGAAAAACTTCATGAACACCTTGTTAAAAGGATATTGCCCCCCCCCCCCATGTTTTACATCAAAAATTCTCTCTACCACAATTTAATAATCGACCATGTGTATGGCAGAAATTGTCCTGTGCTGTGAGGCTGATGATTTGTCGTTGTTAGCTACAAGTTCATTCAGTTGTGACCAAATATTTCCATTGGTCATTATTGCTCCTAGTTAGAGATGGACTAGAACTCGACGGGATTTTCGATAAATATCGAATGTTCGACTGTTCGAGCATCGAATCTGTGAGTAAGGGTCCATTAAAACCTATACGCGAGCATCGAATCCGCGATGTAAAATGTACATGGTATCTAGGCGCGAACGGGAGCATCGAATCCGGCGTAAAGTGTCCATTAAAACCTATACGCGAGCATCGAATCAAAAAGTACATGGTACCTAGGCGCGAACATCGAACTACGAGTAAAGTGTCCATTAAAGCTATACGTGAGCATCGAATCCGCGAGTAAAATGTACATGGTACCTTGGCGTGAACAAGCTCGAAAATAGCGCGAGTGAGAGTAAAATTGATTTTTTGAATGTCCTGGATATTGGAACATGTTCCCCAGACCATTTCCCAGGTCCCACAGCCATTTACATTAAGTTACCATTGATATTTTAATTGTATTTAATTAGAACTATTTGATCTTTAGACTTAATGGGTCCGTTTTGAATTTCCATATAGTTTGAAAGTTCCAAAACGGACCGAACTTTTGAAAGTTCGCCCATCTCTACTCCTAGTAAAGGAAGCCAATGTTACCTGCTGCGTGTGGCCATATAAACAATCCTCCCCATTATTGATAGGGATAGCAGGTTGGCTGTGCGTATTTGGGGACTATCACAGATTACTGAGAGATTCCAAGGAATGAGCTGTGTGCTCGCAACAAATGGGTAATGTGTGTACACAGCTTAAGGCCTCAGCGTAAATGAACACATCTCCTTTTCTACAGACATTCTTTTTTAAAGCATTAAAAATGTTCTGCCACTCTTCAGTTCATATCTTATATATTGCCTCTCAGTCCAACACTGTTCAGATACTGTACCCATTGTAGTTAAAGTAGAAGAGTCATGCGCTTGCCCTGCCCAGGCAAAAGTAAGGTTATAATCGAGCACTATTTAACAAAACTTTTACAAAAAACATAACCTTTTCATTAAAATGTTAACATAAAAGAACTGCAAAAAAAGATTAACACCACAAAATATTGTTATTCTGCGAAAATGAATTTGCATGCAAATATCATTTTAATCCAGTTTGAAAGAACAGTAAGTGAGCATATTTATTATCTATTTAATATTGAAGCAGCTGTCACTTTCCCCTGGAGACACCTATCAAGAATAAGGATGACAGACACATATCATTTGCCCAAAATCCAATATGTGGTGGACACAGATTAATAATAAGGAATTCATTTTATCTATCATGCTTAGAAGAGAACATGCTTTATTTACAGCAGATTGACCTATTTGTAGGGATGGCTCGAACTAGTTAATTTTCCAAACTCCGCGCTGTATTCTCGAAAATAATTATAATCAAAAATTCAATAATTAGTGAATTTACAAGCGTTCGCTAACCCTCGAATGTAGCATTTTTTTCCGGTAACCCGAATGTAGCTGTGATTTAGGTAACCTTCGAATGTAGCATGTGGAAACCCAACAATTGCCCGATCGTAGGCAAGGCAGTGTTTAAACAAGTTTTAGTGACAGGTGCATGTTCCCAGACCATTTCCCAGGTGTTACAGCGCGTGTACAGTAAGTTACCATTGTTATTTTCATGGTTATTCCCCCAAACTTTCTGAACTATTAGTCTCCCTAAATTATAATTGGTTTGTTTCTGAACTACTGAACTTTTACTGAAGTTCGGTAGTTCGTAAACAAACCGAACTTCAGTTCGGCTATCTCTACCTGTTTGTCTAGGCTCCATTAGAGGAATTGTCATTGGTATAATGGTCGATCAAAGGACAATTCTCTAACGTGTGCTAGACATTCTCTAATGTGAGCAAGGTTTGAGATTACATTGCATTGATTATTTTTGGAAATATATTTTGCATAAAATGGTTTTTTTATATTATGAGAAAAAAAGAGGATAACTAAATAGGACTTTGGGCAGCATTATAAAGGGTCAATATTGACAATTTTCAAAATTACATACTTCCTAAAATTCTAAAGCGGTCATCATTTATACATAAAGATCAGGTTCCATGGTGTATTTTAATTTGCTTACCTTTTATTATTTTTTTTGTAAAGGAAGATGCTACTGTATCTTAGAGAGTCTGTAACACGTTTAAAACCTTGGGGATAAATATCGATCTTACACACAAAGGAATAATTCTATCAGTCATTAAAATCTGGATGAATTGACTACTGCTATGCATAAAGTGTCCTAGATGAATACAGACATTTCACAAATTACTATATATTTTCAAAATTGTTTCAGGCCTCCGAAGAGATTTCAAAATAATCTTAAAATTTAAGAGATCTGTAGGTCAATATAGACCTGATCAGGATACAAGTTGAGGATTGTGATGATTCATGGGATGTGCAGAAAGCAAACCCATCTTTGGTTCTGGAATAGGGAAAATGATGCATCAAAAAACAGACTGATATTGCACTCGGGTCTGTGTAAAGTCGTTTGTTTTAGATCCTTAATATATTAAGCAACTCAGGAGATGAACATATAATGATGTAGGGAATATGAAAGAAACACTAAGGTATTAAATTAGTAAATGTTAAAAAAAATAAATAAATGTTTGTATTTAAAAAAAAATCTCTAAAAAAAAACGGTTTTGTTATATTTACATAGTTACTTTTGAAAAAACTATGACATTTTTAGGGCCAAATTCAGTTTGAAGGTTGAAAACTTAAGGTTGAAGGTTGAAAACTTAGTTATATGTGAAATGTCTTTGATACTTTGAACCAACAAATTTCAAAGTGTTTACTAGGTTTGGGTCAAGACTTCAGCCATATTTATTGATGATTGGTGATGAAAACTATAGCGTAGATAAAAAAATAACATGCGTATTTCCAACTGACCATATGTGACTGTTACATTAATTTTAAAACTCATTAATGTATCCATCCCTTCATTTCCCTTAAAGTCTGTCTTTATTTATACTAGTGTGTTTTTTTAAGGCCATCTTGATTTCGATGTTCCTCACACTGTATACAATGGGTTGACAATGGGGGGACAACAACATAGAAAAGAGAAATAAGCTTATTTGCATTTGAGGACTTCCACTAGGAGGAACCACATAAATAGCAATCAATGTACCAAAATATATGCCAACAACGCTTAGATGAGAACTACATGTAGACAAAGCTTTCTTTCTCCCAGAGCTGGATGACATTCGAAGATTGTAATGAAGATATGGACGTATGTTACAAAAAGTATCCTAGAGGAAACACAGCTAAAGGAGCACCAAGTACAGTTTGTTCAATTTCCACAGCCGATGTGTCTGAGCAAGAAAGTTGAAGAATCGGCCAAAGTCACAAAGAAATGATTTATTATGTTTGACTGCAGAAATCTAATTTGTTTTCATTGTTACTGTTACAAAGGAAACAGTGAAACTTGAAAACCAAGATGTAATAACAAGCCAAAGCTGGAGCTGATTATCCATGATAGATGTATATCTCAAAGGGTTGCATATAGCCAAATATCTGTCATGGACATCACTGTAAGAAGAAGACATCAGTGGTAACGCTGTAACGAAGAACTGAAACTGGACTATGCAAGCGTTAAAGCTGATGGTTATTCCTCCCACACGAATAACATGTAACATATTAGGAAAATTTGGGTGCTGAGAATTATGTCACATAGGGAGAGGTGACTGAGGAAAAGAACATTGGGTGTTTAGGTTTTGACTAAAGTGCACCAGTGCAGTGATCATTACATTCCTGTTAGAGTAAAACATACAAAATAAGAATCAATAGCATGATGGGTATCTTGAAATTGGGATCATATTAAAGCCCAGAAGATGGACCATTTGGTTCTGGTCTTGTTTCTCTGTCATCATCTTTTGATGAAAAACTCAAGTCTGTCAGTGTGTTCCTTGCTAGAATGAACATAATGATACAAAATAAAAACTATTAATCACCCAATAGTATGATATTCTATTTATAACAGTAGATTTTTTTCTAATGTTAACAACAATTCTACAAAAGAATAGTTTGCATTTGTGATTCACCTCCTTGCTTGGGATGTATAGAATTAACGGTATTACTGTAAAAGACCAAAAAATGTTTGTTAAACACGGCATAGATATTTAGAGCGATTCTGCACATTCAATCGAATCGATCAAAATATTGATAACGTTGTTTGAAAATTGATTATGTGTTTTTTCGACTGATAGCTCTACGATATTAAAGGGTATCTCCATGTTTTGGTAACTTTCGGAATCCATTTCTATTGAAGAACGGGAGGTAAGGAGCTGTGCCACCTTCCGTTCTTCAATAGAACACACAGGAGCCAGGAGAGAAGGTAAGAACTTACCGCTCGCTCTCTCCCCCGGCGCTTGGTCTGACAGGTCCCGACGGACCTTGTCTTCTATGCGCATAGATCGCGCATGGCATAGAAGACAAGGTCCGTCGGACCTGTCAGACTACGCGCCGGGGGAGCGAGCGAGGGGTAAGTTCTTACCTTCTCTGGCTCCTGGTGTTCTATTGAAGAACGGAAGGTAGGCACAGCTCCTTTACCTCCCGTTCTTCAATAGAAATGGATTCCGAAAAGTTACCAAAACCAGTGGAGATACCCTTAAGCAGTTTATTAAAAAAATTATTATTGGGCCAGTTGAGAAATTCTCCCATCTTCAAGTCACCATCTCCTTCAGATTTCAAGAGAAATCTGAGAAAAGATCAGTGGCACAAGTTGGGGGATGTTTCTTCCAAATGGTCTCTGGGGAATCTCCCGTGAATGGTAAATTAAAATCTGGTAAAATGTAATCAGCTTAGGAATGAAAAAAAGATACACCAGTAATTTCCATGCATAGATAGAAATTGCTGTGGACCTAAGAAGCACGTCTGCACATAGGAGACGTACCAGTATGATGCAGTGAGCAACTGTTAATAGACTTTGTTTCAAAAGGTTCCAGTATATGATATACAATAAAGTAAAAAAAACTTTGCTAGATTCTTGATAAAAGGTAGTTTTAGCTTCAGAGAGAAAGAATTTCGAGTTTCGTTCCAACAGCAGTTCTGATTCTAACCAAATTAAATAATTTGTTTTTAATTTTCAATATATTGTTGTATTTATTTAGATCAACTGGACTTGAAGTTTAGTTCTTGATCTATCTAATTGAATACAACAGATATACATTTTACATTTCAAATGGAATTTTCGAAGTTTCGATTTGTTTATTGATTATAATGACTGTACAAACACAGGAACATGTTAGGGCAATAGTAAAAAGAACCACACAGAAGCAGTGTGGCAAAAGACGTGATCCAACCAGATAGGTAAGGTCTGCAGCATCTCTACCTTATTAGGAGCGTCCGAGGTAGGGCACCATAGATCTTGTTGGAAGGTACTTTTTGCATGGTATTTGGGCAAATCAGTATATATTTGTACAGGCAAATGGGCATATGTATGGGTATGATACCTAACATTCAGTGTTGTTTGAGTCGGGGACCGCATGTACCAGCCATTTTTTGTTTGGTGTGTTTACTGGTGGGGGAGGGAGAGGGGTTAGGAGGCTACTGTATGTTTAATCCGGCGTTATATGCGGGCCACTTGCACTAATATGGTCAGAGTGATGATACTGTGCCGCTTTATGTATGGGCGAGAACATAGGCACTACCCATAATGATACGGTCAATATCCAAGGGTAAGTGATCTGAACTGACCTGAAAATAAAAATAATACAGATGTGCATTATCTGGAAATGTTAATAGGACCGGCTTGGTCCATTAATATGTTCAGTTTTATCACAGGAGTACTACAAAGTATTATGAGGCTATTATAGTTTATAAAAAAAAAGCTATATAGGTAAGATTCTGCACAATATTATTTATTACTACAATATGGGCTGGAATGAACCATAAATCCACATCTAGAGTCACAAACCAGATCACATTTGTAAGAATATAACTATATGTTTGCTGTTTTGAGTGGATGCACAGTACTCTAGAGGTTCTGATAGGAGCCTTGCGTCATTTGTAATCAGAGCTGATATTTATCAAAACATCATTTAAAAGAGCGTCCCGGAATAGGGAAGAGGTCACAGGGCACACAGGACAGTCATGTCTTACAATAAGCAAAAATATATGTCAGGGTGAACACACATACAAAAATATAAACAAGCAATCAATACATATATGATAGGTTACAATAATATGGTAAGCAATTAAATTAAACATCCGAGCACATTTCCTAGAAAGGGAGAAAGAGGTCCCTGCTCCAAAGTTATACATTCTACATTGTGCTTCACAGTGCAATGCCCCCCATATACATCAACGTGTGTTTAAATGCACAACAACATTTTTAGGTTATAATCCACACTGCTGTGTGGAATATTTAGTACATAACAGTCCATTTAGTACATTCAGTACTTTTCATTTACATGGTTACAGACAATATGAAGACGTAACAGTGAATAAAGTTCCCAACATGGTCTACTACATGTTCTAAGGTTAAAACCCTTAGATACAGAGATTTTCAAATACTACTCTTTCTTTATCATAGGACATCTCAAACAATCTGTACTTGGGCAAAATGTTTAGAATTAAAATTTCTTCAGTTCTCCATCCTCTCATTTCAAAAATAATTTCATAAATAAAATCAGTGTGACTAAATACAAGTACATTGTTTAAATTGAAACCTGACAGTAATAGAAGAGGAAACCCACAGTATTTTACATTTACAAAGTTTTATACATTTATCCCAAAGTCCCTTACCTTATTTTAATGCTTGGTGGTTTCCTAGTTACTAGTCAAACTAATGAGAAAAATGTAAGTCTTACCAAGAAGACTTTATTAGACAATACATTTCACTTCTTACCTTTGGGGAAAGGTTTTACAAAATATCAAAGTACAGATAACCAAGATGTCCAATCTAATAAGAAAGATCAAAGACCATGGCACAGCTGTAAATACTACACACATTTCTCCTGTAGAAATTGGTATGTTTACAGATCGGTATATATATGTTTTCTTCCTTTTTCCAATAGATCCCTGTGTGGTGTAACTAAACTGATAAAGACCCATGTGAATTTAATGAACTAGAAAATTACTGTAATGGGAGACATAACAATTAAAGCTTTTTTTAAAGAATTCAAAGTAATATTTCCTTACCTGCTGTAAAATAATAGTTGTTTTAAATATACAGTATAGCGATCAATTACTATGTTATTTGAATGTGTAATTGAAAGAATTATATTACCTCATATTTTCCAAATGAAATTAGTGGGATACGTCTGGCTTTGACTGTACTACCATCTATCTGAACAGCTGTAAAAGAGGCATCATTGTTAGAGGAGCAATATTTTTATTGTTTATTTACATACCTAGCATATATAAATATCACCTTACATAAGGAAACCATTCTTTCTCTAACACATTTTATCATCATAGGACTTAAACATGCCCTCTTGTATTGAGAAGGAGTGAAGCTACTGGACAAAAGCCAAAGTTTCCAGAAGTTACACTTCCCCCATTTCCTAGAAACATTGAAATGATAAAAACTGTCTGCTACAGACTGGACAGGACGTGGCAACGTTAATGAAAAAATTGCATAAAAAGTTCTGGACGGCAAAAAGAACGACCTGTTCAGAATGTGCTTCTGTCATTTCACATCTGATTGCTATATGTTAAAAGGTAATAATAAGTTCTGAAACCCTCTGCTGTTCCATCTATTCCCACTCCTTGCATCATCTCATCTCCACGACCAGTTCACACTGTATCCTTTATCTGTCAGATCAAAACGAGCACTTTCAACAGAGGGTCCATCATCATCTGGTGTACTAGTGTAGTAGCACGATAAATCATGAAAACACTGAGGAAATACAGAGAACAGAATATAAGTCCCTGCACATTAAAGGATTTTTAGTCTTGCAAAATAAAGTGTTGCAATCTGCTCTTTTTCTTCCTCTTTTTGTATATTTTGTCTTATATATTCGCAGATCTTTGCACCTCTTACCCTAGGGTCATAGAATTAGATATATTAGTGCCTATACTAAATATTGGATATATCTGAACTCTGCAATGGTTAGAATAGTTGATGTACAAAAATGAAGCGATTGTTATAAATTTGCGATGTGAGGAAGGACATTTGGTGCACCAATGGAATAGTCAGCCAACGGAACACAGTGTATCTGTTGGTAATGTATAATTGGCGGCGAGCATCCTATTTAGTGGCTCCAGCTTCACAAAGTAAAAAGAAATGTTGGATATTTTGGAGTTCTTGGTATCTCCAAAACAGTTTATTACAAATACCAAAAATCAGACTTATTTCCAGCTATCCATTTGGAATGGGTGCTGGAGCAGGATAGTTTTCTACAGGCTTTAAAAGAGACATGGCTTGTTCTTGCTGGGGCCGGTCAAGTCGAACAGCCCTGGATATAGCACTAAGTACTGCACATTTACACTAATGGACATAGACAGCAAGGAAATTGTTAACTTAAAATAGACCAGTTAGGACCAGGCAAGTCTTTGGTTGGCAGGAGAGGAGTACATAAAAGTTGCCTTTCTGATCTACATTCTAAAAATGTTGATGTTGGACTATTTATCACTGACGGCAGTTGAAATTTGCAATTAATGAAAGACAATTATTCCCATATTTACCACAATTTGATATCTGGCATATAAGTAAGAGCTTTAAAAAAAAAAGAACAGCAGCAAGCACATGAGCTAATTTCTGTGTATTGCTTGGTGGATAACTCCCATCATCAACCATTTTGGTTCTGCACCAGAAATTATCAAGGGAATCCTGACCTGCTTGTGACCAAGTGAGAATCTCATTTAGATCACATGTCAAATAAACATAGTTCCCTAAAAATTTTGTGTGTCCAAAATGTGAACAAAGCGACTATCCAAAAAGAAGAAAGACGAAACTCCTTGGATACTAAAGGGAGACAAGGCACTTGATGTATTGAAATGCATTATTTCTGCACCTCAGTTAATAAAAGACATTCGAATGATCAATAAATTCTGCCACACAGGATCACTGGAGGTTTATCATAGTAAAATTCTTAGAGGGTATCTAAAAAAATTCTCCAAGAGGATATCATATGGCCTAGATGGTATGATGGCAAGAACAAGATTGACAGCAATCTCACATAACAGAAATGTTAACAGAGAACAGGCTACCATTCATCACCCATCAGGATCCTCACTAAGCAAAAGAAATATTGGATCGCTAAACCAACCTATGTAGAGATAAATGATAACAGTTATAGATATAATGAGGAAAGCAGTGATGGTTTTGCAAGGCACTTCGGTTACTGATTGGAGATCTCTGTCAGCACAATATCCAAAAAAACATTGCGCCAAAGTGGTCATTTCCAAACACAAGTCAAGATTTGCATTGCATTGAATTTTATTGCTGTGATGTACCAAATATGTGGAGCTTTTCATAAAGTAACTTTTTTGATTAATAGTCCTTTTCCTCTGTTCTTCGATTACTGCAATAAGGAATAGTTACATTTTTCAGTGAATTATTAATTTAAGGGATTGTTCACTCAAAAGTGCTAGGGATTGCAGCGAACACGTGGCCCATTAGGTGTACACTAAATTACTCACCTATATTATATGCTCGCACACATATTCTGTATAGTACAGGGAATTTAAGACCTAGGGGCATATATAAAGGTTTGTTACATTTTTCACCACCGTTACTTTTTGCCAAATTTGGAATTATCGCAACCATTGGTGAAAAGTCATTATCGCCACCTTTCGCCATTCCATATTTCGCCATATATCACTGTGTAACCACTTGATCATATTATAAATGGGCGAAAAGTGTTTTATTGCGTTAGTTCAGCCTTCAAATTGCTAACTCTGAGGTGGCGAAAACGCATAAGTGGCCGTTTATCTAACCTGCCAATGGGTCCATGGAAGGTGTCAGTACATTGTGGTGTTTTCTCAATACTAATAAGTAACAGGGGGTGTTGGACTATTTTCAGCATTTACTGTGATATGATCTGAGATTTCCGATTTCCTAAGTCGCTTTTTTAAGGTTCCTATTTTAACTCTTTACCAATAAAGTCAAATGGGGGTCTAAGGGACATATTTATAAAGGGCATTATTTTCGCTAGACTTCACTGCAATTTTTAAAGCTTTCCTTAATTTCCTTAAAGTCGAAATTACGTGCCAAAACACAATAATGCTGAAAAAGTTCAGCGCCTATAATGGTAAATAGGTAATGGCTTTTTAGGGGTGGCTTTTTAAGGTATGTGCAAATTGGTTAAACTCACTGAACATCTATCTTTCTTATTTAAAAATAGCCTTTTAAGATATAGCTCCGTGCCATGACAGTCTCCGACTTTTCCATGTCCTTTGCATTGTACGCGATGCGCACACAGTGCAAAGGAGCGTTGATGCGTCGGAGATGTTAGAGAAGCCGGCACTGGAGCTACTGCGGTAAGTTCTTCCTCCTCTTAAGCCATAAGACATAGTCATTTACCTCCCGTTTTTCAGTTAAACAGAAAAAAAGAAACTTAGAAAGTCAGTGGACATACCCTTTAATAACATACCAGCAAGGTAGAGATTCAAAACAGTGACTCAAAAAGAGCTGAACATTTAAGCACAAATATAAAATCAATACTTTTATTGTAGGTAAGAAATCATCTTCCTTCAAACTATACAGAGCAGATAGAGACACCGGTACAGTAAACTGAGTAAGACATCCTACCTTCCTACCATGCTGTGGAGCCACAGGACAGAGAAGGACGGAGCTCATGCGCAGCGTTTCTTACTTACTGCACTCCCCATCTTTTGTGCGCTGGAATGTGCAGAAGCAGTGAGAGAGAGACTAATGTTCACTTGATCTCCCTCTGCTACGGACAGCTGCTCACTTTCTCAAGGGCTGGATTTTAAAAAGTGGAGCAGTGTGCCATATGTTCTCCACCACTGACATAGGGCAAGGACCTGAACTGCTAAGTCTTTCCACCCTTTGTTTTTCTTAGTTCTTTACTTTAACCTGAAGTTTCCATTTCTGCTCTGGTCCTTGCTTCTGGATTTGTAATGGGGCCAATAGGAAGTCGCTATGCAAGGCCTTGTTGCTGATGGATCAAGGGAGGTGGAGGGACTGGAGCAGCAAAGGAAAATTTAGGGTCCTTAACTAAGAAGAACCAGGGGTGCATGTCTAGAAGTTAAGGTCGCAACCCTGGGTACAATGCGTGGTGGAGAAGAGGGGGGAGCGAGGGTCTTAACTAAGAAGAACCCAGGGGTGCATGTCTAGAAGTTAAGGTCGGAACCCTGGGTACAATGCGTGGTGGAGGGAGGCGGGACGGGAGCGAGGGTCCTTAACTAAGAAGATCCCAGGGGTGCATGTCTAGAAGTTAAGGTCGCAACCCTGGGTACAATGCGTGGGGGAGAGAGGCGGAGAGCGAGGGTCCAACTAAGAAGAACCCAGGGGTGCATGTTAGAAGTTAAGGTCCCAATCCTGGGTACAATGCGGGGTGGAGAAGAGGAGGGAGCGAGGGTCCTTAACTAAGAAGAACCCAGTGGTGCATGTCTAGAAGTTAAGGTCGCAACCCTGGGTACAATGCGTGGTGGAGAAGAGGCGGAGAGCGAGGGTCCTTAACTAAGAAGAACCCAGTGGTGCATGTCTAGAAGTTAAGGTCGCAACCCTGGGTAAAATGCGTGGTGGAGAAGGGGCGGGGAGCGAGGGTCCTTAACTAAGAAGAACCTAGGGGTGCATGTCTAGAAGTAAGGTCGCAACCTGGGTACAATGCGTGGTGGGAAGAGGCGGGGAGCAGGGTCCTTAACTAAGAAGAACCTAGGAGTGCATGTTAGAAGTTAAGGTCGCAACCCTGGGTACAATGCTTGGTGGAGAGAGGGCGGGGAGCATGGGTCCTTATCTAAGAAGAACCCAGGGGTGCATGTCTAGAAGTTAAGGTCGCCACCCTGGTACAATGCGTGGTGGAGAAGAGGCGGAGAGCGAGGGTCCTTAACTAAGAGAACCCAGGGGTGCATGTCTGAAGTTAAGGTCACAACCCTGGGTACAATGCGTGGTGGAGAAGAGGCGGGGAGCGAGGGTCCTTAACTAAGAAGAAACGAGGGGTGCATGTCTAGAAGGTAAGGTCGCAATCCTGGGGTACAATGCGGGTGGGAAGAAGAGGCGGGGAGCGAGGGTCCTTAACAAGAAGAACCAGGGGTGCATGTCTGAAGTTAAGGTCGCAATTCCTGGGTACAATGCATTGCGACCTTAACTTCTAGACATGCACCCCTCGGTTCTTCTTAGTTAAGGACCCTCGCTCCCCGCCTCTTCTCCACCACGCATTGTACCCAGGGTTGTGACCTTAACTTCTAGACATGCACCCCTGGGTTCTTCTTAGTTAAGGAGTCGCAACCTGGTACAATGCGTGGTGGAGAAGAGGCGAGAGCAGGGTCCTTAACTAAGAAGAACCCAGGGTTGCATGTCTAAAGTTAAGTCGCAGTTCGTAGTTCGTAAACAAACCGAACTTCAGTTCGGCTATCTCTACCTGTTTGTCTAGGCTCCATTAGAGGAATTGTCATTGGTATAATGGTCGATCCAAAGGACAATTCTCTAACGTGTGCTAGACAATTCTCTAATGTGAGCAAGGTTTGAGATTACATTGCATTGATTATTTTTGGAAATATATTGCATAAAATGGTTTTTATATTATGAGAAAAAAAGAGGATAACTAAATAGGAACTTTGGGCAGCATTTATAAAGGGTCAATATTGACAATTTTCAAAATTACATACTTCCTAAAATTCTAAAGCGTCATCATTTATACATAAAGATCAGGTTCCATGGTGTATTTAAATTTGCTTACCTTTATTATTTTTTTTTGTGTAAATGGAAGATGCTACTGTATCTTAGAGAGTCTGTACACGTTTAAAACCTTGGGGATAAATATCGATCTTACACACAAAGGAATAATTCTATCAGTCATATAAATCTGGATGAATTTGACTTACTGCTATGCATATAAAGTGTCCTAGATGAATACAGACAATCTTCACAAATTACTATATAATTTCAAAATTGTTTCAGGCCTCCAGAAGATGATTTCAAATAATCTTTAAAATTTAAGAGATCTGTAGGTCAAATAGACCTGTATCAGGATTTACAAGTTGATGGATTTGTGATGATTCATGGGATGTGCAGAAAGCAAACCCATCTTTGGTTCTGGAATAGGGAAAATGATGCATCAAAAAACAGACTGATTATTGCACTCGGGTCTGTGTAAAGTGTTTGTTTTAGATCCTTAATATATTAACGCAACCTCAGGAGATGAACATATAATGATGTAGGGAATATGAAGAAATACTAAGGTATAAATTAGTAATGTTTAAATAAATAAATAATGTTTGTATTTAAAAAAAAAATCTCTAAAAAAAAACGGTTTTGTTATATTTACATAGTTACTTTTGAAAAACTATGACATTTTTAGGGCCAATTCAGTTTTGAGGTTGAAAACTTAAGGTTGAAGTTGAAAACTTAGTTATATGTCGAAAGTCTTTGTACTTTGAACCAACAAATTTCAAAGTGTTTACTAGGTTGGGGTCAAGACTTCAGCACATATTTATTGATGATTGGTGATGAAAACTATAGTGTAGATAAAAAATACATGCTGTATTTCCAACTGACCATATGTGACTGTTACATTAATTTTAAAACTGCATTAATGTATCCATCCCTTCATATTCCCTTTAAAGTCTGTCTTTTTATATACTATGTGTGTTTTTTTAAGGCCATCTTGATTTCGATGTCTCACACTGTATACAATGGGGGGGAACAATGGGGGGACAACAACATAGAAAGAGAAATAAGCTTATTTGCATTTGAGTGACTTCCACTAGGAGGAACCACATAAATAGCAATCAATGTACCAAAATATATGCCACAAACGCTTAGATGAGAACTACATGTAGACAAAGCTTTCTTTCTCCCAGAGCTGGATGACATCTGAAGATTGTAATGAAGATATGGACGTATGTTACAAAAATGTATCCTAGAGGAAACACAGCTAAAGGAGCACCAAGTACAGTTTGTTCAATTTCCACAGCGATGTGTCTGAGCAAGAAAGTTGAAGAATCGGCCAAAAGTCACAAAGAAATGATTTATTATGTTTTGACTGCAGAAATCTAATTTGTTTATCATTGTTACTGTTACAAAGGAAACAGTGAAACTTGAAAACCAAGATGTAATAACAAGCCAAAGCTGGAGCTGATTATCCATGATAGATGTATATCTCAAAGGGTTGCATATAGCCAAAATCTGTCATAGGACATCACTGTAAGAAGAAGACATTCAGTGGTAACTGCTGTAACGAAGAACTGAAACTGGACTATGCAAGCTGTAAAGCTGATGGTTATTCCTCCCACCGAATAACATGTAACATATTAGGAACAATATTGTGCTGAGAATTATGTACATAGGGAGAGGTGAACTGAGGAAAAGAACATGGGTGTTTAAGGTTTTGACTAAAGTGCCAGTGCAGTGATCATTACATTTCCTGTTAGAGTCAAAACATACAAAATAAGAATCAATAGCATGATGGGTATCTTGAAATTGGGATCAATATAAAGCCAGAAGATGGACCTTTGGATTCTGGTCTTGTTTTCTCGTCCATCATCTTTTGATGAAAAACTCAAGTCTGTCAGTGTGTTCTTGCCTAGAATAACATAATGATACAAAATAAAAACTATAATCACCCAATAGTTTATGATATTTATTTATTAACAGTAGATTTCTAATGTTAACAACAATTCTACAAATAGAATAGTTTGCATTTGTGATTCAACTCCTTTGCTTGGGATGGATAGAATAACGGTATTACTGTATCAAGACCAAAAACTGTTTAGTTAAACACGCATAGATATTTAGAGCGATTCTGCACATTCAATCGAATCGATCAAAATATTGATAACGCTGTTTTGAAAATTGATTATGCTGTTTTTTTACTGATAGCTCTACGATATTAAAGGGTATCTCCACTGGTTTTGGTAAACTTTTGGAATCCATTTCTATTGAAGAACGGGAGGTAAAGGAGCGCCTTACCTTCCGTTCTTCAATAGAACACACAGGAGCCAGGAGAGAAGGTAAGAACTTACCCGCTCGCTCTCTCCCCCGGCGCTTGGTCTGACAGGTCCCGACGGACCTTGTCTTCTATGCGCATAGATCGCGCATGTGCATAGAAGACAAGGTCCGTCGGGACCGTCAGACTACGCGCGGGGGAGCGAGCGGGGTAAGTTCTTACCTTCTTCCTGGCTCCTGTGTTTCTATTGAAGAACGGAAGGTAAGGCACAGCTCCTTTACCTCCCGTTCTTCAATAGAAATGGATTCCGAAAAGTTACCAAAACCAGTGGAGATACCTTTAAGCAGTTTATTAAAAAAATTATTATTGGGCCAGTTGAGAAATTCTCCCATCTTCAAGTCACCATCTCCTTCAGTTTCAAGAGGAAATCTGAGAAAAGATCAGTGGCACAAGTTGGGGATGTTTTCTTCCAAATGGTCTCTGGGGGAATCTCCCTGTGAATGGTAAATTAAAATTGGTAAATGTATCATTGCTTAGGAATGAAAAAAAGATACACCAGTAATTTCCATGCATAGATAGAAATTGCTGTGGACCTAAGAAGCACGTCTGCACATAGGAGACGTACCAGTATGATGCAGTGAGCAACTGTTTAATAGACTTTTGTTTCAAAAAGTTCCAGTATATGATATACAATAAAGTAAAAAAAACTTTCTAGATTTTGATAAAAGGTAGTTTTAGCTTCAGAGAGGAAAGAATTTGTCGAGTTTCGTTCCAACAGCAGTTCTGATTCTAACCAAATAATAATTTTTTTTAATTTTCAATATTCTGTTGTATTTTTTAGATCAACTGGACTTGAAGTTTAGTTCTTGATCTATCTAATTGAATACAACAGATATACATTTTACATTTTCAAATGGAATTTTCGAAGTTTCGATTGTTTATTGATTATAATGACTGTACAAACACAGGAACATGTTAGGGCAATAGTAAATAAGAACCACACGAAGCAGTGTGGCAAAAGAAGTGATCCAACCAGATAGGTAAGGTCGCAGCACTCCACCTTATTAGGAGCGCTCCGGAGGTAGGGCACCATAGATCTTGTTGGAAGGTACTTTTTTGCATGGTATTTGGGCAAATCAGTATATATTTGTACAGGCAAATGGAGCATATGTATGGGTATGATACCTAACATTCAGTGTGTTTGAGTCCGGGGACCGCATGTACCAGCCATTTTTGTTTGTTGGTGTGTTTACTGGTGGGGGAGGGAGAGGGGTTAGGAGGCTACTGTATGTTTAATCCGGCGTTATATGCGGGCCACTTGCACTAATATGGTCAGAGTGATGATACTGTGCCGCTTTATGTTATGGGCGAGAACATAGGCACTACCCATAATGATACGGTCAATATATCCAAGGGTAAGTGATCTGAACTGACCTGAAAATAAAATAATACAGATGTGCATTATCTGGAAATTGTTTATATAGGACCGGCTTGGTCCATTAATATGTTCAGTTTTATCACAGAGAGACTACAAAGTATTATGAGGCTATTATAGTTTATAAAAATAAGCTATATAGGAAGATTCTGCACAATATTTATTTATTACTACAAATAGGGGCTGAATGAACCATAAATCCACTATCTAGAGTCACACACCAGATCATTTGTAAGAATATAATACTATTGTTTGCTTGTTTGAGTGGATGCACAGTACTCTAGAGGTTCTGATAGGAGCCTTGCTGTCACTTTGTAATCAGAGCTGATATTTATCAAACCATCATTTAAAAGAGGCGTCCAGGAATAGGGAAGAGGTAGCTCAGGGCACACAGGACAGTCATGTCTTACAATAAAGCAAATATTATGTCAGGGTGAACACACATACAAAAATATAAACAAGCAATCAATACATATATGATAGGTTAACTAATATGGTAAGCAATTAAATTAAACAATCCGAGCACATTTCCTAGATAAGTTGAGAAAGAGGTCCCTGCTCCAAAGATATACATTCTCACATTGTGCTTCACAGTGCAATGCCCCCCATATACATCAACGTGTGTTTAAATGCACAACAACATTTTTAGGTTATAATCACACTGCTGTGTTGGATATTTAGTACATAACAGTCCATTTAGTACATTACAGTACTTTTCATTTACATGGTTTACAGACAATATGAAGACGTAATCAGTGAATAAGTTCCCAACATGGTCTACTAATGTTCTAAGGTTAAAACCCTTAGATACAGGATTTTCAAATACTACTCTTTCTTTATTATAGGACATCTCAAACAATCTGTACTTGGGCAAAATGTTTAGAATTAAAAATTTCTTCAGTTCTCCATCCTCTCATTAAAATAATTTCATAAATAAAATCAGTGTGACTAAATACAAGTACATTGTTTAAATTGAAACCTGACAGTAATAGAAGAGGAAACCCACAGTATTTTACATTTACAAAGTTTTATCATTTATCCCAAAGTCCCTTACCTTATTTTAATGCTTGGTGGTTTCCTAGTTACTAGTCAAACTAATGAGAAAAATGTAAGTCTTACCAAGAAGACTTTATTAGACAATACATTCACTTCTTACCTTTGGGGAAAGGTTTTACAAAATATCAAAGTACAGATAACAAGATGTCCAATCTAATAAATGAAAAGTCAAAGACCATGGCACAGCTGTAAATACTACACACATTTCTCCTGTAGAAAATGGTATGTTTACAGATCGCGTATATATATGTTTTCTTCCTTTTTCCAAATAGATCCCTTGGGTGTAACTAAACTGATAAAGACCCATGTGAATTTAATGTAACTAGAAATTACTGTAAGGGAGACATAACAATTAAAGCTTTTTTTAAAGAATTCAAAGTAATATTTTACCTTACCTGCGTAAAATAATAGTTTTAAATATACAGTATAGCGATCAATACTTGTTATTTGAATGTTGTAATTGAAAGAATTATATTACCTCATATTTTCCAAATGAAATTAGTGGGATACGTCTGGCTTTGACTGTACTACCATCTATCTGAACAGCTGTAAAAGAGGCATCATTGTTAGAGGAGCAATATTTTTATGTTTATTTTACATACCTAGCATATATAAATATCACCTTACATAAAGGAAACCATTCTTTCTCTAACGTACATTTTATCATCATAGGACAAACATGCCCTCTGTATTGAGAAGGGATGAAGCTACTGGACAAAAGCCAAAGTTTCCAGAAGTTACACTTCCCCCATTTCCTAGAAACATTGAAATGAAAAAAACTGTCTGCTACAGACTGGACAGGACGTTGGCAACGTTAATGAAAAAATTGCATAAAAAGTTCTGGACGGCAAAAAGAACGACCTGTTCAGAATGTGCTTCTGTCATTTCACATCTGATTGCTATATGTTAAAAGGTAATAATAAGTTCTGAAACCCTCTGCTGTTCATCTTTCCCACTCCTCTGCATCATCTTCATCTCCACACACGTTCACACTGATCTCTTACTGTCAGATCCAAAACGAGCACTTTCAACAGAGGGTCCATCATCATCTGGTGTACTAGTAGTAGCCCGATTAAATCATGAAAACACTGAGGAAATACAGAGAACAGAATATAAGTCCCTGCACATTAAAGGATTTTTAGTCTTGCAAAATAAAGTGTTGAATCTGCTCTTTTCTCTCTCTTTTTGGTATATTTTGTCTTATATATTCGCAGATTCTTTGCACCTCTTACCCACTAGGGTCATAGAATTAGAATATACTTAGTGCCCTATACTAAATATTTGGATATATCTGAACTCTGCAATGGTGTAGAATAGTTGATGTAACAAAATGAAGCGATTGTCATAAATTTGCGATGTGAGGAAGGACATTGTGTGCACCAATGGAATAGTCAGCCAACGGACACAGTGTATCTGTTGGTAATGTATAATTGGCGGCGAGCATCCTATTTAGTGGCTCCAGCTTCACAAAAGTAAAAGAAATGTTGGATATTTTGGAGTTCTTGGTATCTCCAAAACAGTTTATTACAAATACCAAAAATCAGACTTATTTCCAGCTATCCATTTGGAATGGGTGCTGGAGCAGGATAGTTTTCTACAGGCTTTAAAAGAGACATGGCTTGTTCTTGCTGGGGCCGGTCAAGTCGACAGCCCTGGATATAGCACTAAGTACTGACATTTACACTAATGGACATAGACAGCAAGGAAATTGTTAACTTAAAATAGACCAGTTAGGACCAGGCAAGTCTTTGGTTGGCATGGAGAGGAGTACATTTAAAAGTTGCCTTTCTGATCTACATCTAAAAATGTTGATGTTGGACTATTTATCACTGACAGGCACGTTGAAATTTGCAAATTAATGAAAGACAATTATTCCATATTTACCATCAATTTGATATCTGGCATATAAGTAAGAGCTTTAAAAAAAAAAGAACAGCAGCAAGCACATGAGCTAATTTCTGTGTTATTGCTTGGTGGATAACTCCCATCATCAACCATCTTTGGTTCTGCACCAGAAATTATCAAGGGAATCCTGACCTGCTTGTGACCAAGTGAGAATCTCATTTAGATCACATGTCAAATAAACATAGTTTCCCTAAAAATTGTTGTGTCCAAAATGTGAAACAAGCGACTATCCAAAAAGAAGAAAGACGAAACTCCTTGGATACTAAAGGGAGACAGGCACTTGATGTATTGAAATGCATTATTTCTGCACCTCAGTTAATAAAAGACATTCGAATGATCAATAAATTCTGCCACACAGGATCACTGGAGGTTTATCATAGTAAAATTCTTAGAGGGATCTAAAAAAATTCTCCAAGAGGATATCATATGGCCTAGATGGTATGATGGCAAGAACAAGATTGACAGCAATCTCACATAACAGAAATGTTAACAGAGAACAGGCTACCATTCATCACCCATCAGGATCCTCACTAAGCAAAAGAAATATTGGATCGCTAAACCAACCTATGTAAGATAAATGATTAACATGTTATAGATATAATGAGGAAAGCAGTGATGGTTTTTGCAAGGCACTTCGGTTACTGATTGGAGATCTCTGTCAGCACAAATCCAAAAAAACATTGCCCAAAGTGGTCATTTCCAAACACAAGTCAAGATTTGCATTGCATTGAATTTATTGCTGTGATGTACCATATGTGGAGTTTTCATAAAGTAACTTTTTTGATTAATAGCTCCTTTCCTTCTGTTCTCGATTACTGCAATAAAGGAATAGTTACATTTTTCAGTGAATTATTAATTTAAGGGATTGTTCACTCAAAATGTGCATAGGGATTGCAGCGAACACGTGGCCATTAGGTGTACACTAAATTACTCACCTATATTATATGCTCGCACACATATTCTGTATAGTACAGGGAATTTAAAGACCTAGGGGCATATTTATAAAGGTTTGTTACATTTTTCACCACCGTTACTTTTTGCCAAATTTGGAATTATCGCAACCATTGGTGAAAAGTCATTATCGCCACCTTTCGCCATTCCATATTTCGCCATATATCACTGTCAACCACTTGATCATATTTATAAAATGGGCGAAAAGTGTTTTATTGCGTTAAGTTCAGCCATTCAAATTGAACTCTGAGGTGGCGAAAACGCATAAGTGGCCGTTTATCTAACCTGCCAATGGGTCCATGGAAGGTGTCAGTACATTGTGGAGTGTTTCTCAATACTAAAAATCAGGGGGGGTGTTGGACTATTTTCAGCATTTACTGTGATATGATCTGAGATTTCCGATTTTCCTAAGATCGCTTTTTTAAGGTTCCTATTTTAACTCTTTACCAATAAAGTCAAATGGGGGTCTAAGGGACATATTTATAAAGGGCATTATTTTCGCTAGACTCACTGCAATTTTTAAAGCTTTCCTTAATTTTCCTTAAAGTCGAAAATTACGTGCCAAAACACTAATAATGCTGAAAAAGTTCAGCGCCTATAATTGTAAATAGGTAATGGCTTTTTAGGGGTGGCTTTTTAAGGTAGTGTCAAATTGGTTAATACTCACTGAACATCTATCTTTCTTATTTAAAAATAGCCTTTTAAAGTATATAGCTCCAGTGCCATGACAGTCTCCGACCTTTTCACTGCTTTGCATTGTACGCGCATGCGCACACAGTGCAAAGGGCGTTGATGCGTCGGAGACTGTTAGAGAAGCCGGCACTGGAGCTATCTGCGGTAAGTTCTTCCTCCTCTTAAGCCATAAGACATAGCTCATTTACCTCCCGTTTTTCAGTTAAACAGAAAAAAAGAAACTTAGAAAGTCAGTGGACATACCCTTAATACCATTACCAGCAAGGTAGAGATTCAAAACAGTGACTCAAAAAGAGCTGAACATTTAAGCACAAATATAAAATCAATTTACTTTTATTGTAGGTAAGAAATCATCTTTCCCTTCAAACATACAGAGCAGAGAGTAGAGACACCGGTACAGTAAACTGAGTAATTTGACATTCCTTACCTCCTACCATGCTGTGGAGCCACCGGACAGAGAAGGACTGAGAGCTCTGCGCAGCAGTTTCTTACTTACTGCACTCCCCATCTTTGTCGCGTGGAAGTGCAGAAGCAGTGAGAGAGAGACTAATGTTCACTTGATCTCCCTTGCTACGGACAGCTGCTTCACTTTCTCAAGGGTGGATTTAAAAAGTGGAGCAGTGGTGCCATATGTTCTCCACCACTGACATAGGGCAAGGACCGAACTGCTAAGTCTTCCACCCTTTGTTTTTCTTAGTTCTTTACTTTAACCTGAAGTTTCCATTCTGCTCTGGTCCTTGCTTCTGGATTTGTAATGGGGCCAATAGGAAGTCGCTATGCAAGGCCTTGTTGCTGATGGATCAAGGGAGGTGGAGAGGCTGGAGCAGCAAAGGAAAATTTAGGGTCCTTAACTAAGAAGAACCCAGGGGTGCATGTCTAGAAGTTAAGTCGCAACCCTGGGTACAATGCGTGGGGGAGAAGAGGCGGGGAGCGAGGGTCCTTAACTAAGAAGAACCCAGGGGTGCATGTCGAAGTTAAGGTCGGAACCTGGGTACAATGCGTGGTGGAGAGGAGGCGGGGAGCGAGGTCCTTAACTAAGAAGATCCCAGGGGTGCATGTCTAGAAGTTAAGGTCGCAACCCTGGGTACAATGCGTGGGGGAGAAGAGGCGGAGAGCGGAGGTCCTAACTAAGAAGAACCCAGGGGTGCATGTCTAGAAGTTAAGGTCCCATCCTGGGTACAATGCGTGGTGGAGAAGAGGCGGGAGCGAGGGTCCTTAACTAAGAAGAACCCAGTGGTGCATGTCTAGAAGTTAAGGTCGCAACCCTGGGTACAATGCGTGGTGGAGAAGAGGCGGAGGAGAGCGGGTCCTTAACTAAGAAGAACCCAGTGGTGCATGTCTAGAAGTTAGGTCGCAACCGGGTAAAATGCGTGGTGGAGAAGGGGCGGGGAGCGAGGGTCCTTAACTAAGAAGAACCTAGGGGTGCATGTCTAGAAGTTAAGGTCGCAACCTGGGTACAATGCGTGGTGGAGAAGAGGCGGGGAGCGAGGGTCCTTAACTAAGAGAAACCTAGGAGTGCATGTCTAGAAGTTAAGGTCGCAACCCTGGGTACAATGCTTGGTGGAGAAGAGGCGGGGAGCATGGGTCCTTATCTAGAAGAACCCAGGGGTGCATGTCTAGAAGTTAAGTCGCCACCCTGGGTACAATGCGTGTGGGAGAAGGCGGGAGAGCGAGGGTCCTTAACTAAGAAGAACCAGGGGTGCATGTCTAGAAGTTAAGGTCCAACCCTGGGTACAAGCGTGGTGGAGAAGAGGCGGGGAGTCGAGGGGGACCTTAACTTCTAGACATGCACCCCTGGGTTCTTCTTAGTTAAGGACCCTCGCTCTCCGCCTCTTCTCCACCACGCATTGTACCCAGGGTGGCGACCTTAACTTCTAGACATGCACCCCTGGGTTCTTCTTAGATAAGGACCCATGCTCCCCGCCTCTTCTCCACCAAGCATTGTACCCAGGGTTGCGACCTTAACTTCTAGACATGCACTCCTAGGTTCTTCTTAGTTAAGGACCCTCGCTCCCCGCCTCTTCTCCACCACGGGGGTTGCATGTCTAGAAGTTAGGTCAAAAATCGCAATCCTGGGTACAATGCGTGGTGGAGAAGAGGCGGGGAGCGAGGGTCCTTAACTAAGAAGAACCCAGGGGTGCATGTCTAAAGTTAAGGTCGCAATCCTGGGTACAATGCGTGGTGGAGAAAGGGCGGAGAGCGAGGGTCCTAACTAAGAAGAACCCAGGGGTGCATGTCTAGAAGTTAAGGTGCAACCCTGGGTACAATGCGTGGTGGAGAAGAGGCAGAGCGAGGGTCCTTAACTAAGAAGAACCCAGGGGTGCATGTCTAGAAGTTAAGGTCGCAACCTGGGTACAATGCGTGGTGGAGAAGAGGCGGAGAGCAGGGTCCTTAACTAAGAAGAACCCAGGGTGCATGTCTAAAGTTAAGGTCGCAGCCCAGAATTCAAGTATAGATGCATCTTCTCCCAAAGTGTAACCAAACCAACTAGAAATTCTTAGTTATAATAAATAAATAAAGTGCTATGAATCTAAAGTGTACAAATTCAGTGCTAAAAATTTAAAAAATAAATAGAATATAAATGATTTAACGCTAGGAAAGGAGTACCCCTGGAACCATGAACTATAAAAAGACATAAAAACACATAAAAGAATAATCATTAATAAATACCATTAACTAGATATTATACAAAAAGTACACTAGTTAACAAAATGAAACTGATTAAACCATGTATAATCCCACATCATATTTTCTGTCTGTTATATAGAAAGTTATTTCTGTCCTACTTTCAGCTAAAAAAAGAACCACAATGCTAAAAAATGAGTCTATTTTAAAATACAGAAAAGAGGAAGAACTTGATTAAGGGCTCGTTCACACTAGAAAACTGACAGTAACGCACAGCATGTGTTTCTGTCAGTTTTATCCATTTTTTTCATACATTGTAACCATTTTAACAATGAGTATTCCATAGATTTCTTATAGAAAATGCATGAAAATTGGACAGAATGCTGCATGCAGTGTGTTTTTTAAACGGACTGGAACGGAACGGATTATAACACAGCAGGTTGGAACAATATATGAAATCCTATGGGTTTTACTGTCTGTCCATTTTTTTAAACGCACCTGTGTTTGAAAACGGTACAAACTGATTAGTGTGAACGAGCCTAAGGTCTTTGGGGCAACTGTATGAAGTTCCTTGATCCAACTTGCTTCCTCTGAAGCAATGCTTTCTGTCTACCATTCCTTCCTTTGGTTAATATGATCATACTGTTGGATTCAATTAGATCAACTGGACTTGAAATGTAGTTCTTGAAGACGTTTCGCTAGTCATCCGACTGGCCTTCTCAATTCAGAATGACTTGTACAAGAATCTGTGGCCAATTATGTACCCTGGAAAATCCCATTAGCATATCACAGCCAGGTGTTAAGGGAGTGATTAGATAGTGGCTAAGGTGTTATAGGAACACCCAGAGTAAGGTGTCAAAACAGCATTGTACATGGCAGACAGTTGGTGTCGAACCCCCCACCTCTATTAGGCTTGGTTTCTTTATTTTCACAAAATGGCCAGTCGGATGACTAGCGAACGTCTTCAAGAACTACATTTCAAGTCCAGTTGATCTAATTGAATACAACAGATATACCATGACCTGGATGAATGAGAACCTTCACAAGAATATGATCAATAGCCATCCATTGCTAGAGTATGTCTAGCTTCTTTAAATGGTGAGCTTACTGGTGTTCCCCAATTTTTTCCATATAATTTTTTGTCCTGAACCACCTTTTGTTTCCAAAGCTGTTTTATGCTTAATATATGATTACACAGTCTCTCTCTCAGTTGTAGTAGTTTTTCTACATAGTAGGTCCGCGATGGACAAATGATAAGATAAAACTACAAAGATTCTGAGACATGTTAATTTATGTTGAATGGATATTCTCTTCACTGTGGTAAATCACTTCCAGTGGTAGCATATCTACACGTTAACATCCAACACACTTGAAACATCCTTTTTTATCCAACTTAAGCCAATTGGATTTATTTTTATTATGTACCAGCCTCTCTCTTGCTACAGGATGCATGTAGGCTACTGTTAAGGTAGGAAATACTATTGAGGTGTCAGACATTACAGGGAGATTCAATAAAAGTTCTATCGTTTAAAATGGTGCTAATTTAGCCCCAACCAATCAGATCTTATTTAACATTTGAAAGCTAACATCTAATTGGTTGGGGCAAAATTAGCACCATTTTAAACAATAAGAACTTTTATTGAATAACCTGATAAAACTATGAGCTCTTGTCTTAGGAAGAAGAATGGGAGCTAGGAATTCTCACTTCCACCACCTAAACATCTATAGCTAAAAGTGCAGTTGCATGAATATTGAATATATAGGCCTTTTAACTTAATCTTATTACTTAAGTCTTTGTCTTCAAAGCATATATTACTTTTAAATGCTATCCTGATTTCCAAATTTCGAAGACTGTATATAATTGGATTAAACAGTGGAGTAATCACAGTGTACAGAAGGGAGATTACCTTATTTGCATTTAAAAAATTCCACTTGGGGGACTACATAAAGACTTATCAGTGATCCAAAAAACATCCATACAACTGACAGGTGACAACTAAAAGTGGAGAAAGCTTTCTGTTTTCCGAAGGTGGATGGGATTCTAAGAACAGTGATGAGATATAGATGTAGGATATAATATAAATACAACTGGAAACAAGGCTGCAGGGGCTGCAATGAGTACCTGTACTATTTTTACAGCAGACGTGTCTGTACAGAAAGTTGCAATATTGGAAAAAATCACAGAAGAAATGGTCAATGGTATTTCTTCCGCAGAATGTTAAAGTGCTGATGTTAGAGCTCCCACAACTGAAAGTGCAAAGCTTAAAACCAGCATACACATACAGATGAAGACAAAGGCTTGTTCATTATGATCTTGTATTGAAGAGGGTTGCAGTGCCAGGTACCGGTCAAAAGACATAACTGCTAGAAGAAGACTTTCTGAAGCTAAGGAAGCACCAAACATTTGAACTGGGTGATACAGTGAGCAATAGACAGAGTTACATTTCCTCTTATTACCACATAGCATTATAGGAACAATATGGTGGTTAGCATGGCATCCGATAAGGAAAGATGACTGAGGAAGAAGAACATTGGATGGTGGAGAGAAGAAATGAAGACAACCAGCATAACTATCATAATATTTCCAGTTACCGTCAGACTGTATAGAATTAGTATTAGTAAAGAAGAAAGGAATCTTAAAACTGTTCAAAACATGAAATCCCAAAAGAACATATGTTTGGATGCGGTTTGATTCCCAGAATTCATAACTGGAATAAACAAACATAATCACTTACTTAAGTTAAATGTGGTTTTAAACAAAAAGTGCATTATTCAAAGTAGTAGTAGGTTTTGCATAGGACAGTGAAACTGACTTATGAGGATCTGTTCAGTTTTTCTATCTAGACTTTTTTTAAAGTCAAGGACTAGAATAATGAACAGTACAGCTCTGTAGTTATTATTAATCAGGGAGCAGCCAATATCAGCAAAAATCTCAAATAACTGTAAAGCTGGGTATACACAGCCATAAAAATTCTGTGGATGTAACATAATAATCAGTCATGGTTATGGCATGAAAAACTTCATGAACACCTCTGTTAAAAGGAATATTGCCCCCCCCCCCCATGTTTTACATCAAAAATTCTCTCTACCACAATTTAATAATCGACCATGTGTATGGCATGAAATTGTCCTGTGCTGTGAGGCTGATGATTTGTCGTTGTTAGCTACAAGTTCATTAGTTGTGACCAAATATTCCATTGGTCATTATCTGCTCCTAGTTAGAGATGGACTAGAACTCGACGCGGATTTCGATTAAATATCGAATGTTCGACTGTTCGAGCATCGAATCTGTGAGTAAAGGGTCCATTAAAACCTATACGCGAGCATCGAATCCGCGAGTAAAATGTACATGGTATCTAGGCGCGAACGGGAGCATCGAATCCGCGAGTAAAGTGTCCATTAAAACCTATACGCGAGCATCGAATCAAAAATGTACATGGTACCTAGGCGCGAACATCGAATCTACGAGTAAAGTGTCCTTAAAGCCTATACGTGAGCATCGAATCCGCGAGTAAAATGTACATGGTACCTTGGCGTGAACAAGCTCGAAAATAGCGCGAGTGAGAGTAAAATTGATTTTTCGAATGTCCTGGATATTGGAACATGTTCCCCAGACCATTTCCCAGGTCCCACAGCCATTACATTAAGTTACCATTGATATTTTAATTGTATTTAATGTAGAACTATTTGACTCTTACTGACTTTAATGGGTCCGTTTTTGAACTTTCCATATAGTTTGAAAGTTCCAAAACGGACCGAACTTTTGAAAGTTCGCCATCTCTACTCCTAGTAAAGGAAGCCAATGTTACCTGCTGCGTGTGGCCATATAAACAATCCTCCCCATATATTGATAGGGATAGCAGGTTGGCTGTGCGTATTTGGGGACTATCACAGATACTGAGAGATTCCAAGGAATGAGCTGTGTGATCTGCAACAAATGGGTAATGTGTGTACACAGCTTAAGGCCTCAGCGTAAATGAACACATCTCCTTTTCTACAGACATTCTTTTTAAAGCATTAAAAATGTTCTGCCACTCTTCAATGTTCATATCTTATATATTGCCTCTCAGTCCAACACTGTTCAGATACCTGTACCCATTGTAGATTAAAGTAGAAGAGTCATGCTGCTTGCCCTGCCCAGGCAAAAGTAAGGTTATAATCGAGCACTATTTAACAAACTTTTACAAAAAAACATAACCTTTTCATTTAAAATGTTAACATAAAAGAACTGCAAAAAAGATTAACACACAAAATATTGTTATTCTGCGAAAAGAATTTGCAGCAAAATCATTTAATCCAGTTTGAAGAACAAGTCAAGTGAGCATATTTATTATCTAATTTTAATATTGAAGCAGCTGTCACTTTCCCCTGGAGACACCATCAAAGATAAGGAGACAGACACATATCATTCTGCCCAAAATCCAATATTGTTGTGGACACAGATTTAATAATAAGGAATTCATTTATCTATCATGCTTAGAAGAGAACATGCTTTATTTACAGCAGATTGACCTATTTGTAGGGATGGCTCGAACAGTTAATTTTCCAAACTCCCGGTGTATTCTCGAAAATATAATTATAATCAAAAATTCAATAATTAGTGAATTTACAAGGCGTTCGCTAACCCTCGAATGTAGCATTTTTTTCCGGTAACCCTCGAATGTAGCTGTGATTAGGTAACCTTCGAATGTACATGTGGAAACCCAAAAATTGCCCGATCGTAGGAAGGCAGTTTTTAAACAAGTTTTAGTGACAGGTGCATGTTCCCCAGACCATTTCCCAGGTGTTACAGCCGTGTACAGTAAGTTACCATTGTTATTTTCAGGTTATTCCCCAAACTTTCTGAACTATTAGTCTCCCTAAATTATAATTGGTTTGTTTCTGAACTACTGAACTTTTACTGAAGTTCGGTAGTTCGTAAACAAACCGAACTTCAGTTCGGCTACTCTACGTTTGTCTAGGCTCCATTAGAGGAATTGTCATTGGTATAATGGTCGATCCAAAGGACAATTCTCTAACGTGTGCTAGACAATTCTTAATGTGAGGAAGGTTTGAGATTACATTGCATTGATTATTTTTGGAAATATATTTTGCATAAAATGGTTTTTATATTATGAGAAAAAAAGAGGATAACTAAATAGGAACTTTGGGCAGCATTATAAAGGTCAATATTGACAATTTTCAAATTACATACTTCCTAAAATTCTAAAGCGGTCATCATTTATACATAAAGATCAGGTTCCATGGTGTATTTAAATTGCTTACTTTTATTATTTTTTTTTGTGTAAATGGAGATGCTACTGTATCTTAGAGAGTCTGTACACGTTTAAAACCTGGGGATAAAATCGATCTACACACAAAGGAATATTCTATCAGTCATATAAATCTGGATGAATTTGACTTACTGCTATGCATATAAAGTGTCCTAGATGAATACAGACATCTTCACAAATTACTTATATATTTCAAAATTGTTTCAGGCCTCCAGAAGATGATTTCAAAATAATCTTAAAATTTAAGAGATCTGTAGGTCATTAGACCTGTATCAGGATTTACAAGTTGATGGATTTGATGATTCATGGGATGTGGCAGAAGCAAACCCATCTTTGGTTCTGGAATAGGGAACATGATGCATCAAAAAACAGACTGTTATTGCACTCGGGTCTGTGTAAAGTCGTTTTTTTAGATCCTTATATATATTAACGCAACCTCAGGAGATGAACATATAATGTGTAGGGAATATGAAGAAATACACTAAGGTATAAATTAGTAAATGTTAATAAAAATAAATGTTTGTGTATTTAAAAAAAATCTCTAAAAACGGTTTTGTTATATTACATAGTTACTTTTGAAAAACTATGACATTTTTAGGGCCAAATTCAGTTTTGAAGGTGTGAAAACTTAAGGTTGAAGGTTGAAAACTTAGTTTATATGTCGAAATGTCTTTGATACTTTGAACCACAAATTTCAAGTGTTTACTAGGTTTGGGTCAAGACTTCAGCACATTTATTGATGATTGGTGATGAAAACTATAGCTGTAGATAAAAAATAAAATGCTGTATTTCCAACTGACCATATGTGACTGTTACATTAATTTTAAAACTGCATATGTATCCCTCCTTCCATTCCTTTAAGTCTGTCTTTTATTATACTAGTGTGTTTTTTTTTTTTGATGGCCCGATCTTTTATTTGCTCACACTGTAAGAAGGGTGAACAATGGTGGGGACAACAACATGAAAAGAGAAATAAGCTTATTGCATTGGTGACTTCCACTAGGAGGAGAACCACATAAATAGCAATCAATGTACCAAAATATAGCCAACAACGCTTAGATGAGAACTACATGTAGACAAAGCTTTCTTTCTCCCAGAGCTGGATGACATTCTGAAGATTGTAATGAAGATATGGACGTATGTTACAAAAATGTATCCTAGAGGACAGCTAAAGGAGCACCAAGTACAGTTTGTTCAATTTCCACAGCCGATGTGTCTGAGCAAGAAAGTTGAAGAATCGGCCAAAAGTCACAAAAGAAATGATTTATTATGTTTTGACTGCAAAGAATCTAATTGTGTTATCATTGTCTGTTACAAAGGAAACAGTGAAACTTGAAAACCAAGATGTAATAACAAGCCAAAGCTGGAGCTGATTATCCATGATAGATGTATATCTCAAAGGGTTGCATATAGCCAAATTCTGTCATGGACATCACTGTAAGAGAAGACATTCAGTGGTAACTGCTGTAACGAAGAACTGAAACTGGACTATGCAAGCTGTAAAGTGATGGTATTCCTCCCACCGTAATAACTGAACATATTAGGAACAATATTGGTGCTGAGAATATGTCACCTAGGGAGAGGTGATGAGGAAAAGAACATTGGGTGTTTAAGGTTTGACTAAAGTGACCAGTGCAGTGATCATTACATTTCCTGTTAGAGTCAAAACATACAAAATAAGAATCAATAGCATGATGGGTATCTTGAAATTGGGATCATATTAAAGCCCAGAAGATGGACCATTTGGATTCTGGTCTTTTTTCTGTCATCATCTTTTGATGAAAAACTCAAGTCTGTCAGTGTGTCTGCCTGATGCAAATGAACATAATGATACAAAATAAAACTATTAATCACCCAATAGTTAATGATATTTATTATTAAAAGTAGATTTTAATGTTAACAACAATTCTACAAATAGAATAGTTTGCATTTGTGATTCACTCCTTTGCTTGGGATGTATAGAATTAACGGTATTACTGTATCAAGACCAAAAACTGTTAAACACGGCATAGATATTTAGAGCGATTCTGCACATTCATCGAATCGATCAAAATATTGATAACGCGTGTTTTGAAAATTGATTATGCTGTTTTTTCGACTGATAGCTCTACGATATTAAGGGTATCCCACTGGTTTTGGTAACTTTTCGGAATCCATTTCATTGAAGAACGGGAGGTAAAGGAGCTGTGCCTTACCTTCCGTTCTTCAATAGAAACCACAGGAGCCAGGAGAGAAGGTAAGAACTTACCGCTCGCTCTCTCCCCCGGCGCTTGGTCTGACAGGTCCCGACGGACTTGTCTTCTATGCGCATAGATCGCGCATGTGCATAGAAGACAAGGTCCGTCGGGACCTGTAGACTACGCGCCGGGGGAGCGAGCGGGTAAGTTCTTACCTTCTCTCCTGGCTCCTGTGTGTTCTATTGAAGAACGGAAGGTAAGGCACAGCTCCTTTACCTCCCGTTCTTCAATAGAAATGGATTCCGAAAAGTTACCAAAACCAGTGGAGATACCCTTTAAGCAGTATTAAAAAATTATTATTGGGCAGTTGAGAAATTCTCCCATCTTCAAGTCACCATCTCTTCAGATTTCAAGAGGAATCTGAGAAAAGATCAGTGGCACAAGTTGGGATGTTTTCTTCCAAATGGTCTTGGGGAATCTCTCCCTGTGAATGGTAAATTAAAATTGGTAAAATGTAATCATTGCTTAGGATGAAAAAAAGATACACCAGTAATTTCCATGCATAGATAGAAATTGCTGTGGACCTAAGAAGCACGTTGCACATAGGAGAAGTACCAGTATGATGCAGTGAGCAACTGTTTATAGACTTTGTTTCAAAAGGTTCCAGTATTGATATACAATAAAGTAAAAAAAACTTTGCTAGATTCTTGATAAAAGGTAGTTTTAGCTTCAGAGAGGAAAGAATTTGTCGGTTTCGTTCCAACAGCAGTTCTGATTCTAACCAAATTAATAATTTGTTTTTAATTTTCAATATACTGTTGTATTTATTTAGATCAACTGGACTTGAAGTTTAGTTCTTGATCTATCTAATTGAATACAACAGATATACATTTTACATTTTCAAATGGAATTTTCGAAGTTTCGATTTGTTTATTGATTATAATGACTGTACAAACACAGGAACATGTTAGGGCAATAGTAAATAAGCAACCACACAGAAGCAGTGTGGCAAAAGACGTGATCCAACCAGATAGGTAAGGTCTGCAGCACTCTCACTTATTAGGAGCGCTCGGAGGCTAGGGCACCATAGATCTTGTTGGAAGGTCTTTTTTGCATGGTATTTGGGCAAATCAGTATATATTTGTACAGGCAAATGGAGCATAGTATGGGTATGATACCTAACATTCAGTGGTTTGAGTCCGGGGACCGCATGTACCAGCCATTTTTTGTTTGGTGTGTTTACTGGTGGGGGAGGGAGAGGGGTTAGGAGGCTACTGTATGTTTAATCCGGCGTTATATGCCGGGCCACTTGCACTAATATGGTCAGAGTGATGATACTGTGCGCTTTATGTTATGGGCGAGAACATAGGCACTACCCATAATGATACGGTCAAATATCCAAGGGGAAGTGATCTGAACTGACCTGAAAATAAATAATACAGATGGCATTATCTGGAAATTGTTTATATAGGACCGGCTTGGTCCATTAATATGTTCAGTTTATCACAGGAGTACTACAAAGTTTATGAGGCTATTATAGTTTATAAAAATAAGCTATATAGGTAAGTTCTGCACAATATTTATTTATTACTACAATATGGGTGTGAATGAACCATAAATCCACTATCTAGAGTCACACACCAGATCACATTTGTAAGAATATAATACTATGTGTTGCTTGTTTGAGTGGATGCACCGTACTCTAGAGGTTCTGATAGGAGCCTTGCTGTCACTTTGTAATCAGAGCTGATATTATCAAACCATCATTTAAAAGAGGCGTCCAGGAATAGGGAAGAGGTCAGCTCAGGGCACACAGGACAGTCATGTTTACAATAAAGCAAAATATATAGTCAGGTGAACACACATACAAAAATATAAACAAGCAATCAATACATATGATAGGTTAACTAATATGGTAAGCAATTAAATTAAACAATCCGAGCACATTTCCTAGATAAGTTGAGAAAGAGGTCCCTGCTCCAAGAGATTATACATTCCACATTGTGCTTCACAGTGCAATGCCCCCCATATACATCAACGTGTGTTTAAATGCACAACAACATTTTAGGTTATAATCCACACTGCGTGTTGGAATATTTAGTACATAACAGTCATTTAGTACATACAGTACTTTTCATTTACATGGTTTACAGACAATATGAAGACGTAATCAGTGATAAAGTTCCCAACATGGTCTACTACATGTTCTAAGGTTAAAACCCTAGATACAGAGATTTTCAAATACTACTCTTTCTTTATTCATAGGACATCTCAAACAATCTGTACTGGGCAAAATGTTTAGAATTAAAAATTTCTTCAGTTCTCCATCCTCTCATTACAAAATAATTTCATAAATAAAATCAGTGTTGACTAAATACAAGTACATTGTTTAAATTGAAACCTGACAGTATAGAAGAGGAAACCCACAGTATTTTACATTTACAAAGTTATACATTATCCCAAGTCCTTACCTTATTTAATGCTTGGTGGTTTCCTAGTTACTAGTCAAACTAATGAGAAAAGTAAGTCTTACCAAGAAGACTTTATTAGACAATACATTTCACTTCTTACCTTTGGGGAAAGGTTTTACAAATATCAAAGTACAGATAACAAGATGTCCAATCAATAAATGAAAGATCAAAGACCATGGCACAGCTGTAAATACTACACACATTTCTCCTGTAGAAATTGGTATGTTTACAGATCGCGTATATATATGTTTTCTTCCTTTTTCCAAAAGATCCCTGTGGTGTAACTAAACTGATAAAGACCATGTGAATTTAATGTAACTAGAAATTACTGTAATGGGGACATAACAATTAAAGCTTTTTTTAAAAGAATTCAAAGTAATATTTACCTTACCTGCTGTAAAAATAAAGTTGTTTTAAATATACAGTATAGCGATCAATTACTATGTTATTTGAATGTGTTAATTGAAAGAATTATATTACCTCATATTTCCAAATGAAATTAGTGGGATACGTCTGGCTTTGACTGTACTACCATCTATCTGAACAGCTGTAAAAGAGGCATCATTGTTAGAGGAGCAATATTTTTATGTTTATTTTACATACCTAGCATATATAAATATCACCTTACAAAAAAGGAAACCATTCTTTCTCTAACGTACATTTATCATCATAGGACTTAAACATGCCTCTTGTATTGAGAAGGGATGAAGCTACTGGACAAAAGCCAAGTTTCCAGAAGTTACACTTCCCCCATTTCCTAGAAACATTGAAATGATAAAAAACTGTCTGCACAGACTGGACAGGACGTTGGCAACGTTAATGAAAAAATTGCATAAAAAGTTCTGGACGGCAAAAAGAAGACCTGTTCAGAATGTGCTTCTGTCATTTCACATCTGATTGCTATATGTTAAAAGGTAATAATAAGTTCTGAAACCCTCTGCTGTTCATCTATTCCCACTCCTCTGCATCATTCATCTCCACGACCAGTTCACACTGTATCCTTATTCTGTCAGATCCAAAACGAGCACTTTCAACAGAGGGTCCATCATCATCTGGTGTACTAGTGTAGTAGCACGATTAAATCATGAAAACACTGAGGAAATACAGAGAACAGAATAAAGTCCTGCACATTAAAGGTTTTTTAGTCTTGCAAAATAAAGTGTTGCAATCTGCTCTTTTTCTTCCTCTTTTTGGTATATTGTCTTATATATTCGCAGATTCTTTGCACTCTTACCCACTAGGGTCATAGAATTAGATATACTTAGTGCCCTATACTAAATATTTGGATATATCTGAACTCTGCAATGGTAGAATAGTTGATGTAACAAAAATGAAGCGATTGTCATAAATTTGCGATGTGAGGAAGGACATTTGGTGCACCAATGGAATAGTCAGCCAACGGAACACAGTGTATCTGTTGGTAATGTATAATTGGCGGCGAGCATCCTATTTAGTGGCTCAGCTCACAAAAGTAAAAGAAAGTTGGATATTTTTGGAGTTCTTGGTATCTCCAAAACAGTTTATTACAAATACCAAAAATCAGACTTATTTCCAGCTACATTGGAATGGGTGCTGGAGCAGGATAGTTTTCTACAGGCTTAAAAGAGACATGGCTTGTTCTGCTGGGGCCGGTCAAGTCGACAGCCCTGGATATAGCACTAAGTACTGCATTTACACTAATGGACATAGACAGCAAGGAAATTGTTAACTTAAAATAGACCAGTTAGGACCAGGCAAGCTTTGGTTGGCATGGAGAGAGTACATTTAAAAGTTGCCTTTTGATCTACATTCTAAAAATGTTGATGTTGGACTATTTATCACTGACAGGCACGTTGAAATTTGCAAATTAATGAAAGACAATTATTCCCATATTTACCATCAATTTGATATCTGGCATATAAGTAGAGCTTTAAAAAAAAAAGAACAGCAGCAAGCACATGAGCTAATTTCTGTGTTATTGCTTGGTGGATAACTCCCATCATCAACCATCTTGGTTCTGCACCAGAAATTATCAAGGGAATCCTGACCTGCTTGTGACCAAGTGAGAATCTCATTTAGATCACATGTCAAATAAAAATAGTTTCCCTAAAAATTTGTTGTGTCCAAAATGTGAACAAAGCGACTATCCAAAAAGAAGAAAGACGAAACTCCTTGGATACAAAGGGAGACAAGGCACCTTGATGTATTGAAATGCATTATTTCTGCACCTCAGTTAATAAAGACATTCGAATGATCAATAAATTCTGCCACACAGGATCACTGGAGGTTATCATAGTAAAATTCTTAGAGGGTATCTAAAAAAATTCTCCAAGAGGATATCATATGGCCTAGATGGTATGATGGCAAGAACAAGATTGACAGCAATCTCACATAACAGAAATGTTAACAGAGAACAGGCTACCATTCATCACCCATCAGGATCCTCACTAAGCAAAAGAAATATTGGATCGCTAAACCAACCTATGTAGATAAATGATTAACATGTATGTATAATGAGGAAAGCAGTGATGTGTGTTTGCAAGGCACTTCGGTATATGATTGGAGATCTCTGTCAGCACAATATCCAAAAAACATTGCCCAAAGTGGTCATTTCCAAACACAAGTCAAGATTTGCATTGCATTGAATTTTTATTGCTGTGATGTACCAAATATGTGGAGCTTTTCATAAAGTAACTTTTTTGATTAATAGCTCCTTTTCTTCTGTTCTTCGATTACTGCAATAAAGGAATAGTTACATTTTCAGTGAATTATTAATTAAGGGATGTTCACTACAATGTGCATAGGGATTGCAGCGAACACGTGGCCCATTAGGTGTACACTAAATTACTCACCTATATTATATGCTCGCACACATATCTGTATGTACAGGGAATAAAGACCTAGGGGCATATTTATAAAGGTTTGTTACATTTTTCACCACCGTTACTTTTTGCCAAATTTGGAATTATCGCAACCATTGGTGAAAAGTCATTATCCCACTTTCGCCATTCCATATTTCGCCATATATCACTGTGCTAACCACTTGATCATTATTATAAAATGGGCGAAAAGTGTTTTATTGCGTTAAGTTCAGCCTTCAAATGCTAACTCTGAGGTGGCGAAAACGCAAAGTGGCCGTTTATCTAACCTGCCAGGGTCCATGGAAGGTGTCAGTACATTGTGGGAGTGTTTCTCAATACTAATAAGTAATCAGGGGGGGTGTTGGACTATTTTCCAGCAACTGTGATATGATCTGAGATTTCCGATTTTCCTAAGATCGCTTTTTTAAGGTTCCTATTTTAACTCTTTACCAATAAAGTCAAATGGGGGTCTAAGGGACATATTTATAAAGGGCATTATTTTCGCTAGACTTCACTGCAATTTTAAAGCTTTCCTTAATTTTCCTTAAAGTCGAAAATTACGTGCCAAAACACTAATAATGCTGAAAAAGTTCAGCGCCTAAATGGTAAATAGGTAATGGCTTTTTAGGGGTGGCTTTTTAAGGTAGTGTCAAATTGGTTAATACTCACTGAACATCTATCTTTCTTATTTAAAAATAGCCTTTTAAAGTATATAGCTCCAGTGCCATGACAGTCTCCGACCTTTCACTGTCCTTTGCATTGTACGCGCATGCGCACACAGTGCAAAGGAGCGTTGATGCGTCGGAGACTGTTAGAGAAGCCGGCACTGGAGCTATCTGCGGTAAGTTCTTCCTCCTCTTAAGCCATAAGACATCAGTCATTTACCTCCCGTTTTTCAGTTAAAACAGAAAAAAGAAAACTTAGAAAGTCAGTGGACATACCCTTTAATACCACATTACCAGCAAGGTAGAGATTCAAACAGTGACTCAAAAAGAGCTGAACATTTAAGCACAAATATAAAATCAATTTACTTTTATTGTAGGTAAGAAATATCTTTCCCTTCAAACTATACAGAGCAGATAGAGACACGGTACAGTAAACTGAGTAATTTGACATTCCTTACCTCCTTACCATGCTGTGGAGCCACAGGACAGAGAAGGACTGAGAGCTCATGCGCAGCAGTTTCTTACTTACGCACTCCCCATCTTTGTGCGCTGGAATGTGCAGAAGCAGTGAGAGAGAGACTAATGTTCACTTGATCTCCCTCTGCTACGGACAGCTGCTTCACTTTCTCAGGGCTGGATTTAAAAAGTGGAGCAGTGGTGCCATATGTTCTCCACCACTGACATAGGGCAAGGACCTGACTGCTAAGTCTTCCACCCTTTGTTTTTCTTAGTTCTTTACTTTAACCTGAAGTTTCCATTTCTGCTCTGGTCCTTGCTTCTGGATTTGTAATGGGGCCAATAGGAAGTCGCTATGCAAGGCCTTGTTGCTGATGGATCAAGGAGGGTGGAGAGGACTGGAGCAGCAAAGGAAAATTTAGGGTCCTTAACTAAGAAGAACCCAGGGTGCATGTCTAGAAGTTAAGGTGCAACCCTGGTACAATGCGTGGTGGAGAAGAGGCGGGGAGCGAGGGTCCTTAACTAAGAAGAACCCAGGGGTGCATGTCTAGAAGTTAAGGTCGGAACCCTGGGTACAATGTGGTGGAGGAGGAGGCGGGGAGCGAGGGTCCTTAACTAAGAAGATCCCAGGGGTGCATGTCTAGAAGTTAGGTGCAACCCTGGGTACAATGCGTGGGGGAGAAGAGGCGGAGAGCGAGGGTCCTTAACTAAGAAGAACCCAGGGTGCATGTCTAGAAGTTAAGGTCCCAATCCTGGGTACAATGCGTGGTGGAGAGGAGGGAGCGAGGGTCCTTAACTAAGAAGAACCCAGTGGTGCATGTCTAGAGTTAAGGTCGAACCCTGGGTACAATGCGTGGTGGAGAAGAGGCGGAGAGCGAGGGTCCTTAACTAAGAAGAACCCAGTGGTGCATGTCTAGAAGTTAAGGTCGCAACCCTGGGTAAAATGCGTGGTGGAGAGGGGCGGGAGCGAGGGTCCTTAACTAGAAGAACCTAGGGTGCATGTCTAGAAGTTAAGGTCGCAACCTTGGGTACACTGCGCGGGTTCTTCTTAGTTAAGGACCCTCGCTCCCCGCCTCTTCTCCACCACGCATTGTACCCAAGGTTGCGACCTTAACTTCTAGACATGCACCCCTAGGTTCTTCTTAGTTAAGGACCCTCGCTCCCCGCCCCTTCTCCACCACGCATTTTACCCAGGGTTGCGACCTTAACTTCTAGACATGCACCACTGGGTTCTGGTACAATGCTTGGAGAAGAGGCGGGGAGCATGGGGTCCTTATCTAAGAAGAACCCAGGGGTGCATGTCTAGAAGTTAAGTCGCACCCTGGGTACAATGCTGGTGGAGAAGAGGCGGAGAGCGAGGGTCCTTAACTAAGAAACCCAGGGGTGCATGTCGAAGTAAGGTCCAACCCTGGGTACAATGCGTGGTGGAGAAGAGGCGGGGAGCGAGGGTCCTTAACAGAAGAACCGGGGTGCATGTCTAGAAGTTAGGTCGCAATCCTGGGTACAATGCGTGGTGGAGAAGAGGCGGGGAGCGAGGGTCCTTAACTAAGAAGAACCCAGGGGTGCATGTCTAAAGTTAAGGTCGCAACCTGGGTACAATGCGTGGTGGAGAAAGGGCGGAGAGCGAGGGTCCTAAACTAAGAAGAACCCAGGGGTGCATGTCTGAAGTTAAGGTGCAACCCTGGGTACAATGCGTGGTGGAGAAGAGGCAGAGCGAGGGTCCTTAACTAAGAAGAACCAGGGGTGCATGTCTAGAAGTTAAGGTCGCAACCTGGGTACAATGCGTGGTGGAGAAGAGGCGAGAGCAGGGTCCTTAACTAAGAAGAACCCAGGGTTGCATGTCTAAAGTTAATGTCGCAGCGGGGATACATGCAGAAATGGGGGGAGACATAGCGAAGCCTGTATGTTCTTTCACTCAAGGGGATACATGCAGAAATGGGGGGAGACATAGCGAAGCCTGTATGATATATATATATATATATATATATATATATATATTCTTTATTCTACCTTTAAAATGTTGTCTTTATAATTGGCACACTGTAGTACAGGAGCTGGACCACTTTAGTTAGTTACTCAAAACAGGTGACACCACAAGGGTGTAAACATTTGGCATGGGCCAGGCAGGGTTGACCCACAGGTAAGAAACATTAGCCACAGAGTAGCTGGTGCAGATGTACACAATGGTCAAAACAGGTGACACCACAAGGGTGTAAACATTTGGCATGGGCCAGGCAGGGTTGACCCGCAGGTAAGAAACATTAGCCACAGAGTAGCTAGTGCAGCTGTACACAATGGTCAAAACAGGTGACACCACAAGGGTGTAAACATTTGGCATGGGCCAGGTAGGGTTGACCCACAGGTAAGAAACATTAGCCACAGAGTAGCTGGTGCAGCTGTACACAATGGTCAAAACAGGTGACACCACAAGGGTGTAAACATTTGGCATGCGGCCAGGCAGGATGACCACAGGTAAGAAACATTAGCCACAGAGTAGCTGGTGCAGCTGTACAATGGTCAAAAAGTGACACCACAAGGTTGTAAACATTTGGCATGGGCCAGGCAGAGTTTGACCCACAGGTAAAACATTAGCCACAGAGAGCTGGTGCAGCTGTACACAATGTCAAAACAGGTGACACCACAAGGGTTGTAAACATTTGGCATGGGCCAGGCAGGGTGACCCACAGGTAAGAAACATTAGCCAGGGAACGCTGCAGCTGTACACAATGGTAAAAACAGGACACCACAAGGGTGTAAAATTTGGACATGGGCCAGGCAGGATTGACCCACAGGTAAGAAACATTAGCCACAGAGTAGCTGGTGCAGCTGTACACAATGGTCAAAACAGGTGACACCACAAGGGTGTAAACATTTGGCATGGGCCAGGCAGGATTGACCCACAGGTAAGAAACATTAGCCACAGAGTAGCTGGTGCAGCTGTACACAATGGTCAAAACAGAATATTTGATGAGCAGTAAGCGGATGAGCAGTATGTAGGTGGATAGTCATAAAAGGTAATGAGCAGTAAGTAGGTGATGCGCAGTCGGTAATGAGCAGTAAGTAGGTGATGATCAGTAAGTAGGTGATGAGCAGTAAGTAGGTGATGATCAGTAAGTAATGAGCAGTAAGTAGGTGATGAGCAGTAGTTAATGATTAGAAAGTAGGTGATGAGCAGTAAGTAAGAGCGTAAGTAGGTGTACAGTCGGTAATAGCAGTAATTAGGTAATGATGCATAGGTAATGAAGCAGTAGCTAGGTAACCGAGCAGTAAGTAGTAACGATGCAGTAAGTTAGGTGATGATCCATAAGTAGGTAAAGAGCGTAAGTATTGATGAGCACTAGGTATGAGAGTAATAGTGTTGAGCATATAGGTAATGGAGCAGTATTGGTGATGAGCAGTAGTATGTGATGACAGTATTAAGGTATGATCAGTAAGCATGTGGTTATGAGCAGTAGGTAACGAGCAGTAAGTAGGTGATGAGCAGTAAGTAAGGTATGAGCAGTAAAGTATGTGATGAAGCGTGTTATGGAGCAGTAAGTAGGTGATGAGTTCCGTAGGTATGAGCAGTAGTAGGTGATAGCATTAGGGTGGGTACATGAGCAGTATAGGTGATGCGGCAGTGGTAATGAGCAGTAAGTAGGTGATGATCAGTACGTAGGTAATGAGCAGTAATGATCAGTAAGTATGTGATGAGCAGTAGGTAATGAGCAGTAAGTAGGTAATGAGCAGTAATTAGGTATTAGCAGTTTAAGATCAGTATAGGTAATGAGCTAATAGGTGATGAGAGTAGTTTAATGAGCAGTAATTAGGTGCTCAGTAAATAGGTCATGCGCAGTAAGGGAGAATGATGAGCAGTGTTAAGAGCAAGAAAGAGGGCAGTAAGTGATGATCAGTAGTCGGTCTGAGCAGTAATGGTGTGAGCAGTAGTTAACGAGCAGTAAGTAGGTGATGAGTAGTAGGTAATGAGCAAGTAAGAAGTAATGAGCACGTAGTCATGATCAGTTATTAGGTACGAGAGTAAGTGGTGATAAGTAGTAGGTAACGGGACATAACCAGGTATGAGCAGCAGTAATAGATCGTAGTAGGGAATGAGCAAGTAATAGTAATGACAGTAGTAGGTTCTGAGCAGTAGTTAATGAGCAGTAAGTCGGATGATCGTAAATAGTAATGAAGTCAGTAAGTAGATGAATGAAGCAGTATTAAGAGCAGTACCAGTAGGTGATGCGGCAGTATTATGAAGGCAGGTAAGTAGGGTGATGAGCCGTAGTTATGAGGCAGTACGTAGGTGATGCGCAGTATAGTAATGAAAGCAGGAAGTAGGTGATGATCAGTAAGTTAGGTGATGAGCAGTATTTAATGACGTAGTAGTGATGTTAGTATAAGTCATGATCGTGAAGGTAGGTGATGAGCATAGTTAATGATAGTAAGTAGTAATGAGCAAGTCCGTGGTGCTGTACATAGTTAATGACAGTAAGTAGGTGATCAGTAATAGGTAATGGGCTTAGTAGATATGAAGGTCAAGTAGTTAGAGCAGTAAGTAGGTGCTTAGGCAGTAGTATTAATGAGGCATAAGTAGGTGATGATAGTATGGTATGAGCAGTAGTAGTGATGACATACAGTAGGTGATGATCAGTACGTAGTCATGAGCAGTAAATAGGTGATGAGCAGTAGTTTAATGAGCCGTAGTGGGTGATGAGTTCATTAAAGTAGAGCATAGTAGGTGATGAGCATTAGTACTGATTGTAAGTAGTATGATCATAAGTAGTGGACTGATCAGTATTATTAATGAGCAGTAAGTAATGTGAGCAGTAAATAGGTATGACTGTGGTGATGATGAGGCAGTAGTTTAAGGCATGTCACCCCCAAAACGATAATCCCCACCAATACGGGCCCCACCGATTTAGTGTAGTTTAATCCTACCTCACCTCCCGCTCCCTAGGTATTCTCCTGTAACCCCCCCCCAATGTCTCAAAACTAACCACCCAGGAGGATAGCAGTCTCTGCAGGCTAGCTATCCTCCGGAGATATTTTGCCATGCGCCTGCCAGCCCTTCTCCCCCCTCCCCCCTCTCCTCCCGTTCTAACATCCCTCCCCCTATCGTTAAACCCCCTTAATATGCTCTCCCCCATGTCCCCAGTGCCAACCGCATGTTTTTTTGTTTTCAAAAAGCTCCCCAACTCTTACTTACCTCTCCCGCACTGAATGACCGACAGCCCGCGTCCTGTGATTTGCTGCCGGCTCAGCCATCACGCCGCGACTGCCGTTCCCGCCCCTCTCGTGCATTCCTTGCAAGCCAGGGCCGCAGTGCGGCGGAGGATCGAGGGGAGGTAAGTAAGAGTTGGGGAGCTTGTTGATAAGACTAACATGCGGTTGGGCTGGGTGACCATTGGGAGCAGAATATTAAAAACCTATTTTTGAGGGGTGGACACCTTAAGTGCATAGTAGGTGATGATCAGTAGTTATGACAGTAAGTGGGATGATAATAGGTAATGACAGTAGTAGGTGATGAGCGTAAGTGGTGATAGCAGTAAGTAGGTCTGATGAGCAGTAGTTATGAGCAGTAAGTAGGTGCTGATCAGTTACGTTAGGGTAATGAGCAGTAAGTAGGTGATGGCAGTAAGTAGGTGATGAGCGTTTAATAGCAGTAAGTAGTGATTAAAAGATTAATGATCAGTAAGTAGGTTGATGATCAGTAAGTCGGTAATGATCAGTAGTATGGAGAGCGTAGTTAACGAGCAGTAAGTATGTGAATTAGTATTATGTATGAGCTCAGAGGTAGACATAGGTATGATCTTTAAAGGTTCTGAGCAGTAGGTGCTAAGTAGTAGGTATGAGCTAAGAAGGTAAATGACAGCAGGTTGATCATTTATTAAGGTGATGATCAGTAAGTGGTAATGACAGTAAGTAGGTGATAAGGCAGTAGTATGAGCATAATAAGTAGGTGATTGAGCATAAGTAAGGTAATGAGCAGTAGGTAGGTGATTAGCACTGAGCAGTAGGTTATGAGCAGTACGAAGGGGTATGAGCAGTATGTAATGAGCATTAGTAGGTGATGAGCAGTAGTACTGATCGTCAGTAGGGTATGAGCATAAGTAGGGGATGAGCAGGTATTTAATGAGCAGTAGTAGGTGACTCAGTACATAGGTAATGACAGTAAGTAATGGAATTTCAGTATTAGAGCAGTACGTTGATGAGCATATTTATGATCAGTATAGGTGTTGAGCTAGGTTAAATAGCAGTATAGTGATCGTAGTAGGTAATGACGCATAATAGGTGATGAGCAGATAGTATGATGAGCAGTGAAGAGCAGTAAGTAGGATGCAAAGTGTTATGACTCATTAAGTAGGTATATAGTAAGTCTACGATCTAAGTACGGAGGTGATGAGCAGTAGTTAATAGCAAGTAGTCAGGTGATGATAGTATAATGACGTAAGGGTAACATATTAAGAGTGTAGTATGAATAAGGCAAGTCAGTAGGTAGATGAGCAGTAAGATAGAGGCTAATGAGGACAGTTAGTAGGTGAGGTGATCAGTAATATAATGAGCGTAGTAGGTGATTAATGCATACAGTAGAGGTAAGTAGCGTAAGTATGTGATGAGCAGTGAAGTAGGTAATGAGCAGTAGTTAGTGATGAGCAGATAGTAGAGTAGTAGATAAGAAGATACAGTTAATGAGACAGTAAGTAGGTGAGACATATTCAGTAAGTAGTAATGAGTCAGTAAGGTAGGCTGATGGCAGGTATTAATGAGAAGTAAGTAGGTGATGTGGTAAAGTAGGAGGTTGAGAGTAAGTCCTGAGTTAAGATGATGCATAGTGTATAGAGCAGAAGTGGGAGCAGTATAGGTAGATGAGCAGTAAGTGGTGATGAGCATTAGTTATGGCAAGTAGGTGATGCTATAGGTAAGCAGTAATAAGTAGGTGAGGCAGGCGAGTAGATGAGCAGTAAGTATTACTGGTGATGATGAAAGTATTTATGAGTCCAGTAAGTTAGGTGATGAGCAGTAGTATATGAGCCAAGTAGTAGGTGATGATAGGAGTTTAAGAGCAGTAAGTAGGTGTGCAGATATGAGCCAGTTATAGTGAGTTGATGACATATAGTGATGCGAGTCGGATGAGCAGTTATGAGCAGTAGTAGTGAACGGAGTAATGAGAGTAAAGAGCAGTAAGGGAGCAGTAGTTGACAGTACAGTGTGAGAATTAGGGTTATGATCATAGAGGTGAGATCATACAGGATCACGATAATATGATGTAGCAGTGTAACTGACTACAGTACGTGTGAGAGGTGGGATGAGCTGTCGAGTAAGCAGGTAATGACGAGTAGGTTAATGGTAGATGCGCTGAGCATAAGTATTACTGAGACAGTAAGTAGTGATGATCAGTACAGTATGGTGAGGTAGCATAAGTGGATGCAGTAGAGCAGTAGGTGATGACATAAGTGTAGCAGTAAATAGTGAATGAGCAGTATGATGTGAGCAGTAGTTAATGAGCAGTAGGGTGATAATAATGACATAGTAGGTGATACAGTAATATAATGATCATATGTCAGCAGGTAAGTACGAGAAATGGGTAGAGTAGTAAGCAGTTAGTGTAGAGCAGAAGTGGGTGAGTGAGTAGGCAGTAAGAGTATGAGCAGTAATGATTAGGGTATATCGTAATGAGGTAAGACTAGTAAGTAGTGATGCAGTAGGTATGAATATGAGGTAAGCAGTAGAGGTTATGAGCATGGAGTGAGCAGAGTATAATGGCGTAAAGGGTGACGTTATTATGGCAGTAATGATTTACAGTAGTTAAGGCCCTAAGTAGGTCAGTGTAGGAGCAGTAATGAGAGTGGGTGATCAGAATAAGTATCAGTAGGTAAAGTAATAGAGAGACAGTAAGTAGGTTGATACAGTTAGTTTATGAGCGTAGTATGATGCATATAAGTAGGTTATGAGCAGTAAGTAGGTGAGGCAGCATAAGTTTATGAGCAGTAAGTGGTGATGACAGTAGTAGGAACTGACAGTAGATGATGAGCAGTTATTGAGCAGTAAGTACGGTGATGAGCAGTAAGTAAGTGAGCAGTAGTTTGTGATGTAAGTGTTAATGAGCAGTAAGTAGGTGACGTATGATGAGTGGTGATCAGTAAAAAGTATGAGCTGTAAGAGGAATGAGCGTAGGGCAGTAAGTAGGTTGATGCGCATAGTTAAGTGAGCGTAAGTAGGTGTGATGATGTAAGTAGGTATGAGCAGAAGTGGTGATGAGCAGAGTAAGTAAGCGTGATGCAGTTATAGGTGATGAGCGTAGTTAATATGAGACATATGATAGCAGTAGTGTGATGCTCAGTAGTAGTATGACAAGGTAAGTAGGTGATGAGCAGTTATTACTAGCGTGTGAGCGTAGTAAGTGAGAGTAAGTAGGGATGAGAGTTAAGACAGTAGTAGGTGATTGATCGAAGTAGGTAATGATCGTAGCGCGTGATAGCGTAGGTAAGAGCAGTAAGAGGGTGGCTAGTAAGTAGTAGGTAAGCAGTAGAGTAATGAGCAGGTAATCAGTTAGAGGAGACAGCAATGTGGGTATAAGTGTAGGAATGGATCAGTAAGTAAAGAGAGTAAGAGTGGACAGTAGTAGGTGGATGAGCAGTAAGTAGGTGATAAGCAGCGGTAATGAGTGGTAAGTATGATCAGTAAGTAGGTGATGAGCCTTCATGAGCATGAGGTAGGTACGAGCATTAGGTAGGTTGATGAGCACTGAGAGTAATAGCAGTAGAGTTATGAGAGCATAGTATAAGTACGACATGTTATGAGCTAGAGAGATGAGCTAGTAGGTTACGGCAGTAAGTAGGTGTGATAGTAGGTAATGAGCATAAGGAGAGGTAAGAGCAGTAGGTAATGGGACAGTTAGTAGGTAATGAGCGAGTAAGTACGGTGATTAGTTAGTAAATGAGCAGTAAGAAGGTATGGCAGCCGGTAATGATGCAGTTAGTGTTGTAATGATCAGTAAGTGTGAAGAGCAGCTAAGTAGGTGTATAAGCAGTAGGTAATGTAGCAGTAAGTAGGGTGCCTGAAGCAGGTATGCAGTAAGAATGACCGTAGTAAGAGTCCCAAGTAGCGTGTTTGAGAGTAAGTAGGGATGAGCATGTAGTGATTGATGCCCAGGATACCCTGTTCGTATACTGGTTTGGTAGTAGGTAAATGTACAACTTCCCCTCCGCTCTTCTTCCTCCAAACTTTGGCCGCGAAACGATGGATTCTTGTGATTGGCTGCTGCCTCAATGTGCACTCTTAAATTCCATTGGACGCTTTTTTCCGCCTGCCATGACCAACCCGAACTTCCCAGCCTCATATACAGTAGGACCGGTAACATGTACCTGATTCAGCGACATGGCTACTCGTCCGCACCGAACAGCTAGAAAACCGGCCCTGTAGGCAGGACCTACCCCGGTAAACGCCGCTATACTACCCGTAGAAATTACCGATCAGACGGATTAGACCAATTGTACCCTGGATAGTTTTTCACTCTGCGTGTTTAAAACAAAGAAACGTCAAATTTCACCACACTTTTAGCCTGCAAAAAACTGGTCACATGTGGTAGTTCCAGCCACTCGGCACACCCCGTCAGCTTTAAAGTCTTTAAGTTGCCCTGCTGAGTTGCCGTAGTGTGTGAGCTGTTGCAGTTGGAATTGCTGGTGTAATCAATTTGTACTTAGGGAGCCTCTTGTCTGTGTATCTGTCACTTTATGTGTATTCGTAACTGCTAATAACGGCAGACTATTATATATAACAGGGACGTTATTATATATACAGGGACGTATAGTTTATATACTAAAGACATTATTTTAGCATAACTTATATTTCCGAAATTAAGGAATTATTATTATTATATACGGACATATATCATTATCAGACATTAAGACTACATTATAAGGGCATTATTAATATACCCAAGACCATTATATAATATACAGGTCCATAAGGACATTATTATTATTATGTATATATATACCAGGTACATTATTATATATAACACGACTTAAAGACAATATATACAGGGGAACTTATTATATATACACATATCAGTATTATATACAGGACTTAAGGGCATTATTATTATAATACAGGACTTATTATATTATTACAAGCATTAAGACCTCATCAACACCGGGCTTTATGACAGACTTTTCTATACCAGCCATTAGTATTAAAGGACAATATTAATGTAATTATTATTATCTGTTATTACACACGACTTATTATATAGTACGGACATATTATTATTATATAGACAAGACTTTTATTATATATACAGGACTATAATTATTCGATTATATTACAGGTACCTAATTATATATACAGGACTAATAGATATTCAAGACTTATTATTTTATATTACAGGTCTTATTATATATTATTATTACAGGCTTCTTTTTATTATTAGAAACAGGACATGTCTCAATACGCTTGGGTGACGAATTCATAAAATAAAAAGGAATCTGGGAAGTTGTTGTCCCCTAACATGAGAGTACTTTGGTTCTCAAAAAACCCAGTTCGGAATCCAAACTCTGGTCAGTGGGTTTCGACAGTCCCGTACAAACTTCGAACTTCCCATGTTTTCGGAACTCAAATTTCCGTAGTTTATTCCTTTTTTATCGTAAATTCGATGTTATCGAAAAATGAAGTTTGAAAACGCATATGCATGACATTTATGAATTAACTCTGCCACAGACCCCTTAATTCCACAACCACCGTAGTCCAACCCCGGGTATAAAAAGGCAACCTTTCAGACCACCATTTTGTCAGTGTGTTGGAAGTTTAGTTGGAGAGCTAGTAGTGGTCTGGAGTTTGGAAGAGATTTTTTCATTTTTGTAGTAATTTGAATACTTGAGCTTTTGATTGGTGTTTCATGGGGGGGGTTAACCCTTCACTGTTTGATCCCCTCCTGTGGTTCACACATTGAATTAAACTCAAAAGTCCTTTTAAGGACACTGTGATGAAACCAAAGTCCTTTAAGACTACTGGTGAAACATTTTAAGGGCTTATTGGGTCTATCAGTCCCTGATCAAGGAAGGTAATCAAGTAGTGCAACGTGATTCCCACCTTCCCCATCCCCTCCTCACAGGCACAGGAAGCCGAAGCTGCCACCACTGATAATGTTGCCTGCCCTCGCCTCCCCTGTGGCTCCTACGTGGGCCATCGGACCTGATCCGTTCTATCAGAGTTTTTGACCAGTGGTCGCAAACCCTTCGGTGATCTGTGAGGAGGAGTGCAGGAACAGTGTTTCTATCCACAACCATGTGTGGCGCTAATGTGGTCGAGGAGAGCCTTTGCACTGGACCACAGTCCTTTCCTGATATCTGTGGTCAAGAGGAAGAAAGGTGTTCAGTGCACAGGGGACAGGGGGCTGAGATTTATCATTGTAGCAGTTTCAGAGACAGCGCCAGGGAACTAATAAGGGGGGTGAGGTTCCAGGCTGAAGTGCTCATTTTTTAGTGACACAGACATCCAGGATAGGACGGTGGTCCGTGACGATGATGGTCAGGACCGTTCATTGTGGTGCCACAGTGGGAGAGGGAGAGCAGGAGAGTGGTGTCTGAGTTAGAGCGCGCGGAAATGAGCCAAGAGCACCTAGAAAACCAGACGCAGTGACATGGGGGCGGGGCAGGGGCAGAGGCATCATCATGCCCCTGTCTGCGCGTTGAGGCAGGAAACATGAGCAAATCTGGTGCCAGTGCTCCACAACATCAGGGGACTCTGCTCCAAGAAGGCGGGCCAGTGGCTCAGCATTGTGGGATTGTTGTTCACCTTGGCTCCAGGTGATGCACGGTTGCAATGGTGCAGTCCTGTGCCTGCAACCGTTGTTTAGCCGTGGGAGACATACCTCTCCTTGGGCACACATCTCTGAGGACGCATATGTGCTGCCCACAGAGCTCGGGTGCGCAACATACAAGAATATACACGCACCTGCACGTTTCTTTTCCTCATGTCCCAAGGAGTCCAGCAGATGCGTCAAACCATGGAAGTTAGGAGGAGAGACCAGCTTTCGGGCCCCCCAGCAGCGGTGTTTAAGAGGACACCGTTGACACAGCTGCTGGTTTCTTCCCTAAACGGCCAGGCTCTCTTCCCCAGTTATTTGAGCGAGACCAGAAGCTTCCCCAGTCACCCCCAAGCACAGCGTTCACTGCCGGCTTAGCAAAACTTCTGGCGTGCAGCTTGCTACCATCGCAGCCGGTAGGACATGTGTCAAGCATTCAAGAGTTTGTGGCTATTTCGCACACCCCAGTGGCAAGTCCCTGGCCTTATTTAACGTTTGCCAGAGGCAGTACCACGCCACCGGCACGACACCCTGCAGGGCAATATAGCTGCTTCGCTGACCACATTGTGAGCAGTTGTCCAACCTTACTATGGCCTCGTGGTCCCGCGTGTGATGGCGCAGGGGCTGTATCTGTCCTCTTACGCCCGTGGGGTCTGTTGCCTAGCCGGCAGAGCCGCCACCGGGGCACAAGTGGGGAGTGTGGCCCCACCAACGTATTGGTGATATGCCATCTTTTTCCCCCCCCCACGCTCCTCGCTAATCTGGTGAGTCCTCCCTCGGACAGAAGCCCTTGCCCCCCTAGATCAGCCTTTTCTTCTTCCTGCCACTTGAGAAGGGCCTGCAGTTTTCAGCTATCTTCTGTGCTGGTGATGGAGCCACACTGTGGCCAAGTTGCCTGCAGCACTGCAAAGGCCAGCTGAGAGGTGGCTACCTCTCAGGATGCAAGTTCGTGTGTGACAATGCCACTAATATCATCTTCTGCCCTTCGCTTGTGGCAAGTCACACACGTTCCTTGCCTGGCCCTGTTCTCAACCTGTTTCCGAGGGGTCCTAGGCAAGTTCCCTGGCCTGCAGGATGTATAGGCATGGCTGGAGGGTGTCGAGCCAAGACTTCAGCAAGCGGTCACTACACTGCCACATCTCGTCTGTCAGAGTTCCATCGCCGCACCCAGCCCTATGCGCACCCCCCCGCTGCGAAACTCTAGTCTCATGATGATTGCTGATAGGCCTTGCTCCAGCAAAGGCATCCATCATTGGAATATTTGTACCCATTACATTACAACCGATCAGGCTCTGGTGACCTAGGTTTCCTGTTACCCAGACAGTGGACGGTGCTTAGGATGTCTTGTCCTGCTGGTTCTTGGCCTTTTTGTAGGAAGCGCAACCATGATGGTAAAGACTCCTGATGATTCCACCGCTCTCCCGCATCATCTTATACCCACTCCCGCTGTGTTCCTCCCTACGACACACTCGTACGCGGCATCCTTGACACTGGCACTGCCGCAGAGCACATCTACGTGGAAGAGTAGTGGATGTGATACCGTGCACTTCTTTTTCTGAGCCCATAGAAGGCCGTCTGAATGATGAGGAGAGGATTTTGTTCTGACCTGAACCAGTAAAACTGGGGCGTTTTTCTAGTTTACACTTCAAGTCAACACCCTCCCCAAGTACCCCACATATCATCACGTGGTTGTGGAAGAGGGTTGAATTTCCGACCTGTAGTCTTCAGTGACACAGAGGGAACAGGGGTCCTCTGAGGCAGGCAATTTTGTGTCAGATTTGGCTTCTCTTTATGTATTGCATGCCTGCGCAAGGACCCCCGATTACGGCCTCAAGGAAGAAGAAGCATTAGCTTTGTGGCCACCCTTTTAGATCCCCCTACAAGTGTTAAATTTCTGAGTTCATCCACCAATCTCAAGGGAAGTGAGAAGTTCATACCTATGAGGGCGTTGCTGTTGCGTCACCCCTCTGTTTCTGCTTCCCAAGTGCTAGCAGCCGACAGCACCTGAATGTTGGTGGAATGCATCACGCTCACGTCCCCCGCCCTGTGCCTGCGAGGAGAGCAGTACTGGAGGCGAGTCTTTCGTGCGGCCAACTTCCCCGACTATTCTTCCCCGCAGTTGACCAGGATCATCAATCTACTGGCAGCGCCAACAGGCAAATCCCTCAGTGTCAGTCTCGGCGATCACTTGACCTACATTGGATCCAGGGCCGTGTTTAGGCACTCATCTAGAGACTGAGGATCCATGGACTATTGGGTGGCGAGGCTTTATAATCATGGCCTGAGTTGGGCACAGCAGCATTGAGGTAACCTTCCTGCTTCCTGCGCCCTACCCGCATCAAGTGTCCCTTTCGCGAGAGACCTTCTTTCAGCAGGGGGTGTTGTTACGGAGGGAGGAATCATCGCTCTCCTGGAAATGGGACATCTGACTTCATTAATATAGAATGAGGCCTGTGGATCAAATCTCTACGTCATCCTGTTGCTTATGTCTGTGACTGAAGGCCTTTGCCCCTTGCTACCCCTACTCTTCTTCCCATGCCTCATTGTTCAACCTTGAGGCCTAGGCTAATGTCCAGCTCATTCTGGCAAGTGGCTTTTTTCTACTTTGTGGGTCATGTATGGTCCTACCTCACTCTACACATTAAGCTGTGTACGGCTATTTTTTTCAGTGTAGGTCTTTATTTGTGGCTCCTATTATCATGGCTGACTAAGCATCTAAGTAATCTTTCTGGTCACTTAAGTTAAGATCAGCTGCTCTGATGTCTAATGTTTCTTACCTTGTGGCGTCAATCCGGCCTGGACATGCCATTGTTACACCCTTGGTGGTGTCACCTGTATTTGAACCATGTGTACATCTGCACCAGCTACTCTGTAGCTATGTGTTCTACCTGCGCGGTCCACCCTCCGGCCCATGCCAAATGTTTCACCCTTGTGGTGCACCTGTTTTGAACCATTGTGTAAGCTGCACCAGCTAACTCTGTGCTAATGTTGATTTCTTACCTGTGGGTTACCCGCCTGGCCCATGCCAATGTTTACACCCTGTGGGTACCTGTTTTTTACCATTGTGTCAGCGCACCACTACTCTGTGGCTAATTTTTTACCTTGGGTCACCCTGCCTGGCTCTGCCAAATGTTTCACCTTGGGGTGTCCACCTCGTTTTTAGACCATTGTGTACCTCTGCACCAGCCACTTCTGTAGCTAGATGTTTTCTTACCTGTGGTCAACCCTGCTGGCCCCTTCACAAATGTTTTACACCCTTGTGGTTTTGACCTGTTTTGACATTGTGTAACGCTGCAGAGGTTTCCCCGGCTATGTTTCCTTACCTTTGGTCACACCTGCCTGGCCCTGCCAATGTTTACACCCTTGGTGGTGTCACCTGTTTTGACCATGGTGTACACTGCACCAGCTTCTCTGTGTCTAATTTTGTACCTGTGGGTCACACTGCCTGGCCCCTCCAAATGTTTACACCCTTGTGGTGTCACCTGTTTGTGAACCATGTGTAAGCTGCACCACTACTCTGTGGCTAATGTTTTCTTACTGTGAGTCATCCTGCATGGCCCATGCCAATGTTTGACCACCCGTGTGGTGTCACCTTTTTTGACCATTGGTGTACCTGCCACCAATACTCTGTGGCAAGGTTTCTTACCTGTGGGTCCACCCTACCTGGCCCTGCCAAATGTTTACACCTTGGTGGTGTCACCTGTTTTGATCCATTGTGTACCGCTTACTAGCTACTCTGTGGCTAATGTTTTCTTACCCCTTGCTGGTCAACCCTGCCTGGCCCATCCAAATGTTTACACCCTTGTGGGTGTCACCTGTTTTTAACCATTTGTCCATCTCACCAGCTACTCTGGTGGCTACATGTTCTTACCTGTGGTCAAACCCTTGCTGGCCCATGCCAAATGTGTTTACACCCCTTGTGGGGTCACCTGTTTTTGAGTAACTAACCTACAAGTGGTACAGCCCTGTACACAGTGTGCAATTTATAAGACCACATTTTAAGTTTAAATCGAATAATATATATATATATTATATATAGGCGCATGAACGGAGCTTTTGTCATCCAAGGGAATTACATAATTCATCATAACCTTCTTACTGCTCATTACCTACTTACTGATCATTACCTACTGCTCATCACCTTACTGCTCATAACCTACTGCTCATCACCTCCTTACTGCTCATCACCTACTTAATGATCATTACCTACCTACTGCTCATTACCTACTGCATTATCCACTGCTCATTACCTACTGCTCATTACCTACTGCATTAACTACTGCTCATTACCTACTTACTGCACCTATCCAACTAATCTACGCATATGGTATATTTTATATTACTATTATACAATGCTACGTACCTTTCAATTACAACTATCTAACGCGTACGGTATTTTATATTACATATTATACAATGCTACGTACCTTTCTATTCCAACCAATCTAACGCATACGGTATATTTTACATTACATCTTATACAATGCTACGTACCTTTCTATTCCAACCAATCTAACGCGAACGGTATATTTTATATTACATATTATACAATGCTACGTACCTTTCTATTTCAACAAATCTAACGCATACGGTATATTTTATATTACATATTATACAATGCTACGTACCTTTCTATTCCAACCAATCTAACGCGAACGGTATATTTTATATTACATATTATACAATGCTACGTACCTTTCTATTCCAACTAATCTAACGCATACGGTATATTTTACATTACATATTATACAATGCTACGTACCTTTCAATTCCAACCATTCTAATGCATACGGTATATTTTACATTATATATAGTACAATGCTACGTACCTTTCAATTCCAACCATTCTAATGCATACGGTATATTTTACATTATATATAGTACAATGCTACGTACCTTTCAATTCCAACTAATCTAACGCATACGGTATATTTTACATTACATATTATACAATGCTACGTACCTTTCAATTCCAACTAATCTAACGCATACGGTATATTTTATATTACATATTATACAATGCTACGTACCTTTCAATTCCAACTAATCTAACGCATACGGTATATTTTATATTACATCTTATACAATGCTACGTACCTTTCAATTACAACTAATCTAACGCGACGGTATATTTTATATTACATATTATACAATGCTACGTACCTTTCTATTACAAACCAATCTAACGCATACGGTATATTTACATTACATATTATACAAACTATGTACCTTTCTATTCCACCAATCTAACGCGAACGGTATATTTTATATTACATATTATACAATGCTACGTACCTTTCTATTCCAACTAATCATAACGCATACGGTATATTTTATATTACATTAGACAATGCTACGTACCTTTCTATTCCAACCAATCTAACGCGTACGGTATATTTTATATTACATATTACAATGCTACGTACCTTTCTATTCCAACCAATCTAACGCGAACGGTATATTTATATTCATATTACACAATGCTATGTACCTTTCTATTCCAACTAATCTAACGCAACAGTATATTTTATATTACATATTATACAATGCTACGTACCTTTCTATTCCAACCAATCTAACGCGTACGGTATATTTCATATTACATATTATACAATGCTACGTACCTTTCTATTCCAACTAATCTAACGCATACGGTATATTTACATTATATATTATACAATGCTACGTACCTTTCAATTCCAACCATTCTAATGCATACGGTATATTTTACATTATATAGTTCAATGCTACCTACCTTTCAATTCCAACTAATCTAACGCATACGGTATATTTACATTACATATTATACAATGCTCGTACCTTTCAATTCCAACTAATCTAACGCTACGGTATATTTTTATTACATATTATACAATGCTACGTACCTTTCAATTCCAACTATCTAACGCATACGGTATATTTTATATTATCATCTTATGCAATGCTACGTACCTTTCTATTCCAACTAATCTAACGCATACAGTATATTTTATATACATATCATACATGATACATATCTTTCATTCCAACCAATCTAACGCATACGGGATATTTTATATTACATATTATACAATGCTACGTACCTTTCTATCCAACTACCGTATAAACTCGAGTATAAGTCGATCGAGTATAAGTCGAGGTACCTATTTTTACCTAAAAAATTTGTAAAAACTGATTGACTTGAGTATAAGTCGAGGGTAGAAATTATCTCCACTACTGCCTTCTGATTCTGTGTTGTTTTTAGGCTTTAGTTGAATTCCTATACATGAATCCCATACAGTAATAGCCAAATCCAGTACCAGTAACCTCCAATTCTTTGGCACTCGAGATGTTTGGAAACTACAACTCCAGCATGCTTTGTTGCTGGGAGTTTCAGTTTCTAAACATGTAGATTGGCAAGGTTCAGTAAACTTTTAATTACTTACCATCATTTACAATTCTCCTGAACCCCATATAGTAAAGGGACTCTGACCCCCATATAGTAAAGGCCCTCTGACCCCCATATAGTAAAGGGAACTCTGACTCCATATAGTAAAGGAATCTCTGACACAATAGTTAAAAGTCACCTGAGAGTTGAGTTTCAAGCTGTCATTTTCACTGTACTGTACTGTTTTTGCCCCAAACTGAGGAGACCCATCAGATTTACAGCATTCAGTGACAGTGCTGAGTGAGTCCAGCAGCCAGAATACAGGAAGCAGGAAGTGTAAAGGCAGATCAGCTCCTGTAACTTTCTATGCAGGTTAACACAAGCGCCACCTACTGGTTACTATCTGTAATTGCAATTAGGATCTAAATTAGGACTTGACCCGAGTATAAGTCGAGGTTAGGTTTTCAGGCTAGTTTTAAAGCCTGAAAAATTCGACTTATACTCGAGTATATACGGTAATCTAACGCATATGGTATATTTTTATTACTATTATACAATGCTACGTACCTTTCTATTCCAACTAATCTAACGCGTACGGTATATTTATATACATATTATACAATGCTGGCGTACCTTTTATTACAACCAATCTAACGCATACGTAATATTATATTACAATTATCAATGCTACGTACCTTTCATTCCAACTAATCTAACGCATACGGTATATTTATATTACATATTATACAATGCTACGTACCTTTCTATTCCAACCAATCTAACGCATACGGTATATTTTATATTACATATTATACAATGCTACGTACCTTTCTATTCCAACTACTAACGCTAACGGTATATTTTATATTACATATTATACAATGCTACGTACCTTTCTATTACAAACCAATCTAACGCATACAGTATATTTATATACATATTATACAATGCTACGTACCTTTCTATTCCAACCAATCTACGCATACGGTATATTTTATATTACATATTATACAATGCTACGTACCTTTCTATTACAACCAATCTAACGCATACGGTATATTTTTATTACATATACACAATGCTACGTACCTTTCTATTCCAACTAATCTAACGCATACGGTATATTTTTATATTACATACACAATGCTATGTACCTTTCTATTCCAACCAATCTAACGCATACGGTATATTTTAATTACATATTATACAAGCTACGTACCTTTCTATTACAACCAATCTAACGCATACGGTATATTTTATATTACATATTATCAATGCTACGTACCTTTCTATTCCAACTAATCTAACGCATACGGTATATTTTATATTACATATTCACCAATGCTACGTACCTTTCTATTCCAACCAATCTAACGCATACGGATATTTTTAATACATATTATACAATGCTACGTACCTTTCTATTACAACCAATCTAACACGCGTACGGTAATTTCATATTACATATTATACAATGCTACGTACCTTTCTATTCCAACTAATCTAACGCATACGGTATATTTTACATTATATATTATACAATGCTACGTACCTTTCAATTCCAACCATTCTAATGCATACGGTATATTTTACATTATATATAGTACAATGCTACCTACCTTTCAATTCCAACTAATCTAACGCATACGGTATTTTTTTACATATCAATATACAATGCTACGTACCTTTCAATTCCAACTAATCAACGCATACGGTATATTTTTATTACATATTATACAATGCTACGTACCTTTCAATTCCAACTAATATAACGCATACGGTATATTTTATATTACATCTTATGCAATGCTACGTACCTTTCTATTCCAACTAATCTAACGCATACAGTATATATATTCATATCATCAATGATACATATCTTTCTATTCCACCAATCTAACGCATACGGGATATTTTTATATTACATTATACAATGCTACGTACCTTTCTATTCCAACTACCGTATAAACTCGAGTATAATCGATCCGAGTATAAGTCGAGGTACCTATTTTTACCTAAAAATTTGTAAAAACTGATTGACTTGAGTTAAGTCGAGGGTAGAAATTATCTCCACTACTGCCTCTGATTCTGTGTTGTTTTTAGGCTTTAGTGAATTCCTAATACATGAACCATACAGTAATAGCCAAATCCAGTACCAGTAACCTCCAATTCTTTGGCACTCTCAGATGTTTGGAAACTACAACTCCCAGCATGCTTTGTTGCTGGGAGTTTCAGTTTCTAAACATGTAGATTGGCAAGGTTCAGTAAACTTTTATTAAGCTTACCATCATTTACAATTCTCCTGAACCCCATATAGTAAAGGGACTTCTGACCCCCATATAGTAAAGGCCCTCTGACCCCCATTAGTAAAGGGAACTCTGACTCCCATATAGTAAAGGAATCTCTGACCACAATAGTTAAAAATGTCACCTGAGAGTTGTAGTTCAAGCTGTCATTTTCACTGTACTGTACTGTTTTTTGCCCCAAACTGAGGAGACCCATCAGATTTACAGCATCAGTGACAGTGCTGAGTGAGTCCAGCAGCCAGAATACAGGAAGCAGGAAGTGTAAAGGCAGATCAGCTCCTGTAACTTTCTATGCAGGTTAACACGTGCCACCTACTGGTTACTATCTGTAATTGCAGAATTAGGATCTAAATTAGGACTTGACCCGAGTATAAGTCGAGGTTAGGTTTTCAGGCTAGTTTTAAAGCCTGAAAAATCGACTTATACTCGAGTATATACGGTAATCAACGCATATGGTATATTTTATTTCATATTATACAATGCTACGTACCTTTCTATCCAACTATCAACACTAATCTACGTACGGTAATATTTTTATTACATATTATCAATGCTGCGTACCTTTCTATTACAACCAATCTAACGCATACGGTTATTTATATTACATATTATACATGCTACGTACCTTTCTATTCCACTAATCACGCATACGGTATATTTTATATTACATATTATACAATGCTACGTACCTTTCTATTCCAACCAATCTAACGCATACGGTATATTTATTACATATTATACAATGCTACGTACCTTTCTATTCCAACTAATCTAACGCTACGGTATATTTTATATTACTATTATACATCTACGTACCTTTCTATTACAACCAATCTAACGCATACGGTATATTTTTATTACATTTATACAATGCTACGTACCTTTCTATTCCAAGCAATCTAACGCATACGGTATATTTTATATTACATATTATACAATGCTACGTACCTTTCTATTACAACACAATCAACGCATACGGTATATTTTATATTACATATTACACATGCTACGTACCTTTCTATTCCAACTAATCTAACGCATACGGTATATTTTATATTACATATTACACAATGCTACGTACCTTTCTATTCCAACCAATCTAACGCATACGGTATATTTTAATTACATATTATACAATGCTACGTACCTTTCTATTACAACCAATCTAACGCATACGGTATATTTTATATTACATATTATACAATGCTACGTACCTTTCTATTCCAATAATCTAACGCATACGGTATATTTTTTATTACATATTACACAATGCTACGTACCTTTCTTTCCAACCAATCTAACGCATACGGTATATTTTATATTACATATTATACAATGCTACGTACCTTTCTATTACAACCAATCTAACGCATACGGTATATTTTATATTACATATTCACAATGCTACGTACCTTTCTATTCCACTAATCTAACGCATCGGTATATTTTATATTACTATTACACATGCTACGTACCTTTCTATTCCAACTAATCTAACGCATACGGTATATTTATATTACATATTATACATGCTACGTACCTTTCTATTACAACCAATCTAACGCATACGGTATTTTGTATTACATATTAGACAATGCTACGTACCTTTCTATTCCAACAATTTAACTTACAACCCTCTCATGCATTACAGTAACGGTCATAAATGTATGATCATTAAGTCACGGTTATCACAAAATAGCGATAATGCGCCTTTTTAAATCTGGACTGATGCTACATACATTTCCATTTCCTTCCTTAGTAGAAAATGAATATTAGGAATGTTCCTGTCTGATTTCGGGTCAGAACTCCGGCTTCTGCTCCTGAATTCAACTTATAATTTTGGCACTTTACTTGGGTTTTTGTTTTTGCCAGCGGTGCGAACCGCAGGGTTTGTTGTTCCCTTATTATATTGCATTGGTGTGTAGTCATTTCCTGGATCACAGAGGTTTATAATTTCTTGTGTATTTATTTAAATAGATAGAAATTGTTAGAAAGAGAATATGTGCGGGACAGTTACTTACAGAACATGGCCGATCGTTACTGAACCTTTTCATAGAATTGTTATGTGGAAATATGGAAACATTTGCTTCCCAACCAACTACTACAGGTATTGATCCCTACAAAGAACAATAGAAGTTCTTGTTCTGCCATATACAATCGGGGTGAATGCCATGGGCACTGTAATATATGTTATAACTTTCTGCATATAATTATGGTCAGTTATGGATCACAGAGAGAATATTGTTCCAGATCTATCAATTTGTTGAATCTGGCAGAAATACTGAACTGCCTTAAACTGTGCACATATAGATAATAGGCAAGCTGAAGACAGTCTACCCTTCTGTACTACATTAAGGCCTGGTATACATTAGCAATCTTCTGCCCAATATCAGGACTGATAGTCCTACCAATGACCATCAGTTGGGAATTTCTACAGAACAATAGGTTGGGTCCTAAATCGGAGCCTACCACCTATTGATTTAACAAACAAATGTCAGCCACCCGTGGGCGATCCGATTGGCCAAGAATCTGAAATATACAACTATAAATGCTTTACTCGTGAATTATTCTAACACGGTGAATAGTGAGGTATGTAGCTGGGGAGAACTGCAAAACATTGTTTTAAGCAGTAATTTCTGTAAGTGAGGAAATCCCTGGCTTTTGGTTTTATCTTTGTTACTGCATTTAATACAAATAACAACATGGCTTCTTTTTAATTCTCACATTTTGCATTGAAGCAAGTTCTTAAAATAAACTGTATATACTGTACATTTCCAGATATTCCTTATATTCTGCCCTGGTTATTTACCTTAATTTGACATTTTCTTTGCAGTTTTAATGTTTCATGACAGCCCCTGTCCACCCTGGTTTCGTTTTATGGCAGCCATGTTATCTGTGATCTATCCTTGCCTGTATTTATTGCCCATTGCTTTAGTAAAACAGGCACGTTCATTTCAATTCATAATGAAAGGAGACCGGTTTATTTATTTATCCCTCTCTTTTCTTTTGCATTGAAAATGTTTATTCCTGTCAGTTCTATGGGGTTTAAAGAGCTTTCTCACAGGGTTATTCAATAACACCAATCAGATGTTAGCTTTCAAATATTAAATAAGATCTGATTGGTTGGGGCAAAGTTAGCACCATTTGAAAGAACTTTATTGAAACTCCCTGTAAGTGTTTTAGCTGATCACATATAAAATAATGTGTATGGCTTAGGAAGGAGCAAAGGTACCTTTAAATGTGGCAGTACCGTTGTACTGTCTGTCCTTTCCTACAAATGGGTCTGACTCTTTGTAGTAATGTGACAGGGAAAGAGTACCAAATGAAACAATATGTAAATTGTAACAGTAATTTTGTAATCTATATGATTACTTGCAAACAATATTTTAAACATTATGTAGGATGCACTAGTCGACCGATGAGTTAACGAATTTAAGAACACATTAGAGCAATTAAACAAAATGATATCAATAGCCCAGTGGCTAGGCATTTCATTAATTGTAATGGCTCTAATGCCAATTTTGTAATTATTCAGGGTATTAAGAGAGTGTTACTCCATCCAGAGGAGGAAATAGGATTGCGTGTCTCCTGGAGTGAAACAGAATGGATCTCTTCCGTCTAGGGATGTCTCCCGTCTGGTTTAAATCGGGATGGGATGTGTTATGTTTTGTAAATCTCTAACATTTATATTTTCTACTAGGGAAGTTTGAGGATTGTTAGCCTTGTATTAGATTTAGTTTCTAATTATCTTATTTTATATTACATATTATACAATGCTACGTACCTTTCTATTCCAACCAATCTAACGCGAACGGTATATTTTATATTACATATTACACAATGCTATGTACCTTTCTATTCCAACTAATCTAACGCATACAGTATATTTTATATTACATATTATACAATGCTACGTACCTTTCTATTCCAACCAATCTAACGCGTACGGTATATTTCATATTACATATTATACAATGCTACGTACCTTTCTATTCCAACTAATCTAACGCATACGGTATATTTTACATTATATATTATACAATGCTACGTACCTTTCAATTCCAACCATTCTAATGCAATAAACCCCTTTGTTTATAAAGTATGCCAGTGTGCAGATAATATGATATTGTATGGTGCCTAGGAATGTGCATTGATTATCTTTTCTATGTTTGTAATTCATACTGACTGGTAAAAACTGCAGGGTAACAAGCAGCTTTCAAAGTCTTATCAGGGACTTTCATTTTGGTGTGTAGACATCTGTATAGAAAATGCTCTGTGCATAGAGACAGTGAATACTGGTTTCAAGGAACATGGCTCTTTGATGACTATGTTTGCTGTACTGGCAACAACATGGACATCTTCTTAGTTATAGCATCTATTACTTGCACATACTAAATGTTGAAATGTTAAGTTAAAATAATTTCACAAAGTCCCATGCGAATATATAATAATGCCAGAAATGTTTCTACTTTTCTCTCTACTTTACATTGTTTTCTAGCAAGTGTTCTTTCTTCAATGTTAAAGTCATTTCAAACAGATTTTTACCTTACATGTTTCTAATAAGCAATTGTATAAAAACTACGGTATAATTCCCAATTATTTTGCAATATGGTAAGAGATTGGTTATATGCAGTGGGCCATATAATTATAATTATTTAGAATTATTTCTTTACCCTTTAAAAAAGGAGAGAGGAAAAAGTAAGGTTTAGCCATTCAATCCAAGAGCATCACAATGCAACCGAAATCTCCCATTGTCAGAGAGTATTATTAGGACAGGCAATATAAACATAATAAATACTTGATATGTGAACTGTACTGTTTGGATGGTCCGCAGATTTAAAAAAAAAGGTGTGTTAGTTTTTTTGGTAAAGCATAATATTTCAAAGTGTAGAACATTTGTGAAATACTGAATGTTAATATGATTATTACAAGAGAAAATATGTACTTACAGTATTTTTTCTCACACTCAAATTCATGTACAGCCTAGAAAATAAAATACAAACAAAGTCTAATTTCAGTTTATCTAGTATAATTCATGTAATTTCATGTATAATAAGTAATTAAAAGCAATATAATTTTTGCGTGGCTGTAATTTTAAGAATTAAGGAGGTTCTGCCTTTTTCAAGTTCCCCACTGAAAACCAACCCCATCTAATTTGTAACTATCTTATAATTTCTAGATTAATCCCTTGTGGATAATTAGATTTACAAAGAAAAGAAAAAAAACAAAACAGAAACATTTTGTCTTATTAAAAAATAAATAAACACCTGATATTAATATGTCCCTGGATAATTCACCATCTCACACCAATACAGTTATAAAATTCAAGCTGGACTTCTGAAAATAGCACATAAAGCAGCCCAGCGCTATTATTTATTGAATTTTAGGATGGTTTCTAACTAGAGATAGATAAAACCAGGTTTCAATTCCTCTGCAATTTTGCTAATGTATTTGAAAAATCACTGGGCAAAATGCATTGATGTCTTGGGAGGCAAAAAAACTCATTACTAACAGCAAAATAATTGTACTGGTATTTGGGAAATAGAATGGGAAATATGTTCCTAGTGGTGAAAAAAAAGGCCACTCTCTGAAGTCTGAGGATCTGAAGCCATTGTATATGCTTCCTGATAATGTAATTTGACATGCTATGGTAATTGTCCACATTTCAAGTGTATAATGCTTTCATTGAATTTATCATATTAAAGGAAGCAATTAGTAAATAAAGTGAACAAATATATTATTACCATTATTGATTTTTTTCCACTCCAATATTTACCTTATAATTCAAATTTTAATTAGATTATGTTTTGTGTTAATTGCCAATCATACAGCATACATATGGACAGATCCAGCATGTCACACATGAACACAACTATCGCGATTCACAATACACATGACAATTAGCATCAGTAAAGCACTTGCTTGGTACTTTCTACATCATTTTATGGCTGTATTACAAATTACTACATACTTATTTATCAGAAATCTTTCAGCAACTTACCGGAATGCTAGCAGTGTAGTTGAAAGACTTGCCTGTGTGCAGCAGCAGGGAAAATAACTCCCTGGAATTCATGCAGGCCCGCACCAAATAAAAGCGCAGCACCTCCTCTACAAGGCACGGCCCTAGTAAAGCCACACCTTTCAACTGCGGCATCAAAATGAGGCGTGTGTCACTAATTCTGTACAGTTGCATGTTGCGATTGTAGTTTTTTGCAAAAAAATTAACTGTGGATTACCAAGATGGCGGCACCCAATGAGAAGTTTATTTCAAGGTTTAATAATACCGATCGATTTTTAAAGGTATTTAAATAAGCACACCGCATGGGGGGGACCATTCCAAAGTTTGTGGAATGGTCAAAAACGGGGCCATAGTTCCCCTTTAAAGACACCAAAAACAGGGTGGTAGTTGTAAGAAATTCTTATATCTTGGTCATATTGATATAGTATATAGTAACTTGCTGTCAATTATCTCTGATGAAGTCCCAGCCCAGCACGAAACTCATCAGTCGAGTTCTGTGAGTGATTGTAGCAGGTATTGCTCTTTATGGATGCTATGTTTAAAACTTAGTTACTATTACTATTAGAGATGGCCAAAACTGTTAAGTTTCTATCCGTTTTTGGATTTACGGATCTCAGAAAATCCGAAAAACGGACATACTTTCTGGACTTCGGAGCCCATTTTTGATGATTATCGAATGTTCAAGGCGATTTTCGATAATCCTTGAAAAAAGCCTTGAACGTTGTATAATCCTCGAAATACGACCGGAAACTACTTTCTAGTTTCCAATTGTATATTCAGGGATTATCGAACGTCAAGGCTATTTTTGTGGATTATTGAAAATAACCTCAGACATTCGGTAATTATCGAAAATGGGCTCCAAAATCCAAACAATCTGTTTGGATTTCAGACAGAAAGCTCGGATTTCAAAACCAAGGGGTTCCATGTTGAATCCGGGTCCGAGACTGACCCGGAACCCATCTCTAGTTACAATTAAATGTTACATTACTACGTGTTTACATCATGTGAGCGGCTCCATTACTCCAGATATACGCCAGGAGGCAGACTCTTTTCTTTGCTTTTACAGCAATTGCTCTCTTCCATGTGGATAGTGCACGGATTTGAAGAAGGGGAGTATCCTGTCCACTGCCACGCAACTTTCAAAAGAGTTTAACTTACTTACCAGTGCTCCACTTGCGGCTTCCACCAGCTGATAGGGATGTGGTCGAGAAAAAGCCCCAAGTGAAGGGCCCGTAGGAAATTTAAACTCTGTTACCTGGGTGTTCTATTATTCACAGGGAGGTGGGAATAAGTGATCTCACTCTCTGTAAATAATAGATACATTTGCAAGGACCATGTACAGGATGGTTTAGTGCCCTTTAAATTATTGATCATTTTAAAATGGAACAATGAATGGTGACATACTGGCAGTCTCTAGTCTTTAATTTATTTTACAGTATCATAGAATCCTGAAAAATAATCAGGATCTTCATAATATTTAATCTTTTTCAAATCATTTTAAATATAAAAATGTTAAAAACTCTCCTATAATGTTTAATTTTATCATTGAAATACATTGCATAGAAAAGTTCAATCTTCACCCTTCCAGATGTAAACATATTGTAAGCTTGCAGTCATTCTCTGCACAGCATATATATTTTGTTATGAATTTATGATGGATGCTTAGACTTAATATTGTCCTTATTTAAGCAAAAGGTTAAGAATCAACAGTGCAGTCCAATCATTTCAAAATGTTGGAACAAAGTTTAATTTTTCAGAATAAGTATTTTTTATCTTTTGAAAAACGGCTTAATTAAAAAAAAAGGAAGAAAACTTACGTGGAGATTCAATAAGAATTAATCTCGTTACTTCCTTAGCCCGATGCCGCGATACATTACCAGACGTAAACAAGATTATATCTGGTATTGCATCGCGGGATGCGTTAAGGTAATAAGCATGACTTAAAGCCGCTGGAAACAAATATGGAGGGTGCACACTATCTCTGTGATTCAGATTTACTATAGAACAACATATATATGATGTTTCAGGACCACACACTGTCCCTTCTTTAAGCCACACACACAGCCCGTTAAGTTTGCGCTACAAGGTAGTGCAAAACTTTAGTGTGTCCTTAAATATTTTACAAAATTGCAGATAACAAGACTTCCGTATTTCCTTGTTCCTCATGCTGTATAAAATAGGATTAAGAAAGGGGTCAAAATAGTATAAAGTAAAGATTTCAATTTAATTTCATAAGACGTGTTCGTCCAGTTGGGAATATGTAGATAGTTAAAACAGTTCCAAAATATGTGCATTATAATAAGATGGGAACTACAAGTTGAAAAGGCTTTCCTCCTACCATCAGTGGTGGAGATTTTAGGATGTGATGTGAAAATACAAATATTTGTCAGGAACTTACCTTGCCGTCGCGAGCGGGAGCGGACGGATGACGCGAGGGTACCGCTGCGGTGCACGCTCGCGCGCCCGCGCGTCTCAGTGACGCGAGGACGTGGGCGGCGCAGGATTTTACCCTGCTGGCGGCCATCTTCTTCCAGGGCACGGCCAGCAGGGATGAGGTCACAGGGCCTATTTAGGCTCCTCTGGCAGTTGGCCTCTTGCTGCCAGTCAGAGTTTGTTGCTCTGAACTCTAGCTCCTGGTTAGTGTTGGTGATTGGTATCAGTTGTTCCCTGTCTCCTGTGTCCAGTCTGCCTGCATCCTACACTGCTCCTACCTCTGTTTACCTCCGTCGCATAACTACCCCAGCTCTACCTCCGGTCTGCATTCCACTTCAGCTCCGACCTCTGTACCTCCGGTCAGCATAACTACCACAGCTCCACCTCGGTCTGCATCTCCACTTAGCTCCTACCTCCTGTTACCTCCGGTCAGCATAACTACCACAGCTCCTACCTCCGGTCTGCATCTCCACTTCAGCTCCTACCTCCTGTTACCCTCGGTCAGCATAACTACCACAGCTCCTACCTCCGGTCTGCATCTCCACTTCAGCTCCTACCTCCTGTTACCTCCGGTCAGCATAACTACCACAGCTCCTACCTCCGGTCTGTATCTCCACTTCAGCTCCTACCCCTGTTACCTCTGGTCAGCATAACTACCACAGCTCCTACCTCCTGGTCTGCATCTCCACTTCAGCTCCTACCTCTGTACCTCGGTCAGCATAACACCACAGCTTACCTCGGTCTGTATCTCCACTTCAGCTCCTACCTCCTGTTACCTCCGGTCAGCATAACTATCACAGCTCCTACCTCCGGTCGTATCTCCACTCAGCTCCTACCTCCTGTTACCTCTGGTCAGCATAACTACCACAGCTTCTACCTCCGGTCCGTTATCTCTACTCCAGCTCCCACCTCCAGTTACCTCCGGTCAGCATAACTGCCACAGTCCTACCTCCGGTCCGTATCTCTACTCCAGCTCCTACCTCCAGTTTCCTTAGTCTGCCTACTACCACAGCTTCTACCTCCGGCCTGCATCTCCACATTGTGGATGGTCTTGGTGACTCTCTTCTGGAGCCGCGACCTGGTGCTGCCTGCCGCAAAAACATCCTCACCATTAGAGGCTCTGGTGAAGACCAGCAGGTAATTAGACTCCGCGTCCAGAGGGGGTCTCCTAGAGGGCCTGTTCCTGAAGAGAGCGTAACAGTAACTGGCAGCCAGAGATGAACCATGGAGCGTCAGTCCAGCGGAGGACTTATACGACAAGTGCGCCAACTTCGGGGAGCCTTACAAGAAGCAGACAGGGATTGCCAATTGGATGAAGGTTGGACGCCATGGCTCCTGGAAGGCCATAACCCATCAGTTGCTGAGCCTAAAATTCCTTCCTGACCGATTTTCGGAGATCGTTCCAAATTTGGCAGTTCAAAACTCCTGTCATTTGTATTTCTCCCTTCGCCCGAAAAGCTTCACTGAAGAAAGGGTTTTTTAAAGTAGGTTCATTATTTCATTGCTTCAGGACGAGCCCCAAGCGTGGGCCCTCGTTGTGGATCAAAACAGCCCGCGATAGCTTCCGTAGGTACTTTTTTTTCCGCTTAGGAGAAATTTATATGATCACGTAGAGTTGTTTCAGCTGAAGGCAGCACTCCGTAACCTGTCCCAGGGGAGAAGACAGGTAGAAGATTATTGTGGCTGATCCGCAGGATCAGTGTGGAGACCCAATGGAATGAAGCGGCTCTGATCCACCAGTTCCGAATCGGACTAGTCAGAGATCCTTAAGGATGAATTAGCACGCACTGGAGTCCCTGAGAAACTGAAAGATCTATTGATCTAGCGGTCCAAATTGACCGTCGACTGAGAGAAAGGAGATTAGGAAGATTGGGCACTTCCGTCGTCTATGACGTACTCACTACCTCTCCTTCTTCAGGATTTCTGGAAACCCGGTCCTATTGCAATTAGGGTTAACTCGTCCTTCCCTCTTCCTGAGGAAAGGATCAGAAGACGCCGCTTAAACTTATGTCTATACTGTGGGAGTCTGGTCATTTGTCCAGGGATGTCCAATCAGACTACGAGTAAGACTCCTACTATGCATTCTGGTCTGTCGCTCCGGCTTCAGCATCTACCTGTTATTGATGTCTCATTACAGGGAAACCGGTCGATGGTCACCGTCCAAGCCGTTATTGCTCGGGGCCTGTAGTGTTTTATTTTGGAATCCCTACCAAGAATGGAAGATTCCCACTCGTCCCAAACCTCTCCTCTCTTTATTCATCTGCAGACGGGTCTAAAATTCATCTGGACCTGTACTACGAGAGACTTTTCCAGTATTGATCAATTAATCATCATTCGAGAATTTATATTTTGATGTATTGCCTTTCTCTCTTTTCCCCTTTTCTAGGTATGCCATGGTTGAAGATACACAATCCTTCAATAAATTGGATCTCGGAGAGATCTTTTTCTCTCATCACATTGTCGCTGTCATGTTTCCCTCTTCGTGTAAGTATTAATCAGGTTCACTTGAGACTTTGTTACCAGTGTCTATCAGAACTTCGCAGATGTTTGATAAGAAAGTGCTATAATCTACCACCACACCGCATTATGATTGTCCTGTTGAACTATTACCTGGTGCGGAGATTCCTTTTGGGCGGGTATATCCTTGTCAGAACCGAGCAAAAGGTTCTTCAAGGAATATATAGAGAGAATCTTCAGAAGGGCTTCATTCGCCACTCTACGTCTCCAGCAGGGGCTGGTATATTTTTGTTGAGAAAAAGGATGGTTCACTTAGGCCCTGATTGACTACCGAGCTCTCAATAATGTCACGATTAAAATAGTATCCTCTTCCATTATTCCCCGAATGTTTCAACGATTGAGAACGCCAAAGTCTTTACAAGTTGGATCTTCGGGGAGCCTATAACTTGATCAGAATAAAAGGAAGGGGATGAATGGAAAACGGCGTTCCGCTCCAGATATGGTCATTCGAATATTTGTCATGCCTGGTCTATGCAAGCACCTGCCACATTCAACATTTTGTCAATGAATTTTTCGTGACTTTGTAGATGACTTTTTGGCCGTTTATCTAGAGACATATTGATTTTCTTCTAACCTGGAGGAACATCGTATCCAGGTTAAGAAAGTTCCTCTCGTCTTAGATTCATGGGTTATACGCCAAATTGGGAAAATGTGAGTTTGAAAAGACTTCTATACCGTTCTTGGGGTTCATCATCTCACCCAAGGGCTAATTATGGTCTCAAAAAGGTTTCCGCTATTCAGGATTGGCCTACTCCATACTACCCGGAAACAAGTTCAAAAAATTCATTGGGTTTGCCAACTTCTACCGTAGATTCATTAAGAATTTTTCTACTATATACTACCATTGACCTTCGACCAGAACCCATGTCCCATTCTCTTGGACGCAGTCGCTCAAACAGCCTTGAGCGCTTGAAATCTGCTTTTACTTCCGCCCCATCCTTATTCACCCAGACCCAACTGTTCCTTTTATATTGGAGGTGGATGCTTCTGAAGTTGCATTAGGAGCTATACTCTCGCAACGAACGGACCTAAGGCGCTACTACATCCGGTTGCTTTTTTTTCAAGAAAACTTTCTGATTCCGAGAAGAATTATGATGTAGGAGACCGTGAGTTATTGGCCATAAAATCGGCCCTGAAGAATGGCGATATTTAATTGAGGGCGCCAATCATCCTATTACATCTTCACGGATCATAAGAACCTGGAATACCTACAGACTGCTAAAAGGTTAAACCCGTCAAGCTAGATGGGCCTTTTCTTTACAAGATTTAATTCCATATAACCTTTCGTCCGTTCAAAAAATGGTAAAGCCGACGCCCTTTCTAGACAATTTCTTGAGGTCAATAAGTCGGATAAGCCTAATATGGTTCTCTCCAAATCTAATTTTCTACTATTAACTACTATATAGTCAAAACCATCAAAGAAGCATCGCTCCAATCTCTCTCTTTCCCAAGACGGCTTTATATACCAAGACAACAAAATATGTTTCCAGTTCAAGCCAGGTCTGCAGTACTTCAGTATTGTCATTCTCATGCTTTTGGCCGGTCTTTGGGGTTCACAAGACGTTGGATTTGTTAACAGAAATTTTTTTTGGCCAAGTATGTCCAGAGATGTAAACAGTTGTGGCTTCTTGTCTTACTTGTGCTGGTGCAAGACTACTAGACAGAGACCATATGATTATACTCCCTGCCTGTCGGACCGCCCTTGGGGCATGATTTCCATGGACTTCATTGTTGAGTTACCTCGTTCCAAGGGGTTCAGACAATTTTTGTGGTCATTGACGATTGACGAAGATGGCTCACTTTATTCCGTAAAAGGAATTCCCTAGCTTCCATTACGGCGGAGTGTTTTTTATTAGAGAAATTGGGCATCTTCACGGGGGTTCCTGATGACATCGTTCAGATAGAGGGGTACAATTCACCTCAAAGTTTTGGAAGGAGTTGTGCAAGTGTTTAATATCCACAATTCTTTTTCCTCCGGATACCATCCACAATCAATGGACAAACAGAAAGAACAAACCAAACTCTTGAACAGTATCTTCGTTGTACTCCTCGTGTCACAGGAAAATTGGCTCTCTGTTACCACTTGCGGAGTTTTCTTACAACAACGCGGTTCATTCTTCCATCAAGTGCTCCCCTTTTATGCTAACTATGGATTTAATCCAACTTTCCTTACCGGTATTCCTTCCAAGATCACGATTCCTGATCTTTTCACCAGAATACATCTTATGAAGGAGAAGACTTTAGAGCTGAAGACTTCATCGCTGAAGCGCAGGAGCGAGCCCGTAAGTCAGCTAATCTATTAAGAAAGGACTCTTCGATATTTAATGTTGGAGATTGGTTTGGTTGTCGACTCGGATTTGAAATTAAGGATTCCCTCGGCTAAGTGGGGCCCCGGTTCATCGGGCCATTTCGTATTAGGAAAGCTATCAACACGGTTGCCTTGAATTGGAGCTCCCCAAGTCATTGAAGATACATCCAGTCTTTCAGTATCCTGTTTTAAAAGATATTTACAGACTCGGCGCTGGAGCCTCCTCCGCTGCCTATTATGATTGACGGGACTGACGAATACGAGGGGAGAACATTTTAGATGCCAAGGTTCTCTGCGGAAAATTAAGATATCTTATTTAATGGAAGGGATTTGGTCCCGAAGAGAATTCTTGGGAGCCGTCTGAGCGATTACACTCCTCGTTTAGTCAAAGATTTTCATTCCAAACATCCTGACAAACCTAAGCTCAAGGACACCCGGAGGGTGCCCGGGGGGGGGGGCAATGTCAGGAACTTACCTTGCCGGTCGCGGCGGGAGCGCGCCGATGACGCGAGGTACCCGCTCGCGTGCACGTCGCGCGCCCGCGCGTCCTCAGTGACGCGGAGGACGTGGGCGGCGCAGGATTTTACCCTGCTGGCGGCCATCTTCTTCAGGGCACGGCCAGCAGGGATGAGGTCACAGGGGCCTATTAGGCTCCTCCTGGCGTTGGCCTCTTGCTGCCAGTTCAGAGTTTGTTGCTCTGAACTCCTAGCTCTGGTTAGTGTTGTGATTGGTATCCAGTTGTTCCCTGTCTCCTGGGTCCAGTCTGCCTGCATCCTACCAATGTCCTACCTCCTGTTACCTCCGGTCAGCATAACTACCACAGCCCTACCTCCGGTTGCCTCCACTTCAGCTTACCTCCTGTTACCTCCGGTCAGCATAACTCCCACAGCTCCTACCTCCGGTCTGATCTCCACTTCAGCTCCTACCTCCTGTTACCCTCCGGTCAGCATAACTACCACAGCTCTACCTCCGGTCTGCATCTCCACTTCAGCTCCTACCTCCTGTTACCTCCGGTCAGCATAACTACCACAGCTCCTACCTCGGTCTGCATCTCCACTTCATCTCACCTCCTTGTTACCTCGCGTCAGCATAACTACACAGCGCCTAACTCCGGTCTGTATCTCCACTTCAGCTCCTACCTCCTGTCCTCCGGTCTGCATACCTACCCCAGCTCCTACCTCCGGTCTGCATCTCCACTTCAGCTCCTACCTCCTGTTACCTCGCGTCAGCAAAACTACCACAGCTCCTACCTCCGGTCTGTATCTCCACTTCAGCTCCTCCTCCTGTTACCTCCGGTCAGCATATAATATCACAGCTCCTACCTCGGTCTGTATCTCCACTTCAGCTCCTACCTCGTTACCTCTGGTCAGCAATAACACACAGCTCCTACCTCCGGTCCGTATCTCTAATCCAGCTCCACCTCCAGTTACCTCCCGGTCAGCATAACTGCCACAGCTCCTACCTCCGGTCCTTACTCTACTCCAGCTCCACCTCCAGTTTCCTTCAGTCTGCCTATCTACCACAGCTTCTACTCCGGCCTGCATCTCCACATTGTGGGATTGGTCTTGGTGACTCTCTTCTGGAGCGCGACCTGGTGCCTGCCGCCGCAAAACATCCTCACCATTAGAGGCTCTGGTGAAGACCAGAGTACTTAGACTCCGCGTCCAGAGGGGGTCTCCTAGGGCCTGATCCTGAAGAGAGCGTAACATATATGAAGTTACAAAACATGCTAATGGGACAATAGTAAAAAGTACAGAAAGTGCAAAATCTTCCCATTGTGCATTGTTGGTATCAGATGATGCAATAGAAGGACAGGAGCAAAGTCACAAAGAAATGGTCAATGATATTAGAGCCACAGAAATTCAGATTAGACAATGATATAAACTCTATTTGTAGTAGGATGAAGCCAGTAGCCAAGACCAGAAAATAAAGTAAGAACAAATCTTAGGGTTCATAACAGATATATAACGCAATGGGTGGCAAATGGCTATACAGATCAAAAGACATTGATGTAAGAATTAAAGATTGTGCATATCCAGAGAAGCAGTGGAAAAAAAGTACTGGGTGTGGTAACAGGCAGTAATAGTAATCTACTGCCATCATTTATATGGTATGTTAACATGTTAGGTATGATATTGCTGGTTACACAAGATCGTTTAAGCCAAGTGTTTTAGGAAGATATACATGGGATCTTAAGATGAGGACTTGTTGTCACCAATAGGATGATCAGAAGGTTCAAATTTAATATTAAAACTGTAGATCAGGACAAAAACATAAGGAGAATGTCTTTGTTTCCTGATAACTGTTGAATCCAAGGAGTAGGAATTCAGTAACGGATGTTTCGTTGTTTTCACCAATTTTTGTAATACAATTTAAACTGGTTAACTTTTCACCCAAAGCTTAAAAGATTATGCCAATGTTCTTAAATTTTTATCGTTGCAGAACCATTGAAATCATTTTATGTCCAGGGAGCTCCTACAGGTCATCTATTTATCAAAAGATTTCATTCAAACATATAAACAGATAGATCCATAAATATATCTAATATAAACAGATTGATCAAGGAGGGATACAGTACAACTCCTATCACTATATCTTGAAGAACCCCTAGTAACCCCAGGCTAAAAAACACTGGATTATAATTAGTTTTGTTAAAAAAATGTGATTAATTCTTATCCAAGCTTCATCTAATCCAATTACATTAAAATATACAGGTTTCTGTATAAGAAAGATTCTCTCTCCCGCAATATACTTATTCAATAAATATCTTTTCTGAGGTTGTTATTTTTGAGAATTTATATAGCGGGCAACATCAGTAGAGCTTTATAATTACATGTAAACAACAGGTTTGCTAGGTTTCATAGTTGTTTATTTAAAGGAGAACTAAAGTCTCCAAACAACATTGTCCAAATACACAGAGCACATTCACAATCATGCCACAAGCTGCGTTTTACCACTCCCTTTGCTGTGGCTCTGGGTGATTTATGAAATTAACCTGTAGGTACTACAGGTACTACACGTTATTTGGGTAAATGCAGTACATACATTTAAAAAAATGGTGGTATTAGCCCTCCTCCCTTGGTTGCAGATTAAAGTGTAACCTTATATTAAAAGGGTGCCAACATGGAATCAAATAAAGACAAAAAAACTATTTCCCATCATCCCCTCCAGACCAGAGGCAGATGGGAAAAAGATAGTCCCTGTAAAACCTGGTACTGAAACTAATGAAAGAACATCAACACAAGGTCCAAAGTCAATTATCATGCACCTTTATTTGTTCCGAAATTACTCCACATATCCATAACTAGTTATATCAATAATAATGGGAACAACCCTTTAACCAATACACCATGTAAAGTAATGCATGATACATACAATATTAACATACAATATAGAACATAAGTTGGGCGGGGAGGGCACTAAAGATGTGTGGTACAATCCAAGATGGTATCCAAAAAGTTTATGAATCATGACAAATAACTGCTTGTTATAGTCAATAGAGTAACTGAAACTCAAATAGCAAAAGTACAGTACCACGGGTAATCAGGTCGGGTTGTATCGGGACTTACACTTTGGTTTAAAATTGCGCCACAACAACAAAAATTATCACTTCCAGGAGCACGCCACCATTAGCACTTGGTGATTTTCAGCTTCTCCTGTCCCAAATCATTATGCTCTAGACTGGTATCAGGTTTTATCAGGCTTCCTCGCAGTCTCCCACTACCGACACATACCCCCTACATAGGATAAGTCATATACGAAGTATAACCAACACAATCCGTGATTCAAGCCCGCTTTTACTCACGACCTCCATCCAAAAGAGTATACAGTTAGCATCTTATCAGATCTTCTGCAGCAAGCTCCTCCAAACTATTGGCCTCCCGCCCAGCACAACACCGGGGCGCTTTCGCACCCTTTTCCGGACGCTTCTCAGGGTACCGGTCTCTCTTCCGGCTCACTTTACATGCACTTTCTTAAATGCCTTAATATAAAGCACTGGGTGGATGGCCTCTTCCCTCATTTTAAAAAGCCAAAGGGCTGGGGGGAAGTGAGGAAAGATGTTGTATGGATTCAGTGCACAACTATGAGAAATGCAAAAGTAATGGTAATTGAAGTAAAAAAGGTTAGAAGTTAGGACCCTCCAGACTGGGGTTACCTTGATGTGGTTGGAAGGCTTTTCATTCATGTGATCACAGTAATGTATACTAAAACCCTTTGTTTAAAGTATGCCAGTGTGCAGATAATATGATATTGCATGGTGCCTAGGAATGTGCATTGATTATCTTTTATAGTTTGTAATTCATACTGACTGGTAAAAACTGCAGGGTAACAAGCAGCTTTCAAAGTCTTATCAGGGACTTTCATTTTGGTGTGTAGACATCTGTATAGAAAATGCTCTGTGCATAGAGACAGTGAATACTGGTTTCAAGGAACATGGCTCTTTGATGACTATGTTTGCTGTACTGGCAACAACATGGACATCTTCTTAGTTATATGCATCTATTACTTGCACATACTAAATGTTGAAAGTTAAGTTAAAATAATTCACAAGTCCCATGCGAATATATATAATAAGCCAGAAATGTTTCTACTTTTCTCTCTACTTACTTGTTTCTAGCAAGTGTTCTTTCTTCAAGTTTAAAGTTGTTTCAAGCAGATTTTTACCTTCATGTTTTAATAAGCAATTGTATAAAAACTACGGTTAATTCCCAATTATTTTGCAATATGGTAAGAGATTGGTTATATGCAGTGGGCCATATAATTATAATTATTTAGAATTATTTCTTACCCTTTAAAAAAGGAGAGAGGAAAAAGTAAGGTTTAGCCATTCAATCCAAGAGCATCACAATGCAACGGAAATCCCATTGTCAGAGAGTATTATTAGGACAGGCAATAAAACATAATAAATACTGAATGTGAACTGACGTGGGATGCGCTGAGAAAAAAAAAAAGGGGGGTGGAGTTAAAGCATAAATTTCAAAGTGGGAGAACATTGTGAAAACTGATGAAAGAAACGAGAAAATAGAACCACAGATTTTTCTCACACCAAATTCATGACAGCCTAGAAATAAAATACAAACAAAGTCTAATTTCAGTTTATCTAGTATAATTCATGTAATTCATGTATATAATGTAATTAAAAGCAATAATAATTTGCGTGGCTGTAATTTTAAGAATTAAGGAGGTTCCTGCTTTTTCAAGTTCCCCACTGAAAACCAACCCCATCTAATTTGTAACTATCTTATAATTTCTAGATTAATCCCTTGTGGATAATTAGATTTACAAAAGAAAAGAAAAAAAACAAAACAGAAACATTTTGTCTTATTAAAAATAAATAAACACCTGATATTAATATGTCCCTGGATAATTCACCATCTCACACCAATACAGTTAAAAATTCAAGCTGGACTTCTGAAAATAGCACATAAAGAGCCCAGCGCTATATTTATTGAATTTTAGGAGGGTTCTAACTAGAGATAGATAAAACCAGGTTTCAATTCCTCTGCAATTTGCTAATGTATTTGAAAAATCAATGGGCAAAATGCATTGATGTCTTGGGAGGCAAAAAAACTCATTACTAACAGCAAAATAATTGTACTGGTATTTGGGAAATAGAATGGGAAATATGTTCCTAGTGGTGAAAAAGGGCTTTGGAAATAATGAGTGTGGGAGCCAATACTATGTGAATAAAAAAAAAAAATTTACCTGCAAAAATGGCCTTTTCACCATGAAACTTCATCCATCTCAATTTCTAAATTAAGTTGCTTAAAATTGTTTTCTTACTTACATGTACTATATTACATTAATTTGAATGTTAGATGAAATTTACTTAAAAAGCACTAAAAAACACATACAATACAATCACGCATCTCCTACTGTCTCCTCATGGATGGCGCACTGATGCCTCAAACTAAGCCTGATTAAAGCAGAACTCATCATTTTACCAATTAAACCTGGTCCTATCTATTGATGGTCTGGTCCAATTTCAGATTTTTGAAAAGTTTGAAAATTCTAAATCAGACCCAGTCAATAGGGAAAAAATAGTTCAAAAAGTTCAGATAAAATAAGGTTAAAATAGCAATGGTAACTACATGGCGCTGGGACCTGGGAAATGGTCTGGGGAACGCATACAGATATCTAGAACTTGAAATAAATAACGTCACTTCCTTCACACACACACACACTACATTCGAGCTTCCGCATTCGTCATTCAATATTTTCCAAAAATTGATTTTCTAAAATTCTAGAGAATCTGACATTTTTAGAATCTGTCTCTGAATCTTTCCTGTTCAATTTATATACAAGCATAATGGAGTGGCAAAGCTTCCTTGCTGCAAACAAAAGGGGGTAATTTTTTTTTTTTTAATCCTGTTTTAAAGAGAAGGTTCAGTGTAAAATATCATTTTAGTTTAAATTATGCATACTTAGTTATTCTACATATTATCTTTCATTTTGAAAATCAGTTGGAATTATTACCCCTTGATATTTCTGCTCATTACCTACTGCATTAACTACTGCTCATTACCTACTTACTGCTCATTCAAATACACAGTTATGGGAAAGATCCCCAGTATCACTGGGGATCTTGTAATCCAAACTTCAAAATATCGATTTATTGGCACAGAAAATATCCTAAAATACCACAAAACCCAACTTACTTAGATCATGAACTACTGATCATCACCGTTACTGCCATAACCTAGCTCTATCACCTTCTTACTGATCATCAACACTTAATGATCATTACCTACCTATGCCAGACCTATGCATATCCACTGCTCATTAACTACTTGCTCATTACTACTGCATTAAACTTACTGCTCATTAATACTACTTGCTCATTTCAAAAATACACAGTATGGGAAAAGATCCCATTATCAATGGGAATCTTTAATCAAACTTCAAAAAATCGAGCTATGGCACAGAAAATATCCTAAAATACCACAAAACCCAACATACTGTAACCCCCGCCCCCCTTAACACAATAACATATACACAATACCTCTGCAGCTGGGCGTCCCCAGCAAAGTAGATAAAAGCTAAAAGGTCTCTTGAAAGTGGTGCAGCAGTTCGGTTCATTTAACTCTCTTATAAGAGAGAACAGGTAACCCCAATACTGCAGTCCATGGGACTGTGTATTACTGCACCATTGTGTGTCCCTGATGTAAGGTTTCAACATATAATCTAAATACTGCACTATAGGTTGGAGGCAAGAACCTATGGTGGCCACAATAGGTCTCAGAGGAGGAGGCCATTTGGCAGGCAATAGATTCTTTAGGGAAGTTTGAACCGATTATTTTTCATATATATACAAAAAACAGGAGCACCACTGGTCCTAGTATATGGATTTTCTACAATATATTTTAAGTATCGCAAAGCAAAAAAATTACAGACCCCTGAAACTGCACAACATGAACACACCTGACAAAGGAACACCCGAAACGTTGTGTGAGAGTGGACAATATCACAATAAAGCAGTTAATTTCACCAGACTGTGTGGGTCCATGGGATTTTTGTGTTTCAAAAGTATTATATTGCAGTGGAAGGGATACATGGCTCCCTGAGGACTAACAAATAATTGTTTGTCCTATCCTAGCCAACGTGATAGAGTTTTCACCAAATATTATTTTTAAAGGTGCATGCACTGTTGGATCATGGGTGTCGCCGATCGACCCTGATAATGTGTTATAAATGTGAAAAATGTATTTAACCACCAATGATGTATTTAAAATTAGGAGTTACTTCAATGCGGCAACATGTATATATGTTATGCAGTATGTTTGTAAAAAAGTTCACCCTGCCTATAAACGATTATCAGAACATATTAATGCAACTATGAGAGGGGACATGAATACAGCAATTCTAGTTCATTTATTACATGAATTCTCTGTTATAACTACCATATCTTTTTAGATAATATATGGTGTTACAGAGAGAGCTTTTCAAATAAAGGAGGCCTTCTGAATATATAAATGGCAAGCTATTTACCCAATAGAATTTGAATTTAACAGCTATATGGATTAATTAACTTGATCATTTCATTAATTTATGTTAATGAACTGTGTGAAGTTGATGTTTCAATAAAGGGTGGAGCTTCTTAAGACTGGGCTACCAACCTTTCTTCTCTTTGCTCAGGCAATCCCAGGAGTTTCCCTGCAGAGCCATCTTGTGTTGTAAAGGCTTACTGTCTTAAATGATGACATTTTTGTATCAGAAATGTCTGTCTCAGCTTCAGCTAACATAAACCAGATCAAAATTTTTAAAAACAGTAGAAAGTCAACAAAAAAAAAAGGAAAAACATTTTAAAAGGGATCAAAAGAAAAGGAAAACACACAAGCACAGTATTTGGCATAATAGTTGGATTGCCCTTTAGCTTCATAAATCAGTCTCTTCTTATGGTAAAGGAGTTTGTTTCCCTCCCCCTTTACCTTTGGTTTACATTAATCAAGAAGGGCAGCTCACAGATCTTGGGTTATGGTGGTCTGCATTGTGATGGTCTAAAGTGTAATCTTATCTTAAATGTTAATCTGATTTTGCAATAATAAAGGCAAAAAAGTTAAAAAAAAAATGTTACTGTTTGATTTTTGTCCTGTTTATTAAAATACAATTTTAAGCACGTTGTAATTGCAATAAATAAGGTCCATGACATCATTACTTATATATCATTACTGTATATTTTTAAATTACAATTAATAATTTAAATTTTAGGTTAAAATCTCAAATGCTGGCCATACACTATTCAACATACTTCTGAATGCAACAATACCGCGTGGGGATATGATCACTTTATACAAATATATTATTGGGCCATACAATAAACTCTCTGGTGCATTGTTCACTAATCGGTCATCAGAGGACACGTGGACATCCTTTAAGGTTGGAAGAAAAGAAGTTTCATCTTCAGGTTAGGAAGGGTTTCTTTACAGTGAGAACGGTGAAACTGTGGATCTTCCAGCAGATGTGGTAATGGCAAATTCATTGAATAGCTTTAAAAAAGGCCTGGATAAGTTTCTTAAACTAAAAAATATTGAGAATTACTGGTATTAATTCATATACTGCAGTTCTAGTTGGTACAGGGATACTATATAATATTGAGAATTACTGGTATTAATACATATACTGTTTTATTAATACTTATACTGTAGTTCTGGTTGGGTACAGGGATACTATATAATATTGAGATACTGGTATTAATTACATACTGTAGTTCTGGTTGGTACAGGGATACTATTATAATATGAGAATTACTGGTTTAATTAATTACTGACAGTTTCTAGTGGTACAGGGATACTATATAATTGAGAATTACTGGTATTAATACATATACTGTAGTTCTGGTTGGACAGGGATACTATATAATATTGAGAATTACTGGTATTAATACATATACTGTAGTTCGTTGGTACAGGGATACTATAGAATATTGAGAATTACTGGTATTAATACATATACTGTAGTTCTGGTTGGTGCAGGGATACTATATAATATTGAGAATTACTGGTATTAATTCATATACTGCAGTTCTAGTTGATCCAATGATACTTTCCTGTTTCCATTTGGAGTCAGGAAGGATCAACTGTTAGGTAGGGTTAACAAGGAGAGTGAAAAGGTTGGACTTATTTCTTTATTCAAACTTAATTACTATGTTACTATGTGTATTGAATCAATTTTTGACTCATACATTTATTTGATTTATATCCAGCATAAGAATCTCTCATGACAGATAACAGCTATTAAGTGTTCAGGCCCCGCCCCATCAATAGTTAATCTCAGTGAACAATTTCCTTAATGTCAAAAACAATTTGCCCAACTCTGGGTTAATAGAATACATCAATTTATACATTATATTTAATAAATAGCATATCCTCTTAAACGTAATGTCAACTAGATACAAAAATATGTTATTTATACAAGGGTGAGAAAAATCTAATCAGCTTTGAGTATATAGACCCATTTTATTAGCGGTTTCTCTTTTTACAGACCAGTCTCTTTATTGAGTATTGGATCTCACGGTTCCTCATGCTATAAATGATGGGATTGAAAAATGGTGTGAGAATGGCGTAAATAAGAGATCTTAGTTTATTTTCTTGAAGAGACCTTTTCCCATCTGTGAAAATATAAACAGTAATTATACTTCCGTAATATGTGCACACTGTTGCCAAATGGGAACTACAAGTGGAAAAAGCTTTAATCTTCCCAGCAATTGAAGATATCCTGGCTATTGTTATGAATATGTAAATGTAGGAAACAAGGACAAACAAGCATGGGAGGAATAGTAGAATGATGGACAGGGCAAAGTCTTGCCACTTCACAATGGCTGTATATGATGAGGAAAGCGCTAGAATTGGGTCTATATCACAGAAGAAATGATCAATGCGATAATAATTACAGAACTCTAATTGACTTATCATAATAAATTCAGTAGGAATCAAAAAGAATCCAGTTGCCCAAGAGCAACAAATGAGAAGAAAGCAAATCTTTTGATTCATTATGGAGGTATAACGCAACGGATGGCAAATAGCCAAATATCGATCAAACGACATGACCGTGATAATTAAAGACTGGGTATATATTGCAATACTGTGGATATAGTACTGGAAAATGCATTCTGGTTTAGATATTCTAGCTCCGCCATTCAACATGATGTTTAATAGCCTTGGTAAAATATTGGTGGTAAATAAAATGTCGACCAATGCCAGATGTTTAAGGAAACTGAACATTGGAAAATGAAGATTTTTGCATGTTGAAGTCACTAAGATGATGAGGAGATTTCCTAAAAGAATCGCCAGATAAACTAGTAGAAATATGCTAAAGAGAAGAATGTTGATGTCATGTTTACCATGGAATCCCACTATTATGAATTCAGTCACCATGGAGGTATTGTTCATGCACATCAGTATGAAGACTTGAATCAACCTAAGTTACATAGAAAATAATTACTACAATAACCACATAATTCACAAAAGCTGTATATTATCATTTCTATCCTTATAAATGCACTTAGCTACACCGTCAGTCACAGCTAATAACAGTTAATAAAAGACCCTCAGGGAGATGTAATAAAAGTTGTTATCGTTAAAAAGATACTGCTTTTGCCCCAACCAATTAGATGTTAGCTTTCAAATGGTAAATAACATCTGATTGGTTGGCACAAAATTAGCACCATTTTTAACTATAAGAACATTTATTACATCTCCCTGCCTGTACTTTTAAATGTATGGATATCGGTAGACACATCAGAGATATGTGTCCTGCAAAAGTGCACCAGGTTATTTGCTTTTTTATGGTCATGGACTTTTTATTATCATTTTATTATAGACTAGAGAGTTAAGCCCGTTAAATAATGGGCGCTAGATCTCCCCCCTCTCTATTATGGTTTGTGGTTTTTTTTTAGCAGTTTCTTTTTGAGCAATTCATTAATATGAAGATTGTATTAGGATATAATTAGTCAGAAATTTGATGCTAATGCCATATAGCGTTACCAGTGGTTGGCTGATTTCGAAGTGTAATACATACTTTCATATTAGATGTCTTGTACACACGTTAGATTGTGGCCGTTTCTGGCCATTTTGATGCCTTAAGCAAGTCGCCCCCCGGGTGACCGTGTCCCAACTGAAACTTCCCCAAACCACCTCTTGGGGCTTATTGCTCTATGGCTGATAAGAATCTCTGTCTTTTAAAAGAAAATAAATTAAATGGCACCCTAGATGTTCTCCTAGTTCACTTATGCCTAGAAATGGCCCTGCGTTAGATAATTGTGGGCCAAAGCAGTTGGCAATGTATGCATTGTTGCTCCCTCAGACATTGTATACTGATTTATTGTTGAATGAGGGCGCTTCTACTGCTGAGTAGTCTGGTTTTATTTTACATATTTACAATTGTTCTTAACAATCTAATGTGTATGTAGGCTTAGTCATATGTGTAAACATATGCTTTCACATTTAAAAAGCATGAAAAATGCAATAAAAGCAGTGACATATTTAACAACATTTATTGGCACACGCTCCTAGGCCATGTGCTCCATGAACAGCACATGTAGATACATATAAATAAAACAGCAATTGGTAAAGTTACCAATATAATCACACAAATTGATCCAAAAAGGGACATCAATTCTAGTCTCTCAGTGAAAGCTTATGCAAAAAACAAACAAGTTGTAAAAATGTTTATGGGATAAATAACTTCATAAGTGGCTCCTTACATAGACATTCTGTTTCAGGCCCTACAAAACTGTACATCCAAGGCACATTATATGTAGCTAACTCTTCTTAGTGTTATAAAATCAGAGAGCATCATATGAACAAGCACAGTGAAGGACAGAAAAAACAAATTAGCCAAGATTACAAAGAACTGTTTGTATGATCGAAATAAAAAAATTGAAATCAAAAAGTTTAAAACCATTGAGTGACACGGTGACCCCATGCTGTTTTGAGATAATTTGCCTGTTTCTAATTGAGTCAATGCTGTCAAAAGATATTGGGTCATTTTTTTAAACGCAAAAGGAAAACAGGGAGATTCAATAAAAGTTCTTATCGTTAATAATGGTGCTAATTTTGCCCCAACCAATCAGATGTTATTTAACATTTGAAAGCTAACATCTGATTGGTTGGGGCAAAGTTAGCACCATTTTTAACGTTAAGAACTTTTATTGAATAACCCTGAAAATGCTTTATTTTCACTGTGAAAAGCAAAAAACAATGAGCTGAGATTTAATATAAATAATCAATATGCTTTGAAAATATATCCTGATTATCCTGTTTTCCCACTGTGCTACTTTATTGAATTACACACTATACTGCCGTTAATTACAGGGGACATTCAGCACAAAACTATAAACATACGGTGTTATGCCTGATGAAAGGAACTAAGTTTTCTCTAAAGGATGCATCAAAATATCATGTTAACCAAACAGTATTTTTTAGGGAACATTAAAGTTCTTCATTATTTCTCGCTCTATGGGATCTTTGATATTTTGCACATTTTTTTCTCAGATAGTGTTTCACTTAAATTGACCGTTAATGCAGATCCGACATCTGAATCTTAGAAATGTAATCTCATTAACTAATATCCAGGTGTGTTGTATGGTACAAGCCAAAGCAGCACTTTCGCCTTTTAGGTAAAAAAACAAAACTGTTTTTTACAGTCTGGTAAATTCTCAGCATCAGACTAGAGGTTTTATCATTGTATTTTACTTTGATCTATATCATCCCTTTGACTGCACATTTTTTTTTAGATTTAAAGAGCAAATTTACAAATAAATGAATGTTTCAAAATGTTAAATTTGAAGTCTCTGAGCATTCAATGTATAAATACATATTTATTAAATTATCTACTACTCAGAGCACCCTCATCAGGACATCAAATTTCAGATCTGTATTTAACGGGGTAGCAAACAGTACTCATATCTCCTGTTATACTTGTAACACTAGGGATGAGCTGTCAAATATGTCATCATCCATGGCAGCTTTGCAACTTGTTCCCTCAGCCATCCTCTAACATTTTATAGATGAGAGAATAGTCATGGAGTGGGAGTAGTGAAGCTATCAGTGGCTTAAGAGCAACAATTTTGGTAGCTCACCGGTCGCTATTTGGTAGCTCCTAGGAGGTAGGAACTGTCATTTCATTCACTGTCAAATACAGATTTTATGTTTGAAAACTTTTTTTTGTATAGTTACCTTTTAACTTATACCTTTTAAAAAATGCTGATGAATAAAGCAAAACTTTCCTATATTCTTTTTTATGTTCTTTTCTTCAGTTCCAAAAGTTCCCTCCCTCCCTTTCTAATTATTAGGATGTTGATGTGGTGAGATCTTATTTTTTGTTAATTGCATTGTGACACTGTTCTAGCCAAGGAAACAGATATAACAACAATTTAGAAATAATTACTATTACTTTCTAAATAATTAACCTTACCTTTGTCAGATTTGTATATCTGGTTTCAGTTCTAGTTGACTGTAGTGTAAGAAATTGTTAGCTTAAATAGGAATATAAACATGAAGTAAAGTAAACTACATTACATTTATTGTATAGAAATGTTCACATATATTAATAATGTAGCCTCTAATATATACACTCATTTTACCACCTTTAGAATTAATAACAATTTTAAAATCTCAGGACAGCACGGTGACTTACTGGTTAGCACCAATGCATTGGGTTCAAATCTACTTTCATACAAAGGGAGTATGCATGCATTCTCTACCTCTGCTTGCATGGGTTTCCTCCCACACTGGTTCTCACACAAATATACTTATAGATTGTGTGTGAGATAAAATGGAAGCTCTGTCAGAAAAAACTAATGTAAAGAAGCAGCACATCCAGTAGTAACGCATATGAAAAATTTACAAAGGATCTTTTTTATTAAGTTCTCTCCAGCTATTTACAGTTATGACAAATGCTTTTTATTAATACTTATACTGCTTAGTTTCTGGTTGGGTAAAGGGATACTATAAATATTGAGATACTGGTATTAATTCATACTGTAGTTCTGGTTGGGTAAAGGATACTATATCTAATAGTGAGAATTACTGGTTTAATTAATTATGCAGTTCTAGTTGGTACAGGGATTACTATATAATTGAGAATTACTGGTAATTAATACATATACTGTAGTTCTGGTTGGTACAGGGATACTATATAATATTGAGAATTATGGTATTAATACATATACTGTAGTTCCGTGGTACAGGGATACTATATAATATTGAGAATTACTGGTATTAATACATATACGTAGTTCTGGTTGGTGCAGGGATACTAATATAATATTGAGAATTACTGGATAATTATATCATACTGCAGTTTAGTTGATCCACATGATACTTTCCGTTTCCATTTGGAGTCAGGAAGGATCAACGGTTAGTAGGGTTAACAAGGAGAGTGTAAAAGGTTGGACTTATTTCTTTATTCAAACTTAATTACTATGTTACTATGTGTATTGAATCAATTTGACTCATACATTTATTTGATTTATATCCAGCATAAAATTCTCTCTGACAGATAACAGCATTAAGTGTTCAGGCCCCCCGCCCCATCAATAGTTAATCTCAGTGAAACAATTCTTAATGTCAAAAACAATTTGCCCAACTCTGGGTTAATAGAATACATCAATTTATACATTATATAAAAATAGCATATCCTCTTTAAACGTAATGTCAACTAGATACAAAAATATGTTTTTATACAAGGGTGAGAAAAATCTAATCAGCTTTGAGTATTAGACCCATTTATTAGCGGTTTCTTCTTTTACAGACCAGTCTCTTTATTGAGTATTGGATCTCACGGTCCTCATGCATAAATGATGGGATTGAAAAATGGTGTGAGAATGGCGTAAATAAGAGATCTTAGTTTATTTTCTTGAAGAGACCTTTTCCCATCTGTGGAAAATATAAACAGTATTATACTTCCGTAATATGTGCACACATGTTGCCAAATGGAACTACAAGTGGAAAAAGCTTTAATCTTCCCAGCAATTGAAGATATCCTGGCTATTGTTATGAATATGTAAATGTAGGAAACAAGGACAAACAAGCATGGGAGGAATAGTAGAATGATGGACAGGGCAAAGTCTTGCCACTCACAATGGCTGTATATGATGAGGAAAGCGCTAGTGAGATTGGGTCTATATCACAGAAGAATGATCAATGTGATAATAATTACAAACTCTAATTGACTTATCTAATAAATTCAGTAGGAATCAAAAAAGAATTCCAGTTGCCCAAGAGCAACAAATGAGAGAAGAAAGCAAATCTTTTGATTCATTATGGAGGTTAACGCAACGGATGGCAAATAGCCAAATACGATCAAACGACGAGACCGTGATAATAAGACTGGGTATATATTGCAATACTGTGGATATAGTACTGGAAAATGCATTCTGTGGTTTAGATATTCTAGCTCCGCCATTCAACATGAGTTTTAATAGCCTTGGTAAAATATTGGTGGAAATAAAATGTCGACCAATGCCAAGATGTTTAAGGAAACGAACATTGGAAAATGAAGATTTTTGCATGTTGAAGTCACTAAGATGATGAGGAGATTTCCTAAAGAATCGCCAGATAAACTAGTAGAAATATGCTAAAGAGAAATGTTGATGTCATGTTTACCATGGAATCCCACTATTATGAATTCAGTCACCATGGAGGTATTTTCATGCACATCAGTATGAAGACTGAATCAACCTAAGTTACATGAAAATAATTACCTACAATAACCCAATAATTCACAAAAGGTGTATATTATCATTTCTATCCTTATAATGCACTTAGCTACACCGTCAGTCACAGCTAATAAACTTAATAAAAGACCCTCAGGGAGATGTAATAAAAGTGTTATCGTTAAAAAGATACTGCTTTTGCCCCAACCAATTAGATGTTAGCTTTCAAATGGTAAATAACATCTGATTGGTTGCCACAAAATTCACCATTTTTTACTATAAGAACATTTATACATCTCCCTGCCTGTACTTTTAAATGTATGGATATCGGTTAGACACATCAGAGATATGGTCCTGCAAAAGTGCACCAGGTATTTGCTTTTTTTAGGTCATGGACTTTTATTATACATATATAGACTAGAGAGTTAAGCCGTTAAATAATGGGCGCTAGATCTCCCCCCTCTCTATTTATGGTTTGTGGTTTTTGCAGTTTTTTTTTGAGCAATTCATTAATATGAAGATTGTTTAGGATATAATAGTCAGAATTTGATGTATGCCATATAGCGTCAGGGTTTGGCTGATTTCGAAGTGTAATACATAATTTCATATGATGTTTGTACACACGTAGATTGTGGCCGTTTCTGGCCATTTTGATGCCTTAAGCAAGTCGCCCCCCCGGGTGACCGTGTCCAACTTGAAATTCCCCAAACCACCTCTGGGGCTTATTGTCTATGGCTGATAAGAATCTCTGTCTTTTAAAAGAAATAAAAATTAAATGGCACCCTAGATGTTCTCCTAGTTCACTTATGCCTAGAAATGGCCCTGCGTTAGATAATTGTGGGCCAAGCAGTTGGCAATGTATGCATTGTTGCTCCCTCAGACATTGTATACTGATTTATTGTTGAATGAGGGCGCTTCTACTGCTGAGTACTGGTTTTATTTTACATATTTACAATTGTTCTTAACAATCTAATGGGTATGGGACTGTGTCATATGTGTAAACATATGCTTTCACATTGTAAAAAAGCATGTGAAAAATGCAATAAAAATGCAGTTGACAGAGTTTAACAACATTTATTGGCACACGCTCTCAGCGCATGTGCTCCATGAACAGCACATGTGATACATATAAATAAAACAGCAATTGGTAAGTTACCAATATAATACACAAATTGATCCAAAAAGGGACATCAATTCTAGTCTCTCACGTGAAAGTATGCAAAAAACAAACAGTTGTAAAAATGTTTTGGGATAAATAACTTCATAAGTGGCTCCTTACATAGGACATTCTGTTTCAGGCCCTACAAAAAACTGTAATCCAAGGAGCACATATATGTAGCTAACTCTTCTTAGTGTGTTATAAAACATCGAGAGCCATTTGAACAAGCACAAGGGAAGGACAGAAAAAGAAACAGAACATTCACAACTCACAACTTTACATGTCTCCTTTATAAGATTACAAAGAAACTGTTTGGGTTGATCGAGAGCATGAAAAAAGAATTAAAAATAAGCACTGGATGAACATACACCTATTGATTTGGAGAATTTAATTTTGCCTTTTTCTTAGAGTTTGATGGTCAAGTCGTGTCAAAAGAGTATTGGGTCCATGTTTTTTAAAACAGAAAAGGAAAACAGGGAGATTCAATAAAAGTTTATCGCGTTAATAATGGTGCTATATTTGCCCAACCAATCAGATGTTATTAACATTTGAAAGGCTAACATCTGATTGGGTTGGCGGAAAAAAACTAAGCTACCATTTTTAACGTTTAAGAGAACTTTTTTGAAAACCCTGATAAATGCTTTATTTTCCACTGATGGAAAAGCCAAAAAACATTGAGCTGAGATTTAATAGAACTAATCAATATGCTTTGAAAAATATATCTAGAATGATCGGTTCCCACTCGTGACTTGAAGTCTTTATTAGTACGCACTATCTGACTATCAGTAATTACAGGGGACATTCAGCAGACACCAACATAAACTATAATAGTACGGGTGTTATGCTGATGAAAGAGAACTAAGTTTTCTCTAAAAAAGGTGCATTCAAAAATATGTTAAACAAAACAGTATTTTTTATAGGGAACATTAAAGTTCTTCATTATTCGACCTTAGGATCTCTTGATATTTGCACATTGTGTTGTATCTCGATGATGTAAGTTGTTTCTAATAGACTTAAATTGACCGTTAATGCAGTGATGTACGACATCTAGAATCTAGAAATGTAATCTCATTAAACTAATACCCAGGGTGTGTTGTATGGATACAAGCAAAGCAAGCACTTTCGCCTTTTAGTGAAAAAAACACAAAAAGTGTTTGTTACAGTCTGGGGTAAATTTCAGCATCAGACTAGAGGGTTTTATCATGTGTTACTTTTATAATTTGATCTATATCATCACATTTTTTTTAGATTTAAAGAGCAAAATTTACAAATAAAATAAATGTTTCAAAATGGTTATATGAAGTCTATGAGACATTCAATGTATCAAAACATATTTATTAAATATCTAGATACTCAGAGCACCTCATAACAGGAAACAAATCAAATTTAAGATCTGTGTATTTAACGGGGGGGAGAAATAAAGGAGGTAGCCAAACAGTATCTCATACTCTGTTATACTTCTCGTACACACCCTGGGATGAGCAGGAAATATGTTCATCATCCATGGCAGCTTTGACACTCTGTTCCTCAGCCATCCTCTAACATTTTTATAGATGAGGGGCAGATAGTCATGGGAGTAGGACGTAGTGAAGATATCCAGTGGCTTAAGAGCAACAATTTTGGTAGCTCACCGGTCGGCTATTGGGGAGTCCTAAGGAGGTAGGAGAATGTCAATTTCCTTCCTGTCCAAATACAGAATTTTTATGTAAGAAAACTTTTTTTTGCATAGCCTACCTTTTTAACTATCTAACCTATTTAAAAAATGTGGAATAAGCAAAACTTTTCATTATTCTTTTTTATGTCTTTTCTTCAGTTCCAAAAGTTCCCTCCCTCCATTTCTAATTATTAGGATTTGATGGTAGGTGAGGGATTATTTTTGTTAATTGCATTGTGGAAAATGTTCAGCCAAGGGAAACAGAATATAACAACAATTTAGAAATAAGTAGCATTTACTTTCTAAATAGATTAATACCTGTCAGTTCTAGGTTTGGACTGTAGGTGTGTAGAAATTGTTAGCTTAAATAGGAATATAAACATGAAGTAAAGTTAAAGAACATAAGACATTATTGTATAGAAATTGTTCACAGTATATTAATAATGGTAGCCTCTAATATATACACTCATTTTACCACCTTAGATAGATTGATATTAAAAAAATTTTAAAAAAATCTCAGGACAGCACGGTGACTTACTGGTTAGCACCCACTGCATTGGTGCTCTCAAATCTACTTTCATACAAAGGGAGTATGCATGCATTCTCTACACTTGCTTGCATGGGTTTCCTCCCCACTAGCGTTCTCACACAATAATACTTATAGAGTGTGGTGTGAGATAAAATGGAAGCTCTCGTGTCAGAAAAAAACTAATGTAGAAGATAGCAGCACATCCAGTAGTACCGCATATGAAAAATTTACAAAGGATCTTTTTTATATAGTTCTCTCCAGCTATTTACATTATGACAAATGCTTAAATATATTTTCCTCGTATGTAGCAAAAGAAAAGTTTTGTCACATTTAAAGTGTATGTATACTAGAAAAAATTACTTTGCGTTATCTTAATCTATAAATAATACAGGAAGTAGCGTTTACTCTGGGGGTGGGGTGTGTGTTTGCTACGTTGCTCTCAATTAAGTACTTTTTTGCTCAGGCTCTGACCACTGACAGGACTATTTTCCCACATACCAACTGTCACAAAACTGCATACAGCATACCAACTGTCAAACCATTCCAGCTACAGCAAAAGTGCGTAGGGATGAATTATAGTTTCCATTAAGTGGAGAAATTAAGTTTATAAAAAAAAAGAGATAAAAAAGTAGATAATATTGAAAATAGACAATTTCTACTTACTGTGATTTTGTTCCCGGCTTTAACCGACGTCACTAGTTACTTATGTACATATGTTAATGTACATTGGCTTCCTGTAGAAGTTAATAATGCAATGAAAAGCAAATATGAGCTAAAATTATCTTCTAATAATAATAATGCAGATGGCTGCAAAGTTAGGATTATTCAAGTCTTACAGCATTGTGGCCTTTTATATACCGCAATACAAGATAAACAAGCCATTAAATTTAAGATGGAATGATTAAATAGTTTGTAAAGATCCAACCCCTGAGAGTAATTAAAAAAGTCCTCGGAGGAAAGAAAAAACAATGGGATACTATTGATAAAGGAATTACATAGGATAACAACTAATGGAACTGCCATAGTTATCCGCTTTTCAGTGTGTATAAATATCATTGGCACGTGTTTATAATTGGTAAAATTGCGCCTACCCATTTAGGAAAAGATGATTTTGATTTTTTTTAGCTATATTATATAATAAAATATATGTAAAGTATAACAGGCTTCGAGATGCTGATTTCTCTGCTAAAGGAAATTAAACCCACTCTTAAGGCTGTACTCAGGGAGAGGAACTTAAAATGCCAATGCCCATCTAAATCTCTACCAGAGACTTCCATATTCTCTTTTACATATTTCCAATTCAGTTTTAACGAGTGGTATGTAACCTCAACAAGTGTTCTAAGTTCCCCCCATCCTCCCTTTTTACTTGTGAGACGATGTAGTTGAGTGTTGTGATGTGTAATGGTGAGATTCTAGATTTCAGGGGATGATTTGATGTGCACTGTCCTTGTGACATGTTAAAATATATTCTCTCTTATGTAGAAAAGAAAGTTTTGTCACATTTAAAGTGTATGTATACTGAAAAAATTACTTTGCGTTATCTTAATCTAAAATAATACAGTAAGTAGCGTTTACTCTGGGGTGTGTGTGTTGCTACGTGCCTTCAATAAAGACTTTTTGCTCAGGCTCTGACCACTGACAGCCGACTATTTTCCACATACCAACTGTCAAAACTGCATACAGCATACCAACTGTCAAACCATTCCAGCTACACAAAATGCGTAGGGATGAATTATATAGTTTCATTAATGGAGAAATTAAGTTATAAAAAAAAGTATAAAAAAGTATAATATTGAAAATAGACAATTCTACTTACTGTGATTGTTCCCGGCTTTACCCGTACGTCACTATTACTTATGTAATATGTTAATGTTACATTGGCTTCCTGTAAGTTAATATATGCAATGAAAAGCAAATATGAGCTAAAATTATCTTCTAATAATAATAATGCAGATGGCTGCCAAGTTAGATTATTCAAGTCTCTACAGCATTGTGCCTTTATATACCTGCCAATACAAGATAAACAAGCCATTAAATAAGATGGCATATATAGTTTGTAAATTCCCAACCCCTGAGAGTAATTAAAAAGTCCTCGGGAAAACAATGGGATACATATTGATATAAGATAACACTAGGATAAACAACTAATGAACTGCATAGTTATCCGCGTTTCATGTGTATAAATATCATTGGCACGTTTATAATTGGTAAATTGCCCATTTAGGAAAGAGATTTTGATTTTTTTTTAGCTATATTAATAATAAAATATATGTAAAGTATAACAGGCTTCAGATCTGATTCTTTCTCGCTAAAGGAAATTAAACCCACTCTTAAGCTGTACTCAGGGAGAGGAATCTAAAATGCCATGCCCATCAAAATCTCTCAGAGACTTCCTATATTCTCTTATCATATTTTCTATTCGTTTTAACGATGCTACCTAAGTTCTAGCCAAGGAACGGGTATAAGAACAATTTAGAAATACCTATAATTTTATAAATAATTAACCTTACCCATAGCTTTGTCGCCTTTTCCTTATTTTTAAAAAATATAAATTCAGATTTGTATATCTGGCTTCAGCTTCTACTCTGTGATTGCAGTTAACTTAGATACTGTATCAATATAACATGAAGTAAAGTAAACTACATTACATTTATTGTGTAGCAATGTTCACATATATTAATAAATTAACCTCTAATATATACAGTCATTTAAGCAACTACAGCAGACCTGGGCAAAGTAAGGCCAGGGGGCCACATGCCTGTTGGTTGGCCCTGACTGGCCCCCTGCTACTAGACCTGTACCCCAAACAATCTGCCGGAGATAAAAAAATTAAATTAAAGGGCATGTCCACCCCCCCCCGGGAGGGTTTATACTCCAGAATCTGAAAACAACCCCTCTAAAAACACAATAAGCTATAAAATCCCACTTCGTAAATTGTATTAAAGTAAATGTAAGCCTGTTAAGAACTGGGATGAAAGTTCTGTGTGTTATGTGCAGTGTCAGGCCACACCTCCTGACCCCAGTCACATGCTTCCTGCTTTATCTGTCCTGTAAAGGGATTGGCGAGAGTTATAATGGGTGTGACCAACTGTAACAAGTTTCAGCCATTTCTAAGGGCTGAGCATGTGCAGAACAATGGTCATTGACCACACTGTGTGATACTAGAATGCTGTGAAGTAAAGCACAAACCATATGTTATTTAGGTAAATTTTCGAGTGCCCGTAGCAAAAAGAGAGATAATACATGGATTACTGGTTTTATATCAAGGTGTTCTACCATCTGGTTAAGTGTTGTTCTGTGGCTTTAGTTGTCCTTTAAGTTTTGTCAACCCATTCATTTTGGAATTTCAAACATAAGTGATCAACTTCATCATCCTGACAAAGGGAGGCACAGCCCTCAGAACATTGGTCAAATCTGTTTGAGTTAACCACAATAAATGGGTTGACCTCAAAATTTAAGCTGCGAGTGCTTCTTATATGTTACAATATCTTTACTGTAGGCTCTTGATTAGGAGCTTTCCTTAAGGGCAAGTCCAGCCCCAAAATGAAAACTTACATACAGTAAATCACCCCCCAAAACCCTAAACGGTAATAATTTGAAATCTGAAATATTTAAGTCTAACCTGAAATCCTGCACAATGTCCTGTTGCCCCTGTTTCTGCTTCCTGGTTCTTTCAGTAAGTAACTGTCAGTTATAGATTTGACAGTTGACATCACAGCCAATGACTGAATGTTAATCCCCTAGCTGCCTCTTCTGAGCATGCCCAGGCTCAGTACAAGTTTCTAAATTGCTCAGTTTCCATGAGGCATCCAGAAGCATAGCGGGCATACATTAATGAATTCATAGGACAAACTATGATATATCAACTTATTTTAAAGAGGCCATTCTTTCTAAAAGATGTTCTTATGAGGGTGGAGTTGTCCTTTAAGGTATGGAAGTGTAGATAAGTAGACGGTACGATTCGTACTCGCTTCAAATCAGCAGGGCACACAGGCAGTTCCCATAAATTATAGCTCTATTATACAAACATTAAAATCCCTGCCATACCTGACGCGTTTTGAGCGTAATCCATGCTCTTAGTCATAGGCTAAGATGCCTATGACAAACAGCGTGGATTAAGCTGGAAATGCATCAGGGATGACGGGACCCTCTGATGAAGTGCCTGATCACTTCTCTTTGCCCATTGGTTTTAAAATATATTTTAAAGTGGCCTTCTGATTAAGCTCACTCCATACAACCTTGCATTTCCCTTTAATTCTAGGACAGGTTCCCAAGCCTTTCACATTCGGAGTTACTGTGCTCTCACCCTGTGTTTGATGCCAGTCTGGTGATCTCCTGGTGTGGGGGCAGCATTCCATTATATACATAGTATTATTACTTTTTTATGACAGCTAAATTGTTAAGGATATCGCCATATACAACAGATATATTGACAATATTTTTATGGTGTGGCGGGGGGACAACGTTGGAGTACTGAATTTTGTTGAGGCATTAAATGGGATGGAATTACCTATAAAATTGAGTGTGCAAACGGACACATACATTGATTTTCTCGATCTCCGTATTTATAAAAATAATTTTTTTATGCACTACTTTATTTAGGAAAACCACGGATAGTAATATATTGTTACATGCTAGCAGCTTTCATCCGGCTGTGCAGATCAAAAGTATCCCTTACTTCCAATTTCTGAGGGTTCTCAGAAATAATACTGAAAGTGACAACTCACAGAGCTAAGGGCCAGGTTTCTGGAGAGAGGGTATCAGAAATGGTTATTAGATCACCAAATACAGAAAGCTAGGTCAAAGATGTCGAATGGCCACTCCGAGAGACCATTGAATACACAACGCGATGGGGAAAAGGTTTTAACATTCTACACTGACTACACACCATTGGCCTCCACCATTATACAAAATATGGCTTAGCATTAGAACATTATACAAAACAATGATTTGCTGGTGTCTGGTGGACATAGGGTGCACACAGAAGAGGTCGCAACTTACGTAGCATACTGATGAAGATAGATTTGGAACCAGATACGAACTTTACCAGCAATACCTGTTATAAGTGCAAGGGGTGTCAAACCTGTAGATACATGCTCACAGGGAGGGATTTTCCTCATTCAGGAAAATGAATTACTATCCAACATCGATCAACGTGTACCAGCACTTATGTTATTTACCTGATTACTAACCCATGTGGCTGCCCTCAATAGCACTGTCCATGAATCAACAGGAACCACTAATGGAGTTTATGCAGTAGTAAACAGATTTGAGCCATCAGTAGCCAGACACTTCAAAGTGGCAGGACTTAACCTGGCAACTTTCGGATGGAGGGCCATTGATCATTTAACCACGACCAGGAGGGGTGGTGATAGGGATAAGGATCTGCCTAAACTGGAGGTTAAATGGAGTTTGGACATCATGGCACCCAAAGGACTAAATGAACAGGTCTCCTATTCATGTTTTTTATGGCCTGTCTTGGTCTCTTGATGGTTATTGACCCCTATTGGGTCTTGGAAACATTCAGATCACTTTGTGCCAAACCATTGCGGGATGTTGATACATGACTGTAGAACTGTTAAGTTGTTACACAAAGAAAAATATTAATTGTGTTATATTTCTCTATATATGTATGCCATTGGATTATTTAGATCACACATGAATTATATAGGTCGACGAATAATGTATTTGTATGTTCATAATTTTTTGGGGGGGGATTTACTTGATCTGTCATGATATAGGTGACTAAATGCAATAAGAGATTAGTAATATTGTTACATGTATTAATCCTCACATACGTGATAGTGGCTTTATGCACAGCTATGGTGTAGATTAGATTACGGGACTATTCTCAGAGAGTCTTGGCAGGGGAGTTGTCTTGTCTACATTTGCTTTGTGCAGTATATGTTAATCCCAACCCTTTTACTAACTTGGAACTAAAGAATCCTAGTCCTTACAGCAGGGATTGTAATAATATGCAGGGGAGAAATGAGGAGTATTTACATTGGCTGACGGAGGATATGGTACGGAAACAATTAGACAAAGTTAATATCAATAAAGCCCCAGGACCAGATGGATTGCATCCTCGGATTTTAAAAGAGCTTACTTCAGTTCTATCTAGACCATTGTTTCTCATCTTTTCAGATTCACTTTGGATGTTCCACTGGATTGAAAAAAAAGCCAATGTAATACCAATATTCAAAAAAGGTATTCGTTCTTAGCCTGGTAACTATAGACCTGTAAGCCTAACATCAGTGGTAGGGAAGATGATGAAAACGTTACGGGATCATATCCTTGACTTTGTCTCCAGAGCTTATCTTATTAGTAGTATTCAGCATGGATTTATGAGAAATAGATCATGCTAGACAAATTTATTGTTGTTTTTGATGAAGAAGCAAGTAAGAATTTATGATTCAGGCACAGCAGTGTATGTAGTATACTTGGATTTTCACATAGGCGACTATGTATACTTTGGTTCGGAAGAAAACATTGTTCATGGATAGAGAATTGGTTATTGGATCGCAAACAGAGTGGTGGTAAATGGAGCTACATCTATGTGGGCTAAAGTTCTAAGCGAGTGCCTCAGTTTCTGTACTGAACCGCTTCTGTTTATATGTTTATAAATGACTTAGAAGGGGGCATTGAGAGCAGGTCTCAGTGTTTGCTGATGACACTAAACTATGCAGAGATTTGGAAACTTCGAATGATGTGCAAGTGCTGCAAGCAGACCTAGATAGATATCAAAATGGGCAGCAGAATGGCAATGAGATTCAATGTTGATAAATGTAAGGTGATGCATTTGGGATTTAATATCCCTGTGCCACCTACACCATAAATAACCTGTTTTAAGTGAACTGTAATGGAAGTTCTCGTAGATAACAGACTTAGCTATAGCAACAATGCCAAGACAGCATGCTAGAGCTAGCAAGATATTGTCTTGTATAAAGAGAGGAATAGGTTCAAGAGAGAAAAATATTATTCTCCCTCTTTACAAGGCACTGGTAAGGCCTCATTTGGAATTGTCGGTACAGTTTTGAATCCCATATACAAAAGGGACCTTGGAAATGGAAGCAGTTCAGAGAAGGCAACTAAATTACAAGGGGAATGGAGGGGCTTGAATATGCAGGCAGATTAGACAAGTTTAGGGCTGTTTACATTGAGAAGCGATGTTTTGCGTGGGGATATGATAACTTATACAATATATTTAATGGGCCATACAATGAACTCTTTGGTGCATTGTTTTACTAATAGGTCATATCAGAGGACTTGGGGACATCCTTTAAGGTTGGAAGAAAAGAATTTTCATCTTTAGGTTAGGGAAAGGTTTCTTTACAGTGAGAATGGTGAAACTGTGGAACTGTCTTCCAGCAGATGTGGTAATGGCAAGATCATTAAATAGCTTTAAAAAAGGCCTGGATACGTTTCTTAAACTTAAAAATATTGAGAATTACTGGTATTAATATATATAGATCTGATTGATCCAGGGATACTTTCCGATTGCTGTTTGGAGTCGAAGGATTTTTTTTCCCCTTTTGCTGTTTTTTTTTTTTGCCTTCCTCTGGAGGTAGGGTTAAAAAAAAAGGAGGGTGAAAAGGTTGGACTTGATGGACTTATGTCTTTATTCAACCTCAATTACTATGTTACTATGTAATGCGCACTCAGGCATGTTATAGGTTAACAATAATGGTTAGTCATGTGGGTGTGTGAAGCCTATCGGACACGTCTATGGGGGTTGGGGTTGTGTAAGGGTATAAAGTTTATTCATTTACATTGTTTGTTGATCCTGATGACAGCTGCTAATGTTGGCGAAACAAGTTCTGTGAGTGCTTCTAATTATATGCTGATTGATGTTGAAGTTGGAGTAGCACCAAGGCTGATGTGTGGAGGTCATGTAAATGCAGCTTAAACCGGTTGTTTGTTTACATATATACATTTATATATGTAATTGTGTAAGTTATATTTAGCTCCATTGACAACAATTAGCCTTGGTGATTCAAAGCACGATACAATAGTATTATAACTAAATACAAGATCATATCTGTTGTATTCAATTAGATCAACTGGACTTGAAGTTTAGTACTTGAAGACGTTTCGCTAGTCATCTGACTGGCTTTCTCAATTCAGAATGACTTGTACAAGAATCTGTGGCAATTATGTACCCTGGAAAGTCCTAATTAGCATATCACAGCCAGGTGTTAAGGGTGTGATTGGATAGAGGTGTTATAGGAACGCCCAGGGTAAGGTGTCAAAACAGCATTGTACATGGCAGACAGTTGGTGTCGAACCCCCCCACCTCTATTTAGGCTTGGTTTCTTTATTTTCACTTAAAAATACAAGATCATTTATTATTAAATGTCTCCAGTCTCTATTACATTTAAGTATCACACTATAATGTTTTTATGATGATCAATTTTATCAATGTAAAATGCGTGGTAATTGGATGCATCAAGGTAAAGGAAAGCTTCATGAATGGATGCTTAGACTAAAAATAGATTAAAAATTAAATGAAGATTTAACATGCTATCCAATTACTTATTAATTAATGTTGGAACAAAGGTTTGTTTTTTATAAAAATAATGTTTATGTGGTAGATGCAATCAATTGCCCTTTTGCAACCTACCTACATTTGTTCCTGTGATATATAAACATTGCAACGGTTGATACACTGTGGAAACACAAGCAGTAAGTTGTGAACTTTTGTGGGGCTTTAAAGCCACAATAGAAAATGAGTGCAAATCCCTCGCTAACCCAATAGCACATTAGTTTACGTAGGTTTAGAAGGATAGTTTATCTTCTTGTATGTGTTTATGTCATGGAGAAGCTGCTTGATTAGACTTTTTTTTAATGAATAAACCCATATTTTAATACTTGTTCATGTGAAATCAACCCCCCACCATACCCCCCACCCTCACAGGACACCAATAAACTGTAAAATACTACTGTAAATGGCAAATTAAATTAAAAGGGAATCCCTTGGAAAACTTAATAAAATAACTGTGTATGTGCACTGGTTGGCCAGGTCTCCTTGACCTCCATCACATGCTACAGGTACCTTGCCTAATCTGTACTGAAAAAGGATTGGCTAGAGAATACTAGTGAGCATGACCTGCTTTAACACATTCCTGCAGTATCTAAGAACTGGGAATGAGTGAAGAACTCAATGCTCATTGAGCAAAATGTTATACTGGATTACTAGGAAATAAAGCACAAAGTCCATGTTAGTAAAATAAGAGGCGAGGCACCCATTACTGCTTTTATGCAAGGTGCTCTGCTGATTTAGTGTTGTTCTAAAGCTTTAGTTACCCTTAAATTTAATTTTACAAAATAGCTGACCGCAAGACCTCCGAATTTCTTGGTTTCTCATGCTGTATAAAATTGGGTTAAGAAATGGGGTCAAAATAGTATAAAGTAAAGATTTCAATTTAATTTCATGAGATGTGTTCTGTCCAATTGGGAATATATATATAGTTATGATGGTTCCATAATATGTGCATAATATAACAAGGTGGGAAATACAAGTTGAAAAGGCTTTCCTCCTACCATCAGTGGTGGAGATTTTTAAGATTGTGCTAAAAATACAAATATATGAAATTACAACTAATGCAAATGGGACATAATGAGAAGGACAAAAGTACAAAATCTTCCCATTGTGCACTGTTGGTGTCTGATGATGCAATTAAAGAACAGGAGCAAAGTCACAAAGAAATGGTCAATGATATTAGAGTGGCCACAGAATTCAGATGTAGAGCAATGGTGGATGGACTGGGGGGGTGGCTAGGTGTGTTTGTTAGTAGGTAATGTAGTAATCCATGGATTATGTGGGTCTGAATGTGGCGGCATGAGAGAAGTATACGTGTAGGGGTTTGAAAGAACAAACCTTGGGGTTCATAACAGATATATAGCGCAATGGGTGGCAAATGGCTATATACCGATCAAAAGACATTGATGTAAGAATTAAAGATTGTGCAAATCCAGAGAAGCAGTGGAAGAAGTACTGGGTGTAACAGGCTGTAATAGTCATCCTACTGCCATCATTTATTATGGTACGTAACATGTTAGGTATGATATTGCTGGTTACCAAAACATCTGCTAAAGCCAAGTGTTTTAGGAAGATATACATGGGATCTTTAAGATGTAGACTTGTTGCCACCAATAGGATGATCAGTAGATTCCCAGTTAGTATTGAAATGTAGATCAGGAGAAAAACAATAAGGAGAATTATCTTTGTTTTCTGATAACTGTTGAATCCAAGGAGAAGGAATTCAGTAACAGACGTCCCATTGTTTTCACACATGTTTATTCCATTAGCCTGTAATATAATTTAAAATAGATAACATTCTCATCCAAAGCAGTCATTCATTCTTAAAAGTGATCAAAGTTCAAATCTCAAAAAAAAAAAAAGAATTATGATTTCTTATTTTATCCTTGCAGAACCATTGAAACAATTGTCATGTCTAGGGGTTTTCTGTACAAAAAAAACAATACTTTTTAGAGCAACATCTGACTAATTATACAATCTTTATCTAATCCACTTATATTTAATATATTAAAATATTTATATTTTTTTGAGGACTCCTAGGGTTGCCTGAAAGTTTGCTAGGGGGTCCTCAAGATACAAAGACTGTATAGATCCATCCTTGTGTTGGATTTGAGCACATTTTTCTTAACATATATATATATTCATAGATATCATTTTTGATTTGTCTGTTCTATTTGTATCAGTTATGATTTTTTTTATGAATTGATGAGTAAGAATGAAAGAGATAAGTACAAATATATAATAGTTATTTGATAAGTTTGAGAAACACTGCCTTTAAAGGAACACTAAAGTTTAAAAAAATGACTTGCCTTTCCTTTTGGCCTATTTAGCTTAGTAAGTAAGAATTGTCCCTCTTCCTCTGCCCCTTCCAGAAGCTGAAAGTCAGCTAGAGTGGGGAGCATAAAAGCTAAAAAGTTTCAGAGAAAGAAAATAAAAGTAGATTTAAAGTTGGTGGCAATTAACCCCTATTGTTGTGTGATGAGCTGGAAAGTGATTTAGCACAATTTAGATGCCCTTTAATATAACTTTATCAACCATTAGTAGCACACTTCTATGTTTTAAATGTTTTGGATGCAGAAGCCCTGAGATTTCCATGAGTAGTTTTACCTCTTTTTCTCTGAAAATGTATGTGTTATTTTGAGAACACAATTTGTCTGTTGAAGGGGATGGGGACAGTTGGATCTAGGATATGACCAGAGATTGAACAATATTGATTTTTAATCATAAATATGTTCCCTTAATAGATGTGGTTTTGTTAAAAGGAAATGGTAAATTTACATATTAAATATCTATTCCACAGAGCCAGTTCTGGAGAGTTAAGAGTAAAATTGAATGATGACTCATTAATGAGCAGCCGCTGTGTTTATATCTCCCTTAAGCTGGGTACACACAGTAACGATAAAGCCCTGATACCGTCGGTATCGGGGCTTTATCGTTATGTGTGTACCTTCCTTTCCCGAACGTGCGAGCGGCCGCCGAACGATCGGGTTGTCCAAACGCTCGTTCGGAAAAGACCAAAAATTTCCATTGGCCACGCTAGACTCCCTATAGAGGAGTCTAGTGCGGCCGATGGAAACACACAGTCCCGAGCGTTCTCCATATGAAGTTCATAGGGAGAACGCTCGGGACTGTGTGTATGCAGATCTTTGAAAGATGGCAGACAGGATCTTGCAGATTCAATAGTGTGACTATTTAACGACTACTATTAGCTGGTGGTAAATAGTCACAAGTAAGGGGTTAAATTTGTGCGAGGCGGTATTGAATCTGTTAGTGTGACTTTAACCCTACTTCGCACAGCTGTGCGAATTAGACCTGTAGCAATTTAAAAAAAGCCTCCAATTAAATCATATATAGTGCTATGGAAAAGTATTTACCACATTTTTATTTTTTGCATATTTTCAACTTTCAGACCATGAAACAAATTGCAGTTTTTAAGTGATGATTTTCTTTTGTTATTATAGAGGGGAATATCCAAACCTACATGACTCTATGTGAGAAAGCAATTTCCCCCATTTTTGTAAATCTGAGTTCAATACACTAGCCACACCCAGGCCTGTTGATTATTTCCAGACCTGTTGAATAAAGAGATAACTTAAATAGAACCTGTCTGACTGAGTTAGTTAGGCAAGAAGATCCCAAAAATGAAGACATGACTTCGGCGCTGTAAGGCATCAGTGCTAGCCACTCAGCCACCATGCTGCCCATCCTATTGAGATGCTGTGACATGACCTTACCAAGGCTCATTAACAAGGTTCCTGCTTGGAAATCCTCTAATATGGCTGAGTCATTTTGCAAAGAAGATTGGGGCACAATTTCACAATGTGAAAGATTCACTGCCAGTTATCCCAAACACTTGATTGTAGTTGTTGCTGCTAAAGGTCGTGGATCGTGTATGGGCCCTTTATCGGCTGAAACGGCTGTTCGGTCCGGGATCGGCGAACAACCAACTTTTTTTGGAGTTGCATAAATTGGATACACTGTGGAAACTTAACAATACGATTAATATATATACATTTAAAACATAAATCCCTTTAAATCATGTGATTTTTTTGTCATGAGATATGTTTTTCTATATATTTATTAAATGATAGTAGTGTCTTGTAGAAACTTGATAAAGGCATTGGACCATCATTGCTGTTTTGAGATGTAAAACATTTTTTATACATTAATTGCAATTAATTGCAATAAAATGAATGAGTGTCTAACCCCTTAATATGTAAATGTTATTGTCGTTATAATATAATGTCACAAGTTCAATAGAATATATAATAATGCAAGAAATATTCAACTCATACTCAAAATTTTGCATGAGCACTCAACAATATTGTGCGTTTTATCGGAAAAACGAAGATTAGGCCAGGCTGAAAATTTTCCACCGACCGCATCTTCAAGTCCCCATCTCTCCACAAATGTCAAGGGGTAATCTAAGTTTGGAAAATAAAATAAAAGTTTGGAAATCCAAAAAGGAAGAACTCTTGCTAGCTTATGAGTAGCTTTAATGTCACTCCAAATAGATTGTTACCTTAATATGACTATATATATATTTACATATATTTAAAAAGGAATTGTTTATAAATATGCATCTAAATGTATCTAATTAGCAATTGTATAAAGGTTTATACATTACTTTAAATTATATATCTTAATATAAACCACGATATAATGTAATGAAAATTCCCCTATAAACATAATAAATGCATGTAAAATTTGTTAAACTATCTTAGTATGGATAATTTAAATAGTTCTGTCTGTATCAGTATACAGGATCTGCAATGAGAGAGTGTAATAGAAATACTGTATGTACTATAATTATTAATAGAGAAAATATGTACTTACAATATATTTGCTTCACACTCCATAGAATAAATATAAATTAAAAAATGATTATGTTCCTCATGAATAATCGGACTTATTATTCATGTAGAGTCTAGAAATATAACACAACTAAGTCTCATTTCAGTTTATCTAATATAATTAATTTAATCTAAAGTAATTGAAATTTATAAAACAAAAGTATTTTGTGTGGCTGTTATTTCCAGAATTAAGGAGGTTCTGCCTTATTCAAGTTCCCCGCTGAAAACCAACCCCATCTAATTTGTTACCCTCTTATAATTTCTAGATTAGTCCCTTGTGGACAATTAGACAACAAAGAAAAAACAAAACAGAAACATAGCATCTAATTAATAAATTGATAAACATCTGATACTAATAAGTCTGTCCCTGGATAACTCACACCACTACAGTAGTAAAATTGTAGTTGGATTCCTGGAAATAGAACATAAAGCAGCCTTACTTTATCTTTTATTACATTTTAAGTTGGTTTCAATCCCTCTGCAATTTCACAAATTTATTTGAAAAATCACTGAGCAATATGTATTAAATTCTGAAGAGGTGAAATTCCAGCACTAAGTTATTTTATCTCAGAGTCTGAAATTATTACTAACAGCAAAATAATTATAAGTGTGGAAAATGTGTTTCAAGTGTTAAAAAAGGGCTTTGGAAACAACAAGTGTGGGACCCAATACTATGTGAACAAAACCACTTTGGAGCCAATGAATTTTTGCTTGAAATTTTCAAATTTGTAAATATGGCCTTTTCACCATGATACAATTCTCTATTTGTTAAGTTTTGCGCTTCGTTGTAGCATAAAACATAAAACAGGGTTGTATTGGGCTTTAAAGGAGCACAGGTACTTTTTATTAACTTGCATTTACATTCGGTATTGCATTGTGAGAGTGCAGAAAGGTAAGAAGCAGGGATTTGCAATATGGGAGCTCCCCATTTGTTTCCCATAAAAGAAAAAATAAATGGTTAAGGCAGATGCCCTCCCTTTTGCAGTACCCAAGGTGAATACCTAAAACATTATCAGGGTGATATTTAAACGGGCTGCTATCGCAGATTTCCCTATGTAGCAAAGTGTTTGTAAATGTTAGTGTATATTTTTTATTATTGTAGTAATATTTATAGGAAAATGCACTCATTCAAACTTCAATTCGTTTATTTGTGACATGCTGGTTTACAAAACGTTTCGGGGTCCTCCTCCTTCCTCAACGTTTCAGGAGGACCCCGAAACGTTGTGTAAACCAGCATGTCACAAATAAACTAATTGAAGTTTGAATGAGTGCGTTTTCCTATAAATATTTACTACAATGGTATACTACTGCTGGTGGTGAGCAGAATTAGGGAAAAACAGCACCATCAATACCGAAAAATAAACCAAGGAGTGCGGGGACAACAAAAACGATATATTTTTTTATTGTATTTTCTGTTGATTAAGGTTTTAACAACCAAGCCATTAGTTTCAAAGCTATAATGCCCAGGTGATTGATAGACCCTTAGCAAAGGAAATCTGTTCTTAAAGGTAGTCTAGTTAGTGTGGAGAGCGACATCTGCAATTATCCATTTTCTGTTTGTACTGAAATTTCAGTGGTTTTGTTACCATTGTTAAAATTCTGTGTGTAGCAAAAAGAGATTAAACACAGAATGTCAAGGAGTGGCTCAGAGATTAACTGGCACACAGTAACCCCAGCAACCAGTGAAGTTCCTACACTGGGTGAAGAAAAGCTCCATGGAGTTGGAGTGGACACACAAGTCCTAGGTTGTTATTTAGGACCTATTTAATGGTGGGTGTAAAAGCAGAAGTTACCAGGTGAAGAATTGGCCATATTGGGGACTGTATAGTTGTGATAAGCTCTGGAGTATATTGTCTGAGACTATATGTTTGTTAAATGTGCCACTTGTTGGTCACAAGAGACTTATAAATGTTCTGGACAATACAAATTTGAAATTTAAAGGGTTATTTGTCAATTAAGTCTGCACTGTGTCCCCAGTTTAAAGGGGTGAGAATTGTTATAACATCAGGATGGGCTCTCACCTTTCCTCCACTATGTTATACATATATAATATATTGTGTCTGTAAGATTTTCTGTCTAGATAAGGGTTGTATTTTAAGTGGTGTATAAATATTATAAATTTATATATGGGTGGTTGCATTTGTGATAAATAAAGAGGTGAGATGTACTTGCCATTTTTTTCTATTTAGCTGTGTTTATGGTAAGGAAGGCCTTATTTGGGACTAAACATGCAGCTTCAGGACATAATTGGACTTGGAAAATTATAGCAAAATCAGCTTAAAGGGACACTAAAGTGTTCTATTAATGTTCTTTGCAAATGTATTATCCACAGGGAGGTGATCGCTTATTCCCACCTCCCTGTGACTAATAGAACGCCCAGATAACAGAGTCTAACTTACCCATCAGTGCTCCACTTGCGGCTTCTCTGCCATACTGAGTAGTTTACTTAGCGTCATGTAGCTGTAATGGTGGCCATACATATGTTCGATTTTACTTACCCGACCGAGCGCTCCCGCGATATTTGATTGATGCAGCTGGAACCACCTCTCCCGTTCTATGCGACCGACATGCGATCGCAAAATCCCATTCATTTTGCGATCGCATGTCGGTCACATGGAGAATGGGAGAGGTGGTTCCGGCTGGATCGATCAAATGTCACGGGAACCCTCGGTCAGGAAAGTAAAATCGAACTTATGTATGGCCACCTTAAGAAGCAATATGTTGGCTTAACTTCTAGGAGGTTGAAAGATAGAATTTTAGAACATCTATCTAGCATTAATTATCTGTAAGGCTGGGTACAAACCAGCAGATAGTTTCGGCGATTCACGGCACTTTTGGTCGGCCGGCCGAAATTATCTGCTGGTGTGTGGTTTCTAATCTCCATCATTTATTATTGTTCCCTACAATATAACAATAAATTGAAATGTACGACTCCATTACATTCCAGTTAATTAAATAAAAACTTCTGAAATACTGGATAATATAGGTTTGTGCATGAGCATTGGCTTTGTCTGGGGAAATTTTCCTAAATTTTCCTAAACTGTGAGATACCGCAGTACTGGGAAATAAAATATAAAACCTATTATTATTATCATTGTTATTGTAGATTTATATAGCTCCAACATCTTCAGTGGCGCTTTACAGTTGCTTAATATAAATGATGAAAACATACATGTTACATACAAGGGTAGTGCAAGTAATACAAAGTGAAAAAAGTACGTGCTGGTCCAGCAGCATTCAGTGTGGTAAGTTACAGCATTACTGTGGTACAATAGGATGGAGGGCCCTGTCTGAGAGCTTACAGTCTAGTGGAGATGGGGATGAAACATAAGGTGAAGCAGATCAGTAGCTGTAACTAGGTTGTCAGTGGAGTATAACCAGGAGTTCTGCGATGGGTCATGTTGTAACATTTACCAGCAACCACACAAAAATGAGCCTTTTTTTCTTTGAAACTTAACATCTCCATATATGATAATTTGGAAAGTAAAACTTATTTTTAATCCCTTAATGTTATTTTTGCTTTCAGATGTGCCAAGCTGTGTTGTAAGAGGTTGTCTACACAGGTCTGGTCAAAAAAATCTTTACTCCCATGTAACATTACATCCATTTCCAAAGGATTTACAAAGAATAAAGTTATGGCTTCAGCTAACAGGACACCAATATGATGACTTAGATTCCATGTCACAACATATTTTACAAGGCATAAAAATGCAATTTTTAGAATGTGTTCAATACACTTTTCAGATGATATGTATGTCATGAAGGGTACATTGCGTATTTTAAAGCCAACAGCTTTACCAACTATATTTTCTACAAGCATCAGCTTTATGCGCATCCTTCTACTAAAAGAAGAAGAATTGACAATGACATACAAGCATCAACAACAGGAAATATTCCTGAAACTTCTACAGCAGGAATGCAAACATCTGTACCACTGCCTCAGAGATCATGCACAAGTACAGTTGTTAGAATAATTACCAGACTTGCCAACACACAGACCCAGTATTATTGTAAAATTTTCCAAAAGCGTGTATCTCTACAGACCCACTGTTTCTTAATAAAAGTTTTGCCACGTATTGACATACCGTAGTTTAATTAAAAAGAAGGAGTGTCCAAACTATAGATGACACAATGAGTAAGACATAAGGGGGATACAAAAGGATCGTATTTACCAAAATTTACTTTTCAACTCTAATAAAAGAGATGCCTGAAAAAACATCATTGGTAGAGCATGAGATGGTTACAGATCAAGCTAACATATCCATGTCCAGTATTCGATCTGAGGAACATTGTGTATCAATTGTTATAATTTTAACATTTCTGTATCCCGACACAGAATTATCCTGCTTTAATCCAAAATACCTTCTTCATCTTTAGACAATATAGAAGATTAAATATTTGACAATTCCAAGGACCCTGTTGCAGATGATAATATATATTGTTTTCAATGAAAACCTTGACTAAATTGTTTTTTAATTTACGTTGCCAACATAAAGGATATTAACCGTGCAGTGTGCCAATTACAACAGTTATAAATAGGAAAGAGGGAGCAATACTTGTTGCTGAACTAACTTGCTTAGAATGACATGAAGCATATAAAAGGACAAGTTGTCCAAAGCCATCAAGAATATCGACAGTTAACATTCTTATTGTGGCATTTGTTCTACAAAGTGACTCTTCTGTAAGTAAGTCTGTAAAAAGTACAAGTTTCTAAGGTTAGTTTGTATCTCTGAAAATATGTTCTACAAATGCCAGCGGGACTTTCTCTTTCCTTCAGTTGAACATCATTGGCAAAAAGAAATTCTAGAAATGCGTGTAGTGTTGGCAGGTGATGGTCAATTTAAGTCACCGGCTTTCTCAGCAAAATATTGCATATATTCGATGATGAACATTATGACAAACAAAATAATATCATATGAAATTCAACAAGTGCAAGAAGGCACCTCATTTTTGGGCATGGAGAAAACTGACAATTGGTGAAAATGTTGATTTACACGTTGTAACAACTGACCATCAGGAAATTAATGGCAACGGAATATTCAGATATCATGCAGGAATTTGATGTTTCTGTCAAGAAGTATTTCCAAAAAAATGAGTGTCACAAGCAAAAAAATCTAAATGCAGTGACATAGCTTATTGGATCAATACCGTAAGTAATCATTTATGGTGTAAAAGAGAGTAAAAGAGTTACTGAAATCTTAGTTGCAAAATGGAAATCTGTGCATTTTCACATTGCAAACATAACTTCTGCTCTTTAAAGAAATATACCAAATGCAAGCATAACAGAGTGTCACAATTTGATAATCTTAACACTCCGTGGGTTAAGGAATCATAAGGCACATAAAGTACTTTACAACATCATTTACGATTCAGTGTTGCTAAATGATATCACTCACGTTAGCTATTTCTGCCATACAGGTGGCTTAGAAGTATTCCATGCAAAGGTGTTGAAGTATCTCACCAAGCTTCTATCATACAGCATTGATGGAATACATGCAAGAACACAACTCGCTATTTTGTCACACAATCTCAACGTCAATAGCGAGCAATGATTAGCGAATCGCAAAACTAGAATTCTGGAGAATTAAGTGACAAACGATTCAAAATCAGTTTTCCCAAATCTCAAAAAAATTGGATTGCAAAATCAATTGATCAAAAAAAAAATTTGGATTCTCATTTATTGGAAATAATGCAAGATGCACTACGTATTGTGTCAGGGGACTTGGTAACTAACTGGAGAACATGGGCCTCCATGGCTCCAAGAAATATTGCAACCACAGAACTTACTTCCACGACGGAGGTTGTAACAAGTTATTTGTCACGTTTTCACTACCAGCAAACCCAATAGTCAAAACATAGTACATTGTCCTGTATAACAATTCATAATTTTATTATTCATTTTGCTACAAGTATTTATCGAAATTGAAAAGAATGTCTCCAAGATGCAAATAATATTTTTTTATTGCATTGTTTTCATAAACCTCTTATTTGCCAGAGTCTTTCTTTCTAAATAAAATTTTTATTGTTTTATTTTTAATTTAACAGTTTTATTAGAAATTACATATTTACTGAATATTTTATTTATTTCAATATTTTTTTTTTTAAAAAGTCATCTTTTCAAATCGCTTGTCTTCATCAAGACTCTAAAAGGAGTAGTTCACTTGCAAGATGTTATTTTAAAACTAAAGTTGGCTAAAACATTTTTCATCTCTTCCACCCCCACCCCACCCTCCCCAGAGCCTACCTTTTCTGCTAAAAACTTGCTGGTTTCCTCCTCCTGGAACATGTCATCTGCAAATCCGCCCTGACGAGATGTCCTGCTCCCCTCCTGGGCCTCCAAACGTAATTTCTGGATGTTCCATGAGCACGCATGACGTCAGTGCGCATGCAACATGACGTCATGCACATGGAAGACATAATCGTGCCACGCCATGTTTGGTCGATGCGCATGACACCATGTGAAAGTAATGTAGCAGCTGGTTGAAGACATACAGATGTTCAGGTTTGTGCGGTGCTATAGCTTTTTATATGGAAGTAACTAAAATCTTTTATTTTTAATGTGGAGAACGTGTTTAAATTATTATGTTTGGGGGTGTGTGTTAATTATGTTAAATCAAATAAGGCCCAAAATTCCATTTTTTATTTAAAATAATAAAACCTTATGTATTATAAGAAAAAATACGCCCCATTACAGTGTAATATAAGGTTTATAAAATCAACTCGGAGTTCCCTGCCCTGTATAAAAGCTTTTATATGATCAGGAAACTCCTCAGTGACTTTTTATCCCTATATTACACTGTAAGCAGCGTATTATGACACAACTGGATAGATAGATAGATAGATACAGGGGCTAGCCCCCCCCCACGCGAGGTTGAGGGTCGGGCCCCTGACTCCTCTCCGAGATATCTTCCTTCTTCCGCTATCAGCCGTTTAAAACAGCTGATTACGCTTATTGATGAAACATACGCGCGACCAGCTGTTTAAAAGACCAGACCCGAACTTCGGGTTCAGTTTTAAACAGCGGATCTCGCTGTATGTTTCATTTATATTCACGATCAGCTGTATAAAACAGCTGATCGGGGAGTTCTTCAGTGTTGTTCCGGCGGGCCCTACTTCCGTCCTGGGCCCCCCGCGGTCGTAGGGGTGGGGGTGGCGCTAGTTACACCACTGGATAGATAAATAGATAAATGCAATCTTTCCTTCTCAAAAAAATGAACTTCATTAATGTTTTAACAAATAATTTATGAACAAACTTGAAAATTTACTTAAATATAAGAAATAAAAACACAAGTAAATATTTATATTAGATTTCAAATCTAAACAGTATGAACACCATTCAATACATTATAAAAAATCATGTTTTATAAACATATAAAATAGAAGTAAGATAAACAAGTTCATATCTTCCGAAAAATAATCGTGAGCACGTAGGAACCCAGTGTAGATTCCTTTCGGATCAGGATACGCCTCTCTAATGTGTCTAACTACACACAACGGTATTGGCTTCCTGTTTTTTGGACCAAGATAGCTGTATATCCAGGAGGTAAAGTATTTATATGCCACCTTTCTTAGTCTCCTGTAAGGGAGGAATAAAATAATTATCATTTAATGATTATATATTTCATTAGGGGTTTTTTTTTATTTTACAGATAGAGAAAGAGAGAGAGACTGAGATTTACAACTATTGGACTTCTAAAAGCCAGCTAATAGACATACATGGAGATTCAATAAAAGTTCTTATTGTAAAAGCTAATTTTACCCCAACCAATCAGATATTATTTAAAACATTTGAAAGTTTACATCTGATTGGTTTGGGCAAAAGTAGCACCATTTTAAACTTTTATTGAATTACCCAGATGTTTTTTAGTCTATGTCTATTGATGCAATTTACTTTCATAATATATTTTACATGATTTTTTAAAATATTACCAGGGTTATTCAATAAATGTTTTTATTTAAAATGGTGCTAATTTTGCCCCAACCAATAAAATCTTATTTAATATTTGAAAGCTAACATCTGATTGGTTGGGGCAAAATTAGCACCATTTTAAACGATAAGCAGGGTTATTCAATAAAAGTTCTTATCATTAAAAATGATGTTAATTTTTCCCAAACCAATCAGATGTTGGCTTTCAAATATTAAATAAGATCTGATTGGTTGGGGCAATATTAGCACCATTTAAAACAATAAGAACTTTTATTGAATCTCCCTGAAGGACTTTTATTAAATCAGCTGATCCTCAGCACTTCTTGCCCTAAAACCCCTGTGTCTCCTCGTAGAATAATATGGACACTACCACATGTGGGGCCCCTGTGGTCAATCCTCCAATCGCACATCTCAACCATATCACTCCCTCCTTCACTTCAGAAAAATATATCCAAACAGCCTTAACATTTTTAACATTCAATTAGACTGAATTATTCTTTACAGGAAAAGTGACAGAATAAAAAAAACATGCACACACACATCAACATTCTCTCACATACAAAATTGAAATTACACGGCTCAAACTACACATAATGGGGCTATTCCTCTGCTTCTTCTGACAGGCCACAACTGTAGCAATGATCCCTTGTACTGTATGCGTATGAGTGTATACTATGAGTGAGTGAGTGATAGTGAGGACCTGTCAGAGGAAGCAGCAGAATAGTTCAAGAAGGAGTCTTTGAAAGAATGGGCGGTAAGACATAGTTGCATGAAAACAGTCATCTTACTAAAAATCCTGTAGAAGCTCCTGAAACATCACCTGAAGAAGGGCGCAATTCCCCCGAAATGTTGTGAGATGTGTGGGCACTCGAGATGGACTAGAACTCAACCTGAAGTCTCAAACTATCCCATGCCCAGATTTTTGGGACTTTCCGGACTTTCGATAATTATCGAATTCGAAAATCGAACAATCTTTGAATCGTTTATGGGATAATTATCGAATGTTCGAATAGTTTATGGGATATTTATCGAAAATCGAACGCAGGAGCTCGAAAGTACCATGCGTGAGAATAAAATCGATTTTTTTTTTTTTTTTTTAAGTTCTGGATATTCAAATGTGTTCCCCATTTCCCAGGTCCCACAGCCATTTACATTAAGTTACCATCGATATTTTAATTGTATTATATTTGAACTTTTCGAACTATTTGACTCCCATTGACTTTAATGGGTCCGTTTTAGAACTTTCGGAAGTTCGGCCATCTCTAGTGGGCACTAATAAATTGTTGGAGTGCGACCCTCGGTTTCGTTCCTGACGAATACATGACCTTAGGTCTATTATTCAGCTCCTGTAGCAGCTCCTGAAACTAATTTGTTCCAATTCTTTGGAACATATTCCAAAATGAATACATAAAAAACAATATAAACATATTTATTTCTATGTTCCTTACACGCTGTTCCCTTGTTTTACCGGTACTTGTGGAAGGGCCACTCTCTGAAGTCTGAGGATCTGAAGCCATTGTATATGCTTCCTGATAATGTAATTTGACATGCTATGGTAATTGTCCACATTTCAATGTGATAATGCTTTCATTGAATTTATCATTATTAAAGGAAAGCAATTAGTAAATAAAGTGAACAAAATATATTATTACCATTATTTGATTTTTTTCCCTCCATATATTTACCTTATAATTCAAATTTTAATTAGATTATGTTGTGTTAATTCACACACATACAATGACAATCACACACACTGACAGCATGATTCACATACATGCACAACAGCAATAAGAAACACACTTCTTTGGTTTATATACATTTTTGGTTTAATATACAACATTAACTTTATACTTTATATGTCTTTACAGAAAATCTTTAAGTAACATTACCGAATGCTTAGCAGTGTAGTTTGAAAGACTTGCCTGTGTGCAGCAGCAGGGAAAATAACACCCTGGAATTCATGCAGGCCCGCATCCAAATAAAAGCGCAGCACCTCCTCTACAAGGCACGGCTCCTAGTAAAGCCGCACCTCTTCAACTGCCACTTTGAGCGGCCAATCAAAATGAGGCGTGATGTCACTAATTCTGTACAGTTGCATGTTGCGATTGTAGTTTTTTGCAAAAAAATTAACTGTGGATTACCAAGATGGCGGCACCCAAATGAGAAGTTTATTTCAAGGTTTTAAATACCGATCGATTTTTAAAGGTATTTAAATAAGCACACAGCATTGCAGGGGGGGACCATTCCAAAGTTTGTGGAATGGTCAAAAACGGGGCCATAGTTCCCCTTTAAGACACCAAAAAACAGGGTGGTAGTTGTAAGAATATCTTATATCTTGGTCATATTGATATAGTATAGTAACTTGCTGTCAATTATCTCTGATGAAGTGCCAGCCCAGCACGAAACTCATCAGTCGAGTTCTGTGAGTGATTAGTAGCAGGTATTGCTCTTTATGGATGCTATGTTTAAACTTAGTTACTATTACTATTAGAGATGGCCAAAACTGTTAAGTTTCTATCCGTTTTTGGATTTACGGATCTCAGAAAAATCCAAAAACGGAACATACTTTCTGGACTCCGGAGCCCATTTTTGATGATTATCGAACGTTCAAGGCGATTTTCGATAATCCTTGAAAATAGCCTTGAACGTTTGATAATCCTCGAAAATACGACCGGAAACTACTTTCTAGTTTCCAATTGTATATTCAGGGATTATCGAACGTTCAAGGCTATTTTTGTGGATTATTGAAAATAACCTCAGACATTCGGTAATTATCGAAAATGGGCTCCAAAATCCAAACAATCTGTTTGGATTTCAGACAGAAAGCTCGGATTTCAAAACCAAGGGGTTCCATGTTGAATCCGGGTCCGAGACTGACCCGGAACCCATCTCTAGTTACAATTAAATGTTACATTTTACTACGTGTTTACATCATGTGAGCGGCTCCATTACTCCAGATATACGCCAGGAGGCAGACTCTTTTCTTTGCTTTTACAGCAATTGCTCTCTTCCATGTGGTAGTGCACGGATTTGAAGAAGGGGAGTATCCTGTCCACTGCCACGCAACTTTCAAAAGAGTTTAACTTACTTACCAGTGCTCCACTTGCGGCTTCTCACCAGCTGATAGGGATGTGGTCGAGAAAAGCCACAAGTGAAGGGCCCGTAGGAAATTTAAACTCTGTTACCTGGGTGTTCTATTATTCACAGGGAGGTGGGAATAAGTGATCTCACCTCTCTGTAAATAATAGATACATTTGCAAGGACCATGTACAGGATGGTTTAGTGTCCCTTTAAATTATTGATCATTTTAAAAATGGAACAATGAATGGTGACAATACTGGCAGTCTCTAGTCTTTAATTTATTTTACAGTATCATAGAATCCTGAAAAATAATCAGGATTCTTCATAATATTTAATCTTTTTCAAATCATTTTAAATATAAAATGTTTAAAACTCTCCTATAATGTTTAATTTTATAATTGAAATACATTGCATAGAAACGTTCAATCTTCACCCTTCCAGATGTAAACATAATGTTAAGCTTGCAGTCATTCTCTGCACAGCATTATATATTTTGTTATGAATTTATAAATGTATGCTTAGACTTAATATTGTCCTTATTTAAGCAAAAGGTTAAGAATCAACGTGCAGTCCAATCATTTAAAAATGTTGGAACAAAGTTTAATTTTTCAGAATAAGTATTTTTTATCTTTTGGAAAAAACTGCTTAATTTAAAAAAGGAGAAACTTACGTGGAGATTCAATAAGAATTAATCTCGTTACTTACCTTAGCCCGATGCCGCGATACATTACCAGACGTAAACAAGATTATATCTGGTATTGCATCGCGGGATGCGTAAAGGTAATAAGCATGACTTTAAAGCCGCTGGAAACAAATATGGAGGTGCACACTATCTCTGTGATTCAATAATTTACTATAAGAACAACATATATATGATGTTTCAGGACCACACTGTCCCTTCTTTAAAGCCACACACACAGCCCTGTTAAGTTTTGCGCTACAAGGTAGTGCAAAACTTTATGTGTCCTTAAATATTTTACAAAATTGCCGATAACAAGACTTCCGTATTTCCTTGTTCCTCATGCTGTATAAAATAGGATTAAGAAATGGGGTCAAAATAGTATAAAGTAAAGATTTCAATTTAATTTCATAAGACGTGTTCTGTCCAGTTGGGAATATGTAGATAGTTAAAACAGTTCCAAAATATGTGCATATTATAATAAGGTGGGAACTACAAGTTGAAAAGGCTTTCCTCCTACCATCAGTGGTGGAGATTTTTAGGATTGTGATGAAAATACAAATATATGAAGTTACAACTAATGCTAATGGGACAATAGTAAAAAGGACAGAAAGTGCAAAATCTTCCCATTGTGCATTGTTGGTATCAGATGATGCAATAGAAAGGACAGGAGCAAAGTCGCAAAAGAAATGGTCAATGATATTAGAGCCACAGAAATTCAGATTAGACAATGATATAAACTCTATTTGTAGTAGGATGAAGCCAGTAGCCCAAGACCAGAAAATAAAGTAAGAACAAATCTTAGGGTTCATAACAGATATATAACGCAATGGGTGGCAAATGGCTATATACCGATCAAAAGACATTGATGTAAGAATTAAAGATTGTGCATATCCAGAGAAGCAGTGGAAAAAGTACTGGGTGTAACAGGCAGTAATAGTAATCCTACTGCCATCATTTATTATGGTATGTAACATGTTAGGTATGATATTGCTGGTTAACACAAGATCTGTTAAAGCCAAGTGTTTTAGGAAGATATACATGGGATCTTTAAGATGAGGACTTGTTGTCACCAATAGGATGATCAGAAGGTTCAAAGTTAATATTAAACTGTAGATCAGGAGAAAAACAATAAGGAGAATTGTCTTTGTTTCCTGATAACTGTTGAATCCAAGGAGTAGGAATTCAGTAACGGATGTTTCGTTGTTTTCACACATTTTTGTAATACAATTTAAACTGGTTAACTTTCTCACCCAAAGCTAAAAGATTATGCCAATGTTTCTTAAATTTCTTATCGTTGCAGAACCATTGAAATCATTTTATGTCTCAGGGAGCTCCTACAGAATCATCAATTTATCAAAAGATTTCATTGTATCGGGACTTACACTTTGGTTTAAAATTGCGCCACAACAACAAAAATTATCACTTCCAGGAGCACGCCACCATTAGCACTTGGTGATTTTCAGCTTCTCCTGTCCCAAATCTTATTATGCTCTAGACTGGTATCAGGTCTTATCAGGCTTCCTCGCAGTCTCCCACTACCGACACATACCCCCTACATAGGATAAGTCATATACGAAGTATAACCAACACAATCCGTGATTCACGCCCGCTTTTTACTCACGACCTCCATCCAAAAGAGTATACAGTTAGCATCTTATCAGATCTTCTGCAGCAAGCTCCTCCAACTATTGGCCCTCCCGCCCAGCACAACACCGAGGCGCGTTTCGCACCCTTTTCCGGACGCTTTCCTCAGGGTACCGCGTCTCTCTTCCGGCTCACTTTACATGCACCTTTCTTAAATGCCTTTAATATAAAGCACTGGGTGGATGGCCTCTTCCCTCATTTAAAAAGCCAAAGGGCTGGGGGGAAGTGAGAAAGATTGTTGTATGGATTCAGTGCACCAACTATGAGAAATGCAAAAGTAATGGTAATTGAATAAAAAAGGTTAGAAGTTAGGACCCTCCAGACTGGGGTTACCTTGATGAGGTTGGAAGGCTTTTCATTCATGTGATCACAGTAATGTATACTAAAACCCCTTTGTTATAAAGTATGCCAGTGTGCAGATAATATGATATTGTATGGTGTCCTAGATATATGTGCATTGATTATCTTTCTATGTTTTGTAATTCATACTGACTGGTAAAAACTGCAGGGTAACAAGCAGCTTTCAAAGTCTTATCAGGGACTTTCTTTTTGTGTGTAGACATCTGTATAGAAAATGCTCTGTGCATAGAGACAGTGAATCTGGTTTCAAGGAACATGGCTCTTTGATGACTATGTTTGCTGTACTGGCAACAACATGGACATCTTCTTAGTTATAGCATCTATTACTTGCACATACTAAATGTTGAAATGTTAAGTTAAAATAATTTCACAAAGTCCCATGCAATATATAATAATGCCAGAAATGTTTCTACTTTTCTCTCTTACTTTACATTGTTTTCTAGCAAGTGTTCTTTCTTCAATGTTAAAGTCATTTCAAACAGATTTTTACCTTACATGTTTTCTAATAAGCAATTGTATAAAAACTACGGTATAATTCCCAATTATTTTGCAATATGGTAAGAGATTGGTTATATGCAGTGGGCCATATAATTATAATTATTTAGAATTATTCTTTACCCTTTAAAAGGAGAGAGAAAAGTAAGGTTTAGCCATTCAATCCAAGAGCACACCAATGCAACCGAAATCTCCCATTGTCAGAGAGTATTATTAGGACAGGAATATAACATAATAAATACTTGATATGTGAACTGTACTGTTTGGATGGTCCTGCAGATTTAAAAAAAAAGGTGTGTTAGTTTTTTTGGTAAAGCATAATATTCAAAGTGTAGAACATTTGTAAATACTGAATGTTATATGATTATTACAAGAGAAAATATGTACTTACGTATTTTTTTCTCACACTCAAATTCATGTACAGCCTAGAATAAAATACAAACAAAGTCTAATTTCAGTTTATCTAGTATAATTCATGTAATTCATGTATAATAATGTAATTTAAAGCAATAATATTTTTGCTTGGCTGTAATTTTAAGAATTAAGGAGGTTCTGCCTTTTTCAGTATTCCCCACTGAAACCCAACCCCATCTAATTTGTAACTACATCTTATAATTTCTAGATTAATCCCTTGTGGATAATTAGATTTACAAAGAAAAGAAAAAAACAAAACAGAAACATTTTTGTCTTATTAAAATAAATAAACACCTGATTATAATGTCCCTGGATAATTCACCATCTCACACCCAATACAGTTATAAAATTCAAGCTGGACTTCTGAAAATAGCACATAAAGCAGCCCAGCGCTATTATTTATTGAATTTTAGGATGGTTTCTAACTAGAGATAGATAAAAACCAGGTTTCAATTCCCTGCAATTTGCTAATGTATTTGAAAAATCACTGGGCAAAATGCATTGATGTCTTGGGAGGCAAAAAAACTCATTACTACAGCAAAATAATTGTACTGGTATTTGGAAATAGAATGGGAAATATGTTCCTAGTGTGAAAGGGGCTTTGAAATAATGAGTGTGGGAGCCAATACTGTTACGTGATCTTCAGGAAAAGACCCCCGTGAGACCCCCTCTGGACGCGGAATCTAAGTACCAGCCGTTTTTCACACAGAGCCTCTAATGGTGAGGATGTTTTGCGGCGGACAGATACCAGGTCGCGGCTCCAGAGAAGAGAACCACAAAGCCAATCCGACAATGTGGAGAGGCAGCAGAACAGAATCCATGGAAACAGGAAGTAGTGTGACGAAGAACCGGATGTATGTGATCGGATGTAGGATGCTGTGGAGGTTAATGGGATTGCAGACCGGAATAACTGGAGGTAGGAGCTGTGGTAGATATTGCGGACGACGGAGTAGGAGCGTGGAGAAGATAGTTGGGCCAGTCTCGGTCTAGGCAGATAACTGGAGAGGTGATGGAAGTATTCCCTGATAGATGATAATGCTGACGGTGCACCGGAGGTAGTGGGACTGTGGAGGATATAGTCAACCGGAGATAACTGGAGGTGTAGGTAGGCGGTAGTCGGAGGTAGCGTAGACTGGGAACATTGCAGGACCGGAGTAACGGAGGTAGGAGCTGTGGGAGACGATTCGGACCGAGTAGGAGCTGTGAGGATATGCAGACCGGAGATAACTGGAGGTAGGAGCTGTGGTAGATATTCGGACCGGAGTAGGAGCTGTGGAGGATATGCAACCGGAGATCACTGGAGGTAGGAGCTGTGGTAGATTTTCGGACCGAGGTAGAGCTTGAGGATATGCGACGAGAATGAGTAGGACTGGTAGAACGGAACCGGAGGTAGGAGCAGGATCACAGGAAACAAACACTAGAACACAGGAGTAGGAGTCCAGAGCAAGCAACCTGAACTGGCAGCAAGAGGCCAGCTGCCAGGAGGAGCCTAAATAGGCCCTGTGACCTCCTCCCTGCTGGCCGTGCCCGGAGGAAGACAGCTGCAGCAGGGAAAAACCTGCCCGCCCACCGTCCTCGCGTCACTGATGACGCGCGCGCACGTGAGCGGCGTGCGGCGGCGGCGCGCGTCATCGGCGCGCTCCCGCTCGCGACCGCCGAGGGGACCCGGACCCCGGAAAGGTAAGTACCTGACATTGCCCCCCCCCCCACGGGCACCTCCGGGTGCCCTTGGGTTTAGGTTTGTCAGGTGTTTGGAATGAAAATTCTTGACAAACGAGGAGCTGTGAATCTGTTCTGCCGGTTCCCAAGAATTTTCTTCGGGACCAAATCCCTTCCATTTAATCAGATATCTTAACTTCCGCAGCAGAAATCTTGGCATCTAAAATATTTTCTACCTCGTATTCGTCAGTCCCATCAATCAAAACAGGCAGCGGAGGAGGCTCAGCGCAGAGTCGGAAACATATCTTTTAAACAGGATACATGAAAACTGGATGTATCTTTAATGAATTGGGGAGCTCCATTCAAAGGCGACCTGTTGATAGCTTTCCTAATACGAAATGGCCCATGAACCGGGGACCCAACTTAGCCGAGAGGAATCCTCATTTCAAATTACGAGTGACAACCAGACCAAGTCTCCAACTTAAATACCGAAGAGTCCTTTCTTAAAAGATTAGCTACTTACGGCTTTTCTTGAGCTTCAGCGATGAAGGTCTTTAGCTCTAAAGTCTTCTCCTTCATACGATGTATTCTGTGATAAGGTCAGGAATAGTGATCTTGGAAGGAATACGGTAAGGAAAGTTGGATTAAATCCATAGTTAGCATAAAAGGGGGAACACTTGATGGAGGAATGACAGCGTTTTTATAGTAAACTCCGCAAGCGGTAACAGAGAGACCAATCTTCTTGTGTGACAGAGGAGTAAACAACGGAGATATTGTTCAAGAGTTTGGTTTGTTCTTTCTGTTTGTCCATTAGATTGTGGATGGTATCCGGAGGAAAAAGAATTGTGGATATGCAACACTTGCAACCTCCTTCCAATTTCGAGTGAATTGTACCCTCCTATCTGATACGATGATCATCGGGAACCCCTGAAGACGCACAATCTCTCTAATGAACCCAATCTGCGTATGGAACTGAGGAATTCCTTTAACGGAATAAAGTGAGCCATCTTCGTTAACCGATCAACCCACAAAATTGTGTGTGAAACCCTTGGAGCGAGGTAACTACACACATGAAGTCCATGGAATCATGCCCCAAGGGCGGTCCAGAACCGGCAGAGGAGACAGTAACCCGTAGTGGTCTCTGTCTAGTAGTCTTGAATCTAGCACAAGTAAGACAAGAAGCCACAAACTGTTTACAATCTTTAGACATACTTGGCCAAAAAAAATTTCTGTTAACAAATCCAACGTCTTGTGAACCCAAATGACCAGCCAAAGCATGAGAATGACAATACTGAAGTACTGCAGACCTGGCCGGTCCGGAACAATATTTTGTTATTTTGGTATATAAACCCATCTTGGGAACGAGAGGTAGACTGGAGGATGCTTCTTTGATGGTTTTGGCTATATTAGTATGCAAAGAGAAAATTTGATTTGGAAAGAACCATATTAGTTTGTCAGACTTATTGACCTCACAAAATTGTCTAGAAAGGGCGTCGGCCTTTGCCATTTTTTTGAACCTGGACGAAAGGTTATATGGAAGTTAAATCGTGTAAAGAAAAGAGCCCATCTAGCTTGACGGGGTTTTAATCTTTTGGCATTTTGCAAATATTCCAGATTCTTATGATCGTGAAGATGGTAATAGATGATTGGCGCCCTCAAGTAAATATCGCCACTTCTTCAGGGCCGATTTTATGGCCAACAACTCACGGTCTCCTACATCATAATTCTTCTCAGAGTCAGAAAGTTTTCTTGAAAAAAAGCAACTGGATGTAGTAAGCCTTAGGTCCGTTACGTTGCGAGAGTATAGCTCCTAAAGCACTTCGGAAGCATCCACCTCTAATGTAAAAGGAACAGTTGGATCTGGGATGATAAGGATGGGTGCTGAAGTAAAGCAGATTTCAGACCTCAAAGCTGTTTGAGCGGACTTCTGTCCAAAGAATGGACATGGGTTCTGGTCAGAGGGTCAACAGCAGTATGATAGTAGAAAAAATTCTTAATGAATCTACGGTGAAGTTAGCAAACCAATGAATTTTTGAACTGCTTTCGGGTAGTTGGGAGTAGGCCAATCCTGAATAGCGGAAACCTTTTGAGGATCCATAATTAACCCTTGGGATGATGATGACCCCAAGAACGTGTATTGAAGGTTTTTCGAACTCACATTTTCCCCATTTGGTCGTATAACCCATGAATTCTAAGACGGAAAGAACTTTCTTAACCTGGTGATAATGATCCTCTAGGTTGAAGAAAAAATCAATATATCATCTAGATACACGGCCAAGAAATCATCAACAAGTCACGGAAAATGTCATTGACAAAATGTGGAATGTGCCGGTGCGTTGCACAGACCGAAAGGCATGACCAATATTCGAAGTGACCATATCTGAGCGAACGCCGTTTTCCATTCATCCCCTTCCTTTATTCGAATTAAGTTATAGGCTCCCCGAAGATCCAACTTGTAAAATTTTGGCGGTCCTCAACCGTTGAAATAATTCAGGGAATAATGGAAGAGGTACCTATTCTTAATTGTGACATTATTGAGAGCTCGGTAGTCAATACAGGGCCTAGCGAACCGTCCTTTTTTCTCCACAAAAATATACCAGCCCCCCTGGAGACGTGGAATGGCGAATGAAGCCCTTCTGAAGATTCTCTTCTATATATTCCTTAAGAACCCTTTGCTCAGGTTCTGACAACGGATATACCCGCCCAAAAGGAATCTCCGCACCAGGTAACAGTTCAACTGGCCATCGAAATGCGGTGTGGTGGAAGATTGTTAGCAGCCTTCTTATCAAAACATCTGCGAAGTTTGATAGACACTGGGTAACAAAGCTTCAGAATGGACTTGATTATACTAACAATGAGAGAAATACATGACAGCCGACAATGCATAGGGAAAAGAACCTCTCCAGAGATCCAATTTATTGAAGGTTGTGTGTTTTCAACCATGGCATACCTAGAATAAGGGGAAAAAGAGAAAAAGGCAGTACATCAAACATATAACTTCTGAATGATGATTGATATTGATCAATACTGGGAAAGTCTCTCGTAGTACAGGACCAGATGAAATTTTAGACCCGTCTGCCAGATGAATAAAGAGGTGAAGATTTGGGAAGAGTGGGAATCTTCCATTCCTGGGTTAGGGATTCCAAATAAAACAGCTACAGGCCCCGGAATCAATACGGCTTGGACGGTGAACCCGGACCGGTTCCCTGTAATGAGACTCAAGCTGGTAAGTGCTGAAGCCGGAAAGACGGGCTAGAATGCATAGTAGTACCTACTAGTGGCCTGATTGGGCATCCCTAAGCAAGATGACCAGACTCTCCCGAGTAGAGACACAGGTTTAAGCGGCGTCTTCGGATTCTTTCTCAGGAAGAGAGAGAAGGACGAGTTAACCCTAATTGCATAGGGACGGTTCCAGAAATCCTGAAGCAGGTGTCAGCAGTAAGGTATCACAGGACAGACGGGAAGCACCCAACTCTTTCTAATCTCCTTCTCTTAGTCGGCGATCATTTGGACCGCTAGATCAATAAGATCTTTCAGCTTTCCCGGGGACTCCAGTGCGTGCTAACTCATCTTTAAGAGTTTCTGACAGTCCGATTCGAAACTGATTATAAGAGCCGCTTCGTTCCATTGAGTCTCAACACTGATTCTGCGGAAATCGGCCACATAATCTTCCACCTGTCTTTCCCTTGACAGGTTACGAAGGGCCGCCTCAGCTGAGACAGCTCTACGGGATCATCGTAAATTTCTCCTAGGGCAAGAAAAAAGTACCTACAGAGCTACTGCAGGGCTGTTCTGATCCAACAAGCGAAGGGCCAAGCTTGGGGCTCATCCTGAAGCAATGAATAATGAACCCTACTTTCACCCTTTCTTCAGTGAACCTTTTAGGGCGAAGGGAAAAGTACAATTGCAGAGAGCTTTTGAATTGGCCAAATTTGGAACGATCACCGGAAAACCGGTCGAGGCGGATCTTAGGCTCCGCAATAGCAGGGTATGAGGATGCCAGGGACATGGCATTCAGTTTAGCGTCTAGTTGACAGAATCCCTGCCTAGCTTCTTGCAAAGCTCCCCGAAGTTCAGCGACTTGACGTACAGATCTTCTGCTGGACTGACTCTCCAGTGGATTCATCTGGCTGCCAGTTACTGTTCGCTGATCTTCAGGAAAGACCCTCCGTGAGACCCCCTCTGACGCGGAATCTAAGTACCAGCCGTTTTTCACCAGAGCCTCTAATGTGAGGATGTTTTGCGGCGGACAGATACCAGTCCGGCTCCAGAAGAGACACCACAAGGCCAATCCCACAATGTGGAGAGGCAGCAGAACAGATACAGGTGAAACATGAAGTAGGACCTGGGATGATATTCGATCGGAAGTAGGAGCTGTGGAGGATATGCAGACCGAGATAACTGGAGTAGGAGCTGTGGTAATATTCGGACCGGAGGTAGGAGCTGTGGAGAGATATGCAGACCGGAGATAACTGAGGTAGGAGCTGTGGAGATATTCGGACCGAGGTAGGAGCTGTGAGAATATGCAGACCGGAGATAACTGAGGTAGGAGCTGTGGTAATATTCGGACCGGAGGTAGGACTGTGGGAGGATATGCAGACGCGAGATAACTGGAGGTAGGAGCTGTGGTAGATATTCGGCGGACAGAGGTAGGAGCTGTGAGGATATGCAGACCGGAGATAACTGGAGGTAGGAGCTGTGGTAGATATTCGGACCAGGAGGTGAGCTGTGGAGGATATGCAGACCGGAGATAACTGAGTAGGAGCTGTGGTAGATATTCGACCGAGGTAGGAGCTTGGAGGATATGCAGACCGAGATAACTGGAGGTAGGAGCTGTGGTAGATTATCAGACCGGAGGTAGGAGTCAGGATCAACAGGAAACAACACTAGAGGTACACAGGGAGCTAGGAGTCCAGAGCAAGCAACTCTGAACTGGCAGCAAGAGGCCAGCTGCCGGAGGAGCCTAAATAGGCCCCTGTACCTCCTCCCTGCTGGCCGTGCCCCGGAAGGGAACACGCTGCAAGCAGGGAAAAGCCTGCCCCGCCCACGTCCTCGCGTCACTGATGACGCGCGGGCACTGAGCGGGCGTGCGAGCGGCGGCGCGCGTCATCGGCGCGCTCCCGCTCGCGACCGCCGGAGGAGGACCCCGGACCCCGCGGAAAGGTAAGTACCTGACAATACTATGTGAATAAAAAAGAAATTTTACCTGCAAAAATGGCCTTTTCACCATGAAACTTCATCCATCTCAATTTCTAAATTAAGTTGCTTAAATTGTTTTCTTACTTACATGTACTATATTACATTAATTTGAATGTTAGATGAAATTTACTTAAAAGCACCAAAAACACATACATACAATCACGCATCTCCTACTGTTCCTCATGGATGGCGCACTGATGCCTCAAACTAAGCCTGATTAAAGCAGAACTCATCATTTTACCAATTAACCTGGTCCTATCTATTGATGGTCTGGTCACATTTCAGATTTTTGAAAAGTTTGAAAATTCTAAATCAGACCCAGTCAATAGGGAAAAAATAGTTCAAAAAGTTCAGATAAAATAAGGTTAAAATAGCATGGTAACTACATGGCGCTGGGACCTGGGAAATGGTCTGGAAACGCATACAGATATCTAGAACTGAAATAAATAACTCACTTTCCTTCACACACACAACCCACACCACACATTCGAGCTTCCGCATTCGTCATTCAATATTTTCCAAATTAGATTTTCTAAAATTCTAGAGAATCTGACATTTTTAGAATCTGTCTCTGAATCTTTCCCGAATCCTTAAAAAGGGGTGTTCAATTTATATACAAGCATAATGAGTGGCAAAGCTTCCTTGCTGCAAACAAAAGGGGGTAATTTTTTTTATTTTTTTTTAATCCTGTTTTTAAAGAGAAGGTTCAGTGTAAAATATCATTTTTAGTTTAAATTATGCATACTTAGTTATTCTACATATTATCTTTCATTTTGAAAAATCAGTTGAATTTATACCCCTTGATATTTCCTGCTGTTGACATTAGAGAGCTGACATTTTAGGTTCTGTAACGGTCCTTCTTCTTATCAGAATGCACCACTTCCTTGGAATGTTCCTAACAGTAAAGGTGGCCATAAACATGCAATCCCTATTGCATTGTGCTGACAGATCACATTGGTATCTGTCAGCATACATGTGGTGGGGACCATACACACAGACCCTACCGATTGTCCATATGTGGTATGGGGATCGGTCTGCCGCGTGGCCATAAATGGACGGAAAGTATCTATTCCCTTTACTTAAATTAAAGGCCGATACGACCAATGGAAATTTTACATCATTCCCTAGCAACTGTAATGCCAAATACAGTCATTTGTTGTCATTGTGGTCGGACGGTTTTGGTCCCTACACACAGCCGATTCTGTTATCATTAATTATCACTAATGTGTATGGACACCTTAATTTCTACTGATTGGCTGTTTTATGGGTCAAACCTCCTCAGATCTATACTGAGCAACTGAATCAACCCAGGCACTGGACTCTATTTGGGGTTCTGCAAACAGGTAGTCAGTGTTACAAAAGCATTATTTATACACAGACAAAATGCTGAATGGGCAGAATAACTTCATTAGGATAGGAAAATAAATCTCTTCTTTCCTTAAAGTATATGTATTTGCACTGAACTTCCCCTTTAATCTTTATTTTTGCAATGTTTATCATATTTGCATCATACAGGGGAAAGTGGTTGACACTGCTGTCATTGGTGAATTTGGGACATATGGTTGGATTGTTTACAAATATTCGATAAGATCCTCGAAAATTCATTGAAAGTTCGGAATTTAAAAAATTCTTGTACATCTCAAGTTTTTCTATTTCTGTGAACAACACCCCCATTTACCCTATTCAGTCGGCACGTTTCTTAGGGGTAACTATTGATTCCTCTCTCTCATTTTCCAATCATATTAACAATGTTGATAAAATATTTCGCTTTTTTCACCATAATATTGTGAAAATCTGTAGATTCCTCTCTCTTCTGCCAACTGCTTTGCTTATCCATGCTCTCATGGGATCACGCCCAGACTATTGTAACCTTCTGCTTTCTGGTCTTCCTGCTTCCCATCTTTCTCCCCTTCAGTCAATACTTAACTCTGCTGCATGCATTGTCTTGCTCTCTAACAACCAGGAAATTAAATCTCCTCTGTGCCACACATCTACCTGGCTCCCCTTTAAACAACACATTGTAAATCCTTCTCTTAACATTTAAATCCCTTCACTCTGCTGCTCCTTCTTATATGTGCGTGTGCACAGAACTCACAGGCATTTCTGTTTGAGGCTCAAGCAGGAGAGTGCACGGAACTCACAGGCATTTCTATTTGAGGCTCAAGCAGGAGAGTGCACGGAACTCACAGGCATTACTGTTTGAGGCTCAAGCAGGAGAAAGCAGAGGAAATCTCAGAGGGGTGGAGCTTAACATTCAGCAAACCAGTAACAAGATGTCAGCAACTTTCAAGGCACAAAGCTAGGCTCTGGAGGGACATAGGTAAAAAAAAAAAAATATGGCAACGGTATTTTTAAAGCTGCAGCTTCCAAATGAACATAACTTGATTTTACAGTGCACGTATCCTTTAAAAAGACCTGGAATTATCAGGTATTTTTCAAAGAAAACAAGAAATGTATGCAACTGACATTGCATCTTGCATGCTGAAGCTTGTCTAGTTTGGTTTACAACATTTGGACAAGCCAATTAATTATTTGGAGAATATAGTTTAGTCAGATGAGACCAAAATGAAACTCTTTAAATGTCATTGCACACATCATGATTGCAGGAGAAATTGCATTGCACATTACACCAAATATTTTTATTTGAATTTAAAAGAAAAATGAGAAAATATACCAGGACATTCTTGATGAAGAATCTGTTACCATTTACCAGGATGCTGAAGATAAAACAAGGGATGAGATTTCAGCAAGAATGATCCCAAACATAGCCAAAAAAACTCTCAATTTGTTTCAGAGAAAGAAACTAAAGCTGCTAAAATGGTCAATCACCCCACACAAATCCAATTGAAAATCTATGAAAAGAACTTAAGATCATAGTTCATAGAAAAACCTTTTGAACTTTGAAAACAGATTGTGTGGATTAATGGGATGAAATCACACCTGAGCAATGAATGCAACTTTTTTCTCTATACAGGAGGCCATAACGAACAAAGGCTTTTCTAGAAAGTATTAAAGGGAATGTCCACCCCTTTCTTCAAAAATACATATATTGCAGATTACCCCCCAAAACCTGAAGTTCGTTTTCGTCAAAGGCTTTAAATCAGCTCCCACACGGAGCTATTATACTTACATGCTCCTCCTCGCTCCACCGCTGCGGCTCTGCACTTCCGGGTAAGACAATCAGTGTCGGCCGTGACAGTGACGTCACGGCCAATGACTGACTGCCATTCCCGGAGCAGTCTCCACTGTGGCTGCTCAAGAACATAAAAGCAACAGAGCAGCCACTGAGTGAGGAACCCGGAAGCGGCGGTGGAGCGAGGAGCATGTAAGTATAATAACTCTGTCTGGGAGCAGATTTTGTGGAGTAATCTACTATATATAAATTTTTTAAAAGAGGGGTGGACAGTCCCTTTAATTACATTTCAATAAGCATATATTTCAAGTGAAATTGGCACCTGATATTGGTTGCAATGCAATTAATTCAAACATACAAGTTCATAAATCCTGTTATGTGTAGTAAAGTTAAATGACACATGGAATAAAGCCTTGTTCACGGGTGCGATTGTACGGCCAACAAACGTGTCTGGCGGTTGACATGTCAATCTATTTACTGAGAAAAAGATTGATGTGTTCAAAACTTATTTACCTATTAATATTAATGTTACTTACAAATGTATCTATTATTATCTGTAATACAACGCCTGGGTAACAGAGTTTAAATTACCTAACGACGCTCCACTCGCAGCTTCTCCCCAGCTGATAGGACCACGGCCGAGACAGCTTGCCATCCAGAAAAACTCACTACTTCCTGGTATACAGTAAATGAGTTGGCCAAACAGTACACTGAAGAACTTTATGATTATAATACTCCTGAGGAAGCTGCATAAAACGGTACTGCCTAACTTCCGCATCACAGCAACAGATGCATTCTATATGATTTTGTATGTTTGAAAATAATCTCAGTTTATGGTGAATTCCTAGACTGTGGTGTAAGTTCTTTTTTTATTGAGTTTTAATCTTATAATATATGTTTTTTTATTATTGATGTATCACGATTTTAAACTGATATTGGACACTTTTATTTATCACACTAAGGGGCACAGTGCACAGACACACAAAACCCAAGATACCTATATTCCTACAAGTGGAACCAGTGATCTTGCTGCACTAAACCCTGACTGCTCGAAACCATTAAGCACAGAAACAAGACTGTTGTTAGATCATAGTACCTATAAAAATAATCAGGGTTCTTCACAATATTTAATCTTTTTCTAATCATTTTAATCATAAATGCTTATCACTTTACTCTAATGTGTATCTACATAATTGAAACACAGATGTAAACACATTGTTAAGCTTGCAGTCATTCTCTGCACAGCATCATACAAATAAAGTTTGGCTATGAATTTATGAATGAATGCTGAACTAAATATTGTCCTTTTTTAAGCAAAGGTTTAAGAGTCAACATGCAGTCCAATAATTTATTAAATAATGTTGGAACAAAGTTTAACTTTTAAGTATTTTTATCTTTTGGAGAATCTCCTTAATTAAAATTTTTTAAAGGAGAAATTCAGATTTTAACACTCAAAAATCTGAAAACAACACTCCCACTACCTCACAAGAATGTCAATAAACTGTAAAACACCATTTTAATTGGCATCAAAGTAAATGTTACCCCCTAGAAAACTGAATAAGAGGATTGTGGTAAGTTAATTGTAGCAGGATTGGCTAGATACTACTGGTGGGCATATTGTAACTAGTTCCTGCAGTAGATTAGAACTGAGCATGTGCAAAGAACATAACATCCATGACCAAACCGTGTGACACTGGAATGCTGGGGCATAAAGCACAAACACCAAGTTAGATAAATTTCCCAGGATCCATATTAAAATGAGAGGTGAGACACAGATCACTGCTTTTATACCAAGGTGCGTTGCCTTCCAGTTCATTGTTGTTTTGAGGCTTTACGTGTCCTTTAATATTTTATTAAATTGCTGATAGAAAGACCTCCGTATTTCTTTGTTCCTCATGCTGTATAAAATAGGATTAAGAAATGGGGTCAAAATAGTATAAAGCAAAGATTTCAATTTAATTTCATAAGATGTGTTCTGTCCGATTGGGAATATGTATACAGCTATAGCAGTTACAAAATATGTGCATATTATAGCAAGGTGGGAACTACAAGTTGAAAAGGCTTTCCTCCTACCATTAGTGGTGGATATTTTTAGGATTGTGATGAAAATACAAATATATGAAATTTCAACTAATACAAATGGGACAATCATGAAAAGGATAGAAAGTACAAAATCTTCCCATTGTGCACTGTTGGTGTCTGATGATGCAATTAAAAGAACAGGAGCAAAGTCACAAAAGAAGTGGTCAATGATATTAGAGCCACAGAACTTCAGATTAGACAATGATATAAACTCTATTGGAAGTAGGATAAAGCCAGTAGCCCAAGACCAGAAAATAAAGTAAGAACAAACCTTGGGGTTCATAACTGATCTATAACGCAATGGGTGGCAAATGGCTATATACCGATCAAAAGACATTGATGTAAGAATTAAAGATTCTGCATATCCAGAGAAGCAGTGGAAATAGTACTGGGTGTAACAGGCTGTAATAGTCATCCTACTGCCATCATTTATTATGGTATGTAACATGTTAGGTATGATATTGCTGGTAAACACAACATCTGCTAAAGCCAAGTGTTTTAGGAAGATATACATGGGATCTTTAAGATGTAGACTTGTTGCCACCAATAGGATGATCAGTAGATTCCCAGTTAGTATTGAAATGTAGATCAGGAGAAAAACAATAAGGAGAATTATCTTTGTTTCCTGATAACTGTTGAATCCAAGGAGAAGGAATTCGGTAATAGATGTTTCATTGTTTTCACACATGTTTATCCAATTAGTCAGTGATACAATTTAAACCAGTTAACATTGTCCCCCAAAGCAGTAGTTTGTGGAGTTTAAATGTCCCTGAAAGATTATAACAGTGTTTCCCAAACTTTTTATTATCACAGAACCATTTATGTCGCAGTGAACTCTTAACAGAATCTATTTATCAAAATAAATCATTCAAAGATATATAACAGATAAATCAATAAATATATCTATATATAAACAGATTACTAATAAGGGCTGATACTGTATGTGCAATTCCTGTCACCATCTCTTGAGAGGAACAACAAGCAACTTTTCAGGGACCCTTTTTGCAACCCTGGTTGAGAAACACTGGATTATAATTTAGCTTCTGTTTTAAATAGACTCCTAGAGCAACATGTGATCAATTATCTTTCAATCTTCGTGTAATCCACTTTCATTATATATACATTTTTCTTGTTTGTTTTTGTTGAAATAGAAAGATTCTCTCTTAATACAGTTGCACAACAACAGAAAGATTCTCCCAGAAGAGATTTACCAGAGGTTGTGCAGCTCCAGGTTAATCTTAGGGTGAATCTATTAAAGCTAACGCAAAGTTTATAGGCGCTTCACACAAAACCAGAGGCCTGCACTACACTGATGATGGCTCAATAAGCCAAAGCTGATCTGTGGTTGGCTCTCTGGTTTTGCATTTAGCTTGAGGAATGGTGTAAAAACTTTTATTAGGTGAAGTATTTTGTAAGGGCTACCATGGAAACATGGAAATTACCCAGACATCTCCATTTCTTATTTACATATACTGAAGGGGAGCTGTAAAGCCTAATTCTCTCTCTATCTTATTTAATTTATTAGTGACGTCTGTCTATATGCGCATCACACTGTAAAACCAGAGGCCTGCACTACACTGATGATGACTCAATAAAGCTGAAACCGGTCTGTAGTTGGCGCTCTGGTTTTGCATTTAGCTTGTGGAATGCTGTAAAAACCTTTTATTGGGGGAAGCATTTTGCAATGGAGATTACCCAGAAGTCTTTGTTTCTTATAAAGCCAGTGGAACAATCTCTTATGGCACCTAAGATTTTAAAATATTATAAATGTATTGGCTGCAAAGGCCCATAATTTTCATGTGGGTCTTTACCCTCTTTATTTTATGTGTTCTTTTGAGGAAAAATTGATCTGTTGACCAAGTGTTCCTCCTATGGGGGGTGGGGTACATTTGATCTGGGATATGTGCTGTAATTGAGTAATATGGATGTAACAATGTTTTAACCCAAACCTGGTTTCAGGTTGAAAATAATGGTTCCACATTTTCGAAACTACCACTAAAATTTCAACATGGTATTACTAAAATGTCAATCGTCGAAACTGGGTTTTGACGCCTTTCAATGTTTTGGCATGAAATTTTGGTTTGGACTACAAAAATTCCAAGGCAAAACCAGGGGCTATTCTGTTTGAAAAGAACCCTGGCATGTTTGTGCATCTATATTGTAAAACATGATCCAGATATTGAAGGACATGTCCCCACCCAATAACATTCAATATCCACAATCAGGACCCCCTAAAACCTCAAGTTTGCAATACCTGCCACTCTCAAGGATATTGCTAAATAAAGAACATCTTCTTGATCCTCAATGGCTCCTGGGTTCGTCTGTTTGCTTAAGGAGCTTATTATGAAATTGCACAGCCAGAAAGGAGGCAACTCAGAAAGCAGCACTAAGTCATTGACCATAATGTCAATGAATGTTGTCAGGGGGGATGAGACTGCCCTTTGAATTTCTGTTCAGTGGATGATAAATGTAAGTCCAAACAAGCAAAATCATTTGCACACCAGGGGCCCATTAACATTTCTACATTTTATGACCTCGATTGTAAGTGTATGATACAAATTTGTGATAACGTGAAGAGTTCTTAATCCCGAAATGTTGTGTTTACCATGTCACAATAAAACCAAAGTTATAAATACTTCTGTGTGCATCTCTTAATGTATTGCAGATCATAAATGTATTCCCCTTCTGGATGTGACATTGTTAAAGGGCATCTATAGTGGGAAAATTAATTTATCTTTCTTTCTTTACATGTGTTCCGAAGTCCGAACTCGCATTTCTTAGTGGAATTCAATAATTTATTATAAACCACACATCAAAAACACAACGTTTCGGGGGAATGTGCCCCCTTCTTCACCTGAAGGGGTGTGACTTCAGACCTTGTTTACTTCCACTATAAATAGTTACCTTAATGTGACCTATGAGAAATTGTTTATTAATAAGCATTACAATGTTTCTAATTGATTGTGTAAAAACCTAATGAATATTAAGGAACAGTCCAATCACATTCCTAATTACTTTGCAATGCAGAAAGAGAGCTGACTGTAGTTAGATACAATGGACCATATAGTTGTAATTATTTAGCCTTATTTCTTTTCCTAGATTATAAAAGGAGTGAGGAAAGGTACGTTTTACCCTAATTGTATATAAAGAGAATCTTTATATAAATCAGGGTGTCATGCAGTGAAAATCCCCTGAGAATATTATTGGGACAGGTCATATAAATTCAATAAATACTGTATATACAATCTGTACTGTTTGTATGGTTTTGCGGGTTTAAAAAAAAGGTTTTTGTTTGGTATCAGCATAGTATCTAAGTGAATAGTAGATTGAAATACTGAATGTAATAGGATTGTTACTAGAGAAAATATGTACTTACCGTATTTTTTCTTCACACTCAAATTCCACTTCCATAGAACAAAAATAAATGAAAAATGATTATGTTGGTTTATGGATTATGATTTATCTGACTCATCATTCATGTGGAGCCTAGATTTTTTTTATAACACCTAATTTCATTTTATCTAATATAATTAATTAATCTAATGGTATTGAAATATATAAAACAATTGTAATTTGTGTGGCTGTTCCAGAACGTAGGAGGTTCTGCCTTATTCAAGTTCCCTGCTGAAAACAAACCAATATAATTTGTTACCCTCTTATAATTTCTAGATTAATCCCTTGTGGATAATTAGACAACAAACAAAAACAAGACAGAAACAGTTTGTCTAATTAAAAAAATGATAAATATCTGTTATTAATAAGTCTGTCCCTGGATAACTCACCATCTCACACAAATACAGTGGTACAATTGCAGCTGGACTCTTGGAAATAACATGTAAAGCAGCCCAGTTTTATTATTTACAAAGTTTAAGGATGTTTTTTAACTAGACATGAATAAAATCACCGGGTTTCAATTCCTCAGCAATTTTAACATTTCTTGGAAAAATCACTATTGATATCATGGGAGGCAAAATTCCAACGCTATGTTATTTTGTCTCAAATCATTACTAACAAAAAGATTATTGTACTGGTGTCTGGGAAATGGTATGGGAAATATGTATTGGAGCCAATACTATGTTCATGTACTATACTATTCATTTGCACCAAATAAACACTTAAATGTTTAAGACAAACCCTTTCCCTTCTGCTGTACCCAAAATGAAGAACTAAAAGACTATCAGGCCTCTATTAAGAGGTGCAAAAATGGGACTGAGTTGTTAATTTGCCCCAACCATACCGATGACACCTTTTAACTGGTCTACTACAGTTAGAAAACCTTTGATATCACCTGATTGGTTGCTGCACATTAGGAAAAATGGCGACATTTCCCACCTCTTATTGAATAAGGCCCTGCAAACTTACCCCTGAGTGTAACAGATAGGAAGAAAATCTTACTTCCAATGTTCCTGTCTTGTCCCCTTCACTTCTCAGACAGACCAACCAAAAGAAAGACACATATGTCTCACAGACCAAGAAAAAAATATCTCAGTAAGTATCACAGGGGTTTCATTTTTCCATGGCCCTGCACAGCAGTCGTTACAAAAGGAATTTGAAGCTTAACAAAGAAAAAAAGTATTTTTCTTTTAAGAAAACAATAACTTTATTCAAATGGTAATGCAATAGAAATGCTCTTGCCAAAATGCTAAATCAACTTTATAATGTCTAATTAAAGTGGACATGGATGTCCAAATTGCTTCAGGAAATAACTGTTACCTTACTGGGTAATGCATCTGTCTTTTTAATATAAGTCTGCTTGATGCAAGATGTTGTCCATAAAGCAACAGTTCACTATAAATATTTTTTGTGGAAAACCAGTTTTTCAAAATCCTTTTATTTATTTTTTAAAGCATTTGATGGATCTTCAAGAATAGGAGGAACAGAGTTTTGATCCTCCTTTTGTGATTGATCAAAGGATTTAACAACCAAGCCATCAGTTTGAAACTTGAAATGTCTAGGTGATTGACAGCTATTGGAAAAAGGAGATCTGATCTCAAGGGTAGTCTAAATGGTATGAAGATCAACATCTACCATTATCCACTTTACAAATATGTTATTGGTATTGGTACCACCGGTAAAATGCCATGTATATGTTATCCTCCATAAACAACAGTTTAAATTATGGAAACTGGTGGGTCGTGTTTTGTGGTACTCTGAAATCCCAGTAGAAAGGCTACTTCGGCACAATAATAACTATGCTAGTCTGGCAGCACATTCACATTAAACAAACTTTGGGAAGGTATAGGTATCCGTTTATTTGTGCAGATAGTTAAGAACTAAAATGTCCTATTTAGGTTTCTAAAACTTAAACATTGTTTAATTAACAGAATTTTAAGGAACCACTATTCCAGTCACTACTTATCCAGTGATCAGTATACTTACGAGGGAAGGAGATAGGAAATTCATTTCTAAAATATATACATGCCTTTTGCAGGCAAGGACAATTGAAAATAAAGCAGAGCTCGTAGCCAAATGTGCTTGGTTTATACCATCTATAACAGAACTTGCAGAAACACATTTACATGTCTCGGCTGGCCTGGATGGCACTGACTACCCAAAATTTTAGGAAGCGAATATGCTTCCGTATTTAATATATGTTGGGCGTGGATGAGTGAGCAGATTTGACAGAAAAATGGAGATTATAACTTGGTGGGAGATTCTATATGAGAGCCTTAGACTTAGTAAAGGGCTTTCTTGATGTTGGAATACTGCTTTAAATTGAATGACCCACTAACACAACACAGTGTATTTACAATATTATTGACCTATGCATTTATATCATTGATGGTTTTAGTTTACACAAAAGAAGGATAATCCCTCCTCCTCCAACCCCCCCGGACCTAAAGTTTGTCCAAATTATGATATTTTCCCTGTTACCTTTTCCTGTTTTGTTGTTATAAAATGTATAAAACATAATTCTTGCAGTACTGGTTTCTAAAACTAAAATACAGAAATATGCTCTTTGAACATGTAATTTTATTGAATGTATTACTGCAAATGCTGTAAATGACTATTTGAATGCCTAAATATTTTTTATTTTTTTTTTGCTGTGTGTAGCAAAGAAAAATGTTGTGTTTACCTTAAACAGCTTTTTAAAAAAAAAAATAAGGAAAAGTATACAGGCTGCAGATCTGGTTCCTCCACTAAGTTGAACATTGATTGAATCATCATCTGCAGGTACGTTATTACCTTTTTGTCTTCCTTTAAATCTTTGATGGGTCCCCAGCCTTTAACATCAGGAGCTAGGGTTCTTTTACCTCTGGGTGTGGTGACAATGTTCCATTATAAAGTATTAAGTTATCCACATTTACAAAGAAATCAAAAGAAATAAGTCCATAAATTGAGTTATGTGTGGTAAAGTGGAAAGACATAGGGAAGAATATTGAATACACAAAGGAAAGGAAAGAAAAAGAAACCAGCAGAAATCTGTCAGAATTTAGAATCCAACCTGTCTCCTATCGGTGCACTTAATATCCACTGGTTTAGTCCAGTTTAGCCAATAAAAATGTTTCTCTTTATCAAGGGATCACACAATTATCATCTCATGATGGGTAAAATCAAAGACATATCTCAAGACCTTTAAAAACTTATTGTTGCAAACCATACTGATGGCATTGGTTCAGACATATTTCTAACTTTCTAAATGTTACAGTGAGCACCGTTGAGGCCATAATCATAAAGTGAAAAGAATATAATTTCACCATAAACCAGACATAATCAGGTGGACATTTTAGCAAGACAATGATAACAAGAACACACATCTAATTAGTTTCAGAGAAAGAAAATAAAGCTGTCCAAATGGCCCAGTAAATCACCTGACTTAAATCCAATTCAAAATGTATGAAAAAAACTGAAGTTCATTGAAAAGGCCCTCCGAACCCCTCTGAACCTTCAAAATTTGAAGAAAGTTTGTGCGTAAGAATGGGCTTAAATCACACCTGAGCAATGCATGTGACTAGTTTACCATGCAGGAGGCATCTTGAAGCTGTCATTACACACAATCACAAAAACACAATAGCCTGACACCAACAGTATATGGCTGTATCGAGGGAAAAGAGTTCTCCTCCCACTTAGTTAAGCAAAAGAAATACAAACTGTGGAAATATGAGGACACACCCTAGAACATGATAATCAATAGATAAAATATCCTTTATTTATATATATTATGTGTGGATAGCCCGAAAAGGGCAAAAAAAACATAAGTGAATAGAAATAGCTCTATTCACATAATAGTCAATGCAAAATTAGTAGTAACCATCAGATATACCAGTATATCATCATGCATTCATTCATCCGTTCATACCATATATACTCGAGTATAAGTCAAGGTTTTAAGCCTTTAAAAATAGCCTGAAAATGAACCTTGACTTATACTTGGGTCACTCACCTCTTTAATCCAGCAATCCGGCTGCCGCTCGCTCCGCATCCACTGTTCTGTCAGCTGACTTCACTGACGTCAATCGATCCCAAACTGGATTTGGCTATTACTGAATGGGATTACTGTATGGGAGTTCTGCTGTCCATTTAAAGGGCAACTAAAGCCTCAAAACAATACAGAATCAGAAGGCAGTAGTGGTCATATTTTCTACTCTCGACTTATACCTTATTCTACCTCAAACAGATTTTACTAATTTTTCAGGTAAAATATAGGTACCTCGACTTATATACGGTAGATAACATCTATATGGGCTATAATACATTACTCAAATAAAGTGCAGAATCATAAACTTATAAGGTGACCCTAAATTAGGTCAGAAAAGAAGAGAATGCCTAAGAATGGCTAGTCCCCTATATTTATATCCCAAATCCTACATACCAGTGGCAGATCACAGTAATAAATGAAAGCAAAGGGTCCAGGATATACTGTACTGATATATAGGCCATTCGCATATGTTTTCTATTCCCTGTGTCATTACCTCTACAGACATGAAGGGTTAAATACCCACGCTTTAACAATTGAAAACCACATATAGTATTGGTTGTGCCAGCAGCACGAGTATCTTTTAGGATACCTGCTCAGCCAGTTCAATGAAGGGGTTAAAATGCCGCTATTTGATATTAAATAAGTGCAACTTATTTTCCCCTCTGTGTATATATGTAATTTATAAGTAACTCCACTGACCACAATAGGACTTGTTGATACTGTAGTTTATTCATGCACGAAATTATAGCAAACAGCAAGCGTAATGCAATAGTATTTATTACTAACCAAATTAAATATTTTTTGATGATTATTTTAAAATCGATACAGTAAATGGTGACAAATACAAATCAGAATCAATTAGAGTTAAGAAAAACGTAATGAATTTTTAGACTAAAAATAGTCGTTAATTAAGTAAAGTGTTAATATGCAATCCTACCAATTATTTATGAATGTTGGTTTTTCAGAAAATGCATATTTATCTTTTTGAGACACTGCATAATTAGACACTTTAAAGGAAACATAAACCCAGGTTTTTATATTTCAAAACCCAGAAACACTAGCACCCCCCCCCCCAAAAAGAACACCAATAAATTGTAAAATACTACTGCATTAATTGCTATTAAACTTAAAGGGCATGTCCACCCCCAAAACTATAATCCCCCCACTACTGGCCCCACTCTGTAGTGTAATAAAATCCTTACCTTACATCCCAGCTCCAAATGGTTCTCCTGTAATGTCCCCCCAAAGTCCCAAAAACTGGCCACCAGGAGGATAGCAGATTCCATATAGGACTCTGCCTCCTGTTTCCCCTCCAGGAGAAGCTTGGCATGCGCACTGCAGCCCTTCTCCCCCTCCCTCCCTCTCCCACCTGCTTTGGTCTCCCTCCCCCTAGCGTAAATCCCTTTCTATATATTATAGTCCATGTTCCCCAGCCCTAAACCCTTATAATTATATTCTCAGAAAGTCCCCCCGATCATTACTTACCTTACCTCTCTCCTCCGTTCTGAGCAACCGGCAGCCATGGTGATTGGCTGCCTCTCAGCCAATCACAGATGCGGGTGACGGTCCCACCCCCTGCTTGCAGTTCCGTGCAAGCAGAGGGCCGGGGCAGTGCGGCGAAGGAGAGAGGTAAGGTAAGTAATGATCGGGGGACTTTCTGAGAATATAATTATAGCGGTTGGGGCTGGGGGAACATGGACTATAATATACATAAAGTTTGTATAACGGGTGGACATGTCCTTTAATGTAATTTTTTACAAAAGAGCTGATTGCAAGACCTCCGTATTTCTTTATTTCTCATGCTGTATAAAATAGGATTAAGAAATGGGGTCAAAATAGTATAAATCAAAGATTTCAATTTAATTTCATGAGAAGTGTTCTGTCCAAATGGGAGTATATATATAGTTATCATAGTTCCATAATATAGACCTAATATGGCAAGGTGGGAACTACAAGTTGAAAAGGCTTTCTTTCTACCGTCAGTGGTGGAGATTTTAAGGATTGTGATGACAATACAAATATATGAAATTACAACTAATGTAAATGGGACAATGATGAAAAGGACAGAAAGTACAAAATCTTCCCATTGTGCGTTGTTGGTGTCTGACGATGCAATGGAAACAACAGGAGCAAAGTCACAAAAGAAATGGTCAATGATATTAGAGCCGCAGAACTTCAGATTAGACAATGATATAAACTCTATTTGTAGTAGGATAAAGCCAGTAGCCCAAGACCAGAAAATAAAGTAAGAACAAACCTTGGGGTTCATAACAGATATATAGCGCAATGGGTGGCAAATGGCTATATACCGATCAAAAGACATGATGTAAGAATTAAAGATTGTGCAAATCCAGAGAAGCAGTGGAAGAAGTACGGGTGTACAGGCTGTAATAGTCATCTACTGCCATCATTTATTATGGTACGTAACATGTTAGGTATGATATTGCTGGTTACCAAAACATCTGCTAAAGCCAAGTGTTTTAGGAAGATATACATGGGATCTTTAAGATGTAGACTTGTTGTCACCAATAGGATGATCAATAGATTCCCAGTTAGTATTGAAATGTAGATCAGGAGAAAAACAATAAGGAGAATTATCTTTGTTTTCTGATAACTGTTGAATCCAAGGAGAAAGAATTCAGTAACAGACGTCCCATTGTTTTCACACATGTTTATTCCATTAGCCTGTAATATTATTTAAACCAGTTAAAATTCACACCCAAAGCAGTAATTCATGAAAATGATAGTTTAAATGTCCCTGAAAGGTTATGGCAGTGTTTCTCAACCTTTTTATCCTCACAGAACCATTGAAATAATTTTCATGCGTCCATCATAACATAATAAAAAAATTATATATATTTCATTTTCCTTTTTTTTTTCTCTTAGACATCTATTTATCAAAACACATTTTATATATGTATCACATAGATCAATACATATATCGATATATGGAAAGATTGATCATAAGGGCAGATACGTACAATTCCTAACACCATCTATACAGGAACCCCTAGCAATCTCTCAGAGCCCCCTAGTGGAACTCGGCCCCCTGATTAAGAAAAGCTGAATTATAGTTATAGGGAATGTTCACCCCTCCGGAAAAAAAAATAGTATATTATGCAGGACCCCCCTAAACCTAGAGTTTGTTTTTGTTACACTGCTTCCAGCAAGAGATCTCATACTTACAAGCTTCACAATCCACCCTCATGGCTTTGCACTTCGCGCTTCACTTCTGGACGGCTGCCATTCCTGGATGAGCCTCCACTGCTGATGCCCAAGAACAGAAAAAGAACACAGCAGCCGCAGTGAAGAAGCAGTGCAGAGACAGGAATTGGCGGTGGATCGCGTAGTTGTAAGTATGAATTTGCATGCTGGGAGCAGATTTAAACAGTGTTACCAAAATGAACTCTAGATTTAGGGGGGTGCTGCATAACATACTATTTTTTTACAGAGGGGTGGACATTCCATTTAAGCTTTTTATTTAAAAAAAATAAAATAAAAATTGATCAATTCTCATCCAGTCTTCATGTAATCCACTTACATTAAATATACATTTTTCTTGTATTAGTTTTCTTGTTGTAAAAAAAAGATTTACTTTCCTGCAATATACTTACACAATAAATATTTTTTTAGGAGTTTCAGAATTGTTTTATATTTAAAGTACCTGCTATAAGCAAATTATAGTATTATTGTTTTTTCTGCAGTTCAATGTATTGCAGGCAGCAATATATTTATATATTTTTATAAATGTATTGTGTGCCTACATTCAAAATTTTGTGGTACAAAACTAACAAACAAAATTCATCACAGAATTACTGGGTTTTTACACCCAAATTTCACTATTTTGCCACAATTCTAGGGGTATGTCTCACCTCCACCCACCAACATCATTCGAAGTCTACAACCTGGACACCCCCAAAATAACAAGTTTGAACTATCTTGCTGCTCTTGTGGATGTTTCCAAAAGGAGATCCTCTTTAGCTGCCAGGTATCTTGTTATGATCTTCCAAAGCCATAAAGAAGGCAACTTAGAAAGCAGTCGTAATAATTGGCCATGATGTCAAATGAATGTTATTGGGAGGATCATGCCCTTTAAATTCTTATGCAATGGATAATAAATATATTCCCTTTCTGGATGTATCATTGTTAAAAGGAAATGGAACCAATAATGATATGTACAGGAATTTATGATTTCGCTATTCTATTAATTTGTGTATGGGAGTAGGATGAAAGTGGCATATTCCTCTAGTGCTAAACTCGTACTTTGTATTTGTATGTTAATAGCATTAAATAAATTTTACAAAGTTCAATAGAAACATCTAATAATTGCAGAAATGTCTCTACTTAGACACTACTCTTTCTCTACTTTATGTTGTTTTCTAGCAAGTGTTGAATCTTTTGTTTCAATGTTAATTTCCCTCTAAATAGATTGTTACCATAATACCTTAATAGGAGCTGTTTATCAATATGCATTTAGATGTTTCTAATAAGCAATTATATAAACACCTACTAAATATTAAAACGTAATAGTCCAATCACTTTCCTAATTATTTTGCAATGCAGTAAGAGCAACTGACTGTATTTAGAGGCAATGGGCCATATACATGTTTAGCCTTATTTCTTTGCCTTGATTAAAAAAGAAAAGATAAATGGTAAGGTTTATCTAATTATTCCTAGAGTATATTTATACAAATCAGGATGCAATGCAATAAAAATCCACCGTAGTCAGAGAATATTATTGGGACAGGCCAACAATAAATACTGTATATGTGAAATGTGTTGTTTGTGTGGTCTTACAGGTTTTCTGGTAGCATTATAATATCTCAGTGTATAGTAGATGGGAAATTATTAATGTAATATGATGATTATTAGATAAAATATATACTTACAGTATTTTTCTTCACACTCCAATTCCAAGGAACAAATAGAAATGGTTAAATTTGTCATGAAATTTTTCCATTTATCTAATATGATTAATTTAATCTAATGTAATTGAAAGGCAATAGTATTATGTGTGGGTATAATTTCCAGAATATAGGAGATTCTGCCCTTTTCAAGTTTCCTGCTGAAAACCAACCCCATCTAATTGTTACCCTTTTATAATTCCTAGATTAGTCCCTTGTGGATAATTAGATGACAAAGAAAATACAAAACAGAACATTTCATCTCATTAAAAAATTGATAAACATCTGATATTGCTACATGTGTCCCTGGATAACTCATCATCCCATACCATTGGTAACATTGGTAACATTGTAGATTGACTCCTGGAAATAGCATGTTAAGTTGCTCAGCTTAATCATTTATTCAATTTACTGTTAATTTGTAATTAGAGATGGGTGACAGTTTATCATCTGTGATAAGTTTTTAGGAGAAGAGAAGTAGAGCTGTGATACCTTTTATTGGCTAACTAAATAAAAAAATTAAGCAAGCTTTCGGGGATCCTAAGCCCCCTTCATCAGGCTGGATGTTACAAAAGAAACTGAGAAATCACAAACTTATATACACATAGGGACAGTAAACATCAAACAAACTGAACAGATGACCAGGTACAGATATAGACTCGGGAGGGGGGAGGGGAAAAAAACAGTAGTGGAGGTGAGAAATGGGCACAAGTAGATAACTGTAATAACGTGAGGACAGTGTCCTTTGAAATGGAAAGTGTCTTTTGAAATGTATCAAACAGTATAAGACAGTGTCCTGGTGAGTGGGTTTAGTCTGGGTGGTGATGTGGAATAAGTTGATATTTGACCATAAAACTCATGTCCCTATTAAGTCCATCATTCAAGGAATTAAATATCTGAATGAATTTGTATTCCCATTCCTTACGCTGTTTTTGATCGTGAAAATTGCCCATAAGAATGGTGATCTTGAGGTCTTTCATACTGTGATGTTTACTGTCCCTATGTGTATATAAGTTTGTGATTTTTCAGTTTCTTTTGTAACATCCAGCCTGATGAAGGGGGCTTAGGACTGCCGAAAGCTTGCTTAATTTTTTTTATTTAGTTACGATACCCAATAAAAAGTATCACAGCTCTACTTCTCTTCTCTTACTTATGGCTTAACACTTTTGGTACAAACCTTTCACACTAATTTTTTAGGACAATATATTATTTTGTAGTTATATAGCTGTTAATACATCTGTGTCATAGCACAAGGTACGATGGATTAATATTAAGAGTTTACAATGCTTGTGAAGGTTCTCATTCATCCAGAGGATGGTATATCTGTTGTATTCAATTAGATCAACTGGACTTGAAGTTTAGTTCTTGAAGACATTTCGCTAGTCATCCGACTGGCTTTCTCAATTCAGAATGACTTGTACAAGAATCTGTGGCAATTATGTACCCTGGAAAATCCCAATTAGCATATCACAGCCAGGTGTTAAGGGCGTGATTGCATAGTGGCTAAGAGGTGTTATAGGAAGCCCAGGGTAAGGGGTCAAAACAGCATTGTACAGTGCAGACAGTTGGTGTCGAAACCCCCTCACCTCTATTTAGGCTTGGTTTCTTTATTTTCACATAAATGGCCTCCTTGACACCTCTCTTGAGCCAGTCACGTTCCTTATATATGTTAACATTACAATCTTCAAAGGTATGTCCTTTATCCTTAAGATGCAGGTACACGGCTGAGTCCTGACCCGAGGAATTGTCTCTTCTGTGCTGGGCCATACGTTGATGCAGTTGCTGTTTGGTCTCCCCCACATACAAATCAGGGCATTCTTCACTGCACTGCACTGCGTATATGATGTCGCTTATCTTGTGTTTCTGTATTGGGTCTTTTGGATGTACCAATTGCTGCCTCAGTGTGTTGTTTGGTTTAAAGCAGACAGGGATACAGTGTTTTTTTTAAATTCTTCTTAATTTCTCAGAGACCCCTGCTACATATGGGATGACCATGTTCTTTCTCCTGTCTTTCTTTCCTCTTCACTGTTGGTATACCTGTTCTTTTCTTTCCTTCTACTTCTTTTGACAAAGGCTCAGTGTGGATATCCACAAGTTTTAAGGTCTCCTCTAAGATGTTTTATTTCTTTAGCCTTTGCCTCTGTGCTAGTGGGAATGTTCTCTGCTCTGTGTTGCAGGGTTCTGATGACACCCAACTTGTGATCTAAAGGGTGGTGGGAGTCAAAAATCAAATACTAATCTGTGTGGTTTTCTGTAAACCTCTACTTCCAGTTTACCATTCTCCTTGACTTCTACCAAGCAGTCCAAGAAAGCTAGTTTGTTGTTTTGTACCTCTTCCCTTGTAAATTTGATGTTTTGGTTTACTGCATTAATGTGTTCTGTGAAAGCTTGTACTTCCTTCTGGTGGATTTTAACCCAGGTGTCATCCACATATCTGAACCAGTGGCTGGGTGCTATGCCTTTAATGGTTTTAAGTGTCTGTTTTTCTACCTCCTCCATGTAAAGGTTGGCCACAATAGGTGAAACTGGAGATCCCATAGCACATCCATGTTTTTGCTTATAGAATGTATCCCTGTATTTGAAATAGGTGGTATTCAGGCACAAGTCCAGTTAGGAACACACCTGTTCTGGGTTGAGATCAGTTTTAAGAGTTGGTAAGAGTGCTGTCTTGGCCTAGCCATTTTCTCACCATGTCAACAGCCTCCTTGGTGGGTATACAGCCTCCTTGGTGGGTATACAGGTGAAGAGAGATGTCACATTATAGTACACCATAGTTTTTTCTGCACCGAGTACTATATCTTCAGTCTTGTTGATGAAATCCTGAGAGTTCTGGATGTGATGCTTAGAACTTCCCACCAATGGTCCTAAGATGTTGGCTAGGTAGTTTGCCACCTTGTATGTTACAGAGTTTATGCTGCTGACTATAGGTCTAAGTGATGCCCCTTCCTTGTGTATCTTTGGGAGTCCATATATGCATGGATGTGCCTCACCAGGGTAGAGGCAATGATACATTGCTCGATCAATGGCTTTATCCTTTTAAATCTGTTGTAGTAAGTCTATGACCTTTTTCTTGTAACAGCTGGTGGGATCCCTTGTTAAGGTCTCATATGTGTTGTTATCGGCCATGAGCATGGTCACCTTAGCATGGTAGTCTGAGGTGTTGGGTACCACTGTGCATCTTCTCTTGTCTGCCGGTAGAATGGTGATACTGGAATCTTTATTGAGGGATTTTATGGCTCTTCTTTCATGTGGGGTCAGGTTTGATGAAGGAGTTTTAGCACTGGCTAAGGCTGCAGATACCTTAAGGCGAAGTTGTTCTGCCTCACTCTGTGATACCTTATTATTGTCGATTGAGGCTTCAGTGGCTGCTATAATATCCACCACAGGGATGGCTTAAGGAGTGATGGCAAAACTCAAGCCCTTAGCGAGGACTTCCATTTCTGGCTGGGTCAGGGTCCTGGACAACAAAGACTAGTACCATGCAGCATACATCTGGATTCCACAGTTAAAGGCATCAGAGCTAAACAGATACTGCAAAAGGCTGAAACACAGCTCCTAAATGAACAAGTACGACAGACGCATTTTATGGTTGATGCTTTAATGCACAACATTAGAACAGAACCTGGCCTCACAGCTATCTGTGGCCATCTGGGAAAGAGTGATGGAGTTCACCAAACAAGCACAGCTTTCTCAGCACTGTAAGGGCAAACAAAGGCAACAGAACAAGTTCGCTATTCTGTCATCCCAGAACACCCCCAAGGAGAACAACGACCTTGGATAATGTTGCTTGTCACTTCATCAAACAAGAAGAAATGGGTGAGAAACTTGTCTAACAGGACCCTGACCCAGCCAGAAATGGAAGTCCTCGCTAAGGGCTTGAATTTTGCCATCACTCCTAAAGCCATCCCTGTGGTGGATATTATAGCAGCCACTGAGTTGACATGGTGAGAAAATGGCTAGCCACAGACAGCACTCTTACCAGCAGAACTGATCTCAAACCCAGACAGGTGTGTTCCTACTGGACTTGTGCCTGAATACCACCTATTTCAAATACAGGGATACATTCTATAAAAAAACATGGATGTGCTATGGGATCTCCAGTTTCACCTATTGTGGCCAACCTTTACATGGAGGAGTAGAAAAACAGACACTTAAAACCTTTAAGGGCATAGCACCCAGCCTGGTTCAGATATGTGGATGACACCTGGGTTAAAATCCACCAGAAGGAAGTACAAGCTTTCACAGAACACATTAATGCAGTAACCAAAACATCAAATTTACAAGGGAAGAGGTACAAAACAACAAACTAGCTTTCTTGGACTGCTTGGTAGAAGTCAGGGAGAATGGTAAACTGGAAGTAGAGGTTTACAGAAAACCACACAGATTATTATTTGATTTTTGACTCCCACCACCCTTTAGATCACAAGTGGGTGTCATCAGAACCCTGCAACACGAGCAGAGAACATTCCCACTAGCACGAGGCAAGGCTAAAGAAATAAACATCTTAGAGGAGAACCTTAAAACTTGTGGATATCCACACTGAGCCTTTGTCAAAAGAAGTATAAGGAAAGAAAAGAACAGGTATACCAACAGTGAAGAGGAAAGAAAGACAGGAGTAGGAAACATGGTCATCGCATATGTAGCAGGGGTCTCGAGAAATTAAGAAGAATTTAAAAAAACCCGTATCCCTGTCTGTTTTAAAACAAACAACACACTGAGGCAGCAATTGGTACATCCAAAAGACCCAATACCGAAACACAAGATAAGCGACATCATATACGCAGTGCAGTGCAGTGAAGAATGCCCTGATTTGTATGTGGGGGAGACCAAACAGCAACTGCATCAACGTATGGCCCAGCACAGAAGAGACAATTCCTCGGTCAGGAACTCAGCCGTGTACCTGCATCTTAAGGATAAAGGACATACCTTTGAAGATTGTAATGTTAACATATATAAGGACACGTGACTGGTTCAGAGAGGTGTCAAGGAGGCCATTTATGTGAAATAAAGAAACCAAGCCTAAATAGATGTGGGGGGTTTCGACACCAACTGTCTGCACTGTACAATGCTGTTTTGACCCTTACCCTGGGCTTCCTATAACACCTCTTAGCCACTATGCAATCACGCCCTTAACACCTGGCTGTGATATGCTAATTGGGATTTTCCAGGGTACATAATTGCCACAGATTCTTGTACAAGTCATTCTGAATTGAGAAAGCCAGTCGGATGACTAGAAATGTCTTCAAGAACTAACTTCAAGTCCAGTTGAACTAATTGAATACAACAGATATACCATCATCTGGATGAATGAGAACCTTCACAAGCATTGTAAACTCTTAATTTATCCATGTAATTGTGTTATGAAGATGTTGACGCATATAAATACAAAAATATATAATTCCTAAACACTTAGTTGAGGTTTGTACCGTGTTAGCCATAAGTAAGAGAAGAGTAGGAGCTGTGATACTTTTATTGGGTACGTAACTAAATAAAAAAAATTAAGCAGCTTTCGGCAGTCCTAAGCCCCCTTCATCAGGCTGGATGTTACAAAAGAAACTGAAAAATCACAAACTTATATACACATAGGGACAGTAAACATCACAGTATGAAAGACCTCAAATCACCATTCTTATGGGCAATTTTCACGATCAAAAACAGGTAGGAATGGGAATACAAATTCATTCAGATATTTAATTCTTGAATGATGGACTTAATAGGGACATGAGTTTTATGGTCAATATCAACTTATTCCACATCACCTCACCACCCAGACTAAACCCACTCACCAGGACACTGTCTTATACTGTTTGATACATTTCAAAAGACACTTTCCATTTCAAAGGACACTGTCCTCACGTTATTCAGTTATCTATTGTGCCCATTTCTCACCTCCACTACTGTTTTTTTTCCCCTCCCCCCTCCGAGTCTTATCTGTACCTGGTCATCTGTTCATTTGTTTGATGTTTACTGTCCCTATGTGTATATAAGTTTGTGATTTCTCAGTTTTCTTTTGTAACATCCAGCCTGATGAAGGGGGCTTAGGATCCCCGAAAGCTTGCTTAATTTTTTTATTGTTAGCCAATAAAAGGTATCACAGCTCTACTTCTCTTCTCCTAAAACTTATCACAGATGATAAACTGTCACCCATCTCTAATTACAAATTAACAGTAAATTGAATAAATGATTAAGCTGAGCAACTTAACATGTTATTTCCAGGAGTCAATCTACAATGTTACCATGTATTGGTATGGGATGATGAGTTATCCAGGGACACATGTAGCAATATCAGATGTTTATCATTTTTTAATGAGATGAAATGTTCTGTTTTGTATTTTCTTTGTCATCTAATTACCACAAGGGACTAATCTAGGAATTATAAAGGGTAACAATTAGATGGGTGTGGTTTTCAGCAGGAAACTTGAAAAGGGCAGAATCTCCTATATTTCGGGAAATTATACCCACACATAATACTATTGCCTTTCAATTACATTAGATTAAATTAATCATATAAGATAAATGGAAAAATTTCATGACAAATTTAACCATTTCTATTTGTTCCTTGGAATTGGAGTGTGAGAAAAATACTGTAAGTATATATTTTATCTAATAATCATCATATTACATTAATATTTCCCATCTACTATACACTGAGATATTATAATGCTACCAGAAAACCTGTAAGACCACACAAACAACACATTTCACATATACAGTATTTATGTTGGCCTGTCCCAATAATATTCTCTGACTACGGTGGATTTTTATTGCATTGCATCCTGATTTGTATAAATATACCTAGAATAATTAGATAAACCTTACCATTTATCTTTTCTTTTTAATCAAGGCAAAGAAATAAGCTAAACATGTATATGGCCCATTGCCTCTAAATACAGTCATTTGCTCTTACTGCATTGCAAAATAATTAGGAAAGTGATTGGACTATTACGTTTTAATATTTAGTAGGTGTTTATATAATTGCTTATTAGAACATCTAAATGCATATTGATAAACAGCTCCTATTAAGGTATTATGGTAACAATCTATTTAGAGGAAATTAACATTGAAACAAAAGATTCAACACTTGCTAGAAAACAACACAAAGTAGAGAAAGAGTAGTGTCTAAGTAGAGACATTTCTGCAATTATTAGATGTTTCTATTGAACTTTGTAAAATTTATTAATGCTATTAACATACAAAACAAAGTACGAGTTTAGCACTAGAGGAATATGCCACTTTCATCCTACTCCCATACACAAATTAATAGAATAGCGAAATCATAAATTCCTGTACATTCATTATTGGTTCCATTTCCTTTTAACAATGATACATCCAGAAAGGGATATATTTATTATCCATTGCATAAGAATTTAAAGGGCATGATCCTCCCAATAACATTCATTTGACTCATGGCCAATTATTACGACTGCTTTCTAAGTTGCCTTCTTTATGGCTTTGGAAATCATAACAAGATACCTGGCAGCTAAAGAGTCTCCTTTTGGAAACATCCAAGAGCAGCAAGATAGTTCAAACTTGTTATTTTGGGGGTGTCCAGGTTGTAGACTTCGAATGATGTTGGTGGGTGGAGGTGAGACCTACCCCTAGAATTGTGGCAAAATAGTGAAATTTGGGTGTAAAAACCCAGTAATTCTGTGATGAATTTTGTTTGTTAGTTTTGAACCACAAAATTTGAATGTAGGCACACAATACATTTATAAAAAATATAAATATATTGCTGCCTGCAATACATTGAACTGCAAGAAAACAATAATACTATAATTTGCTTATAGCAGGTACTTTAAAATATAAACAATTCTGAAACTCCTAAAAAATATTTATTGTGTAAGTTATTGCAGGAAAGTAAATCTTTTTTTTAACAACAGAAAACTAATACAAGAAAAATGTATATTTAATGTAAGTGGATTACATGAAGACTGGATGAGAATTGATCAATTTTTATTTTATTTTTTTAAATAAAAGCTTAAATGGAATGTCCACGCCTCTGTAAAAAAATATATGTTATGCAGCACCCCCCTAAATCTAGAGTTCATTTTGGTAACACTGTTTAAATCTGCTCCCAGCATGCAAATTCATACTTACAACTACACGCTCCACCGCCAATTCCTGTCTCTGCACTGCTTCTTCACTGCGGCTGCTGTGTTCTTTCTGTTCTTGGGCATCAGCAGTGGAGGCTCATCCAGGAATGGCAGCCGTCCAGAAGTGAAGCGCGAAGTGCAAAGCCATGAGGGTGGATTGTGAAGCTTGTAAGTATGAGATCTCTTGCTGGAAGCAGTGTAACAAAAACAAACTCTAGGTTTAGGGGGGTCCTGCATAATATACTATTTTTTTTTTCCGGAGGGGTGAACATTCCCTATAACTATAATTCAGCTTTCTTAATCAGGGGGCCGAGTTCCACTAGGGGGCTCTGAGAGATTGCTAGGGTTCCTGTATAGATGGTGTTAGGAATTGGTATCTCCCTTATGATCATCTTCCATATATCGATATATGTATTGATCTATGTGATACATATATAAATGTGTTTTTGATAAATAGATGTCTAAGAGAAAAAAAAAAGGAAAATGAAATATATATAATTTTTTTATTATGTTATGATGGACGCATGAAAATTATTTCAATGGTTCTGTAGGATATAGGTTGAGAACACCTGCCATAACCTTTCAGGGACATTTAAACTATCATTTTCATGAATTACTGCTTTGGTTGTGAATTTTAACTGGTTTAAATATTACAGGCTAATGAATAAAACATGTGTGAAAACAATGGGACGTCTGTTACTGAATTCTTTCTCCTTGGATTCAACAGTTATCAGAAAACAAAGATAATTCTCCTTATTGTTTTTCTCCTTGATCTACATTTCAATACTAACTGGAATCTATTGATCATCCTATTGGTGACAACAAGTCTACATCTTAAAGATCCCATGTATATCTTCCTAAAACACTTGGCTTTAGCAGATTGTTTTGGTAACCAGCAATATCATACCTAACATTACGTACCAAATAAATGATGGCAGTAGGATGACTATTCACTGACACACACCCATACTTCTTCCACTGCTTCTCTGGATTTGCACAATCTTTAATTCTTACATCAATGTCTTTTGATCGGTATATAGCCATTTGCCACCCATTGCGCTATATATCTGTTATGAACCCCAAGGTTTGTTCTTACTTTTATTTTCTGGTCTTGGCTACTGGCTTTATCCTACTACAAATAGAGTTTATATCATTGTCTAATCTGAAGTTTCGGCGGCTCTAATATCATTGACCATTTCTTTTGTGACTTTGCTCCTGTTGTTTCCATTGCATCGTCGACACAACAACGCACAATGGGAAGATTTTGGTACTTTCTGTCCTTTTCATCATTGTCCCATTTACATTAGTTGTAATTTCATATATTTGTATTGTCATCACAATCCTTAAAATCTCCACCACTGACGGTAGAAAGAAAGCCTTTTCAACTTGTAGTTCCCACCTTGCCATATTAGGTCATATTATGGAACTATGATAACTATATATATACTCCCATTTGGACAGAACACTTCTCATGAAATTAATTGAAATCTTTGATTTATACTATTTTGACCCCATTTCTTAATCCTATTTTAAACAGCATGAGAAAAAAAGAAATACGGAGGTCTTGCAATCAGCTCTTTTGTAAAAAAATTACATAGACATGTCACCCGTTATACAAACTTTATGTATATTATAGTCCATGTTCCCCCCAGCCCCAACCGCTATAATTATATTCTCAGAAAGTCCCCCATCATTACTTACCTTACCTCTCTCCTTCGCCGCACTGCCCCCGGCCCTCTGCTTGCACGGAACTGCAAGCAGGGGGTGGACCGTCCCCCGCATCTGTGATTGGCTGAGAGGCAGCCAATCACCATGGCTGCCGGTTGCTCAGAACGGAGGAGAGAGGTAAGGTAAGTAATGATCGGGGGGACTTTCTGAGAATATAATTATAAGGGTTTAGGGCTGGGGAACATGGACTATAATATATAGAAAGGGATTTACGCTAGGGGGAGGGAGACCAAAGCAGGTGGGAGAGGGAGGGAGGGGAGAAGGGCTGCAGGGCGCATGCCAAGCTTCTCCTGGAGGGGAAAACAGGAGGCAGAGTCCTATATGGAATCTGCTATCCTCCTGGTGGCCAGTTTTTTGGGACTTTGGGGGACATTACAGGAGAACCATTTGGAGCTGGGATGTAAGGTAAGGATTTATTACACTACAGAGTGGGGCCAGTAGTGGGGGGATTATAGTTTTGGGGGTGGACATGCCCTTAAGTTTAATAGCAATTAATGCAGTAGTATTTTACAATTATTGGTGTTCTTTTGGGGGGGGGGTGCTAGTGTTTCGGGGTTTTGAAATATAAAACCTGGGTTTATGTTTCCTTTAAAGTGTCTAATTATGCAGTGTCTCAAAAGATAAATATGCATTTCCTGAAAAACCAACATTCATAAATAATTGGTAGGATTGCATATTAACACTTTACTTAATTAACGACTATTTTTAGTCAAAAATTCATTACGTTTTTCTTAACTCTAATTGATTCTGATTTGTATTTGTCACCATTTACTGTATCGATTTTTAAAATAATCATCAAAAAATATTTAATTTGGTTAGTAATAAATACTATTGCATTACGCTTGCTTTTGCTATAATTTCGTGCATGAATAAACTACAGTATCAACAAGTCCTATTGTGGTCAGTGGAGTTACTTATAATTACATATATACACAGAGGGAAATAAGTTGCACTTATTTAATATCAAATAGCGGCATTTTAACCCCTTCATTGAACTGGCTGAGCAGTATCCTAAAAGATACTCGTGCTGCTGGCACAACCAATACTATATGTGGTTTTCATTTGTTAAAGCGTGGGTATTTCCCTCATGTCTGTAAGGTAATGACACAGAATAGAAAACATATGCGAATGGCCTATATATCAGTACAGTAATCCTGGACCCTTTGCTTTCATTTATTACTGTGATCTGCCACTGGTATGTAGGATTTGGGATATAAATATAGGGGACTAGCCATTCTTAGGCATTCTCTTCTTTTCTGACCTAATTTAGGGTCACCTTATAAGTTTATGATTCTGCACTTTATTTGAGTAATGTATATAGCCCATATAGATGTTATCTACCGTAATAAGTCGAGGTACCTATATTTTACCTGAAAAATTAGTAAAATCTGTTTGAGGTAGAATAAGGTAAATGTCGAGAGTAGAAAATATGACCACTACTGCCTTCTGATTCTGTATTGTTTTGAGGCTTTAGTTGCCCTTAAATGGACAGCAGAACTCCCATACAGTAATCCCATTCAGTAATAGCCAAATCCAGTTTGGGATCGATTGACGTCAGTGAAGTCAGCTGACAGAACAGTGGATGCGGAGCGAGCGGCAGCGGATTGCTGGATTAAAGAGGTGAGTACCCAAGTATAAGTCAAGGTCATTTTCAGGCTATTTTTAAAGGCTTAAAACCTTGACTTATACTCGAGTATATATGGTATGAACGGATAATGAATGCATGATAGATATACTGGTATATCTGATGGTTCCTACTAATTTTGCATTGACTATTATGTGAATAGAGCTATTTCTATTCACTTATGTTTTTTTTGCCCTTTTGGGCTATCCACACATAATATATATAATAAAGGATATTTTATCTATGATTATCATGTTCTAGGTGTGTCCTCATTTTCCACAGTTTGTATTTCTTTTGCTTAACTAGTGAGGAGAACTCTTTTCCCCTCGATACAGCCATATACTGTTGGTGTCAGGCTATTGTGTTTTTGTGATTGTGTGTAATGACAGCTTCAAGATGCCTCCTGCATGGTAAACTAGTCACATGCATTGCTCAGGTGTGATTTAACCCATTCTTCACGCACAAACTTTCTTCAAATTTTGAAGGTTCAGAGGGGTTCGGAGGGCCTTTTCAATGAACTTCAGTTTTTTTCATACATTTTGAATTGGATTTAAGTCAGGTGATTTACTGGCCATTTGGACAGCTTTATTTTCTTTCTCTGAACTAATTAGATGTGTGTTCTTGTTATCATTGTCTTGCTAAATGTCCCCTGATTATGTCTGGTTTATGGTGAAATTATATTCTTTTCACTTTATGATTATGGCCTCAACGGTGCTTCACTGAACATTTAGAAGTTAGAAATATGTCTCCCCAATGCCATCAGTATGGTTGCAACATAAGTTTTTAAAGGTCTTGAGATATGTCTTTGATTTTACCCATCATGAGATGATAATTGTGTGATCCCTTGATAAAGAGAAACATTTTTATTGGCTAAACTGGACTAAACCAGTGGTATAAGTGCACCGATAGGAGACAGGTTGGATTCTAAATTCTGACAGATTTCTGCTGGTTTCTTTTTCTTTCCTTTCCTTTGTGTATTCAATATTCTTCCCTATGTCTTCCACTTTACCACACATAACTCAATTTATGGACTTATTTCTTTTGATTTCTTTGTAAATGTGGATAACTTAATACTTTATAATGGAACATGTCACCACACCCAGAGGTAAAAAAACCCTAGCTCCTGATGTTAAGGCTGGGGACCCATCAAAGATTTAAAGGAAGACAAAAAGGTAATAACGTACCTGCAGATGATGATTCAATCAATGTTCAACTTAGTGGAGGAACCAGATCTGCAGCCTGTATACTTTTCCTTATTTTTTTTTTTAAAAAGGCTGTTAAGGTAAACACAACTTTTTCTTTGCTACCACAGCAAAAAAAAAATAAAAAATATTTAGGCATTCAATGTCATTTACAAGCATTTGCAGTAATACATTCAATAAATTAATGTTTCAAAGAGCATATTTCTGTATTTTAGTTTTAGAAACCAGTACTGCAAAATATGTTTTATACATTTTATAACAACAAAACAGGAAAAGTTAACAGGGAAAATATCATAATTTGGACAAACTTTAGTCCGGGGGGGTGGAGGAGAGGGATTATCCTTCTTTTGTGTAACTAAAACCATCATGATATAAATGCATAGGTCAATAATATTGTAATACACTGTGTTGTGTTAGTGGGTCATTCAATTTAAAGCAGTATTCCAACATCAAGAGCCCTTTACTAAGTCTAAGGCTCTCATATAGATCTCCCACCAAGTTTAATCTCCATTTTTCTGTCAAATCTGCTCACTCATCCACGCCCAACATTATTAAATACGGAAGCATATTCGCTTCCTAAATTTTGGGTAGTCAGTGCCATCCAGGCCAGCCGAGACATGTAAATGTGTTTCTGCAAGTTCTGTTATAGATGGTATAAACCAAGCACATTTGGCTACGACTCTGCTTTATTTTCAATTGTCCTTGCCTGCAAAGGCATGTATATATTTTAGAAATAATTTCTATCTCCTTCCCTCGTAAGTATACTGATCACTGGATAAGTAGTGACTGAATAGTGGTTCCTTAAAATTCTGTTAATTAAACAATGTTTAAGTTTTAGAAACTAAATAGGACATTTTAGTTCTTAACATCTGCACAAATAAACGGATACCTATACCTTCCCAAAGTTTGTTTTAGTGTTAATGTTGCTGCCAGACTAGCATAGTTATTATTGTGCCGAAGTAGCCTTTCTACTGGGATTCAGAGTACCACAAAACACGACCCACCAGTTTCCATAATTTAAAACTGTTGTTTATGGAGGATAACAGCCTCCTTGGTGGGTATACAGGTGAAGAGAGATGTCACATCATAGTACACCATAGTTTCTTCTGCACCGAGTACTATATCTTCAGTATTGTTGATGAAATCCTGAGAGTTCTGGATGTGATGCTTAGAACTTCCCACCAATGGTCCTAAGATGTTGGCTAGGTAGTTTGCCACCTTTTATGTTACAGAGTTTATGCTGCTGACTATAGGTCTAAGCTATCACTCCTAAAGCCATCCCTGTGGTGGATATTATAGCAGCCACTGAAATTGATAAACATCTGATATTGCTACATGTGTCCCTGGATAACTCATCATCCCATACCCATTGGTAACATTGGTAACATTGTAGATTGACTCCTGGAAATAGCATGTTAAGTTGCTCAGCTTAATCATTTATTCAATTTACTGTTAATTTGTAATTAGAGATGGGTGACAGTTTATCATCTGTGATAAGTTTAGGAGAAGAGAAGTAGAGCTGTGATACCTTTTATTGGCTAACTAAATAAAAAAATTAAGCAAGCTTTCGGGGATCCTAAGCCCCCTTCATCAGGCTGGATGTTACAAAAGAAAACTGAGAAATCACAAACTTATATACACATAGGGACAGTAAACATCAAACAAATTGAACAGATGACCAGGTACAGATACAGACTCAGGAGGGGGGAGGGGAAAAAACCAGTAGTGGAGGTGAGAAATGGGCACAAGTAGATAAAATGTAAAAACGTGAGGACAGTGTCCTTTGAAATGGAAAGTGTCTTTGAAATGTATCAAACAGTATAAGACAGTGTCCTGGTGAGTGGGTTTAGTCTGGGTGGTGAGTGTGGAATAAGTTGATATTTGACCATAAAACTCAGTCCCTATTAAGTCCATCATTCAGAGAATTAATATCTGAATTAATTTGTATTCCCATTCCTTACACTGTTTTTGATCGTGAAAATTGCCCATAAGAATGGTGACTTGAGGTCTTTCATACTGGATGTTTACTGTCCCTATGTGTATATAAGTTTGTGATTTTCAGTTTCTTTTGTAACATCCAGCCTGATGATGGGGGCTTAGGACTGCCGAAAGCTTGCTTAATTTTTTTTATTTAGTTACGTACCCAATAAAAAGTATCACAGCTCTACTTCTCTTTCTTACTTATGGCTAACACGGTACAAACCTCAACTAATTTTTAGGAATAAATTATTATTTTGTATTATATAGCGTCAACATTTCATACACAATTACATGGATAAATTAAGAGTTTACAATGCTTGTGAAGGTTCTCATTCATCCAGAGGATGGTATATCTGTTGTATTCAATTAGTCAACTGGACTTGAAGTTTAGTTCTTGAAGACATTTCCTAGTCATCCGACTGGCTTTCTCAATTCAGAATGACTTGTACAAGAATCTGTGGCAATTATGTACCCTGGAAAATCCCAATTAGCATATCACAGCCAGGTGTTAAGGGCGTGATTGCATAGTGGCTAAGAGGTGTTATAGGAAGCCCAGGGTAAGGGTCAAAACAGCATTGTACAGTGCAGACAGTTGGTGTCGAAACCCCCCACCCTCTATTTAGGCTTGGTTTCTTATTTCACATAAATGGCCTCCTTGACACCTCTCTGACCAGTCACGTTCCTTATATATGTTAACATTACAATCTTCAAAGGTATGTCCTTTATCCTTAAGATGCAGGTACACGGCTGAGTCCTGACCGAGGAATTGTTCTTCGTGTGGGCCATACGTTGATGCAGTTGCTGTTTGGTCTCCCACATACAAATCAGGGCATTCTTCACTGCACTGCACTGCGTATATGATGTCGCTTATCTTGTGTTTCTGTATTGGGTCTTTTGGATGTACCAATTGCTGCCTCAGTGTGTTGTGTGTTTAAACAGACAGGGGGAAAGGTGTTTTTTTAAATTTTCTTAATTTCTCAGAGACCCTGCTACATATGGGATGACCATGTTCTTTTCTGTCTTTCTTTCCTCTTCACTGTTGGTATACCTGTTCTTTTCTTTCCTTATACTTCTTTTGACAAAGGCTCAGTGTGGATATCCACAAGTTTTAAGGTTCCTCTAAGATGTTTTTTCTTTAGCCTTCGCCTCTGTGCTAGTGGGAATGTTCTCTGCTCTGTGTTGCAGGGTTCTGATGACACCCAACTTGTGATCTAAAGGGTGGTGGGAGTCAAAAATCAAATAATAATCTGTGTGGTTTTCTGTAAACCTCTACTTCCAGTTTACCATTCTCCTTGACTATCTACCAAGCAGTCCAAGAAAGCTAGTTTGTTGTTTGTACTCTTCCCTTGTAAATTTGATGTTTTGGTTTACGCATTAATGTGTTCTGTGAAAGCTTGTACTTCCTTTGGTGGGATTTTAACCCAGGTGTCATCCACATATCTGAACCAGTGGCTGGGTGCTATGCCTTTAAGGTTTTAAGTGTCTGTTTTTCTACTCCTCCATGTAAAGGTTGGCCCAATAGGTGAAACTGGAGATCCCATAGCACATCCATGTTTTTGCTTATAGAATGTATCCCTGTATTTGAATAGGTGGTATTCAGGCACAAGTCCAGTAGGAACACACCTGTTCTGGGTTGAGATCAGTTTTAGAGTTGTAAGAGTGCTGTCTTGGCCTAGCCATTTTCTCACCATGTCAAACCCCTTGTGACAGCCTCCTGGTGGGGTATACAGGTGAAGAGAGATGTCACATTATAGTACACCATAGTTTTTCTGCACCGAGTACTATATATTCAGTTTGTGATGAAATCCGAGAGTTCGGATGTGATGCTTAGAAACTTCCCACCAATGGTCCTAAGATGTTGGCTAGGTAGTTTGCCACCTTTTATGTTACAGAGTTTATGCTGTGACTATAGGTTAAGTGATGCCCCTTCTTGTGTATCTTTGGGAGTCCATATATGCAGGAGGTGCCTCACCAGGTAGAGGCAATGATACATTGCTCGATCAATGGCTTTATCTTTAAATTGTTGTAGTAAGTCTATGACCTTTTCTTGTAACAGCTGGTGGGATCCCTTGTTAAGGTTCTATATGTTGTGTTATCGGCCATGAGCATGGTCACCTTAGCATGGTTAGTCTGAGGTGTGGTACCACTGTGCATCTTCTCTTGTCTGCCGGTAGAATGGTGATACTGGAATCTTTATTGAGGGATTTATGGCTCTTCTTTCATGTGGGGTCAGGTTTGATGAAGGAGTTTTAGCACTGGCTAAGGCTGCTTGCAGATACCTTAAGGCGAAGTTGTTCTGCCTCACTCTGTGATACCTTATTATTGTCGATTGAGGCTCGTGGCTGCTATAATATCCACCACAGGATGGCTTAAGGAGTGATGGCAAAACTCAAGCCCTTAGCGAGGACTTCCATTTCTGGCTGGGTCAGGGTTCTGGACAACAAAGACTAGTACCATGCAGCATACATCTGGATTCCACAGTTTAAAGGCATCAGAGCTAAACAGATACTGCAAAAGGCTGAAACACAGCTCCCTAAATGAACAAGTACGACAGACGCATTTTATGGTTGATGCTTTAATGCACAACATTAGAAACAGAACCTGGCCTCACAGCATCTGTGGCCATCTGGGAAAGAGTGATGGAGTTCACCAAACAAGCACAGCTTTCTCAGCACTGTAAGGGCAAACAAAGGCAACAGAACAAGTTCGCTATTCTGTCATCCCAGAACACCCCCAAGGAGAACAACGACCTTGGTAATGTTGCTTGTCACTTCATCAAACAAGAAGAAATGGGTGAGAAATGTCTAACAGGACCCTGACCCAGCCAGAAATGGAAGTCCTCGCTAGGGCTTGAATTTTGCC